>JANUYF010000003.1:244865061-247332561 GCA_026167975.1 Phrynosoma blainvillii | reverse complement strand
CAAGACTTTTATAGTCACCACAGATGCTTCCAATGTCAGACTTGGAGCCGTGCTAAGTCAAGAAAATGATAAGGGTCAGATACATCTGATTTTATATCTAAGTAAAAAACTCCTTCCTAGGGAAAGACACCTGGCAACCCCAGAAAAAGAATGTATGGCCATAATATGGGCTGTAAACAAGCTCAAGCCATACTTATGGGTAAGAAAGTTCATAATTAAAACCGACCATTCACCCTTGTGTTGGTTAAACCATACCAAGGGAACTAACAGCAAATTATTGAGATGGAGTTTGTTATTACAGGGTTTTGATTACTCCATCCAATATGTGAAAGGTAAGGAAAATATAGTGGCAGACGTTCTTTCTAGAGTGAATGAATCAAATTAAAAAAGCAAATGCATAACAGTATAAATTATTTAACTGTGATAGTTATAACTATAGAGTTAAGGTTATAATTTTCAATGCAGTGTGATGTTATAAAAAGTGATTTGTTAATGTAATTTTAGTTAACAGACCATGGTTTATATGTATGTAAATGCCATATATATGCAACAGGTTGAAGGATATTAAAAGTTGTTCATAATAGAGGTTACAGGTAAGTATGATTGCTTATAAAAGGTTTATGAACTCACTTAACCAAAGGATTAAATGTGTCCATACACATATTAAAAGGGGAAGGTCAGTGATGAACAGAAAGGCAGAAGGGAGCTGTGAAGACCAGAAGACAGCTGACCAATCCTGAGACAGCTGGAATCAGCCAATGAGAGAGCAGCTGGAAGGAGATAAATAGCTCAGGCGGTGAGGGATATAGTCACTTAGGGAGTTAGGCAGTTAAGAACTGTGGAATAGAAGGCTCGGAACCTTCGAGAGTGTCAGTTGGATCTGACTTAGACAGAGGTATAGTGAGGCAGTACTTTAAGCTAGAGGCTGTGGATTGTTCCTGAGGGAACTAAGTGGAACAAAGATAAGAGTCAAAAGAAGAAAAAAGAGAGTGTCTGTGTGGTTAGATTGTGAACATAAAAACAGCTGAAGAATTGTATTTGAAATAGCTACAATACACTTGAACCTGTAACCAAGTTATATTATTACCAAGTTTGAAAACCAAGAAACATTGCCTGTATGTTTGAAACACAATAAAACCATCTTATATTTTATAAAAACCTATTTTGGCCTCTGTGTGAGAATCTTGAACAAATGCTACCAGTGTGTTATCTGGGACCGGTATCTGATGAGGGCTATGAAGCCAGTCACATAGAATTATAAGAGAGAATTAGTCAAGGTGGCAGGAGTGGTTCATCACAGATGGTACCTTAAGGGATGCCACAATAAAGTTCTTTTTTTGTTGGGCAACTGTCCCCAAGCATCACCCTCTGGAATCTGCCTGACAGAAAGAAATTGAACCATTGCAATGTGATGCCTCTGATTCCTAATTCTCTCAGGCGTTCCAAAAGGATGTCATGATCTATCATGTCAAAGGCTGCTGAGAGGTCCAGTAGCACCAACAGGGTCACACTACCCCTGTTGATGCCCAGATGAAGGTCATCAGCTAAGGCAACCGTGGTAGTCTCCACTCCATATCCTGTCCTAAAGCCAGTTTGAAATGGATCCAGATAATCGGTTTCCTCCAAAACAGCTTGGAGCTGATGAGCAACAGCCCTCTCGATCACCTTGCTCAAAACAGGTAGCAAAGAGACTGGCCTATAGCTATTCATGTCCAGAGGGTCAAGGGAAGGTTTTTTTCGGAAGTGGCCTAACCACCGCTTTTTTCAAAGAAGATGGGAAATGAATTTCCCCAAGGGATGCATTGATGATGTCCCTCAGGAACATCCTCAAGTCATCTCCCCCCTGGATAGCCAGCCACAAAGGGCAAGGGTTAAGAGAACAAGTTGTCTTCCTCACTCTACCAAGGAGCTTGTCGATGTCATTGATACTCACTGGTTGGAACTGATCCAGTATAATCTCATAAGCAGAGTTGCTGGATACCTTATCTATCAATTCTAGTATAACACCAGTGTCCAAGCCAGCTCTTATCTGAAAGATTTTATCTGCAAAGAAGTTGTTAAACACATCACAGCAGGCCATTGTCAGGTTAAGTAATGGGTTCTGCACAAGTAAAACTTGTGTCAGTTCCCTTACCTCCTTAAACAGCTCTGCTGGATGGGACTCTGCTTGTATTGACAAGCAGAGAAGAAATATTTCCTCACTGCATGTATTGCCTCTCTAAAGAAGCAAAGAAATTTCCTATGATGAGTTCTGTCAGATAAGAGTCGAGTTTTCCTCCAGATGCACTCTAGTTGTTGTCCAACCCACTTCATCTGCCTGAGTTCTTCAGTATACCATGATTGATGATTTGAAGAGGGTTGGAAAGGACACTTGGGAGCAATCGTGTTGATAGCTTTGGCAAGATTGGTGTTTCAGATATTAACGCTGTCATTACCAACCATTAAACGCTCTAAGGCTTTCTGGAATCCAACTGGTTCCATTAGAATGGTCTTGCACCCCTGACAGGATGGACAGTGGTTCTAAGTTCAGCCTTGATCAGAAAATGATCCCTCCATGATAATGCGGAGGTTTTTGTTACCTCCACCCACAGATATTCCTGTTCTGAATTGAAGACCGCATCAAGGGTATGACCTGCACAATGCGTGGGCCCAGTGACCAATTGGGCCCATGTTTGTCATGGACTCCATGAACGCCCAAACCACACTTTGTGGAATATTGAAGTTGCCCAAGACTAAAAGTCTAGACGATTCCAACAGCAACTCTGAGACCAGCTGTGTCAGCTTGTTTAGGGAGTCTGCTAGACAACAGGGTGGACGATATACTAGCAGAATCCCCAAACTATCCTTGATCCTCAGTCTCAAGTATATACACTCAAAGTGGACTGTTTTCCAGACAGGTATTCTGATCAAGGTAAGATTATTCGTATAAACCAGAGCCACTCTGTCCCCTCACCCACTTCCCCTTACCTGCTCACTGAGAGGGTACCCAGCTGAGAGGGCCTGTGCCCAAGTTATAGTGCTGCCTTCTTCTTCTTCTTCTTCTTCTTCTTCTTCTTATTTCAGCTTTCAGACATTGATCCTGCCTTCCTTTGTAACAGATTTTCATCCTGTTCTGCCATACCTTCCTTTCCCCTGCACAACCTGGATTTTCACCCCCAGATCACAACTGGCCACACATGCCTGTCCCTTGTTCACAGAACCCTTCATGTCCCCTCAAATTACTGCTGTGCAGCAAAGCCTCCAGCTGCCTGTCTCAGCTGCCTTTGGCTCCAGTGGAATGGGGGAAGAGGAAAGCTGCTTCAGCATCCTCTACATCCTTCAGCTGGCTGGCTGGCTTGTTAGTGTTCTGGGGGGGGGGGGGGGGAATGACTTTTGAAGCCAGCCACTCCTGGCCACGCCCCATCTCCTGGCCATGCCCCGATTGATCTCAGATTGGCGTGATATAAATTATTATTATTATTATTATTATTATCATCATCATCATCATCATCTCCCTGCTGCCTGCCTCAGCTGCCTTTGGCCCACTTGCTGGCTGGCTGTGTTAGCAAATATGGTTTTAATAAAATTTGGGGACACATGGAATTTCCTCTATGACCCCAAACTGACCTCTGTGGGATGTCAGCCATAAGCCTCTATATGGCAAGTCATGTAGGCACAGGGATGGTCTGCCCAAACTGGAAAATTCCCTACCAGAAACGTTTGGGAATTGCTGAAAGGGAAAGACCATTATCCCTAAAGGTCAATATAATAGGGAGTCTTACTTCTGATGGAACAGTAATTAGATTTAACTGCGCCCTTTTTCTCTAGTCCCTCCTCTTTGATTATGTCAAGACCCAAATACATTGTTTATGTCATCTTCACACCTTGGCTTAACAAAGCCCAGACAATCAGTGCTTTTGTCCAGGCTTCAGCCAAAACATCAAGTCTATAGCCAGAAGCTAGATATTGCCTATATAAACCCCTAGATTTCTAGACTCCATGTGCTATCCTTAGAGTGCATCTTGACTCCACGTCAGTCTGTGCTCTGATCATAGCTCCCTCAGCCATCCCTTCCCCCATTTCGGTGGCCGTGTATCATCATCACTGTCATCCACATCCACAGCGGATCCTGGAGAAGCCTTCGGAAGTGAATATCTCCCATAGTTTGGCCCATCTCAGTCTATTCCTGCTTTCACTCCTTTACTTCTAAGTGTGCAGTATGAGTGCATGTGTTATATTTGTATATGTGCAGTTTTCCATTTTTAATAAATATTTAGATCTTAACTGAAGAAGCCTGCTTCAGCGTCATCCATTGTGGGATCTTTTAGTCCTCTGGTATACACAACATTACTCCAATTTCATCGGGTGTTGTTAGGGCCCCACTCTTGCATATTTTGAGCTAATTAAAAATTCCCCTAATTAGATCCTTCCTAAAAATTCCCCTAATTAGATCCTTCCTTGGTGTTCCGGGGTGGAGTGACTTTTGAAGCCAGCCATTCCCGGCCACATACCCTCTCCCTGCTGCCTGCCTCAGCTGCCTTTGGCCCCAGTGGAATGGGGGAAGAGGAAGGCTCTTTTGTTGTCCTCCACATCCTCTGGCTGGATGGCTGGCTGGTTTGGTTCCAGATCCCCTGTGGATAACAAAATCCACGGATAATTGAGTCCCATTAAATACAGTGGCATAGTAAAATGGTACCCCTTATATAAAATGTAAAATCAAGATTTGCTATTTGGAATTTAGACTTTTTGGGAATATTTTCAAGCTGTGGATGCTTGAATCCATGGATAAAATATCCATGGATAAGGAGAGCTCTGGTGCCACAATTAACTACAGTTCCTATGATTCCCTAGCACTGAGCCAGGGCAGTTAAAGTGGTCTCAAGCTGCATTATTTCTGGCAGTCTGTAAAGGCCCTGTGTTAATCCAATCTTAAACTTGGAATTTCCAGCAGATGCCCCATTCACTTCACAATGGAATATTTCAGCATGAATTTCCTTTCCAGAAAGTGTGGTGAAATCACTCTCCTGTGGTAACTCAGTGCCACACAAATACAATGATGGTTGTCTATCTTGGCTTGAATTGAATTTCCTGAGGCAATATTCTGTTGTATTCATAATCTGTGTGCACAATGCCAGCAAGAAAATTTAATTAAATATGAATTTATCTGAATATAGAACAAACAGGAAGTCTCATAGAGAAGACAACAGCATATTGAAGAGGGGAGTTGTGGGGAGTTGGAAACAGGCTAGTAACAGTAAGTATTTTAAAACAATTAGTGAAATGGGTGACAGATTCCCAATTTGCCAATTAAATTGGCATATAATATTAAGTTACAAAAGGGTAGTGTTCCCTGGGAAATGTTTTTAAATGATTTTTTAAAAAAACTTACCAGTTTAAGATCAGATCTAAGTCAACTCACAGGAAAATTTCTTCAAAAATATGAGAACACATAGATGTTTCATGAGATAATTCAAGACCAGGACAATAGTGTATCCTTGCTAGTCCCAGGCATTCCATCATCCCCATCTGGATTTGAGCAAGAAAAAAATTCAGGGGTATTTGAGAAGTCAAAAACAAGTAAAATTACATTATATAATACAATTAAGGACTTATGAAGCCCTGTATGGCTTGGGTCCAAACTATCTGAAAGACTATAATCTCCCCATACAAAAATGCCAGAGCTTTAAGATCATCAGGGGAATGCTTGCTTTTGGTCCTGCCACCATCACAGATTTCTTTGATGAGGACATAAGACAGAGCCTTCTGGGGGGCTGCTTTCATCCTCTGGGACTCCCTTCCATGGTATGCTAGCTGGCAGAAAAATACCTTTTCAAGCAGACTTTTAATACGTAATCATTTTCAGGGAGGCTTCTTATTGGGGTACTTGCTGTATTCATTTATGTTTTGAACTTTTGCATTTTTAACAAAAATGTATAGTGTTCATATCAAATGATTTTAAAAGGTTTTTTTAAAAAACAAAACAAAACAAAACTGTATGGGTAAGTTTTTAAGCAATTTTATCTGTGAGCTGCCTTGTATCCCACCCCCAAGAGAAAGTCACAATAATCAATCAATCAATCAATTGTCATTATCATGGGAATTAAGAGATCAGTTTACACATCCACATTTCTAGATTTGTAGTGATTAAGTTTGTTGGGGAAAATGCATGAGAGTGGTTTTCTCAAGCAGAGTGATCAATTAACAAAAACAGAAGCTGAATAATTACCAGTCCCTTTTCCGCCCTCACACATACAGGAACTAGCAGAGAAAGAAAACAAGATCACTCTTCCTTGTAAAAATTATTTCTCAGAGTAACAGTTTGTGAGCTGGAAGCTTTTTATGGATGGAAGGGGTAGTATAAATGATCTAAATAAATAAATAAAACGTATAAAAATAGTTTAATTTACAATATTTGTTCATAATTAATATACAGCCTAATGGAGGAGAGTGAGGAAGATGTAAATGGCTATAGATTGGAGAGATGCAAGGGGGGGTGTTTTGCAGAAAATGCTGACTGTTACATAAATATATTGTTGTTTGTTGTTGCGTGGTTTCAATACATTTCTAACTTGGATCAAGCCAAAGACCTTCCGGGTAATGTCTGCAGTCTTTTCTTCAGAGTCAGAATTGATCAATATGTCATCCACATAAGATAACATGTGTAGACATGATGCAGGTCACAGGTTAGTCCACATCTTTAACACATGTGAATGGCATTTACTGGGGCTGGAATGAAAACCCTGAGGAGTGTGTGTGAAACTATGCTGATTTCCCCTGATTTTGAATGTGAATTTATAGAAGCAGCTCTCATGTAGATGAATGGAATGAAATGCATTTGCCAGATCTATACGCTATAGTATTTGGCTCCGGATGCAATTGTGGCCAAGATTTTATTGTATTTTGCTACGATGGGAGCTAGTGCAGGGGTGGCTGTGTTAAGGGCTCTGAAATCCACTGTCATTATCCATGTGACACAGAGACACATTATGGATGGATTGCAATAATAATAATAATAATAATAATAATAATAATAATAATTTATTTTTACCCCACCCCTCTGTCGAGCAATCAGGGCAGCTTACAAGAATTAAAATCCATGCAAATCTAAAAATAAACATCCATCACCCCTCCCCCATTAAAACAGTATTAAACTACAGATCCAATTAAAACCTTAACATGACATATCAAAAATACAATAACACCACAATAACATAAAAATTAAAAAACAACAATAGCCAACCAACAACAAACAGTGGCAGAGCCAAAACTAGGATGATAAAACAGGCAACTCCTGGGGCCAGTAATCTAGTCAGGAAAGGCCTGCCGGAAGAAATCCATCTTCACAGCTTTTTAAAAGCTGCTTAAGATGGTAATATGACGGATCTCATCCTGCAGGCCATTCCATAATCTGGGGGTGATTACCGAGAATACCCTCTGAGAGGTTGCCAACAGCCTAGATTTCGTTGGCTGGAGCAAATTCTTCCCAGAGGACCGGAGTGTGCAGGGAGGATTGTATGGGAGGAGGTGGTCCTGAAGATAGCTTGAACCCAAGCCATTGAGGGATTTAAAGGTAATAACTAACACCTTATACTGGGTCCAGAAACTAAGAGGCAGCCAGTGGAGAGAGTTATGTGGTTTCTCCTAGATGTTCCCGAGACCACTCTGGCTGCCATATTTTGTACCAACTGAAGTTTCTAGACCAAGCATGAGAGTAGCCCCATGTAGAGCACATTACAAAAATCCAGACGAGAGGTTACCAGCACGTGCACCACAGTCTCAAGATCCCTTACTTCCAGGAAAGGGTGCAGCTGGTGTATCAGCCAAAGCTGATAACAGGCACTCCTGACCGCTGCATTAACCTGCTTAGTCATCAGGAGTGACGAATCAAGGAGCACCCCCAGACTGTGAATACAGTCCTTCATGGAGAGTGTGACCCCATCAGTACCGGAGGTTGCAAACCAATTCCTGGTTTCGGGGCTGCTACCATGAGCACCTCCATTTTGTCTGGATTTAATCTCAATCTGTTTTTCCTCATCCAGCCCAGTACTGTCTTAAGACAGTCATTGAGAGGAGAGATGCCATCAGTATTCGAGGCCGATGATCAAGACAAGGAGAAATAGATCTGGGTGTTGTCAGCATATTGATAATACCCAGCCCCATAACTCCAAATGATCTCACCCAGCGGCTTCATATAGATGTTGAACAGCATCGGGGACAGAATGGCACCCTGAGGGGTGCCACATGTAAGATCTTTTTTTGTAGAACAACTGTCCCCGAGCAGCACCCTCTGGGACCTGTCTGAGAGGAAGGAGTGGAACCACTGCAGTGTAGTGCCTCCAATTCCTAACGCACTCAGACGATCCAAGAGGATGCTATGATCTATTGTATCAAAAGCTGCTGAGAAGTCTAAGAGCACCAACAGGGTCACACTACCCATGTCGATACTCAGACACAGGTTGTTGGTCAAGGCAACCATGGCAGTCTCAACTCCAAATCTGCTCCTAAAGCCAGTTTTAACTGGGTCTAGATACTCAGTTTCATCCAAGACTACTTGGAGTTGAAGAGCAACTGTCCTCTTCATCACTTTGCTCAAAAAAGGTAACAAAGAGGGGAAGCAGACAGGTGGCATGGGGCCGCCCCAGGAAGCTGTGCCGCGGGGCCAAGGTATCCGCACACCTCAGCCCTGCAGCACAGCTTCGCCGCCCCTGGAAGGAGTGCTAAAATAGCGCTCCTTCCACAAATCACAGAAGGTGCACCGCAAAAGGCTGCCGGTGCACCTTCAGCGACTCTTCCCCTGCAGCATGTGTGGACGCTGCAGTGGGAGGTCATCCTTGGAGCGCCGGCCATGCGGAAGGCCGGCTGCTCTGAGGACGTTTTGGGGAAGGGGTTGGGGTGTCCAGCATGTGGCTGCCCCTCCCCTTCCTTGCTCTGAAGATGGTGCTTTGTGCTGTCTGCTTAGCCCTATAGATACCGGCCTGTAGTTCTTCATATCCAGGGGGTCCAGGGAAGGTTTTTCAGAAGCGGCCTAACCGCCGCTTCATTTAAGCAAGATGGAACTCATCCTTCCCTGAGGGATGTGTTGATGATGTCCTTAAGGAACACCATCAAGGCATCCCCGCCCTGGACGGCCAGCCGTGAAGGGCAAGGATCCAGAGGACAAGTTGTCTTCCTCACTTTACCAAGGAGCTTGTCCACATCCTCAGTACTCACAGATTGAAATTGATCCAGTAAATTTACATCAACGGAGATGGTGGATACCACGTCACTTGGGTCTGTAACCAAACTAGAATCCAAGTTGACTCTTATCTGAGTGATTTTATCTACAAAAAAGTTGTTAAACATGTCACAGCAGGCTATTGTTGGGTTAAGTAATGGGTTCTGCACAGGTGGAACCTGCGTCTGTTCCCTTACCACCCTAAACAGCTCTACTGGATGGGATTCTGCAGACACAGTACGTGCAGAGGAGAAAGATTTCTACCTTGCATGTATTGCCTCTTGAGAGGACCAGAGAAAGTTCCTATGATGAGTCTTGTCAGATAAGAGTTGAGTTTTCCACCAGGCACGCTCTAGTCATTGTCCAACCCGCTTCATTCTCCTAAGCTCCAGTATACCACGGCTTACGATTTAAAGCAGGTTGGAAAGGATGCTTGGGAGCAATCATGTCAATAGCCTTGGTGAGATCAGTGTTCCAGTCATTAACCAAAGCTTCGACAAGATCACCGGCGTTGCCAACCATTAAACTGTCAGGGTATGCCAGTTTGCTAAGTTGTGACTGGATGAATGTATAGCAAAGTGGCAGGTGAAGTCCATGATAGTAAGCCAGCTCTGGCAATTAATGATGCAGTTAGCCAACTAGGCCAGGTGGTCTGGATAGCCACTTAGCAGATTATAACTGCATTGGGAGTTTGCTAGAGTGTTAGAGAGTGTATTACTCTCCACGCCGGTCAGAAGCCTGTTGTTTTTTATATTGCTGGGATGTAAGTTTTTTTTCTCCTTCCTAAGGATTTATAGTACTGCAGGTTTGCAAGAAGTTATGTTACGCCTTTTTTCTGCATTGTATATGTACTTGGCTATTATGCTATGTTTTTGCTTTGCTTATTTTTTGCCTTACACTCTGCTGAAGTAAAACTCTATATTTGTTGACTCCACAACTCTGCTGTGATATTTTTCAATACACCCCAACATAAACCCTCTAAGGCTTTCTGGAATCCAATTGGTTCCATTAGCCTTCAAGGGTGGACCATTCTAATAGGTCCACCATCCCCGGTAGGGTGGACAGTGACTCTTAGTTCAGTCTTGACCAGGAAATGATCTGTCCATGAAAATGCGGAGGTTTTTATTCCCTCTGCTCATGGATATTCCTGTTCCATACTAAAGACCACATCGAGGGTATGACCCGCACAATGTGTGGGCCTGACAACCAATTGGGGTAGGCCCATGTTTGTCATGGTTTCCATGAACTCCAGAGCCGCACCTGTCAGATTTGTCAAACTGGTTTCGAGTGGAATGTTGAAGTTGCCCAAAACTAAAAGCCTTAGCGACTCCAATAGCAATTCTGAGATGAGTTGTGTCAGCTTGGTTAGGGAGTCTGCTAGACAACGGGGTGGCCAGTATACTAGCAGAATCCCCAAACTATCCTTGGTTCTCAGGCTCAGGTACATACCCTCAATGTGAACTTTTTTCCAGACAGGTATCCTGGTCAAGAGCAGGTTATTCCTGGTCAAGATCAGCCACTCCACCCCCCTCCCACTTCCTCTTACCTGCTCACTAACAGAGTACCCAGCCGGGAGAGCCTGCGCCCATGTAATGGTGCTATCCACTCCCAGCCAAATCTCTGTGAAGCAACCCAGGTCAGCATCCTCATCTAAAAGAAGATCGTGAATAATGAGAGTCTCATTTTGCACCAGCCTGGCATTGCAAAGTAGCAAGGTAAGGTTCAGTGGAATGGCTGGCATGTTCTCCAATCCATTCCGGGAAACAGGGTAAACTGAAGGTGGTATAGCTCTCAGACAGCGATCCCACCTTCTTTTGAAACATCTATTTACTCTGTTCCCACCATACCTCCCATTACCCCACACAACTTCAATTTTTAAGTACCATCCAGCCCGGCTCTCCGCTGTCATTGCTATTGCTACCACACCGCCAAGGCCCAAAAAAGAGATGGTGGGGGGGGGGCGGGCAAAGCAGCCTCTGCCTGAGTTCTTCTGCTGGCATGGTACCGGTAGAGGAAGATGGTAATGGCAGGGAAAGCAGCCTCTGCCTGAGTCCTTCTGCTGGTGTGGAGCCGGTAGAGGAAGATGGTAATGGCAGGGAAAGCAGCCTCTGCCTGAATCCTTCTCCTGGCATGGTGCCGGTAGAGGAAGATGGTAATGGCAGGGAAAGCAGCCTCTGCCTAAGTCCTTCTGCTGGCGTGGAGCCAGTAGAGGAAGATGGAGGAGGGGCAGGGAAAGCAGCCTCTGCCTGAGTCCTTCTGCTGGCATGGAGTTTGTAGAGGAATATGGAGGAGGGGCAGGGAAAGCAGCCTCTGCCTGAGTTCTTCTGCTAGTGTGGAGCTGGTAAAGGAAGATGTAATGGCAGGGAAAGCAGCCTCTGTCTGAGTTCTTCTGCTGGCGTGGAGCCAGTAGACTAAGATGGAGGAGGGGCAGGGAAAGCAGCCTCTGCCTGAGTCCTTTTGCTAGCGTGAAGCTGGTAGAGGAAGATGGTAATGGCAGGGAAAGCAGCCTCTGCCTGAGTCCTTCTACTGGTGTAGAGCCAGTAGAGGAAGATGGAGGAGGGTCAGGGAAAGCAGCCTCTGCCTGAGTCCTTCTGCTGGTGTGGAGCCGTTAGAGGAAGATGGAGGAGGGGCAGGGAAAGCAGCCTCTGCCTGAGTCCTTCTGCTGGTGTGGAGCCGGTAGAGGAAGATGGAGGAGGGGCAGGGAAAGCAGCCTCTGCCTGAGTCCTTCTGCTGGTGTGGAGCCAGTAGAGGAAGATGGAGGAGGGGCAGGGAAAGCAGCCTCTGCCTGAGTCCTTCTGCTGGCATGGCCAATAGAGGAAAATGGTGAAGGGGGCAGGGAAAGCAGCCTCTGCCCGAGTCCTTCTGCTGGCATGGAGCCGGTAGAGGAAGATTATTGGGATTATTGCATTCCCTTTCAGCAACCCTTCAATGGTTTTGGTAATCCCTTCTTCTGCCTCTTTGGGGTATTTATATTGTTTTTGGGGATGTGGCTCTTTCGCTTCTATCAGGACACATGCATCCTTGATGGTGAAACATTAAATCTTGTTCTTAATCCACACCACAGGAAAGTCAGACACCCATGCGTTGGTTAGAGGGAAGAGACATTGGGACTTTTAGGGCAGCACACCTGTAAATGGCTGAAGTTTGCAAGGGACCCACCTCAAGCTGCCAGAGGAAGCCATTTGCTAGGTCTATTGTCAACTGGTGTCACTTCAAGAATTTTACACCCATAATGTCATCATCTCTCTGATTTTGCATGCCTGAATGAGATCTAGGTTGTGACTAACTTGCAGCAGGATCTCTATCTAAATTGGAGCATGCTGCCAGCCTTTCCTGTATCCCACCAGTTCCATGCTTGCTGGAGTTTTAAGACCTATGTTTGCCAAGTCAGGGTGTAAGGTGTTGACTGTGGCTCTGGAATCCACTAACAGTTTAGCTGATTTTTTGCTAGGTGCACATCCAATTTATACATTCATTATGGCTCTCACCCCAAAAATCCAAAGTTAGATTGTTATCACTTGCTGGTATTTAGGCATTTGCCTTGTATTTCTCTCACTGTGAGAACAGCTTGGCTCTGGTTTTCCTCTTTTGCAATTTGTGCAAGAGGGGTCTCAATAGGGTTATCAGGATTGCTATCCATGTGGATAGGATCTAAGGGTGCAGGAGAATTTACAGCTCAGGGGATCCGTGATACTGCCCATGTCCTCAGCCACCTTCAACGTGATCACTCAAGGTGGACAAGCTCCAGTTACCGAGGGGATCCCAGGCTGTCCTAATCTTTTCCCATGGTCTTGGGTGAAGAGGTTTCTTGCTTGTACTTATTTTCCATGGCTTGGTGTAAGGCTTGTAGCAATTTTACTGTAGGCTTCTTATCTAACTGACTCATGTCTGCTACTAACTCCTTAAGTTAGTGCTAGTTTGTTTTCCTGACATCTGAATACATGGAGGCTTTCAGGTCAAATCCTCCAGAAACCCTTCCTGGTGCATTCTTTGGTGGCTGGTTGGATCTAAATCCCTTTTTGAATTCACATTCTCTACTTTCTGTTTTCTCTTGTCTGTATGGAAGAGGCTTTAAATGAGGGCCATTATTTTGGTAGGTGACTGAATGCACCAGGTCTCCCTCTATTTCTCCCTTTTTATTTCCAGTTTTGGGAGCTTTGCCTAGGGGAGACACTGCCATCCCTTTTTGAGCCTCTCTTGACCAGTGTACCTGGGATGCTTCATGAATGTATTCCATACAAGCTTTCCAATCGAGAGCATGGAGGGTGAGGCTTGACACCCCGAAGTAGGTTTTGGCTGACTCATAGAGTCCATGATAGACCTCTGCGATGAAGTTGGTACTATCACGTTATGGGCCTCCAGTTGTATTGTTGGGAATATGTCCTGCCAGCATTCCTAGCCACATATGTGTCTGGGTCTCATCCAGTCTTTGCTGCTCATTCTGGTATAGGGCTCACAATGTGAGTCCGGGCCACAGGACCTCTCCTATTCTCTTCATCCATTCATATAGACCAAGGGTCTTTAAATTATGGTGTGGTGCTATAGATTCAAACATGCGAGTAAGTGGGATCTATGCAGAGTCTAGCCACCTAGGTCAAATCTTGCCCACTTGTATCTGCGTAGGCATGGGACACAGAAGACATCCATCTAATCCCCGTCTCCTTAATCTCTGGATTAAGAGGATTAAGGGGAGCTCATCTGCAACTGTCTTGACCCTTGGTTAAGGTCCAAGAAGCTGTCTCTCTGCAGATTTTGGTCACCGATCCTGAAGCATCCCAAAACTGTCTTCCCTTGACTTCGCAGATCCTTACAGGCTGAACCAGGGCAGCCTGGTCTTTTACCAGGGCCCATTCTTCAGTTGAAAAGTGTGTTATGGGGCTTCTCCCTCTAATCCTTCCCATTGGGGATGGAGTGCTTTTGCGTCTTCTGGCACGGGATCATGAAAAACCATGGCTTGGGATACTGATTCCAGCATCTTTTGGTGTATTGTCACCACAATGGTGCTATGGGTGTTCAGCATGCTTTCCAGTTCTTTAATGCGGTGTTAGCATGCTGTGTGATTGGCTTGCACCACTTCTTCTGTGTTCTTAGAAAGTAGGAAGTTGGATGCATGTTTTGCCTATTGTAATTTTGCTGCTAGCTCTTCTATGCATTTGTGCAATGAGATGTTCTCTTTTTCTGCCTTTTCTACTCTTTGAACAGCCTCATTAGTATTGTGAGTCAGCAATGAATTTAACAACTAACTTTTCCCTAACTTGTGTAACCAGATCTCCTATCTGTTGCTTCATGGTTTCTGTATCCCTTTTTAGCTCCTGATATTCCTAGGTCTCTTTTTCGGCAAGCATCCAATTTCCCCATGAAGCCCATCTGTCTTTTGTTCCTTGAGGTACCCCTTTTAGTGACCTTTTCTTTGCTGTCTTTGCATTTTAGACCTCAAGCAAGGCCACAAATGGATCCTCACTCAGAAAGCCTGTCACTTTTCAGGGATTAGGTTCCTTTTTGAGAATCCACTTTTCTAAGCAGTCCCGGGGCTGGTCATCCTTGAACCACTGCAGGAGATATGTTCTCCATTGTGTTCATTAAGGAGTCCTGTTGCACTGCAGTTTGCAAACCTATGGACTTTGATCCTTAGCTAAACCTAGATAGATGGTCAGTTTGAAGCAATGCCAATCTTTTTATGAGGGAGCCCTGATGCACTACAGTTCTACCAAAGCTCAACAGTGGCCAATTTAACAGTGCCAGACTGGTTTGACTAGCTAGTTTTTACTCAATGATCTTGGAGCCACTTCTCTGAGCCTTCTGCTTACCTCATCATAGCTTTGTCAGAGTAATCTTGATGGCTTAGCTTCAATTCAAGAAGGCAGAGAGGTTATTATCTCATGTCACCTCATGAAGGGACTTATTACTGGGAGAGAAAAGGGCCCTTTTCTCTCTGAGCAGCTTTATTGCCCTCCCACCTCAAGCTATTTTACTAAGGGGTTCCCCTTGTGAAGGCTCTTACTACTGGGAGAGAAATCAATTTTCCTCAAACCAGCTTTATTGCCCTCCAACTCAAGGGGTGAGGGAGCCTTGTGCAGCTATTTATTACCAAGAGAGGAGGTGCTTTTCATCAGCAACAGCTTTATTACCCCACAACTCAAGGTTGCGACAATGTCTCAATTTGGAAGGGGATCTTCCTTCCGTAACAATGCAACATACTTCAATTTTGGAACTGAGTGGAGTGGGTGAACCTATCAGCTGTTTTCTAACCCATGATAGTGAAAATAAAAATAAGGAGTCTGGAATCTGCTTGGATACCACTCCCAGGGTTGATTGGAGCTCACCACTGGATTACTCATGCCTTGCCAGTGTGTAAGTCATACAACCAAAGTGGTGAAATGGGTGAAGCCAGCCTATGATAGATCTAGCCCTTTTGACTCAATCATACAAGAACAACACACACTCTTCCTGTGGATTTTAGTTCTGCGTCTGTAAAACTCCTCTATCCCTTTGCCCTCTATATCCAGGATTTTAACAGTCTGTTTGCACGGTTGGCTCGTTCAAACCTCGGGGGGAAATGCCTACGAAATTCTCCACCAACATGTAACTATGAACCTCTAGAGGAATTTTTAATTAGCACAATAAGTCTACTGAATTACAAACAGTCCCTTGGAATCATTCCCACCTGTATACCGAGGTGCTGGAATAGGGAACTCACAGAGGCAGAATTCCTTCTATTAATTGTATTTTATTCAGGGGAAACACACACATCAATGCAAGCACACACACACACACACACACACACATGAGTTAAAGAATAAGTGTTGAGCATTAGAATAGATCAAGAGGCTCCACTAACAACTATACTTACTATAGATGTGGTTACTCTGAGTGGTCCAATTGGATGATCTGGCATTGGACTCAGCCATTTTGGGAAGTGCTGAGCGAGATGGCAGTGAGTCAAAACTAGTCAGAATCCAAAATGAGGTGGAGACATCATGCATTCAAGCTAGCCCAAGGAAACAAAGGAAATTTGGGTCCTTATAATAGGGCAAAAATAGCCTGAGGCAAAGAGATATTAAAGGACCAAATCTGCATAGGAAAGATCACTCAAGATAAAGGTCTGAAGGGTGGGAATGGGATTATAAATGGGTCCTCTCCGGCTTGGGGGCAAAACATCCTGCTGTAAATCTCCTGGCCTTCCTGTCTTAGAAGTGTGAATTCTTCCTTTGCAGCTCCTAAACTATCTAATTGATCTGTTATTCATGTACCCTGGGTACATAACCCACCGCTCTTAGGCTAATGGCTGCTTACAGTTCTGTATCCATTCAGGGCCATAGAAAGGGAACACAACACTACAAATTTGGAAGACTTCCAGTGGTTGTAACAGACCCTGTAGATTACTTTGTAATTGGGATCGAATGCAATGCTTTCTTTCCCTCAGTCTTGTTCTCCCAAAAATCAAACAGTGCTCTTCCTAGTGAAAATAGAACAAATGGAGCAATAAGGGACATGCAATCCAGAATACATAAAGAAATAATATAGGAATACTAACAGCTTTAAATGAATTTAAGTCTACAGGCCCAGATGAAATGCATCCAACAGTACATAAAGTACACGAAGGAACTTGGAGATATAATCTCAGGATCTCTGTCAAACATGTTTGAGAATTCTTGGAGAACAAGTGCTTAGTAAGAGCCAGGATGGATTTCTCAAAAACAAGGCATGCCTAATTCTTCTTCTTCTTCTTCTTCTTCTCTCTCTCTCTGTTTTTCTCTGTCTCTCTTTAATAAAGTTAGAAACATGGTAGACCAGGGGAGTACTTTGGATGTAGTATATGTATATGTATGTATATGTATATGTGTAAAAAAGATCAAGGAGGTCTCTGTAGACCACAAGCTAAACATGAATCAATAATCTGATGAAGTGTCCAAAAAAGCCGAAGCAAATCTTGGCTTCCTCAACAGTATTATAGTGTTCAGACCGAGGAAGGTAATAGTAAGAGTCTGCTCTGCTGTGGTCAGACTTCACCTAGAATATTGTGTCCAGTTCTGAGCATCAGAGTACAAGGAGAATTTTGACAACCTGCAACATGTCCAAAATGGTAAAAAGTCTGGAAACCAAACCCCTGAGAAACTGCTAAAGGAGCTGGGTATTTTTAGTTTAAAAAAGAAATGACTGAGAGAAGACATGATATTCATATTTAACTATTAGGAAGGCTCTTATGTGGAAGATAGCGCAAGCTTATTTTCTGTTGCTCCAGTGACTAGAACACAAACCAATGGATTCAAATTACAAGAAAAATAATTCCACATACACATTAGGAATTTTTATTATTATTATTGTTTTTTTAATTTTTTTTAAATTTTTTAAAATAGTTTATTGATTAAAAACATAATAATACAATAATCGACAATTACAAAACAAAAAAATGAAAAAGAAAAAAGAAATACAAAAATAAACGAAAACAAAACTCAAACTAAAACCCTGACATACTAAACAAACAAAACAGAATAAACAAAAAATATGTATATATACAAATATACGTATATCGTGATAACCTATATTGTACACATTTCATTTCACTCACAACCCTAATAAAATCCATTATAAACATTCATTTGGCTTATTTTCTTGAAGTTCTACAATCAAAACATTTAGAGTCCTATATTAGACACTTATTAACTTGTCTATGATTTGTATACAATAATATCACAAAAAAAGAAAGAAAACACAATAGAATACAGTTGTCGAATTACTCTGCAAATAAAAAACAGACTTCCACATTTAGTACAGCTTGCCATTCAGCCTTATAAGTATGATTTCTATACATGTTACTACTAAATAGAAAACAAAAGTAGAATATGAACCCGTCATTCAGTATAGACATCCTACATACATCTAATTACAAATTGTTAAACTTAACAATTTCTCCTTCAGGACTAAGTACTACCAACAAACTTTTTAAGTATCTTACTTTGTAGCTTAGTTCCCATTTTTACTTTTTTAAAAAAAGTTTAAAGAAAAAGAAAAACCCAATCTAGTACATTTTCTCCAGCCTCTACTAAACTTTCATCCTAATACCTCTCGAAGTAAAAAACCTAGTCAATGGTTCCCAGTCTCTTTTAAATGTCTCTTGATTTGCTCCTCTAATCATCCCTGTAAGTTTGTCCAATTCCATCAATTCAAACATTTTTGTAATCCAGTCATTCAAAAGTGGGATTTCTTTCGTGTTCCACCTTGCGGCATATAACAGCCTGGCAGCAGACAAAGAATAAAAAATTAGTTTTCCAAACTTCTTTTCTAATATTTCATCTGAACATATCCCTAGTAAAAATAGTTGAGGGTCTAAACTAAGATTACAGTCCAAAATCTCATTTAAAACAGATCTTATGACTTCACAATACCTTTTTGCTTTTTTACACTTCCACCACTGGTGGTATAATGAACCAATTTTCTCGTTGCATTTCCAGCACTTATTTGAGTATGATTTATGCATTTTAGCTAAGCACGCCGGTGTAAGATACCAGCGATACATCATTTTATAAAAATTTTCCTTTAATCTGTAGTTCAAAGTATGTTTTATTCTCTTTACCCAACACTTTTCCCATTGGGATAGCTCAATTGCGTGCCCAAAGTTCTGAGCCCACTTAATCATAGAGGGCTTAATGATTTCCGATTCCATTTCGATTCTTTGCAATATCTTATAAAATTCAGGAATCTGATGTTTATCCCTTGACCATATTACATTTTCAAAATGTTTGTCCAATGTCTCTATCAGCCGTGTCTTCTTGTCAATCCAAAAACGTTCCTTTAGCTGTTTATATGAGAACCAATTGCAATTAAACCCCTCTATATTTAATTGTTTTTGCGTCTTCATTTCCCAACTATTTCCCTCCTTTATAAGTAGTTCTTCATAAGTTAGCCATTTACTTTTTCCAAATTTATTATCTCTGGTGACAACTTCTCCAATTGCAGTCCATCTGGGTAAAATATCTTGCCAATTATTTTTTACTTTATTCCAAATTCTCAAAAGGGACTTTCGTATAATGTGATCGTTAAAGTTTCTATGACATTTTATCTTATCATAAAACAAGTAGGCATGCCATCCATAAACGTTGTCACAACCTTCCAATTTAAGATTTCTTTCGTTTTTCAATTTAAACCAGTCAATCAGCCAGAATAATGTACATGCATAATAATAATTTTTGAAGTTTGGCATACCCAAACCACCTCTATCAGTCGAATCTTGCAAAAATTTAAATTTAATCCTTGGTTTCTTTCCCGACCATACAAATTTAGAAACTACTTTATTCCAATTGTCAAACAGCTTGTCATTTAAGATTACTGGAATATTCTGGAACAAATACATTACTTTTGGAAGGACACACATTTTAATTGTTGAAATTCGGCCCATCCATGAGATTTTTAACTTATTCCATCTCTTTAAGTCTTCTTTTATTTCTGCCCATTTTTTTTCATAATTATTTTTGAGAAGGTCACTATTTCTAGTTTTAAAATTTATTCCTAAATATTTAACCATTTTTGCTTCTTGTAGTTTAGAATTCATTTTTAATTCCTCTTTCTCTTTGGGAGTTAAGTTCATTAATAACATTTCAGTTTTATCTTTATTAATTTTAAGGCCTGTTACTGTCCCAAATTTGTAAATTTCCTTTAACAATAATATGATGTCTCCACACGGATCTGAAAGGGAAATCAGTAGATCATCTGCAAAGGCCTTCACTTTATAAATTTCTCCCTTCATTCTGACACCCTGAATTTTCTCATTACTTCTGATATTATTCATTAAAATCTCAAAATTTAGAATAAATAAAAGAGGGGAGAGAAGACAGCCTTGTCTCACCCCTTTCTCAATCTTAAATGATTTTGTCAATTCTCCATTGACCATAATTCTAGCTTCCTGGTGATGGTAAATAGCTTTTATCCATTTCAACAAGTTTTCCCCAGGGTCTAGCTTTTCCAATACTGAGAACATAAATCCCAATTCAAGTTATCAAAGGCCTTCTCTATGTCAAAAAAAATTAAGGCCACTTTATTATTAATCATTTTATTATGGAATTCAATTAAGTTAATCAAATGTCATACATTATCTTTAATCATGCGTCCAGGCAAAAAACCCGCTTGGTCGTCATGAATCCAAGTTAACAACCATTTCTTGATTCTACTCGCTAAAATCATTGCAAAAATTTTATAATCGTTATTTAATAATGAGATAGGCCTATAGATTTTGGGGTTTGTTTTGTCTTTTTTCTCTTTGGGTATAAGTATAATAGTTGCTTCTAGCCAAGTTTTCGGAATCAATCCATCCAAAATAGCATTCATTGTTTGCAAAAGGGGAGCAGCTAGTTGGTCCTTACATTTTTTATAATATTCAGTAGTGAACCCGTCTGGGCCAGGAGATTTACCTAGTTTCAAACTTTTAATTGCATCCAATACTTCCTGCATTTCTATTTTTTTTTTTACTCAATTTATCCTTGAATTCTTTCGTAATCTTTAACAAGGGTTGATTCTCTAAATACACTTTGATTACCCTAGGATTATCACTCGTCTCCTTATATAAATTCAAAAAGTAATTAAAAATAATATTTTTCATATGTAATTGGGATGAAAATAATTGATCACCTTCTTTTAAAGTCACTATAATCTGTTTCTCTCTTTCCTTTTTCACTAATGACGCCAATAGTTTACCTGGTTTGTTTGAAGACTCAAAGTACATTTGTTTAACGAATTTTATTTTGTTGTGTATTTCCTCCATAGATAACATGGAAATTTGACAATGAATTCTATAAATATTCTCTTTTATTTCTTTACCTTTGGGGTTCTTTTTCAATTGGTCCTCATATTTTTTTAAGTTCCTCTTCTAACTCTTTAATCTTTTTTCCTTTTATTTTTTTCCATTCCCAGCTTTTCTTCCTAAAGAACCCTCTCATATACGCCTTAGAGGTGTCCCATACCATGTTAATGGGGGTTTCATCATTTGTGTTTTCCTTAAAAAATAGTTGCAGATGGTCTTGGGCTTCCTTAAGGATCTTCTTGCTTTTTAATAAATGTTCATTCAACCTCCATTTATATTCTCTAGCTTTATATTTCATTTTCATAATCAGTGGGTTGTGATCTGACCAAACGGCAGGCAACGTATCCATTTTTACAATCCATTTGCATAATTGGGAAGAAACCAAAAACATATCAATACGAGACAAGGTTATTATTGTAAGAGCTGTCTGGGAGTGGAATAGACTGTGTCAGAGGGTGGTGGAGTTTCCTCCTTTGGAGGTTTTAAATCAAAGGTTAGATGACCCTCCTTCAGGAAGACTTTAGTTGTGTCCTCCTGCATGTCCGGGGATTGGACTAAAAGGCCCTTGCAGTCCCTTCATAGAATCTATGATTCTATTTATTGAACACATATGAAAATGAGATGAGCCAGAAATGAACTGATATATTTAAACCCAGAATTCCCAAAAAGCACAGGAAAAGGCTCAGAAATTTTCTGAGGATTCTTTCCCAGGTTGAAAGTGCACAAAAAAATGCTTTAACATAACACTCTATAGGAACTATAGTGACAAGCACTAACTATGGCCGATAGTTGTAGAAGAGATATTGCAAACAGTTAATGTCAAAAAATTCTGGGTATGTGCCAACAAAGCATCAAGCTTTTTAGGTCATGTAGTTCTGTAACAAGACTGCAATGAAAGTTTCATCAAGAGTAAAGGGCTAACATTACAGAATTTCTGCACATATGTCTACAAAGCAAAGTAGCTGGCTTTGTAGTGCATGTAGCTTCAAAGTGATCAACAGCAGCTTCAGCTCAGGTTTCATTGGCATAAGGGCTCAGAATTAAAGAACTTTTCTGTACATGACTACAGCTCTATTTTACATTTTCCCTGCACCTGCAAAAGAATGCTCCCAGGAAGATTCAGATGTGCATGGTCCAACCACATGGCACATGGTTAACCCGTGCCACTGGGTATTTTTTTGTTGTTGCATACACCACAGCCATGCCACTGGGTACCACACCCTCAACTCACTGGGAAGCCACCACAAAAGGGCTGTCTGTTTCACCCCTAAGTTTTGCACTGGCACAAAGGACACGAGAAGCCTCTTATGGGTTTAAACAGGCCACAACTTTTATTTAGCTGTACAGGGTCTATTATTAAAACACAATAAACCAATAAATTTGTCACGTGTGTAGGTGAAGGTGTAACACCCAAGTGGGTGGTCCTTCACCCCATGTGACAAGATAAATAAACAATAACAACAACAAATTTACAAACCCCTCACCGCTGGAAGTGACATTATATTACTTCATATGACGTCATTCACTTAATGACATCATGCATTTAACTGCACAAATCATTTCCTTTAATTTGTCTACAGCCAATTTATTCCCCAATTAATTTAATTAGTCAGATTAATTTCCTGTGGGGTGGGGATCATTAACCACCACAAGAAGGGGCCAGCCTAGCTAGGCATCCCCTCTCCCCCACAGACCGCTTTTACAATTTGGTCAGAGAGTGCTGTGATGTACATCTCCAATCCCTCTGGAGAGAGGTGCACCCCGTCCCCCCTGTACAGCTGTGGCCAATCAAGTTTAATACCATGCTCGACTAAAAAGAAGCCCATTTTAGAGAGCTGCTTAGCCACATAACGGTTAAGCCAGCGCCAAGCATTATTAATCACCACATCCTTCTGCGCTCCAGGCTAGCAACGCCTTTTGGCAAAAGTTTGGTCCAAAGGATTACAGCAGCCGATAAAATCTTTTGGACTTCCTGCATGTCCTTGATTATCTGTTTAGCAAGCTGCAAACATGGAATCCAGACCAAGTCATTTTCACCCAGGTGTACCACCAAAACCCGAGGTTGTTGGCGTGAATGTACCAACTCCATGATAAGAGGAAGGAGAGATCCCCAAATCATGCCCCTTTGACCAAACCATTCAGTGGGTCCAATGTGTGAAAGGCCCAGTGTTGTCGTGCCGATTCTCCAAAAGATGGTGTCCCACCCAGAAGACCAGGCTGTGGCTAAGATCCATATATGGCTGCGGTAAAAGCCAGCTGAAATGAAACAAAACAAGTTAACATGGCTTATCAGGAGTCAGGTTCCCTGATTGCCTGACGTAGGACTTACCACCACCGGCCAATTCTGCAAATATCGGCTTCACTCAACCCATGAGTGGCCACAGCTGTTGCTGCTCCAATATGAAAGGAGTGTGAGGAAAAACATTCCTGAGGCAACTCAGCCCTCCGTACTGTCTCTTTTAACACAGCCCTAAATTGAAATTGCGTTAGGGGCAAACCAGACAAGTGAATAAACAGGTAACCAGCCAGTTTAGGCCTAATGTTCAAGTAGTTATTCATCGCTATCACTGGGCAAATTTGACCTTGTGGCGCTTTAGCCAGGAAAATAGACTGACCGTTTGATAACTGATTAGTCTTAGAGCACCTAAGGTGGATTTGGATCCCCTGTTCTGTTAAAAAGATATCAGAAATTGATAGGGCCCTGCCAGATTTGTCATTATGGGATCTGAGCACAATCTCACTGATTCTTAAAGCAGCAAAAAAGGCAATAGCAAATACCACTTTGTATAAAGTGTCTTCCCTGGGTGAATAACAGGTATGGGATAATTGATCCCATAACTTAACGAGGACAGGGCCAGTTATTGGCCATCGTGAGTCCTTTGTACAGGGGATTCCCTAGACCAACCCTCCTCTGCTCTTTTAACCCTGAAGTCCGTAATAGGATCAAAACAGCCCCTTGCCCTAGAGTAAAATGCCAGGGCAGCCAAACTGCCCCAATAGTGACAGGTGAAAGTCCTGTGTACTTAAGATAAACTATAAAAAGAAGGATCAGGTCAACTTCAATTGGCCACTGTTAATCCTCCTCAGTTTCCAATAAGAATTGATTAAATGAGTTCAAAGCTGTTTGACAGGACTTGCGTGTAGACGGGGCAATGGAATTCAAAATTGCCCTATGAACTTCTAATCTCCAAGGCTCCAGAGCAAAGCCTGTACCTCCAATGGGTGTGTCGATGTCTCGAGAGCCAGCTGCCAGAACCTGGAGAGCTGAAAACAAGAAAGGGCATCCGCCAAAGGGTTAAGCACACCAGGAACATGTTGAGCTTTAAATAACACAGTATAATTCAAGCATTGCATCACCATCGCCCTTACCAAACCCATAACTTTAGGAGACTTGGAGGACTGAGAATTTACCACATGCACAACCACCTGGTTGTCATACCAAAACCAGACGGTCCTGTTAGCAAATTGGCTCACCCACAAGTGCACAGCCACCACTATACGAAACATTTCCAGAAACGTAAGGTCTCTAGTCAGACCACATTTGACCCACGCAGAAGACCATGCCTC
The DNA here is from genome assembly GCA_026167975.1 of Phrynosoma blainvillii. Taxonomy (NCBI): domain Eukaryota; kingdom Metazoa; phylum Chordata; class Lepidosauria; order Squamata; family Phrynosomatidae; genus Phrynosoma; species Phrynosoma blainvillii. The sequence continues at coordinate 247,308,007 of JANUYF010000003.1, read as the reverse complement.
TGCAGCTCACTGGCCCTTCCAATAAACCCCAAAGCCATGGGCACCAGCAGCATCAAAATGCACCTGAAAGTCTGCCCTCAGCAGCATTTCAGATCTCCAAAATGATATGCCATTAAATTTCTCCAAAAAGGAGTCCCAGACCTTCAAATCCTCATGAATGCCCCTTGTGATCCTAATGTGATGATGCTGGGCCACTATTCCTGCAGTAGCCCTATACAATCTTGCACAGAATACTCATCCCGGAACTACAACCCAACAGGCAAAATTCAAAAGACCTGTAAGGGATTGAAATTCATGAAGCATAGCTTTTTGTTTCCCCAACATGACCCCAACTTGCTGCCTCATAGCCACTAGTTTTTCATTAGGTAAACAAGAAATTCCAGCTATGATGTCAATCTCAATACCCAAAAAAGTAAGTCAAGTATCTGGGCCCTCAGTCTTTTCTTCCACTAACGGCACACCTAGCTCATACATTAATTCCTGAAATTGAGTTAAGGAATCCTTACACTATGAAGAATTGGGATTCCCAGCAATTAAAAAATCAACTAAATAATGTGCTATGGCTCTATTACCTGTCCTCTTAACTGCACGTCAATGGAGAAAGGTACTGAATGTCTCAAAAGTGGAACAAGAAATCGAGCATCCCATCGGCATAGCTTTGTCAAAGAAATATTTTTCCTCACATTGAAAACCTAGTAAGTCAAAATCATCTGGGTGTACAGGAAGGAGTCTAAATGCAGATTTAATATCGCACTTAGCTAAAAGGGCTCCCCTGCCTAAATTCCTAATCATCTTAACTGCTGAATCAAACAATGTATACTTAACAGAGGTAAGCCCAGGATCAATAGCATCGTTCACCGACTCACCCTTTGGGTATGATAAATTATGAATCAATCTAAATTCCCCAGGACCTTTTTTAGGAACTATACCCAAAAGAGATAAGTGAAGCGTGGGGATAGGTAGCTGATCATGCGGTCCCAAAATCCTTCCTGCGGCTATTTCCTTAGCTAATTTCTCTCTCACAACACTTGGCAACTCCCTCACGGAACGAGCATTGGGTACATAGTGATGAATCCTAGGGCCTGTATAGGGAATATGAAAGCCTAAGGAAAAACCCTGAAATAAATAGATAGCAGCCTCCTTTTTAGGGTATACCTTTAGCCATGCCACTATAGTGTCTAACTTAATTGATGATGATTGATAACTTAATTGATGATGGGGCCTGGCTGGGGGGCAGTACGCACTGCTGATCATTTGCCTCTACTACAGGAAGTTCTAGGGTGGCCACCCCCACAGGTGTTACACTTGTGCTCAAACCTGCAGGGTTGTCTTTTACACTTGCCAGCATTGAAGTCCCAGCATAAGCCAAATTGCCTTCTCTCTCCCATGGCAGGCCTCACATTCGGCCCTCTCGGCATGGTAACCATCGGGACATACCCATTGTCACACCTGCTCAAGGGGGAGGCCCCCACCATAACATCAGTCCAAAGCTCGGACTGAACATGTCTCCAAGACAAGGAGCGATCCTGTACAGCTCTCATCCTAAACTGCTCATCATGTTAGAGCCATGCTGCACCCCTTGAGTTGTGATGGCAGTTAGTGTACACTTTTATCATAATCTCCTGATATTTAGAGAAGTCAGGAGATCTGAGTGGCTCTTTTTCCTCTATAACACCTCTGTAAATAGTGAAGCCCATAATCCAATTAACAAAATTGCGCTCTAGTTTAGGGTGTTTGAGCGCTTGAAATTCTTTTGGCAAACTAAAAACAATCCCATCTTTTACCATGATCCTCGGCTCAGGATCCCTAAAAGTAAAAGTAAACAATTCAATATATTCACCTTTCCAAATCCTTTCTTTAGTGGAAAGGGGAAGGTGTGAACCAAGGGGTGTAGACAGTCCAGTGTAAGGTGTAGATTGCACATTCCCAACTGCTCCAGATAACAACGGAGCATTTGAAAGAGACACCAGAGAGGTGTTGCTAGCTACAGCCGTAGGCTGACTACCTTGCGCCCTAGTGTCAGGGAACTGTGAAACAGCAGGCGCCTGCAAGGGTGCATCCATTACCACATGATTGGGCTGTTCCATAGCCACACCCTGACCTTCCTGGCCACCTGGAGCCCACACCAAGGTAGGCCAATTAGCATGTGCAATATTAGGAGACAAACCTGAAACTGAAGCTTGCTGGGAATTTTTGCCAACTGACTGCACTGGTCCCCCAAAGTGTGGCCCCGCAACAGTCCAGGTGTCAAACACGGCAGAGGCAGCAGCAGCTTGATCACCTCTTTGCTCACCACATGTCTGCTCCATTGCACCATCTGGAAGAACCACCCCTCGTAAGAGGTTATATAAATCAGCCAAAGTAGGCTGCTCGGACATAGGGGCAGCCGCACCCTGCGCCTCCACACCCGGGACTCTTTTCAAGAGATGCCACACATCGGCGATAGTGGGGTGCCCAGCCTCCACAGCCGAAACCACCTATGGACCCGGTGTAGCATCAGCTACCTGAGAACCAGATACCACTGGAGGAAGCAACACTTCAGTGTTACTGGCACCTGAAGAGCTGGCGATAGAGCTGGTGGCTGTAGCATGTAGCTCCTTCTGTGCAAGTTGATTGCAAAGTGCCACACAAGCCTGAACTGTTTTGCCCAGTTGTGCCACCTGGGCAGAAATTTCATCATCTCTGCTGTTAGACTGGGAAGCAGAATGACCCGAGCTAGGCACAGCTGAAGCTGTACACCTCTTGGTTTGGGCCTTACTACGTGGCATCTTAACCTCAGTGAATGGAACGCGGGCCCAAGCCAAATCACCCAACCATGGATGATTACCACCAGGCCAGCAGGCCACCCTTTCCCAAGTCTCAAGGAGACGCAAACAGCCAGGAAGTGTCACTGGCAACCACCAAGAGGAAAGGTGTCCACCCAGGGTCCTATGTGGAGCCCTCACCCGAAGACTGCTGTCTTCAACACACACTCACCGCTGGGGAGAAATGTAACCAACCCTCCCGAACAGCGATGGGGGCCCGACCTTACCAGACCAGGATTACCAGAGACCAGGTCTCTGGGTCTGAAATCCAGTACCGGGTCCATGCACCCGGTGAAAGATGCCTGTTGCAGGGCCCTCCTCAGGTGTACACCCCCAATAATTGGGGATGCAGAGGTGCAACAAGCCCAGGGGACAGGCCTGAAGGCCTCACTCGCTCCACGGGTTGCTCAAGGAATGATACCTGAGCCTCCCAATGCAAAAGCGAGAATAAAAGTAGGCAAAAGCCAAAAAGCAGCCAAAGCCAAAGGAAGCACTGGGCCAAAAGCCAAGCAAAGCCAGAGCAGAGAGTGGAGCGATGTTACTTGCTCAGTTCAAGCTCTAAAATGGCTGCCGCCATGTGGCAGTGCTGAGCTATAAAGAACAAGCTCTTGCTCAAACTCTCGAGAGACTAGCAGCATTCTGAGACTTCAAATTAGCAACCAGACCACCTTATTGGACAAAGCGTGCAGATGTTCTCATTCTCCTGTGCACTTTGTCCAATCAGGCTTCTTGTGTCCTTATATGGCCAACACAACAAGAAACCCCTCCCAACTCGTCGGGGGGATGTCTATCTATGTACATATGCATTATTGCCTCCACATAGATCAACACATGAATCTAGACCAGTGGTGATGAACCTATGACACATGTGCCAGAGGGGACACACAAAGCCCTCTCTATGGGCATGTGTGCTGTCACCCCAGCACAGAGTTCACCAGAGTTCTTCACTAGAAAGCCAGAGGGATGTGGCACTTTGCAATAAATAAGTGGATTTGGGTTTGCAATTCTTGGTTTCTAAAAGGTTCACCATCACTGATTTAGACCATGGCTGTGAAATGTGATCCTCTAACTGTTCTTGAATTGCAATGCCCATCAGCTATAGTCAGCATAACCAATTGTAAGGCATTGTGGGAATTGCTGTCCAGCAACATCTGAAAGCACACATGTCCCCTGTTTGGGGATGTAAACCTTTGTGATTTTCATTTGCACACAAGGGAACAAAAATTTTAGTCTTCATCATTGCTGTGTAAGAGTATGCTTCCCTTTTTTGTAAAAGGATGATTTTCCATATTTCAGATTTTTTTTGCAAAACTATCATGATTTTTTTAAAAAGAATATTAATGATATTTTCAGAAAAAGAGATTGGAAATAATCTTCTGAAAAAAGCAAACACTGAAATGAGGTACACAACATATGTGTGTACCATTGTGGCATTAGAACTGAGAAAGCAGGACCAAAAAGGTTGTATTTGGCCTGGAACAGATGGGCAGGAAAAAGCAGCTCAATCCTGCTCAAACCAGGTTGAAACCCCACTGCCCACATAGCCCATGCCCAGAGTGGGTCAAATGCACACAGCCAAACCACATGGTGGAGCATTAAGGTGCACCACTGGGTAATTTTTTTTTGTTGCTGTTGCCTCCCCACCAGATATACTCACCATTGACGGAACAGACTTCAGGCTAAGCCAGACTATCCCAGGTTCTGTTTGCTCTAGTTTTTAGCCTCAAAGCATGACATCAGTCTGGTTTCTGCCTGTTTTGGAGTCATGCATCATCTAAATGCCATGCCTTCAAAGTGATTGGAAACTGCTTTATTTTTCCCATCTTTGGGGCTCTGCAGACAAAAAAAGTGCTATCTTGGAGCCAGGGGAGGGGAGGGGCTGCCGGCCGCTGGCCGCCCCAACCCCTTCCCAAGGACGCCATTGGAGTGCCCGCTGTTACACATGGTGAGCGCTCTGATGACGTCCTCCTGGCCCAGCCTCTGCATGGGCTGAGCCAGAAGAGATGCAGAAGAGCCACACAATGGCTCTTCCGCTGCCCTTTCTGGGGCTTGAGGAAGGAGTGCTATTTTAGTGCTCCTTTCCCAGGCGCCAAAAAGGTGGATTGGGGCTGAGGTGTGGGGCAGCCTCAGCCCCAATCTTCCACTTCCCAGGGCGTTCCACAGCTGCCAATCTGCAAAGCCCCTTTTTCACCTCTAAATAATTCTAGAACACATCAGCTACATTTGCTTTTTTGCTGAGATCCATCAGCCTTTTGGAGGCCTGGTATAGGCTCTGCCAGTTGCATAAAACTAAATACTGCCTCCAGAAAAAATCCAGCACTCACCAAGCTCCACAGTAGTACCTCAGAGTAACAGATCAAAAGCAAGGCAACCAAATAACAAGCAAAATACCAATATAAAGCATACTGACTCAATTAGAATAACTGAGGACTGATGTAGACCAGCCGTTTGGGGCAGCACAGAGCCACCCTGGGAAGCGGCAGATCAGGGCCGTGGCAACCCCACACCATGGCCCCAAACCTCCCTTTTGCTGCCCTGAAAAGAGTGGCAAAATGCCAGTCTTTTTAGGGGTGGCAAAAGGCTGCCCTAAGAGCTGGTGCCGTGGCTCTTTAGCACCCTTTCAGTGCAGCGTGTTTAAACACAGTGCCGGGAGGGCGTCCTGATGCCACACACTATGTGTACAGCCGCACGGCATCAGGACGGCGTCGGGGTGGGTTTAGGGCATCCAGCAGGCAGCTGATCTGCCCCAACTCCACACCCAGGCCTGCCATTTGGGCCAGTCTGCAACGGCCCTGAGCTTTTACTATTTATAATACTTATGAATTACATCAAAATATAGAAAGTCTACTTCTAGTAAGTTCTAGTTAGGTTCACATGTATAATGGTAAATCCAACTGCTGTAGGTTACTTGTTGCAGAATTGATTAAATAGTTTCCCCTCAGCCTTGCCTTGAGCCTTTAAGAGTTCTACAATTCATGTAGGAGACTCAGGTTTTGCATCTATTCTAGAATGTGACCAGAGGGCAGGGACAAATGCTGTATTGCCACCACTCTTGTGATCATTTGAATCACTCTTTAATAATGGTTTGACCCTTCAAGGATACTATTCCCCCCCCCCCCGGGTTTTAGATTACTTGGTACACCTTTTTTTTCTCTACACTCAAAGTTGCAATTCCACTTCAGGAAGGTGCCGGGAGCAGCAATTCACTTTTAATAGGTTTTCAAACATCAAAAAGTGGACTTCTGATCACTTCATTTTGTTCTCTTTTGTTGTTTGGAATGTTTAGCAGTCCATGCAGGGTCCAAGGGGGCAGCAAATGAGCTCAGTCCTATCCTAGATGTACTCTGTGTAAGTCAATAAATTTATGGGCCCAGTTCAATCGATAACTTTATGTCTGCATTTTATTTTGGGGTTTGGTGACAATTGCTGGGTAGCTGTGTTTTCATAAGCCATCTGGTACTTTTGTGAATATTCATGCTTACAGCACATATTTTATAAATAGCATAAAGATTATGTGGGATACGAAATGCCATTAATGAGAAAGTCTGTATATAGAAACTGCAAATGCTGAGTTACTGTTAGGAAGTTAAAATCAAGTAAGGCAAAATATGATAAGCCTGATGTGAAGTCTATAAAACACATTTCCCCCCTAAATGTATAACTATTGGATTTTTCACCCTAATACTATTTTGTAAGTTTGACAAATTTGCTGAGAGAAAAATGATTCTGAACTGCTGGTTTTCTGAATAAATATAGTGAAACCTAAGTGGAAAGATGTCTTAGCTTCAGTACGCTGTATTTTTCATTAAACAGGATTAACAATACAGCTATGGTAAATACTTCATATAAGCAGTAAATTAAATTATTTCATCTTACTTCCTTAATTTTAGGAGGTTTTCATAGGGAGGCTTTGACTCTGTAAATGCCATTCTTCAAATTTTATTAGAAGAATGGCATTAATGGTTATGACGGAGTACCTGACATGTCCTTATATTTTCAAGATTCCATGTTTTCTTTGTGGGTATGCACACCACCAGTTCAAATATTAGTAAAAAAAAATATTTGAATGGGTGATGTGCATACACACAATGAAAACATAAAACCAATTATGTTCAGCCACATGCTACTATATTTTCCCTACACATCGATCCCTTTCACATGTTGCAGAAATGATGGGATTACTATTTTGTGAAAATTTTGCAGGACCATCATTTCTATAACGTACAATTAGTCTCTTATTCTGGAAGGCTTTTGTGATAGATAATTCATTTGATAAGCAGGGAGAAAACTAGAAAAAAATGCAAGTCAATGATGGGTTTTTAAAAATCTTTTTAAAATAAACTTAAGGTACTAGTCTAAGGGCCTCAGCAGACGACTAATAGAGTCGTCTTCCAGGCCCGGAAGAGGAGGGGCAGCCATGTTCGGCATCCCTTCCTCTTCCTGAGGTCGCCCTGGAAGCTGCCAGCCATCTGCATGGCCGGCGCTTCCAGGGCAACCTCCCTCCGCAGCGACCGGACGCGCTGCGGAGGATAAGTCAGGGAAAGTGCGCCCGCCGCTTTTAGGGCGCACTTTCCCTGAAATCTAAAAGGAGTGCCAATTTGGAGCTCCTTTTAGATTCGCCGCAGGAGCGCCGCGGTGCAGAGGCTGAGCTCCGCCGGCGCTCCAACCCGCGGCGTCTCCGGGGCCTCCGTCTGCCGAGGCCCTAAGAGTATTAGTGTTAGTGTATGCTATGACTCTGGTGAACAAGGTTCAAATCCCCACTTGGACTGGATAATATTTGCATTAAAGTTAAAGATATTTTACCCAAGAAGTTAAATTAAACCAGAGGTAGGCAACTGCACAGGGGTTGGGGGACATTTTCCCTCTGACACATGTGTATGGTACATACCCCTCATGGTGCCACCAGATACCTCCTTTTTTTTTGTTGGATCTCAGCTCCAATGGCAATCAAAAGTGTTTTTGGGTGCTTATCCATGTGGATGCCAAGAATTTGTTCTTCTTTCCTTGAAAAAAGGCAAACATGGAAAACTGTGCACAAAGAACAGTTCTGCTTGTGCTGTGTCTTTTGCCCAAGGTGCAAATACTTGCAGTATTGGGCATTACCATGTATTAAATAAATGGAACATCAAACTCATTGATTTACCAAATTCCCATTGATTGAGTTGGGCTGGCCAAATTGAACTTAAGCCTTTCCTTTCCTTTCCTTTCCTTTCCTTTCCTTTCCTTTTTTTTTTTTTTTGCTTAAAATCTTATTATTTTGACATAAATAGTTTGCCCAATTACATTAAAACAGCTCATTTAAAACAGTCCAGTTCCTTACAAAGAGTTATATTGTTAGGTGCCAGACATGGTATAATACTGTAAAAATAAAAAATAAAAAAAAATCATTTAAACATGCCAGAAAAGATTACTGCTGTTTCTGCTTCAGGTCAATTTTGATGATTTAGCTGTAAACTCCTGAAATAGGTGCTTATCATGAAAGCACTGACAGAGCCTTAACTACAGCTACTAGTAGAACTACTTTGATTATAATTCCAATAGGCTGTTATAGTGGAAGCAAGAAAAATTGATTTCAGCCATGAAAGCCATTAAGTTCCTATTCCTCAATGATGTAGTTTACTGGAGCTCTTTTGAAGATGGAATCCCTCACCCCACAGATCATATTACAGAACTGGAAAATCTAATCAGGTCATTTTTATATTTTTATATTTTCATGTTTGTTTTATTTGTGTTGGAATGTTTATATTCCTGTTTTAATTATCTTGCCATTTAATACTGTTTTAAGGGGGTGGGGTGGGGTATGAATTTTGTTGTATGGGGTTTTAACTGATGTAAGTCACTTAGATTGTCTTCATTTAAGTGGTGTATAAATAAATTTTATTATTATTATTATTATTATTATTATTATTAAAATAACTTTCTTTTGGGACTTTTTTTTTTAAAAAAAAAAATAGACATGGACACTATTGCAATTAAGCTGCCAGACTGATTTGCACTCTCATTTAAACTGACCTCCCTTATGAAGCCAGCCTTTTTGATAAAATATGTGAGATTCTGTAACAGCCTGGAATCTGTTGAATTGCAAATACTGGTCAAAGCTGTGGGTACATTTACACTGTAGAAATAATGCAGTTTAATTTCTTTTAAGTGCTGTAGCTTCATCCTATGGAATCCTGGGATCTGTAATTTTGCAAGGTCTTTAGCAAAATTTGTGGTGCCTCACAAAATGACAAATCCTAGGATTATGACGGCTGGTGCCATGACAGTTAAAGTGGTGTCAAGCTGCATTATTTCTATAGTGTAGATGGATCCTGCTAATGTTAAAGAAACATTTCAATCTAATGTTTATATCAATGTTTATATTAATAGCATCTTATATTGCCTCTTTCCACCTTATAAAAGAAGTAAAGGGAAGAAAGAATGCACCTTGTCCTCTCATGATCATTTCTACAGTCTCCCTGCTTCTCAAATGAAGAGGAAGGCAGGTTTTGAGGGAACCAAGCTGAAGTCAAAAGTAAAGGACTCAAAACTCTGCATATCCCTATATGAACTGACTTTATCCATACTTGATGCACTAATGTGATGTTTGAGTGTATCTGTCCTCTATAGGGTTGCCATAATTCCCTACCACTAAACTGGGACAAAATGTAAAAAAAAAAAAAAAAAAAAAAAAGTAGGACAAAATTTAGCACCAGATGTAGGACATTCAAGAAAAGTGGAGGATATGACCAACTAAAAGCCAAAAACATTAATACATTTTAAAAAATTAATATAAATGCATGCTTCTTAGTCATGCTCAAAATGGAGGAGTATTTGACAGAAGGCAGAAATGTAGCTCCTCTGGGTCATAGAATCATAGAATCATAGAGTTGGAAGAGACCACAAGGGCCATCCAGTCCAACTCCCTGCCATGCAGGAACCCAAAATCAAAGCATCCATGATAGGTGGCGATCCAGCCTCTGTTTAAAGACCTCCAAAGAAGGAGACTCCACCACACTCCAAGGGAGTGTGTTCCATTGTCGAATAGCTCTCACTGTTAGGAAGTGCCTCCTAATGTTGAGGTGGAATCTCTTTTCCTGTAGCTTGCATCAGTTGTTCTGAGTCCTATTTTCTGGAGCAGCAGAAAACAAGATAGCGCCCTCCTCAATATGATATCCCTTCAAATATTTAAACAGGGATATCATATCAGCTCTTAACCATCTCTTCTCCAGGCTAAACATACTCAGTTCCCTAAGTCGTTCCTCATAGGGCATGGTTTCCAGACCCTTCACCATTTTAGTCGCCTTCCTATGGACACGCTCCAGTTTGTCAGCATCCTTTTTGAATTGCGGTGCCCAGAACTGGACACAGTATTTCACGTGGGACCTGACCAAAGCAGAATACAGTGTCACTGTTACTTCTCTTGATCTAGATACTATACTTCTATTGATGCAGCCTAAAATTGCATTGGCCTTTTTAGCTGTAGCATCACACTGTTGACTCATGTTCAACTTGTGGTCCACTAGGACTTCTAGATCTCTTTCACACAACCCTAGATCAAGGGTGGGGAAAGTGTGGAACATGGGCTTCATGTGACTCACAGTGTCCACTTTTGCAACTCCAGGATATATATATATTCTTCTAAGCAATTAGAAACATATGGGAAGACAGATTTAAAAGGTTAAAATCATTTAAATTAAAACCATGTGGTGCATGGGAGGCTTTTTATAAACTATTTAGATCAAATGGGCATGAATGGAACCTGGGTAAACCTCATTAATAAGGCAATATTACCAGCATCACAAGATTTGCAGTCTTGTTCCACATGGCCCCTGTCCCCATTCCATTCTCTCACTCCTTTTTGATGCTGCCATTGCAAACATTCAACTCTCATACATTCTTATTAACTCAGAGAATCCCAGAGATATCTGGGAATGTCTGGAGATGGGTGCCCAGCCTTTTAAACACTTTTAGAAATCAAATCAAATCAAACCTCCCAAACTAGCACTGCTAACCATGACATTTGTTTCCTTTCTTGGAGACTAAGGGGGGTTGCAGACTGCCAGAAATAGTGCAAATTGAGTTCTGGGACATTGAGCCTTCTCTGTCAGAGAGCTCTGATGCCACAATAAACTACAGTCCCCATGATTCCCTAACCTTAACCCTAACCCTAAAAGTGGACTCAATTTGCACTATTTCTGGCAGTCTGCAACCCCCTAAGGAGGGGCTGCAGACAGGCGGCTCTAGGCTGCCCCGGAAAGTGAAGGATCGGGCTGCAACTATTGCATGCCGCAGCCCTGGTCTTCCCTTTTACCATCCCCAAAAGAGCAGCAAAATGCAGCTTCTTTTAGGGGCGGCAAAAGGACACCCTAAGAGCCGGCGCATGGCTCTTTCTTGCCCTGTCTGGCACAGCATGTCAAGACACTGGACATCCTGATACCACACTCCATGCGTAACAGCACATGGCATCAGGACGTCATCGGCCTGGGGTTGGGGCAGCTGGTGTGTGGCTGTCCCTCCCCATCTCTGCCTCCAGGCCAGTCCTTTGGGCCAGTCCCCAGAGGCCCCAAGAGAAGACTAGCCATTCCTTGAGACCACTTTCCAATGACCCTAAGGTGAATGTATCACATATTTCTCTGGGACTGAGACTGTGTAACTTGCCCAAGATCATCCATTAAGTTTCCATTGCCATGTGGGGAATGTGCTTGTAATTGACACTTTTATTTTTAAAAAAATCACATTAAAACAGGTATGTTCACATTAAAACAGGTATGCTCTCTGTCTTCAAACCTAATGTCAGGTTCTGGATATTATGTTGAGGCCATTTTCTTCTCTTTATTTCTTTAATCTGAGATCACCAACATAGCTTAGATTGCTAGGTGTTAAAAGTTTATTTTCTTTGACAAGCAGGTTCAAGCAAAAACACAAGATTAGCTTATTGGTGTTTAGTTGGCAAGCATTCCATCTCCCTCCCCCCGCCTCCAAAATACACACCTTATTCCTCTCCAAAGATTGTTTGTGCATTTATGTGTATTTCAAGTTTGATCTGCTAATGCTCATCTGCTATGCTATGATTACATGGATGAACTGCAAAGAGGCTTCCTCAGCTTAATTGTCAAGTTAAGGGTATAATGCTTCTATTCAAGAACAAATACTTCAAATTAAAATTCACCAGAGTGCTGACTCTCTGTTTAATGGTGGTGTTATTTTTCTAAATGGTTGCAAAGGAACATTTGGCAATCTCTATGGAAGGATAAAGAAATCTACTTAAATTCAGTATTGTATGTTGCCAGCTCTTGTCCCATGACACCATTTGCCCCCTTTCAGCCAAAGGAATTGCAATTGAACATTGCTTTGAAGCCACCACTGGGAAAGAGAGGCCCCATTCACACTATGATTTAAACAGATTTGTAAATCGGATTAAGGGGACACGCAGATGGGCAGGAAGAGGTGACTTGAAGCTGCCTTTTCCCTAAGCTGCAGCAATCACACCACCTGACCCGAGGATACCCTAAATGGAGATGGAGTAACCGCACTGGGAGGAGTCAATGCAGCTTTTCCGAGGCTGTATTGAAGCCCCAACAACCACCAGCCCTAAGGATGCCACAAAAGGAGACGGAGCAATTGTTTTTTTTTTTGTTTGTTTGTTTTTTGCATTCTCTCAAACGCATGCGCACGTGCAGAGGAAAACATCCCTACACATCTGCGCAGGACCTGTCATAGGCTAGTATACAGTCTGTCTGTGCACAAAGGTGACTGAAGTTTGGCATCCTTGTGCACCTGAACAGGACCTATCATACACCCACAGATCATGCAAGGATTCACTGACCTCCGCCTCACCCCAAGGAGTGGGTGCAGTAGACATGTACTACTGTCTGATTGTGCCACCTTTGGAGCAAAGGAATGAGTTTGTCAACTGAAAAAACACCATCATCCTCCAAAAAACATGTCCCACACAGATCAGGGGGAAGGGGAGAGGTACATGCAAAGGAGGTTTGTGAGGACAGACTTGATGCACGCAGCTGGTGGTCATGAAATGGACATGGTCAACAGGACACACAGACAAACGTTACTCCAGGACTCCCCACCCCATCATGCCAGGAAGTGGTGTGCAGGTCCTATGCACACCTGCACACTTGCATAGAAGAGGTCACAAAAGCCTCTTTCATGCAAATTGCTGTGCATGCTGAATGCAACAGAATGCATTTATTGTCATAACAGAGGATAGTTGCTAGGGCTCATGCATATGGTTACAATTAGGGTTAGGATTCTAATAGTCAAGTGCACCTGCACCAGTGCATCCACACCTGGAAGCATAGGGCACTTTAAATTAAAGTCTGCATCATAGGGCACATGCTCTGGATTGATGTCAATTTCTGCCGCATGTGTGATGGTGCATTTATACAACCATTTTCTGGTGCACTAGTATTGCTGCATACATACACACATGCAAAGGTGTGCATCTTCGCCAAAGGAGAGGAAAAAAGCAGGTCCTTTTTGGAGGGGCTTTTTTGGCATACGACAGTTAGAGGGTGCTTTCCTGGTGAGTTTTAAGCATGCGTCGTCTAAATGCCATGCCTTCAAGTCACCCTCAAAGCACCTCTTTTTGCCCATCTGCATAGCCCTATGTCAAATTATCTCTGCCTTGCTATGTTTTTTGTATCCAATAATGTATTTATTTATTCACATATTTGTTTAGATAGAGGAATATGTACTAGAGGGCTTCATCACAATAACTGACTACTGACGGAAAATTACTACACATATACAGTAAGGATATGTATCAGATTTGGGGAAAGCCTGAAACCTGAACCAAATTATATGCAAATAAAGAAGATAGAATCATTCAAAATGTTTCTGGTGCTTTGCATGTCAAAGTGGACTTGTGTCTGAACCAAATACAACTGAAGCTAGACAGCACACAAATTCACTTTATCATTTTCTGCTTTGGAAATTCAGCTACTTCCCTTTGCAAGGTATCAGTATGCAGACTCTCCATTGTTAAGGTTTCAGTGGGATTTTTTTCCCCCCAGCAGTGGCACCCTAGTTGTGGTATTCTCTCTCCTTTGAGGCTTGATTGGTACCAATATTGGAATCATTTCAGGGCCAAGTCAAAATCTGGCTTTAACACTGGCACAAAAGACACAAGATGCCTCTTTTTGGGTTTAAACAGGCCACAACTATTTATATTGCTGTACAGGGTCTATTTACCATGTTAACAATTAGACTCTCAACACTTTTGTCACATGTGTGTGAGAAGGTGTAACTCACCCAGATTGGTGGTCCTTCACCATATGTGACAAATTAAGTAAACAAATATCAATATCAATAACAATAACAACAACAATTCAGAAAACCCCTTCCCGCCAGAAATGATGTCATATTACTTCCTATGATGTAATTAACTAATGACATCATGTATTTAACTACATACATCACTTCCTTTAATTTAATGTTTGCCAAATTTACCCCCCCCCATTGAATTTAATTAGCCAAATTAATTTTCCTGTAGGGTGGGGCTCATTACCTGCCCCAATCACAAATACCTTCAAATTTGTAACTATAGACCCAAACCCCTAAGTTGTGACAAAGAGAATAATGACGTTAAAATAACAATAAGTTATTATACACATATGACCCATACCCCAAAATCTGATAATAAAGTAGTCTCAGGGAGGGCGAAAACCCCAGGATAACAACCCTAGGGAAAAAATTCCCTCCCAGCCCCCCAAGGCGACCACCTGAAGCCTGAGAGTAACAAACATAATTCTTAATTAAGGGTGGGTGGGCTGGGTCTCTCAGTTCAAGCTCTAAAATGGCTGCCACCACGTGGCAGCACAGAGCTATAAAGAACAAACTCTCATGAGAAGTCTTGGAAGAGTACAATCACTGCGAGACTTCCCAAGCACAAGCAATCATTGCGATTGGGCCAAGCGCGTGGCCAACCAGAAGGTCCCTGTGCGCTTGGCCAATCAGGCCTCTCGTGTCCTTATATGGCCAGCACAACAAGCACCCCCTCCCAACTCGTTGGGGGGTGACTATACACTGGCACGAAAGACACGAGACGTTTAAACAGGCCACAACTATTTATTTTGCTGTACAGGGTCTATTTACCATATTAACAATTAGACTCTCAACACCTTTGTCACATGTGTGTGAGAAGTTGTAACCCACCCTGATGGGTGGTCCTTCACCACATGTGACAAATTAAATAAACAAAGCAGCTTCATTTATTTATATACCCCTTCATATTGCACTATGGGATGTCTAAACGGTTTACAACTGAAAGCTCATTGCCCCCCAACAGTTGGGAACTCATTTTAGCGACCTCGGAAGGATGCAGGCCTGAGTCTAGCATGAGCCCTGGATAGCTAGTACTGAACTCGCAACCTTGTGGTCTATGAATGAGTGGCTGCAGTACAGGCATTTTAACCACTGCGCCACCAGGGCTCCAAATATCAATAACAATAACAACATTTAGAAAAGCTCTCCCCACAGGAAATGATGTCATATTACTTCATATGACATAATTAACTAATGACGCCATGTATTTAACTACATACGTCACTTCCTTTAATTTAATGTTTGCCAAATTTACACCCATTGAATTTAATTAGCCAGATTAAAGTTAAAGTCCCAGCAAATCCCAAATTGCTTCCTTTCTCCCAAAGCAGGCCTCGCATTCTGCCCTCTCGGCTGAGTAACCATGGAAACAAACCCATTGTCACACCTGCTCGAAGGGGAGGCTCCCACCATAACATCAGTCCATAGTTCAGACTGTACATGTCTCCAAGACAAGGAGCGATCTTGTGCAGCTCTCATTCTAAACTGCTCATCATATTTCAGCCAAGCTGCACCTCTCGCATTGTGATGGCAGTTGGTGTAAGCTTTTATCATGATCTCCTGGTATTTAGAAAAGTCAGGAGACCTAATGGGCTCTCTTTCTTCTATAACTTCCCTATAAATGGTGAAACCCATAATCCAATTAACAAAATTGCACTCCAGCTTAGGGTGTTTGAGTGCCTGACACTCTTTTGGAAGGCTAAATATGATCCCATCCTTTACCATGATTCTCGGTTCAGGATCCCTAAAAGTAACAGAAAATAAGTCACTGTAATCTCCCTTCTATATTCTTTCTTTAGTAGTAAGAGGAAGGTGTGAACCAAGGGGTGTGGACATCCCAGCATATGGAATGGATTCAGCATGCGTAGTTACTCCTGATAATGCAGGAGTACCTAAAGACACCGCTGTGGTGTTACTATCCAAAGCAATTGGCTGACCAACCTGCACCCTAGTTTCAGGCACCTGTGAAACTGCAGGTGTCTGCACAGGTGCCAGCGAAGCTGCAGGGATGGGGATTCCGAACCCTCACCCTGGCTAACCTGGCCACCTGGAGTCCATACCGAGATGGGCCAATTTGCTTGTGAAGGATTAGTAGGAGACAAACCTGCAGTTGAAGCTTGCTGGGAAGCATCACCAGCCCATTGCAGATGTCCCCCAAAGTGTGGCCCCGCAACAGCTCGGGTGTCGGGCAGAGAAGAAGAAGCAACGGCCTGATCTCTCCTCTGCATATCATGGGTTTGCTCCACTACACCAACACCTGGAAGAACTACTCCTCGCAAGAGGTTATAAAGATCAGCCACAGTGGGCTGTTCAGAAACGGGCAGCTGCACCCTGAATCTCCACGCCTGGAACCCTTTTTAGGAGTTCCCACAGATCAGCAAGAGTGGGTTGCCCCGCCTCTATAGCCAAAACCACAGAAGGATCCGGTGTAGCAGGAAAGACCTGAGAGTCAGGTATAGAGGGAGGGGGCAGCATTTCTGTGTCAGGGTTACCAAAAGTGCTGGCAATAGGGCTGACGGCTGTAGCCTGCAGCCCCTTCTGAACGCGCTGATTGCAGACCGCAACACAGGCCTGCACTGTCTTGCCCAGTTGTGCAATCTGAGCAGCTATCTCATCATCTCTGCTGGTAGACTGGGAAGGCCTCTTCAAAGCAGAGTGACTAGAGCTAGGCACCGTCAAAGCAGTGCGCCTCTTGGATTGAGCCTTACTGCGGGGCATCGTTCCCCCAGTGGATGAAACACGGGTCATAAGCACTATCACCCAACCAAGGATGATACCACCAGGCCAAAAGGCCGCCCTTCCCCAAGTCTCAACAAGAGATGCAAATAGCCAGGGAGTGTCATTGGCAACCACCAAACCAGGGGGAAGGTGTCCACCAAGGGTCCTATTAGGCACCCTGCCTGAAAACAAAATTGCCTTCACACACACTCACCACTGGGGAGAAGTGTAAAAAACCCTCCCGAACCAGTGATGGGGTCCTGATCTTACCAGACCGGGGTAGCCGGGGCACTGCAGGACCTGGGATCGAGTACAGGGTCTGGGCAACCGGTGAAGAAGACGCCGACTGCAGCACCCGCCTTGGATAATGCCCTCCGAGTGTTGGAGATGCAGCAGCCCTTACAGGCCCGAGGGGACCGGCCTGAAGGCCTCACCCAGCTGAAACCTCCAACTCCGAAGGGAGACTCAAAGCAAGAACTCCTTTCGTGAAAAGGATAAGCAAGTAATCAGCTATAGCTGATTGCAGCGAAGCCAAGAAAATTGCTGGGCCAAAGCCAAGCGAATAGCCAGAGCACAGAGCAGAGTGATGTGACTCGCTCAGTTCAAGCTCTAAAATGGCTGCTGCCATGTGGCAGCACAGAGCTATAAAGAACAAACTCTTGTGGGAAGTCTCGCAAGAGTACAATCACAGCGAGACTTCCCAAGCACAAGCAATCACTGAGATTGGGCCAAGCGCGCAGCCAACCAGAAGGTCCCTGCGCGCTTGGCCAATCAAGCCTCTCGTGTCCTTATATGTCCAGCGCAACAAGCAACCCCTCCTGACTCGTTGGGGGGTGACTTTCTTAGT
Source organism: Phrynosoma blainvillii (assembly GCA_026167975.1). Lineage (NCBI taxonomy): Eukaryota > Metazoa > Chordata > Lepidosauria > Squamata > Phrynosomatidae > Phrynosoma > Phrynosoma blainvillii. The sequence goes on along the minus strand of JANUYF010000003.1, from coordinate 247,290,316 downwards.
AAAGCCTTTGGGCTTACAAATTTTAACAAGGCTACACATATCGTTACACTATTTCAAATCGTTTTAACCAGTTTTACTTTGGTTTTCTGCTGAAATCACTGCACTCTTCAGTTTTTTTAATTATAATTTTTATTATTATTTTTGTACCACATAAAAACAAACAACAACAAAAAAGAAGGAAACATAATATATTCTGCTATGCATTCCTGCTTACACATTATTTTCTAAACTCAATTTGCCTATGCTCATCTTATAATGTATTACCTTCATTCTAACTAGATCTTTCACTACTAAGTAGTTCTTAAGTTCTGTCTTATACCATCTTCCTTTTCTTAACATCTTTATAAAACAGAGACCTAAAGCAATATTCCGTATCTTATTTCCCCAGTTTAGACTACTGTTAACTATATACTACTTACATATATATTACTTATTCTCTACAACTTTTTTTGACTTTTTAAATCCTTCTTATTCTGTCTCCACAATTTTGACACTTCCCCCCATTTCTTTTAATATTGTTGGGTTGTGTCTTTCCACCAATATCATGGATAAGCTGTTAATGACAGCTAGGTCATTTAATTTCACTGTCCATTCATCTATAGTGGGCATTATATCAGTTTTCCAGTATCTTGTGTATACCATATATGAAGCCATGATTATATATAAAATTATGCTTTTTTCCTCATGATTTAATTTATCTTCAATTACTTCTGTTATATTTAATAGGAACAATTCAGATTTTAATGGAATATTTTTTTTTCTGTAATATTTCCTGTGTAATTTTATGTATGTTTTCCCAGAATTTTTTTTTTACTTTTTTGCATTCTCCCAGCTTGTTAAGGGTATTTCATTTCTGATATTTTGTATCCACTTAATCATAGAATCATAGAATCATAGAATCATAGAGTTGGAAGAGACCACAAGGGCCATCCAGTCCAACCCCCTGCCATGCAGGAACTCCCAATCAAAGCATCCCTGACAGATGGCCATCCGTACCTGACAGATGGCCATCTGTCATCTGTCAATCAAAGCATCCCTGACAGATGGCCATCATATTATACTTAATTGTCTCTTCACTTAACACCATCTGTAATAGAAGCTTGTAAATTTCTTTATCAGTTGTTTTTCTTCTTCCTTTATTATTTTATTGAAATCTTTCATTTCGTTTTCTGTTCCTTGTGTTTCCATATCCTTTGTAAAATCATCTCAGATTTGCCAATATTTGAGCCAATTCATTTCTGATCTCCCTTGTTGCAGTTATTTCCTAGTTTTGATGTTGCATTCTTCATCTGTTTTCATCAGTATGTCTTCATATTTAATCTATTTTTTTTGTCTGTGTGTGTGTGGAATGTTTCCTGTGTGGATGTCCATTTTGGGATTTTGGTATAAAATTATATTTTGTTTTTATTCCAGATTGTAAGTAGTGCTTTCCTTATACAATTTGCATTAAATTCTTTGTTTTGACTTTATCACAGCACAGATATGCGTGCCATCCAAGTTTCATCTTAATACTTTATATTTCTAGTAATTTTTTGGTTTTCTAAAACAATCCATTATTTTATCCACATTAGAGCACACACATTATATTAAATTTCTAGATTTGGAAGCCTTAGTCCATCCTTCTCCTTTTGATTTTGCATTGTTGATGTTTTTATTTTCAGCTACTTTCCCTGCCATATGAAACTGAATAAGTCTTTCCTCCAGATTTTGAATGATTGTTTGTTTATTAAACTAGGTATTGTTTGTTATATGTATAACATTCTAGGTAGTACGTTTATTTGTATTGTGGCAAATCTACCCATTAGAGACAGCTGTTTATCAATTTTTGCAAATCTCATTTGATGCAATTCCAAGTTGTGATGTAGTTATAATTTTTTGTGGTTTTTTCGAGCAGTGTGGCCATGTCCTGGAAGAGAGAAAGAAACTCTTCTAGAACATAGCCACACAGCCCAAAAAACCCACAAAAAACTATGGATGCCAGCCCTGAAAGCCTATGACTTCAAATTGTGATGTAGTTATATATATTAATGTATCGTTTCTTATTTTCTTATTTAAAATTTCCAACACCATAATAAAAATCAAAAGGAACAGTGAGCATCCCTGGTGTGTTCCCTTATTTATAATACAACTTTTGTTTTTTTTCTCCATTTATAATCATAGGTGTGTTTTAATTTTTATATATGTTGTGGATCCAATTCATAAATCTTCTTCTTGGTCCACATTCCTCAATCACTATTTTCATAAAGTCCCAATTAACATTATCAAATGCCTTTTCTATATCTAAAAATATCATTCCTAGTTTGTGTTCTTTATGGATTTCATAGAATTATAAGACATCCGCTACTGTTCTAATATTGTTTTTTAAATGTCTCTCTAGAAAGAAGCCAGTTTGATCTTCATGTACCCAGGACAATAGTGCCTTTTTTCAATTTTTTTTCTAAGATAGATGTGTATATCATATAGTCCAGGTTTAACAAAGCAATTGGACAGTGATTACTTATTTGTTCAGGGTCTTTTTACTCTTTCGCTATTAAGGTAGTTAATGATTGGCCCCATGTTTCTGGAAAATTTGCCATAATCTATTTCTTGGATTGTCTTATATAGCATTAACAATAGTGCTTCCTTAAATGTTTTGTAATATTTTGCTGTCAACCCATACAATATAAATAGGGGGAAATAGAAGGGGCTCTCTTCTCAATAGGGTGCCTTATTTTCTCTCAGATTCATTATGGCTTTGTCTATTTCCTCTATGCTGATTGGTGCATTAAGGTTTTCTTTATGTTTATTAATAAGTTGTGAGAGTTGTTCTTTCTTTATAAATTCACTCATTTTTGCTCTCTTTTCTTGTGTTGTTTCTTCTGTTGAAAATAATTTTCCAAAATATTCTGTAGCTATTTGTTTTAATATTTTTTTTGTTCTGTATATTCTTTATTATTATTTTAAAGTTTTAGTATTACTTTCTTTTCTTTTTCTTTCTTCAGTTTATGGGCCAACCATCTTCCTACTTTCTTAGCATTTTCAAAGTGCTAGTGTCTTACATATTTAATTTTATTTATTATTTCTTGTATTATAATTTGATTTAGCTGATTCTTTAGTATCTGTATTTCTTTATATCTTTTGGCCTTCTTTTAAGTTCTTGTTCTTTAATTTCTAATTTCTCCATCAAGTCTTTCTCTTTTTTCTCTTTCATCTTCCTCTTTCTGATTTCTTGTTGTATTAACTCGCCCCTTATCACAGCTTTGCTTGCATCCCAGATTACATGCATCAGTATCTCTGTATTTATATTCTCTTGAAAATATAATTTTATTCCTTGTTTTATTTTAGTTACTATCTCCTCATATGATAGGAGGGATTCTTTCAACTCCACGTATATTCTTTTTTCCTTTGATTTATTGTTAATACAATTGGACTGTGGTCAGATAATGTCCTGGGCAGAATTTCAACTTTCCATATTTTTTTACAGATTATCTTAGATACAAATGCTAGATCATTTCTTGGCCATGATTTAAATCTGTCAGAAAAGAAAGTATAATCTTTGATACCTATATGCATCATCGTCCATACATCTATCAAATTTAGGTCTTATATAAGTTTGAATGCTGTGATTGGAAGTTTCCCTTGATATTTTTTCCAGAGTTGTTGTGTAGCTCTATCTTCTTCTGGGTTAACTACCCCATTCCAATCTCCTAGTATTAGTAGTCTCTTGTAATCATATTCTCTTACTTTTTATTGTAGATTTTTAATGAATTTTTGTTTTGTTGTCTTGCAGTGCATATATATTGATTATTAATGTTTTTCTCCTTGTATTTCTACATCTGCTATAAAATGGCCATTATTATCTTTGAATATTTCCTTTGTCTTTCCTTTGGTTTTTTTTAAACATATATTGCCACCCTTTTTCTTATGTAATTCATTTGATGCTATAAAGAGTTTGCCTAGTTTTTTTTTTTTCAAAACTTGTATATCTTTATTTTTTATATGGATTTCTTGCATGCAAACTACGTCTCTTTTCTATTTGTTCAAGTAATGGAATATTTTCCTTCTTTTAAATTTAGAGTTTAATCCATTGACATTCCAGAATATTGTTTTAATTGACATCTTTTATTACTGTTGTGTCCTTTATTTTATTTTACTGTCCTAGATTTGATATTTTTCCTTTTTTTCTCAATATTATTTGAGTATATTCTTTTTTTTTTTGTTTTTCACTTTCCCCTTCTGCACTTTCTTATATTCTGCTGTTGTTTCTTCTGATTTTCCTTCTTCCTCACCTTCCTCTTGTTCTGTTTCTTCTGATTCTTTCTCTTTTTTCTATTTCCTTTTCCTCTTCTAATTCTTCTATCTCACTAATTTGTTCTTCTGATTCTTCCAAATCTCTTTCTTCCTCTTATTCTTCTTGATTTTTAGCCTTCTGTTCCCTATCTTCTGCTCTTGTTCTAATTTTTGTTCCTCTTCTTTTTATTTCTGGTGTTGTCTCTTCCCTTTCTTTTGTTGTTTATTCTTTTTTTCCTTCCTGTTTCTTTCTAGAAATTTGTTAGCTTTCTTTTGTGCATCTATTACATACTTCTTTTTCCCTATTGAGAAGAGAGCCCCTCCTATTTCCCCCATTTATATTTTATACCCTTCTGTTTGAGATATTGTATCAAATTTGAGTAATCTTTCTTTTTTCATATTTGTGTGGGAATGTCCTTGAATATCTGAACTTCCTGATCTTCAATATATAATTTTTGATTAAAGTTTGCCTCAAGAATCAAATCACCTATCCTTTCTCTAACAAAATGGATTGTTATGCCTCTTGAAAGATTTCTGTTTGTAGGCACCCATGAGTTTACTCTGTATAATTTATCTTTTTCTACATCTAGGTGTTCTATGGGCCAAACAATGTATTGTGCAAAGGCTGGAATTAGACGTACACTTAGCTCTTCATTGTACCTTTCCTGTAGGCTTCTTATTTTAGTGCTTTTTCTTTTAGACATAATTCTACGGATGCTTTATATATTTCTTCCTGTTTTTGTGTTTTCTTTAAAGTGTTAGTTTTCCTCTCCAGCTTTTCTGTTTTCTAATGCATTTCTGTCACTTTTTTATTGATTTCTTTCATTTCTCCTGTCATCTTCTGTAAACGTTCTTTGAACTCATGTAGTTCTTTCTCTATTTCTGCCTTTATTTCTTATTTCCATTCATTTATTTCTCATCTTATTTCTCCACAGATTTGCTCTCAATTTCTTAATTTCTTCTAAAAAGAATCTGTTTGGATCAGTATTTCTTGCTATTTCTGTTGCTGATTCATCTTGAGTTGAGTTCTGCACCTCTATAGTTGCCTGAGTTTCTTTCCAGTTGCCATTGTTATAGATGTTAGTTATCAATTACAATTATTCTGAATCAAGTATTACCCAAATGCTTAAAGCAAGAGTCAGATATTTATCCACAGTTAATCAGCAGTTAATGAGATCAATTAATTAATCAACGAATAGTCAGCAATTCATCAAAACAAACTAATCAACAAGAGTCAGATATTTATCCACAGTTAAACAGCAGTTCTTGAGATCAATTAATTAATTAATCTACTAATAATCAGCAATTCATCGAAATAAGCTTGATCAACAATTCATCAAATCCTGCTTAATCAACAATTCATCAAAGAAAAATCAATGATATGAATACATTTGTCTATTTTCATATAGTCTTTAGAATAATAAAGTTGGTAAAATGTGGGCTAGACAAAGTAACTGTTACATGGATTTGTAATTGGTTATCTGGTCGAACACAAAGGGTGCTCAACAATGGCTCCTTTTCAACCTGGAAAGAAGTGACCAGTGGGGTGCCACAGGGCTCTGTCCTGGGCCCAGTGCTATTCAATATCTTTATTAATGACTTGGATGACGGTATTGGGGGCATAGTTATCAAATTTGCAGACGACACCAAATTAGGAGGAGTAGCTAATACCCCAGAGGACAGGATCAAAATTCAAAATGACTTGAGCAGACTAGAAAGTTGGGCCAAAGCTAACAAAATGAAATTCAACACAGAGAAATGTAAGGTACTGCACTTAGGGCGAAAAAACGAAAAGTGCAGATATACGATGGGGGACACTTGGCTGAATGAGACTACGTGTGAAAGGGATCTAGGAATCCAGGTGGACCACAAGTTGAACATGAGTCAACAGTGCGATGCAGCAGCTAAAAAGGCCAATGCAATTTTAGGCTGCATCAGTAGAAGTATAGTGTCTAGATCAAGAGAAGTAATAGTGCCACTATATTCTGCTTTGGTCCGGCCTCACCTGGAATACTGTGTCCAGTTCTGGGCACCACAATTCAAAAAGGATGTGGAGAAACTGGAGCGTGTCCAAAAGAGGGCAACTAAAATGGTGAAGGGTCTGGAAAGCAAGCCCTATGAGGAACGACTTAGGGAGCTGGGGATGTTTAGCCTGGAGAAGAGAAGGCTGAGAGGTGATATGATAGCCATGTTTAAATATTTGAAGGGATGTCATATCGAGGAGGGAACAAGCTTGTTTTCTGCTGCTCCAGAGACTAGGACCCGAAACAATGGATGCAAGCTGCAAGAAAAGAGATTCCACCTCAACATTAGGAGGAACTTCCTGACAGTAAGGGCAGTTCGACAGTGGAACACACTCCCTCGGAGAGTAGTGGAGTCTCCTTCCTTGGAGGTCTTTAAGCAGAGGCTGGATGGCCATCTGTCGGGGATGCTTTGATTGGGAGTTCCTGCATGGCAGGGGGTTGGACTGGATGGCCCTTGTGGTCTCTTCCAACTCTATGATTCTATGATTCTATGATTCTATGATTCTAATATGGCTGATTTTTAATTTTTATCTGTATTTTCTCTATCTATTCTAAAAAAAGGTTTATGTTTACTTTACAGAATGGTTCCAATCATCAATAAAATGTTTTCTTTTATAGTCAAAGCAAATTTCATATTCCAAACAAGGCAAATTAATTAACTTATTATTATTATTATTATTATTATTATGTAATATCTTTTATGTCCTCACTATTATCTTTTGTTGGTGTATTATGGACCCATTCAGTACAGTTCATTTCTTTTTGAGTCTCTCCCTTCCCCTGGAAAGCTTTTTGAGTTTAAATTGTTTTCTAATTTTTTTTGTTAATAAATGTTCTTTTCTTGTGGGTCTGATAAGTCTATACAGTTAGTCAATTAGTCAGTGGGTCTATGCTTTCATTCTTAAATTTCTATATATAACTTCTATCATTCAGTCCTTCCTTATTGTTTTCTACTTACTGTTTTCTCATGCTCTTGAATCTGGTAGAATTCCTCTTTCTGTTTTCTATCATGTAACTTTCCCTTGTTTGTTCTGTCCATTTTAATTCTTAATCTACACTTCTGCTTTCTCCTTATTTGGTTTCCTGTTCTGTTTTATATAGTGTCTCTGTTACCTCTCCTCCATTCAGCTCTCTTTTTGCCTTCTTCAGTGTTGTAATTTACAACCGAGCCTTTGCTTTCTCTCCTCTATGTTGCTGGTCATGCCCGATTCTTCTTCCACTGCTCTCCTTTCCTCCCTTCTGTATCATTGTCACGTCTTCTTCCTCTGTGTTTTGGGTTGTTTCAAGTTGTTTTTCTGTTTGTCCACTACTCTCCTTCTCTCCTCCTCTATATCGGTGATCTTATCTCCTTCCTCTGTGGTTCAGGCTATTTTCAGGCTATTATCTCCTCTCTCTTCTCCACTCCAATTCTATAGTCTCCTGTATCTCTCTTTGTATCTACCCTCTTTTTCCATGCCACTGATTGCACCTCTCTTTCCCAGAGCAGTGGATTTCCATTCTTACTCACTTTCTCTTCACCCTTTGTTCTTTCTGTATTGGTTTGAAGTAGTCAATTGCACATAGCTGAAAAACTGCATTTTAAAATGACTATCTATGATTGCCTATGATTGCTGTTCAGGGTCAGACTAGATAATAAACTGGGACTCCAGATGAGACTTTGGATTTTTCCTGTTTCCCTGGTTATTTCTTTTTAGCTAGGCACAGGCGATGCTCTGTACTGCAGTCAAGGTTCACACGGATAAGACCTCAGACTCCCTGTACAGTAAACTTTTCTTCTGTTCTAAATTTTTTTTCTGTAAACAATCTTTGCCCAAGCAAAATGTGCTGAATATTGTGAAACTAACTGAACTAGAGAGGAATGGGGAGTGGTTTTCCTATATGCTTGGCATGCTTATAAGATCATTATAAAAAAATCATTAGGAGCTCAGTTCGGGGCTCAGCACCTCTGGAATGTTATTTCCTGCTGAGCCCGCCCCCCCCCCCAATAAACTCATTTTCCTTACTCTGAGAGGTCTCTGGTCCTATTTTCTGCTACAGGTTGTTGTAGCAAAGGTAATTGTTTCTCTTATTTCTCAGCAGTTATTACTGTTTATTTTACTTCATCTTCCTTCTTCTAGAGACTTTACATTCATTTTAAAAGGGTGGTGAGTGTTGCTCTTGACTTTTGGCTTCTAAGTAGCGAGGGCAGAATCTCTTTCTGCCCCTTGGTCCCATCCGCTCTTCCTCCCTCTTCAGGCTGGGACCCAGTTTTGGGGCCATGTATCTCCAGACCCCTTTTTTTTAGGGCAGTACCTTACTGTTCACTGTACTTTGCAATTATTACAGCTCTGGTTTCTTTTTATATTTTCAAATAGTCTCAAAGCTTGCTACTGTGGCTGAGTCTCAGGCAGCTTACTGAAAACTCAGCTAGTCATTTCCAGTGGTGAACTGCACTCCTCAGTTGTTTCCTTCTCATCATCCCATTTTTTTACCTGGAGCTCAAGCTGTCTTACAAATGTAAAAATAGATAAAGGTTCCTATCCTAACATACAGAAGTTAAAATATAATTAAACTCATGGTGAAATTAAAAGCCATTTATAAACATACCTATTAAAAACAACCACAAATACATGAATAAAATAAATAAATAAATACCACTAATGCATCTGAGGAATTAGACTGAAGTCTACAAAAGCTCATGCTGCCAACTTCTTTATTTCATTTAGGGCCTCTGCAGACAGGCCCAAAGGGGTGGCGGATTGGGGCCAAGGCTACCAGACCGTGTGGCCCCAATCCTCCCTTTTGCCTCCCAGAAAAGAGTGGCAAAATGCCGCTCCTTTTATGGGTGGCAATAGGCCACCCTAAGAGCTGGTGCATGGCTCTTTAGCACCCCTTCCACCAAAGCGTGTCAAAATGCTGTGCTGGAAGGACGTCCTGATGCTGCATGCCGTGCGTAACAGCACGTGGCATCAGGACGTCCTTGGCGTGAGGTTGAGGCGGCTGGAATGCAGCTGCCCCTCCCCATCTCTGCCTCCAGGCTGGCCTTTTGGGCCAGTCTATAGAGTCCCTAAGTCTCAAAGGTACTACAAGATCTTTCTACATACTGATTCTACAGACTAACAAAGCTATATCTTTGAATTCTACCAAAAATACATTATTATTATTATTATTATTATTAGAATAATTAGTTGCTCTCTGAAGTCATACATCTATGTGAACAAATTCAGAGAAATCTTGGATGCTACAGGTACTGGGATGGGCAGTCATTGCTTCAAATAAGGGGTCTGTGGCATGTTCTCATAATTAAATTATAGCATATTCAGCAGTGTAGCTATTGGAGGAGCATGAGAGTGTTGATACTTAAATAACAATTTTGCCACCCCAGTAATATTTTCCTTCAGTTCCTAAATTTAGGTATGCAGAGAAAAAAGGGCAGGCAAAGTTACAAATACAAAAATGCTAGGTTTGAGTAATTTTTAGTGTCTCACTCTTTACAATGCCTGAAATTTTAAAAATGAAGGAACATTTCATTTGGGACAGAATTATTACTTGTAGGGCGATGCTTTCATTTTGCCCTCCCCTTGTAGCTGTTCTCCTGAGAACATTGGAGCATACAGAGTCATTGCATCAGGGGAGGATACATTTTTGTTATGATGTATGAAGAACACCTTTTGCAGGACCAACAGCAGCATGACATGACAACACCTGTTGGTGAAAAAAGTGAGTGAGGGCAAAGAAAAAAGGAACCAGTCTATTTTGAGCACTTCTACTCATGCTTTTTGCCCCAGGATAGTCCACATTCCCATCCTCTTCCTAATGGCAACAGGGGAAAAGATGTTGGGGGAATATAGATGGCAGCCAGGTGGTGCATTAAAGAATCAGTTGTGTTGAAAATTGCATTTCTGACTCACTCTGATAGACAGGCAGTTGACAAAATGCATGTACCAAGCTATTGAATCTTATACTCTTTCTTTATATTCCTTTCAAAATAACCAGGCCATCCTTACAGAGACAAAAATTATACATGTGAAGGGGTACTTTTCCAGCTAGTTAAGCATACAGAACTAGTAGATGGTTTATTTCTTAAACCAGTCATCTTAATAAGGTACAAATCAACAATTTATGCTTATTTCCCCTGATCAGGCAGTTTCATATAGGATGTGCTGGGAAGTAACCTTTGCTCTTAGCAGGGTGTTTACCAAGTGGAAATCTCTTTTGCCTAAGAGGTTTGCTTATTCACTAAGGCCTAGTCCCTGAAACAGAGCCTGAACCAAATCTGACCATACTGAAATTACCTAGCAGAGAAAGAGGACCCAGCTTCTCCTGCAAGATCGCCACCCACAATGCAAAGCCACTTTCTTCTTTGAGTGCTGTCAAACAGGTGCAGCCAACATTAGAGCTAGGGCTGAGCTATATGCTACAGCTGAGAGACAGCAACTGACTCACCCACCATAGTGGCATTCAAGGCACTGATGCCCATCACTTGGCACAATCAGCAGCTACTGTTGCAACTGTGAGACATTGTGGCTTAGCATGCGGTTAGCAAGCCACCTGTATTTTTCTGTGCCAGGCTTGGAGATAATTAATACATTTTGTTCTCCCCAAACCAAATGTCACATCTGGACAAACACTACAATCTACCAATTTAAAATGTATCAGAGACAAATATGTTTCTGTGTGTTATATTGGGATTTAAAAACAAAAACAAAAAAACAAAATTTTATTTTACTCCAGAAAGAGGATTACAGCTAGAAAATCTTTTTCATATTTTGGCAAATTCCTTTATATGCCCTAATTGCTTTCCAGCAACAAAAGTCCATGACTTCAAATTGTTTTCTCTCAATGATTAATTTTGATTCTCACCAAAGTTTGCCAAGCATTTTGAAGCCAATCATCCACAGTAGGTATTCTTGGTTTCTTCCAAGAATTTGCAATTAAGACACAGGCTGTAACAACTAGACATGAATGTTTGTTTTCCCCTGAACAAAACAAGATTGGCCAGATAATTTTAAAGATAAAATTTATGGGTTTAAAAGTAAGATTCCCCCTATGATCTCTATAATCTTTCTATAATCTATGACAATAAGAGCAGAATCCAGTGACCTTCAGCAGAAGCAGAAGTTCACTTTACTTATGCAACATTTCTCTTTTCTCTTTCTTCCTCTACCCTGAATATCACAGTCTTTTCAAATAAACAAACTCTGCTTTAGAAGGTTCTCAACCTTCTGGAAAAGATATTTGGGGTTGTAGTGAGCCACAGGAGGAAGTGACTTATAGAAAAAAAATATATAAAGGTTTAGGTAAACAAGCAGCAGATGACATGGCAGATGGTTGTTTTACTAGGGTAGTTCTTTCCTGCATTTTAGGGCACTATGAGGAGTGTAGCTGCTGAAGGGTGTTTACAGGGAAGCTGATGTAATGGGCACTTTCTTGGGTGGCAGCAGTGAGAAGAACCAGATTAGTGGTGGAGTGGAGGAAGCAGTGGCGCACAGGCCAGAAGAAACAAGAAGATCCCACTCTCTTCCCAATGTGGCTAAAGCACAAGATGAGAAGCTTCCAGAGTTGATGGGGTGGGTAGAAAGAAGCAAGGGAAAGTTCAAAAGGGAGGAGTGGAACAAGACTGGGAGCAGATGAGTTGCAAGAAGGAAGGAAACAGAGCTGGCAGCAAAAAGAGGGACAAGGAACACAGAACACAGAACTGACCCAAGTGCTACATGACCATGAGGGCATTTCAGTCTTTTCACCAATTGACTTGAGCAGGCAAAGAGGGCTAGGAGGTGTGGAGACTGTGCCATTTAGCCTGAGGAGACAGAGGAATGAGCTGGGTGAGGGAGAGGGCAGAGAGCAGATGCCATATCTGACAGCCATGAAGGGGCTAGTGCAGTGCAGAAGCCTCAAGAAAAGCCCCACATTTGATTCCATTAGGAAGAAGATGGGAATGTGGACTAGCCTGGGGCAAAAAGCATGAGTTGAAGTACTCAAAAAACACTGGTCCTTTCCTTTGCAGGCCCAAAGCAGTAGGACTGGGTGAAGGGTGAGTAAAGGACTTGTAAAGATCCTCAGTCCTGCTATTAGAAGGGGATGGCAAAACTGACATATACTGTGATGAAGGACTGTGTGACAGCACCTATCTGGTGAAAAAACCAAGGAAATGACATCAATATACCTACCTAGTGCCTAGATCTCAAGAAGTGGCCTCCAGAAGCAACAGTTAAAATTTTTGACTGTATGATACTTACCTTAGGTGTACTCTTTCATAATTATTGACCTGGTAAAGTAAGAAGAAAGAATTCCCCCAGGGAAACTCTTCTTGGTTTTGGTGTACTGTGTATGGAGGCAGCTTGTTTTCAACCTGGGCTTCTGTCAGAGCTTTTCAAGAATGGGGAAATCCCATTCATGAAAAGATGTCAGAGAAGGCCAGAGAAGCCTGGGTTGCAAATGGGCTGCCTCCTGCCAAGTGATGGGTGAATGTGATAAGATTCTTCTTAAAGTTGCATCCTCCATCTGTGCCAGGAGCAAAGGTAATGTGATACTCTCCTATGACAGGCCTGCCTTGCAGGTGATGACCTCAATAAATTCTTTGAAACTACAAGATCATTACCTTGTTGATGGATGTGGATGGGGGCATAATTGTCCTATTTGGGCAGGGGATGCTAGGCCTGTCCCAGAACTTCATAGCTTCAAGATGCCAAAATCAGTGGGACCCACAGGGAAGACCATCTGATTCTGTTTTGAAAGGGTAGTGAATGATGAGTCTTACTATGGTGTAGCTCTTTGTGGATGCTTTTACTTGTTTATAGTCCATGGTCCTTATGTGTCTATGATAATAAACTTTTTTTGTGTTGTCTTATCTCACAATGTATTTGTAAAAAACTTCATATTTTAGAAATAGTTCCCCTTACTTAATTCAATTAGTCATTTTCTTTTTTTGAAACTACTGGAAGAATGTAATTACTAGTCCTTTCTGTATGTGCCACTATTGTACAGTTTTTACTGAAGTCTCTGATACTATCTATCATATTTTCTATATGAAGTGCAATATTAGATTTTGTCATATTAAATTGAGGGGGAAAGACTACAGAATTATCTGACGCAAGATGTGATCAATATTTGTTCTTTCTTTTCAGAATTGTGATGTGTATATCATTACTTCATACTGCTTTCTTTTCATACTTGTTGCTCACCACCTTGAGTCTCTATATTGGAAGAAAGGCGGGATATAAGAAAATCATCATCATCATCATCATCATCATCATCATCATCATCATCATCATCATCTTTTCCCAACCAGATTCAAGAGGACAAAGGGATTTCTCTTCAAAACTTGTCAGTGCACTTTAAATTATTCTACCTGTGAAACAATTGGAAGAAAGCAGTGAGAAGAACTGTCAGTGTTGGACTCTTTGACCAAGGAGATTATCCCATTCATTTTAAAGCAATTTATCCCCAATTTATCCCCAATGAGATAAATTGACATTTAGTTTTAATAGTGGGTATTATCACATTCAGCCGCAGCTGGTGACTGCAAACCATATGCATCCAGGGTCCCAGCCATGCTTATCCAGTTGCTTTTCAAAAATGGGAGCTTGCCATTTTTGAAAAGTGGCCAGATAAGCACAGCTGGGACACAGGCTGCATACGGGTTGTAGTCACCTGGCCATGGCTGAATGTTATAATACCAGCTATTAAAACTAAACACAACTATCCCGTCAGGGATAAGTCACATTAAAATGAGTGGGATAATCTCCTAAATCTAACTTTGATACTTAAATGTTTAATAAAAATGGAGATTCTAGCAGTGCAACATAGTGATCAGATCTTCCTCCTGATCTGCAAAATCAGTAGAGGCAGTCCAAGTATATGCTGTAGCTATACGTTGTAAATTCTTCAGTGATATTTAGTGTATAAGAGTAAAAGCAATTGTTGATGAATGGCTAATCTCTACAGGAAGTATGTGGAATTGGTCTTCAAATGGCTGTTGCTCTTTGCCAAAGGGGAAAACATGCACCCCTGGGCCTCCATGTAGTCCCCAGGATGTCTTTGGTCCAAAATAATCTGCAGAAATAATCCAGTTTGAAACTGCTTTAACTGCCTGGGCTCAATGCTAGGGAATTCTGGGAACTGGAGTTTTGTGAGACATTTCATCTTCTCTGTCAGATAATTCTAGTGCCACAATAAACTACAGTTCCAAAAATTCCTTAGCACTGAGCTAGGGCAGTTAAATCATTGTGAAACTGGATTATTTCTGCAGTGTGTTTTTGACCTTTGTGGCCCTCAACTGACCTTTCTGTAGGCAAAAAAGAGATGAATTGTTATTTCTGGAAGCTCCCAGAAGCAAAAGTGATTTTAAAAAAAAAGTTTCAAAGCTTCCCTATACTGTCTGACATCAAAAGCACATGGTGTGTGCATGTTATTTTTTGGTAGTCAATGTAGCCCATTGGGGAGGTCCCAGAGCAGAAAGATAGTTCCCTGACCTGGTGCAGTTGCTCACCCCTTCTCCATGCCATAACTATAACATGGAGGGAAATTACCACCTGAGGACTGCATGTGGCTCCACTTTTGCAGCACCTGAAGAATTCTCTAAAAAGTAGAAGGGATTTTCAACAGAACACAGCCCAAAATGTGTCCAAGCCTCCACAAATGTGACAGTTCAATTCACCCCAAACTTTTTCAGTGCTGACAAATGGCTAAAATTGGTTGCCAATTGGCATTGTGTCACTTCCACTGCAACCAATGCACTCACGTGTGGTCTGTTGGCCTAAAGTCACAAGGGTAAAATTACCTCCTGATATAGTTGTCCACCCTGATATTTAGCATGCAGACTGATCTTGGTACTATGACTACTATGACTATGGAGCAGCCACTGTATGGGGGCAGGATCCACAAAGGATTCCTTAGTGTCAGATGCAGACAACATTTATCAGAGACTTCTTTCCAAAGAACAAAGGGTTAAAATGTAAGAGCAACTGTTATTTTTTAATGAAACAGCATCAAAGAGATGACAAGATAGCAACTGCCCAATGAGATGGACACATGGGTAGAAGTATGAACCTTTGAGATAGCTCTGAGCAGATGTTATAAAAAAGCACCATGGGACTTTTGTCCCTGGTTCTCTCCCTAAGCAGACTATGGAGTTCTGAAACAAAAGAACATCAGGAACAAGGGCTCCATGGGGAAAGGCTGGTCAAAGCCAGACTGTGGGGTCCAGTCTCCCAGCTATCCCATAAACATCAAGGCTTACAAATTCCATTTGATCTGTATCAATAAGTGGCATTAGGATATTTTGATTCTTTTCTTAGTCTGGCTGAAATGATTTTACTTTGTAATTTATACTTTCTAGCTGTGCCTGGAGAATGATGTGGTTCTTCATGTAGGAGATATCCTTTTGCTATTTAATTGTTTTACTTAGAATAAAGCCTTTTTATAGTTTTTTATTTGTTTTTCAGGCTGTGTGGCCATGTTCTGGAAGAATTTATTCCTGACATTTCACCTGCAACTGTGGCTGGCATTTTGAGAGAGTGGTGGCATGGAAGTGTGTGGAGTATATATACTTGTGGGACCCTTGTTTGGGAGGAAGTAGTTTTTTACATGTTAATGGAAGAATTAGTTTGTGTGTTGTACTGTGTTGAATGGCACAGGCTGGGGGTATGTTGTGTGGAGCATATGTGAAGGGGATTTGTGTCTATTTAATTGGTAATCCATTGTTTGCAGGGAAACTCCTTGAGCCTGGGTGGTGTTCATTTGCTTGTCTTGAGTCTTGATTTTGCTGTTTTTCAGGACTGGTAGCCAAACCTTATTTTCTTTCAGTGTTCCTTCTTTTCTGTTGAAGTTGTACAGATATTTATGAATTTCAGTGGCCTCCCTGTGCATTCTGACCTGGTAGCTGTTGGCATGGTCCAGAATTTTAGTGTTTTCAAATAACATTCTGTGCCCCAATACTGTGGCTGGCCCAGTCTGCAGTGCTTCTCATGCTCCTTGAATCATGTTTGGGTGCTGCATTTGGTAGTCCCTATGTAGACTTGTCCACAGCTGCACGGTATGCGGTAAAGCCTTATAAAGTGCTAAAGTGGAAGGTGTCCATCAGGTGGTGGCAGTGAATTCTTTTGATAAAAAGTGTTCTCAAGGGGTCCCATCCAGCTCAAGCATGAAGAGGGAGGGGGATCCAGAGAACCTTCACAGGTGTGGAGGCCAGTGTTCTGCTTCTGAGTCCACTTCTGGTTTTGTTTTGTTTTTGTTTGTTTTTTAAAAAATTAAAATGTCAAACATTGTATGAGTTGCCTTGTCACCTATTTACAAGCAAATTTCCATTGCGAGAGAGGCATTTAATTGTTTGCTGACAAAAACAGAGCAGTCTAAGGAGTCTAGAAGAGGTGAGGTCCTCAAAAACAACTTTTTGTGGGTACTGCACAAAGCCTTATGGCCACATTTTGCTTGCCACACTCTGTGTAGAGTGGCTACCAGACAACAAGAGTACATTAGCAGTTGTACCTGATATGATTCCTCCTATAATGAAAGGCAGGGGAACCCTGAAAATTAGAGTAGCAGCCATCTATAATTGTGTACTGCTTACCATTGTGCTTTGAAGTAAGCAAATTGAAATGTATATTAGCCATTTCTAATGTCCTGGATAAAGAAACTTTGCATCATTCAGCTACAGTGTGCAAAGCAAAGCAGCTTCATTTATATACCACTTCATACTGTGGTATGGGGTGTCTAAGCGGTTTACAACTGCAAGCTCATTTCCCCCCAACAGTTGGGTACTCATGCAACCTTGGAAGGATGCAAGCCTGAGTCTAGCCTGAGCCCTGGCTAGTACTGAACTTGCAACCTTGTGGTCTATGGGTGAGTGGCTGTAGTACAGGCATTTAACCACTGTGCCACCAGGGCTCATTGTGGTGCAATTGTTTATAAGGACCCATAGAATTAGAGAGTTAACTTTAACACACTTTAAAGTGTGTGAGATACATGAATTAGAGAAACTAACATGTCTAGTCCAAAATAAATCTTTGTCATCTTTTCAGAATTTATGGAGACCTTGGTTTGAGTATATGAAGAAGAATATGAAAGATTCTATATAACCTGCTATGGATTGGGAGTGAGAGTACTAATATTTTTGTTTTTTGTATCTGTTTAAAGTAGTTTTCTTTTTTTTTTTTAGAATATAGTACTTAAGATATCTTGATACACTTGAGATTAATACAATATATACATCTAGCGTATATCTAATGTAATTTTGTTGGCTTTTCTTTTCATTATTATTATCTATAATTTCTTATAAAAGTAAGATATATTTAGGAGTAGTTAATTTATGAGAAAAAATGTTTCAAAGGATAACCAAAGCTCCGAACGTCAATCATAATATATAGTCTGTGATGTGGATTTATAATAGCTGAAATGATCAGGGATAATTATTCTAAGGTGGATGAACAAGTGCAGTACTGTGGAATAATTTTAGGTAGTATATGTATGTTTTGTGATGTTTTTTGATGTTGTTTGTTAATTAGTTATCTTAGTTGTTAGTTTTGTATGTTTGTATTTTTGTTGTACGTTGTTTGTTTCGATTGTTGTTTTTAACAATTTGTCAATAAAATTTTCTAAAAAAAAAAAAAGAATTAGAGAGTTAACATGGCTAAGATATTCTGCCATATTCAGCTTATCAAAATGTAGCACACCTTTCTTCCTAGGACTACTGGAGATGATGGTGTGTGCATAGGAAAGCGATTACTCAACTCATTAAATATTCCATGAAAAAAGTGGGTGACAAGTAAAGTGTGTGCTGACTGACAGACTATGTTCACTATATAATTACATACTGAATACAAAAATGTAAAAATGTGTATCATAGTTTTCTAGTTGGTGAGCAATATATATATGTATATATAATTTAAAAAGTGCTCTTTGAAGTACATGCCTTGTGTTCAGGTCAGTTCTGTCTGTAAACTCTAGAATGCCTAATTTCCTCTTGTTATCACATGATTTGGTACTAGAAAGCAACTTAGTCAATGGAGCATTGGAGAATAATGCCAGGGACAAGGAAGAAGGATCATTGTTGCTTGCTCCTTTTTCATATTATAATCACAGGAATTTTTTAAAGTGCTACCACCTACTGTAATTATAGGCACTAAGCTTCATTTTCCATTCAGCAAGTGAGAGACAATGCAAAATCTTTTATAGGTTTGCTTCTGAAGTATTGTTTCAAATGTCATCTGGCAATAACTCTCCCTCTTTATAAATTGCTCATGGACATTTTTCAGCTTGACTCATACACAAAGAATATCTCCTTGTCCTCCCCGTCCATCTGTCTTTTCTAATTCTTTTTTTAGTTTCTTCTGTGCCAGTTCTGTAATCTTTTACTGCAGGCATTTCTTCTCCATATTCTGTGGTCTAAAACAAATAGAGTTTTTGGTTGACAGTTCATCCTAAAATATTGTCTGTTTTATGCACTTTTCCCATTTTCCCCCACTGTATTCTCATTGAGTTCAATCCTCCTGATTTAGTGACTCTGAGTATTCTTGCTTAGATCTACTACTATCAATATAGCCCTGCTCTATGGAGCAACCTATCCATTATACAACTCCCTAGCATTACTATGTACCACCCAATCTCCACCCTGAATGTTTCTTCTCAAAGAGGATCATTTCTGGCTATTCTACTTACCTGGGGGGGGGGGAGGGCAGATACACACTTTTTTTCTTTCACCTTCCTTAAGTTTGCTGTTGATTTTCCTGGACCTGTCTGCACAGGCCAAAATACTCCATGGCAATCTGGAGTATTCTGGTCCCACAACTGCCTTGACCTGCCCTGTTACATGGCCCTCCATTCACAGTCTGTAGTGTCTGTCTGGACAGGCATCCTACTGAGTCACATCTGCTTCTGAGGTCAGAACTAGACACCCAGCCTTGATCACATGGCTGAGTGCCTCATTCTGACCTGAGAGTGAGTGATCCAAGGTAGCAGTGGATAGGATAGGCAGCTCAGAGAGATGACCATGCAGACAGCTGCAGCACAGGAATGGAGTCCTCCAGATCTTTTCAGAAGATTTTGAGTAACAAGTATGCTTCTTAAAACCATTTTATGTGTGTTATACCTTGGCTATGGTGTGGAATGATCCAGATAACATTGAGACTTCCCACAGCAGAATGAAGGTTTGGGTGGTGTGTTGTCTAAACTGTACAATCCTGGGGAGTGGGGATAGGCATTTTGCCCCATGCAGACAGGGCTTTTGTTTGGTTTTACTGTTGATTTTATTCCTATTTTCTGTTTTCTTGCTTCTTTTTTTTCAAAAAAAAAAAAGCCAGATCAATATAATTCTCTATATAATGGCATTAATGTGGGCCATTAATTTGAAAGACAGAATATAAATGTATCAGATTAGAATAAAATATAGTAGTGTATGATCTGATGGGGGTAACCCATCTTTCAGAGCATTGGGATCCAGGACGGGAAGAGGACTCTTAAGGCCTAAGCAGACTGGCAGAAATAGTGCACATTAAATTGAGGCACTGCCCTGGCTCAGTGCTAGGGAATCATGGGAACTGTATTTTTTTCTGGGACATTGAGCCTTCTCTGTCAGAGAGCTCTGGTGCCACAATAAATTACAGTTCCCATGATTCCCTAGCACTGAGCCAGGGCAGTGCCTCAATTTAATGTGCACTATTTCTGGCAGTCTGCTTAGGCCCTTAGATATCTAACATGACTTGTGTATCTAGAAGTGTAGATCTCAGAGTGGAGGGAGTGTTTGAAAAAGGTCAGTGACACCTGAAAAAATATGGGTAAATGGGGAGAAAATAGGTAATATTACCTAGCCAGGGATAGTCATATATCATTGCACTGTGCTAAACAGTCACATGAAATGTTGCAGGTAACTGCTATGACTGTACTTCCTCCAGTGAAATTGCTTCAGGTTTTTAAAATTACTGTGCCAGGATGTGGGCCTTTTCCAAATGTTAATAGATTTCAACTTCTCTCTGTTGGAAGAGCAACAACACTCTGCACTGCAGAGTCAAGAAAGCCTCAGAGTTGACAGTAGCTATAGGGTTAAAAAGTTTGAATGACCCAAAATGTCCTCTTTGTCTCTACTGCTCTCTCTATGATTTAAACTGATACTCTTAGGGATGATTTTACCTCTTCTCTTTCCCAGAATTATGTCAGCTCTTCCCCAGAATACAGCAATATTAGGATAGGAACTTAATTAAATTTGCTATTTTAGAATGGAGTTCCTACAATAAAACCTTACCTTTGTTTCTCTAAGTGATTGGTGTCTTTTATCCTTAGACAAGACCTCTATCCACTTCACATACTAATTCTAATACTGGGCCTCTGCAGATGGGCAGCCATGGGCCGCCCCGAGAAGCCATGGATTGGGGCCGAGGTACCCGCACTCTCGGCCCCAATGCACCCCTTTTCAGGCCCTGGAAGGAGTGCTAAAATAGCACTCCTTCCACAAGGCACCGAAGGTGCGCTGCAAGAGGCATTGGGTGCCTCTTCAGCATCTCTTCCATTGCAGCGTGTCCGGACGCTGCAGTGGAAGGATGTCATTAGAGCACCCGTTGTGTGGAATGACGGGCGCTTCGATGACGTGTTTGGGAAGGGGTTGGGGCGCCCAGCGTGAGGCTGCCCCTCCCATTCCTTACCTCCAAGACAGCGCTAAGTGCCGTCTGCAAAGGGGGACTATCATTCTTTCACAATTGGCTATGTTGGCTGTGGTTAAATTTGGATTCTGTCTTGAGTAAAAGGGACTCTTCTCTTCAGAAGCATCACTTTTTCACAAGTGGGAGGGAGCAAGGCTCGTCCATTCCCTTCCTTGTGTGTTTAAATAACATCCTTCATAATACCCACTATACTACACTTGGGCAGTAAAAATAAAATGCAGAGATATAGGATGAGTGACCCCTGATGGCAGTACATATGAAAAGGATTTAGGAGTCTAATAGTGGACCAATATTAGCAGTGTGAATATGGTCAGCAATGCTAAGAAAGCCAGTGAAATTCTGGGCTCCATCAATAGGACTATAGTGTCCTATTTTTTCAGCTTTTTCAGGCTACTATCCCCTTTCCTCTTTGATAACAACCCTTGTGCGCCCCATGCCTATTTCTTGATATTAGGTCCACTGTTCTACTGCGGGGGGGGAGGGGGGAGGGGGGTTGAGGAAAAGAGAGAAAGTATCCTAAGCAAGGGAAGTAGCTGCAAATGAAGTAAATGGAATCCTGCTTGCCATGCAACCCCACTGCATGACCCTGGGCAAGTCACACTCTTCCAGCCACAGGGGAAGTCAATGGCAAACCCCCTCTGAAGAAAATCTTCAAAGAAAACCCTCCTTAGGGTCACTATGAGTCAAAACAACTTGAAGGCACACAACAATTGCTGCTAGTGAGCCCAAGTTCCAAAGGGAACCTGGAGCCCCATAAGTTTGTATTTGAGGGAAGGAAGGTGAGGCTGGGGAGTGAAAGATGGAGGCCCCTCGATGGAAGGAACAACATTGTCCAAATGGGATGCCTGGCAGCTGGGCAGGCAGGCAAGCTCAGCAGAATTTCCACCTGAGGAAGGGCTATGTGGCTGCTGGGTAGCCCATGCTAAGAAATGTCCCTGCAGCTGCCCTCCTTCTCCTCCTGGCAAAGGGAGGGAGAGGGGTATAAAAGGAAGGGAAGGAACAGGGAACCCCAGGAGTTGCCAGAGCATTGATAGTATCCAATCCAAGGAGGAACAGAGGAAGAGCCCCTTCCCTTCCCTTCCCTTCCACCCTGGCTAGCTGGCTTGAGCTAGCTAGCCAAAGCAAAAGGGAAAGAAGAGTGGATGTCTGTGTCCAGGAAAGCGGCCAAGAATGCTGATAGCCAAAGTCCAAACAAAATACAAAAGAAACTGTTCACAGAGCTTTGTGCAATTTAAAGCAAAGAAGATATAAGGCAAAGTCCAAGGTGCAAACCATAGAGTAGTCAAGCAGTCCAAGGTCAAGGATTCCAGTGAGGCAAGATGATCAGGCAGTCCAAGGTCAGGGGTTCCAGAGAGTCAAGATGGCTAGGTAGTCTGATAGTCAAAGGTCTAGGCTGAGAAGACAAGGAAGGTCAGGATCAAGCATCCTTTCACCAGTAAACTCAGGTAATCTCTGACAACTGGTCTGGCATCCTTCACCTGTTTATATCTCCAGCTCTCATGAGCTCAGTTGTTTGTTGATTAGATGGCATTTTTCATAAAGCTTCCTTGAATGCCAGAGGCATGCCCTTTCAGCTCTTCAATGGTTGAAGGTAGGTATGTTCTCTTCATCCTCTTCCATACATGAAGGCTCTGCTGGCAGGAAGCTTGGTTGCTGAGCCTCCTTGGAGGCCACAGACTGTTTGAGCTGGCAGGTCAGAACTAGGGCTAGGCTCAGATTCAGGCTCAGTTTTATACTGAGGCTCTGGTTCATCCTCATCATCCTCAACTAGGCTGGGCATGACATCCTGCCCCCTTCCATTCCTTTCTGCTTTGGCTAGCTGGCTTGAGCTAGCTAACCAAGGCAAAAGGAAAAAATGTGTGTGTGCCTGCCTCCCTTCCCTTCTGCCTTGGCTAGCTGGTTTGAAGTGACTAGCCAATGCAAAAGGGAAAGAAAAGTATATGCCTGCGCCCTATCCCTTCCCTCTTGCCTTGCAACCAGCTGGTGTCTTTCTTACCAAAATTAGCTTACCTCCTTAAAGAATGACATGATAGTCATGTTTAAATATTTGAAGGGTTGTCATACTGAGGATGCAGCAAGCTTGTTTTGTGCTGCTCCAGAAAGTAGGACATGGAGCATTGGATTAAACTTCAGGAAAAGGGATTCCACCTAAACATTAGGAAGAACTTCCTGACAGTAAGAGCTATTCAATTGTGGAACACAGTCTTGAGGAGTAGTGAAGTCTCCTTCTTCTTCTTTTTTAAAACTGAGCCTGGACAGCCATCTATCAGGAGTGATTTGATTGTGTATTCCTGTATGACAGGTGGTTGGACTGAATGGCCCTTGAGGTTTCTTCAACGCTATGATTCTACTTGAATAGGATTAGCTGTGCACATCTGTTTTAGCAGTTTTTCATCAATGCATATTGTTAAATAAAAAGTGTATATGGTGATTCTTATAACTGAATATTGAATTTGTTTTTGGAAACAATTTTAAATGCCAGAACTTTTTTTTGAGAGCTGGGTTGATACTAGCTCCCCATTTGCAGACTTGGAGTCCTTCACGGATGGCAAGCGGGGCGGGACAGAATGCCATGAAATCAATGGGGCTAGGATATTTGCTTTTTTTCTTTTCTTTTCTTTTTTGCATTTTTTTATTAGTATATAACAATAATTGTACATACATACCTATTTTTCCATCTATATGTGTATGTCTATATATATATAAAATACAAAGTTTTTCCAGACTTTAAATATCTCCTTTTCACAAAATAAAAATTAAACTTCTTATACTTTATAAAATACATGTAAGGTTTATATACTTTAACAATCTAAATGCATAACCCTCATCCCAGAATAGGAGGTCTGTGTTAACATGGCCCTGTCACATTTCTTCACTCCAAAGACTCTTAATTTTTTCCCACTTCCTAAGATATCGTTGTTCAGATTTCCCTTTAAATACCATTGTTAATTTATCCATTAACATTAGGTCATTTACTTTGATTGTCCATTCTTCAAATAAGTGTTCATGATGTTTCTTCCAATATCTTGCATAAACGAGACGCGCTGCGGATAACATATATAAGATCACTTCTATTTCCCCTCTTTTTAATTTGGACTTCAACCCCTCAGTTATATTTAATAAATATAACTTGGGGTCCATTTCAAATCTGATTGAAAATAACTCCTGAATCTTCCTATGTATCCTGTCCCAGAATTTATATGCTACTTTACATCCCCACCACATATGGTAAAAGTCAGCATTTTGACAATCACATTTCCAGCAGCTATATACTTTATCTTTATTTATTTTCCCTAGCATTAAAGGTGTTGTATACCACCTGTAGAACATTTTGTAGTAGTTATCTATTAAGTTCGCACTTTTAGTAAATTTTAGATTCTTTGTCCATACTCTCTCCCATATGTCCATTGGGATGGTTTCTTTTAAGTCCTGCATCCACTTGATCATGCAATTTTTAACAGTTTCTTCTTTCATTTTGATCTCTAATAGCATTTTGTATAATCTTGAAATCATATGTTTATCACCCTTTTCATAATTTTTTTCCAATTCCTTTTTCTGAGTTTCTATTCCTATTTGCTTAATGTCTTTTTTGAATCTTTCTTTTAATTGAAGGTGTAATAGCCATTGTATTCGTATTCCTTCCTTTTGTAATTCCTCTATAGTTTTAAATTGTTCTTTTCCCCCTATTATTTTGATTGTGTCTCTATAAGTTATCCATTTGTCTTTAAATGTTTTGTCTGTTTTATAAAATGATTCTTGTGCTGATACCCAGCTTGGCACTTTCATATACATAAATTCTTTGTTTTTAATCCATACTTTATATAAAGATTTCCTTATTATATGATTATTAAAGATTTTGAATGATATTTCTTTCTCGTATCCAAGATATCTATGCTATCCGTATTCTAATCCTATCCTTTCTAGAGCCAATAATCTTTCATCTTTCAGTACAACCCATTCTTTTAGCCATGTCAATACAGATGCATTATAATAAAGTTGAAGGTTTGGTAACCCTAATCCCCCTTTATTTTTGGCATCTTGCAATATTTTCAGTTTGATTCTTGCTTTTTTCATTTGCCTTTCCAAATGAAATTTTTAAAATCTTTCTCCCAGTCATTAAATATAGCAGTTGATGTTATGATGGGGATAGTTTGGAAGAGATATAGAATTTTGGGTAATACATACATTTGAACTAATGCTATTTTCCCCAGTAAAGATAGTTGAATTGATTTCCACTTTTCTAACTTCTCTTTAATTTGATTCCATTTTTTAATGTAGTTATTTTTAAGCAAATCTGAGTTCGTTTGTTAAGATTATGCCCAAATATTTTGCACTATGAACTATCTTTAATCCTGAAACTCTTTTCAGTTCCTGTTCTTCCTTTTTTGTCAGATTTTTTGTTAATATACTACTTTTATCTTTATTTATTTTAAAGCCCGCCAAATTGCATATCTATTCTAAGGTTATCCATAGTTTCCCTATGTTGTTCTTAGGGTCATCTAATACAATAACTACATCATCAGTGAATGCTTTAATTTTGAATTGATGGTTCTTTATTTGTAGACCTCGAATTTCTTTTTCTTTTCTTACTCTGTTCATCAAAATTTCTATCATCATTATGAACAATAATGGTGATAGAGGGCACCCCTGTCGAGTTCCTTTATTAATTTTACTCTTTACTGTTTTTTCTCCATTTACATCTATCTGGGCATACTGCTGATCATATATCGCATTAATCCATTTCTGGATATTTTGACCTATATTGCTTTGTTCTAATACTTCTTTCATGAACGTCCAGTTTGCGTAATCGAATGCTTTTTCTAGATCTAATAAGATAATACCCAATTTCCTTTCCTTGTGTTTTTCATAGAACTCTATTATATCAATCAAAGACCTAATATTATTTTTAATTTGTCACCCTGGCAAGAACCTCATTTGGTCTTCCTCAATCCATTGCACTAAAGCTTTTTTCAATCTTTCTGCTATTATTAGGGCAAAGATCTTATAATCTATATTCAATAGCGAAATAGGTCTATAGTTTTCTATTACACAAGGATCTCTGTCTTCTTTGGGTATTAACACAATTGTAGCCATATTCTAAGTTTGTGGATAATAATCCTTTTCAATATTTTTAATTGTTTTATATAATGGCATTATTATTTCTTCCATAAAAAATTTATAATATCTGGCTGTTAACCCATCAGGTCCTGGTGCTTTATAATGTTTTAGTCTCTTAATAGCCTGTTTTATTTCTTCCTTTTCTATTGGTCTATTTAATTCTTTTATCTGATTTTCTTTTTTAATAAATTCTTGTATTTTTTTTTTAATTCTGTATCCTTCTCCTCTCTATAAAGTTTTGCAAAATAATCTGTAATAATTTGCTTTATTTTTCCCTGCTGTGTATATATTTGTTCTTTTACTTTTAGCTGTATTATTAGTTTCTTTTCTCTTTGTTTTTTGATTTGGTATGCCAGCCATCTACCATTTTTATTTGCATTTTCAAAATATTTTTGTTTTAAATATTTAATTCCATTAGCTATTTGAATTGTGATTTTTTTATTAATTTGGTTTCTTAATATTTTAAGTTCTTGCTCTACTTTCTTATTTTTGGGATATTTCTTTAATTCTAATTCTTTTTTTTTTTTTTTGATTTGTTCTGTTTCCTTCTCTTTCTGTTGTTCTAATCTTTTTTTCCTAGCCTCTTGTTGTATAAAGTGACCCCTAATAACCGCTTTACTAGCATCCCAAATTATGTGAGATGCTGTCTCATGATTTGTGTTTTCCTTAAAGTATAATTTTAATTCTTGTTTTATTTTCTTTGTTAATTCTTCATCGCTTAATAGATAATCTTTTAATTGCCAATTAAATTCTTTCTTTAAGCTTCTCATTTCCATTTTAATTGCATTATGGTCCGATAGTATTTGAGATAATATCTCAATTTTAGAAGTTTCTTTAATTAGCAGTTTTGAAATACATATTAAATCTATACGAGACCATGACTTAAATCTATTTGAGTAATAAGTATAATCCCTTTCTTTGTTATGTATTGCTCTCCATTTATCAATTAAGTTTTGGTCTTCCACCATTTTAACTGCTATTTGTGGCAGTTTGCCTCTATTCTTTTTTTAAAAAATTCTCATTAGTCCTGTCCATTTCTGAATCCCACACCCCGTTCCAATCCCCTGTTATCATTATTTTTTCATAATCCAAATCTATCATTTCTCGATGTAATTTCTTATAGAATTGCTCTTTATTTTCTTGAGGGGCATATATATTAACTAACAATATTTTCCCTCCTGCATATGGTATTTCGATTGCAATATAATGCCCTTCTGGATCAGCAAATATCTCCTTAGCTTGACCTTTGGCTTTTACATAAATTGCAACTCCTTTTTTTCCCCTCTTTGTTACAAGCTACAAATACTTCCCCCAAATAATTACATTCCAATACAAATTTATCTTTTTCTCTAATGTGGGTCTCTTGTAAACAAATAAAATCTAATTTCAATTTATTCAAATAAAAAAAATTCCTCCTTTTATTTCTAGAATTTAAACCATTTACATTCCAAGAAATTAATTGTATTGGCATCAATTACAAAGCTAATTGCTTTTATCTACCTTCTTATTTTTTTAGTCTTTTTTCCCCCTTTCTTCTTTCCTTCTGTATACTTTTAATTTTCATTTTAGTTCCAAGTCCTTTTTCTTGTGATGATGCTGAATTTGTCATCCTCCTGCTCTGATTCTGTTACTCTTTCTTCTTCTGATGCTTGTTTGTTAATATCTTCTTCTGAGCTTTCTTTTCCTTCCTTTGTCTTCCTTCTGCTAAATTCTTTTCTTGATCTTGTCTACATTTTTGTTATTGTCTCCTTATTTCCTTCTTCCCTTTTATCTTTCCCTTTATTCTGTTCTTCTCATTCTTCTTTTATTCTGTTCTTCTCGTTCTTCCTGCATATCTTTCTGTTTGTCTAGAAAAGTCTTCATTTTCTCCACTGAGTTAATTATGATTCTCTCTTTTTGCATTGTAAAGGAGATTCCTTCTGTTCTTTCCCATTTGTACTTTATCTCTTTTTCCCTTAAATATTCTGTTAACATCGAATATTCCCTTCTTTTCTTCAAGATCTGTTGAGGAATTGCTTTGTAGATTTTAATCTCTTTGCCTTCTATTTCTAGTTTCTTATTAAAGCTCGTTTCGATTATGAGATCTCTTACTCTCTCTCTAATAAAAGAGATCGTAATATTTCTTGGTAATTTACGATTTCTTGCTATCCATGAATCTACTCTCTATATACTGTCTATTTCTAAGTTCAGTTGTTCTCCCGTCCATTCAATATAATCAGCAAGAGGAGGGATAATTCTTGTGACTAAATTTTCATTTATTTGTTCACTCAGACCTCTTAACTTTAATGTTTTCTTTTGTAGCCGTAATTCTATATTTGCTTTATAAAATTCCTCCTGTTATTGTTTATATTCTATCTTACTTGCTCTTTTTTCTAGCTCTCCTGTCTGGTCTTTGATTTCTGTCATTTTGTTATCCAATTCCTTTACATCCTCAGTTATTTTCTTAATCATCTCTTTGAATCCTTTTAGCTCTTTTTGCAAATCTAATTTTATCTCCTCCCCTAATCCCTTTAATTCTTCTTTTATTTTTGTTGTTATTTCTGTTTTTATTTCCATTCCAATTTTCCTAATTTCCTCTGCCAAATAACGACTAATTTGCGTTTCTTCCTGTTTACTCTGACCTTCTCGTATCTCGAAAGCTTCCTTTAATTCCTCTTTTTTAATCGTATTGGCCATTTCCCCCTTCTTATATTTAATTTCCTTTTATCACCACCCAATTCCAGATGTTACAACCTTCCTTCAATTATCCACTGTATTATAGATCTTACCACTGATTATTATTCTTTACTATTTATAGTACAGGATTTAAAAGAATTGGGCCAAGTCTTTCCTATTGTATCACTACCTCCTTCACTTTGGGTTTGCCTAGTGGCTTGGAATGAGGCGAGATGGTTTTTAACACCGCCTCCGCCTTTCCTGCTACTCCACTGCCTTCCTCCTGCTCTGGGCTCTTGCTTGAGGCTTGCCCTCTCTAACGCTAGGGTTTCTGAAGATTTGGGAGGGAGATGGGGCGATTTCTGTGCCACCGCTACCTTCCCGCGCTCCACCACCACTTCCACCCAGTGCTGGGTCTTCTATAGACTTGGGAGAGAGGTGGGGCGGTTTCTGTGCTTCCGCCTTCCCACGCTCCTCCGCCACTTCCACCCGGCTCTGGGCCTTCTCAGATGGAGTTGTTCCTCCCCTGCTCTTGAAACCAGGGGCTTGGTGGATTTATGGAGGACGGAGCCCCGCCCTTCACTGCTTGTGTTGCTACTGCGCTGCCTCTGGGAGTCTGGAGCTTCAGGTAGAATTGTTCCTCTGCTGCTCTGGAAACCAGGGGCTTGGTGGATTTATGGAGGACAGAGACCCGCCCTCCACTGCTTGCGTTGCTACTGTGCTGCCTCTGGGAGTCTGGAGCTTCAGGTAGAGTTGTTCCTCTGCTGCTCTGGAAACCAGGGGCTTGGTGGATTTATGGAGGACGGAGCCCCATCCTCCACTGCTTGTGTTGCTACTGCGCTGCCTTTGGGAGTCTGGAGCTTCAGGTAGAGTTGTTCCTCTGCTGCTCTGGAAACCAGGGGCTTGGTGGATTTATGGAGGACGGAGCCCCGCCCCCCACTGCTTGTGTTGCTACTGCGCTGCCTCTGGGAGTCTGGAGCTTCAGGTAGAGTTGTTGCTCTGCTGCTCTGGAAACCAGGGGCTTGGTGGATTTATGGAGGACGGAGCCCCACCCTCCACTGCTTGTGTTGCTACTGCACTGTCACTGGGAGTCTGGAGCTTCAGGTAGAATTGTTCCTCTGCTGCTCTGGAAACTAGGGGCTTGGTGGATTAATGGAGGATGGAGCCCCGCCCTCCACTGCTTGTGTTGCTACTGCGCTGCCTCTGGGAGTCTGGAGCTTCAGGTAGAGTTGTTCCTCTGCTGCTCGATATTTGCTTTTTTCCTGATTCGCGGGAAGAGGCAACTCTATTTTTTTTTTTAGATACAAGACATATGCTGAAAGTAAAACAAATACAGATTGAAACCAAAGGAAGAGCACATTGTGGTAGCCTCTCACATGACTTTTTTTATTTCTTTTTAAAGTATCAGACTGCCAATTGAATGGAAATAACTGCATCTCACACTTTTTCAATAAAATAGAGTTTTAAAATTAAATGGAATTATAACACATTTGTAGTATAAATTATGAAACATTTGTTTAGTTTAAAAGAAAAAAATATTGTAGGCCATACAAGAAGTTATAATTAGAGATTGATTAAGAATACTAGGGAACTCACAGTTCAGTAAAATTGGAGTCTCCATAAACAAGTGGAGATAGATTTTGTGACCTTGCTATAGAATTTTATAATAATAATAATAATAATAATAATAAAATTTATTTATACCCCGCCCAATGGGGACCCAATCAGGGCGGCTTACAAGTTAAAACAAGAATCAGATAAAACACATAGTACAGAGAACCCCCCCCCCTTAAAACAGTATTAAATCAAGCAAATTTAAAATTAACACAAATTAAAAATTAAAAACTAAAAACCTACACAGAAAAACTAATGCGCAACTGAATGATCCCCTCCATCAAGCGATGGGGCCACGTAGGGGCATCATTAGCAGCAGTTTATGTCCAGGGTGGGGGGGGGGTAACTAGTCCGGGAAGGCCTGCCGGAAGAGATCCGTCTTAATAGCCTTTTTAAAGCTATCCAAAGATGTTAATAGACGGATCTCGTCCGGCAGGCCGTTCCAAAGGCTAGGGGTGATAAAGCCCACTGGGAGGTAGCCGCCAGCCTCGATTTCTGAGGCTGCAGCAAATTCCTCCCGGAGGACCGAAGAGCGTGGGGAGGATTATATGGGAGTAGGCGGTCCCTGAGATAGCTTGGACCCAGGCCATTTAGGGCTTTAAAGGTAATAACCAACACCTTGTACTGGGTCCAGAAACTAATAGGCAGCCAGTGGAGGGACCTCAAAACCGGAGTGATGTGGTCCCTCCGAGATGTTCCAGCAACAAGCCTGGCCGCCATATTCTGTACTAATTGTAGTTTCCGAACCAGGCACAAGGGTAGCCCCATGTAGAGTGCGTTACAGAAGTTGAGGCGTGAGGTTACCAACGCGTGCACAACGGTCTCCAGGTCCCTTACTTCCAGAAAAGGGCGCAGCTGGCGTATCAGCCGAAGCTGATAACAGGCACTCTTGACCGTTGCATTAACCTGATTCGTCATCAGGAGCGACGAGTCAAGAAGCACCCCCAAGCTGTGAACACAGTCACTGGAGGAGAGCGTGACCCCATCCAGGACTGGAGGTTGCAACCCAATTCCTGGTTTCGGGGCCGCTACCGTGAGCACCTCCGTCTTGTCTGGATTCAGCTTCAATCTGTTTTTCCTCATCCAGCCCATTACCGCCCCAAGACATTCATTGAGAGAAGAGATTTTACCACTGTACACTTAGATAATGATTTTACCTTTGCCCACAGGAATAAGTCTCTTTGAAGGGTAGAAAAAACTTCATTAATGAAAATGCTGCACATATGAGAAGTTTTTCAAAATCTTAAACCTGAACATTTTTATTCAGTAGAGACCAAGAAAGTCTGAGCAATTTCCTATTGCATTTCCCAAAATCAGCCAAATCACCTTATATTTGTTTGCACCTTCTATTGTGTAAGTAATGATACCATTATCAAATTCCTACAGAAAAAGTTATAAACATAGCTCCACTGTACCTAACAACTAGGGGCCTGTGCAGACTGGCAGCAAGTGCTGGCTTCGGGGAGGCATGAAGTTGTGGTGTTTGGATGACACATGCTCCAACACAACCCCCAAGCCAGCATGATCCGCCCACCTGACCATATGGCAGGCAATGTTACATCACTCCTTTTGGTGTGGCGTTCAGACACTGCGTGCCAAAAGGAGTGCTGAAAAGTGCTGCTACAGCAGCAAAGGTGCCCTTTTTCCACCCCAAAAAGGAGTGCCATTTTGCCATTTCTTTTGGGGGTCAAAAACACCTGATCGGGGCTGCGGCATGTGGTTGCCGCTGCCCCAATTCAGTGTTCAAAGAGACGGCAGCAAGCTGCTCTATCGGAAAGGTTTGTTTCACCTCTAAGAGTAGTCATTCTGGGTCTGCTAATTTATACATTACTGCTGGTTTATACATGATCTGTTCTTATACCTACTAGCCTAATGACATTAGGCACAGGTTAGTTTGAGAGGTTAGTTATTCCATAAACTATTTTTGGTAAGCTGTTTTTTAACTTTTTGAAATAATTTACAATTTTCCAAGATCAACTGCATTTCAGTTATTTATTTTTACATTTTTACCTCACTTTTCTACTTCAAAATACATTCAAATTGGCTAACAGACAATGAAAAACAATGTAAAACTATCACTGTAAATTTAAAAGGGTACCTTGAAAAGATGTATTTTCACATTATAGAAGCAGGGAGAGTGGGAACTGATCATTATTGTAAGGAACTGCATTCCACTATCTGAGAACAAAGGCAAGAAAAATGCCTCTCTTCTGTGCCTGTCAAAAAATGACACCCAAGGTGATATTCTCATACATATTCTGTATGAGAAGTTTCCAGAAACCCTCCCTCCAGAATCAGGAAAAGTTAAATGATGGCTTCCTGTCCCTGTAAGTTCCTGTATTAAAAACCTTGTGAGATGGTACACCAACAGATCCTTCATCTGTGAATCTGATCCAAAAAGTTATGGATAGTTTTGCTCTTCAGGATCATATGGAAGATGCATGGACATGGAGCAGAATGAGATCTTGCCACATAAACAGACCTCCATTGCAACCCATAATAAGAAGGTGCTGTGTGAATTTATTTACTGCACAATTTCAAAATAGAAAAAGAAAAAAAGACCTTTTTTAAAACTCCAGCGTTTACAGTACCATTGCTGGGTATGCTGACTGGGGACGATTTGGGGAGCTGGCATTTAAAAAAATAACTTTATCAAGCTTTCATGTGGAGTCACTGCAGTTTTTCTCCCTTCACTGGGTTCATCTGTGAGGTAAAGGGAGCTAACTGGTCTTACCTTGTATCAAGTTAGTTAGATCAGGTAGTTTTCTGCATTTAAACAGTTGAAAGAAAGAAAGAAAGAAAGAGAAGGGAGGGAGGGAGGGAGGGAAAAGAAGGAACCTTCCCAATAGCCTTTATTCACTATTCTTTAGTAACACTGTAGTCATAATTAAACACATTTTCGTAGACATATGTCCCACTGAAATTAATCAAACCTACTTGCAGGGCAAAGGCGGGTACCACACAACAAAAGCATAAGAGCCTTATGTGGAAGGAAAAAGGCCACAACTTTATTAAATACAGCGACAGGTAGGGTTGGCCTGAGGCATGGGTCCGGATTTGGCATCAATCAACTGGACTGCTAACCAATAAACCCCATTGCTCAGTCATGGCCAGGTGCAGGGATGACAAAGGAAAAACCGGATATGTGCACATTCGCATATCTATCCCTTGCCACCAAGGGACACTGATAAGGAGGTCACCCCCACACTGGCACTTCCTCCTCTACTCAGCACACCCAGGTCCCCTTACTCCCATACCAGTGTTCTGCAGCACTGATAGCCATATCCACCAGATCTACAGTCCATGCCCCTGCTCTAGAAAGTTGTGACAGTATCTCCCCATTCTCACTGCATGAACACAGAGTGGGATGGTGGGGAGATCCAGGCCAGAATGGTGATCCCAGCTGGCCTTGTAGCCTTAAAAGGCCCAGCCACAAAGCATGCTGGGCCAGGAATCCCACCCACCCACTACTGGCCTCCAGGCTAATGAGGCCGGGATGGGAGTTCTGCCCCTTCCTGGTACTGGGCTAATCCCGGGCTGCTTCCAGGTCCCGGAGCATGCTGGGAACTATAGTTTGCCTCTGGGAACCAGAAGACCTACCTCCCAGGCCCAGCCTGGCTAATCTGGGCTGTATGTGGGCCCCAGTGCAACTTGGGAAGGCGAGTTGCTGGGGCAATCCTGGGCGAGGCATGGCGACACCAGGGCTTCCTAGGCACCCTGAAAATCAGCCAGTCTGGGAAGTCGGACGGCTGTACTTTCCAGTAAATATGCTTAAGATCACAGCTTAAAGTGATATTTTCCCTCATGGTTATGAAATTAAAAGGAAGCAAGTTGCTTTGTGACAATAATTGTTTCACTCTCCCTCTCATGCTCTGTTGAGGTGCACGTATTCCTAGAGGTCTCAGAATACAAAAGAGTCCAGGTTTATTTACAAATGACATTAACTTCAATACTAAATGGACTTACATTCTTAATAATTGTTCCTTGGATTTAATGTTACTCTTGGTGGATAGACTTAATGTAGAATTAGACAATAGTAAACTTATGATTGAGGAATCATTCACCAAGTTATCCCAAGATTTTTCTACTCAGGATATTCAAAAACACAGGAAGACTTTGGAAAAGGAATTAAATGCTTTTTCTAATGAACTTAAGGCCTATAAAATTAAGAAATTTAAAAGAAATGAAATGGATTACATTAATGAAAGAGTGTATCCTTGGCTTAAGAGCTCTTCTAGTAAAAAAAAATGTTTTGTAGAAGGACATAGGGCCTTTGCAGACTGCTAGAAATAGTGCAAATTGAGTCCACTTTAACTGCCCTGGCTCAGTACTAGGGAATCATGTTAATTGTATTTTTTTCTGAGACATTGAGCCTTCTCTGCCAGAGAGCTCTGTTGCCACAATAAACTACAGTTCCCATGATTCCCTAGCACTGAACCAGGACAGTTAGAGTGGACTCAATTTGCACTATTTCTGGAAGTCTGCAAAGGCCCATAGTTTTCTCTCAGAAGACGAATCACCTGAAGAACGTGGATACTCTACTGATAATTCCACCAGGGAGGAACATTCCGATGATGTTTTTTTACAGACAGGTCCACTCCATGCAGATCCACTCAAATAGGTCCACGCAATTACAAATCCAATTTAAGAAAAAAAGTAAGGACTTAGTGGTCAATTTGTCTTCTTATATCTTAACTCATGAAGAACACTCATTATTGAATAAAGGCCTTTCTTTTGTACCCACCCCCAGTTATAATTCATTTCAAACCAGAATTGACATTTTTAAACTAAGTAGACAACTTAAATTGCACATTTACAGTAAGTGTATAGAACGTCCACACACAAGAGAAAAAAAACCCATAAATGTAGCCAAAATGAGCCTCCTGCACATGCACAGAGAGAGGAATGCTCGCTGGAACCATGGCAACAGCGGGGAAATGCACCACAATACGTATTTGGTTATCAGACCTACAGTAAATGCGAAATGATTCCTGTTGCGCAATTGCAATTCCTGAAGAAACCGAAATTCAAAAGATCTCGGATCATTCCGCTTTCTGTCGGAGTTCTGTCGGGGTTCTGTGCAACGTCGTGTGAAAACATGGGCAAATAATACGTATTAGGTTGGGATTTCGTGTGGATTTTGTTTGGATTGGGCCCCGTGTGATAACGTCCATGGTATTGTAATTAAACCTGCAGATAAAGGGGGAGCCATTGTTCTTTTAGATAGATAAGATTACTTGCAGGAAGTACAACAGCAACTTAATCATCTCAGCTATAAAGCTCTTGAAAAGGATCCAGCTAGCTCTATCAAATTTGTCATTAAAATTTTGGTACAAGAAGCAGAGATGTTAGGATATGTAGATTCTTCTACAGAACTGTTTCTGATGCATTCCCATTTTGTATATTTTACCCAAAATCCATAAGGCAGGCTTTCCCCCACCAGGTAGACCCATCATTTCAGGATTAGGATCTCTTTTGGAACCTCTATCACAATTTTTAGATTCTTTTTTGGCTCCTTTAGTATACCATCATATACTAAAGGCACCATCATATACTAAAGACACCCGCCATTTCATTCAAAATATAGAGAACACAGAAATAAATTCTAAGGGATGTTTAGTGACTTTAGATGTAAATTCTTTGTATACATTTTTCCCCATTCAGAAGCCAGGGAAATAATTGAATATTATTCAAAGTCTAGTTCTCTGAAAAAACCTCCCATTCACTTTCTGTTGGATATTTTGGATATTATATTGGAAAAGAACTATTTCAGGTTTAACACTCAATTTTCCCTTCAAATTAAAGGGGTAGCTATGGGTAGCCCAGCAGCTCCTAGCATTGCCAACTTATATATGTCTCACTTAGGGCCTTTGCAGACTGCCAGAAATAGTGCAAATTGAGTCCACTTTATTTTTTTTTAATTATAATCTTTATTAGTTTTACAATAACAATATTTCACAAGCTTAAAACAAAATCATATCTAACATAATACCTGTTGTTTTTGGTATGTTCACTTCCTGCCTTTAAATAAAATAATCTTCTCTGTGTTGCTTCTTTGTCTTCTTTTTGCTTCTTGCTAATAAACCATATGCAACCCATCTATTTTCTAAGATAAACATTTACCCCTTAATCAAAATCAAATAAAGCCAAATTTCTATTAGATAACACTTTTTATAGATTATATATACTCAAAGTATTCTCCAAAAATATAATATGAATAATCTTGTTTAAAACAAAATGCTAAAAAGTTTCCTGGGCTTTCTTACCGACATCTTAACTTATAAAACCATCTCAACCAGGTTTTTATCTAGACACCACCTTTTCTTAAGAAACATCACTAGTTATGTCCATTCACTCTCAATTTTTCCCATTTTTTTGTCTTCCAGTTTATGAGAAAGTATATCTAATTGTCTTATTTCATTTAATTTCATTAACCATTCATATATCTGTAGTCTTATACCTTCCTTCCAATGTTTAGCTATAACCATTCTGGCAAGAGTTATCATATATAACAAAATTTTCCAAATTTTCTAAATTGAGTCCACTTTAAGGGTTAGGGTTAGTGCTAGGGAATCATGGGAATTGTTTCCCCCCCCCCCCAAGACATTGAGCCTTCTCTGTCAGAGAGCTCTGGTGTCACAATAAAGTACAGTTCCCATGATTCCCTAACCCTAACCCTTAAAGTGGACTCAATTTGCACTATTTCTAGCAGTCTGCAAAGGCCCTTAGAATCCACACACATTACCAATTCAGAAATTAATCCTTTTTTTGAATATTTTCAATATTATGGCAGATATATTGATGATAGTGTTCACAGACAGCTCTAGAGTTGAAGCATTTTCACAGGGATCAATACCATTAATCCCCATATTAAATTTTCATATCAATTTCATGTTCAGCACATTCCTTTTTTAGATGTTGATGTTTACATCCATGAGTCTAAGATTGGGGTTCAGAATTTTCATAAGTCAACAGATCCCAATTCTATGTTACATTTTTTCAGTTGTCATCTCTATCAATTAAAGAAAAATTTACCTTATTCTCAATTTTTAAGACTCAAAAGGAATTCATCTAAAAATATTCATTATGAAATGGCAGCTGATCAATATCAATTAGATCTATATGACAGAAACTTTCCCCAACATATTGTGCAGGAAGCTAGAAGTAGAGCTCATTTGAAAGATTGTTCCACATTATTTCTTTCCTCCAATAGATCTACTGAAAATAGGATTATAGGTTCTTTTACGTTTAATCATGCTGTGCATCATATTAAACACATTATTTGGAAACACTGGCACATTGTACAGAATATTCCTGGATGTTCTCAGATACCAATTATACCTCTACACAGAACTAGAAACATAAAAGACTCACTAGTTCATACAGACTTTTATGTGCCAACACAAGAATTGTCTCATATTAGGGGACCTTATAAAAGTGGACACTGCTCATGTTGTAAACAAGCACTGAATATTAAAACATTCATACATCCTAGACTATAGGATCATTATGAGTTAAAATCTTTTACTAACTGTAATTCTAAGAATGTTGTCTATGTGATCTTATGTCCCTGTCCTAAGATTTATGTAGGACAAACTTCTAGACATTTGAAAATTAGAATCTCTGAGCATAAATTTACAATTCGCAATAATAGCTTAGACACCCCATTAGTAGAACACTGTGCACGATTTTGTCATTCTCCAGATTCTTTAAAAAAATTGTTATAGAACATGTCAAGGTTGGTCCATTTTTTAGTGGATCTGTACAAACCAAACTGTTACAAAGGGAGGCCTTTTGGATTTATAAATTAGCCTCAAGTAAACCTGAGGGTTTAAATGAACGGTTTGACCTTTCTGCTTTCCTGTGAAGTGATATTCATAGTGTGTGGTTCTATTATAATATTGCATGCTTTATAGTCCCACATCATTAATTGTACTACACAGGACAATATATGTATGTGTTTGCCAATTTTTCATGGTATTAATTGTCATATTGGTCCTTTTTTTATTTTGTAAAATCCTATGAATACATGTAATGTTTGTTTGATTTAGACTTCAGCCTGTTCTTAGGCTTATGTGTTGGGAGATTTGGTTTATTTCACTACAGATTCATGTCCCTTTAAGAAATTTAATGTGAGCATCTAGCACCTGCAGGACATTCAATCAGTAAGAGTATATGAGTGTATTCAGTTACCAGTAGTTTGTAATCTTTGAATTTGTATTAAGTAACTGAAGAGGACCTAAAATATGGGTAAGCAACATATATCTATATATTTGTAATGTTATTTTTAGGTGATTTTTCCTCATGTCCATTTCATATATTGCTACTAATGTTGTTGATTTTGTATTATTTAGAATGCATATGGAATGCATGGAATAGTTCTATGGGAATTTAATCCAGAATAGATTTATTTAGTTGTACTACTGAAGAAGACATTGTTGTCGAAACGGCCTCATAAAGACTCTGGAGGTAGCCGTCTGGCATTACCCACAGAAATATTGGCATTATTCACAGAAATATATTGGATATTCATGCCATTTTTGGCTCACGGACTACCAGTGACAAGAATTCTTCAAACTTATGCTTCCATGGCTTCTAACATTTGCAGCATGTTACTGCCTTGAATTGTCAAAAATCACCATAACAAAATCTTCAACAGTGGATTTACTCAATTATCTTCTCAGGACACCCTCTGCAAGCTGACTAAGGATAAGTTACCAGGATATTGTGGTTATTGTCTTCCATCTGGACTTTACAGAGAAACAATCCCCTGAAGTTCTGTTCATCTATTTATGTTTATTTTGGAACTTTTCCATTATTGTTTCACTGTTTTTGTGTATTTGGTGTTATTGCAAATACATATATATTTAATAAGATATATCACAGTTATTTAATAGTAATGTCAGTGGTACTAAGTGATTTATAGTATACTCATTAGTTCATTCCCCCCCCCCCTTTTTTCCCCTCCCATTATTTCAGTGTTAGTGATAAGCCTCCTGTTGTGTTTGGTACCTAATTCTTGGTCCCTTGCCCTGCCATATGAATGTTGTGATATCAATATCCCAAATTTTGAAAATATTTTTTATTGTTTAAAATTGGAATCATTTGGAACAAAAACAGGATTTTAGGAAAAACCAACATTTTGATTGTAGATATTCTCCCCAATGGGAACAAATGCATTTTATTCCAATTTATCAAGTCTGATTTAATCTCTGTCCTTTTGATAGTTATTTTCAAACGAGTCACTTGATTTCTTTGTAATCTGTATACCCAGTTTTTTTTTCTTTATCTCTATTCCTGTATTTCCATACAATTTTTCTTCTTCTTTTTGGATATTTTTAGTAATAATTGGTGATTTCTTTATATTTTACAACCTGTAATTGTTCCAAATGCATCCAATATTCCCATTAGTAAATTTATATTTGTTATTGGATCTTCCAAATTGATCACAATGTTATCTGCAAAAGCTTTAATTTTATATTCAAGTTATTTTATTTTAATTCCTTTCAATTTCTCTTCTGACTTTACTGAAAGGAACTGGAACAATAGTAACAGGGTTACTACAGTTCAAGTGGCAAGTGCATGAGTCAGCATTTGGAAAGCTGTGCATGATGGGAGGTCTGATGCAACATGTACAGTAGGTGAGACCAGCCAGGTATGCATCCTGGGAAGCCTGATGCAACAGGCACTGGGGATGAAACCAGCCAGGTTTCATTAGTGCATGGCTGTCACATGGTCCTAAGAAGACCACCTATATATAGGAGAGTCAGAATCTCCATTGTTGGTTAGTTGTGGCTGGTGGTTGGTGAAGCACTTTGTTAGTCTATATAGCTGTGAGTATTCAATATGGATGTCTGGTACTCTATGTATCTTTGTAAATATTTGCAACAAAAATTAAAGCCCTCCCTGAGTGAAGTCTCGTTGTTCAGCTATTCATTTCTCCAAGCTGAAAGCAGGAGCTGCTTGTAGGAGGATATTTCCTGTGCTGTCTGTAGCAAAATTCTTCACAGAAGACCATCTTCTGGGTATTTCTGCCTACGTGCTTCAAACTCTCTCTCTCTCTCTGTATGCTAGATTCTACCTGTCTGCATACCGCAACGGCAATATATAGATATTTAGTGCCGATGCAGACCTGCACTTTAGCCCAGCCTGGGGGTGGAGTTGGGGCAGGCCAACCACATGCTGGCTGCCCTGACTCTGCCATCATTCTGCCCCAATGTTGTGCACCCGTCCACATGGCACATGGTGTCAGGGCTCCCTCCTGGCACAGAATAATAATAATAATAATAATAATAATAATAATAATAATAATAATAAATTTTATTTATATCCCACCCCTCTGTCATGAAATCGAGGTGGCTCACAACAATTTAAAAACATCATACAATGTTAAAATACCACCCAAATCCCACAGCCCCCCCACCCCTTAAAAAGGAATTAAACAATTTTTACATTAAAACAATGATTCAAACACATAATTAAAATAAACCATAATCAAACAAACAATAATAGACGGGGCAGCATTTAAACCAAATGTAGGAGGGATAAAAGGACTCCTGAGGCCGGGAGACTAATCAGGGAAGGCCTGTTCGAAGAGACCCGTCTTAGCAGCTTTTTAAAAACTGTTTAAGGTTGTCAACTGACGGATCTCATCCGGCAGGCCATTCCATAATTTGGGGGCGAGCCTAGTTTTCATTGGCTGTAACAAATTCCTCTCAGAGGATCAGAGTGTGCGGGGAGGATTATATGGGAAAAGGCGGTCCCAAAGATAAGTTGGACCCAAGCCATTTAGGGCTTTAAAAGGTCAAAAACAACACCTTATACTGGGCCCAGAAACTGACAGGCAGCCAGTGGAGAGATTTTAATACAGGAGTTATGTGATCTCTCCACAATGTACTTGAGACCACTCTGGCTGCCATATTTTTTACTAACTGAAGTTTCCAGACCAAGCATGAGGGTAGCCTCATGTAGAGCGCATTACAGAAATCTAGACGGGAGGTTACCAGCGCGTGCACCACGGTCTCAATATCTCTTACTTCCAGGAAAGGGCGCAGCTGGTGTATCAGCTGAAGGTTTACACACAGCAACTCTATAAAGACAAGGCAGAATGCAACCAGAGCAGCTACAGGCAGCATAGAAGATCATGTTGCTGTGGCAAGGGTTGAGAGAGTAATGCAGCTCTTAAATGGCATGAGTAGAGTTGGTTGTGTCTATTGGCTTAGCCCTGATCCTTCCAGGACTCTGGCAGCTTGGTCCTGGTCCTGCAAAGACTTTGATGGCAGGACTCCATTAGCCAGAAGTCTCATCCTGCAATGATTTACACAGGTGTACCCTTACAGTCTCAAACCATCAATTTTAATGAAAAGTCAAACTACAGGAAAAGAGATTCAACCTCAACATTAGGAAGAAGATCCTGTCAGTAAAAGCTGTTTAACAGTTGAACATCCTGCCTAAGAGTACAGTGGAATCTCCTTATTTGGAGGTTTTAAACAGAGACTGGACAGCCATCTGTTGGAAGTGCTTTCTTGTAGTTTCTTCCAACTCAATGGTGGTTTCTTCCAACCAGGCCCAAGCTGCCAGAGTCCTGGAAGGTTCTATGGTTCTAAGTGCCAGATGCCTTGTTTCCTTTGTGACCACAGAAGCTGGCAAATACAAGGAAGTGTGACCTGGTCTCCACTGAGTTAT
This sequence comes from Phrynosoma blainvillii, assembly GCA_026167975.1. NCBI lineage: Eukaryota > Metazoa > Chordata > Lepidosauria > Squamata > Phrynosomatidae > Phrynosoma > Phrynosoma blainvillii. The sequence continues at coordinate 247,248,321 of JANUYF010000003.1, read as the reverse complement.
AGCATCAACACTGCAGATGACCTTTGCCAGCAGTGATAAATGGCATAATGAACTGGCATGGTCTTTCTTGTCCCATTTAAATCCCACTGCCAGCATCAGACTGTCACCATAATACAATATGAAATTAGATCTCTAGAACTGCATAGTCAAGATGTGAGTGTATAATGTCTGCACAGTCATGATGTGTGTGTGGATTGTGTGACAAGGCTAGGACATCTGGTGATAAATGTTACTGAAGAGGCCAGACACCTAAATGTGTATTGGGCTGCATCTGTGTATGTATGACTCAGGAGGAGGATGTAATGTGCAATGATATAATCCATGAGCAACCCTGCACTGAGGTTGCATCAACCAAAGGTATATAAGTCTGAACGTAATGTAAACTATTGTGGGTAAGTAGTTGTGGGTCTGTGGATTTGTGGAGTCATGGAAGAGTCAGTGCAGTTGGTGTTTGTTAGTGAGAGAGTTCTAGTATAGCTCTTTGTTGCTGTAAACTGCTGAGGAGGAAGTCAGAGTTTTTGCCTCCATCCTGAACTCTGTTCTGAACTTGTAAATTGCAACTCCTTATCCTCTGTAAATAAATTCCTTCACCATTAATTGTCCAGTTTCTGCTTCCTGATTTCAAAGGGTATCTCAAAGTTTGGTAGAGATACTAAAAATCACATTCACACCTCAACCCCAGCATGACAGTGAGATGTTGAAGATCATGGATTAAAATGTTCATGTAAACTACTTCCTATAGCCTGTTCCCTGTGACCTAATTTTATGCTACCCTAGCATATGTATATTTTGCAAGGCTACACAAGATCAATGCTAAAACATGTGTGTTAGGGAATGTGAAAATCTGCCAGTTTCACTTTTGAAAACATTAAGTTCTTTCCATTCCAATAATATAGTTTTAAAATTTTAGCAAATTATTCAATAAAATGATAAAAAATCTTCCTATTTACACTGGAAAAGTGCAATAGCTACAACTATTCCCAACATGACAGTTACAACGTGGTTGTTAACCATTATATAGGTGTTAGGTAGTTGTGTATTACTTTGTATGGGTTTAATGACATGGGAATAATGACTGAATTATATGGTTATAGTATTCTGTGATGATTTGTCCTTGACAGGCTAATCATAGAAAGCTATCCAATGTTAGTAGAGATGGGGAAAAAGCAGTTGAAAATATTCAAACAAATGGTCCAAAATATGTTCCTTGAGATTCCAAAACAAAACAAACAAACAAACAAACAAATGGTAGGGGAAGGCAAAATATATATGTGGGTATTTGTGCAGAAAATGGTATTTCCTTTATGGGAAGCAAGCGTTCTGTACAAAAGAGAGAGAGAAAGAGAGAGAGAAGTTTCCTGCACAGACATTTTCTGTGCCAAAATCCTGTATTCTGTGCAGGAAACTTGTTTTCTGCAACAAAATGCTGCTGCATTCTTTTTTAAAAAAAACAACAACAAACAATCCAAATTGAAATTGGTGAATATTGCAATTTTTTTCCCATAGCAAGGAGAAAAATGATTTTGGTTTTGCTGGCAAGAATGGAATTTACACAAATTTGTTAGCCAACTCCGAAGATCAGAACATCTTGTCTAATCAAGACAATCCCTTTAACAACACCATGACTGTCAGGACTCGTTATATATATATATATATATATATATATATATATATATATATATAGACCTGAAGTCTAGTTTATGTCACTGGCTGCATTCTGTCTATTTCATTTTAATCCAAAGAAATTATTTCAAACGTTTTCTCCAACTGGTAAAGATTTTGAGAATTTTGTGCATTTTAATGGTTGTTTTTTTGTTTTTGTTTTTTTGCACATTTTGAGTCTTTGTAAAAAAAAAAAATTGTCCAAAAGAAGAAGGCTGGGAATAATTGTTTGTTGCTTTTTTGTTGTTAACTGACCTCATGTCGATCTCAACTCATGGCGGCCCCATCTATGAGACATCTCCAAGACTCTTTATCCTCCACTGCTCTGCTTAATTCCTGCAACCCCATACCTGTGGCCTCCTTAATAGAGTCCATCCATCTAGCATGTGGCCTTCCTCTCTTCCTACTAACCTCTATCTTTCTCAGCATTATTGTTTTTTTCCCCAAAGAGTCCTCTCTTCTCATGATGTGTCCAAAATATGATAGTCTCAGTTTGGTCATCTTGGCTTCCAGGGAGGTTTCTGGCTTGATCTCCTCTAGGACCCATTTGTTTGTCCTTTTGGCTGTCCATGGGATCCTCAGCACTTTTAGAATCTTCTCCAGCACATCTCAAATGAATTGATTTTCTTCCTATTATCTTTCTTAACTGTCCAGCTCTCACAGCCATGCATGGTAATAGGGAATATAATGACTTGTATGATTCTAACTTTTGTGCTTAGTTGTATATCTTTGCATTTTAGGATCTTTTCTAGTTCTTTTATAGCCATCCTCCCCATTCTTAGTCTTCTTCTGATTTCCTGACTGCAGTCCCCATTTCTATCAATGTTTGATCCCAAGTATGGGAATTCTTTTACTATTTCTATTTCTTCATTGTCTAGGCTGAACTTGTGAAAGTCCTCGGGGGTCATTATTTTTGTTTTCTTTATGTTGAACATTAAGCCTGCCTTAGCACTTTCTTCTTTAATCTTCCTTAGTAGGTGTTTCAGGACTGGGAGGTTTTCTGCTAGTACCATGGTGTCATCTGCCTACCTTAGATTGTTGATATTCTTTCCTCCTATTTTCACTCTTCCTTTTCCTGTGTCCAAGCCTGCTTTTTTTTATAATATGTTCTGCATACACGTTGAACAGATAGGGTGAAAGGATGCAGCCTTGTCTGATTCCCTTGCTAATTGGGAACCATTCTGTTTCCCCATGTTCGGTTCTGACAGTAGTCTCTTGTGCTGAGTACAGATTCCTCATCAGGACTATCAGATGTATTGGCACTCCCATGTCTTTAAGGGCTTTCCATAGCCTTTCATGATCTATGCAGTCAAAGGCTTTGCTATATTCTATAAAGCACATGCTGATTTTCTTTTGGAATTCTCTGGTGCACTCAATTAGCCATCATACGTTCACAATGTGGTCCCTTGTGCCTCTTCCTTTCCTGAACCCTGCTTAGACCTTTCCTGAACCCTGCTTAGACCTCTTTCTCCATGGAGTCTATGTTGCAAAATTTTGAGCATTATTTTGTTTGCATGGGAGATCATGCTATGGTTCTATAGTTGCTGCAGTCTATTGTTTCCATTTTTTTGGATGGGGATGTATTTTGATTGTTTCCAATCTGTTGGCCATTGTTTTCTTTTCCATGTCTGTTGACATATGTTGGTTAGCACTACAGTAGACTCTGTCATTGTAGAATCATTTAGGTAGTTATAAATGCATAACCTAGAGTTACATATTTGTGACTAGTTTATATTCATGACTACTATGGATTCACTACTTTAGGGAATGCAAGCCCCTCAGTCCTCATTTTCTAGGCAGCTGCAGATGTGATTGGGAAGCAGTTGACTGATATTCCTATCACCTTCACATGACAATCTCCAGTGAGAGGAAGAATTGCAAAAAGGACCCTACTTGTAGCAGTCATGGCAGAGATTGCTCATGGGATGGGGTGGAAACTTCATTCAGCTGGTTCCTGAACAACAGAGAAACAGATCCCGGTTGCCCACAGTGTCTTCTACCTTGTAAAAGAGGGTTAGAGGTGAGGATCATCTAAGAGACACTACTTAGCTACATAGCTAATGTGATTATGTAACTAAGGGCTAGTACAGATTGGCACAATTAAATTTCCCAGCAGCTTGAGGACATGGTATACATAACACATGCTCCCAACCTGCTGGGAGGCCACCATAAAGCAGCCCTAGTGACCACACAACAGCAGCTTTTTGGTGCTCCAGCAGCAATGCTTTTAGATGGTGCATGCCACAGAAGCACCAAAAAAACCCACACTGCCATGGTGACAAAAGTGCTTTTTTTTTTCCTGGCGCAAGAAGGAGCAGTTTTTTCCACTTCTTTTTGCACCAGGAAAACCCCATGTTGGGGCATGGTGTGGTGTTGCTATGGCACCATAGCATGCAATTCCATGGCAGCCACAATCCAGCATTTTTGGGCATCAGTTTTGGCCCTAAGTATGTGCTATAGAATTCCAGTCATAATTTTCTGCATAAAGCATTGCTTATGCACAAACTTTTCTTCATGAAAATCTTTCAAATTGTGAACAATCTTACAGGATGTAACCATTTTTGATGGATTATCTTGCTACATTGATACACCTTTTCTCATCAAGGTCAAGAAAAACATATCAATACCTTTCATTCTATATGTAGGCAAAATAACAAATGACCTATTTCCTACAACTTTCACCAGAAAATTAGAACTAATGTCCAGCTATGAAATACTGTAGGTTTGCATGTAGCAATTAGAACAAAAATATCACTGGGTGCATGTACATTAGGAAAAAAGGGAGTTCTGACTTTATAGTCTTGTCACTCCCACATCTATAACCTTACAATAGAAAATAACATCATCCAGTCACCTTGGAGTACATTATACTCAGCATTTTATGTTTGTTATTTTGGATACAACTTACAAACAATGGAAGAAATGGAGACCAAAACATCTTTTCATAGCATTCAAATGTTTGTTTTGTTATGCACTCTAATACTGTAAATATATATTCTAAGTGGTTAATTTTATTGATCCTAAATCCAGAACAGGCTGATCTGAAGTACTATTTGATGTTTTAAATGTGGAGAGCATACTCTTCACACATGGATCATTTGTAGGTAAATAGAAAGATACATGTTTCAAATTACTGCTTTCATTCTATCTATCCATGCATATATCTTTATATCTATCTCTTTGTCTCAAATCTTGGAAGAACACAATTAAAGGGTAAATAAAAAGTATTTGAGCACTTTGAGTTATATATCTGCATTTCCTTACCATGTTGATACAAGAATCATGGCAAGCAATGAGAGCCACGTCAATCCTTCCTAAATGTCTCAGAAAATATGTGCTGTGTTACAATGAAAACAGTTCACCAGCTGTTTATGTGAAAATTATTTGAAGAAAAACAAGCTTGGCCAGATGGTGTTCAAGCAATACAGTAGGAGCAAGAGGAATAAATTTTATAGGCTGTGGTAGATAATGGTCATGCTAAGTAGGGTGTCAAATTTGGAGGCACATTACATTAATAGTTAATCTCTTCTTTTATCATCTAAATGCTTACATTCCTTAACAGCTTGTAGTTGGGAAAATGAGTTAATAAGTCATTCTGATGAAGAATTAATTTTTGTGGAGTGACAAAATATTTAATATACTGCACAAATCCAAAACAGTCTCTAATTAAATGGTTTTTAAGAAAGAAAAATGCATTAATTATGTGATTTGAGAGTAATGGAACATCTGCTAACCTCTTTTCAGGGATACCACTAAAATGCCTTTTGTAGATGCAACAACAGCTAATTATTGTGGGCTAAATCAAGGATTTGTCATGAGTTGTAAGCAAAGAACACAAGTGGAAGGGTGGGGTAGATGTAACATAGTAAAGGAGAAGACTGTTTTTAAAATCATTCAAGCTAACCCCTTGAAATGACCTTGTGTATAGCATTTTTTAAGATATTTCCGTATCTACTACTTCATCAACTTTCTCTAGGCAGAACATTTTTGATTTCTAGCTTAATCTTGCTCTGAAGAGAGAAAAACAGGGCTCCAATTTGGCATAACCATATGTTCACACTGCAGAAGAGTTTACTTGGCTGGTAAATTAAAGTATTGGAATCAGTCTTTCCTAAACCTTGGGGTCCCTGGTGTCCTTATGCAAAGATAGGGAGTGGCAAGCATGCAGGTCTCTACTAAAGTATACTAAGATTGTCCTAAAGATATGGCAGTGTGTGTATGTTTATCACTCATTTCAACAGAATTTCATTACAATTGAAAATTATTAAAACTTAAATAGATCATAAACAAGTATTTAATGCTCATCATAGGGAGTACTATGTAAAATTATAGGGAAAATGCAAGTTTCTAACATTTTCTGTTTCATAATTCTTATCAGTCATGGCATCCTGAAGAGGGATTGTTTTCCTTGGACACAGAAGAGTGTAATCCAAAATTGCTGTGTACACCTGTCCCTCCCTATTTGTGGGGGATCTGGAAGTTGAAAAATGCAAATACTCAAGCCCCATTGATTATAATGGCTGTGCGTTCCTGCACATGTGCCATTTTGTCCCTCCTCACTTGTCATCCACAAAGGACTGAAACCTCAGACGGCAAGTCAACAACAGGGAGGGTCGAGTGTAATTATTTGAGGAGAGCTGTCACAAGTGATGTCTGAAAATATGAAGGTGAACAGAAAGGCATACCAGGAAGATACATAACTGCTATAGTTTAGGAATACTTCACCTTGATATCTGCCAATGCACCACTGTGTCTTCCAATAAAATAAAACAAAATATATCCTGACATATTTCACAGGATTCCAAAGCATGTTCAATCTATAGGGTACAATCATTAGGCATTGTTAGACCTAACTATAATTAGTTTGTGAAGTGAGAATGCATCCAAGAACACAGTTAACAATTATTTGTGGCTGCATCTTACAAAAGTGGGAAATGCAGACTTTCATTACAAACTGCCAAAAGAATCCAAGATTCCCTGGAAAATAGTTTGAAAGCCAGTGATGTATTGGTGGACATCCTGTTTGAGTTTCATACATACCTAAGTTCCTTTAGGCAATATGCACTCTGTTCACCATTGTTTAACATCCATATTCTGTTGAGGGCTGTGCAAGAAGACTTCTGCAAGTGTAACTATTACAGATGCAGATGGACATATTTGGATGACTTGTTGTTGTTGTTGTTGGTAGTGGTGGTGTTTCTCCAAGACATTTTTTACTTATTTTTTTTTACTTTTTTACTTTTTATTTTACTCTAAGGGAAACCTATCATAGTGTTTTCTTAGCTACTTTCTTCAGAGGGGATTTGTCATTGAAATACTCTGGCTGAAAAAGTGTGACTTGCCCAAGGTCACCCAGTGGGCTTCTATGCTTGAGCAGGGAACTGAACCCTGATCTCCAGAGTTGTAGTCCAACACAAAAACTGCTACACCACACTGAATGGTACATAACTATTAGTCAGTGTCTTTAATGTAACACTTTCTTCACTAGGATTCTGGAGACAGCTGTTAGGTGTCCCCCATTGTACAATAGTGCAATAAGCTAGAAAAGATATCCAAAATCTTGATAGAAAAGACATCCAAAATCTTGTTAGCTTTATTGAACTTATTTGCAAGGTCAGCTATGTTGTCTTAGGGTAAAGGAGTTATGAAAAAAATATATATGGACAAGCGGCACATGAACTGTCAAAAGAAAATCATAAAGGAGGGTTCCTTTTGGTTTTTTTAAGCAGATAAAAGAAACTATCCTTTTTGGTGTGTATTATGTTGTGGTTTGGTTTCACCTCTCTCTAAACATTGATTCAAACTGAGCTTTTCCCCTTGAGCTGTCTCCCTGAGGGAAACACATTGACTCAGAGTCTATCCTTTTTTCAGTGTAAAGTTACTCATATGTGGCAACTTGCTGACAAAGATGTTCATGTTAAATAGCTATTTCTCTGTAAAAAAAATGCTGTACATTTTGCTTGTGAGTTTGCAGCAAAATATTTAAAGGTTTACCTCAAAAAAATCTAAAATATGGTGCACTCATATCTAAATAAAGATTGTTTGCTTAATTTTCATAAATAAGAATAAGATTCAAATTAGACACAGCATTTATCAAATCATTTCCTCCTCTCTTGTTGATTTTTCTTTGATAGCCAGCATGGTTTAGTGGGAATCCAAGTTGGCACTAATTTTTTCCATATAGAAATGCAGCATAAAACTAACCATGGTGGTTGTGGTGCTGGTAATAGTTGTGGTGACAATAGGGGGGATGGAGATGGTGCAAAGCACCATCTTGGAGCCAGGGAAGGGGAGGGATTGCAGCACGGCGGCCGCCCCAACCCCTTCCTGATGTCGTCATTGGGGCCCATGCCATTCCACACGGCGAGTGCCCTGATGACATCCTCATGGCACAGCTGCACCGCACTTGCTGCACTGGAAGAGATGCGGAAGGCATGCAGTGCCTCTTCCAGCACCCTTTCTGGTGCTTCAGGAAGGAGCATCATTTTGGCACTCCTTTCTCAAGCGTCAAAATGGTGGATTGGGGCTGCTTCATGAGCGGCCCCAATCCTTGGCTTCTCAGGGTGGCCCATGGCCACCCATCTCTAGAGCCCCAATATTCACCATATCAAATTTGGAATCTACTCCACCCCTGGTTTATTTGATTTGCATTTGAAAATTTCAAAATCTGAACTGTTTAGTACTGTTTGAGAAGACTTAAATGCCCTCCTTTTGTATGCCACCTCTGCATTAACTATTTCATTTTCACCTCTCCTTATATCTCTTTACATAAAAGCCCAAACTCTCTTTTCTTTGTGACCACACTAATATATCTATAGATTTTATAGGTATGACAGAATAGTTTAATGCCTGTTTGCAGTGAATTAAATTACACTGTGTTCAGTGAAGCTTATTCTCAAATAAGGATGCACAGGATCACAATCTTGGATTGAATTACTTCACTCAACATAAATGCTTTGCTGTTACATACACTGTTATTTACATTATTCTTGTCAATAGCAGTAGTTCCAATTAAAAAATAAAACAAAACCAACAACACTACTCTACACATATTACCCTTCTTTGGAATCTGCCATGCACATGGAATGTGAAGATTATTAGTTTTATGTATTCTAACAGGTAAACATGTAATTAATCTGTTGTACTACAAAAGAGATAGGAGCAATATATGTGCTCCTTTTCTACAACACCATTTTAGTTTATATGATTCCATAACAGCAACCATCTATTAATGGGGCTTATGGAATGTGGAAAAATACTGTACATCATTTTAAAATATATTTTAGAATTTTATATCTCACATAGATACTAAACACCTATATGGGTTAAATCCAATTTTAGCCTGAGTTAGAATAGATCCATTAAAAATACTCCAATGACCAGGGTTGAATTCCCTGCTTGACCATGAAACCCACTGGGTGACCTTTGGCAAGTTACATATTCTCAGTCTTGGGGGAAGGCAATGGCAGACCTCATCTCAACAAATCCTGGCAAGAAACCTATGGTGGGGTCACCATAAGTCAGAAAACAACTTGCGTAAGTAACTCAAACTGAGTTTTTTTCCCATTAAGTAACTGGGAAAGATCTGGAATACTTACTCAGATCTCATTAAGTTTGAAAGCTCAACAGATAAAATGACATTTAAGAGATTAGAGGAATTGTGATTAGAAGGGTATGATTGCAGTTGGTTCCTCTATCATCAGCATAGAGAAAGATTCATTACCGATAGAAAGAGTAAGGGAATTGGTATGGTGGACAAAGAATTTAAAATGATTATGGAAAAACATGATAAATCCAAAATATCTCAATTTTATGAATTGCTGTTAAAATTTGACCAGGAAAAGGACACCATCAAGGAGAATATGATAACATGGGCAAAGAACTTAAAGCAACCTACTCCCATTGCTCATTGGGAAGAGTCATGGAACCAGAGATTAAAATACACCTTATGCTACGACCTCAAAGAGAACTTTCACAAAATAGCCCACCGTTGGTACTTAACTCCAGCTAGAATAGCTAAGATGCAAAAGGGGGTCAGCAACAAATGCTGGAAATGCCAGGAGGCAAAGGGCACCTTTATGCATATGTGGTGGTACTGTCAGCGAGCTAGACAATATTGGACTAATATTCATAAGATAGTTAGACAAATTATAACATATAAAGTTGACAAAGATCCCAAAATGTATTTACTGGGGATGTGTTTTGATGAGATATTGGAACGAACTATGGAAAACTGCTATTTTATATAACCACCACAGCGAGAATAGTTTTTGCCACCAAATGGAGATGTAAGGAATGTCTGGACATGAGAGAATGGCTGCACAAACTATTAGATTGTGTAACTGCTGATAAATTGACATCGTTATTGAAAGGGGACTCATGGGAAAGACAAAGTAAAATCTGGGAGCCACTTTTATCTTATTTAAGAAATAGTAAGTACTGTGGATTAGCTGAAAAATTACTAGAATGACATTGAAACTGTTTTAGGGATATTTAGGATTACGAATAGGTTAGTAAATCAGAAGTCAAGTTTAAGAGATCAGAGGGATCAATGGAAGAACAATAACTACAATGTTATTTGAAACGTAAGTGATAGTGCCTCTCATTACACAATTTTTTTCATTCAGAGTGTAGTCTATAATTAGTTTGTAACATAGAAATATTATGCATCAGGAATGAAGAATGAAAATGAAGAAACGGAAGATTTCAGCCGAAACTCAAGAAGTTCTTTTTAATTTTCTTTGTGTTTGTCTAGTCCTTTAGTTTAATTGGATGTATGATAAGTCTATGTATTGGTAGAACTAGTTATGTCTGTACTTTTTGTAAGGGGGGAAGTGGGGGTGGTGGCAAAGAGTAGAGTTAAATGAAATGGGTGCATTAATGTTTGTTTATTGTTAAAATCTTTTTAAATGTTTTTTTATTAATAAAATTAAAAATAATAAAAAATGAAAACAACTTGAACGCACATGACAACAAATATCATACATACACACCATACATTTTTTACATTGCTCTACTTGCATACACATAATCCTTAACAAAATATCTCCTGCTTCAACAATGTGTTACTTAATATTAAGCTGCATATGCACTGCAGTAATGATCCAGTTTGACATCACTTTGGCTGCCATGGCTCAATGTGATGGGATTCTGGGAATGGTAGTTTTCTGAGACATTTAGCCTTCTCAGTTAGAGAGCTCTTGTGCCACAACAAATTACAATTCCCAGAATTTCATAGAATCAAGCCATGGCAGTTAAAGTATCATCAAACCAGATTATTTCTGCAATGTGAATGTAGCCTTAGTTTCTTTTAAAATCATCTCACTGTAATAAAAATAGAGTACTTGGACTCAGCAATGTCATTGTTCTATTACAAGCTCTTGTCTTCAGTAGTGATGTAAATAATTCTCGTCAAATTCAATAAACACATGAAATATCTGTTAGTCAAAGATTTTGTAAGCTTTTTAAAGAGAAGAAATTATTAGAACTTCTTGATCAACAAGTAAGAATTTTGTTTTTTAATCATTTGCAAATGAAGTGAAAGGACGGAACCTTTCAGCTGACAATTCAATAGTCAGGATTTGCATATTTTGCATTCATACCGGGTTTTACCAAAGGCTATTTCCTTTGTTAGGGTGATGTCCTCCCCCATCTTTGCCCACAGCTTTGCTTTGAAAAACAAATGAGAACAAAAGGAGAAAGCATTTTGTGTGTAGGTGGTGGTGGATACCTTCAGACTTTTCCCCTCTTTCTTGTCCTGCTCTCCCATTCAACTTCTCACAGAAGCACTGGATATTGCTCTGCCTCTGCTGTCTGTGTTTCTCTCATTTGTGTTGTATGCACACAGCTCCAAGTAATTTACTTCTGGTGAGCTAAGTGAACTTGATTGTCTTTGGTTTAATTATCAACAGAAGATCATTACAGACCAGAGTCTGAAAAGCTGAAGGAAGTTGTAAAAGTATTCCCTGCTAAATTCTTCTCATTTGTTTTTCAAAGCAAAGATGTGAAGTGAACAATCATAGGGGAGGGTCCTGTTGCTTTGTCATGATCATGAATGATGATGATTCTGCCCCTTGCAAAAGGGAGAATGTTTGATTTTGTTTCATTTAAAGAAAGCCTGAGAAAAAGAAAGGCTGAACGAATGTGCTCTACCCAAGGTCACCCTGTGGATTTACATGACTGAGCTGGGATTAGAACACCATAGAAACTTACTGGATGACCTTGGGAAAGTCACATGCTTTCAACCTCCAAGTCCAACTCTAGAATCCTAGGTATTCCTTCATGATAGAAGGGGTTTAGAGAAGATGACCCTTGGGAATCCCTTCCAATCCTAGGATTTCTGCATGGCAGAATTCCTGCTTGGCAAAAGAGCACATATGCCATTTCACAACAGGGGGTGAGACTACATGTCCTCTAGGATCCTATGTCTTCCTTCATAGCAGAAGATGGTTGGACTGAATGGTACTTGAGGGTCCTCCCAAGTATACCATTTCTTGTTGGGATTGCAGTAAAAAAATATTTGTTGAGATTGGGTTGTTTTGTTTTTTTCTTTTTGTGTGCCTTCACATTTTTTCAAACTGAGGAATGTTCTTTAAAGCCCTGCCAAATTTTCTTTTGACATTCTAATTGAGTTTGAAATGCAAATTAAATTAGCACCAACACACATAATTAGTGGAAATGTTTGCCTTGTCTTTTATTGTCATTCGGAAAATCTGTGAAAAATACTTCTCTTGCCCCTGACAGGGAGAGACAAAATAACCTTTTGAAAGTGGGACTTTTAAAATGAACATTTCTTTAAAAAAAAAATAAAATAATCACATCTAGTTCTCAATGGACAAGAAGAAAAAAATCTGATTTGTCACAATACTAGTCTTCAGTCTCATTATGATAAGATTATTGGAAGCATTTTTTTTTGTTGCTCCTAGTAGAAACTATGCTTCCGTTCCCCATACAACTGATTACTGCTATGCTTTTGTCAGCTCTAATTAATAAATTCCTTACTTACAAGAAAGTCAGGTAATACTGTTACCCTTCCTCAGACAATGTTCGTTTAGGAAAAGGATAATGCATGGGTGAATCAGCCTATGATGTTAAGTCACTGAATCTTATTAGCAGAATTTTCTCGACCATCGAATTAACCTTTGTCTCTTGTGGCTACCAGTAAAATGGAAGCAGGGAGTCCACTCAGAGGGCAATAGAATATTGAGTTAATTAGTCTTGGAGGTTTACTTTAGAAAAAACTAAATTGCATTCTCCAATTGGGAACTGTGAGCACTTCCCTCATAATCTCTATATCTGCTTAGTTAAAAAAAAAACACCAAAAAACAGGAAACAACCAGGAAAAAAAACAGTTTACATGAACAAAATAAAACAATTATACTTCATCCAGCAAATGAGAACAGCTTTAGTAAAGGCATAATACAAAAGTTAAAAAGCATCAATTAGAGTTAATTACATTGCATGATAAGTACGTGATTTTTAAAGCTTTTTAAAATTATTATTAAAAAACTACATAAAAAATAAAACAGTAAAAGATGGTTAAAACCCCACAAAATTTTACAATTATAAAATAAACTTTCAAATACATCACACATATATAATCTGATAAAGATTAAGTTGTTTGAAAAAGATCAGACCATAGTGACCACTGGCAAATTGGAGAGTGAAAAACTATAAAATTTATATTAACATAATCAATAAAAGGAAGCAATTTTTCATAGAAGGATTCTTGGGTTTGGTTGTATTAAGTTGCATTTCATTTTATCTAATAATTTCTCCATTAGCCATTGGTCCCAGACTCTTTTCCACCAATTATCTAGGGATACAAGTCCTATCTTCCAACATTTGGTCACTTCAAGTTGAGTTGCCATCAAAAGAAAAGTAATAAAAATAATTAATTAAGTTATTAATTAAGTAATTAAAAATTATTGCCCTTAGTGTAAATTGAAATTAGCAAAAGAGCTGGGCAGAAGTTGATTTTTTTGTTTAGTAATTAAAGCAATCTGATGAAGCACTTCATGCCAAAAGAGATTAATTTTGGGGCAGTCAATCCACATGTGGATATATGTCCCTGGAACTGGGCATCCTCACCAGCATAAGAGTGACATGGACTTTATCATCCATGATATCTAACAGGAGTCATGTACCATTTGTGGACCAGCTTTGAAATTTTTTCTCAGGGTTGATCTTGATTTCAATGAGGGAGATGATCAGATAGCAGCTGATTCAGATTCAGATATTAATATATTCAATTTGCTTTCCCAGCTTGTTTTGGTACTACCAGTGCCTTGATAGGTATCATTCAAGATATGTTGGTATATACGTGAAACTGAACCCTTAGCATTTCCAGAAGAATCACTGCATAGCATGACTATGTGATTGACAAAAATACAATTTTGCTTCACATCTTTGATCATCTCTGTGGAATCTGGATCTACAAAATGTGTCTTAATAGAAATAGCATCTCAAAAATGGCTGGTGAAGGAAGCTGGTTCCTGAACTCTACTGTATTTCAATCACATCTCATCCAAATTCCACAAGTGGTTATGGGCTCCAGCTGTGTCCTTGGCTGCACCATGCAGAGAAATGTGCCAGGGGAAAGGCAAAACAGAAGCTTTCTGTTTTGCCTTTCCTCTGCTTCATGCAGCTGAAGATGCAGCTGGAGCCACATAACCACCTGTGGAATTTGAATGTGATGTGATTGAAATGCAGCAGAGTTCAGGAACCAGCTTCCTGTGATGAACAGAAAGGTAGCAGGGAGCTGTGAAGACCAGAAGACAGCTGACCAATCCTGAGACAGCTGGAATCAGCCAATGAGAGAGCAGCTGGAAGGCAATAAATAGCTCAAGTGGTGAGGAAGATAGTCAGTTATGGAGTTAGACTGTTAGGAGCTGTGGAACAGAAGGCTGTACCTTAAGCCAGAGGCTGTGGAATGTTTCTGAGGGAACTAAGTGGAACAAAGATAAGAGTCAAAAGAAAATTATTGGGTTTTAATTGTTTTGTTGATTGTGGTTTTTAATTTCTGCTGATTTAATACTGTTTTAAGGGGGGGAGGGTTGGATTGGGTTATTGTATAGTTTTTATTGTTGTAAGCTGCCCTGATTGGGCTTCCAAAGGGCGGGATATAAATAAATTTTATTATTATTATTATTATTATTATAAAGGAAAAGAACTCTCTGTGGTTCAACAGAGCTCTAGCGCAGAGAGGGTCTGTGTGGTTAGGTTGTAATCATAGAAACAGCTGAAGGATTGTATTTGAAATAGCTGCACTACATTTGAAACGGTAACCAAGTTATATTATTACCAAGTTTGAAAACCAAGAAACATTGCCGATAGGTTTGAAACACAATAAAACCATTTTATATTTCATAAAAACCTATTTTGGCCTCTGTGTGAAAATTTTGAATGAACGCTACCAGTGTGTTTTAATAGTAATTGGACTGGGAGGTGACGAGGACTATGAAGCAAGTCACATAAAATTCTAAAAGAGAATTAGACGAGGAGGCAGGAGTGGTTTGTCACATACCAGCCATCCTGGAAATGCTATTTCCATGAAGATACATTTTGTAGATCCAAATTATAGCTTTATTGTTCCATAAAGAAAACAGGAAAAGAAAAAATATATATACAATCCATCTTGCTGATGGCAAAACACTATAGGATCACATCTTGTAGATGTTGTAGAATTACAGCATTAGCAATAGATTAGTTACAGTTACAGTTCAAAAGAACACATTGCAAGTATATAAACAAAAAGTAAACAAAGGAACTTCTGGCCCTTCCCATACTCTACCTTCTGGGTGTTAACCTTATGAACTGGATGATTGGATGATCTGCTGTAACCCAGCCTCTAGCTGTGTGTCATCCCCCATGTGACATAGTTCTCATGGGAACTGGATGAGCTCATGTGTTTGTTAATATGTTCTCAGGCTCAAAGTGTTTTTTATTATCCTGTACTGCAGGCACATGTTATGGCTTCAAACCACCTGCTAGCCGAGTCCTCTTTGTTTTTTGTTAGACACTGTTTCCATAAGAAATTTTCACATACACATCTCTACATTTGACTGTATATCCCATCCATATTCCAACATTCCCCTCTGAAATGTATAGATGTGTGTTATTTTGAGTTGTGAAACCATGTTAGCTCAATGGCTAGTTCTGTACACTTAAGGTGACATCCCAAGTAGATGTGACATCTGTTCATGTCTTTCTATCCCCAATGACTTTGTCAAAATGTCTGCCAAGTTGTGTTTTGTTTCTATATACTGTAGATGCACAACTCCTTTCTGTACTAATTCTCTGACATTCTGGTATGTTACTCCAATGTACTTTGTCCTGCACTTTAAATTTTCTGTCTCTGACATGGCAATGCATGATTGTGAATCTTCATAAATCAATACAGGCTCAGAACAACTCTGATTTAAATCTTGAAGTAACTGTTTAATCCACTGTATCCCGTGGACTATCTCTGACAATGCTGCAAACTCTGCTTCACTTCTACTTTGTGCTACGTAGCTCTGTTTTCTACTATGCCAAATTATTGGACTTTCTCCAAACTTGATCAACAATCCTGTAACTGACTTTCTGACATGTAATTCCAAAGCAAATGAACTATCTACTAAGCATTCCAGCCCAACCTGGCTTTTCTGTATCTTCAGTTTTCTGTCTATGCTACCCTTCAAGTACCTCAACAAATGTTTGAATGCTATCCAATCCTCAACCTTCAGACAATTTGCTTTTCTGCTAAGCACACCAACTGCAAATGCAATATCTGGCCTAGTGTTGTTTGCTATAAACCTCAAACTTCCAACAATGCTCCTAAACAATTCTGGATTTTCAAACTCACTTGTTTTACCACTGAAAAATCCAACTTAAATAGGGCTTTTCACAATTTTTGCACTTAGCAATCCACACTTTTTAATGAGCCTTTCAATCTTCTTTTGTTGACTCAATAAACAACTGCCATCCTCAGTCCATTGTACCTCAATCCCAAGGTAGAAACTGAGTGGCCCTAAATCCTTGATAACAAAGTTCCTTGACAATTCCTTCTTTACTGTCTGAATTTCCTTTTCTGACTTTGCTGCAATGCACAAGTCATCAACATAAATAACCAATGTAACATCACCCTTTGTGTAGACACACGCATCAGCAATGCTGCATTTGTAACCAAGCTTTACAAGCTCTTCACGAATACAAAGATTCCAACTACTAGCACTCTGCTTTAATCCATACAAAGCCTTTTTCAACTTGTACACCTTTCTGTCACTGTCCTGTTCAAAACCTAAAGGCTGTTCCATGAACACAACTTCCTCAAGACAAGCATTCAAATATGTAATCTGAAAATCAAAATGTTGCACCAATTGACCCCTCCTTGCTGCTAAAGCCAAAACCAATCTCAGGCTCTCAGGCTTAGCTGTTGGATGAAATGTCTTGTCAAAATTCTCAAACCTCTGTTGAGCAAAACCTTTTGCATCAACCTAGCCTTGTACCTCTGGCTACCATCTGGCATCTCCTTTCTCTTGTGAACTCATTTGCAACCAATCACCTTGTGATCCCTAGGTCTTTTAACAATTTCAAATACCTCTTTGTCTACCAAAGACATGTACTCCTGCTCCATAGCAGACAACCATTTCTCCTTTTCCTCATCAGGAAAACTCTGCAAGTCTTTGTAACTCTCTGGCTCATCAGCCACAACTGTACAAACTCTAGCTTCCTGTATAAAAAATTATCTGGAGCTTTTCTGACTCTTTGAGTCCTTCTAGGGATGAATGTTTTTGTTCTATCTCCCTCATCTTCAGTCTCTTGTCTGAGGTTCCTTATCCCTGTGTCTCTTTGTCTCAGACATCCTAGATGTAGTTGGTCGTGTTTGTGTTGACTGATCTGATGTGCTTGCCTCACTGTCTGAGGATGTTGACTCCTGTTTCACCACCCCTCCATTTCTGCTACTTGTTTCCAACTGCCCCAACTTAAGAAAAACTTTTTTGTTGGAATGCAATCTGTCCCAACCTGAATGCTTTTCAAAGTTGGCACTTCTGGATAGCAAGATTTCTCCACCACCAAGATGAAACCTGTAGCTATTCCCAGAATATCCCACAAACATCAACTTCCACCACTTGGGCTGATTTTTCTTGCTGAACGCTACTGGCACATACACATTTGCATACTGCCCAAACACTCTAAGGTATTTCAGATTAGGTGCTCTCCCACAAAGCATTTGAAAAGGAGTGTTCTTTATAGCTAAATTCCAAGTTCGATTTGCCAAAAAAAAAATCATATAAGAATTGCCTCACCCCAGAGATTTTCAGGTGTTTCTGCATCTAGCATCATGCAATCTTTCATCTGCTTTAGGACACCTATTCTTCTCTCTGCCAATCCATCCTCTAGAGGAACTTCAGGATTGGTAGTGTTGTGCCTAATTCCATTCTTTCTCAACCAGTTTCTCAAACTGTGAGATAAGAATTCACCTCCCCGGTCTGTGATCAAAGACCCCACTTTGTAATCAAACTCTCTTTCAATCATGTTAACCCAATCTTTGAACCTCTCTGCTGCTTCACTCTTTTCCTTCAGAAGCATCACATAAGAAAACCTGGTAAAACAATCCACAATCACCATGAAATATCTGTTGCCCCCAGTGACTTTTCCATTGGGCCAGCAAGGTCCACATGAAGAGCCTCAAAAGGGTTTTTTTGTGATGTGCTTGCTTTGTTTTGCCACAGGAAAAGCCTTCAACTTTATCTTGCTACAAACTGAGCACTCTAAGTGATTTGAATAGGGAGACATTTTAAGATATGGACATACTTCCCCCTGTTTTCCAAGACTATTGAAACCAATATGACCCATCACTCTGTGAAAATAATGAGCCCATTCAGAATGCAAAAGCACATTTTTAACATTCACACATTCTGCCTTATCTAGCATGTAATATATTCTGTCTTTCTTTACAGCTTTTGCACAAACCTCACCATCCTTGGTGATTATACACTCCTCCCCCACAAACTGCAGTGCATACCCCTCAGTGGTCAAAGCAGACACACTAACTAAATAGTTTTGTAATTTAGGCACACAAAAAACATTATCAAAGAATTTACCAAACCCAGGAATGAAAACAGTCCCCATCTGCTTGATCTCTCTTGCTGCTCCATCAGCTAGAGCAACTGAATTTATTGTGGAGGTTTTTTTTACTTCTGAGTAGATCAGGAGTGTTTACCATATGTCCAGTGGCACCAGAGTCCAAAATCCAGACTTGGCTCATCATCTACTGAGTTAAACTGTCACATCCCTTTGTAACAGCTGCAGTGCCTTTCTTAATCCCAAGTCCCCTGGTTGATCTTGTTGGTTCTTCTTCTTTTTGTCTGCTGCAAATTTCCTGCAGTCCTGTTTCAGATGACCTGTTTTCTTGCAATAGAAACACATATTTTCCTTGGACACAGCTGCCCTCTCCACCTGCATCTCTCTGGATGCTCCCTCCGAAGCATTTGTGGACTGTGACGCTGCCAGCGGCTGTCTGTGAAGTCCTGCCTCAAATCTGCAGTGTTGGCTTTCTTCAAGCATCCTAGAGGCACCAACTCCATGGTAATTTGTGCCTCAGGTACTCCTTGAAGCCCATGCAGTATGTTATCAAAATCCCTTGAAAGAGACCCAAGCAAAATGTATGCTTTTTGCTCAGGGGGAATTTGCACCCCCCTCGTCTGCACTTGATTAAACAATCCTGCATCACTTCCACATGTGTTTCTGGAGATTGACCTTTCTCCATTTTCTGTGAATATAATCTTTTACACCACATCATTTTGGCTAAAGCTGAGGCTGATTGGTGTATGTCCCTCAGAGAATCCCAAATGTCCTTAATCAAAGTTCTCTCTCTCACATAGTTTAACTGTCCTTCTGTGAGAGTCAGGAGAATAGAAGCATGGGCATGGTTGTTTCTTTCCACATCTGCTGGAGTGGGTGCCTGTGGAAGTCCATCCCTGACTATTGACCACAGCTGTTCCCTGACCAAAAGAGACTCAGCATATAAGCACCAGAAGCTGTAGTTCGTGTCCAATAATTTTGCAAACTTAACAGTCTCCATTTTGACTCAAATGACACACAAAAGAGTCTTTATACAGCTTTTCAGCCTCCCAGCGTCTTAGTCCCACTGTCTTGAAAATGTTCAGGCCAGAACTCAACCTTTAAAAAGCCTTTACATTCTGCCTAACGGCAAGACAGATCTTTGAAAACATGCAGAAATGCAGATGTTTACTTACAGCTGATGATTTCCAGAAGCTTTCTGTTTTGCCTTTCCTCTGCTTCGTGCAGCTGAAGACACAGCTGGAGCCATATAACCACTTGTGGAATTTGAATGTGATGTGATTGAAATGCAGCAGAGTTCAGGAACCAGCTTTCTTCGCCAGCCATCCTGGAAATGCTATTTCCATGAAGACACATTTTGTTGATCCAATTAAAGCTTTATTGTTCCATAAAGAAAACAGGAAAAGAAAAAAATATATATACAATCCATCCTGCTGATGGCAAAAGACTATAGGATCACATCTTGTAAATGTTGTTGTAGAATTGCAGCATTAGTAATAGAATAGTTACAGTTACAGTTCAAAAGAACACATTGCAAGTATATAAACAAAAAGTGAACAAAGAAACTTCTGGCCCTTCCCATACTCTACCTTCTGGGTGTTAACCTTATGATGATTGGATGATCTGCTGTAACCCAGCCTCTAGCAGTGTGTCATCCCCCATGTGACCTAGTTCTCATGGGAACTGGATGAGCTCATATGTTTATCTGTTAAAATCATGTTCTCAGGATCAAAGTGTTTTTATTATTCTGTACTGCAGGCACATGTTATAGCTTCAAACCACCTGCTAGCCAAGTCCTCTTTGTTTTTCATTAGACACTGTTCCCATGAAAAATTTTCACACACACATCTCTACATTTCTACTTTGACTGTATAGCCCATCCATATTCCAACAATCTCAGCATTATGATGAAATGTCCTCAAAGTCACTTGTTATTTCATAACCATACACATTGGCAGACATGATATCTAACCCAATAACAAATTGACTGAACTTCTTTTAAAAGTCTATCTTATTAATTCTACAAATAAAAATATTTAAAAGCAGACACATTGATGAAAAGGGAAAGGCAAATTTCTCAAGTACATTTTGCAGAGTGCTTCTTTTTGCCACCTACAACTTTGTTCTATGACAGCTCTGAGTGGATTGTTTTTCTATTTTTTTAAAATATACCTCTTGAGCTTTTAGCTAAGAGGTAAAACTAACCATGTGCTCTTATTTCCTGCACATTTTCCAAATTGTACATTTGGATCAATTTTTGGAATGTACACATTTTTTTCAATGATTCTATTTCAAATGTTTGCATTTTATCACACACATGTTTTCCTGTTGTACAGAATATGTCAGAAATCCAGTGCACATCATTTTTGGATGATGCACATAGTCGAAAGTCACATCCCAGAGATCCAACATAGTGGCCACCTCAGATGACAGTGATTTCTTCTTCTATTTACAGTTCTTTTTAACTATGGTACAGTGGGCAAATTTGAGCCCCATTTTTGTCACCTTGATCCCCCACACATACCCCGTGCTATCTGAAAATACCTCTGTTTTCCTCTGCAGTCCTTCTGAAAATGGCTACATGAAGTGACATCACTTTTTGTCACAGTTTTGAGAAGGATTGCAGATGAAAACAGAGGTGGAGGTATCAAAATTGTCAAAGTACATGTGTTATTGGACATTACTTCTGTAAAAGAAACTTTTTTCAGAAACAGAAATAACATGAAAAGAATTGGGATAGGTACCTACACCACACACACATGCACACACACACACACACACACACACACACACACAAAAGAACAATATGTTTGAAGGATCTTTTTATTGAAAACTAATGATATACACATGTGAAATAAAACCACCAGATCAGGCAGGCCTTGCATGAGTAGACAAAAACCTATGGAATCTTTTAGAGACCGCTTCAGGGTTTCTTCCAAAATGCCTCCAAGGATGACTTTTGCTTTCACCAGCCTCCCTTTTTCTTATGATTTCCCTTTTGGTGATCAAATTTAGCTTTTTAAAAACATCATGGGTGTACTTGGTAAGTCAGGCTTGTTTGCTTTCTCTGTTGCTGTTCATACATGCTCAGTAAGAGATTTGGGGGGCAGTTGTTTGTTTTTGTCAGATGCACACAGCTATAATAGAGTTAACACACTAGGTTCAACAAAACCCTTTCTTTCCCAGCTCAAGCTTTATTACACTGTTTGCAACAGATTTGCTGTTGCAACCTGCCCATGAAGTTTGATGAGGTTTCACATAATAAAAAAATAATTTAAAAAATTCAGCTACACAGACAATGAGAAAGAGGATGTAGGTGGACATTAGAAGACCTTATGAAAATGATCTTCTTTGTCAGTGGCATTGTTCAGTGAGGCATGCCTGTATCTGAACTTGCTATGGAGTTGTGGCCAAGGAAGGAGTGATCTGAGGAGGTAATTGGGCCCTGGTCGACTTTTGAGCTGCAGTTTCCTCTCCAAGTGTTGGCTAAATAACTCTTTTTCCTGCCTTAATAGGCCCAACCCTTTTGGTAATTCTAATTTCCCTGCCAGATTATATAATCTTCTGAGGCTCCAGAAAGAAATATCATTGTGAAGAGGTCCATCAGCAAGTGTCTGCAAATTGGGAGGTGGGACCATTCATGCTAAATCTTCATAAATGTCATTCTCATAGGCATGAAAGAATTTCTTTTCTGATTGCTGTGACATAATACGTTGAAACTTTGCTGTTTTCTCTGCAAGAAGCTGTTTTGTGTGTAGCAATGGTGGCCAGAATCCTGTTGGACAGTTACAAATGTGTAACCTAGAATTAAACATTCATGACTGCTTCATAGTCATGATCCCTATATAGTCCCTTGCATGATGTTCTCTGGTCCAAGAGAGAGATTTACAGCAGTCTGAATTACAGGCATCTGGTGACTGGAATGCTTCTCCTCAATCTACTGATTGGGTAAGGAGCCTTTACTGGCCTCTCAGGGGAGAGACCAGCACTTTAAAATAAATGGTATGCTTTTGCAAGCTGTTGGGAGAGAGGAAGGGTGGGGCTTAGACTATTTGAGGCCTCCTTGCCCCACCCCCTCCATCCCCTGAAGCATTGGCCTACCCTCCCACCTCAACATTGGAGTGAGAAGTATTTCTGGTTGCTTCAGGGCTGGGTAGAATTTTTCTCCCCTTTCCAAGGGTTTTCTGCCTACCAGGAACCCTGGTGGTACACTGATCAAATGTCTGTACTACAGCCACTCACTCACAAACCACAAGGTTGCGAGTTCAATACCAGCCAGGGCTCAGGCTCAGTTCAGGCTCGCATCCTTCTGAGGTTACCAAAATTAGTACCCAGCTTGTTGGGG
Source organism: Phrynosoma blainvillii (assembly GCA_026167975.1). Classification (NCBI taxonomy): domain Eukaryota; kingdom Metazoa; phylum Chordata; class Lepidosauria; order Squamata; family Phrynosomatidae; genus Phrynosoma; species Phrynosoma blainvillii. The sequence continues at coordinate 247,225,247 of JANUYF010000003.1, read as the reverse complement.
ACAATTAGCTTACAGTTGTAGACTGCTTAGAGACTGCATAGTGGAGCATGAAGCGGTATATAAATGAAGCTGCTATTGCTATTGCTACCCCACACTGTTTTATTGTTTTTGGGGGGACTGAGACAATTGGCCTGGGTGTGGTCATAAACAGGTTCCATGGCATAGGGGGAGGGAGATAGATGTTCAGGTGAACACCTCGGCACCCTCCTAAAGGATGAAAGCAAGGGCCTTCACAGACTGCCAGAAACAGTGCAGATTGAGGCCACTTTAACTATCCTGGCTCAGTGCTAGGGAATCATGGGAATTGTATTTTTTTGCAGGACATTGAGCCTTGTCTGCCAGGGAATCATGGGAATTGTATTTTTTTGCAGGACATTGAGCCTTGTCTGCCAGAGAGCTCTGGTGCCACAATAAACTACAGTTCCTATGATTCCTTAGCACTGAGCCAGGACAGTCAAAAGTGGCCTCAATTTGCACTATTTCTGGCAATTTGTAAAGGCCCTATGTCTCTCTGGAACTGACTTTTAGGTCTTGTGACTAAATAAGATGGGAAAGAGACTTGCCTTAGGGCTGGCCTGAGATTTAAACCATCACTTAAGACTTGTGAGTTAAGTGGAGGAGTCTTGGGATGCAAGCCAGACAAGGAGCAACCCAGTTCTGGATTGCTTTTGGGGCTCAGATGTTTCACCCAGGAGAGGCTGGTGATTTGGTCTTGGAGCAGACCATCTGCCAGCTGTTCCTGCATAAAATTCTTTCCTCCTTCTGTTTTTGCAGATCTCAAACTAATAATGTTAAATAAATTGTGTTAAATAAAGTTCCCCATTTTATAACCCAGTTCTCTTTGTCTGGTCTCATTATTCATTGGGTTGGTCAGCAAAGCAGGCCAGAGAGAAGACAAGTTGCTTCCAGCACTAGCACTAGCTCTTAAATGGGCTAATCACAGCCTTTCCATTGTTACTTAGCAAGCAGCTTGACTGAGCATTGTTGGCTTGCTCTTCTCTCCCCTATGCCACATCCTTGGACTTGGAAGATGTACTGCCTCTGCAGCTATGTCCTCTTCTCCACAGGTGACTCCTGCTTTGTCCTTCTGCTGGCTGTTCAATCTAGATATTCAACCTAAACATTAGAAGTAACTTCCTTACAGTAAGAGCAGTTCGACAATGTTACACACTTCCTTGGAGTATGTTGGAGTCTCCTTCCTTGGAGGTTTTTAAACAGAGGCTAGATGGCCATCTGTCAGTGGTCCTTTGATTGTGTATTACTGTATGGCAGGAGGTTGGACTGGATGGTCCTTGTGGTCTCTTCCAACTCTATGATTCCATAATTCAGTGGGGAGAGTTGTCTGAGGCTATTCTGCAGCTGCAGGCTGATCTTTGCCTGTGAGACTTGCCTGAGTCCCTTCTTCAGCCTCTTCTCTGGACTCCTCTTCTAGGTCTAGATCCTGGCCCCTGGCACTAAGGGGTCAAATTACAATCATTCCAATAGTGTCACAGTTGTGACTAAGTAGTGATTATGAATACAGAACAACTATGGATGAATAATTTTTAACCAACTAGCTGATGTAGCATATCATACTATACTATTGAAACAGCACAGTCGTCTTTATGCTCTTCACCCTTCCACTTGGCCTGCACCAACCTCAGGAACCTCCAACACTTAAGAGGGATGCAGACGGGCAGCCCTGGGCCACCCTGGGAAGTAGAGGATTGGGGCTGAGGCTGCCCCACACCTTGGCCCCAATCCACTCTTATCCTGGCCCTGAAAGGAGTGGCAAAATGCTGGTCCTTTCAGAGCCAGCAAAAAGGATACCTGAAGAGCCACTGCACAGCTCTTCTGCACTCCTTCTGGCGCAGCGCATCAAGATGCTGTGGCAGAGGGACATCCTGGCGGCAAGTGCCATGTGTAACAGCACGTGCCATGATGATGTCTATGGGGAGGGGTTGAGGCGGCCACTGTGCGGCTGCCTCTCCCCACCCCTGCCTCCAGGACAGCCCAAAGGGCCATCTGTGTAGAGGCCCTTACTAAGCCTGAAAAGTATCTGTGGAAGCCTCACAAGTCTGATTGATCCCAGGTAAGCTAATGGGAAGGACTACATTATCTGGATGATATCTGGCTTGCATTATTGAAATCTAGTTGGGTAAGGGGGAGGTGTTCACTTCTCCTAAATACATAAATCTTGTTAATTTGTGTAGCATTAAGATGGAATTGAGTAGGTGGTTGGGGTAGAAGAATTCTGTATCTTCGGCCAGGCCACTTATCCTGTCCAACAATCAAATGTACCTGAAGCCATCTTTTGTAACTCTGTTGATGCTAGTAAACTGGAAAAGATATTCTGTTCCCTCATCTTTCACACCCGTGTCACTGTTTCAAACTGAAGGAATGAGTAGATGCTGTTGAGGCATATAAAAGCAGCTATTTGTGGATTAGTTTTTCAGCCTTACCAAAGACATTGAGTTCAATCCCAACCAGCTCTTACACAAATGGAATAAATTGTGCAGAGTGTGGAGGTCGAAGAATGTTGTGTAGAATGTTTGGGAGATCCTGGGGGAATTTGATAAGAGTACAATACAGAAAGTTTTTTGATAGCTTCTTAATAATGCTGAGATGACATCTAGCAAAGCTGTAGTGTTGTGAAAAATAGTCTTCTAAAAGCCTTCTTTGGGAAAATAAACTCTTCATTATTCAGTATTTCTACTAATGCTGTTGAAGATTTTTTTCAATTTTATCTTAACATAAGAACAGCATCTTTGTTGGATCAGACCACACATCCATTGAGTCCAGCATTCTGTTCTCAACTGCTTAGTGAATACATAAAAAGAAAATATCCTCTAAAACAAACATTTGATATGACAGATGTTTCTTTTCCACTATGTAAGACAAAAATAACATTAGAAGGTTCCCCCCCCCCTTTGGAAGTACGTTTGTGTTCAGTCACCTGAAAATAACATCTGTGTTGGCTTAGCACATTGGTGATGAAATGAGAAACAATTCTGCATCGTGAGCCTTAGCAAGTTTCACAAATATACAGAGTGCAATGAGGTTGTCAGCTGCACTTGTTTTAAAATCTCTTTCTGAGATATTTTGCTTAGAGCACTTGCTGACAAGTAAACTACAGTATTTGTCTAAAGACTGGTCTCATGCAATCACTGACAGGTAAAATTATTGTAAATGGTTGTGTTCTCGCTCCATGTGCCAAACGTATCACCAGCCACAAGTTCAGAGAGTTCCTCCATACCATTGTAATCTTTCTCCCTTCTCCTTAAAAAAAGAATCTCAATCAAACATAAAAGGGTTTTTTTTCCTACTGTACTAGAAATGGTAAATAAAAACATGGGATTTCATATCTTATCTCTTCAATTCTCTGATCTTCCAAGATGTAACAGGAGAAACATCAGGGTAGATTCCTCAGACAGAACAAAAACTTGAAAAACAGACATTTTGATGGCAGAAAGCCTAGCAATTACAGATATCTAGCTATGTTCTGGGGATGAGTGAGAATTTTGTTCCAAGGTTCATCTACACTGTAGAAATAACACAGTTTGATACCACTTTGAGTGCTTTAGTTCTGTCCTATGGAATCCTGGATTTGTAGTTTTACAAGCTCTTTAGCCTTCTCTGCCAAAGAATGCTGGTGCCTCAAAAAACTACAAATCCCAGGGTTCTGTAGGATTGAGCCATGGCAGTTAAAGTGATGTCAAACTGCATTACAGTGGGTCCTTGTTATCTGCTGGGGTTTGGTTCCAGGATCCCCTGTGTATAACAAAATCAATGGATACTGAAGTCTCATTAAATATAATGGCATAGCAAAATGATGTCCCTTATATGAAATGGAAAATCAAGGTTTGCTATTTTGAATTTGTTGGCGATTCAAGTTTCCTAAGACTTCAGCCTTTGTTAAGGAAACAAAAAATTGTTAAGGAAACAAAAGATATCAAAAGTATCAAAGCCAAGCCTGTTAGGGTCTAGCTTTTAAATCAGCAGAGCAGCAGAAATAGTGTCCTTATCTTTACTCTTCCTCTAGGAACAGAGACTGACTCAAAGACAACACAAATAGCTTGTAATTTAAAAATAAAACTTCACTAATGGCTTGAATCTACATATGCATAGAGGCTATATCTTAATTAGCTAATGAATAGTTCAGGTAAAAGAAGAAATTTATTTCACCATCTTTCAGAAGAAAGTTGATAGAGAAGGGAGATGTGAGACCAGAAAGAAGCAGGAGATTCTCCTGAATCACATGTTGAATCAAAGCTGAATCACATGGTTTGTTTTTCCAATTTACAAAGGTATTTATTGCCCCTGTGATTCAGCAAACCAAATGTGATGTTTTAAAGAGGGGGCACAGTGGAGTTTTCATATAGGGAAGATCTGATCTATCTTAGGAGCGGGAGAGAGAATGCAAATATCTTTCAACAATCCTCTTCTCATTGTCTTGGACCAATGTCAAAGATATTCATCCTTTTGCGTAGTCTCTGGAACAGGTCTCTTGGTAGAGGCTTAGTAGGGATGTCTGCAATATTCACTTCAGTGTTGCAATATTTTAACTGAACAACTCCATTTTGACTCATTTCTTTTACCTTGTGGAAGGCAATTTCAATATTTTTCTTGAGTGGTTTCTCAGGGCCTTTACAGACTGCCAGAAATAATCCAGCTTGAGACCACTTTAACTACTCTGGCTCAATGCTAGGGAGTCATGGGAATTGTAGGTTTTTTTCTGAGATATTGAGCCTTCTCTCTCAGAGAGCTCTGGTGCCACAATAAACTACAGTTCCCATGATTCCCTTGCACTGAGCCAGGGCAGTTAAAGTGGTCTCAAGCTGGATTGTTTCTGGCAGTCTGTAAAGGCCCTCACTTTCATAAATCTTGACGCAGCTTTGACTATCTTCCATCAAAATGGTTGGTTTGGGTTCTGTTATCCCAAATTCCAGAAGTAAATTCTCTAGGCATTTTATTTCACCACATGCTGCCTTTGCTGAAACACTCTCAGCACAAGTAGAAGAATCTGCAATTGTGGATTGCTTTTTATTTGTCCAACCTATAGCTTCTCCACCATAGAAGATCAGGTCTACAGCCCACTCTGCATCTGTGTTGGTGAATAGTTGTGGATGGCAACAGGCGACAGCATCAGTTTGTGATTTGCAGTTCCTTTAAATTATTTGGTAAGTCTCTTCACTGCAGTGAAATTTCTTTCAGTTGATACCAACAGCATTTGCAATATCAGGTCTGGTGAAATTGGCTTTGTATAGGAGTTTTCCAACTGTAGTTCTATATTTGTCTCCATTCCTTAAGGGTTCAGATTCCTTAGTGTCCTTTATTTTTTTAGACTTTATTATTTATGTCAAAAATCATAATATACAGAAGTAATTATTATTCCAAAATATCTCTATCTAGTACCTAACTTGTACTATAAGTGTCAAACTTAATATCTATACTCATTTTATTTATAAATGTCTCTTTGAATGTTGAGTTATTTCTTTTTTTTTTTCCTTGTTCTTCTTTTGTGACTTCCTTATGTTTCTCTGTTGAGTGAGACATAGGGCTGTTGCAGACCGGCCCAAAGGGCTGGCCTTGGGGGTAGAGTTGTGGTGGGGCAGCTGCATTTTGCTACTTTTTTAGGGGTGGCAAAAGGAAGGATCAGGGCCATGGCATGGGGTTGCCACGGCCCTGATCTGCTGCTCCCCACTCTCTGCCACCCCAAAAGGGTCGTCTCCATCGGCCCATAGTTTCATTATGCTTAACTGCTTCTTTCAGTATGGTGTGTTTTTCACATTCTTCATTGTAATCTGCTTTTTAAAATTCAGTTGAGATCTTCTGGTTAGGTATTTGAAATTGTTAATAGTTAATGTAGCTTTTTCCTTCCCAGATGAACTTTTTTTATTTCTGTATTCAATGTATTAAATGGATTTTCATTCACTATTATTGGCAAGTTAGTAAATAGGAAGTTGAATTTTGGAAATACTGACACTTTTATTGTCGCAGTTCTTCCTGAGAAAGCTTTAGTTGAGACCATTTTTTCTAAAACTTCTGTCATGTAATCCAACATAATACTGTTCTGCATCGATGTAGAACATTGCCTTTTTTAATCATTGTTTTTTTCATAGTATTCTATGAAGTCTATGACAGTTCTTATGTTCTCCTTTGGGTGTCTTGCCAGGAGAAAGCCTGCCTGGTTTTCGTTTATTAATTTTTTTTATTATATTCTTAAATCTTTCAGTTATAGCAGATGTAAAAAAAATGTAATCAATGTTGAGGAGGGAAATAGGTCTGTAATTTTCCATTTTTATTTTATTTTTGTCTTCTTTGTGGATTAATATGCTAGCTTCTTTCCAGGATTCTGGTATTCCCTCTTTCAAAATGTGATTCAAGATATTTTTAATGGTATTGTTAATGCTATTTGTATTCCAAGGTAGTAAGTAAGAGTTTCCATCTACAGACTTTTGATTTATTGGCCCACAAAAATCAGCATAGAGAAGATCCAGAGGCTTGGTGTATTGTCTCTCAGTAACTGGTGGGTGTGGTGCTCTAGTGGCCCTTGCTTTTAAGCATTCTATACACTTTTCATTGTTGGAGCATGCTTTGAACTTAAAGTCTCTTGTAAGCTCTTTATTGGGCAATCTCTTAATATTTTCCATACTTTGATGAGAAAATCTGTGATGCCATAAAATTGAACAGTCCTTGTAATTACATTGAGGCACACTGTTTGTAGATGAATGCAAAATCTGCATTTGATAACAGCTGTGAGATCTTAAATCTGCTCTAAAAATCAAATTTTTGTCATGAAAACCAAAGCAGGATTGCTTTCTGAAACTGACATGGTTGTCTATTGATGTTGTGGTTTGCACACTATAAAAAGAAGCTTTTAAATCTGGAACACAATAGGCATCAGGGATTTGTCAAGACCAAGTTTTGTTTGCAAAGTAACAGTCCCTTTTCCCTGAGCAAAAACTTCTTGACTCTTAGCAAGATAAACAGGAAAAGTTACATTTGTATCAAAATCCACAAACCATTTAGTTATTGAAATAATAACTATCCACTAAAATGGCATTTTTATATTTTCCTCCAGCAATTTAAAATAATTGTTCATGAATCAAAACAATATCAACATGATTGGAAGATCTCTGTTTAGGGTTAAAAGCTGCTTTCTTAAAATTGTCTTTCTTTACATGTTTTTGCTGCTCAGCTCTTGGCTTTGCCTTGTTAACATTGTGTCTATTTGTTCTGGGAGAAGAAGAGGTTTTGATATGCAAATCATCATTAACATGTTGAGCTAATTTTCTGTCTGTGGCTTTTGTTTCATGGTTTCCTTCCATCAAATTCTTCCTATTTTGAAATTCAGTAATTTGGGGTATAGCAAAATAATGTTCCTTATATAAAATGGAAAATCAAGGTTTGCTATTTGGAATGTAAACTTTTTAAAATATTTTAAAGCTGTGGATGCTTGAATCCACGGATAAAAAAATGCATGGAGAAGGAGGGCCAACTGTATTTCTACAGTGTAGAAACCCCAGTTCAATTTTTCATAAGAATTTACCCAAAATTTTTCTATTCAAGATGGAAAGTGACAGTTTAAAAACAACATGAGAGAAACAAACTGATAATTTTTTTATCCAAGTACAGAACATTGAGTTCTTAGCTCTTAAAAGTCTGGCTTTGAATCTTACTGTATTCAGGTATGTTTGCAGTGTTGAAGTAGAGTTGCCATCTTTGTTTTTTGAGAGGTCCTTTATATACAACATGGTCTTTCCTTATTATGCACAACTCTGTCTATATGCTTTTAATAGGAATTTAGCAATATTCACAAATTTGTTCATATTCAGAATGGAAATACCATAGATTTATTTTCTATTTACATACAAACATAGGAGAGGGTCAAACTATTGTATGCTTCCCTCTCTACAGAGTTCAAGGTCTAATTCCTTCTTTACATGTTAATATGTGTAATTGGGACTCCATTAAATCTTGCTTTTTAAAAAGAAAAAGAAAAAAGAAAACAGTGTTAGTGGGGCAAAGAACTCTGGAGTGGACAAGGGAATGCTTGACTGTGAATAGAAACTGGGAGAAATAAAGAAACAGATGAATGAGTTGAGTTACTTTACATTGACTTTAGGTGCAAACAGAACCAGGAAATATAACTAATTGAACAGGAAGTTCACTTACAGTAAACTCTGCAGGTGATTGGCCCATTAGTTTTTTAGGCTACCCTGCCCCTTTCCATCATCCCTATTCTATCTCCTATACCATACTGTAGAAAAGGAATAGTGAAGCCTTCCTGAAGAATTCCTCTGGAGGAATGCAATCTATGATAAAACAATTCCAAATGCAATCTGCATCCTTCCTATGGGTGCCACAGCCCTGATCAACAGTCCTCCAGAACTGACAGTCAACACAAACAGTCCAGAGTGTTCAGCAATACTACCTGCACCTGGTCAGTTTCTCATACATACCTGCTGGTTGCTCAGAATAGGTGAAAAAACTTTCCTATAAGGAAATTATTTGACAGATATAATTCTTATTTGGATTCAAGGAAAACATAAAGAGAAAGTGTATGCCAGAAATCAAAATAGGCTTTAGTCAGGTAGACCATAAAACATTCTAAAATCTAACTCTTTTCAATGTCAACATGACATACACCCACACTCCAATTATGTGGATGCTTCTCAGCCCAAGCCATGCACAGCCATATTTCTGCCCAATGACTTTCAAGTCAAATAGAGGATAACTTTATTTTACATCCTTTCAAGTGCTTTGTATGGCTTAAAATGACTAGTTCTTGTATGAAGAACACTGCTATAGCATTACCAAGTGATGCTAGGATGGAATTACTGCCCTTCACTGAAAAGTAAGATTATAAAATGTGAACTTGAATATTTTGAATTTAAAAAATTGTTAAAAAGCAGCAAAAAATGTTTTGTGCTTCTTAGAGACTAACAAATTTATTATGGTGTAATATTTGGTGGACTCACTTAGCTCACTTCATCAGCTGAAGAGTGGGATTATTATTTAGCTATATCCTGCTTTCCTACCCTGTGTGTGTATATGTGCTTTCAAGTTAGCTGTCTTATGGCAACCCTGTGAATTTCATAGGGCTTTATTAGGCAAGGAATACTCAGAGGTGGTTTGCCAGTTCCTTCCTCTGAAATATAGCCTATAGCACATGATATTTACTGAGGGTCTCCCGTCTAAGTACTAACCAGGGCTGATCTCTGTTTAGCTTCCCAGATCATATGGGATCTGGTGCTGTTAGGGTCAATTGTCCCTTTGGTTTAATTCTAATGTATGATCCATTGGTAAGCAACAGTTCAATTGCATCCACTACCAATCTATCCAGAGTCAGTGCTTAGATTTAATTTACAAATACCATTTCAACAACCTTGGTTTAGATTGGACATTCTTTCTGTTCAGTTACATATATTCACTCCTTTTAGCATGAGTCCATAAGAAGTGGACTAATTGATAGTCTCCACTCATTAGTCACAAATGGAAAGTTTTATTTCCTTTCACTTAATTATTCTGCAAGTTATTTTATTGTGTCTGGGTGTGTCCCTCAGTCAGATAGTACATGTATACTGCACTGGTGTTCCATCTGTGGTGTGAACGCCTCAAACTCTGCTCAGCACATTGTTCCCACCTATTTTTCTGACAGCCTTTTACAGCAGACATGAAACTAAGAGGAAAAGTTTGTCCCTTTACTGGATCTCAGTGTAGAAGAAAGCTGCACCCAGTTTCTACTGCTTACAGTGAATGTGCTCAAGGCCGAACAGCCCTGCTACAATAAAAAGCCAAACCAGTAGTTTTCAGATTTTGTTCACCAAAATGTTTTGAACTTCAGTTTCCACAGTTCCAGACCATTGGCCAAACTGTCTCAGATTTCTGGGGGTTCAAGTCCAAAATATCTGGGGTTCAAGGCTTGAAAACCATAGCTTATAAATGAGTAGTGGATAGCATTTCTCCCCCTGAGAAATACATGTACCCTTTACACAGACACAAGTGGATTCTTCCAAAGTCCTTGGAGGCTTTTATCACTTGTTGCAATATGTACAAGTTATATACAAATTCTCCTGTAACTCTCTCCAACATTCACTATCTGATATATAGCAATCCATTCTCTACAAACAATACACCAACTCTCTTCATCATCCCATTGTCTTCAACCCACACCTGCCCTGGGCTTCAGAGCACTTATATACAGTGGTGATGACTAAAGGTTGACACTTGGTGTTACTTCTCATTTACAGTCAAACAAACTATTTTACAATGTCTTAAAGGAACATTCTTCCCAACAATCCCCTCCAAAATAATTTGTTATGGTGAAACTATACAAAAACAGAACATAAATATTAACAGTAATTAGGATTGCACAATATACAGTTTGACATCACTGTTCTTTACAGGTTATTGTTCACAGCATTTATTGAAACCCAGCAAGGCAACTATTTCCCCATGCCTCTGAGCTGGCAATGTCCCTGTAAATTTGTCAGCATCTTTTTCTTTGTGTCACAACCCCTTTTCTGTACCATTTGGTTAGCCTTATATGTTAAATTCACACCGGCGGCACAGTGCAGCTTGGAAGAGAGGTCCAGCTATCCGGGCCTGCAAAAGGCCTAGTGTTCCTTCCTGTCCCTGCGGTGTGGTGAGGCAAGGCGTGGCGTGGAGGAGAGGCCCAGCCCATCCGGGCCTACAAAAGGCCCCAGCATTTCTTTCTGTCCCAGCAGCACGACGTGGCATGGAAGAGAAGTCCAGCTATCCGGGCCTACAAAAGGCCCATGTTCCTTCCTGTCCCAGTGGTGTAGCAAAGCACGGCATGGAGGAGAGGCTCAGGCCATCTGAGCCTACAAAAGGCCCTAGCATTTCTTCCTGTCCCAGCGGCACAGTGCGGCACAGAAGAGAGGCCCAGCTACCCAGGCCTACAAAAGACCCAGAGTCCCTTCCTGTCCTGGCGGTGTGGCAAGGCACAGCGGGGAGGAGAGGCACAGCTCATCCGGGCATACAAAAGGCCCCAACATTTCTCCCTGTCCTGGTGGTGCAGTGCAGCATGGAAGAGAGGTCCAGCTATCTGGGCCTACAAAAGGCCCAGTGTTCCTTCCTGTCCCGGTGGTGTGGCGAGGCGTGGCACGGAAGAGTGGCCCAGCTATTCGGGCCTACAAAAGGCCCAGTGTTCCCCCTTAATGGGCTGCACCCTTCTAACTGTTGTAGCTTTATTAAAGATAATTTTAACCTATAATAGTGAGGACTTGCATATAAAGCAACAAACAAGATGACAATGAAGACTAACTTTAAATGAAAGAGGAGGACAAGAAAAGGAGAAGGCCACACAAAATTAAAAAGAGCTAGGAAGCCTGGGAAAAATCTGGATGGGAGCCTCAAAAACCTGGAAATTAAAAAGGCTGCATCTACTCTTAAACAAATGAGAATGGAGGACTTACTAGTATGTAAAGATATGGCAAATATGTCTACGCATCATACTTCTAACTTGTTCACAAGCTTCCCTGACTCCCCCACATTTGAAGAGGAAAGCCTTATATTAGATGATGGTAATGTATATGAATTGAACACTACAAGGAACACAAAGACGGACTTAGACTTGGTTGCTAAGAACTGTCTACTAACAGCCAAAACAGTAATTGCAAACTTTGAACAACTGACGAGTATCAATCAGAAAATAGATGGAATAAAAGATTTGCTAGAAAAACCAACATTAACTCCAAAAAGGGAGAAAACTGAGAAAACAATAATTATACTAATTCAGAACAAACTCAACCCAAAGATTTTAAACATAATATAGTACATAAGGCAAATACTAGACTAATCCTTCAGAAAAATAAGATATTATTGCAGATAACAATCAACCCTCTTAATACCGGCAGATGGCACAATAAAAGAGTAGTACTCCACTCACTTTCTCTATTATTACAAAAGAAGATGTACCCCAGTGAGCTTCTTGAGATATTCTGGCTTCCTACATGGAATAGATAAATAAGAATTGTAGTGGTTTTTAAGAATCCCATCATACCTACATCGATCTTTGACAACAGAAGATTACTAAATGAATTTGCAATTATACCTATACATGTCTTTCTCAACATCAACGTTCAACCATTGTTGGGAACTAACACCAGAGGTGATGATGCTAGCAAGAGACATAATCCCATCGATGAAACACAAAGAAAGATACAAGTTTCTAACAATCTCCCAGAGGATGAAGAAGAAATTGCTCAATATGTTTGTCTCTCTTCCTCCAAATGAGCAACAGCGTATATTGTGTAAGTTAGAAACTGTTAAATCAGTACTACGATCTAGAACAGTCGCAACAAAGATCATTAATGATTTCCTACCCTCTGGTTGTTCTTTACCTGATTCTCTGTTACCTTTAGGGAGTGAGTTAAAAAGTTCTGCTGATGACCAAGATGAACCATTGTCATCACTAATGTATATGACCCGTAAATGTTCCTTGGTATGCCCTGTCAGTGTGTGGATGATGGGTGTTGCAGTGATGCTCTTTGGCACCCAGCAGAATCTGCAGGACAAGCTGGCTGCTGTGATCCACAGCCACTTTGTATCTCTTACCATCAACTGGCTCAGCTTCCCTTCTTCAGGATCCTGTCTTCCTCAGACAAGAAGACACATTGTAAAGTCCAAAAGAATAGTTTATTAATGCATATAAAAGAAAAATAAGATAACTAAGTAAAATCCATTGTGATGAACTTGTCCAGTTCAGCCATGAAAGGTTATATCTTTAACAATCCCAAAAGCTTAGGATCTCAAACTTGTTGCAGTTAAAACCACTGCTACCAGCCACGCACTCACATCTTGAACAATAAACATTCTAGACAAAGTATTCTCTAGGCCCTTCCCATACTCCACCTTCCAGGTGTTAACCTTATGTTGATTGGATAATGCCTGTATGATGTATATTAACCCAGGCTCTTGCTGTCCATCATCCACCACATGACTCTTTTCCCATGACCTAACAATTGTTTTGGATACTGCTATCAAGCCTTTCTCATAACAAAGTCTGTGTCCATGAGTTGTACCTTTGGGAAAGTATATGTTTATGTCTGTATAGCTACCTGGTGTTAGATTCACTTTGTTTTTCTAGATGATGTTCTCATGAGGAAAATTCCACACACACATCTCTACATTCATCTTTGACTGTATAACCCATCCATATCCTAACATGCCCAATCAATCCTATGACCCCATTAATACAATTGTCTCCCAAAAGTTCTGAGGATTGCTCAGAAAAGCCACTAATACCATCAACGTATATGTCTCCAAGATGTTCATCTCTACATAGGAATAAAAAAAGGAGACGCTCCAGTCCAAGCACTTTGATTATTCTAGCAACCAAACTACAGGCTGGGGAAACAACTAAGCAGATAGGCATCACAGGAGAACTAAATAAGGACATACGGGAAATTATAACGGATGGCCCAAAGGACACTTACTTAACAGGTCATATAGACACATGGACAGCTAATCCTAATTGTCCCAATATGGGAAATGAGAAGACAGGAGAGAAGGAAACTCTTGTGAACGTCGCCCAAGAAACGACTACTCTAATACCTTTAACGGCTTTAAATGATTGACAGTCAACATCAATAGCATTTACTCCATTGACCCTTATCTCATGGGACATTGTGGGCTGGAAAGCCTGGAGTAGAGACCCTTCCTTTATGTCCTTCATTACCAGACATGGCATCATTTTTCTTCAAGAAACTTGGATAGCTGAAGAATTGTATGTTGAAGGCTACAAATCAATAGTACTAGATGCTGTGCCAGGTAAAGGCCAAGGGAGGCTATGTGGGGGATTAAGAGTGTTTTTATCTACCTCATTACAAATGCAGATTTCTAGATTATCTACATTAGATCAATATGCTTTGGCAATACTTTTGCAATTTAAAAATAGTTTACTGTGGTTGATCAATGTTTTTATCCCGCCATTGCAAGGCCATGCAAGGATAAAATATGTATGGGATAAATTGAACTGTTATGTTAAAAATTTAATGGTCACATTTCCAGCAGCACACTTTATACTGGCTGGAGATCTTAATGCAAGAATAAGAGTAAATGATATCACACTCTTCTCTAAATATAAATGTCAGCCACCAGCCTTTACATCTTTACCACCATTATTACTCTGCCAGTCTAAGGATACATTTTGCGATTACAGGGGTTTGTGTCTGTTAAAAACCTTTTCAGAGTTAAATTTGGCTATCCTGAATGGATATGTAAGTGATGATTATCCTGCTGAATATACCCACTGGGCTGGTGCTAGACCCTCAGTATTAGACTATGTTGGGATTTCACAGGATTTAGCGCCTTATATACACAAATTTACTATTGTTATCTGGCCTGAAAGTGATCACTTTCCAACATTGTTACATCTGAAGCCCATTGATAACACATTTTTGCCTATTTGTCAAAATGGAGCCCTGACTGATGACTTTTGTCTCAGTCGTGCTAAATGGACACCTCAAATAGCAGACGCACTTACCAAATTTCTTGGCAATTATGTAATTAAGAGTTATCATACTGCAATAATAGATGATAAGTCAGACACTGATGTATTGACCAATTTCAATAATCTAATAAGTCTAATTCAACCCCTATTAACTGCCCCTAAAAATAATAATAACAGACAAAAACTAAAAAAATCAACCAAATTGGTTTGATGTTGAATGTAGAGAGGCCTGGAATTTACTCAGAGATCTCTTCAAACAATATAAATTGAACCCTAGGCAGCTCTCAGTGATAGATCTTTTGAAGCAAAAGAAACTATATAAGCAACTGATTAGACAGAAAAAAAGAAGGCCATATATGTAACCTGGGAAAAATTAATAACAGCAGCTAGTGCTAACAATCCTACCCTCTTTTTTAGGGAAGTAGCTCTATCCTTCCCAAAAGATATATGTAATCCCATATTTCAGATCCCAGCCAATATTTGGGAAAGGCATTACACTGGTTTGTATGATCAAACTGAGAATACTCCAATAGATCTGATGTTGGATGTTGCAACTCTCCCTCCCTGGCCCCAGTCTCACACTCAGAAATTAAGAACTTAATTAATCAGCTTAAACCAGCTAAAGCTCCTGGAACAGATCTTATTACTGGTGAAATACTAAAGAATGATTTTAATTGGTGGACACCGGTGTTATCCACACTTTTCACTGCAATAGATTGCTCAGCAATGATACCAAAAGACCGGGGTCTCGCCACTATAATTCCAATATATAAAAATGGTAAAAGAGATGATCCGACAAATTTTCGGCCAATTAGTCTTCTAAACCAGATTACTAAAATGTACGCCAAACATCTACAAGCTAAATTAATGGATTGGCTGGAATCTGAAGAGATACTGAAGGATGAACAAGCAGGCTTCAGGGCAGATAGATCAACAATAGACCATGCGATGCTACTACATCACTTAGTAAAGAAATATTCTCTTATAGGCCAACCCCTTTATGCAGCATTTATTGATTTCAAATCTGCATTTGACACTGTCTCTAGACATAGATTGTGGGAAAAACTCAGGAGCAGCTCAATAGACAAACGCCTTCTCCTATTGCTGGTCAAAATTCACAAAAACACCAGTCCGAAGGTGAGATGTAGCACACAAGGATATGCTACTAAGGAAATATGTTAGAAAAGGAGTCAGACAGGTGTGTGTTTTGGCCCAATTTTGTTTAAATACTATATAAATTCATTGATTGCCACTTTGAGTAACTCTTCTTTTCATCCTCCCAAAATAGCCAATAGGCATATCAACTTGCTATTATATGCAGATGATGCAGTTATTCTATCCCTGTCCCCTACAGGCCTTAAAAGAGCCTTAAAGTCTTGCTTAATACTGTGTCAAGAAAGAACTAAAAATAAATTACTCTAAAACTAAGATTCTTACTTTTGCTAAGCTTCCTAAAGTAAGAAATTGGATGTTGGAAAGGTAACCTATAGAACAAGTAAAACCTTCAAATACTTAGGAATAGTATTTCAATCCACAGGGAGCAGGAATGCTCACCTGGATTATGTTACCCAAAATGCCCAAAGATTGGCAAATGCCATTCAAAAATACTTTTTCACCAGGGGAGCCCAGTTCATTCCCACCACAGTTAAACTTTTCATGGCCAAGGCAAAATCACAATTGTTGTACGGAGCCCAACTTGGAATTTACAGAGATTTAGTAGCTCTCGAAAGAGTACAAACAATTTTTTTGAGGAAAATATTTCAGGTAACTCGATGTGTACCAAATGCTGTGTTGAGAAGGGAAGCAGGGGTCAGTAAACTCGAGACTAGTATGTGGATTAACACCTTTAATTACTGGCTCAAACTAAATTAAAAAACTGGAGGATTAACTCACTTAATCCTGGTAGATACTCATAGGTCTTTTTTGGAAACAGCTATAAATAAGAAACTGGGACTTATTGGACTAGACAAAGATATCATCTTAAAGCTAGATACGAAGCAAGCAAAATTGGCAATCAAACAAAGGATTTTAGATATGGAAGGTCAAATGTGATTAATAAACAACTGCTGGTTTCATCACCTGCGATATACCTATTCCATATTACAATTCCCAAATTTAGGAGAGCCCTCCCATCAACAGTTCTAATAGGAAGATACAGGAAATCACCTTATGACTCTCAGCTCTGTCATTGCAATGCTGGTGCTATTGAAACAGTAGAGCACGTTCTTTTGTACTGCCAATTCTACAAGGACATTCACCAACATTGATAACTCCTCTTTTGATTAAATACCCAGGTCATACTGACTCTTTTTATGTAGGTCATCTTCTGGACAATCAGGAACCTGATATTATTTACAAGGTAGCAAAATTTTGCTACATTGTATGTAAATTGCACCCCAATTGGTTAATGGGAACTAATGGAGTCTTAGTTGCCCTAGAATGACAATTATGGACAGGAGTGGGACTTGGAATAGCTAGTGTTTGGCTTCAAATATTAACAAGGAGGGAATCAAAAGTCTTGTTGACTACCAAGACGAACCACTGACATCACTAATGAATATAATTCATAATTGTCCTTCGGTATGTTCGACTGAGTGTTTGACCCTATTAACACAATTGTTCCCAAATGCATTGAGGATTGTTTAGTAAAGCTACTAATACCACCAACGTATACCCCTTCTACACGTTCATCTCTTCATAGGAATAGAAAAAGGAGATGCTAGTTCAAACTCCTTGATCATCCCATCAATCAAACAACAGGTGGGAAATAACTAGTAGATAGGTGTTACAGGAGAATTAAATAGACATATGAGAAATTACAGTGGAGGGTACAAAGGACACTGATTTAACTTTTAACCTTTTTACTGACATATGGACAGTTAATCCTAATTGCCCAATATAGAAATTGCGAAGAAGGAGAGAAGGGAATCCATGTGAATGCTTCTCAGGAAATGACTACCTAATACCCTCATAGACTGTAAATGATTGACAGTTAACAATTAACATCACAGTGTTCACCTCATTAACCCTTATCCTTGGAACATTGATGGTTGTCCTCCATCATTAGTTGACACCATCTTCTTCCAAGAAACTTGGATAGTTGAAGAATTGTATGTAGAAGGTTACAAATTAATAATGCTAGATGCAGTGCCAGGTATGGGCCATGGGAAGTCATGTGGGGATTGTGTTACTATCTATTTTGTTACAATGTAGATTTCTAGGTTATCTATATTAGATCATTATGCCTTGGCAATATTTTTGCAATTTAGAAATGGTTTATTGTGTTTGATCAATTTTATCAATTAAAACATACACCTTGATTATTCAATCAAACAACAGGCTGGGGAAACAACTAAGTAGATAGGAGTTACAGGAGAATTAAATACAGACACTTTGAAATTACAATGGTTGGCCTAAAGAATACTGTTTAATTTATCCTAAAGTTATGATCAGTCAATTTTAATTGTTTTAATTGTTCTGTTCCCCTTACTGTGGTATTAGAATTCAAAAAATCCAACCCTCCTTCCTTGGATCCCTTTGATCCTGATCAAAGCAATCTTTCATGTCCCCCTTTCTCCCTCCCATGTTTATCATTCAATCACCCTTAAGGGAAGAAAGAAAGTACCCTTCCTTTACAAGCCAAATACTCTTGCAGAAAAGTCAGGGTCATAAAACTATAAGCTTTCACCCTGTTACCATTTGCCCCTCTGTTTGTTCCCATACCTAGAGTGCTCACTTGATTAATATACAATACACTATGATATTCCCCATGTCCATCCTCCCAATAATTTAGCATGTTATCACAACATTATATCGTTATATAAGCATGACATTCTATAATCATGACAGAACCATACACATGGGTCTGACAGCTTGGACCATTGAGATGCACAATGAAAGATGCTGTGCAGGACAGGGCTTTTTGTTGGCCTCCATGAGAGAAGACCGGGGGTTGTGCTTGGCCCATAGGGCTAAGCAATATCACATGTAGGGATGAGAGGGAGGCTATTTAAGGGCCTATTGCTCCCTTACATACCCTTTTGTGGTGTACAACATGGCACCTCCTTGTGGCAGAGTATTGGGCTCTGGAACTGTCTGCAAAGGACATGGGACCCCAGGCTTCTAAAATAGCACCTTAGCAATAGCAGCTTCATTTATATACCTCTTCATACCATGCTATGCAGTTTCGAAGAGTTTATAACTTTAAGCTAATTGCCCTCATCAAACTGAGTACTCATTTTAGTTACCTCAGAAGGATGCAAGCCTGAGTTGAGCCTGAGCCCTGGCTGGTATTGAACTCACAACCTTGTGGTTTGTGAGTGAGTGGCTGCAGTACAGGTATTTAACCACTGCACCACCTTGGTGCTGATCTGGGGGCCTACTCTCTTTTATAAAGTTGCAGGGCCTGGGAGGATGCCCTCCAGATTGGCCTTCCAAAGTGACCATCCAAGATAGCAACCAATTTCTTTGGCTTGCCCTTGGGTCTGGTGTTTCACCAAGGGTGGCTGGGGAGATGTCATATATTGACATCTGGGCCTCAGCTAAACCTTCATGAGCTTGCTCCCAACTTCATTTGCTCAGCTCCAGACCACAAACATTTAAATAGGCTTTTTAGGTCAATAAAAATGGTCATTGTTTAACCTCAAATACTGTGTCTTGTCTCATTATTTCATGGTTGGTCAACAAAAAGCCTGGGAAGTTTTGCAAGAAATAAATTATTGTTTGTTCTCCCGGAAGATTTTGCAAGGCATATAAGTTCAGTTTTGCAGACTTGCAAACTTTTGGATGGCAACCAACCGAACATGGTTGACATAAGGTTTTGCATACCTGAGTGTTTTTACATGAAAGAAGATTGATAAGATTTACACTGTGGATTTCTAAAGATAGAATATGGAAGTAAGGCATAACAGGAGATTTACAGCCAACCGAACATGCCATTTTCTGTAAATCCCTTGGTTTATGTTAAGAGTTATCAAATAATTAATAATTAATTCAATGAAGTTAATGGAATACACTCCATTCTATGTTAAGAACTACATATTTTCCCTCTTTTTGAAGAAATAACATTAATGAATGGATTTTAAACCCAATGCTTCCAGGCTCTAGTCTTCATGTTATACTTATAGACTTACTTAGCAGGAAGTATGTGGCTGCAAACAGAAAGACTTCATGCATATGATGATGTAGATTTCATTCCTGGAGAGCTTATTCCACAATTTAGGCTCATTTCAATGCAGTTTGCATGATTCTGCAGGGACAGCTACCTTTGCTGTTACATTGGAAGGAGACCAGACAACGGGTCATTACAGAACTTGGCTGAAACCTATAGACATCATTTGGGTGAAGGGAAGGTTTCTGGAACTTCTGCTTTAGGTTACTGACCCAGGGTGGGAAACGGAATTACTCTTAGGGCTGGTCGGGGGTACCCCTTACTTTAACTTACAGGTCTTGAGAGAGGGAACTCATTGTTAGAATTCTACAATGACATTGGTCAGGTGACAATCCAGTTATTAGATTGTTCCCAGAGCTCATGTTATTAGCCCAAAGGTGGCAGGGGAGGAGGTCAGGATTTGACATCTTGCTCCAGCATCACCTACACCAACTCACTCCATTTTGTATCTCACACCTCCAAAATAGTTTAATTGTTAGATAGGTGAAATAAAGTGGCCCTATTGGACACGGAAGAGGGAGGAGTGAAAATAGGAAGAAGAAATGTCAACAATCTGAGATATGCTGACAACACCATAATACTAGCAGAGAATCTCACAGACCTGGAACAACTACTAAGGAAGATCAAAGAAGAAAGTGCAAAGTGTTGGGAAACAAGCCTAATTTTGAGGAAATTATAATTAGCTCAAATATTGCGAGAGAGAAGCTCCCAATGTGACTTCATGAGATCTAACCAAATGTCTACAGGAGTTCTAAGAATCTGGCATGGAAAGGCACTGAGACAGACCAAACTCCAAATTAAAGTCTAAAATATTTATTAATGCAATAAGCAAACATCCAATAAGGCACACCCACACACACACTAGAAGGATAAGTGGGAAAGAGCGAGAGCGGGGGAGGCAGAGAGGGAAACCAGGATAGAGAGGGATATACTTATACCCGAGAGACTCCTCAGGACTTCTGGCGGTGAATACGGATGGATTCAGTGGAAGGGGGCATGATCAGCAAGAGAGGGGGGTCACGGGAACTATCTCAGAGTGCAGACCAACAGAGATTCAGCATGCACTTCCAAGGTAGCACAAGGTCTGCTAAAATTCAGGGGTTTTTATAATAAGGGCGATTTCTGCCTTCTAGCCATGAGTCAAACAATAGGTGGACAAAGGCTTGATGGGTTTACCATTGTTTACCTAAGCATGGGCATAGTCTAAACAATGCATTTGGTTTCAAAACTATCAAGGTGAGGAAGCTAGAGAAAGGGGTGCAATCAAATCTGATCACTGTCCCATTAAGTGTGAGACTAAGACAAACAAGACTCTTTTCCAGTATAATAGGATATTCCCAAGGGCAACTCCCAAACCTGCCTGTCCAGGAAATCTCTAGTGGTCTTGAGCAATTTCAGCATTGCTTACCTGACCTTACATTTAGGGGATTATGGCTGCCATCTCCCAAGGGTCAGGGTGGGGTCATAGGGAACTCCATATGGCTAAAATATATAAGAAAAATGGAGCACATTTGCTAACAGAAGGCAGGCTTACTGTTGAACATAAAGAAAACATAAATAATGACCACAGAGAACTTACACACATTCAAACTAACCAATGAGGAAATAGAAATAGTAAAAGTGCTCATATCTGGGATCAAACATTGATCGGAATGGGGAATGCAGTCAGGAAATCAGGAGAAGATTAAAAATGGGAAGGGTGGCTATGACTTTTTCTGAGGACTTTTATCCCTAATTATTTTTTTCAAAAACATAGATTTCAAACAGAATTGTAAAGGTATTTTTAAAGCATTAAAAATAATGTATTATTATGTAAAACACTCATTTCAAAATGCACATTGTTGTTTTCTTCTGACCTGAGAGCTTAATCGCAACAGTTAGAGATGTGCAAAATCCAACTGATAGCTTTATTCTGATTAGTTCGGGAGGTGCAGATATGTTCATTCATAATGCAAGTCATAATGATTAGAAGTATCCCTGCTTCTAGAAAAGTTATATTTGATCTCAAATAGTTTCAAATAGTAATTTCTCAACAAAAGACCTTGTCAGCAGTCATGTGACTTCTTAGCTTTCTATAAATTTAGTGGATAAATACTGACAAATTACCATTTTAAAAGCCTTTTATTAATATTCACACTAGTTAATCAGCACTAGGTGTAATTAAAATTACATATAATTTCTGGATTCTAATAAGAAGTCCAAAACTCCTCCACAAATGCCAGGCACGGCACCTGCTAATGTTTCGCTAGGGAAATAATTCAAATTAGAAGGAAGCTAATTGTTATGGAACAAGATAAAATGCCATTAGGCTAATAATGCACATTATAATAATGCCATTATTGTAATGGTATAGAATCTCCTTACAGTGTTTGTTTTGTATCTCAAACAAAATAGAGAAAGCAGAAAGGGATAAGGGATGTTTATAAGATGAGAAGGGTTGAATGGTGCCTCTGTAAACTGGATTCCAGATGGGTAACTTAGGGTGCATCTACATGTTGGCGCATTTTCGACCCGAAGCCCATAAACTGAAGTTGTGTACTAAGAGCATAAGCCACAGAAATCACTGCTATACAGTTCAGTACAGGCTGGAGAACTCTCAAAGAGGCTTTTAATCTTTGTTCCAATATTTACAATATCTCACACCAAATGACAAAATGCTCCGCTCACTATATAGGTCAACAACACCACACAGGGTATTGGAGCTCCTCCCTTATTTACACATTCATTGCTGGAGCTTCTAGTCAAACCCCTTACTGTTGTGTAACACAGTTTCCAGTTCCCCATGCAGCATGACTTTGCAGTATTGAAGCCTGTTTATGCCATGTCCTGCCTGTGTGTCATCATATTCCTGTGACACAGCACTCTTCCAACTGCTTGCTTATCATGGCTGCCACATGACCTATAGTAACCTTTTGCCTTTGTCCCATATTTGTCCTCTAAGCCATTTTCCTCTGGATACATTCATCCTGACACTACAGTATAGACATAATATAGTTTGACATGACTTTAAATGTTGCAGCTCCATCCTACACAATCCTGGGATTTGTAGTTTTACAAAATCTTTATCCTTCTCTGCCAAAAAGTTCTGGTGCCTCACCAAACTACAAATCCCAGGATTCTGTAGGATGTGGGCATTGCATTTTAAATAGTATCAGATTGCATTTATGCCTACACTGTTGATGCATTCTATGACTTTTTTTGCTTCAAAGTCTCTGGCATTGACAGTGCAATGTGGGATACAATAAACTTCTGCCCGCATGAAACAGTAACCCAAAGAATAAGAGGACCTTTTTTTTTTCCCTGAAAAAGATTCAGGGTGATAGCTGGGGCTGTGACCAGTTAAAAGACCAGCTAAAGGTTTCTGATGCTTGTGCATCATGACAGAACTATTCTGTCTTGGCTGTCACCATGTTCTTCTGAAACAAGAAAGGCACCAAGCAGTCACAGGCAAAAGAAACATAGAAACATCCTTAAGTCAGGAAGACCTTGGTGACTCAGCAAACTATCAGATAGATTAGAAAAGAGTTTACACCCCTTCCCGTCACATGTGTCCCAATAGCTGCTGTAGGTAGATGGGCCAACTAGAATCTGGGGGGTTGTGGGTGGGAAAATCAGTGCCAAGAAGATGTCCCAAGCTCTAATTCTAGTTCTAACAGGGGAACTATGCAAACATTTTCTGGTTAGCCCCATGTAGCTCTGCATTTCTTTCATTTCTGTATTCATGGGGTTTACAAATTTCTCCTTTTGGCTAACAGGACCCCTGGTGACGCAGTGGTTAAATGCTTGTACTGCAACCACTCACTCATACACCACAAGGTTGTGAGTTCAGTACTAGCCAGGGCTCAGGCTAGACTCAAGCCTGCATCCTTCCGAGGTCACTAAAATGAGTACCCAACTGTTGGGGGGCAATGAGCTTACAGTTGTAAACTGCTTAGACGACCCATAGCACGGTATGAAGCAGTATATAAATGAAGCTGCTTTTTGCTTTGCGCTCAGTATGATATACATGCAACAAAGGAAGAAAATTATTTTTAAAATTAATAAGCATCAATTAAAGAGCAGTTAAATATTAAATGATGAAAACTTCATGGAACAGGGCTCACCTATAAAAAAAAGTGGAGTTCTCCAACTGGGGTATTGCTACTCACAGTCCCTGTCTTAAATCCCTACCAACCTTGCTTCTCTAAGTGGCGGGACATAATAAGTGAACTTCTGATAATGACTATAAGTTACAAACATCTGTAATCATTCTGTCCATATATGATAAAACTAATATTTAAGAATATTTCATTTCAATCAACCTCACCAATTACTTGTCAGGTGGGCTGAAATCCATCCTCCAGATCTGGGCAGTATTAATAGCACCTGACATTTCTGTGGAAAGTGCAGAAAATTCTGTTTCAGAAAATACTCTCTCTCTCTCTCTCACACACACACACACCCCTTTACATGTGAAACCTTCACAAAAAAGTCTTGAAGTGTAAATAGCCTTTGAAAACTGGGCAGTTTTTAAAGACTACAGTCACCCCCATTTTGTGGCGGATTCATTCCAGAGCCCGCGCAAAAATGGAAAATCACCAATATTCAAGCCTCATTGGCTTGAATAGCAGTATGCATCTCTACATGCCCCATTTTGACCCCCTCCATTTGCCACCTGCAAACGGGTGAGGGACATGGACTCCAAGTCCATGAAAATGGAGAGGCGACTGTATTTCAGTGGAGGAAAAAAAATCTGTTGAATTTATTTATTTAGTTCTTCAAGATTGAAATTAACAAATAATGCATTACTACCATTTGCAATGATACTCTCTCTCTCTCTCTCTCTGTGTGTGTGTCTGTGTGTCTAGGTCTCTGTGTTATTTCCATATATTGTCATCTTTATCCTTTTATTTTCCAGAGCTGTTTGATAACACAACTACTGTAGTGTCTAACTCCTTTCCAGTTGAAACTGAGCCTCCTGGCCTTCTTAATGACCTTCCATTGAACATGTTATTAAATGACAGATTTGCTGGACTGATAACATACCATAACATCCTTTGCAGGTGTCTTTGCATGCCACCAAGAGCAGATGTTAATCCCTGCAGGCTAAATCACAGCAAGATGTATGAAAAACTGAAAGACAAGATGCCATCAGACAGATATGCTTTTGAGTACTCTCCAATACAAGGAGGAATAATTGAAAAACCCTTTAAATACAAAAAGAGGAGATGTGAGGAGGAAATATGTACTTAATCTATCTGACAGATTACTTGCAGCTGGTGGCAAAACACTAGGATATTTTTAACTAATGTGAATGATTATCTTCTTCCATTGTGTCTGAAGATATTTGCTGTATTTGTGTTTTTTGGACTTTATTTTTACTTTTTTATTTTTTTTATTGAATTAAAATACACATATACAAACACACATCTCCTCCCATACTATTCTAACTTAACATAACCTACTTTAGTTACTTCACATTCCATACTTTCACAAACACTTTTTACTTTTAAAAGAGTTTGCTAATGGCAGTATTCCAGAAGTGTTTACAGAACAGGTGTCATTTATGTTACTAGAAAAAGAGGGCCATATACTGCCACTCTTACTTATAATATTTTGTATCAATAAGTATGAGGGGGGATTCACTTAAGTGAAAAACAGCATACTAGCTGCTCACAATGTTATTTAATTTTTAGCCTTGAACATTTGTATTTTCTGCCAAATTGTCACTCAGTGGAGTGTACAATAAAACAATGCAAAGTTCACAAAAATTTGGCACATAAACCTAATTCTAAAATACAATGTATCTGGCACGAATAAAAAATGATAGGCTGAAGGCATTGTACATCAGTATATTTTTTGATAGTGTCATCATTATCATAACAGACATAGAACTACCAGGTGGTAGATGGTAGTTACTGTTATCATATGGCAAACACATTCATGTGACTAAGAAAGTATCTTGTTTCAGGACTTAGCTTTAAATATAGTTTTCTTTGGAGTATGTGGGTTAATTGATTGTTTGAAAGTTCACTTGCATTGGAAACCAAAACAATTGCTATAACATTACAGTGAGTCCTGAACATCCATGGATGTTCAAGTCCTATTATATACAAGAAAACAGTGCAATGGTGTTCCTAACATAAAATGGCAAAATCAAGGTTTGCTTTTTGGAATTTATATATTTTAAAAATATTTTCAAACCATGGATGGTTGAATCTGTGAATAAAGAATCCATGGATACAGAGTGCTGACTGTAACAGCAATGAGATTGTTTGTACTGCAGAAGTGCAGAACTATTAGAACAGCAGCTTGGGAGGCTGTCTGTTTAATAAAGCACAGGTGATTTCCCTAGCCACCTCTTACCTACCTCCAAGCATTAATAAACTACACCTTTCAAGAACTAGGATGCTCCTTCAACTGTTGTTGGACTACAGCTCTAAACATTCCCCAGCACTGGGATGCTAACTGGGGCTTTTGAAACTTGTTGTTTAACAATATCTGGAGGGGTACAGGATTTTTACCTTTGCCATTGAAACAGTTGCTCTCTGGTGCAAAGTGTGAACAGTGTAACAAGGCCAGTGTGGCATTCTACTCCCCTGGAAGAGAACAGCATCTTGCCATAGTCAGATCTGTAAATTTCCATAAGATCTCAGGTCAAATAGAAAGTAACAGTTATGAATACTATTAGTGTGTAGTGATAGATTATTTGATGGACTACTGTAATATACTGTGGTTCACATTTAGCAATGTGAACATTAAAATGCATTTGTAACCTTAAGAATTTGCCCTAAATTAGTACTACTCAAGTGGTCTTCCAGGGACTAGTGCTGCTCCACAAGCCATTGGCCACTCATGCTTAGCAAGTTTCCAAGAAAGAATGAAGCAATTGTAGCCAGTGGCCATTAATACAGTGCCAGCCTCTGCACCTTGGAAAGAAAACAGCTGTTGGGTCCCCACATCAAATAGCTTGGGAAACCCTGCTCTAAATAACTTGCCTTTCACTTATCTGCTCAGAAAGTAAACTATGGGTCAAGGCGTGCTTTTGGCAAAAAATAAAATAAAATAAAAACTGGTTTCAAGATTTCAAGAAAGTTACAAAATTCTGTCTTTAATTGTGCAGGTTCTGAAGATGAGAGGGAAAAGAAAGGACATCCCTTTTATTCTTGTCTATGTTTTGCAAAATACCTTTGACAGATTTAGTTCAGTACAGGCATTTATTTGCAGGTAATGATTTGGCACCCATGCAGCTCTTAGGAGCTTTGTGCTGACTTCCAAAAGACAAATGAAAATTAACAAGGATAAAGGACAATTGAAACAAGACATTACCTGATTTGGTATACCTGTGTATCCAGCTTGCAATATTCAGCTGTGTTAACTAATGAGCACTGCTTCCCACAGATGTTTTTGCCTGACTTGGAATGTAGAATGGAATTAGATGCATGTAGAATCAAAGCTCATCAGATCAGCTTCTTTGCAGAAACATACTTAAGGTGTGTGTTCTTCAATATGTTTTTCGATGGATACCCAGTCCATGCTATCTGTGTCCACGCTATGGATAATATTTTACTCCATTAAACCTGTCCTTGTAAACAACAACAGTTAAAAAATGGTGCCATTCAAATATTTCATCATCATGTAAGACAAGAACTAATCAAGGTAGAATATCATTTATATTTAAATCTAAGCAAACTACAAATGTTCAGGGCAAAAGTACTTGTATGTTTGCATGTGGCATCCTCTAGCATGCCACCATTAGAAGGCAGGACATAACTCTGCAAAATAGGTAAGTTGGGGGGGGGTTGGATAGTTACTGACAGTACTTGAAAATACCAAGTGATTCTAAACAATGTCAAAGAGAGCTCATTCATCTTTCAAACTAGACAATCAATTGAGATCAAAATGGCCTCTGTGAAAGCACTGCCTTCAAGTTATTGGGTAAAAAACCCCACCATGATATTATCTCAAAAATCACTCAGGATTTTAATTGTGAGGTTGTGAGAAAAGTGGGGAACATTCCAGACTGTAAAAATTATAGGGCTGTTAAACTTGCAGACCAGGTTATGATGCTAGAAGGAAGCTATCTCACAATATGGACTTTATAGGAAATGAAATTTTGCCAATTGTTTGGTTTTTATCCAGAAAGATATCATCAAACTGGTATCGTTTCTTAAAAGAGAAAATATTAAGAAAAAATAAGAGAGAGCTGCAGTTGGTGTTATTGACCTTGACAAAACATTTGCTGCAAAACCAAGAAATGTTACATGGTGGAAGGGAAGGTTATATAATGAAGATAGCTAGTAAGATACATATGGACATATTAATAAAATCATAGTGGGGATAAAAAAAAGCCAACATGCTAAGTTTTTTCATATGCCATCTTTCCATGTTTCCTCATAGACATTCTTACTGCATATTTCAGACTTAAAACTGTGACATATGCCTTAGATCTTATAGATCTATAATAGCTTGTTTCCTCCTTTTTGTGATTTATATTATGATGAAATCAAGGAGATTCAGCATTTATGTTTACAGTTTAAACAAGAAACAACTGGAAACTGATCAAAAGCCTACACTTGAGCAAGTTTATTCAAATTAAGTTTTATTAAACTCAATAGGGCAGGGGTAGGCAACCTTTCCCCTTTAAGGGCCGAGGGACTTCAGCTCCCAGAAGCCTCAGCCATGTTGGCCAATAGTCCCATGTTGGCCAATAGCTCCTGGGATTCTGGGAGCTGAAGTCCCTCGGCCCTTAAAGGGAAAAGGTTGCCTACCCCTGCAATAGGGCTTGCTTCCATGGAATAGTTAAAAGCAGGAGGGAAAGGAGAACATCTGGCCATAAGAATTAAGATCAGGCAGCAAGTTGCTTCTTTTTTAGTAAGTTAATACAATCTTATATAAATACACATGTTCATCTTACTTTTCAAAACTGCAGAAGTAAAGGCCTAAGCAGACTGCCAGAAATAGTGCACATTAAATTGAGGCACTGCCCTGGCTCAGTACTAGGGAATCATGGGAACTGTATTTTTTTCTGGGACATTGAGCCTTCTCTGTCAGAGAGCTCTGGTGCCACAATAAATTACAGTTCCCATGATTCCCTAGCACTGAGCCAGGGCAGTGCCTCAATTTAATGTGCACTATTTCTGGCAGTCTGCTTAGGCCCTAAGTCTGAGTTTTTTTAAAAGGCAGTAGTGATATGGAAAGAGGTGAATCATTTTTAAAAATTAACAAGATATATTTCTTTTTATTTTTTATGTGATATGGCTATAGAAGAGCAGGCATAAATGAATAGCTGTCAAATCTGATTTTTTTTTCTCATGTAATTTACTAAGTAAGAAAAAAAGGCTACATGGGAGTAATGAAAGGGATAAATCTTTTGTGGATGAAATTGGTGTTTCAAGAATATAGGACTGAAGACTGAGGGAGCAGCCTTAAAATAAATAATTATATTCTTGAGTCTTCTTGGGAATCTGCTATTGTAATATCACAGTGTGTTACATATAATTTCACTTCTGATACTGTGAGAAGGTTTTAACATGGAATGCTTGACAAAATTTCAAACTCTTCTTCAACTGGATTTGTGACTAAATTAAAATAAAAATAATTTGGTCCAACAGACCTCCTGAAATGCAGCATAATGTGTATTCCTTCACCTGTGCACATTTTGAAATGGCTCCCAATCATGTGTAGTTTTGAATTAAAGTTTAAGAAGTCACAGCATTTTCTGCATCAATCACAGTAAGTATTGGACCTCAAGCTACAATTGGAATTTATATACAGATGGAGAAGCCAGTAGCCTTAAATAACCATAATTGAAAGGCATCATATATCACCACTCTCTTTGTCACTGTCTTATTGCATGGAGACCAATATTTGGAAGAGGGGAGCCTCCTTTTATGTGCATAGGCCAAGGGTAGGCAACCTTTTTGAGCTGGGGCCAGGTTGCTGTCCCTCAGACAATATGGCCCCCCCCCCCCCGCAAAGCACCATGAATAAATAAATAAATAAATAAATAAAAATTAAAAAATAAAAAAAAAATAAATGCATGCACACTCTCTCAGCCCCAGAAAATCCATGGCAAACCCCTGTGGAGATTTTGCCAAGAAACCCCCAAGAACAAGTAATAACAACAATAATCAATATCATCATGGTGGGCGGCGGTGGCAGCAGGGGGCAGCGGCGGCAGGACCGGCCTGGGGCCGTTCCAAAGGCCTCAGGGGGCCGCATCCGGGCCCCTGGGCCTTAGGTTGCCTACCCCTGGCATAGGCGTTCAATGGAATTGGGAGCCCTGAAAAATCAAAGTCCACATTTACATGAAAAGCCTTCACACATAGAGGAGGCAATGGCACCACCAGGGGAATGCAGACCACACTGAGTGACACCACAGAGGGCAGTGTCACTTGGTGGGGTGGTACATGGGGGGGGGCACTGCCTTCTGAGTTGGGCAGATTTGGAAGGCTTGTGGGGAAAGGATTTCTGCCTTCTGAGTCTGGCAGACTGAAGGCTTTTTTTGGAGGGGGGGAGTTGCTGCCTTCCGAGTCCAGCAGACTCAGAAGATTTTTTTTTGGGGGGGGTGGCTGTTCACTGCCTTCTGAGTTCATTCCCCTGGTGGGGGCTGCAGCAGTCTGTTGCGGGGGGGGGGAGGCCATAAGGCAGTCTCCCCACACACACACACACACACCAGGTGACGCTAGTAATGCCACTGAGAGGAGGCATTCCTCTTCAGATTGTCCCTTTTCACACATGGGGAGAAACAAACAGAGAGGGAAAGGGGTGCTGCACTCCCCTGATCACATGTTTATTTAATTACATAAACAATTGAAAGAATCAAGTCATGGAATATGTCATTCAGAAGCCATAATACAAAAAATGCTGAATTGGGAACCCCAGAACTGCGTCACATTATCTGGGCTCCCCATAATATAAGGCTCTTCCCTATGGAAAACCTCATGCTCCTACATTATGGCTTAACTATAAAGGTAACACACTAGGTAAGAGTGACCGAGGAAGTGACCAAGGACATTTTAGGCTTTTTACTCCTTAAATTTGTGGGTAAGGTGAAAGTGGAGCTTGAATTTTCAAGCGATGTATACAAGGTCTTAGATGGCGCTGGGCTCTTAGAACCAGTAATCCAGTAATCTGTCCAGGGTCTTGAAAGTCCAGTAGCTAGCCAAACCATTTTTGCACTATATATCCTTTCCCCCTGTGCATTCTTCTTTATTTGTGCTCTGGGCTATGTATAGCAGAAAGGATTCTGCTTGTCCTGATGGTTTCTCGCCTTATCTGTATCAGCTCCTTTTGGTTGCCCTTCCTCTCTTGGGGATTGGCTGTGAATGACACTAAATTGTTGAATGAGATGTTTTCAAATACTTCATATTTAAAAGGCTCATACAGGTGTTTGTTTACAATCTGAATAGGGTAAAACAGGTATGGATTGGCGCATAAGGCCTGCTTCCCATATCCTTATATCACCATTTGCCTGGTAAATCTATTATTCAGCACACAAACACACACACAGAGAAAATCCCCAAAGGTGCAGTAAGAATTTTTCAATTGAGCACACTTAGGAAGCTTCTGTGAGCAGGATCTCTGATATGGCATATTCTTGATTGCAGGAGCTGGATTATGCTTATAAAACCCTGCTCAGATTTTTTCAGTGTAAATGTGTTAGATATTTCTAGATATTTCTAGAAGTGTGGCAATGAACGGTCAGTAGACCAATATTTGCATCCACATACCAGCTGCATTTTGCCTTTGTTTAGTCAACTTTGCTGGTCTCTTTATATGGCATTTACACTATAGAGTAATAATAATAATAATAAATAAAATTTATTTATATTTTCCCGCCTCTCCCTACAGATCGAGGTGGGAGCACAAGGATAAAATGTACAACACTGTACAATAATACAATATGTAAAACATGATAATAAAAACAACAACAATAAAAAACAATAAAAACAATAATAAAACAGCATATAATCAGTATAAAGACTGCGAGGCGATCTATACCATAGTGGTAATCAAATTCTCACCGCGAGGTCCATATAAGATGATAATATTTTATCTTATTATTCAGTTAGGGAGATCAGGTGGATAGGCCCACTGGAAGAGCTCCATCTTGAGTGCCTTCTTAAAGGCCTCTAGCATAGAGATAAGGCAGATCTCTTCCGGCAGGCTGTTCTATAGCTTGGGGGCCGCAGCTGTGAATGATCTTTGGGAAGTTGATGTTAGCTTGGTTTTACAATAATTTAATAAATTCTTCCCTGATGTTCTGATAGTGCGGGGTGGATTGTGTGGGGAGAGGTGTTACTTCAAGTAAATAAGACCCAAGGGCTTTATAGGTAATGACCAACACTTTGTATTGCGCCCGAAAGCTAATCGGAAGCCAGTGAAGAGCTTTTAGTACAGGAGTAATATGGTCTGTTCTAGATGATCTGGAGACCAACCCTGCTGCTGCTTTTTGAACCAGTTGAAGCTTCCAAACTTGGTACAAAGGTAGCCCCATGTGGAGTACATAGGGCAACACTTGTTAATTCATCACATAAGATTGTTATCAGCTGTCTAGTCTGAATTTCAGCTATATTGGGCCAAAAATATCTCAAAATTTTAATCCTGTCCTGGGATATTAGTAGTAGGCATGAGAATCTGGAGGTGTGGGAAAGGGGAAATGCTGTATATTCCTATAGGTTCTGAAGCCGTGCTCAGAGACTTTCACTATAAACTCCTTCTGTTTTCCAAATCTAATATCTCTCATTCAGCTGGAAAGGGCTATAGTGTAGAGTTATGGGAAATTAACATAACAATTGTTTTTAAAAATATTGGCAGTGTTTTTAGGTCTGAGGGTAACTAAACAACCTGGCATTTTTATACTCAGATTATAATAAGAAACTCTAAAGGGAGTCAGTCTTCTCCCTTTTTTTTCCCTTTTTGTTCCTTTTAAAACTTTAATCCATCTGGCTGTCTTAGATTTTGCAACATCCTTCAGTACTCTGTCATTACCCTTTTTAAAATGTAATTTCCAATCTGCCCAACCAACTCTTAATTGTTGTCTTATCCCAATAGCAGCTTTAAAGTGGAAGACTGAGGCATCTGCAGGGAGTGTAAACAATAGCTAGTTCATCATCATTATTCCATTTCTTCATCATTAATCTATTGAAAAAATGTGACATGCTTTAATGGGGAAGTGGAAGCACCTGTTCCTTCATCTTTCCATTTTTTAAAAATAACTTGATTAAAAATACCCAGCACTTTTTCTGGTCATAACCTCCATTAACTATCTTAGCCTTTCCAGAATGTTCATACCACTATATTCTTCACTGGAAAGATTTGGTGTCTCTTCCTAAATAAAATGAGGTAGTGCTGTCATTATCTCTGTATCATCCCAAGTATAGATAGTTTTGAAATGGAAGCTTAGAATAGAGGTGGATTGTTATTGTTATTGTTGTTGTTGTTGTTGTTGTTAAGAAAAAGGCAACTTCAGAATTACAAGTGTAGAGTCTGGGCCAGAAAATCTTGTTCAAATCTGGAATGAGAGTGATTTATTTTCTCTTATCCCCCCCCCCTTTTTTTTTTTTTTTTTTTTTTTTTTGGCTATGTGAAAACAGCACATGACATAGATATGTTCCTAGGCAAAAAAAAAAAAAAAAAAAAAAGACAAATGCAAAAAACCCCTACAAAAGATCAGAAAGATAAGTATAGCACCTTGGGTATGATGAATGAAATACAGTTTAGGACTTCGTTGTAGGCACCAAAATTACAGACGGCACAATAGAATGGGGTGAATGATGGATGTGGAGCTGAATTTAAAGTGGCAGAAACAGAAGGATCTGACTGACCAGCCAACCAACACTATACATCCCAGGGTTCCAGAGACTTCAACAAAAAACACTTTAAACTGTTTTGAATTTTCATTTGTCTTTCAGTTTTGGAAAGGAGAACTAGAAAAGCAATAAACAATGGACCAGTCCTATGATATATTACTTCAACATTCCTCTCTCAAAGCAGTGGGCTTTGATAGTCTGCTTAAACCATTTATTGTGAATATAAATCAGATTGTCACAAAAGTTTTCTTTCCTTTTTTCCTTTGGCAATCACCCTGCTGTTTTCCTTACATAGAGAATTTGTGGTTAAATATGTCAGGATTTTGTGTTTGTTTGTTTCACAGACATTATGTCTATGCATTTGGCTCTCTCCACATTTAAATTGCTACAAATCTTCAAAAGTGCATAGTTTTAAAGTCAGTTTGATCATCTCCCAAATCAGTAAGAATCGGATCATTTTGATTTGGCATGCGGAATTCATTCAAATCTGAACCACACCTCTAAGATGTAGCTGTGTAATAATAATAATAATAATAATAATAATAAGCAATTGGGACAGCTTACAACAATAAAATACCACAATGTACAATTCCAGACCCACCCACCCCTTAAAATAGTATTAAATATCACAAGAGTTAAAACAATAAATAAAGGATAAACAATTAACAATAGAAAGAAAATCAATATAGTAGGCAGACCGTCAGCAATAAATGTGGCAGCAGGTTGGGGGAGGAAATAAACTTGCTCCTTGGCCAGGAAACTAGTCAGGAAAGGCCTGCCTGAAGAGATCATCTTCACAGCTTTTTAAAAGCTGTTTAAATCTGATGGATCCCATCCAGCAGGCTGTTCCATTATCCGGGAGCGGTTACCGAAAAGGCCCATTGGGAAGTTATAAACAGCCTAGTTTTAACAGGCTGAAGCAGATTCCTCCCAGAGGACCAAAGTGTGCAAGTTAGGTTATAAGGAAGGAGACGGTCCTGAAGATAGGTTGGACCCAAGCCATTTAGGGCTTTAAAGGTGATAACCAACACCTTGTACTGAGCCCGGAAACTAATCGGCAGCCAGTGAAGTTTTTTCAGGACAGGTGAAATGTGATCTCTTCTAGATGTACCAGAGACCAATCTGGCTGTAGCCTAAGAGAAAAAAACATTTCAGGTGGATAGGAAAGAAATGAAAACCTACATATTCCTGCCTCAAAGATTACCCCTACCAGCATGTAAAAGTTCTCCATAGCTCCTTTTTCAAAGTGGTAAGATCCTAAACCAGTACACTCTTGTTAAGGACACTATTTTGCTGAAGATTCCCAACATCTTTCTTATGTCATTGAACTGAATAGTCATATTACAATCCATTTCTTCAAACATTTTGGCCTGTTTTCTGTCCAAAAGATCCTGCAAGAAGCATACAGAGGAGAGAAAAAGGCCACATTAAACTATAATGAAAATATAATGAAAAGCAATCATAATCACAGTTCCAAAAATCAAAAAGATATCCAAAAGTTGTAAAAGTGCCAGGTAGAAAGTTCTACATTTTCATCCCAAGAACTGAGGAGGTCTCTCCTATATTCCCCACCAACTGTAGCTCAAAATCAGAGGTGGGGTAATATGTACCCCCACAATTTTTTTTTTGCAACATCACATCTCTCCAGGCTCACTGGACTTCCATTTTTTTTAGAATTCAAAGATATAGCTGTGTTAGTCTGTAGAATCAGCATGTATAGAGATCTTGTAACACCTTTGAGGCTAACTGAATGAAAGAAGTTGGCAACATCAGCTTTTGTAGGAAGTAGGCTGAGGTCTACAAATGCTCATGCTGCCAACTTCTTTCTTTCAGTTAGTCCCAAGGTGCTACAAGATCTCTCTACATATTGATTCTATTTTTCTGGCTAAGAAAATAGAATAATAAAAAGGAATGGGAATTCCTCTTCTAAAATTATCAAAGCTCCTCTTCTTTCATTATTCAACATCCCAAAATACCAGTTTTTCAAAACCAGAAGCTGAATTTTAAAAATCTGTGGAGCTCCCAGAGGTTCCCTGGTGCAGATGATTGCCCCCCATGGACCTACTGCAGTTACCTGCCCCTGTTGTAAAGAAGCAGAGGCAAGACCTCCATGGGGAGTTTGGATCAGGCATTCATATATACATACAAGACCACACAGACTAATTAGCATTGTTTGTTCTTGTTTATTTCTCCTGAGATTATCCAGAATTTGATCCTTCTAATGATGGATGAGAGTGGAGTTTACAATGAGATGAAGTAGAATAAGCTTGCTAGAGAAGTCATTAAAAGGAATTATAAAATCATTCAGTTGTAAATAATTCTACAGCTAGATTTGGCTGACTGTAGTCTACAGACCTTTTCTGTCCTTCCAGAAGTAACAAGGCAGTGGAAGAGGATGTAATCACTCCTAAGGGTGCATCTACACTGTAGAAATAATTCAGTTTGACATCACTTTCAAGCTCAATCCTATGGAAACCTGAGATTTGTAGTTTACAAGGTATTTAGCCTTTTCTCCAAAGCATGCTAGTGCCTCCCCAAACTACAAATCCCAGGATTCTGTAGGTTGGAGAAATGGCAGTTAAAGTGGTGTCAAACTGCATTATTTCTACAGTGTAGATGCATCTTGTCTGAATCCTGTTGCTCCAGGATTCCTCTCCTCCACTTTATTTCTCTACCAGCTCTAATTTAACATACTTTAACTACTAAATGCTTGTCAAGTCACAATCTGAACACTCACAGAGAAATATCCTTAATTAGTATAGTTTTCCAAGGTTAAACTTTCCTGTAACATAAATAAATTGCTTCTTATTTGATCACTCTCTTATCAAGACACAGATAGTTCAGCCCAAGAAAATCTTAGGGTTTTTTTTTCCCTATTTCTGATATAATCCCATGCATTTCTTAATAAATGAAGGCTTCAAGAAAATATTATGAAAACTTTAGTAACCACCATTTCCATCCAGAAAGCACAAATGAATATATTACATTGAAGCAAATGAACTGATAAGAAAAACTTTCTCTCAGAATGGATCTACTGAAACACAGTTTTGTTGTAGAGCCAGGTCTCATTGGGTTAAATAGGGATGTAATTCTTCACTTCGTTCCTTCTCAAAGGTAGCAAAAAGTAATTTCAGCAGTTTCCTTGCAGCTGAAGTTTTTGAAAACCACACTTTGAAGCCTATTCACAGTTCAGGACTTATTCTGAGTAAAATTAGCATATGATTATTCCACACAGAAAATAGCATTTTCTGCACAGAAAACATAAAAAATGCATAGCAAATAATATTTCAATGGAGAAATTTTGTTCCCTGTACAGAAAATTAAGCCTCCTGACTCACTGGGCCATTGTGGTTGATGGGGGGGGGGAGAGCCTGGGGGTGTTCCCTGGCCTGCCAGAGCCCCAGCAAGCCTTGTGCTGGGCTGGGTGGGTGGGGATTGGACTGTGGAGGCTAGAGGGGGTAGTATTTCCATCCCAGCACTGAGACATTTCCCAGCAGGCACTGGGGTGGAGGTGCAGCCCAATTGGCTGTCACCATGGGCAAGCAATGCCCACGATTAGTGGGGGGCCCAGAGAGGGAGGAACCTCTACCCCTCCCAGTCCCTGATTGGTTAAAGAGCCTATATAAGGCCACAAAGTGCACAGGGACAGCTTCATTCTAGCTTGACTCTTCCCACTCTCCCTTCCTCTATTTTCAGTTAAGGCTGTGTTGTCACAACTTTCCAGGGGTGGTAGCATAGGTCTTAAATCTGGTGGGCATGGTTTCCAGGGCTTCATAGCACTAGATCAGGAATCCAACAGGGACCCGGGGGTGCTGGGAGTGTTACAGGGTTGCCATTGTGGGCACAACACAACATCTCCTGGTGACAAGAGGTAGAGATGCACACATACAATCAACCAGTAACCCAAGATACAAATGAGCAATTAACCAGTAACCCCTTTTATAATCCCAAAGTTTGACCATGACCAAGCAAATGGGTTCATCGACCAATCAGGGATTGGTCAATGAAAGATCCAGACCTCATGTTTTGCAGGCCAACCCTACATTACATCTGTTGTCAATAAAGTTGTGGCATTTTCCTTCCAACTGAAATGTGTTGTGGTCATTCTTGCAGCATCTCCCCTCCACTGCAAATGTGTTTTGTATGAAAACCAACCAGGTGCAATTTTCACACAGAATAAATATCAAATTAAAACATTTTCTGCTCAGAAAACATCATTTTCTTTACAGGTAATATTATTTTAATTATTTAAATTAATTAAAAATGCAGATGAATTATTTTCTGCACAGAAAATGCTTTTTTTCCCCCTTCACAAAACAACCAAGTGTGAATTTTGAGCAGAATATGTCCTAAACAGCAAAGATTCTCATCAGTCTAGGATTCTTCTCGTTGGGGTTTCTCAGTCATCAACAAACATCTTTGGCCATATTTTAAAATATTTTTGAATAGTCTTTCCATCCTCAGGTGAAAGTGCTGGGATATTTTGATTGACGAAGGGGGGAAGCAGACTGGCGGCTCTGCGCCGCCCTGGGAAGGTGCGCCGCAGCACCGTCGGTGCCCAAGAAAGGAGTTCTAAAATAGCACTCCTTTTATACATCGCTGAAAGTGCGCCCCAAAAGCGTGAGGTGCACTTTCGGCAACCCTTCCACCGCAGGGTGTGCGGACGCTGCGGCGGGAGGTTGCCCCCGGAGCGCCGGCCATGCAGAGGGAGGAGGAAGGGGCGCCGAGCGTGCGGCTGCCCCTCCCCTTCCTTGCACCGAGGATGGCTTTTTAAGCCATCTGCCGAGGCCCAGAGTCAAAGACATAATGTGCCAGTCCCATTAGGCTTCTCTGTGCTTATTTTAAATCTTCAGAGTAGCTCAGACTGTATTTTCTTACTACCAATAAGCTATTGTCAGCTATCCAAATTGTAGTGCAAAGTGTTTTAGCGACATTTGTCTTGAAGGAACACTTAAGATATATTAGCTATATGTTACCAGTGAAGATGAAAACTGCTAAAATTAGTTTGTTCAAATGAAACAACACAGGATCCTACATTTTTGGACTACAATGCAAGTTCCTACATTTTTAGACTGTCCTTAAGGTAGTGAGACTGAGGACTCCTGTGATGACATAATGATCAGAAACCTGACCAACTACATCACTATTCAGAAACCTAAAGACTTTACCCATAATATTGAAGGTGGAGTATTATGAGACCAGGTATCAGGTAAAAGAAATTAACTGTCATCCCAAAAGTAAACCCTTAGCCTTGAATAAAGATCTATTGTCATTTATAAAAGCAATGGTTTAGGCTGATATAGCATTTGCTACAATCACACTAAGGTTATGGTTTTATGTAACTATCAGCCTGTGGAGCCAGACTGCTAATTGCATCTCTTATTTACAATACCTATAAGATGTAAACCTTTCCCCTTTCCATTTTCCAGAAAAGAAGATGAAAAAGAAAAACCTCAACACTAAGTTGTAAAGATTACTGGGTTTCCACTCAGAGATGGCAATTAACCTGGAACAAGTCCAAAGAGACCTATTTTAGCCACCAATTCAAAATCTGTCTTTGTTAGCCCAAAGAAATATATATTGAGCCTAATTAAACCTTAGAGACTTTATAGGAATCCAAGAAATCATGCAGCATTAGTACACAGTCATGTAACAGGCACCAAAATGCAAACCAGCATACTCTGTTGAATGCAGTAGACATAAAGGTTCTATGGATGTCATCCACAGATACTCATTTACACTCAAGTCACATTTTTACTATTCTGGCAGTGTTAAAGAGACATTAAAACAGGTGTTGTGTAATTAATTGTATGATCATAATTCTGGCTCTGAGCAATGTAGTGCAGTTACTGCAGTTTGAAAGCTATAACAACTTTTATGTGTTCTGTTGCAATAACAGGTTGAAGATGTTTATATATAGGCTAATGTGACACTGGGAGGAAAAAGACCCAGTTACAGAAGTCTGAATATATGACTTGTTTTTGCTATCATGGATAGGCTCTTCCAGACATAGCCATAGTCTCTCCCTCCATCTTTCCCTCTCTCTTTCTCTTTCACAAACACAGCATTATTCATCAAGATCATGGGGTGGGGGGAGAAGTTGAAGCACTATCTGACTTTGATGATGGGTTAAAGGGAATCTTTAGCAAGGTTGCAAATAACACAAAACTGGGATAGGTAGCTAACACATTGGAAGATACGAACAGAATTCAAAAGGTCCTTTATAAACTAGAAAATTGGGTTGAAACTAATTGAATGAAATCCAACAGAGAGAAATGAAAAAGTCTTCATTTAAGCCACAAAAATCAAATTCACACTTAGTCCAAAACACACTACAGAAATAATCCAGTTTGAGACCAATTTAAGTACCCTGGCTCAGTGCTAAGTAATCCTGGGAATTGTAGTTTATTGTAGCACCAGAGCTCTCTGACAGAGGTGGCTAAATGTCTCACAAAACTACAATGCCCAGAATTTGCTAGCATTGAGCCAGAACAGTTAAAACTGTCTCAAACTGGATTATTTCTGCAGTTTACTTTGGACCTTAGAAACTGAGGAATACTTTGCTTTGTAGTAGATCATGAGAAAAGGACCTTGAGATTATTGTTGATCATTAATTGAGCATGACAAAGCAATGTGATGCTACAGCAAAGAAAGCAAATTATATTAATAATAGTTTAACCTGCATTATTAGAACTGTAGTTTCTAAGACAAGGGAAGCAATATTCTTCATTAGTCAGGTCTCCTCTGAAGTACTCCATTCAGTTCTGGGTGCCTAATTTTAAGAAGGATATAGACAAGTTGGAGCAAAGTTGAAGAAGGGCAACAAAGATGATAAGTGGTATGGAGAACAAAATATATGAAGAACGGTTGAGGGAGTTGGGCATGTCCAGCCTGGTGAAGAAAAAACTGAAAAATGACATGATTGTACTCTTTAAATATCTAAAGGGCTGCCACAGAGAAGAGGGTGAAAGTTTGTTCTCTGATATTGTGTCTCAGAAAAAAATACAATTCCCATGATTCCCTAGCACTGAGCCAGGGCAGTTAAAGTGGACTCAATTTGCACTATTTCTAGCAGTCTGCAAAGGCCCTGTGGCTACTATTAATAGGTTTAAGTTACAGCAGAGTAGATTTCAATGGAACATTAGAAGAGATTTCTTAACAGTAAGAGCTGTTCAACAATGGAACCAATTGACTAGAAAGGTGATGGGGTATCTTTCTCTGGACATCTTGAAAGAGAAGCTAGATAGCTACCTGCTGGGGTAGCTCTAGTTGGAGGTCCTGCATTGAACAGTGGGGTTGAGTTTGATGTCCTAGGTGAGCTTTTCCAACTCTATGATTTGATGTTTCCATGAATCTTATGTTTTCCTGATGTCTCCAATACAAAGAAGATTGCTGTTTCCCCACAAATTTTTACCATAGGAAAACAGGAATCCTGATTAGGAATCCTTGGCAGTGGAAGGAGAAGATATTTTACAGGTTAAAGTCTTGTCATTGCCAGTTTTCATGAAGATTGCTGTTTCCCTAAGTAACAACATAGCAAATGCAATATGATCATCTGAGATGCAGAGAAATATAAACAGAGTACACTGAGCACCACAGAGAGCACAGAAGGCAAATGTGGGACATTGCCTGATGCTTGTCTTTACTTGTTTCAAAGAGATCCTGCATTTTTATTTTTATTTTGCAGTTAGTCTCCTACAAGGCCTGCTTGACTTCTCTCTCTCTCTCTCTCTGTGTGTGTTTGTGTGTGGGAGAAAGAGAGAGAGATGTCTAAACCAGATGTCATCCTTCCTATGTTGCAAATGCAAAGTTGGAGAATAAGAGCTTGCAAAATATCACACAACCGCTTTCTTCTTGATACTGAAGATGAGAGGGGGAAATATGATAAATAGTCTCTCACACTGTAAATTATTGGCTTTAAAGTAGGACATGGCTTATCTTCTAGTGAAGGGTTGAAGGAACATTCTATTCCATTATGCCTGCAGATGTCCATCAGAGGTGCAATGAATGTGCTCTGGACTTTATTCCAGACTTTAAAGGTACTGTGCAATGTGTTTATTTGGGGGGATAGGGTCCATATCTATAGATAGCATTTCTTTAGCCTACAATATAAAAGTCAGAACACATTCAATGCACCCTTGACATCCCCCAGTTATCCCTGAGTATACCATTGACATATGCTGTTAGCATTCATTTTTGTGCAAGGCTTAAATTGAGGATGATGGGCCAAAGCAGACAGCCTGTAAGGAGTGGATGAAGCTGTTCTGACCATTATTGTTCTGAGATCATGGACCTCCCCTCAATACTGAAGCTCCTGAGGTGGGTTGCCACTGTGGTCCTGAATGGGCTGCTGACAGGAGCGAATTAAATCTGCTCCTTTTGCCAGCAGCTTTGAGCCATCTCAGGCAGCCTCAGAGCAGCTTCTGGCTGTTTCAGGGGCATGCATGGTCTACATGCCATGCCCCTGAAGCAACTGGAAGCTGCTCTATTGCCCATCTGTTTT
The DNA here is from genome assembly GCA_026167975.1 of Phrynosoma blainvillii. Lineage (NCBI taxonomy): Eukaryota > Metazoa > Chordata > Lepidosauria > Squamata > Phrynosomatidae > Phrynosoma > Phrynosoma blainvillii. Next base: position 247,183,317 of record JANUYF010000003.1, on the reverse strand, counting down.
GGGGGCTAAATCACCCAAAGAAGATACATATGGGCTCAACTAGTTTACCTTCTAATGAAACTGAAGGAGGGTTTCAACAGTCAATTAGGTGACCTTATCTAATCCAAAGATATATCTTCTGACTATTATTCCTGGATACAGTGGAAATGAATCTTCTGTCTCTCTTTTATTTTCTATATAAGAACTGATTGTAAATACTAACTACATATTGAAAAAAAAATCAAGATCTTGTTGGCATTACATTCCTCAGAAAAACAGAAGAGAAAAACAGAAGCCCAAAACACTGCAGACCTAATCAATAGTTCCTTTTATTAATCAAAAGGGTAATTGATCATAGAAATCATTTAATGTACAAAACCCATGTGTACAATCACTTGGACATCCCTGAATAATGATCAGACTTTAATTCTGAAGTAATTAGCAGGCTTCCTAACTCTTAGAATTGCTTTCTCTGTATATAAACAAGAGTTGTTGGTTAATTTAAAAACCCTCCCATTTTTCAATAGATTTTTTTAAAAAAACGGAATAACTTTGGATGCTAAACAAACAAAACTGAGTAACTTTGGATGCACATTTTAAGGTAAGACTTGAATGTGAAGTAAATGTAGGCTTGTATCCTGTTAGTGGCATATGCGGGCCAAAGTCCAATGCATAGTTGTGTATATATTTTTTTTGTCACAGAGCTTGGTCTCCTCTTGCCCTCTATGCAATGACTAACCCCTCTCCCCTCCAAATTCACTACTGCTGTGCATACACACACACAAACACACACACACACACACATTTTGTACTAATAGAGTGTGGGAACAGCTTGGAGAAGCATCCAGCTATATCTCCGTAGCCAGCTGAAAGACCCCAGTAGAACTCAGTACATGATGTAATTATTCTGCATCTGTTTATGGGGACATAGCCGGATGCTTCTCCAGTCCCCCTGTTCATCATCAATGGGATGGTTATGAGGAGGCCCTGCATTGTCTCAACTATGTTGTAGTATAGTTCCACATGCAAAATTATCACACTATGCTCTGCCATACAGGATCTTGGTCTAAGTGATAAGCAACAAGGCCCTGATTGACTGTCTAGTACAGGGGTAGGCAACCTTTCCCCTTTAAGGGCCGAGGGACTTCAGCTCCTAGAAGCCTCAGCCATGTTGGCCAATAGTCCCATGTTGGCCAATAGCTCCTGGGATTCTGGGAACTGAAGTCCCTTGGCCCTTAAAGGGGAAAGGTTGCCTACCCCTGGTCTGGTACCTAGGAGGAGCTTTGCCCAAACTGGTGCCGTTCAGTTTATGTTGACTATAGACATCAAGTTGGGCAAGTCTAATCAAGAGCACACTGTAATTTGTAATGTGGAGTATGAAATCCACCTCTGCCAAAATTCTCCCTGGATTTTTAGTATATCATAATACTAGAAATCAGAAGTTTCAGATGATGCTACAATTTTGTTACAATGTTGTCTTTGTTGATAGGCTACTTATAGTTGATAAAGTTTTGTACACTGCCTGTGTTGTACATGCATTTGTTAAATCACTTCTCTTAATACAGAAAATGCATTATCACCCTGTAAGAAGAACATGAACCTGGGGAATTACTAACATTCAAGTCTCCAATGGGATTCTTTATCCTGTGTTTATGGAGGTGACTAGGGAATAGACTGATAGAGACAATGCTTTTCAATGAGTCTGTGATTTATTTGGAGTTCAAACATACAAAGACAGTCTAACATTCACACACACACACAAGAACTCAAGATTAAAGTAGTCAGCTTGGATAGGAAACAGAAGGCTTTCTAATGGTGATAATTACCTGATGGATAATTACTTCAACAATGAATGAAGATAGCTAGTCTCAACTGTTTATTAAAGGGAAGGGACAATGGGAAGAGCCGGGACCCAAGTCAGAGTTCACAGTGGCGCAGTGTCACTATGAAATCTAAGCAAACCCAATGTGCCTGAAATTTTGGGGATCTTTTATACCCTTAAACCTAGCCTGAGGCAAAGATTTGCTATTGTATATCAAAGCATTCTGGATTGAGACTCTTTGAAGTATACCAAAGAGGGGAGATGGGGTGTTGATGTTATCTCATCTTTAGCTGGACACATCCTGGCTGGTACTCATAAATCTCCTAGGTGCAAATGTCCTCCTTTGCAGCTCCTAAGCCTGGCCCTATGATATGCAAATTGTTGTAGATACAGACATGACCTTTCAGGTGCCTATGTGAAGTCCTCACCTTGGATCCATGGCAGTTGGGCTTTCATGGTTTAGGGTCCAGGAGATCCACAAAGGGTTGTTATATATATATATATATATATATATATATATATATATATTAAAGCAATTCTTATAACAACCTTTTAATATTCCTCTTTATTTTCCAACACACAATCACAGTGGAACCTAAGTCACAAAAGAACAACAGTAAACCTCTAGAGTGTTTGTTTGTTTGTTTGTTTGTTTGTCTAATTCCTCTTCTTTTTTGAGTGCTACAATTAGAATGTTTCCCCTTCATCAGTCTTCATATATTTAATACCAGCAGATGTATCCAATGTTGTAAGGGCTGGAAAGGCCCAACCTCACCTGGTACTCTCTCAAATTTCCATCTGCTCTTTCTCTCCCACACTTCTTAATCTTTTTCACTGGTCTTTCCATTCATCCCAGTTCCCATTCAGCCTTTCTTACAGCCCACTCTCCTCCCACTCTTTTTCTGGCATCAAAACATTCCTCTTCCCTCCTCTTTGAAGAGTGTTGGACACACTGGAAACTGTCTTCAGGCTCTGTGGAAAAAAATTAATATCCTAAGTCTCCCTTCAGCTTTCTGTCATGTGAAGCTTAGGACTTTATCACACATCCCTTTTTCTTTTTTTTTAATTTTTAATTTTAATTTTAATAATTTTATTGATTAAAAAAACAATTTCACAATAAAACATCAAACTTGAAATATAAGACAATATACATAACATAAGAAATAAACAAAAACAATTTTGGTAAATACATTTGTGACAAATTTGTTTAAAAAATTACATATATATAAAGTAAACCAAATATGCTTATATCCATATCTACTATTCCATGTATATATTTTAACACATATAGCTATATATATTTTGGTATATTCACTAGTAGATATTGAAAAAGAAAAAACTTCTTGTTTCATTTGTCCTATATATCAAAATGTTTTCATTTAGTATTTTAATCTTCTATAATTGTCTGCTTAAACTAAACATAATTTTGTCAACAAGCATATCTATATATGTATTGAAAGTAAAATGCCTCTATATATTTAAAATGACTTCCTTAAATTGGGCTGTCTTGTCATTAGCCATTTTCTAGACTTCTTTAAACAATTTTTAAATCCTTTGTCATTCAATTTACTAGATATACACCATTAATACTACAGTTTTTCTATCAGTATAGTACCTGTAGCCTATAGCTATAATATTTTCGTAGACTAATTATTATCAAACTTAAATAGAAAGAAATAATTTTAAAGAGAAATTTCTGTGAATGTACACAAATATTGAGACGAGAATTAATATCTTTGTAATATGCTCTTTTACACCATTCTAGTTTACTTCAGTCATCGAGGTTTCGGTTTCTGATCCCTTGCTGATGGAGATATCCCTTTACCCTACTCCAATCTTTGTTTATCTTTTCATAACTCTTTCCCTTTAAGAGTCCTGTAAGTTGGTCCAAGTTCATATACTCCTGTATTTTTATTAGTACTTCTTGGAGAGATGGAGTTCCCTCTGTCTTCCATCTAGTAGCATAAAGAATCCTAGCCGCCGAAAGAGAGTAAAAAATTAATTTTCTATGTAACTTCTCCAATTTATCATCTAGGCAAATACCTAATAGATATAATTGTGGGTCTAGTCTAAGATTATGTTCTAGGATACTACTCAAAAACGTTTGAATCATTGACCAGAATTCTCTCGCTTTTTTACAATTCCACCAGAGGTGATAGTAAGAACCAACTTCTTCTTAACATTTCCAGCATAAATTTGGCGTAGATTTTGATAGTTTAGACAATTGAACGGGGGTCAGATGCCAACGATAAAACATTTTATAAAAATTTTCTCTAATATTGTAGTTCAATGTATATTTTAGCCTTGTCTTCCAACATTTTGTCCATTGTTCTAATTCAACTGGATGTCCGAAATTCTGTGCCCATTTTATCATGGATGGCTTTATCAATTCTGTTTCATATTCAATTAATTGTAGGTAACTATAAAATCTCGATATTTTATGTTTATCTGTGGACCATAGTATATCTTCGAAAGATTCATCTAACATACCTATTTGTTTCGTTCTGCTATCTAACAAAAAACAATTTCTGATTTGTGAATATGGGAACCAAGAACAATTGTACCCTTCAGTATTTAATTCCTCCTGAGATTTTATTCCTAGTTTCTTATTCTCTATTTTGAGTAAGTCCTTATATGTTATCCACTTGTCCTTACCAAATTTATTATTTTTTCAAACTACTTCGCCTACTGCTGTCCAGAGTGGAAGGATATCTGACCAATTTTGCTTAATTTTGTACCATCTTTTTAACAGAGCTCTACGTAAATAATGATCGTTAAAATCTTTGTGGCATTTGATTTTATCATAGAATAGGTATCTATGCCACCCATAAATATTGTCGAAACCTTCCAAGTTGAGATTATCCTCATTCTCCAATTTAAGCCAGTCGCTTAGCCAAAAAAGGGAACATGCGTAATAGTAGTTTTTAAGGTTTGGCAACCCCAGGCCTCCTCTGTCAACGGAATCTTGTAGATATTTGAATTTTATCCTCGGTTTTTTTGAATTCCAAATAAATTTAGATATTATCTGATCCCATTTTTTAAAAGGTTTATCATTTAACAATATTGGAATATTTTGAAATAAATACATTAATTTAGGTAACACGCACATTTTGACCGCTGATATTTTACCTAACCATGAGATGTTAATTTTTGACCATCTTAATAAATCCTCTTTGATCTCTCCCCACTTTTTATCATAATTGTTTTTAAATAGGTCACCGTTTTTTGTTGTAAAATTTATACCCAAGTATCTTACTACTTTGGATTCTTGAAATTTCAATTTATTTATTAAGTTCTTCTTCTCTTGTTTGTTAAGGTTCATTAGCAATATTTTTGTTTTGTTCCTATTTATTTTTAACCCTGAAGCTTTTTCAAATTCATTCAACACATTAAGGAGCACGTCTATATCTGAACAAGGGTCAGATAATGATACCATCAAGTCATCAGCAAAAGCTTTAACTTTATGTTCTTGTTTTTTAACTCTGACACCTTGAATTTCCTTATTTATTCGTATGTTGTTTAGTAGAATCTCAAAATTTAGAATAAATAATAGAGGTGACAACGGACACCCTTGTCTCACACCTTTTTGAATTTTAAAAGCTTGTGTTGTGTCTCCATTTATTATCAATCTAGCTTCTTGTTTCTGATAGATTTCCTGAATCCATTTTTTCATGGTTTGCCCTATATCTAATTTATCTAACAGCGTTTGCATAAATAACCAATTTAAATTATCGAAAGCCTTTTTGATGTCAAAAAAATCAATGCTAATTTATGATCAATTTTTTTATTATGAAATTCAATTAAGTTAATTAGGTGCCTAGTGTTGTCTTTTATCATCCTGTTAGGGAGGAAACCAGCTTGATCTTTTTGAATCCAGGTAACTAACCATTTTTTTAATCTGTTTACTAAAATTTGGGCAAAAAATTTATAATCATTATTTAATAATGAGATTGGCCAATAATTCTTTGGGTCTGATTTGTCCTTTTCCTCTTTGGGGATTAATACAATATTGGCTTGTCTCCAAGATTCTGGAAACAAACCATCCTGTATTGCGTTTATGGTTTCCAATAGGGGAATTGCCAGTTGATCTTTACACTTCTTATAATAATCAGTTGTAAAACCGTCAGGGCCTGGGGCTTTGCCTGTTTTCATATTTGAAATTGCATCTAAAAGCTCCTGTAGTTCTATTTTTTTATTTAGTGACTCTCTATAATCGTCTGAGATTTTAATTATATTTTGCTTTTTCAAATAAGTATCAATATAGCTTTTATTTCCTTGTTTATTTGTGTAGAGGCCTGTATAAAAGTTCAGTAAAATTCTCTTTAGATGGAATTGCGAAGTAAACACTTTGTCCCCTTCTTTCAGGTTTGTGATTATTTTTTTTCACGTTCTTTCTTTAGCATTGTGGCCAATAATTTCCCTGGTTTATTTGAATGTTCAAAATATCTTTGCTTGGTATATCTTAATTTAGAATAAATTTCTTCCGTGACTAGAGAGGAGAGTTGGTTCCGCAGATTTTAAATACTAATTTTCAGTTTATCTATCTCTTTTCTCTTTAATTTATTTTGAGTTTTTAATTTGTCTTCTTGTAGTTTTAACTCTTGTTCTAATTCATTTCTCTTTTTTTCTTTGTCTTTTTTCACTTTGATGCTTTTCTTTATGAGAAAGCCTCTTATATAGGCCTTTGATGCATCCCATACCATATTTATTTTTGTATCCTGATTCAAATTATTTTGGAAAAATAATTTTAACTGTTCATGTAGTTCTTTTAGTATCTTTTCATTTTTTAGTAAATTATCATTTAATCTCCATCTATATTCCATCTGTCCAATATTCATTTTCATCAATAAAGCGTTGTGGTCCGACCATATTGCTGGTAAGATTTCTACATTTGTCACCCGGTTACATAATTGGGGGGAGACTAAAAACATATCTATCCGAGACCATGAGGAATGTACATGTGAAAAATAAGTGTAATCTTTAACATTTGAATATAGTATTCTCCATATATCCCTCAGAGTTAATATTTCTTGAAAATTAAAAAAGCTTTTTGATAGTTTCCCTCGGTCTTTTTTTGTTAGATTAATCGGTGATCTATCTAAATTGGGGTCAATTACCCCATTCCAGTCTCCCAAAGCTATAATTGTATCATTCTTAACAGCCAATACTTCTTCTAAAATTTGTTTAAAAAAATCTTTCTTGTTTGATAAAGGAGCATATATTCCCAAGACCGTTATTTTCTGACCTTTTACATTTATTTCAATTATAACATAATGACCATTTGGGTCTGATTTAAGAAGCTTGGAGTCATATTTGTCATTGACATAAATTACAACCCCCCTTTTTTTATAAGGAGTAGCTGCCACATAGTCTTTACCTAACTTTTTGTTTTTTAAAATTTTTGCCTCTCTAGCCCGGATATGAGTTTCTTGAAGGCAGACGACGTCTGCCTTCATTTTACTTATTTGATGATATATTTTCCTCCTTTTTTGGGGGGTATTTAGGCCCCTCACGTTCCAACTTAGTAGTTTAAGGGTCTCCATCTATGATAGAAGAAAGAGCAAGGATCAGAACTTACTTGTTATTTTTCTGTTATTTCTCCATCTGAGCCTTCCCCGTCTTTACTTAAATCCTTTTCCTCTAAATCTGTTAGAAGTTCATCTTCTGACTCGCCGGATCTTTCCTCCTCTTTCCTGTTTATATCACTTTCACCTCTATGGTAGCCCTGTTTCTGTATTTGTTTTGGTTCCCTTCCTGCACTATCATTGGGAATATTTAATGGGGTTTCCTGATTTGGTTCTCCTCTCTGTTTATCCTTATTTCTTTTCTTTTTTCCTTCTTCCTGATCCCAAAATCTCTGCGCTTCCTTTAAATTCTTAAGTACTATTCTTCTTTTGTCCCACCAAAATATTATGCCATCTGGCGACCCCCATCTATATGGGACTCCTTGCTGTCTTAAATGGGCAGTTAGAAAAGCGTACTCTTTCCTTCTACGGAGTATCCTAGCTGGGATATCTTTTAGAATTTGAATTTGATGACCTTCCAAGGTCAAAGGAGAGTCATTATGAGCCTTAAGGATCAAATCATGCATTTGTCTCCTGACTAGGTAAACCACTACATCTCTCGGCAGTTTTTTCTTTTTAGCCGTCAAGGAATTCAAACGAAAAGCTCGGTCCACCTCAAATTGAAAAATTTCTGGATCTTTGTTAAGAAGTGATGCCAATTTAGGAATTAAGTATTCTAACAGATTTTCTTGTTTACTTTCAGGCAAACCGCGAATTTTAAAACATTTTTCCCGAAGTTCTAAATCCAAGTTTGCTTTCTCATCTAGGTCTTTTTCCCTCAGATTTCTTGCTTCTTCTAGTTCTTCAGAAAATCTGTCTCCCTTAAATTCTAGGGATCCTACTCTATGATTAATCGATGAAAGTTCACTAGTAATTTTATCCACCGAATGGCCAATCTCATGCAGTTCAGTTCTTATTTCCTGCCGTATTTCAGATTTAAAATCAAACAATTCTTGCTTTATGCATTTTCTAATCTCATCTAACAGTGAAGCGTCTGGATTTTTAGTTTGATCAATCGAAGTTCTTCTCATATACTGATTTGAATTTGGGGCTTGTGCTTTAGCTGCCTGGTTTCTGGATAACATACTTAAAGATGGTTGAGACTATTCTATATTTATAGTAGTGAAAAAGGAAGGAGAGAAAACAAACAAATAACAAAAGCAAATGATAGTAAGAGTCCTTTCAAAACCTTATATACATATATATATATATATAAACACACACACACACACACACACACACACACATATATATATATGTATGTTTACATACAAAAAGCCTATTTTTATAGTAATTACAATTTCCACCAAAATTATTCTTTTTCCTACCTAAGACCACCAGACTGCTTGAGATCAAAATTTAAGTAAATTCTCTAACAATTAATTAATGTGATTTTACACTTTTGTATAATTTATATGATAAACAGTTAATTTATATTATTCCTTAGAACAAGAATTTAAAGGGCTTATATATATGTTTCTCACAGCAAACTACTAATAGCTTCCCAAGACCAATACTTTGTCACTTTTGTTTGTTTTGTTTGTTAAAGGTAGGATTTTCCCCAAATTAATACTACTGTTCCCAAATTATCATTTGCTAAAGGAGAATTTATAACCAAACTTAGTTACAGGTTGCAATATATTGACATTAGATACTTAATGCGACAGCTCATTTACCCCCAGTCCTATTATAAGGTGATAAGAAGAAGTAATAAGGATTTCCTTGTATTTGTTTCTCTTTCTCCACACGTCTTCTAAATCTTCCTCACTTTCCACCACTCTGTTGCTTCAATTTAGCAGCTCTTACAGCTTCTTCCGCCTGGCCACTCTGCCTTCCTGTGTCGATGGTAGCTTAAGGCGATCCTCTTCTTTCCTCTTTTTAAGTAGATTAAATAAGATGAGTGTCCCTTTAAGAGAAGGATTAAAGGACTGAGGACTTGCCAGGGTCCAAAAAAGGAGAGGAGTTGCCTCTTTGTTTGCTCTGAAGGATCAGCTAAGATAAGTGTTCAAGGACAGAACTTTCTCTCTATCCCTCTCAACAAATCTCCATTTGCCTTTAGTCAGTCGGATTTGTTTTTATTACACCCTCTTTTTTATATATATTAATAGAAGATTTTTATAAATCCAGGATTAATTCCCCAAGGTAAACAGCCAAAGGAAAGAGATTCAAGGTGTATAAATCCAGATTGTTAGTGGTAGAGACTCCCCATTCATATAGAAGATTTTTCCGATTGGGTCAGAACCTTTTCTTAGCAATTCCTTAGAAGTTTAAGATACTGGTTTTTAGTTCCTCCTTTTATTTTCCAAGCTCGCCACAATATTTGTTACAGTATTTTCAATTTTTAAAGTCAATACGTTTTATATCTTCTCTGAATGACCATAAATGAAGAAGTTTAGTGTCCAAGACAATCCCAAGTTACAGTACTCACATCTAGTTTTTAAGATTGTAAGAGTAAAAGAATAAAGTTGATGGCGTCCTTAGTCCTCCAAAATAGAGGATCACAAGAAAGTGGTCGCATCCTCCCAGGATCTAGGTCGCTCCCGATCTCTCTTACACACCGGAGACAATTGTCTTCCATCCACTGTAAGGAGACCTCCAGCGTCCCAGTATATGTCCCAATGGGGTCGTCTGGATTCCCCCTGCCAGGGGAATACTTCTCAATCCAAAAATAAGAGCTGTAAACGGATCGAAGACCATGATCTTGGAGAAGTCTGCCAGAGGCAGCCTGGAGGACTTCTTGACGGGGTGCCGTTCCAACCCGGAAGTCCATCACACATCCCTTGTTCTAACAGTTATTGCATTAATGAAGGTAAGCACTATATACCAGTTTGGGAACATTCCCTACTGCATTATTGCCTTCAATAGTGCAACTGGGCTGTTGTTGATCCCTTGTGCTCTCTTCTACCCTCATCCTTCGCCCCTCCTCCTGCCCAATTCCCTACCCAGCATGCCTTTCGTGTGTGTGTGTTTATTTTTAATGCAATTCTGGAGTTGTGCTACCATAGTTTAACCACCACCACAACAAAACAAATAAAACATGCAGGGGGAGCTGTGTTGGCCATTTAGCAAATTCAAACAAAAATGCACCAAACATTGATACCTTTATTGGTCAACCTAAATGCACAATATACTTGTTGCAAGCTTTCGAAGCTCCACTGGCTTCTTCATCAAGCAAGAAGTTACAAACCAAACAGGAGAAAAACATGTGAGGTCGAAGGCTTTCATGGCCAGCATCTATAGCTTTTTGTGGGTTTTTGAGGCTGTGAGGCCATGCCCTAGAAGAATGTATTCCTGATGTTTCACCTGCATCTGTGGTTGTTATCTTCAGAGAATGGTAGCATGAAGGTGTGTGGGGTATATATAATGTGTGATCCTTGGTTGAGAGGATTAGCATGTAAATCTTTATATTGTTCTGTTGAGGCAAGGCCTCTGGGTGGAAGGATATGTGAAGAGGATTAGTGTCTATTTAAATAATGGTCTATTGTCTGCTGGGAATTAGCATGTAAATTAGTATGTAAATCTGTGTATTGTTCTGTTTTTTTAATTTTTTTAAATTAAAAATAGTTTATTGATTAAAAAACATAATAATACAATAATCGACAATTACAAAACAAAAAATGAGAAAGAAAAAAAGAAATACAAAAATAAACTCAAACAAAACTCAAACAAGAACCCTGACATACTAAACAAACAAAACAGAATAAACAAAAAAATATGTATGCATACAAATATACGTATATCGTGATAACCTATATTGTACACATTTCATTTCACTCACTACTCTAATAAAATCCATTATTAACATTCATTTGGCTTATTTTCTTGAAGTTCTACAAACAAAACATTTAGGTGGGTTGCAGACTGCCACCCACCTAGTGCAAATTGAGTCCACTTTTAGGGTTAGGGTTAGTGCTAGGGAATCATGGGAACTGTATTTTATTGTGGCACCAGAACTCTCTGACAGAGAAGGCTCAATGTCTCAGAAAAATAACAATTCCCATGATTCCCTAGCACTAACCCTAACCCTAAAAGTGGACTCAATTTGCACTATTTCTGGCAGTCTGCAACCCCCCTTAGAGTCCTATATTAGACACTTATTAACTTGTCTATGATTTGTGTACAATAATATCACAAAAAAGGGAAAAAAAAGAAAACACAATAGAATACAGTTGTCGAGTTACTCTGCAAATAAAAAACAGACTTCCACATTTAGTACAGTTTGCCATTCAGCCTTATAAGTATGACTTCTATACGTGTTACTACTAAATAGAAAACAAAAGTAGGATATGAAACCGTCATTCAGTATAGACATCCTATATACTTCTAGTTACAAATTGTTACACTTAACAATTTCTCCTTCAGGACTAAGTACTATCAACAAACTTTTTAAGTATCTTACTTTGTAACTTAGTTCCCGTTTTTCTTTCTTTTCTTTTTTTAAGTTTAAAGAAAAAGAAAAACCCAATCTAGTACATTTACTCCAGCCTCTACTTAACTTTCATCTTAATACCTCTCGAAGTAAAAAACCTAGTCAATGGTTCCCAGTCTCTTTTAAATGTCTCTTGATTTGCTCCTCTAATCATCCCTGTAAGTTTGTCCAATTCCATCAATTCAAACATTTTTGTAATCCAGTCATTCAAAAGTGGGATTTCTTTTGTGTTCCACCTTGCAGCATATAACAGCCTAGCAGCAGATAGAGAATAAAAAATTAGTTTTCCAAACTTCTTTTCTAATATTTCATCTGTACATATCCCTAGTAAAAATAGTTGAGGGTCTAAACTAATATTACAGTCCAAAATCTCATTTAGAGCAGATCTTATGACTTCCCAATATCTTTTTGCTTTTTTACACTTCCACCACTGGTGGTATAATAAACCAATTTTCTCGTTGCATTTCCAGCACTTATTTGAATATGATTTATGCATTTTAGCTAAGCATGCCGGCATAAGATACCAGCAATACATCATTTTATAAAAATTTTCCTTTAATCCGTAGTTCAAAGTGTATTTTATTCTCTTTACCCAACACTTTTCCCATTGGGATAGCTCAATTGCATGCCCAAAGTTCTGAGCCCACTTAATCATAGAGGGCTTAATGATTTCTGATTCCATTTCGATTCTTTGCAATATCTTATAAAATTCAGAAATCTGATGTTTATCCCTTGACCATATTACATTTTCAAAATGTTTGTCCAATGTCCCTATCGGTCGTGTCTTCTTATCAATCCAAAAACGTTCCTTTAGCTGTCTATATGAGAACCAATTGCAATTAAACCCCTCCATATTTAATTGTTTTTGCATCTTCATTTCCCAACTATTTCCCTCCTTTATAAGTAGTTCTTCATAAGTTAGCCATTTACTTTTTCCAAATTTATTATCTCTAGTGACAACTTCTCCAATTGCAGTCCATCTGGGTAAAATATCTTGCCAATTATTTTTTACTTTATTCCAAATTCTCAAAAGGGACTTTCGTATAATGTGATCGTTAAAGTCTCTATGACATTTTATCTTATCATAAAACAGGTAAGCATGCCATCCATAAACGTTGTCATAACCTTCCAATTTAAGATTTCTTTTGTTTTTCAATTTAAACCAGTCAATCAGCCAGAATAATGTACATGCATAATCATAATTTTTGAAGTTTGGCATACCCAAACCGCATCTATCAGTCGAATCTTGCAAAAAATTAAATTTAATCCTTGGTTTCTTTCCCGACCATACAAATTTAGAAACTACTTTATTCCAATCGTCAAACAGCTTATCATTTAAAATTACTGGAATATTCTGGAACAAATACATTACTTTTGGAAGGACACACATTTTAATTGTTGAAATTCGGCCCATCCATGAGATTTTTAACTTGTTCCATCTCTTTAAGTCTTCTTTTATTTCTGCCCATTTTTTTTCATAATTATTTTTGAGAAGGTCACTATTTCTAGTTGTAAAATTTATTCCTAAATATTTAACCATTTTTGCTTCTTGTAGTTTAGAATTCATTTTTAAATCCTCTTTCTCTTTGGGAGTTAAGTTCATTAATAACATTTCAGTTTTATCTTTATTAATTTTAAGGCCTGTTACTGTCCCAAATTTGTGAATTTCCTTTAGCAATAATATGATATCTCTACACGGATCTGAAAGGGAAATCAGTAGATCATCTGCAAAGGCCTTCACTTTATAAGTTTCTCCCTTCATTCTGACGCCCTGAATTTTCTCATTATTTCTGATATTATTCATTAAAATCTCAAAATTTAGAATAAATAAAAGAGGGGAGAGAGGACAGCCTTGTCTCACCCCTTTCTCAATCTTAAATGATTTTGTTAATTCTCCATTGACCATAATTCTAGCTTCCTGGTGATGGTAAATAGCTTTTATCCATTTCAACAAGTTTTCCCCAGGGGCTAGCTTTTCCAATACTGAAAACATAAAAGCCCAATTCAGGTTATCAAAGGCCTTCTCTATGTCAAAAAATATTAAGGCCACTTTATTATTAATCATTTCATTATGGAATTCAATTCAATTAATCAAATGTCATACATTATCTTTAATCATGCATCCAGGCAAAAAACCCGCTTGGTCATCATGAATCCAAGTTAACAACCATTTCTTGATTCTACTCTCCAAAATCATTGCAAAAATTTTATAATCGTTATTTAATAACGAGATAGGCCTATAATTTTTGGGGTTTGTTTTGTCCTTTTTCTCTTTGGGTATAAGTATAATAGTTGCTTCTAGCCAAGTTTTCGGAATCAGTCCATCCAAGATAGCATTCATTGTTTGCAAAAGGGGAGCAGCTAGTTGGTCCTTACATTTTTTATAATATTCAGTAGTGAATCCGTCTGGGCCAGGAGATTTACCTAGTTTCAAACTTTTAATTGCATCCAATACTTCCTGCATTTCTATTTTTTTACTCAATTTATCCTTGAATTCTTTCGTAATCTTTAACAAGGGATGATTCTCTAAATACGCTTTAATTACCCTAGGATTATCACTCGTCTCCTTATATAAATTCGAAAAGTAGTCAAAAATAATATTTTTCATATGTAATTGGGATGAAAATAATTGATCACTTTCTTTTAAAGTCACTATGATCTGTTTCTCTCTTTCCTTTTTCACTAATGACGCCAATAGTTTACCTGGTTTGTTTGAAGATTCAAAGTACTTTTGTTTAACGAATTTTATTTTGTTGTGTATTTCCTCCATAGATAACATGGAAATTTGACTACGAATTCTATAAATATTCTCTTTTATTTCTTTACCTTTGGGGTTCTTTTTCAATTGGTCCTCATATTTTTTAAGTTCCTCTTCTAACTCTTTAATCTTTTTTCCTTTTATTTTTTTCCATTCCCAGCTTTTCTTCATAAAGAACCCTCTCATATATGCCTTAGAGGCATCCCACACCATGTTAATGGGGGTTTCATCATTTGTGTTTTCCTTTAAAAATAGTTGCAGATGGTCTTGGGCTTCCTTAAGGGTCTTTTCGCTTTTTAATAGATGTTCATTCAACCTCCATTTATATTCTCTAGTTTTATATTTCATTTTCATAATCAGTGGGTTGTGATCTGACCAAATGGCAGGCAACGTATCCATTTTTACAATCCGATTGCATAATTGGGAAGAGACCAAAAATATATCAATACGAGACCAGGTTGCATGAACCTGGGAAAAATAAGTATAGTCTTTAGCGTTGGTATAAAGTATTCTCCAAACATCTTTTAAAGTCAAGATTTCCTGGAGCTCGAAAAAACTTTGTGGAAGTTTACCCTGATTTTTTCTTTTCCTAATATTACTCTGGGATCTATCAATTTGAGGGTCAATTACCCCATTCCAATCGCCCATTGCTATAATTAGATCATTATTTTTGGATTGGATTGTATCTAATAACTGATCAAAAAAACTTTTTTTATTTGACAAGGGAGCATATACTCCAACTATAAGTATCTTTTCCCCTCTTAAATTAAGTTGTACTAAAACGTACTGACCGTTCGGATCTGAATATATCAAATTTGATTCAAATTTTCTAGACACATAAACTACCACTCCCTTTTTTTTATTCTTGGCTGCCGTAATGAATTCTTTACCCATTTCCTTGTGTTCAAGATACTTGACATCTTTGAGTCTAATATGCGTCTCTTGAAGACATACTATATCAGCCTTCACTTTCTGGAGATAATGGTAATTTTTTTTCCTTTTTGGGGGGTATTTAATCCCCTTACATTCCACATTATGAATTTAAGATATTCCATTGTCTAAAGGGAGGAGCCAATAGACGCTAACTGCCTAAAGTAAACCCACAGGGATCCAATTTGTTGATAAGGGAATAGTACTTACATTCTATATTTCTGTTGGTTCTCTATTTCCCTCTCCATCCAAATTCTCTTCCTGATTGTATAAGTCCCCTTCCAGCTCACTTAGCGATTGCTCTTCAGATTCATCCTCCTCTCTCTTTTTTCGCCACCTTTCTAATTCAAGCTCATCCAAGCTATCCTCTCCACCTGTTCCCTTTTCCCTCTCCATCTCACTGTCACCTAGAATTTGGTTATCTAGTAAATCGCTTCCTTGTTCTGGCTGCTTTTTCTCCTTCGTTTTTTTCCTCTTTTCTTCCAGATCCCAAAATTTACGAGCTTCCACTATATTTCTAATGACCACTCTTCTCTTCCTCCACCAAAAAACCATTCCCTCTGGAGAGCCCCACCTGTAAGGGACACTATGCTATCTCAAAAACACTGTTAGGAAGGCATATTCCTTTCTCCTTCTCAAAAGTCGAACAGGAATATCCTTTAAAATCTGCACCTGGATCCCATTAATACAAAATGGAGATTCATTATGTGTTTTTAATAGCAAGTCTCTTATTTGCCTACGTACTAGATAGACAACAATGTCCCTGGGTAGATTTTTCTTTTTAGCTAGCCTTGAGTTCAGGCGAAAAATTCTATTGACCTCAAAACTAAAGGAAGCTTCCTCCTTATTCACAAATTCTGCTATCTTGGGCACTAGAATCTTCATTAAATTCTCCTCTTTACTCTCAGGCAAACCTCTAATCTTAATACATTTCTCCCTTAATTTTTGTTCCCATGTTGCCTTCTCATCTAAATCCTTTTCTCTCAGTTTCCTGAGATCCTCTAATTCTTGAGCCAATCTTTCCTCTTTGTCTTCCAAATTTCCCACCCTATATTTCACCATTGTAATCTCCCCTGTAATCTTTTCTATGGTTTGATTTATTTCCTGGAGTTCCGCCCTAATTTCCGAACGAATTTCATTTTTACATTCCTGCATTTCATATCTAATGCATTTTCATATTTCATCTAGTAAACCAGCATTAGGGTCATTATTTTTTGTTTGATCAAAAGAGGCGCGCCTAGGTAATTGGGTTGAAGTTTGCGCTCTTGCAATTTGGCTTCGTGACATCATATCTTGGCTGTTCAATCAAAGGGTAAATCCAATTAATATCCACGAGTTATACAATTATTCGATATCAGTTGACAATAATTAATTATTCAGAGTTCAGAGAACACCTTGCTTCTACAAAACAAAAACAGAAGAAGACAGAAAGGGGTTATAGGGGAAGAGAAAGAAAATTCCCTTAATATTTAGCCAAACATACGTATCCCAATAGCACTCTTATAGCACTCTAATTTTCCTCTTATTTTCCTATTTCCTATTTCCAATTACTATAGCTCGTGCAGCCTGATAACCACCATATTATATTTTCAACATTACCTTCCCAATCTCCTTTATGGATAGCTGTCTATAACAAACCAAATACAACAGAGAGAGATATGTTTACTTCCAATCCCCTTCTATTATAATTTCCCTTTTACAACCTATTTAACTCCTTCTTCTCTTAATCAAAATCAAATGCCCCCAGAAACTCAAATCATTCCAAAATTCCACTGTCTTTACATTTATTACCCGTTTTCCAGTCCACCCAAAGAAATCCTCTCCGGGGGATTTTTTTTTATCCCTTTTAAAGAGAGTCACACTTTCAGGGGGTTCAGCTTCTGCTTTGCTTGCTTGGTCCAGGAGATGCCACGCTCCCCTTAAATTGATCCTCTCAATCTGGTCACTCTAGCTCCACGTCTCTCTTCCTCCGCTTCTCTCCTCTTTTCTTCATGCCAGTCAAAGTTCTCCAGGGCTCCGCTGCTATTACACCAGACCCAGTTCTCCAGGACTCCGTTGCTGTTCTTGCCTCTTCACTCTATAATATGGTACTTCCCTTTACCACTCTTGCCTGCTCACTCTATAGTATATTGACTCCGGCTGGGTTCCTCTTTATAAACACCTCTCGCTGCTTCCCACACGCTTGCTCAAAGCCAAACAATATCTCGCCAGCCTCTCCTCGTCAAGGTCACCGCGCTCGGGGCCACTCGAGGCACACTCCTCCACACTCCTCCTCCACCCGGGAAGGTACCTTTTTACCCTTTGTTGACCAGCTTGGTTAGTTTCTTATTTCTGCAGCGGACAGTATTCTTATTTATTTACCCTTATTTTAAGATATTCTAGCAGGCAAGAGCCAAAACATTGAAGTCCGTGTCCTTTTAAAAATAACAGACAGAATGGGACTCCACGATTGAGACCTCACTCGAACAGATCATCCGACAGGGACTGGGGTTAATTTTATCATTTAGCAGTCCATTGGGTATCAAAGCAAAATAAAGTCAAACTAAAAAAAGTATGACAAATTAGAACTCCCTTTCTTTGATTTAAACTTTTGGGGTATCTTCCATCTCTTTTTCCAACTTGGCCCAATAGGAGCCACGACAATTGATCTTCTTTTATTTTATTTTATAACTAAGAGAAAAAGTCTCTGAATGACTTTAAACAACGAAGTTTTGCGACCAACACCGTACTAAATTCCCGTTCACTCACAATTCTTTTCCAAATAAATATTAAAATGGAGCTGGTGGCGTCCCCGGTCTTCCAGAAGAAGATTTTCAGAGGCACGGTCGCGGTCTCTAGGGATTGAAGCTCTCAGCCTCCGCACCTCTCGTAGGAAAGAAACCCTCGAAGGTTCTGAGACTTACGAGCTTAAATGGTCCCAAACAGAGCTGTCCGGATCCCCTTCTCCAAAGGGGATACCTCTGATCTAAGAGAGATCTCCTTGCAGATCTAATACCACGCTTCTATGAGAAGCCTCCGGAGGCAAATTGGAGAGCTTCTCAAAGGGACGCCATACCACCGGAAGTGCCCTACATCTCTGTGTATTGTTCTGTTGAGGCAGGTCCTCAGGATGGAAGGATATGCGAGGAGGATTAGTGTCTATTTAATTAATAGTCCATTGTCTGCTGGGAAACCCCCTGACCCTGGGTGAAGTTCATATGCATTTGCTGAGTCCTAGTTTTGGTGTTTTTGAGAACTGGTAGCCAAACTTTGTTTACTTTCAATGTTTTTTCTTTCCTGTCGAAATTATCCAGGTGTTTGTGGATTTCAATGTCTTCCCTGTGCATTCTGACCCAATAGTTCTTGCCCTGGTTCAGAATTTCAGTGTTTTCAAATAGCATTTCAAATCACATTTTCAAATAGCATTTATAACATGTTCTGCTACTACTGATTTTTCAGTCTGGCCCAGTCTGCAGTGTCTCTTCTGTTCCTTGATTCTCATTTGTACACTGTGTTTTGTGGTCCCTAATAGACTCGTCCACAGCTGCACAGTATGTGGTAAACTCCTACAGCCATGAGAGGGTCTCTCCTATCCTTCTCTGAGCACAGCATTTCTTGGACATTCTTTGTTGGTCTGTAGATCATTTGGAGGTTGTGTTTCCTCATCAGTTTCCCTATTCTATCTGTGACTCCTTTAATGTATGGAAAAAATACCTTCCCTTTGGGTGGTTGTTTTTCTTCACTCCAGTGTTTTTTTTCTGGGTCTAGCCACTCTTCTGACGTCTGAGCTGGAGCAACCATTAACTTGTAGAGCCCAGTTTAGGTGATTCAGTTCATCTTCCAGGTAGTGGGGTTCACATATCCTTTTTACACAGTCTATCAGGTTTTTTTTTGTTTTGTTTTGTTTTGTTTTTTGTTATTGTGCTTCCTTTTTGTCCTGGGTGATGATTGGAGTTCTTGTGTAGGTATCTGTCAGTGTGTGTAGGTTGTCTGTATACTGTGCGGCCCAATCGTTGGTTTGGTTTGAGGATGACCAGGACATCCAAGAATGGCAATGTTCCATCCTTTTCTTTTTCCATTGTGAATTGGATGTTTGGGTAGATGTTGTTCAGATGGTTCAAAAACATGGTCAGTTCTTCTTCTCCATGGCTCCAAATGATGAAAGTGTTGTCCACATATTGGAACCATGTTATGGGCTTTTTTTGATGTTATCACAGGGCTCAGAGGGCTACCCATGGCTACCCCATCTCTCTTTTCATAGAATCCATTGTCCCACTGGAAGTAGCTTGTGGTGTGGCAATGTTCAAACAGGGCTGTGATGTCTTCCCAAAAAAATTGTTGGACGAGTGCCATAGTGTCCATTATGGGGACTTTGGTGAACAGAGAGACCACATCAAAGCTGATTAGTCGGTCTCCAAGTTTTAGTTCTAGGTTGTTGATTTTTTCTATGAAGTGAGTTGAGTCTTTGATGTAGTGGGAGGTTTGCCCTATATGGGTTTGTAACTGTGTAGTTAGAAACTTGGTCAAGTCACATATGGGGGATCCAATGGCAATCACTATGGGTCAGAGTGGAATTGAATCCTTATGGATCTTGGGAAGTCCATATAGTCTTATTGGGAGAGTCTCGGATTTGCAAAGACTCTGGCATGTGGTTGTCCGAATTGACGAGTTCTTGATCAAGGTATTTGTTTTCCTGGTGATTTTGTTGATCAGGACTTGCTTGAGTTATATATATATTGCAAGATCCAAGGGTTCCTTGATTTTCTGTTTTTATTGTTCTGTTTCCATTATTACCATGGCATTGTCTTTGACTGCTGGGAGAATGATGGTTTCTGGGTCCGAATTGAGATCCTTGAAGGCTTTTCTTTCTTGATGTCTTTCTTTCTTTCTTTCTTTCTTGGTTATGTTGCTGGGTATGGTTTTGCCTTATGCAGAATCCTTGCTGTTTCCCCTCTTATCTCCTCTGCTTCCTCCTCTGGGAGATGGTGGAGGGTGGATTCAATATGGATGATGATTTCTTTAACAGGGATTCTGGTAACTGCAAAATTACCTCCTTTGGACAGGATGGATGTTTCCTCGTTTGAAAGTTTCCACTCTGTCAGATTGATAATGGTCCATGATGTGTCCAGCAGGAGTTTCAGTTGATGTTTGTGGCATTTGTTGAATTTTTGTTTTTGCCTTTCAGTGTGGACCACCATATCTTTTTCCATTGTTCTTTAGGTTAGGTTGTCAGTTTTGTCCCAGTTTTGGGTGTTCATCTTTTGGCTGATGTTGAGGTGGAGTGATAGCAGTTCCTTGTCTGTATTACCAGTTCTTTGTTGATGGTGTGTATTCTCTCCCGTAACAGTGCTTGTTCCATTCTGTTGTAGATACAGTTGGCCTGTGTGGATTTTAAGGGTTTTTTTGCTGTGAAAAAGTGTGGTAAGGTTTCTGTGTTTCTGCAGCATAGAAAGAAGGTTAACGAACAGAGTAGCTGTGCTCTCCTGGTCTGGAGTTTTTCCAGTCTCCAGGTGTCTTGGAACAGTTTGTCCCCAGAGAGATGTTCAATGTGAAGTCAAAGGCTTTCACGGCCAGCATCCATGCATTCGTTGCAGGCATCTGACTAACACTTTCAATTGTTTTTCTCCTGTTTGGTTTGTAACATCTTGCCTGATGTAGAAGCCAGTGGAGCTTCGAAAGCATGCAACAAGTGTATTGTGCATTTGGGTTGGCCAATAAAGGTACCACTGTTTGGTGCATTTTTGTTTGAATACAAATAAAGTTTAAAAACCAGGCTGTTCTGGTATAATGAAGGAGGGATGAGAGGAGCAGGCCTTGACACTGTGTAACTGCTCAATCCCAGAATTGCCACAGGAGTAATTTTCTACACCCGAAGCTCCTTATATAGGCCAGTTAAAGGTAGGTGGGGCTACTGCCAAAATGCTTCATAATGCTTTAAAATGTTCCAAATGAGGCACTAAATAGGGCCAGGATAACCTATTTCACAGATGACCACTCAAAGAAGTGCAGTTACAGGTATGTAATCTGTCCTTACCACACCTGAAGTTATACCAATATGACTGGGAGCTTATTGATGGGTTTCTCCCAGCAATGGAAAGATGTGGGCTTCAAGGAAAAGGCAGTGCTGAGAAGGAGACGGTGTTGTGCAACAGCTGTCACTAAAAGTGCTATTATCCAACTTTTATGCCAGTTTAAAACCTGTGTGTAATAAAGCCCTTAGTGTCAAAAGTTAGTCATGCAAGCTGCAAATAGACTGCAGGCTATCAACAGATTTGAATTAGCTAAAACTAATTAATCAATTTTCAAATCAAAATAACCCCAAGGCATGCCCTTCATGGTCGCTTTAATGTCTTTGTTGCTATTCAGGTGTTTTAATCATCTTGGAGCTATGGTGGAGACATATGGACACATACTCTGTCTTATTATAGATTTCAATATAAGATGGCACTTTAACATAACAAATGCCTCCCACCCCCAACACAAGCATAACATAATTTTGACATTTAATATATCTCCAGTGGTGGGCTTTGCCACATAAGAGATGTGAAAGTATTTCCATAACATCACCACCACCAATAACAAGCAGGATAGAAGGTTTAAGGCCATAAAGGTGATGAAAATGGGCAGCAACTTTATTAAATAGTAAGGACTGAAAAATGAATGAAGCAGGTTACTAGTAAATGCAGGTCACATGTTTAGCTAAGTAGAAGGGGTGGACATCTGAATGAGAAGGCTAGCCAGTGACAGATGAACCTCAGCTGACTACAGTCCACAACCTCCTGCCAGCCCCATGGCTCTATAGTAGCCATGCAGGCAGGAGGAGATAAGGGACCAGCCAAGCAAAGAGAGTCATCTATCATAGCCAGTTCATACTGGACAAGCTATACTGGTAGCAATGCTCCTCATGCATCTACCCCTACAAGCCAGCCAGATAGCCAGTCATGGTAATCAAAGAAGTGCTAAAGGGGTACATCTAGGCTGTGGTGAGTGGGGATGTAGTCCTTGAGTCTATGCCAGGAATTAGGGGATAAGAGAATAAGAAATGAGCTTGAGGCAGACTTTACTTGTTAGGGTTTCTGGACACTCAAGAAGCCCCTTTCTTCTTCTTCTTCTTCTTCTTCTTCTTCTTCTTCTTCTTCTTCTTCTTGTTTCACTTGACTCTTCAAATATTTCTTCCATCCCTATTATGTATATGCTTTCATGTTCAGATAGCAGTGTGAGAATGTATATCATACATGTGCTACAATCAGTGCCATGCTCATTGACCTCCAATGTGCATCCATTGTACTACACTGTGACCCAGTCCAAGAGAAAATAAAAAAGTAACTTCACAGGCAGATTTCTATGTTATGGTGAAATGATACAGAATCTCAGCCTATGTTTCACAGAGCACAAAGGAAAATCCCCTTCTGGACCTTCATCATTATTTTAAATAAATCCCCTTCACCCTAAAGATGCCTCACTGTGCTCACCAGCATCCACCTCTGAATTATACCAGCAACCTGTGCCAGGATAAGTGCCAGTTAGCCATGCCACTAGATGCCAGTTACTAGTGAAAAGTCACACATCACGTTTGAAATAATAGCAATCTCTTGGGGGGGGGAAATATGTGGTGATCCTGATTCATTCTAATAGAGTTGAAAGCACAGGGCTTTTAACTCAGATAGGTAAAAGTGAAGCATTGGGAACCCTGGGTGGGCAAACTTCTTGATCTCATTCTTTCTCATGCTTTCAGATTTTATAAGTTTTATAAGTTTTATAAAGTTTCAGCTTCTTTTTATCTTAAATATAAATAAATTTGCAAATTTTAGTTAATTCTTCTCTGGCATCTGCTGAACTGAAATTCTCACCCCATGAAATTACATGAGGAGCATGATTATCCTGTATTATGCCCTCTTGTCAACTTCAACAGTTCTGTTCTCTACCTACATAGGAACCTGTGGCTTCACAAAGGAAGGAGACATGTTGGATTCCAAAGGAAGCATCTTCTTTGAGTTGCAAATGGACACTAAATTTCCTTGACTTTGAGAATCTCCCAGTGACCACATGGCCAAAGGGAGAGCTCCTAACCTGCAGATAGCTCCATCTACCATCTGAACTAAGACCAGAAACAGAAAATGCAGGCCTATCACTAACATCTTCAATTTTTTTTCTCCTGTTTGCCTGATGAAGAAGCCAGTGTGACTTCAAAAACTTGCAACAAGTAGTTGTGCATTTTGGTTGGCCCGATAAAGGTATCATTGTTTGGAAGTTCTTTCCCTATTTCCTGTCACAACCTATGCACATGCCATTATTGCAGAAAGCCCTTTGAAGCCCATTGAATGTGAATTAGGACTGCATCATTTTAATGCTTGGACTTGTTTTGGAGGATAATCTGGACAATCACATAAGAGACACTGCCAAACAGTATGCTACCAGTTTCAAACTGCCGAGAGCTTAACCACTTTTAGCATTCTTAAATATTCCACACTGGAATTTTCAACATCCATTTAGATACTGTTGTGTAGAAAGGAAGAAATGGAACAGTTTTGCCTGCTCTGTGCTGTAGGAATGTTGACCTAGTGAAATGCACTTTCATGATTTCCCTTTTGTTTGCTGATGAGTTTGGAATATTCTCGGGGCTTTTGCAGACAATCTCCCCAGTGCATTTATACTGTGATAACTGCTGGAGCAAACAGAAGTCTTTTTTCCTGATCTGCCTAGCAGAAAATTAAACAATGTCACAATTCAGAATGGTTATGGAGTGACTTTTTCCCAACAGACTTTGCCAAAATATAATAATTTAGCAAATGAGGAATGCATTTTCAGAATAGTATTTCTATCCAAATGAAAAGATGTGGCAAACCTTGAGACATAAAGAAATTTTATTGTTGTCTCAATTTTACTGGGGACAGACTGTCTTGACATATTGAGATAGCCTGTGGAGGATTCTACAATCCCTGTGAGAGTTTTCACCTCATGCTTTGAGAGAGGGAGAGGCCATATTTTCCACAATTTGTATAAAAAGTCTTTCTAAATAACTGGTTTTGTTTCTTTTTAGGTAGCTATCAAAACACACATCAATAACAAAACGGCAGCCTGGTTGATCAAAATGTTGCAAACAACTCATTTAAGGCTTCTAATTTTTAACAGTATGAGTGGAAAGAATATTTGTATACATTAAAATTCCAGATGGAAAAAAAATCTGAGTGTTGGGAAACTTGGTGAAGAGACTCCTGAACAGATGAGAATCATAATGGTCTTAGTCTTATTCTACACAAACACAAAAATGAACTTGGAGAGTTTTGTGCATAAAATAACATTTTCTGCCTATAGATGTGTGCTTTTCTCTGTAGAAAACATAGTCTTCAAAAACAGTACAGTTTTCGAGGACTTTCTCAGAGCAAATGGAAAAATGATAACATTATTCATCCTTGCCCATGAAAACAAAATTATACAAGATTTGATTCCCTAGCACATAGAGGATAGCAAAAATTATTTGTTCTCCACCCCCACCCCCTTTGTAGAAATAAAAAATGTCACCTAAGAAAAGTCTCGACCCAGCCTTGCATTGTCAGGCAAGGAGCCCCCCCCCCCCTTTTTCATTTGTCCAGATGGAGAAATTAAGGCTTTACATTCCTGTATCAAACAGGAAGAAAACTATGCCAATGGCTGTGGTTTTCATAAGAAACTTCTAAATAGGAAATTTACACTTGCCTTTTACATAAACTGACAGACTTTTTTGAAAGCAAGGAATGAATAATTATCTTAAGGAAGAGAGGGAAATAATAAATTTTATTTTATTATTTGGCATAGGTTCTCCAGTTACAAGATAGCCCTGATAAAATGATGTATACAATAATTTTGGAGAGATAATAGTCACACATGTTCATATATCTTTTTAAAGAATAGGGAAATTAGTGAGCCATAAGTCAATATCTATGGTGTAGAAGCTTTTTAGTATCTAGGTAGGTAGGACTCAAGTGGCAAATGCTGGGGAATAGTCATGGGCTGCCTCCACCTATGGACATTCATTACAAGCCTGCTCCATTTTTACTTAGCTAATTCAGCTTCCCCAGTTAGCCCCTTTAAGTCCCTGAGCCATCCTCACTTTCCTGAGCTTATGTTGACTTGCTTTCTTAGTTGTGTCTGATACCATTGCCAACACATTGCAAGCTAAACCCCTGCGGAAAGCCTTTGACTGAGCACCCGGCCCATGTCACACACTTCAATGTTACTCATTCATTGCTTTTCCCATATGGATACTTGCTGTTGACACCTCTACCACATTTCAGTACTTGTTCAACCAAGTAATGGACTAATAAGGCTGCTCTCATTCTGTGTGCTGAATACATGTTGTGCTACTGTATTTTTGTTTTACAAATTATGTGATAAAGAATACTTTTTGTGAGGAGTTGTTCAATGGTTTCTCAAGCTGTTTCTTTGTTTGTATCATTTTATTTTATTTTATTTTATTTTATTTTATTTTATTTTATTTTATTTTTTGGCCCTGGGTATTCCTGAATGATATATACACTGGATTCTCTGTGGATGCCTGCACCAGGTCCTCCCATCCCTGCCTCCCATGACCTCATTCTCCCTGCCTTGCCTAGCCTTTCTTGGAGAGGATCAAGTCAGCATGTAGTTGTTGCTCTTCAATCTTTCAGCAAGGGGAGAGGTTGTTTTTCATCGAAGTACTCATAGTTGCTATGACATTTTTTTATCCTTGCTGTTTCTGTCTATAAAACAACAACAGTACATAGAATATTGCTAAATTTGAGGATATTATTTAAGATTCTGCAAATGACAGTGTTGTAAAACATCACTCTTTCTCTAGTACTTTGAGGAATCTCTATAATACAGAAGTATTAACTTGAAATAGTGCTTTAATATTTTTTTTTCAAAGACACCAAGTATCAGTGATACTTATGACAACCTTAGCAATGAGAGACCTCTAATTCTCCATGTTATCTGCAAACTCAGGGCTGTGGCTTCCTTGACTAAGGGCCTGAACAGACTGCTGGAAATAATCCAGCTTAACACCACTTTAACTATCCTGCCTTAATGCTAGGGAATCATGGGAATTTGTAGTTTTTTTTTTTTTTTTTTAAATTTTTATTATATAAATCAATCAACACATATACAAATACACATAAACAATTACATATTCCTTCCATTCATTCTTACTTATATACACCTATTAACCCCCCCCACCCTAAATCTTACATTCATTTCTCCATACATCCTACATCAACATAACAACTTTTTGATGAATGCGTTACTGAACGATTTTCAGTATAATTCATAATGATATTATTTTTGAATTTTCTATCAGTGCTGACTTCCTTAAATGTGTCTACTAACACTTGCCTAGTACTTTTTGATGTAATGCCATTTATGTTTAACTTAAATTAACCTCGGAATTAAAGTGTTTTCCAGCCTCTATTTTTTCTCATAATTTCTAGTTCTTCCCATTCTTCGTTCATGTCATTCATTTCATTATTTTTTAAATTTATTGTGAGTTTATCTAGTGCGGCTGCTTCTAGTAATTTGATAAACCAATCTTCTTCTTTGGGTATCTGATTCAATTTCCAAAATTGTGCATATGTGATTCTGGCCATAGTGACCATATATAACAATTTTTTAATTTGTACTTTCTTTTGTAGTATCTTAGGATTAGTCATTATATTTAGTAAAAAGAGTTTGGGGTCAGGTTTAATTATCATCTTAAACATCTCGCTTATCCGTTCTGCTATCATGTTCCAATATTTTCTTGCCTCTGAGCACTTCCACCACATATGAATGAAATCTGCTTCTGGGTGATTACATTTCCAACACTTTGTGTTACCGGTTTTATAAATTCTATGAATTTTGGCGGGTGTTAGATACCATTGATGGAACATTTTAAGATAATTTTCTTTTAAATTCTGACAGAGTGTAAATCTATTGGTATTTTTCCATGATGTTTCCCAGTATTCTAAATCTATTTGTTCCCCAATATCTTGAGCCCATTTAATCATTACTTTTTTAACAGACTCATTTTCTAGATCTCTTTCTTTCAGTAGTTTATAAAATTTGGAAATATGCTTCTCTTTTCCCATAAATATAATTTTATCTATTTCATTGGTATTATTTTCTAATCCTGATATTTTTAAATCTTCCTTAAACCTTGATTTAAGCTGATTATACAGAAACCAGTCAATTTTTATATCCTTTTGATGTATGTCTTCTATAGTCTTGAATTTATGTGACGTTCTTATGTCGCTCTTTATTAAATCTTTATACGTTATCCATTTTTCATCTTCATTTCTTGTTCTATTATAGAATGCTTCTTGTAAAGATACCCACATGGGTATTTTATTATTGTAGAATTGTTTTTTGATTTTACACCAAATTTGTAATAGTGCCTTCCTAAATATATGATAGTCAAAATCTTTATTTACTTTCTTCTTGTCGTACCAGAGATATGCATGGTAACCATATCTAGTATTGCTGCTTTCTAATTTTAACAAGTTGTTATTCTCTAATGTGATCCATTCCTTAATCCACGTCATCCCACATGCGTAGTAATATAGTTTCAGATTTGGTAGAGCAATTCCTCCTCTATCTTTCTTTTCTGTTAGAATTTTCCATCTTGTTCTGGGTTTTTTCCCTCCCCAAAGAAATTTTGATAATTCTTTTTGCCAAATTAAAAAACAGTTTTCTTTTGTTATAATCTGTAGATTCTGAAATAAAAACATAAACCGTGGGAGAATATCCATTTTAATAATGGAAGATCTACCCAAAAATGATAGTTTTAATTTGCTCCATATTTCCATATCTTTTTTAATCTCTTTCCAAGTTTTCTCGTAATTGTTCTGGAAGAGATCAATGTTTTTCTTTGTTAATGTGACACCTAAATATTTTGCTTTATTTTGAATATAAAATCCGGATATTGCTTTCAATTCTTCCTCTTCTTTATATTCCATGTTTTTTGTTAATATTATTGTTTTGTCTTCGTTAATCTTGAATCCGGAGTATGAGCCATATTCCTTTATTATTTGTATCAAATGATATATACTTTCTTTGGGTTCTTCTAGAAAGCAGATCAAATCGTCTGCGTATGCTTTTAATTTAAATTGTGTTTTCCTTATTCTTACTCCTTTTATATTATCGTCTCTGCGTATTCCATTAAGTAATATTTCCAATACAGTTATAAAGAGTAAGGGTGACAATGGGCATCCTTGTCTCGTTCCTCTTTCTATCTTAATATATCTGGTTTTTTCTTCGTTGACAAGAATTTGTGCTTTCTGTTCTTTATATATTGCTTTTATCCAATTAGTAAATGTTTCTCCAATATTCATCTTTTCTAAGGTTTTTAATAGGAAGTCCCAATTTACCCTATCGAACGCCTTCTCAGCGTCAATCAGCACCATGGCTAATTTTCTGTCATTATTATGTTCAAAATATTCTAAAATGTCAATTACTATTCTTATGTTGTTTTTGATCTGCCGATTGGGTAAGAAGCCGTTTTGATCTTCATGTATTATTTTATTTAGTATAATTTTTAATCTTTCTGCTATGATGGTTGTGAAAATTTTGTAATCGGTGTTAACAAGTGAGATTGGTCTGTAATTTTTAATATTTTTCACATCCTTCCCTTCTTTAGGTATAAGAGATATTATGGCCTCTTTCCATGAATTCGGTATCCCCTCTTTTTGTATACTGTTTAAAAGATTGGCAAGCGGTGTAAGAAGGATTTCTTCCATTTTTTTGTAATAGCCCGCTGGAAATCCGTCAGGTCCAGGGGCCTTTCCTAATTTTAATTTTCTGATGGCTTTAGAAATTTCTTCTGTAGTTATTGTTCGATTAAGTTCCTCTTTTTGTATTTGATTTAAAGTGGGTATCTCTTGATTTTGTAGGAATTTGTCTATAAGTTCTTTTTCTTTTATCTCTGTATTTTGTTCTTTTTTATATAGTAATTCATAATACTTTCCAAATTCTTCTTTAATCCTGTCTTGATCTGTAATTCTTTCTCCTCCTATTTCTAATTCTGTTATCAACTTCTTCTCTTTCCTTTTTTTTAATCTATAAGCTAATAATTTCCCCGGTTTGTTACCATATTCAAATTCTCTCTGTTTGATAAATTGTATTTTCTTTTGTAATTCTTTAATTGCCATTGATTTTAGGCGTTGTTGTAAAATTTGTACTTCTATTTTTGTTTTCTTATCTCCTGTTTGTTTCCATTCATTTTCTTTTTGTTTAAGTTGTGTTGATAATTCTTGTTTTTCCTTATTTTCCATTTTCTTTCTTTCCGCTTGAATTTTCATTATCACCCCTCTTATCACTGCTTTGTTTGCTTCCCATAAAGTTATATTAGAGATTTTTGGGTTATTGTTTTCCTTAAAATAATACTTTAATTCTGTTTTTATTTTCTTTACTGTTGCCTCATCATTTAGTAGATTTTCCGACATTTTCCAGGTGAATTCTTTTTGTCTGTTTTTAATCTTCAATAATATTAAATTATGATCGGAGAAATCTTTAGATTCAATGTTCATAGTTTGAATTTGTGATAATAAGGTCTTAGATACTAAAAATAGATCTATTCTAGAGAATGACTTATGGGGTTCTGAGTAAAACGTAAATTCTCTAGTTAACTTATATTTGTATCTCCAAACGTCAGTTAAGTCATTTTCTTCTTGCATTTTAAAGAAAGATCTTGGGAGTTTTCCCTGGTTCTTCTTCACATTTTTTGATATTGTATATCTATCAATTTCTGGTTGTATTACACCATTGAAATCTCCGAGTAAGATTATATTTTCATACTCTAGATTCTTGATTTCTCTGTTAATTTTTTCAAAAAAGTATTCTTTATTTTCATGAGGAGCATATATTCCTACAACAAGATATTTTTGATCTTGTAATGTTATTTCTATTGCCAATGCTAATCCATCCTTATCCTTAAAAACTTGTTTTGTTTTATATTTCTTCTTTGTATAAATTACAACTCCTTTCTTTTTCTTTTCTGACAAAGAATAATAACAATCTCCTAATCTACGAGAATATAGATATTTAGAGTCGGTATTCTTAATTTTTGTTTCTTGTATACATATAATGTCTCCTTTAAGTCGTTCTAATCGTTGAAAAATTAAGTGTCTCTTATATTTATTGTTTATACCTTTTACGTTCCAGGAGATTATGTTGAATGTCATTTCAATGTTTTCACTCTCTTAATTATTGATTGTTACAGTATCTGAGATATAGTTTCCAGTTCTTGTTATTTTTGTTTTATTTATATTTTATATCTATTTGTTTTGTTTTGTTTTATTTTGTTTTATTTTATTCCACCCCTTCCGCCCCAATTTTTTTTTCTCTCCTTTTTTTTTTCTTTCTCCTTTCTCTCTTTTTTTTTTTTTTTTTTCCTTTATTGTGCTAAACTTAATATTGAATCTTATATATATAAAAAAAAAGAGTGTGTCAATTTGTAAAGGGAGAGAATTTCTTCTTTATTTTCCTAATCATTTAATAATTCATCTTTTTTTCCCTCTTGTTTCAGTTCTTGTTCTTTATCTTCTGGTCTCTTTTCTGAAATTCTATTATTTTTCTTTTCCTGTTCATTTTCATGGTTCTTTTTGGCTCTCCATTCTTTTTTGCGATATAGTCTCTCTTGAATTTCTTCATCCGAATCTCTGTTATTGTTGTTTTTCTCTTTTAAGAGTCTTTTCTCCATTTCTTTAGCTTTTTCCAAATTATCTATTTTGTATCTTTTCTGTTTATATATTATGGAGAGACCTTCGATTCTTTCCCATCTAAATTCTATTTTTAAGTCCAGCAAAAGTTGTGTTAGAAATCTATATTTTTGACGCTCCATCATTAGTTGGGGGGGTATGTCTTTAAAGATTTTAGCCTCTGTACCGTCAATTATCAGTTTATTCTCATAGCTTTTTCTTATTATGCGGTCTCTTGTAGAGGATCTGATGAAGCTTATAACAATATCCCATGGTATTTTATGTTCTTTTGCACGCAGCGAGTTTATTCTGAATATTTTGTCTAGGTCCGACATTAATAATTCTAGATTACATTCTAGAAATTGTGCTAGTGGTTCCATGATCCTTACTGTTAGGTCTTCATTCTTCTGTTCCGTTACTCCCCTGATCTTAATACATCTATCTCTGTATCGAAGTTCATTTGACCAATCTCTATAGCTATGTTGATTTAATTCTTGACGTATCTCCTTCGTTGTTTTTTCCAGTTGTTGAGTCTTATCTTTGATTTTTTCAACTTCTTTCTGTGTTTTGTTCATATCTGTTGTTATTTTAACAACTTTTTTCCCCAAATCATCCAGGTCTTTTCTAATTTCAAGTTTACTATCCTTGATTTCTTCCCTCAATTCTTGACAGGCTTCTTTCAAATCTTCTTTCATTTCGCTCCTCATTTCCTTCATTTCCTGTCTAATCCTGCGTATTTCTTCAAGAATCAACATATTTGGATCGGTAATTTTAATTGTATCTTCCATTGATCCTCTACGCATTATTGAGGGTTGTGTTGGTATTTGAGAAGTTCCTTTTTTGGATGTTGTCATTTTCTCTAATTTTTCCTTATTGAGTATCAAATCGTATGGTGGTGCAAAAGATTTTTAAGAAATAATTAATGTCCAATTAGATCTGAGATATAACTATTATTAATGTATAACTATTATTAATGTAACTATTCAGGTATAGACAGTATAAATTCACTCTATCTTTTACTTAACCTTGTAACATTATTTTACACCATTTTGATTATTTTTTATATATATATATATAATATTTGCATTTGCAGAAATTAAATAATTAATATCCCTTATAGCTATCTAATTGTAATAAAACCTTATCTATTACCATCTAAATAATATTTACATATATTCTCAATATATACCAAAAGCATACATCCCGTAATTCTATATGTGATTCTATCCGTACTGTCTTAAAGATCAAATTAATCAACATACATCTTAATTAATAATGTAACAATGTCTTAATCTTAGACTCTAAACGAATATCCTCTATTGAATGAGTAAGTATATCCTTCAAATTTTCAAACTTTATAAACTCTATATTTTATCAGACACTTTCTCTTTGTTTCAATCTATACAATTATTATAAAATAATATTATAGCATGAATTAATGTATAACAAAATTAGATTTTCCTTACAAAGATATCTTCTCTTTATATCTTATTCTTGTATCTTATATCTTGTTCAGATTATGTAGTAAATGAATTCTATTTTTGTCTACGATTACCAAAAATTACCAAAAATTACTAAAAAAATTTACTATTTAATTTAATGTCTAATTTTTAATATTCTTATATTTCTAAAGTTTGATATATTCTCCTTTATTCTTACTTTTTCTTTTTTCCTTGTGGATTCTCTTGTGTCCATATACCAGAACAGTTTCTGTTTTCTTTGAATGAATTTAAATGAATTTCTTCTCTAACAGTAGTTGTTCCTTCGTTATTCCATAGTCCTTTAATGTCAGTTAAAGTCTGTGTGGTTGTCTGTAAATGGGCAAAGAAAGTCTTCCTTCTGAATTTTAACTCAGTCTCCGTCTCAATCCCAGTCCACAACAGTCAATCTTTCTCAATCCCGGTTTGTAACAATCCCTTTTCTTTTCTTACAGTTCTGTCCTTTAATTTCCTCACCCGGGGTTTTCCTCTTTAGATATTCTTCTTCTCTCTTGGTGCTTCTAGTAGGAGTTTTCCAGAATCTGTTACGCTCTATTGGCCTTTCAATGCCGATCCTCCTTGCAGCATGCCTTTATTTTAACTTCAATGTCTCTCAGCTGTTCTTGCCAATAGTCAGCAGCTGTGTCTAATTTGCACCGAATCCAGATGGTTCTGCGTTTATATTCTCTATGTTTTCTATTTTCTATGTTTTTCTGTGTTCTTAAGTTTATATCTGTCTGTTTGTTTTCCACAGTCTGTGTTGTTATCTCATTTCCTGTTTCCGCCGCTCTAGCAATCTTCACTATGGTTTATATTTTCTTTCCTTTTACCTTTACTTTATAGCTAGTAACTCGTGACTCGGGTGTCTCCCCTTACCTTGGGGACAAAGGCGTCTCCGGATCACGAATGGCAATGCAAGTGAGTAGTCAACCAAATATGTTTGATGTGGTCGTTTCTTCCAGCTTTTTAAACATAGAGTGCGGGATTGTAGTGCGTCATAAAACGCTGGAGTGCGGTTGGGTTCGGTTCTATCGCTGGTAAATTCGCTGGTCCCGTCCCGTCAAGAGCCAAGACGCCGTGACCGCTGAGGTCAGGACCGCGTTTCTTGAAGGGAAAAAAACCTTAACCGGTTTCCCTTATACAGTTTCCCAAAAACCGAGCAGATAGTTCCCCTACACAGGGGAACTAGGGATGGGTAGATGAAAATCCCATTCCCTCCCAATACTCCGCAAACTCGGAGTTAGGGTCAAGAGCGGCTCCGACCCGCGTCCTCCTCACAATCTCTCCGCACCGGAAGTCCTGTAGTTTTTTTTTAATGAAACATTGACCCTTCCTTGTCAAAGACCTCTGGTGCCACAATAAACTACAGTTCCCATGATTCCATAGCACTGATCCAGTGCATTTAAAGTGGTCTGAAACTGGATTATTTCTGGCAGTCTGTTCAAGTCCTTAGTCTATCTTTCTGTGATGTGGTTTTCCTCTTTTTCTACTGCATTTACCTGTCAGCAAGCATTATTGTCTTTTCTAATGAGTCATGCCTTCTGATGATATATTCACTATAGTCTCAGTTTCATCAGACTAGCTTCCAGGCTTGATTTGCTCCAATACCAACTCCTCTCTCTCTCTCTCTCTCTCTCTCTCTCTCTCTCTCTCACACACACACACACCCCTAAAATTCATTGACATAATTTAAAAAGCTGATCAAATTCATCAACAAATTCCACATATTGGTTCCATTAGCTGAAACAGTTCACCCACCATAGAAGAAACAATGTTCAACCCACTAGAAAGCAGTTTTCATCCATCCCCTTAGCAGCCGTTTACAGAGCTGCCTATATATACTGGAGGTTATCTTGATTATCCGTGAATATTCTAATAAGACGTGAAGGTAGACAAGAGAATAAACTAGAATTGTTCCTTAAACATAAGTGACACCTAGAGAAAATATCAATCCAAAATGATTTTTACATCTTTGATAGCTCCCCCTTTTTTCTTTATGTTTGTTCATATAGTATATAAAAGGAGACTAAGAGCCTTTACAGACTGCCAGAAATAATGCAGCTTGAGGCCACTTTAACTGCCTTGGCTCAGTGCTAAGGAATCATGGGAACTGTAGTTTATTGTGGCACCAGAGCTCTTTGACAGAGAAGGCTCAATGTCCCAGAAAAAATACAATTCCCATGATTCCCTAGCACTGAGCCAGGACAGTTAAAGTGGCCTCAAGCTGAATTATTTCTGGCAGTCTGTAAAGGTCCTAAGTGTTCCA
The DNA here is from genome assembly GCA_026167975.1 of Phrynosoma blainvillii. Classification (NCBI taxonomy): domain Eukaryota; kingdom Metazoa; phylum Chordata; class Lepidosauria; order Squamata; family Phrynosomatidae; genus Phrynosoma; species Phrynosoma blainvillii. The sequence continues at coordinate 247,148,426 of JANUYF010000003.1, read as the reverse complement.
AAATTCATTGCTTTTGTCTATTTTCTACTGCTCTAGTGATACATGTTAACTTTTCCATAAATATGATTGCCGAGATTTTATTCCACAAGGTTCCATATTTATATTTTCCAAGTATTTCCAGTTTTTAAAAATTCATTCTGGGTGATAGTCTCATTCTAAGCATAAGAGCAAGTAACCACAAAACCTATCATACCTATAAGTGGGAGATATTTTCTGTCAGTACTGAGGGAGATTTAACATTCATAAAACAATGTGCTGGTGCAAATTGCATGGATTGAGCAAATTGCATTGCTAAACTACAACACAGACTGCCTTTACTCATTGACCTTTAAAAAAGAGAAGCATGAAGTGGTTTGTAACTATGTGGGGAAGCAGACGGAGACGCCGGAGACGCCGCTGGACGGAGCGCCGCGGGACCGCAGCCTCCGCACCCCGGCGCTCCTGCGGCGTCCCTGGAAGGAGCGCAAAAATAGCGCTCCTTCCACAAGACAGGGAAAGTGCGCCCTAAAAGTGTAGGGCGCACTTTCCCTGCCTTTTCCGCCGCAGCGTGTGCGGTCGCTGTGGCGGGAGGTTGCTCCGGAAGCGCCAGCCGTGCGGAGGGCTGGCAGCTCCGAGGGCGACCTCAGGAAGAGGAAGGAGTGCTGCGCATGTGGTTGCTCCTCCTCTTCCGGGCCTCCAAGATGGCTCAATAAGCCATCTGCCAAGGCCCTTACTGAACAATCAACTAGTGCTTCTGTATTTGCTCTCTATTTATGCTTTCCTTCATAAAGGGAAAAGGCACAAGTTTTGTGCAAAGACATTATGCACAAAATAGAAAAATCTCAAAAGGGATGGGGAGACAGTCATCTTATACTCAATCTGGAAGCAAGCAATCTCATAGGGATTAATGAAAATGCTACAGCATGTCTCAATTGACTGAGACAATTTATCTTGCCAAAGATGAGGTGCTTAATAACACTGAATCACATCTCTAGCATAAATTAGATGTTCATATGCTGCATATGTTACATTATAATCATTTTGGAGGAATCTAATTGGTATGATTCAAAATTCCATAATTCTATAGACTTATGAAACTAAGGGCCTTCACAGACTGCTAGAAATAGTGCAAATTGAGTCCACTTTACCTGCCCTGGCTCAGTGCTAGGGAATCATGGGAATTGTATTTTTTTTCTGAGACATTGAGCCTTCTCTGTCAGAGAGCTCTAGTGCCACAATAAACTACAGTTCCCATGATTCCCTAGCACTGAGTCAGGGCAGTTAAAGTGGACTCAATTTGCACTATTTCTGGCAGTCTGCAAAGGCCTATATTCAGTACTATTCTGAATTACCTTGCTTTTCTAAAATGAAAACTAGGCTTTTTGATGAAACACAGTGAATATTTCATTGCAAGTATTATTACATATGGTGTGGGGAGTTGGTTGCCCAAACCAGAATGACCATTTACCCAATCATCTGTTCAAATCTATCCAGATGGCTCCCAGGGTCAAAATGTAAAACCCAGACTCTTTTCAGCTTATAATACAAACTGCTCTTCTGAACTCAGCCCCTGGTGATCTGGAATACAACTACATATTTAGCATAAAATGATGTTATACATTGCAGTATATCTCAGACTGTATTGACTCAAAGGACAGTACCACTGTTGTACAACGCAATGTGACCCTCTCTGGGTTGTATTCACTCTTGAAACATTTTTGTGTGTTTGCTTGTTAGTCCTCCAAAAGGCTTTTGGGGAGTCCCTAAAATAATGATTGATGTTGCTTTATATGTTGCAAAATGTGTGAATCAACAGATTTGCAAAAATCAAGGATGTCTGCCAAACATTTGCTCTTTGGAGCTGGCGATAAAACAAAGTAGAAGGAAACTTTAGTTCTTTACTTTTGTTATTGTTCTAATTTTCATTTCATGGTTTTTAAGTATGTGCCACAATGGGGAAGAAAAGGAAGTAATGCTATGTTTAGCAGATCCAAACCTGAAGAACCAGGACAGCATGGTAGTGGTAAAAGTACTACAGCTTTATTTTGGATTCTTTGGAATTGTATGCACAATTTGGAGTGTGTTAGTGTCAAGTCTAATTTTCCCCATTATGATTCACCCTTTAAGACTTTCCCCTCCAACCTCTCCTTCTCCAGTCCACTGTTAGTGTGCTTTGAAGCACATCAAGAGTTATTTAAACTTTCTGCTTTTCCCCATCACCCATATCAATCTATCTAACCTAGTAAGGAAGGTATCATCTTATTGGTCATCAAGCAGTTATCCTGGGAAGTAAACAGAGTCATAAACTACAACTCCCCTGCTATTGCCCATCTGTCCCTCAGTTTGCATTTTATTTGGATTACAGCCCTCTTTTTGATTCTCCATTATTTCACTATATCACTATTTTACCATATCATTTATCCTCTCATATCCTTTATCATAACACTTCTGGATTTGACATGCTGCCACTCAAAGATTAAATTCCCACACTTTCTTAATCCCCCCTGGTTTATCTGGATAATGTTCATGAAACAACTGAGTTAAAATCAGAGTGTCCACAAATCTGGCATACACCCATTCATTACAAGATTCTGGGAAACGTTTCCAATTGACCAGGTATTGCAATTTGCCCCTGTGCTACCTCGAGTCCAGAATCCTGATCATTTCAAAGTACTGTTCCTCCTCTACTACCAAAGGGGGTGGAGGCTCAGGGTCTGCCCACCAGGGATGTGTGGCTAAAGCTGGTTTGAACAGGTTGAAGTGGAACACAGGATGCAAATGTTTATAACTCTTAGGCAAGTCCAGTTCAGCAGTTACTTCGTTGACCAACCACTTCACCACAAATGGTCCTACATATTTCGGCCCCAATTTCCTGCAAGGTTGTTGGGTTTTCAAATATTTAGTGGACAAATAAACTTTATTCCCCAGTCCCACCTACCATTCCTTGCCCCTCTTGCAGTCCGCAAACCTTTTGTAGTCCTTCTTTGTCTCTTCTGGAGTTGCTACAATTTGAGGCCAGGCATCTGTTTTTGGTAATCCGGGTTCAGTGGGTAGCATAGGCAATGTCTTTGGTTCAATATCCAAAAGGTCCTGTACTCTGGTTGATGGCCCCATTGAAAGCAGCTTCAGCATGAGGCAGTAAATCAAACCAATCATCCTGCAGACAATTGCCATAGCAGTGGATGTACTGCTCCAATTGTACATCCATTTTGGGGTGATGAGAGGTGCTCATTTCCTGTTCAATCCTCATTTTTTTCTACAGCACCTTCCAGAATTGCAAGATGAACTGGGAACCTCGATCTGAGGCAACTCTCTCTGGGATTCCATGTAATCTATAGTAAAGTTTGGGCTTGGGGGACCAATTCTATTGCACAATCTTCCCCCTGGTGGAAGGGTAGTTAGTCACACTCCTTTTTCTCAAAAATGTCCACCAAGTTCTGATATATCAGAGGGTAACCCAACTAGTCCTCCAAAATGACGTTTCCAACCTGCTCCTGCCATGAGTTGCATTGGCTCAAGGCCCCCTCACTGCAATCTTTCCCCTCATTCAGATTAGTGTTCTGGGTGTGGGCCCTGCATCCTGGATCATAGAATCATAGAATCATAGAGTTGGAAGAGACCACAAGGGCCATCCAGTCCAACCCCCTGCCATGCAGGAACTCCCAATCAAAGCATCCCCGACAGATGACCATCCAGCCGCTGCTTAAAGACCTCCAAGGAAGAAGACTCCACTACTCTCTGAGGCAGTGTGTTCCACTGTCGAACAGCCCTTACTGTCAGGAAGTTCCTCCTAATGTTGAGGTGGAATCTCTTTTCTTGCAGCTTGCATCCATTGTTTCGGGTCCTAGTCTCTGGAGCAGCAGAAAACAAGCTTGTTCCCTCCTCGATATGACATCCCTTCAAATATTTAAACACAGCTATCATATCACCTCTCAGTCTTCTCTTCTCCAGGCTAAACATCCCCAGCTCCCTAAGTCGTTCCTCATAGGGCTTGGTTTCCAGACCCTACACCATTTTAGTTGCCCTCCTTTGGACACGCTCCAGTTTCTCCACATCCTTTTTGAATTGTGGTGCCCAGAACTGGACACAGTATTCCAGGTGAGGCCTGACCAAAGCAGAATAGAGTGGCACTATTACTTCTCTTGATCTAGACACTATACTTCTACTGATGCAGCCTAAAATTGCATTGGCCTTTTTAGCTGCTGCATCGCACTGTTGACTCATGTTCAACTTGTGGTCTACCTGGACTCCTAGATCCCTTTCACACGTAGTCTCATTCAGCCAGGTGTTCCCCATCGTATATCTGTACTTTTCATTTTTCCGCCCTAAGTGCAGTACCTTACATTTCTCCGCATTGAATTTCATTTTGTTAGCTTCGGCCCAGCTTTCTAGTCTATTCAATTCATTTTGAATTTTGATCCTGTCCTCTGGAGTATTAGCTACTCCTGCTAATTTGGTGTCGTCTGCAAATTTGATAACTATGCCCCCAATACCATCATCCAAGTCATTGATAAAGAGATTGAATAGCACTGGGCCCAGGACAGAGCCCTGTGGCACCCCACTGGTCACTTCTTTCCAAGTTGAAAAGGAGCCATTGTTGAGCACCCTTTGGGTTTGGCCAGTCAACCAATTACAAATCCATGTAACAGTTACTTTGTCCAGCCCACATTTTACCAGCTTGTTTGCAAGAATGTCATGGGGAACCTTGTCAAAGGCCTTACTGAAATCAAGATATACTATATCCACAGCATTCCCTTCATCTACCAAGCTGGTAATTTTATCAAAAAAAAGAGATCAGATTTGTCTGGCATGACCTGTTTCTCTGAAACCCATGTTGACTTTTTGTTATTATGAAATTACTTTCCAGATGTTCACAGACTCTCTGTTTAATGATCTGCTCCAGAATCTTTCCTGGTATTGATGTCAGACTAACTGGGCGATAATTGTTGGGATCCTCTTTTTTCCCCTTTGTGAAGATGGGGACAACATTTGCCCTCCTCCAGTCCACTGGGACTTCTCCTGTTTTCCAGGAGTTCTCAAAGATTATTGCCAATGGTTCCGATATTACATTTGCCAGTTCTTTTAATACCCTTGGATGTAATACATCTGGTCCTGGAGACTTATATTCATTTAGATTAACCAGATGTTTCTGTACTATCTCTTTGCTTATTCTGTGCTGAAATTCTCCTATTCTGTCCTCTGCTCCATTATCCTCAGGTTGAGCACCCTTTGTCTTTTCTGAGAAGACTGAAGCAAAGAAGGTGTTGAGTAATTCTGCCTTTTCTTTGTCCCCTGTTAGAATTTCTCCATCTTCTCTGCACAGTGGCCCTATCATTTCCTTCTTCTTTCTTTTGCTATGGACATACCCCCAAAAGCCCTTTTTATTGTTCTTAACGCCTTTAGCAAGCCTGAGCTCATTCTGTGCTTTAGCTTTTCTGACTTTATCCCTACACGTGCTAGCTTTTTGTTTGAATTCCTCTTTGGTGATTTCCCCATTTTTCCATTTCTTATACATGTTCCGTTTAAACCATAGTTCACTTGCAAGTTCCTTAGTCATCCATCCTGGTTTCTTGAGACACCTCCCATTTTTCCTCCTCGTTGGCACGGTTTGAAATTGTGCCTTCAGTATCTCCCTTTTGAGAAACTCCCATCCGTCTTGAACTCCCTTCTCTTTTAGTATTCCTGTCCATGGGATCACCCCCAGTATTTCTCTAAGTCTAGTAAAATTAGCTTTCCTAAAGTCTAGGATGCGTGTCTGGCTATGCCTGGCTTCTCCTTTCCACTGTATAATAAACTCGAGGAGGACATGATCACTCCCGCCTAAGGATCCAACCACTTGCACCCCATTAACTAGGTCTTCCCTGTTAGTTAGGATCAGATCTAAAATAGCTGACTCCCTCGTTGCCTCTTCCACCTTTTGGACAATGAAATTGTCTTCGAGGCAAGTGAGGAATTTGCTAGACCTTGAGGATTTTGCTGAGTTTGAATTCCAGCAAATATCAGGATAGTTGAAGTCACCCATCACTACTATATTTCTCCTTTCTGAGTGTGTGGCCATCTGTTCTAGAAAGGCATCATCCAGTTCTTCTGCCTGAGTCGGGGGTCTGTAGTAGACTCCCACAATAACATCCCTGTTGTTTCTTTCCCCTTTATTTTTTATCCAAATGCTCTCCACCTGGCTTCCAGGATTGTTGTCCTGGATTTCTTCACTGGTGTAAATATCCCTGACATATAATGCTATTCCTCCTCCTCTCCTGTTTGGCCTGTTTCTCTTGAAGAGGTTATACCCCTGTATTTTTACATTCCAATCATGAGACTCATCCCACCAGGTTTCAGTGATGCCTATTATATCATATTTGCTTTGTTGCGCTAGGAGTTCAAGTTCATCTTGCTTATTTCCCATGCTCTGTGCATTAGTGTAGAAACATCTAAGACCATATGTCTCCTTTACTTGCTGCCTTAGCACGTTTTTTTGCCTCCCACTGTTGGGTCCCTCTACTGTTTGCTTTGTTTCCTCTATGACAGTTTGACTATTTTTTCCAGTCCTTTTGTCTTCCAGGGTGCTGTCTCCCTTCCCCACATAACTCAGTTTAAAGCCCTCCTGATCAAATTCTTCAGACCGTTGGCAAAAACATTTCTTCCAACTGGCGTGAGATGCAGCCCATCCCTTGCCAGGAGTCCGTCCTCATGGAACCGCAGCCCATGATCCAAGAATCCAAATCGTTCTCGACGACACCATCTGCGGAGCCAATTGTTGACATCTGCTATCTTCCTCTCTCTTCCTGGACCGTGCCCTTCAACTGGCAGTAGAGACGAGATGACAATCTGTGCCTCCATTTCTTTCAGCTTCTTTCCTAGAGCCTCGTAATCCCTTTTGATGTTTTGAAGGCTGTGTCTTGCTGTGTCGTTCGTTCCCACGTGAACCAAAAGGATCATCAAAGATCAGTTCTCCTGACCCCCACCAGATACTAAGATTGAGAAAGTGTAGACAGTCTGTTCCCAGGATTATTTGGTGGCATGAAGTGAGGCCCAAAACAAAGTGGTTTTTCTCCCAGTGCTCTGCCACCCCAAGCCAGACCTATGGAAGAGCTGTCCATCTGCTCAAATGTGATGGGGTGTTTCAGCCTCTTGGTGTAAAGCTCTATCTTCTGTACTAACTCTGAGTTGATGAAGCATCGAAACCCCAAGTCTATAGCCTCCACCAAGTTGATGCTCCATCCCTGTTTTTGGTCCTCCACTTTGACATCCAGGGTATATAAGGGGACTCCATTCACCCTTGAAGTACGTTGCTATAGATTTATGGCTGACCCCCCTTTGCAACCTAAGGCTGGCCATTAAAGTTTTTAACTGGTTCAGCATTATTCTCCATCTCGGTGGTGTCTGATGTTGCCTCTGGCTCTGTGTCATCTTGACTTGCCACCTTGATGGCCCAGCCACTGGGTCCCTTGCTTATGCATTGCTGGTCTCCCATTAGTGACAAAGTGGTTGCTCCCTTCAAAGAGGTGCCCTGCTGGTGGTCCTTTCGGTCAGGGCATTCAGCAATCAGGTGCCCCTTCTGCCCACAGACCAGGCAGAGCCTGAGCCTCCTCCACCTATCACATTCCAATTCATGTGTCTTAGTCCCTTTTTCCTTTCCCTGGGAGTGGCTTGGGATTGCGGTGGCTCTTTTTCTCACTATAGGTTTCCATTGCATCATCAGGTAGATTTTCTCTTACAGTATTTCAGCTTGCCCAGCTAGTTGGATCTACTTCCTCACAGTTTGAGGGTTGTCAGTTCTCCAGACCCCCTTCAGCAGGTCTGGCAGCAGGCCCGTCTTGAAATGCTGTGCCTTGGTCACCTCGGGCCAGTCTGGGACTTGAACTCCCAGTCCCCAGAATTCCATTGCATATTCCATCATGGAATGTGCCCTCTGCGTGAACATGATCAATTTGGTTCAAGCTTTCTCTGCCTGGAAGGGGTCCTCAAACTGGGCCCATAGAGTGAACATGAACTCAGGCAAACTCTCCAATTCTGCAGCTGTGGCATCAAAAAGTTGTATGAGACAGTCTGCCACTTTGCCTTCCAGATGGGATGTCATGCACCTCACTTTGGCAACTTCACTTGGGAAGATATGTGCTGCTACCTAGGCCAGGAAGTAGGACAGCTGGCTGGCCCTCCCATCAAACCACACCCCCAGTTGTCTGGCCTCCAGGTTTTGGGTATGGCTTATTGGGACTCTGGCCAATGCACAGGTGGTCATATTTCTCACTCCACCAAGAGCTGGTCTCTGGGGCCTCGTGTTGCAGGCTGCTATGGAGTTTCTCTGCTATGGTGCCTTTTTCGAGAGCCTCTCATCCTTCTTGTGTTTGCCCCACTCCTTGGGCCAGTGGTTTCACTGTGGCTCTGCTGAGCTGGGCTGCCACCTCTTTAGCCACCACGTTCCACAGTGTCTGCTGTCCGGCCGGCATTCCTTGTCACTGTGTTGGCCTCACACTGGCCATTGGGGTCTTGAACCACCCATCCTCCTTCACTTTGCTTAGCAGGTCCTCCGGGGTTTCTTCCCACAGGCCATCCAATGTTTCCTCATCCCCTTCATTGTCCATGGACCAGTCCATTCAGTCCTCATTGTGGTGGGACCACTCCTCTTCATGTCTGCACATGGTTAGCAAAGCTTCCCCTTGCAGTTTCCCACTACTCCCCAATCCTCCCTCGACTTCATGGGCTCTACTCATTCTGGCTCCCTGGCCAGAGTCAGTTCACCCTTCCAGGGCTTAGGCCATCTGGCCACTACTCTGCTAACCCTGGGAGGGTTCCTCCAGTTCAGTTTTGCTCCAGGCCGAATGAGGCTACATCATACGAGGCATTGGACAGAGATTTGACACATTGTCATGTTTAGTCAATCCAAACCTCAAGAACCAGGACAGCATGGTAGTGATAAAAGTACTACAGCATTATTTTGGATTCTTCAGACAGAGATGTGCTACAGATGTGTTAGTGTCAAATCTGATTTTCCCCAGAATGATTCACCCTTTAAGATTTTCCCCTCCAACCTCTCCTTCCCTAGCCCACTGTTAGCATGCTTTGAAGCACATCAAAGAGTTCTTTAAATTTTCTGCTTTTTCCCATCACTCATATCAGTCTATCTCAGGGGTAGGCAACCTAAGGTCTGGGGGCCGGATGCGAAGCCTCGAGGCCTTTGGACCGGCCCCAGGCCAGTCCTGCCACCGCCGCTGCCACCCACTGCCGTCCACTATGATGATATGGATTATTGTTGTTATTACTTGTTCTTGGGTTTTTCTTGGCAAAATCTCCACAGGGGGTTTGCCATGGCTTTTCTGGGGCTGAGAGTGTGTGCACGCATATATATTTTTAATTTTTTAATATTTTTAAAAAATATATTTATTTATTTATTTATGGTGCTTTGCCCCCCCCCCCCAATTGTCTGAGGGACAGCAACCCAGCCCCCAGCTCAAAAAGGTTGCCTACCCCTGGTCTATCTAATCCCGGAAGGAAGGTATCTCCTTGTTGGTCATCAAACTTTTGTCTTAGAAGGTAAACAGAGTCATAAAACAACAACTTCTCCTGCTATTGCCCATCTGTCTCCCAGTTGGCACTTTATTTGGATAAAAGCCCCCTTTTCAATTCTCCTTTATTTCACTATGGACGTTATAACACGGGGAGTCGCGGGGAGAAAGTGGAAATAAACCAGATGAGCAGAAGACTTTAATTTACGGGATTTGTCCCATTCCGCCTCGTCTGATAACTAAATTCGAATTTAAAAGGGGGTTAATTAGAACAAAAACCTGATCTTTTAAAGATCAGGTTTTTGTTCGAATTAACCCTCTAACTCTAAGGAAGGGAGTTGAAGTTGTGTTATATCATGAGAGATATTGCTAGCCTGTGTGGCTGAAATATTACGAGTGAATTGGAAACAAACGTAGTTTATATGTAACCAAGAGAAACTATAGTGACAAACTTTGATACAAGTTATATTTATTCCATTCTGTTCAAGAATAAACTTTTATTCTCATTTATTCTCATCATTTGGCCTATGTTTTCAAACTAAATCACACTACTAACATTTTAAAGCTTTTAGTGTGGGTCCTTTACACATATTTGGGTGGCAGCGGTGGGGGGAAAAAAACAAAAATAAAAACCCAGGAATGCCATCTTAAAAAAATAAATAAATCAGTGCTAAGGTGAAAGGTGGCAAGAGGATTCACCACATAATTTGGGGGCAGTGGTGGGATCCAACAAATCTGGTTTCCAGAAGTGTGTTTGAATTGTAGGGGTCTGAGTGCGAGATACCAGACATCCAATATTTGGTTTAAGGTGGAAAGGTTAAAAAACCAACTATTTGAAATCTAGGCATTGGTGTCAGTAAAGTGATCTCTGAGGTAATCACACAAGGGTATTGTAGGAGATCACTTGGAAACTGACCACACTAGAAATTAATTAGTCTCTGAGGTAAACGTGCTGAGGTATTGGTAGGAGACTGGTGGCAAGGGTAAAAGCACACTTAGTGGTTCCTGAGGTAAAAGTTGGTGGTAAAATAAGGAATCACTACTCTGACTTCAAGATACGTGTTGTCTTTATGTTCAATTGAGGCACTGACATTTTAGATGTATTTCTTGAGGTAAAAGTTTAGGTAATTGTAGGGAAATACTATCAACATGTCTCCTAAAAAAGTTAAAACCTCGGCAGTGGCTGAATTGGTGGAAGGAGAGTTGGTTAGAGAAGAAATGGTGGCTAGTCTTGACACTGCCATTTCTAAACTTCAAGAAAGTCTAGAGATCTGGAAAATAAAAGAAAGAATAGAAATGGCCAGAATAAAAGAAAAAAAGAAAATGATAGGCTTTTAAAGGGAAAAGGAAATGAGAGGCTTTTAATAGAAAAATAGATTGAAAAGGAACAAAAAATTGAAATGGAGAGGCTGAGGGTAAGACAAGCTGAAATGGATTTTCAAATTAGGATGAGGAGTCTAGATCAGGGAATTCCTCAAATCCAAATGGTGGCGGAGGTAAATAGGGCACCTCAGATTGACATGAAAAGTTTCCCCTGATATTACAAAGGGGACAATATTGATTCCTTCTTCACCAATTTTGAGAGAGCTGTGAAGAACTGAAAATAAAAGAAGAAGAAAGGATGAGTTATATTAGATCCCAGATTTGTGGTGATCTAACAGAAATTTATGCTGAGATGAGAGCAGATGAAGCTCAAAATTATGAATTATTCAAAGGATGGTGAAACAAGGATTTGGATTAACTTTGGAACACCACAGAAGGGAGTTTTGTAAAATAAATAAAAGAACAGATGAAACATTCTTTCAATTGGCGGGTAGACTAGATTATTATCTAAAGAGCTGGGTGGATGGATACAAAGTAACTTCCAAAGAAGAAATGCAAAGCTTAATAGGCTTGGAGCAATTCTATAATGTAATTCCCCAAGAGTATAAATGGCTAGTTCAAGAGAAAGGGGTCAAAATGAAAGCATAAGCCACTAGAATGGTTGATGAACTAGTATTAATTAGAGGAGATGAATGGGGAACGACAAGGAATAAAGAAGGGTCTCAGTGGAAAGACAAAAAGGACCACAAAACATGGCAATCCACAAAAGAGAGGAATAGTGAGGGGAAAAAATTATAAATCCTGGCTTCAAGGAAGAACACATGAGTCTGATATGAAGGTTTTCTGTCAAGAGAGTGTGGCCTTGAAGATCAGAAGAGGGATAGATAGTCGGCCGAAAATCAGTCAAAACCAGTCCAGAGAAGTTGCTATGAATGTGGCAAATGGGGCACTTAAGATTAAACTGCCCAAAATTTTATCCTAAGATTTCAAAGTCACCTATAAGGTCAGCATATTGTATAACATCAGTTAGTCATGCAGAGAAAGAGTGTTGCCAGAGAGGAAATGAAGAGGCTGTGGTTGTCATGGAAACAACAGTTGGTAATGTTGGTGTGTGGATGATGAGTGTTGTAGTGATGCCTTTTGGCACCCAGCAGAGTCTGCAGGACAAGCTGGCTGCTGTGATCCACAGCCACTGTGTAGATTTGTCATCAACTGGCTCAGCTTCTCTTCTCCAGCATCCTGTCTTCCTCAGTCAAGAAGACACATTGTAAAGTCCAAAAGCATAGCTTTATTAATGCATATAAAAAGTAAAAATAAGATAACTAAGTAAAATCCATTGTGATAAACTTGTCCAGTTCAGCCATGAAAGATTACATCTTTAACAATCCCAAAAGCATTAGGATCCACCTTGTTGCAGCATCCAGCCACACACCCTCACATCTTGAACAATAAAAACAATTCTTAGACAAAGGACTCTCTAAGCCCATCCCATATTCCACCTTCTAGGTGTTAACTTTATGTTAATTGGATAATGACAATATGATGTATGTTAACCCAGCCTCTTGTTGTCCATCATCCACCACGTGAGTAACTTTCCCAAGCTAACGATGTTTACATATAATTGTTATCTCTTTGTTAACCATAACAAAGTCTGGTTCCATTAGTTCTATCACTGGGAAAGTACATTGTTGATGTCTCTGTTACCACCTGGCATTGATTCACCCTGTTTCTCTAAATATTGTTTGTGCCTTGTCCAGAAACTGTTCTCAAGTGGAAAATTACAGACACACACACATCTTTACATTTCACCTTTGACTATATATCCCATTCATATCCTAACAATCCCCTCCTGAAATGTATAGATGTGTGAGAATTATTGTTGTTGTTGTTATTAAAACCATCTAAGCACAATGTTTGACTCTATATATCTAAAGTAACACCTCAACCTGTTATAACAATTGTTAAATGTTGTTTTATCTTTAAAACCCTTTGTTAATATATCTATAGTGTTGTGTCTTGGCTTTAAACTCTAGACACACAATTTTATTTTTAAACCAGCTCTCCCTAGCATTTTGTTACAAAACTCTAACGTATCTTGACCTATATTTTTAACATTTTAAACACCTTTGCTTTTGTTATAAAAATGTATGTCTGTGAATCTCTACATATCACAACTGACAACTCACAATTTAAATCTTATAACTGTTTAATCTATTTTATCTCATTTAATGTTATATATATTTGTCTTATCAGCACTTAAAACTCTATCGACACTTATAACTATATATCCTTATTTTTAATCTATCAAACTATTAAGCTTGTCTATATTTAAACAACAATCTTTAAACTGACTATCATATTATATAACTTTAAAGCAAATGAACTATCTATAAAACACTCTATCACAATGTGGCTATTTTAAATCACAAGCCTCTATCTCAAAAAAAAAAAAAACTTATCAAATGTTCTATTGTTGTCTAATCTATTATCTTAAAACAAATTTTTTTAAAAAAAAACACCTATAACAACACAAATGTAATCTATTATTGTCAACTATAAACATCAAACCTTTCACAAAACCTCTCTATATCTGGATATTTAAAACTCTTTGTAACTTTACTTTAAACAAAACCTATTGACTTTAAACTTGTCACCACCTCTGTACTTTGTAAATCACACTTTCTTAATCTTTTTATGTTAACCTCACTAAACATATTTTATCAGCAGACTAGTAACCTCAAAAAATAAAATCTCAAAAAATCAAAACCTTTAATTGATATCAAATCTCTCTAGACAACTTTTTTTTAAATCTCTTGAATCTAAACAACCAAAGCTGTCATCTCTTTGTGTTAACACATCAGCATTTAAACAAGCAATCTCAAAACCAAAATGTTAAACTTACTAGCCCCTCCTTACTGTTAAAAGCTTATTTTAGTCACAAGCTCTCAGCCTCAGACTGTTTTATCAATGTTTTTAAACCTTTGTTGAACAAATCCTTTTGTTATTAACCTAGCTTTGTATTTTTATTTGCAATCAGGCATCTTTTATTTTGTATATCCATTTACCTTGTGATTTTTGTCTTTTGGTCTATCAACCACCTTTTAAACACCTCTTTGTCAATTTTAAACACTTAAACTTTTTGTTGTACTGCAGTGTATCATTCTCCCTCTTTCAACAGGAAAAAACCTTTTAAAACTTTTAAAACCTCTGAAACTCTCTGAAACTCTTTAACACTGTCTGAAACTCCTTAAAACTCTCTTATATTGTGTGAAACTCTTTAAAACTCTTTTTGAAACTCTCCGGCTCACCAGCCACTTATGTATAATCTCTTGTCCTTTGTATAATAAACTTGTGTGTTGTTTTTATTCTTTATGATTTTTTTCTTTGACATAACATGTATCATTTCTGGACTTGTGTGTCCTTTGATTTTTGTCATTTTATCTTTTAATGATCTTGTCTGTATTGTCTGACCTAAAGTGTTTTTCCTCACTTTTAAAAAAAAAATGTCTGTCTTTTGTGTGTTGTGTGCCCCTCCATTTTCTGACACTTGGATCTTTAACTGTCTTATCTTTAGTAAAATCTTTTGTTTGAATGTATCTTTTTTTTCAATTAAAATCATAAAGTTGGAAAAGACCTTAAGGACCATCTAGTCTAACCCCCTGCCATGCAGGAACTCTCACTCAAAACTTGAATGTTTTTCACAATTGTTATTTTTTAAACATTAAAACTTTTCCCCACCATCAAGGTGAAATCTCCAACTGTTATTTTTGAATATTTTATAACACCATCTTGACACTTTGGTTTAATTTTCCTTTTAAAACATGCTAGCACATATATCTTTGTATATTGTCTAAAACCTGTTAAATATTTTAAATTCAGTGGATCCCCACATAACATGTGTAACAATGTTGGATTTTTTTCTTTCAGCCAGTTTCTCAAACTGTGAGCCAAAAATTTTTTTTTCTCTCCAGTCTGTGAGCAAAGACCCTTTGTAATTAATTTTTTTTTCATTGTTAAAAAAACTTTCAATTATATCACATCTCTGTCTTAAAACTCTATATAAAAACTCTGGAAAATCTATCCACAATCACTAAGAAAATATTTGTTGTTACTCAGTAACACACATTTGTCCCTTTTGTTTAACAGCAACCTCAACAGGTTATTTTTGTAATTCACTTGTTCCGGTTTTGTCACAGGAAAAACCTTGACTTTTTATTCTGTGGCAAACCAAACATCTCCCAAATCATTTGTATAATAAAACATTTTAAAATCAGGATCTATATCCCACCAGTTTAACAAGCTATCAAATCTTATGTTCTCTAGGATTCTATATTATTGATGTGCATAACCAGAATGTAATGATTCATTTTCCACACCTGCACATTTAGCATTTGTCTTATTTTATATAAAACACATATTTTCTCTCTTATAGCTTTTGTATATATCTCCCCAGCCGGGGTGATTTTATATTTCTTTTTCCCTTAAAACTCAGTGTATATCCCCTGACACGCCTAACTTAACAGTTTTGTAAAATCAGGTATACATAAAACATTTTCAAAGTTTTTTTCACCAAAACTTGGCATATAGACATTTTTCAATTTCTTTTGACATCTCTTACCCCTCCATCAGCTAGATAAACATCTTTAAGATTGGAGGATTTTTTTTTTTTTCAGCAAAACTGTAACATATGTCTCAGAATATATAGACTTTTGTCCTCAGGTTTCACCTGTTTGAATCACAGTCTCAGCTCTGTAAAACAGCTTGTAGCTTTTCTGTTTTTCCCCAATGTCTCTGGGTTGTAGATAGATTGTTGATTGTAGCAAACATCCTTGCATTGTCATTTTTAAAACTCTTGTTTTGTTGTAGTAAAAGCATCGATTCGCACTCCGTGCATCAGCTGCCTTTTTTTTCAGGACGCATATCTTCTTGACCTCAAGATGCTGTCCCAGGCTTTCTCCCAAGCCTACATTTTGGCTTTTTTCAAGCAAACTGCCTTTTTTTGACATTTTCTGGCCTCTTCAAGCAAACTGCTTGGCTTAACAGATTCCCATCTTTTGGAACCTCAGGCCTCCAGCAAAACTTTTGGCATTTAGCAACACCGTTGCAGCCTTTGAACTTCAGGCATCTTAGCAAACCTGCTATAGCCCCACACAGCATTGGACCACTGTGTAAAACTTCACCCCCACCAGAGATTTTTGTATTTTTCTTCCAAGAACTGTAAAGTCCTTTGACCACAGCATTTTTGACAAAGTTGTGTAGAAATCATTCATTCTTTCTTCAGTTCCCAAAACCTTTGGCTGAAGAAACATCCTCTCCCAAAACTTTAACTGTAACTCAGAGAGGGGTAACAGAATGAGTTCTCTTGGCTTAGGCAACCGCCTGTGTCCAGCAATCATGCTGCATTTTAAAACTGCATACATTGCAACATGTATTCTGTGATTCAAGCCCCAGCTGTTTTCATATCAAACAAAATAGCCTTTAACAGAGTCTTTTGCAGCTTGAACAAAAACAAAATTTTCACTGCATTGAACCCGCAGTATTCTCAGCATTTTTAACCTTTGATTTTTTTTTCTGTATCTTACTGTTTAAAGAGTGGAGTCCTCAGACAACTGTCTTTAAAGAGTTCTGTATTCTGTCACCGGCAAAACAGCTTAGCAGTAAACTTTACTTACATCTGAAGATTTGAAGCCACCTCTGCTTTTCTAGCAACCGCTGAAGCATGGTTTTCTTGTCCTGGCACAGCTGAAGTCGTGGATAGGCAATACTTGCCTCTTGGCCACGTTGCAAACATGTCATCTGGACTCTTGGGCTTTTGTCCTCCTGGACATTTGGCCTCTTTGTCCTCTGGCAGACCAGCCACCTCTGGCAGACAAGCCACTCTTTTGGCAAAAACAGTCTTAACTGGCAGACTAGCCATTTCTGGCAAAAACAAGCCATAAACTGGCAAACAGGCCATAACTGGCAGAAAAGCCATAACTGGGCCCCATAACCCTTGTTGGTGTGTGGATGATGAGTGTTGTAGTGATGCCTTTTGGCACCCAGCAGAGTCTGCAGGACAAGCTGGCTGCTGTGATCCACAGCCACTGTGTAGATTTGTCATCAACTGGCTCAGCTTCTCTTCTCCAGCATCCTGTCTTCCTCAGTCAAGAAGACACATTGTAAAGTCCAAAAGCATAGCTTTATTAATGCATATAAAAAGTAAAAATAAGATAACTAAGTAAAATCCATTGTGATGAACTTGTCCAGTTCAGCCATACAAGATTACATCTTTAACAATCCCAAAAGCATTAGGATCCACCTTGTTGCAGCATCCAGCCACACACCCTCACATCTTGAACAATAAAAACAATTCTTAGACAAAGGACTCTCTAAGCCCATCCCATATTCCACCTTCTAGGTGTTAACTTTATGTTAATTGGATAATGACAATATGATGTATGTTAACCCAGCCTCTTGTTGTCCATCATCCACCACGTGAGTAACTTTCCCAAGCTAACGATGTTTACATATAATTGTTATCTCTTTGTTAACCATAACAAAGTCTGGTTCCATTAGTTCTATCACTGGGAAAGTACATTGTTGATGTCTCTGTTACCACCTGGCATTGATTCACCCTGTTTCTCTAAATATTGTTTGTGCCTTGTCCAGAAACTGTTCTCAAGTGGAAAATTACAGACACACACACATCTTTACATTTCACCTTTGACTATATATCCCATTCATATCCTAACAGGTAAAGCATCTGATGTTAGAAGAGAACCTTCTCCAAGGCCATGCCTACTTGTAACCACTTTGTCTGAGGAATTAAGTTTTGAGGAACACAGGTAATTAATACAAATTAATGAGACCTGGTTGTGGGGTTTCCGTGATTTCAGGTCTGAAGCGTGTATAATTAAACCCCACTTAGTAAACCCTCAAAATTTATGCCCAGAAGAAATGATGACTTTAAAGGTTTTAGGGGGGGCTGAGTCTGTAGCACCAATAGCCAAGTTAGTGTCAGTGTGTGGATGATGAGTGTTGTAGTGATGTTCTTTGGCACCCAGCAGAATCTGCAGGACAAGCTGGCTGCTGTGATCCACAGCCACTTTGTATCTCTTATCATGAACTGGCTCAGCTTCCCTTTTTCAGGATCTTGTCTTCCTCAGTCAAGAAGACACATTGTAAAGTCCAAAAGCATAGTTTTATTAATGTATATAAAAGTAAAAATAAGATAGCTAAGTAAAATCCATTGTGATGAACTTGTCCAGTTCAGCCATGAAAGGTTACATCTTTAACAATCCCAAAAGCTTAGGATCTCCACTGGTTGCAGTTAAAACCACTGCTTCCAGGCAGGCAAGCACGCACTCACATCTTGAACAAAAAACATTCTACACAAAGGCTTCTCTAGGCCCTTCCCATACTCCACCTTCTAGGTGTTAACCTTATGTTAATTGGATAATGCCTGTATGATGTATGTTAACTCAGCCTCTTGCTGTCCATCATCCACCACGTGGTTTTCTTTCCCAGCCTAATGATTATTGACCTATTTTGATATCACTTGCTACCCATAACAAAGTCTGTGTCCATGAGTTGTATCTTTGAGAAAGTCCATGTTTATGTCTGTGTAACCACCTGGTGTTAGATTCACTTTGTTTTGCTAGATGTTGTTCTCATAAGGAAAACTTCCACACACACATCTCTACATTTCACCTTTGACTGTATATCCCATCCATATCCTAACAGTTAGACATTTCTTTTAGAGGATACATCTGCAGTGGAAATTTGCCCTCTGGGATGACATTCCTCTTCGGTGTTTAATTGCAAATTATTTGGATATATATCTTAGATTCGCTTTCATGGTCACTAGAAAAAGGGAAAAGGAAAAATCTTCCAAACCAGTGGAGCAAATACCTGGGGAAAGAACAGAACAAAATGTGGTCCCTGGGGGTGTGTGTGTCTTTTTGTATTATATGTTTTAATTGGATTGTATTTTTATTCTTGTAAGTCGCCCTGATTGGGTATCCATTGGGCGGGGTATAAATAAATTTTATTATTATTATTATTATTATTATTATTATTATTCTGGGAGTTCCTGAGGGAACCATAAATTTTGTGAGTTGGAGTCCAGATGGGAGGGACTTGGAACACATACAAAACTTTAAGGAAGGGAGTTGCAGTTGTGTTATATCCTGAGGGATATTGCTAGCCTGTGTGGCTGAAATATTAAGAGGTAATTGGAAACAAATGTTGTTTATATGTAACCAAGTGAAACTATAGTGACAAACTTTGATGCAAGTTGTATTCATTCCATTCTGTTCTAGAATAAACTTTTATTCTTATTTAAACATCACTTGGCCTATGTTTTCAAACCAAACCACGCTACTAACATTTTAAAGCTTTTAGTGTGGGTCCTGTACACTTATTTGGGTGGAAGCAGTGGGGAAAAAACAACCCAGGACTGCCATCTTAAAAAACAAAACAAAACAGTGCTAAGATGAAAGGTGGCAAGAGGATTCACCACAGACCTAAGCAAAGATTTACATCCTGGAATGAACTACACTGGAAAAAGAGACCATATTGAGGTAGATAGTTTGCTGAATTGACCCAGCATAAGTGCCAACATGTAGTAAGTGCTAAGAGAGGCAAGCTACAATATGGAGAAGCAGTTAAGGGTGAGTCAAAGTAGCCCAGGTCATACAGAGATTTTAAAGGGAATATGCTGAAGTTGTAAGAAAGCTGAGTAGTGAGGTCTCAGCTATCTCCCAGAGTCCAACACAAGAACCAAAAGTCATGATAGGTGAAGCTACAAGAGAAAGACAAAGAGACATATATTGGAAGCCAGTCCAGGGGGAACAATCCAAAGAAATCAATGAGCAGGAAGCACATAACAAAACAAAACAAAACAAAACAAAACAAAAACCAAAAAAACAAAACAAAACAGGGAGAACAAACAGTTGTGAACAATAAAAATTCCCGGCAGTTGCTTCAAGATTTATGGCTGTGTTAACTTTGAGACACCAGGTACTTGGTTATTCAATGTTTCTTATTTAAGGATCATCCTTTGGGGAGGAACAGATGGGCATGAAGGGTCAAGCTGGCCCTTGCCAAGATCTTGGCACTACAGCAAGCACATGCTGTGACCCCAAGCTACCAGGAATCTGGCCCAAGTAGGAGCAGAAAAGATCCACTTTTATTTGAGAAAAGATCCACTCTTATTTAGGCTGGGTTTAAGATGCCTGACACAGCTCTAAAGTCATTTCTGACTTATGGTGATTCTAGCAGGGGTAGGCAACCTTTCCCCTTTAAGGGCTGAGGGACTTCAGCTCCCAGAATCCCAGGAGCTATTGGCCAACATGGGACTATTGGCCAACATGGCTGAGGCTTCTGGGAGCTGAAGTCCCTCGGCCCTTAAAGGGGAAAGGTTGCCTACCCCTGCGAGTCTAAAGCAAACCTATCACTGGGTTTTCTTGGCAAGAGTTGTTACAGAGGAGGTTTGCCATTGCCTTTCCCTAAGACTGAGAGCATGTGACTTGCCCAAAGTCACCCAGTGGGTTTAATGTCTATGTGAGGAATTGAACCCTGGTCTCCAGAGTCATAGGGGCTAAGCAGACAGCACAAAGTGCTGTCTTCGAGGCCAGGAAGGGGAGGGGCAGCCTCATGCTGGGTGCCCCAACCCCTTCCCCCAAACATTGTCAGAGCGGCCAGCCCTCCACACGGCCAGCACTCCAATGACGCACTTCCGCTGCAGCGTCCGCACACGCTGCAGCGGAAGAGACACCGAAGGTGCACCGGACGCCTTTTAGTGCTCCTTCCTGGAGCAGGGATGCTGTGCCGTGGGGCCGAGGCATGCAGATGCCTCGGCCCTGATCCGCAGATTCCCGGGGCAGCCCCGTGCTTCCCGTCTGCTTCCCCCCATAGTCTAATACTTAACCCACTATGGCACACTGGCTTCTTTCTCCTTCCAAGGCTACAGCCTTATAAAACTACAAATCCCTGGAGTTCTTAGGCTGGAACTACAACACTTAAAGTGGTATTAAATGGTTTTATTAATAAAGCGTAGATGCACCCTCATTGTCCATCAATTCCAGTGGAGTTGGGAGCCTATTCTGCTGATGTTCCTCATTAGCTGCATCAGCCACAAAGTGCTAGATTTGTGTGTGGGGATTATCATTTGCTGCCAGAGGCCTTTCTACATTGAATCTTCTGTAACATATTGTTTTGGACACTATGGGGGGGAGGGATTTATGATAGTAAGACAGATTCTTATCTATGTGATTAATAGGATGCAGCTAAGTAGAACTGCTTTGTTCATTACCATTAAATGACTTCACTCCAACTTGTCATCCTGAACTGACTTTTTAAACAACCCATTCCTTGTCCTCCGATTTACAGACTTCTAAGCTGTAGAATGGGCTAAATTACAAAGGGAGTAAACCTTTTGCAGGCTGTTCTTGAAAGATTTTTCTCTAATACTCATTAACTGAAATTTTGGAAATTCAGATTTAATTTGACTTGGTATTTACTTTAATTGGGAAAGCTTCCTTTGTTCTTTTCAAAGAAAAATCCTGGCATGCAATACAGTTGGTAGCTAGGTTTCAAGGCCCTGGATACAATTTTGGAAACTAGAAATTTAGTGCACAAAGTCCTGTGAGTACATATTATAAACCTAGCTTCTTTTTATCATCTTGGGTAAGGGACAAAGACTATTTGCTTTTCAAACAGATTTAGAAATAACTTTGCATGTATACTCCAAATAATGTTGGAATTTTCAGACTCTGATTCTCCCTGTATTCATAAATGTTATTCCTTCTATTCATTCACTGATCCACTCGGTTTTTATGTGAGAATTGAGATATCTACATAGCTAGGAATGAATTAATCATTAAAGATGAATTATTAACTTCACATTTGGAGTAGTGGCAGCAATTACTCCTCAGATTTGTTATTTTTTTAGTGTTTTATTGGAACCAGCTGTAAACAAAGAATAGATAACACCACAGCATGATTCCTTCCCCCCATTTTTCACAGTGATGAAAATCAAATGATATAACACCCACATTGCAAGGGAGGAAATTGCACCTTTCAAAGCTACTGAAGTTACATTTATAGTTCTAAGACCATCAAAGTGGATATTTTATTTTATTTTATTTTAACAGCTGCATTTTCTGTTTCTTGTTATCCTTCCCTATTTATTAAAGTTAGTATAAGTGGATACCTGTAGCTGCTTTTTTAAAAAACTGATTTTACAATCTGTGTGCCTGTGATACAAAATGTACTTTTATCCAGTGCACCTTATTTAAGTAAAACATTCACAACAGGGCATGAGATAGTAGCAAATGGCATACTATTGTGGTGGAAAAACCAACTGTTGCAAATTAACTCCCAGCATCCACAGTTCCTTGCAGAGTTTGATGCAGGACATAGTTTGAAAACATAGGTTTATTGCCAGCAAGTCCCAATAGAATTGGGCAAAAGACAAGCCAAGATGGCTGTAGTTTTACACACTCACAGACAAAGAAATTCAAAGCTGACATTCTAACACACAGAATCCTGAACAATGAGAATACAGATTTCAGAATACATTATAATATGCTTAAGTTACCATGTTGCCACACCAACCACATACCAAAATCTCTTATCAGTAAATAAATTGGTGTGTACGAGGCAGAAGGCCCTTTTCCACAAACAAAAGTAGCTGCCAATCATTTATTATGGCTCTCTGGCTCACGCTGGCTCCTAATGAAGGTCTTTAATGCATCAGGTTACCTGGCCTGGAGTCAAGCTGTATCTAAATAACCCTCTAGCATTCTTTGAGTTTAAACCTTCCAGCATCTTCCTTAGAGGCCCACTTCCTAGAATCCCCTTCACATGGCTGCTTGACCATTATTTTACACTTATAATAGCACACATCTCTAATTTAGGCATATAAAACATTGATTAAAGAAATTCTCCTGCCTCACTATGAGCCTGCACTTAACCATCTGATGTTCCTCCTCCACCATATGAGGCTGCATCCCATACCAATAAAAATAACTTTTAAAAAATGCAGGGAATGGTTATAATATTAATGACATATAATTATTCCTTACTTGCTGGACAAAGTGACTTGTTACCTCTCATCTCTGCAGGTGACATTGCTGTATTGAAAAATAAGATTGGTCAGTATGGGGAAAAAAACAAAGAAATAATATATAGAATAATGTATTGTGGAAATAAAGCTAATAAATATGATCCATCTATTTTGAAACAGAGATAATTTTTTAATAATGTGCTGTGCTGTTTAACTTACATGTTTTGTTTCAACTTACATATTTTTAAGTGGCTTTTTTATTCTTTTGATACTTTCCTGACTTTTTAACTTTTCATTATGCTGTTACAGGTAGGGATATGATGAAAATTCCTTGCTGTTTGCTAAACATGCAGGATTTGGGGTTTTATCTATGCTTAGTTCAAGATGAACTCTGAAATTTGGCACCTGCTTGATTGAGGTGTGAGAATTTGCAGACATTTCATTTGCAAACATGCCTCCTCGATTCTGCTCCTTATTGCTTTACTCTAGAGTAAAGCCACACAGGGCAGGGAGGGAGAGGGTTCAGCACCTCCCCATCCTGCTGAATGCAGCTTTACTCTAGAGTAAAGCCATGTGGAGGAGAGACGAGGGGCATTGGCCCACTCTCTCCCTGCCATGTGTGGCTTTACTCTAGAGTAAACCTGCATGGAGCAGAGGGGTCTCTTTTGGCTCTGCCCCTAAGCCCCACCCCCCACACCATATGACACCCCACTGTGGGATGCTACTGTATCTCACTCTTCACAGAGGAGGAGGAAGAGGAGGAGGAGGAGGAGGAGGAGGAGGAGGAAGAAGAAGAAGAAGAAGAAGAAGAAGAAGAATCGGGGTATTGGGGGCACTGCTTTGCAGTGGTTCCGGTCCTTCCTCTCGGGTAGGTCTCAGAGGGTGCTGCTCGGGGACAGTAGTTCCAGTAAGAGGGAGCTCACTTGGGGGGTCCCTCAGGGGGCTATTTTATTCCCGATGTTGTTTAACATCTATATGAAGCCGCTGGGTGAGATTATACGGAGTTATGGGGCTGGATGTTATCAGTACGCTGATGACACCCAAATCTATTTCTCCATGTCTCGTTCGTCAGCCTCGAATTCCATTGGCATCTCTTCTCTCAATGAATGTCTTCAGGTGGTAATGGGCTGGATGAGGAAAAACAGATTGAAACTCAATCCAGACAAGATGGAGGGGCTCACCGTAGCCGCCCCGAAACCAAGAATTGGGTTGCAACCTCCAGCCCTGGATGGGGTCACACTCTCCTCCAGTGACTGTGTTCGCAGTCTGGGGGTGCTCCTTGACTCGTCGCTCCTGATGACAAATCAGGTGAATGCGACGGTCAGGAGCACCTGTTATCAGCTTCGGCTGATACGCCAGCTGCGCCCTTTTCTGGAAGTAAGGGATCTCAAGAGCGTTGTGCACGCGCTGGTAACCTCACGCCTAGATTTCTGTAATGCGCTCTACATGGGGCTACCCTTGTGCTTGGTTCAGAAACTACAGTTGGTTCAAAATATGGCAGTCAGGCTTGTTTCGGGAACATCTAGGAGGGACCACATCACTCCGGTTTTGAGGTCCCTCCACTGTTGTTATTATTATTATTATTATTATTAAAGTTTATTTCTAGAGCGTTGTCAGTGTACTCAGCGCTGTACAAAAGAAAATCAAGAATAAAACAAATAACAAATAACAAATAAATGAATAAATAAACTGGCTGCCTATTGGTTTCTGGGACCAGTACAAGGTGTTGGTTATTACCTTTAAAGCCCTAAATGGCTTGGGTCGAAGCTATCTCAGAGACCGCCTCTTCCCATATAATCCTCCCCATGCTCTCCGGTCCTCTGGGAGGAATCTGCTGCAGCCTCAAAATTCTAGGCTTGCGGCGACCTCCCAGAGGGCTTTCTCTGTTGTTGCCCCCAGGCTCTGGAACGGCCTGCCGGATGAGATCCGTCAATTAGCATCTTTGGACAGCTTTAAAAAGGCTGTCAAGATGGATCTCTTTCAGCAGGCCTTTCCAGACTAAATCACCCGGCCTCGGGTCCTCGAGCCTTCCCTCTTCTTAGGAATATTGTATAGCCCCCGTTTAGAACTTGAAGTCGCAGGGGTCTGTTGGTTTGTATTTTTATCTGTATTTTTCCATTTTAATTTGCTGTGTTTCAATTGTAGATCATTTTTAATTGAGATGTGATTTAATAACTTTTTAAGGGGGGGGGGAGGAGGGAATTACACTATTTTAAGCTGTATGTATTTTATTGTTGTACACCGCCCAGATTGGCTTGCCACAGGGTGGTATATAAATAAAATTTTATTTATTATTTATATATTGAAGAAGAAGAAGAAGAAGAAGAAGAAGAAGATTTCCCACCCTCCTTCTGGGATGGGAAGACTAAAGAAATGAATGTAAATCACTAGTTACAGGTATAAGTTGCCATGGAGCCTGCATAATGGAGCCTACATCTAGAATAAATTTGAGTGTCAAACGAGGACTTCAGGAGACTGGGATTTGAATCCTCACTTGTCCATGGATATCCACTGGGTGACTTTGTACAAGTCACATTCTCTCAGCCTCAGAGGAAGCCAATGGCAAACTCCAACTGAACAAGGGCCTGTACAGACTGCCAGAAATAGTGCAGCTTGAGGCCACTTTAACTGTCCTGGCTCAGTGCTAAGGAATCATGGGAACTGTAGTTTATTGTGGGATCAGAGCTCTCTGACAGAGAAGGTTCAATGTCCCAGGGGGAAAAAAATGCAATTCCCATGATTCCCTAGGACTGAGCCAGGACAGTTAAAGTGACCTCAAGCTGCATTGTTTCCTTCCCCCCATTTTTCACAGTGCCATTGGCATTATCTTGCCAAGAAACCTCTATGTTAAGGTTACCATAAAGGGAAGTTGATGTGAAGACACATCACAACAATATGCATTGATTCCAAGCGTGTGTGTGTGTGTGGGGGGGGGAGATAATAAATAAAATGGCTGGTATAGATAGGAGCCATTGATCCCTTATTGGCTTTTAATGTAAATGAGAAGGACCTCAATGTGTTTTGGAAGGACTGATTGATCCATGTGGAATCTGCTCATGATTTTAGCATTGGTCTTTCCATGTCATTGATGCTTGGAAGGGGGAATTTCAAAGTCATAATCCCTATTCAAAATTGTTTGTAATGCTGCATTAGATGCCAGTTCAAAAATAGTTTGTTGTTTAAATATAAATATAAATATTCAGAGAAACAAGTCACGCCAGACAAATCTGATCTCTTTTTTCTTTTTTCTTTTTTTAATAAAATTACCAGCTTGGTAGATGTAGAGAATGCTGTAGATATAGTATATCGTGATTTCAGTAAGGCCTTTGACAAGGTTCCCCATGACATTCTTGCAAACAAGATGGTAAAATGTGGGCTAGATAAAGTAACTGTTACATGGATTTGTAATTGGTTGACTGTCCGAACACAAAGGGTGCTCAACAATGGCTCCTTTTCAACCTGGAAAGAAGTGACCAGTGGGGTGCCACAGGGCTCTGTCCTGGGCCCAGTGCTATTCAATATCTTTATCAATGACTTGGATGATGGTATTGGGGGTATAGTTATCAAATTTGCAGATGGCACCAAATTAGGAGGAGTAGCTAATACCCCAGAAGACAGGATCAAAATTCAAAATGACTTGAACAGACTAGAAAGCTGGGCCAAAGCTAACAAAATGAAATTCAACACGGATAAATGTAAAGTACTTCACTTAGGGCAGAAAAATGAAAAGCACAGATATACAATGGGGGACACCTGGTTGAACGAGACTACGTGTGAAAGGGATCTAGGAGTCCAGGTGGACCAGAAGTTGAACATGAGTCAACAGTGCGATGCAGCAGCTAAAAAGGCCAATGCAATTTTAGGCTGCATCAGTAGAAGTATAGTGTCTAGATCAGGGGTAGGCAACCTTTCCCCTTTAAGGGCCGAGGGACTTCAGCTCCCAGAAGCCTCAGCCATGTTGGCCAATAGTCCCATGTTGGCCAATAGCTCCTGGGATTCTGGGAACTGAAGTCCCTCGGCCCTTAAAGGAGAAAGGTTGCCTACCCCTGGTCTAGATCAAGAGAAGTAATAGTGCCACTCTATTCTGCTTTCGTCAGGCCTCACCTGGAATACTGTGTCCAGTTCTGGGCACCACAATTCAAAAAAGATGTGGAGAAACTGGAGCGTGTCCAAAGGAGGGCAACTAAAATGGTGAAGGGTCTGGAAACCAAGCCTATGAGGAACGACTTAGGGAGCTGGGGATGTTTAGCCTGGAGAAGAGAAGGTTAAGAGGTGATATGATAGCCTTGTTTAAATATTTAAAGGGATGTCATATTGAGGAGGGAACAAGCTTGTTTTCTGCTGCCCCAGAAACTAGGACCCGGAACAATGAGTGCAAGCTCCAGGAAAAGAGATTCCACCTCAACATTAGGAGGAACTTCCTGACAGTAAGGGCTGTTCGACAGTAGAACACACTCCCTCGGAGTGTGGTGGAGTCTCCTTCCTTGGAGGTCTTTAAGCAGAGGCTGGATGGCCATCTGTAGGGGATACTTTGATTAGAAGTTCCTGCATGGCAGGGGGTTGGACTGGATGGCCCTTGTGGTCTCTTCCAACTCTATGATTCTATGATTCTATGATAAAGTTCATTACTAGAGAGAAGAGTGTTAACAGGCACTAACTAGAAGACTTTTCTTGATTAAAAAAATATGTTGATGCTGTTAGATCTGAAACATTAAATACTTCAAAGAGCAGTTTTTACTTAAAAGACTTTGTAAGAAAAATATTTTTTAAAATGCATCATTCTAAAATTTATAATAACGCCATATTTTTATTTCAATTCTAGATAGGTCTATCCTGTTCAAGGTCATCTCTCTGTTACCATGACTATAACCTTTCTTCAGTATCTGGGAATGGATCCAAAAGTCAAGTCCCTTGTGTTTTTTGTTGTAGTAGATATTTGTGCCAAGTAATGTATTTTTGTATCTGTCATTTCTTCTTAGAGGCACACACCTCCACTTTCTCTGTTTAGATCTTAAACTGATTAAATTAGAGAAAGCTACATTCTGTTCAAGAGCCCCCCTGCCATGAAATCCTCTGCTCATGGCTGATTTAAGAACACAATGACCCATAGAAAATCATAATTAAACAGCTTAAAGCAGTATTTCAGTGAAGCTTGTTTATGACCTACACTAAAAAAAATGAAGCGTAAGCAGGAAAATGAAGGTTAAAGAGTGACAGGGCTTTAACTGAAAGTTACAAAAAGAGTAAATTTCAATGAAAGAAAAATTCCAGCCAACACACTATAGCAATGTGGAAATTTATTTATTTATTTATTTATTACCTCTAAACCCACCAGGGCCCCTTAGGTGATATACAACAGGTTAGAACAATTCTAGATATCCCAGATAATGCTTTCTACTGTTATTTGCTGAGTAACTCTAGCCATCAAGAAGCTTGCTTATCAAGAAGTCACAGAATATTAGACTGTATAAATGAGAATCTTTAAACCACATTTGGCACTTGGAGTGTTTCCAGAAAATTATGGACAATATACATTTGTGAACAAATCTACTTTCCTGTTCTGGGACCCATATGGCTCATATGTCATGTTTGGAATTCTTTTTCTTGACTTGCTGCAATTTTTCTGCTGAGAATTTAAGACTATGCAAACACATGTTCTTAATGGGGCATCAGAAAGATGCAGTCTTGATTCATCAATGGGATTTTTTTAGCATGTCACTACTTGGACTGTAGTGAT
Source organism: Phrynosoma blainvillii (assembly GCA_026167975.1). Lineage (NCBI taxonomy): Eukaryota > Metazoa > Chordata > Lepidosauria > Squamata > Phrynosomatidae > Phrynosoma > Phrynosoma blainvillii. The sequence continues at coordinate 247,119,835 of JANUYF010000003.1, read as the reverse complement.
GTCACTGAGCTCCTTTGTTGCATTGGTCCCTAATGGAGTCCATGTCAGTGAATCCAATATAATTTCCTCTGAACTTTAAAGGATATATCCAAAATGACAGTGAGAGAAATTCAAAGTGACAAATGCTCCTCAAGATAGGTTCAGTACCTTAGATACTCCTTTGATTATTAATTATGGAGTTGATTTACCCTCTTGACTTGGAACTGGTATCAATCTGTATCTTATATGTTGCCACCAGACAACCATATCAAGGAGGGAAGACCATGCTCTGTAAATACTGCATTTGAAAACCCTGACACTCAAGAGGAGGATGTGTCCAGGTCAGTCCCAAAGATTGATCCAGACTTCACCCCCGAGCTCCAGAACCCACAGACCAGGAAGTTACATGCCCATACACCTTAGGTTACTCCCTCTCCCTCTCACACAAAAAACAAAATTATGCTAGCTTATCCATCTGTTTAATAGCATCTGCCAATTATCTTAGTACCCTAGATATGTTTTCCTCACACACAAGGTATGTGTGTGTGTGTGTGGGGGGGGGGGAACACTTCATCTGAGACATGTTTTCTATGTGTGCATCAAAAATTCCAATCCAGCTACAATGCCATCTGACTTGCTGAAGCCTGCAGTGACCATGAGTGTGAGGAGGTGTGTTGAACCAAATCAAGAATGGCTGGGACTGGATGGTGCCTGCTTATATATTGGCCTTGTTTGTTCCTTCCCTCTTCCCCATTGTGACACCAAGTGTCATAATATACTCCTTTCCGTGCTCTATAGGCAGTGGTAGAATAATGGGGACAAAATTATGTTTTTGTTGAATAAAACCTTATTTCCTTGACTTCTTTTATCTGTGTCCTTAATAAAATACCTTGAATGGCGAACCTGGAGTAATTAAGCACTTGGATGTTTTCATTCACAGCCAAGTGCTAAGTGTTCTGACTCATTTCTGCACCACTTTAAAGTGTCACAAATTTGAATTGTCCACTTGTACAGGCATAGCACATTTAAAAAGTGGATGTTGGTAGAGTAATTTAGAAATAGTTACATCAAACTGGCTGCAACCTTTGTTCTGTTTCACAAAAACAGTATCAGCAAGTTGTACCTTACAGATGCTTATTATTTAGAAAGGCATACCCAACATAAACTCTAGTGGGTCACACTCACTACTTAGCATTCGAATGTTCAGTGTTCAGGATGATTAGAATGTGATTAGAATGTGTTTCATAATTTATTTGCTCTCTCAGGCTCCCCGCCCCCCCCCCCCCCCCGGGCTATATGTCTTAAATGTTTCCAGCTATCAGCACAATTAAAAAGAAACAACTAAACACTGATGTGTTATTTATTTATTTAATACTTCTATCATTCTTCAGAGCTTCTGCTCCAAGTGTGGCTCACAAGAATTAACACAGAGACAATCCCTACACCTCTGATTTATAGACTAAAAGATATGAGACACAAAAATGTGTTGTCTGGAATACAATGAAGCCATTTCTAAATTATGGCAACCGTAAGATGAACCTATCATGGCAAGGGTTCTTCATAGGGCTTTGCCTTTGCCATCTTCTGGCCTGGGAGAGTATGACTTGCCAAAAGGCATCCAGTGGTTTTAAATGGCTGAGTAGGGAGTCAAACCCTAGTCTCCAGAGTCATACTCCAATGGTCAAATCACTACACCATGCTGAAGTGATGTCATACCATTTGTCAAAAGCTCCAGCTATACATATGTACAATATAAAGGGATTCTGGCTCTTGTAGTTTAATATTTAATTTTAATATTACATTTATTTGTAATTTGCAAATCTAGAAACAACTTTTTCCCCTTGACCACTTTCTACTACATCTTCTATTTATAATATGTCTCCGTGTCACTGCAGTGACACAAGTGACCTATGAATCTGTTTATTTAACTCCTATAAGTGTGCATAATGCCTTATGTCTTGTTTATCTAGTATTGCCACCAATGTCAAAAAGATCTTCAGATGCATCCTAGCTCCTTAATACCTCAGTAAGTGGCAGGCTGCTTTGCAATAATTTTATTTAATATAATTACAGTTTGTGGCCTTACATTATCATTTCTTTATGCCCTTCAAGTTTCATTGACTAGGTCTTCGACCTTCATTGTTACTTTTATAAACAGTGAGTGCATTTTACCTCCTGTTGAAGCCACTACACTTTATTGTACACCATCCCTTTACCCCTACATCACCTAAAGTTTTCCTGATGCAAAACATGAAGACTTCTTGAGAAATTCAGCATTCTCTACCTGCATAGGAGCATGAGGCATCACAAAGGAAAGAGACATGCTGGATACCCAGGAAACATCTTCTTTGTATTGCAAATGGACATTAACTTCCCTTGGCTTGCAAACTTTTCCTGCAACCTCGGGGGGGGGGGGGGGGAGAGCCAGCCTACAGATAGTCCTCCCCTAATATCTGAACTGAGATCAGAAACAGAAAATGCAGGCCCAAGACTAACAGCTTCATTTTTTTCTCCTGTTTGCCTGATGAAGAAGCCGGTGTTTCCAATGGTTGGAAACAAAAATAAAAGAAACAGAAATGAAGCTGATAAAAGATCCCTCCTCAATAGATATATTAAATCGATTGGAATATTGGCACAAGAAACTTGAAAATATTTTGAATAAAGAAATCGAACAGAAAAGGAGGAGAGAGAGACAAGATATATTTGAAATGGATAATAAATCAGGGAAGTTCTTCACAAACAAACTAAATAAGAAGCAAGGGGTAAGAACTATTATAGAAATAGTAGATGAAGAAGGTAAAGCAACAGGGCAAAAAGAAATACAAAAGAAATTTCATCATTATTTTTCAAATTTTTATAAGGAACAAAAGAATAAAAATTTAAAGATTAAGAACTTTGAAAAAAAATTCAAAATATAGATTATATGAAACTGAGTGATGAGGTAAGAGACAAATTAAATTAGGATATAATGGAAAAAAGAGATAGAAGAGGCTATCCAGAAACTTAAAATAAAAAAATCACCAGGACCAGACGACTTCACTTCAGAATATTATATTAAAATGCTAGATCTGTTAATAGAACCTCTAAAAAATATAATTAATGATATAGTTAAAAACAGAATTCCCGAATCATGGAAATATGCATATTGCATTAATCCTCAAAGAAGGGAAGGACAATACAATAATTGAGAATTACCGACCAATCTCCCTGATGAATACGGACTATAAAATATTTACTAGCATATTGGCGACTAGGTTAAAAGAGGTTCTGAAAGAGAGAATACAGGAGGACCAAGCAGGTTTTTTGCTGCATAGGCAAATTAGACAGAATATTAGGACGGTGATTGATATCATAGAGTTCTATGAACAAAATAAAGAAAAGAAATTGGCATTGCTATTAATTGATGCGGAGAAAGCTTTTGATGCCGTGAATTGGGATATTATGTTTCTTATTCTAGAAAAATTAAACTTTGGTGATAAATTTATAACATGGATAAAAAGCATTTATGCAAATCCAAAGGCCAGAATAATTGTTAACGGTTAAAAGACTAAAGAGTTTAGTATTTCTAGGGGTGTAAGACAGGGATGCCCTATCTCTCCTTTACTGTTTGTGATAATAATAGAGCTACTTAATAACAAAATTAGACAGAATAAAGAAATAAAAGGCCCTAAAGTAAGAGGTTCGGAATTTAAGATTAAGGCATATGCCGATGATCTAATTGTATTTCTGGAAGACCCCATATCTAGTATAGAAAAACTGATGAATATTCTGGAAGAATTTGGGGAATATACGGGCTTTAAATTAAATAAGGATAAGTCAGTAATTATCACCAAAAACTTATTAAGTAAAGAGGAGGAAATCTTGAAACAAAAAACATCATGCAAGATTGTCAAAAGGGCTAAATATCTAGGAATATATATTTCTAGCAGAAATATGGAATTATTCGATCTAAATTATACAAAAATATGGAATGAAATTAAGAAAGACTTGGTGAGGTGGGCATGATTAAAGCTTTTATTTTATGGAAGAATAGCTGCATTTAAAATGTTCGCGTTACCAAAATTAATCTTTTCATTTACTAATTTGCCAGTAATCCATCATACTAAACCATTTTCAGTATGGAATAAAGAATTGAAAAAAAATCATTTGGGAAGGGAAAAAACCTCGAATTAAATGGAAAATTCTAATTGATAGTAAAGACAATGGAGGATGTGAGGTACCGGACTTGGAATCATATCTTCAGGCTTGTGTACTAATATGGTTACAAGAATAGATTAAGGGTAAAAATAAGAGTCTGTTAGATTTGGAGGGCTACGATCTAAGATATGGTTGGCATGCATACCTATGGTATGACAAAGAAAGGGTTCAACAAAAATTCTCCCAAAATGTAATAAGAAGAGTGCTTATAAAAACATGGGAGAAAATAAAATCTAGCTTTTATAGGGGTATTCCAGGGTGGATGTCACCACAAGAGGCAATGTTAGGTAGGTTTAAAACAGTACTGAATTGGCTAAAATATGAGGAAATCATTATAGAGGAGCCGTGTGATGGAACAGTTAAACTTAAAGAATTGGGGGAAATCAGAAATAGGGACCCAGAACTGACATGGTTTCAATACCATCAACTACAAAGTTTGATGATAACTGATCTTAAAACGCAAGGAATATATCTTGTAAAAAATGAATTAGATAACATTCTTATAGCAGACAAACCAAAGCAAATAGCTAACTTCTATAAGATATTAGTGCAAAGGAAATTAGAGGATGAAGTGGTTAAAGAACACATGTTATGTTGGGCAAGGGATATTGGTAATGAAGTCTCCTTGGAAAATTGGAATAAAGCTAGGAAAGCAACATATAAGTTCACAAGTAATCAAACACTAAGAGAAAATTTCTTTAAGTTAGAAACTAGATGGCATCTCACTCCAGTGAGATTGGCAAAAATGTACAAAAATAACAATGATATCTGTTGGAAATGTAAAAAAAAAAAATCATGGTACGTGGATTCATATGTGGTGGACCTGTCCGGTTATAGCAAAATTTTGGCAAACTGTACATAGGATTGTTAGGATATGAATGGGATATACAGTCAAAGGTGAAATGTAAAGATGTGTGTGTGTCTGTAATTTTCCACTTGAGAACAGCTTCTGGACAAGGCACAAACAATATTTAGAGAAACAGGGTGAATCAACGGCAGGTGGTAACAGAGACATCAACAATGTACTTTCCCAGTGATAGAACTAATGGAACCAGACTTTGTTATGGATAACAAGTAATAACAATTATATGTAAACATCGTTAGCTTGGGAAAGTTACTCACATGGTGTCTCTGTTACCACCTGCCGTTGATTCACCCTGTTTCTCTAAATATTGTTTGTGCCTTGTCCAGAAGCTGTTCTCAAGTGGAAAATTACAGACACACACACATCTTTACATTTCACCTTTGACTGTATATCCCATTCATATCCTAACAATCCCCTCCTGAAATGTATAGATGTGTGAGAATTATTTTGTTGTTATTAAAACCATCTAAGCACAATGTTTGACTCTATATATTTAAAATGACATCTCAATCTGTTATAATAATGGTTAAATGTTGTTTTATCTCTAAAACCCTTTGTTAATATATCTATAGTGTTGTGTCTTGGCTTTTTAAACTCTAGGCACACAATTTTATTTTTAAACCAGCTCTCTCTAGCATTTTGTTATAAAACTCTAACGTATCTTGACCTATATTTTTAACATTTTTAACACCTTTGTTTTTGTCATAAAAATGTATGTCTGTGAATCTCTATATATCACAACTGACATTATCCAATTAACATAAAGTTAACACCTAGAAGGTGGAGTATGCGATGGGCCTAGAGAGTCCTTTGTCTAAAGAATTGTTTTATTGTTCAAGATGTGAGGGTGTGTGGCTGGATGCTGCAACAAGTTGGATCCTAATGCTTTTGGGATTGTTAAAGATGTAATCTTGTATGGCTGAACTGGACAAGTTCATCACAATGGATTTTACTTAGTTATCTTATTTTTAATTTTTTATGTGCATTAATAAAGCTATGTTTTTGGACTTTACAATGTGTCTTCTTGACTGAGGAAGACAGGATGCTGGAGAAGAGAAGCTGAGCCAGTTGATGGCAAATCTACACAGTGGCTGTGGATCACAGCAGCCAGCTTGTCCTGCAGACTCTGCTGGGTGCCAAAGGGCATACTACAACACTCATCATCCACACACCAACAATTATGGAAACAACGAATATAACATTTGACTTTATTCCTGAAATATTTATGTTAAACATGGTACACATGATAAAAGGTTTGGAAAAGAAAGGAAAATGGAAGTTAACCTTATATATGATCACAGCAGCTAGGATATTAGTAGCCACCAAATGGAAGACAGAGGAAGTACCAACCATTGATAATTTGTTGCTTAGATTAATAGACATTACAGAATTGGACAGAAAAGATCAGTTACATGAAGGAAAAACAGAAAATGAGATTAGTGATATGTGGAATTCATTTACTGTAAAAAAAGATGGGGAACATAACAATGTAACAGCTTAAAAGGATTTGTATTTGCAAAAATATTATTTGGGGAAAGATATTCAAAAGAAGAATTGAAGTTAAAGACGACATTAGACTCTTGTAATAAAAGAAGTACTGATTGATTAAACTAATTAACATTTTATAGACGGGATATATCAAAGACACTGAATTGTATAATTGGCCGAAATAGAGACGTAATGGTAATCCTGTTAATATTAATGTTGTGGATCTTGATATATAGATTTGTAAAATATTTATGTAATAATAATAATAATAATAATAATAATAATAATAAGCTGGTGTGACTTCAAAAGCTTGTAACATGTAGTTGTGCACTTTGGTTGGCCCAATAAAAGTATCATTGTTTGGATGTTTTTGGATTTGCTGTATGGCCAACACAGCTAACCCTAGATACCATCCCTTTCGGTCCATCAGTACTGTGGGAGATATCTTGCCTCAGATTTTGGGGTTTCAGCCAGCAGAAACAGCTCTTTACCTCTATTTAGGAAGAAAATTATTGTAAGCTAGCACAGAATAAGAAATCTATTTTTTATACTAAGAGTACAATCATGTGAACACATTTGGGAGTCAGTCCAGTTGAACTCATTGAACTTTGAGTAAATGTTAAGATTGGATCCCAATTAATCTTGGATAATTATTTTTCTGATACCTGATTCAAATCTATAATAATTCATAAAATAATGTAATAGAAGTGTTAGTTAAGAATATCATTCCCTAAAATAAATATTGATATAAAGGGAATAATGGCTTTGGAAGAGATTTAATAGGTCATTTGATCCAAAATCAGTAAGGAAGGATCTCCACATCTCACTACCACTGAAAAATGAATCCTACTTGGAAAGGATTTTAGGTTTTTTTGTTTTGTTTGTGGCTTTGGGTACTTCTAGAACTTTTGCTTCTAGTAGCTTCTATTGCTAACAGATTGAGTTAATGTAATATGATATACAGTACGTTATTAGTAGTCTGAAAACATCAGAATGAAAAACTGTTTTTGCTAGTTAGAGTAAATATTTCTGGCTTGTTCTTGTGATGATAGGCATGTATGCCAAATGCTAAAAGATTCAGATTAGTTCATCCTGTGATTAATTGATGGGATCTTTCTTGATTGGCATGGATGAAGAATATTAACACTGAGACCTCTTTGTTTCATAGCCCCAAGGCATTTCAAGATGCTGTTGTTCTGTGAGACCCATTTTATTAGTATGTATTGCTGGGCTAGTTTACATCTCTTGGTGTTGCTTCTATGCATATTCCCAATGCTTGTTATTCTGCATTTATATATTATCTTGTTTCCTCTTTCCCTTTATAAATAAATCAACATCATTATAAGGTTATGTGTATCTTTTCCCAGTCAGCCTCAATACTGTATCAAATACCTAATCATCTGGTGAATTACTGCTGTTTGATGGTTTCTGTTCTAGAGCTCTATTCCATAGCATTATTTTCCCAAGAGAAAATAATGCTCAAAATAATGCTCAAAATTCTGCAACACAGACTCCAATCATATATGGAGAGAGAAATCCCAGAGGTGCAAGAGGGGTTCAGGAAAAGTAAAGGCACTAGGAACCACACTGCAAACATGTGGTGGTTAATGGAGTATACCAAGGATTTCCAAAATAAAATTAGCATGTGCTTTACAGGCTATAGGAAAGCCTTTGACTGTATAGATCACAAAAAGCTATGAAATGCTTTTAAAGACATGAAAGTGCCACTACATGTGGTAGTCCTGATGAGAAAACTGTACTTAGAATAAGAGATGACTGTTAGAATATGGAGAAACAGAATGGTTCCCAATTGGTAAAGGTCTGCATTTTATCACCCTACTTACTCAACTTGTACACAGAAAACATCATACAAAGATCAGGTTTATATTCAGATAAAGGAGGAGTGAAGATAGGAGGAAAAAACATCAACAATCTAAGATATGTGGATGTCCACCATATTACTTCTGGAAAACATCATAGACTTGGAACAATTACTAAGGAAGATCAAAGAAGAAAGTGCAGCTTAATGCTGAACATAAAAAAAAAATAATAATCACCATGGAGGATCTACATAGACAATAATTAAATTGAAATACTTTGTATCAAACATTGATCAGAATGGAGACTGAAGTCAAGAAAGACTAGGCATGGGAAGGGCAGAGATGAAAGAATTAGACAAGATCCTAAAAAGCAAAGGTATATAACTAAGAACTAAAGTTAGAATCTTCCAAGCCATTGTATTTCCCACCATCAATATTCCTACCGTCTTATTACTACTCTTGCTGCTTTTAAAAAAGCAGTAAAGATGGATCTCTTCCAGCAGGCCTTCCCAGAATAACTGGTGCTAGATGGGAGATGAGTCTTTCTCTTGTTTTTATTATTGCTGACTCCTTGTTGTATTGTTTTATTGTTTTATTGTTTTGTTGTTTTTAATTCTTTCTTGGTTTAATCTTGTTTTAAGGGAAGGGAGGGTTAGGGTGTGGGATGAGGGAATGTTTTAATTTTGATTGTTTTAAATGCTGTAACCCGCCCCGATTGCCGCACAGAGGGGCGGGCTATAATTATTATTATTATTATTATTATTATTATTTCAATATGTGGGGAATGTGGATCCTCCCTCCCTTCAATTGAACTGTTGGGAGGGGAGGCGCAGTTTGCTGGTTTCCAGTGACCATGAGACCAGGTTTAAATGTAAACAGTGGCTCAGGAGCTGCTGTTGGCAAAGCTGGGGGCAAAGCCAGAGTGTTTGGCTGCATTGCTGCCCTTGTCTCTGCCTCTTTTGATTTTGTGTTTGACCCACCCTCCCACTGCTGACACCGTATGAAATTACTTGGCCATTTTGAGGTTGGATAGGAATTTTCCCCCTTTTCCACAGGGTTTTCACCTACCCCATACTGTTTTTCAGTTGAACTTGAGGAATTGGCTTGGTATGGTGTCTAAATAGGTTATTATATGGCACATAGTGGGGAGAGATTTTGAGTATGGTGAACATCTAGGTCACCACTTTGGTAGAAGGGAGGTCACTGGAACTGCCTCTTTTGGTCTTAAGACTGAGAAGGCAGTAAAAGGGGCTTCCCTTGAGGCTGGCCTGAAGGATATGTTAAAATTAATGTTGTAGGAGTGTTGAAAAACAGTCCTTTAAAACCAAACATCCAAACCTGGAACTTTCAGCAAGCTTCTTTATTGTAAAAGAACAAAAGCAAAAACAAATAATAATAATAATAATAATAATAATAATAATAATAATAACAACAACAACATCTTCACTTTAGCCAAAGCTGGCTAAGCAGGAATAAAAGCTATTTGCTACATGATTCAAGATGTGTTAGTAGCATCATCAAAAGAATGGTTTTAATTAGTTCATTACAGTTCAAAAGTCAAAAAGCAAGTGAAGAACTTTCAGATTCCCAGCCCTCAGCCCTCCAAATCTCCACCCTTCTGGGTGTAGCCTATACAAGCTGATTGGATGACAATACATGACGTGTTCTAGTCCAACCCTTAATTACAATAACAAATCATGTGACTACATTTCCCATAACAATATTGTGTTGACAAAAACCTTAATATAAACAAAACCTCTTTCCCATAGAATGGAGTCTTGTTAGCTTCTTGTTTTGGCTAAATCACACCTGGGGCTGATAACTGTGAATCTAGCTCTCAGAAAAACAACTTTCCACAGCATGGAAAAAATACAGACACACATCTTTTACATTTCAACATTTTTAACATTGACTCTATATCCCATTTAAACCTAACAGGATAAACCCTCTCTTTAAGCCTTGGGGCTTGGGGGAGAGACTTTCAGGTTGGTTTTTCTGATGAGTGCCTGCCAAGGATTCACCCAATGTGTGGGTTATGCTTGGGGTTCAGGTGTTGTTGCCCTGGGAAAGCTGCAGAGGTCTAGGTATTCTCCCTAGACCTTCTGCTGCAGCTGCTCCCACACTAGGCTACTCCCCCTTTAGTTGTAGTTCTTCAAAGAAACATTACTTAATAAACTGGCCCCTTTTGAAACCCATTTCTTATGTCTGTATGAGCCTGCCAATATCCTGAGAAGCTCAGGAGTAGCTTGTCTTTTAGTCCCATCACCTTCACAGATATTGTTGATAGATGGCTTTTCAGTGGCTGTCCCCTATGCTCTGAAACTTCTTCCCTAGAATGAGTCCTTTGTACTGTTTTGTATTTGTATTTTTCATACAAGTTTTAAAATTGTTTTAATATTGTTAAATGGCTTAGTTCCATTTTAATATGGAACTTTAAAATATGTTTAACTATATTATAATCATTTTGATTTATAAGTCACTTTGGATAATACTTTGGGAGAAAGAGAAGGTATAAATAAAATGTAAATGTTGACTTTGTTGTTGCTGCTTGTTTGTTTAGCTCCAGGGGTACCTTTTGGCCTGTGGTTGTCCTTCATAATGTTCATTTGCACCACCTTGATTTATAAGCAGATTTGTCAAAAACACAAAACTTTATAGAAAGTTCCTTAGAATTAACATCTCAAGGTCCCAGAGTGATGATATCCCCATCAAAAAAAAATCAATAGAAGTGCCACCCAATAAGTGCCAATCACATTATATATTGTTTAAATTTGAATACTATATATAATTATTGGGTTGTGTACCTTATTACATTTATTCACTTACAGGCAATAATTTCTTAAATCATCATTTTTTCTTCTTCAAATAATGGAATTATAGTCTAGAAAATAAAAGAATAATTTGATTAATCATTCAACATATGTTTATTGTAGCCAAAAGCCTGAAACCTTTACATTCAGCATAGCCTAATTAGCTACAGGAGACTGGCTCTTGAATAAATTTCTGTTGTTATTTTCTAATATGAAAATAAAAAACACTTATAAAAACATCTGCCCTTGAAGCTTAGAAACATTGAAGTCAACAATGAAACTTTCAATTTAAGACTATCATTCTCACCTGCTGATTGAAAACAATTTCATCATCACTTTCCCATAGCTGTTTGCTAGTCTCTCTAAAGTGAGCTGCTGTTAGTCCTGTTCCCCAAGAAAAGGTTCCCTCTCCCTCTTCTTTTCCCTCTCCATCATATCCACAGCATTTCAGCATTTTTTTAAAAAAAAACTAAGAAGCATGGCAGACCAATTAAAACACATTTTAACACATTATTCAATTGGCCTTGTATGTATTGTTTTCACATTAAAAAGTAGATTGTTTTATATTATTCTCAATGTAGGTTTTCCCCCTGTAGTACTAGACAGAGATAGAAGAACCAAGAAAACAACACTGTGTGATGTTTTGCTATTTCAGAAGGTCTGTATTACATGTCACATATGTGATATATAACTACAAAGACTTACTTTCTTTATATGTTTTGAGGGAGAAGCCCACAGTCCTGTTTCACTGCTTTCTTAAGAAGTCTCAATATGAACTCTTTCTTAAGAAGTCTCAATATGTTTTGGCCAGGACAGGGGAAGGAGGAGGAGGAGGCTTTCCAGGCCAGTTTCTAAAAGAAAGGAGAAAGAGAAGGAGGCTTTCCAGGCAGTTTCTGCCAGGAAAGGAGAAAGAGAAGGAGGCTTTCCAGGCCAGTTCTTGCAGGAAAGAGGAAGAAAGCAGTTTCCAGGCAGCCATTTTGAGTGGGTGAGTATTAAAATTCTTTTTAAAAACACTTGGGGAGAGTGTGACTGTTACTCAGTGGGTGGGGCTTTGTTGAGCTGCATTTGCAAGTCAATAGGAGGTGGAGATAGCCAGTTAACTCTATACAACTGCTCCCAGAGGCCAGTTTCAGGTCAGTTTCGGCCAGGACAGGGGAAGGAGGAGGAGGAGGAGGAGGAGGAGGAGGCTTTCCAGGTCAGTTTCTAAAAGAAAGGAGAAAGAGAAGGAGGCTTTTCAGGCAGTTTCTGCCAGGAAAGGAGAAAGAGAAGGAGGCTTTCTAGGCCTAATGACATGCAAATTTTATAACCACTACTAATTGTAGAAAAGTTCCAGTCATCAGCAGACTTTAACACTGGTGTTAGCGAGGGATTTTCTTTGAGGAGGAAAGCCATAGTCCTCTTTCAAATACTAATTAAGACTTAGTAGGGACACTAGAGGAACTGCTCCCATCACCTGCAATACCTGTGGGATGTTTGTCTTCTTGCCTACAGATGTGGGGAACTACACATGCTCCAAGTGCAAGTTGGTAGCCCTCTTGGAGGAGAAAGTACAGCAGCTGGAGGCGTGGGTAGCTACACTTCAGCATATTAGGGAGCAAGAGGCTTTCCTAGACAGAACAGAATGACCAGTCTTGGACAGGGACCACACAGAGGAAGTTTCTGGGGAAGAGAAGGTTACTTCACATACACAGGAGGTAGACAACTGGAGGAATGTCACACACAGAAGTAGGGAGACCAGGGATCGTTCTGGGAGCTTGCAGCTACAGAATCGATTTCAAGCTCTTTCCCTTATCAAGGAGAACGAGGAAGAGCAGCATGGACAGACTTCAGGGACAGAGCAGGGGACCCTGGGAGTTCCACCACAGGGAACAGTCACTGCTAAGCCTCGGAGGAGGCGTGTGGTTGTGGTGGGGGACTCCTTGCTGAGGGGGACAGAAGCAGTGATTTGTCGGCCTGACAAGATGTCTCGGGAGGTATGTTGTCTCCCTGGAGCAAAGATCCGAGATGTGACAGAGAGGCTGACAAGACTGATCAAGCCTACTGACCAATATCCCTTCCTTTTGGTCCATGTGGGAACGAATGACACAGCAAGACACAGCCTTCAGAACAAAGGGATTGCAAGGCTCTAGGTAAGAAGCTGAAGGAAATGGAGGCACAGATTGTCATCTCGTCTCTTCTGCCAGTTGAAGGGCATGGTCCAGGAAGAGAGAGGAAAATAGCAGATGTCAACAATTGGCAGATGGTGTCGTCGAGAACGGTTTGGATTCTTAGATCATGGGCTGCGGTTCCATGAGGGCGGACTCCTGGCAAGGGATGGGCTGCATCTCACACCAGTTGGAAGAAAAGTTTTTTGCCAACAGTCTCAAGAATTTGATCAGGAGGGCTTTAAACTGAATTATGTGGGGAAGGGAGACAGTGTCCTGGAAGACAAAAGGATTGGAAAAAAGATAGTCAAACTGTCATAGAGGAAACAAGGAAACAGTACAGGGACCCAACAGTGGGAGGCAAAAAAACGTGCACAGGCAGCAAGTAAGGGGGATATATGGTCTTCGATGTCTCTACACTAATGCACAGAGCATGGGAAATAAGCAAGATGAACTTGAACTTCTAGCACAACAAAGCAAATATGATATAATAGGCATCACTGAAACCTGGTGGGATGAGTCTCATGTATGGAATGTAGAAATACAGGGGTATAACCTTTTCAAGAGAAACAGGCCAAACAGGAAAAGAGGAATAGCATTATATGTCAGGGATATTTACACCAGTGAAGAAATCCAGGACATCAATTCTGGAAGCCAGGTGGAGAGCATCTGGATAAAAATTAAAGGGGAGGGAAACAACAGGGATGTTAGTGTGGGAGTCTACTACAGACCCCCAACTCAAGCAGAAGAATTGGATGATGCCTTTCTAGAACAGATGACCACACACTCAGAAAGGAGAAATAAAGTACTGATGGGTGCCTTCAACTATCCTGATATTTGCTGGAATTCAAACTCAGCAAAATCCTCAAGGTCTAGCAAATTCCTCACTTGCCTTGAATACAATTTCATTGTCCAAAAGGTGGAAGAGGCAATGAGGGAGTCAGCTATTTTGGATCTGATCCTAACTAACAGGGAAGACCTAGTTAATGGGGTGCAAGTGGTTGGATCATTAGGTGGGAGTGATCATGTCCTCCTGGAGTTTATTATACAGTGGAAAGGAGAAGCCAGGCATAGTCAGACACGCATTCTAGACTTTAGGAAAGCTGATGTTACTATACTTAGAGAAATACTGGGTGTGATCCCATGGACAGGAATACTAAAAGAGAAGGGAGTTCAAGAAGGATGGGAATTTCTGAAAAGGGAGATACTGAATGCACAATTTCAAACCATGCCAAATGAGGAGGAAAAATGGGAGTTGTCTCAAGAAACCAGGATAGATGACTAAGGAACTTGCAACTGAACTATGTTTTAAACAGAACATGTATAAGAAATGGAAAAATGGGGAAATCACCAAAGAGGAATTTAAACAAATGGCTAGCACGTGTAGCGGTAAAGTCAGGAAAGCTAAAGCGCAGAATGAACTCAGGCTTGCTAGAGAGGTTAAGAACAATAAAAAGATTTTCTTTGGGTATGTCAGCAGCAAAAGGAAGAAGAAGGAAATGGTAGGGCCACTGTGTGGAGAAGATGGCAAAAAGTTAACAGAGAAAAGGCAGAATTACTCAACACCTTCTTTGCTTCAGTCTTCTCAGATAAGGAAAAGGGTGCTCAACCTGAGGATAATGGAGCAGAGGACAGAATAGGAGAATTTCAGCACAGAATAAGTAAAGAGATATTACAGGAATATCTGGTTAATCTAAATGAATATAAGTCTCCAGGACCAGATAAATTACATGCAAGGGTATTAAAAGAACTGGCAAATGTAATATTGGAACCATTGGCAATAATCTTTGAGAATTCCTGGAAAACAGGAGAAGCCCCAGCAGACTGGAGGAGGGCAAATGTTGTCCCCATCTTCAAAAAGGGGAAAAAAGAGGATCCTAACAATTATTGTCCAGTTAGTGTGACATCAATACCCAGAAATATTCTGGAACAGATCATTAAACAGAGAGTCTGTGAACATCTGGAAGGTAATCTCATAAGAAACAGGTCATGCCAGACAAATCTGATCTCTTTTTTTAGATAAAATTACCAGCTTGGTAAATGAAGGGAATGTTGTGGATATAATATACCTTGATTTCAGTAAGGCCTTTGACAAGGTTCTCCATGACATTCTTGCAAATAAGCTGGCAAAATGTGGGCTAGACAAAGTAACTGTTACATGGATTTGTAATTGGTTGACTGGCCGAACCCAAAGTGTGCTCAACAATGGCTCCTTTTCAACATGGAAAGAAGTGACCAGTGGGGTGCCACAGGGCTCTGTCCTGGGCCCAGTGCTATTCAATGTCTTTATTAATGACTTGGATGATGATATTGGGGGCATAGTTATCAAATTTCCAGACAACACCAAATTAGGAGGAGTAGCTAATACCCCAGAGGACAGGATCAAAATTCAAAATGACTTGAACAGACTAGAAAGCTGGGCCAAAGCTAACAAAATGAAATTCAACACGGAGAAATGTAAGGTACTGCACTTGGGGCGGAAAAACGAAAAGTACAGATATATGATGGGGGACACCTGGCTGAATGAGACTATGTGTGAAAGGAATCTAAGAATCCAGGTGGACCACAAGTTGAACATGAGTTAACAGTGCGATGCAACAGCTAAAAAGTCCAATGCAATTTTAGGTTGCATCAGTAGAAGTATAGTGTCTAGGTCAAGAGAAGTAATAGTGCCACTCTATTCTGCTTTCGTCAGGCCACACATGGAATACTGTGTCCAATTCTGGGCACCACAATTCAAAAAGGATGTGGAGAAACTGGAGCGTGTCCAAAGGAGGGCAACTAAAATGGTGAAGGGTCTGGAAACCAAGCCCTATGAGGAACGACTTAGGGAGTTGGGGATGTTTAGCCTGGAGAAGAGAAGGCTGAGAGGTGATATGATAGCCGTCTTTAAATATTTGAAGGGATGTCATATTGAGGAGGGAACAAGCTTGTTTTCTGCTGCTCCAGAGACTAGGACCCGAAACAATAGATGCAAGCTGCAGGAAAAGAGATTGTACCTCAACATTAGGAGGAACTTCCTGACAGTAAGGACGGTTCGACAGTGGATCACACTCCCTCGGAGAGTAGTGGAGTCTCCTTCCTTGGAGGTCTTTAAGCAGAGGCTGGATGGCCATCTGTCGGGGATGCTTCGATTGGGAATTCCTGCATGGCAGGGGGTTTGACTGGATGGCCCTTGTGGTCTCTTCCAACTCTATGATTCTATGATTCTATGAACACCGAGGGAGCTGCTGCAGTGACCTGGAACACTTTTGGGATGTTTGTCTTCTTGCCTAGAGATGTGGAGAACTTCATCTGCACCAAGTGCAAGTTGATAGTCCTCCTGGAAGAGAAAATTAATAATAATAATAATAATAATAATAATAATAAATTTTATTTTTAACCTGCCCCTCTGCAAGGCAATCGAGGTGGCGTACAAAGTTAAAACAGGACAGCAGTTAAAGCAATTCCATCCCCCTCCAGCAGCTAGAGGCCCGAGTAACTACATTTCAGCATATTAGGGAGCAAGAAGTGTTCCTGGACAGAACAGAATAAACAGTCTTGGATGGGGATCACACAGAAGATGTTGTTGGAGAGGAGGTCATTTCACACACACAGGAGATAGACAGTTGGAGGAATGTCACACATAGAAGTAGGGAAACCAGGGATTGTTCTGGGAGCTTGAAGCTACAGAATTGATTTGAAGCTCTCTCTCTTATCAAGAATGAAGAGGAAGAGCAGCAGGGACAGTCCTCAGGGACAGTGCAGGGGACTGCTAAGCCTGAGAGGAGGCATGTGGTGGTGGTGGTGGATTCCTTTTGAGGGGTAAACAAGCAGTGGTTTGTGGGCCTGACAAGATGTCTTGGGCGTTGTGTTGGCTCCCTGGGGCAAAAATCCATGATGTGACAATCAGACTGACAAGACTTGTCAAGCCTACTGACCATTACCCTATCCTCTTGGTCCATGTGGGAACCAATGATACTGCAAAACATAGTCTTCAGAATATCAGAAGGGATTATGAGGCTTTGGGTAAATGCACAGGTTGTTATCTCATCTCTTCTCCCAGTTGAAAGGCATGGTCCAGGAAGGGAGAGGAACATAGAAGATGTGAATAACTGGCTCCATAGATGGTGCCCTTAAGAATAATTTGGATTCTTAGATCATGGGCTGCAGGTCTATAAGGATGGACTTCTGGCGAGAGATGGGCTGCATCTCACACCAGTTGGCAGAAACATTTTTGCCAGTAGCCTCAAACATTTGATCAGGATGGCTTTAAACTGAGTCATGTGGGGGAGGGAGACAGTATCTTGAAACCTATCTTGAAAGGAGTTAGAGATAATGTTATAGAGGGAACAAGGCAAATGATGCAAGGGCCTAACAATGGGAGGCAAAAAAAACCTCACCCAGGCAGCAAGTGGGGAGGATCCATGCTCTTAGATGCCTCTACACTAATGTACAGAGCATGGGAAATAAACAAGATGAACTTGAACTCCTAGCACAACAAAGCAAATACAATATAATAGGCATCACTGAAACCTGGTGGTATGAATGTCATGATTGGAATGTAGAAATAGAGGGGTATAACCTTTTAAAGAGAAATAGACTAAACAGGAAAGGAGGAAGAATAGCATTATACATCAGGGATGTTTACACCTGTGAAGAGATCCAGGACTTAAATCCTGGAAATCAGGTGGAGAACATCTGGATAAAAAGGGTAAGGAAACAACAGGGATGTTATTGTGGGTGTCTACAAAGTAAAAAAGTGTTGTCCTAAACCAAAAAACAGTATGGCAAACAAAAAGGTCTTGGGGAAAGTAATGAAAAAAATAATACATAAGAAAATTTTATTTTCTAAAATACACAGTTAGTGTAGAAACAGTAGTTATCTGGCATCCAGGTGAAAATTGTGTGGTCAACACTATACACTGTACCAGAAAATAAAAACAAGTGATGTATATGCTTCCTGTATATATGAAAATAAAAAGTAAATACACTGCCAATATATATAGAAAATTAGAAATCTCAAATGACATATACAATATTAAAATATCCAACATTCAAATTGCATGAAGAAGCAGAAGTATATGCACTTGCAAAGGACATATAAGAGATAAAAAATAACAATGAAACCAAACGCGTTTCGACATAACGTCTTCCTCAGTGGAAAATTAAGCTAAAAAATGGGACAATATAATATAATTAGTATATTTATTAGTAAATGAAGACCGTATTGTAAAATAATCTAGCAGATATACCTGTTGTAACAGCACAATAATTTGCCTATTTGCAGGGAGTCATCCAGAATAAGTAAGGAGATTATTAGGCAATAAATTCCTGTAGAAAATACATATAGACATGTATATGTTTAGGATTTGATAAAGATATTAAAAGTTATTTAAGATGTTATTTCCCCATACTTATTATATCCTGGATGCTCAAATAGATTGCAGTGCTATTTTGGATGTTTCAAATGGAGGGCTTTATTTTTCTTCCTAATTAGCAATCTATCCCACCTGTTACAGAGTAATTCAGATTACTTTGTAAGGAGTACATCTCCTGAAAAGCATTACACAAACTACAGCCTCAATGCATCCAAAGTAATACAAAAGATCAGAGGGATAAAACAAAGGTTTTTTTTAAAAAAAATAACATCTCTGCCCAATTACAGGTCTCATTTAGTCCAATAGGTTTCTGGGTCTGTAAAGTGAAGATCCAAAAAAGTTCTCTTCTTTTCAATTTACTGTCCAGGTTCTCCCCAGTACCAGTCACTTTCTCAGTTGCCAAAAGTTGATATCCTTTTCTGTATGTTTATATTGTAGGAAATGCTGGATCATTGGTGCAGTGGTTCTTCGATTTCTTATACAGCTCTTGTGTTCACAGATCCTCATTTTTTTTATTTTTCTAGTGGTCATTCCAACATATATAAGTTTACAGAGACATTGGATTACATATATAACACTCTTTGTATCACAAGTATACATATCATTCAAAAAATAGGTTTTATTATTAACAGGATTTATAAATCCCATGGTTTTAACACAATTTCTACAAATGCTACAATTATAACATTGATAATTCCCTCTAGTTTTTCTTAACATAATACTTAACTGAGCTTTCTGCATAGTGCATTTACTGTGTACCAAGATATCCTTTAATTTTTTTGAGCACTTGTATACAAATAAAGTTTTTTTTTTCTGAGCAACTGTCTGAATGAGTCTTGTGTGTCTATTGTATGTTACAGGTATTAGCATTCTAAATTGTTCTTGTTTCTTTTGTTTATTGTGGAGCAAGCTTTTTCTATCCATTTTTTCTTACTCTAAAGTAGGCTTGTTTCAATCTCTTTCTGGGGTATCCTTTTATTACAGATTGCTCTATTAAGGTTTTGGCTTGTTTATCAAATTCAATTAAACCTGAAGAATTTCTTCTCAATCTTATAAATTGAGAATAAGGTAAGTTTTTCCTAATGTGTGGGAGATGGAAGCTGTCATATCTCAAAAAGGAGTTTGAATCAGTATCCTTTCTATAAAGCTCGGTTTCCAATGAGGCTCCACTTTTCACTATCAATAGTAAAAAAATAATAATCCTTGAATAATAAAAAAAATGGTTCAAATTTTGTAGTGTTGTGTACATTGTTAAGATGTCAGAACCATGCTCCTGCATAGGTTTCTGCCAGGGTTTTAAAAGGTAATGGGGTTAGCTGGGGAGGATGGGTGCAATAGTTGAATGGGGGTAGGTTAGGATTTAATGGGTGCTAGTATAGAGTTTCAGTGTTGGGGAAGGAAGGTGTGGAACTGCAAATTGTTTTGAGAACAGGGCTGCTTGGAATGTGAGAAGGCAAAAGGGAGGATGGCTTAACCAGGAGATGGAAGGGGGGTTGAGAATAGGTGGGGGCCGAAGAGCAGGAGGACTGGACGCTGTGGGAAAAGTAGGTGGGGCACAGTTTTCGCATCAGGATAGTAGGGGTGGAGCAAATAGTTTGGTGGGTTTAATTAGGTGATGCAAAGTGAGGGGGGTTAGTTCTGGCTTAAAAGTAATTTGGTAAAATTCTGACTTTGTGTGCTTCAATGAACTCGTAATTGCAACAATTGGCTGGTTTACTGACTCCACAGAGTTCTGATTTTGCATAGATTCTGACAGTAAGCCAGAACTCTCTTTGTGTCCTGGGGCGATGGAACTCCATTTGAACCTGGACAAACCCAAACTTCAGCAGAAGGAAGAGATGGGGCCAACGCCTGAGGCAGAGCGGCCCGAGGCAGCTGGCCAGCAGCCAGTGGTGGGAACACTGCCCAAAGTGGTAGAAGTGGTGGCAGAGGACACTCCAGCACACTCGGCTGAGGAATTGTGGTTTCAGCCAAGAGCCCTCTCCAGAGGGAGAGAACGGGAGCAGCATCGTGCTGGGAGAGTATCAGCCTAGGATGTCAGTGTGTCTGACCCAGTGGATGCAGCAGCGGATTCCTGAGAGGACCTGGAGGAAGAACTGGAGGAGAGGCGCATGAGATGCACAGCATGCTGGTGTAGGTAATGCAGAACTTCAGGAAAATGATGGGCCATGCCCAGGGGACCAGGCAGCTGGAGCAACACCGAGAAGGGAGGTGCCACAGTTGCCACCTGTTCAGGCCGAGCAGGCGAGGGGCCCCCCACCTCCACCAAATCTCCCAGTGGTGAGGTTTCAAGTCCAGGCAGCTAGTTAGCTGGGGGTGAAGTTTGATGGCAGACCCCAGATGCTACCCTATTTCTTAACACATTTGGCTGGACACATGCATGAGTGGGGACACACGGAGGCAGCCAAGGTGAGATGTGTCACTGCACATTTGGAGGTGGTGACTGTGGACTGGGTGGAGCAGCTGTATGACAGCAGGGCCCCAGAGTTACAGAACTTACAAGATTTCATGGTGGCACTACGTTCGGGATTTGAGGACCCTCTGAGGTCAGAAAAGGCTCGAACACACTTAATGGCACTACATCAGGGGATGAGGTTGGTGGCTGACTATGCATTGGAATTCAGGAGCCTGGCAGCCTTGGTGCCAGAGTGGACAGAAAATATTCGGGTCCGATATTTTAAGGATTGACTACGCCCGGAGTTGCTGGAATATGCCCTGTGGAATATGCCCTGAACCAAGATGACCCCCCCCCCCCCCCGTGAGGGGATGGATCCAATTGGCAGGTGAAGCCGAGATGGGGATAGAGGCCATCAAGCTGTCTCAGCAGTGTATGGCAATGGTGCAGGGCAGAGGGAACACTAAGACCCAGAAGCAGCCTCCAACCGGCAGAGGCAAGCCTGCTGGGGAGTCTGAAAAGCAGCGTCAGATGAGGCTGGGGCTTTGCCTGGAGTGTGGCAAGAAGGGCCATAGAATTGCAAATTGCACTGATCGAGCTAAAAGCAGAGGAGCCTCCTAGGAGGGGGGAGCTACAAGAAGCCTATCAACCAGGAAGGATGGCCGAGTGGGCAACCAAGGAAAGGCCGGGGAAAAAGCAGGCCAAGCTGCCAGTCAGCCAGCAGGGGAAGAAGCTGAAGTGTGGACAGACAGTGATGAAGAGCCAAGCGCTGAGCCATCAGGAAACTACCTGAGCCTGCCTTAGACAGTGGAGAAAGGCAGGGTGAGCTCCAGGACAGCCGCAAGTGCATAGTGAGTGGGGGAGTCCCTTTTTGCATTGTAAAAGTTAGATGACCCCAGCAAAAGCCTCAGCACTGAGCTGATGGTAGCCCTAGACTCTGGATGCACCAGATGTCTAATCAGCAGTGATGTGGTAAAGATTTTGGGTATTGAGACAAAACCCCTCGGTAGGCCCATTTCATTTCATCAAATGGATGGAACTCTAAAGGGAGGAAAAGCCACCTCCAAAAGGACAGTCACACTTTGGATGGGGGTGGCGGAGCATTGGGAAAGAATCAGCCTGGTTGTGGGCCCCACATACACTTACCAGATGGCATTGGGGGTGGACTGGTTGCACTTTCATAACCGCTCTATAGACTGGATGAGGCTGCAGTTGGTGTTTGATGACCCAGTCTGTAAAGAGCATGTCAGAGCAGGTGAAGACCCGGGCAAGGGGGTTGCCATGGCGACCTTGCAGGAGCAGAAGCAGGGGGAGGAGAACTGAGGCCAGGCCACTGCTGATGAGCTCTGTGCCTATCCCAGAGAATATGAAGAGTTTAGAGATGTCTTTGAAGAGAAGGAAAGCAATCAACTTCCCCCCCCACAGAGAGACTGATTGCGCCATTGAGATAATACCAGGGGCGGTGTTCCCAAAGCCCAAATTGTATTCTATGACTCCCTTGGAATTAAAAATTTAAAAGAATTCATGAAGAAGAACCTGGCAAGGGGTCTCATTCAACCTTCCACCTCCACATTTGCAGCTCCTGTGTTTTTTAGAGAAAAGAAAGATGGCTCACTGTGTTTGGTGATCGAATACAAAAATTTAAATGTCATTAGTATCTCTAACAAGTACCCCTTACCATTGATGAAAGACATGTTAGGCCGGTTGGCCTCTGGCAAGATTTTTACTAAGTTGGATTTAAGGGATGCTTATATTTGTGTGCGCATCAAGGAAGGGGATGGTTTGTATTTTATTTCAATGTAATAACCATTTTTAATTTTTTAAATGTAATTGTTTTAACTGAATTGATTTAATAACTTTTTAAGGGGGGGAGGAGGAAATTATTTGTTTTTACTCTGTATGTTATTTTTATTCTTGTTCATCGCCCGGTTTGGTTAGCCACAGGGCGGTATATAAATAAAAAATATTATTATATTATTATTATTATAAGACTGCCTTCAATTGCCCTTTGGAGGCCTTTGAATACTTAGTGCTGCCTTTTGGACTGTCGGGGGGTGGGGGGGTGGGGGTGGGGCCAGGCTGTTTTATGAGACTGGTAAATGAGGTCCTCCATGACCTGTTGTTTGATGGGGTGCTGGTCTACTTAGACAACGTGTTAATTTACTCTGAAGACTTAGAGTTGCATGTTAAATGGGTGAAAGAGGTGCTGAAAAGACTGTTAGACAACCAGCTGTATGCAAAACTCTCCAAGTGCCACTTCCACACCAACTGTCTAGACTTTTTGGGATACCATGTGTCCACCAAAGGAATTGAAATGGACCCTGCCAAGGTGCAGATAGTCCTAGATTGGCCTCTGCCTAAAACTAGATGACAAGTACAAAAGTTTTTGGGCTTTGTAAACTTCTACAGACAATTTATTCTCCATTTTGCCAAAATGGCACTGCCCATTACTGACTTGCTCAGGACATGAACGGGAGGGGCCCAGCGGAGAGCTAGAAGCCAGAAGGGGGAGGCAGCGGAAAAACCCAAACCCTCAGCTAAAGTGGACTGGACCCCTAAATGCCAGGAAGCTTTTGATCAACTGAAAACTCTGTTTAGTTCAGAACCCATCCTGAAACATCCTGACCCAGGAGCTCCCTTTGTGGTTCAAAAGTAGATGTGTCGGATTTTCCTGTGGGAACTGTACTTATGGGATGGGGGGGGGGGGGCTCTTAGGCCATGTGCCTACCTTTCCCAGAAATTCCAGCAGAGGAAGCAATTTTGGCCGATCTGGGAAAAAGAGGCATTTGCTGTCAAATGGACCCTCCAAAATTGGAGACAATATCTAGAAGGGGCCCTCCACCCATTTGAAGTGTGGACAGATCACAGGAACCTGGAGGCACTGCAAGCCCCTCGCAAGCAGATGCCCAAACAGCGTAGATGGGCCAAGGACTTTTACAAATATAACTTCACTCTCAGATCATAACTGGCAAAGACAATGGGCTAGCTGACTTCTTGTCAAGACTACCACAGCACATGGGAAGCAGTCGACTCCAATGCAAACCTTGTTTTCGCCCATTCAACTGGGATTAGCGGTGACCACCCGCATCCAGACAAAGAAGGGGAGGGATGCATCCGAGGACACTTTGGCCCCTCTTCATGTTAAAACAAGACAACAGTGTGCTGGTGACACCTGGCTACAAACTCACAAACAAGAACTGGTGGAAGGGGAAAATGGACTATAGTATAGAGGTCAGCGACTGTATGTGCCCCCAGGTCTAAGGCTTGAAGTGTTAAGCACATACCATGATTCCAAGGCAGTGGGACACTGGGGGGTTGTAAAAACCCTACACTTGATTAGAAAAGCAATTTTGTTGGGAAGGCATGAGAAATGACATTGACATATACAGTGGTACCTCTACTTATGAAATTAATTCGTTCCGACAGCCATTTTGTAAGTAGAAAATTTTGTAAGTAGAAGCAAATTTAACATTGAAATGCCCTAATCCGTTCCAGGCCCCCAGTTTCAAGCTACAACTCAATACAAATGTACAACTCAATACAAATACAATCCTGGAGATCACAAGCCAAAAATACAGTCCTGAATATCAGAAGCCACAAATATCACAAGCCAAAAATACAGTCCTGGAGATCAGAAGCCACAAATATCAGAAGCCCAAAAGCCACAAGCCACAAGTCCTAACTTTCTGGATCTCAGAAGCCACCAATTTCGCTAACCACACTTCCTCTCCTGTTTTGCAAGCCCAAACAGTGCTGCCTAACTGAATTTCGCTAGGCAAACACTTCCTCTTTCGCTAGCCAGTACAGTGCTGCTTTGCTAGATTTCGCTAACCAATGGCATGCCATGAAATTCGGAGAGCAGCTCATTTGCGCCAATTTTGTAAGTTGGAATGCTTTCTTAAGTCGAAGCAATTTTTTTCAGGAGGCGCGTTTCGTAAGTCGAATTTTTCGGTAGAAGAAGCATTTGTAAGTAGAGGTACCACTGTACATTAAAAGTTTTCCTATTTGTGCTAGGGCCAAGCCTTTGATTGGTAAACCTAGTGGGCTCCTTCACCCTCTAGAGACACCTAGTGGACCTTGGAAGCATATAGCCATGGATTTTATTACTGATTTGCCAAAGAGCCATGGCAGAGACACTATATGGGTGGTTACCGACCTTTTCTCCAAGCAAATCCATTATGTGGGGTGCAAGGGCGTCCGCACAGCCCCCAAGTTGGCAATGATGTTTATTCAGCACATATACCGAATTCATGGACTGCCTCTTAAAGTGGTCTCAGATCATGGAACTAATTTCACCTCCCAATTTTGGTGGGCACTACAGGCTAAATTAGGGGTCCAGCTAGCCTTTAGCACCTCTGTCAGAACCTGGCCTCAGGTTCTGACAGAATAGTGTTGGGGATGATGGATAATGAGAAGGGTTGATGGCATAGTGCTGGAGGAATGGGATATGTGCAGCTGCTAGGTTGTTTTGATAATGATCTCTCTGGAATGTTGAGAACTGGAAGGGAGGATGGTACTCCTTGGAGCCATTGGTAAGGAATGAGCTAAGGTGGGGGTGAAGGAGCTGGGGAAACGAAACTGTGGGAATTGTAGGTGGAGATGGGTTTGCATGCCAAAAGGCTAGTGGGTGGAATGAAGATTTTGGTGGGTTTAATTAAGTGCTGTAATGTTGGGGGGGGGCAGTTATGGCTTAAATGCAGTGCTGTGAAATACTTTGTGTATCCAATAAACTCCTAATTGCTGCTAGTGGCTGGTTATGAGGACTTAAAAGAGGTGTTTGAGGAGAAAAAGAGTGACCAATTGCCACCTCATAGAGAGACTGACTGTGCAATTGAACTGGTGTCTGGGGTAGTGCCCCCGAAACCTAAATTATATTCTATGACTCCACTGGAAATGAAAACTTTAAAAGAGTTTATAGAAAAAAAACCTAGCAAGGGATTTATTAGACCTTCCACCTCCACGTTTGCAGCACTGGTGTTTTTCAGGGAGAAGAAAGATGGCTCTCTGCGACTGGTGCCTGATTACAAAAACCTCAATGCTATTAGTATCACCAATAAGTACCCCTTGCCATTAATGAAAGATATGTTGGGCAGATTGGCCACTGGCAAAATATTCACCAAGCTGGATCTGAAGGATGCCTACTTCCGAGTACGCATCTGTTAAGGGGATGAATATAAAACTGCTTTTAATTGCCCCTTGGGAGCTTTTGAATACAGGGTTCTCCCCTTTGGACTTTCAGGGGGGGGGCTGTTTCATGCGTTTGGTTAATGAGGTTCTACATAACTTGCTATTTGAAGGGGTCCTTGTGTACTTGGATGATGTTTTGATATATTCTGAAAATTTGGAATCACGTTAAATTAGTGCGGGAGGTATTGAAAAGGCTACTAGACCATCAATTGTATGTTAAACTGTCCAAATGCCACTTCCACACTAAAGAATTAGACGTTTGGGGGTACAGAGTTTCTGTACGCGGCATTGAAATGGACCCTGCTAAAGTACAAACTGTGATGGAGTGTCCCCCACCACGAACCAAACGGCAAGTACAGAAATTCCTGGGTTTTGCCAACTTTTACAGACAATTTATTCCCAACTTTGCTCAGATAGCTTTGCCAATTACTAACTTACTGAGAACTGTATCTGTGGGCACACAGAGGGGAAACAAAAGAATAAGAGGGGGGCTAAGGGAAAAGCCCAACCCATCAGCCAAAATCACTTGGACCGCTCAGTGTCAAGAAGATTTTGATAAGCTGAAACAGTTGTTCAGCTCAGCCCATCTTAAAACTTCCTGATCCAGAAGTTCCTTTTGTTGTGCAAGTAGACGCTTCAGACTTTGCAGTGGGTGCTGTGCTTATGCAAAGGGATGGGGAGGGTGTTCTCCGCCCGTGAGCCTACCTTTCTAGAAAGTTCCAGCAGGGGGAGCTATCACAACTGATTTGGGAAAAAGAAGCATTTGCTATTAAATGGGCACTACAAAATTGGAGACAATATTTATAAGGAGCCTCTCATCCATTTGAGGTCTGGACAAACCACTGCAATTTAGAGGCTTTGCAGGCCCCTCGCAAGTTAATGCCCAAAAAGCGCAGATGGGCTAAAGACTTCTGCAAATATAATTTTACTCTCAAATTCATACCTGGAAAAAGACAATGGGTTAGCTGCCTCAACATATGGGTAGGGAATCAGAACCAATGCAGACCTTATTTTCGCCAACCCAGCTGGGACTGGCAGTAACCACGAGAAGCCAATGACCCATGTACCATCACTCAATGGCTAGACAAAATAAAGCAAGGATGGCCACTTATAGTCAAATCTCTGGAAAAGGCCAAAGCTAAATATAAACATTTTGCTGATAAACATAGAAAGGACAATTGGCAACTCAAAAAAGGTGACATATGCATCCTGTTTTTCATTTTAGTCTGCTGAAACCTGCTTTCACTGAAGGGCCAGGAAGAACTGTGGAGACCCCTCCCTTGCTACTCCTGATTGATGGTGAACATCACTTCAAAGTTTCCAAAATTTTGGACTCAAAACTTCATAGGGGGGATTATATTACCTGGTCAAATGGAAACATTTTCCTTTAGACCATGCTGAATGGGTTCATGTTAAACATGTCAAAGCTGATAAATTGATTGCTGCTTTTCATTGTGATTATCCAGACAAGGTGGTTAATGTTTTTTTCAATTATATTCCTGTTTGCTTTTCTGTTGGCTTGTTGTTATGTTGATTGCTTGTTTTTCGGGGGCAGATATGTTTTAGGGGGGTGGACTGTCAGAACCTGGCCTCAGGTTCTGACAGAATAGTGTTGGGGATGATGGATAATGAGAAGGGTTGATGACATAGTGCTGGAAGGTCTGGGGGGCTGGGATATGTGCAGCTGCTAGGTTGTTTTGATAACGGTCTCTCTGGAATGTTGAGAACTGGAAGGGAGGATGGTACTCCTTGGAGCCGTTGGTAAGGGATGAGCTAAGGTGGGGGTGAAGGAGCTGGGGAAACAAAACTGTGGGAATTGTCGGTGGAGATGGGTTTGTGTGCCAAAAGGCTAGTGGGTGGAGTGAAGATTTTGGTGGGTTTAATTATGTGCTGTAATGTTGGGGGGGCAGTTCTGGCTTAAACACAGTGCTGTGAAATACTGACTTTGTGTATTCAATAAACTCCTAATTGCTGCTATTGGCTGGTTTACTGATATCACAGAGTTCTGGTTTTGCTGAAACTGACAACCTCTCACCACCCTGACACAGATGGTCAGACTGAACATACAAATGCGTCGGTTGAAAAATATTTACGCTGTTACATCAATCATTTGCAGGACGATTGGTATTAGTTGTTGCCACATGCGGAGGTAGTCTTTAATGGGTTTGTCCACCAAAGCACTGGACACAGACCTTTTGAGATTGTCTACAGGTATGAACCCAATTTGTTACCTGAAATTCAATGTGTGCCCAACAATCCCTGTTCTGTGACCCAGTGGTTGGAAAAAAACAAAAAAGGGTGGCCAGTAATAATTGAAGCTTTGGAAAAAGCCAAATCTGACTATAAGAAGTTTGCTGACAAACATAAGCAGAAGAACTGGAAAATTAAACCCAGAGATCAGATTTATTTGTCAACAAAACATTTAAAGTCCAAACACCCTTCCAAAAAGTTGAGTCCTAAATATGTTGGATCTTTTGAAGTTAAAGCTTTAGTTAATGAGGTCACTGCTGAACTTTGTTTGCCCAAAGAATATAGACATTTGCATCCTGTTTTTCATTTCAGCCTTCTGAAATCTGCTTACACTGAGGGACCTGGTAGGAGTGTGAAGACCCCACCACTACCTTTGCTGATTGATGGAGAACATCATTTTGAAGTCTCAAAGATGCTGGATTCCAAACTGCACAAGGGGGGATTGTATTATTTGGTCAAATGGAAACATTTTCCTTTGGACCATGCTGAATGGGTTAAAGCCAACCATGTGAGGGCAGCTAAATTGGTGGCTGACTTCCACCAGGCTTATCCCAACAAACTGGGGGACGGTGTTGTTGTTTCCTTTTCCTTTTGCAATATATTTGCTTTTGTTAGAGGGTAGATAGATTTGGGGGGGGGGGGGGTGGACTGTCCCGCATAAGGTTCTGCCAGGGTTTTAAAAGGTAATAATAATAATAATAATAATAATAATAATAATAATGTTTTATGTCTAAGCCACCTCTCTGCTCAGCAATCGGGGCAGCGTACAGCATAATTTAAAAATAAGAGACAATGTAAAATGGGGTTAGCTGGGGAGGATGGGTGTGATAGTTGAATGGGGGTAGGTTAGGATTTAATGGGTGCTAGTATAGAGTTTGAGTGTTGGGGAAGGGAGGTGTGGAACTGCAAATTGTTCTGAGAACAGGTCTGCTTGGAATGTGGGAAGGCAAAAGGAGGCTCAACCAGGAGATGGAAGGGGGGTTGAGAATAGGTGGGGGCCAAAGAGCAGGAGGACTGGATGCTGTGGGAAAAGTAGGTGGGGGCACAGTTTCCGCACCAGGATAGTAGGGGTGGAGCAAATGGTTTGGTGGGTTTAATTAGGTGATGCAAAGTGAGGGGGGTTAGTTCTGGCTTAAAAGTAGTTTGGTAAATTTCTGACTTTGTGTGCTTCAATGAACTCCTAATTGCAACTATTGGCTGGTTTACTGACTCTCCACAGAGTTCTGATTTTGCATAGATCTGACATAAGATATATATGAAACTCAAATAAAACATTCTCCGTACCATTCCATATAATGGAGACATAATCCAGATACTTTGTATTCTAATATTTTGGCTTTGAAAATATTATCTTGGTTCAATATATAATAGTGTCCCTATATAAGTTTGCTAATTCTGGTGCAAGATCCTGAAATGAAAAATAATTCTGTTTATTATTCTGTTATTTAGGCCCTTTGCAGACAGGCAGTCATGAGTCACCCTGAGAAGTGCAGGATTAGGGCCGAGGCTGCCCCACGCCTAGGTCCCAATCCACTCTTCTGCCAGCCCTAGAAGGAGCACTAAAATAGCACTCCTTCCAGAGTGGGCAGAAGGGGCACTGGAAGAGCTGTTGCATGGCTCTTCTGTGGCTCTTCCGGCTCAGCTCATGCAGAGGCTGGGCTGGGAGGATGTCATTGGAGTACTCACCGTGGGTGCTCCAATGACGTCCTCGGGAAGGGGTTGGGGAGTCTGGTGTCCAGCTGCCCCTCCCCTTCCCTGGCTCCAAGACGGCACTTTACACCATCTGCAGAGCCCCTTAGTTTTCTATGGGCTTCAGTAGGTAATCTTTTTTATCCCATACTACTATTGTTCCTCCCTTACCTGCTGACTACATCTTGGAAATGGCATAATTATTTTAGAGCCAAACTCTCTTGTGTTAGGTTATACCACACTGTAGAAAATAAATCCTGGATTGATTTTTATTCTTTGAGGATCATATCTTCAAATGTTAAGATATTATACTTTGTAGTTACTGTATTGAAAGTGGATTTAGCCCTAAAAAGTCCTTCCTCTCTTTCTTTACAAGGCTGATGGGTTTTAAAGAAATCTGCAATCTTGATTTTTCTAATAAATCTCTACACCTCAATCATTGCTTGGAAATTATTTGTTTTAGATGTAGGGACAAATGATAAACCTTTTTTCAATACTTGAAGTTGGTGGGGAGTAAATTCTCTTACAGATAGATTGGCTACCTCCTAGGATTTAAGATTCTTTTGCTTGGGAGCCTGGTAGATGTTGTGTATGTCTTTTTCTCATGTTGTATGTATGTCTGTTTTGTCTTAAATTTTAAAAAGATGAAGATTGTCCTACTGAAGTCATAGAATCCTCACTACAAGCATTTAAAAGGTATTACTCCTATTCTCATCAGGACTAGTTGCATTATTAGAATGACTCATACACAAAGGATACTGATTTTCTGGATGCATTAATACGTTTTTTTTCCCCAGTTATACACCCTATCTTCCTGGTAATACCTTAGGTCCCTTTGGAATTTTTTCAATTTATTCTCTCTAATTTTTATAGTTTCTTTTTCCAAATCTTTGTCTATGCTTGAAATTTTCTGTTAGAATTGGTTATATCCATTGTGTTATTTCTTGTTCGATATTATTAATTTCCACTTTATGTTTGTCTATTTCAGCATTCAAAGTTTCTATCAATAAGATCATAAGGTCTATAGAACATTTATTTAAAATAGCAAAAATAGCTTTTTTCAGAATTCATCATTATTAGGGAACATATTTGGTTCTTTCAGTACTCTCAGTCCCCTTGGGATTTTATAGTTTCTACAATAATCTCCTAAGGCTCCTGCATGCATGTCATGCATTTCTCTTTAAGGTGGCTAGGTTTGGTCCAATCTC
Source organism: Phrynosoma blainvillii (assembly GCA_026167975.1). Classification (NCBI taxonomy): domain Eukaryota; kingdom Metazoa; phylum Chordata; class Lepidosauria; order Squamata; family Phrynosomatidae; genus Phrynosoma; species Phrynosoma blainvillii. The sequence goes on along the minus strand of JANUYF010000003.1, from coordinate 247,088,443 downwards.
TTTTTTCTACAGTAGCATTATCTTGTTGATCCCCAAAGAAAGAAGGTGCATTGAGCAAATTAGCTATATGGTCTTCAGAGTAACTGAACATGTCTGTGCTTAGTAGCCATCATGGCCCACAAAAAATGTGGAAGAAAAAACACCAACAATGAAGTAGTCAAAGCAAAAAAGTGTTGTCCTAAACAAAACGACAGTTTGGCACACAGAAAGGTCTAGGGCAGGGGTAGGCAACCTTTCCCCTTTAAGGGCCGAGGGACTTCAGCTCCCAGAATCCCAGGAGCTATTGGCCAACATGGGACTATTGGCCAACATGGCTGAGGCTTCTGGGAGCTGAAGTCTCTCAGCCCTTAAAGGGGAAAGGTTGCCTACCCCTGGTCCAGGGGAAAGTGATGAAAAATTAATACACAAGAAATCCTGGAAATCAGGTGGAGAGCATCTGGATAAAAATTAAAGGGGAAAGAAACAGCAGGGATGTTATTGTGGGAGTCTACTACAGACCCTCAAGTCAGACTGAGGAATTGAATGATGCCTTTATAGAACAGATGACCACACACTCAAAAAGGAGAGATGTAGTAGTGATGGGTGACTTCAACTGTCCTGATATTTGCTGAAAGTCATACTCAGACAATACTTCAAATTCCTCATTTGCCTCAAAGACAATTTATTTGTCCAAAAGTTGGAAGAGGCTACAAGGGGATCAGCTATTTTAGATCTGATCTTACCAACAGGGATGACCTGGTAAATGGGGTTCAAGTGGTGGGATCATTAGGTGGGAGTGATCATGTTCTCTGAAGTTTCTTATACAGTGGAAAGGAGAAGCTAGGTATTCTAGACTTTAAGGGAGCTGATTTCAATAAATTTAGGGAAACACTGGGAGTAATCCCATGGTCAGGAATACTAAAGGAGAAGGGAGTTCAGGCTGGAAAGGAGTTTCTCAAAAGAGAGAAACTGAAGGCACAATCTCAAACTATTCCAATGAGAAGGAAAAATGGGAGGTGTCTCAAGAAACTGGGTTGGATGACAAAAGAACTTTCTACTAAACTAAGTTTTAAATGGGAGATGTATAAGAAGTGGAAAAGGGGCAAAATCACTAAAGAGGAACAACATTCTTTTTGAATTGTGGTGCCCAGAACTGGACACAGTATAGCTAACACATGTAGGGGTAAAGTCAGGAAAGCCAAAGCATAAAATGAGCTCAAGCTTGCTAAAATAGCTTTTTTGGGTATGTCTGTAGCAAAAGAAAGAAGAAGGAAATGGTAGGACTACTGCACAGAGAAGATGGAAAAATTCTAACAGGACAGAGAAAAGGCAGAACTACTCAACACCTTCTTTGCCTCAGTCTTCTCACAAAAAGAAAGAGGTGCCCAACCTGATGAAAATGGAGCAGAAGACACAATAGGGAAGCTGCAGCACAGAATAAGTAAAGAGGAAGTACAGGAATACCTGGTTAACCTAAATGAATTTGTCTCCAGGACCAGATGAACTACATCCAAGGATATTAAAAGAACTTTCAAATGTAATCTCAGAGCCACTGGCAATAATCTTTGAGAACTCCTGGAGATCAGAAGTCTTAGTAGACTGGAGAAGGGCAAACATTGTCCTCACCTTCAAAAAGGGGAAGAAAGAGGATCCCAACAATTATTATCAAGTTACTACCGGGAAAGATTCTAGAGCAGATCATTAAACAGAGAGTCTGTGAACATTTAGAAAGGAATGCCATAATCACAAAAAGTCAACATGAGTTTCTCAAAAACAAGTCATGCCAGACAAATCTGATCTCTTTATATATAATTACCATCTTGGTAGATGAAGAGAATGACCTAGACATAGCATATCTTGATTTCAGTAAGGCTTTTGACAAGGTCCCTCATGATATTCTTGCAAACATGATAATAAAATGTGTATTCTGCTTTGGTCAGGCCCCACCTGGAATACTGTATCCAGTTCTGGACACCACAATTCAAAAAGGATGTTGAAAACCTGGAGCATTTCCAGAGGAGGGCGACTAAAATAGTCAAGGGTCTAGAAACCATGCCCTATGAGGAACAATTTAGGGAACTGGGTATGTTTTTAGCCTGGAGAAGAGACGGTTAAGAGGTGATATGATAGCCTTGTTTAAATAGTTGAAGGGATGTCATATTGAGGAGGAGCTAGCTTATTTTCTGCTGCTCCAGAGAAGAGAACCCAGAAGAATGGATGCAAGCTATAGGAATAGAGATTCCACCTCAACATTAGGAGGAACTTCCTGACAGTGGGAGCTGTTTGACAGTGGAACACACTCTCTCAGAATGTGGTGGAATCTCCTTCTTTAGAGTCTTTAAACAGATGGATGGCCATCTGTCGGGGATGCTTTGATTTTGATTTCCTGCCTGGCAGGGGGTTAGACTGGATGGCCCTTCTGGTCTCTTCCAACTCTATGATTCTATGATTCTATATGTTAGTTTAATCAGTATATTTCATAAAGAACAAAAGTGCAGTATAACTTAAGAGATACTATATGTTCTTTTCCTTTTTAGTACTATCTCTTCTCTCTTCCTTAGTCCTTTCCTTTCTTACTTATTAACTAAGTCTGGATGCTTATGCGAACAGTCAATTTTTTTAAAAAAATCTTTTTTTATTTTATTTTATTTTCATCTGTTGGATTCAGTGCAGCAAAAGAGATGTCATGATATTCAGATTGTTCTAAATTTAAAATGGGGAAAAAAATCTGGCTCCTGGGCTGTATCCTGCCTCCCCAGCCTTACCATCCAGCCTTCTGAGCCTATACCTCTTCCTTGTAGCCCAGAAAGATTTTCATTACCTTGATCCTAACACATTCCAGATTGTCACAAGCACAGAGCAGGAAGTAGTACTTAATAGAAACAGATGAGCCCAACCACAAAACACTGAGTAATACGACAGGACAGGACATAATCCCCCAGAAAGTAGGTGTCTTAAAGTAACATTTACTTAATAATTAATACTGGGCTTGTCTACTCTGCCCAAAATACTCTGTGCTGCTTCCAGCCCTTGAGCTGCTCCAAATTCCACCCAAATTCCTTTGCCCTCCATAGCAATGCTGGATGGCTGTGTGGCTGTGTCACACAGCAGCAGCACCATTGGTGTGAGTCACTCCCTCTGAAGTCAGAAATGAGATGCACAGCATCAGTCACATGGCTGGCCACCTTGTTCTGTTCTCAAAGTGAACAATTCACTCCAGTATCAGCATTGCTGAGTGACACAATGGGGATGTATGTGTAGACAGCCACCTTGTGTTGATATGGGGTTCAGAGGTAGTAGGGGGGGAGGATAGGGAATCTGGAGCGGCTCCATTGTACAGCATCATGGGATTTCTATTTTCCTGAGTTACTAAGAATTCCCTGCCAGAAAACTCCAAGGCTGTAATCCAAGGAGGAGTACTCAATGATTCTGTGTAGACTCAGTAAATACAGAAGCATTGGATTGCTACAGAATCCAATGCTACAAACAACCACTATTTGCTAGGTGATTTATGTTCATTTCCATTCTGCATGGCATTCATTCATTCTGCACCAGACATTTTCCTGTAATTTTTACTATTAATTTGACTTAATTGACTATTAAGACATATGCTTTGTTTACAATATTGCTTAAATCTGCTTTTTGTTTCCTCTCCCACAAAAACAAAACAAAACAAAAAAAACACATATTTTTTGGCACAAAACACTATTTCATAAATACAAGAGTTAAAGATTTTAAAAATACAAGAAGCTAGGAAAAATACTTTAGAATTAGGGGAAAAGATAAAAGCAACTAAACAAAAATATTTTGAGCATGCAGATAAAACGGGGAAATGGTTGGCTGAAAAACTAAGGAAAAATCGAGAAGGTAAAATAATAACAGAAATAAATCATGAAGGACAAACTATAACTCAGCAGGATAAAATAAAAGATTTATTCTCTAGTTTCTTCGCTAAATTATATAAGGATGAACTGATTGAGCAAGAATATTTGAGGAATTTTCCTGAAAAACAAGATTTCGCCATCCCTAAATTAGATCAAATTGAGGAGTTAAACAGAGACATTTCAATTACAGAGATAAAAGACGCAATTAATCGATCTAAAGATGCAAAAGCCCCTGGACAGGATGGTTTTACTAATAAATTTTATAAAGTATTCATTGAATAAGTAAGTGGTCCCCTTCAAAAAGTGATGAATTCTATTTTATCAGAAGGCCTTCCCGAAACTTGGAAACAGGCAGATATAATACTCATTCCTAAAGAAGGTAAATCTAAGTTAGAAATTGGTAACTATAGACCCATTTCGCTTCTTAACTCAGACTATAAGTTATTTGCAAGTATTTTATCTAATAGATTGAAAAATTATTTAAGAGAATGGATCAGCGTGAATCAAAGAGGTTTTTTACCAGGACGGCAAATTAAAGACAACACGAGAATGGTTTTGAATATACTTGAATATTATGAGAAACATAGTGATAAAAAATTGGCCATGTTATTTGTGGATTTAGAAAAGGCTTTCGATTCTGTTAATTGGCTAACACTTACAGAAATTCTTGTGAAAATGGAATTGGGCACTAAATTTATTGATTGGATTCGGGAAATTTATAAAGAACAAACAGCACAAATTATAATTAATGGGACCAAATCAGAGCATGTAAAAATTACAAGAGGTACCAGACAGGGGTGTCCCCTCTCTCCACTACTGTTTTTGTTGGTGATAGAGAGATTAATTGTGGGAATTCAAAATCAGGATTCGATCCAAGGAACCAAGATTAAGAATTTCAACTATAAAATAAGAGCTTTTGCTGACGATTTGGTCTTATTTTTGGAGGATCCGGACAAAAGTATAGGGGAAGTTTTGGAAATATTTAGAGAATTTGGTAATGTGACAGGTTGTAAATGGAATAAGGATAAATCATTTATTATGACTAAAAATATGTCTCTATTTGAAGAAAAAGAATTGGAATTTAAAGCGGGGATGAAAATACAAAACAAAATAAAATATTTAGGGATTATGATAACAAAAAAAAAACAATAAATCTTTTTGAAAACAATTATACTAAAGTATGGGCAACAATAAAAAAAGAGTTGAAACAATGGAGAAAGAAACGATTATCCTTTATGGGCAGAATAACTACAGTTAAGATGATGATACTCCCGAAAATGTTGTATCTATTCCAAACAATCCCAATCATAACAAACAAAAAGTGGATAAAATTGTGGCATAAGGATATTAGTGAATTTATTTGGCAAAATAAAAGACCCAGAATACGACTAAAATTTTTACAAGAGGCAAAAGAGAGAGGCGGACTTGAATTACCTAATTTGGAAATTTATTATGAGGCTTGTTCTTTGGCTTGGATATGGGATTGGATCCTATTAGAATCAGAAGAGCTTTTGGAATTGGAGGGAGAGGGGTTGTGTTACGGATGGCATGCCTATCTAGGCTATGAAAAATCCAAAGTGAACAAAGAATTCAACAATCACTGTATTAGGGGACCCTTGCTCAAGATCTGGAATAAGTATAAAGATAAATTTATGCCACAATTTCCTTCCTGGTTCTCACCACATGAGGCAATCCATAGAAGAGAAATGAGACGAGCATCTCCATGGATAACATATAAAACTTTAATAGATAAAGAAAGGGTAGGTGATTATAAAATGAAATCTCGTGCTGAATTAACCGAAAAAGGCTTTAACTTAGATTGGTTTAAATATAATCAATTAACTGCATGGTTTAAATTGGATATAAAAACAAAAGGGATAAACCTAAACTATAACGAAACAGATAAAATTTGGTTGGATAATAAAAAATGGATTGGTAAATTTTACAAACTTCTACTTAAATGGGATATGGAGGATGAAATGGTAAAAGAAAACATGATACAATGGGCCAAAAATTTTGGGTATCCAATCAAATTTGAACAGTGGGAGTTTGTGTGGACCAAAGCCTTGAAACATACTGCTTCTCAAAATCTAAGGGAAAACTTTTATAAGGTTTTCTTTAGATGGTATCTGTCACCTGATAAAATAGCTAAAATGTACAAATGTAGTAACCTTTGTTGGAAATGTGGTAGAGAACCAGGAACAATTTATCATTGTATGTGGTCTTGTAAAATAGTTAAAAGTTATTGGTTACATGTAAATGGAATAGTTAATACGATTCTCAGGAAAAATATTCAATGTTGCCCTGAAACTTATTTGCTAAACATATGGGATAAAGAATTGGATAAAGAAATGGGTAGAATTTTATTTTATTTAATAACGACTGCAAGAATAGTTTTGTTCCAACACTGGAAAAAAAATACGGTGCCCAATATGAATGAGTGGGTTATTAAATTTTATGAGGCCATTGAAATGGATATTTTGACGGAATACCTTAGAGGTAAAAATATCGAAAATGATCTATGTCAATGGACTTCAGTCTTAAATTACTTAGAGAGACAATGGGGAAAATCAGCAACACTCTCTTATTGAACCAAGAGGAAAGATGGATGAGGAAAACTTTGTGAAACATATTGGGTAATAGTAAACAATGTTAAAAAAATTAATTTTCTATAACTGGAAAATAAGTTATATTTATTTTGCTTTTGATGGGAGATCAAGTAAAACTAACAGATTTGAGGCACAAGTGTTGTAAAGCTTCATGTTCGAACGTATTAAAACTCAAGAGACTAAATTAAAAGTAAAGCTATATAAAATAAATCTAAGGGGGAAATGTGACAATACATTTATAAAGGGTAAAATTGAAACTATAACAGTTAATTATGTGTTCACTTAGGACACACCATTCACTAGCAGCAAATATTAAGGAGATTTCTTTATAGTTAATATTTCTTGTTTCTTTCTTATTCCTTTCTTTTTTATTTAAAAACAAAAAGGGGTATAATTAAAACTCCAAATGATGGTCTTTTTTTTTGAGATAAGGTGACCTATTTACACCCAATAACACTGCTGTGGTAGAAAGATAGGAAGTTCTATTTTGAGTGGGGAATGAAAGAAAGTGTGAATTTATTAGAATGGTGGAATGAGGAATGAAAGTATGAGGGAGAAAATGAAAGTGTTGAAGGTTTGAGAAAGTGATTGGAAGCGGTAGGTAGAATACCAGGATGAAGTAAATAGAAGGTAACCTAGTTAGAGAAGGGTAGTGATTAAGATTGAGAAGGAGAGAAGTAAGAGAAAGTCTAGGAGGGAAGAGATAAGGAGTGAACTGATCGAAGGTATAGAAGGTTTAGATGGGATTATATGTAAGAAGAAATTCCCCCTTAAATTGTATTTGTAACAATAAGATAAGGAAAATAAATCTTAGGAAGTTTTAGTAACATTCAAGTTTTGTTATATGTTTAATATACTTGATAATTGTTCAATTAGTTTACTTTTCTTCTCTTTTAGGTTTTTAGGATATTTTTGTTATTTTTTCCTTTTTCAACTTCTGTATTAGTGATGTAGAGTATTTGTATTACGCTCTATGGACCTTTGTTTTTGTTTGTTTGTTTTTATTGTTACGTGTGTTGTATTGTGTGGTATGTTTTTTCTATTGCAATTTAATAAACTTTTCTAAAATGGAATGGAGGGAGGGCTCTTCTTCTTACACTAGGCCCGAAGGTGCTGGGCCTAGTGTCTCTCCCTCAGATAACACTGGATGGAATGGAGGGAGGGCTCTTCTTATTATTTTAGGCCCAATGGTCCTGGGCCTAGTGTCTCTCTCCCAGATGACACTGGATGGAATGGAGGGAGGGCTCTTCTTCTTAAACTAGGCCCAAAGGTGCTGGGCCTAGTGTCTCTCCCTCAGATGACACTGGATGGAATGGAGGGAGGTCTCTTCTTCTTACACTAGGCCCGAAGGTGCTGGGCCTAGTGTCTCTCCCCCAGATGACACTGGATGGAATGGAGGGAGGGCTCTTCTTCTTAAACTAGGCCCGAAGGTGCTGGGCCTAGTGTCTCTCCCTCAGATGACACTGGATGGAATGGAGGGAGGGCTCTTCTTCTTACACTAGGCCCGAAGGTGCTGGGCCTAGTGTCTCTCCCTCAGATGACACTGGATGGAATGGAGGGAGGGCTCTTCTTCTTACACTAGGCCCTAAGGTGCTGGGCCTAGTGTCTCTCCCTCAGATGACACTGGATGGAATGGAGGGAGGGCTCTTCTTCTTATTTTAGGCCCAATGGTCCTGGGCCTAGTGTCTCTCTCCCAGATGACACTGGATGGAATGGAGGGAGGGCTCTTCTTCTTAAACTAGGCCCAAAGGTGCTGGGCCTAGTGTCTCTCCCTCAGATGACACTGGATGGAATGGAGGGAGGTCTCTTCTTCTTACACTAGGCCCGAAGGTGCTGGGCCTAGTGTCTCTCCCCCAGATGACACTGGATGGAATGGAGGGAGGGCTCTTCTTCTTAAACTAGGCCCGAAGGTGCTGGGCCTAGTGTCTCTCCCTCAGATGACACTGGATGGAATGGAGGGAGGGCTCTTCTTCTTACACTAGGCCCGAAGGTGCTGGGCCTAGTGTCTCTCCCTCAGATGACACTGGATGGAATGGAGGGAGGGCTCTTCTTCTTACACTAGGCCCTAAGGTGCTGGGCCTAGTGTCTCTCCCCCAGATGACACTGGATGGAATGGAGGGAGGGCTCTTCTTCTTACACTAGGCCCAAAGGTGCTGGGCCTAGTGTCTCTCCCTCAGATGACACTGGATGGAATGGAGGGAGGGCTCTTCTTCTTACACTAGGCCCGAAGGTGCTGGGCCTAGTGTCTCTCCCTCAGATGACACTGGATGGAATGGAGGGAGGGCTCTTCTTCTTACACTAGGTCTGAAGGTGCTGGGCCTTGTGTCTCTCCTTTATTATTTTATTATTTATTATTATTTATTTATCATTATGAGCATCATGTCACCTCTTTCATCACCCCCATCTCTTTGGGATAGCAAAAAGGCAACTGATTCCATTCAGCAGGAGAAGACAGTTAGGAGAAACTGAATCTGCTAAACAAATCCCCATCTATTTTTGAATGAATGAATGGCCAAGGCTTCAACAGCACCATCAATGTTGAATTGAGACTATTGCACTCAATGTCCATAAGGACATTGAGTCCTGGTGGCACAGTGGTTAAATGCCTGTATTGCAGTCACTCACTCACAAACCACAAACCAGATGGGGGCTCAGGGTTAATGCAGCCTAGCATGCTTCTGAGGTTGCTAAAATGAGTACCCAGCTTGTTGGGGGCAATTAGCTTACACATTGTAAACCGCTTAGGGAGTGCTTAAGTGCACTGATATAGAAATGCTCTTGCTATAAGAAAGCCAGTCAACTCAGAAATATTAGCCTCCAGCTATGAATCATCTTGATATTTCAATTCATTAAAAAAAATTCTCATACTCTTTTATTGTTTGTTTAATGACATGAGTCTGTTTTCTGTTTTTATAATGAACAATGTTAACAGAAGTAGTTAAATTGACCCTATTAAACAAATTGGATCAATATAGTCTATAGCCTAACCTGCTTTGTAAAACCTCTCTGAAAGATAATACAGTCATCCCTCCATTTTCATGGGTGACCCCCACCGTGAAAATGGGGGGGAAATGCAAATATTCAAGCCCCATTGGCTTGAATGGGCATGCGTTCCTGTGCATGGCTTTGCATGTGTGCCTCAGGCACATGCTCCATTATTACTCTTGTGGTTTCCTGTCTGTGGAAATTCAAGACCGTGGACAGGAAGTCCATGAAATAGGAGGGACAACTGTATAGTCTAACAAACCTGGAAAGGTTTTAAGCACCTTGTAGCACAAATGAAAAATAGCTGTTCTTCTATATAGTGAACTTTCTTTCACCTTTGTGTGATGGTGATGGCACAGCTCAGAAGACTGAACAGAAACAGATATACCAAAGAAGTGACATTTTATTTTCTTATGTGGTGGATCTGCATGACCCCTGCCCTCTGGAGTGAAAGACAGTGTAATTCACATGAAACTATTTTGTTGCCAAAAAGAACTGTTGAATCAAATATCTGAAAGCTCAGCTAAAGTGGTGAAAGGCTTGTGTTTTGATTCCCTTTCCTTTGTATAATGCATAAATAGAGCCACAAAGGGGTTGCAACTGTGGGCTTTAGGATTAATACAGTATACAGGTTGACTATCACTTATCTGGAATTCTAAAATCCAAAATACTCTAAAATATAACATTTTCTACATAGATGTGAGATGTGAAACCTTTACTTTCTAATTTTTCAATGTATACAAACCACATGCAGAAAATTATTTAAAATATTATGAATAAAAATACTTTCAGGCTATGTGTATGAGGTGTATACAAAACATAAATGAATGTTATGTTTAGACTTCGATCCCTTCTCCAAGATATCTCATTATCTATATGCAAATACTCCAACTCTCCCTGCAAAAATCCAAAATCCAAAACACTGCTGGTTCCAAGAATTTAGGAGAAGGTAGGTTCTCACAACCCTTTTTCTTGGCCATTTTTATCTGATCCAGATTGGAACATCCCCAAAGTTCTCATTTGCCCTGTCATAACTCACACTGTGGAATGTGAGAAATCCAACATAGAGAAGTCAGACCTTTAAAAAGCCTCTGGTTCCAATCACAGAAATCTGTCACCAAGTGGCAAGTACAGCTGATAAGGACTTTCAGGAAGATGGGTCCCCACCTCTGCTCACCAAAGAGACACCTCAATCATTTGCAGCTCACTGACAAGAAAACCAGCAGTGCTGATAGAGTCGGTACTTCTTGCAGAAGCTTAAATGAGAAATGCTGAATAATTAACCACCCAGCACCTCAACATGAGGTGGCTAAAATGTCTCCACAGCTACTGAGATTTTTTATTTTGTGTAACAGTTTGTTCTACCTGGCTCTCAATGCTCTTCCTGCTTGTGGATTTATTTGGATACTTGACCTCTGATCTGGCTTAAGTGGCATGTTTCATTGTCTTTTCCTTTTGGCTTTAGTTACCGTGATTGCTATCTTCTCATGTCATACTCTGGAATGGCTGTGATCTTTCAATTTCACCTCTCTTCATCTCTACTGAACTCCCTAGATTACCTGTATATGACCTGAATTGCCTTAACTGTCCTGCAATTGCCTCCCCCACTGTAGCTTGAGGAGATTCTGTGGGCAAAAAATATAGGTAGGTACCATATAGGTATTCTACTATAACTGGTATCTTTATCAGTGAAGGTTTTCTAAGACACTAAGAAATTATTGATGGTTCCAAACATCAGCTTCCACCCAGACTAACACAGAAGGTTGCTTCAATAAGAAAATTTCATTGGTTTTCCCTCCCTAAGTTGGATCATCTCCTTGTCACTATTATTGTGATCACTGCTGATTCCCTTTCATTATCCCTCTGGGAGCAGTCCATACAGCTATGCTAAGGATGTTTCAAGGCAGGGGTAGGGATGAGGGACTTCAGCTCCCAGAATCCCAGGAGCTATTGGCCAACATGAGACTATTGGCCAACCTGGCTGAGGCTTCTGGGAGCTGAAGTCCCTCGGCCCTTAAAGGGGAAAGGTTGCCTACCCCTGTTTCAAGGATATGGACTAGAATGCTTTAATCTTTTACTCTTGTTGCTACTTGTAGGTTGAAAGACAGTGCAAAAGTTATAGCAGGGAACCCAGCAATGACTAGTGAGGAGAAAATTGTCAGTTTTGTGTTCTTTCAAAATTTTAAAATAACAATTTTGTTTCCATTTAAAGTATGAAGAAATTCTATACATGTTGGTAATTCTTCACAAACAAAGAAAAATGGAAATTTCATTCACCAGCAAAATTTAATACTAGTATCTGTCCTCAGCATGGACAGAACCATTTATACTTTCCTGCTTGTAGGTCTTAAAGATTAGAAGCCTCACAGAAAAAGAGGTATCAAGCTCATTTGAAATCTGGTGCTGGAGAAGAGTTCTAGAGATACTGTAGAATGCTACAAATAAATGACTCCTAGAGCAAATCAAACCTGAATTCCCCCGAGAATCTAAGATGACTAACCTAACTGTTATACTCTGGCCATATTGTGAGAAGACATGATCCAGTAAGAAATACTGTAATGCTTGGTAAGGTAGAAGGCAGTAGAAAATAGGACAATCACATTCCAGATGGATAAACCCAATTAAGGAAACCATGACTCTGGAGCAAAGCAGACAGCTAGGAAGGAGTGGCCTTTGGCCAAACAGGCTGTGATCAGGCTGGGACCATGATGACCATACAGCCTGCTCCCAAAGAGGGCCACCACTTGCAGACTAAAGCTGTGCACTGCAGGAGCCAGATTAAAATGGCTCCTTTTTTATCTGGTCCTTTGGATGGAGGGTGGTGTCAGAGCCACTTCTGGCCACTTTGGGGGTGTGCATCATCTAAACACCATCACAGCATCAAAGAAAGACAATGGAAACTGTAGAATGGTTTGTATGACCATATGACTAAGTAGGAAATGATAATTGAACCATTTTAAAGAGTACAAAATAGGAGACTTTGGGGGGTTGCAGACTGTCAAAAATAGTGTGAATTCAGTTCACTTTTAGGGTTAGGGTTAGTGCTAGGGAGTCATGGGAATTGTTATTTTTCTGAGACATTGAACCTTCTTTGTCAGAGAACTCTAGTGCCACAATAAAATTCAGTTCCCATGATTCCCTAACCTTAACCCTAACCCTAAAAGTGGACTGAATTCACACTATTTTTGACAGTCTGCAACCCCCCAAAGACAGCACACTGTGAGATAAAACAAATTTCATATGATAGTATTAATTAAAGGCTAACCTATATAGCTTCTTGACTCTAACAGATGTAACGAAATGTTGGAAGTAGGCAAAAGACTAATGGATGAGTCATTCCTCTCCCTTTTCCAGTTTAGTAGGTTCTAAGTGTGCTGTTCCATTGTCAGTGGAGTTGTTTTCTTAAGAAGCCACTACTCAGAATAAGTGGAGGTTGGAAAAAAAATCTCACCTTTAAGGAACACCCATGAGGAGCCATGATGAAGATGAAAGATTAGTTAGCAGGAGAGAGGTCATTATTGTCTGAAATATAACAATGAAAGAACAAAAACACACTGAACAGCAGGAGTAGTATCATCTAAGCAGCAGCTTCTCAACACAGCCAATTTCTTGCATTGTGGAAGGAGTTTCTCCTCAAGACAGATGTTACCTACAGCACTCATAGAAAGGCGGGGAGAGTTAGGTGGCTGATTACAATCCTGAGAGGAAACCATTAGTGTCCACTGTGGTAGTTATCAATAACACAGTACACATGCCACTCTCAAGGGCTAGTGCCCTTTTTCTTTGTCAAGCAGGCTAAAGGGAGAAGGGAAGATAAAAGTCTAAATGGATATTTTTCTGGGTTTGTTAAACAAAGCTTCGGTGAGAAGGAAGCAGCAAGAGAGCTGGCTAGGAGGAGAGAGAGACCTGTGGCTTATTGCAAATAATACTTCTACAGTAGACTACCTTGGATCTACCTGCTGTGTAGTTTGAAGGGTCCTAATGGTATTACATAGAAAAACTGCTAGGGTAACTTAACTGTGCCACTTTAAGTAAGGGCACAGTAGAGGCCGAAACATGTGGAGTAGAGAAATAAGGTAGAACTACTCAATAAAAAGTTTTTACACTTACACAGTCTAGACAAAATGAGGCAGAATGGTCTATGGCATGAATGGAGAAGGGTGGAACAAAAACATTTTACAAACCTTCAAAGGACAGACTGATTCTCTGGAGATTATCACAGGTGGCTTTTTAAAACTGCAGTTATAGTTGTAAAAAAGCACCTTTGGTACTTATCACAAAATGTCATCTCCAAACCATGGCTGCTGTGTCTAGGATGGTAGTTAGGGCATTCCTTTTTAGTGATGGAGAAAACCGATGAATAAGCTACCAATAACACAGCAGTCCCATTAATCCTCATGTGCAAAATGCTGCTGTCATGACAGTTGCAATATTGCAGTCACATGGTGATAGTCTTATCCTCTCCCCTTGCCCTTCCTTTCCTTTCCAAGGCAGCCTGGTTTAATTTTTTTCCTATTTCTTTTTAATTTTTTTTCTTTTTAAAAACTTATATCACATTGTCAGAACTTCAGAATTGCATTAAAAAGCAAAAATTAAATTAAAATAAAATAAACCAAAATAATCTTTCAGAAGCTTCCTGCACTTCTTACTCTGCCAATGGATTGGCCCTCATGGAGCTTTGGATGGATTATTCATTCAGCACAAATCTTCCCCTATACACCTTGGATTGTTCTGCTGTTGCCATTTATAATGCTTAATTTCAGAAATTAGATTTCCCCATTCTTCTCTTTTTCTTACTCTTTCTCTTAGAAAACCAAGCTTTAAATCAATACATTTGATAGATGGCCCTGATCCATTTCTAAGTGATTATAACTGGAGGCTTTAAAAGGTAAAGGTAAAGGTATTCCCCATTGACAAGGTTGTCAAGTCATGTCTGGCTGTAGGGGGCAGTGCTCATCTCCATTACTAAGCCAAAGAGCCAGCGTTGACAGAGACTACTCTGTGATCATATGCCCAGCATGATTACACAGAATGCTGTTTACCTTCCCACCAAAGTGGCAGATGTGAGGCTCTGGGAGGGAGTACTTAGCCCTCCCAGCACCATCCCCTCCAGCAGCACAGCAGCAGCGACAGCGCCGGGGCCAAAGGAAGGCTGGGAGGAAGCCCAGGAGCCCTCCCAACACCATCTCCTCCTGAGGTGTGGTGGCGCAGCAGCAGCAGCAGCAGCAGGGCAGCTGTGAGGCTCTGGGAGGGAGTATTTAGCCCTCCCAGCACCATGCCCTCCAGCAGCGTGTCATGAACCAAGGTTCTCTGTTGTTCTTTTGATCCAGAGAGAAATTTAGCCACCCTAGACTATAGGACTTTCAACAAAGACACATAGGAAACCAGATCTGGGTTTAGACACTTTGCATGTAACATTTATTGAAACACAGAAACAGAGACACCTGAAACAATTATTTCTAATATCAGATACTCAATATAACAACCACCTTAAGTATCAAGAGCTCTTTTCATTCACTCACACATTCACATACATTCATACTCATGATCCTTCACTGGAAGTTGATCAAGCCTCCAAGAAGGGTGGATGGCCCTGTTGCCGCGGATCAAGGAACCATAAGGTGAAGTGGGAGAAGTACTGTCTTTTATACCTTTTTTTCTCTTCTTTCTTGAAGAAAACATTTTTTTCTGATCACTGTGGGTTCAGAACAGTTCAGTTCTTTGCACATATTTCAGTACATTCTGTGTGTGCCGGATCTCACTCGGCCATATCAACATTTTTCATATTCGACAGATTGTATTGTCCTGGTTATGCTTGGTCAGCATCTCCACTTCCGAGGCCAAGTTTCTCCCATTCCTCGCTTCCACCATCCAAGTTCCTCCTTCAATAGTGCTTTGCGTGGCATCCATTTTATTTGGTTCTTTCAGGGCCTTGTCACTCCAGGAACCCATTCACCTTCCACATACTCAGCCATTCTCTCACAAGCGCAGCAGCAGATCAGCAGCAGCGACAGCCCCGGGGCCAAAGGAAGGCTGGGAGGAAGCTCAGGAGCCCACCCAAATCTTATCACCTCTGGGGGGCATCTTGATAACTGTGACAGTGACATGGGAGCAGTAGAAGTTTTTGGGCTTGGGTGAGAGATCCTTGGCACTTGCCCAGCCCTTCTATACTGCTACCCTCTGGGCCGTGGAGGAGGACTCCCTCTCAGACTGCTGAGCCTAATTAACATCAGCTGGGGCAGCCTTACAGCACCCAGAACTGCAGCAGAACCGAGGGACACTGGAAGGCATATAAAGCCCTCAAAGGAACATCTCCCCTCGCTTGTACGCTGCGGCAACAGCAGCGCTCTGGGCCGTGGAGGAGGACTCCCTCTCGGACTGTGGCCTGGAGTTTTACTGCCCTTCCTGATGCTGGGATTGCGGTAGGGGTAGCTATTGGAGTCGTGCAGGGGGGAAGGTATGGTCGTAACAGATGGAACACATGTTACAAAAGAAGGCGGGATCGCTGTTTGGTAGCTATTCCGCCTTCAGTTCCCTCTGTTTCCCAGAATGGCCTGGAGAGCAGACCAACCATTCCACAGAACCTCACTCTGCTCCTCTGCAATGCCAGGTCAGTTAAAAATAAGACCCATATCATTCAGGATCTTCTCCTGGATGAGGATGCCGACCTGGCTTGCTTCACAGAGACCTGGCTGGGGGAGGATAGCGCAGCCACCTGGGCGCAGGCCCTCCCAGCCAGGTACTTTGTAAATGAGCAGGTGAGGGGAAGTGGGTGGGGGG
Source organism: Phrynosoma blainvillii (assembly GCA_026167975.1). Lineage (NCBI taxonomy): Eukaryota > Metazoa > Chordata > Lepidosauria > Squamata > Phrynosomatidae > Phrynosoma > Phrynosoma blainvillii. The sequence continues at coordinate 247,072,206 of JANUYF010000003.1, read as the reverse complement.
CGGAGTGGCTCTGGTTCATAAAAATCATCTGAACTTGACCAGGATACTTGTCCGGAACACAGCCCACTTCGAGTGCATGTACCTTAGCCTGAAAACCAGGGATAGTTTGGGGATTCTGCTAGTCTACCGACCGCCCCATTGTCTAGCAGACTCCCTGACTGAGCTGACATAGCTGGTCTCTGAGCTGCTGTTGGAGACCCCCAGACTTTTAGTCTTGGGGGACTTCAACATCCCACTCGAGACCAGCCTAACAGGTGTGGCTCGGGAGTTCATGGAGACCATGAAAAACATGGGCCTATCCCAATAGGTCAACGGGCCCACACATTGTGCAGGTCATACTCTCAATGCGGTCTTCAGTATGGAACAGGAATATCCGTGGGCGGAGGTGATAAATGCCTCTGCATTGTCATGGACGGATCATTTCCTGGTCAAGATGTAACTTAGAGCCAATATCTGCCCAACCGGGGGTGGTGGACCTATTCGGATGGTCCACCCTCGAAGGCTAATGGAGCCTGTGGGATTCCAGAAAGCCTTAGAGGGTTTAATGGTTGGGAATGCTGGTGATCCTGTCGAAGCTCTGGTTAATACTTGGAACGCCGATCTTACCAGGGCTGTCGACACGATCGCTCCCAAGCGCCCTTGCCAATCCACTCCAAACCGCAGGCCTTGGTTCATGCCAGAGCTTAGGAGGATGAAGCAGGTTGGCTAATGGCTAGAGCACAGGTGGCGGAAGACTCGACTCTTATCTGACAGATAGCCATAGGAATTTTCTTCGTTCCTATTGGGAGGCAATACATGCAGCGAAGAGAGCTTTCTCCTCTGCACGTATTGCGTCTGCAGAGTCTCATCCAGCAGAGCTGTTTAGGGTGGTAAGGGAGATGATGCAGGTGCCCCCTGCGCCAAACCCCTTACTTAACCCTGTGACAGCCTGCTGTGACGCATTTAACAATTACTTTGCAGATAAAATCTCTCAGATAAGAGCCAACTTAGATGCCACTGATGAAACAGAGTCTATAGGCGAGGCGTCCAGTGACTCTGCCGATGTAGTTATACTGGATCAGCTGCAATCTGTGAGTACCAAGGATGTGGACAAGCTGCTTGGTAAGGTGAGGAAGAAAACCTGCCCTCTCGACCCTTGCCCATCATGGCTGGCCATCCAGGGGGGGATGCATTGGTGAGATTCCTTACGGATATCATCAATGCGTCCTTCAGGGAAGGATATGTCCCATCTTGTCTGAAGGAAGCAGTTGTTAGGCCACTTCTGAAAAAACCTTCCCTAGACCCCCTGGATATGAGAAACTATAGGCCTGTGTCATTGCTGCCATTTTTGAGCAAGGTGATCGAGAGGGCGGTTGCTCTTCAGCTCCAAGCTGTCTTGGATGAAACCGATTATCTAGACCCATTTCAAACCGGCTTCAGGACAGACTTTGGGGTTGAGGCTGACATGGTTGCCTTGACCGACGATCTGCGTCTGAGCATCGACAGGGATAGTGTGACCCTGTTGGTGCTCTTAGACCTCTCAGCGACCTTCGATACAATAGATCATAGCATCCTCTTGGACCGCCTGAAGGGGTTAGGTATCAGGGGCACTGCTTTGCAGTGGTTCTGGTCCTTCCTCTCGGGTAGGTCCCAGAGGGTGCTGCTCGGGGACAGTAGCTCCAGTAAGAGGGACCTCACTTGTGGGGTCCCTCAGGTGGCTATTTTGTCCCCGATGTTATTTAATATCTATATAAAACCGCTGGGTGAGATCAAATGGAGTTATGGTGCTGGGTGTTATCAGTACGCCGATGACACCCAAATCTATTTCTCTGTGTCTCGTTTGTCGGTCTCAAATTCCAATGGCATCTCCTCTGTCAATGAATGTCTTTGGGCGGTAATGGGCTGGATGAGGAAAAACAGATTGAAATTGAATCCAGACAAGACGGAGGTGCTCACGGTAGCAGCCCTGAAACCAAGAATTGGGTTGCAACCTCCAGTCCTGGATGGGGTCACACTCTCCTCCAGTGACTGTGATTACAGTCTGGGGGTGCTCCTTGACTCATCGCTCCTGATGACAAATCAGGTAAATGCGATGGTCAGGAGCACCTGTTATCAGCTTCGGCTGCTACGCCAGCTCCACCCTTTTTTGGAAGTAAGGGATCTCGAGACTGTTGTGCATGTACTGGTAACCTCACGCCTTGACTTCTGTAATGGGCTCTACGTGGGGCTACCCTTGTGCTTGGTCCGGAGGCTTCAGCTGGTCCAAAATATGGCAGCCAGGCTCATTTCCGGAACATCTAGGAGGGACCACATCACTCTGGTTTTGAGGTCCCTCCACTGGCTGCCTATCAGCTTCCGGGCCCAGTACAAGGTGTTGGTTATCATCTTTAAAGCCCTAAATGGCTGGGGTCCAAGCTATATCAGGGACCGTCTCCTTCCATACAATCCTCCCCGTGCTCTCCGGTCCTCTGGGAGGAATTTGCTGCAGCCTCAAAAATCAAGGCTTGCGACGACCTCCCAGAGGGCTTTTTCAGTTGTCGCCCCGAAACTCTGGAATGACCTGCTGGACAAGATCCATCAGTTGACATCACTAGACAGCTTTAAAAAAGCTGTCAAGATGGATCTCTTCTGGCAGGCCTTTCCGGATTAATTATCCCGGCCATGGCTCTTTACTGCTGCATTCCTTTCGTGGCCCCATCCTCTGTTGATGGATAAGGAACACAGTAGAGGTTGTTTAGGGCTTTGTAATCTGTTCTTGATATGGTTTATTTTAATATGTTTATATTGTTTACGTTTTAACTATCTGTTATTTAATACTGTTTTAAGGGGGGGTTGGTCTGCGGATATGCTGTATGGATTTTATTGTGAGCCACTTAGATTGCTGTCAAGAAGTGGGATATAAATAAACTTTATTATTATTATTATTATTATTATTATTTATCTACTTGCATTTGCATGCTTTCAAACTGCTAGCTTGGCAAAAGCTGGGACCAGGGATGGGAGCTCACCCTATCACGTGGCACCTGGACCTCGAGCTGCCAACCTGCCAATCTTGTAGGTTTTAAGATATTAGTTTATATCAGATTCTGGTTCCATTTTAAACAAGTTTGTATGTAGATATAGCTACAGATGATAAGTATAGATTTAGACATAGGTCTGAAACCAACAGGCAGGAAGGAGCGGCCTGAGGCCACTCCAGCCACAATCAGGCCACGACATGGCAACCACACACCACTCCAAATGTGGGCCACCACTGCTGGCCTCAACCCACACCACCAGGAGCCATATTATCCCTTATACTTTATGCTCTGGTTTAAAAGACATGGGCATGGCCTTAGTATGGCTTCCAGCAGCTTTTGACATGTGCATTATATAAACTGATGGTTCCAACATGGCCAGAAGTGGCTTCTTTTGGCCCATGTGTTTCGTGTCATATAGCTATAGATCAGCCACCATAGTGTAGCTGTTTGAGCATTGGACTGCATCTCTGGAGATCAGGGTTCAGTTGTCAGGTTTTGATGGGATATATAGTCAATGTTAAAATGTTGAAATGTAAAGATGTGTGTCTGTATTTTTCCTTGATGAGAAAAGTGCTTCTTGGGCCTAAATTCACAACAACCCAGTCCAGGTGTTTGAGAGTCTAAACAAGGGAAATTAACAAGCTAGAATACTGTGAGAAAGAGGTTTTGTTTATAGAAGGGATTTAACAACAAAGATTGTTTTGAGAAAATCAGTCACATGATAGAAGATGAACAACAAGGGGTTTGGTTAACACATGTCATGTAAAACCAACCAATGAGCCTGGAAGGTAATGCCCAAAGAAGTGGAGAAAGGTGGGCTGGGAAATGTGTTTTTGGGAGAGCAGTTAGTCTTCTTTTAACCTTCCAACTGTATGGAATAGCTTAACTATTTTGCAGAAGTTGTAGCTGGACTAATCTTTCAAAATGTAGCATTTCAGGATTTATAGTTTTGTTCCTATTAGCCAACCTGGATAAAGTGATAGTTTACTGGACTTTGTAGATTTTACTTTGCCAATGCTATTTTACAATAAAGACTAGAAGGCTTGCTGGAACTGCCTGCGTGTTGCTGATTTTTGTAGGGCAAACAGCCTTGCTATAACGAACTGCCTTCAGCATGGAGCTCACCACAATCCATCAATCATTTTCAACATCAGTTCTCTACTCAGCCATGGAAACTCACTGGGAGACCTTGGGAGAATCATGCAGTCTCAGTTCCAGAAAACACAGTGATAGGTTTGCTTTAGGGCAGGGGTAGGCAACCTGTCCCCTTTAAGGGCCGAGGGACTTCAGCTCCCAGAAGCCTCAGCCATGTTGGCCAATAGTCCTATGTTGGCCAATAGCTCCTGGGATTCTGGGAGATGAAGTCCCTCGGCCCTTAAAGGGGAAAGGTTGCCTACTCCTGCTTTAGGGTCTCCATGAATCAGAATGATAAAAGAAGAGAAGTAGGAGAAAGACAAAGGGAGATAGAAAAGATGGTTGGGAGTAAGAAAGGAAAGATGATTTGAAAGAAACTTCCTAGGATGATATTTTTAGCTATCTAGAGTAATTTGAAAGCTATGAGGTTGTTATAGATTATTAATTTTGAAGCTATGAGGTTGCTATAGATTATTCATGATTTTCAATTGATATGGTGAATAGATAATTTATATCTACTAACAGAGAATGGATACTGGATTTACGATAATTTTTTTGATTAGGATTGGGATTTTATTGTATTTGGAATGTTTGAATATTTGAATGTTCTTTTATGTTTTTAATAATAAATTTAAAAAAAGAAGTGACTTGAAAGCATACAATAAAAACAAATATAGATATCCTATGAAAGAAATTTCAATGAAATTAAAAAGCCCATGCCATCCAATGTCTTTTTAATTAAAAACAACCCTTTTTATATTTTCAAAATCATCCAATTTTTTTAGTCCCTTTCTTAAGGTGCTTCCTCTAAAGATCAGAGGTAGAGACAATTGTATAGGATTAGAACCTGGAAATATTACATTTGCAGAGTATTGTTCCCATAATCCTCCAGCCAGCATTGCCTGTAGCTCTACTACTGGGAGGGAGGGTTTGGGGAATTATAATCCAAAAAACTAATTTTTCCCGCTGTGTACATACTACTAGAAATCAGAGACCAGGGAGGAAAAGAGTACGGTTTCAAGGTTAATATTTATAAACATATTGTGCTTTCCTCTTAACAATTTCCTTTGGGTATATATTTGCTTTATATTAGGATTAAATTTCATGTTTTTACTGAAGAGAATTAACAACAGACCACTTCTATTACAGAAGAGTGATTGATTTAAGGAGTAACTGCCTACTGAGAATGCTTTGTCCAGCACATAATTCTGACAAGGAGAACTGCCAGGAAATGCAGTGAAATTTCTATAGTTCTGTCTGGGAGACCTAAGAGATTTCCAATTGGAAATGTGTCAAACTGTTGTTTGATTTGAAAAGGGAATGCTTTGTCATGCTGTTTAAATGTATTTACCAGCCAAGTCTACCTTTACCAATTCCTCTCTAGGTTCTAATTTGTCCTGTCCTTACTATTGAGATGAAATGCTGGACTGGCCTTAAGATCTTAAGAGATGATGATGATGATGATGATGATGATGATGATAACAGGCAAATTTATATTACTGAAGGCACTTCTTATTATCAATAACCTCCTTAACAGATTAGGACCAAGCTGTTTGGAGAGGCATTTCTTCTCATTTGAAACTCTTTTAAGGTACCTTTGAGAACTGCTTTCTGAGTTCATCTGGAGAAGGGATGTAATTTTTGCTCATTTTTCATTCAAAGGAAGCAATGAGTAATTTTACCAATGTTCCTCTTACTGTGAGAAAGTCTTCAAAAACCACACCATTTTGGAAGACTACTCATAGTTTGAAAGTTATTCTCAAAGAGATTTCATGTGATGTACTGTAAGGGGGGAAAACATTTGCTACGTAGAAATAGACTTCATATTCTGTGCAGAACAGAATGTATATAAAAATCTTGTTTCTGTGAAGAAAATAATATTAGCAGAAACTCATCTTGGTGAGAAGAATCCTAGACTCACAATAATCCTTATTCAGCTTATTCAATTCAGATGACATTACTTTTGTGCAGAAAACATTTTTTCTGAACATAAATATAAGTTTCTATACAGAAAAGTGCTGTTGCACTGGCACAAAGAAGTCCGAACTCCATTTTTTGGATAACAAAAATGACCACAACTTTATTCATCTGTACAGGGTCTGAAACAATAGCTTTACATCAAAAGTTCTGCATTTGATTATAACTTCCATCTTGACACATGTGTATGTGTGCATGCCATAACACCTGATGCAGTCTTCATCTTAATCAAGTCAAGCCATCAGGGATAAGTCACGCCTCTCACAAAGCATATGTCAAGCAGGTTCTCACACAAGTTACTAAACAATTAAACAAATTATCCCCTCCCACATCCAGGTTTTTGACATCATCTCTAAAAGTAATGATGTAACAAAATGTTTAAGCTAATGATGTAAACCCTTCATCCCTCTTAACTGCCCAAATATTGTAAATCCAAATATCTAATTATCCCTGGGGTGGGGGTCCCTGCCTGCCACAGGAGGGGGCCAGCCTAGCTTGGCATCCCCTCCCCCCAAAGGACCTGTTTTATATGGAATGCAATGGAATCCAGGTATACATCGCAGCCTACCGGGGAGAGATGAACCCCATCACCTCTGTACAGATGTGACAAATCAATTCTGATTCTATCATGCATTACACAATGTGCCCCCAAGTCTTTCAACCTCCTTGCAAGACTTTTATTCACCCAACTATGAGCCGCGTTGATAGCTGAGTCTTTTCTTGCACCAGGTCAATTTCATCGTGGCAAGAGCTTAGTCCATAAAATAACAGTCACTGGTAACCTTCATCGTATTTCCTGTAGGTCCACCATGATCCTTTTGACTAACTGCAATCCAGTAATCTTAACCAAGTCATTTTAGCCTAGGTGAATAATTAAAAATCCAAGGAGGTGGGAAGGCCAACTCACTAATATGTGGAAGAAGCCCCCCCCCCCCATAGCATGCCTCTCCATCCAAACCAATGCATGTGCACAATCTGCTCAATACCCAAGTTTGGATCTCAGCCCATCTGTATAGCATGCTGTTCAGCCCAAAAGACCAAGCTGTGACTGACAATCCAGATGTCACCCTGTTCTTGATGTATGGAAGGGGCAACAGAGTGTCAAATAGCCCTGTCGATCTCTATCCTCCAAGGCTCCACAGATGGGGTGGCACTGTCAAAGGCTGCGCAGCTGCGCCCGGATCCAGCTCACGAAACCTGTGAAAATGTTGTCTCATTAGGTCCAATTTTTCATTCGGGAGGCGGGATAAACCCTCAACTGTATCAAGCTCAATGCCCAAGAAAGGTTAAACAGGTAGTGGGGCCCTCTGTCTTCACTTCAGCCAGAGGGACTGCCATCTCATCCATTAAAACTTGAAAAACTGACAAAGTGTCCCGGCACATTAATGTGCTGGGAGCCCCAGCAAAGAGGAAGTCATCCAAATAGTGCGTAATGGCTGAATTGCCAGACCTCTTAACCGCACACCAGTGCAAAAAGGTACTACATTTTTCAAAAGCGGAGCAAGAAATAGAACAACCCATTGGCATCGCCTTGTCAAAATAATACACTCCCTCAAATTGGAAGCCAAGCAAGTCAAAATCTTCAGGGTGTACAGGAAGTAGCCTAAAGGCAGATTTTATATCAGATTTTGCCAAAAGAGCTCCCTTACCCAAGGCTCTGACCATTTGTACTGCTGAGTCAAATGATGCATATTTCACAGATGCCAAAGCTGGGTCAATGGCATCATTAATGGATTCCCCTTTTGGGTAAGAAAGATTGTGAATTAAATGATACTCACCTGGTGTTTTCTTGGGAACCACACCCAGGGGTGACAAACATAATGTTGGCATTGGCAATTGTTTATGGGGCCCAGATATCCTCCCTGCTGCCAGCTGTTTCACCAGCTTGCCCCTAATGATCCCAGGTAATTCCCTCACTGAACGTGCATTAGGTGCAAAACAATAAACTCTTAACCCAGAATATGGAATGCGAAAACCATATGTAAAACCATCAAATAAGTACTGGGCTGAATCCCGCTTAGGGTACACTCCCAGCCAAGCAGTTAAAACTTCCAACTTAATGGGCGTTTGTGCCTTTACCTCCAGCTGGTGTTGCCTGAGAGGCAGCTCCAGCTCCGGACTGTTTACCTTTAAAGCAGGAGGTGTGGTGGTGATTTCTTCCACAGGTGTTACAGCGGTGCTCAAACCTGCAGGTCTGCCACCTGCACTAAACTGCCAACAGACTCCTGGTAAGCTCTTATCCCCCGTGCCAGGCCTCGCATATTGCCCTCTCGGCTGAGTGACCACAGGCACAAAGCCATTGTCACACCTACTTGAAGGGGAGGCACCAACCATGATGTCTGCCCACAACTCAGCTTGAACGTGCCACCATAACAAGGAACAATCCAAAATGGCCCGCATCCGAAACTGCTCATCATACTGAAGCCAAGCAGATCCTCTTGAATTAATATGACAATTAGTATATGCCTTTATCATTATCTCTTGATATTTAGATAAGTCTGGAGACCTTAAGGGCTCCCTCTCCTCAATTATACCTCTAAAAATTGTAAAGCCCATTATCCAATTAACAAAACTCCTTTCCAACTTTGGGTGCTTGTGTGCCTTGAATCCCTTGGGCAGGCTAAATACAACCCCATCTTTCACCATAATTTTTGGCTCTGGGTCATGGAAAGTTAGGGGGAAAAGGTCAATAAACTCACCCCTACAGATCTGATCCTTCGTTGTTAGTGGGAGATGGGAGCCCAAAGGAGTGGACATACCCGCATAAGGGTTGCAATCAGCTGTTCTTTCCACCCCAACTTGACCTAAGGCTCCTATTGAAATGGCTTCTTTAGATGCACTTACCTTGACCACCAAGGACTGCTCCTCATGTACCCTTGCTTCCTGAGATTGATGCACCCCAGCCGCCACTGAGGGTGTGCTCAAAGAAACTGAGGGTGAACACTCAGCCCCGCTGCCCTGGCCAGCTTGAACACCAGGTGCCCAAACTGTGGCTGTCCAAGACCCCAATGATACAGGTAAGGTAGACACACCTGAGCCCACTGCCTGCTGTGGGATATCCACTGACGATTGAGTGCCTCCAGCCAAGTATGATGCAACTAATGCTCAGCTGTTATGCTGGAGGGTGGAGGAAGCACCTCCCACCACATTGCTCAATAGCTCAGGGGTTTCAGCAGGTGGCCCCTTGGTCCTACTTGAGACCACCACCTGTTGTACTAAGCTGTACAGATCAGCCAATGTACAAATCAGCCAACAAAGGCTTCTGATCCCTGCTGCACCAACCCTGGAACCTTTTTCATGAGTTCCATTACGTCAGCTATAGTTGGCTGCCCGCCCTCTACAGCTCGAGCATCAACATTATGTGAAGAATTACCCACTGTCATACCAGGTGAGGGTACCTCCTGCACCTGTGTAGGTTGTAGTCCCATGAGCTGCTCCTCATTTGAGGCTGGAAGGGCCAATATTCTAGAACTACCACCCTGGACCCCCATCTGAGGTAGTTGTTCACAAACAGCAACACAAGCTTGCATTGTGTGTCCCAACTGGGCCAGGTGGACAACAATCTCATCCTCCCTACCCAGTGCCTTGGCCAAATGCTTAGGCACCGACTGGCTGGTGCTAGGTCCAGCAGGCGCCGCATGCCGCTTGGACTAGGACTTGCTCTGTGGCATAATGTCAAAAGTGTTCCTTTTCAATAATTACCAAGCCCCTTGGTTATAGTGTCCCAAGCAAGAGCTATAACCTTTCACCAGAATAGCTAGAGTGTCCAAACATAACAAAAGCTATCTGTAGTGCCCCAAGCCGGGACAACTGACCATGCAAGTCACAGGCCAATAAAGCAAACAAGGCCTTTTTTATAGTAACCAGTCCCAAGCAGGGACAAGAACCAGCCAGAGAGTCCCAAGCAGGGACAATAAAACCCTCCATGGGTCTCTCAATAGGCCTCCTATGGCCTATAACCACCCAAAGAGTCCCAAGCAGAGACAAATAAACCCAAGCAGGGTCAAGAATAGTACCCCGGGGGTCCCAACACCCAGGGGATCCCAAGCAAGGATGATAAAACCCAAGCAGGGTCAAACCACAGCACCCAGTAGGTCCCAAGCAGGGATCATGAACCCAAACAGGGTCGAAAACACAATCCCAGAGTTTCCAATCAGGGACGATAGACCCAAGCAGGGTCAAGAACAGCACCCTGGGGGTCCCAGTACCCAGGGGGTCCCAAGCAGGGACGATAAAACCCAAGCAGGTTCAAAACACAGCACCCAGGGGGTCCCAAGCAGGGATCGTGAACCTAAACAGGGTCAAAAAAGCCACCCAGGGGTTTCCAATCAGGGACAATAGACTCAAGCAGGATTAAGAACAGCACCCTGGGGGTCCCAGCACCCTGGGAGTCCCAAGCAGGGATGATAAAACCCAAGCAGGGTCAAAACACAGCACCCAGGGGGTCCCAAACAGGGATCATGAACCCAAATAGGGTCAAAAACACCATCCAAGGGTTCCCAATCAGGGACAATAGACCCAAGAAGGGTCAAACTACCATGCAGGGGGTCCCAAGCAGGGACAGCAACCCTCTACAGGTCACTCACAAGGCCTCTCATGACCTGCAAATAAGCCCCATGCGGGGACAAAACCTCCCCCGTGGGTTGCCTGCTGTTAAGGAAAATTCCTCAAAGATAAGCAAGCCCCAGGTGCTCCTAAGTCCCAAGCAGGGACATTCTTCTGGGTGCTGGCCTCACTGCTGGAAAAAAAACAGGCCCAGGGAAGCCTGCTGGCTTCTCTGAATGTCCGGCAGCTGATCCTCTCTCTCGGCTGCTGAACTCAGAATGGCTGCCTCCATGTGGCAGTGGGGGATTAAATAATCCCCCAAATCCCGCCCAAAATCTCGCGAGACTGCCCAGTCTCGCGAGATTATGCAGGATGCTGGGGGATCTTGCGAGATCCCCTTGATTGGTTGGGAGGGTGGGACTTCCTTTCCTCCCAGCCAATCACGCCGTTGGCCTGCTAATTTGGCCGGCACAACAGTGGGCCCTTCCCGACACATGGGGGGGGGTCTTTTTCTGTGCAAAATCATGGCATCTGAACTGTACATAGAATAAGCTATAAACTGAGAGGATTCTTGTGAGTCCAGGATTCATCTCACCAGAGTTTATTAACTCTTAAAAACCCCATATTTTGACCAGTTCCCAAATATTTTCAAATATTCTTACCATCTCTAATCTAGGGGCAGCATGTGACTTGACAGGGCCTCCCCCAAGGAAGTATCTTGTATGTGGAACTCACAGCCACCAAAGCTTAAGCGGAATGTAAGCTGTCTATGGTGCTCCCCATGCTGAGTTACAACTTGTTTAGATTATTTTATTTTAGCACTCTCTGTGTTTTTAAATTTGTTATTGGTCAGGAAAGATGTGATTTTTCAGTCTAGCAATATCTGGTCACTTGCCGGTTCTCCACACTTGGATTTGAACTGAATCTCCATTTCTGGTTTTGAACTGAATCTCCATTTCTGGTTGTATTCAGTTCAAGATGTCCTTTTTATGAAGTCCTAGGGTTTACAGTTGTTTAGATTATTTTATTTTAGCACTCTCTGTGTTTTTAAATTTGTTATTGGTTTTTAATCATTAGATTATTAGTCTTTTGTTAAACACATTTGAATGTCTCTGTTAGAAGCAAAAGCAAGTTATAAATGTGTGTGTGTGTTGTGTTCTTCAAGTTGTTTCTGATTTATGGCAACCTTATAATGGAGTTTTCTTGGCTAGCTTTGTTCAGAGGAGGTTTGCCATTGCCTTCCCCTGAGGCTGGGAGAGTGTGACTTGCCAGGGTCACTCAGTGGTTTCATGGCTGAGCTGGGAACGGAACCCTGGTCTCCAGAGTTGTAGTCCCATGCTCAAACCATTGCACTATGTTTATTCTCAGGTTATATATACTTCCATAAATAAATAAGCTGACTTTCACACAAGTCATGGATTGCCTATCCAAGCATTATTACTATAGAAATCACAAAGGTTTTCAAAAAGGGAATGAGTGAGAATCACACATGGTTGATTTGTATGGAAAATAGAAAATAACATTTTCTGCACATTTTCTGTATAGGAATTAATACTTCTGAGTTGAAATATTATTCGCCACACAGAAATTGCTGTTTCCAGCACTGAAAATAAGGTTTTCTGAGCAAAAGAGAAAGAATCTGGCAATGCTACTTCAATAGTATTAAATTTATGTCTAAGTGGGAAAAAAGCTCACAATTAAGTAAAGTGATAAAGTCTGTCGGGGAAAAAATACGGCTTGGCTCCTTAATCTGCTTTGACATTCAAATGGCAATAGTGCCATTCTTAGCAAATCAGTGATATTATGAATATGCAAAATAGCAGGAGCTTTTGTCTCTGGTTTGTCTTGCTGGTGGAAGGAATAGATAAACAAGAATACATGAATCTTATATATAGGTTTTTTTAAAGATATACCCTGAATTAATCATTCTCACAACAAATTAAAGTGTATGGTATCTTATAAAGGTCCATTTGTTTTTATTTATATATTGTTCAAAGGTGTGGTCTCCAAACACATGTATCAAATCATGCACATGCAAATATTTATAAAAAGGGATACACAGGCAAAAACAAATAAAAAAGGAACTAGGGTATAGACAGTATATAAATATGAAGGTTATAGTTTAATAGTGAAAGGAGAGCCAGAAGATAGAGGAAGGTTCTTAAAAATATATTTCTTTCATTAGGTGCTTCTGGAAGAGAAACTGGGGAATATAGAAATTGTAATCACTGCTGTGATGAAGGGTGACTTTGACAAAGGTCTCTAGGTGGAGAGGCAGTGGATTACTGGTTCTGGGATTTTAGGAGGACAGGCTAACAAAGTTCTCTGGCAAAGATCCTGAACTCTACAGCTCACTGTGATTTTCAGACAGCAATTAAGCAAAGTAAGTGTTCTTTGTTTAGCAAGCTATTTCAGTAAAAGAAGTGGAAAGGAATGAACTCTGGACAAATGTCCAGAATGCAAGAAATGGAATGAAAAGAAGAAGAATAAAGATTGGACTCCAAAGTTTTTTATAGAGCTTTCAAAAGAGGACAGCTGGACTGGCATATCTACCCATCATATCTATCTTCAAAATTTGAAGTCGTATACAAACCAAAGAAATGAAATACATGGTGGGTGATAACCAGCCTTGACAAGGTAGTTTCCTTAACGGAATATCTAATCCAGACAGGGACATTTTTCTGTCAGGGTGAGTGCCATTTGTAAGGGATGTAAATCTTTGGCCAAACATATTCATGTCTATCCTGGTCTATGTGCTGGTAGCTAATTAGAGTTGCACAACTTTCCTGTGATCCACTGCTTTACCAAGGCATAAACAGTCTGTACCTATGCTGTCTGTTCTGGTACTGGTATGACTATGGTACATCCTCCCTGCTTTACTTTCCATGTATCTACCTACTTCCTCTCACACATAAATGCAACATGAAAAAGCTTTTTGAAAGACCTGTGGTTGTTTTAGCCAGTCAACAAAATATTTGAATGGCTTTTAGGTTAGTGTCACAAATATATATTCCTGATCTCAGGACCTAGCATTTTCTCCTCTGAGCATCAGGACAACAGGAGGAATCTCAGGCTGACAGTGCTAGTTTAAAATATCTCTCTTTCTCCTTCTCACTATCTCTATCTCTCAATTTCTCTCATTGTTATGTGCAAGTTATCATCAATGCTACAGAATACTTCAGATATTGTAAATTGCCCAGGAGGTATGCAATACAACATTTCACAAACTACAAAACTACAATCATCACTAGGGCTCAGCAGAGGGGTTAGTCAGCAAGGGGAAATACTTTTGTCTCAGAATTTTCATACTTAGTAACTACCCCAGAAGACAATAAACTTGGTACTACTGAGGATGGGAAGAATATTCAGAAATATTTGTAAAATCCCCTCTCCATATTTTTTAAGTATTGAGAAACCTCGATGAGAAGAATCCTAGACTGGCAAGAATCTTCACATTTGGAAACTTATTCTGTGCAAAATTTACAAATAATAATAATAATAATAATAATAATTTATTTATACCCCACCTTTAGCCAAAGCTGTCAAGGTGGCTTACAAATTAAAAAGAATGTACCCATATCATCAACAACAAATAATCCCCCTTAAAAATATATTAAATCGTTATACAAATTAAAATCTCAATTACAGTAAAAACATTAAACATATAACATGAATAGACAGCGGCACTGTAGACATCTCAGAAGAAGTTATCTAGTGGCGGAGGAGAATGTTATTCTGGGAATGCCTGCCGGAAGAGATCTGTCTTGATCTCCTCTGGCAGGGCATTCCATAATCTGGGGGCCATGGTAGAAAAGGTCCTCTGGGAGATCGTCGCCAGCCTAGTTCTCATTGGTTGAAGCAACTTCCTCCCAGAGGACCTGAGGGCATGGGGCGGATTATATGGAGATAGGTGATTGCTAGGTAAGATAGACCCAAGCAATGTAGGGCTTTAAAGGTCAATACCAACACCTTATACTTTGCCCGGAATCTAACTGGCAGCCAGTGCAATGATTTCAAAATGGGAGTAATATGATCACCTTTAGATGTTCTGGTGATCAATCTGGCTGCCATGTTTTGCACTAACTGCAGTTTCTGAGTTAGGTATAAGGGTAGCCTCATGTAAAGTGCATTACAGAAGTCGAGTTGTGAGGTTACCAGTGCATGTACTATGATTTCTAGGTCCCTTACTTCCAGGAAAGGGTGCAGCTGGTGTATCAGCCAGAGCTGATAACAGGCACTCCTGACTGTCACGTTCATCTGATCTGTCATGTGAAGCGATGAGTCCAGGAGCACCCCCAGACTGCGGACACAGTCCTTGGTGGAGAGCGTGACCCCATCCAAGACTGACGGTTGCAACCCAATCTCTGGTTTGGGGGCCCCTACCGTAAGTACCTCCATTTTGTCTGGATTCAATTTGAGTTGGTTTTTCCTCATCCAGTCCATTACCGCTTCAAGACATTGATTGAGGGGAGAACCGCCATCAGCTGTCATGGCATCTCATTGAGACATGGAGCAGACTATTTGAGTATTGTCCACATATTGGTAACATCCTGCTCCATGCTTTGCCCATAAAACAACATGTTCTCTGCAGGAAACAACATTTTCTGCATGAAAAATAATATTTCAACATAGAAATATTAATTCCTGAGCAAAAAATGCTGTAAATGAGGATTGATTCTGCATAAAATTCACACATGGTTGATTTGTATAGAAAATAGCATTTTCTACAGTGGAATTAATACTTTTGAGCTGAAATATTATTCTCCACACAGACAATGCTGCTTTAGCACTGAAAATACTGCTTTCTGAGCAAAACAACCATGTGCAAATTTTGCACAGAATAAGTCCTGAATCATGAATCTCCTTAAAAAATGGTGTGGTTTTTGAAGACGTTTTCACAGCAGGAAGAAAATTGCTGAAATTATTTATTGTGATCTCTGAGAAGAAACTTAATTGCATCCTTAGAATGGCCTGTATGGCAGGTTTGCTGAGCTAATGAGGCCCCACCTTGTAAATTCTCCCTATTCAAAGTCTAGCAGTCTGAACATTATTATGTACTTGTTCTCCCAGAGTAGTTGAAACTGTTAGAAGTGGTATGAAGATAGAAGATAGCAGAAGGGGAAAGCAACAATTAATGTGCTGTCTTCATAACTGAAATAATTTGTATAATATGCAAAACAGTGCCCAGATTCAAGGAAGTGGCATAGAGCAACCCTATCTTCAGTTGTGTTGCCCATCTCTGCTATCCTGACTGATTCTTCCACACCCACAATTTGTATGGAGAGAAAGTTTCTATTGAACAAAATAAGTTTTTCACTATGGAAACAATAGGTGATCCAGTCTGGGACCATTATGGGAGACCTAAGTCTTATCATAGCTCCCATGCTGGCTGTATTTAATGAAAATTCTCTTCCCCCTCCCCCCCCCCAGTGCCCACAGCATGATTAAAGTAAGATATATGTAGGCCCTTAAACAGTCTTCTGTTTTAAAAAGGGCTTGGCTTTGTCTGTCATGTTGACTCTGTACAGTTATTGTCAGACTAACTGGCTAAAAGCTGAACCTATTTGTAATGCCACCCCCAAGAAACCTATTTTCCAAATAAAGCAAAGACAATTTCCTAGCTGATTTTATTATTATAAATCACTTCCCTATAGCCACATCAAATGATGACTGAAACTTCGGGCCATGATCATCCTGCCTTCCTATTTTAATTAGGGCCTTAAAATATAGTCAAAGGAGCTTTCAGACAAATATGGAGACTTCAAAAATGGATAGTTTAACTTTCTCCCTTCAGAATCTCTTCAGTGATGATAAAGTATGTTTGCAAAAAGGCAAGAGGTCAGTGCTAAAGAATTATGCTTTGACAATTCTCAGCTATTTTGCCTATCTATACCAGAGCTGTTAGAATGAATGACATAGTTTTAATATATAATAATGAATAGTATGTTTATAATAGGGTTGACATAGTCTGAAGATGATACTTACTGATTCTAGGATATTAGATCTTGATTTTGGATGCTTTCATTTATTTTAATTATTTTAGGGCCTAAGCAGACTGCCAGAAATAGTGCACATTAAATTGAGGCACTGCCCTGGCTCATTGCTAGGGAATCATGGGAACTGTATTTTATTGTGGCACCAGAGCTCTCTCACAGAGAAGGCTCAATGTCCCAGAAAAAAATACAGTTCCCATGATTCCCTAGCACTGAGTCAGGGCAGTGCCTCAATTTAATGTGCACTATTTCTGGCAGTCTGCTTAGGCCTTTAGTTTAGCTACTAGGTTGCAAGCTTCAGTAGTAGGAAGTTTGCCTATTGGTCCATTGCCAGTCTTCCTTAAAAACATCAGTTCTTCTCAAAAAGGGAAGGTGGCAGCTCTGTATTCAAAATGGAAGATACTCCTTAAACATTCTTTTTAGTTTTACAGGCATGATATGCAGGTGGTATTTTGCCCAATAGCTCAGTAAGAATCAAGGCTGATTTTGCTTTCCATCTTTCTAGCCAATGAGGTAACTTATTTTTGTCTCACAATCATAAAAAAGAGCATGTAAAGAGAAATGTGCTTGGAGGTTAGTGCAAATGTTTGAATGTTAAAAGATTCACAAGCTGATGTAAAAATGGAATGAAATGAATGTAAAGCAGGAACAGGGGGAATGAGAAATAGTGAAAACAAAATCTTTCATCTGTGCATCTAAATAAACATATTTAGTATCACACTGTATACAATCTAAAGCCCAATACATTATATCTATTTATGTGATGATGTCTCATTTCCTTATCTTCAGCATATACTTTTGACTGGAAATCTTTAATCTTCATGTTACCAGGAGAGAAAGGAAATATACTAATGGATAAAATAATTTTAATTCTTCCCCACAAGCAGTTCCTTTCCGTAGGGTTGAAATTCCATCTCTGTGCACATTTCAATTACAGACTTTATATAGAAGAAGATAGCTGACCTTCCAGGAGACTGACACTACATAGCTGACCTTCCAGGAGACTGACACTTTCATGGCAGTAAACAATGTTCAGTATCTACCATCAATAGTTTTTTTTTCTATAAACAAACAAAGTTGCTATACAAAATAAAATAATTGGGGAAAGATTCATTCTTTCAGATAAATGGATAGATACATAGACAGAGTGTCTGTTTTAAACTGTAGGGAGACCTGGTGGCACAGTGGTTAAATACCATGACTTCAGCCACAAGGTTGTGAGTTTGATCCCGGGCAAGGCTCCAAGGTCCACTCAGCCTTCCATATTTTCGTAGGTCGGAAAAATGAGTACGCAGCTTGTTGAGGGCAATTAGCTTACACATTATAAACTGCTTAGGGAGTGTTAGTTCACTAATAGGGCAGTATAGAAATGTACTTGCTATTGCCTTTGCTATTGAGATACTTATTAACTCCCCAGATAGACAGACAGATAGCTGAGATCAGGTAATCATATTTAAGTACCAATGCAATTTTTCTTTCTGAAAACAAAACAATATAAAGATATTTTTTTCTTGTTGTTGTTAACTGCCCTTGAGTCAATTTCCACTGAATTCATCAACAATGTAAGGAACAGATTTGCACTACTAAGCATAATTGACTGAGAACTGGAAGAGCTTTGGTCTGAAGCCAAGGACATAATAAAAGAGGAATGCAGACAGACAATACACAAAAGAAAGAGAAGAAATCATGGATAATAGATAAAATGTTACAAGCAGCAAAGGAAAGAGGAGAAGCAAAACAAAAAGGAATCAGGAACAAGCTAAGAACCATAAATGCAACAGTACAACAGCTAGTGTGTAAAGATGAAGAAAACATCCCCCCAAATCTATTAATATATTTTGCCATTAGTATGCATTTTGTAGTTGAAAAAGTAACTTTTCCAAACTTCGATTAGAGTGTTACAAAGTTGGATAAGAAAGGCTCAAATTAAATTCCTTTTCTTTAAGCTAACCTCATACCCTTGGGACAGCCTAACCTACCTTATAAGGTTATCACAAACCTGGAATGAGTGTGAATGAAGAATATATGAAGCCAGCATGGCATAATGGTTTGAGTGTTGGGCTAGGACTTTGGGAGATTAGAGTTTAAATCCCCCCTCAGCCATGGAAACTACTAGGTGTCCATGGGAAAATCATGCTTTTTCAGCCTTTGAGGAAGGCAATGGCAAACCTGTTCTGAATAAATCTTGCCAAGAAAACCCTAGGATAGGTTTGCCATAAATCAGAGTTGACTTGAAGGTATAAAAAAAATGAACCATATATATCATCTAAATTATATTGAGAAAAAGGAAACTATAAATAAATGTAATTACAACTATGTGGAATACTTTCAATTCTATTGCACTCTCTGTTAATCTTCATTTGTGGTATATCCATTCAAAACAATAGTAAAGACGTGGCCTGCCTATATCAGGTTTCCATTTTGGAGCAGCACAAGCGTCTCTATTGCATCTGCCCTTACCCATGGGGCAAGGGGACTGAGCAACATGTTCAGATGGCACTTTACAAGACCTATGAGTTCTGACTTTGAGACTCAGCCAGGTATTGAAGCATTTGCTTTTGCTTGTTCCTCCACTTCTTCATATGGGAGAGACAAGGCAAAGAAGTAAACCAGTTCCTGGCTGTGGTGCAAGCTACATTAGCCCCAATAGTGATTCATCCTGAGATCCAGTGATGTCTGGGAATATGAACACAAGTCTTGATATTCTCTGGTCCATAATGTGGTTGGGAAAGACCCAGTGCACCATTCCAAATCAGCAGCCCACCCTTGCTCTAAGCCTTAAAATACATTTTGACTCCATTTTAGTAGATCACATCTCTTCCAGGTGATGCCATTCTTTTACTCCATGTTGAAAGGATGTTCGTGCTGATGCTGATCTTGTAGCAGGCTTTCAAAGCAAAGGAACTGGATTGACACTAGTAACAACACTGGATTGAGGAATATTGATTGTACCCTCCCCCCCCCCCCCGGTACTATATGATGTCTTTCTATTTTTAAGCCTCCCTTCAACAGTTATAAATCTTTGGCCCAGTAGGTACACTATTTGAAAAGTTTTCTAAACTTTGAATAAATGTTTTCTAATGTCCATTACTTGTTGGTGAATAAAATGTTCTCTCCCAAGCAGCATTATTCATTCTATTAAAGATTTGTAATGTTTTCCCATGTACATTATCATTCAGACTGTTTCTACAAACATTAGAAAAGTGTACACTGTAACTGATACTGTAAATAAAAGTCTCAGATGCTTTCTGTCAATAGCTCCTTGACAGGTGTAGATCTTGTGAAGTAATCTTCTTCCTGACTGTACATCCCTACCCCAATATACTCATATTAACATCCACGTTGGGAAAGTGTTGTATATATCAGGGCTTATCATTTACCAGTGTGTCTTGTTATGTTTATGTTAGAATTTGGAATTTGTGGGGTGCATTTTTGGTTTCCAGGGTGTTAACCCTTTTAAAGGTAAACTGAGGACCTTTACAGACTGCTAGAAATAATGCAGCTTGAGGCCACTTTAACTGTCCTGACTCAGTGCTAGGGAATCATGGGAACTGTAGTTTATTGTGGCACCAGAGCTCTCTGATAGAGAAGGCTTGATGTCACAGAAAAAAATACAATTCCCCTGATTCCCTAGCACTGAGCCAGGACGGTTAAAGTGGCCTCAAGCTGCATTATTTCTGGCAGTCTGTAAAGGCCCTAAGATATGCAGGTATGAAAGTTAAACTGATTAGAGTTCACTTTCATCAGCAGAGCAGCAAAAAATGTGGGCCAGACTATTATGTTAAATCTGTTTTCCTAAAGAATTAAGACTAATTCAAAAAGACAAACATGTAGTTTATGGTTTAAACCAGGGGTAGGCAACCTTTCCCCTTTAAGGGCCGAGGGACTTCAGCTCCCAGAAGCCTCAGCCATGTTGGCCAATAGTCCCATGTTGGCCAATAGCTCCTGGGATTCTGGGAGCTGAAGTCCCTCGGCCCTTAAAGGGGAAAGGTTGCCTACCCCTGGTTTAAACACAAGCAATAATTGCTTTAATAAATATTTATACAGCAAACTAGAACTTAATCCAGCGGCAGCGGAGAGGCTGAGGTCCACCCGGCTAGGACTGTTCACCCTTGCTTTTGCCTCTGCCTTGAACCATCTGTGGAGGCTGCAGGGTGGAGCTGATGCCGGGGGACACTTAACCCCCCCCCCCCCCTGCTCACCTGAATATCATCCAGAGGCAGTGGAGAGGCTGAGGTCCACCCTGCCAGGACTATTCGCCCTTGCTTTTGCCTCTGCCTTGCACCATCTGTGGAGGCTGCAGGGCGGAGCTGATGCCAGAGGACACCTAACCCCCCCCCCCCGCTCGCCTGAATATCATCCAGCAGCAGCAGAGACGCTGCAGTCCACCCGGCTAGGACTGTTCGCCCTTGCTTTTGCCTCTGCCTTGAACCACCTGCGGAGGCTGCAGGGCGGAGCCGACACTGGAGGACACTTAATCCCACCCACACATTTTCCTGAATATCATCCAGCGACAGCGGAGAGGCTGAGGTCCACCCGGCCAGGACTGTTCGCCCTTGCTTTTGCCTCTGACTTGAACCACCTGCGGAGGCTGCAGGGCAGAGCTGACACCGTAGGACACTTAATCCCACCCACACACTTTCCTGAATATCATCCAGCAGCAGCGGAGAGGCTGAGGTCCACCCGGCCAGGACTGTTCACCCTTGCTTTTGCCTCTGACTTGAACCATCTGTGGAGGCTGCAGGGGGAGCCGACGCCGAAGGACGCTTAACCCCCCCTGCTCGCCTTCAACATTCCACTTGCCTGAACATTAAGCCCTGCCAGGAACACTGGCACGGAGGACACGGCAGCGGTGGTGGCAGAGGCTGGGCCTTTGGAAGGTGGGCGTCGACCTTTTTGGATGCCCAACACCATCCTTTCCAGGGCGCAGCACTGGCAGCAGCGAAGGCGTGTCCCTTCAAGGTCTAGGGCAGGATTTGGAACATGGCCTCCCTCGATTAATTTAGCATCTTGGACTCATTGGGGATGAGGATGGCATAGATTTACATTATTGTTCCATCAGACCTTTATTATTGACTGGATTCTAAACACTTATCTTGTGGCCCAAAGTTCTATTGCCCTCCCTGAGGCCAGGAATGAGAAGGGGGTGGCTATAGGAGTAGTGTTGGGGAATGGGAGGTATGGCTGGAACAGAGTGAACGAATGTTACAAAAGAAGATGAGATCGCTGTTTGAAAGCTATCTCATTTTCTGTTCCCTCTGTTTCCGAGGATGGCTTGGAGAGCAGACCAACCATTCCACAGAACCTAACTCTGCTCCTTTGCAAGGCCAGGTCAGTGAAGAATAAGACTCATATCATTCAGGATCTCCTCTTGGATGAGGATGCCGACCTGGCCTGCTTCACAGAGACCTGGCTGGGAGAGGATAGCGCAGTTACTTGGGTGCAGGCCCTCCCAGCTGGGTACTCTGTCAGTGTGCAGGTTAGGGGAAGTGGGCGGGGGGGCACAGTGGCTCTAGTCCATAAAAACAATCTGACCTTGACCAGGATACCTGTTTGGAACACAGCCCACTTCGAGTGTATGTACCTAAGCCTGAAGACCAGGGATAGTTTGGGGATCCTGCTAATCTACCAACCACCCTGTTGCTTATCAGACTCCCTAACCAAGCTGACACAGCTGGTCTCTGGGCTGCTGTTGGAGACTCCCAGACTTCTAGTTTTGGGGGACTTCAACATTCCGCTCGAGACCAGTTTAACAGGTGTGGCTCGGGAGTTCATGGATACCATGACAAACATGGGCCTATCCCAATTGGTTGACGGGCCCACGCATTGTGCAGGTCATACACTCGATGCAGTCTTTAGTACGGAACAGGAATATCCATGGGTGGAGGATGTAAGCATCTCCGCATTGTCATGGACGGATCATTTCCTGGTCAAGACGGAACTGAGAGCCAATTTCCACCCTGCCGGGGGTGGTGGACCCATTAGAATGGTGTGCCCTCAAAGGCTAATGGAGCCATTTGGATACCAGAAAGCCTTAGAGGGTTTAATGGTTGGGAATGCTGGTGACCCTGTTGAGGCTCTGGTTAATACTTGGCACACCGATCTTACCAGAGCTATTGACACGATCGCTCCCAAGCGTCCTTGCCATCCCGCTTCAAATCGTAGGCCATGGTATACACCTGAGCTTAGGAGGATGAAGCGGTTTGGACAACGACTAAAGCGCAGGTGGCAAAAGACTCGACTCTTATCTGACAGAACTCACCATAGGAACTTTCTTCGTTCCTATTGGGAGACAATACTTGCAGCGAAGAGAGCCTTTCTCCTCTGCACGTATTGCGTCTGCAGAGTCCCGTCCAGCAGAGCTGTTTAAGGTGGTGAGGGAGATGACACAGGTGTTTCCTGCACCAAATCACTTACTTAACTGTGGCACATTTAACAACTTCTTTGCAGATAAAATCTCTAAGATAAGAGCCAACTTAGGCGCCACTGTTGTAACAGAGTCTATAGGCGAGGTGTCCAGGGATTCCGTCAATGAAATTATTCTGGAACAGCTCCAATCTGTGAGTACCGAGGACATGGACAAGCTGCTTGGGAAGGTGAGGAAAACAACCTGCCCTCTCGACCCTTGCCCATTGTGGCAGGCCGTCCAGGGGGGGATGCATTGAGGAGGTTCCTCACGGACATCATCAATGCATCCTTCAGGGAGGGATATATTCCATCTTGTTTGAAGGAGGCAGCTGTTAGGCTGCTTCTAAAGAAACCCTCCCTGGATCCCCTGGACATGAACAACTACAGGCCAGTTTCACTATTGCCATTCTTGAGCAAGGTTATCGAGAGGGCAGTTGCTCTTCAGCTCCAAGCTGTCTTGGATGAAACTGATTATCTAGACCCATTTCAAGCCGGCTTCAGGACAGGCTTTGGGGTTGAGGCTGCCATGGTTGCCTTGACCGATGATCTGCATCTGAGCATTGACAGGGGTAGTGTGACCCTGTTGGTGCTCCTAGACCTCTCAGCGGCTTTTGATACAATAGACCACGGCATCCTCTTGGACTGCCTGAAGGGGTTAGGTATCGGGGGTACTGCTTTGCAGTGGTTCCGGTCCTTCCTCTCGGGCAGGTCCCAGAGGGTGATGCTCGGGGACTGTAGTTCCAGTAAGAGGGAACTCACTTGTGGGGTCCCTCAGGGAGCTATTTTGTCCCCAATGTTATTTAACATCTACATGAAGCCGCTGGGTGAGATTATACGGAGTTATGGTGCTGGGTGTTATCAGTACGCTGATGACATCCAAATCTATTTCTCCGTGGCTCGTTCGTCGGTCTTGAATTCCAATGGCACCTCTTCTCTCAAGGAATGTCTTCGGGCGGTAATGGGCTGGATGAGGAAAAACAGATTGAAGCTGAATCCGGACAAGACGGAGGTGCTCACGGTAGTGGCCCCGAAACCAAGAATTGGGTTGCAACCTCCAGTCCTGGATGGGGTCACACTCTCATCCAGTGACTGTGTTCACAGTCTGGGGATGCTCCTTGACTCGTCGCTCCTGATGACAAATCAGATAAATGCGACAGTCAGGAGCGCCTGTTTTCAGCTTCGGCTGATACACCAGCTGCGCCCTTTTCTGGAAGTAAGGGATCTCAAGACTGTTGTGCACGCACTGGTAACCTCATGCCTTGATTTCTGTAATGCACTCTACATGGGGCTACCCTTGTGCTTGGTTCGGAAATTACAGCTGGTACAAAATATAGCAGCCAGGCTTGTTTTGGGAACATCTAGGAGAGACCACATTACCTCTGTTTTGAGGTCCCTCCACTGGCTGCCTATCAGCTTCCAGGCCCAGTACAAGGTGTTGGTTATCACCTTTAAAGCCCTAAATGGCTTGGGTCCAAGCTATCTCAGGGACCGCCTCCTCCCATACAATCCTCCCCTCCCTCTCCAGTCCTCTGGGAGGAATTTGCTGCAGCTTCAAAAATCGACCTCCCAGAGGGCTTTTTCAGTTGTCACCCCCAGACTCTGGAACGGCCTGCCAGATGAGATCCATCAGTTAACATCATTAGACAGCTTCAAAGGGGCTCTCAAGATGGGTCTCTTCCGGCAGGTCTTTCCAGATTAATTATCCCGGCCTCGGGCTTTCTCACCCCATTGATCTTTCCGTGGCCCCATCTGAATGATGGATGAGGATCATTGCCATAGGCCTAATATCAGGTTTTTGTTTTTTTTATATTGTCTAAATGTTTTAATTGTTTTAATTTTTGAATTGTGGTTTTAATTTCTATGGATTTAATACTGTTTTAAGGGGGGGAGAGGTTGTCTGTTTTTAGGATTCATGTACGATTTTATGGTTCTAAGCTGCCCTGATTGGGTTCCAAAGGGCGGGATATAAATAAAATTTTATTATTATTATTATTATTATTATTATTATTAATCTAACTGGAGTTTACAAAACAGAAAGAGAGATGTTAATCTTCCTCAGAGAGGACTGTGACTGACTGCTTACTAGCAGTTATTGTTTGAGACTGGCAGTTTGGAATGTTCAGATATTCAGTTAAACTGCCTCTTTTGATTGACAGTTAGAATGAAAGAGGGGGAGGGATGAAGTCCTGCCTAACTAAAGAGGAACAGGAGAATGCAAAACTCAGATTAATATCCTTTTGTTTATAACCCATGTTATTCTCAGAAGGAGGAAGCAGAAAAAGTCTTCTCAAATTGGCCACTTGGAAAGGGGGAAGCAAAAGAGAATACTATTATAAAAGCACTTGCACATTGCAATAGCAAAATGTCTAATTCAGTCCCCCTGAGATTCATTAAAAAAAAAACAGGAGGGAAAATTCATTTTCTTGCCTATGGTTAACACACACCATGCCCCCACATATACACTGTCCGTACAGAGCTTGCTTTGAAATAAACAGCATAACTGCAGCTTTTCAAGGAGCAATGAATCTGTTTTTAGAGCAGTTCAGACACTGTAATTTTCTTCTTGATGTGGGAAAGCAGTATTCCTCAAATGTTTATTGTATCCCTCATCTGTGGGCTGATGATATAGGGATACATTTTGCTCCCTTTTAAAGAAAGTGTTTCCCATTTGACATCAGGATTTGCCCCAATATAAGATAGCAAAACATTGGCTTGGGAGTATGTGCCTGGATACTTGAACATAATGGCACCCTCATTTAGCAATTTTTATAGAAATGAAATTATGATACCATTAGATATATGGATTTAGAGGAAATCTTCCAGCTTTCCAAATTACCTATGTTGCCAAAAAAAGCAATTTAAAAGAGAAAATTCATGGAGCTGACTGCAGGTAACAGTTTGTTTTGCTGACTTATTTCAAATGGGAAAAGTTAAGCTCATGTCCTAGCAAATTGTCTCCGGACGTTAATAGTTATTTTGAATTTTTAAAGCCATGGTTCATAAAATAGGGTGATTGTATAAACACAGTGCAATCAAATGTTAGAACAAAATGTCAGTCTCCTGTATTCACAGTGGCATGCCTTTGAAAGATGTTTCTGTGCTGTGAGTATCCTTCTATGACAGAAGCACAATGACTTTCCCCAGCCCGCCATGACAAAGCAGCAGCAGTGGTTTCATTGTTCTCCCCATGTGTGGAAATGGAAGAAAAAGAGAAAGTATTTGCACACTCAGTGCTTTGTAGCATCTGAGTCAACCAGTATCTCAAAGCACCCTTCACATTACATAACTGTAGAGCTGTGATTTTGCTTTAACTATAGTGGCAGCATCTTACAGAAACTTGGGATTTGCAGTTTAGAGAGGAGTGTTTAGAATTCTCAGCCAGAGAAGTCTAGTGTCTCACCAAACTACAAACTCCAGGATTCCATAAGATGGAGCCTGATAGATAAAATGTAATCACAATGCTCTAGTTGTATAATAGTGTGAAAAGGGTACAAGTGAGTCCACTTTGCTCCTACTTCACCATCTCCATATAACATCGGGTGTATGGTATGAGATCCAGGAGTAGGGAAGAATCCAGCCTCTGCCCTCTTTAAAACTGGAGTTTTTCAGTAAAGGATAAAGGATTAAGATTTATTGATTGATTGAATGAATTTATTTTTCACCATTCTCAAGGAGAGGTCCAAGACAAAATTATAAAGCAACATTGATTACCAACCATAAATGGATTCATCCTCACTCACACATTTAGAATCTCATATGTTAACATTATAAAAATCTAGGAAATCAAAGGAAAATTCAAACAAAGGACTGGGACACTATGTGACAATACAAATAACATAATTCAAAATCAGAAAGGAATGAAAAGATGTTGGATGCAATACACAGAAGAGTTACATAAAAGAGATAAAATGAAAGACATACAGAATGAAGAGCCATAAGATGAACCCCAAATTCTAAAAAAGCAAGGTGGAAACTGCAATAAGAGAAATGGCAAAAAACAAAAAACAGATGACATTCCTGTTGAACTGCTGCAATCCACATTGACAAAGTCAATGCTAGTGCTAGCCAATACATGTCAACAGATACGGAAAACAAAATGATGGCCAACAGATTGGAAATGATCAATATACATTTCCATCCAACAAAAAGAAGGCACAAAAGACTGCAGCAACTATAGAACCATAGTACTAATCTCCCACACAAGCAAAATTATGCTCAAAATTCTGCAATATAGACTCCAACTGTATATGGAAAGAAAAATCCCAGAGGTCCAAGCAGGATTCAGGAAAGGAAGAGGACCACATTG
The DNA here is from genome assembly GCA_026167975.1 of Phrynosoma blainvillii. Lineage (NCBI taxonomy): Eukaryota > Metazoa > Chordata > Lepidosauria > Squamata > Phrynosomatidae > Phrynosoma > Phrynosoma blainvillii. Next base: position 247,044,844 of record JANUYF010000003.1, on the reverse strand, counting down.
CAAACATCCGATAGCTAATAGAGAGCTCCAGGGAAAATCCAAAAGAAAATCAGCATGTCCTTTATAAACTACAGCAAAGCCTTTGACTACATAGATCATGAAAGATTGTGGAATGCCCTTAAAGACATGATAGTCCTGATGAGGAATCTGTACTCAGGACAAGAGGCTACTGTTAGAACAGAACACAGAGAACTAGAATGGTTCCCAATTGGCAAAGGAGTCAGAAAAGACTGCATCTTATCACCCTACCTGTTCAATTTATATGCAGAACATATTATACGAAAAGCAGGCTTGGACACAGAAGAAGGAGGAGTGAAAATAGGAGAAAGCAATCTAAGATACACAGATGACACCATAGTACTAGCAGAAAACCTCACAGACCTGGAACACCTACTAAGAAACCTCACAGCCCTGGTGGCGCAGTGGTTAAATGCCTGTACTGCAGCCACTCACTCATAAACCACAAGTTTGCGAGTTCAATACCAGCCAGGGCTGAGGCTCGACTCAGGCCTGCATCCTTCCGAGGTCACTAAAATGAGTACCCAGCTGTTGGGGGGCAATCAGCTCACAGTTGTAAACTGCTTAGACACCCCATAGCATGGTATGAAGTGGTATATAAATGAAGCTGCTTTTGCTTTAAGGAAGAAAGTGCAAAGGCAGGTTCAATGTTGAACATAAAGAAAATAAAAATAATGACTACAGAAAATCTACACAATTTCAACCTAGACAATGTGGAAATAGAAATAGTAAAAGAATTCTTATACCTGGGATCAAACATTGGCAGGAACAGGGACTGTGGCCAGGAAATCCAAAAAGATTAAGAATAGAGAAGGCAGCTATGAAAGAACTAGAAAAGATCCTAAAATACAAAGATGGACTGCATCCACACTGCAAAAATTATGCAGGTTGAATCTGCTTTAACTGCCATGTCTCAATGCTATTTATGCAATAGTTTTTGTAAGATATTTAGTCTTCACTGTCAGAGAGCTCTGGTGCCACAACAAAATACAATCCCCAGAATTCCCTAGCACTGAGCCATGACAGTTAAAGTGGTATCAAACTGCATTATTTCTGCAGTATGGATACAGCCATATACAACTGGGCACAAATATTAGAATCATAATAAGCCATTGTATTCTCTATTACCATGTATAGATGTGAGAGCTGGACAATTAAGAAATGACAAAATGACAGAACTTAGGCTGTCGTATTTTGGACACATCATGAGAAGAGAGGACTCTTTAGAAAAAAACAAAAATGCTGCAAAAGGTGGAGGGAGGTAAAAAGAGAGGAAGATCACATGCTAGATGGATGGACTCTATTGAGGAGGTCATGGGTATGAATTTGCAGGAACTAAGCAGAACAGTGGAGGACAGGGAGGCTTGGAGATGTCTCATCCACAGGGTTACCATGGGTCAAGATCAACTTGAAGGCGGTTAACAGGAACAATAACATTAACAACTAACATTAGCAATTTGAGAAGCAAATTATTCATCAGTCCAAATCTTTTAGGAATTAAGTGATTCTTTGGCCTACCTTGGCTGGCAGTAGGACAATTTCATTCTACATCCTGCCTTCTTTCACCACAAAATTTTCCTTTCCCCAAAAAAATATTTTCTAAATGTGGGAGGAAATAAAATAAATATGTACAATCTCCTATAATCTCACCCAGCATGGAAAAATGTTTTTGATCTTTCTGATGTGTGAAAATGAAATAAACAAAGATTCCCCCCCTCCCCCCGGATCCGACTCTTTAACTCTCTCATCTGAGTAAGAAAAGATTGTTTAGGTGCTGAACCATTGCTTAGAGGTAGTGTTGTTATGGTGATGGATCTATAAATAAAGATTGTATCTGAACAAAATTGAAGTATTGTGTATTCTGAGCTTCCAAAGACTAGGTCAGACATTCGTTCTGGACAGGGTCACATTTCAACAGAAGGAGCAAATTACTGTTTTATGCCTAATGTGTTACATATTTCTTTCATGACCTTCCCAGAGAAGTGACCTCTGGAATCATGGTCTATGGTGAAGGATTAGGGCATACCCCAGTGGCTAAAAATGTGGTTAAACAACACCCTTGCAGTGGTGGCCACTATGTTATCTCTGGTTGGGAAAGCCTTGATCCATTTGCTGAATGGATCTATGATGGTGAGGCAATACTTATTATTTCTGGGGGTTGTTGGGAGTGGACTTATAAAATCAATCTGTAAACATGACCAGGGGCATATGCTGGTGTCGGATCTGAGACTTGGGGCCACTGGGATCCAGTTAACTATGGTGCAGGGTAAGTGGTTATCCACCCATTGGTCAATTTCCTCTCTATCTTAGGCCACCATCCTGTCTCTCTCATTCTTTCAAAGTTGGTGGTTTTTCCTCTATGTCCTATATTGTGTATGAATTGGATGAGGTCACCCCAGACTTCCATGGGCACTATCCAGCTGCGTATATCATTTCCATCTGTTGCCCACCAAACTCCTTCCCTCTGGACTATGGTGTATTTTCCAGTCAGGTCTTTTCTTGCATCAATTAACTTTTTTATTTCTCTGTCTCCCTTCTGAAGCTGGGCCAGATCTAGAGTATTGGGCAACATTGGTTTCTTCAGCCTTACATTAATAGGTGTAATTGGGACTGTGGCGGCTTTCTTGGCCAAGGCATCTGCCTTATTATTCCATTTTGCCTCGTCTCCTATTCTCTTTTGGTGTCTTTTTACAAACAAGACCCAAGTAGGGGCCGTCCTCTCTTGAATCAATTGAGCCACTACCTGCCACTTATCTATATGGGATATGGGCTTGTCCTAATTGGTTTTCCATTTCCTCGATATCCATATGGGAAGCCAATCTATGGCTGCATTCACGGTCCACTGCTAGTCAGTAAAAATAGTCAAAGGGGTGTTTGTGTCTTCAAAGTTCAGCACTGTGAGAATTGCCTCTACTTTGGTGGCCTGACTGGAATGGGGGAGAACTGATCCCTGCAATGTGTGCCCATTGTTCACACTCACCACACTGAATCTTGTTAAGTGGGTTCCTTCCAAGCAGGATGATGAACCATCACAGAACCAACACCTGAAGCCTGCCTGTAATGCTTCCTGAATGATTTCCTGCTTGCACTAGCCAATTGTTTTTAGTGACAGGAGGCAAGGGGCACTCATGAGCCACTCCTGTGGCTACCAGTCCATAGGAGGCTGAAGGCTCACTGGCTTGCCAGTGGTGATCTATCCCCTGCTCGAGCAACTCCAATATTATATTTAGCTATCCATGTGCTATGTACCTGGCCTTCCTGTACTTTTGCCTGATAGGATAAATTTTAGTAGAGTGTGGAGAGTTTGACTCTGGCTCCTCTGAGGATAAATTCCCAGTGAGTCAATGCCCAAACTAATGCTAAACAGTTCTTCTCACACAGACTGAACTTTATCTCTGTGGGTGAGAGGTTTCTCGAGGTATACTCTTTGCACTCCATTTCAGAGCTGAGAAAGAACAGGTCCAACATGATTATCTGACAAAGCTAGCTGTATGTAAAATGGCTGACTAATGTCCGGGTGAACTAAGGTGGGAGCTTTTGCCAACTCGGTTTTCAAAGTAGTGAAGGTACTTTGCTGTTCAGGTCCCCATTTCCACACAGCTCCTTTCTTTAATAGAGACTATAGAGGATTTGCTTTGATGGCAAATGTTTCCATAAATTCTGTAGAAAAATTGAAGGTGCCCAGCAATGCTCTTAAGAAGGCTACATCTGTAGGAGCGGGGAGTTTGCCAATTGTCTCCACTCACTGTAAATTGGGGGTCCTGCAATCTATCTGTAAATTTAGTCCCAGATATTTGACTTGGGTTTGGACCAACTGTCCCTTTTCTCTGTTAGCTTTGAATCCAGTGTCCCTGATTAGATCTAATACTTCTTCAGTGATGTTAGTGGTTTTCTCTTGTGAGTCTGAGTGGATCAATATGTCATTCACATAGGCAAAACATGGGGGTGCAACAAGGGTCACAATTCTGACCACATTTTGACCACGTGTGGCTGACATATACTTGGACTGGAAGGAAAACCTTGCGGGGCCCTTTTGAACATGTGCTAAATCCTGTGAAATTCAAAGGCAAATTTGTAGTAGCAGCTCTCATGCAATGGAATAGAATGGAAAGCATTGGCTAGGTCTATAATGCTATAGAACTTGGCTGCAGCTGCTATAGCCACCAAGATTTCATTATATTTTCCTACCACAGGGGCTACCGGGGTGTGACTGTGTTAAGTGCCCTGTTAAGTCTACTGTCATCCTCCACATGACTTCATCCGCTTTTAGTATGGGCCATAATGGTGAATTGCAGATGGACTGCATTGGTAAAATAACATCCCATTTTAACAATCCCTAAATGGTTTCTGCAATTCCTTCTTCTGCCACTTGGGGGTATCCATATTGTTTCTGTGGTGGGGAATCTTTTCCTTCTATAAGCACACAACTCCCTTTATGGTCCCACACTCTATTTTGTCCTTTATCCATACTTCACGAAAATCTGCTACCCAAGGGTCTGTGCTTATGGGAAAGAGGGGCTGTCCTGGGCCTAGTGCTATTCAACATCTTTATCAATTACTTGGATGAAAGAATAGAGATTATACTTACCAAATTTTAAGATGATTCCAAATTAGAAGGAATAGCTAATACCCCAGAAGACAGGATGAAAATTCAAAATAACCTTAATAGATTAGAAAGCTGGGCTAAAGCTAACAAAATGAATTTCAGCACAGAGAAATGTAAGGTAGTGCACTTAGGGGAAAAATAAATAAAAAGCATAGATATATGAGACTGGCTTAATGAGACTACATGTGAAAGGGATCTAGGAGTCCAGGTAGACCATAAGTTGAACATGAGTCAACAGTGTGATGCAGCAGCTAAAAAGGCCAGTGCAATTTTAGGCTGCATCAATAGAAGTATAGTATCTAGGTCAAGGGAAGAAATAGTGCCACTGTATTCTGCTTTGGTCAGGCCACACCTGGAATACTGTGTCCAGTTCTGGGCACCACAATTAAAAAAGGATGTTGAAAAACTGGAGCGTGTCCAGAAGAGGGCGACTAAAATGGTGAAGGGTCTGGAAACCATGCCCTATGATGAACGACTTAGGGAACTGGGTATGTTTAGCCTGGAGAAGAGACGGTTAAGAGGTGATATGATAGCCCTGTTTAAATATTTCAAGGGATGTCATATTGAGGAGAAAGCTAGGTTGTTTTTGCTGCTCTAGAGAATAGGACCCAGAACAATGGATGCAAGCTACAGGATAAGAGATTCCACCTCAACAGGAACTTCCTGACAGTGAGAGCTGTTTGACAGTGAAACTTACTCCCTCAGAGTGTGGTGGAGTCTTCTTCTTTAGAGTCTTTAAACAGAGGCTGGATGGCCATCTGTCAGGGATGCTTTGATTTTGAGTTCTTGCATGGCAGGGAGGTTGGGCTGGATGGCCCTTGTGGTCTCTTCCAACTCTATGATTCTATGATTCTCTTAATTTAACATTCCCTCTTTCTGCTTTCTCCACCTTCTGGTTGGCATCATTGGCGGTGCGTGTCAGTAGGGTATTTTTGGTCACCTTTTCCCCTACTTGTGTGACCAAGTCTCAATTTGTCTTTTCAATACATCCTAATCTGACCTTAACCTTTTATATTCCTTTGTGGTTTCATGCTCTAACATCCAAATGTTCCATGAGGCCCACCTAGCCCTCTCTGCCTTGGTGCTCTTAGACCTCTCAGCGGCTTTCGATCCAATAGATCATGCTATCCTCTTGGGCCGCCTGAAGGGGTTAGGTATCGGGGGTACTGCTTTGCAGTGGTTCCGGTCCTTCCTCTCGGGCAGGTCCCAGAGGGTGATGCTCGGGGACTGTAGTTCCAGTAAGAGGGAACTCACTTGTGGGGTCCCTCAGGGAGCTATTTTGTCCCCAATGTTATTTAACATCTACATGAAGCCGCTGGGTGAGATTATACGGAGTTATGGTGCTGGGTGTTATCAGTACGCTGATGACATCCAAATCTATTTCTCCGTGGCTTGTTCATCAGTCTTGAATTCCAATGGCACCTCTTCTCTCAATGAATGTCTTCAAGCGGTAATGGGCTGGATGAGGAAAAACAGATTGAAGCTGAATCCAGACAAGACGGAGGTGCTCACGGTAGCGGCCCCGAAACCAAGAATTGGGTTGCAACCTCCAGTCCTGGATGGAGTCACACTCTCCTCCAGTGACTGTGTTCGCAGTCTGGGGGTGCTCCTTGATTCGTCGCTCCTGATGACAAATCAGGTGAATGCAACGGTCAGGAGCGCCTGTTATCAGCTTCAGCTGATGCGCCAGCTGCGCCCTTTTCTGGAAGTAAAGGATCTTGAGACCATTGTGCACACACTGGTAACCTCACGCCTCAACTTCTGTAATGCGCTCTACATGGGGCTACCCATGTGCTTGGTTTGGAAGCTTCAGTTAGTTCAAAATATGGCAGCCAGGCTTATTTCTGGAACATCTAGGAGGGACCACATCACTCTGGTCTTGAGGTCCCTCCACTGGTTGCCTATTAGTTTCCGGGCCCAGTACAAGGTGTTGGTTATTACCTTTAAAGCCCTAAATGGCTTGGGTCCAAGCTATCTCAGGGAACCCCTCCTTCCATATAATCCTCCCCACGCTCTCCGGTCCTCTGGGAGGAATCTGCTGCAGCCTCAAAAATCTAGGCTTGCAGCAACCTCCCAGAGGGCCTTTTCTGTTGTTGCCGCTAAACTCTGGAATGACCTGCCGGACGAGATCCGTCAGTTGACATCATTACACAGCTTTAAAACAGCTGTTAAGATGGATCTTTTCCGGCAGGCCTTTCCAGACTAAATACCCCTGCCTTGGGTCCCTTGGGCCTCCTGGTTCCTTGTCTCCTCCCGTGGCACCATCGGTTACTGATGGATGAGGAAATCAGCAGAGGTTGATGGGGACATTATAAGTTTTTTAATGTTTTAAGGTTATATGTTTTATTGTTATGTCTAATTTTATCTTGTTATTTTAACTATTTAACATTTAATACTGTTTTAAGGGGATGGGTAGGTTTTTCCTTTGAAATATGTCATTTGGATTTTATTGTAAGCCGCTTGGATTATAGTCAATAAGCGGGGTTGTTATTATTATTATTATTATTATTATTATTATTATTAAATGCTTTTTAGCCCTTTCTTCACTGTCTTGGCATTGTAAACCTCCAGGAGGGTCGCAAATGGGTCCTCAGTAAGTAAACCTCTGGACTTCCACTGGTTGGGTCCCTTCTTGAATATCCATTTCTGGAGCCTGTCCTGGACCTGCTCCTCTTTGAACAGTCTGGCAGCTGCCAGTGATACCTCCATTTTCTTACTTATGGGAACCTGTTTTTCCTTTAACAATTTTTGGTGGGAACCTCTCCCTTGCTAGCCTCAAATTGGAACCATTTCTTGCTTGAAAACTCTGATTGGGAACTTCTTCCTTGCTAGCCTCAAATAGGAACCACTTACCACTAGCAAACTCTGGTAGGGAACCTCTTCCCTTCTAGCTTCAAATGGGAACCACTTCCCGCTAGCAATACTCTGGGTTGGGGTCAGATCCTGCCACCCATCTCCTGAGGGTTACCAGGTCACTACTGCAGTAAATGCCTCATTGTAACCTCCACTAGACTCAGCCAGAGGATCTGATTGGCCTTGCGCCAATCCCTTCACTAGGGAGCCCTGATGCTGCTGTCTTCCTTAGGATGCCCCCTTGGTAGGCCCAAAAACAAACACCAGGACTTGAGTCCCTAGTCTTCCAAGTGACCTTCTGATGACCTGCCTGTCATTGCCCAGGTGGTACTTGGGATCCACTGCAGGGTACAGTTTTTATATATAAATATATATACCACATTGGATGAAATTTGCTTGGTAGCCATTTCTCAAGGGATAGAATGTCAAATTTCAGACAAATAACATCAGGAGTATCTTTTCTGGAAACCTATAAAGTACAAGGACTCTTTTCCAAAGGTGTTGACTACTTTGTTTTAAAAAAAATCTTGTCATAGGTAGGTTAAATTTCAAGGCACAGCTGGTCCTTTTGATGGGATAAAGTATGCCAAATTATATAACGATGTGAGGGATTTGTGCATCCCTCCCAGTTTTGTATTGAAAAGCAACTGTTCTCTCCCTGTTGTTTTGCAGGCAATTTGTATGAAAATGGCAGATATCACATGCAGTACATTTTTACTCCAAAACACTTGGAGATTTTTTTAAATGACTGAATGTTGGAAATAGACAAGTAAATGTGCATCTAGGTAAGTAATCTGACTTCTTTTTTAAATACAGGTAGGACTATGTGAGTTATGCAAGACAGTCTTTAAAGTTCTTGGAGGGAATTGATTCACCTCATTCATCTTCAATGATCTGGGTCAAAATAACATGTCATAGATATCCTCCTAGCTCAGGAGCACTTCTGTAAAAGTGCTGTAAAATCCCTGTAAAATTTCCAAAAGACAGTTGAAGGACTTAGGGAGTTACAATGACTGAAAAACACAGTTTCAGATTTTGTTTTTGTTTTCTGCTCATTTGACGGTAAATGACAGGCTCCTTGTACATCCCTCCCAAAAGTAGCATGATCGGAAGCAAAATCAAGAAACTTGGTGAAGTTATTCCCTGGTTGGAGATGAGAGCTGTCAGTAACAAAGCTACAACCCCCTCTCCCTCCTGCCTCCCTGCCATTTTCCTTTTATGAATAGCTTAGAAGGGAAATGTTTGCATTATCTGAATCTGTGAAGTAGACTAAAGGCTTTGGGGGACCAATTTAATTCAAGCCACTTTGGAGAAGGCTCTGAAATAACAAAACCCAAATCAATGCAAAACGGCTCGTTTGTGTGCATGAACACACACACATTCTCCCTCCCTCTATATTCATAATATAGTCCAAATATATTCTCCACCTCCTTCCCTCCCACATGGAAAAGCAAGGGGTTGATTTTGTATTAAACAGGTCCAAACTACAAACTATTAGAAAGTTAATCTGCATAATTATGAATGAGCAAGACATCACTGGTTATTATTTCAATCTGAACACTAAATATTAGGGAACTAGGATTGTCACAAGTGATTTGAATCCAATCTGCTGTGTAAACTACTACAAATAGTTTAAGAGACTGGGTAGGAGCACAATTTGCTGCCTTTGACATATTTTTTAAAACCTACCTCTATGCCCATTATCTAGCACCTTCTTGCAAAACTGCAGAGGGTGGTTTACCAAATACTGCTCATAAAATGTCTATTTTTAATATATATATATATATATATATATATATATATATATATATATAATTATTATTGATTTTTATTATTATTAAAAGATGGACAGCAGACTCTAGAAATGCCAGGAATCAATCAAGTATATGCATTGTAAAGGCAAATCATATTTTTCTGTATCTTCAAGTCAACTCTAATTCATGGCAGTGTCATCCCGGGGTTTTCTTAACCAGATTTATTCAGAGAAGGTTGTCAAAGGAGGCTAGTCATTGCCAGATTTATTCAGAGGAGGCTGAGAGAGTATGAATTGCCCAAAGTCACCAAGTAGTTTTCCATATCTGAGCAACAATTTGAGCCCTGGTCTTCCAAAATCCTGATCCAGCACTCAGATCACTATACAGTGTGCCCACTTCTTATGCAGGCTTGCCATATGCAGACTTAAGCTTCTGCTCCTGACAAGCCTGGGGCTTTAAAATGGTGTGCGTACCCATGAGCACACGGCCATAGAACTCAATGGGACTTGAGGTCCCGCAATATTGCCATATGCAGAGGGGGGTGTTCTGGAATGGATCCGCCACGTATAGAAAGGGTCCACTGTACCATGCTGGCTATGAAGGCAAGTCACTGTCTCAGAATACACAAACACACACAAAAGAGTTGATCTCAGAGTAATCCTCTGAATATAGTTTACTTTCTCCCAGCCTGGCATAAACTTCCAAGTTCAAGGTCCTTTTTATCTCCTTGTGCAGAATGTACTATTTTGCTGATGGTGATATTTTTCCTTTCCAGCTGGTAAGTACTTTCCAAAGGAAGAGAGCTGGAGTGGCTCTCTAGCAGACCACATTTATCCACACAGGAGTACAGGAAAAGATGTTATGATAGCTGAGGACCAGAAGGAGGTGGGGAAAAGTAACATAACTAGTGATGGTTGTCATAAAGCAGGTTGCATAGACCTAAGAAGCAGATATCCTAGATTGGGCATGGATGTAAATCAAATGTTCATCCAAATAAATCACTTCAGTGGAATGCCCACTTGGATGGGCATCACCATGCACAGTGTGAGGCAGATTTAAATTGCCATATGAATGTGTATTTAGTGGAAAACAATCTCTCTGGCTTTTCTTCGCAAACGAAGATTCAGGAAGGACTCATCCCACGCTTTTTGCAAGCATGCTGATGACTAAAAAGGCCAATCCAAGATAAACAAGTCCAGTTGCAGAAGGCACAGCAGAAGGTCTCCTTGGGTGATGTTTCTGGGTTGTGATTCTTTCTGTATTGTCGTTTCTCTTTGAGACTTGTTCGGTGTGACTTCTCAAATAAGGCTGCAGTGGCCGGCAAGCGGCGGCATCCTTGAGGCTGTGGAGGACAGAGGACTGCTTACCAGCCCCAGGAGAACAGCCCCAGGAGACCAGCTGAGAGGCCTGAGCCGCCCCACCTGAGCCCCTCCTATATAACGCCGCCTGAAAACACCCTCGCTGGCCGGTGAGTGGTGGTGTCCTCGAGGCAGTGGAGGACGAAGGACTGCTTACCAGCCCAGGGAGACCAGCTGAGCGGCCTGAGCCGCCCCACCTGTGCCCCTCCTATATAACGCTGCCTGAAAACACCCTCGCTGGCTGGCGAGCGGCGGCATCCTCGAGGCTGTGGAGGACGGAGGACTGCTTACCAGCCCCAGGAGACCAGCCCCGGGAGACCAGCTGAGCGGCCTGAGCCGCCCCACCTGTGCCCTCCTATATAACGCCGCCTGAAAACACCCTCGCTGGCTGGTGAGTGGCGGCATCCTCGAGGCTGTGGAGGATGGAGGACTGCTTACCAGCCCTGGGAGACCAGCTGAGTGGCCTGAACCACCCCACCTGTGCCCCACCTCCTCGGGTGCCGGAAGAGCGCCGGTGGCTATACAACGCCGCCTGAGAACACCCTTGCCGGCACCACACTATGGCCACGGAGGACTGTTTTGCCATCTTGCAGTTCTCGAAAGACCATAAGACAAGAAATTATGTATTTTTAAATTGTATTATTGGCTACTGTTATTTAATTTGTTTGTATGTTCGGGGGGATGGGATGGGGGGTGAAGGAGGGATGAGATTTTAATTTGATTTATTCTTTGTAGTTTTGTAATGTTGTGTGCTGCCCTGATTGCCTGGCAGAGGGGCGGGATATAAATAAAAATTATTATTATTATTATTATTATTATTATTATTATTATTATTATTGATAGTGCATCTCCATGCCTCCTGATGTGAGACCAGGGTGGACCATTGTTGGTGATCAATTTGGCCGAGCCTGAGATGTTGTTTCAGGGAGTCCTTGTATCGCTTTTTTGGAGCGCCCCTCTTACGCTGACCCATGGCAAGTTCACCGTAGAGTACTATTTTTGGGAGGCGATGGTCCTTCATCCTAGAAATGTGCCCTGCCCAGCACAGCTGCGTTTTCAATAGCATGGCCTCAATGCTGGTGATCCCTGCTTGCTCAAGGACAGCAACATTCGTCCCATAGTCAGTCCAGTGTATATTTAGGATTGTGCGTATATAGCGCTGATGAAAGCGTTCATGGAGTCATAAGTGTTGGCGATAGGTGACCCATGTTTCAGGCCCATAAAGGAGAATAGACAGTACAATGGCTCTATACACACTGATTTTTGTGCTTCGCCTCAAGTGTTTGTTACTCCAGACTCTTTTGTAAAGTCTTCCAAATGCGCTGTATGCCTTTGCTAATCTGTGGTCAATCTCTTTGTTAATCTTGGCATCTGAGGAGATGATACTTCCCAAGTAGGTGAACTGCTGAACAGACTTAAGCACAGATTTGCCTACAGCAATGTGGGGATGGTGGTGTTTTTCCTGTGGTGCAGGCTGGTAGAGAACTTCCGTTTTTTTCAGGTTGACTTCCAGCCCAAACAGCTCTGCAGCTGTTGCGAAGCAAGATGTTAGGCGTTGCAGAGCTGCTTCTGTGTGGGCAACAAGGGCAGCATAGTCAGTGAAGAGCAGCTCACGGACTAGATAGTTTAGAGTCTTAGTGTGAGACCTCAGATGGCTTAAGTTAAACAAGGTACCATCAACACGGTAACGTATATAGATGCCGTCTTCTTCTTCGAGCTCTGCTGCAGCCCTTTGGAGCATCATGCTGAAGAAGATTGTAAATAAAGTTGGAGCAAGAACACAACCTTGCTTCACTCCATTAGTTATCTGAAAGAGCATCGCCGTATTTGACTTGACCATGCTGGCCCTCATGTAGCAAGATAATCATTTTGAGGAATTTGGGGGGGGGGGGGAGCATCCTAGTCTTTCCAGGATCTGCCATAGACCTTTTCTACTCACAGTGTTGAAGGCTTTGGTGAGGTCGACAAATGTTACATAGAGTCCCTTGTTCTGCTCTCTATATTTCTCTTGCAGTTGTCTAAGGGCAAATACCATATCTGTAGTACTCCTATTGGCTCTGAAGCCACACAGGCTTTCAGGAAGGAGTTCTTCTGCAATAGCAGGAACTAATCTGTTCAGGAGTATCCTTGCAAGGATTTTTCCAGCAATAGAGAACAGTGTTATACTTCGATAGTTTGAGCAATCGGATTTTGCTCCTTTTTTCTTGTACAGGGTGATGATGACTGCATCTCAGAGATCTGATGGCATTTCCCCTTTTTCCCAGCAACTCACAAGGAGTTTCTGGAATTTAGCATCGAGTACATGACCTCCGTGTTTCCAAACTTCAGTTGGGATTCCATCAATCCCAGCTGCCTTGCTGTTTTTCATCTGCTATATGGCCTTAAGGGTCTCTTCCAAAGTGGGAGCTATGTCCAGTTCATTTTTCATTGGTTTTTATACCATATGTTGGATAACTGAGCCTTGGACTACTCGGTTGGCACTGAAGAGACTTTGAAAATGTTCAGCCCATCAATTCAGGATGGAGGCTTTATCAGTAATTAGTGTTTGACCATCTGTACTGTATAAGGAGCTTTGGACCTGTTAAGTAGGTCCAAACACTGTTTTAAGAACGTCATAAAATCCTCTAAGATCACCCAGATCTGCACAGTGTTCTGTCTTTTCTGCTATATTGATCCACCACTTGTTCTGAATGTCTCGGAGTTTTTGTTGAAGTTTACTACACATGAGATGGAAAGCTGCTTTTCTTACATGGCAAGTTGGTTGGGCGAGGTATGCCTGGTGAGCAGTTCTCTTCTTTGTCAACAGCTTCTGGATCTCTTGGTTGCTTTCATCAAACCAGTCTTGATTTATTTTTATTATTATTATTATTATTGTGGGAGAACCCAAGGGATTCTTCCACAGACTGGAGGATACTGTTTTTGATATGTTGCCAAAGCACTGTAGGAGAAGGATCTGTAGGGTGGTCTTCAAGTTTTGTTTGCAGATTTGCCTGGAAGTTGTCTCTCATGGTAGCTTGTTGAAGATTGTTGACTTGGAGGCTCTTCTTTAAGATGCCACCCCTCTTAGGTTTGAGCTTGAGATGAAGATTTAGTTTACATCTTATGAGGATATGATCTGTTTAGCATTCTGCACTGGGCATCACTCGAGTATGACGGACATCACAAATGTTTCTCTGGCCGACTAGAATATAGTCAATTAGGTGCCAGTGTTTGGATCGGGGATGCATCCAGGTTGTCTTCAAGCTATCTTTCTGCTGAAAGATAGTGTTTGTAATAGTCAGCTGTTGTTCCGCACAGAACTCTAGCAGGAGATGTCCGTTATCATTGCAATTTCCAAAACCATGCTTGCCTAAAACACCTTTCCAGGCTTCGGAGTTCTTTCCTACTCTGGCATTGAAGTCACCAAGGATAATAATTTTATCTTCTACAGGGACTTTTTGTATGAAGTGGTGTAGGTCTGTGTAGAATTTGTCTTTCTCTACAGGGTCGGCTTGCATAGTTGGGGCATATATACTGAAGAGAACAACATGTGGGAGGCATAAGGAGATAATGCGATCAGAGTGACCTGTTGGCAAGGTTTCGAGTTTGGAGGCAATGGAGTTTTTAATCATAAAGCCTATTCCTGAAAGATGTTTTTCTGTTTTGGGTTTGCCAGACCAGTAAAGTGTGTAGCCGGTGCCGTGTTCTTTAAGGCTGCCTTCCTCATGGAGACGAACTTCACTAAGAACAGTGATGTCAATATTAAGTCTTGTTAGTTCATGGGCTATTAAAGCAGAACGACGCTCAGGACGTCCACTATCTGCAGAGTCTTGCATGGTTCTGATGTTCCAGCATGCAAGCATCAGTTTATTTACACCTTTGGAGGCCGGTGTGAGCCTTTGTTTCTTTGTCTTTGTTCGACCGCATCAGAAGATGCCCGTTGGCCGCGGCTAGCCAATCTGGTAGGTGGGGATGAGCTTTAGTTAGGCCACCTTTTCTAGGCCCCTCTCCATATGGAGCAAGCAGTGCTCTCCTTAAAAAGGCTGCTTGGTTGTTCAGGTCGTTCAGGATGGTGCCGAACAAGACCGTCATCTCCCGGGTCAGCCTCAAGCGACCAAAGTCTTGAACCGCCTGCATGCAGGGTTGGGTCTGCGGCTTCCAGTGCATCTTTACACCTGCCGTTTTGTCCCTCACCTATCGCTACAGGGCTTTTTGGAAGATTGGATTTGTCCTTCGAGCCTGTGCAATGGATTTTTCTGGTGGAGTGCAGCGTGCACAGAACTGGCCTCACCCTTTAAACCAAAGGTTCGTCTGCTGTGGCCTTGCAAGCATGGACGGTAGCAACGAGATCCTTGGGTCGTAGGTTTGTTTAGGGTTTCCTTCTCTTAGATGGTTGACCTTACAGGGTTGGACGAGCACCATCTGCCCGGGTTTGGAATTAGAGTTTTTCTTTTCCTAGGAAGGTTGCCATAAGGCTAGGGAGCCCATCCTGCTCTTTGACGCTCTTTGTCAGACCCTTCGGTTTTGACCTGTCTGGCATGGGTAGCCCTACCGGTGGCTATTATACCACCACCAGCATAGCTCAAAACTACATTAGGGTACGCAAGCCTCTTCCCCACGACAAGGGGGTGTCAATATACAATTTTAGTCACCAACACACAATTATGTAAGAGTGTGCATTTTAAATTTCCTCTTCAAAATAAAATAGAGCACTGCACTCCTCATCTGATGGTGCTGAGAAGGGCAGTTGGTGCTAGGCTTGCCTTCAGAGACTCTGCCTCTGGCTCCTCCTCTGATGGAAAACAATACACAGCAAATAAACATACATATATATTTGGGCATACCTCCAACTTTATCAATGGCCATACTCCACCAAGGCATTCAGAGCTATGCTACCTTGCACTACGGATGTAAAGAATATTTTCTTGTCCTCAGTGATAAAGATAGCATTGATTTATCAAGACTCTCTCTCTTGGAGAGGGAGTTTTTATTTTGCTGCTTCCTCTCCCCCAAAAATCTGTTTGTGTAAAAAAAGATCCATTGAATTTTAACAGAAAAAAAATGCAATTAGATTGTGACCAGCAGAAAAGTGTTTTTGTCCATGAAGTATTCTCCAAAAGGCCCCCAAATGTGAAAAATAATCCAACATTGTGCTGACACTCTTGTAATCCCATTTAGATATGAGCAAAGTTTTGAAATTCATTGTTTCCCTGTACAGGAATGAAATAAGAAAAGGTTTATATCCCTGCTGTGCACAGATCCCTTAATTAGATGATTCTAGAGAAGTACGGGCAAAGGAGGAAAAGACAACTAAGGGCCTTTGCAGACTGCCAGAAATAGTGCAAATTGAATCCACTTTAAGGGTTAGGGTTAGTGCTAGGGAATCATGGGAATTGTTTTTTCCCCCCTGAGACATTGAGCCTTCTCTGTCAGAGAGCTCTGGTGCCACAATAAAATATAGTTCCCATGATTCCCTAACCCTAACTCTTCAAGTGGACTCAATTTACACTATTTCTGGCAGCCTGCAAAGGCCCTAACTTTCCTTTCTGCCATCCATGTCCTTTCTTCCCTTCTGTTTCAAAATTCTTTAAATGGTATACTTTCAAAAGTTGTCAAAAGCAAAACTGAAAATAAAAATAATTTTCACTAGAAGGCCTCTCTTTTAACCTTTGTTGACACTTTCAAACATGGACTCAACACATTTATAATATAAAAGAGGTGGGATATAATGAAAAAGAAGGGGAAGAAAAGAAACAATCACAATTTTAGTTATATGCAAGCATTACATCTTGGCTTGCCACTGAATAATTTGGAGTGCTCCTGCCAAATACTTGTGGGACAGTGGGATAAAGAATATATCTATCATTTGATGGAGGCGGGGGAAAGCACACACATTAAAAATGGTTCTGTCTTTGTAAGCAACCTGATCCATTATTTGTATGAAGAGGTCCTCACTGTTGGAGAGGGCTTCCTGAACCATTCACTTTCTACTAGTAGTCATAGGTTTCACAATTAAAAAAAAAAAGAATCAAGAAAGAAAAATAACTCTAATTTCATGCTCCCTACCAGGAAACAGTGCTTCAGAGCATGGTCAGATTTATCATGTCAGCAAGAATCTCCATCTGTCTGGTGAGCTCTCCTTCCTGTCATTTACCTGCTCTCTCATTGTGAAGGTAAGGATTAATTTGCTTCAGAAAGGGAAAGAAATAATAGTCCTTTCAGGCTAGCATACTCAAAATATTCTAATTGTAACAAAGAATGGGTAGCAGTATCCATGCCAAAGCTTCCCATTCTTACATTTATTTCCAAGTCTAAAATTCATTTTGCAGCTTGATAATTCACATTCATGTTATCACTGATATTATATGCTCAAGAACAGCATTCTAACAAACAGGCATAGCTAACAATACAATCTTAACTATGGGGAGTTGCAGACTGCCAGAAATAGTGCAAATTGAGTCCACTTTTAGGGTTAGGGTTAGGGTTAGGTTTAGGGTTAGGGAATCATGGGAACTGTATTTTATTATGGCACCAGAACTCTCTGACAGAGAAGGCTCAATGTCTCAGGGGGAAAAAAAACAATTCCCATGATTCCCTAGCACTAACCCTAACCCTTAAAGTGGACTGAATTTGCACTATTTCTGGCAGTCTGCAACCCTCCTATGTTTCCTCAGCCACTTCCTAGCAAGTTTGTTCAGGACTGCAGCCAGAGCAATTCCAAATAATAAGCTAATCTCACTCCATTAACCACCAATTATTAAAGTATTAGGATCTGATGTTACAGGATCCTAGTATGCAAATGTGTGTGCACAAATCAGAAACATTGTACTAAATTTTATTTTGGTATAAGGTAAAAATTTATATAGAGAATTGCCAACTGATATACTTGGCCATTTTAAAGAAGAGCATGCTTCCTGACCAGTAAACCATTCAATGAAATACTAAGAAATTATATTTTGTTTAACTGTATCATCCTATGTATCTACTTAAAAATATGTCACACTGTGTTTAGTGGGACATATTCCTAGGCAAGAGTATATAGGATTGCGGCTTAAGTGTACCTTTCTGTTTCCATAAGCAGTGCAACTGTTCTAGTCAGGGATAAAATAGATTTATAAAGGAGGGATAAAGAGACTCTTTCTACAGATCTTATGCAAAGCCAGATTATTCCCTGTATACCTGAATGCCACATTTCTGTTTTCATATACCAGGGAAACATCTCAGGAAATAGTATAGCACAGGGACTTATTCTTGCAGCAATCACTGCCAAGATCCTGGATGTTTGGTTTTTTTGTTTGTTGGATGATGATGATGATGATTAAAGCCACAGAGGAATTGATGTTTTCCACTACATATACCATGCTCTGGTCTCTGCTCCTATTGATTTATGTAGCTTTTTTTTTTTTTTTTTAAAAGGAAGGTTTTTACCTCCTTTTAGGGCTACAATTTATTTATCTATTTCCGAATCATTCTCTTTCTATCACATTCTCTTTTTAATTAATCTATTCATTAGGAATAATTTACACAATAATTCCTTTTTAGGAGAGATATTTTACTTAGTTAAAGAGATATTCTACCAAGTCGTTATTTAGTAAACTTGCAGAAGTACACCTGTGATGGTTGATCCTACATTAACTCCCAAAATAAGATAATAAAGCTCTGAGTCCAAATCCTTTCCCTCCTTACAATAATTTGAAGTAGACGGAATTTATCAAAATGAATAAAACTGGCTAAAGCTGCAGTCCTGTGTATGTGCAGAGCTTAGAAGCGTTACTTATGGCCTTTGCAGACTGCCAGAAATAGTGCACATTAAATTGAGGCACTGCCCTGGCTCAGTGCTAGGGAATCATGGGAACTGTAATTTATTGTGGCACCAGAGCTCTCTGACAGAGAAGGCTCAATGTCTCAGAAAAAAATAAAATTCCCATGACTCCCTAACACTGAGCCAGGGCAGTGCCTCAATTTAATGTGCACTATTTCTGGCAGTCTGCAAAGGCCCTTACTTAGAAAGATTACACCACTGAGGGGCAGCCTGGGGGTGGGGCAGCCACATGACCTAAAGGGCCGGCCTGGGGGTGGAGTTGGGGTGGGGCAGCCACATGCCAGCTGCCCCAACCCTAGCCTGATGCCATCCTGATGCTGTGCGCCCATACGCATGGCATGCAGCGTCAGGACGCCCTCCTGGTGCAGCATGTAGACACGCTGTGCTAAAAGGGCACAGAAGATCTGTGGCGCCGGCTCTTAGGGTAGCCTTTTGCCACCCCTAAAAGGAGCGGCATTTTGCCGCTCTTTTAGGGGTGGCAAAAGGGAGGATCAGGGCCACGGTGTACAGTTGCCACGGCCCTGATCTGCTGCTAACGGGGGCAGCCCAGAGCTACCCGTCTGCATAGCCTCTGAGATTCTGAGAGTTGTAGTCTCTTAAGTAACATTTTCTAACCTATACAAACTGCTTATGTAGCTCAGAATAAATTCTTCTGGCAATCATATATAGAAACAGACTGCAAGGTTGTAACTAACACCAACATAACAAGAGGCAAGTCCCCTCCAACTCAATGGGGCTTACTTCTGAGTAGACATATAGAGGTCTCCACTATCAGTTATCATTCTCGAAATATGAATTAACAATGTAATCAAGCAAATAATAATAATAATAATAATAATAATAATAAATTTTATTTATATCCCGTGTGGATCAAGGTGGGTTACAACAAACAAGAATAACAATAAAATACGATATACAATTAAAATCCACATTTCTAAATAATCCCCTA
Source organism: Phrynosoma blainvillii (assembly GCA_026167975.1). NCBI lineage: Eukaryota > Metazoa > Chordata > Lepidosauria > Squamata > Phrynosomatidae > Phrynosoma > Phrynosoma blainvillii. Next base: position 247,025,505 of record JANUYF010000003.1, on the reverse strand, counting down.
CCCCATCCCCATCCCAATCATAAAAAGGAAGCAAACTAAAAACAATAACAATATAAAATGAACAACAATATATAATACTGATTTAAAAAGGAAAAAATAAAAATTAGCTAAAATTAGAAGTATTTAGAGGCGAGACTTCTATCTTTCTTGGGGTAGACAGGGGCCATCAATATCAGTTGGGGGGGGAGGCTAATCTGAAAGGCCTGCCAGAAGAAATCCTTCTTAACTGTCTTTTTAAAGGCTTCTAGAGTGGTAATGTGACAGATTTCCTCCAGCAGGTCATTCTATAACCCAGGAACGGTAGATGAAAAGGCCCTCTGGGTTACTATAGCCAATCTGGTCTTCTTAGGCTGCAGTAAATTCTTCCCAGAGGACCTAAGTGTGCAGAGTGGATTATATGGAGGAAGGCGCTCCGGCAAGTAATCTGGATCTAGGCTATGTTGGGCTTTCAAGGTTATAACCAACACCTTGTACTGTACCCGGAAACTAATTGGCAGCCAATGGAGAGATTTTAAGACAGGTGTTATATGGTCAGTTCTAAATGTACCTGTGACCAGCCTGGCTGCTGTGCTTTGCACCAATTGAAGTTTTCGAACTTGGCACAAGGGTAGCCCCATTGTTGTGACATGTTACTGCTTGACCAGGCACTGAGCTCACATTTCAATCTATATTCATTATGTCATTGAACAATTCACTTCATCAAGGAAGGAACTGGCATGGCAAATCCTGGTTGAACTAGACACATTTCAGATAATCACATCTACTGCTCCCTACATTCAAGTCTACAAAATTAATTTCAACATACCATTCTGTATTTGTCAACACCAAAGTTATCTGCCATCATTGATCTGGTTTTATATTGCTGTTGGAGTTCTAAGGAATGTCAATGACTGAGTTCAGGCATTTCACAGCAGAGAGTGATGACTTCAACAGGTCTATGAATCCTTCTGAACTCCAGTTCCAAGATGGACAAAATTGTACTGCTGCCATTATTGTAAAATATTTTATTTAAAAAAATATAAAAAGATAAGTCTGCCACTTTGTGCCATTATACAAAAAAAGTTCAGCTACAAAATCAATGATGGTGTCTGCCACCCCTGATGTACAGCATTTTACTATATCTAAAAATAGTTACTTCTTCATTACATCCTAGGTACATTTCTATGCTCCTTTCCTAATCTGAGAATGAAGCATTTTTCAGAAAGGTCTGTACAGGATTATTAATTTTAAAAAGAAAGGTGGGGGAGAGAGAAGAAAAATAAGATTATTTAGGTAGATTATTTTTCTCCTTTTAGGATCGTTGCAAAGCAGCATCTCATCTGCCCTGGCTCTTGAGAAGCTTGGATAAGATGTTTTTCTGAAAGCAAGATAGAGGAAAAGAGCAGAATCACTCCACCTGCCCTCTGTACTGCATATGAAGAAATGAGTTTATATCCAGGAAAGCTCATCAAAAATAAAAAGCAGTTAGTCTTAAAGGTGCTGCTACATTCTTTCCCCCCCTCCCCTATTCCTTTTTTATGCTGCAAGAGACTAACGAGGGATGCAGACCAGCACTTTAGGCCGGCCTGGGGTGGAGTTGGGAAGGGGTGACCGCACGCCTGCCACCCTGACTCCACCCTGACTCCACCTTGACACTGCATGCCTGACTGCATGGCACACGGCACCAGGGCACCCTCTTGATGCAGCGTGCATACACGCTACACCAAAAGGGCTCAAAGGGCAGTTTTTTGCTGCACCAAAAAAGAGCACCATTTGCCTGCTCTTTTGAGGGTGGGAAAAATGAGGATCGGGGCTGTGGTGTGTGGTTGCCATGGCCTTGATCCGCCATTCCTGGGCGGTACAGAGCCACCCCTTATGGGCCATCTGCATTGGCCCTAGCACAACTACTTCTCTGAAAACTGTCCATGTACACTTGCTTCTTTGTAAGACTTAAACACTCAGAAAATGGGAACAGTCTATCATGATATAAATCAATTGCTCTTGCAAGGACAAGACTTAGAAGAGGTTCTTGTTCTCATTCCTGTTTATACTAAAAAAGAAACTGGGGAAGCAGACGGTGCAAAGGGCCATTTTGGGGGCAAGGAAGGGGAGGAGCAGCTGCACGGTGGGCACCCCAACCCCTTCCGAAGGCATAATCGGAGCGCCAGCCCCTCCGCACAGCCGGAGCTCCAACGATGCCTTCCTGCCGCAGCGTCTGCACACGCTCCGGTGGAAGAGTCACCGAAGGTGCGCCGCCAGCCTTTTGCAGTGCACCTTCAGCGACTTGTGGAAGGAACGCTATTTTAGCACTCCTTCCTAGGGCGGCAAAGCTGTGCCACGGGGCCGAGGTGTGGGGATACCTTGGCCCCGCGGCGCAGTTTCCCGGGGCGGCCCAGGGCTGCCCATCTGCTCCCCCCCAAAGACTATTAAATAAATCAGAGCTTTCAGCTCATTAGTTGTAAAATATAAGTTAGTTATCATTTTTCCAATAAGAGAGGTATACATACATCACAATTATAACTTAATGATAAAGTCATTCATTTTGTAGCTCAGTGTTGAATTTTCAGTTACCTTTATAGTTATGGGCGTGCTCTCCCACTAAAAGGTGGGAGGAAATATCTCACATTTGAAGTGTTTGCTTATGTTTCTCCCTTGGAGTCTGTTGTTTGTGTGGAGGTGACAATGAGGTAGAAAAGTTTTTGTACTTTAAGCCAGTAATTTATTCAATTTGTGTGAGTGTATTTAAATGTTTAGTAAAATTTAATTATTTTTTGTAACTATTTCATTAACTTTGTGAAATGGGGGAAAGGAATGGAAACTTTTAATTGTAATGGTAATAAAGTGGAAGTGGTGTTTGAGCCCTATGATCACTTGAAAATAACTTTCCAAAATTCAGGATTAACACCTCTAAATCAGTCAGCCTGGCCAAAAATTCAGCGGTGTGTTAGAGAAGTTCAGAAATACCTACGTCTGACTGAACAGTTGACCAAAAGGGAGACATTTTATTTCATTTTTTGGTGGTCATGACAACTAATGTATGTGCCTTAATAAACTTTTGCTGTTTTTTATTTTATTATTATTTTTTTTTTAGTAGGAGCTAGAACATTAAAAAAAGTCAATATAATAGGGTTAGTGCTAGGGAATCATAGGATTTCTTTTTCTGAGACATTGAGCTTTCTCTGTCAGAGAGCTCTGGTGCCACAATAAAATACAGTTCTCATGATTCCCTAACCCTAACCCTTAAAGTGGACTCAATTTGCACTATTTCTAGCAGTCTGCAAAGGCCCATAAATCATATGTCGCACAGTGAGATGACTGTAAGATTGGAGGTCTCAATACATTTTATAGCAGATATTGGATTGGCTACATTTGTCTGACAGGATGAAATGCACACAGACCCAGTTCCTATTACTTTCATTCTCCTGAGCCATTGATTTGTTGTAATCTATTGGTTTCACATAGGCTGCTTGTGAGCAATATAATATCCAACATGATGAGTAAGTAAATTTAAGTCTAAGCATTAGATATTTGAAAAACTGCACCATTAGGTACACTTCTGTTTAAACAAACTGAATTGAAAGCATATATCCATATGCCATGTTTGCCTAATGTATTACAGGAGGTGGCCACTGAAATGTATTGTGCATATTATGTAGAAATATAGACCAAAATCCTGTCTAATACTTACTCTTGATGAACCTTCAATTTGACTCTAATTAATGGTGACCCATCACCATGGTTTCCTGGCAAAATTTATTTGGAGAAAGTTTGCCATTGCCTTCTTCGAACTTTGAGGTTACCAACAGACTCTGCAGATGGGCAGCTGTGAGCTGCCCTGAGAAGCCGTGGATTGGGACCAAGGCTGCCCCATGCCTTGGTCCCAATCAACTCCTTTTCCAGCACTGGAAGGAGTGCTAAAATAGTGCTCCTTCTGCAAGGTGCAGAAAGGGTGCCAGAAAAGGTGGCGTATGCCTCTTCAGTATCTCTTCTGGCTCAGTGTGTCTGAAAGCTGAGCTGGCAGGATGTCATTGGAGCACCCGCCACGTGGAATGGTGGGCACTCCAATGACATCCTTGGGAAGAGGTTGGGGTGCCCAGTGTGAGGCTGCCCCTCCCCTTCCTTGCCTCCAAGATGGCACTTTGCATCATCTGCAAAGGCCCTTAGTGTCCAAGGTCACCTAGTGGGTTTGCCTGGTTGAGCAGGAGATTCAAATTGGGGTACCCCAAAATCTTAGTCCAACACTCAAACCACTATACCATACATTTCCTCCTAATACTAGAGAAAGAAAAATCCCCACCACAGTTACACAAGCATTATGGAAAACACTTGTGCAGGAGGTTGAAGGACCACTGGCACAATTAGTTGTGCAACTGTTTGCATAATATTCCACAGACACTTCCAAAATTGGTAATCTTTAAAAAAAGCCTGTCATCACCTTTTCATTAACTCTGAAAACATGGACTTTTCACTGGTACAATGGCATGATCAGATACAGTGCATAGTGCCTGTGGTGCTTGATCTGTCTGAAATCATAGAATCATGCAGGAAATCACAGTCAAAGCACCCCTGGCAGATGGCCATACAGCCTCTGTTTAAAGACCTCCAAAGAAAGAGACTCCATCACACTCTGAGGGAGTGTGTTCCACTGTCAAACAGCTCTTACTGTCAAGAAGTTCCTACTAAAGTTGAGGTGGAATCTCTTTTCCTGTAGCTTGCTTCCATTGCTCTGGGTCCTGTTCTCTGGAGCAGCAAAAAACAAGCTAGCTCCCTTCTCAATGTGACACCCCTTCAAATACTATCTTATCACCTCTTAACCATCTTTTCTCCAGGCTAAACTTCCTCAGCTCCCTAAGTCTTTCCTCATAAGGCATTGTTTCCATACCCTTCACCATTTTGGTCACCACCCTCTGGACAAGCTCCAATTGGTCAACATCTCTTTTGAATTGTAGTGCCTAGAACTGGACACAGTATTCTAGGTGAAGCCTGACCAGAGCATAATAGAGTGGCACTATTACCCCTTTGAGACACTATACTTCTATTGATGAACCCTAAAATCAAATTGGCCTTTTTAGCTGCTGCATCACACTGTTGACTCATGTTCATCTTGTGGTCCTCTAGGACTCCTAGATCCCTTTCACACATAGTCTCATTAAGCCAGGTGTCCCCACCCTATATTTATGCATTTCATTTTTCTCCCCTAAATGCAGCACCTTATATTTCTCCATGTTGAAATTCATTTTGTTAGCTTTGCCCCAGCTTTCTAATCTATTCAGGTCTTCTTGAATTTTGAACCTGTCCTCTGGGGTATTAGCTACTCCTCCTAATTTGGTGTTATCTGCAAATTTGATAAGCATGCCTTCTATTCCTTCATTCAAGTCATTGATGAAGATGTTGAATAGCACTGGGCCCAGAACAGTCTTTACTTTTCTTTTACAAGTCATCACTCATAGTTACTGACCATCAAACACCCATTTGTTATCAGATCTATAAACCATATAATACTGAGATGCATGTATAGTCAGCCCTCCATATCCACAGAATTTTTTTATCCATAGGATTCAAACATCCATAGCTTGAAAATATTTTTGAAATATATAAATTCCAAAAAGCAAGCCTTGATTTTGCCATTTTATATAGGGAAACCATTTTACTATGGCATTGTATTTAATGGGACTTGAGCATCCATGGATTTTGGTATCATGAGGAGTGGGGGTGGGTGGGTCTTGGAACAAAACCCCAGTGGATACCAAGGGCTGACTGTATATCAATCGTTGACTTCTCTGTAATTTATACAAGCCAGCTTTGGATATTTCTATATTACAATTGTAACCTTTGCTCTAATTTGGATATTGGGAGATGTATTGGAACTTTTGTGAGCATGTGCATGTGTGGTATATAAATTCTTAAGTCTTCGCATAATTCTGCTAGCCAATGTGTTCATTCTGTGTTTAGTTTCCTTCTTTGCTCCTTGATACTTTTCCCCCTCGCAAGCACTTAGAATAAGAAATCAGTTCTTTTGTTTCTCATGTGATTTCTCCACCCCAGCTATAAGCTGCATTTTCTTTCTAACAAAAGAATTAATTTCAGAAAGCACTTTTCAGGTGTTAGTAAAGCAGGCATTTGTGATTATCATTCAAATCAAGCTCTCTTATGAAGAAATTAGTATGCCTGCTCAGATTTTGGGTCTTAATGTTTGCTTCTCTCTATCCCCCCCCCCCCCCCCCCACTGTATCATGTCTCATCAAATAGTGTGCTCCACCCACAAACTTCTCCCTGCATTATTATCCAATGTCAAATCTTGTCATATTTTGAGAATCTTGGCTTGGTCTGAATATAAAACATACACTGATTTTAACAAAAGCTTTGATTTTAAGAAGATGTTAGTTTACTTCCGTTTGTGATTGCATGACTATATAGTATATTTTTTTTAGTATAAATATAATTTATATAAATGCTGCCTTCACCTGTAAATTGCATATAAATCAAACTAGTACCTTCCAAATTCAAATGTGTGTTTGTATGTGTTTATATAAAGATTTGCACTTGTTTAATTAAGTCAAATTTCCACCGGTTTATAGAAGTACAGCATCACTCTGTTTTCAAATTTCAAAAGAACCAGTCATGACAGGTCTCAAATGAAATGGTTACCTCATGTGAGGTATATGGACCACAACTTTATTGATACAAATTACTGCAATAACGCTACTACATCCCAGGAGGTGTATAGGGACAATACCATGAGTTAACTTACTAGGTGACACCAAACAAGTGACACCACTGAGTGGCCCTTTTGATGTTTTTTTCTGGGCAGAGGAAGGATGTATCTTCATTTTAATTAGGGACTAACTATGTAAATCAAGTAAGGAAATCAACTGATGGAACAACCACAAATGTGATGAAACTCTGTTTTGAGTTCTGTCTCAAAGCCCTTGTAACTCTTGCTGACAGGGAATAAATATCGGCAGAGCCAATTTGCAGCTGTTTTCCCATGCCATTGGGATTTTTTAAAAGCATGTCCAAACTTCGTTTCATCTTGTTGAGAGAGCTAGGATCTAAGAAGACTGTGGATCCAACAGTTTCACATTCTCTCCTTTTCTACCCACCACCAATATCTGCACACACACACACACCCACTGATCCCAGCCCCCTTCTGCCTTTCTTGTGATTGTAACTTGCAACCTTAGAAAGAATCCAATGTGATTAATTCCATGGTAGCTATGGGAAGAACATGGATATGAGATCTGAGGTGAAACTCCCATCTCTGAGGAATCATTTGTGATTGTAGTGGAGAGTTCCTAATTTACCCTTTGGCACGAGAGGAATATTCCTATAGTTGTAACCTTAAAATACAGTATTTTCCACTTACAAAATAATTGTGTAAGCAAACCGACTGTGTCTATTCTGTGCAAATTATCTTGTCAGAACAAATAATAAAGTATAAGACATTGTGGAGGCATTCATGTGTCTTTTTTTTTAACCAAACAATCCAAATATTCTCACTCATGCATTCCGGTTTTGTTATTTACACTTTGAAATGACATTCATCTGCATCTTTTTGGAATTTTAGTGGGAACCAATGGCTGAGGAAAAGGGATCCTGGGCTCTGTGATCTAACAAAAAGTATGTTGGGATTTGTAGTTAGAGTGGAAATGTACAGATGTAGGAAAGTCTGCTAGCTGGGAAAATTTTTGCTTGCAGGTGTAGTACAAAAACAACTTAGAGAAGATAGTCAAGGACAAAGTAGGCCTGGGAACACAGTGTTAGCAGATGTGCTCCATTTTTCCTGGCATTTTAGAAGCATGTGGAGTTCCCTATGACCCCAGCCTGACTCTTGGGAGATGGCAGCCATAATTCCCTGAATGTAAGGTCATGTAGGCACTGTTGAAACACAGTAGGCACTGTTGAAACACAGTTTACATGGAAATCACTCTTCCCTACCCAGGGTCTCACAGTATATATGGACCCACTCTCTTCCATTCCAGTATTCTCTGAAGATGCTAGCCACAGATGCTGGCGGAACATCAGAAAGAAGCTCTTCTAGAACATGGCCACACAGCCTGAAAAACCCACAAAAAACTATGGATGCCAGCCATGGAAGCCTACGACTTCACACTCTTGAAGTTGCTCAAGACCACTAGAGATTTCCTGGACAGGCAGGTTTGGGAGTTACCCCCGGGATATTCCCATTAAGTGTATTTGGTTGGAGTCTCACACCAGATGGGACAGTGATTGGATTTGATCACACCTTTTTCTACTAGCATTCTCCTCCTGATTGCCTTGAAACCAATCTCATTGTTTAGACTATGCTCATCCTTAGATACACAAAGATAGGTGCGTTAAGGCTTTTGTCTTCCATTGTTAAACTCATAGCTAGCGGGTACAAAATGTCCTTTAAAACCCCTGGATCCTGGCAGTCCATGTGCTACCTTGGAAGTGCATGCTGAACCTATGTTGGTCTGTGCCCTGAGATAGTTCCCGCGACCCCCCCCCCCCTTCTTGCCAGTCATGTCCTTCCACTGAATTCATCTGCATTTGCTGCCAGGAGTCTGGAGGAGTCTCTCAGGCATAAGTATATCCTTCATACCCTGTTCTCCCTCTCTGTTCTCCCACTCTCTCCCGCTTATCCTTTTAGTGTGTGTGTGTGTGCCTTATTTGGATGTTTGCTTATTGTGTTAATAAATATTGTTAGACTTTAATTGAAGTTTGGTCCATCTCAGCATCATCCTCTGCTAGATTCCTTATGACTACCGAATACACCTGGTTAGATCTTGTGGGCGTTTCACTATCACATATTTGAGCTAATTATAAATTCCCCAAAGTAGCTTTGATCCCAACAACAGACGGTCTAGCTGTAAACAGATTAGGTCATCAGGGATTGTGAGAATCATTACCCATGTGACTATGAGTCAGAAGGAGAGGCTGGATGTTGAGGCTGTTTACAAGTGTCCACAAATTAAATGAGCCCTCAGCTTGGAGGGTAGAGCTGTGTTCTTCTTCTTCTGCTGGTTAGCTGATTTTTCCTTTTTTGTTTTTTTGTTTTTTGTTTGTTTTTTTGTTCTTGCCTGCTGATGGATTAATTTCTTTTGTAAATAGTTACTATGTATTTACTGCAACTATAAGAATAAAATGTGCCTCTTGGGAGCTATCTTCTGCCTCGGTCTGGAATTCAAGCTAGAAGCTGCAGGCTGCATTCCTAAGTGGTGAGATGAAAGGAGGGGGAGATCCTGCTCACTGCAGTCAGGATGGCTTCAGCAATGAATTATTGCTCTGCTCATCTTTAAAACCTAACATAGCAAACATGCCACTTTCCTCCCATGAAGGCCCACCTGTAGCAACAAATATGTTAGGAAACAGAAAGAGGAGGAGTGTCTCCTTGTAAAGCTGTCCAGACAGAGACTCACCCCACCAATGAATCAATGCTGTGAATGTATTTGAAACCCTTTCAAGATATGCTGAGTTTAATCCGAGTCTGTTATTCACACTGCCAATGATGCAAATGTTTTTTTTTTTTCTAAAACTCAGGAAAAGACCCAGTGTTGAATATCCCAGGTTAAGTGGGGTTTTTTTTGGTAGCCTCCCCAAAAACTGAATCAGGTGTGTGTGAACAACAGGGATTCAACCTGAATTCAACCTGGATTGTTTTCATTGTGTGAATAAGGCCTGTGATTTCTCTGCTTAGAATTTCCTCAAAGATCTTAACTTTCAAAAGATAGGATTTCTAGGACCTAGTATGATGCTACATTCACCACAGTCCATTGCACAATTTAGTAGTTATGGTGCTCACATAGATATCTTTTGTTTTTTTTCCCTAAGCAGTTTTATGGTGGTAATTACTATTTCTGCAGTGCCATATGCAGGTAGTCTGGCAAAACAAAACTGGCAAGTCTTTCTCCTCTACCACCCTTCAGTTGGATCTTTGCTGAAGTTTGTTTTTTTGGTGCTGAAATGTTGAACATCTGTATGGTTTGAGTGCATGTATCAAAGGTGAGGATGAATTTTCATACAGTACAGCATACATTCTGTTGTCTGTCTCTGCACATGGAAAGACTTTGAAAGGTGAAATTTGCAAACACATTCTGGTTGTGTCCTATTTTCTATTGAGCTCCATTTGCCACACAACTGTGTGTTCTCCTGTGGCAATTACTTCTCAGAATAAAACCAACATACAAACCACCACCATCCTACCCTGGCACACACTTTACTATACCTCGAAAGCACTTGTGAAACTCTTGTAGCTTAGGCTGTAGCCACATTATTCTCTTCAAGACCATTTTGAAACTGAACCATTTTGAAACTGAAATTTTGGTGAATTTATAATTAGCTCAAATGAGAGGGAAGCACCCAACTTCACTTCTAGGACCTTATCCAATTGTCTAAGGGAGATGTAAGAGTTTTTGGCTAGGGAAGACACTGAGACTGACCAACCTCCAATTAAAGTATGAAATCTTTTATTAACTAAATAAGCAAACATCCAAATGTGGCACACACACACTCACACGCTAGAAGAACAAGCGGGGGAAGAGTGACAGCAGGGAAGGCAAAGAGAGAAAGACCAGGACAGAGGATATACTTACACCCGAGCAACTCCTCTGGGCTGTGGTGGCGAATGAAGATGAGCTCCGTGGAAGGGGCACGACCGGCAAGAGGGGGGGTCACGGAAACTATTTCAGAGAACAGACCGACAGAGTTTCAGCATGCACTTCCAAGATAGCACGATGTCTGCTAAAATCCAGGGGTTTTTAAGGGCGATTTCTGCCTTCCAGCCATGGGCTGGACAATAGCTAGACAAAGGTGTGATGGGCTTTTCATTGTTTACTTAAGTCTGGGCATAGTCTAAACAATGCATTTGGTATCAAAGCAATCAAGGAAAGGAAGCTAGAGAAAGGAGGTGTCATCTAATCTAATCACTGTCTCCTCAAGTGTGAGGCTGAGACAAACAAACACTATTAGGTGTGTTTTCCAACATAATGGGATATTCCCAAGGGCAACTCCCCAAACCTGCCTGTCCAGGAAATCCTTAGTGGTCTTAAGCAATTTTTAGCTTGCTTACCTGACCTCACATCTAGGGGATTATGGCTGCCATCTCCCAAAGGTCAGGCTGGGGTCATAGGGAACTCCATATGGCTAAAATACATAATAAAATGGAGGACTTCTGCTAACAGAGAGTAGGTTGCATTTCCCCTATTGGGGCCTAAAGGGACAAACTCCCATTCCACTCTCTATCTCTCTGTTGCTAAAAATTGTCCAATAGTATCCCCTGAAGCATGGAAGGAGAAACTGGCTTATTTGTCCATGCTGGTCCTCCTCCCATCTGATATAGATCTATACAGTCTTTTTCTTCAAAACCAGAAGCGATGTGAAGAACAGATCTAGAAGCCTAAATAGGATAGGCTTACTGAAAGTGGAGTGAAATGACCATTTGTGCCCCTCAGACAACTATTTTTAGTACATAGAAAGGCACTCAAACAGAGAAAAAAACTGTATAAGAAAAGAGTTTTCTAAAAGCAGCTTAAAGCAGCTTATTTATATACCGCTTCATATCACGCTATGGGATGTCTAAGCGGTTTACAATTGTGAGCTGATTGCCCCCCAACAGTTGGGTACTCATTTTAGCGACCTCGGAAGGATGCAGGCCTGAGTCGAGCCTCAGCCCTGGCTGGTATTGAACTCGCAACCTTGTGGTCTATGAGTGAGTGGCTGCAGTACAGGCATTTAACCACTGCGCCACCAGGGCTGATGCACTAGATGGGAGTGCAGAGACCTTTGAGAGTTGCAAAATGTTCTTGGAGGTGTTTCCATACATTTGCTAATGTGTGTTCCACTACATATATATCATTGATGTCCTTATTTGCCAGATGCAAGTACTCTGCTAATCAGAGTGGTTAGCAGACCTATCTGCCACAGCTTGACTTTGGGTCAAAAGATTTGCTCTTAGGAATGAAAGAGATGCAGCTGGGTAGGAGCAATTTTGTTTCATGGGAAAAGCAATTTCTAAAATAGAGCAAAAGGATAGAAACCACTTAATTACATTCAAGATACATGCTTACTTGTAGAAGTTTGTCAGGATGTGGAGGGCTGATGTTTGTGTGTGTGTATTGAAAGGGGGGATTAGAATGATGCAGGGAGAGAGAGGGTGTGAAATAAAATCTTACTAGTGGGAAGCCACAATAAATATATGCAGTGCCTAAACTCCTGTAGAACAGTATACAAACCAGCCATTAGTAAGTATAGACATGCATAGGTTGCTAACTCCAGCACATTACTTCCTGTCCCAGTGCACATAACTGAGTAGAAATAAATCTGAAACTACCAGCAGAATTAGAACACTGCATACTTGCATAATGATGCCCCCAAAGTATGCATTAAATGGCACTATTTTTACTTGCAAAAGCTATAACTGCATGCATAATAATATTTACAGCTTTTTTATATTAATTGTGCCTTTGCTTGTAAAAAAGTATTCACTGTCTCATTATTATGTGAACAAACATATTATGACTTGAGTGTCTGAAATCTAAGAAGAAAATAGCTTTAATTTAAGGCGTAGTGGTAAGACTGGTTGTGAGATTCTAGAACTGTACACAGCCTTTGTTGGAAGAGACAACTTGATTGTTTTAGCCGAAGGAACCTGTTAAAGAATGCCACACTGGCTTCTAATAGGAAGCAATAAACTTTTAAATGCTTAAAGGGTGAAGTATGAGGTTTTTCCTGTAATTTAAAGTACAGATTTCAAACGTTACTTGCAGGTTTACAACCACACCTTATAAAAAGAGTATTACCCATTACATTAAAACACTTTGCAGGGCTATAGCTCAATTGTGACCATTACTATGGTTTAATTATTTAGAGTTTCAAAGTATTCTGTGCACTTCAGAAAAGTTTTACATCAGAAAAGGATGTAGATAGCTCATGTGTGCATTGGTAAATGCCAGTATCTTTACATAAATTTCTCCATGTCTTGGTCCTCAGCTTTGACTTCAGATGGTGTCTCTCCTTTTAATGACTGTCTTAAGGCAGTAAGGGAATGGATGAGGAAAAACAGATTGAGACTCAATCCAGACAAAATGGAGGTACTAACAGTTGCAGGTCCTAAACTAGATTTGGGAACACAACCTCAAGTCCTAGATGGAGTCACACTATCCTCCAAGGACTATGTTCACAGTCTGGGGGTGCTCCTAGATTCGTCACTCCATATATCAAATCAGGTAAATGTGACGATCAGGAGCGCCTGCTATCAGCTTCAGCTTATACGCCAGCTGCATCCTTTCCTGGAAACTAAGGGGGGTTGCAGACTGCCAGAAATAATGCAAATTGAGTCCACTTTAAGGGTTAGGGTTAGTGCTAGGGAATCATGGGAATTGTTTTTTTTTCCTGAGACATTGAGCCTTCTCTGTCAGAGAGCTCTGGTGCCACAAAAAAATACAGTTCCAATGATTCCCTAACCCTAACCCTAACCCTAAAAGTGGACTCAATTTGCACTATTTCTGGCAGTCTGCAACCCCCCTAAGGATCTTGAAACTGTGGTACACATGATGGTAACCTCTCGTCTTTATTTCTGTAATGCTCTCTAAATGGGGCTACCCTTGTGCTTGAACCAGAAACTTCAATTAGTTCAAAATATGGCAGTCAGGTTGGTCTCTGGAACTTCCAGAAGAGACCGCATTACACCTGTGTTAAAATCTCTTCACTGGCTACCTATTAGTTTCTGGGCACAGTACAAGGTGTTGGTTATCAGCTTTAAAGCTCTACATGGCTTGGGTCCAACCTATCTCCGGGACTGCCCCTTTCCATATGATCCACCCTCCAGTCCTCTGGGAGGAATCTGCTACAACCTATGAAAACGAGGCTGTCGGTGACCTCCCAGAGGGCCTTCTCTGCCACCGCTCCCAGATTATGGAATGGCCTGCCGGATGAGATCTGTCTTATTACCACCTTAGACAGCTTCAAAAAGGCTGTCAAGATGGATCTCTTCCAGCAGGCCTTTCCAGAATAACTATCCCGGCCCAAAGAGTCAGTTAATATTTCTCCCTTTCATGCTGCTGATTGCTCTGTAATGTTATGATGCTGTGTTTTATAATTGAATTACCCTAATGCAGGGGTAGGCAGCCTTTCCCCTTTAAGGGCCGAGGGACTTCAGCTCCCAGAATCCCAGGAGCTATTGGCCAACATGGGACTATTGGCCAACATGGCTGAGGCTTCTGGGAGCTGAAGTCCCTCAGCCCTTAAAGGGGAAAGTTTGCCTACCCCTGCCCTAATGTTTTTAAACTGCCTTAGTTTAATATTTTTTAAGGGGTGGGTGGGGCTTTGGGGACTGGATGTATTTTACTGATGTCTGATTTGTTGTAAGCCGCCTCGATTCTACTGCAGAGGGGCGGGATAGAATTATTATTATTATTATTATTATTATTATTATTATTATTATTATATAATCTAAGGGACATGGTAACTTTTTTAAAAATAATTTTATTGCAGACTTTTTAAAACATAAAAACATAATAAAATAACATTGATCAATGTCTTCTTCAGCACATACTACAGAATAAATCAAGCACATCATTTCCCCTCCTTGATCTTCTAAAAATCTAATCTGTAGTATATACAGTATCTAATAATATTCCAACATGTATTACCCCAAATCAGTAAATAAAGCTGCTAGCAGCCTAAGTTATCTGACTTTGGACTTCCATCATCTCTTATTTGTCCTCCTTTGTTTTTAACTATTTCTACATCTTCACATTAACTTACTTCCCTCACATCTATTTTCTTTTTTACTTTTCATTTTATATTTATAATCCCATTCATCAATATCTCCTATATTTATTTGTCTGCACCCTAAAAAATATTTCAGACACTCTTTCTCTCTCCCTCCACTTTTCCCACTTTGAATATTTCACTTACTTACTTATTCCATATATTTGTATTTTTTCAATAATTTCCAGTCTTTTTTCTAGATCTATTCATCTCTTTCATGTCTACCAATTTTATGATCCAATCATCAATCGAAGAAGATTGCTATAGTTTCCATTTCTGTGCATAAAGCAGCCTTGCTGAAATTGTCATATATAGTACTGTTCTCCAGTGGTGTCTTTCTACTTCTTCTCTTAATGCTGATGTCATATTCATGAAAAAAAGTTCTATTTTTAATGGTATTGTACATCCCAATATTTTGGACATTGATTGACATATTTTCTTCCAGTAATCTTTAACCTGTTAGCAATGCCACCTTATATAGATTAATGTACAAGTATTTTGTTGACACTTCCAGCATCTGTTATCTTGTATTTTATATATTTTGAACAGTTTTGCTGGAGTGATATACCATTCATACAGCATTTTATAATAATTTTCTCTCATTGTTTGACATAGAGAGAATTAATATGTTCTTTTCCAGGATTTCTCCCATGTTTCTAGTATAATGTTTTTATTTATATATTGACTCCACATTATCATTGATTCTTTAATTGTTTCCTGTTCCAGATCTACTAGAAGCAGTAATTGATAAAATTTTGCTATGTTTATGTGTTCATCTTCTATTAAAAAATTGTTCAGCTCATTATTTTTCTTCTTCCAGTCTTTCTGACTTCAAATCCACTTTCAGTCTCTCTATCAATTGTCTGCATGAACCACTACTTCAATTTCTTCTTTTTGCAGATCTTCCCTTGTTTTTATTCTCACTTCTTTTTGATTTTTTTTTTTTTGTCAAAATCTGGTCATATCTTAACCATCTCTCTTCTTCTAACCTCCATCTCCCAAAGAGAGCTTCATGAGGTGACAGCCATTGTGGAAGTTTTCTATAAAATTGTTTTTGTTTTTCTGCTTTTTGCCAGATTTGCAACAATCCTCTTCTAATATAGTGGTTTTAAATTCTTTATTTTCCCTTACCTTCTCGTACCAAAGTTATGTGTGCCAACCAAACCATAGTCCACAACCTTCTAATTTTAAGGTTCTTTTTTTCCCCAGACTGATCTCCTTACTTGCCTTGAAGACAATTTCATTGTCCAAAAGGTGGAAGAGGCAACAAGGGAGTCAGCTATTTTGGATCTGTTCCTAACTAACAGAGAAGACCTAGTTAATGGGGTGCAAGTGGTTGGATCCTTAGGTGGGAGTGATCATGTTCTCCTGGAATTTATTATACAGTGGAAAGAAGAAGCCAGGCATAGTCAGACACGCATTCTAGACTTTAGGAAAGCTGATTTTAGTAAACTTAGAGAAATACTGGGGGTGATCCCATGGTCAGGAATACTAAAAGAGAAGGGAGTTCAAGATGGATGGGAGTTTCTCAAAAGGGAGATACTGAAAGCACAGTTTCAAACAGTTCCAATGAGGAAGAAAAATGGGAGGTGTCTCAAAAAACCAGGATGGATGACTAAGGAACTTTCAAGTGAACTAAGTTTTAAACGGAACATGTATAAGAAATGGAAAAATGGGGAAATCACCAAAGAGGAATTCAAACAAATAGCTAGCATGTGTAGGGGTAAAGTCAGAAAAACTAAAGCGCAAAATGAAATCAGGCTTGATAGAGAGGTTAAGAACAATAAAAAGAGCTTTTTGGCATATGTCCGCAGCAAAAGGAAGAAGGAGGAAATGGTAGGGCCACTGTGTGAGGAAGGTGGCAAAAAGAGAAAAACAGAGAAAAGGCAGAATTACTCAACCCATTTTTTGCTTCAGTCTTCTCAGAAAAGGCAAAAGGTGCTCAACCTGAGGATAATGGAGCAAAGGATAGAATAGGAGAATTTCAGCACAGAATAAGTAAAGAGATAGTTCAAGAATACCTGGTTAATCTAAATGAATATAAGTCTCCAGGACCAGATGAATTACATCTAAGGGTACTAAAAGAACTGGCAAATGTAATATCAGAACCATTGGCAATAATCTTTGAGAACTCCTGGAAAACAGAAGAACTCCCAGCAGACTGGAGGAGGGCAAACGTCCCCATCTTCAAAAAGAGAAAAAAAGAGGATCCCAACAATTAAAGTCCAATTAGTCTGACATCAATACCAGGAAAGATTCTGGAGCAGATCATTAAACAGAGAGTCTGTGAACACCTGGAAGGTTCCATAATCACAAAAAGTCAACATGTTGACTTTTTCCAGGAGTTCTCAAAGATTATTGCCAATGGTTCTGATATTACAAGTCATGCCAGACAAATCTGATATCTTTTTTTATATATAAAATTACCAGCTTGGTAGATGAAGGGAATGTTGCAGATATAGTATAGCTTGATTTCAGTAAGGCCTTTGACAAGGTTCCCCATGACATTCTTGCAAACAAGCTGGTAAAATGTGGGCTAGACAAAGTAACTGATTTGTAATTGGTTAAGGGGCCAAACCCAAAGGGTGCTCAACAATGGCTCCTTTTTCAACCTGGAAAGAAGTGACCAGTGGGGTGCCACAGGGCTCTGTTCTGGGCCCAGTGCTATTCAACATCTTTATCAATGACTTGGATGACACCTACCTGAGAAGCATCATCTCCTCAGATACCAAGATTGACAAAGAGATCGAACACAGATTAGCAAAGGCATACAGGGCATTTGGAAGACTTTACAAAAGAGTCTGGAGTAACAAACACCTAAGGCAGGGGTAGGCAACCTTTCCCCTTTAAGGGCCGAGGGACTTCAGCTCCCAGAATCCCAGGAGCTATTGGCCAACATGGGACTATTGGCCAACATGGCTGAGGCTTCTGGGAGCTGAAGTCCCTCGGCCCTTAAAGGGGACAGGTTGCCTACCCCTGACCTAAGGCGAAGGACAAAAATCAGTGTTTATAGAGCAACTGTCTATTCTCCTTTATGGGTCTGAAACATGAGTCACCTATCGCCAACACTTAGGACTCCTCGAACGCTTTCATCAGCGCTGTATACGCACAATCCTAAATATACACTGGACTGACTATGTGATGAATGTTGCTGTCCTTCAGCAAGCAGGGATCACCAGCATTGAGGCCATGCTATTGAAAATGCAGCTGTGCTGGGCAGGACACGTTTCTAGGATGGAGGACCATTGCCTCCCAAAAATAGTACTCTACGGTGAACTCGCTACGGGTCAGCATAAGAGGGGCGCTCCAAAAAAGTGGTACAAGGACTCCTTGAAACAACATCTCAGGCTCGGCCAAATTGATCACCAACAATGGTCCACCCTGGCCTCACATCGGGAGGCATGGAGATGCTATAGCCACAATGCTGGAGCCTTATTTGAGAAGTCACGCCGAACAAGTCTCGAAGAGAAATGACAACGCAGAAAGAATCACAACCCGGAAACATCACCCAAGGAGATCTTCTGCTGTGCTTTCTGCAACCGGACTTGTTTATCTCAGATTGGCCATTTTGGTCATCAGCGTGCTTGCAAAAAGCATGGGATGAGTCCTTCCTGAATCTTCATTTGCGAAGAAAAGCCAGAGAGAGAGAGAGAGAGAGAGAGAGATGACAGTATTGGGGGCATAGTTATCAAATTTGCAGACAACACCAAATTAGGAGTAGCTAATACCCCAGAAGACAGGATCAAAAATCAAAATGATTTGAACAGACTAGAAAGCTGGGCCAAAGCTAACAAAATGAAATTCAACACGGAGAAATATAAGGTACTGCACTTAGGGTGGAAAAACGAAAAGCACAGATATATGATGGGGGACACCTGGATGAATGAGACTACATGTGAAAGAGATCTAGGAGTCCAGGTAGACCACAAGCTGAACATGAGTCAACAGTGTGATGCAGCAGCTAAAAAGGCCAATACAATTTTAGGCTGCATCAATAGAAGTATAGTGTCTAGATCAAGAGAAGTAATAGTGCCACTCTATTCTGCTTTAGTGAGGCCTCACCTGGAATACTGTGTCCAGTTCTCGGCACCACAATTCAAAAAGGATGTGGAGAAACTGGAGCGTGTCCAAAGGAGGGCAACTAAAATGGCGAAGGGTCTGGAAACCAAGCCGTATGAGGAACAACTTAGGGAGCTGGGAATGTTTAGCCTGGAGAAGAGGTTAAGAGGTGATATGATAGCCTTGTTTAAATATTTGAAGGGATGTCATATTGAGGAGAGAACAAGCTTGTTTTCTGCTGCTCCAGCAACTAGGACCTGGGACAATGGGTGCAAGCTCCAGGAAAAGAGATTCCACCTCAACATTAGGAGGAACTTCCTGACAGTAAGAGCTGTTCGGCAGTGGAACACACTCCCTCGGAGTGTGGTGGAGCCTCCTTCCTTAGAGGTCTTTAAACAGAGACTGGATGGCCATCTGTCGGGGATGCTTTAATTGGGTGTTCCTGCATGGCAGGGGGTTGGATTGGATGGCCCTTGTGGTCTCTTCCAACTGTATAATTTTATGATTCTATGATTCTATGATTTAATCCTTAATTCATACTAATCTGGAGTTATAGTAATAGAGCCTCAAATCTGGCAAGCGTAATCCACCACTTTCTCTTGTATCTATTAATATCTGCTATTTTTTTCTGGCCCTCTGCCCAGCCCATATGAATTTTGTTATCTCTTTTTTCCATTCTACAAAGCACTTTTTGTTTGTGATGACTGGGAGTTTCTGGAAAAGGAATATGATTTTTTGATGAATACTCATCTTAATTGTTGTGATATGACCCATCACTGATATTTGCAGCTTCGACCATCTCTTTAGATGTTTTTCATTTTTTTCAAGTGTTGTTATAATTATTCTCAAACAAATCTGTGTTTATTTTTTTTTGTGGGTTTTTCGGGCTCTGTGGCCATGTCCTAGAAGAATTTCTGTGAGACCCTGGGTAGGGAGGAGTGATTCCCATGTAAACTGTGTATTGTTCTGTTGTTGATTGCCACCCCAAGCCCATGCCAATGCCGTCCTGATGCCATGTGCCATTGCGCATTGCATGCAGTGTCAGGACACCCTTCTGGCACAGCGTTCAAACACAGTGCACTGAAAAGGGTGCTGAAGAGCCGCACAGCAGCTCTTACGATGGCCTTTTGCCACCCCTAAAAGGAGCAGCATTTTGCCGCTCTTTTAGGGGCAGCAAAAGGAAGGATTGGGGCTGCAGTGTGGGGTTGCTGCGGCCCTGATCCGCCACTTTCCAGTATGGCCCAGAGCTGCCCATCTGCAGCCCCCCCTTAGTTAGCCAAACTCCAAGATATTTAATCTTTTTTTTAAAAAAATTAAATCCTGTTTTTCACTTAGGGGCTTTGCAAATCAGCCTAAAAGGCTGGCCCTGGAGATGGAATTGGGGTGGGGCAGCTGCACACTGGCTGCCCCAACCCCAGCCCAATGCCATCCTGGTGCCGCGTGCACGTACTCATGGTGTGCAGCATCAGGATGACCTCCCAAGGCAGCATGTAGACACTTTGAGCCAAAAGGGTATGGAAGAGCCAGGGCACTGGCTCTTAGGGCAGCCTTTTACCGCCCCTGAAAGGAGCAGCATTTTTGCCACTCTTTTATGGGCAGGAAAAGGGAGAATCAGGGCTGTTGCATGTGGTTGCCATGGCCCTGATTCGCCACTAGCAGGAGTGGCCCAGAGCTGCCCATCTGCATAGCCCATTTGTTCTCTTTCTTCTACTCTTGTCAATTCTTTGTGGGTATTGCTGTTTTATCCTTATTAATTTTAAATCCAACCAATTCACCAAATTCACCTAAGGTATTCAGAAGTTCTTCTATACATTCATTTGAGTCTTCTACATGTAAAACTGAGGGGCTATGCAGACAGGCAAAAAGAGATGCTTTGAGGGTGACTTGTAGGCATGGTGTTCAGATGACACATGCCTAAAAGTCACCAGGAAAGTGCCCTCTAGCTGTCTTATGCTGAGAAAAGCTGCTCCAAAAAGGAGCCACTTTTTTCTGCTCTATCAACTAAGATGCGCTCCCTCGCATGTGCGTATGTATGCAGAGACACCGGTGCACTAGAAAATGACTGGCTGAAGGGCGGAAATTGAGTAGGCGATCCAGAGCATGCGCCCTATGATGCAGGTTTTAATTTAGAGCACTCTGTGCTTCCAGGTGTGGATGCACCGGCGCAGACATGCTTAAATATTAGAATCCTAACCCTAACCCTAATTGTAACCCTATGCATGTGTCCTAGCAACTGTCCATTATTATGACAATAAATGAATTCTGTTGCATATACACTTGCTATCAGCATGCACAGCAGTTTACATGAAAGAGGCTTTTATGACCTCTTCTGTGCAGGTGTGCATAAGGCCTGCACGCCACTTCTTGGCTTGCTGGGGGGGGGGGGGATGGGCTCCTGGAGTAACATTTGTCTGTGTGTCCTTTTGACCATGTCCCTTGCATGACTACCAGCTGCATATATCCAGTCTGTCCACATAAATCTCCCTTGCATGTACCTGTCCCCTCAACCCTGATCTGTGTGGGACATATTTTATGGAGGACAATGGTGTAGGTGTCTTTTTAGTTGGCAAACTCTTTCCTTTACCCCAAGGTTGGTACAGTCAGACAGTGGCTGTGGGAAAAGACCTGTGTATGGCACCCACTACTTGGGGGAATCCTTGCATTATCTGTGAGTGTATGACAGGTCCTGTGCACGTGCACAGGCATGCCAAGCTCCAGTCACCTTTGTACAGACAAAATGACAGCTAGCCTATGACAGGTCCTGCACAGGTGTGCAGGTATGCAGGAATGTGCTCTTGCGAATGTGCGCATGCCTCTGAGAGAATGAAAAAAAATTAAAGCAGCTACTGCCTGCCCATGCGGTTGTTCTGTCTCCCTTTGTGGCATCCTTGGGACTGGCAGTGCGGTTACTGGGGCTTCAATACAGCCTCGGAAAAGCTGCATTGACTCCCCCCAGTGTGGTTGCTCCATCCTCATTTAGGGCATCCTCAGGGCAGGCGGTGGGGTTGCTGCAGCTTACAGAAAAGCCAGCTTCAGGTCACCTTTTCCTGCCTGTCTGCATAGCCCCTGAGTCATCCACATATGCTTTAAACTTATAACATTGTCCTTTTTTTTTTAAACCTTTGATGTTAATATTATTTCTAATTTGATTATTTAGAATCTCCAATATGGTAATGAATAATAAAGGTGACAAGGGACAACCTTGTCGTGTTCCCTTTTCTATTTTACAAGTTTTTGTTTTTTCCCTGTAAACAATAATTTGTGCCAATTGATTTCTATATATAGTTTCTATCCATTTAGTAAATATTTTTTCTACCTCCATTTTTCTTAAAGTTTCTATCATGAAAGTCCAATTAATGTTGTTGAATGCCTTTTCAGCTTGAATACATATCATTGCCATTTTGCGTTCATTGTGTTTTTCATAGAATTCAATTATATCCAAAATGGTCCTCACATTGTGTTTTAGTTGTCTTCCAGAAAGAAATCCACATTAATCTTTATGAATTGATTCTAAAAGTATTTTTTAAAACCTTTTAGCTAAGATTGTTGTTAATATTTTGTAGTTGCAGTTTAGTAGGGATATCAGCCTATAGCATTTTGAGCTTTTTGGATCCTTCTCTTCTTTTGGAATTAGTGAAATGTTTGCAAAGTTACACCAATTTGGTTTGTCTTCTTCCAAGATTTTGTTATATAATTGTTGCAATGGCTCTGGGCCTCGGCAGACGGCTTATTGAGCCGTCTTGGAGGCCCAGAAGA
This sequence comes from Phrynosoma blainvillii, assembly GCA_026167975.1. Classification (NCBI taxonomy): domain Eukaryota; kingdom Metazoa; phylum Chordata; class Lepidosauria; order Squamata; family Phrynosomatidae; genus Phrynosoma; species Phrynosoma blainvillii. The sequence goes on along the minus strand of JANUYF010000003.1, from coordinate 247,002,960 downwards.
GGAGGAGCCACCGCACAAGTGGCGCTCCTTCCTCTTCCTGAGGTCGCCAGGCAAGCCCCAGTGAGAGAGAGAGGGCGGGAGGAGCCAGGAGGACCAGCGGTGACTTTAAAATCCGCAGCTGATGCCCAGGCAAGCCCAAGTGAGAGAGAGAGGGCAGGAGAAGCCAGGAGGACCAGCGGTGCCTATAAAATCCACAGCTGATGCCCAGGCAAGCCCCAGTGAGAGAGAGAGGGCAGGAGAAGCCAGGAGGACCAGCGGTGCCTATAAAATCCACAGCTGATGCCCAGGCAAGCCCCAGTGAGAGAGAGAGGGCAGGAGAAGCCAGGAGGACCAGCGGTGCCTATAAAATCCACAGCTGATGCCCAGGCAAGCCCCAGTGAGAGAGAGAGGGCAGGAGGAGCCAGGAGGACCAGCAGTGACTTTAAAATCCGCAGCTGATGCCCAGGCAAGCCCCAGTGAGAGAGAGAGGGCAGGAGAAGCCAGGAGGACCAGTGGGGCCTATAAAATCCACAGCTGATGCCCAGGCAAGCCCCTGTGAGAGAGAGAGGGAAGGAGAAGCCAGGAGGACCAGCGGTGCCTATAAAATCCACAGCTGATGCCCAGGCAAGCCCCAGTGAGATAGAGAGGGCAGGAGAAGCCAGGAGGACCAGCGGTGCCTATAAAATCCACATCTGACACCCAGGCAAGCCCCAGTGAGAGAGAGAGGGCAGGAGAAGCCAGGAGGACCAGCGGTGCCTATAAAATCCACAGCTGACACCCAGGCAAGCCCCAGTGAGAGAGAGAGAGAGGGCGGGAGGAGCCAGGAGGACCAGCGGTGCCTATAAAATCCACAGCTGATGCCCAGGCAAGCCCCAGTGAGAGAGAGAGGGCGGGAGGAGCCAGGAGGACCAGCGGTGACTTTAAAATCCACAGCTGATGCCCAGGCAAGCCCCAGTGAGAGAGAGAGGGCAGGAGAAGCCAGGAGGACCAGCGGTGACTTTAAAATCCATAGCTGACGCCCAGGCAAGCTCCAGTGAGAGAGAGAGGGCGGGAGGAGCCAGGAGAACCAGCAGTGACTTTAAAACTATCTGCGGTCGCCCAGGCAAGCCCCGGCTGCAAGGAGAAAAAGAAAGACTATCGCAACAATCACCATAAAAGGATAAAAATTAAAATAGAATAAAATAAAATAAAGATAGTTGTGGGGGAAAAAAGGGGAAAAACAGGAAACATAAGTCGTTAAAATAATTTAAGGTAAACTTCAACGCAGCTGGGGGGAAAAGAGTTTAGAGAAAGGAAGAGACAAAAAAAAACAATTGATAATAATAATATAATAAATCCATATAGAAAAGAAGAATACGAAATAAGATTATACAAGTTTATTAATAGGGAATAAGGAGTGACAACAAAATGTCAGCGCAAGAGGAATTGAAAACACCACCACAAAATGAAAACCATACTGTAAAAGAACAAGAAAAGACAACAGAGATAAATGCCCTACTATTAACAGAATTGAGGAAGATAGGCACAAATATCCAAACGGAAATATTAGCTAACATTAAGGAGGAAATTAAGTGTCTAAGGGAAGAGATAAAACTAGACTTTCAGAAAGAATTACATACACTTAAGGAATCTCTTCTTAAAACAACTGGAGAAATAAAAAATTTGGAAAAAAATATAATAGAGCTAAAGGATAATTTTGAAGAAACAGGGAAAAGAGTAGAGAAAATAGAAGGAAAACAGAGGCAAGATGACAACTACAAGATTAACCTAGAATTACGTATGCAAAGGAAAGCTTTGAAATTACGGGGTGTGGTAGAAGTTGCAAACGAAAATTTAGTTACAAGAATCATACCAGTTCTAGCAGAATTTGCAGAATGGTCAAGCAAACAACTTGACCTTGAAATCGATAATATTTATCGGGTGGATTCTTGGGTTGCGAGAAATAAAAAATTACCACGTGACATCATGATTTCTTTTGTTAGAGAAAGGGTGAGAGACCTGTTTCTGGAATTAAACTTTACTAAAAAAATTGAAATAGATGGGAAAGAAATTAAAATATTTAAAGCAATCCCAAATCAAATCTTAAGAAAGTGCAAAGATTACAATCTGTTAACAGAATTTCTCAGACATAACAATGTTAGATACAAGTGGGGAAAAACTGAGGGGGTTTCCTTTACTTTTGAAGGAGAGAGATTTACTATAAACTCAGATGAGAAGATGAGAGCTTTCTTACTCCAGTATAATTCAAAATTAGAGACGGGAGAAACAGTAGAAGAAAGTAATAAAAGGAGAGGAAAAGAGAAGGAATATAAAACAGATGGAAACGAGGAAATCTAGAAGGAAAAATCTAGATGAAAGGAAAACTAGCTCAGAAGAGATAGATAGACAATCATCTGAGGAAGAAAGCATGGTAGAATCTGACCAAGATTCAGATTCAAATTCTGAAACCAAAAGGATAAAAAGGAAACAAACTCAACTAGGAAACAAAAAAGGAAAGAAAAAGTCAAAAAAACAAAGAAAGAATAAACGGTAAAAAACACAGATAGAAAGGACTAAAAAAAAGGGAAAAAAAGAATTATTAATGACAATAAAGATTCTGTCTTGGAATATTAATGGATTAAACTCTAAAGTTAAACAGAAGAAAGTTTTTCATTATTTAACTAAACTTAATGTGGAGTATATATGTTTGCAAGAAACACACATTAAAGAAAAAGACCATCAAGTATTAGAAATGAAAAAAATGGGAGAGATGTTCATATCATGTGATAAAAATAAAAAAAAAGAAAGGGGTGGTAATTTATACCAAAATGAAAGGAATAGCTAAAGAAATTCTGAAAGACGAAGAGGGGAGATATAGCGATAGAGTTACCCCATAATGAAAAGAAAACTCTATTGGTAAACCTTTATGCACCATCAGAAGACAGAGAAAAGTTTTATAAAAAATTGCATCGCGATCTGGCAAATTTGGAATACGAAGATATTATAATATCAGGGGACTAGAATGGGGTTTGGGACCCATCGAAGGATAGGACTAACTCCAATAGGAAGAAAGGCAACCAAGGTAAACTTCCTCAAACAGCAATGACATTGATGGAAAATTTACACTTAATAGATTTATGGAGATTCTGTAATAATGACACGAGAGATTATACTTACTATTCAAATAGATTCCAAACTTGGTCACGAATTGATTTGGTTTGCTTCTCAAAACAATTGAGTAAAGATATAACAAACATAGAAATTCTACCCAGGACCCTTTCAGATCATTGTGCACTGAGCTTTGGTATAAATACACCACAAAAAGAGTTTAATTGGAAAATGAAAGATCACATCCTTTCCAACAAATCAATTGTAGACAAAATAAGGTATCAATTAAAAATGTACTTCAAAGAAAACACAAACAGAGAGACCCCTGACCATATCATTTGGGATGCAGGTAAAGCTGTTATTAGGGGATATCTCATCCAACAAGAAATCAGAGTAAGGAGGGAAAGACAAGAAAGAGAAAAAGAGATAGTGGAAAAAATAAAAGCTAAGGAAGAAGAACTTAAAAAATCACCTAGAAATTCAGGAGTACACCAAAGAATAAGAGAGTTAAGAAAACAATTGGATCAAACAATCTTACAACAAATAGCAAATAATTTAAAATACGCAAAACAAAAATATTTTGAAAATGCAAATAAAAATGGCAGATGACTATCATATAGAATAAAAAAGCAGAAAGAAAGAAAACTGATTACAAAACTAAAGGAAGGCGAGAAAGATTACACCCAACAAACTAAAATTAAACAAATAACAACTGAATACTTTACGAAGTTATTTAGAGAGGATAAAATATCAGACCACAAGGAAAATAAAATTCAAGAATATTTTTAAAAAGAGCAAATTCCCAAATTTTCAGAAAATCAGAAAAAAGAACTAAATACACCCATATCTAGAGAAGAAATAGCAAAAGCAATAAGAAATTTGAAAGTAAATAAGGCCCCGGGACCAGACGGCTTAACAGCCAAGTATTATAAGACTTTCCAGGAAGAACTGCTAACTCCACTGCACAATATGATAAAAGAAATTGAGAAAGGTTATTACCCACAAACCTGGCGGGAAGCCATTGTAATACTGATACCTAAGGAGGATAGAGATGCAACACTTATAGAGAATTATAGACCAATATTATTATTAAATATTGACTACAAGATATTTGTATCTATAATAGCAGATAGAATGAAACTCGTCTTAACTCAATGGATTAATGAGGATCAAGCTGGCTTCTTACCAGGACGTCAAGTTAAAAATAATACTAGAATAATACTAGATATCTTAGAACATTATGAAAATCATAGGAAAAATAAATTGGGTTTAATCTTTCTCGACTTCGAGAAAGCATTTGACAATGTAAATTGGTTTTATATGAAAGAAATCCTCAGATCAAGCGATATAGGAGAAAAAATAATCAAATGGATAGAGGCCATCTATAAATACCAACAGGCACAAATAGAGGTAAATGGAGAAAGAACAAAATTCTGTACAATAACTAAAGGGACAAGACAAGGTTGTCCGCTCTCTCCACTTTTATTTCTAATGTCTATAAAAGTGCTGTTGAGGAAGATAAGAAAAGATAATAAAATAAAGGGCCTTCAAGTAGGATCTTATAACTATAAAACAAAAGCCTTCGCAGACGATGTTGTAATTATACTAGACGATCCTAAACAAAGTATAGAGAGATTATGTTCTATACTAGAAGAAGCAAGTGAGATCTCTGGCCTTAAGATAAATAAGAAGAAAAGCGGTATTCTAACAAAAAATTTCACTGAGTTAGATAAGAAAGAACTAAGTGTAAAGACAAATTTAGAGATAATCTCCAAAACAAAATATTTAGGAATAATCATGTCAAATAATAACTCGGATCTCTTTACTAATAATTACATTAAAGTATGGAATCAAATTAAGGAAAAGATGAAAACATGGAGATTTTTACAATTATCTTTGTTGGGATGTATAGCGGTGGTACAATCATACATACTCCCTAAAATGCTCTATTTATTTCAAAACATTCCCATATCAATCTCAAATTCGACATTCAGGACATGGTCCAAAGACATTAATGATTTCATATGGCTAGGGAAAAAACCAAGAATTAAAACAACAGTACTACAAGATAAAAAAAATAAAGGGAGGATTAGGGTTACCCAACCTGCAAACCTATTACAATGCAGCAATATTCACATGGATTAAAGAATGGATACAGCTTAAAGACAAAAAATCATTGACATTGGAAGGGGACAACCTAGAAAAAGGATGGCACTGGTACTTATGTTATGCAGGTAATAAAGAGCTTAAGAACTTTAAAAAACACACAATAAGAGGTGCGCTATTTAAAATCTGGCATAAATATAAAGAGTACTGGTATAAAAAAATTCCAAGTTGGGTTTCCCCCCAAAAAGCCTTCTTTAAAACAGAAACCTCCTGTAAAGGAAAATGGCTTACCTACGAAGACATAACTTTGAAATCAAGGAATTATTTAAGTATGAAATCATATATGGATTTACAAGAAGGTGGAACTAAACTACATTGGTTTGGATATTTTCAGATCCGAGAAAGATTCAAAAAAGATTTAGAAGTGAGAGGAATAGAATCTGGGAAAAAAAAGAATTAGAAAAAGCTTTGGTGAAAGGGGAGAATCATCTGATTACGAGATTGTATAAAATGTTATTGGATATTGAATTAGAGCAAGAGACAATTAAAGAATGTACCATAAAGTGGATGCAGGACTTACAGGAGAATATTGATTTATCAATATGGGAAAAGACATGGACAAAAAATTTGAAATTTACTAAGAGTGCGTACTTAGTGGAAAATTTTTACAAAATGATTTACAGGTGGCACTTACATCCTAAAAAACTAGCCAAAATAGGGAAAAGAGAAGAAGGAAAATGTTGGAAATGCCAGCAACAGGATGCAGATTTATTTCATATGTGGTGGTTATGTAAAGTAGCAAAAAAATTCTGGGAGGAAATTCATAAAATAATACAAGCATTATTTACTATCAAAATAGATTTCAATCCAAAATTATTTTTGCTGAATATAACCAAAGATTGTAAAGGCAAACTGAACAAAGAGGAGATAGGGGTAGTCTTATACATGATAACTGCGGCACGGATAATTTTTGCTAGATATTGGAAAAAAGAGAATGAGTACATAATAGAAGAGTGGAAAAAGAAGCTAAAGGACATGATGATGATGGACAAACTGACGATGTTGATTAATGATTAAACAGGCTACGCAACACGCCAGGAAATGGGCTAAAATAGAAAATTATCTGGATGTAATACCATGATAGGAATAGGATATATAATACTATAAGGCTTTAATGAATAAAATACATAATATAAGGACGTTTGGTTTGAAATTATGTTAGAAATTGTGTTTGAAAGTAAGTACACGGTACGAAAATTGATTTTGATTTATTATTTTGATTTCTCAAAACTTGTTGTAAATTTTTAGATTAAAGAATCATATGTTTGAAGGAAAAAAAAGAAACAATAAATTTCTTCAATTAATTTCTTACTATATCAATCAGTAATTCCCTAGAAATCAAATGTGCTTATTTCATCTATTTACAGGTATTTTACTATTCTTACCAATGAGAAATTAACTGCTTACTAACTTCTGGTTACTTCTGGCAACCCCATGCCATGGCCCTGATCCTTCCTTTTGCCACCCCTAAAATGCCCTAAGAGCTGGCATCAAGGCTCTTCCGCACCCTTTTGGCATCGTGTGTCTGCACACTGCATCAGAATGCCACATGGTATGCGTACAGCCACATAGCATCAGGACAGTGTGGGGGTGGGGGTGGGGTAGCTAGCATGCAGCTGCCCTGCCCCAAATCTACCCCCAGGCCTGCCCTTTGGGCTGGTCTGCAATGGCCCTTAGTTAAGATGTCTATAAGTACTCAATAATCTCAATTAATAAGCAAAAGAATATCAATTGATACACAGTTGTTCACTCTATTAATAAAATTGATTGGTAATAAATGAATTTATTAATTAGTTAGTTGATACTATTTACTTGTCCTCTACAATCCTTATTTATTCCAAGGAAAATCCTAAAAAGGAATCACTGAAATCAATATAATCAGCTAATTTAGGAAGAGCAAATAATTAATCTGCAGTCATTCAATCAATCCACAGGTAATAAAAAAAGGAAAAGAAAAAACAAGACATTTGATATTTAACTTCTAAGCAAGCCCAAACCCTTTCTATTATATTCTTTACCCCCAATCTCAACTCTTCTTAACCTCAACAATTGATTAATTATTCTTAACTTCAAAAATTGAGTAGATATCGATCAGTCTTAAGTAACTATAAAAATATCAATTGAAATATATTCTGTAGAGTCAGATAGTATACAAAAGACAATCAATTAATGAACATTTAATAACAATGAACTCAGTAGTTATAAAATTAATTAATAAACCATGGGTGGACAATTAATACAGTTTTTCCCTAATAATAATCAAGTCAAATTAAACTTTTTTTATTATTAGCAATCATTTCTCCTCCTATAATGAACCAGTAGATGGCAGTCCTGCTTCTCTATTCTGTCCTATTCTGTTTCAAAGTACTAATTACATCTTTATTCTAAATTGGCTACGGCTGTTCTTATCTTCCCTCTGTCTTATCTATCTTATGTTTACATTATACCCTCCTGTTCAGCTTCAGTGACCTTGCTAAAGTTAACAATGACTATAGTGGAGCTCCCTTCTATTAACTCCCTTTTATTAATTATTTCTATTGTTTTGTATTATATTATATTATTCTATATCCAATTTAAAAGCTATTATATTATATTTTATTTTCAACCCTTATTCCCTCCTCTTCCTTTCATCTTCTTTCTTTTTTCTCTCTCTTTCTTTAATATCTTCATTTCCTATTGAAAGTCCTTCTGATTTTCTTTCTTCTATATCCAATTTGTGGATTTAGTTTTTATGGGTTTACAGTTTTTTGTTCTTTTTTTCTTTTCTTTTTTATGCCATGATCCTCTGCTTAGCAAGGTTAGCACTATCCAGTTTTTGTAACCTAATACTTAAAATTTATAATCCAAATGTTTAAATTGTAATCTAAATGTACAAGTTCAAAGTTTATACTGCAATGCTAGTCCTTTATAGTCTTTTATGGTCTTGTTTAGTCCATATAAAATTATAATCCCAAACCAAAGGGTCAAAATCCAATCAAGTCCAGTCCTAACAAAATTCTTCTCTCTCGCTCCTACACAGTTCTGTCTCTTTCCAACTTTTTCTCCGTCTCCATCTCTTTTTTTCAATTCAGCTGGAAACTGCTTCTCCATCACCCCCGCTCCTCACCACCAGTGTTTCTCTTTGATAATGTGGTTATTTATACTGTGGGCCATTGCAGACCAGCCCAAAGGGCTTGCCTGGGGGTGGAGTTGGGGTGGGGCAGCTGCATGCCAGTCGCCTCACCCCACCCCCACCCCGATGCCATCCTGATGCTGTGCGCCATTATGGATGGTGCACAGCTTCAGGATGCCCTTTTGGCACCATGTTTAAACATGCTGCACCAAAAGGATGCAGAAGAGCAGCAGCACCAGCTTTTAGGATGGCCTTTTGCCACTCTTTTAGGCAGGGGTAGGCAACCTAAGGCCCAGGGGCTGGATGCAGCCCCCCAAAGCCTTTGGACCAGCCCCAGGCGGGTCCTGCCACCGCCGCCACTTCTGCCCCCCACCGCCGCTGCCGCCACCACTGCCGCCCACCATTATGATATTGATTATTGTTGTTATTACTTGTTCTTAGGGTTTTCTTGGCAAAATCTCCACAGGGATTTTGCCATGGCTTTTCTGGGGCTGAGAGAGTGTGCATGCATATTTTTTAATGTTTTAAAATTAAAAAATATTATTGTTATTTATTTATTTATTTATTTATTTATTTATTTATGGTGCTTTGGCCCCCCAGTTATCTGAGGCACAGCAACCCGGCCCCCAGTTCAAAAAGGTTGCCTACCCTGCCCCAATCCACCACTTCCTGGTTTGCTCTCTGCCGCCCCAAACAGGCTGTGTGCATCGGCCCTGTATCTCTTTTTGATAGTTACCAATTAGTCCATAAAACAAAGTCCTCCCATGAAAGTTGTCTACCCTTCGTTCATTTCTATTAAAGTCTTTTTAAATCATTTTCCAATTATCCAAAGTTTTCTACTAGGTCTTAATGCTCTCTTTGAAATTTAATTCGTTGTTTCTGTTATCTCCCCTTCACTCTCCACTCCCTTCTTCACCCAGCTTTAAACTTCTCCATCTGATCTCAAAGAGTTCAAGTCTCTCTCTATATTATTCTCTCTCCTTGTTCAGTAGAGGTCTCAATGTACCAAGATTTATTACTTACTTTTGTTACTGTAAGAGTCTATCATTCTTTTGTTCTTTTATTCTTCTTCTCTGTTGGAGTTAAAAGTGTTATTTTAGTTAAAAGTTCCCAGGCTAGGAGGAGTGTCTGTTGTGGTTATGGCAGCTCTAGTAACTCATCGGGTCCTTTACCTGGGCTGGAAGATTTCTCTCCTTGCCATTCATAAAGTCCAGATTTTAAGTCTCCAGCAAACCTTGACGATCCTCCTTACTGGGAGGATCTTTGTGTCAATCTAGGATTAAAATTTTGTCAATCTAGGATTAAAAGGCCCAAGTCTACCACCACTTCCACTACTCCCGGAAGAAGCCGTGGCAGTGGTTAGCAGCAGCAGTGGGAGCTGGAGGACCCAGGCAGAGGATAAAAGGCCCTCCTATTTACCACCACCCCTGGAAGAAGCCGCAGCAGCAGCCAGTGGCAGCAGCAGGAGCTGGAGGACTCAGGCGAAGGCCCAAGCTTACCTCCATCTCCACCAGCCCCGGAAGAAGCCGCAGTAGTGGCTAGCGGAGGCGGCAGCGGGAGCCAGAGGACCCAGGAGGAGGACAAAAGGCCTGCCCATTTACCACCACCCCAGAAGAAGCTGCAGCAGCCACCAGAGGCGGCAGCAGGAGCTGGAGGACTCGGGCAGAGGCCCAAGCTTACCACCACCTTTACCAACCCTGGAAGAAGCTGCAGCAGAAGTTAGCAGTGGTGGCGGGAGCTGGAGGACCTGGGCAGAGGACAAAAGGCCTGTCCATTTACCACCACCTCCTGAAGAAGCTGCAGCCATGGCCAGCGGTGGTGGTGGGAGCCGGAGGACTCAGGCAGAGGCCCAAGCTTACCACCCCTTCCACCAGCCTTGGAAGAAGCTGTGGCAGCAGCTACCAGCAGCGGCAGGAGCCAGAGGACCCAGGCAGAGAACAAAAGGGCCACCCATTTACCACCACCCCCGGAAGAATCCGTAGCAGTGGCCAGCGGTGGTGGTGGGAGCCAGAGAACTCCGGAAGAGTCCCAAGCTTACCACAACCTCCATCACCCCTGGAAGAAGCCGCCGCAGCAGCTAGCAGCAGAGGTGGGAGCCGGAGGACCCAGGTGGAGGACAAAAGGCCCACCCAATTACCACCATCCCTAGGAGAACCTGCAGCAGCAGTCAGCGGCAGCAGCAAGCAGCAGCGGCAAGCCAGAGGACTCGGGCGGAGGCCCAAGCTTACCACCACCTCCACCACCCCCAGAAGATGCTGTGGCAGCAGCTAGCAGTGGCAGCAGGAGCCGGGAGGATTTGTGCAGAGGTTAAAAAGGCCACCCAATTATCAGAGTCTGTGGAATTTCTTTTAAGATGACCAGGTTGCACACTCTGGAGCTTATAAAACAACCAAGAAGATGGAGGGTGGCGGGGGAGAGCTGATGGAGGTAACTATAGGAGTAGCAATTGAGGTGGTGTGGGGCACAGGAAAATATGGTGACAACAGAATGGAATTTTGTTACAAAAGAAGGCGGGTTCGATGTTTAAAAGCGATCCCACCTTCAGTTCACTCTGTTGCCCAAAGTAAGTTGGGGAGCTTGCCACAGAACCTTACCTTGCTCCTTTGTAATGCCAGGTCAGTGAAAAATAAAACTCATATTATCCATGGTCTTCTCATGGATGAGGAAGCCGACCTGGCTTGTTTTACAGAAACCTGGCTGGGAGAGGATAGTGCCATCACTTGGAATCAAGCTCTCCCAGCCAGGTATTCTGTGTATGAGCAGGTAAGGGAAAGTGGGTGGCATGGTAGTGGAGTGGGTCTGGTTCACAAAGATATTCTTTCCTTGACTAGGAGACCTATCCGGAAAACAAACCACTTTGAGAGTATGCATCTGAGCATGAAAACTAGGAATAGTAAAGGGATTTTGTTGGTATACCATCCACCCCGTTGCTTAACAGACTCCCTATCTGAGCTGACACAGCTGGTCTCGGAGTTGCTGCTGGAGTTGCCTAGACTTTCAGTTCTGGGCAACTTCAACATCCCACTTGAGACCAGTTTAACAGGTGCGACTTGCCAGTTCATGGATTTTATGACAGGAATGGGCTTATCTCAATTAGTTTCTGGGCCAATGCATTCAGCGGGTCATACTCTCGATGAAGTCTTTAGTACGGAGCAGACATATCCATGGGCAGAGGTAATAATTTCCTGGTCAAAGTTGGACTAAGAGCCACTCTCCACCCCACCCAGGGTATTAGAATGGTTCACCCTCAGAGGCTAATGGAGCCAATTGGATTCCAGAGAGTCTTGGAGGGTTTCTTGTTTGGTAAAGCTGGCAACCCTGTCAAAGCCCTGGTTAACACTTGGAACACCGATCTGACCAGGGCTATCAACACAATTGCTCCCAAGCGTCCTTTCCAACTCGCTCCAAATCATCACCCCTGGTTCACAGAGGAACTTAGGAATATGAAGCAGGTTGGACAATGGCTAGAGTGCACCTGGCTGAAAACTCAATTCTTATCTGATGACTCATCATAGGAACTTTCTTCGTTCCTATCAAGATGCAAACTGTGCAGCGCAGAAATCCTTCTACTCTGCATGTATTGTGTCTGTGGAATCTCATCCAGCAGAACTGTTTAGGGTGGTAAGGGAACTGACACAGGCTCCCCCTGTGCAGAACCCTTTACTTAACCCGATAGCAGTCTGTTGTGACATTTTTAACAACTATTTTGCAGATAAAATCTCTCAGATAAGAGACGACTTAGATGCCGGGATTACAACAGAAGTGACTGATGAGGTGTCCAGTAAACCCGTTTGTAAGATTAGACTGGATTGGTTTGAGTCGGTGAGTACCGATGACATGGACAAGATCCGTGGAAAAGTGAGGAAGACAACATGCTCCCTTGATCCTTGCTCATCATGGCTGGTCATCCAAGGAGGTGAAGCCTTGATGGCCTTTCTTAAGAGGTTCATCAATGCATCCCTTAAGGAAGGAATTGTTCCATCAAGTCTAAAGGAGGCTGTCATTAGACCACTCCTGAAGAAACCTTCCTTGAACCCCCTGGACTTGAAAAATTACAGACCAGTCTCCCACCTTCCATTTCTGAGCAAGGTGATCGAATGAGCCATTGCCTTTCAACTCCAAGTGATCTTGGATGAAACCAATTTTCTAGATACATTTCAAACCTGCTTCAGACCTGGATATGGGGTGGAGGCTGCCATGGTCACTCTGGTAGATGACCTGCACCTTAGCACTGACAGGGGAAGCGTGACCAGTTGGTGCTTTTGGACCTCTCAGCAGATTTTGAAACAATAGACCATGACATCCTCCAGGAGTGCCTGAGAGAGTTAGGAATGGGAGGCACTGTTCTCCAGTGGTTCCGTTCCTTCCTCTAAGGCAGGTTCCAGAGGGTGTCATTCGGGGACAGCTGCTCCTCAAAAACGGAGCTCAAATATGGCATTCCACAGAGTGCCATCCTGTCTCCAATGTTGTTTAACATCTATATGAAGCTGCTGGGAGAGATCATCAGGAGGCATGGGGCAGGGTGTTATCAATATGCTGATGACACCCAAATATATTTCTCCATGTCTCGGTCAGCTGCTATGACAGCAGATGGCAGTTCTCCCCTCAATCAATGTCTTGAAGCAATAATGGACTAGATGAGGAAAAAACAACTCAAGCTGAAACCAGACAAAATGGAGGTACTTTCAGTAGGGGCCCCCAAATTAGGTATTAGGTTGCAACCTCCAATCCTGGGTGGGGTCATGCTCTCTGTTAAGGACTGTGTTAGCAGTCTGGGGGTGTTCCTGGACTCATTGCTTCACAAGACAGATCAGATGAATGCGACAGTCAGGAGCGCCTGTTATCAGCTTCGGCTGATATGCCAACTGTGCCCTTTCTTGGAAGTAAGGGACTTAGAAACTGTAGTAGACACATTGGTAACCTCACGACTCGACTTCTGTAATGCACTCTACATGGGGCTACCCCTATACCTAACTCAGAAACTACAACTAGTACAAAATATGGCAGCCAGGCTGATCACCGGAACAACAAGGAGTGATCATATTACACGTGTTTTAAAATCCCGTCACTGGCTGCCTATTGGTTTCTGAGCACAGTATAAGGTGGTGGTGATGACTTTTAAAGCCCTAAATCGCTCGGGTCCAACCTACCTAAGGGATTGTCTGCTTCCATATAACCCACCCCACACTATCAGGTCCTCTGGGAGGAAGCTACTTCAACCAATAAAAACTAGGTTGACAGTGACCTACCAGAGGACATTCTCTGCTATTGTTCCCAGATTGTGGAACACTTTTCCGGAAGAGATCCATCAAAATACCAGCTTAGATGGCCTTAAAAAAGTCATTAAGATGGATCTATTTCTCCCTGTCTTGATCGTCAGCCTTGAATTCCGATGGCGTCTCTCCTCTTAATGACTGTCTTAAGGCAGTAATGGGCTGGATGAGGAAAAACAGATTGAGATTAAATCCAGACAAAACAGAAGTGCTCACGGTAGCAGCCCCGAAACCAGGAATTAGGTTGCAGCCTCCAAGCCTGGATGGGCTCACACTCTCCACTAAGGACTGTGTTCACAGTCTGGGGGTGCTCCTTGATTCGTCACTTCAGATGACTAGTCAGGTGAATGCGATGGTCAGGAGTGCCTGTTATCAGCTTCAGCTGATGCACCAGCTGCACCCTTTCCTGGAAGTAAGGGATCTTGAGACTGTGGTGCACGTGCTGGTAACTTCTCAGCTGGATTTCTGTAACACACTCTACATGGGGCTCCCCTCGTACTTGGTCCAAAAACTTCAGTTGGTACAAAATATGGCAGCCAGAGTGGTCTCAGGAACATCTCGGAGAGACCACATAACTCCAGTGTTAGAATCTCTTCACTGGCTGCCTATTAGTTTCCAGACCCAGTATAAGGCGTTGGTTATTACCTTTAAAGCACTAAATGGCTTGGGTCCAATTTATCTTCAGAACCGCCTACTCCCATACAATCCTCCCCATGCACTCCAGTCCTCTGGGAGGAATTTGATTCAGCCACAAAAATCTAGGCTGTCTACAACCTCCCAGAGGGCCTTTTTGGTAATCGCCCTCAGATTATGGAATGGCCTGCCGGACGAGATCCATCAGATGACAAGCTTGAACAGCTTCAAAAAGGTTCAGCAGGCCTTTCCTGATTAGATCCCGGCCTCAGGAGCTGTGCCCTTGCCCTTTTGTGTTTCTAATTTGCCTGCTGTTTGATTCTCTTATTGTTTATTCTAATTTATTTTAAAATTTAGCTGGATTTTAATGGTTGTTTAGTTGGGGGTTGGGGTTTTTAGACTGTATTGATATAATTTTAATTGCTGCTATAAGCTGCCCCAATTGTTTTTAACAGAGGGGTAGGGTATAAATAATAATAATAATAATAATAATAATAATAATTATTATTATTATTTCTTGTTTTAACTGATATTTGAATTTAATGTATTTTTAAGGGGGGATTAGTGTGTTTATTTATATGGCATGTTGTTTATTGTTGGAGTAGTTTATGTGTTGATTTTAGATGTAAGCTGCCTTGATTGCTATGGCAAAAGGCGGGGTATAAATAAATTATTATTATTTTTATATATTATTATTATTAAAATTTGGATCAATTTCACTGTGATAGGCAGCAGAAAAGGACAGCAGGCAAATTGTCTCTCTGTTACTGCAACTCCATTACAATCGGAAGTCTGGACATGGAAACTTTTTCTGCCCTGAATCATTATATGTAAGAAAGCTGAAAAATGATTTACATGCAAAAAATAAATAATAATCTGACTGATTCAAACAGTATTGTTGTGGTTTGAAAGGATGTCAGATACTGTGCCTTAAAACATTATAGCATTACAGAATGGTGGGTGTTTTTTAAATGCAATATTCTCTTCTGATCTTTGTGTCACTCATGATGTTCGGAGTTAATTAGTAAATGCTTGGAAGAGAACAGAGTAGAGAGATTTGAACAAGAATTATGCTGAAGGGCTGGTGAGTACTGTGGAGACCTCCTAAATTGCATAGCTTTGGTGAACAGTAAATCTATTTCTTTGTTGCATTTTCAAATTAAGCAGTTTCATTAAGTGTTACATTGATTAACTATACAGTCAACCTGAAGTAAACAACTTTGTTTAAGTATGTTATTTAAAGGTAAACCCTTTATTTATATGAATTTAAAATGTAGTCATAAAAATTGCCAGGAAGTGCTTAAAGCAAACATGTTTCAAAACTATGTATATTATGATTAAAATTTAGTGATATTAAAATGAATCTGAAATAGTTGTGTTTTTTTAAAAAACCAAAACCAAAAACCTGTACCTAACACCACTACAAGACATATATTTCTTCAACTTCACCTTTTCTCAATATTTTAGTGGTAGAAATACTTTTTCAAGAATGTATTTCAGAAACTTAAAAATACAGAGAAAAATATATTTGGCATCTTCATAAGTAATATTTTACCAAAGTCTGTGAGATTCAATTTATCAGAAGCTTATGGTACCTCTGACATCAACACTTAAAAAAGAAGTTATGTTGTAGAATATTAAATTTCTCAATCTTATGTAAAGCCATTGTTGCTCTTTAGAAATTTCATTCAGCTGAGCCATTAGTATTAACAGCCATTCATTGTATTTATCAGACCTTGGTTGTGAACTGGCTGTGCTAGATGTAGGATGGGTGGAAAACCTCTTTCTTAGGCTCTAGAACTAATGTAGGCATTCAAAGGGCCTTTACAGACTTCCAGAAATAGTGCAAATTGAGGCCACTTTAACTGTCCTGGCTCAGTGCTAGGAAATCATGGAAACTGCAGTTTATTGTGGCACCAGAGGTCTCTGACAGAGAAGGCTCAATGTTTCAGAAAAAAAAAATACAATTCCTATGATTCCCTAGCACTGAGCCAGGACAGGGGGGAAGCAGATGGCTAAAAGGGCCGTTTTGGGGGCAAGAAAGGGGAGGGGCAGCCGCACGGTGGGCGCCCCAACCCCTTCCCGAAGGCATCTTCGGAGCCCTGGCCCCTCCGCACGGCCAGAACTCCGACGATGCCTTCCCGCCGCAGCGTTCGCACACGCTGCGGCAGAAGAGTCGCCAAAGGTGCGCCACCAGCCTTTTGCGGAATACCTTTGGCGACTTGTGGAAGGAGCGCTATTTTAGTGCTCCTTCCAGGGGCAGTGAAGGTGCGTCATGGGGCTGAGGTGTGTGGATACCTCGGCCCTGCGGCGCAGCTTCCCTGGGCGGCCCATGGCCACCTGTCTGCTTTCCCCCACAGTTAAAGTGGCCTCAATTTGCACTATTTCTGGCAGTCTGTAAAGGCCCAAAGACACCTTAAACATGAATGTGTGGTGTTACCATAATTGATTTAATATAAAAAACCCTTTGCGGGTCCCTGCCATGGCCCTAGACTGAAGAAGTCCAACTGCCATGGATCCAAGGCAAGCACATCATGTAGGCACCTCAAAGGTAACGTATGCACCTACAACAGTTTGCAGATCAAAAGGGCCAGGCCTAGGAGCTGCAAAGCAAGACATTCACACCTAGGAGATTTATGAGTACCAGCCAGGTTGTGTCCAGCTGATAAGGAGATAACATTAACATCCCATCTCCTCTCCTTGGAAATTGTGTACTTCAAAAAGTAGTAATCTGAAATCCTTTGATATACAATAGCAACTCTTTGCCTCAGGCTACATTTAAGGGTATAAAAGATCTCCAAAATCTCAGGCACATTGGGTCTGGTTAGATTTCATGGTGGCATTGTGCCACTGTGAACTCTGACTTGGGTCCCACCTCTTCCCATTGTCCTTTCCCTTTCATAATGATTGAGTCTATCCATCTTCATTCATCGTTGGAGCAGCTTCCTTCAGGTAATTATCACCATTAGAAAGTCTTATATTTCCTCTCCAAGCTAACTACTATATTCCTGAGTTCTTGTGTGTATGAGTAAATGTTAGATTGTCTTTTGTATGTCTGAATCTCCAAATAAATCACAGGTTCATTGGAAAGCTTTGCCTCTACCAGTCTATTCCCTAGCCACCTCTGTAAACATAGGATAAAAGATCCCATTGAAGACTTGGACTTTAGTAATTCCCCAGATTCAAGTTCTTCTTACAGTGGTGCCTGGGTTTCCCCATCCATGTAGAAGTGTCTTGCTTTGGAATGAAAATTAAGATTTGCTTTAAGGAAGTACTGCAAGAAATGCCATGCTGCCCCTATACAATAAAATCAATGTAACAAATGGGTTGGGAAGGTAGATTTTGCAGCTGCTTTATCTTATCATCTGCTTGCAATTGTATGTGAAAGAAAGGGGGAGGAAACTCAATTCATGAGTAAGGACCATGTATATTTCAAAAATAGGTCTGCATAGAACATATTAAGGATAAGCTACAGCTGAGGAAACACTCATTATGTTCAGGTGAGCAAGCCTGCCCTGGCCTACTTGAATCCAGAAAGACTCTTGAGTCAAATGGGGCAACCCGACTCTCCAGGCCAGCCCCGTTGCTGGGGGAAGAAATATTGGGGTGTAGAATGGGCTCCTTGCACAGCTGGGGTTAGTTTGGCTCCCAGGAGGCACTGGGAGCATCTTCCAGGGCCAGGATTGGTTGCCCAGGTTGCTGGGGGCAGGTCTTCCAGTAGCCATTAGGGATTACAAGTCCCAGTGACCTTTGTGACTGGAGGTCCCACTCCTAGCCCTGGCCAGCGGCCTCTATTATTGGATAAGAGCCCGGGAGGGGTGGGATTTCTGCCTGCTGCCATCCAGGATTGGCTAGTGGACCTATTTAAGGTCATGCAGGTGGAGTGGATGGTGCCATTCCAGCCTGGCTCTTCCCACTCTCCCCCTTGAGTTGGGACATGGATTATGGGTGCTGTCACAACTTTTTAGGGTTGATAGCATGGGCCATGTATCTGGTGGACATGGTTTTCTGTACTGCGGGCACAAGATCGGGAATCTCACAATGACCCAGGGTGCTGGGAACGGTGAGGTGTTGCCATTGTGGGGGCAACTCCTGAACAGTGTCCCCCAATGACAAAAGGGTGAAGATGCTAGCATGCAATCAGTTGGTAACCCCTTCTGTCATCCCGAAGCCAGCAGTGACCGGGCTACTTGGTTCATCAAGCAACAAGAGGTTTGGTCAATGCGAGATCCAGACCTGTGCATTCAGGCCACCCCTATCTGTCAGCTGTATTCAATAAAGTTTTGGCCCTTTTCTCATCAACTCTGTGTGCTAGTGTTTCCTTCTTGCGACATCTTCTTGTGACATCTTGCTACCCTTCCCTGCAAAGGAAATTTCCACTTAATAAACACTCTGCTAAGGGCAAGGATGCATACCCAGTGCACACTGACATGATTAGGAGTAAATGAATACATTTTTATTTTATTTTATTGCTTCTGCTAACTGCTTGTGGTGAGATCTGCATTCACAGACAGTCTAGAGGTTTCATATGTTTTAAGATGAGAAAGTACTCTTGCACATGCAATGTTTGTATTTTTGAAGATGACTTAAGTGTTGTTGGAAAACTATGAGGTATTCTCAAGGGAAGTTACTTTTCTGTTGCTAATAGATTTGGATTTTATTTTTTTTTTTGGTTGTTATTAACTGCCTTCATGTTCATCTCGACCCATGGCGACCCTATAGATGAGACATCTGCACACACACACCCGGCCTCTACTGCTCTGCCCAGCCCTTGCAAACTCATATTCATGGTCTCTTTAATAAAGTCCATCCATCTTGCATGTGGCCTTCCTCCTTTTCTACTTCCCTCCACCTTTCCTAACATTATTGTCTTTTCCAATGATTCATGCCTTCTCATGATGTACCCACAGCATGGCAGTATGTCTTGTCATCTTAGCTTCTAGGGATATCTCTGGCTTGATCTGTTCTAGATCCCATTTGTTTGTCCTGTTAGCTGTCCATGGAATCCTCAGCACTCTTCTCCAGCACCACATCTCAAATGAGTTGATTTTCCTCCTATCTTCTTTCTTGATTGTCCAGCTGTCACATCCATACATAGTAATAGGGAATATGATAGCTTGTATGATCTTGATTTTGTCCTGAGTTGTATGTCTTTGCATTTTAGGATGTTTTCTAGTTTTTTCATAGCCCCCATCCCCATTCTTAATCTTCACCTGATTTCCTGACAACAGTCCCCATTCCGATCAATATTTGATCCCAAATATGAGAACTCTTTTACTATTTCTATTTCCTCATTGTCTAGTTTGAATGTGTGTAAGTTCTCTGTGGTCACTATTTTTGTTTTCTTTATGTTCAACAGTAAGCCTTCCTTTGCACTTTTTTTTTTTAAATCTTCCTTAGTAGGTGTTCGAGGTCTGTGAGGTTTTCTGCTAGTATTATGGTGTTGTCAGCATATCTCAGATTGTTGGTATTTCTTTCTCCTATTTTCCCTCTTACCTCTTCCATGCTTGCTTTTCTTACAATATGTCCTGCATATAAGTTGAATGTGTAGGGTGATAGGATGCAGCTCTGTCTGATTCCTTTGCCAGTTGGGAACCATTCTGTTTCTCTGTGTTCTGTCCTGGCAGTAGTGTTTTGTCCTGAGTACAGATCCCTCATTGGGACTGTCAGATGGGTTGGCATTCCCATGTCTTAAAGGGCATTCCATAGCCTTTTATAGTCTATGCAGTCAAAGGCTTTGCTATAGTCTATAAAGCACATGCTGATTTTCTTTTGGAACTTTCTGCTAAGCTCCATTAGCCTTAGGGGGGTTGCAGACTGTCAGAAATAGTGCAAATTGAGTCCACTTTTAGGGTTAGGGTTAGGGAATCATGGGAATTGGTTTTTGTTTTTTTTCTGGGACATTGAGCCTTCTCTGTCAGAGAGCTCTGGTTCCACAATAAATTACAGTCCCCATGATTCCCTAACCCTAACCCTAACATTAACCCTAACCCTAAAAGTGGACTCAATTTGCACTATTTCTGGCAGTCTGCAACCCCCAATAGTATATTTAAAATGTGGTTCCTGTTGCCTCTTCCTTTCCTGAACCCTGCTTGGACTTCTGGGATTTCTCTCTCCATGTGTGGTTGGAATCTATATTGTATTATTTTGAGCATAATTTTGCTTGCATGGGAGATTAGTGCTATGGTTCTATAGTTGCTTCAGTCTCTTGTGTCTCCTTTTTTGTTTTTTTGTTTTTAAACTTTATTGAATTAAAAACACAAACAATATACTACATTCATAACATCCACTAACTAACATAAAAAACTACTCGAAACAAACACAATCACAAACACCCTAAAATCACACAAAACTTCCTAGACTTGACGTCACTTGCAATTTAGCCCGATTTAATATTACTTCCGATAAGAAACCATACTTCTTATTTGATATGTCATACGTTATATACTCGTGTAACTCTATATAGATCATTTCCCCCTCTATTTAACCTACTCTCGTTTTCTTA
This sequence comes from Phrynosoma blainvillii, assembly GCA_026167975.1. Lineage (NCBI taxonomy): Eukaryota > Metazoa > Chordata > Lepidosauria > Squamata > Phrynosomatidae > Phrynosoma > Phrynosoma blainvillii. The sequence continues at coordinate 246,982,205 of JANUYF010000003.1, read as the reverse complement.
CCAACATAATAAACAGTGCTTCTGATACTTTATTTATCACTACCCAACTACAATTTACTCTATACCCGTCATATTTACCAACTCCCCTGTTCATTTCCAATATTCTACCAGTGCCTTCCAATTCTTCATAAACGCCTCCTCACTCTCCCCTCTGAATAATTTAGTTAATTTATCCATTTCCATAATTTCTAGAATCTTCATCATCCATTCTTGTGTCAATGGTACCTCCTTCGATCTCCATTTCCTAGCATATATTATTCTAGCCACTGTTGTTAAATTGAAAATCAATTTAACATATTTTCTTTCTAATCCTTGATCCAAAATTATACCCAATAAAAATGTCTGAGGATTCTTTTTCAACTCCATTTTTAATTTTTTTCCATTATTTGTATAATTTTATCCCAGAATTCTCTTGCTTTTTTACAACCCCACCAAAGGTGATAAAAGGATCCACTTTTCTTCTCACATTTCCAACATTGAACATCTTTAGTTTTCCCTATTTTGGCCAATCTGTATGGTGTCAGATACCAATGATATTGCAATTTTAAAAAAAATTCTCTAATATGACTACTAAGTGTATATTTTATCCATTTCCGCCAACATTTCTCCCATTATTCTAATTCGATGTTGTGACCAAAATCTTGCGCCCACTTTATCATATGTGGCTTTATCCTATCTTTCTCTAATTCAATGGCTAACAAAAATTTATAAAATTTAGATATTTTGTGATCAGAATCTGAATTAACAATTTCATCAAATTCTTTGTCCAAAACACCTATCTTTTTGTTTCTTTGATTTTCTTTTGGAACTTTCTGCTAAGCTCCATTAGCCTTAGGGGGGGGGGGGGTTGCAGACTGTCAGAAATAGTGCAAATTGAGTCCACTTTTAGGGTTAGGGTTAGAGAATCATGGGAATTGTTTTTTTTTTTTCTGGGACATTGAGCCTTCTCTGTCAGAGAGCTCTGGTGCCACAATAAATTACAGTCCCCATGATTCTCTAACCCTAACCCTAACCCTAAAAGTGGACTCAATTTGCACTATTTCTGGCAGTCTGCAACCCCCAATAGTATATTTAAAATGTGGTTCCTGTTGCCTCTTCCTTTCCTGAACCCTGCTTGGACTTCTGGGATTTCTCTCTCCATGTGTAGTTGGAATCTATATTGTATTATTTTGAGCATAATTTTGCTTGCATGGGAGATTAGTGCTATGGTTCTATAGTTGCTTCAGTCTCTTGTGTCTCCTTTTGTTGTTGTTGATGGGATGTATATTGCTTGCTTCCAATCTGTTGGCCATCGTTTTGTTTGCCATATCTGTTGACATATGTTGGTTAGCACAAGAGCTGACTCTGTCAGTGTGGATTGCAGCAGTTCTATTGGTGCATCATCTGTTCTTGGAGTCTTGTTTTTTGCCATTTCTTTTATTGCATCTTCATATGGCTCTTCATCTTCATATGGCTCTTTGCTCCATGTGTCCTTCATTTTGTCATCTCTTTTGTATAGTTTTTCCTGTGTATTGCATCCAGCATCTTTATATTCCTTCCTGGTCTTGAATTATGTTGTTTTTATTGTTATAGAGTGCCCCAGTCCTTGGTTTGAACTTTCCCTTGATTTCTTGACTCTTGTAGTATAGAACTCTCATTCTTCCCTTTTTGTTGTTGTCTTCTATTTCTCTACATTTGTTGTTGTAGTAATTTACCTTATCTTTGTGCACTAGTTGTTGTACTGTTGTGTTCATGTTTCTTAGTTTATTCCTATCCCCTTTTTGTTTTGTTCCTCTCCTTTCTTTTATTGCTTGTAGTGTTTTATCTGTCATCCATGGTTTCTTCACTTTCCTTTTGTCTGTTGGAAGTGTCTTTATGCATTCTTCTTTTATTATGTCCATGGCTTCAGACTAAAGTTCTTCTGGTTCACAATCTATTATATTTAGTATTGCAAATCTGTTCCTTATATTGTCAATGAATTCCATGGAAATGTTGTTTAAATCATATTTTGCTATGATGACTGGCTTTGTTCCCTTCTTGAGCTATACATTTATTTTTGAAATGAGGAGTTCATGATCTGTACCACAATCAGCACCTGGTCTAGTCTTGGCCACCAGTATAGAGCCTCATCATCCTTTACTTCCAATTATGTAATCTATTTGGTTTTTGTGTTGGCCATCTGGTGATGTCCATATGTATAACCTTATCTCTGGCTGTATTAAAAATATGTTTGCAATGAATAGGTTGTTGGCTTCACAAAAATCTATCAACGCTCACCTGCTACATCCTAGACCAAATCTGCCTACCATTTTTTATTCTTCTTTACTTCCAATTTTGCATTCCAATCGCCAATGATCAGCTTGACATCCTTTGTTGGTATGTTGTCAATTTCTTCCTGTATTCCTTCGTAAAATCTATCAAATTCTTCTTTTTCTGCTTCAGTGGTTGGTGTATGTACTTAATTTATGGTGATAGTCATAGGTTTCCCATGGAGCCTTATTGAGATGATTCAGTCTGATTTTGCATTGTGTCCTCTGACTATTTTTGCAACATCTTTTCTTAGTATTCTTCAGTTTCAGTATTAATAAAGAAAAACTATTTACACTCTCACTGAAACACAGAAGCAAAGAACAAAGAAAGAGAGCAGAAGAGGAAGAGACATATGCTGTGTGCTCAGGTTATTTATAGACACTTTCCATGCAGCCTCAAAACCCAGCCTCTTCCTGTGATTCTTTCCTGTGTCCCATTTCACACAAACAGTAGTTCCTACCAAACATGATGATCTAATATGTTTACATCTTGCCTTCATGTTCCTAGACACACTATGACCTTGACTACCTCCTACTTTGTTATTTTGTATTCCAGCTCCAGGCAACTTTCCCAGCTAGCTATAGAAGTGACCTGTAGTTCCCATATTGTCATTTCCCCACATCTGTACATTTTCACACAAGTTATATTTTCCAACAACAGCCACACCATTTCTTCTTGTCTTTTCAATCCCTCAGTAGAACACTGTTTGGTTGTCTGATTCAAACTGGCCCATTCCTGTCCATTTTAACTCACTCCAGTATTGCTATGTTCATGCATTGCATTTCCATTTTCACTATGGGCCTTTGCAGACAGGTGGCCGTGAGCCGCCCTGAGAAGTGCAGGTTTGGGGCCAAGGCTGCTCCATGCCTTGGCCCTAATCCATCCTTCTGCCAGCCCTGGAAAGAGCACTAAAATAGCGCTCCTTCCAGAGCGGGCAGAAAGGGCACCAGAAGAGCCGTTGCGCAGCTCTTCCACATTTCGTATAGCTCAGCCCGTGCAGAGGATAGGCCGGGAGGATGTCATTGGAGCACTCGCTGTGTGCAATGGTGGGCACTCCGATGATGTCCTCGGGAAGGGGTTGGGGTGTCCGGTGTCCGGCTGCCCCTCCCCTTCCCTGGCTCCAAGACAGTGCTTTGCACCGTCGGCAGAGCACCTTTGTCTAGCTTCCCTTGGCTCATGCTTCTCACATTCCATGTCCCTATTTTATGTGTGGTGCTGCTTCTGCTGGGGTTTGTCTTTCTGAGAGTGTTTACTCCTTGCTTCTTCATTTTTTGTTGCACTTAGCTGCTCTTGCATTTTCTTTTAGTTTCTATTTCTCTGTTAGTGCTCTTGTCTTGCCTGTGTGACCTGTATTACCTGTATGTTCCTGGTCTCCATATAGGGAAGGGATTGGTCTTTGGTTGCACTGATATCCTTCTTAACTGACAACAGAAATACCATCTGAGACAAAATATAGGCCTATGACATTTCATCACTTTTCTTCTCCTGTATGATTTTAACACTTTTGCTTGGTGAAGAAGCCAGTGAAGCTTCAAAAGTTTTCATGATATAATTTCTACATTGTGGTTGGTCAATAAAGATGTTATTCTTTTGTGAATTTGGGATTATGTTGTATAACATGTTTGGGGGTACTTAGGGGGGAGGAGGTTCCACATACCTCCCCAACATTTCACAGATGACAACCAGGACAGATGTGGCTAAGTAAGATCAGAGTGTGGTCAAAATGGCAAAAAAATATTATTGAAGAAAAACAGAAAACCTAGGAGTGATAGCAGCAGTTTGCCTTTGCCTGACCCTATTTAGAAGAGCAACTAGCCATCCTCTCCTCTCCCCTATGTCGAGTTATTTGATCACAATCTGCTTTACACTTTGAACTCAGTTTGCAGCAACTGAAATAAGATGAGGACAAAGTGGGAAAGTGTGAAGAGGAGAAAGAATGAGACATTTTAAAAACAGCTCAAAAATGGGGCAAAAGAGGATTAATTGGGACCATTTGAGTGTGTGGTCCAAAACACACTGCAGGAATGATCCAGTTTGAGACAACTTTAACTGCTCTGGCTCATTACTAAGGAGTCCTGGGAATTGTAGTTTATTGTGACACCAGAGTGCTCTGACAGAGAAGGCTAAACATCTCACAAAACTACAGTTCCCAGAATTCTCTAGCATTGAGCCAGGGCAACACCGGATTATTTATGCAGTGTGTTTTGGACTCATGATTGGCAAGTTGGGACAAATTGAGTGTATGATCCCATTATCCCTGGCAAGAGTTTGTCATGCATTTCTATCTCATTCTCCAACAGACAGGCACTTTGCAAAGAAAGGGAGCCTCCCATTGAGTGCTCCCAGCCATCTTTAAACACAGAGAGAGAGAGAGAGAGTTAAGAGAGAGAGCTAACTCATGTTCTCAGGAAAACTAATGCTTTAAGAAGCATTTAAGGAACATTTTTTCTCATCACAACCAAGTTCTAAAGCTTTTAATGTGTTATCCAGTGAGACCTCATAGGGGCTGGCTTCTAAATCCTTTTTCCTTTCCCATTCCAGTTCCCAAGATGCTAACAACTGTTCATTCAAGCTTCCCTCCCTCCCCCACCACTGGATAACCAGAATGCACTCTCATCTCATGCATTCTTGCATGGTACAGAAAGATGTGGAATGCTTTCTTCTGTTCTTGTCTTTTAATGGTGGGTTTCAGCCATTCTTTTAGAAAGTGTCACCTTTTGACATCATACCTTTATTTCAACATCTCCACTTTAAAGGGTTCCATGTACTATGAATCCTGTCAATTCATGTAAATTTTTATTGAATTATCACATGATAAGAAGCAAAAAGTTGGGGGGGGCAGTAATAAGAGATGATAAATATATATTGCAAAAAGCACCAAAATATCACTGATATTTAGCTATACTTATTTTCATGGCCTTCAAATTCATTGTGTGACTAGGAAAATGGGAGCACTCTATGCAACAAAAAAGAGCACAGCTGAATTTCTACTGATCTTGCTTCTGTTAACATGATTTTATTGTGTTTCAGTGTATGACTTCTAATGGATTCTTAATAATTACGACAAATGACAGACAGAATACAAGATACAGCAATAAGAAACAGTTATGTTGTTGACTGCAGAAGCTTGGAGCTGGATGTTGTTGGTCCTCCTGGATCCTTCAGCAGCATTTGATCCCATTGATCATGGTATCCTTCTAGGTCATTTGGCTGATAAGGGGTTTGGGTCATTGCTTTGCAGTGGTCCCAGTTTTTCTTGGTTGAGTTGGTACTGGGGGAATGTTGATTATCCTTTTTGGCCTTTAGCCAGTAGAGTTCCACAGGGGTCAACATTTTTCACCACTCGGTGAAAACATTTTCCACCACTCAGAGAGTGGTGGAGTCTCCTTCCTTGGAGGTCTTTAAGCAGAGGCTGGATGGCCATCTGTCGGGGATGCTTTGATTGGGAGTTCCTGCATGGCAGGGGGTTGGACTGGATGGCCCTTGTGGTCTCTTCCAACTCTATGATTCTATGATTCTATGATTCTCTTTCAAATATCTGCATGAAGCCTGTGGGACAGGTCTTCCAGAGCTTAGGCATTGCATGTAGTAAGTATGCTGATGATACCCATCTCTCTCTCTCTCCTTTATAATTGAGGCCACAGAGGCTGTGGTAGTTCTGAATCATTGTATGGATGCAGTAAAGAACTGGATTCAAGTGAACGGACTGAGGCTCAATGCAGACAAGACAAAAGTGCCTGGCAAACAAGGCTCTATTGTGTGTCCTAGTACCTTCAAAAATTAGGTTGGTGGGCACACATAACAAGGCTTTTTCTGTAGCAGCACCTTGACTGTAGAACTCCCTATATTAGAAAATTAGGCTGGCCCCATGTCTTTTAAGTTTCCAGCAGGCAGCCAAACAATGCTGTTCTGGATGTCATTCAATGTTTAAAATTTGTTTTAATTATATTGAAACTGATTTCTAAGATTGTTTTAGACTGCCTTTATAGGTTTTAAAATAGTATTTAAATATATTTTTTAAGTATCTTTGTATTTTTTCATTGGTTTTTATTTGTTTATCACCTTGGAAGCCCTTTGGAGTTGGGAGGTGATACAGAAATATTAGTTTTCTTAAATGTATTTGCACACATTCTGCAATCTAGCTATTGCATTTTTTGTACAAGAAATAAATTCTCATTCCATATAGAATAGTGGAATAATAACAATCTTGGGGGGAAATAGTTACCTTTTAAGATGCCTGTGAGGAGGCACTGATCTTTGAGGATTTGAACAATTGGCATCTGTGTGGTCATAACTAGGCTATCATTTGGTAATTGTCAGGGGGAGATATAGCATGCAGGTGAACACCTATAGCACCCACTTGAGGTGAACGTTTGACCTCTAGAACTACCTCTTTAGGTCATGTGACTAAAGGGATAGTGAAAGAGACCTTCCTTGGACCTGACCTGAGATATAAACTCTTGCTTAAGTCCTGTAAGTTAAGAGGAGAAATCTCAGGTTGGCTGGATGGGGAGAAACCCAACTATGGATTATCCATGGGGAATCAGGTGTTTCACCAAGGGAAAACTGAGAGGGTTGTTTGGTAAAAGGACTGCTGGTCTCAGCTGCTCCTGCACTAGGTTGCTACTGCCATTTTGCAGATATCATAGAAAAGTGGTCCATTTTATAACCCAAACCTGTTGTCTGGTCTCATTATTTCCAAGTTAGTCAGCAATTTCTGATCAATTTCAGGATTTACCTATTTTTTAATGAGTGTTCCAAAATAAATAATTTAAGTTCTCAAGAATATTTATATGTGTTATGTTCTATACACCATTTATTCTTTTAATAATTGTATCTAAGAATGTGCAGAACTTTGATTCTGTGGTTGCTTTAGATTTCAAAAAGAACTAGAAGTGCAGAACCATGAATTCAAGTCTCCCTCCATCAATGTTCAGAGAAGATAAGTACAAATCTCTTTTGCTTAATAATGACTAATGCATCATCTTCCTTTGATGTGTACCTAATAGGAAGTGTCTAGGTATAAGCTACCACATATCTATAAGTTAAAAAAGAGATGCAAATGAAAAGCCAAAGAAAGTACATCTCTTTGGGGAAACGGAAATGGAGCTGCAAAGATGTTACCTAATGCATGAGTTATAATACAAAGTCAAAAGGATGTGAAAACAAATAAGAAACACTTGGAAGTAGAATTTAGAGTTCATTATAATATGTTTAATGAAAGCTAATTTAGAAAAAGCTATGCATTCTGCTGAAAGATTTATTAATATAAAGCTACTAAATGCCAATTCTGGAACCACAGTGCATATTGCTATGGGGGAACTGAATTTGCTGGGCCAAAGGGCAAGGAAGCTTGAGCAAAAGTTATAGCACACAGTGTCATGGTGTACATTTAAACCTAGTCCTCTTCCTGTACAGGCCTTTTTCTCTGTACCGGCTCCCCTATTATGCCCTTCCCCCAATTCTGTGCAGCTTTAGTGGTCATCCTAGGAGGCCAAGTAGTAATTTGGGGTCATTTGTGCTACACGGGGGTGATGGTGGTGGTGTTTCTCCCCTACTGTGTACAAATTAATCAGTGCTTGACTTAAGTTGTATTGGGTGCTGATCTGCTTTAGAATGGGTCAATAGGTCACAAATTGTTAGGGATTTTGGGTGATTGAGATTAGGGGCACATTGGTCTCCTTTTCAGAGACTAGCCAGTCCAGAGACTTGCATTCTAGGGTATTCTTTGGAACCCATGTACAGGAGATGACTGGGTCTTTATAGTTAACCATCAGTAGCTGTCCAGAACTTTGAGGCAGTGGGAGGAGATGTTTCTTGGGAAGCCGTCATTGGGCCACAGTCTTTTAAAGGGGGGTCTAAAACTCCTTTCTCAAGGCCAATCAAACACCCATGGGCTATCTGCACCATGCATGTCAAGCCATGTAGTGCAGTTATTTATTTTGTCACCTCCACACCATATATGCACACCATCTCACAAATACACTGCCTGTGACCTCTAATTGAATTCCCACCCAGATGCCATTTCATTGGATGCCTGCCCATATGATTGGCCACAGAGTCACATGTGCAATGCACCACCTGTACCCCAGCTCCTTTTTTCTCCAGTTTTTAGCCCCAGAGCATGGTTTTTGTTGCTTTCCTCCCATTTTTGCCTTGTGCATCATCTAAACACCCTGCCTTCAAAGTGGTTAGATGTTGCTTTACTTTGCTAGTGCAGACTATGTCATAGTGAAGCTACAGGAGAGGGATGTAACTGATGCTTCATTCCTTTCTGTAAACTGGAATTATTCACCTAATTTGACAGGTTTGGGGCTTCTGATTTGGGGTAGGTTGCCACTCCACATCAATTTCCCCCTGCTGATTCTCACTGAATTTAATAAATTGTAACCCTAGTACAATCAAGCCTTTGTGTTGTCTTTATTTCCTCTTTCTCTCTGCATCTGCAGTAGATGTAATCTGGAAGAGTTTTCACATAAACTATATCTGCTAATAACATCTAGAATGGCCAATTATGAAAACATAATCTTAGATTAAGAAATATATGTGTGTATCTGTACGTATATCAGTCCTCTTTAATGTAAAGGATTTTTTTTTAGTCTGTATAATTCCTCAGTGTGATTTCTAATGCCAGAAGGGACATTATACTTTATCACATAGTATGAAATTGATTGATGTAGATTGATTGGACATGAGGTGAGACACTTAATTACTCAAAACTGGATGCATAAAATGAGTAAGAGTGAGATGAAAGAGTTAAAAGAATTAGAATTTTGTTAAGAGATGTGGAAATACTAGATATTCCTCTTAAATCAGGAGAAAAAAGAATGGTAAGTAAAAAAAAAGGGACAGATTGAAGTAGAACTGTATAATTAGTCTGTATAATTCCTCAGTGTGATTTCTAATGCCAGAAGGGACATTATACTTTATCACATAGTATGAAATTGATTGATGTAGATTGATTGGACATGAGGTGAGACACTTAATTACTCAAAACTGGATGCATAAAATGAGTAAGAGTGAGATGAAAGAGTTAAAAGAATTAGAATTTTGTTAAGAGATGTGGAAATACTAGATATTCCTCTTAAATCAGGAGAAAAAAGAATGGTAAGTAAAAAAAAAGGGACAGATTGAAGTAGAACTGTATAATTAGTCTGCATAATTCCTCAGTGTGATTTCTAATGCCAGAAGGGACATTATACTTTATCACATAGTATGAAATTGATTGATGTAGATTGATTGGACATGAGGTGAGACACTTAATTACTCAAAACTGGATGCATAAAATGAGTAAGAGTGAGATGAAAGAGTTAAAAGAATTAGAATTTTGTTAAGAGATGTGGAAATACTAGATATTCCTCTTAAATCAGGAGAAAAAAGAATGGTAAGTAAAAAAAAAGGGACAGATTGAAGTAGAACTCATAGTAATGATCATGAAAAGGGTATGGCATTGTTATAATACTAGCTAACTAGCCAACTAACTAACTAGCATCTATGGCATTAAATACACACAAACATCAGCCCTTAGTGTAGTTGTATTCTGGTTACATGGTTAGTCTTAATTAGTGAAGAGCTAATCAATTCATGAAGAGCTAATTCAAAGAAGGCAATGCATGGCAAATTGGCTACATCAATTATTGAGGTCTATATGTAATAGTGGAACTATCCAACATTCCTTTTGCTACATACAGTATGTAACTACTTTTAGAAGTTTCTTTAATTGAATTGTTGTGTTCCTTTACTGATATTACTGCATATTGTGTTGATCCTTATGGGCAATGATGGGAATATTTATTCATTTCACAGAACTAGGACATGGCAGGATAATATTTAAAAAAGTGTTACACAGAAAGAGATAGATTGAAATCACTTATCATTTCCATAGGACACATTACCTCCTATTATCTCCTGTGGAGCAAAGAAGAGTGATGAAAAAAGAGTTGTATTGTCTGATGTGCATAAGCTGCTGTTCAAAGGTTGTATATGGTAAGTGGTGAGGAGTACTAAAGCAATTTCACATACATTAAAAATTCAGCAGATTTTCTGAATTTAAAGTAAAGATTCTGAGAAAAGCTATTAGCACATGCAATTCTAAATATCAAAGTTTATGATTTTTTTTCCATTGTAATGTTCTTCTTGGTTTCAATAGGAAGAAGAATAGATGAGAATCAATAAGAATATTTGCAGGAGAATATTGGGCTGGATGCAAATTTAGGGCCTCGGCAGACGACCAATAAGGTCGTCTCCGAGGCAAGGAAGAGGAGGGGCAGCCACACGAGCGGTGCCCCTTCCTCCTTCCGAGGTTGCCCTCGGAGCTGCTGGCCCTCCGCACAGCCGGTGCACTGAGGGCAACCTCCCGCCGCAGCGTCCTCACACGCTGTAGTGGAAAAGCCAGGGAAAGTGTGGCCGACGCGTTTAGGGTGCACTTTCCCTGTCTTCTGAAAGGAGTGCTGATTTTGCGCTCCTTTCAGAGGCGCCGACGGTGCACCACGGTGCGGCTGCCACGGTCCCGCGGTGCACCATCCCAGGGTGTCCCCGACGCCCTGGTCTGCTTCCCCCCTTAGTCAGAGTGGATGAATTGAAATCAATAGGAGTTCACCTAGAAGTTCATCATGCCTAGCTTAATTCCCACTGATTTCAGAGTGCCTGTTCTAGATACTAAGTATGATTAATTCTATCATGATTTTGAGACAAAGTTTTAAATATAATAACCAGTATATAAATTGAATAAATAAATAAATAGATCTACAACCTCAAATATGGAAGCATGCCATTCCCTTACCACTGTTCTGCTCAAAATATCCTTCTCCACCCTGCAAAAAGCAATTTATTTAATTAATTTTGAAACTGGCATCAGGACTCTTACCTGGCTTCCAGTGACTTTCTAATTGCATTAATAGAATCCTGAATAAATTTTGCTCATATAACTAGTATTATTGGCAGTCTTTTTGCAAAAAATTCTCAAATACTTTTCTCAAGCAGGTCATTCCAAATAAGACTTGGAAGTTTTTATGAGGACAGCAAAAGATAAATAAGTCAGAATCAGTACAGTAAATTCATCTGTGATATTTAGGTTGGAGAAGGAACAACAGGACTGCTTTCTGAACTTGTCACCCTTGGGTAAATGTTTCATTCAGGTGAACTTTCAGTTTGTTCATAAGGAAGTTCATCAAAGTACTTTGGAAATCCAAATATATCATTTCTTTTTAAATCCCATGATATACTGAAAACACTCTACCTCATCTAAAAGCAGCAGTGGGGGCAGGAGGCTAAGGTCTAGTGTGTATTGCGGAAATAATGCAGTTTGACACCATTTTAATTGCCATGGCTCTGTGCTGTGGAATCTTGGGATTTGTAGTTTGTTGTGGCACCAGAGGTCTTTGACAAAGAAGGTTAAATATTTTACAAAACTACAAATCCCAGAATACTATAGCACTGAGCCATGGCAGTTAAAATGGTGTCAAACTGCATTATTTCTATACTGCAGATTAGATTGAAAAGCACTTTGACTGTAGTGCAGTCTGCTACAGGTAGTGGAATAATCTTATTTTTTCCCTTGAAATATTGAGATGCAGCTGGAAGCAGCCTTGCTTGGAATATATCACACCGCACCAAAAATCAGTAGGCTATATCCTGTACATATTAATGTTTCCTTTCTTTCTTTCTTTCTTTCTTTCTTTCTTTCTTTCTTTCTTTCTTTCTTTCTTTCTCCCCCCCCCCCTGTTTATTTACTTAAAACCAAAGGTCAGAACATACAAACTTTCTCAGATAAAAATTTCAATTTACTACATTGGTGGAAATGTCAAAAAACACATACTTATATACTTTGATTACCCCAGTGCAGCACCAGTCAGTACTGTAGTTAGCTGTTAAAAGATTTTTCAGCAGCATCTGAAAAATCTCCAGTCATGTAAGTTACATATTTATCTGAAACAGTCCACAGTTTTGAACAAATATGTCACAAACAATTTAGTTAATTGTAGTGCATTACTTTTATTGGTTCCAAATGCTCAATGCCTTTCAAAAATAATAAAATATGTGGGAATAAAGGGTTTCTACAGACGGGCGGCCGTGGGCTGCCCCGAGAAGCCGCAGATTAGGACCGAGGCTGCCCCACGCCTCAGCCCTGATCCACCCTTATGGTGCCTCTGAAAAGGAGTGCTAAAATAGCGCTCCTTTCAGGGGGGATCCAGATGGCACAAAGCTTGGAGCCAGAGAAGGGGAGGGGCAGCCAGACACCAGGCATCCCAACCCCTTCTCGTGGGCATCATTGGATGATGACGTCCTTCTGGCTCAGCGTCCGGACATGCTGAGCTGAAAGGATCACAGAAGAGACACCCGGGGCTTCTTCTTGCACCCCTTTTGGCTCCTCTGAAAGGAGTGCTATGTTAGCGCTCCTTTTCAGAGGTGCCATAAGGGTGGATCAGGGTTGAGGCGTGGAGCACCCTCGGTCCCAATCCACAGCTTCTCGGGACAGCCCATGGCGCCTGTCTGTAGAGACCTTCAGAGGAGCCAAAAGGAGTGCTGGAAGAGGTGCCGAGCACCTATTCCATGCTCCTTCTGGCTCAGCGTGTCCAGACGCTGAGCTGGAAGGATGTCATCAGAGCGCTCGCCATGTACAATGGTGAGCGCTCTGATGACGTCCTCAAGAATGGGTTGGGGCACCTGGTGTCCAGCTTCCCCTCCCCTTGTCTGGCTCCAAGAAGGCATTTTGCACTGTCTGCATCCCCCCCAAAATCACTTTATTGATGTAGCAAGTAATGTTTCCTAGCTGCCATTTAAAAGGCATTTGTAGTCATTTTAGAAATGCTTTGACAGGCATTTTGTATTTTCATTATTCTCTTATTAAATCTAGTGTTGGCCAAAAATTATAATGGAAAAGTAATAGCTAATGCAAAAAGTTACTGTTACAGCATTATAAAGAATACCATTTTTAAAAATGAAATCGGGCATTTGGCAATATGCTGATTTGGGCAAAGGTGTTTTTTTTAAAATTGTATGTGTTATGTGTGCCATAATTTTATTCTTTTTGTTATGTTTTTAAATACATTTATAGAGTTTTTAAATTAGTTTAGTATTATGATAGGATACATTATTTAATTATCTTTTAACTTATTTATCATTGAATCTATGCTGTAAACCACCTTGGCTTCCATGTTGGGAGAAAGATAGGATATAAATTAAATTAAATATATAGGAAATTGCTTTTGAACACTTTAAAGTATTAATGGGAATGAATCACTTTAAAAATGGTTGCAGAAGTCCTGAAAGAGAAAGGGAAATTCTATCTATCTATCTATCTATTAGACCCATGTAGCCAAAAATACAAGTAATTAACATTTTTAAATTTTTAATTAATTTTAAAAACACCATTTACAACATATTTCAAACAACTGACATAAACATAAGTCTTGCAAACTCACTATACAAGAACAAAAACATTAACATAAACAATTCAACCATCAAAACTATACAACACATAAAACATTACTTTCACAACATTCAAAACATTCAAAAACATAAATTCTCATTATATTCTATACAGCACAGCATGTTTGCTATATAATGAGGATTATTGTTATTTGTTTATGTTCCTTCTTTTTCTCAAAACTTCCTATTTGAATAGTTACCTTGCTTATTTCATCTATACACCTTTTTAACATTATATACTTTTTATGACAATTAACCTCTGCATTATTAATTTATCTTAAATGTATTTCCATCCATTCCTCTGTTTTGTATTATGAAAATTAATCCAAATGTCCTCTTTCCCTCTAATCATATTTGTAATTCTATCCATAGCTATAGCTTCCTGTAATTTTATCTGCCAATCTTCCAATTTTGGAATAGTATCTTTTTTCCAGTGTTGGGCAAATAGAATCCTTGCTATAGTGATCATATAGAGAACCATTTTTTTTATTCTTTTGTATCTTTTTTCCCAATCTATCAACCATGTTTAATAAGAAGATTCTGGGATCTAAGTCTATTTTAATCTGCAGCATGTCCTCAATTACTTTTGCTATTGTGGACCAATAACTCTGGATCATTTGACATTCCCACCATATATGTATAAAGTTTCCTCCTGGTTTCCGACACTTCCAACAGTTAGAGTTACCAATCTTGTACACCCTATCCAATTTCGCTGGCATCAGATACCACTGATGAAGCATCTTAAAATAGTTTTCCTTGTAGTTCTGACATAAGGTGAATTTGTTTGTTATTTTCTAAGATTTCTCCCATTCTTCTAATAGAATAGGTTCTTTTATATCTCTTGCCCATTGTATCATTGCTACTTTAATTGTTTTGCTTTCCAAATCTCTTTTTCTTAGTATCTCATAATATTTTGATATATGTTTGTTCTCTTCTTGAAATATAATTTTATCCATGTCATTGTTTTCTGTCTCAAATCCATTAAGTTTTTTATCTTGCATATATTTAGTTTTTAATTGGTTGTACAAAAACCAGTTTATTTTCATATTTTCCTGTTGCAAGCTATCCAAGGTTTTAAAGTGATAATGTTTCTCAACATCAATTTCTAATAAGTCTCTATAACATATCCATTTTTCTGCATTACCTTTTGTTCTTTTATAGAGAGCCTCTTGAACTGAAATCCATAGAGGTAGTTTCATGTAGTATTGTTTTTTTTAATTTTATTCCATATATTTTTCACTGCATTGTGTATATCCTATTGAAATATTGGTAATTACACCATCATCTACCTGAGCAAAATTGTATGATCAATGGATAAAAATGTCTGATTCCAAACTTAATTTAAATGGAGGATTTGAATTTATATATTGACTTAGGGCCTCGGCAGACGGCTAATAGGGCCATCTCCAAGACCCGGAAGAAGAGGGGCAGCCGCACGCGCGGCATCCCTTCCTCTTCCTGAGATCGTCCTCGGAGCTTCCGGCCCTCTGGACGGCCGGGGCTCCAGGGATGACCTCCCTCCGCAGCGACCGGACGCGCTGCGGAGGATAAGTCAGGGAAAGTGTGCCCTATGCGTTTAGGGCGCACTTTCCCTGTCTTGTAAAAGGAGTGGCAATTTGCCGCTCCTTTTAGGGTCGCTGCAGGAGCACCGCGGTCCGGCTGCCGCGGTCCCGCAGCATTCCGCACCAGGGTGTCCCCGACGCCCTGGTCTGCATCCCCCCTTAGTTCCAAGCAAATCAACTAAACCAGCATTAATTCAACCAGTCTGTCTTAACTGACTTGTGGATTGCCCCTAACAGCTTTGATAATTAGTTTCTAATTGGTAAATTTAAGCCTCATTCAATCATACAACTGCAAATGGATGGACATTGACAAATACTTTGAACTTTTTATCTAAATAAATAACGTGAGCCTCTGCATTTATACATTATTCATTATCATATTTAATTCATTACAATACATTTTTAAAAGATTCAAGTAATATACTCCAGAAGTTTTTGTTCACTAAAGCAGGATGAATCAGAATTTAGAAATTTGCTGAAGAACAATGGATCAGGGATGCTATGGAGCACCTGAGGGCACTCCTGTGTGATTCATTCATGTGACGAAGTTGCACATCTGGCTTCATTTGGTGAAATGCATGGGGAATTGCATAATCTTTTACTCCACACAGAGCACACACATATTTTTGCGGAAATGGTGCAGTATGGAACTCATACAAGACAAAGACAAATGACAGGACTAATGGATGTGAACTATTGTTTGAATATAAATCCTAGTCAATGGGCCTCTGTTCATTGCTTTTCCTAACAAACTACCTAGTTAAATACATGTTTGCATCATTGGGCAAAGAGCATGCCTCTGTATCCATACAAGGAAGAAATAACTGCTGGAGGATTCATCAACATCATCTCAGGGGCTATGCAGACGGGCAAAAAGGGCTGCTTTGAGGGTGACTTGTAAGGCATGGCCTTTAGACAATGCATGCCTGAAAGTGCCCTCTAGCTGTCACATGCCAAGAAAAGCTGCTCCAAAAAGGAGCCACTTTTTTCTGCTCCTTCAGTGAAGATGCACACCTTCGCATATGTGTATGTATGCAGTGACACTGATGCATCAGAAAATGGCCATATAAATGCAGTTGCATGTGTGGCAGAAATTGACTTGGCAATCCAGAGCATGCACCCTACAATGCAAGCTTTAATTTAAAGCACCCTATGCTTCTAGGTGTGGATGCACTGGTGCAGGTGCACTTGAATATTAGAATCCTAACCCTAATTGTAACCCTATGCATGTACCCTAGCAACTGTCCTCTGTTATGACAATAAATGCATTCTGTTGCAAAACAGCTTCATTTATATTCCACTTCATACCACACTATGCAGTGTCTAAGCGGTTTACAACTGTAAGCTCATTGCCCCACAACAGCTGGGTACTCATTTTAGTGACTTTGGAAGGATGCAGGCCTGAGTCAAGCCTGAGCCCTGGCTAGCATTGAACTCACAACTTGTGGTTTATGAGTGAGTGGATGCAGTACAGGCATTTAACCACTGTGCCACCAGGGCTCCTTGTGAGGATGCACAGCAGTTTGCATGAAAGAGGCTTTTGTGACCTCTTCTGTGCAGGTGTGAATAAGACCTGCACATCACTTCCTGGCATGATTGCGGGGGAGGGGCTCCTGGAGTAACGTTTGTCTGTGTGTCCTGTTGACCATGTCCCTTGCATGACCACCAGCTGCATGTGTCAAGTCTGTCCACACAAACCTCCCTTGCATGTACCTCTCCCCTCCCCCCTGATCTGTGTGGGACATGTTTTGTGGAAGACGATGGAGTATCTTTTCAGTTGACAAACCCATTCCTTCGCCCCAAGGGTGGAAAAATCTGACAATGACGCCTGTCTACTGCACCCACTCCTTGGGGGAAGCGAAGATCAATGAATCCTTGCATGATATGTGGGTGTATGACAGATCCTGTTCAGGTGCACAGGGATGCCAAACTTCAGTCATCTTTGTACACAGAGAGTGACAGACTGTATACTAACCTATGACAAATCCTGTGCAGGTATGCAAGGATGTTTTCCTGAGCAGATGTGCAGGTGTGGAGAGATGGTCCTGTGCACATATGCATGCGTTTGAGAGAACACAAAAAAAATTAAAGCAGCGTCTGCTGGCCCATGCAGTTGCTCCGTCTCCCTTTGCAGCATCCTTGGGGCTGGTGGTGCAGATGCTGGGGCTTCAATACAGCCTCAGAAAAGCTGCATTGATTCCCCACAGTGTGGTTGCTCTGTCCCCATTTAGGGCAACCTCAAGGCAGATTGCAGCTTAGGGAAAAGGCAAATTCAGGTCATCTTTTCCTGCCTATCTGCATAGCCCCTCAGTTGTCCAATTGATTCTGAAAGCATAGACTTAGGGGCTATGCAGACGGCGCAAAGCACCATCTTGCAGCCAAGGAAGAGGAGGGGCAGCTGGATGTCAGTTGCCCAACCCCTTCCCGAGGACATCATCAAAGCGCCCGCTGTTACACACAGTGAGTGCTCCAATGATGTCCTCCCAGCCCAGCCTCTGCATGGGCTGAGCTGGAAGAGACATGGAAGAGCCGCACCCCAAGAATACCAAAATCTGCAGATGCTCAAATTCCATTGTTCCCAATGGCAGCATGTACACACTGCACTGTCATTAGAGACAATGGAATTTCAATGGCGGTACATGCATGTGGCTGCACCACCATTAGGGACAAACCCCATTGTCCCAGTGTTAGGGACGAGACTTAATGGTGGTGTGGCTGTGTGCACATGCCACCACACAGGACAATGAGGACAATACAGACTTGCTGTCTGCAGATGCTTCAATCCATGGATGGTAAGTCCATAAATACCAACTGTACTTGCAAATGGGAATCGTACTAGCTAGATGCTCCTCTACAATGGGGATGCCCACTGGGCCTGCAGAGACTTCTGTGGCTGGGAAGGTATTGCTAGTAGTTCTCTTGCTGACAGGAGCAAGCATTATCTCCTGAAATTAGGCTTATGGCAGATACAGCATGTCAGATCTGGTTTTGAGTCTTGGCTTCTATTTGGAGGCCAAGATGAACTTTCATCCTGAGAAGGGTTGCATAGCCAATGGAAGGAATATGGGATGGGATCTGACTA
Source organism: Phrynosoma blainvillii (assembly GCA_026167975.1). Lineage (NCBI taxonomy): Eukaryota > Metazoa > Chordata > Lepidosauria > Squamata > Phrynosomatidae > Phrynosoma > Phrynosoma blainvillii. The sequence goes on along the minus strand of JANUYF010000003.1, from coordinate 246,963,842 downwards.
CAGGAAAATGATAAGAAACAATGGTTTTGTGGGTTTTTTGGGCTGTGTGGCCATGTTCTAGAAGAGTTTCTTTCTGATGTTTTGCCAGCATCTGTGGTTGGCATCTTCAGATGCCAGCCACAGATGCTGACGAAATGTCAGAAAGAAACTCTTCTAGAACATGGCCACACAGCCCGAAAAACCCACAAAAACTATGGATGCTGGCCATGAAAGCCTTCAAGTTTATATAAGAAACAATGCCTTGCAATGTGGTTGGATGTGGTAGATGCACCTACTTGTTCTCCTCCAGCTATGCTATTATATATTTTAAAATCAGAGAAAATTTTATTGTGACAATTTTTATTAAAAAAATTAAAAATATAACTTATTCTTGTGATTGTATTTCTATTTCAGTTTTTTTTAATACATTGTGTGTGCTGACTTGAGGTTCAATTTTGGGAGCAAAGAGATATAAATGAATGAATTGATAAAATCATAAACAAGCAAACAGAAGATGAATGTAAGAAAGTAAAATTATACATATTTTGCCTGAAATGGCTTTTGCTGGGGTGTGATAATTTAAACCCTTTTGAAATATTGAAGCCTGACTCAAGACACATGAGTTATGAAGGTGAATAAGAATCAAGTTTGTATAATCTCAGTTCCTAGGAAAAATCACAATTGAGTTAGAAGTATACTAATGAGAGTCAACATTGTGCTTTGAGTGTTGTACTAGGACCTTGAGAGACATGGGTCTGAATCCCACTGGATGACCTTGGCCAAGTCACAATCTCTTAGCCTTAGAGCAGGGGTAGGCAACCTTTTTGAGCCGGGTGCCGATCCCCTGAAGTTGTTGAAAAACAAAATGGCGGTCACGGAGCGCACGGCTGCGCACCGACTGAAACGCGTGACAGTGGTGGCAGGTGGCAGCAGCGGCAGCGGCAGCGGCGGGGGTCCGCCTGGGCCGGTAAGCATGGGGCCCTGGGCCAGAACTGGCATGGGGGCCATAGGTTGCTGGCCCCTGTCTTAGAGGAAGGCAATATCAGATGTCTTCTGAAAAAATCTTGCTAAGAAAACCCTATGAAGGGTCACCATAAGTTGGAGTTGAAAGCACATAAAAATAAGACTATGGACTATCTCTTCTCCTTACCCATATCCAAATAAGGAAAATTATTCTGGTTTGTTTTTAAGAAATCCTACTTTTGGAAGGCTCCTGATACAGCATGTTTACCTGACTCTGAAATAGTAAGAATGTGTATATATTATAAGGTCTGAGAAAATAAAATTGCTGAGAAAACACAATCCTATGAAGTCATTCTTAAGGGTATGTGGAATAAGAATGTTTCATTTAAGAGGTAGACTCATGAATGAGAGATGAGGCAATATTTCTCCAGTTTTAAGGAGCATTCGGCTGTCTTGAAGAATTTATGCAATGATAAGAAACATGATTCTTTTCATAAGCTCTGTAATGTTTAAAGATACTGTATTTGGAGCCTAGAGATTGTCTGTAATTCACCCAGTGTTTCACAGAGAAACATAACCACAAGCAGGAATATAATATCTCCTTTGCTTTCCCTCAGAAACTGGCAAAGGGTGCCCTCACTAACTCCTCTGATTCCTCCGCATAGGAAAAGAAACAACATAAAAATACATATTTTCTCCCTTTGGGAGCTACTGGGGTGTGATTGGACATTTAAAGACTATTTTGTCCTTGCCCAGACCTCTTTTCAACAGAAAATAGGGTTTAAAAAATAAAACAGAAAGACCTTCTAGTTTCTTCCAGTACTTTAAAAATGGGTGGCTGTAGACTTCCTGAGGGCCTCGGCAGATGACCAAAAAGGTCGTCCTGGAGACCCGGAAGAGGAGGAGCCACCGCACGAGCGGTGCTCCTTCCTCTTCCTGAGGTCGCCCTGGGAGCTGCCGGCCCTCCGCACGGCCGGCGCTTCCGGGGCAACCTCCCGCCGCAGTGACCGGACACGCTGCGGTGGAAAAGACAGAGAAAGTGCGCCTGACGCTTTTAGGGTGCACTTTCCCTGTCTTGAGGAAGGAGCGCTGATTTAGCGCTCCTTCCAGGGAAGCTGCCAGTGCGCCAAGGTGCAAAGGCTGCGGCCCCACGGCGTGCCAGCCCAGGGCATCTGGGAAGCTCTCGTTTGCTTCCCCCCTGAGTCTGGAAGGTGGGGAAATAGCCCCAGACTTTATAGATTGTTCCTTCCTTCCTTCCTTCCTACCTTCCTTCCTCTTCTTCTTCTGCTAGTTATAAGGTAAGGAACACCCCACACAACTCTACTTCACTAGCTCTTTCCTATTATAAAAGAAATCAAGGTTTGGAAGAAAGGCATAGCTATTTAAGTTCAAACAATTAACAATTAACCAATATCTTGAAACTTGTTGGAAATCAAACTCTGTTAAGAATATACAGTCCAACAAATTCCTCATTTCCCTTGCAAACAATTTCATTGTCCTGAAGGTGAAATAAGTAACAAGGGAATCAGCTATTTTAGACTTGATCACAACTAACATTGGGCCTAAGCAGACTGGCGGCACAGGGCCATCTTGGGAAGGTGCGCCATGGGACCGAGGCATCCCCACGCCTCGATCATGCGGCGCACCTTCGCTGCCCCTGAAAGGAGCGCTAAAATAGCGCTCCTTTCACAAGTCACTGAAAGTGCGCCTCAAAAGCTTGCACCGCACTTTCACTGACTTTTCTGCTGCAGCATGTCCAGATGCTGTGGCAGGAGGTTGCCCTTGGAGCGCCAGCCATGCGAAGGGCCGGCGGCTCCGAGGACGTCCTCGGGAGGAGGAAGGGGCACCAAGCGTGCGGCTGCCCCTCCTCTTCCCTGCCTCCAGGATGGCTTTTTAAGCCGTCTGCCGAGGCCCATTGATGACCTGATTAATATGATGAAAGTGGTGCGATCCTCAGGTGGGAGTGACTATGGGCCTCTAAAGATGGGCCCTTTGGGCTGTCCTGGAGGTAGGAATGGAAAGCAGCAGCTGCACGCCAGCCGCCTCAACCCCTCCCTGAAGACGTCCTGATGCTGCTCACCATTATGCATTGGACATGGCGTCAGGATGTCTTTCCAGGGCAACCTTTTGATGCGCTGCACTGAAAGGGGTACCAAAGAGCCACACAGCAGCTCTTAGAGCAGCCTTTTGCTGGCTCTGAAAGGAGCGGCATTTTGCCACTCCTTTCCGGGCTGGCAAAAGGAAGGATTGAGGCTGTGCTGTCCGGCAGCCTTGGTCTCAATCCTCAGCTTCCTAGGGCAGCCCAGGGCTGCCTGTCTGCATCCCTTCTTAGTCCTCTTAAAGTTTGTTATACAGTGGATAAGGGAAGCCAAGCATAGTCAAAAATGCATTCCAGACTTTAAGAAATTTAAATGGTCCTTGCCATCCTGCTTCAAACTGTAAGCCATGGTATACACCAGAGCTTAGGAGGATGAAGCGGTTTGGACAACGACTAGAGTGCAAGTGGCAGAAGACTCGACTCTTATCTGACAGAACTCACCATAGGAACTTTCTTTGCTCCTATCAGGAGGCAATGCATGCAGTGCAGAGATCTTTCTCTTCTGCATGTATTGCGTCTGCAGAGTCCCGTCCGGCAGAACTGTTTAGGGTGGTGAGGGAACTGACGCAGGCATCTCCTGCGCCAAATCCCTTACTTAACCCAATGACGGCCTGCTGTGACACGTTTAAAAACTTCTTTGCAGATAAAATATCTCAGATAAGAGCCGACTTAGACGCCAATATTTTAACAGAAACCATAGATGAGGTGTCCAGCAACTCCGTCGATGAAGTTATTCTGGATCAGCTGCAATCTATGAGTACCAAGGACATGGACAAGCTGCTTGGTAGAGTGAGAAAAACAACTTGCCCTCTTGACCCTTACCCATCTTGGCTGGCCATCCGGTGGGGGATGCACTGAGGAGATTCCTCACGGATATCATCAACGCATCCTTCAGGGAAGGACATGTACCATCGTGTCTGAAGGAAGTGGCAGTTAAGCTGCTTCTGAAAAAGCCTTCCCTTGACCCCCTGGATATGTCCAACCATAGGCCAGTCTCGTTATTACCATTCTTGAGCAAGGTGATCAAGAGGGCAGTTGCTGTTCAACTCCAAGCTGTCTTGGATGAAACCGATTATCTAGACCCAGTTCAAACTGGCTTCAGGACAGGCTTTGGGGTTGAGACTGCCATGGTTGCCTTGACCGACGATCTGCGTCTGAGCATTGACAGGGGTAGTGTGACCCTGTTGGTGCTCCTAGGCCTCTCAGCGGCTTTTGATACGATAGACCATGGCATGCTTTTGGACTGCCTGAGGGGGTTAGGAATCGGAGGCACTGCATTGCAATGGTTCCAGTCCTTCCTCTCGGGTAGGTCTCAGAAGGTGCTGCTCGGGGGCAGTAGCTCCAGTAAAAGGGAGCTCACCTGTGGGGTCTCACAGGCTGCTATTCTGTCACAGATGTTATTTAACATTTATATGAAGCCACTGAGTGAGATTATCTGGAGTTATGGAGCTGGGTGTTACGAGTATGCTGATGACACCCAAATACATTTCTCCGTATCTCATTTGTCGGCCTTAAATTCCAATGACACCTCTTCTCTCAATGAATGTCTTCATGCAGTAATGGGCTGAATGAGGAAAAACAGATTGAAACTGAATCCGGACAAGACGGAGGTGCTCACGGTAGCGGCCCCGAAACCAAGAACCTCCAGTCCTGTATGGGGTCACACTCTCCTCTAGTGACTGGGTTCGCAGTCTTGGGGTACTCCTTGACTCATTGCTCCTGATGATAAATCAGGTAAATGCGACAGTCAGGAACGCCTGTTATCAGCTTCGGCTGATACACTAGCTGTGCTCTTTTCTGGAAGTAAGGGATCTCAAGACTGTTGTGCACACATTGGTAATCTCATGCTTAGATTTCTGTAACGCGCTCTACATGGGGCTACCCTTGTGCCTGGTTCGGAAACTACAGCTAGTGCAGAACATGGCAGCCAGATTAGTATCAGGAACATCTAGAAGGGGCCATATTACTCCAGTAATAAGGTCCCTCCACTGGCTGCCTATTAGTTTCTGGGCCCAGTACAAGGTGTTGTTTATCACATTTAAAGCCCTAAATGGCTTGGGTCCAAGCTATTTTAGGGACTGCCTCCTCCCATATAATCCGCCCCGGGAACTCCGGTCCTCTGGGAGGAATTTGCTGCAGCCTCAAAAATCTAGGCTTACGGCTACCACCCAGAGGCCTTTTTCTGTTGGCACCCCCAAATTGTGGAACAGCCTGCCAGATGAGATCTGTCAACTGACATTGCTAGACAGCTTCAAAAAGGCTATCAAGATGGATTTCTTCTGGAGTCTTTACTCTGGAGTCTTTCTTTGGAGTTCCCCTCTCTTAGGGGAGCCTCTCATGCCCTCTCTTGAAAGGAATTGTAACGTGGCTACAATTTCTTATGTCCTATTATCTTTATTGATTTTTTTAAAATTATTGTTTATATTGTTATAACTTGTAATTAATTTAACAACTTTTTAAGGGGGGAGGGATGTGGATTGTTGATGTATTGGATTTTAATGCTGTAAGCTGCCCCGATTGACCTCAAAGGGGAGGGGTATAAATAAAATTTATTATTATTATTATTATTATTATTATTATTATTAAATTTGACTTCAGTAAACCTAATAATAATAATAATAATAAATTTTATTTGTATCCTGCCCCTCTGACAAGCAATGGGGTGGCTAACAAAGATTAAAATTCCATACAGTATGTTAAAACAACCCCCAAACCAGAGAACCCACCCATCCCTTAAAAAAGTATTAAAGCCATTAACAATTAAAACATATTAATTAAACATCCTAAACTGTATTCAATCACAATAAAACAAACAATTAAACTAATTAGCTAATAAGCTAATAAAGCAGTGACAGCAGACACGAGTGAGGAAGGGCAAGATGGGGGATTCCTGAGGCCGAGAAGTTTAGTCAGGAAAGGCCTGCTGGAAGAGATCTGTTTTGACAGCCTTTTTAAAGCTACTTAAAGTTGTAATTGGATGAATTTCATCCGGTAGGCTGTTCCATAATCTAGGAGCAGTTGCCAAGAAGGTCCTCTGGGAGGTTGCCGACAGCCTAGTTTTTATTGGCTGCAGCAAATTCCTCCCAGAGGACCAGAGGATGTGGGGAGGATTGTATGGAAGGAGGTGGTCTTGAACATAGATTCAGCCCAAGCCATTTAGGGCTTTAAAGGTCATAACCAACACCTTATACTGGTCCCAAAAACTGATAGGCAGCCAGTGGAGAGACTTTAATACAGATGTTATGTGGTCTCTCCTAGATGGTCCTGAAACCAATCTGGCTGCATGTTTTGTACTAACTGAAGTTTACGGACCAAGCACAAGGGTAGCCTCATGTAGCACGCATTGCAGAAATCAAGATGAGAGATTACCAGCGCATGCACCACAATCTAGAATCATAGAATCATAGAATCATAGAATCATAGAGTTGGAAGAGACCACAAGGGCCATCCAGTCCAACCCCCTGCCATGCAGAAACTCACAATCAAAGCATCCCTGACAGATGGCCATCCAGCCTCTGCTTAAAGACCTCCAAGGAAGGAGGCTCCACCACACTCCGAGGGAGTGTGTTCCATTGTCGAACAGCTACGCTGGGGAGCCTTTTTGAGAATTTTGAATACCATGAGTTTAAAGAGGAAAGGGGCCAAAATACAGCCCTGCCAGACACCTTTAAATGTTTAAAGACCTCCAAGGAAGGAGGCTCCACCACACTCCGAGGGAGTGTGTTCCACTGTTGAACAGCCCTTACTGTCAGGAAGTTCCTCCTAATGTTAAGGTGGAATCTCTTTTCCTAGAGCTTGCACCCATTGTTCCGGGTCCTAGTCTCTGGAGCAGCAGAAAACAAGCTTGTTTCCTTAACAAGATGTTAAGACTATACTTCCAGGAAAATGAAAAGAGTACACAGCTGAAACAGATATGGGATGTGGGTAAAGCTGTGATCGGGGGGTATTTCTGAAGCTAGGAGCAGAGAGGAAAAGGACGAAAAGAGAAAAAATAGAAAAATTATTGGAAAAAATAGAAAAATACTGTCCAGATCTCACATCCATACATGGTAATGGGGAATACAGTGTCCTGAAGAAAAGAAAGATGAAATCTGTAAAGGCTCCGGGACTTGATGGGCTGACAGCAGATTATTATAAAAGTCTGGGTCAATCAATCATCTTTATTGAATAAGTCTTCAGACCATTTCACATATAAACATAATAATTAAACATTACAAAGTAATAGTATAATAAAATGATAAAATATAAAGATAAAAAATTGAAAATACTAAAAGATAAAAATAAAATATTTATATACATATACATATGACAAAACATATATTTAGAATATATTTGAATCAAATTATTCTCATCTAAAATTAGAGCAACACTCTAATTCAGGACTTTGGCTACCTCAACCCTCCGTATAGTAGCTGCTTTTGTTGCAAATAGAGCAACCCTAAGAGTTATGAAGGGCTCAACACCTTGCAATAATAAAGACAACTTGCTTTTATTATCCCTCACCCTTAATTTTCTGAGAATGGGAATCAGATATTTCTCTCTGATATCATTATATATTTGGCAATGTAACAAATAATGTGCAACATCTTCAATATTTGAAGTACCACAAATACAAAACCTTTGAGGAAAGGGGATACTCTGAAATCTGCCCTGAAGCACCTTTGTTTCCATTTGCTCAAATCGAAGATTGACAAACGCTTTCCTATGTTCTCTTTTCATAAGAAAAGACAAATATTTCTCTTCTTGAAATGATGTTTTAGCCCTCAATAACCATTTCAGTGATTTCACTGAGGCCAAAGCAGCTAGATCTGACTGAGCTCTAATATCAAGCACTCTTTGTTTGAACATGTTAGCAGTATTTGTATTGATTTTTCTAAAAGCCATTACACTGAAACCTACACTGGGGAGCCTTTTTGAGAATTTTGAATACCATGAGTTTAGAGAAGGATTATTCTTCTGTTCGGTTAAACATAACTTGGGTAACCTGTCATTGCTCATTTGTGATAGTTTAATCCAATAATTAAAAATCCGGAGAAAACAATGATCAGAAATAGCAGCCATGCCAAATTCCGCCCTAACAGCATGTGCAGGGGTACTTCTTGATACCCCCAGAACTAATCTTAAAAATTTGTTCTGATTTTTTTCAATTTTCATATTTATATTAATTCCCCATATCTCTACACCATACAACAGAATAGGCAAAACTTTAGCCTTATACACTTTTACAATGGGATGAAGTGTACTAGGGTATTTGGAATTTAATAACCTATTTAAAGCATGAATACTGGATGCTGCTTTCAATTCATTTTTCTTTATCTGGGGAGCCCAAGAACCTCTGGATGCAAATGTTATACCCAAATAATTATAAACTTCAACTTGGTCAATTTCTTTAACATCTATGCGCCGTTTATGAATTCTCCTTTTTTTTTTTTTTTTTTTACCAAAGATGACAACTTTGGACTTGCTGTTGTTAATTACCAGTTCATTAAGATGACAATAGGAACTAAATTTACTCAGGAGTCTACGCATACCTATCTCTGTATGGGATAATAAAATCATATCATCTGCGTATAGAAGTACATTAACAGATCTTTCCATTATCTTAGGCATATGTAAATCCGCTCCACACATCTCAGCAACAATGTCGTTGATGTAAAAATTAAAGAGGAAAGGGGCCAAAATACAGCCCTGCCGGACACCTTTAAACGTTTAAAGACCTCCAAGGAAGGAGGCTCCACCACACTCCGAGGGAGTGTGTTCCACTGTCGAACAGCCCGTACTGTCAGGAAGTTCCTCCTAATGTTAAGGTGGAATCTCTTTTCCTGGAGCTTGCACCCATTGTCCCAGGTCCTAGTCTCTGGAGCAGCAGAAAACAAGCTTGTTCTCTCCTCAATATGACATCCCTTCAAATATTTAAACAAGGCTATCATATCACCTCTTAACCTTCTCTTCTCCAGGCTAAACATTCCCAGCTCCCTAAGTCGTTCTTCATACGGCTTGGTTTCCAGACCCTTCGCCATTTTAGTTGCCCTCCTTTGGACATGCTCCAGTTTCTCCACATCCTTTTTGAATTGTGGTGCCCAAAACTGTACACAGTATTCCAGGTGAGGCCTCACTAAAGCAGAATAGAGTGGCACTATTACTTCTCTTGATCTAGACACTATACTTCTATTGATGCAGCCTAAAATTGCATTGGCCTTTTTAGCTGCTGCATCACATTGTTGACTCATGTTCAACTTGTGGTCTACCTGGACTCCTAGATCTCTTTCACATGTAGTCTCATTCAGCCAGGTGTCCCCCATCGTATATTTGTGCTTTTCATTTTTCCACCCTACGTGCAGTACCTTACATTTCTCTGTGTTGAATTTCATTTTGTTAGCTTTGGCCCAGCTTTCTAGTCTGTTCAAGTCATTTTGAATTTTGAGCCTGTCTTCTGGGTTATTAGCTACTCCTAATTTGGTGTCATCTGCAAATTTGATAACTATGCCCCCAATACTGTCATCCAAGTCATTGATAAAGATATTGAATAGCACTGGGCCTGTGGCACCCCACTGGTCACTTTTTTCCAGGTTGAAAAGGAGACATTTCTCAAGATCCCTTACTTCCAGGAAAGGGCACAGCTGGCATATCAACCGAAGCTGATAATAGGCGCTCCTGACCATCGCATTTACCTGGTTAGTCATCTGGAGCGATGGATCCAAGAGCACCTCCAGACTGCGAACACAATCCTTCACAGAGAGCGTGACCCCTTCCAGGACTGCAGGTTGTATCCCTATTCCTGGTTTCGGGGCTGCTACTGTGAGCACTTTCATTTTTTCTGGATACAATCTCAATCTGTTTTTCCTCATCCAGTCCATTACTGCTTTAAGACAATCATTGAGAGGAGAGATACCATTGGGAGCCGAGACCGATGATTGGGACATGGAGAAACAGATCTGGGTGTCATCAGCATACTGATAACACTCAGCTCCATGTCTCTGGATGATCTCTCCCAGCGGCTTCATGTAAATATTGAACAGCATCGGGGATAGAATGGCACCTTGAGGGATGCCGCATGTGAGCTCTTTCTTAACAGAGCAACTGTGCCTGAGCAGCACCCTCTGGGATCTGCCCAAGAGGAAGGAACAGAACCACTGCAACATAGTGCCTCCAGTTCCTAACCCACTCAGGCCATCCAAGAGGATGCTATGATCTATCTTATCAAAAGCTGCTGAGAAGCACCAACAGGGTCACTCTCCCCCAGTCGATGCTCAAATGAAGGTCATCGGTCTAGGCAACCATGGCAGTCTCAACTCCAAATCCATCCTGAAGCCAGTTTGAAATGGATCTAGATAATCGGTTTCATCCAAGACAGCTTGGAGTTGAAGCTGAAGCACGACTGCCCTCTCGATTACCTTGCTCAAAAATGGTAGTAAAGAGACTGGCCTATAGTTTTTCATATCCAGGGGGTCCAGGGAAGATTTTTTCAGAAGTGGCCTGATAGCCGCTTCCTTCAGACAAGATGGAATCTGACCTTCCCTGAGGGATGCATTGATCACACTCATAAGGAACATCCTCAATGCACACACACCCCGGACGGCCAGCCAAGATGGGCAAGGATCGAGAGGGCAGGTTGTTTTCTTCACTCTGCCAAGCAGCTTGTCCACATCATTGGTTTTCACAGATTGGAACTGATCCAGAATAATTTCATTGCTGGAGTTGCTGCACGTATTGCCTCTCAATAGGACCAAAGAAAGTTCCTATGTTGAGTCTTGTCAGACGAGAGTCAAGTTTTCTGCAGGTGTGCTCTAGTCGTTGTCCAAACCACTTCATTTTCCTAAGTTCTGCTGTATACCAAGGCTTACGTTTAGAGCGGGTTGGAAAGGACACTTGGGACCGATTGGGTCAATAGCCTTGGTGAGATCGGTGTTCTGCATGTTAACCAAAGCCTCAACAGAATCACTGGTGTTGCCAACCATTAAACCCTCCAAGGCTTTCTGGAAACTAATTGGTTCCATTAGTCTTCTAGGGCGGACCATTCTAATAGGTCCACCCCCACCCACCCACCCCCCACGGGGCAGATAGTGGCTCTCAGTTCAGTCTTGACCAGGAAATGATCTGTCCATGACAATGCTGTGGTTTTTGTAACCTCTGCCCATGGCTATTCCTGTTCCGTACTGAAGACCACAACAAGGATATGACCTGCACAATGCATGGGCCCGATGACCAGTTGCGATAGGCCCATGTTTGTCATGGATTCCATAAACTCCCGAGCCACATCTGTTAGATTTGACAGGCTGGTCTCGAGTGGAATGCTGAAGACTCCAACAGCAACTGTGAGACCAGCTGGGTCAGCTTGGTTAGGGAGTCTGCTAGACAACGGGGTGGTCAGTAGACTAGCAGAATCCCCAAACTATCCTTGGTCCTCAGGCTAAGGTACATGCACTTAATAATAATAATAATAAGTTTTATTTATAACCCGCCCCTCTGCTCAGCAATCGGGGTGGTGTGTTGAAGTGGACTGTGTTCAGGAAAGGTCAAGGTCAGGATGTTTTTATAAACCAGAGCCACTCCGCCCCCCCCCTCCCCACTTCCCCTTACCTGCTCACTGACAGAATACCCAGCTGGGAGGGCCTACATCCGGTTATGGTGCTATCCTCTCCCAGAAAATACTGGGGGTGATCCCATGGTCAGTAATACTAAAAGAGAAGGTAGGTCATGATGGATGGGAGTTTCTTAAAAGTGAAATATTAAAGGCACAGTTTCAAACAGTTCCAATAAGGAGGAAAAATGGGAGGTGTTTAAACAACCAGGATGAACATGTAAAGAACTTTATACTGAGCTAAGATTTAAAAGGGACATGTACAAGAAAAAGCAGGAAATAACCAAAGAGGAATTCAAACAAATAGCCAGCATGTGTAGGGTGAAAGTCAGAAAAGCTAAAGTGTACAAAAATCTCAGGCTTGCCAAAGAGTTTAAAAACAATACAAAAAGCTTTTTTGGATATGTCCATAGCAAAAGAAAAAAAATGAGGAAATGGTAGGATCATTGTGTGGAGAAGATGGAATAACACTTTCAAGGGGCAGAGAAATGGCAGAATTACTCAACACTTCCTTTGTTTCACTCTTCTCTGAAAAAAAGAAGTGTTCAACCTGATGAAAAAGGAACAAATTAAGCAGGAGGGAAAATGCAACACAGAATAGGTAAAGAGGTGTTCCAAGAATACCTAGCTACTCTAAATGAATTCAAGTCTCCAGGACCAGATGAATTTTATCCAGGGGTATTAAAAGAACTAGCAGAAGTGCTCAAAACCACTGTCAATAATCTTTGAGAATTCATGGAGAACAAGAGAAGTAACAGCAGACTGGATAAGGACAATTTTTTTCCACATCTTCAAAAAGGTTAAAAAAGGAAAGGAAAGAAGCAACCCAAATAATTACCATCCACCCAGCCTGAACATGAATACCAGGAAAGATTCTAGAGCAGATAATTAGACAATGTAAGCACTTAGAAACCATGCCATGATCATTCAAAGTCAAAATGGGTTTCTCAAAAACAAGTCATACCAGATAAATTCTCTTTTTCTGATAGAGTTGCAAGCTTGGTAGATGAAAGGAATGGTGTAGATGCAACATATTTTGATTTCAGTAAAGCCTTTCACAATGTTCCCCATGATATTCTTACAAGCAAGATAGTAAAACGTGGGCTAGTAGATAGTAAAATGTGTCCTTGACGCAATTCAGCAACTATTTTTTGAAGTCAGAAAGCTCCCAGTTTCAAAACAAGGCTGCCAGAACACGCTGGGGACCTGGGCTGCAGCCAGCGGCTTTGGTGGCAAAATCCTTGTGATAGGAACTGGCTTCCTTCTGAATTAAACAGACTCTCTCCTGAGCTGTTTAGAAGATTGGATGACCTTGACTCTTCAATAACCAGGTTATTTCAGCAGTGGGATAATCTCCATAAACTCGGTGACAACTTGCTTGAAAATATACATGTGAAAATGATGCATATGAAAAGACCACAAGCTGAAGATGGGTCAACAGTGTGATGCGGCAGCTTAAAAAGCCAATATGATCCTAGGCTGCATCAATAGAAGTTCAGTGTCTAGATCAAGGGAAGTAATAGTACAATTCCATTCTACTTCAGTCAGACCTCACCTGGAATGCTGTGTCTAGTTCTTGGTGCCACAATTAAAGAAGGATATGGACAACTTGAATGGCAACCAAGATGGTAAAAGGTCTGGAAACCATGCTCTGTGAGTAGTCCAAAACACACTGCAGAAATAATTCAGTTTGAGATTGCTTTAATTGCCCTTGTTCAATGGTAGGGATTTCTGGGAACTGTAATTTTGTGAGACATTTAGCTTTTTCTGGTTCCACAATAAACTATAATTCCCAGGATTCCCTAGCACTGAGCCAAGGCAGTTAAAGCAGTCTCAAACTGGATTATTTCTGCAATATGCTTTGGACCTTTGGGAGCTCAGTATGTTTAGCCGGAAGAAGATAAGGTTAATAGGTGACATGATACCCATGTTTAAATATTTGAAAGGATGTCATATAGAAGAAGAAACAAGCTTGTTTTATGCTGCTCCAGAGACTAGGGACACCAGGGACACTGGATTCAAACTATAGGAAAAGAGATTCCACCTAAACATTAGGAAGAACTTCCTGATGGTAAGAACTGTCCAATAGTGGAATGTGGTGCCTCAAAATATGGTAGATTCTCTTTCTATGAAGGTTTTTTAACAGAGACTGGATGACCATCTGTTGGGAGTGCTTTGATTATGTCTTCCTACATGGCAGGGAGTTGATCTGAATGGTCCTGTGATCTCTTACAATTCTATAATTCTACAGTCTACTTTCTAAAACAATGCTCCTTGGAGAGCATGTGAATGCTTCATTTTAGGTATAGTTTTGCTGTCAAGAGTAAGAAAAACATCACTTTATATAAATTTGAAATGGTGAGGATCTGTTCCACCTGAGTGCATAATAATTGTTTAAATGATTTCTTTTCACTACCATCTATGCCAGAAATTTGTCTCCAGGGGTTTAGATAAATGGGTGGGGCAAAATAAGTGTGTTACTGTCCCCAAATAAGAATTCTATCCATTCTCCAAATTTATCATTTCAAAAAGTAAGACAATGAACATTGTTCCCACTAGAACTTTTATTTGCTGTATTCATGTCCCCTTGGTAGCTTTGCTTGCATCTTTTCTTTGCATGCAAAATCGTATTTCCAAATGCTCAACTGAAGTTTTAAGTGACTCCAATGCTAGAAACTTGGGAGACTGAAGAAAAGAATGTTTTTTGGGGGGGATTCTTATTTGGCGGCAATGCCCTCTTTCCCCCCTAAACAGACTTTCTCCTGAGCTTAGAAGATTGGATGAACTTGACTCAGTCTGAGAGGATGAACATGCAAGACCAATGTAAAACTGTCATGAGAAATATTATGGACTGACTGAAAATAACAGTCAAACAATAGCTCCTCTTTCCCTAACACTGAGTCCTCACTGTTTGTGTATTTTCAGCATGAAACAATAAAGTACTAACCATGAATGTCAAGAAATATCAAGTTTCCTATGATGTCCCAGATAGGAAGGATATTTATTCCATGTCTATGTAATAAAATATAGCCAACTGTGGCAGGCACTGGAATCAATTTTATCCCTGCATTCCACAGTGGTTGCCTACATCTCCCAAATCAGTCAATGAGCAGCCCAAAGCAAAACCAGATGTTATTTAAGGTTGCAAAATGTATGAGTGTTTTGACACTATTCTGAAGGTTTCTAGGAACTGGGTGGGGGTTAAACCAAATTTGAGTGATTTTTGTGCCCCTATTTTCACACCCTCCAACATTACATGGATGAAAACTATGACATATATGATTGAGCTACATGGAATGCATAGAAGAGTGGCCAAACTACAAGAGGGCATGAGTTCTTAATAAGGAAGAACACAAAATAGTAGAAAAACAAAGGGCCTTTACAGACTGCCAGAAATAATGCAGCTTGAGGCCACTTTAACTGTCCTGGCTTCTTAAAACAGAGAGAGAGAGAGAGAGAGAAACTGAAACAAAAAACAAACAAACATATTTTACATAAATTACAGTTGGCCAATCATGTACATTATTAAATTGGTGGCATATAATCCCTTATCAGTGTAAATCTAATTGAGAATACACTCATATTCTTTATCCAGGCATACTATTGTTATGTTAGAGATGTTCCCTGCCATCGACACCCTTGTTATTTAAATAAATAATGCTGAGCTGCACGTGGTATTGCCTTAATATTTATTGATTGAAGAACTTGTGTTTGATGCCACCTTGTCAGTGGATAAGCCTTCATTTTGGAACCACTGATGAAAAGTACAGAACACTAAACAGAAGAAAAATGTAGAGGTATGGTGTTTTCCTTATAAAATAATGACTGAATCCACCAATGTTATTATCACTTGTGAGCAGGATCTGATTCACAAAGTGCTAACTACAACTAACTGTTATGAAGCATTTGATAGTATTTCAAAGGCATACACAGAATATAAACAAAATAAAAGTGATTTTTTTGCCCCACAGTTACAGGCCAGTACAGTAATAACATGTGATACTAAATGTCCTTACTTGAAAGTAAATTCATTTGAAGCCAGTTAGACCCAGGGTGCTTCCAGTAGCTGCTATTGCTACCAATCAATAGGTGTATCTCTTCCATCACTCTCTCTTTAACAGATATGAATATGGTAAGAAAATAAAATGGAAGTAGTGATGGGAAAACTCAGAAACATATTGAAGATCTCATCTAGATTTCTTGTAAAATGTTAAATCTGACACAGATTGTACAATCAATGCTTCATTTGTAAATATCCCCTGATCCCCCAAACTATATGCACTGACCAGTACTCTGAGAGCTGCTGGAAGTATTTTAGCCCCAAAGCTACCTTGAAGGCACCCACAGTTAATCACATTGCTGGTGCCTCATTCTGACCTCAGAGCAATTTGTGCCAGTTTACACATTGTAAACAGCCAGCTGGCATTACTTTGGAGAGTTCTGGATTTTCTGGAAAGATCTGAAGCAAAAGGTGAGTTTTTAAAATCTGTTGTAAGGGTAACATACCATGGCTTCAATGCTGAACTGTCTATATCTTTTACTCTAAAGTAAATGTGAGGTTCCTAATATGGAATTGCATTATTGTATGGATTGAAAATTGGGGAAGTTTTGATTCCTTGCCTTCTCTGTGGTCTTAGTCCAGATTGAGTGTGCATATGAAATTTGCATTTTTAAACAGTGGTCTATATCTTTTATGGATCCATTTGGAGGCAATATAAGTCAAAGACATCCACTATTCCACACCTATTAGCAATAATGATCAGAAGCAAAGAGACACAACTGTCTTGAAAATAATGTATAGGATGGCCCTTATTTTCAAGTATACTCAAACTGGGATGCCCAACTGCTCTTCTGACATAGTTTAACTGAAGAATTTGAATTTTCTGACAAACATAAAAGATATGGTAGAAGATACTGTAAAAGGAAATAAAGTATCTTTCCCTTCAATGCAGCTGTTAGAATTTGCAGTGATTCTTTAGGGAAATATATAGTAAATAAAGTGTTGTTGCTGTTCAAGAATGGTGCTCTTAGCATCACAGTTAGCTGAGTTCTGAGTTAGTGGAGTCCAAGGTTTGTGGAGATAAATTTAGTGAACCTGGTTTTCTTGCATATTTAAATGTTTCAGTTTTGAGTCCTTCCCCCACCTTTTTTTTTTTTTTTTTGGTAAACTAAAACCAATGAATGTCAGAGTCTATGGCATGAGAACAGACAATGTGAATTGTGCAGCTATGCCACCTACAGCCACATACAAGCATTTATATCAGAAAAACATTTTTTCCTGTCATGAAAAGCAATAACAAAGAGAAAAGCAGCTTAAAATGTGATATGTCTTTCCTTATTTCACTTGCAGATTTATTGTACTGAGAGATTGTATGGCTGATAGCATTTCCCACAGCAAATGAATTGATATGTATAGACAGATTTCCAAATACAAAGAGGCTGAAGAGAGTTGCTAGTGATATTCAAAAGATGCACATTGTCTTTTCATGTGGCTGTTTTAAGAGGTTTTAGCGAACAGGATTTTGAAAAGACAAAGCCTAAAAGAAATGAAGGAATGTTTAAAAAGAACCCCAAAACAAGCATTTCTACTTGGTTTTAGGCATATTTCAAAGGAGCTAGCATGGTATGCCTATTTAAAGGCAACTGAAACTTCAATGTATATTGTGTCCCCAGTGTCATATTGCACTTTCCTTCCTGTTGGCTGTATTATGAAACAACTGATTCAATTTGATTTACGCAACCTATATTGTTACATTATTAATTTATTTAAATTTATCATTATTTTGGCCAGACTAGCCCTGAAAACCAACTCTTTTTGTCAGATAAAGCCTCCCCCCAATAAAAACATGTAATGTTTTCATTTGAGAACAATAAAATATAAAATTGAAATGTGTACCAGATCATCAAAACATTTTAAAAAACCACATAAAATTTACTTCAATGGGTTATCTGACAGTGAAGATTATGAGACAAGGCTAAAAAGTGGAGCTAGGCAGAAAAGACATGTCTATGGCCAAACATTATCAGATTTTGCCATGGCTGAGCTGTAGCTGATCTGTCCTCTGTCCATGCAACTTTTCACTGATGGGCTTTCTCCATCAATTATTGCTAATATACCTAATGTAGCATTAGATTTCTGTGTGATAATGTTTGTGTTGTAGTACCAACACTGGGCAGTCATATATAGTCAGTTTCTCGCTCTCGCTCTCCCCCCCTCTCCTGGTATTTCCAAGGAGATTGTTTTCTATTTTAATTTTATTCTCTACCCCCCCACACACACACACACCTAAATCACAGTACCATGATGATTACAAAGTGAGATAAAAATAAAAATAAAATGAAAGGTGTGCTTGTAAATCAGTAGGACAGGGAGACAGGGTTAAGGAAAAGAGAGTCCCAGACCAGCAAAGGCTTCTATAGTTACTGCAGACATGTGTGATAAGGACTGTTCTCAAGTTGGTATGTATGTGTTTCTTTTCATTAATGTGATTGTGGTGAGAATGGGCTCACATGTTAATCTCCACTGAAATGCAACTCAGCTCAAAGGTTTGATGACATTAGAATGCCACAGAAGACAATTGGTCTAGGACTGACATCTGGAAATCCTCTAAAGGAGAAACAGGTGCAAAGGGCAACTGGATCACTCAACTCATGAACTGTAAATTATTTACTATAGCAGTTTTCCAGCTAACAACATCTTGTCATCTTCTATTCTTAAAATGTATGAGCAGGAAGGAATAATGCCACAGAATTTTAACTAAAACAATTGTTCTTTTATAATAGAGATGGTTAAGGTTTACCTAGCAACAAATAGGGTTTCTTCCAAGCTAGCATTACTGCCTGTCGTGATTCAAATAAGCCACCACCAGTACAGCAGTTTTTCTCGTGCTGAAATAGTCTGGGGAAGAAGAAAAAAACTCACTCTGAATCTTCAAATCATGGTTGTTAAAAATGCATCAACTTTTCTTCCATAAAGAAGAAGTGGAGTGAAAAATGCTTAAATATTGCAAATGCTTGGATTTTCAAAAAAATCTCTGTTCTGTATATCACACTTTCAAACTGCAGGGTATCAGTCTGGACTCTGGAGGATGTTGAGAGTTCTATTGTTGTTTTGATGAATTTCCAAGATAGCTCATTCTTTCTAAGGTTAGAAACTTTGATCAATTTAGTAAGTAGTTTTGCTTTATTAATCTGTGGAACTAAGAGTAAAGAGAACATTTATTTTAATTGTGTTTTGTTTCTAATTGGCATCACAAGAAACAGATACACAGATGGTGTATCATAAATATGGCTTAGCTCAGTCACAATGCCAAGCTGCCTGACAAACCATGCTTTGCAATCTGCTATCAAAAAAACAAACATGTAGGTTTGCATCCCATGCTTTTGTGCTAACTATGATTTGACACAAAGTCTGAATTGACAAATCATTGTTGTTTTTTTTAAATGTTTTGCCTTTGGATGCTGCTGCAGTGTGCAGATAGATAACAAAGCACAAAAGTAGATGTAGGATAGTTGTAGGCAATTTGCAACCTTCCAGATATTGATAGTCTCCAACCCAAAACATTCTTCAACATTTTCTATTCTGATTAGGTCTGAAGAAAACTGCATTCCAAGAATATCTGGAGAGCCACAAATTGCCTACCTGATCTAAATTATGGTTAATCTGTATGTTTGGATGTAAAAATCATGATTCATTTCAGCACAAATCCTGGTTCTGTATGCCATTTAAACTACAGATGTGAAAAGTTCTCAGGCTGGTCTTATGGAGCATTGTCAGAGCATAATGCCCCATTGATGTAAATGACTGAGAGTGCAGAAAGAATGGAGGTGGTCATTGTGATGGGGTGATGGCACTGCATTGACCAGAAGGAACACAAATCATTATGATGCTAGTAAACTGCTTGCAAAGTGGCAGTAAGTACCTCTGTACAACAGCTCAAAAGAAAGAAAGAAGGAAGGAAGGAAAAGAAAAGGAAAGGAAAGGAAAGGAAAGGAAAGGAAAGGAAAAAGAAAAGTCAGTTCCTGGAACAATGAGGATCTGTGTCAGAATATTGCAGCCAAAGTCTCAATTTTGTGGCATTTCTCCAAAATCAACCAATTTTCTAGCCCCACTCTTCATTCACATCAAGTTGTGACAACTGGTTATGTTCTTGCCAGAAAGATGTGGCCTGCATTTTTACATATGCATTATCTGTAAGGCATATATTTACTTAGATACCTAACTTTTATGTAAATGATTAATGAAAAATATTATGCATATTTTCTAATTTTTGTGTATTTTTCAAGTGTGTTGGATTGTGTTATGTATATTGCATATGTAATAATAATAATAATAAATTTTTATTTGTAGCCCGCCCCTCTGCAAGGCAATCGGGGCAGGGAACAGCAGTATTTAAAACAGAACAGAGTTAGAAACATTCCCTCTCCCCACAATCCCATCCTCCCCCCCCACCCTATCCCCTTAAAATAAAATTAAACCATTAACTAATTAAAATACAGTATCAATTAAATTAATAAATTAAATTACCAAATTTAACATGAGGAGTCAGACAAATGGAACCTTTCTATGGGCCGACAGTTATTCTGGGAAGGCCTGCCGGAAGAGATCCGTCTTTACCGCTTTCTTAAAAGCAGCAAGGGTAGTAATAAGACGGATCTCGTCCAGCAGGCCATTCCAGAGCCTGGGAGCGGTTGCAGAGAAGGTGCTCTGGGAGGTCAGCGACAGCCTGGTCTTTATTGGCTGTAACAGATTCCTCTCAGAGGACCAGAGGGCACGGGGGGGATCATATGGGGAGAGGCGGTCCCGCAGATAAGATGGACCCAAGCCATGTAGGGCTTTAAAGGTCAAAACCAACACCTTGTACTGCGCCCGGAAACTAATTGGCAGCCAATGGAGGGATTTGAGCACTGGTGTTATGTGCTCCCTCCTGGATGTTCCTGTAATCAGTCTGGCTGCCATATTCTGTACCAATTGGAGTTTCCGGGTTAGGCACAAGGGTAGCCCCATGTAGAGCGCATTGCAGAAATCCAGACGTGAGGTTACCAGGGCATGTACCACAGCTTCAAGATCTCTTCTATCCAGATAAGGGCGCAGCTGGTGTATCAGCCGAAGCTGATAACAGTCACTCCTGACCACCGCATTCACCTGACTAGTCATGTGAAGCGATGAGTCAAGGAGCACCCCCAGACTGCAAACACAGTCCTTAGAGGAGAGTGTGACTCCATCCAGGACTGGAGACAGTATTCCCAAATCTGGTTTCGGGTCTGTAACTGTGAGTACCTCCGTTTTGTCTGGATTCAACTTCAATCTGTTTTTCCTCATCCAACCCATTACCGCTGTGAGACAGTCATTAAGAGGGGAGGCGCCATCTGAAGTCTGAGACGATGATCTGGTCATGGAGAGATATATCTGGGTGTCATCAGCGTACTGAAGACACCGAGCTCCATGCCTCCGAATGATCTCACCCAGCGGCTTCATGTAAATGTCAAATAACATCGGGGACAGGATGGCACCCTGAGGGACACCACAATTAAGCTCAATTTTGGAAGAGCAACTGTCCCCGAGCCTCACCCTCTGGGATCTGCCCGAGATGAAGGAACGGAACCACTGCAAAGCAGTGCCTCCAATTCCTAACTCTCTCAGGCGATCTAAGAGGATGGCATGATCTATAGTGTCAAAGGCCACTGAGAGATCCAAGAGCACCAACAAGGTCACACTACCCCTGTCGATACTCAAGCGGAGGTCATCGGTCAGAGCAACCATGGCAGTCTCCACTCCATATCCTGTCCTGAAGCCGGTTTGAAATGGGTCAAGATAATCGGTTTCATCCAAGACTGCTTGGAGTTGGGAAGCAACCGCTCTCTCGATCACCTTGCTCAAAAAGGGGAGCAAGGAGACTGGTCTATAGTTGTTTCTATCCAGGGGATCCAGGGAAGGCTTTTTCAGGAGTGGCCTAACTGCCGCCTCCTTTAAACAAGATGGTATATTGCCCTCTCTGAATGACACGTTGATTGTGTCCCGAAGGAACACCTTCAACGCGTCCCCCCCGGACGACCAGCCATGATGGACAAGGATTGAGAGGGCAAGTCGTCTTTCTCACACTTCCAAGCAGCTTGTCCACGTCATCGGTACTCACAGATTGTAGTTGATCCAGAAAAATACCATCAATGGAGTTCCTGGATGCCTCGTCTACGGATTCTGCCAAAACAATGGCGTCTAAGTCGGCTCTTATCCGAGAGATTTTATCTGCAAAGTGAGTATTAAAGGCCTCACAGCAGGCTATCGTTGGGTTAAGTAGGGGGTTTGGCGCAGGAGGAACCTTCGTCAACTCCCCCACCACCCTAAACAGCTCTGCCGGGCGAGACTCTGCAGACGCAATGCGTGCAGAACAGAAAGATTTCCGCGCTGCACGCAAAGCCTCCTTATAGGAATCAAGATGCTTCCTAAGGTGAGTCCTGTCGGATGAGAGACAAGTCTTTCGCCATTCGCACTCTAGTCGTTGTCCAGTTGTATCTTTTGTGTTATTGTTATGTGCATCTCATATGAAATAACATTATTTCACATAGCATTAACAATGATTTCATATAATTCTGTTTTCCCAGTAATTTTATTTGCTCAGATGTTTTCATATATCCACATTCTCACTCCTTCTGAATGGGCTTCAAGTAAACATACTAAATCTGGAGTCCTCCAAAGGTAAGACATCTTTCACAACACCAAAGAGCCTTCCATTATTTAAATGTGGGGTTGGAGGAGGTGAACAATTATTATGAGGTGCTTTCAAGTTGACTCTGATTTATGACAACTCTAGCATAGGGCTTTCTTGGCAAAATATATTCAGTAGAGGTTTTTCATTGCCTTCCTCTCAGACTGAGAGGCTTGCCCAAGGTCACCATGTTGGTTTCCTCAGCTCAGATGGAATTTGAATCATGGCCTCCTTGAGTCCTAGTCTAACTCATAAACCACTACACCACACTGATTCTCAAACATTTTTGTCATATATGTATGTATTATGACATGAATGCACTATGTGTTTCAAGCCTTAAATTTCTATGGTAAGGTGCATTTTGTTATGCTAAATTTAATGAGTTATAGAATAGGAAGTTTTGGTGATCATTATAAAGCTGACAAAATTATTTTCAAGCCCTAATTTGAATGGTATCAATGACAGATTATTGATATTTATTAATTTGTAATTCATCCCATGGTTTCTTCACATTCTCATAAAGGGCCTCTGCAGACAGGCCCTTTGCGGTAGCGTCGAGGCAGATAGGGAGGGGCAGACGCATGCTGCACTCTGGCCACCACAACCCCTCCCTGAGGATGTCCTGATGCCACGCGCTGTTACACATGGTGCGCAGTGTCAGAACGTCCCCCCGGCGCATTGTCTTAACAATATAACAATAAAGTATGAAGGGTTTGAATGATGTCAGGAAATTATTCTTTTCATTAAACAAATGAGATAATTTAAGGAGTAACAGCTGATCTCTAATATGCTCACCAATGTGCAGAATACTAGAAAAAACTCTAATATGCTAGATTGGATACAACATGACCAGGAAATGCTGGAAGGCTTAACTCTGATTTGGAGGTGTAGCTAGACAGGTGTCAAATGTCAGAATAGTTGGAACATTGCTAGTTTTAAAAAGTCCCTTTTTATTTTGTAAAAATGCTTAAGGCCATTTTGTGATGGATATTTAGAAACTTTTAAGGCATCTGGCCAATACTGTTCCTCAAAACTCCATAAATATATATTTCTTAAGGAATAAATACATTAAAATGCTTTGTTGCATCGGGGGGGGGGGGAATCTAAAAATCTGAAGTGTAAGCATAACTTTGGGCTCACACAGGGACTTCTTTATATTAACTTGACATTGGGGGGGATGCTGCCCCACGCCTTGGCCCCAATCCTCCCCTTTGCTAGCCTGGAAAAAAGCAGCAAAATGCAGCTCCTTTCAGAGCTGGCAAAAAGGATGCCCCAAGAGCCACCGCACAGCTCTTCTGCACCCCTTCCGGCACATTGCATCAAGATGCTATGCCAGGAGGACGTTCTGATGCTGCGTGCCATGCATAATGGCACGTAGCATCAGGACATCCTTGAGGAGGGATTGCGGTGGCCAGTGTGCAGCTGCCCCTCCCCATCCCTGCCTCGAGGATGCCACAAAGGGCCCATCTGCAGAGGATCATTGTTATCATTCACCTCTTCTTTTCTCAGGAGTCAGAATACTTATCTTTGAGAATATGTGTACTAGTAGAGAATTATGCCACACTGACTCAGGTGAAACATGTCAAGGGTGGGTGGGAGAAAGTCTTTTGAGAAACATATGGGCTATGCAGATGAGCAAAAAGGGGTGCTTGAGAGTGGCTTGTAGGCATGGCCTTTAGATGACGCATGCCTAAAGGTTTCCAGGAAAGTGCCCTCTAGCCGTCATATGCCCAGAAAAGTTGCTCCAAAAAGGAGCCGCTTTTTTCCGTTCCTTTAGTGAAGATGTGCACCTTCACATATGTGTATGTATGCAGGGACACTGATGCACCAGAAAATGGACGTACAAATGCGCTGTTGCACATGTGGCATAAATTGACTTGATGATCGAGAGCATGCACCCTACGATGAAAGTTTTAATTTAAACTGTCCTATGCTTCCAGGTGTAGATGCACTGGTGCAGGTGCTCTTGAATATTAGAACCCTAATTTTAATGCTAATTGTAACCCTAACCCCAACCCTAATTGTAACCCTACGTATGCGCCCTAGCAACTGTCCTCTGGCATCCTGGCTTCAACTCAAACAAAAATTAAAGCAGCCACTAAACTATTGGCTTTGCTTCAAGTCCTGTCCTTTTCCACAACAGGGGTAGATCATGGTTCTCCTCCAATTCCACACTGGAGGCTCTAAGCACCCCTTTGCTTTCTATCTCTCTAACTCCTTATCTTATCTGAAGGGTCAGAGATGGTATAATGCCCAATACTTACAGTCTTGGCTTGGCACAGTGCACTAATAGCTAAACATTTTTTTAAAAAAATTGGTGGCATCCCAAACCACACACGTGGTAGCCTCGGCAAGCAGTGGTGGTGATCTCTTCAACGTTCTTCTCTTCCACCTCTTCTCTCCCTTTCCTTCTCTCTTGGTCTCGACAGAATTTTATTTTATTTTATTCCGATGACCAACCGAGGGTAATGATACCCCAATGCACTTCCCCTTACCAGGCAGGTGAAATTTGGCCAAAATAAATTGTAAATGACCCTAAACCTTGCTGAGCAATATGGACCAAAAGACGGGCCTGTCTTACCAGTTCGCCAATACCAACCAGCCTTTGTTGTTCACTTTCCATGAAAAAGAAAGGAAAAGACCTAAAGGAGAAGAGAAAGACAGGAATCTTTGTATACCTGTTTGTTTGCATAGCGGAGGTCAGGATTGAAACTGCGGAGAGTAGTGATTGGTCGATGCTGGGCGGGACTTCTGGGTTGAGAAGGAGAGGAGAACTCTGGGAGTTGAAGTCTGGAAACTGGACTGTAGCCCCAGTGGGTGAATTGCCACAGTGAGGGTGGCAGAAGAGCAACGCTTAGAGCTGTGATTTGGGCATTTGAGATCCATGCGCCCAGGACCACAGGAGTGAGTTTTGTTGGATCTGATTGGAGTGGAGAGTCCCAAAAGTTGAAGCCAGGATGCCAGATTGTTTATTGGACCCATGTTTGAGAGGTGGCAGAAGAAGAACTAAATTGGAAAAATTTGAGTAAGTCAGACAGCATTGAGGCGGGGCTGCGGAAGGTGAAAGTGTTGAAGGCAATGATCTAATGGTGATCTAGGACTGGATTGGACTGGATTAGACTGGACTTGACTTCATAGAGTAGAAAAGACTGAACTGGATTTGACCATTTGGCATGAGGTGTGGGTAGGAGGTATTGCCATGTTCTAAATTTCAGCATTGATAACGTGTGCCTAAAGGTGATAGAGTCAATTGTAAGATCATAAAGATTGGCCTTAAGCCCTGATAGGTGGAAACCAAGTTAGGTGTATTGTGGTAATTGTGGGAATTGTGTTTTAACACCTTGGTTGTGTGTGTATATATATATATATATATATATATATATAACAGTCCAAAACTCTAAACAAACCTACGACCCGAGGATCTCGTTGCTACAGTCCATGCTTGCAAGGCCATAGCAGACAAACCTTTGATTTAAAGGGTGAGGCCAGTTCTGTGCACACTGCGCTCCACCAGAAAAATCCATTGCACAGGCTCGAAGGACAAAACCAATCTTCCAAAAAGCCCTGTAGCGATAGGTGAGGGACAAAACGGCAGGTGTAAAGATGCACTGGAAGCCGCAGACCCAACCTGCATGCAGGCGGTTCAAGACTTTGGTCGCTTGAGGCTGACCCGGGAGATGACAGTCTTGTTCGGCAGCATCCTGAATGACCAAGCAGCCTTTTTTAAGGAGAGCACTGCTTGCTCCATATGGAGAGGGGCTTAGAAAAGGTGGCCTAACGAAAGCTCATCCCCACCTACCCAGTTGGCTAGCAACGGTCAACGGGCATCTTCTGATGCGGTCGAACAAAGACAAAGAAACAGACACACACCGGCCTCCAAAGGTGTAAATAAACTGATGCTTGCATGCTGGAACATCAGAACCATGCAAGACTCTGCAGATAGTGGACGTCCTGCTTTAATAGCCCATGAACTAACAAGACTTAATATTGACATCGCTGCTCTTAGTGAAGTTCGTCTCCATGAGGAAGGCAGCCTTAAAGAACACAGCGCCGGCGACACACTTTACTGGTCTGGCAAACCCAAAACTGAAAAACATCTTTCAGGAGTAGGCTTTATGATTAAAAACTCCATTGCCTCCAAACTCGAAACCTTGCCAACAGGTCACTCTAATCGCATTATCTCCTTATGCCTCCCACATGTTGTTCTCTTCAGTATATATGCCCCAACTATGCAAGCCGACCCTGTGGAGAAAGACAAATTCTACACAGACCTACGCCACCTCATACAAAAAGTCCCTGTAGAAGATAAAATTATTATCCTTGGTGACTTCAATGCCAGAGTAGGAAAGAAATCTGAAGCCTGGAAAGGTGTTTTAGGCAAGCATGGTGTTGGAAATTGCAATGATAACGGATGCCTCCTGCTAGAGTTCTGGGCAGAACAACAGCTGACTATTACAAACACTATCTTTCAGCAGAAAGATAGCTTGAAGACAACCTGGATGCATCCCCAATCCAAACACTGGCACCTCATTGACTATGTTCTAGTCCGCCAGAGAAACATTCGCGATGTCCGTCATACTCGAGTGATGCCCAGTGCAGAATGCCAAACAGATCATCGCCTCATAAGATATAAACTAAATTTTCATCTCAAGCTCAAACCTAAGAGGTGTGGCATCTCAAAGAGGAGGCTCCAAGTCAACAATCTTCAACAAGCTACTATGAGAGACAACTTCCAGACAAATCTGCAATCAAAACTTGAAGACCACCCTACAGATCCTTCTCCTACAGTGCTTTGGCAACATATCAAAAACAGTATCCTCCAGTCTGCGGAAGAATCCCTCGGGTTCTCCCACAAAAAAATCAAGACTGGTTAGATGAAAACAACCAAGAGATCCAGGAGCTGTTGGCAAAGAAGAGAACTGCTCACCAGGCATACCTCGCCCAAACAACTTGTCATGTAAGAAAAGCAGCTTTCCATCTCATGTGTAGTAAACTTCAACAAAAACTCTAAGACATTCAGAACAAGTGGTGGATCAATATAGCAGAAAAGACACAACACTGTGCAGATCTGGGTGATCTTAGAGGATTTTACGAAGCTCTTAAAACAGTGTTTGGACCTACTTATCAGTTCCAAAGCTCCTTATACCGTACAGATGGTCAAACACTAATTACTGACAAAGCCTCCATCCTGAATCGATGGGCTGAACATTTTCAAAGTCTCTTCAGTGCCAACCGAGTAGTGCAAGGCTCAGCTATCCAACATATGGTACAAAAACCGATGAAAAACAAACTGGACATAGCTCCCACTTTGGAAGAGACCCTTAAGGCCATACAGCAAATGAAAAACGGCAAGGCAGCTGGGATTGATGGAATCCCACCTGAAGTTTGGAAACACAGAGGTCCATGCTAAATTCCACAAACTCCTTGTGAGTTGTTGGGAAAAAGGGGAACTTCCATCAGATCTCCGAGATGCAGTCATCATCACCCTGTACAAGGAAAAAGGAGCAAAATCCGATTGCTCAAACTATCGAGGTATAACACTGCTCTCTATTGCTGGAAAAATCCTTGCAAGGATACTCCTGAACAGATTAGTTTCTGCTATTGCAGAAGAACTCCTTCCTGAAAGCCAGTGTGGCTTTAGAGCCAATAGGAGTACTACAGATATGGTATTTGCCCTTAGACAACTGCAAGAGAAATGTAGAGAGCAGAACAAGGGACTCTATGTAACATTTGTTGACCTCACCAAAGCCTTCGACACTGTGAGTAGAAAAAGAGTAGAGTAGGATGCCCCCCCCATTCCTCAAAATGATTATCTTGCTACATGAGGGCCAGCATGGTCAAGTCAAATATGGCGATGCTCTTTCAGAGCCCTTTCTAATAACTAATGGAGTGAAGCAAGGTTGTGTTCTTGCTCCAACTTTATTTACAATCTTCTTCAGCATGATGCTCCAAAGGGCTGCAGCAGAGCTTGAAGAAGAAGGCGGCATCTAAATGTGTTACCGTGTTGATGGTAGCTTGTTTAACTTAAGCCATCTGAGGGCTCACACTAAAACTCTAAACTATCTAGTCTGTGAGCTGCTCTTCACTGACGATGCTGCCCTTGTTGCCCACACAGAAGCAGCTCTGCAGCGCCTAACATCTTGCTTCGCAACAGCTGCAGAGCTGTTTGGGCTAGAAGTCAACCTGAAGAAAATGGAAGTTCTCTATCAGCCTGCACCACAGGACAAACACCACCATCCCCACATCGCTGTAGGCAAATCTGTGCTTAAGTCCATTCAGCAGTTCACCTACCTGGGAAGCATCATCTCTTCAGACGCCAAGATTGACAAAGAGATCGATCACGGATTAGCAAAGGCACATAGCACATTTGGAAGACTTTACAAAAGAGTCTGGAGTAACAAACACCTGAGGCGGAGCACAAAAATCAGTATGTATAGAGCCATTGTACTGTCTATTCTCCTTTATGGGTCTGAAACATGGGTCACCTATCGCCAACACTTACGACTCCTCGAACGCTTTCATCAGCGCTGTATACGTACAATCCTAAATTTACACTGGACTGACTATGTGACGAATGTTGCTGTCCTTGAGCAAGCAGGGATCACCAGCATTGAGGCCATGCTATTGAAAACACAGATGCGCTGGGCAGGGCACGTTACTAGGATGGAGGCCCATCGCCTCCCAAAAATAGTACTCTACGGTGAACTTGCCACGGGTCAGCGTAAGAGGGGAGCTCCAAAAAAGCGATACAAGGACTCCCTGAAACAACATCTCAGGCTCAGTCAAATTGATCACCAACAATGGTCCACCCTGGCCTCACATCGGGAGGCATGGAGACGCACTATCCACAATGCTGCAGCCTTATTTGAGAAGTGACACCGAACAAATCTCAAACGCAGAAAGAATCACAACCCGGAAACATCACCAAAGGAGATCTTCTGCTGTGCTTTCTGCAACCATACTTGTTTATCTCAGATTGGCCTTTTCAGTCATCAGTGCACTTGCAAAAAGTGTGGGATGAGTCCTTCCTGAATCTTCGTTTGCGAAGAATAGCCATATATATATATATATATATACACAGCTGTATTCTGCCTTTTTTGCTAGGTTTCTGGCTATTGTTTAAACAAGGTGTATTCTACTTTGTAAGTGTAAAATAGTGTACTATACTGGTTTAGAAAGGATTATTGAGGTGGCTACATCTTTATAAATAATTCGTAGTAGATTTTGTAACCACCTTTAAGATCTAAATGACAACGTGACATTATCAGACAGATAGACAGTCCAAATTGTAATAACATGTCTATGAATTTAAGAAGCCAGGCGCTTAAAGCGCAACCCCCTCCACAAAGAAGGCCCTTCATAGAACATGTTAAAGGAGGAGATCCATACACTACTTTATTAGATGAGATAACATCAATGAGGAGTGATCTGAGTAGAGAGATCCAAGATTTATGACAAGATATCACAAATTTTCAGGCAGAAATTAAGCAAGAATTAAGATCTGAAATGAAGTATGTAAGACAGGCAATTGATAAGATCTCAGTAGAATTTAATAAAATGAAAATAAGAGTAGGAAATATTGAGGATAAGCAGGGAAACTTGAGGAGAAATTTGAAGGTTTAAAGGATCTCCCTAAGAGCTTAGAGGAGGAAAGGATTAAAAGTGACGCCAAACAAAGAGAGAGGTCGATGAAGTTGAGAGGCCTTCCAGAACAGGAAGGGGAGAACTTAATGGAAGCTCTGATACCTCCATTGGCTAATTATCTAGGGAGACCCGAACATCTCTTTGAGTTCAAGGTAGATAAGATCTTCAGATTGAACTCTAAGGTTGTGCTCCAGAGAAATGTCCCAAGGGACATTGTGATAAACTTTGTCTGAAGGCATGTACGGGATCAGCTGTTAAGTTTGCAGACTGAGACTCCTCTGGTAATCAATGACATTGAGTTAAAGGTATTCAAAGATGTAGCACCGAGTGTAATGAGGAGGAGAAGGGAATACTCTTTTTTAACCAATCAACTTCAGAGATTTCAGATTGCCTATAGTTGGCTGATCCCCGAGGGTCTCACTTTTTGGTTTAAAAAGACCAAAGTTGAATTGAGATCCTCATCTGAAGTGAAAGAGTTTTGGAGGCAATATATAGGGGAGTTCAAAGTAGATGAAAGATTCGAAAGTAGAAGAAGACATTAAGAGGAAACTAGGACAGAGGGTAAGAAAGAAAAAGAAGATTTTAAGAACCAAGAGAGGACGGAAAGGCAAGTTGAAGGAACACAAGAATTGCATGGGAGAATTGAAATAAGGAAAAAAGCTACTGTATTAGATAAGAAAATAATTCAAGAGGACGTGATGACATCTAAAGAGTTAAATGAGAACCAAGACAGCATAG
The DNA here is from genome assembly GCA_026167975.1 of Phrynosoma blainvillii. Lineage (NCBI taxonomy): Eukaryota > Metazoa > Chordata > Lepidosauria > Squamata > Phrynosomatidae > Phrynosoma > Phrynosoma blainvillii. The sequence goes on along the minus strand of JANUYF010000003.1, from coordinate 246,933,133 downwards.
ATATGGGGACTGCCCAGGAAATAATTGGAGGAGGTAGTGATTATCAAATGAAATCTAAGACAGCGGTAGACGAAGATGTTGATTATGATGAATCGGAGGATTTGGGAAAAAGTTCCGAAGATGATGAGGGACTTGTCTCAGAAAGTGATTAGACAAGATAAATTTGTCTCTTGGAACATTAAAGGCCTGAACAGGCCGATAAAAAGAAAGCAGGCGTTTCATTATTTGAATAAGCTGAAATGTGACCTGGTTTGCTTGCAAGAGACTAAAATTAAAGTAGATGTAGATGATATAAAACTGCTAAAAAATAATAAATTGGGTAAAGAATTTGTAGCTGCCTCCAGGAAAAGGAAGCGTGGTGTGGCTCTTTATGTTAAGGATAGTTTTGACTCTAGAGAAATTCTGAATGACCTCAAAGGTCAGTACATTGGATTTGAGTTAACTTGGCAAGGTTCAAGACTAATAGTAATTGGAATTTATGCACCAAATGATAATAAAGGAAAGTTTTATAGTGAATTACTGTCTAAGTTATCTGAACTAAACATTGAAACAATGATAATGATTTGGTACTTTAATGGGGTCATTAACCCGAAGGTTGATAGATTATCTAGGAGATAATAAAGTCACAGCAGGGCAAACTTCCTAAGGAATTTTTCAACCTGTTGGAAAAATATGGCTTGATGATGCTTGGAGGACTAGACAGAGCATTACTAATGTATTTATTTACTTCTCAGATAGGCATAAGTCTTGGTCTTGTATTGATATGTTTCTGATTACTAAAAATATAAGCCCAAAAATCTGCAAGATGGATGTATTACCTAAATTTAAACCAGATGATCAACCTATAACTATTGAGTTTAAAGAAGGACCTAAAGATTTTCATTGTAGGCTAAATGACATAATCTTGAAGAATGAAGAAGTGAAGAGGCAAAAGTTCAGTTGAAAAACTACTTTTTAGAAAACATGGATCCTGATATCCCTATCGGTACAATTTGGGATACCTTGAAAGTGGTGATTCGGGGATTTTTTTCATAAAAAAGGCTCTGCATGTAGAAAAAGAAGAAAGAATTTAAGAGATTCAAAATCGATTAAGACTTAAGGAAAGGCAATTTGAAAAAAAAAACCACCAAAAATGTTACATTAGCCAATGAAATCAAGGGTCTTGAACAAAGAATGTCCCTATGGATGGCTGAAGACATATCTAGAAAAATGAAATACACCAAACAAAGAATGTATGAATGGATGAATAAACCAGGGAAACTGTTGTCATATCAATTACGACACGATAAGGCTAAAAGGGTAATACACAAATTAAAAGATTATGGAAAAGAAATAACTGAACAAACAGGATTGAAACAAATTATTTGGAAATTTTATAGTGATTTCTATAAGAAAGAAGAAATAAATAAAGAGGACTTGGAGATATATCTATAAAAATGTATTATTAGAGGCTTTAATGATGAACAGAGAGAGAGTTTAGATAAAAGGATAACCCTACAAGAAGTTCAAGATGCAATTAAGAAGTTTAAAAAAAGGGAAAGCTGCAGGACCTGATGGGTTTGCCGTGGAATATTATAAAGTATTTAAGGACGAACTAATGTTGCCCACATTAAATATATTTCATAGCATTGGACAGGCTGATGGACCTGATACTTGGACAGAGGCTAATATTAATCTCATCCCAAAAGAGGGTACAGATGGGACTGAAGTTAAAAATTACCACCCTATATCCCTATTAAATATTGATTATAAAATCTTTGCTTTAATATTGGCAGAACATTTAAAGAGGATTTTATCAGATTGGATTATACATGATCAGAATGGATTCCTGCCAGGACGTAGTATCAAAGATAATGTTAGACATATTTTAAATGTTATTGAATATCCCTAAGCTGCAGCAGACTTTTAGTTCTGGGTGACTTCAACATTCCACTCGAGACCAATTTGTTAAATCTAACTGGTGCAGCTCAGGAGTTCATGGAGTCCATGAAAAACATGGGCCTATCCCAATTGATCGATGGGCCCACATATTGTGTGGGTCATACCCTCAATGCGGTCTTTAGTACGGAACAGGAATATCCATGGGTGGAGGTTATTAAAACCACCGCATTGTCATGGACGGATCATTTCCTGGTCAAGACTGAACTAAGAGCCACTGTCCACCCCACCGGGGGTGGTGGACCTATTAGAATGGTCTGCCCTCGAAGGCTAATGGAACCAATGGGATTCCAGAAAGTCTTGGAGAGTTTAATGTTTGGTAACACCGGCGACCCGTCAAAGCTTTGGTTAATACTTGGAACACTGATCTTACCAAGGCTTTCGACACAATCGCTCCCAAGCGTCATTTCCAACCCACTTCAAACAGGAAGCCATGGTATACAGCAGAGCTTAGGAAAATTAAGTGGGTGTGATGACTAGAGTGCACCTGGTGGAAAACTTGATTCTTATCTGACAAGACTTGTCATAGGAACTTTCTTTGGTCCTATTGAGAGGCAATACGTGCAGCACAGAGATCTTTCTGTTCTGTACATATTGCGTCTGCATAGTCCCATCCAGCAGAACTGTTTAGGGTGGTAAGGAAACTGATGCAGGTTCCCCCTGGGCAGAACCCGTTGCTTAACCCAACAACGGCTTGCTGTGACATGTTTAACAACTTTTTTGCAGACAAAGGGGGGTTGCAGACTGCCAGAAATAGTGCAAATTAAGTTCACTTTTAGGGTTAGGGTTAGGGTTAGGGAATCATGGGAACTGTATTTTATTGTGGCACCAGAGCTCTCTGAAAGAGAAGGCTCAATGTCTCAGAAATAAAAACCAATTCCCATGATTCCCTAGCACTAACCCTAACCCTAAAAATGGACTCAATTTGCACTATTTCTGGCAGTCTGCAACCTCCCCAAAATCTCTCAGATAAGAGCCGACCTAGATGCCAGTGTTTTGACAGAAACAATTGACGAGATGTCCACTAACTCCATTAATGAAATTATCCTGGATCAGTTCTAATCTGTGAGTACCAATGATGTGGACAAGCTCCTTGGTAGAGTGAAGAAAATGACCTGCCCTCTTGACCCTTGCCCATCATGGCTGGTCATCCGGGGGGGATGAATTGAGGATGTTCCTCATGGACATCGTCAATGCATCCCTCAGGGAAGATCATATTCCATCTCGTTTAAAGGAAGCAGCTGTTAGGCTGCTTCTGGAAAAACCTTCTCTGGACCTCCTGGAAATGAACAACTATAGGCCAGTCTCTTTGTTACCATTTTTGAGCAAGGTTATCGAGAGGGCAGTTGCTCTTCAACATCAAGCTGTCTTGAATGAAACTGATTATCTAGACCCATTTCAAACTGGTTTTAGGATGGGATTTGGAGTTCAGACTGCCATGGTTGCCTTGGCCGATGACCTGTGTCTGAGCATTGACGGGTAGTGTGATCCTGTTGGTACTCTTAGACCTCAAAGCAGCTGTTGATACGATAGATCATAGCATCCTCTTGGATCGCCTGAGTGGGCTAGGAATTGGAGGCACTGTGTTATAGTGGTTCCGTTCCTTACTCTTAGGCAGGTCCCAGATGGTGCTGCTTGGGGAAAGTTTTTCTGCAAAGAAAGACCTTACATGTAGCATCCCTCAAGGCACCATTCTGTCTCCAATACTGTTTAATATCTATAGGAAGCCGCTGGGTGAGATCATCTGGAGTCATGGGGCTGGGTGTTAGATCTATGTCTCCATGTCTGATTGTCAGCCTCGATTCACGATGGCATCTCTCCTCTCAATTAATGTCTTAAGGCAGTAATGGGCTGGATGAGGAAAAACAGATTGAGACTGAATCCAAACAAAACGGAGGTGCTTACATTAACAGCCCCGAAACCAGGAATTGGGTTGCAACCTCCAGTCCTGGATGGGGTCACACTCTCCATGAAGGACTGTGTTCACAGTTTGGGGGTACTCCTTGATTCGCTGCTCCTGATAATTAATCAGGTAAATGTGATCGTCAGGAGTGCCTGTTATCAGCTTCGGCTGATACACCAGCTGCTTCCTTCCTAGAAGTAAGGGACCTCAAGATTGTGGTGCACGCGCTGATAACCTCCCATCTAGATTTCTATAATGTGCTCTACATGGGGCTACCCTCGTGCTTGGTCCAGAAACTTCAGTTAGTATAAAATATGGCAGCCAGAGTGGTCTTGGGAACATCTAGGAGAGTCCACATAACTCTGGTATTGAAGTCCCTCCATTGGCTGCTTATTAGTTTCTGGGCCCAGTATAAGGTGTTGGTTATTACCTTTAAAGCCCTTTATGGCTTGGATCCAACCTATATTTGAAACCACCTCCTCCCATACAATCCTCCCCGTGCACTCCGGTCCTCTGGGAGGAATTTGCTGCAGCCAATAAAATCAAGGCTGTCTGCAACTTCTCAGAGGGCATTCTTGGTAATCGCCCCCAGATTATGGAAAGGCCTGCCGGATGAGATCCATCAGATCATGACCTTAAGCAGCTTTAAAAAGGCTGTGAAGATGGATCTCTTTGGGCAGGCCTTTCCTGATTAGATTCCTGGCCTCAGGAGTTCAGGAGGCCTCTTTCAGTTTTTGGCTCTCCCACTGCTCTTATTTGTTTATAGTCTCTCCAATTAGCCTATTTTATTTGGTGATGTGTTATGTTAAAATCTTTTAAAGGATATGCAGTTTAATACTTTTTTAAGTATTAAAAGAGCAGAAATATGGAGGCTGGAAGTCAAATGCTGAGGCACACATTTTCTTCCAATGCCTATCACCAAATTCTCCCCCCACTCCCATAGTGTAACATATTAAAAATAACAGTTGAAAACATGTAGCCTGTGTGTCTGACTACTCATGTTAACATCCCACTAAAAATATGTTCCCTACTTTGTTTTGCCCAGTATGATCCATCAGTTTAGATAATTTGAATGATAGGTTACTTCATTCAAAATGTATTTTATTTTTAATTTTTTGTAATTAGAAAACCAGTTGATAATTTATTCAGGGTTTTCTATTTTACCTAAACTAAAATAAAGCTATATTTTGGGAGGAAGCAGACGGGCAGCACAGGGCCACCACAGGAAGCTGCGCTGCGGGCCCTGCGGCGCACCTTCATTGCCCCTGGAAGGAGTGCTAAAATAGCGCTCCTTCCACAAGTCGCCGAAGGTGTGCTGCAAAAGGCACACCTTCGGCGACTCTTCTGCCGCAGCGTGTGTGGACGCTGCGGCGGAGAGGCATCCTTGAAGCGCTGGATGTGCAGAGGGTCCGGCGCTCCAACGATGTCTTGGGGAAGGGGTTGGGGCAGCACCTTCCTTGCCCCGAAAATGGTGCTTTGCACCGTCTGCTTCCCCCCCAAATTACTGACACTAACTCAAGTCTTTTGTTGTTGCTGTTGCTGTTGTTCCTGTTGTTGTTGTGTGTCTTCAAGTGGTTTCTGATTTATGGTGACCCTAAGGCAAACCTATCATGGGTTTTTCTTGGCAAGATTTGTTCAGACAAGCTTTGCCATTGACATCCTATGAGGCTGAGAGCATGTGACTTGCCCAAGGTCAGTGAGTTTCACGGCTGAGCTGGGAATTGAACTCTGATCTCCAGAGTCATGGTCCAGTAGTCAAACCATTATGTCATGCTAGCTCTCTACCCAGCTCTTCTGTTGTTGTCGTTGTTGTTGTTGTAGCTATTCAGTGTCCTAAATGCTTCCTTCATACTTTTGATTGTTTGGCAAATATTGGACATATTAAGATGGGAATGAACCCCACTTTCTGAATTATCAGGAGGGGAAAATCAGTTTGCTAAGAGGAGATACTTGGTTGGGAGCTACATACTATTAGATGAGATGACCCAGTGTGGTTTCTTCGAAAACATATGTTATTATGTTCACCAGCTGAAAGCGTTAATGCACTGTTTCAAATGCCCCTGGGGTGCTCCTTGACTCGTTGCTCCTGATTACTCTGGGCAGATTCCTCTCATTCCTATCATGAAACAAACTTCTATGTATGGACCCTGGAATGGGGGAAATGGAGTCCTTTTCTAAGACTAGAGTGGGGAGACTGAACCCCAGACCTCCAAATTGATTGGCATAATTGGACAAGCAAGACACCTTTGTAGTACAACCTCTGTGGACATTATCAATCAGAATTGTTTTGAAAGTCAGCCATTGTCAGTGAGGAATAATAGAGGCTTCGTGCCCCAGTAACGTGGGAATAAGGCACACTGAACACATGCAGGGCAATTCTAAAAATCATCATATTTAAGGATGTTTTAGTTATAATGAATAGGAATTTATGAATAATAATAATAATAATAATAATAATAATAATAATAAAATTTATTTATACCCCGCCCCTTTGAGGTCAAAGGGGGTGGCTTACAGCGTTAAAATCCAATACATCAATGACCCACATCCCCCCCTAAAAGGTTACTAAATCAATTACAAGTTAAAAACAATATAAACAATAATTTAAAACATCAATAAAGATAATAGGACATAAGGAATTGTGGCCATGTTACAATTCCTTTCAAGAGAGGGCATGAGAGGCTCCCCTAAGAGAGGGGAACTCCAAAGAAAGACTTCAGAGGAAAGACTCCACAGAGAAGGTCCAGAGGTCAGGATTATCTATCCTGGAAAGGCCTGCCGGAAGAGATTCGTCTTGACAGCCTTTTTGAAGCTGTCTAGCGATGTCAATTGACGGATCTCATCCAGCAGGCCATTCCACAATTTGGGGGCGACAACAGAAAAAGCCCTCTGGGAGGTAGCTGTAAGCCTAGATTTTTGAGGCTGCAGCAAATTCCTCCCAGAGGACTGGAGTGCCAGGTGCGGATTATATGGGAGGAGGCAGTCCCTAAGATAGCTTGGACCCAAGCCATTTAGGGCTTTAAAGGTGACAACCAACACCTTGTACTGGGCCCGGAAACTAATAGGCAGCCAGTGGAGGGACCTTAGTACTGGAGTAATATGGTCCCTCCTAGATGTTCCTGATACTAATCTGGCTGCCATGTTCTGTACTAGCTGTAGTTTCCGAACCAGGCACAAGGGTAGCCCCATGTAGAGTGCATTACAGAAATCTAAGTGTGAGGTTACCAGTGCGTACACAACAGTCTCGAGGTCCCTTACTTCCAGAAAAGGGCGCAGCTGGTGTATCAGCCGAACCTGATAACAGGCGCTCCTGATCGTCGCATTAACCTGATTTATCATCAGGAGCAACGAGTCAAGGAGCACCCCAAGACTGCGAACACAGTCATTGGAGGAGAGTGTGACCCCATCCAGGACTGGAGGTTGCAACCCAATTCTTGGTTTCGGGGCCACTATCATGAGCACCTCCGTCTTGTCCGGATTCAGTTTCAATCTGTTTTTCCTCATCCGGCCCATTAGTACCCGAAGACATTCATTGAAAGAAGAGGTGCCATTGGAATTCGAGGCCGATGAATGAGATACGGAGAAATAGATTTGGGTGTCATCAGCGTACTGGTAATACCCAGCTCCATAACTCTGGATAATCTCACTCAGTGGCTTCATATAAATGTTAAATAACATAGGTGACAGAATAGCACCCTGTGGGACCCCACAGGTGAGCCCCCTTTTACTGGAGCTACTGTCCCCAAGTAGCACCCTCTGAGAACATATAAATGTTAAATAACATAGGTGACAGAATAGTACCCTGTGGGACCCCACAGGTGAGCTCCCTTTTACTGGAGCTACTGTCCCCAAGTAGCACCCTCTGAGACCTACCCGAGAGGAAGGACCAGAACCACTGCAATGCAGTGCCTCCGATTCCTAACCCCCTCAGGCGTTCCAAGAGGATGCCATGGTCTATCGAGGTCTAGGAGCACCAACAGGGTCACATTACCCCTGTCTATGCTCAGATGCAGATCGTCAATCAAGGCAACCATGGCAGTCTCAACCCCAAAGCCTGTCCTGAAGCCAGTTTGAAATGGGTCTAGATAATCGGTTTCATCCAAGACAGCTTGGAGTTGAAGAGCAATTGCCCTCTCGATCACCTTGCTCAAGAATGGTAATAACGAGACTGGCCTATAGTTGGACATATCCGGGGGTCAAAGGAAGACTTTTTCAGAAGCAGCTTAATTGCTGCTTCCTTCAGACACGATGGTACATGTCCTTCCCTGAAGGATGCGTTGATGATATCCGTGAGGAATCTCCTCAATGCATCCCCCCACCCCCTGGATGGCCAGCCAAGATGGGTAACGGTCAAGAGGGCAAATTGTTTTCCACACTCTACCAAGCAGCTTGTCCATGTCCTTGGTACTCACAGATTGCAGCTGATCCAGAATAACTTCATCAACGGAGTCGCTGGACACCTCATCTATGGTTTCTGTTAAAATATTTGAGTCAAAGTCGGCTCTTATCTGAGAGATTTTATCTGCAAAGCAGTTGTTAAATCATAGAATCATAGAACCATAGAATCATAGAATCATAGAGTTGGAAGAGACCACAAGGGCCATCCAGTCCAACCCCCTGCCATGCAGGAACTCCCAATCAAAGCATCCCCGACAGATGGCCATCCAGCCTCTGCTTAAAGACCTCCAAGGAAGGAGACTCCACTACTCTCCGAGGGAGTGTGTTCCACTCTCGAACCGCCCTTACTGTCAGGAAGTTCCTCCTCATGTTGAGGTGGAATCTCTTTTCTTGCAGCTTGCATCCATTGTTTCGGGTCCTAGTCTCTGGAGCAGCAGAAAACAAGCTTGTTCCCTCCTCGATATGACATCCCTTCAAATATTTAAACACGGCTATCATATCACCTCTCAGCCTTCTCTTCTCCAGGCTAAACATCCCCAGCTCCCTAAGTCGTTCCTCATAGGGTTTGCTTTCCAGACCCTTCACCATTTTAATTGCCCTCCTTTGGACAAGCTCCAGTTTCTCCACATCCTTTTTGAATTGTGGTGCCCAGAACTGGACACAGTATTCCAGGTGATGCCGGACCAAAGCAGAATAGAGTGGCACTATTACTTCTCTTGATCTAGACACTATACTTCTACTGATGCAGCCTAAAATTGCATTGGCCTTTTTAGCTGCTGCATCACACTGTTGACTCATGTTCAACTTGTGGTCCACCTGGATTCCTAGATCCCTTTCACAGGTAGTCTCATTCAGCCAGGTGTCCCCCATCGTATATCTGTACTTTTCGTTTTTCCGCCCTAAGTGCAGTACCTTACATTTCTCTGTGTTGAATTTCATTTTGTTAGCTTTGGCCCAACTTTCTAGTCTGTTCAAGTCATTTTGAATTTTGATCTTGTCCTCTGGGGTATTAGCTACTCCTCCTAATTTGGTGCCGTCTGCAAATTTGATAACTATGCCCCCAATACCGTCATCCAAGTCATTAATAAAGATATTGAATAGCACTGGGCCCAGGACAGAGCCCTGTGGCACCCCACTGGTCACTTCTTTCCAAGTTGAAAAGGAGCCATTGTTGAGCACCCTTTGCGTTCGACCAGTCAATCCATGTAACCGTTACTTTGTCTAGCCCACATTTTACCAACTTGCTTGCAAGAATGTCATGGGGAATCTTGTCAAAGGCCTTACTGAAATCAAGATATACTATATCCACAGCATTCCCTTCATGTACCAAGCTGGTAATTTTATCAAAAAAAGAGATCAGATTTGTCTGGCATGGCCTGTTTCTCTGAAACCCATGTTGACTTTTTGTGATTATGAAATTATCTTCCAGATGTTCACAGACTCTCTATTTAATGATCTGCTCCAGAATCTTTCTGGGTATTGATGTCAGACTAACTGGACAATAATTGTTGGGATCCTCTTTTTTCCCCTTTTTGAAGATGGGGACAACATTTGCCCTCCTCCAGTCCGCTGGGACCTCTCCTGTTTTCCAGGAATTCTCAAAGATTATTGCCAATGGTTCTGATATTACATTTGCCAGTTCTTTTAATACCCTTGGATGTAATTCATCTGGTCCTGGAGACTTATATTCATCTAGATTAACCAGATGTTTCTGTACTATCTCTTTACTTATTCTGTGATGAAATTCTCCTATTCTGTCCTCTGCTCCATTATCCTCAAGTTGAGCACCCTTTGCCTTTTCTGAGAAGACTGAAGCAAAGAAGGTGTTGAGTAATTCTGTCTTTTCTCTGTCCCCTGTTAACTTTTTGCCATCTTCTCCACACAGTGGCCCTACCATTTCCTTCTTTTTCCTTTTGCTACTGACATACCCCCAAAAGCCCTTTTTATTGTCCTTAACCTCTCCAGCAAGCCTGATTTCATTCTGCGCTTTAGCTTTTCTAACTTTACCCCTACACGTGCTAGCTATTTGTTTGAATTCCTCTTTGGTGATTTCCCCATTTTTCCATTTCTTATACATGTTCCGTTTAAAACATAGTTCAGTTGCAAGTTCCTTAGTCATCCATCCTGGTTTCTTGAGACACCTCCCATTCTTCCTCCTCGTTGGCACAGTTTGAAATTGTGCCTTCAGTATCTCCCTTTTGAGAAACTCCCATCCGTCTTGAACTCCCTTCTTTTTTAGTATTCCTGTCCATGGGATCACCCTCAGTATTTCTCTAAGTTTAGTAAAATCAGCTTTCCTAAAGTCTAGAATGTGTGTCTGACTATGCCTGGTTTCTCCTTTCCACTGTATAATAAACTCCAGGAGGACATGATCACTCCCGCCTAAGGATCCAACCACTTGCACCCCATTAACTAGGTCTTCCCTGTTAGTTAGGATCAGATCCAAAATAGCTGACTCCCTCGTTGCCTCTTCCACCTTTTGAACAATGAAATTGTCTTCGAGGCAAGTGAGGAATTTGCTAGACCTTGAGGATTTTGCCGAGTTTGACTTCCAGCAAATATCTTCTTAATGTTTAGGTGAATGTATTTTCTGGTAAATTAAACATCCCCCCCCCATTACATCTTCTTGAAGTTGCCATCTATAAAATATGTATGCATACATAGCTAAAGCAGTAATATCTTCTTCTCATTAAATAATAGATAGTGAATGCTGATCTTTCCAACCCAGGATTATAAGTCTTGTAACAAAATTGAAAGCACACAGGATCTAACCAAATTGATCATCATTTAGATTTTACACTGCAGGCAATATAAATTAAAAGAATAGGTACATTTACAAAAACCGCATATCTATCTAGTCACATGCTTTCAGCCTCAGTGGAAGACAATGGCAAACCTCCTCTGAACAAATCTGAATAGGTTTGCCTCAGGATCATTGTAAGTCAGAAATTACTTGAAGCACACAACATTCACACCTAATATGTTGTAACACATCCAATCTCCAAAAAGATAATAACTGAACATGCTGCTATAATATGCCAGAAGGAAATATTATTTGGATTAAATCACCAATGTTTATTTGTGGTTTTTTTAATGAACTGTTGGATCAAAGTTTAAGGTCTAACGTAATTTTAGATATTCAAAGTAAGTCAGTTCTCTATTGGTTTTCACATGATAATCTAGCAACCATGTTAGTACTTTCTTTGTTGTCCTTCCTCCAGTCCTATCTCTGACTGGCAAAAACACCTCCAAAAGGTTTCCCAGGGACTGCAGGCATTAATGTTACTGATGCTTCTACTGGTTGAAGTGCAGCATAGGATGCTACCTCGTATAGTCTTGCTTGACAGATATTTGAAAGTTGTTTTCTTCAAAATGTAGCCAAACAGGATTTCACTTTCAATTGCCATACCTGAGGGTTCATTACACAGTAGATAAGCTCATTCCCAGTGTGACTGCAATTCTTATTTTTTATAATGTACTTTGGTGGATACCACACATGAGCTACTACAAAGTGGCCAGTTCTGAACTAAGGGGGGATGCAGATGGGCAGCCGTGAGCAGCCCTGGGAAGCGGAGGATTGGGGTTGAGGCTGCCCCACACCTTGGCCCCAATCCTCCCTTTTGGTGCCTGGGAAAGGAGCACCAAAATAGTGCTCCTTTCCCAGGCAGCAAAAAGGGCACCCAAAGAGCCGCCATGAGGCTCTTTTGCACCTCTTCCGGCGCAGTGTGTCCAGATGCTGCGCCGGGAGGATGTCATCAGGGAAGTGTTGGCATGGTCCAGGATTTCAGTGTTTTCAAACAGCATTTCATGCCCAGGATGGTTTATAATGTGTTCTGCTACTGCTGATTTTTCTGGCTGGCCCAGTCTGCAGTGTCTTTCATGTTCCTTGACTCATGTTTGGACACTGCAATCCAACACTGAACACTGAAACTGAACACTGAAAACTGTGTTATAGGGTGTATACAGCCTGTCACTGAACACTGAAAACACTGAAATCCTGGACCATGCCAACAACTATCAGGTTAGAATGCACAGGGAAGCCATCGAAATCCACAAACACTTGCATAACTTCAACAGGAAAGAAGAAACCCTTAAAGTAAACAAGGTGTGGCTACCAGTCCTACAAAATAAGAAAATCGGCACTCAGCAAATGCAAATGGGAAACCAACCAGCAGACAATATCAGACAATAACCTTGATTGCATATCCTCCCACCCTGAAGCCATACCATTAACAACAGAATAATATCTATTCAACACAGAACAATACACAGTTTACTGGGAATCACTCCTTCCTACCCAGGGTCTCACAGTATATATAGACCCATTCCCTTCCATTCCAGTATTCTCTGAAGATGCCAGCCACAGATGCTGGCAAAACGTCAGAAAGAAACTCTTCTAGAACATGGCCACACAGCCCGAAAAACCCACAAAAAACTATAAATATGGATATTAATTCTATGTTAGGGCTTTTGCAGACTGCCAGAAATAGTGCAAATTGAGTCCACTTTAAGGGTTAGGGTTAGTGCTAGGGAATCATGGGAATTGTTTTTTTCTGAGACATTGAGCCCTCTCTGTCAGAGAGCTATGGTGCCACAATAAAATACAGTTCCCATGATTCCCTAGCTCTAACCCTAACCCTTAAAGTGGACTCAATTTGCACTATTTCTAGCAGTCTTTAGACCCCGATGAGCCCTGACCTTTCCTAACCTCCCCGGCTAGGGATTCCAAGCAAAGAGCTCTGGAAACGCCACATTTGGGGTGGCGCAGAGAATCTTAGCACGGAGCTAAACCTCGCACCTCCATTCGCCTCTCCATCATAACAGGATTTCCACAACAAATTTTGAAATGAAGACATGAATATAAATTCCTTACTGAGGCATTGAGAAGAATAAATGTCAATTACAAATGGGAAAAGTAGAGGGAATATCATTCACATATAAACAGAAAAGATATAAAATCAACACAATCGAGAAAGTCAAAAAAAATTTACAGAAAAATAAATGTAAAGAAAAAAGAAGAAACAACTACGAACAAAACAAGGCAAGATCAACGAAGCAAAGATGAAGAAAAAGAATTAGCTATGACATCTAGAACTAGAGATGAAGATGAAGATGAAGAAGACAGAAGCACATTCAAACAAGCAGATAAGAATCCGATGCAAGATTAGGATAATGACAATAAGAGCGAATTGGAAGTGTCAGAGGAGGAGGAAGATGGAAACGATAGTGAAGAAACCTCAAAAGAACAACTAGTAGAAGAAGCTAATTAAATAAATGGATAACTAGATTAAAAAACAAATAAATAAACAAACAAATAAAACAAAATAAATGGCAATCTCTATATGTTCATGGAATATTAAAAGAATGAATACAAATCATAAGAGAAAGCAAATATTTCATATTATAGAAAAATTAAACTATGATGTTATGATTTTAGAAGAAACAAGGATAAAGAAAAAAGAAACCTACTATTTAAGAAACCCCAAATTAGGACCAATCTTCTACTCTGCATCAGACAAAAGAAAAAAGGGGTAGCCATATATATAAACAAAAGATTTGCGGTTAAAGAATTATTCAAAGATAATAACAGACATTATGTTATAGTAGAAATCCAACTACCAAGAAAAAAAAATTGACTGTAGTAGGCTTATACGCACCATTGGAGAAGAAAGAATTTTTTTCCCTGGAACTTAATGGGAAACTAGCCGACTATAACGATGATAACCTTCTGATTATAGGCGACTTTAATGGAGTTATCGAGCCACACAGAGACAGATCCTCCATCAAAAATATCAAAAGCAACCAAGGTAAATTACCAAGAACCTTTTTTGAAATGATGGTGGAACTATCACTAGTAGACATTTGGACACATAAATATGGGGCTACATTCTATTCAGAAAGTCATCAATCTATGTCCAGAATAGATATGGCACTGATATCTAAGTCAATACTAATTAATGTCAAAAAGATGGAAGTCAAATCTAAAATTATATCAGATCATAGCTTAATTCGAATTGAGATATATAACCCAAAGAAAGATTTCTTTTCAAAACTAGATGACAATATCTTCAAAGATGAAACATTTATTCAAAAAATGAAAGAAGATTTGAAAAATTATTTCAACGAGAATAACACTATAGATGTCCAAACAAAAGTGCTGTGGGAGGCCAGCAAAGCGGTAGCAAGAGGCATGTTAATTCAAAGAGCTTCAGAAAACAAGAAAAAAAAACAAACAGGAAATGATAACATTGATCTCCGAAAAGATGAGAATAAAAGAAGAGGAACTCAGGAAGAAACCGAAAAATGAGACCTTAAGAAAGGAAATCCAAATATTACAAAAAGAACTTCAAGCACAGACAACAGAAGAAATGGCAAAAAAATTAAAAATGGCCAAACAATTACATTTTCAACAAGCAAAGTGGAAAGATGGCTGACTTATAAATTAAAAAAGGAGAAAGAAAAGAAAATAATTCCAAAATTTAAATACAAGGATTCTGAAATAACCAATCAGGATGATATCCAAAAAGCTTTTGAAGAATACTTTACAAATCTAGATCAAAAAGAAGAAAATAATCCATTGGACGAATTAAAAAACTACCTATCAAATAAAAATATCTTTAAAATCTCTCAGCAACAAAATGATATGTTGAATGCTCCTATTACAATGCAAGAAATAATACAATCAATTAAAAAACTAAAGGAAAATAAGGCACCTGGTCCAGATGGTTTTTCAGCCAAATACTATGAACTTTTTTCAGAACAACTAGCTCCAACACTTCAAAAGATGCTCAACCGAATTCCTAATGAAGGAATACCGGAAGCATGGAAAAAAAATCTAATATAACATTAATTCCCAAAGAAGGGAAAGATTTGGAAAACATATCTAATTACAGACCAATTGCATTGTTAAATGTTGACTACAAGATCTGTACAGACATATTAGCAACAAGATTAAAGAATATAATAAAAAACAAAATACAATTAGATCAAAATGGCTTTCTTCCTGGAAGATATTTTAGGAATAATACAAGAAAGATATTGGACTTGATAGAATATTACCACATTCATAATGAAAAACAAATGGCAATGGTGTTTGTCGATGCGGAAAAAGCTTTTGATAATTTAAAATGGGATTTTTTGTTTGAATGTATCAATAAAACAGGAATGAAAAGCTATTTTGTTGAAAGTTTGCAACAAATATACAAAGAACGATATGCTAGACTGATTATAAATGGGGAATTGTCTAAAGAAATCCAACAGACAAAGGGTACGAGACAAGTCTGTCCTATATCTTCCCTGTTATTTATTATTACACTAGAAATCCTAATCAATAGAATAAAAGATAACAACAAAATCAAAGGAACAAAAGTTAAAGGCAATGAGTTTAAAATAAGAGCGTTCGCCGATGACTTACTGATGATATTAGAAGATCCATTAAGCAATGTAAAAGAGCTTTTGATAGAAATTAATAACTTTGGTGAACACTCCAGTTTCAAAATCAACAAAGAAAAAACTCAAATTCTAACAAAGAATATGAAAAAAATCGAAGAAGAGAATCTTTGAGAAAAGATTCAGTCTGGTCTGTAGGGGTGGAACAAAAAGAATATATCATTTCTCGGCAGAATTGCGACCATTAAAATGATGGTGCTACCCAAATTGCTCTTTTTATTCATGAACTTATCTATTATCATCAAAAATAAAGATTTTCTGAATTGGAACAAAGATTTGAGAAAGTTCATATGGAAAGGTCGAAGGCTAAGAATAAAATGGTCAACACTACAAGGTGATACAAGCAGAGGAGGCTGTGCCTTGCCTAACTTAAAACTATATTACCAAGCAGCTTGTCTGCTTTGGATACAAGACTGGATGAAGATAGAAGATCACAAACTATTAGTATTGGAAGGCGTGCAGCTAAGATACAGTTGGCACGCCTACTTATGGTATAATAAATGTGCTGTCAACAAAGATTTCAACAATCATTTTGTTAGAAATTCACTTATCAAGGTTTGGAATGACATAAAATTGAAATTCTATCAGAAAATACCATCAAAGGTATCCACGCAGGAGGCTTTGTTTAGCAGATGGAGAGAATCAAATTGTATAAAATATAACAATCTTATAGTTAGACGAGAAAGGTAATATAAAATTTAAAAAATGAGAAGATCTAAATACCAATGCAGAATGGAAAATAGATTGGTTTAATTACTTTCAGATAGAGAGAAAATTTAAAGAAGATCTAACTAAGGAAGGTATTGAAATGAACGCAAACCAAATAGATAAAATAATTTGGACAGAAGATAAAGGGGAAATATCCAAGCTCTATTGTTTGTTGTTAGAAAGGGAAAATGAACAAGAACTAATTAAAAACTCAATGGTGAAATGGGCAAGGGACATAGGTCATAATATATCTCTTGACAGTTGGGAAACAGCAAGAAAGAAAACACAACGCTTTACAGCATCGCAAGACTTTAAGGAAAATTACATAAAAAAAGCAAATAGATGGTATCTAACACCAGTTAAACTAAAAAAAATTCAAAGAACTAGTAAGGAAAGATGCTGGAAAGGCTGTAAAGAAGCTGGTACTTTATTCCATATGTGGTGGTCGTGCACGTACATCAAGAAGTTTTGGATTAGAATACACACGATAATTCAAGAAAAATTAAATATACAATTTCCGTTAGCACCAGAATTATATCTGCTTAATATAACTTCAATACTACCAAAAAAAAAAAAAAAAGATGAGAACAAACTTTGGAGAATTATATTATATTTAGTTACAGCTGCTATGATGGTAATAGCAAAAAAATGGAAACAAGAAGAAGTTCGGACAATAATGGAATAGAAACTAAAAATCATGGACATGAGAGAGCATGACTTTTTGTCACATTTAATTAACAATAAACAAATAAGCAAAGTTAAAAAGGAATGGTCTTTAATAGAAAGTATTTGGGAAAATTAAAAGAGGGAAAATTTCAAATTTTAATGTGAGATAACATATAAACATTATAAAAAACAAGAGCACAAATAAAAGCATTTAATAAAGAGTAAAACTAACATATTATATGGAAAGCAAACAAATTAACTAAAAGCAAGAATCATTTCTGTTTCTTTTTATATTTATTTCATTTTAACATTGTCAATATTAATTACCATGTTTATTATTTCTTATGTACCAACATTGGATTAGCAGGCACTTATGTGTAAAGAGATTTTTCTTTTCCCATTGGCCAACAAGCAGAATTTGGAAGTTATAATTATCATACGTTTTTGTGAACAAATAGCAGGTTTAATGTTACTTAAAGCATAGGTCTAAATGGAAGATCATAAAAAAACTGCAAAATCGTTAATCTTGTACAATATGTATGGATATTATATTGCAAAAACTTATGTTTTATCTTTATTTTTTATTCTTTAAAATAAAATAAATAATGTAAAAAAAACCCTGCTCCGAATTACATTGGTTTTGATTCCATCATACCATGACCCCCAGTTCTTCCCACAACTCCCTCAAGTTATGTCAAAACCCAAAAGTGGAATCCAATCACTTTTTCATCTTGGAAAACTGTGTTTGTGCAGCCTGTGTGGGAGGGGTGCACAAGGGCAAACATTGGTCCTCTTCCAAAGCAGTTGTCCACCACTGATTTTAAGTGCATCTGTCCACCACTGATTTTAAGTGCATCTTTTACATTTGGAATCAAAACCAATGTAAAACCACACTACCCATAAGAAGGTATTGTCGTCACCTATTCTGTCACCTAAGTTGATAGCAGGCTTTAAACAACAGCCCACAGTATGTTTCTTGAATATCCTTAATGTTCTCAATTTGCTCTCTCAATTATTGAGCTACACTTGCCTGAATAGCTAGGAAAGGGTCAACACAGGGGCAAAACAGACAGGCAGGAAGGAGTTGCCAGAAGCCACTCCCAGCCTGATCACCCTGAGGTCACAGAAAACACAGGCTGTGGCCCCAAGGGTGCCTCCTGCTGCAGTCCCAAAGGGACTGTGGCAAGGAGTGGAAAATATCCACTCCTGTAGTGCTGGTTTTGGGCTGCCTTAAGCAGCCCAAGTACAATCCCAGGGTGGTTTCTGGGCAGTCCAGGGGCATGCGTTGTCTAAATGCCACACTCCCAGTGTGGCCAGAAGCCACCCCGTCTGCCCATCTGTTTCATGTCACAGTGGATAACCATGGTTATCCATTTGGATTTTCCCATCCTGTATCTATTCTCTGAACAATCAAGCCTTTTTTGTTCTTTGTATAAAACTCAGCAACTCATTGCAACTCAGGCAACAATTTTCTGGCCCAGTCTGTTCTCCTATCCATATATTTGTTCAATTCCACAAACATAATGCTGGATATGCAGCAAATACATCTATTAAACTATCAAGTTAGTTATACATATAGACCTGGAGCTCATATGCTACCCATGAATTCTCCCTAGAACCTTTCTTACTCTGCTATGGTGCTGATCATAGGTTCCTAAGCTCAGAGTCTTCTATTCTTTTGTACACAGAGAGATAGCATAAATAAAAACATCCTTGCAGTTAAAACACCCATTTGAGCACCCACACAAGAGTACAGTTGGGGGTGTGTGCCAAAAATGAGGTCATTGCCCCCTGCAAAGAAGAACTGTGCCCCATAATGAATTTTTTCTTCAGTAGTAATTTAACACTTCAGATGAGCATTTAGCAATACAGTTTAGACAAGAAAGAAAGAAAGAAAGAAAGAAAGAAAGAAAGAGGACAGTCTGTACTAAGGCAGTATGAATATAGGAAATATAAAAAGGTCTAAGTGTGGATGATTCTCAGTGTCTCACTCTTTGAGGACTGAAGGAAAATTTCATTGGGGAAAGAGAATTCTTATTCACAGAGGCAATGTCCTCAATTCCAGCCCCCATAGCAATTCCTTGTACTCACAGTCAGGTTCAGCCTCTCTCTCTCTCTCTCTCTCTCTCCTTTGTTACTTCCCCTGAAGTTCACAGTTTCACTAAAAACTGATTTTCCCCGTGGTTATTTAATGTCCCAAGTGTAAAGATGTATCACTAAATGGTAAAGTTAAAATCATCCAGGCTGTAGCATTTCCTTTTTCTATGAATGACTGTGAAGTTGGATAGTGATGAAAACTGACAGGAAGAATACCAACTCATTTGAAATGTGATGCTGGAGAAAGGTCTATGGATACCATTGACTGGTAGATAGAATGGATCAATTCAATACTGAACTCTCACTAGATGTGAAGGCTACTAAATGGAGGCTGACACACATTGGATATATGTATCATGAGACAGTGTGACTCACTGGAAAAGATGATGATGGTTGGTAAATTGGAAGGCAGTAAGAAAGAAGAAAACTGCATTACTGGTGGATTGACTCAGTCAAAGCCATGACTTTGCAAAACCTGAAATGGGAAGGTTGACATCCAGGATTCTTTGAGGTCTCACACTCATAGGGTTGCCATAAGTTAAAGTTAACAATGGCAACTAACAAAAACTGCAAATCTAGCATCACTTTCTCACCTTCTGCAACAAACACAATTTCTTCTCAAGTTATTTTCTGATTTGGAAACCAAACCTATCAGTATTTACACCATAACAAAGGATCTGATCCCTCCCCTTTAAGCTTCTGAAAATAATTAAACCGAAAGGAAAGTAATCAAGAAGTATCCTGTGGTACTAGGGCAGTGTCAAACTATTTTGATGATGGGAAAATTAAATCCTATTTACCTTTTTGGAGAGAAATGTTACGCAAGATATTTAAGGTGGCTTAAATCATCCAGCTTTTTTGGTAGCTGTCAACAACAAAGGCATTAAGACTTCATTTACAAGCTTTATCTTTAATGTAAAATGGCAGCAATTGACATTTAAGAATTGTCTGCTAGAATGCCTCACATTATATAGACAAAATCCAGGAAAAACTGATGCTGAATGAGTAGCTTGGCTATTTCTTTCATCTGTCTTTATCCAACTTTTGTTTACAAAAGTACTGGGGCCACCTGACTTTATCTTTCAAAGAAGGCAGAGGCTGTTTTATATTTTCTTTGGAAAGGGACAGGAGAAGTGAAGAATAGATACTTAATAAATAGAACGTTGAGTTTTATTTTTATTTTAAATCTAGTTTAGTATTTTCTTTACTTCTGGCTGTAAAAAGTATGGGGCCCCTCAGATGGCCCTGGGGCCAGTTTTCTGTCATTGGGGTCCCTCCAGAAACTACACAGCTTGACAAAAATGATGGGCAGGGGATGGAAAGTTCACTTCTAGAACTCTTGTGCACTACAGAATTATAATATTATGATTCCACCATAAGATACCATAGCTTCAACCTATAGAATCCTGGGGTTTGTAGTATAATGAGGCACTGGAAAAGCATTGTCCAATTCCACAATTCTGTAGGATGTAACCAAGGCAGCTAAAGTAAAATTATAGCACAGTTATATTGTTATGAAACTGTGTAGTGTGAAAGGATCCCTGGTTTTGCAAAATAGTGTGTGGTGGGGCATAATGTTAAACAATTCATGATCTTCCATGTAATCTATTTAAAAATAAAATTGCAGTCCTGGATGCTTACAGAAAAGGTAATTCACCATTTTTATAGCCAGATGAAGAGTGGGCTGGATAGTTTGGAGGAGTAATGTTCTGTTTTGCAGAGTTGCATGCAGTCTCAGGATTGCACTTTATCATCCCTAGTCAATAGTTAATGAGACCTTCCTAAAAGGTTGCTGGAAATGCAGAAGTTTCTTTACCACAGTGATGTTTCCTACCCCACCCCCACCCCAACTATAGTTGTTTGGACTAATTTTCCTGGAACTTATGGTGTACATTGTTGTACATTATTTATCACACTCCCACTTTTATCCTAACTACAATCCTGTGAAGCTAAGTTGAGAAACTGGAATTGCTTCATGGTGGCCACGTGAGCTTTATAGAGAAACTAGAATTTGAACTTAATAATGCCATCACATACTTTATAGAATCCTAGAACTGTAGAGTTGGAAGGGATCCCAAGGGTCATCTAATCCAAATCCTGGCTGGATTAGGAATCCAAAACTATGGTACAACTCAAAAGGCATTGCCCTGCAATAACTGCCCTTCACTCTTCAAATCAAAACACCCCAAAGCTCTTGGGTTGATTAATTACACTATCCTGCTGCTTGGCCACATTATTTACAAAATTTACAAATATGTCTATTGGCATTTGTTAAATGTTGGAAGGTAGGCAACAGCATGGAATCAGGCTGTTAATCTCACCAAATTTTCAGGGCTGAAAATGAGCTAACATACCAAGATTTTTGTGCCATTGCCTATTTCCACTTGGTGTTTTATTTATGGTTTATTCATCCATTTCATCTAATCTCTATATCACAATTTCTAGAACACAACATGCTTGCAGAAAGGGGGCTATATTCTTGAGGACTGCTGCAAGGCCCCAGCCAGCTTAATCCAACCTTGACAAAACTTGGGAGTCTTTCACACTACAGAATTATAGCAGTATTATTCCAGTTTGACTTATAGAATCATAGAATCATAGAGTTGGAAGAGACCACAAGGGCCATCCAGTCCAACCCCCTGCCATTCAGGAACTCCCAATCAAAGCATCCCTGACAGATGGCCATCCAGCCTCTGCTTGAAGACCTCCAAGGAAGGAGACTCCACTACTCTCCGAGGGAGTGTGTTCCACTCTCGAACCGCCCTTACTGTTAGGAAGTTCCTCCTAATGTTGAGGTGGAATCTCTTTTCTTGCAGCTTGCATCCATTGTTTCGGGTCCTAGTCTCTGGAGCAGCAGAAAACAAGCTTGTTCCCTCCTCGATATGACATCCCTTCAAATATTTAAACATGGCTATCATATCACCTCTCAGCCTTCTCTTCTCCAGGCTAAACATCCCCAGCTCCCTAAGTCGTTCCTCATAGGGCTTGGTTTCCAGACCCTTCACCATTTTAGTTGCCCTCCTTTGGACACGCTCCAGTTTCTCCACATCCTTTTTGAATTGTGGTGCCCAGAACTGGACACAGTATTCCAGGTGATGCCGGACCAAAGCAGAATAGAGTGGCACTATTACTTCTCTTGATCTAGACACTATACTTCTACTGATGCAGCCTAAAATTGCATTGGCCTTTTTAGCTGCTGCATCACACTGTTGACTCATGTTCAACTTGTGGTCCACCTGGATTCCTAGATCCCTTTCACACGTAGTCTCATTCAGCCCGTTGTCCCCCATCGTATATCTGTACTTTTCATTTTTCCGCCCTAAGTGCAGTACCTTACATTTCTCCGTGTTGAATTTCATTTTGTTAGCTTTGGCCCAACTTTCTAGTCTGTTCAAGTCATTTTGAATTTTGATCCTGTCCTCTGGGGTATTAGCTACTCCTCCTAATTTGGTGTCGTCTGCAAATTTGATAACTATGCCCCCAATACCATCATCCAAGTCATTAATAAAGATATTGAATAGCTGCATCCTATGGAATCCTGAAATTTGAAGTTTAGGGAAGAATATTTAGAATTTTCAGCCTCTCCAATGCCCCCCCAAACTACAAACTCCAGGATTTCATAGTTTGCAGCGAGACCTGTTAAAATTGAATTCCAGCACTTTAAATCTGTAGCATGAAAGGCCCTCTGATGAAATCCTGTAGGCTCCCTGTACCATTTCTAAACATGCTTTTCTAATATTCAATAGTAGGGGAATGTTTAGTAGTAGGGAAACCCTATATTAGTGAAGCAGCTTTCCCATTGACAATATCACCCTCCAAATTCTGAAAGATGATGGGCACTGGGGAATCTTAGTGTACCCCTCCAGCTCCTCAGTATTACTTACATGGACATACTTGAACAAGGTTAACATGTCCATATATCCCATCAGGAGAGTAGAAACAAATATGGAGTGGGCTGCTGAATTACAATGGGACAAAATGTGCCAAAGGTGAATAGGTAGCTTGCAAAAGGAATATATGGGCAGTTGTATGCTTCCCTTCTCTGAAAGCATATGCTAGGTGCATGGCTTGTTCATTCTTCATATAAAAACTGAACTGCAGCTGCCCACGGAATAAATTCCACTGCATTAATTAATGCACCATGATAAATATAAAATTTACATCCTTCATACCAATAGTTACAAAATAATTAATGTGATTCCAATGTTAAATTAAGTATGGCAAGAAGGCTTTAGATTAAAGAAGGGTGGGGGGAGAGACACGTTGCAGCTTTCGGAAGCCTGAAGCATATTTTGCACTGCAGCTTGGAACAAACAGCTTTAACTAAAGAGTTAGTTAGCCTCTCTCTTTGATGGCTGCATTACCAAGTCAGAGTCTTCAGGGCCTCATGAGGCTCAATGACAGAGAATATTGTAGTAGCTAGATGTAGGACACATAGAATTCAGACTTTTTGATCAAGTTGTAATAAACAGCTTTAATTAACTGGGCTTCCCAGGAGGATTAAAGAGAAGGGAAGAACACTGTTTTAAGATTTGAACCACTGTCTCTGTTCATGCATAGTCAGTCAAAGTTTACAAACATAATCCTTCAAAGATTCATTTCAGTGGAAGCTGAGTAGACAGTACAATTGATATATGTCCTTCTTTGGTTTCACATAGAAAGCTGCATGATTGGTTCCATATAGAAAGCTGCATCTGTGTTTGGAAGCAGTAATTAAACAGTAGTGTGCTTTCTCTTGCCCCCCTTGAAAACATATATGTCAAATTACAAGTAGGGAGGGCCAAGAGGGAAAAAAAGAAAATGGAGATGGTTTTTATAATGATTATCCATAGTATTCTCTATCTGTCTCTTAAACAAATTATCAGTATTCTATCCTGTTAGGCAAGTGAAAATGACTGTCTACATTTTCACAAAAGCAGCTCTCTTTTTTTGGTAAAGCTAGAGTGGGGAAAATTTCACATTCTGTTTCCGAGTGATGCTAGCAAAGTTCTCTTGAGCCAAGCACAGAACCAAATTTGTAAAACATACCTCCAAAAGAAGAGGTGAGATTTTTTAAAAAGTCCTTCAGTTCTCTGTCTTGGTTTCAAAACACACTGTAGAAATAATCCAGTTTGAGACAGCTTTAACTGCTCTGGCTCAGTGCTAGGGAATTCTGGGAATTGCAGTTTAGTGAGATATTTAGCCTTCTCTGTCAGAGAGCTCTGGTGCCACAATAGACTACCTTTCCTAGGGCCTATAGCACTGAGCCAGGACAGTTAAAGTGGTCTCAGACTGGATCATAGCACAGAGTCTAGGAGTTTATGGAATTTGTAGCCCTATTGAGGCTTTCCTATGACCAAAACAAGAAAATAAGGGGGGAGGGATATTGGAATTATGCAGCTATCATAAATTTTCCCTTTCTGTGGAGTTAGGAACATACGCACTTTCAATGCCATGGAAAGGAATTGTTACTTATGTCAGTGGACAAGAGGACAGGCTCTTTTTTAATATATATATATATATATATATATATATATATAATTACACAAAGGGAACACAACAGAGGAGGGATGCTGAAGCAGGAATGCCTAGGACAGTGATGGTGAAACTTTTAGGGACTGAGTGCCCAAAGTAAAAGGCCTTCTGGCACTGGGTGTTACCCAGTGCTGGGGGCAGGACTTCTGTCTTCTGGGAGTGGGACTTCTAGGGTGGGACTTCTTCCCCAAACCCTCCCAGGCCTTTAACTGCCTCTCCAGAGACAGGCTCGGGGAGGGTGAGGGGGGGGGGCGAAGAAGAATAGGTGTGCACCTCTTCCTCCTCCACCCTCCCATGCTGTCCCTGGCCTTCAGCTGCCGCCGGCTGCAGCTGAAGGCCTGGGACAGCTGGGAAGGAGGAGGAACAGGCATGTACCTCTTCCTACTCCTCCCCACCCTCCACATGCTGGGGAAAATGGCTTCACATGCCATCTCTGGCACGCATGCCAAAGGTTTGCCATCATGGGCCTAGGAAGTCAGTATGCATTTTTTTAGTTACTAACTAAAAGGATTTAATCAAGGGTTTCATATGATCAGTGCAATCAAAGAGATGAATGAATTGGGGACATCAATAATATTAGAGACCAGACGTAACCCATTCCATGCTTTTCTTGTAACATCCATAGTCCAAAGAATAAAGTGTTGGCATTAATGGGTTACAATGTGGGTATCATGCAGTCTCCAAGTGTTGTTGGACTGCAGGCCTAGTCAGTATAGCCCATGCTGAGAAATGCTGAGAATTGTAGCTCAACAACTTCTAGAGGGACACATCCTTCCCAATGTTGCCGTAGTGACTCACCAAAATGGAAACCAAAGACTGCAGTTCTATTGCCAATTATCAAGCAATTAGTCTCAATGCACTAAATGGAATTTAGGGGCTCTACAGACTGCCAGAAAGGGTGGTTCCATGCCACCCCTGGGAGCTCCAGATCCGGGCCACGGCAACCGCATGCCGTGGCCCTTATCTGGCACTTTGATGCTCTAAAAAGGGCTGGCAAATGCCACTCCTTTTTAGAGTGACAAAAAGCTGCCCTTACCATGGCTTTTTGTTGGTCCTTTGCCACAGTGTGTATGAATACTGAACCACGGGAGTGCCCTGACACTGCCCACTGTCGGCTTGAGTGGATGGCATGACGGTGGTATCAGGGCTGCTATCATGCCCCTACTCCACTCCCAGGCCGGCCCTTTTGGCTGGTCTGTATAGCCCCTTACTTTTGAATAGGATTGTGCTGTAAATCTCTTCTATGGAAGAGTAAGGGGGGAAGCAGACAGGTGGCACAGGGCCGCCCCAGGAAGCTGCAGATCGGGGCCAAGGTATCCGCACTCCTCGGCCCCAATGCATTGCGTCCCAGGCCCAGGAAGGAGGGCTAAAATAGTGCTCCTTCTGCAAGATGCCGAACTTGCACCGCAAAAGGCCTCCGGTGCACCTTCGGTGCCTCTTCCGCTGCAGCATCTGCGGACACTGCAGCGGAAGTGCGTCGTCGGAGCGCCGGCCATGCGGAGGGCTGGCCACTCCGATGACGTTTTCGGGAAGGGGTTGGGGAGCTCAGCGAGTGGCTGCCCCTCCCCTTCCTGGCCTCAAAAACAGTGCTTTGCGCCATCTGCTTAGGCCCTAAGATATATGATTAAAGGCATGTAGTTTATAAAGTATGACCTAAAGGAGAAGAGACCATTTTCAGTTTTAAGTTGGCACTTCACACAAATATTCAAGATTATAGGAAACTCTTCTGTCGTATTTCAAACTCTACACTATCTTTTGCTCATGCTACAGTGAAACAGATTGGTTAAGGAGCATTAGAAGTAGGAACACAGAAATCAGTATATTGCCTGCCTTATATTATCCAGGCATCAAAATCACAGACAAATGTTTAATTTGCCTTTCAGCTGTGCCTCTGAAAATAAACCTCTCCCAAGCCTAGCATTCTCTTTCCATGTAGCTTTAGCATGAAAAGATGCTAGAGTAAAAGGACCCATAATAACTCCACTGGATGAGGTAAAATAATCTCCAATCTCTTAAATCCTCACATGGTTTTTACAGAACCTCTTTTCTCCATGGGTATTAATGCTGCTTCACAACTTCACAGAGGAAAGTAAAACTTTAAATTTTATAAAAGATTTTCTATACTGACTTCTTAAAACTATCACATCTTTCATATCTTGCCAGAATTGTACTTGGGATGGACTAGAAGGTAGGAGTCACTGATTTGTTCTTTTTTTAGTTGAATTACTATTTTTAAATGAATGGCTTATTATCTTGAATGGACAATTGTTTGCTTCTTTATCAAATATAATAATGACATCTATCCAATTAAACAAATACATTACAGATACCTACTTTATAGTTTTTAAGCAATGCCCAATGTCACAACTTTGGCTGAATCCACAGTAGTGTGTGTATGTGTGTGTGTGTGTGTGTGTGTGTGTGAGCGCACCTCAATTCTGATGCTGTTGGAACACACAATGTATGACTGTTTTCACAGTGAAAGCTCTTCTTTTAGGCTTAAATGTGATCTAGAAAAACCCACTTTTTATTTCACAGTTTCCAGGGGGGATGTTTTTCCTGTCCCCCCCCCCCCCAACATGTGTCCTACAGGTTAGGTGTGGCATGAGAGAAAGAGGTAGTTGGGAGGGGTAATAGATTAGTGAGTGGCATCCTCTAGCCAGCAAGCATTTCACCATTTTTTGCTCTCTCACAATGGATCAATATGCTTGTATGTGCACCTATCAATAAATCAAGCTGACAGAAAGCAAATAAAGAGGAACTTTACTTTACTTTCAGCCCTTTTGAGTTAAAAGCAGATTCTTGCATTCATTGAACTAATAAACATAAGTATTAGTTTTGGGTGTGATTTGACCAGAAGAAACATCAAAATCAAGGATAAATTCCAGGAAGAACAATTAGAAATTCAAGAGAATTACTCTTAAAAAAAATTGTTTCAATGTATTGATAAGCCTCATAAAACTAACAAAATAAATTTCAACTGGGAGAAATGAAAAGTCCTAGGCAGTAAAAATAAAATGCACAGATATAAGGTGGCTGACACCTAGCTTGTCAACAATACATGTGAAAGAGATCTAGGAGTCATAGAAGACCATGAGCTGGACATGAGTCAACAGTGTGATGTGAAAACTTAAAAAGCCAAAATGATTCTTGTAATAGTAATAGTACTATTAATAGCATCAATCTATTCTGCTTTTGTCAGATCTCATCTGGAATCCTGTGTCTAGTTCTAGGCACCATAATTCAAATATGTGGACAAGCTGGATTATGTCCAGAAGAAGGGGACCAAAATGGTGAAAGTTATGGAAACCTTATGCTTTATGAGGAGCAGTTTAAGGATCTGGGTATGTTTAGCTCAGAGAAGAGAAGGTTAAGAAGTGATATGATATTTAAACCATGCTTAAATATTTGAAGGGATGTCATATTAAAGATGTTTTCTGCTAATTTTCCGGAATAAAGGGAAATGAGATTCCACCTAAACATTAGGAACAACTTCTTGACTAAGGGTCTGAACAGACTGCCAGAAATAATCCAGTTTGACACCACTTTAACTGTCCTGGCTCAATGCCCTGGTGGCACAGTGGTTAAATGCCTGTCCTGCAGCCATTCACTCATAGACCACAAGGTTGCAAGTTCAATACTAGCCGGGGCTCAGGCTAGACTCAGGCCTGCATCCTTCTGAGGTCGCTAAAATGAGTACCCAAGTGTTGGGAGGCAATGAACTTACAGTTGTAAACCACTTAGACATCCCATAGTATGGTATGAAGCAGTATATAAATGAAGCTGCTTTGGTTTTTGCTTTGCTAGGGAATCATGGGAATTGTAGGTTTTTTTGAGGCATTGAGACTTCTCTGACAGAGAACTCTGGTGCCACAATAAACTACAGTTCCCATGATTCCCTAGCATTGAGCCAGGCCAGTTAAAGTGGTCTCAAGCTGGATTATTTCTGGCAGTTTGTTCAGGCCCTAAGAGCTGTTTAACAGTGGAGAATGCTGCCTCAGAGTGTGGTAGAGTCTCCTTCTTTAGAGGTAATTAAACAGGGGATAAAACACATGGTCCAAATAAAGCAGTTTCAAACCACTTTGAAGGTGAGACATTTAGATGATGCATAACTCCAAAGCAGGCAGAAACTGGATTGAAGCCATGCTCCAGGGCTAAAAACTGGAGCGAAAGTAACCCAGAATATTCTGATTTAACCCAGAAAATGCATACTTTCGACCCTGCATATAAATGCCCCTATGCCAGAGTTGTTCTAAAGGAGTGATCAATCCTAACCTTAGCCCTAAAACTGCATATAAAAAAGAACAGAACTGCTGTAGCCAAGCAGTCAGGGTGCTATTGCAAAAAAGTGAAAGTGTGACACCTCCAATAGATGTAATTACAACATAAACAAACCAAGAGGGGGCATGGGGTGAAGGGGGTGGAGGGGGCATGGGGGGTGTCCATGATTGTGATTTGCCAGTATTTTACTGGGCACACCAATGTTCTGATGCCCTGTACCAGTGGAAGATCACAGGTGTGACTGTGTGATGGATCAAAGGAACAACTTTCCAATGGGATGGCATCTAATTAGCAGGTGGTCACCAGTGGTGTCTTTGTGTGATGGTGCACATGGATGGTGGGGAAGTAACAAAAAAAACAAACAAAAAAAAAAACCCAGTGTGGCTTAATGCCACACTGCACACTTGGGCCATGTGCATTCAAGCTGCCCTGGGAGTGGCTGGTGGGGACAGTAGGGGTTCAGACCACTTTTGAAAAAAGCAGGTTCAAGCCCCTTTTTCCTTCCCATTTGTTCCACTCCAGTCTGGATGACCATCTGTCAGGAGTGCTTTGGTCGTGTATTCCTGCATGGCTAAGATTCTATGATTCTATTACAGGTATTTTCTCTCCTACTGTACATCAGGTTATTGGCAATTTATTAGTAAAATGATGTGATAGTTCATTTTGATTCCCATTACCTTCTGTGCATGGTTTTATGTTTTCTCTCTGAATCATGTGGACAATAGTGTAGAATTTACAATAAGAATGTATACAATTTTTTTCTAGATCCTATTCCTAAAATGAAAGAGAATATGGCAATTCAAATCTCACTGTAGTCATGTAATATTTGGATCATAGTGTCGTAGAAGATTTAACATAATTATTTTGTTATTCTCCTTCTCCCCATTGCCAGCTTAACTATTGAACAATTTAAACTGTCCAGCACTGTTTCAATAATAAATGAAAAAGCAAATGTTTGGGCTCAAACAGACTGGAAGCTTCAGCTGGCTTTGGGGCAGCATGGTGGTATGGTGTTTGGATGACCCCCCCCCCCAACACTGCCCCCAAACTGGCATCATGTCAATTCCTGATCACTCAGCAGGCAGCATTGCACCACTGTGGTGGTGTAGCATTTAGAAGACACATGCCACAGGGATGCCAAAAAGCCGCAGCAGCAGTGGAAAAGCCGGCTTTTTGCCATCTCAAAAAGGAGCAGCTTTCTGCTGTTTCTTTTTGAGCCAGGAAACAGCTGGGTTGGGGACATGGCATGCAGTTGTCGTGGCCCCAACCCAGCATTCAAAGGGGCTGCATCAAGCTACCTCTTTACAGCTGCCTATTTTGGCCCTATGTCCTATTAAAAGTAGTCTAGTTTGAGAGTGAATGGCATCCATCTTATACTATTTTTTCTATTGGAAAGTAAGAGTGAGCATCATGAGATATTGAAATAATTGCTAATTTTCCTTAATTGAGATTCATTAAGAAAATAGTTTGCCAGCTTTAACTGTCTTTATGAACTATCTTTATACAGCTAATCCAACCTATTAAATTCAGCAGATGATCAGGCTGTATTTGCAATTATTTAAAAATAATTCTCGACTAACAGACTTTATAATTTGAAGTGTGAAATAATTCTTGGAACTTTGATGAGTTTGTAAATTAGCTGAAGGCTGAATAAAAGAGCCCAGATAGTGTAATATAGGTAATACTTATTCTAACTGACATGGGGGGAAGCAGACGGGCAGCACAGGGCCGCCCCAGGATGCTGCGCCCTTGGGCCGAGGTATCCGCACACCTCAGCCCTGCGGCGCAGCTTCGCCGCCCCTGGAAGGAATGCTAAAATAGTGCTCCTTCCACAAGTTGCCGAAGGTGCACCGCAAAAAGCTGCCGGCGCACCTTCGGCAACTCTTCCACTGCAGCGTGTGCGGACGCTGCAGCGGAAAGGCATCCTCGGAGTGCCAGCTGTGCAGAGGGCCGGCTGCTCCGAAGACGTTTTGGGGAAGGGATTGGGGTGCGCAGCGTGTGGCTGCCCCTCCCCTTCCTTGCTGCGAAAACGGCGCTTTGCGCTGTCTGCTTCCCCCCTTAGAACATAAAACAGAGCCACAGTTTGTAATGAACTCAATTTTCTTTCAAACATTTCTGTCTAAAGTTTGATTGGATATTACCTAGAAATGCTTGCATTATTTTTTTATTTTTATGTTTTTTAAAAAGTGCTGACATTTCTATCCCTTTGAAAACAATATGCAGGGCTGCAATTTTTTGCTGTATGTCAGGAGTCCTTTTAAAGAGCCAACTGCAACAACAGAAAGATTATGAAGATAATGACTTTTTTATTACTTGGGCATGAAAACTGAGGGTCTCTGCAGACAGGCAGCCATGGGGCGGCTCGAGAAGCCGCAGATTGGGGCCGAGGTACCTGCACTCCTCAGCCCCAATGCACCTCTTTTCGGGCCCTGGAAGGAGCGCTAAAATAGTGCTCCTTCCGCAAGGCACCAAAGGTGCACTGCAAGAGGCATTGGGTGCCTCTTCAGCGTCTCTTCCATTTCAGCGTGTCCGGATGCTGCAGCGGAAGGACATCATCGGAGCGCCCGTCGTGTGGAGCGACGGGCGCTCAGATGATGTGTTCAGGAAGGAGTTGGGGCACCCAGCGTGAGGCTGCCCCTCCCCTTCCTTACCTCCAAGACAGCACAAAGTGCCATCTGCTTCCCCCTGAGTTACAAATAGAACATGCTATTCCTAATTCATTCCCACTGAAATCAGTGGGAATGTTACCCTATGCCAGCACCAGCTTTGATGAAGTCCCAGGCAAGGTACTCTACTGGGCCTGCAGTGCCTTTCTTGTAAGCCTCTGTGATTTCATGGGTGATAACAAGCAGGAGAGGGGATTGTTAGCAGTAACATGCAGTAAGGCCCCAATCACACAGAACTTCTACTCAGAGCTTGAAAATAATTCATTGTCCCTAATTTATTAAATATTTTCACCACTGATTTTAAAGTTGGCTGGTTTGATTATTAAATTTGTGTGTTTCAGTATTTTTATTCATTATCAGCAAATTTAACAACTCTAAATATTTTTCATTTTAATGATTTATTCCACTAAGGAATCAAATGCATCAATTTTTCTTTAAATTTTAGCATTAACACAGTAAAGTGTTTTTAATGAGTTCACATTAGCACATAAACACATAAATGTTTCCAAGCTCTCCTCCTTTGGCCCAGCATTATGACAAATAATACTGGGCATGAGGCAGCTATGGCCAGTACTAAGAAATTTTATTCACAATAATTTGGGACTTGTCCCAGATATACACATTAGAGGGCTTGAGAGCAAGGAATTCTGCAACCACTGCAGCTGCTTCATGTTTCCTTCTTTTTCCAGCACTTATTGAGGAAACTATGGGGCTATGCAGACAGGAAGGAAAGGGCGACCTGAATTTGCCTTTTCCCCAAACTGCAGCCACCGCACTGCATGCCCTGAGGTTGCCCTAAATGGGGACAGAGCAACTGCACTGGGGGCCAGTTAAAGCAGCTTTTCCTAGGCTGGAGTGAAGTCACATCAAGCGCACTGCCGGCCCCAAGGTTTCCCCAAATAGGAATGCAGTAATCGCATGGGCTGGCACTGGTGGCTTTAATTTTTTTTTCGTTCTCTGCAGTGCGTGCACACGTGTGCATTTACAACACAGCCCCTTTAACAGAAATGTTGGCATTGCTCAGGACCTGCACACTATGTGCTATAGAGAAATCATGGCTGCCATGGCAATCGAGTGGTCCGCGCTGGTACTCAGCCTGCAATCCTCAGCCACAGGAGCCTACCTCATGGTCCCTGCTGCAGATGCATTCATGGAAGACAGCGGTGATAACTTGGAGGACCCAGAAGTGAGACCTGTCAGAGCGCGTGCTAAGAGATGCATTGCATGGTGTAGCACCACCATCGCGGCCTGTCTGATGCCCCCCGAGAGGGCCCCACGCCGCTGGTGGATGTTCCCCAGAAGCACCTACTGGTGGGATGGGTTTGTCACATACATCTGGTCTGATGAGCAATGGAGGATGTTCTTCCAAATGCCCCGTGCCCTTTTCCACAAGATAGTAGAAGTACTGCATCCAGAAATGCAGTGGGCAGACACCATGATGAAGAAAGCCATCCTAGTAGCGAAGAGGGTCGCCATGGCCATCTGGATCCTCGCCCATAGAGCCAGCTACAAGCAGGCATCAGAGCAGTTCAGGGTCAGCCAAACCACAGTGGGGGAAGTGTTGGTAGAGTTCGCCCTCACCATGGAGAAGCTGCTCCTGTCACACACAGTGTACCTGGGGGGTGCTGCTTAGGTAAGGACAGTCACACACACTTGTCACTTTTCCCTCCTGTGCAGAACAAGTCATGCCGTAGCATACAGTGTGGCTGTCACTGTATTGAGTCGGCTGCTTAGCCCGATGAATCTGCGCAGGGACACCTAAAATGACATGACTAGATGGTCTGTTTTCCCCTTTTCTGCTTGGAATCTTTTACAGAAATCTTTTGCTTTTTGTATGGAGTTTATTCTATATCTTCTTTGTTGATATGTAAAAGCAACTCCTTCAATTTTTTCCCATGCATATCTTATACCATGATTATGTAAAAGTTGTGTCAAAAACTTATATTCTTGTCGCCTCTTCAAAATTGCGAGAGGGGTATCTTTAAAAATACTAATTTTCCGTCCTTCTATTATCAGATCTTCATCATAACTTTTCTGAATCACAATGTCCTTTATCCTCGTTCTCGTGAAACAGACCACTACATCACGTGATAATTTTCTTTCTCTGGCGACAATCGAATTAATTCTGAAAATTCTATCTGTTGCTTGATTAATTTCTGATTCAGTCAATCCTGTATAGTTTGCGAGTAATGGAATTAATTTTTGATAAATATCTTCTTTAGCCTCTTCAGGAATCCCTCTAAGTTTAAGACATCTATCTCTATAACGAATTTCCTGCCATAGAATCATACTTTCATCCTTCTTTTGTGTTTCTATTGTTTGTTCTGATGATTTCTTTAATTCTTGTGTAACAACTTTCAAATCTTCGACATCTGTTTGAATACTTTCAACCTTTCTAACATTGTTGTCTTTTCCAGCAATTCATGCCTTCTCATGATGTGTCCAAAGTACGACAGTCTAAGCTTTGTCATCTTGTCTTCTAGGGATATTTCTAGCTTGATCTGCTCTAGGACCCATTTGTTTATCTTTTTGGCTCTCCATGTAATCCTCAGAACTCTTCTCCAGTACCACATCTCAAATGAGTTGATTTTCCTCCTCTCTTCTTTCTTGACTGTCCAGCTCTCACATCCATACATGGTAATAGGGAATACAATGGCTTGTACGATCTTGACTTTTGTGCTGAGTTGTATGTCTTTGCATTTTAGGATCTTTTCTAGCTTCATAGCTACCCTCCTTAATCTTCTTATCTCAGATTGTTGATATTTCTTCCTCCTATATCACTCTTTCCTCTTCCATGTCCTAGCCTGCTTTCCTTACAATATGTTCTGCATATAAGTTGAATAGGTAGGGTGATAGGATGCAGCTTTGTCTGACTCCTTTACCAATTGGGAACCATTCTATTTCTCTATGTTCTGTCCTGACAGTAACCTCTTGTCCTGAGTACAGATTACTCATTAGGACTATCAAATATGTTGGCATTCCCATGTCATTCAGGGCGTTCCATAGCCTGTCATGATCTATGCAGTCAAAGTCTTTGCTATGTTAGGAAGGATCTAATTAGGGGAATTTATAATTAGCTCAAATATGAAAGAATGGGGTCCTAATAAAGCCCCATGAGACTGGGTACCAATATGTATACCAGAGGACTAAAGAATCTCACAATGGATGACGCTGAGGCAAGCTTCTTTAATTAAAGTCTAAATATTTATTAAAGGGAAAAACTGCACACACACAAATATAGCATACACACACACTGCACACTTAGAGGCAAAGGGGTGAAAGTGGGAATAACTTGAGATGACCAGACTCACTTCCGAAGGCTTCTCAGGGATCTGCTGTGGATGTTGATTATAATGATGATGATGATGCACAACCACCGAAACGGGAGACGGGACGACCAAGGGAACTATGATCACAGCACAGACTGACGTGGAGCCAAGCTGCACTCCAAAAATTCATGTGGAGCCTAAAAATCTCAGGGTTTAAATAGGAAATTTTTTCCTTCTGGTGATAGGCTTAATGGTTCAGCCTGAGCTTGGACAAAAGTGCTGATTGCCTTAGCTTTGTTAAACCTAGTCTAAATAATGCATTTGGTTTCAATGCAATCAAGGAAGGAAGGCTAGAAAAAGAGAGTGCAGTTAAATTTGATCACTGCCTCATCAAGTGTGAGACTCTGGACCAGGGGTAGGCAACCTTTCCCCTTTAAGGGCCAAGGGACTTCAGCTCCCAGAATCCCAGGAGCTATTGGCCAACATGGGACTATTGGCCAACATGGCTGAGGCTTCTGGGAGCTGAAGTCCCTCGGCCCTTAAAGGGGAAAGGTTGCCTAACCCTGCTCTGGACAAACAAACACTATTATCTTTTTCCTTTGGCAACTCCCAAACCTGTCTGGTAGGGAATTTTCTATCAGTTTGGCAGGCCTCCTTGCTATGCCTACCTGACTTGCCATCTGAGGGATTATGGCTGCCCTCCCATGAGGTCAGTTTGGGGTCACAGCGGGAACTCCACATGTATCCAAAATTTTATGAAAAAGCATAGTTGTTAACAGAGTCCTAGTAGATCACAAGTTGAACATGAGTCAACAATGTGATGCCGCAGCTAAAAAGGCCAATGCAATTTTAGGCTGCATCAATAGAAGTATAGTATCCAGATCAAGGGAAGTAATAGTGCCACTGTATTCTCCTTGGTCAGGCCCCACTTGGAATACTGTGTCCTGTTCTGGGCACCACAATTCAAAAAGGACATTGGAAAACTGGAGCGTGTCCAGAGGAGGGCAGCTAAAATGGTGAAGGGTCTGGAAACCATACCCTATGAGGAATGACTTAGGGAACTGAATATGTTTAGCCTGGAGAAGAGACAGTTAGGAGGTGATATGATAGCCCTGTTAAAATATTTGAAGGGATGTGCTTTTGAGGAGTGAGCTAGTTTGTTTTCTGCTGCTCCAGAAAACAGAACCCGGAACAATATATCCAAGCTACAGGAAGAGAATTCCCCTTACACATTAGGAGAAACTTCCTGACAGTGAGAGCTGTTCAACAGTGGAACACACTCCCTCGGAGTATAGTGGAGTCTCCTTCTTTGGTGGTTTTTAAACAGAGGCTACTGGGTATCTGTCAGGGATGCTTTGATTTTGAGTTCCCACATGGCAGGGGGCTGGACTGGATGGCCCTTGTGGTTTCTTCCAACTGTATGATTCTATGATTATATGAAAGCACATGCTGATTTTCTTTTGGAACTCCCTACTACTTTCCATTATCCAGCATATATTTGCAATGCTATCCCTGGTGCTTCTTCCTTTTCTGAATCCTGCTTAGATCACTGGGATTTCTCTCTCCATGTATGGTTGGAGCCTATGTTGCAGAATTTTAGCATGATTTTGCTTGCATGGAAGATTAGTGCTATAGTTCTATAGTTGCTGCAGTCCCTTGTGTGTCCTTTTTTGTGGATTGGGATGCATATTGATTGCTTCCAATCTGTTGCCCATTGTTTTGTTTTCCATATCTGTTGACATATGTTAGTTAGCACTAGAGTTGACTCTGTCAATGTGCATTGCAACAGTTCTATTGGAATATCATGTCTTCCTGGGGTATATATATATATATATATATATATATATATATGTCATTTCCTTTATTGCAGCTTCCACCTCTGTTTTTAGAATCTGGGGTTCATCTTCATATATATGCTATTTTCTTTATTGCAGCGTCCACTTCTGTTTTTAGAATCTGGGGTTCATCTTCATATATATGCCATTTCCTTTATTGCAGCTTCCACCTCTGTTTTTAGAATCTGGGGTTCATCTTCATATGACTCTTCATTCTATGTGTCCTTCGTCCTCTCATCTCTTTTATATAACTCTTTTATGTATTGCATCCATCATCTTTTTATTCCTTCCTGGTCTTGAATTATGTTATTTTTATTGTCATAGAGTGTCCCAGTCCTTGGTTTGAACTTTCCCTTTATTTCTTGAATCTTGTGGAATAGGTCTCTCATTCTTCCCTTTTTGTTTTTACCCATGTGGTCTCTTCCAACTCTATAATTCTATGATTCTATGATTCTATTTCTCTACATTTGTCATTATAGTAATTTTCCTTATGTTTGCACAGTATTCATTGTACTATTGAA
Organism: Phrynosoma blainvillii; assembly: GCA_026167975.1. Taxonomy (NCBI): domain Eukaryota; kingdom Metazoa; phylum Chordata; class Lepidosauria; order Squamata; family Phrynosomatidae; genus Phrynosoma; species Phrynosoma blainvillii. The sequence goes on along the minus strand of JANUYF010000003.1, from coordinate 246,895,888 downwards.
TTCATGGTTCTTAGTTTATTCCTATCTCCTTTTTTTGTTTTGTTTCTCTCCTTTTCTTTATTGCTTGTAGTGTTTTATCTGTCATCCATGGTTTCTTCACTTTCATTTTGTCTGTTGGAAGTGTCTTTATGAATTCTTCTTTTATTATGTCCCTGGCTTCAGACTAAAGCTCTTCCAGTTCATGATCAGACATATCCTACAGTTAATGGTACTGTATATCCTCTTACTCAATTAGTTACTATCCCATTTTAGTTCTTGTTTTGTGTTCTGACTTGAGCCATAGTCTAAGATACAACCCTTCCCAGCCACTTTATACAAAAACTGAAATTTGATAGTTTTACCTAAGCAATTGTTTTAATTTATTGGCCCAAAGTATGCTGATATACTTGTCACCTTATCAGCCTGGGCCTTCATAACCATAATTATCTGTTGTTCTTTGGTGCTTTATGCCCATGTATACCTAATTTATGCTAGTGTTTACCTAAAGTTAAAACATAAGTGGTAGAATTCCATTAGTTATGTGTGTCAGTAAATGTGTCTTACTCATATGTCTCTTTCTGGGTGGAGCAGGAAGGGCTATTCTATGTCCCTTTATGCAACATCTACTCTCCATCTTCTTAAACTTTCAAGGTCTGCAAGGGCTGCCACTGTTCACAAGTGGGGAAGAAATGGAAGGGGAGATAGTTCAGACAATATCACATCAGCAGTGGTGGCTCCCAGGTTTGACAACTTGGTGGGGGAACTTTGTAGGGGGCACAAAATGCTAGAGGATAGCTCCTCATGACATTTCCATAAAAAGACATACAGAGGGGGGTAAACACAAAACTGTGCAGACAGAGTGCTACATTCCAGCTGTATGGTATAGAATATTGGCCAAGGTGTCCCAAAAATTCTACAATCTACATTTGGAGCATCATAACATGTGTCATTAGTGCCAACAAATATGTATACAAAATCAGCTCAGAATTTGGAGCCATTGTATAGATCCTATTTGGTTAAACCCGTACAACCAAGGGGGTATACAGACTGGCCAAAAGGGACACCCTGGGAGTAGAGTCAGGGCGTGGCAACCACATGGCAGCCACATGGCAGCCACCCTGATGTCACCATCATGCTGTCCACGCAAACAGATGGCAGGTGGTGGCAGAACACTCCCTTGGCACAGCATTCACACATGCTGTGCCAAAGGAGTGCCAAAAAGCTGCTGTGGCAGCAGCAAGGGCAGCTTTTTGCTGCTCTAAAAAGGAGCAGCAAAGTACTGGATTGGAGCCATGGCATGTGGTTGCTGCGGCCCTGACCTAGCAAAGAAAGGGGCAGTGGGACGTCACTCTTTAGGGGCCATCTGTTGAGCTCCCAAATGGAATCAACCAACTCCGCCCACCTAAACCTCATAAATTGCAAACCCCTCCCCTATGCCACTGTACTCTTCTTAATGGCAATGGGCCACAATATGACGACCTCATTTTTGCCAATATTTTCCATCATCATCATCATCATCCCTTTATTAATAAGAAACATATTCTGCCCATATTTTCATGATATACTTATAAGGTTTCACTGATGAGATATGGCTTCCTCTCCTGCCTTTTCCTCTTTTACATTATTCTAGTTTTCCATTCATACTCACTTGATATTGTTCAAAACAAAGCATAATTTTGCTTTAGTAAGTAGGGCAGTCTGCTATATTTTATGCTGTACCAGTGCTTATCATTGGTAAAGAATTTGGAGTCATATTGGTTTCTCAGCATCTGTTCATGATACTCTCAAAACCTTCTGAAGCTTCTGCTGCTGTGTTGTCTGTCTGTACTCTTGTAGAATAGAATTATGTGTAATGAGTATGATAACAGCATGTTCTTTTCACATTTGTGGTTTGTAAGTATTTTTCTGGTACAGCTGCTCTTAATGTACCTCATAAGCCTGGTGTGAAGCAATATCAAATGGTTGTTGTTATTGCCATTATAGTTATTAACAGCTTACTTTTCCATTACTTTCTCCCCCTTCAGCCTCTAATGGAAAGTAAAGCTGCATATACAAAACAAATCTTGAAGCAGTTGGACTTAACATGTCTAATTGGCTTGCAAGATACTGCTTGATAATAATAGTAAAATGTGTACAGATACTGCTTCTGTATATTTTTTCAAAAAGTAAAATTCCACTCTGAGCCATACTATACAAATGGCAACAGTCTAATTTATTGAGTTTTTAAGTTTATTAGACTTTTTTCCCAATTCAGGTTACACCTTTACTAATTTCAGGGAGGAAGGAAATGATTAGCTAGGAAACATAGGCATGATTCTATACAAGGTTAATGCAATGTGTCTAATTTATTGGGAATACAAGTTTTAGAGAATTGAGATTCTGGAAAAGAAACCACTTGGAATTCTCAAAATCTAAAATAATTGCACAAGTAAATAATTAGTTAATTGCCATCAAGTCAGTTTTGACTTATATGGCCAGATGAATGAAGAGCTCCAAGACTTCCTGTCGTCAACAGCCTTATTCCAGTCTTGCAAACTCAGGCCCATGTGTGTTCCTTGACAATCCTCCTCTTTTCCTATTGCTTCCCCCTTTATCTTTTTTTCCCCTAAAGAGTCCTGTCATCTCTTGATATGGCCAAAGTACAGTTACCTCAGTTTGATTATTTTGGCTTCTAGGGGTTGTTCAGCTTAATTTGCTCTAGGATCCATTTATTTGTCATTTTTGGCATTGCCTAGTATACATGTTACATTTCAAATGGGTTGATTTGCTTCCTGTTAGCTTTCTTTACCCTCCAGCTTTCACAACCATCCATAGAAATTGGATAATAAATAAATAAATAAATAAATAAGCTTTTGCCAGTGCCTATGTGGAAGCAAAAGTCTGCGGAAAGAGAAAAACTATAGCATTCTATGCTATGCCCTATATGTTCCCATCTTCACTTTCCTATTTCCTTTCCTTTCTTGTTATTCTCCCAGACCTAGCAAGTCTACTTTGTATGGCCTCACTTCTGTAAACACCAATTCCACCTTGTCAATATCTGATTAAAGTTCACCAGTGTCTGACCAAGATTAAGTAGAAGTCATAATCTGCACCATGTCACCAGTTCCTTTGATAATTTTTTTATCAAACACAAGTGTACTTAATCCACCAGAAACCAAGAAGTAGCTTCACTTGTCAAGCCAAAATACCTCACCTCAGGGTCTTCATTTCTATCATACAGTACAGGACAGATAAATCCAGGTATAGGTAAATATCTGTAATTCTGACACCCAGGAACATTCATTCATAGTGCTTTCTTTTTAACATAGGGGGGTTGCAGACTGTGAAAAATAGTGTGAATTCAGTCCTCTTTTAGGGTTAGGGTTAGTGCTAGGGAATCATGGGAATTGTTATTTTTCTGAGACATTGAACCTTCTTTGTCAGAGAACTCTAGTGCCACAATAAAATTCAGTTCCCATGATTCCCTAACCTTAACCCTAACCCTAAAAGTGGACTGAATTCACACTATTTTTGACAGTCTGCAACCCCCCTGAGATTATGTTTCAGTGTAGGGGCCATGATTCAGCACACCACTGCATTCAAGCACTGGTCCAGATCATGTAGCTTGTCCTGATTCAGGGGTAAGGAGAAAATAGAGTTGGGTGTTATTAGCCTTCACATAACACCTTGCTTTCAAATTCCTAATAAAGCACAGACAATAAAATGGCAGTATTCCCTATAGCCAGTCATTGAAATATGTGAAGAAACATATTTATAACTAGAGAATGCATCTGTATTTTACCTAGTCCTTTTGTCTTACTGATTTTATTGTCCTTAAAATATCTAACAACATATAGATTTCTTCTTTGTGAATGTTAATTGTGAAATGGTAAATTTTGTTATTGCTTAATATCTTCCTTAGTAGTCATATTCATTCTTGTTATATGCCATTAAGTCATGGTGTTTATAATGACCCTATCCTAGGATTTTCTTGACAAAATTTTATTCAGAGGGGATTGCCATCATCTTCCACTAAGGCTGAGAAAGTGTGATTTGACCAAGGTCACCCATAGGCTTCAATGGCTGAGCAGGGATTTGAACTTTGGTGTCTCAGAGTAATAATTCAGCACTCAAACCATTATTTTCTTTGAAATATAGCCTACAATGCCTGGTATTCCTTCATGGACTCCCATCCAAGTACTAACCAAGACTGACCCTGCTTAGATTTCAAGATCAGGCAGGTTCTGGTGACTTTCCCATTTAGGACTCAGGAGGTCCAGGTCAAATCCATGCTCAGCCATGGAAACTCACTGGGTGACTTTGCGGAAGCCACACTCCCTCAGCCTCAGAGGAAGGCAAGGGGGGAAGAAATAAATTGGCAGAAAAAATTCTGCCAGGAAAACCTCATTATAGGTTCACCTTAGGATCACTATAGTCATTACTTGAAGGCACATAATATCATCAGTAGAATACAGAGCATTTTTTAAAAAATCCCAAATATCCACTAAATACTAAGGTTTTTTCTAAGACACGTGACATTCTGAATACTAAATGATAAATGTGACCATAGAGGCCATTCCACTGAAAAAGAGAAATTGGGATAAATTCCCAACCGTCAAGGCAGAAATCTGAAGAGAACTAGGTAGAATTGCAGCTTGGCCCTGATCCAGTTTAAAGTAGTTGTCTTACTGACAAGTCATGTCAAATACAAATTTCTTTGTTATTTCACCCACTCTGCTTAAAAGAAAACATTAATTAAAAATATGAAGGAGGCCCTTGGTCTGATTTCCTGCAGATATATATATTCTCAGGTAATATAGCCAGAAAGAATCTGAATCCTTAGAGATGTTGTGAATCAGTAGATAATACCAGGATAGATAGCATAACAACCTGACTCCTTGTAAAGTAGTTTGTCTGCTCATATCATTCTACATGAGGTGGCAATGTTAAGAAGATACTTTTCTCTGTTGTGTTATACCAGCAAAAGCCTGTATATATGTGAAGGACCTCACTTAATTTGAAATAAGCAATCTGCAATAAGCATGGAAATAATAAATTCAAACCACCATTACATCAGGTGAAATTTTGGATCAATGCTCTGTGGAAGATAGGAATAACATTGATGAAAACTGATAATTAAATAAAGGTAATTTTTAACTAAAAGGATTGACAAGGAAGTGTTTTCTACAAATGTATGATCGGAAGAGGGAGGGAGAGGGGATGAGATTAAATGAAGTTTTTATATTATGTATAGCTTTTTGTTGTATACTTATACTGTATGTATTGTAACGAAAAATAATATAAAGTTTAAAAAATAGAAATGATATAAACAAAGGATAAATAATATCTGTTTTTGGAGGGGGGTGGGGAAAGAGCCAGTGTGGTATGGTGGTTTTGAGAAATGGACTATGATTCTGGAGACTAGGGTTTTAATCTCCGCTTTGCCATGGAAACTCATTAGGCAAGTCACACTTTCAGAGAAAGACAAAGAGAAAGGCAAAGGCAAACCTTCTATGAACAAATCTTTCCAATAAAACCTTGTGATAGGTTTTCCATTGATTATCATAAGTAGAAACCTATGACACACTTAACAACATTAAAAAACCCATAACATTAATATATCATTAATGATCTTACAAATGATACTATCCTGGCAACACTAATGAACATTAGTCCCATTAATCAGTTTGAATCTAAGTCCCATAAATGTTGTTCAGCACATCAGTTGCAGTTGCTCTATTTCTATTTTATTAATGTACAAATGATGCACTTAAGAGTTATATAAAAATATATATATTAGAAGTATTATATAATACCAAAACTCAACATTCAGTAATACAGTTAAAGGGGGTGGGGGTGGGGGACACAAGGAGATTGTTTCCCAAATGCAAAGTAAATCCACATACAATCTGTTTCAATACAATCATGCAGCTATATCCTTGAAATTAAATGTTAAAATACTGATTAGTGTTGAGCAGTGGCATCACTAGGGTTGGCGTCACCTAATGCAGTAACTCATGATGTCACACTTCCCATTAACCTCATCCCATACCATACCATACAGAATCCTTAGTAATTGTTTTTGCACTAATGTTGCTCATAAATTGTAATTCATTATATCTTGTATGAAATGTAATGGTAATATTGTGACATAAACAACTAGCAAAATTAAAATCATACCTTTAAATTACAATATCATATGTACAGCCTGAATGTATTTACGTCTATATTGTTTCTTGTGGCTAAAATGAAAATGTGATGTTTTAAAGAAAATTCTAAAAGAATAATTTTTTATTTTTTATATTTTTAAATTTTTATTAAAAAAAAAAAACCCAAGGGGCTCTCATTTTTCTTCCTACTAAGCCTTGCCCAACTCACACCATCTCTTCAGCATTTTAAAGACACTCAAGTGAGTGAACATTGAAGTAAGGTTAAATACAAACTGGAGATACCTTGGAAGTCAATTGTAAATATTTGTAGATAATTATTGGAAAAGAAATTAATATGTCAATTTGATAGATATGTTTGAATAATACATGTTAATAAAATATAAAATTACAAAGACACTCAAGTGAAAACCACAGCCCATTTCTGCTCTAAGGTAGACGTTTGAGGAACAGTGGTGTTACCCTCCACTTAGGGTGTAACCTGGTGTGTTCTGATCCTCTGCATACAACCCTCTGGTCTTGAGCTCTGCTGCCTTATCTCCGGCATGCGCAATATGAATGTAGAGGCTAAAATACTGATTTTCACACCCTTTACCAGACTGAGGGTTTATAATCCATTTTGAGGAAAAGCATACTATATTAATGCATTGATCAAATTAAAGATAAGACTAAGAATAGCAATAACAATAATAAGTACATTTCTATACCACTTATCAGTGCACTTTAGCACTCCCTAACTGATTTACAATGTGTAAGCTAATTGCCCCCAACAAACTGGGTACTCATTTTAGTGACCTATAGGAAGATGCAAAGTCGAGTGAACCCTGGAGTCCTGCCTAGGATCGAACTCAAAACTTTGTGTCTGTGAATGGCTACAGTATGGGCATTCAACCACTGTGCCACCAGAGCTCACCAGGGATCACTAAGAATGTGTTCCTGAAAGTGAAAATTATAATATTTGGAATGTATGTTTTTTGTTTGGCTTATATATGTTTCAAATGCAACATTAAGAGGCAAGAGTTTCCTAATGGATTACAACATGTTCATGAAATAACACGCATGCTAAAACTGAAGGATCCATGTTTACTTTGTGAAGTCGAAGGCTTTCACTGCTGGCATCCATAGTTTTTTTGTGGCTTTTTCAGGCTGTGTTACCATGTTCTAGAAGAGTTTCTTTCTGATGTTTAATCAGCATACTGGAATGGAAGAGAGTGGGTATATATATATATATATATATATATATATATATATATAATGAGACCCTGGGTATGGAGTAGTAATTCCCATGTAAACTGTGTATTGTTCTGTTGTTGGTGGCAGGGCCTCAGGCTGGGATGATATGCAAATGAGGATTAGTGTTTGCTAATCGGTGATCATTGTTTGCTGGGAAAGCCCCTGACCCTGGGTGGTTTCTCATTTGCATTTGCTGAATGCTGATTTTTCTATTTTGCAGGACTAGTAGCCAAACTTTGTTTACTTGAAGGGTTTTTTCTTTCTTGTTGAAGTTGTCCAAGTGTTTGTGGATTTTGATGGCTTCACTGTGCATTCCCTGTCCCAAGATCCACATTCCACTCCGACCCATAGTGAGTGCCATTGGATCCCCCATATATGATTTGGCCAAGTTTCTGGCCACACAATTACAAACCCAAAAAGTGCTAATCTCCCACTACATCAAGGACTCAGCTCACTTCACAGGAAAAATCAATAACCTTGAACATAAACCCATAGACATACTAATCAGATTTGATGTGGTCTCCCTGTTCACTAAAGTCCCCATAATGGACACCATGACACTCATCCGACAAATTTCTCCAGAGGACATCACAGCCCTGTTCGAACATTGCCTCATCACAAGCTATTTCCAGTGAGACAATGGATTCTATGAGCAGAGAGATGGGGTAGCAATCGGAAGCCCTCTAAGCCCTGTAATAGCAAACTTTTACATGGAACACTTTGAAAAGCAAGCCCTGGAAATAGCAGCGAAAAAGCCTACAACTTGGTTTCAATAAGTGGATGACACTTTCGCCATTTGGAGCCATGGAGAAGAAGATCTGGCTGTGTTCCTGAACCACCTGAACAACATCCACCCTAACATTTGATTCACTATGGAAAAATAAAAGGAAGGAACACTGCCATTCCTGGATGTCCTAGTCATCCACAAACCAAACCAATGTCACACAGTATACAGAAAACCTTCACATACAGACAGATTTTAAGTTAAGTTAGAATCATAATTTATATTGTTTTAATTATGATGTTTTAATATATTTTCAGTTTAATACTTTTTAAGGGGTGGGTGGGATTTGGGTTGTGTTTTATACATACTGTGTGGAATTTTAACTGTTGTTAGCCGCCTCGATTGCTGACAGAGGGGTGGGGTATATTATTATTATTATTATTATTATTATTATACCTGCACAAGAACTCCAACCATCACCCAAGATAAAGGAAAAAAGCACAATAAAAACACTGGTAGACCGGGCAAAATGCATCTGTGAACTCCACTTCTTGGAAGAGGAATTGAAGCACTAGACCGGGCTCTACAGGTGAATGGTTACTCCAGCTCAGACATTAGGAGGGCTGCCAGACCCAGAAAAACCCAGAGGAGTGAAGACAAGCAATCACCCAAAGTGAAGGTATGATTACCATACATCAAAGGAGTCACAGACAAAATAGGGAAAGTGGTGAGGAAACATAACTTCCAATTGGTTTACAAACTGACCAAAAAAACAAATGCTGTGCTCAGCGAAAGACAGAAGACACCCTCTCACAGCTGCAGGAGTTTACCACATACCATGCAGCTGCGGACATGTCTACGTAGGAACCACCAAATGCAGTGTCCAAACACAAATCAAGGAACATGAGAGACACTGCAGACTGGATCAGCCAGAAAAATCAGCAGTATCAGAACACATTATAAACCATCCTGGGCATAAAATGCTATTTGAAAACACTGAAATTCTGGACTATGCCAACAAATATCAGGTCAGAATACACAGGAAAATCATCAAAATCCACAAACACTTGGACAACTTTAACATGAAAAAAGAAACCCTTAAAGTAAACACCTTCTCCCATATAATCCACCCTGTGCCCTCAGGTCCTCTGGGAGGAAGCTACTTCAACCATCAAAAACTAGGCTGGCGGCAACTCCCAGAGGACATTTTCCGCTACAGCGCCCAGACTCTGGAATGCCTTGCCAGAAGAGATCCGTCAGATAACCAACAGATGGCTTTAAAAAAGCCATCAAGACGGATCTCTTCGGGCAGGCCTACCAAGAATAAAACTACTCATTTATCTTAACCTCACCTCATTAGACAGTCTCTTATATCTGTGCCTAACCCAGAGAGTTTACTGAAAGTTATTGTTTTTAATTTGCTTATTGTTTAACTTTAGTTTTTAACTCAGACTTGTATTTAATTCATTTTTAAGGGGGGTTAATAGTGTTACTTTATTGTTTTGTAACTTATTGTAGGAATTGTTTTCTGTATTGATTTTAGATGTAAGCCACCTTGATGGCTACAGCTAAAGGTAGGGTATAAATATAATAATAATAATAATAATAATAATAATAATAATAATAGTAATAATACAAAATTTGTCTACCAGCCCTGCAAAATAGAATAATCAGCACTCAGCAAATGCAAATGAGAAACCATCCAGGGTCAGGGACTTTTCTAGAAGACAATGATCACCAATTAGCAGACACTAATCCTTGTTTTCATATCCTCCCACCCTGAGGCCCTGCCATCAACAACAGAACAATATACAGTTTACATGGGAATCACTCCTCTCTACCCAGGGTCTCATGCCCATTCTCTTCCATTCCAGTATTCTCAGAAGACGCCAGCCACAGATGCTGGCAAAATGTCAGAAAGAAACTCTTCTAGAACATGGCCACACAGCCCCAAAAACCACAAAACACCATGTTTACTTTCTTTTTTTCTTTTTTTTACAATCTAATTGTGTTTTGTTTTGTTCTCTACACAGACTCCAGTAATTATGAAAACATTAATAGGGATCTTTTTGTGCTTTGGAGTAATATTTACCTAAACATGTTCTGGTTTTCTGTAACATGTTTCAATTATAGAAGTTTTTTGGGGGGGAGAAGATTTGCAGCATAGTTTAGAGGCTTTTAGATATATTCTATATTATTATTATTATTATTATTATTATTATTATCAACAATGCAATGAAGATATTTGTTTTGATTAGTTGTTAAAATATGTTTAAATCTGATTTCAAGGGCTCTCCAATTTAGTTCAGAGCCCTATTTTATTAACAATATCAGGGCTGATTCAGCGTGGACAATTTTAGATCCCATCCAATCTACATCTCATCTTAAATATGAACCAATTATTTGGAAATACATAAAAGTAACAATTGTTGTTGTTTCTTACTTGCCTCTTCCAACAATTAAAAAACAAACATCTGTTCATGAATTTAAAATGACAAATAAGATGTGCACGTATTAAAACAATCCACTTCTAAAATTCATCATTTAAAATTCAAAATTTAAAAATGATCTGGATAAGCCTGTTGAAAGAGACTAGTCTTCAATGCTCTTTTAAATTCGCACAGTGCATGTAGCTGTCAATCCACAGTTTAGGTTAAGCTGAAGAAAAATTTCTCTGGTTGAGAGTTGCCAACATAGGACGTTATCACACGGGGGAAATCTATAGGTTATCCCACACAAATCCCCCCCAAAAAAGTGCACTTATGTCTAATGATTTCACATGACGTCGCACAGAAACTAACATTAAAGTGGTCACAAAGTGGTGTTATCCGAGATCTTTTTATTTTCGGGAGTTTAGAGGAAATGCATTTGCACTTTTAAAGTAATTGCGCATTTACTGTAGTGTGAAATTCAAATTCGCACAAACAAATCTCCATTAAAGCTTTTTCCTGGTTTTCCCATGGTTCTGTGGGACTGCTTTTACTTCCTGGTTTGCTTGGGTGACAACATGCCAGGCAGACATGAGCTTCTCCGCTTTTCTCTTTCTAAAATTTCCTGTCTGGTAGTTGAGCAAACAGGCACATTTCCTTCAAGCTAAAGAGTGATTGCAGAGTTGAAAAGATGAGGGAGAGGCTGAGGAAGGGAAAAGGTTTCCCATGCCAAAACCCACGATGGATAGGATTGGGCAGGGGTTGCTTTAATTTGTAAGCTGCTCTTTCTCCCTATTTTGGGAGGAAGTGGGACAGAATCCCTGCTCAGCCATGAAACCCACTGGGTGACCTCAGGTGGGTCACACTCTCTCAGCCTCAGGGGATGGCAATGGTGAACCCCTTCTGAAGCAACTTTCCAAGAAAACCCCAAGATAGGTCCACCTCTTTAAGGTCGCCCTAAGTCGGAAGCGACTTGAAGGCACACCACAAAGCAGGAGAAAGGGGGACCCCTCCAGTGAGTCAGACCCCAATTTGGGGTGCCATGCTTCTCAGCCCATCCCAGAGCAAGAGGACCTAGGCTAGCAAGTGGCTGCTCTCCAAGGCAAAAAGGACAACCCCACAGACATCCTCACAGCTGAAGAGGCAGCAGGCTTATTCCCTCAGCAAAAGGTTTGCCCACGGGAGAAGGGAAGGAGGAGGGATGCTGCCCTCTTCTCCGTCCACATCAGGGGGACCAGAGGTCCTAACCCCAAAGGAAGACTGTCCAGGAGGACAGGGCTCAAGAAAAACTTTTTTAAAAAAACACACACACACATAGAAATAGAAAATCATGCTTCTTACTCTTGCTCCAAATGGAGGACAGTTTGACATTTCCTCCTGGAGAGGAGAGAAGGTTGAATGAAATGCAGGACCCGCCCTGGAAAAGGAGGAGTCTGGTCACCCGAAAGCAAAACAAAACATGCCCATTTCTAGTACATTTACGTTTTTTTTTCACTTGAGTATGAAAGTTAAAAACGTCTTTTTTCGCTTTTCACTTAATTCCGTTTTTATTCTAATTACATAAGAAATGCTTTTGTGCAATTTAGTGCTATTTTCGCTTTATTTTCGGGATGCTTTATTTCCACTTTATTATATCTTTAACCATGAAACTGGCTCCTGTGTGATAATGTCCATAGTCTTGGCTCACAGGAGTAAAGGTCTGCCAGAGGATTTCAGTGTATGGAGCAGATTATATGGAAGGAGGCAATCCTGAAGGTAATCTGGACCCAAACCATGGTTTTGGTTTTCCATTGGCTTGCATTGGGAAATGAAATGTGCACCTGTTTGTTTTGCAGAACAACAGCAGCAACCACAACAATTACATCAACCACAACTGGAAAACAATCAATGAAATCCACAAAGAAAAATGTAATACATTTATTATTATTATTATTATTATTATTATTATTATCCCGCTTATTGACAAACAATCTAAGCGGCTTACAATAAAACCCATACAACATATCCCCAAACCGACCCACCCCCCTTAAAACAGTATTAAATAACACATTTTTAAATAACAATAAACATAAAATTCAAAACAGAAACGATATAAAACATATTACAATAAGACATATTAAAAACAGGTTACAGTGCCCTGATCAACCTCTACTGGGTTCCTCATCCATCAACAGATGATGGGGCCACGAGAAGAACGCAGGAGTCAAGGAGCCCTAGGCCAGGATATTTAATCCGGAAAGGCCTGCTGGAAGAGATCCATCTTGACAGCTTTTTTAAAGCTGTCTAGTGATGTCAACTGATGGATCTCGTCCGGCAGGTCGTTCCAGAGTTTGCTAAACAGATGGTCTTTATTTTATATGAAGGAAGAGTCATGTAAATAAGAATTATTTTGTTTGTACTGCCTCTGTATTAGCTGTTGGGCAATTGTATTTTTCTCCAAAATTTGCAGAATTTTGCAAAACTCCACATGGCTACAAATACCTGTGGACTTTCTTTATATAAGGGGGATGCAGACAGGCAGCCCTGGGCTGCCCTGGGAGGTGGACGATCAAGGCTGAGGCTGCTGGACAGCACGGCCTTGATCCTCCCTTTTGCCACCCTGGAAAGGAGTGGAAAAATGTCGTTCCTTTCAAAGCCAGCAAAAAGGATGCCCCAAGAGCCACTGTGTGGCTCTTCTGCACCCCTTCCAGCATAGCGCATCAAGACGTTGTGCTGGGAGGATGTTCTGATGCCAAGCGCTGTACATAACAGCACGTGGCATCAGGACATCCTCAGGGAGGGGTTGGGGTGGCCAGAGTGTGGCTGCCCCTCCCCATCCCTGCCTCGAGGATGCTGCAAAGGGCTTGTCTGCAGAGGCCCAAAATCTTTCTTTATTTTTCTTACACCTATATCTATTTATATGAAGAAAACTGAACGTCAAGGAGAGGTATTTCACTAAAGAAGTGCTTGACTCAGAGGGTGGCTAGCCAACTACTCTCTTAAATAAGAGCAAGAGTGCTTTCAAGTGGCTTCAGCATCAAAAGACAGGCAGGTAGGTATCATGGTGGAGGCTGCTACCGCATGGCCCTCTAACTGTTGGAAAAGCTTATCTGATGCCTACTCTTTCATCTTTTAGGCCAAAAGCAATTCCTCTGATTAAAATGCAGCTGCCCAAAGGGCCCTTTCAGCAACCACTCCCAGATTATGGAATGGCCTGCTGGAGGAGATCCATCACAGCCTCAAAAAGGCTGTTAAGACGGATCTCTTCTGGCAGTCCTTTCATGAATAGATATCCCGGCCTTCAAGAGTCAGCCCTACTTTCTCCCTTAATCTTTGCTGCAGTTATTGCTATTTGTTGTTTGTTATTGTAACCTATTTTAAGTATGCTTTAAATTGTTGTATCATTTAATACTATTTTAAGGGGTGGGTGGCTTTATGGGATATGCATTGTATTTTTACTGTATTTTTAATGTCGTAAGCCTCCCCGGTTGCATATGCAGAGGGGCGGGATTATTATTATTATTATTATTATTATTATTATTATTATTTCTCAAGGGAAAGAAAGGGAAAGAAAAACATAATGCCAAATGTAGGGAGGAAAGGACAAAGCTGGCAAAAATATGTGCAAATTCTGCTTGGGTGAGGAAGAAGTCAGAATATAAAGAACACTGTTGGAAGTATAGCTACCAGAGAGAGAGAGAGTTTGAAAAATGGACAGACAGAAAAAGAGAATGGAGATAGAAAAGAGAAGGAATACTTGTTCTAGCATCAAGGACAGGGGGTTCTTTCTGTTCTTCATGTGGAGGCTGTGAATAACATAATTGTGCTTGGTAGCAGAGTAGCTTTGATTATGGAGGTTTAGAACATGGGTATTCATGAAAACAATTCAAGTGGATTGTATTATGGGAACATAACTTGCATGTATAGTGTATAATGCTGAAACACACCTGTGCTTACACTTCCTTTAATCCTTAGCAACACTTTCAGTAACATTCAGAAACCTGCAGTGGGATGAAAAACTTTAGAACTTGAAAGTACTAATGAATAACAGAAGAAATGTTATGAGTTCCAACAAAAGTTTCAATAGAAATTTTTTAAAAAATCAGTTTAAGAACAAGCCAGGAGGAACTGAATTAACACAAGTGGTACTCAAGAAAGTATTTTCTGGCATCACTAACTTTAACTTCACCATTTTGCCAGGAAAATTGTCACTATGGTCTTGAATGCTTTCCTTCATCTTGGAAACACTGGGAATACTCCATACAATATATTAATGGTGGAATCATTGGGGATTCTCTTTGACAGGGAGAGGGGGAATGGCTAGGGTTAATTGGGGTTTGTGTATTCTAGAGGAGGAGCATTTGAGTTGTTAGGAGTCATCTACAGTGGACACATCCCTGAGGAGGGGCTGGGTCAATCACTATAATTGTAATCAGCCCTGGTGGCGCAGTGGTTAAATGCCTGTACTGCAGCCACTCACTCATAAACCACAAGGTTGCGAGTTCAATACCAGCCAAGGCTGAGGCCTTCCAAGGTCACTAAAATGAGTACCCAGCTTGTTGACGGGCAATCAGCTCACAGTTGTAAACCGCTTAGACACCCCATAGTGTGGTATGAAGCGGTATATAAATGAAGCTGCTTTGCTTTGAATTGTATTTTAAGAACAACAACAACAAGAAAAAAACAACAACAGTAAAAACAACTATAGAGTTATCTCAATGAGCTATGGGGTGAAATGGTGTGTCTAGAATTTGTTGTTGTTGCTGCTGTTTTGTTGTTGTTGTGTGCCTTCAAGTAGTTTCTGATATGACGATCCTAAGACAAAACTATCATGTGGTTCTCTTCTAGAACATGGCCACACAGCCCGAAAAAAACACAAAAAACTATCATGTGGTTTTCTTGGAAAGATTTGTATAGAGGAGGGTCTACTCTTCCCTTCCTCTGAGGCTAAGAGAGTATGACTAGCTGAAGGTCACCCTGTGGGTTTCATGACTGAGCAGGAACCTGAACCCTGGTGTCCAGAGTTATAGACCAACACTCAAACCACTGCACCATGCTGGCTGAATTTGCTGTAGGAAGAATTTGTTTGTTTATACACCTAATCTGACAGAGAAATTCCTTGTCAATCATAGTAATTCTTACAAGTGCATCTCTTTAGTGTCCAGAAGGAGTGTATTTCAGGAATCAGTTCTGTAATATTTGGGGAGGGGATAAGAGCATATTCTCTAGGACATTGTTTGAGTGAAATGTATCTCCATCCTTCATGGGTCTATTTTCTTTGAGAACTAGATTCCTCCCTTAGCAATGTGTCTTGTGGCAATCCATTTGACTTTGTCCCATATAACACAGGGCCTTTTCAGACTGCCAGAAATAATGCAGCTTGAGGCCACTTTAACTGCCCTGGCTCAGTGCTAGGGAATCATGGGAATTGTAGGTTTTTCTGAGACATTGAGCCTTCTCTGTCAGAGAGCTCTGGTGCCACAATAAACTACAGTTCCCATGATTCCCTAGCACTGAGTTAGGGCAGTTAAAGTGGCCTCAAGCTGCATTATTTCTGGCAGTCTGTAAAGGCCCATGGTAAGAGCCATTTTAAATCCAGACTATTCCTATCTACATAAAATAATTGGAAAAGTCTAATCCAAATCATCCAACCATTCATCTGTCTCTTGGTTATTCTTTGGGTTTTAGGGCAGAAGTACATTTGATGGTCTAAAGTGACAGCTGCAGTGTTTTAATAATTTTCAGAGTACCCTACAGTCATATTAAAGGCTGTGGGTAACTTCTAGGATGATCATTTACCATAGATCTCTACTGCCATTACTATAACAGCTTGACCCACATGATCAATGGTGTAGTCACTTGAAAACAGACAGGCTCAGAGCCAGCTAAATAATAACACTAGAATAATAACATAGAAGAGGAAGGTTGTTTCCATCATTCATGCCATAGCATGACATATTCTGTCATAAAAAAGGATGGAACTATAGACCAAATTGTGTTTTTGGAAAAGAGTCAATGGAGAAATATCACTCATGGAGCTTTAGAAAAGACAACTGATGTTTCCTCTAAATTGTGTGTCAAGGGCTATTTGTGGTGCAACATGGTGCTTGACATTTGGTAAGTATTTCCTGTATTAAGAAAATCTGATAGAAAATCAATATTTATTGGCTTAATTCAGTATGCTGCATTACTTGATTAAGTCCCTTCCACTTCTCATACCCCAGTTTTGACATTTTACCACCAAATCAGAACTCTAGGAAAAATCCCTTATGCATGTAAAAGTTTCTTATACAACACATCTTCAACCAAATACACATTCCTACACAGGGCTCACTGTTGTTACATCTTCTGTATGAATCTCTTATTTATGGTAGTTAGCATGCAAAACATGTTCTATTCATAGGGTTTAGGAATATCACTGTTCTATATCCTTGGAGTACTCTGAGCTACTGTGGCTTTTCAATATAACATGAAATAGAAATATGGCCACAGAGTAAGAATAAAATGAATACTGTATCTGAAATAATTATGACATGGTTAATTCTGTTTTCTGGGAAATGAAAATTGGTAAAAGTTTGAAATTTCCTCTGGCATATAGGCAAAACTAGGCAAAGAGTATCCCCGCCTTAGGTGTATATTTATGTACTGCTTTTGTATCATACCTTGCCTTCATCATATAACCCAAGACAATGTACACAGATTCTCATGCAATCCCTGTCCAACCAGATCAAATTATTTAAAAGGTTGTTTTGTCCTCTGCCTACAAGTTAGGGCTATGCTGGAAGTTTGGCAGAGAACATTTTGTCACAGTCAAAGGGATAGGGGAACAAAGCGAAGGCTGAAGGTGCAAATAAACTGAGGGGCTATGCAGATGGGCAGGAAAAGGTGACCATTTCCCTAAGCTGCAGCAACTGCCCTGCCTGCCCTGAGTTTGCTCTAAATGGGGATGGAGCAACTGCACTGGGGGGAGTCAATGCAGCTTTTCTGAGGCTGTATTGAAGCCCAGCAACCACACTTCCAGCCCCAAAGATGCTGCAAAGGAAGACGGAGCAACTGCATGGGCCAGCAGCAGCTGCTTTAATTTGTTTTGTTCTCAAATGCATCCGCACGTGTGCAGGACCATCTCTCCACACCTGCGCATCTGTGCAGGAAAACATCCCTGTATACAGCCTGTCACTCTCTGTGCACAAAGGTGACTGAAGTTTGGCATCCCTGTGCACCTGCACAGGACCTGTTACAGGGTGGTATACAGTCTGTCACTCTCTGTGTACAAAAGTGACTGAAGTTCGGCATTCCTGTGCACTACACAGGATCTGTCATACACCCATATATCATGCAAGGATTCACTGACCTCTGCTTCCCCCCAAGGAGTGGGTGCAGTAGTCTGATTGTGCCACCCTAGGGGTGAAGGAACAAGTGTGTCAAGTGAAAAGGCACCTACTCCATCATCATCCACCAAACATGTCCCACACAGATCGGGGGGAGGGGAGAGGTACATGCAAGGGAGGTTTGTGTGGACAGACTTGATACATGCAGCTGGTGGTCATGCAAGGGACATGGTCAACAGGACACACGGACAAACTTTACTTCAGGAGCCCCCCCTCCACAGCATGCTAGGAAGTGGTGTGCAGGTTTTATGCACACCTGCACACCTGCACAGAAGAGTTCACAAACGCCTATTTCATGCAAATTACTATGCATGCTGACAGCAAGCGTACATCAAACATAATGCATTTATTGTCACAACAGAGGACAATTGCTAGGGCACATGCGGAGGGTTACAATTAGGGTTAGGGTTAGGGTTGTAATATTCAAGAGTACCCATGCCAGTGCATCTACACCTGGAAGCATAGGTGTTTTAAATTAAAGCTTGCATTGTAGGGCGCATGCTCTGGATCACCGAGTCAATTTCCGCTGCATGTACGATGGTGCATTTATATGGCTGTTTTCTGGTGCACCAGTGTTGCTACATACATCTGCACCTGCGAAGGTGTGCATCTTCTCCCAGTGGAAAAAAGCAGCTCCTTTTTGGAGTGGCTTTTCTTGGCATATGACAGCTAGAGGGCGCTTTCCTGGAGACTTTTAGGTGTGTGTCATCTAAAGGCCATGCCTACAAGTCACCCTCAAAGCACCCCTTTTTGCCTGTCTGCATAGCCCCTGAGAAGGTGTCACAATTCTTTAAAGCTTTTCAAGATGGAGGAATTTACTTTTGTAGAATACAAGCAAATACCCTTTCCTCCATACTCTTTCGCCTATCTTATAATACCCTTTCCTCAATCCTGTTTCTCCTATCTTATAAAAGCTTCCCCTCCAAAGTGTGGGGAAGTAAAGAAGCAGCATCTATTATTATCTGATCAGAGGCTATATGTTTCTCCAAAGGGTTTCTTGAGGGAAAATGTCCCATCAAAACTTAGGGGGGTTGCAGACTGCCAGAAATAGTGTGAATTCAGTCCACTTTTAGGGTTAGGGTTAGTGCTAGGGAATCATGGGAACTGTTATTTTTCTGAGACATTGAGCCTTCTCTGTCAGACAACTCTGATGCCACAATAAAATACAGTTCCCATGATTCCCTAACTCTAACCCTAACCCTAAAAGTGGACTGAATTCACACTATTTCTGGCAGTCTGCAACCCCCCTTAGTGTCCTTCCATGAATAATGTAGAATACTTTCTCAGAAGCAGCATTGTGGGGTGTCTGGGATTTGGATCAAACAAGAAAGCATGCCACCTTTTTGCAGGAAGAAGAGTAGGAGAGCAAGAAGAAGAAGAAGAAGATTTAAAATCAAATGATAAAGAAAATTTCACATTAAAAAAACTTATTTTTTAAATCTAGGTTGATATCCAAATAATTTTCCCCATTGTCAGGAAAGATTGCTTTCTTTTCCAATTCCAATTCTCCCTTCCCCACCACAAATCCTGTGCATCCTCAGTATTTACAGGATGCTGTTGGACCCTCTGAAGATTTTTTTTATTTATTTTTTATTTTTTATTTTTTATTTTTTTTGTGGGAAGGTTCTGTAGAAGAGGTCAGAAGAATAGGGGAAAGTCTTGTTGCTTGAGTGAAAGACCACAATTCTAAGATTGCATTTCACCCTTGTATTTTTGCAGGATGAATTTTTAAGAGCAGTTAGGTTTATGGAGAGTCATTCAAGGTAGACGGCAGAGTGACTATGATCAATAGATATCTGCATGGAAACATTCAAAGTTTTTGTATCATCAAAGATAGTAAAAAAATAAAACAAAAAAAGTGTTGCAGCATGAATGCACCTGGCAGAGGTTTTATGGAAAAGCCACACTCCTGGAGTAAATTTAATGACACAACTTCAATCTGTGGTTCTATTAAGCTCTTGCAATGTGGTCGTAAACTGAATAATTTTTCAAGACATACTTTGTTAATGTTCTAGCACTGTAGGTAATCCATACACTGTATGTAAAACAAATCAGATTTATAATCTCTTACAGGAAAAAAAGATTCCATGTCAGCTCCATGATTCTATGCTTCTATAAAATTGAATGCATAATCCTATATATGTTGAAACATACACCAAGCCCATAGGATTCAATAGGGATTACATCCAAATAAATAGGCACAGTGTTTGAGCCTCAAGCAGTTTTGAAATAGATATTATACCTCTGGAAGTGGTAGAAATCAATTGTCTGAAAAATATAAAGAATCTGATGATATAATTAATTTTTTCTTCCTATGGTGACATTAATAGCAATAATATACTGCTCTCATTTACTACTGTTATAGAATTTACTGTTGCAATTTTTTAAATCTTAGACTTGCTTCAATTAAAATGGCCTCACACAACCTCTTTGCCCCCTTTGGAGGCAAGGAAGGGGAGGGGCAGCCTCACATTGGGCGTCCCAAACCCTTCCTGAAGACGCAATCACAGCAGCCACCCTTCCACATGATGGACGCTCCGATTACATCCTTCCAGCTCAGCATCCAGACATGCTGAGCCAGAAGAGGTGCAGAAGAGTCTCATGGCGGCTCTTTGGGTGCCCCTTTTGTGGCTTGTAGAAGGAGCGCTATTTTAGTGCTCCTTTCCTAGGCAGTGAAATGGAGGATTGGGGCTGAGGCATGGAGTAGCCTTGGCCCTGATCCGCTGCTAGCCAGGGCGGCCCATGGCCGCCTGTCTGCATCCCCCCTAAGGATCTGCACTCACAATTATCTTCCTAGAGTATTTCAGTTAACTATGCAAAAAGCAAACCAGCTGTTAACATTGATTATGATAAAGAAATTAACTGTACATTAAACTAGAGTACTAGAATGATTAATCTATAGATGTGGCAATTATTGTCATGTTAAGCAGATCCAAACTTCAAGAACCAGGATAGCATGATAGTGTTAGAAATACTATGGCTTTATTCTGGATTCTTTAGACAGAGATGTACCACAGACTTGTGAGTATCAAATCTGATTTTTCCCCAGAGTGATTCCCCCTTTAAGATTTTCCCAACCAACCCATCCTTTCCCAGCCCATGATTAGTGTGCTTTGAACCACATCAAAGAGTTCTTTAAACTTTCCACTTTTCCCCATCACCCATATCAATCTATCTAACCCAGGAAGGAAGGTGTTGTCCTTGTTATGTCAGGGATGATGGGAGTTGTAGCTCTTCACCTCTGGCTCTAACTCCCACCTTGTTATGCAGCAGAGCTGATCAGCTTTGATCAGTGGTTGATGCTTCTTTCCCAAGCAGCAGAGTTTCAGAGAATAGGCTGAAGACCCTGACAAACTCTCCAAACCTTCTCACTCTTCTTCCTGAGATGTCTCCAAACTTCTCCAGGATTCTTCTGGCTCTTGTATCTTCCCTCAAGACACCAGACAACTCAGTAGTCTTATATAAAAGATCTACTTTATTCTACTATATACATAAATACCATATGCCCTACAAATCACAATATCTCCAAAACTACTCCACAATATGCATTGGCAAACATTGCACTTATAGCCATTGTTAGTCACCACCCACTAGTCGGTTCCCACCCAGTGGGTGTGTACATTCATTTTGATTGGTTTACATGGATCATCCCATACGTAAGACCAACCCAAGTATTTCATCATTTTACCTTGACTACTTAATGAATCTCAGGTGTTTGCAATCTACAACAGGTGTTTTCAATATACACTCTATAACTTTGTCCTTGTCTCTCAAGGCTTCCAAATTATATTATCCTTTTCACCTGTGTAGCTTCATGATTGCTCCTGCTTAATCACTGTGACTTTCACATACACATTTTATTTCTATTACTATAAGTCCCATGTTGCATTTTCCTTAACAATCCCCTCCGAAATAATATTGTATGTGTCTTATGATGTCATTCCAACCATCTGTGTCAGTCTTTCATGTTTTTCCACCGTCAATGCTTTTGTGAACAAATCTGCTATGTTGTGTTGTGTTTCTATATATCTCAGTTCTATTTCACCCTTCTGAACCATGTCTCGCACATTTTGATATCTTACTCCAACATATTTTGTTCTGTTCTTCAAATTTTCAGCTTCAGCCATTGCTATGCATGACTGTGAATCTTCCAGACTTTCTACTGGTATCTTGTAACTTTCGTTTAAATCATTTAACAATTGCTCAACCCACTGTACCTCATTCACTATCTCATTTAAAGCTGCAAATTCTGCTTCAGTCATACTTAACGCTACATTAGTTTGTTTTCTACTTCTCCAGACTATTGGACTTTCACCATACTTAATTATCATTCCTGTAACTGACTTCTTGTCTCCTAATTCTGATGCAAAAGAACTATCCATATAACAATCTAAATCTGAATTACTGTTTCTAATTACCAATTTCTTATCTAAAGTTCCTTTCAAATATCTTAATAAGTGTTTTACTGCTGTCCAGTCTTCAATTTTTTGATCATTAACTCTTCTGGACAATACATTTACAGCATATGAAATGTCTGGTCTGGTGTGGCAAGATATGAATTGTAAAGATCCTATTATACTTCTGAATAAAGTCTTGTCTTCAAAATCTCTAGATGTTTTTTCAGATACGAAACCAGTTGTCATTGGAGCTCTTACTATTTTAGCATTTTGTAATCCACACTTTTCAATCAAATTTTCAATTTTCTTTCTCTGACTTAACAAACAATGTCCTTTTTCTGTCCATTCAACACCAATACCTAAATAAGACTTTAATAAACCTAGATCCTTTAAGACAAACTTTTCAGACAATTCTCTTTTTACTGATTCAATTTCCTGTTTTGACTTTGCTGCCACACATAAATCGTCTATATAAATCACTAACACTATGCCTCCTTTTGTATAGACATAAGCATCCGCAATGCTCCTTTTGTATCCTAGCTTAACTAACTCTTCATTAATGCACAAATTCCATGCTCTGGCACTTTGTTTTAATCCATACAATGCTTTTTTCAATTTATAAACTTTCTGACTACTATTTTCTTCAAAACCTTGTGGCTGCTCCATAAATATCTCTTCATCTAAACTAGCATTCAAGTAGGCTGTTTCAAAGACAAAATGCTCTACAAATAAACTTCCTTTTGCTGCTACAGCCAGAACCATTCTCAGACTTTCTGGCTTTACAGTTGGAGAATATGTCTTATCATAGTTCTCATACTGCTGTTGTGCAAAACCCTTAGTTACTAACCTTGCTTTATACTTAATACTTCCATCTGGCATTTCTTTCTTTTTGTATACCCACTTACAACCAATTACTTTCTTGTCCTTGGGTCTGTCAACAACTTCAAAAACATCTTTATTTACCAGACAACCAAACTCATCATCCATTGCATCAATCCATCTTTCCTGTTCTTCTCTAGACAAACTTTCCAACTCTTCAAAACTTTCAGGCTCTTCTACTGCTAAACAAGCTCTTGCATTTGTCACAACAAACCTATCTGGAGGCTTTCTAACTCTGTGACTACATCTAGGAATAAACTCTGCTGATCTGCCTCTTTCATCCTCACTTTCTGTACTGGAAGTTATAGTTCTATGACTAAATCTCTTGTCTTCATTCATTCTAGTAGTAATGGGTCTAGATTGTGTCTCATTATCACTGCTGCTAGTGGATGCTTCTGGCTTAACTGAAACCCCTCCATTTCCTGAAGTTGGTTCAATTTGTGTTTCTGGCTCATTTGAACTTCCTAACCTCAAGAAAACTTCTTTATTGGCATGCAGTTTGTCCCAACCGGCATGTCTCTCAAAATTTGCAGACCTAGAATACTGCACTTCTTTTCCACCCAAATGAAACTTGTAGCTATTTCCTGAATAACCCAAAAACCCAAGCCTTCTACTTTTGGGTTCTCCTTTCTTCCTGAAACAAGCTGGTATGTAAACATAAGCAAATTGTCCAAAGACTCTCAAATACTTGTAATTTGGCACTCTCCCATACAATACCCTGTAGGGAATGTCTTCAATTTCTGAATGATACAGTCTGTTACTAATATGTACTGCTGTCAAAGTTGCTTCTGCCCAGAAACTATCTTTTACCTCTGCATCTGCCATCAAACAAGCAGTTATCCTTTTTATATCTTGTATTTTTTTCTCCGCTAAACCATCTTCGTTAGGACAAGCGGGATTAGTAGTTTCATGCCTTATTCCCACCTTTTGAAACCAATGAAACAATTGATTACTTAGAAACTCTCCTCCCCGGTCAGTAACAATGGTGCCTACTGTAATATCAAATTGTCTTTCCACCATTCTCACCCATGCTTTTAAACTTTGCCCAGCGTCAGATTTGTTTTTCAATATTTACAAACTGAATTTAGATTTACAAACTGAAAATCTACAAGATTTACAAACTGAAATGGTCTTTGAGCAATTCTTTTGGTTTTCTTGGCTACTGGAAAAGCTCGGACCTTTACCTGATTACATACAGTACAATCTAAGTGATTTTTGCATTCAGCGACTTTTAAATCTGGACACATACTGATTAACTTCTTTAAACATTTGAAATGTTTAAATGGCCAAATTTTCTGTGGAGTTCATGTATGCAGTCTTTGTGAATTGGACTATTGTCTATGTTATTAGCATTTTCAACCCTGTAGCTATCAATATTGTCCTCCAAATAATAAAGTTTATCCTTTTTCAAGCCTATGCCTCGCAATTCCCCATTCAGTTTTATATTACACATGTTCTTTTCAAATATAACTGTGTAGTCTCTGTCTGTTAATCTGCTTACTGATGACAAATTATTTTCTAACTCCTTTACATGTAAAACATCATTAAAGTTTTCTTTTAGCCCTGGAATGAAAACTGTACCCATTTGATTTACAGTACTGAGCTCTTTCCCATCAGCCAAAACCACAGTATTTACATTAGCTGATTTTCTATTACTTATCAAATGCTCCTGAGTCAATCAACCATTTACAATTAGTATTAGATGATGCTCCTGAGTCAATCAACCATTTACAATTAGTATTTTGTTTTTCCTTAATCATGATAATAATAATAATAAAATAATAATAAATTTTTATTTATAACCCGCCCCTCTGCGTGGCAATCGGGGTGGGGTACAGCAATATTAAAATAGAACAAAGTTAAAAACATTCCATCATCCCATAGTCCCACCCTCCCATCCCCTTAAAACAGAATTAAACAAATGACCAATTAAAATACAATATTAAAAACATAATGACAATATGTTGCAACCCCCTTCTTATTACTGCTGTCCTTCAAAAATGGAGGTTTGGACTGTTTTTGATACTGCTGCGGCTGCCATCTGCTCTCTCTTTGCTTGCTTCTCTCAGCAGCGAATTGTTTACATTGTTTCTGCAGATGACCAATCTTTTTACAATAAAAACACCTCCGTTGCTCCCTTGTAGAAGCTGCTTCTTCCTGCTTTCATAGATCAGGCGTTGTTTGTTGTTTTGGCACAGTCCTTAAACTTGCTGAGTCACCCTGCTCAGACTTTCTTCTCAAGTTTTCTTCCAATATTCTGGCAACAATTAAGTCTCTGTTCAGCTCAGCTTCTGGCAAATTTTGCAAGCTATTTGTAATGTTGTCTCAAGAAGAATCTAGCGATTCCAGTAAAATGTAACACTGTTGCTCTTTACTAATTTCCACTCCTCTCAGTTCAGCTTGCACAAATAAATCTTGCATTGTTTTTAAATGTTCTATCACACACTGTCCTTTAGTCATCTTTTGTCTGTAAATTCTTTTAGACCAAAGCATTTTTGCAAATGCAGTTGAAGGAGTGTGTAATCTCTGCAAGGTATCCCACACATCCTTGGCGGACACTTTATCTCTTACGTCGTTAATCAAGTCTTCTTCTAGCATGAGATAAAGACATGCTTTTGCATTAGCGTCTCTTTCTTGAGTGGCTGCATTAGCATCAGCTGCCAGCCCTGTTTCAACTGTCGACCACAGAGACTCCTTTATTAGTAGAGATTGGGCATATATCGTCCAGGTAGAGTAGTTGTTTTTATTTAATTTACTAAACTTTAGTATCTCCATCTTAATTTGTGCAGTGACTCAATTTGACACAGTCCTTCTGAGTATGCACAGCAGACAAAACACAAAATGATTTACTCACAAAGCTCCACAAAACTTTCTTCCACTCTCTGGAACTTTCAGCTTCTGTGGATGCTGGTTGCTCTAGTATCTGGGCCCATAACCCTTGTCAGGGATGATGGGAGTTGTAGCTCTTCACCTCTGGCTCTAACTCCCCACCTTGTTATGCAGCAGAGCTGACCAGCTTTGATCAGTGGTTGATGCTTCTTTCCCAAGCAGCAGAGTTTCAGAGAATAGGCTGAAGACCCTGACAAACTCTCCAAGCCTTCTCACTCTTCTTCCTGAGATGTCTCCAAACTTCTCCAGGATTCTTCTGGCTCTTGTATCTTCCCTCAAGACACCAGACAACTCAGTAGTCTTATATAAAAGATCTACTTTATTCTACTATATACATAAATACTATATGCCCTACAAATCACAATATCTCCAAAACTACTCCACAATATGCATTGGCAAACATTGCACTTATAGCCATTGTTAGTCACCACCCACTAGTCGGTTCCCACCCAGTGGGTGTGTACATTCATTTTGATTGGTTTACATGGATCATCCCATACTTAAGACCAATCCAAGTATTTCATCATTTTACCTTGACTACTTAATGAATCTCAGGTGTTTGCAATCTACAACAGGTGTTTTCAATATACACTCTATAACTTTGTCCTTGTCTCTCAAGGCTTCCAAATTATATTATCCTTTTCACCTGTGTAGCTTCATGATTGCTCCTGCTTAATCACTGTGACTTTCACATACACATTTTATTTCTATTACTGTAAGTCCCATGTTGCATTTTCCTTAACATGTTAGTCATTAAAGTCTTGTCCTAGAAAGTAAACAGAGTGGGGAAAAACCCTACAGCCTCTCCTGGTATTGCCCAGTTTGGATTATCTCTCAGTTTGGATTTTATTTGGATTACAGCTTCCTTTTAGATTTTCATTTATTTATCTATATCCCCATTTCCCCATATCCTCATTCTCTCATATCCATTATCATGGCAGGTCCATACACTTCAGGATCTGACAATTAACAAGAAGTTCACATCTCCAATACTTAGAAAGAATGTGAACATTATCTATTACAAGGCAAATCTATAGAAATAAAGTAGAGCATCAATACATTATTGTCTATTCCAAAGGAGAGCTATAATTTTCTATGTTCCCACATTATTTGAATCATTGTTAAAACATCCCATTCAAAGCTGTTAATGAAAGTTGATTATTATTTAACAGCCAAGACTTTTTCTTTTAAAAAATGTGTCCCTTAGTAGGAATATGAAAATTTCACTTTCCAGTCTTTGAATGTATTTCTGGTTTTCTCTGCCTTGAATTATGCTATTATGAGGAGAATGTTTAAAACTCCTTCTGAAAATGGGGGATGCACAGTTTACTTAAACCTGATTCCTTCAACTTATTTACATAATCTTTTCTATATGGCATTTTCTCCACTTTACTGAAGCATAATGTGACCATTCTTGTGACAGCTTGTTTTGGGGGAATGTTTGACTGATTTGCACATTTGCCAGTTAAAATATCCAGAGTGCTGTAATGGTCAGAGTGTTGGACTGCAACCCTGGAGACCATGGTTCAATTGGTCGGCCAGCCATGAAACTCACTGGGTGACCTTGTGCATATCACTTGCTGACAGCCTCAGGAGAAGGCAATAGCAAACCTCCTCTGAACAAATCTTGTCAAGAAAATCCCATGATAGGTTTGCCTTAGGATCGCCATGAATCAGAAATGACTTGAAGGTACACACGTTCAACAACAAAATATCAAACAAAATCCAGTCCAACCCCCTGCCATGCAGGAACTCACAATCAAAGAACTCATAGGGCATGGTTTCCAGACCCTTCACCATTTTGGTTGCCTTCCTCTGGACATGCTGCAACTTGTCAACATTTTTTTTTTAATTGTGGTGCCCTGAACTGGACACAGTATTCCTGGTGAGGCCTGATAAAAGCAGAATAGAGTGGCCCTATTACTTCCCTTGATCTAGATGCTATACTTTTATTGTTGTAGCCTAGAATCTAATTGGTTCCCTGGCTGTTGTTGTTGTTTTTCTGTTTCATTTTTTTTAAATGTAACTCGCAGTAACTCACATAGCAGAGCTCATAGCAGAGAATAGGGGTCATGTGCTAAAAGCCCTTAGACTTCCTTTTTGGGTGGCATATCAGGCTCCTTACCAAAATTTCCCTCATAAGGCCATTAGATCTACCTTTCAAGACAAAATCCAGTGAGCAACATGAACATCAGGACTTATTTCTCAAATGGACCTGGTTCCTTAGAAATTATTGATTGCTGTACTTTCATTTTAAAAATTCAGGATCTTACACAGAATCAAACCAAAAGTTCATTTAGCTTTGTACTATCTACACTGTAGACACTACAATGACTAGAAGTACTCTCAGCACTTCAAATATAAAAAGCTTGGAAACCACCCCAAATTATTTTTTGAGATCATTATTAGGTTTACCTAAAGACACTTTAACTGCTATACTTAGATTGGAAACCAGAACACTAAGCTTAGCAAGCCAAATGGATAAAAGAATCATATGTTATTGGCTTAAGGTCCAGGGGATGGATAACAACAGACTCCCCCAAAAATGTTTAATACAATTATCTACTGGTATTCCAATTAAAAACTGGGTGCACCATGCTGCCCAACTGTACATCAAATATGGTCTTTCATAAATTTTATTCCAAACTATATCGAAACCAACCGATAGAGTTAGATAAAATCAGGGAATATCTGGGTAATCAAAAATTTCAGAGACCAACCCAAGAACAATTAGATAGTTTAAATAACCCCATATCTATATCATATTGCAATAAAAAGATGTAAAGGGGGGAAGGTGCCAGGCCCTGATGGATTCACTATTGCATTTTGTAAAACCTTTGTGGAAGAACTATGCTTGCGATTACAAAATGTGATGAATTCCATTTTAAAAGAGTGCTTGCCACGAACTGGGAGAGAAGTGGAAATAGTAATTCTGAAAGAAAGAAAATCAAAATAGGAAGTAGTGAATTATAGACCAATTTATCTCCTAAACATTGATTATAAAATATTCTCTAATATTTTAGCAAACAGACTCAAAAGCTATTTGAGAAATTGGATAGATGTAAATCAAAGAGGATTTTTACCACAAAGAAAAATGAGAGAATATCTCAGGGTAGTTTTAGATGTACTAGAGTACTACAAGATGCATAATAAAAAGAGCTTAGGAATGGTTTTCATTGACTTAGAAAAAGCATTCAATACAGTTAATTAGTAAACATTTTTTGAAATAATAAATAAGATGGAATTAGGTCCTAATTTTTCAAATTGAATAAAAGAGATATATAAGGGGAAAAAATCAAAAATAATTATCAAAGATCAGAGTGCATAAAGATCTCAAGAGAACATGACAGGGATGCCCCCTTTCTTAGTTGTTACTTTTGATTGTTATTGAAAGACTAATAAAGTCAATTATAAAAGAAGACTTAATTCAAGGAGTTAAAATTTAAAAAAAAATATAATTATGAGTTATGAGCTTTCACGAATGATTTCGTCATATTTTTGGAAACTCTGGGCGATAGTGTAAATTATTTAAAATTATAGGAGAATTTCACGAAGTAACAGGATGTAAATTAAGCAAAGATAAATCTTCAATACTTACAAAGAACATGCCAAAAAAAAAAAGGAGAAACAGAACTAAAGGAAAAAGCAGGCATGAAAATACAGAAGAAAAACAAATATCTAGATATTACAATTATTTAAAAAAATAGACTTATTTGATTAAAATTATAATTAAACCTGGAAAGAGATTAAAAGAGATTTGAAGCAGTGGAATAAAAAAAACAATTATCATTTATAGGCAGGATCTCAACTCTCAAAATGATATTATTACCAAGGATGCTATTTCTATTTCAAATTATACCAGTCTTAGTCAAGGATAGCTTTTTTAAAATATGGCATAGGGATATGAATAGCTTTATATGGCAGAACAGGAGACTTAGAATTAGATTAAAAATACTTCAGGATGCACCTGAAAGAGGGGAATTGGGAGTACCTAATTTAAAAATCTATTTTGAAGCGTGTTGTCTCACGTGGATTAGAGAATGGGTAACATTGGTAAATGAACAACTATTGGAATTAGAAAGGGATGGCCTTTATTATGGATGGCTTTTCTATTTGGGATACGAGAAAATTAGGGTGAATAAGGACTTCAATAATAATCGTGTAAGGAGATCGATAATACGAGTTTGGAATAAATATAAGGAAAGAGCCATGCAAAAATTTCCCTCATGGTTTTTGCCACAGAAAGCAACCCAAAGAAAGAACCCCCCCCCGACATGTCGGGAGGCGTTACCTGTTGCACCGGCCTTAGAAATGACACCGACGCCTGATTGACAGGGCGGGGGGGAAGTCCTGCCCCTTCCTCCACCACCCAGCAATAGGGGTGGGCATCTGCTAGAATCCCCACTCGCTGGTAATCTCGCATCTCATGAGATTACCAGCAAGACTTGGGGGCTATAAAGTCCCCTGGCTGCCACAAGGAGGCAGCCATTTCTGAATAGCCAGGAAGCAAGGTGCTTGTTGGCTCTTTTTGACTTTAGGCAGTTTGGGCCTTTTAGAGACTTACTCGAATTCCTGTTGGAGGTCGGGGCAGCCTTGCTTGGTGGCACAGGGCCCCTGTAACTGGCACAGCATGGATTCAGGCCCGTGGCTGTTATTGGGTGCTGCGGTCATGCTGTGGCTGCCAACGCGACTGCCAAGGCAAGTCAAGAGGCCTAATTGAATAGGATCGGGGGCAGGAGACCTATAAAGCCTTCTAAGTGCACCAGGAGCGGTTTATTAGCCCTGAGAGGGAGTCGGGCAAGCCCCATCTTGGGCTTGTAGTAAAAATAAATTAATTAATTTAAAAAATTTAAAAAGAGAGAGAGAGAGAGAGAGGCGGGCCCTGCGTGGGCAGGCCAGAGCCTTCTGCTATTGGCTGGGGGTGGCCTGGTTAAAATTTGGGCCCTATTTACCATAATTTTTTTTTAAAAAGCCTTTGGCCTTGCTTGGCCTGTCTCCCTGGGGGGAGGGGGCATAGGCAAGCTGTCAGGCCGCAGGACCTAGTGAGCTCAATGGTGTATCATTCTGGAGGAGCGAGATGCTTCTCAAGGCAGATTTACAGGTTCATTCTGATGCATCTGGAGCCCATGGTTTTGGTGTATATTGGAAGGGGCAATGGACAGCGGAGAGTTGGCCTCAGGATTGGGTTGACAAGGGATCTTACCTTTCTTGAACTGATCCCTATTGTGGTTGCAATTCATCTTTGGCCAAGGCAATTTGCTCAGAAAACTGGTTTTGGTGTGAAAACCAGGCAGTAGTTCATGTTATCAATTCCCAGACCTCAAAATCCCCAAGGGTGATGGCTTTGATCAGATCCATGGTGTTGCAGTGTTTAAAATACAATGTGCTGTTTAAGGCAGACCATGTGCCTAGCTTATTGAATCCCTTGGCAGATGCCCTTTCATGTTTTCAGTTTCACAGGTTTTGAGAGCTAGCTCCAGAAGTAGCAGTGCAGTCTTTGACAGTACCAGCTGATCTGTGGAACCTTGGAGGATAGAGATTGAGTGAGCTATTCTGCACTCTTTGCCCCTTCTACATGCAAGTCCTATCAGCTTGCAATGCAAGCTTTTGGACAATTTCTTGTGGATGTGGTTGAAATTGAGGGTTGGCCCCTGAGGGTGGAGGTCATACTCCGCTTTGCAGTTAATCTTAGACAGTCCGGATTGTCTCCAGTTATCATTAGGGGAAGGTTGGCAGTGCTGGCCTTTTACTCCTGGGCAGGGGGTTCTCAGATCCTATGGTGGATTTTAGGGTATGGGGGGCCTTTGAGGGATGGTCTAGGGAGCTACCTCCGGTGTGCGATACCCGCATGCCAGTGATGGATTCAGTCCTCATCCAGATTTGGTACTTTCTCCAAGTGGTGTGCACCTTGCCAGAGGAAGTTACCTTGTTTCAGGCTGCTTTTTCATTGGCCTTTTTTGCTGCAACCAGAATTAGCGAGCTCATCCCTAGTTCTCACTCTGATATGTCAGGCCAGGCATTATTGTTATCTGATGTTCAAGTTTTGGAGCAGGGCCTGCAATTGTGCTTTAGGGGCTCAAAGACAGACCAGTTGGCCAGGGGTCAAACCATAGTCTTATCTCGGGCTTCTAAGAGCCAGATTTTCCAAGTAAAATCTTTGACAGATTACCTCAGATTGCACCCAGCATCCCCTGGTTATTTGTTTTTGTATGTTTCAGGCCTTCCTTTGACGCAGTTTCAATTTCGAGCAGAGTTGCGGGAGGCTCTGAAGCATGTGGGCTTACCAGAAGCCCAATTTTCTTCTCACTCATTTTGGATCGGAGCTGCCATGGCCGCAGCAGCTCATGGCCTAAGCAATGCTGTGATCCAACGTACTGGGCATTGGTGCTCTGGTGCATTTAAAGCTTATATTCACCCTTAGGTTGGTTAGATGTTGGTTTCCAGTTCCAGGGGGCCGAGCAATGGTTCATCGATGTTCTAATGTGTGTTTTTCTGTTGGGCAAGTGAGGAACAGGGTGTCATCTGGATTGTCAGTCACAGCTTGGTTCTTTGGGCTGAACGGCATGTTCTCCAGTCAGGCCGAGATACAAACTTGGGTCTTGAGCAATTTGGGCACATACATTGGTTTGGGCAGAGAGGCATGCTATGGGGGGCCCTCCTTCCCCGGATCATCGAGTTGGCTGATACCTTCCCATTACCCCGATACTCCTCATTCACCTGGGTGAGAACGATTCAGTCAAGACCCCCAGATTGCAGTTAGTCCAAAGGATCCTTGTGGACTTCCATGAAGTATGACACTGGTTACCGGGTACTGTTCTGTTATGGACCAAGCTATTGCTGCGATGAACCTGGCCCAGTGCAATGAAAGATTCTGCTATTAACGCAGCTTGTCACTGGGTGAATGTGGATGTTTTGAGGAGGTTGGAAGCTATGGGGGCCTC
The DNA here is from genome assembly GCA_026167975.1 of Phrynosoma blainvillii. Classification (NCBI taxonomy): domain Eukaryota; kingdom Metazoa; phylum Chordata; class Lepidosauria; order Squamata; family Phrynosomatidae; genus Phrynosoma; species Phrynosoma blainvillii. The sequence continues at coordinate 246,862,904 of JANUYF010000003.1, read as the reverse complement.
ATGTGTTGAACATGACCAGATTAGGGTTGAATTGCCACATCTGTACAGGGGTGATGGGGTTCATCTCTCCCTGGCAGGCTGTGATGTGTACTTGGACTCCATCGTTTCTCACATCAAACAAATCCTATGGGGGGGAGTGGATGCCAAGCTAGGCTGGCCTCCTCCTGTGGCAGGGCAGGGACCTCCTCCCCAGAGATAATTGGATATCTGATTTCTCAATATTTGGTCATTTATGATGGATGAATGGTTTACATCGACAGCTTAAAATCTCTGATCTCATCAATCATAAAGATGACATCATAATTAGGCGGGGGGATGATTTGATTACATGTTTGGCAACCTATGTGTGACCCTTGTTGATATATGCTTGGTTTAGGGCATGACTTATCCCTGATGGCTTGCCATGATTATGGTGAGGATTATATCGGGAATTATGGCATGCACACATACACATGTGTCAAGAAGGTAGTTATAATAATTTGAAAATTTTTGGCCAGTAAAATTGTTGTATCAGACCCTGTACAGATGAATAAAGTTGTGGCCATTTGTTACCCACAAATGGCATTCGGACTTCTTTGTGCCGATGCAATGAAAGAAAGGGGAAGATGAGATGAGAAAGAGAAGGTAAAGATATGTTGAAGAAGGTGAAAGAATGTAGTAATGAAGAGTAGAAGTGTCAGAGAGGGTAATGAGAAGGAAGGTGTGGGAGAAGTTACGGGATGAAGAAAGTGGATTGGGTTGGATTGGAATGGAATGAAATGGAAGATATGGGAGGAAGGAATTGGAATGGAAGGAGAAGTTGGGATGGTGGGAAGGGAAAAGATGTTGGAATGGAGGGAAGGGAAAGGAATGGAAGGGGGCGATTGTAGAGGAAGGAGATGTTATGAGACTAAAGATTGTAGCAAAATGATTGGATGGGAGTAAGATTTCTAAGATGAATAATATATTAGAATTATACACAATAAATGTTATGTAATATCATATTGTTATATATTGACAAATAGATGTAAGGATAGAATGTTTGTGTATTTTTATGGAGCCTAATAAAAGAATTAAAAAATATGTACTAGAATCCCAGATTGGCTACAGAGTTACATCTGTATAACTTTGGGCCTTTGCAGACTGCTAGAAATAGTGCAAATTGAGTCCACTATAACTGCCCTGTCTCAGTGCTAGGGAATCATGGGAACTGTAGTTTATTATGGCACCAGAGCTCTCTGACAGAGAAGGCACAAAGTCTCACAAAAAAAATACAGTTCCCATGATTTCCTAGCACTGAGCCAGGACAGTTAAAGTGGACTCAATTTGCACAATTTCTAACAGTCTCCAAAGGCCCTAAATGTCAACCCACTTTAGGAACTGGCCACTGGATCAGGCCAAGGAGGTCCATTCAACTTCTGATTCACCTTCCATTCAGCAAAAGTACAACTCCTTTCCCACCAGAAAGTGAGGCTGTGAGAGGGACTTACAACAGAGTTCTTGTTTCTGATTGTCACAAGCAGATTTGCTGGCAGCAATAGGGGTAAACATAATGTTCCCTGTTCCTGAATCAAAAGCTGAATGGATCTCCTTCCCCCAGTACATCTGCTGGATCTTATGGTGGACTGGAATGGCATTTATGTACCCTTACAGTAAGACTACATAGTTGTACTAATTGCAGATTAGTTATGGATCCATAACTGCAATACTGAATGCTAGCCATAGTTTTGAATATGAAGGAGAAATGAAATTGAAAATAAGACTAATAATAAGGGCAATCCAGTATTCAGTGATATGATGAAAGGTGCTTCATTGAAAAGGATCATAGGTAGCAAAAGGTCTCACATCCCTGGCAGAGTTGAAAAAGATCCCTTTCTGAAACCATGGAGACCTATTGCTAATGCATGTAGATCTATAGTGTAGATCAGGGTTCCTAACTGTGCTCCGAGGAGCGGACACTCCAGGAGTGGACACTCCAGGAAAATTAAAGAAATAAAAATTGAATAAAATTAAATAATAGGAATATATTTATATATATACTTCTAGACACCATTAATTTGTAACATATAGGGTAGGCCTCTTATGGGCTCTGCCATAGAAATAAGGGCCCTGTGAGTCAAAAAGGTTGGGAACCCCTGGTGTAGATAATTCTGAGTTATTTGGACTTATCATCTGACATAGTATAAGCCCATTTCCTATAACTAAACTATAACAAATAACAATTAAAATTATTTTTATTTCATTCAATTCTCATTGAGAAAAACATACCTAAGCCTTGTGCTTGGTGGTTTTAGCAAAGGGAAAGAAAAAGAAATGGTCTTTTTTGATGGAAGTGATTTGCAAGAACAGTACGGAAGCAATGGACTGGAATTTGTATAAGTGACAATGCAAAAGTGAGTAAGAAAAAATATACAAAAGCTCAATGGGACCCATGTTTGCTGTTACAAGAGGTCAAAACCTTTCAAAGTAAAACATTAAAATATGGTCTTCAAAACTGGTCCTAAAGATGAGTTAAAGTATAGTCTGGGGATTCTGAAAGGACATGGTAACAAGAAGACATGGACATCCAAAAAACAAAAGTGTCTGTATAGTTCACCATCTTTTTCTGTCTCTGTATCCCACTGTGGCTCATTAAATAGGCAACACGTGAAGCAAACAACCAGAAGAAAGTGTGGAGTTATCACTGTAATGTTGCAACTTCCAGCATCTGAGCTTCAAGAAGCAAAGACTTTGTTGATTATAAGCCAGTTTTTCAAAGCTGCAATGTGGATCCTGAAGGGCACTAAACAATTTCTATTCATCAGTGAAATTCCTCTTTGTTTAAAGTTGCTTTGAGATAAAAAAAATAAAAAATAAAAATAGGTGAGTTTTAAACAGAAAATTGTGCAATAAAATTAATTGGTATTCTGATGATGTGATCTTACAAATGTAATGCAAAAAGGCCTTTAATCCGGGGGGTCTTTGGGGGAGGCTTCAGGGACCACAAAAGTGAGAGACAATGTTATTATTTGGCCATCCCCAAACTGGATAGAATTTATTTTTTCAGTCTACAGGGGTAGGCAACCTTTCCCCTTTAAGGGCTGAGGGACTTCAGCTCCCAGAAGCCTCAGCCATGTTGGCCAATAGTCCCATGTTGGCCAATAGCTCCGGGGATTCTGGGAGCTGAAGTCCCCCTGCCCTTAAAGGAGAAAGGTTGCCTACCCATGGTCTAATAGGTTTATTTGTCTCCCTTATGAAGCCCCTATCTATGCATGGATACAGATAATAATTCACACTGAATTTATCAAAACCAATACAATTTACTCTCATAAAAGTATGCACAGAATTTAAAGATCTATCAAAACACATCTCCCATTGAACTTGAATTGCCATCCACCATTTTGCTGTATGTATCCTACCCAATGAGACTGACAAGTACAGCACAATCCATATATTAAAACTCTGAAGATTTAGAGATGCAAAATGCTTGACCAATTCATTTATGCACTCAATCCACAACATATAGACTATATTCAGATAGCTCAACTGAGTAATAAAATAATAAGTAAGATAAAGGGAAAGACCCAGGTTTGGTAAAGAAGTTTCCAGTGTTTTTTAGTATCTAGACAGCACAGGGACAAGTCTCATAAATTCAGCATATGCCCCTGGAGAAATCTAAAGATTGAGGATTTTCGAATGGGTTTGGTGACATGGTGGATTGTCTCTAAGAAGGTTCCTAGAGATGATATCCCTGCACAGCAGATCCCTGAAAATATAACAAAATAAACTGCAAAAATAACAATGAAAAGGGACATCTTGCTCTTGCAAAAAGGGAGATTGGCAGGCTCACAAGGGGCTCTGAAGGACTCACAGGGTGAAAGCTTTTTTATAATCAAGGAACAATATATATATATATATATATATATATATAAGAAATCTTACAGATTGAGAGACAGTGAGGAATCCTACAGGATAGCAACAAAGACAGAAACAGACAATAAAGTAACTCTTTTCTAAATCAGGAAGGGGGAAAAACAAGCCAAGAAGAAACACTGTAAACAAAGAGAAAGGATTGAAATGAAATGAAAGGAGTGAAGGAAAGAAAGAGAGAATAAAAGAGAAAGAAGAAAACAGTAAAGGCAATAAAGAAAGATTATTCCCCCAAATAAAGAATAAAGAAGTAACGATTCAGTAGAGATTTAAGAGACAGTTTGAACATAAATCTCAAACTTAAAAATAGCTTAATAATATTTCTGAGCAAAGGACAACTCAATTTATTTATTTATTTATTTGGAGAATTTATACCCTGCTCTTCAGCTACAATGGCTCTCAGAGTGGCTTACAAATGGTTAATTAGACCTGCCCTCAGGCTTACAATCTAAGAAGACATGACACAAAAGGAGAAGGGAAGGGAATGGTTGTGGGCAAGGGAATCAGGTCCAGCAGTTCTTCTCTCCCTCTGAGGTCTGGATCATGGCAGATGGACTGGAGGGAGGGCTCTCCTTCTTAATTTACGCTAGGCCCAATGGAGCTGGCCTGCCTCTCTCCCTCTGAGGCTGAGGAAGTAATGCAAGTAACAGACCCTTGTCTATGTCCAGCAAAAGAACAAACCTTTGCCCTCTATACTCAGTGCAAGAATAAAGGCCTTTGATGGTCTCTGTGGTCCTCAATCTCTCCCCTGATGGCTCTTCTCTCCCTCAGAGGCCACAGCAATGGCAGTTAGAATGGAGAGAGGATGCCTCACCAGATTCTGGGACTAGGCAATGATGCTCTTCTTCCCCTCAGGGGGGGTGGGCACAGCAGTGGCATAATTCCATTTGACCAAAATAAATCAAATCAAGCCCAGAAAAAGGGCAATCAAATTAGTTCGATTAAAGACATTTTGAATTCCTTTAATCTAATTAAATAAAAAGAAAATCACTAGAAATCAATGGAGACTTATTAATTCATGGTTACTATGAAAATGTGAATTTTGATGAAAAAAATCAAGTGACAGTTTGATCAGTCTGAGATATGTGTGAAGATGGAAAACAAGAAAATAAGAGAAAGAAAGAAATAGAAAAATCAATATAAATTGTGATGGAGGGATATTAATGAATCTGATGAATTTTGAATCTTGTTGATTTTTGACTTGAAAGAAATGGAATAAAATATTTCTTTGAACATTGCTGGAACTGTTGCTTAGGTGTGGAAAAGATACAGAAGCAGCAAGAGATTAGAAGATATAGTCAAAACAAACATGGGAAAAGGGAGATCCAAGGACAAGAAGGAATATTGTAAAATAGAAAGAAGCCAGGATTAGAGAAATCCAAATGTGACATCTAGTGGGGAATAGAAGCTACTACAGATTTTTTAAAAAAACATTTATATTTAACAAAAGAAAGAAATAGTGGACTAGAGTAGCACCTGGTGGATAAAAAGAAGTCATTACAGATAACAACAAAGTTGAAAATAAAATAAAGCAAACATAACATAACAACATAACATAAACTCAACTTAAAGAAATTTTGAAAAAAATAAAAATAAGAACAAAGAAAAAAGCAATTAATAAACAAAGAAAAAACAAAGAAATAAAGAAATTACCTTAAGGAAACATGCAGCAACACAACCAATATCTAAAATACAAGGAGCATCATTGGAATACAACAGAAAACAAATGGAACAAAATTTAGTTTGGGAAGAAATCAAGAAGTTAAACCAAGGGATGAAAGATATGCATCATAATCCAATAGCGATGACAATGAAAATTAGAAAGAAAGACTTTATTTGGAAATTGAATGTTAACATATTGAAATCTGATAAGGTTATTAAAGAAGCCCAAGAGTCACTTCAACTCTTTTTTAAAGAAAATGTGAATAGTGAAACACCAATTGATATAATATGGGACGCGTCTAAGGCATATATGAGGGGTTACTTTCTAAAAAAAGAACAGAATTAAAGAAGAGAAGAGAAAAAGAAAGGAAAGATCTTGAAAGAGAAATTAAGTTGAAAGAAGACCAATTGAAATTAACCCCAAATGATAAGAAAATAAAATTGTATTTACAGAAATTGAAAAAACAATTATCAATAATTCTAACTACTGAAATGCATAGAAAGTTAAAGTTTATTCGGCAAAGATATTTTTAATCCTCAAATAAACCAGGGAAGATGTTAGCTTATAAATTGAAAAAGGAGCGGGGGGAAAGGACTATTATTGAAATGAAAGGGTGAAAATAAATTCACATTGCAAAAAGAAATTAAACAAATTTTATTGGACTATTTTTCTAGATTACATAAAGAAGGACAAGAAAAAGTAGAGACAATTAATATATATTTACAGAAACTGAACTTAAATGTAATTAATGAAGATCATAAAAATGATCTCAATAAAAGGATAGACCTGCAGGAACTGAATGGATCAATAGTGGGTTTAAAATCTGGAAAAGCCCCTGGTCCAGACGGGTTTATTGCTGAATATTATAAAAAGTTCAAGGAACATTTGGCAGAACCACTATTAGATATAATGAATGGTATCTTGTCAGGTGATATTCCTTCTTCTTGGCTTCAGGCTAATGTAACTTTAATCCCGAAAGAGAATAAAGATAGATCAGACCCTAAAAATCTTAGACCGATCTCGCTATTTAATACTGATTATAAGATTTTCGCTAACATAATAGCAAATAGATTGAAAAAATGGCTAACCACATGGATTAAGGATGATCAAGCAGGCTTTCTCCCAGGTAGGATGATAAAAAATAACACGAGACACCTAATAAATTTGATTGAATACTATAATAAAAACATTGATAAAAGTGTAGTAATATTATTCTTTGATATCGAAAAAGCCTTTGATAATTTAAATTGAATGTTTCTGCAGGTACTAATTGATTAATTGAAAATGGGAACTAATTTGGCTAAGTGGATTGGTGCTATTTACCATAATCAAGAAGCTAATTTATTAATTAATGGAGAGCTTTCGAAGAAATTTAATATACAGAAAGGAGTTAGACAAGGATGCCCTTTATCCCCCCTATTATTTATTATGTGCTTTGAAATATTATTGAATGAGATAAGAGAAAATAGTAGGATAAAAGGCATCAAATTAAAAGGTGAGTTTAAAGTCAAAGCTTTTGCTGATGACTTAATGGTAACCTTGTCAAGTCCATGTGAAGGCATTAATAACCTATTAGATACTATTGGAAAATTTAGTCATGTCACGGGTTTAAAAGTTATTAGAGAGAAAACAGCAATGCTTCCATTAAATTTAAATAAGGAAGATAGACTTCGATTAATTGAAAAAACTAATTTTCTTGATGTTAAAATGGTAAAATAGTTGGGAATAAACTTTACTTCTAAGAATTCAGACCTATTTAAAAATAATTACAAGAAGGTGTGGGTGGATATTAAGAAAGACTTAAATAGATGGCAGAAGATGAAATTATCCTGGCTAGGCAAAATAGCATCAATGAAAATGAATGTCTTGCCCAAGATGATTTTTCTGTTCCAGAATATCCCTATTTTGATTAGTGATTCTCCATTTAAATCATGGGACAAAGACATCTCTAACTTTATTTGGGAAGGTAAAAAGCCTAGGGTTAAAATGAAATATTTATCTGATGTAGTGGAACGCGGAGGTATGGCTTTACCGAATTTAAAATTTTATTATTATGCATGCTCTCTATTTTGGCTTCTTGATTGGATGAATTTGGCAAATGAAAAAAAAAATTACAAGGGTTTGACAATATTTATGGATGGCACGGATATATGATTTACGATAAAGTTAGAGTTCACAAGAACTTTTGTGATCATTATCTGTGAAGGGCTTTATTAAGAATTTGGATTAAGTTAAAAAAGAATCGGCCTGATATTATACCTAAATGGACTGCGGTTGGAGAAGTAATTGCCAAGGACAATAAACTCGGTATGGATAAATGGTTAACATAATGATTTGATAGAAGATAAAGATGGTCAGATGTTTATTAAATCCCAGGAAGACCTTAATAAGATGGGATATCGATGTATTTGGTTTTCTTATCGACAGATAAAGGAAAGGTTTTGGCTGGATCAAAAAAAATAGTAAAATAGGATCATTAAATAAGGAATTTGATGACTTAATTAGATCAAATTGTAGTCGTAAAATCTCAAAATTCTGTAAGATGCTACTAGCTTTAGATTTGGAAGAGGAAGTGATCAAACCTCAAATGGTAAAATGGGCTCAAGATTTTGATCATAATATTAAATTAGAACAATGGGAGAAGTGTTGGTGCAAAAGATTAAAATTTACCTTGAGCAGTAATATTAAAGAAAAATTTTACAAAATACAATATAGGTGGTATTTGTCTCCATATAAATTGGCTAAAATGAAAAATACTCAAGACTATCATTGTTGGAAGTGTGAAAAGAAAAAAGGTTTACTTTACCATCTATGGTGGACCTGTGAAAAAGCTAAAGAGTTTTGGGACAATATAAGAATAAAGATGGAGGAAATATTAAAAATTAAGTTAAAAAAAGACCCACAGATGTTTTTATTGGGTATGATTGAAGATACAGATATGGAAAAAAAGTTTGGGAAAGTAATTTGCAATCTCACATCTGCTGTAAGATTAATCTATGCTGCCAAGTGGAAAATGAAGGAAATACCCCCAATTCAAGAATGGACGATGAAAATTTTAGATATAATTGAAATGGATAAATTAACAGGTTTGATTAAAGGAGAAAACGAAGAAAAATTTAGTAATGATTGGAGGGTTGTGATCGATCACTGGAAACAAATAGGAGAATTAGTTAATGGAATAGTTTTGTAATGAATATTAGATTAAGAGGATGGATATTTCATGAGATATAAATAATGAGTGTTGTGATGACATGCTAAATCGATGATAAAGTTATATCTGAATAGTAGTTTATAATGGACAATAAATAAGAAAAAGATATATTTAATGTTTGGCATATGATGTTAAATTGATAATTACTATGGAAGTAAGATGGTTATGGGCTAAATTGCAAGAAAGCTAAGTTTAGGAAGTGTTTTTAAATGTTTATATATGTTAAATATGTTATGTGTGTAGTATTTGTTGTTTATGTTTTCTTTATGTCTTTTGTTTTTTTCTTTTTTGTTTTCTAGGTTTTGTTATATTTTTTTGTTTCTGTTCTTGTTTGGTTTCTTTTTGTATGTATTTTTTACAATTGTTTCTGTTTTAATCAATAAAATTATTTAAAAAAAAAAGATATGCATCAGGAGATAAAAGACCTAAAAATAGAACTGAAGCAAGACTTTAAAACAGAAATAAAAAGCCTTAAACAAACAATAGAAAATGTAGCTAAAGACTTGAAAGCAACAGACATAAAAGTGGAAATAAGTGAAGTGAAAGCAAAAGAACTGGAGGACAAGACACAAAAAAGAGAACAGGATTTAAAAGCAATTGCAGATATGAAAATGAGAAAGTTGTTTGAAGATCAGAGGACTAAGAGAAATACAAAATGAGGACCTATATAACTACTTAATACCAATATTAGCAGACTTTGTAGGATAACCACATGAAAACCTTTTGAGAGAAGTAGACAAATTGTTCAGGATTAACTTGATTGGCTAAAGAAAAGAACTTACCAAGAGGCATTACAAGATATTTTGTGAGAACTAAAACAAAGGAATTAGTCATGAAGAAAAGCTATGAAAAAAGATTAATTGTTGACAAAGAAGAACTTATGATAGTTAAAGACATTCCTTCTTGGATTTTGAAGAAAATAACAGACTATAGATTCCTAACAGCATTTCCCAAAAAGACACAAAATTCCATATAGATGGGAAACTCCTGAGGGGATCTCCTTTATCTTCAAGAAAAAGGAAAAAAAAATAAGAATTAATTCAGTAAGCAAGGCAAAGGAATTTTGGAAGACGCATAGAAAAAAAAAACTTTGAATCTGCAGAAGAAAAAGCAAACAATGAGAAGGTAGACCAAGAAAAAGAATCAAATCGCCCATTGGTGGAGGAAGATGACCTCAATGAAGGGAAAGATTCTAGTTATTGAGAGGACAGTGAAGGAGAGGAAGAAGAAACAAACAAATTTTAACTACTGAATTAAGAGATTTATGTCAATAAGAGCAAACAAGGCACATACCTAAAATTAAATTAAATTAAATTAAAAACACTAATAAAAATGCAAATAAGAATATCCAAGGGGTTAAAAATAAGGGAGCAATATTTAAACTACAAGGATTTGTGGATGATTTGACAATAAATAAATTTCTTGGCAACTAACAATACAGAACTTTACAAAAATAACTATAAAAAGCATGGAACCAGATCAAGTAAGACGTAGAAAATTGGAAAAAATTGATTCTATCTTTATTAGGCAGAATACCTTCCATTAAAATGAGTATCCTACCAAAAATACTATTTCTATACCAAACTATCCCAATAATATAAAAAGAACAACCAATTCAAGTGTGGCAAAGGGAATTATCTATATTTTTGTGGCTTGGCAAAAAACCAAGAGTCAGATTGAAAAGATTGCAGGATGCAAAAGAGAGAGGTGGACTGTCAGTACCAAACCTAAAATTATACTTTCAGACTAGCTATTTAATGTGGATTGAAAACTGGATAAATTTAAAGGAAAGCAAACTATTACAGCTAGAAGACATAGATATAACATATGGTTGGCATGTGTATCTATATTATAATAAAGACAATGACAATAGTGAATTTAATAATCATTGTATAAGAAAGCCACTACTATGGATTTGGAAGAAAAATCAGGGGGGAAAATAGGTGAAAAAATCTCACTAGAAACCTTCCCCCACAAAGCCTTGTTTAGAAGAGAATTATGATCAATTAAAGATTGATTAAGATATAAAGATATACTAACTAGACAGAACAATAAATTTAGACTAAAAACTGAAAAGGAACTAGTTAACTAAATATCCATTGGTACCTAAAGTGGCAATTAGATAAAAGATTTAAATTGGACATAAAAGGAAATAGTATTAAAATAGAGAAATCAGAACTAGAAAAAATAATGGACTAAGAGAATAAAGATATGCTGTCAAAATTATACAAATATTTACTAAAAATTGAAATGGAAAAAGAAGTAATAAAAAATATGATAGTCTGGGCACAAAATATAAGACACCTAATCAAACTGTCACAGTGGGAATACACGTGGTCAAAAGGTTGAAATATACGAGAAGTCAGAATATTAAAGAAAACTATTATAAAATGCTATATCATTGATATTTATCACCATAAAAATTATCCAAAATATATGGATTAAATAATAAATGTGGGAAGTGTGCAAAAGAAAAAGGGACTTTTTTCTATGTATAGTGGTCTTGCAAAAAAGTTAAAAAATACTGGTTGGAATTTGACAAAATAATATGTAATACATTTAATATTATAATAGAATTCAAATCTGAAATATATTTCTTAAATATATTAAATTTTGAGATTGAAAAACAATATGAAAGAGTGATATTCCACCTTATTGCTGCTGCAAGGATGACGTTAGCATAGCATCTAGTTCGGGAAACCAAAGAGTGGATTAGGAATATTTATGACTTGTCAGAAATGGGCAAATTAGCAAGACCTCTAACAGAAGGAAATGTACAAAAATTCAAAAAAGACTGGAATTGTGTGCTGATATTTTTACTTCAGAAAGGAGGACCATTAACAATAGAAGGTTTCATAAATTTATAAGAGGCTAGAAAACAAAACAGAAGTGATGTAAAAGCAATGTTGTTGAGTTAAACCAAAAGAAAAGGTTACTTTAAACCTTGGTAGAATAGTTTGTAGCTTATACTTTGAATAGTGAATATAAAGGATTGGAAATGATATTATGGAAATAATCAAATCTGTAAAATGGGAAGGACATGCTGTTTAAATGTAGAAAGTATGGTTGTATTGTGTGATAGGTTAAAGAAAAGTCAGTATAACATTCAGATCTGAACCCTAGAGAAAGTGAGACCGAAGATGGGTTAATCATGTGAACAGAGGTAAGTGTAAGTAAAGTGTAAGTGGACTTTATGAGGTGGTAAAAAGGAGGAGAGAGAGTCCGAGAGGGAGAGGGAGAGAGAGAGAGAGAGCAAGAGCCAATTGGAGATGAATGAAGGTATTACTCCAATGATAAGGGAGAAGGGAGATAGAAGTAAACAAGAGAAGATCAAGGAAGATTTGGAAACGTTAGAGATAAAGAGAAAGAAAGAAGCTAAGTTAAAATAAGAAGGTAATGGGATGAGATCCGAAAGTTAGCTTGGCCTAAGGGTTTTAGATATAAAGAGAATAAGTTTAAATCAATTTTAGAGGAATATTAGAAAGTTAAGAACTTAGAAATAGAATGCAATTGCCTAATGTATTTTATGGTTTATGTTTAATGTCAATGTGTGTTTATTGTATATTATGTTTAGATGTTTATGTTAGTAGTATGTAGTAATTTTATCTTAATAGAATGAGAAAATCCTTAATAAAATGACTTTTAAAAAGAGAAAACTAAAGACTGATCATCCTTACACAAAATATTACTTTATTTGCAAATATCACACTGAACTGTTTTATTCAATCTTATCAATGTTTGAAACCTGGACAATTGCTTCATAGAATATAAACTAGCAATATATAATGCTAAGAGAAGATGAATGAAAGCATAATGGTGTGAGATGATGGTTGAGTGGTTTTGGCTTATTGCTTAATATTATCTAATCATACTTTACTGAAACCCTTCTTGCTATTTTTTTTTTCATTTTTGTCTACTCATTTTAATCCCCTCTTCATGCTAAGGATGGAGATCATTTGGCATTGTTTTATGCAGGAAAACATTTCAAAACGTTTCTGTTTTTCAATTTCTTTTATATAAAAGGGGATTTTCCAAAATGGAGAAGCCATTTTGCTGCACAACATTTACTCCAAAAGATCTCTTCTAATTTCATTGTTGAAAAATGTACAGAAAAGATGTTAAACAAAATTGCCTATAAACTATTTACATGAACATTAAGGGATTGCAAAATTGTATTCTGCCATGCCTCATTTGAACAGTATTTTGCACTTGTGCAGTATACTAAAAAGCACTGACGCAGAGCTTACACTCCCAGATAACATGACCAGTTTAAGTTCAAAAAGTAACTTTTCCAAGTTCTGCATTGAACTCTGACAAAATATAAAACACATGACCCCATAGCCCTATTCAGTCATTTAAGAATTATATTGAATCAAATATCTGAAAAGCAGGCCACCCTACTCTTTTCCCATTTCCATTGCTCTCCCCACATAGATAGTGATAAATCTGAAAAGGAAAACTTCTGGTATCCTAAGAAATACATTAGAACTTAGAAATCTGTTGTATGCTAAGATCAAATTAGACCAGGGGTAGGCAACGTACGGCTCAGGGGCCAGATGTGCCCCCCCGAGGCCTTTGGACCGGCCCCAGGGCGGTCCTGCCACCACCTCAGCCGACCCCCGCTGCCGCCCGCCATGATGATATTGATTATTGTTGTTATTACTTGTTCTTGGGGTTTTCTTGGCAAAATCTCCACAGGGGGTTTGCCATCATAGCTTTTCTGGGGCTGAGACAGTGTACATGCATCCCTGCTTGTTTGTGGGCCTGCCTTCCAGTCTTTTCCATGATGATAATGATTATTGTTGTTAATACTTGTTCTTGGGGTTTTCTTGGCAAAATCTTCACAAGGGTTTTGCCATGGCTTTTCTGGGGCTGAGAGAGTGTGCATGCATATATTATTACTTTTTGTATTTTTCTTAATTTTTTTAAAAAATATTTATTTATTTATTTATTTATTTATTTATTGTATGTTTATTTATTTTTGCTTCGGCCCCCCAATTGTCTGAGGGACAGCAACCTGGCCCCCGGCTCAAAAAGGTTGCCTACCCCTGAATTAGACAATATGTTTATTATATTTTAAAACAGATGCTCTTCAAATGTATGAAATACATCAGTTTGTCATAGCTACTTTTTTCTTGCATACGCATTTGTTTTGTGACTGGTCATTAAAAGGTAACCACCATCTTAAGTTGCCAATCTGGTTGTTCAGGCTTGTATCTCTGGGGAAATCATTTTGTGGGAGAAGCAGATTAATCATAAGGAATGTACATTTTCTCTAAATACAGATTTGACTCGCTGTCTCCCAGCAACTGTTAAGTGCAGTTTCTCTATGCAACTCCCAAAGCAGTGGTTACCATGGACCAGGTTAATTCATGTATTCTTAATCTTTACTACAATTTTATTGCATCTAATGAGTGGTGTGATTCATCAAAGATACTGAAAAACTGAAGATAATATAAGTGAAATATTTTTGGAAAGGAGTTTGCTCTTGATAAAAATTGTGACAAATGGGTCAGGGAGGGAGACAAAAATGTTTTTAAAAGTGCTGCCTAGTTTATGCACAGCCTCATAAGCCTACTCAAAATATATCAGCATTTCATTTCAAGCTTCAACGTCAATGTTCATTAAAACAGTAATAAAATTGTTTGCTCTCTTCATCCCATCTCAAAGCCTACAGCATTCTGGAAATATTTACACATGCCATATGGCCACACAGAGTATTATAAATTTTCACTTGAGAGATTTTAGAATTACAAGTTCTGTTCTTTCCAAAATGCCACACAAATCTCAAATCCCTTAAATAGCTCTGAACATTTACCCTCTGTAGGTCTTTCTCCTTTGCCCTTGAATTCATATTTTGATGGTGGTCTGGAGCATGGGTTTGCTATTTATTTTTCCAAATCAAACCACACTGTTCCATCTTTCTTGCCCAGTTGCTTTTTAAAGTTCTGATAGTTCTCAATAATAGAATATGTCACCAATGGCTTTATGAGTCAACAAAGACATTGAGGGAAACATGTATTCCCTGTGACTAACCTCCATTTGATGAATGTAGAAAATAAAAACAGAAAAAAATATTGTAACAGATAAAACTCTATTTTCATACTGGTGCCAAGTACAGTACCTTATAACACCTCAGTTTCAAAAAAAGGAAAAAAAGGGTGAACTCTTTCCAGACTCACAGGTCTCCCAAACTCTATGTAGGTCTCCTTCATTCCCCACTGGCTCTAACAACTGGTGCTATCTTATTTTCTTCCTGGCCTTATCTATTTCAAACAAGCCTCTTTTTAATATTTTTCCCCCATAACATATCCCCTATCATAACATTCAGTGAACAGTGATTGGCTCTAGCCAGATCTGCCCAGTTTATTGAGTCAAAGTCCACAATGGGATTTACTTAGAGATATGTGCCTCTACAATAAGGCAATTTAAGCATATGTTTTACTTAGAATAACCCATCACAACCTTGCAAAATCCAAGATGCAGAAGTGAGGAAAAGCGTGTTATGAAAAAACAATAACAAGTTGTCTTCAGAATTTGAGGACACTTTTCTTCAAAATGACTGCTAAATGTATAACTAGTTTGACCCTAGGTCTGTTAGTGAGTGGGTGTTTTGGTTAAAATATTGGACTGGGTGTTGGTGGGTTTGGGTTGAAGTCCCAAATGACTCAGGAAAAATCAGTGTGTGGTGTTAGGCCAGTCACTCTCATCTTGCCCTACTGGTATGGTTATTGTAAGGTCAAAGTAGGATTGAGAGCCAGGTATGCCATCTTGAACTCACTGAAGGAAAGATAAGGTATAAATGTAAATAAATAAATAAATAAATAATAATAATAATTTCTCATCTCTCCTTAAGGCTCAAAGTGCAGGCAACCCCCAGAAGACACATTGTATCAAGGAGGTGTAGTGGACTGCCACTGTTCTCCATGTCACATAATGGGGCCTTATTCACCTGTCTGAGCAAAATCCAGTTTTGATTCTGATATATACGTGCATCTTGTATATGTGCTAACCCAAATGTCTCTAAAGGATAACCTGTAGCTGGAATAGCATAGGGAGGAACCTAAACACTTGTACAGAGATAGCAGCATAATTAATGACCTTGAAGTGGTGTTATGTTCATAGCTAGCACCTGTGGACATAATCACCTGATTGATGGCTTGGAGTGGTATGATCCTAGTCACATGGTCCACCCCAGGTGCAGAATAATTGCTAAATCATTGTGAGACAGACAACCAAAAATCTATAAAAACACCTAAGACATTGGCACAAGGTCAGAGCTTCAGTAGGAACCTTCAGGATTGAGGTGCCATGTGCCTTTGTAGCTACAGAGGGGTCCTCTTCAATGCTATCTCTGGGGCTCCTAGCAGCTAAATGAAGGCATTTGCTTGGTATGATTTATGCATATTCTTTTGTATAACTTAGGGCCTTTACAGACTGCCAGAAATAATGACCACTTTAACTGTCCTGGCTCAGTGCTAGGGAATCATGGGAATTGCAGTTTTTTTCTGAGAGATTGAGCCAATCTCAATTAAAGTGGTCTCAAGCTGCATTATTTCTGGCAGTCTGTAAAGGCCCTTTCTGACTGTATAATAACTCATAAGGGTTTACATCCACAATTGGTGTTTTGTATTGCTTCTGAATCCCAGGAAAGAACTTCCTTGCCTTTGTCAAGACAGTCACATGCACTTCATCTCTTCTGTTAATCTGATCTCCTGGTAACTGATTTGGCTTCCCCAGGCTTCTTCTCCAACCAGCTGAGCTCTGAACTGACCAGAATTGCATTTAAAATTCCATCTACAAAAGCAGCTCCAGGCACATTCACAGTAGCATTTTTGTTCTGAGTAGATCTTGGGAGATTCAATGATGCAATACCGAATCAAGGTTCCCACTACCCTGACTGAGTCTCTACATGACAATTTAACCCTGTTGATGTTCAAATTACTATTTGTATCAATTTACAATGGAGCCTCTATTTCGATTATTTATGGGTGTTTTTTTAAACTGCCAATCAAATGATGCACATACATCACACTGTTTGGGGGAATCCCCCCCCCCCCCCAGTCTCGGAGGATGGCAATGGCAAGCCCATATAAAGATTCCTTGTCAAGAAACCCCTGTTGAGGAATGGATCCTGGGGAAAATGTCCAGATGTGAGATAAAAGGTAACAGGTTTACCTTGAACCAAGGAGCAGCCATAAAGAGCCAGCATGATGTGCTGAGTCACAGGGGGCTGATGCAACACTAAGCAGAGGATTGAATCAGACGTCCTCAATCCTGCTGTGTCACATCAGTTAGGTGAGTGGGCTGGACTAAATATCCCTGGAGGGGATAATGTAGATAAGGGGGGAGAGCATTATTGTACAGTTTGGGTTATCGTTGGTGTGTGGTGTAATGCAAGTAGCTTTGTCAGTCAGGACAAGCTTGTACACAGAGGAATAAAGATTAAAGAGCCTCCTTGAGAGATATCTGCCTGTTGTCTTATTTCCCTGCTTCTGGAGGGGGAGAGAGAGTTCTCCAGCCTGCACGGAGCTCCATGTCAATTCTTGGAGGGGGGGGGCATCCAGGTGCACAGTTTCAACATGGTGCAACGCTGTTTGTGCAATCATGCTGACAAGGGTTATGGGCTCAGTCTGAGCTGTGGACACTGCAGAACAACAGTGTAAGTGGTTTTTGTGTTTGGTATGTCAGAGATCTTGTCCAGACTGTGAGTCCGGAAGGCAATTAGTTAAAACACCATGCTGCTGGACTGTGTTTTATCAATGGATGGCTGAGCTTAGAAGACTGCCAAAGGGTCAGTGTGTCCTTGAGATAAGGAGGTTATGGATCCTGTTAAGTTTCCTAACTTAAATGACTGTAATTGCCCTGCCTGGAGCATTTATGCAGAATCCCTTCTAGTAAGGGAAGGACTGTGGGATGTCAAGGAGAAAGGACCTTCAAAAGATGCAGCAGAGGAAGACAGGAGGGCATGAGAGATGCTGTAATTGACTCTTGAGCTGAGTCAGCTAAACCACATACATGATAAGAGGTCTGCCCGTGTGGCTTGGCAAGCTCTTAGAGATGTACAACAGTCAGACACTGCCATGTCCAAAATGCTGTGGTGCAAAAGACTTTATGCTTGCAAAATGCGTGAAGGACAGTCTCCATCCCAGCACTTAGAGGTGATGAGAGATCTGTTCACTCAAGTCCAGTGCAGGGGGGTTGAAATCCCCCAGAGAACAGAAAGCGTACATCCTTTTGGGCAGTCTGACCAGTGACTATGACCACATCATGTACAGCCTGCAGGGAGTGCCAGAGGGACAGCTCTCAGTGGACTTGGTGTCAGCAAGCATCTTGGAAGAAGACCAGAGGCAGCAGTATGAGGCAGGTTTTCAGAGGCAACAGAAAGATGAGCTGAATTCTGCACACACTACTAAGGAACTTCCCCTGGCTCTGCATGCTGAGCAAGCTGCAGTCTACAGAGTTAAGCAATGCTTCAACTCCGGAGAAGCTGGCCATTTCAGAAGGAACTTCTGGAAGCCTTCAGCTGTGAGGGAGCACAAGCAACACAGAAAGCCTGGGGACAGGAGGGATGTTGCTTCTGTGGCACAGGACAGTGGTTGTTATGCCCACCACACAACCACTCAGGGAGGGGGTTGGGTTCTTGATTTGGGTGCTATCCATCATCTTGTGAACTCCAACTCACTCTTGAAGAAAAAGAAACCCTCATGAATACTCTGTGGGCTTGGCTGATGGGGGTTCAAGCCAGATACAGGACATGGGGACAGTCTTTTTCCCAAGCTTTGCAAAAGCTTTGACAATGTGTTGTGTGCCCCCCAGTTGCAGAACTGCCTAGTCATCCCTGACTTCTGATGGTTATGAACTGAATTTGAAGGGGGATGACTGCATTATCTTTTTGAGAGGACAGGTCTGTGCAACAGCACAAAAGAGGCACAGGCTGTAATATTTGGTGGATAGGGCAGAGTCTGTTACAGTGAGTAATGAGCCTATGCACTCAAACTGTGAACACTATTTCTACAGAGTACTGGGACATGCCAGTTTCACTAGTTTGGGGAAATTGGGTGAAGTCTGTCCTGAGTTGAAAATGAATGCCTGTGGCCACCATTTGAATTGCTCTGTTTGCAGCAGGATTAAGCTAAAGGCTTATCTGGTGGCAAAAAAGAGCAAGTGCACCACCCAGCGGACATTCCAGGTGGTGTATGCTGATCTAGTAGGCCCTTTTTCAGAAAGGGTGAGGGGTAGAAAATACTTAATGGTCATTATAGACTGCCACACCTGTTACAGTTATGCCATGCTGATGAGGGAGAAGAACAAAGCTGCTAACAGGTTCAAGCAGTGGGTGCACACGGTGGAGAGGGAATTTGAGCATGAGGTTTGTGCCCTGGTAACAGACAGGAGTGGTGAATTCCAAGACCTCAGAAATTGATTGAAACAAAAAGGGATATGCCACAACACCACCAATCCTGCTACTTCACAAGAGGATGGTTTGGCAGAGAGGAGGATTTGAATGCTCAAACAAATGAAGGATTGTTTGTTGCTGGATGTGGAGGCTCCAGAGAATCTTTGGAGTGAAGCGATATTGGCTGCTTGCCACATAGTGAACCTCATGTGGGATTCCACAATACAGCAAAACCCATATTTCATATTATATAGGGCAACTTGGGCTACCTAAGGGTTCCTAGGCACTAGGCTAATGTCCTGATGCCTGCAAACTTCAGAAAGAAGGGTGATCTGAAGTGGATGAGGTTTGTAGGGTATGAGGGCAACAGCTACCGCTTCTACCTGGGGCATGGCAAGATTCTGTTGTCCAGGAGTGACAACTTTGAAAAACACTCTGGGTGGGAGAGACTCCACACAAACCAGGAGGTGTTTCTGAAGGTGGGACAACGGGGCACAAGTGCTGGAATAGAGGGGTGGAAACACCAATGGCTCTGCTGGAGAGTAGGCCAAGTACCTCACTGGGTCCCACTGACATGCACTCACCTATCACTACCAGAAAGTTTGAGCAAGTGCCTGTGGTAGATGCAGAAATGCAAACAAGTAGTGATAATGAAAATGAAAGTGGGAGGTGAAAGTCATCATCCTTCTTCAGGAAGGAGGAGAAGAAGGAAGCTTTCCAGGTCAGTTTCTGCCAGGAAGGGAGAAGGAAAGCAGTTTCTGAGCAGCCATATTGAGTGGGTGAGTGTTTAAATTCTTTTTAAAAACACTTGGGGAGAGTGTGACTGTTGCTGAGCAGGTGGGCATTGGTGAGTCATATTTGTGAGTCAATAGTGGGTGGAGCTAGCCAATTAGCTCTATACAACTCCTCCCAGAGGATTTTTTTTTTCATAGGACAAGGAAAAGCACATTACAGGTAGAAGGGGAGCTTTGACCTTTCTTTTTAGAGGTTCTCCTAATAATAATAATTCAAAGGCCTTTGAGGTTGTTTTTTGCTCAGAGGAAGAGAGACAGAGACTTGCCTCCAGAATAAGGTAGCATCCAGGAGCTCTCTGTAGAGTTAGAAACCCAGTTAATTGAGCTCACTGACATAGCCTGGTGAAAATACCAAGAGAACAGGGGCCCTTTACGTGGGTCTTTACCAGGGGACTTTTTCAGGGAGAAGCCCACAGTCCTGTTTCAGTGCTTACTTAAGATTTCTCAATATGGACACTGAGGGAGTTGCTGCAGTCACCTGCAACACTTGTGGGATGTTTGTCTTCTTGCCAAGAGATTTGGGGAACTTCATCTGCACCAAGTGCAAGTTCGTAGCCCTCCTCGAAGAGAAAATCAAGCAGCTGGAGGCCCAGGAAGCTGCACTTCAGCATATAAGGGAGCAAGAGGTTTTCAGCAGAGACCTGGGGACAGCAGAGACCTGGGAAGAGACTCAGGAGAAGGGCGGTGAGCCTCCTCCCCCACCCCCTCCTCCCTCGGAACACCTGGCCTCATGGGAGCCCTCAAAGCCTCTGCAAGCCCTTACCACCGGCTACAGCAGAGACCTGAGAAGAGACTCGGGAGCCAGGGGGTGAGCCTCCTCGCCCCCTCCTCCCTTGGAACACCTGGCCTCATGGGAGCCTTCAAAGCCTCTGCAAGCCCTGACCACCAGCTACAGCAGAGACCTGGGAAGAGACTTGGAAGCCTGGTGGTGAGCCTCCTCCCCTGCCCCCTCCTCCCTCGGAACACCTGGCTTCATGGGAGCCTTCAAAGCCTCTGCAAGCCCTGACCATCAGCTACAGCAGAGACCTGGGAAGAGACTTGGGAGCCGGGCGGTGAGCCTGCTCCCCCGCCCCCTCCTCCCTCGGAACACCTGGCCTCATGGGAGCCCTCAAAGCCTCTGCAAGCCCTGACCACTGGCTACAGCAGAGACCTGGGAAGAGACTCAGGAGCCGGGTGGTGAGCCTTCTCCCCCGCCCCCTCCTCCTTCGGAACACCTGGCCTCATGGGAGCGGAGGCAGAGACGGGATTGGAGGATGTAGCAGCAGAGCCCGAGCCTTAGCCTTTAAGACTCTTGGGGGTGTGGCCCTGATGCTCAGCGGGAGGCTATCTCTATTTTTTTGTATATTTAGAATGCCTTTGTTTATTGTATAGATGTGCATTGTGAGTTGAGCTAATTGTCTTTTAATTTGTTTTGTTTGTTTTGTTTTTTGGGGGTGGGAATGAGGGATGGGATTTGAATTGATTTTAGTTGTTTTGATGTTTTGAATGTTGTACGCCACCCCGATTGCCTGGCAGAGGGGCGGGATATTAAAAAAATATTGTTATTATTATTATTATTATTATTATTATTATTATTATTATTCCTGGACAGAGCAGAATGAATGGTCTTGGATGGGGACCAGAAAGAGGAAGTTGTTGAGGAGGAGGTCATTTCATGCACACAGGAGGTGGACACCTGAAGGAATGTCACAGAGAGAAGTAGAGAAAGCAGGGATCGTTCTGGGAGCTTGCAGCTACAGAATCAATTTGAAGCTCTCTCCCTTATCAAGAGTGAAGAGGAAAAGCAGTAGGGACAGTCCTCAGGGACAGTGCAGGGGACCCTGAGAGTACCACCACATGGAATAGTCACTGCTAAACCTCAGAGGTGGCATGTGGTGGTGGTTGGGGCCTCCTTGTTGAGGAATACAGAAGCAGTGGTTTGTGGGACTGACAAGATGTCCCAGGAGGTGTGTTGTCTCCCTGGGGAAAAAATCCATGATGTGACAAGCGAGGCTGACAAGAATTGTCAAGTCTACTGACCATTACCCCTTCCTTTTGGTCCATATAGGAACCAATGATACTGCAAGGCACAGTCTTCAGAATATCAGAAGGGAGTATGAGGCTTTGGGTAGGAAGCTGAAAGAGCTGGACACACAAGTTGTTATCTCATCTCTTCTCTAAGTTGAAGGGCACGGTCCAGGAAGGGAGAGGGAGATATCAGATGTGAATAACTGGCTCCATAGATGGTGCCAGCAAAAACTATTTGGATTCTTAGATCATGGGCTGCGGTTCCATGAGGGTGGACTTCCAGCAAAAAATGGGCTGCATCTCACACCAGTTGGCAGAAACATTTTTGCCAATAGCCTCAAACATTTGATCAGGAGGTCTTTAAACTGAGTCATATTGGGGAGGGAGACAGTATCTTGGAAGATATCTTGGAAGGCATAAGTACATCATGGGCTGGAAATAATAGTCAAAGTGTTGTAGAGGGAACAAGGCAAATGATGCAAGGATCCAACAGTGGGAGGAAAAAAACCTCACACAGGCAGCAAGTGGGGAAGACACATGCTCAGATGTCTCTACAATAATGCACAGATGATGGGAAATAAACGAATTTGAACTCCTAGCACAACAAAGCAAATATTATATAATAGGCATCACTGAAACCTGGTGGGATAAGTCTCATAATTGAAATGTAGGAATAGAGCAGTATAACCTTTTTAAGATAAATAGGCCAAACAAAAAAGGAGGAGGAATAGCATTATATGTCAGGGATCTCTCCACTTGTGATGAGATCTAAGACTTTAATCTGACCTTTGGCATGTCACAGGGTTCTGTCCTGGTCCCAGTGCTATTCAACATCTTTATCAATGATTTGGATGAAGGAATGGGGGCATGCTTCCCAAATGTGCAAATGACACCATATTAGGAGGAATAGCTAATACCCCAGAAGACAGGATGAAAATTCAAAATGATCTTAATAGATTGGAAAGATGGGTCAAAGCTAACATAATGAATTTCAACATAGAGAAATGTAAGGTACTACACTTAGGGCAAAAAAAATGAAATGCACAGATATAAGATGGGGGACACCTGGCTTAATGAGACTACGTGCGAAAGGGATCTAGAAATCCTAGTATACCACAAGTTGAACATGAGTCAACAGTGTGATACTGCAGCTAAAAAGGCCAATGCAATTTTAGGCTTCATTAATAGAAATATAGTATCTAGATCAAGAGAAGTAATAGTGCCACTGTATTCTGTTTTGGTCAGGCCCCACCTGGAATACTGTGTCCAGTTCTTGGCAGCACAATTCAAAAAGGATGTTGAAAAACTGGAGCATGTCCAGAGGAAGGTGACTAAAATGGTGAAAGGTCTGGAAACCATGTCCTACGAGGAACGACTTAGAGAATTGGGTATGTTTAGCCTGGAGAAGAGACTGATAAGAGGGGATATGATAGCCCTGTTTAAATATTTGAAGGGATGTCATATTGAGGAGGGTGCTAGCTTGTTTTCTGCTGCTCCAGAGAATAGGACTCGGAACAACAGATGCAAGCTACAGGAAAAGAGATTCATCTTGGGAGGGGGGTCACACTGTCTCAGCCTCAGAGAAGGACCTAACCCAACCCCCCAGTGGCAACTACACAAAAGCAACTGCGTGCATACACTGTCAATATTTTTTTTAAAAAAATCCACCCTCTCATCCTGTTTCCAAGACACCTCCCCCAATTTTGAAGTGCCCTAGGACTCAGCCATTGGCATTGCAGATGAAGTAAATGGGACAAATTCACCTTCTTTCCCAGTCCCATGAAAACCCTTCCTCTCCTCCTCCACACCATATTTATTCCCCAGTTCTTTCCATCCCAGTCCCATGGAAAACCACCCCCCTTCTCCTCCTGAGCACACTCTCTCAGCCAAGAAACTCCCACAGGTTTAAATGTGGGGTATAAATGCAATGTAATATGTTTGCAAGAGCTTTGTGAAGCAGAGTTATGGCTTTATTTCTGAAGGAAGAGGAAAAAATGACCCCAACCCTCACCCCCACTTATATGTTTTTTTAAAAAAAATGTCAAACAAATCATGTGCACCTTTGTCATATCAATGACGTGAGTATTTAAAGGAACTATCTACCGTGGCAATGCAATAGAAAAGATGTGCATAAGCTGTCAATTTTTTAAAAAAGTATATCTTCTAATGATGTTCCCAGGAGAAACTCCTTCCTAGCTTTGGCTGGCAGGGAGACAGCAAAGGGATGGGCATGATCTGCCCTCTGCACATTAACCCCTCCCTTCCTGTGCTCCTAACTGAATCGACCACAAGTTCCCATTTGCAGCTGGTAAAAAAAAAAACAATAACAACAATCACAGTTCTTTTGAAAAGATGGAAAATGCCTTGGTTTCAAAAGTAGCAGGTTAAGGGGGATTTGCACCAGGGGCCTCTGAAATTGGGTTGGGAAACTCGGTACAAGTGTGGGGCAAAAAAAACCCTTTAAACCAGTTTGCAAACCAATTTAAAACATAGTGTGAAGGGCCTCTCCATCTCATCTTTATCTCCTTGCAAAATCACCAAAGTGAAACAAGAAGTGAATGATTTCACTTCCAGTTTGCCAGAAACACAGAGCTGTAATCCACTAGGAGTGTGTGGGGTGAACACTATCCCCCACAAGCTTGGTGTACGTGCTCCTCAACCTAATGCAATTGGCTGTGGATCAGCAAACTTTGTGGCCCTTTAGAGAGTCAAACATTTCAAATGGCATAACATATGGTGGACTAGGGAAGAAAAGGAGACACACTTATAAAGGTTCCTATGCACCACAAGAGTTTCAACCTATCCTTAAAAACAAATGTCCAGCACTTTTTAAAATCAACATCCTCAATTGCAAAACAAAGAAAAGCCCCCCCCCCCCCCCACACACACACACAAATGGGCTTTGAGGCAAAAACACAGGATTTTATGCTGGTCTCCAAATGTGTTAAACTTTTTTTTAAAGGGCAAAATCCCTCCAAGAGGAAGACTTTTAATATTATTTTCTTCCCACACATCAGAAGAAAAGTAAATGAAGATACATATTCCTGTGGTAGACTGCAGCCCATTTCTGCTGAAGTAGGTCCAGCTCACCAAAGTATATGTCAAAGAGATTTGAAGGGCCCCCAAGATTTGTTGTTTTTGCTTTTGTTGGAACAATCTCATAAGGGAGTCATGGACCAATCAGAAGTTGCACTTCTCCACACCATGGGGGGTGGTTCTCAATGCCTAAGAAGCTGCCAATTATGCTTACCCCTTCCATGAAATTTACCATGATGGTAGTCTTCTGACCTGTTCTATTGAGTCATGTATAAAGTTTACCCATACAGGGATTTGGTTCAGTCACAGCCCCATTTTTTCTTATAACTGCTGAAATGACAAGACCATAGCTCAAGAAATTCAGTCAAAATATTCTATGTGTATGCAGTACTATTTCCAAAGTGAACATACAGAGTATTTCATGAAACTGAAGAAGCCAGAACAACCCATGAATAAGCCTAGTTCATTAGGAGCTATTCCCAGAAGATTTGATTACACATTTATCCTTTTGAAAAGATATCATTTTTTATTTTTTATTTTGCTTTTCTGATTTGTTTACACAGTCAAGGGGTTAATTAGAGGCTGTCATGAATCAGAAATGAAAGGGAAAGCCCCTAAGATAAAGGCTCTTGACTCAATTCTGTACCATCTTGGGATCCATGACAATATAAACAAGAGCATGGTCATTATCTTAAGTATGCAAAGCTCCATTACATTCAAATTCTCCTTCAAAAAAGCTACCTATGAGTCTTTGGCAAAACTGATCAATAAGATGCAGATCAGGTATTCTGGGATTTCTGCCTGAGTAATGATTCTAAAATAATGTCAGGTCTCAAAGACTTCATAAAAAACCCAGAGGTACCTATTCTGCTCTTGAAAGAGAGGCTCTGAACTTAAAGAATGGAAAGTAACTTTAAAATGTTCTGCTCTGTTAACTAACATATGAAAAAAGTTGTCATGACAACACAGTGAGAATTACTTGGGAGATTTTATGGTCTTTGAACTGTATCTTCCTCTGTGGACAAATGTAGCATCTTCTTTTGTTAAGCAGATGGCTTGTTTTGAAGTGGAAATAAGAGAACAACTCTGCTGGATCAAACTAAAAGCCCACCTATACCACATATTGTTTTCACAAGAACTTGAAAAAGTTACCTTTTTAAACTACATCTCCCATTTCCCCAGCAAGCATGACTTCACACACTGTTTTACAAAGCCCTCTGAACACCTCCCCCCCCCCCCCACCAATATTTGTTCAGTCAGATGGAGCACTGTATGGGTTCCTTATTACTTTCCATTTCAGTTCAGTTTGTGAATGAACTTTTCTGTGAAGTCATGGGATCGGCAGTTTAGGAGAGGCATTTAGAATTTTCAGCCAGAGAGCTGTTAGGCTTCACTACACTACAAACCCCAAAATTCCACAGGAGGTAGCCATAGCAGTTAAAGTGGAAAGATAAAGCTATCACAGTGTAGTGTGATATTGGCCATAGTCCCTGAGCAAAAAATAAAAAATAAAAATAACAAAATGCATTTTTTTCAAAAAAAATTCAATTCTCTATTTTTTGTGAAAAAAGTTCCATGTGTTTGTCCAAGGAAAGATAGTGCATACCAAAAAAAGTCCCAAGCAATGTTTTAAAACTCCATCTTTCATTGAGGATGAGAAAAAAGATGAATATTATTTGAATCCCTATCATACAGCTAGTGACAAAATGCCAACAGTTCTTGATTCAAGTTGTGAAGAACTGATGAAACATCACATTATTGGCTGAAGAGATGGCAGTCACTTATGGAAGAATTCTTAATGAGTGTAGGTATCTCCCCATTATTGTTGTTTTCTAAACCATTGTTGCTACTCCCAAACACTACTGTTGTTTCTGGTGCATCACACCCATTGTAATACGATAAAAGTAGTCCCTAATAAGCTTTTATATATATATATATCTTTCCCAAAAACTCCATACCTGGAAATAAAAAGAAGAGCCCTGTTAAAGTCATTCTCTGACTGGCAGCTAGAACAATCAGTCATAAAACTACAATCCCTGGATATTCTTACCATACCTTTTTCCTTGCAAGGTAAAATTTGACTGGTGGAGTGTACATGTTTTTTCCCCAGACACTCTGTGTGCATCCCCCTCACTCTCTTAACTGGAATTTTTGGAGGAGCAGGGTTCAATTCCCTGCTTGCACAGAAAACCTACTGGGTGACATTGGGCAAGTTACACTCTCTCCACTGCAGAAGAAAATAATGACAAACTTGAACAAATCTTGTCAAGAAAACCCCATGATAGGTTTGCCTTAGGGTCACCATAAGTTGGAAAAAACCTGAAGGCATGCAGCAGCAGCAGCAGCGGCGGCAGCGGCGGTTTGGACAGAGGAGCAGCTTTACTTTGGATCAGTCCTGCCATATGTCAAAAGGCTCCACTTCATTTCTATATTTGGGATTCATTTGACATGATTGTATCCTTCAGCTGGGTTCCTAGAGAACTTGTTTGTATCATTTTAAAGACTGTGGCATATTTGGATGAGTTAGAAATATTCACTAGGTTTAATGCTGCTCATGGCATATTAGCTGGTAAGTACCATCCAGGAGAAAAGCAACTCTTCAGATGCAGCAGTGATCCCTTCTTTGACTGTAAGAAGTATGTCATGCTGTAGAGCTGCCAAAATATTTTGCATCCCATTCCCCTTAACAGTGGGGGTTTTCAGCCAGGCTTCAGACAGGCTTCTTCTTTCCCATTAACAGTGGTGTTGAATAGCCAGGATGTACTCCTACCATCATAGCAGACATGAGGTCTATTGGCAACAAAAGTTTGAGGCTTGGAGAGCCTCCACTACTAGTAGCAGTCTATTAATACTTTGGGAAATAGTCTAGCTTCGCTTGCAAGAGGGAGATAATGTCAGAACCTGAAGCACCAACTATACTAGTACAGTGGGCCCTTGGTATCCACTGGGGTTTGGTACCAGGACACCCCCCCCCCCATGGATACCAAAATCTGTGGATACTCAAGTCCCATTAAAAACAATGGCATAATACCTAAAATGTAAAAATGTAGATTTGTTTAAAAATAATTATGAAAAATTAACAAGAGAAATGAAAAAGGAATTTGCAACTTGGAATAATTTAAATCTTTCTTGGTTAGGGAAAATTTCTGCCATTAAAATGTATACACTTCCTAAGTTTATGTTTTTATTCCAAAACATCCCAATTATAATTAACAGCAAATCCTTTAGAGACTGGGATAAGGAAATCTCTAAATTTATTTGGAATGGAAGGAAACCTAGGATAAGAATGAAAGTACTCCAAAACAGGAAAGAGAAAGGAGGACTTGCCCTCCCAAATTTACAGCTATATTACAAGGCAAACTGCTTAGAATGGCTAATCCAATGGTTCCAGCTAAAGGACAGAAAACTGCTCGCTTTGGAAGGTGTGGACCAAAGATTTGGATTACATGCCTACTTGTTCTATGCAAAACAAAAAGCACATAAAGATTTCAATAATCATTTCATAATCCATCCTAAGAGTTTGGCATAAGTATAAAGAAAGGCTGTGCCCCAAAATTCCAACTTGGGTCTCAATTCATGAAGCCTTCCATGGCAGAGAAGTAATATCTCAAGAGAGTTGGATAACATATAGAGATCTAACTCACTTTAATCTAACAGAAAAGAAACTGGAATTTAAGAGTCTGGACCAACTTAATAAAGAAGGTAAAAATATTGGATGGCTATTATATTGACAGTTAAGAGAAAGATTTATCTTGGATGCTAAAACGATAGGAATAAGGCATGAGAAAACTGAATTTGAAGCTAAAATGTTCTCTGAAAAAGCACATAAAATAGCTTTATTTTATAAATGCCTGATTGATTTAAACCAGGAAGAAATAGTCAAACAATATACGGTATGATAAAGTGGTCCCAAGATTTAAAGGAAACAATTAATCTTGCACAATAGTAAAAGGTATGGAACAAAATGTTAAACTTCACAGTTAGCTATGATTTGAAAGAAAACCTTATCAAAATGCACCACAGATGGTACTTAACCCCTGCTAGACTGTCCAGAATATATAAAGGAAATTCTGAAAAATGCTGGAAATGCAAGCGATCAAGAGGGACTTTGTACCATCTGTGATGGAATTGTAAAAAAGCTAAAAAATACTGGGTCATTACACATAAAATAATAGAGGAGATATTGGGAACGCAAATAAAATTGGACCCTAAAATTTATTTACTGAACATGTGTTTGGATAAAAATCTGGAACAAAAATATGGGAAACTCCTATTTTACTTGATCACTAGTGCGAGGATCGTGTACGCCCGAAATTGGAAGAGTGAGACTATTCCGCAGCAAGATGAATGGCTAGGTAAGCTACTTGAATTGATGCAATTGGATAAACTAACAACTATGCTGAGAGAGCAGGATTGGGAAAAAGGTGAAAAAACTTGGAAGCTGCTACTTAAATATATTAATAATAGGAAAAAATAGGGGAAAGGGGAGAAGAAGGGGAGGAGGAAGGAAAAAAGGGAAAAAAATGAGAAAATGAAATTAAGTAAAGTAAAGTAGCAGAGATGACTGAGTAAATGTGGGGTTAGACTATTAGTACACTATCATACTATATTTGGTATAGAGAGGTATAATTAAGAAGTCCAATAAAGATATAGACATGAGACTTATATATAAAGTTATACATAAGTAGAGTTAGGCCCTTTGCAGACTGCCAGAAATAGTGCACATTAAATTGAGGCACTGCCCTGGCTCAGTGCTAGGGAATCATGGAAACTGTAATTTATTGTGGCACCAGAGCTCTCTGACAAAGAAGGCTCAATGTCCCAGAAAAAAAATACAATTCCCATGACTTCCTAGCACTGAGCCAGGGCAGTGCCTCAATTTAATGTGCACTATTTCTGGCAGTCTGCAAAGGCCCATGATCTCAGGTTACATCTCAAAATAAGAAAGAAGGTTAGATACTCAACCCTAAGTTAGAAATGACTTGGCAAAGGACCCAGGAAGTCATAACGTTTGTTTTTTGGTGTGTTTTTGTTAGTTTGCTTTTGTTTGTTTGTTTGTTTATTTATTTGAGATGGTTGTTTTTTGTTTTAGGATTCTTGTTGTCTTGTATGCAATGTTTTTATTCTAATAAACTTTATAAATAAAAATAAAATAAAAACAATGGCATAATCAATTGGTGTCCCTTATATAAAATGGGAAAAACAAGGTATGCTTATTGGAATTTTGGGGGTTAATATTTTTAAGCCATGGATGCTTGAAATCAGTGGATTAAAAAAAAACATGCATATAGAGGGCCAACTACTTGCTGATGGAGACTACAAGTATGGGTGAACTAAGAGAACTTTTATTTGGAAAGCATGTGGAAAAACAGACATACAAGAATAACTCACTCTTAACATCCAGCATACAGAACTAGCTGAAATGGAAAAGTGGAAGAGGATAGTGGAGTCTGAGGACGTTTTCACACGGGGCTTTTGGAGGACGCTAGCCGGCCTCCGTCTGGCCCCACTCCGGCTCCATTTCCGGCGTGTTCACACACATGTGGCGGCAAACCCCACCCCTTCCGGTGCCATCCCTGCGTCCATCCGGCTTCTTGCTCCGTGTGTTCAGACGCACGGAGCCGTAAGTCCGGCCTCACTCCGGCCAAAAGACCTGTAACTCCGGCTTCTGTGGCTTAAAGGTAATTCCGGGTGTCAAAAGGAATTAGCCTGCCGGCGGCGGAGCCATTCCGGAATCGGCGGCACGATTCGTTCCGGAATGGCTCCACCCGGCTTTAGGGAGGGTAGTGTGAAAACGTCCTGAGGGTTTGTCAACATCCAAGGCATTGGTAGCCTGGACTCCAAGGTGGGCTACTGGTGCCAGGATTGTGGATGGTTAACTCATGAACTAATGGGCCAGAGGTAGGAGGTAAAGTCAGAAAACAGACCAAAGTCTAAATACAGCAAGCCAGAACTCCAGGAGTCCAAGGGGGCAGAAGCAGAAGCAGGGAGTACACTAGGTCTAAATACAGCAAAGCAGACTTCCAGGAGCCCAATGGACCAGAGGCAGGAAGCAGAGGCAAGACACAAACCAAGGTTTAAACACAGCAAGACAAGGCAAAATGCAACCAGACCAGTTACAGGCAGCAGAGAAAAATGTTGCTAAGGCAAAGATTGAGAGGCCAATGCAGCCCTTAAATGGCTGCACCTCCAGCTGTCCTGCATGAGTGGAGCTGTCTGTGTCTTTTGGCTTAGCCCTGATCCTTCCAGGACTCTGGCAGCTCAGTCGTGATTCTGCAAAAACTTTGGCAGCAGGACTCCAGTAGCCAGAAGCCCCATCCTGCAGTGACTTACACAGGTGGACCCTTACAGGGTTGGCTTGAGGAGTACTATCTACCTGTCTTTAAGAATGATCCACAGAAAGTAGCAGCAGCTCAGACCAGGAGTCTGAGGGTGACAGCCTCTGGGCATGGTGGGGCATTTCCTTGTCATATTTATACTTTAAAACTAGCCCCAAGCTACGGCAAAACAAATATTTGATAGCCCTTCAGAAGTGCCAAAAGGTTTCCAAAGTGGTGGACTGCTTTGTATCCAAAAGATGTAAAAGTCTAATTTGATTGATGGTAGCTTCATTTACAGGACCTGGAGTACCTCAAAATGAACAGATAGGAAGGATGTTTAGGAACACAGCAGGGAATGAAAGGGGATGCAGTCTTGTTTGATCTGTTTGCAAGAACTCTTCTTTGACTTCTGGTTCTCATTAGAAATGCACAGTGTGTGTGTGTGTGTGGGGGGGTGTCCACATCTATTAGCAAGCCCCTTCATATATTTGGGGTCTACATGCCATATTTAAAATACTACCTTTTCTGGTGTTTCATAAATCACTGCAGCCTCACCAGCACATGCTGGAATCCAGCGGTATCACAGCAAAATATTGCTGGATAAAAGATATCATGGGAATATCTAGGTTTAGCCCCTCACATCTCTAGTTAAAGCATGATCCAGAAGCACATTATAGGAAAGGGACCCTCGGTGGGAAACTTTGTGGCAGACTTTGGAGCTGCCAGTCATTGTAGACAACTGAACCAGTCTAAGGCAGCTTCCTATGTAGGTTTGTTTCCTTTCTGCTCTGTATACTGTTTTCCAGCATCTCAAACAGCAGAATTCCATATTTATATGACCTTGGCTCGAATTCACTGACTCTCCAAAAGGTCCCCCTGTGAGAAATATCACCTTGGGTTTAAGATAGTGTTTAAGAATTTAAGGAGAGTACTCAGCAGACACTTTATCCCAATAAGCAGATTGCCTTGAATACTAGCTGTCCCTACTCCAAGCAACATTTTTCTGGACAGATGTCTGTGTTTTCCTCCTGAGAAAAATGAATGTTCTCTTTTCCAATGGATTTCTCTGACCTTGCCATCCAGAGTTCTCCATAAATGGAAGATCACTGTTTTTCTCCATATGTTAAATTAGTTTAGCTACTTTAAAGCATTCTGTCAATCAGAATGAATATGTAGGAAGATGATCCCTCCTCTTCCTCTTGCAAATGTTAGCTTAACCTGCATGGGGCAAAAGCCTTCCATTCAAAATTAGGGCACTTTAAAAACAATGAATAAATAAAAGAATGGATTATTTTTAAGCTGGGCAATCTATGATATCTAATCTATGATATCTAATACTGATGTTCTATGGTGATGTTTAAGTCCCTAAAACTCTCTCCACTACCACCAACCTGGAAAACTCTTTTTCCCCCCCAAGGTGCATATTTAACAATGAAAATTAATGGGTTTTTTAGAGTAGGAATTCATACATTTACAGCACAAATCTGTACATGTCTATTCAGAAGCAAATTGCATTGAGCTGTTTGTGGTTTTTTAACAGTAAGTGATGGAAGGATTTTATCCCTAAGCATACATTCCAAAGAGTAAAAGAAAGAATGTGAGAAGAGCAATGAAACACTTATTGCATTAAACATTTCAATAACTTGTTGGCAAACCAACCCACCAGAGTGTTCATTTTTATTAAATATATCAGCTTCAATAAGATTTATATTTACTTAGACAAACACTTGTTTATACAAATGGAATCATTTTTAAAATTACTATTGGCCAAATCTCTGGCCTATGCCACCCCTTCCCCATTTTTAAAGAATTTCACATGATTAACTTTTTTTTTTTTAAAGGAAGCATTTAGTGGCTGGATAGTAGGATTTTTCAATAACCTTTTCTGGAACAAACTATGGAATTGACCATATTTACCAGAAATAAAAGAGAAACAATTCATTTCTTTCTTCTATTGGACATGCCCTAGCCTGTTTGATAAATGCTGCACTCACATCTCCATGAATAAAATAAGAATGGATGTGGGTCAGTTTTAAAGCCCTTTTTAAGATTTATCAATTAGTGTTGGAACCATTTCTTTGTCAGGCTTGTTAAATATCAACACATACAGGCAATGTGATGCCCTCAGCAGCATCAAAACTTTCTTCTCTTTCTCTGCATCCTTCCCTAGGACCAAAAAAAAAAAAAAATGCTCTAGAGAGCTTTTCAGATTTTCAGAGTAGGATTTTAAGGTATGTATAGGAATTCAATAGGAACCAGCTGCTTGTGCTCACAGAAGCTGTTTCCATGAGTATAGATATTGGTCATGATATGCTGCTAAATTTCAATAAACCCAACTAGTGAAAAATGGAGAGGGCTCCTGTCATTTTAACAGTTATGTAGAAGAGGGAATTTCAGCAAGTGTTGTTTGCTACCCCCTTGCCTGACAAGGACATCTGTTAAAATTACCTATGGTTCTATGTAACCATTCAAGAGACAGCAGGCCTGTCCAGTTTCAGTCTGGTAATCCTATTAACAATTACTGATTACTGGCAAATGACAAGAATGGAGATATAATGAATGAAAAACAGATGACAGTTTTTAAGATTTTTGTCAAATTTCATTGCTTTCTTGAAATCCTCATTGTATTTATTTGTTCATTTCATTTGATTTGATTTCATTTCATTTGTAGTTAAGATGCCAATTCTGAAGATCAGAAGGTTGTCAGTTCAAGGCCTGAGTGCCACATAATGGGGTGAGTTCCTGTCACTGTTCCCAGCTTCTGCCATCCTAGCAAACTGGAAAGCTTACAAATGCAAGTAGATAGATAGGTACCACTTTGGTGGGAAGGTAACAGCATTGTGTGCTGTCATGCTGGCCACATGACCGCCAGAGCAGTCCTTCAACAATGCTGGCTTTTTGGCTTAATAAAAGAGATAAGTACTGCTCCCTATAGTCAGTTATGACTAGATATTCATGTCAAGGGACTATCTTTACCTTTTATGCTGCCTTTTTCCCACAAGAGACCCAAGGTGGCTCACGGGGGGGGGGGGGGACATTTTAAAATTTCTAATTTTTAAAAAAATCAAATCTAAATTCTAAAATATTAAGAAGTGACTGATAAATATCAGTATTGCTTTGGAACCATGAATGTGCCATCTGTTTGATGGCTGCAGCCTGAGATTGCTATTTAATTCCTATATGGGTATATGATGGGATTATGGAATGACATGACTTGGTGGTATATGATGTGAGGGCAGAACACTCATATAAAATGCATCTTTCCCCCATCTTTCCCGGATCTCTTTATTTGTTATCTCTGGCCTCCCACCCTATATAAATAGTTAGTGCAAACGTCAGTTGGTTGCTTCAGGGGCAGACTAGACATTTTGTCTTATGTTTCAGCTACCCTACATTGATTCATGGCAGGAACTAGGGGAGATTGGATGCAAGTAATGTCTTTAAATCACTTAAAGGCAATAGCAATATCATGTACATTTCTGTACCACGTATTAGTGAACTAGAACTCCCTAAGCAGTTCACAACATGTAAGCCAATTGCCCCCCAACAAGCTGGGTACTCATTTTACCAATCTATGAAAGGATGAAAGGTTGAGTGGTCCTTGGAACCCTCCTCTAGGATTGCACTTACAATGTTGTGGCTGCAGTACCAGCATTTAATCATTGCACACCCAGGTCTTCTTCCATAAAGGCATATTGAAAAGTTATTGTCTTGCAAGGCAGCTATAAACATAAATAATAACAAGAAATAAAGAGTGTCTTTGATGAATAGGCTCTCTTTGTTCCATCCTTCAGGTTCTGGGACCAAAGACGGAAAGAGGAAGGGACTTTTGGACTATCCTAGTTCACATCCTTCAATTTCAGGTCTTGGGGAAGCTTGTATTATGAAGGTCTTCCTGGCAATATACAGCCAGCTGTGGGCAACCCATTGCACATGACTTGCCACAGGAACCAAGGGTGACTCATACATGGCATGGATGATGAGAGATTTTGAGACCCCATCCTCACTTGAATCAGCACAATTTTATTACTTCCTGGTAAGGTCCTTGAAAATACTTAGCAAACTGGTCCTTTTTACCCCCCCTCCCTTTAACCCGTATCCCTGTGTCCTACTTATTTTTTCCAAAAGGCTAAGCAAACTGAATGTCTGATATCTAACTATGGTGTACAGTGATGACCCATAAATATTAAAACTCAGAAACAGACTCTTTAAAAAATAGTCCCTGTGAACATACGTCAAATCTTTAAAACACAAGTCTTAATTACTGTGTGTCAAGTTTCAGTTTTATCTTTAGATACTCAGTCGATATTCATTCTCTTCTCCTCCACCCACCCGTTATACTACCTCTCTTACATCCTTGGTGTTACTGAAGTAGTTGCAATGATACAAAGGGAAAAAAGGAACTCCTTATTTCCCACTGCCTCCTCTAGTTTAATGCTACATTCCTAGTTTTTCTTTGCATACTGCAAAAAAGTTAAAAGACTTTAAACTGAGGAGGGGAGATGAAAGAAGGCTTCATTTTTTCCTTTAATGCCAGTGAAGGAAGAAGAAGGTATGAACATACTTGGAGGGATGTGTGCAAGTGAATAGGAATATGAGAAGGTGGTAACCAACACTTTTATTCCTCGAGAGTGTGACAGACATTAGTGTAAGTCACAGGCAGAGTAACTAGCAGAACAACAACAACCAGTCCACACCATCACTCTCCATCATGCTTAGTTCAGTGAAAATACAGATAAATGCTCAGTTATCAGAGGTCTATGATATGACTTCATAGGCGACATGGCCCCCTAAGTAATAAGAAAAATATTTTACCATGACACTTCTTAATTACAGCAGCAATGCAGATATGTCTTTGCATTGTTTGCTTTACTCTTCCCTCCATTTTGTTTCTTTTGATATATGACCTGCCTTGTTCCAAACTTTTTGGCTATATTAAAGTAAAATATAATAAGATTCCTTCTATATAGCTAATTTTTATTTGATTGCCATGACTAATTAAAAATATGGTTTTTTTTGCCACCATTTGGACAATATTTATTTTCTTCAGTAAGATGTGATATATTTCATTTCGTTTTCCTTATCTATAAAAACAGAAAAACAATTTGGCTAACTGTTAAATTTTGCAACTTAATATAAAAACTCATTAAAACCTGAGGGAATTATTACAATATAATAAGAGAATAATGAATGAAGAGTGTATTTCATTTAATATTCTGTACATTCTTCCAAAATAAAAATGTCATATATTTGTTTTTATTGACTTATAAAATGATAGCTGGTTCCAAAATGAAGAAAAAAGCATGTAAATCCAGAAAATGCCAAAAATGAACTTGAAAATTTGAACAGTATCATAGTATCAGAAGAGACTGAAAGAACCATGTAGTCCAAGTCTCTGTAATTCAGAAACACACAGCTAAAGCACTCCAGAGATGATCACCCAACCCATGCTTAAAAACCCCCGAAGAAATAAAATCTATCACTCTTGAGCTGCTCTTACAATTGAGAAGTTCTTCCTAATGTTTAGGTGGAATCTCTCTCCTTGTAATTTGAATCCATTGGTCCATGTTCTAGTCTGTAAAGCACAAGATGTCCATTTGAGATACTTTGAGATACTTAAAGATATCATATATCCTCTCAATCCTATCTTCTCCAATTTAAACATACCAGTCCTTCCAAAATGGTCCTCATAGGACTTGATTTTCAGACTTTTACCATGTTAGTGGCTATCTTCTTGACATGTATCCTTCTTGAACATAATGTTCCAGGTAAGTTCTGACCAAAGCAGAATAGTGTAGTGCTATTACTTCCCTTAATCTCTGTATAAATTGGGCTAACAATTTTATTATATTTGGTGTTTAGCACAACAAGAATGGACAAATCCTAGATGAGAGAGCCAATTGTGCAAGCTCATAAGTGCTGCATTACAATTATATCTGGAGAGGTGCAAGATGCCCATACTTGATTGAACATGATAAGAAGCCAAGTCAATGACTGGATATCTACAGGACCTCTTCTTTTTTCTCCATGTGGAAAAGTTTAAAAGCTTTTACTTCCATTTATGTAAACCTTTCTTAATATCAATCACAAATTGTCAGTTTGGATAATGACACAACAGTTTGGAAGATGACACAAGCTGTGATAAAGCAATAAAATAAAGCAATTCCTCGGCTTTCTTTTTTTACTTCCCTTAGTGCTGTCTGGAAACTCCTGAACTGGAAGAGTGTGTAGCTAATAGTCCCATTTGCACCAAAGTAAATCTCACCACAGGCATTACTTGTGAGTAAACATTGCAAAAACCTGGCTGCAGGTCTACTTAGAATAAAGCCTCTGGATTTTGCTTAATTCTGAGTAGACCTTTTAAGGATTATTATACTGTAATGTGAATCAGGGCATCCTGAAAAATTCACATTCTCTCAGCTTCAGAAGAAGGTAAAGGCAATCCCCTTCTGAAATAATATTGTGAAGAAAACCCATTAGAAAAGCAAATTAGTCCAAGAGTCAGGTCCTAACTAGTTCTATTTACAAGCAAGTTTGGATCATGCTACTAGGATGTGCATTTCACATCTTAGTGTAAAATAAGGTGATGACAATCCTACACATGCTAACCTGAGTTTAATAGGTTTTACTCCCAGTTAGGTGTGTTGGACTGCAACTCTGGAGACCAGAGTTTGAATCAGTGATGTTCCCTAACTGGATGTGGTGGTGGTGGGCCTTTGGGGGGTGGGACTTCTGGAGTGGAGCTTCAAGTGGACTTCTGGGTGGCACGGGAACATATGTGAGACCAGTGCCTCAGTCCTGGGAAGATCTGGGGAGAAGCCTCACTGCCTGGGGAGAGGCCCTGCCACTCTGGGAAGGTCTGGGGAGAGGCCCTGACACCCCGGGAAGGTCTGGAGAGAGGCCTCGCAGCCAAGAGGAGCACCCAACCAGGCCCAAGCAGCTCCCTGTGGTGGTGCTTAGCAGCCTCTATGCAGGTCTAGCACCTATTGGGGATGGGGGACTGATCGGATGTCACCCCCCTCCTTTGGTGTCACCCCCCTTCTGGGGTGTCACCTGGTGCAGTCCTCACTGCCTGCACCCCTCAGTGACATTACTGGTTTGAATCCTCATTTGGCTATGGAAACCCACCAAGGGCCTTTGCAGATAGCTAGAAATAGTGCAAATTGAGTCCACCTTAAGGGTTAGGGTTAGGGTTAGGGAATCATGGGAACTGTATTTTATTGTGGCACCGGAGCTCTCTGACAGAGAAGGCTCGATGTTTCAGAAAAAAAAATTCCCATGATTCCCTAACACTAACACTAACCCTTAAAGTAGACTCAATTTGCACTATTTCTGGCAGTCTGCAAAGGCCCTAAGTGACTTTGGAGAAGTCACACTTTCAGTCTCTGAGAAAAGCAATAGTGGAAATAATCCTCTGAAGAATTTTGGCTCAGAAAACTTGTAGGGAGTTCCTATATCTCTCTTGTTATGTCTGTCTTTTCCCCACACTTTTCTGTGAGGGGAGAGGCAGAGGGCCATCATGCAATAAAGGCTCAGCTGTCTTTTGCTCCCTGAAGTTTTCTCCAGATGCTGATTGACTGCAACTCCCAGCAGGCACCCTAACCAGCATTATCCATAGGCCAGTCATGTTGAGAGGTGCAGTCCAACTTCTGGAATGGTGTACTTTGCCCACCCCAGATTTACACTTGTCCATGTTCTGACTTCAGGAGGAATTCAAATGGAGCAGTTTAAATGTTATCTTTTAAAACTGTTATTAAGCAGAAGTGGGCATCTTGTGGCCCTCCAAACGTACTTTGGGACTTTCAGTTCATGAATGTTGCCCAACTCTCTTTTGAGTTCTGCCTCATTTTTTGCTCTGTGGCTTGTTTTTGTAAAAGGAGAAGGAGGGGAGAAACAGTTGCTTTGGCCAAGGCAAGTGGCTGGGGAGGGAGCTGCTGAGAAAGGCTGTGCAGAAGCAACATGCATTGCCAACTTTTGTAATGACCCAATCGTCCCTAGGCATGCTATGGAGGCTCTTAAAGGGCTCTTAAAGGCCCATAAACCATGGACGTTATCACACGTGGGCCACAAAGCAATAATAAACTGGAAATGACAAATTCCGAAAATAAACCGAAAATAAACCTTGATTCCGCAAGTGTTTTTCACATGTAATTACCTTAATTGTGTAATTAAGGGAAGCTCCCACTGAAACTGCATTTAACGTTCACACACAAGTGAGAAAATCCCGTACATGTACTAGAAATGATCTTCTAGCACATGTGCACTATGCTCGTCGCGGCTGTCACTTGCTGCAGCTGTCACTCGGCGCGGCTGTCACCCCTTCCCCAGGTCGTCCTCGGAGCAGCCAGCCCTCTGCCTGGCCGGCGCTCCGAGGAGGACCTTCTGCTGGGAAGAGTCGACGAAGGTGCACCGCAGCCTTTTGCGGTGCACCTTCGCCGACTTGTGAAAGGAGCACCAAGTTAGCGCTCCTTTCAGGGGCGGCAAAGCTGCGCCACGGGGCCGAGGTGTGGGGATACCTTGGCCCTGCAGTGCAGCTTCCCGGGCGGCCCACATCCGCCCATCCTTCAAGCTGCCGAAGGTGCACCGCAAAAGGCTGCGGCACACCTTCGCCGAATCCTCCACCACAGCATATGCAAATGCTGCGGTGGGAGGTCCTCCTCGGAGCGGCAGAGCGCCGGTCATGCGGAGGGCCGGCTGCTCCGAGGACGACCTGGGAAAGGGGTTGGGGCACCGATTGTGCAGCTGTCCTCCCCTTCCCTGCCCCTAAGATGGCTCAATTAGCCATCTGCTGAGGGGGGAGGTAAGGAGACGCTGCCTCGAGGACACCGCGGAACCATGGGAAAATGCGGGGAAATGCTTCCAAATGCGCATTTGTTTTTCACATTATGGCAAATGTGAAATTATCTTAATTGCGCATTTGCATTTCCTCAAAACAACCGAATTTCAAAAGATCTCCGTTAACACCAGTTTCTGTCCACTTTCTGTCCAGTTTCTGTGCGACGTTGTGTGAAAACACGGAGCACTAATCCAGTTTCTGTTTGGGTTTTGTGTGGATTAACCAGCAGATTTGCCCCCGTGTGATAACGTCCCATGAAAAAATAAAATTCTCCTTAAAACTCTCTTATAACAAGGAAGATGTCCTGTGTTTAATCATGCAAATAGCCTTACTCAATATAATTTGAACACATGTTCTCCTATTCAGGATTTGTTTTTAAAATGGGTCAGAGCTCACTTGGGCAAGATGAGCCAATGAAATTATCTCACTTCACAGAGCAGCGGAGAACAGCAATTTGTTCCCCACTTCCTGGAAGTTCTATAAAAATAACACCAGGATTTTACATCACTGCTGAACTCTTCCAAACTTCTTCTTTTAGCCACACAAGAGCAGAAGGGTGAAGTGGTGGACACCAGATGTAAATCTTTACATATTTCATCCCTGCATGCAAGGATAAACAATTTCAATAATTTTGTTCCTACTCTGTGAAAAAACAAGGGTTTCTGCTCAAAGTTCAAGTGCTATTTATACAAGAAAACTTCTCTGGAGGAAATGCACAAGAATTTGTGTGGCTTTCCAGTGCATAATATATGGTTGAGGAGAGGAATTGATATATTGATTCCTGCATGAAAATATTGTTTTGCTTTGTTTTTGTTTGTGTCTTTGCATGGAAAACACATAGAAAACTGCACATAATTGTGCTATGCAGAAATCTTTGTATCTGTGAAAAATGGCACATTTGTATATGATTTATGTGATCTGCATAAATGCATGGGTTCCTATGGATGAAGAGAACATGCAATTTTCATAGATGTATTTTATGGGCACAAAAATATTTTTGTACTTTGAACAAAATGCATGTTTTCTGCTCAAAAACATTTTATGTGTATTTTTATACAAATGAATTTGATCCAATGCTATCCCAAGTGCAAATAATTGTGTAGTTTGTCTCCTTTTCTTTGTTGCTGTGTTTCAAATGTTGGCACATACTTATTTTCACTAAGGATGCAAATATTAATGAGTGTTCACTTCCCCAACAGCACAATGTGTTGCAACTCGTTCTCATACTGAAGACCCATGAGGATGCTACATGTGGCTTGTGGTCCTCACTTTCCTCAACTCTACTTTTGGATGGTGTCCAAATGCAGCCAGTGATATCCATGGCATTTATTTTGTTGGATTTGCTTGCTTGTTTGCTTTAAGTAACTCACTGTCGAACAACAAAATGCTAAGCACTCACAACACAATGCTAAGATATCAAAATATTTGCTTACTCACATAACTGACTATTTAAGGTAAGGTTTTAAATAATGGCATTCTCCATCCAAAACATATGGAATGAATAAAATAATTGGCCAAATGCTGATCATGTTCTTCCTAAAAAGATAATGCATTTTTAAAATCCTATTTGAGGAATATGCTTTTGCTAAAGATAATGTTTGCAGCATGGTTGGTTGGTTGGGTATGGAGAAAATGAGAAACATCCATCATTATTCCAACAGATCTAAATTTTCAGGCTGCAATCCTATGTGGAGTACTTCATAGCATTTACAGAAGTTACTTAAATGGAATACATCAATGTATTGTAATATATTAATGCTGGTGAAGCAGAAAGGGTAGGAGTGTGAGGAATCTAGTTGTAGCAAGAAAAGCAATTAATAAGCACTTGTATACAAACACATTCAAAAACATGACAACCGTAAGTCCCCAAGATTTCCCAGCTATGGACAGAATGAAAAACTACCTCAAACAGATTATTGTTGACACTGTAGTCATAGAATATTTGGTAATAGGGAATATGTAAAAAGGTAGATTTATCCATTTTTATAGGTGAAAGAGAATTTTACTCTGTTTTACTGAAAAAAATGATAGTTTTAATTCCAAATTGGCTATTCCAGAGCATACTACTGCAATAGTTAAATGATTACATTTAATATAAATTAACAAATTCAGATACGAGCTCTGTTATCTTTGGGTCATTTAACATGCTATTGTTAAGCAGATAACAAAGAAGAAGAAAGAAAAAATAAGTATTTAATTTTGCCTAGACGAAGGAGCAGAAAATGCCAGCCAGATTTTTTTTTTTTAGAGAGTGCACCCAAAACCAAGCCACCCCTGCCAAAGAAGGAGTAGGAGGAAGCATCACCATTTTCAGAAGCAGAAAAAATTATTTACGTTGCTGAGGTACATCATCCCCAAATCAGTCCTAGAATCTCAGATTGTTATAAGTTGACAGGTTTTGGGTGGAGACTAGAGAGTCTACAGTCATTTGTTTAAAGTCAGTGGTGTCACTAGTGGGTGCAGAGGGTTCAGACTGCACCACGTGACCCCATAAGGGGGGTGAGACCACTGCTCCACAAACACCTACCTTTTAGCAGAAACAGATAGTGGCATTCATCTGCTTCCCTTTAAAATGCTTTAAGAGATGTGGGAGTGGGGTAAAGCTCAGTGGGAAGAGAAAGGAGAGGCCCCAGAATTTTTTAAAATTTAAATTTCATGTTTCAAAATTTAAAATAAAAAAAGCCATTGTTTTATTCTTTTAAATTTTTCTTTGAAAAGATCATGTTTTAACCAAATCTTCACTATGTATATGTAAATATGTTTAGGTTGTGTGTATGATACTGTAATTTGAAAGTATAATTTTAATTTTGCTAGTTGTTTATGTCACAACTACTAGCATTACATTCAATGGTATACGGGAGTGACAATTTACAAGTTATGGGAGTGACAATTTAATGCAAAAAAGCATAACAAAGGATTCTGTATGGTGTGAAATGGAAGAAGTTCAATTGAGGGGGTGATATCAACCCTAGTGACACCACTGTTTAAAGTCCAGCTTTCTTTTAATTCAGTATTAATTAAACTCTTTATATACATAATATTTTTGCTTTATAATCCCCCAAATTAGAAACTATGGTATTTAGTCTGAAACTGAGATTTCCCCATATCATGAAATGATAAATCAGTCCATTCATGGTATCCCTAGGTTGCCAATGGAAACACTATCTCACAGGACCTACATGAGATATGGAAAGGGTAATTTTATCTTGTCCTTACTTCACTACAGTAAAACATTAGTTCTCTAGCTGTTTGAGATGAACAAATCAGAAGCTGGAGCTAACTAACATCAGCCAGTTTTGAATTAGCCATATACAAAGTTTGAAGTCCAGTATAGAAATATAATTACATTATCCAACCTTCAATTTAGAGAGGTTTATAGTTACTACTGGTCCCAGGGTCAGGACTTCCACAGCCAAAGCTGGACATGCTGGCAGGGGAATTCTGAATGTAGTAGCATTAAGAAACACTCTGCCATGGTCTGAATGAAAAGAAAGCTGATATGGAAGAGACATGCCACTTCATAAATTATGTCCACTCTTGACCCAATGCTAAGGTACTCCTTGGACACAGTGGTATCATGGAATTAAATCAGGGATGGAAGAAGTGCTGATGATATCTGGATGGGGCCTCAAACACTTAAATTTCCCTGAAATTTAAAGGCTCCTCAAACACTCCGTAATTTTTAAAAGTCTCATTTGGTAGACATATTCATCCCAAGATGGTCAAGGTGCACACAACCATCAATGAATGCAGCAGTTTACTATGCTGTCCCAGAACTCTCCACCTGAACCATCTGTTTCTCCCAAAGAAAATTGATTTTAAAAAAGGTAACCGGAAGAGAGCCAATGTCACTGCTGGTGTGCCTGGATGTGCAGGTGTGCCACACGGGTGTGTGTATCAGAAGGGCAAATATTTTCCCTAGCTTCTGCAAAGTTGCCCACAGTTAGATCTGATGATAAATGATCCTTTTGTACACTCTTTTAACAATGTGCAAGTGAAATCATGTTCCTTGATAAAACACCACAAGACAGCAAATTTGCATGACTCCTTTTTCATAATATTTCACAAATGTTTAGGTGTACTAATCCACATTAGTAAGCACCACAGTAATACTATCATAATTATGTTCATATAAGGATTTTTTTCAGTGTTGTATACTGGAGAAGAAATAGTGCAGAAGGAACAGCAGATCCATAAAACAATGAGGAACAAAAGGGGTGATCTGCTTATGTTCTTGGATATGTTCTTGTCACAGCTATAATAACAGATATAATGCAGTGGTAGCATGGTCAACTGGTTTGAATGTTAGACTAGAACTCTGGGAG
The DNA here is from genome assembly GCA_026167975.1 of Phrynosoma blainvillii. Taxonomy (NCBI): domain Eukaryota; kingdom Metazoa; phylum Chordata; class Lepidosauria; order Squamata; family Phrynosomatidae; genus Phrynosoma; species Phrynosoma blainvillii. The sequence continues at coordinate 246,818,425 of JANUYF010000003.1, read as the reverse complement.
ACCAAGTTTCTATCTCTGCTCAGCTATGCAAACCCACTGAGTGACCTTGGGCAAGACACATTTGCTTATTCTTGGAGGAAGGCAATGGTAAGCCTACTCTGAATAAATATTTTTGTATGGTAGAGTCAACTATCATAAGAAAACCTTATGATAGGGTCCCCATTATTGGAGACAACTTGAACAAGGACAAAGTTTAAATTCATGCATTTTATTTTAATTCTCCAAATATGTCCTCCTCTGGATGTCTAGAATAATAGAATCATAGAGTTGGAAGAAACCACAAGGACCTTCCAGTCTAACCCCCTGCCATGCAGGAAGACACAATGAAAGCACTCCCAACAAATTACTATCCAGCCTCTGTTTAGAAACCTCTGAAGAAGTAGACTCCACTATATTGTGATGAAATATGGGTGTCATGCAGCTCTTATTGCCAAGAAGCTCTTTCTAATGTTTAGGTGGAATTTCTATGTCCTAGTCTCTGGAACAGCAGAAAACAAGTTTGCTCCATCATCAACATGACATTCCTTCAAATATTTAAGCATGGCTATCATGTCACCCCTTAACCTTCTCTTCTTCAGGCTAAACATGTCCAGCTCCCTATGCCACTCCTTATACAGCATGATTTCCAGACCTTTCACCATTTTGGTTGCCCTTCTTTGGATACATTCCAGCTTGACAATCTGATACAATATTAGATTCAATATTGTATCTAATTGAGATCTGTGGAAAGTATTGTCTCTTCCTATGGACCTAGATAATCTTTGCAGATTTATGTCCTCTACATGATAAAAAGGTCAACTTCACTTCTATGAGTGTACTTTTTGTACAATATCATCTTGACTACTTTTTTCATCCATGTTGTTGTTGTTATGTGCCTCCAAGTCTTCTCTGACATATGGAGAACCTATAATGAGATTTTCTTGACAAGATTTGTTCAGAGGAAGTTTTGTAATTGCCTTCCTCAGAGGATGTCACTTAGCCAGGGTCACCCAGTGGGTTTCCATAGCTAAGTGGGGATTTGAACCATGGTCTATAGGCTCTGGGTCCAGCACTCAAACCACTACACCATGTTTGCTCTCCTATGCATAGTATATATTTCACTGAGGAACTTGATTTTGTTTTCTGTTCACAAACAGAGAAAATAGAAATATTGCTTTCCATTTGAAGCTCATAACTTATCAGTGCATGCTTTCTTTGCATGAAATGGATACATCTTATGGTCTAAACTGTTCTGAGTACAATTTCCCCCTGAGAACCACACAACCTCTATTTCAAAAGAAAGTTAAGATGATTCAAGGGTCACTGCATTTCCATATTCTCTTGTATACCCAATCTCCACTCCAGCCCCTTAGTCTCTTTTTTGATAAGAAAAAAAAAACAACAATGAACTCTACAGATCATTATTATTTGTTTCACGAAGTGCAAACCTTGCAGACAGATCTGACCTTCATAATTTACAGGGTTTATTAATCAACTAGGGTGGTACAGAGAGACAGTCAATAGTATTCCTTTTGTGAATAAATAATCAGCAATTTTGTTAAGTGATACATACTTAAAAGACACATCAACAAATGCTAGCATGACTTTATATGAACTGTTTAAATATAATAGAACTTCAGCTTTCTTTCATATGGAGCATCCAGCTTGATATCATTAGTACCTATAAATCTAGGATCTGCAAACAAGCAATTATTATATCTGATGAAACCATCTCCCTCAGGATTGATTCCCACCCCCATATATATATCAAAAATGAATAGACAAAATTTCACTGTTTTGAGATTAGAAGTAGTATGTTGTCAATTTGAAGCAGTACAGAAAGCAAAAAGTCATTGGCATTATTGGCATCTTCAGCTAGGGCTGGGAATGGCTCCCATCAGAAAACCTGAAGAAATACTGCTGCTCCTTGTAAATAATGTGTCACTGGATTGACCATGGCATATGGCTTATTGTGAAAAGAATAACAATGGGTGGAAAAGACTACTGAACCCCTCAGTGGTGAAGCAAGCTGGAGGTACCAACACATCAACTTGGAGTAAACAGGTCACAGTTTTATTTATTACAGTTGAGAGAAGTTGGCTTGGCACAATACCAGGAATGGACAACCTGACTGTCAGCCAATCAAAATATCACTCTGACAGCATGATTGCTAGAAGGAACCAGGAGTGACAGACGGGGTTCCCACGTGAGGGTAAGCCACCAAGTGATTTCCTTGTCACCTGGGACTGAGGCCACATCACACCCCCGAGCTGCTTGTACCTAACTGCAAAGTCCTTGAAGTGGATCCCTATTACCTCTGGTAATCAATAACATGATTACCCAGCATAGTTTGTGTACTGAGTATCAAACTCAGTGGTTTGAATATTGGACTATGACTCTGGAGACCAGTATTCAAATCTCTGATTGGTCATGAACTTGGGCAAGTCACACACTCTCAACCTCAGAGGAAGACAAAAGGCAAAACACTTCTGAACAAATCTTGCTAAGAAAATCTTGTGATAGGTTCATCTTAGGGTCTGCATAAGAGTCAGAAACAACTTGAAGATCAACAACAACAACACTCATGTCAATTCTACCCACTATACCCAAACTGACAAAGTTGTGACAAGGTGATACATCAACAGAAACAACATCCATACAGAGAGGCCTGAAGCAGATGAGCCGAAAGAAGTGGCTTCCAGCTGCTTCAGTGGTGTGGCATGCAAATGATGCAGGCCCCCAATGCAGCTGGAAGCTTCTTTGAGGCCACCTAAGGGCCTTTGCAAACTGCCAGAAATAGTGCAAATTGAGTCCACTTTAAGGGTTAGGGTTAGGGTTAGGGTTAGGGTTAGGGAATCATGGGAACTGTATTTTATTGTGGCACCAGAGCTCTCTGACAAAGAAGGCTCAATGTCTCAGAAAAAAAACAATTCCCATGACTCCCTAGCACTAACCCTAACCCTAAAAGTGGACTCAATTTGCACTATTTCTGGCAATCTGCCCTAAGGCAGCCCAAAGCCCCAGCCAAAGGAGCAGTGAAAAACTGCTCCTTGCCAGTGGCTTGTTTGGGACCATGTTGACCACTCCAAGCTGCCCATCTGTTTTGCTCCAGAGAGAGTGGGAAAGCTGTTCCAAAGCTGAATGACGGAGCCAGCACATTTAGAACTTATCTCAGATATGAGCTAAGAGAATATATAAAGTCTGGAATTTTTTTGCAGAGAAACAAGTTTTAGGTCATGTCCTGGGGAGCTTTTGCATGGAACAAGAATTCTGGGTGGTTGCCCAGGAATGTTTTGCATAGAAGAGAAAATGATTTTTTTAAAAAAAAAATAGATCTCAAAGGTTTTGCATGGAACAGGAGCTACACTTTGCAACCTGGGAAGCTGTTTCATGGAACAGAACTGTTGTTTCCAAGCCACTTGCATTAGAAATATACATAGAACTGGGATGTGCTTTGAATGTTTAAAATAGGTTGTTCTGGGGCTTATTCCTTATTACAATTTAGATGTGTAAAATTGATTAGTGTTTTGCACATGTGGTGGCAAAATGTCCAAACTGCTAGAATTTCACTTCTGGGCCCCCGTTCATTCTATTTCGACTACGTTCCATGTTCTTAACCCTGCCTGCTATTGGAATGTAATGCCTCAGACCTTCCCAAATTCAGTCCCCAGGCCAAAAACAAAACAAAACAAAACAAAATCTATAAACCTAGTTTAGCATTATGCCCAAATGAGCACAATGTGTTCTGGTTGTTTTTTTTATCTTTTATGTATAACTAAGAAGTGTTTTTCAACTACTGGGACCCTTTGAACCTAACATATTGTGAAGTACCTTCAGTATAAAGTATTTCCCTGAGTCTCTCCTATTTCTGTTTAGCCAAATATGGTAACTCTACAAACCAGGGGGTCTCAGGGGAAAAAAAATGTCTCCATGAAGACTCACCCATTCAAGAAAGAGAAGAGATTGGATAGCAAAAAAATGTCAGCTTTTCTTGTTTGTCTCCTTCCAAGTGCCTTCCTGTATACAGAAAAAGACAAACTAAGCCAGATGACACCAAAAGGTGGGGGCTTGGGAGGAGATACCCCATCTCTTTTGCTCCCTAGTGCTTTTGATTGGGCCCAGGGCACAATATTATTTTCCAGGATTGATCTTGTTCTCCACTGTCAGTGTACTGATAAACTGGGGGACAACAGATGCCAAACCTCAAAAAGTAGTAGATCTTAAGGCTTGAACAGACTGCCAGAAATAATCCAGCTTGAGACCACTTTAACTGCCTGGCTCAGTGCTAGGGAATCATGGGAACTGTAGTTTATTATGGCATCAGAGCTCTCTGACAGAGAAGGCTCAATGTCTCAGAAAAAACTACAGTTCCCATGATTCCCTTGCATCAGGCCAGTTAAATTGTTCTGAAGCTGGATTATTTCTGACAGTCTGTTCAGGTCCTTAGATTGATGAAATAGGTTTAGATTTGTATGTCTTTGTGTATTGTCATATGCGTGTGTGCTCTTATTTTGTGTCACTTCCAGTTTGGCACCTATTTATTGTGTCCAATGATGGGGCAGTAAGGAAGAGATAGTGAAACTTCCATTGCATCAGATGGTGCTACAAGCTAGGTTTTTCAGGTGGGCTTCAGACTGCTGGAAAGTCTATAATTTACTTGAGTTTAAACACCTAGCTAGAGAAAAAAGTAGATATACACTTTTTACTCTGCCTCCACAACAAACTTTCCTATAGCTTGCGCATACACTAAACTTGGTAAAAAGTGATTAAACAAAACTGACCTTGAAATGGAAAGCAGAGTTATACAATGTCATATAGGTAAAAAAACAAAACTGTCATCTAATGGTCTTTGCTATATCTAACTTTTTATGATCTCTGACAATAAAGTTTTGAATCATTATAGTGAGAAAGTCATTACATTTCAAACAGAATGTGTATTATGCCTCTGTATATTTATATGGCTCTCAATTGACAGTGCAATACAACTTCTTATCTGAAATTTGATGGCTTTAGAATGATTTGAAACAATTTGCAGGAGTGTCTATATTCTTCCCAATACATTAGATGTTAAAGTTAAAACCAACCATCTGGGAATAGCTGCTGCTGCTGCTGCTGCTGCTGCTTCTTCTTCTTCTTCTTCTTCTTCTTCTTCTTCTTCTTCTTCTTCTTCTTCTTCTTCTACTATGTTTTGGCAAATCTTACTGTGTAATTGGGATTCATTCTCTTCTCAACAGTGTTCTCTGCCACACAAATACTTGTCTTCTGACTGAGAGATAGACTAATAGATCCATCTTTTACTACCTTTCTTTCTCTCATTTTCATACACAACAAACAGATCATAGTAATATCCACTACAATAAATTAGATTGGCTTTCTTTCATGAAGCCCACTGTAAAAAGCAAACTAACCAATGATTAAACAAAAACTCACTGTATCTTATAGACACGGTGTCTTGCCAATCTCTTCATACTGGCCTGAGTCTATCTACTAATTTTTATTTTTTTAAATAAATCACATATTATAAGGTGTTTTACACTATAAATAATTACTCTAAAAATCTGATGTATTATATTCATATATCTCCAGACATTTTAAATAACAGTTAATTTTTCTATCTCCTGCCTCTCAAAACATTTCAGAAAAAACAGCACTCCAGACATCTCACCTGAATAGTTGACAATGCCAGGTTCAGGATGTGTACAGCACTTGAGAAATTAAAATAATCTCATGATTGTCAGAGCAAGCATGAAATATTAAGGTGATCTTACCAAGTCATGAAGGATGGGAGATTCCAACACTTTCACCTGAGACCATTTCGGCTAGTTCAGGCAGTGGAGCTTGAGTCCATGTACTGGGAGGAAGGTGGGATATAAATAAACATAAACATAAACAAAATAATAGCAACAAAGTGGTCAATGCCACTTGAGTTATGTGTTACTTACATAACACTAGGATCTTGGATAGTTATGTAAAAAAAACAATGCTTTCCTCAAATCTCTTCCCCAATTTATTTCTCTCTTGGCTTCTCCCCTCCTTTCCATTAGGCCTTTTCCCACCTCCTTCTTCACCGGGTCTGATTACATGCTTTGGTAATAGAATAAAAAGATAAAACTATCTAAGGACTTTATCACATGGGGGCCAGTTTCCTCTTTAAAAAGGTAATAAAGTGCAAATAAACCATCCCAAAAATGAAGCAAAAATAGAGCTTGATCATACAAATAAATTTCACACATAATTAGAATAAATGCAAAATAATATGAAAAGTGATAAAAAGGCATTTTTACATTTCATACAGAAGTGAAAGAAATCTGTAAATGTACTAGAAATGGTATACTTGCACATGCGCAGAAAGACAAAGCAGAGAGGCTCATGTCTGCCTGGCATGTTTGTTGCTCAAGCAAAACAGGAAGTAAAAGCAGCTCCACAGAACCATGGGGGGTTATTGTGTGAATAAACCAAATTTGACTTTCACACTAGAGTAAATGCACAATTACAGTAATATCGAAAATGCATTTTCACTAAAATCCCGAAAGTAAAAAGATCTGGGATAACACCACTTTCTGACCACTTTAATAGCAGTTTTTGTTCGACGTCGTGTGAAATCATTGCATGTAGTTACGCATTTTTTTCAGGATTTGTATGGAATAAACTATAGATTTCCCCCATGTGATAAAGTCCTATGTTGATATTCTACTATTCTTTTCAAATATCTTCCATGAAAAAAATACTCACTAGTTGTGATTAGTAAATCTTCTAAGTAGGGCCTTTACAGACAGCCAGAAATAATGCAGATTGAGTCCACTTTACCTGCCCTGGCTCAGTGCTAGAGAATCATGGGAACTGTAGTTTTTCCTGAGAAATTGAGCCTTCTCTGTCAGAGAGCTCTGGTGCCACAATAAACTACAGTTCCACTTTCAAAAGGGGCGAGACATATATTTTTCACAGATTTCCCAAATGACAGTAAAAGACAAGGTGAACATTTACTCTAATTACTTGTGTTGGTGCTAATTTAATTTGCATTTCAAACTCAATTAGCATGTCAAAAGGAAGTTTGGCAGAGGGTTAAAGAACATTCCATTCAGCTTGAAAAAACCTGAAGGCACACAAAAAGAAAAAACAACAACCCAATCTCAACAAATAAATTATGGTTGCAGCCTCAACAAGAAATGGTAGACTTGAGGGGACCCTCAAGGACCATCCAGTCCAACCCCTTTCTGCTATTAAGGAATACATAGACATACATAGGATACATAGAGAACATGGAGTCATAGACATAGATACATAGACATACATATAGAACATGGAGTCTGACCCCCTCTTCAACATCAAGATGGTGGAGGAGGATGTGATCTTAAACCAAACCTATCACAGTGTTTTCTTGACATAAAGGGGAGTTCTGCCATAGGCTGCCTCTGAGGCTCAAAGAGTGATTCTGCCATGGAGAAATCCTAGCATTGGAAGGGATTTCAGAGGTCATCTAGTCTAACCCCTTCTGCCACAAAGGAATACCTAGGATTCTAGAGTTGAACTTGAAGGCTAAGAGATTAGAATGCCATAGAAATTCACTGGGTGCACTTGGGTGAGTCACATGCTCTCAGCCTCCAAGTCCAAATCTAGAATCCTATGTATTCCTTCATGGTAGAAGGGGGTGGACTAGATGACCTCTGAGATCCCTTCCAATGCTAGGATTTCTCCATGGCAGAATTCTTGCTTGGCAGATTAGCATTGCCATTTGAGGCTGAGAGGGTGTGACCTAACCAAGGTCACCCACTGGATTTAAATGGCTGAACTGGATTTAGAACACCATAGAAACTCACTGGGTGACCTTGGGCAATTCACATGCTCTTAGCCTCCAAGTCCAGCTCTAGAATCCTAGGTATTCCTTCATGATAGAAAGGGGTTGGATAAGATGGCCTCTAAGATCCCTTCCAATGCTAGGAATGATGCTGAGAGAGTGTGACCTACCCAAGGTCACCCTGTGGATTTACATGGCTTAGCTGGGATTAGAACACCATAGAAACTCATTAGGTGACCTTGGGGAGGTCACATGACTCTTAGCCTTCAACTACAACTCTAGAATCCTCTGGGATCCCTTCCAATGCTAGAATTTTTCCATGGCAGAATTCCTGCTTGGCAGAAATTCACCCCACCCCTGCTCCAGCTTCTCTTCTGTAAAAATTTGAATGGGAGAGGTATCTACCGCCACCTACACAGAAAACACTATCTCCTTTTGTTCTCTTTTTTTCAACGCAAAGCTGTTGGCAAATATGGGGGAGGACATCACCATAGCAAAGGAAACAGTCTCTGGTAAAACCCAGTATGAATTTGCCTTGCTTATGCAAAATATACAAATCTTGGCCATTGAATTGTCAGCTGAAAGGAACCATCCCTGAAAGACTTCCGGTTGGTATGGCGTCCCTTTGAGAAGCCTTCCAAATCGCCTCTGTAAGGCTTCTTCCACATTGTAGCCATAGATCGATTAGAAGAAGACAAAATCCAATCTAAAAGTGCTCCCATGGTATTGGAAGCCCGGACATTCCAACTAGTGACTCAGATTTGGGCTTGGAAGCTTCCTTAACCTTGATGGACATGGATTCATAGTGGTGGGGAAGCTGAAAGCACCAGGGTCTCGGACCGCTGCCACATTGTAAGGATCTTTTACAATAAGATCGGGATGCCACCAATTTATTTATTTTTTCTTTTCTCTTTTTATTGTGTTTCGTTTCCTATATGGATTAACCATGAGTAATTTTGCAACTCAATAATCGTTAAGAAGCTTGGAACTTGACTGACTGGGTCGAATAACTTCTCTAGTAATTGTCATGCATGGAACATTTGGATACTTATAAACGCTACAGGGATTTGGGATTGACACAATGCTTCTAAAGCATACCTGCGACTGATTCAGAAAAACCAGGCTAAATTTAAATATAAACTCAATTAGAGCCCTTTATAGGGCTTGAAATTGGAAAAGCAAAGATAATAAATTTGCGTTGCTTTTGGATTGATTTGATTTGAATATCCAGGAACGCTTCCTTTTACATTTGCTGGGGGGAAAAAGTGGCTGGCGAGTTAAAATTGAAGATAAAGCAGTTTATAAAGCCATATAAGATTGGGCTGTAAAGATATATCTTAACTTCTGCTGTTGGATGCCAATAATCATTAAAGGGTTAACCTACCAAGTGGAGGAGGAGGAGACGCATGGGGTGTCGAGAAGGGAGGCAGCGTGAACGTCGTGGGTGATAGAAAAGGAGGACAGTGTGGAGATAGACCGACGGTCCTCTGGAATTGAGATTTTTAAAAAGGAACTGTACCGGGAAATCTTCTGTGTCTGAGAGTAAGATTCATGCATCAGTGGCATCGTTGGAAGGGGGAAAAGAAAAGGAAAATTTTGCACCATTTGAATTGACTCCTGTACTTGGGTTGTGAAGGGAAGTGCTATAATCTTGGAAGAATTTATTGGGTTAGGAATTACCTTTAAGATAAAATCGAAATAAGGTATAGTAATACAGTGGGGAAGATATTGTTGTGCTTTGTACCTAGTAGAAATAATTTAGAAGTAGTTGAGAAGATAATCATACAATAATTCAGAGTTAAGATCACATTACTATTAATTTTATAGTTTATAACAAGTTTTTATCTTGAGATAGTGTCATATAGTCTATTAATTAGGTTAAAGTAATTAAATTGAAATATGTAATTTAGTTAAGTGGATTTGATTGGATAAATTAAGGGTCAAAGTAAATAAATTTATATATTTAATTGGATAAATATCATTGATTTAATTAATTAGATTAATTGGATAAATTAATTGGATAAGTTATTTGATATTGATGGATTGATTTATCTTTTCTTTTAGTAAGTGATCTTGGCCTAAGATAATTTTGAAAAAAAGGGGGAGGGGGAGAAAAAAGGGAAAAAAAGAAAAAGAAAAAGGTCAGCAATTTTGAAATTTTGAAATTTGAAATTTAAATTTGGAGGAATTTTTTTTCTTTTTTTTTTTTTTTTTTGAAATTGAACATTTGAAATTGTATACCAGAGGTCACAGATAATATCTTGGATCATGATGTCAAGGGCTCAGTCCACCAAGTCGCAAAACCAGACTCAACTTCCCAGATGACCCTCCCTAGAACAGCCTAAAATTACTGATTCTAATTTTCACATTCTTGAGGAGATCAGGAAATTGCGTTTGGAAATTAAGCAAGAAATCAAGCAGGATATGCAGGATTTTAAAACTGAAATAAGGCACAAGATTTGAACCGAACTACAGGAAATAAACTAAACTTTTGAAAAATTAACTGGAGAACTGTCTGTGGCAACTCAAAGAATAGAAAATTTAGAAATCAGGGGAGATAGACTTGCCAAAGAATTGGAAGACATAAGGAAAACAAGAGAAAGTGATCTTGACGAGAAAGCATTGTGGGATCAAAAACTTAGAGAAAAATGTGTAAAGATTAGAGGTGTACCGGAAAACAAAAAAGAAAATTTGATAGAATTTTTGATTCTAAATTTGGCAAAATTCTTAAATAAAGACCAACAACAGTTCCAATTCGAAATTGATAGGACTTTTCATCTTAATTCAAATGTGGCCAGACAAAAAAAGCTTGCCAAGGGATATTGTAATATATTTTGTATGCAGGCAAATTAGGAATCTACTTTTGAAAACACATAGTGAGACTCCTCTAGAAATTGATGGGAAGGTAGTTCAGATACTAAAAGATGTCCCAGTGAGACTTCTGAGAAGGAGAAAAGAATACGCCTTCCTTACTGTCTTTTTGAGACAGCAAGGAATTTCATATAGATGGGGTAACCAGGATGGTCTTATATTTTGGTGGAACAAAAGGAGGGTGGTATTGAGATCTGTGGAAGAAGCAAAGTGATTCTGGGATAGAGAGGAGAGGAAGAGGGAAGTGAGGGATAGAGACAAGGAAGAAAGAAACAAAAAGTCTGGGAGTCCTAATAGAGAAACAGTGGAAAATTGACAATAGGAGAGGGAGGTCCAGAAGAAGGTAATAGTTTAGAAGAAGCAGCTGCAGCTAATTGGAAGTACGGAAGGGGAGGAGAAATATCAGTGAGGAATTAGAAGAAAGCTCAGCACTGGGAAGGTACCGTGAAGAGGAGGAGTTATTAGGAAATTAAAAAACTTGAATTGTATATCATAGTGAATATACTGAATAGTGAATATACAAATTTTGGTGGGAACCTTTTGTTTGATTTTTCTTTGTTTAGTTTATTTATCTTGAATGATTAACTATAAATAATGTGTTATAATTTTCTCATTGATTGAGGGGTTACCTAATGGATTGTTTAAAATTTATTACATGGAATGTGAAAGGACGTAAGAAGCCACAAAAAAGAAAGAAAATCTTTCATTACCTCCAAAAATTACGAGCTGATATCTTGTATATACAGGAGACTCATATCCGAGAAAAGGATGTAGCATATTTGAAAAATAGAAAATTAGGAATTGAGTATGTAGCTGCTGCCAAAAAGAAGAAAAAAGGTGTGGTATTGTATATTAAGGAAAAATTAGATTCAAAATTATTAATATCAGATCCAAATGGTCATTTCATTATAGTTGAAATTAATCTTAGAGGAGAGAAAGTTTTGGTGGTGGGGGTATATGCCCCTTTAGTAAATAAAAGTGAATTCTATGATTGATTGTTGAATAAAATTGAATCTTGTAATTGTGACTCGATAATTGCCCTGGGCAACTGGAATGAAGTTATTGATCCCCAATTAGATAGAAATTCATACAAAAAAATCAAGTTGTTACAAGGAAAACTCCCCAAAAAATTCTTCGAATTACAAGAAAGATTTAGTTTAAATGATGTTTGGAGAACAAAATATGGTAATGCCAAGGATTTCACATTCTTCTCACAAGTCCATAACTCCTGGTCCAGGATTGATATGGTTTTTGTCTCAACACAATTATGTAGTAGAATTTGTAGAGTTGATATTTTACCAACAATTTGGTCAGATCATAACCCAATAGCTATGGTCATGGAAAATGGTTTGAGAGAATTTAAATGGAGACTTGACTCTAATTTGTTGAAAAATGACCAGGTTATTAAAGAAACTCAAAAATCTCTTCATCTATTTTTTAAAGAAAATATGAACAGAGAAACACCTATGAATATGGTTTGGGATGCAGCGAAGGCATATATAAGGGGCTACTTTTTAAAAAAGAATGTGGAGTTAAAGAAAAGAAGGGATAAACAAAGAAAAGATTTAGAAGAGGAAATAAAAAAAGAGAAGACCAATTAAAAATGAACCCTAATAAAAATCATATAAAATTAGAACTACAGAAATTAAGGAAACAACTGTCAATTATATTAATGAAAGAATTACATAAGAAATTGAAATTCATCCGTCAGATATACTTTGAGTTTTCAGATAAACCAGGTAAAATGCTAGCATATAAATTAAAAAAAGAGAAGGAAAAAAAGACAATTACGGAATTGATGGAAGGTCGAAATAGATTCACATCTCAGGCACAAATTAAAAGAATATTAGTAGATTACTTCTCTAGACTATATAAAGAAGGTCAGAATGAATTAGAAAGAATTCATTTATATTTGCGACACCTTAACATAAATACAATTACTGAAAATTATAGAAAGGAACTTAACAAGAAGATAGATTTAAAAGAGTTGTATGAGGTGATAGATGGCTTAAAATTAGGAAAATCACCTGGTCCTGACGGGTTCTCTGCAGAATTTTATAAAAAATTCAAGGAACAATTAGGGGGCCCTTTATTAAAAACCATGAATGAAATTTTAACAGGAAATATCCCACCAACTTGGCTTCAGGCTAATATTACGTTAATCCCTAAAGAAAAAAAGGTTAGATCAGACCCAAAAAATTATAGGCCTATTTCTCTGCTCAATATAGATTATAAAATTTTCACAAATATAATTGCAAATAGATTGAAGAGATGGTTATCTGTTTGGATAAATGGTGACCAAGCGGGCTTCCTTCCGGGTAGGACGAGAAAAAATAATACCAGACATTTAATTAACGTGATTGAATATTATAATAAAAATATTGATAAAAAAGCGACAATATTGTTTTTTGACATAGAAAAAGCATTTGACAATTTGAACTGGAATTTTATGTATCGACTGATAAATAAATTAGATTTAGGTTTAAACTTTGAAAAATGAATCAAGGTAATTTATCAAAATCAGGAAGCAAAATTGTTGGTTAATGGTGAGACATCTAAAGCATTTAAAATTCAGAAAGGAGTTAGGCAGGGATGTCCTTTATCTCCTTTATTATTTATTATGTGTTTTGAAGTTTTGTTAAATAAAATAAGAGAGGAAAAAATGACACAGGGAATTAAGTTAAAAGGATCAGAGTTTAAAGTAAGAGCTTTCGCAGATGATCTAATGGTGACCCTTGCCAACCCTTGTGATGGTATTGACACTCTTGGATTTGATTACTGAATTTAGTAAAGTCTCAGGGTTAAAAATAAATCAAAATAAAACTCTAATGCTACCTTTAAATTTAACAAATGAAGAGAAGAAAACACTAGTACAAAAAACTAACTTTCAAGAAGTGAAGATGGTTAAATATTTGCGTATAAATTTTACTTCCAAGAACTCAGAATTATTTAAAAATAATTACGAGAAGGTTTGGGCTGAAATCAAAGAAGAATTAAATAGATGGCAGAAACTCAAGATATCTTGGATGGGTAAGATAGCTACCATTAAAATGAGTGTTTTACCCAAAATGATATTCCTTTTCCAAAATATTCCTATTATGATTAGTGATTCACCCTTTGCAAAATGGGATAAAGACATATCAAAATTTATTTGGGATGGTAGAAAACCAAGAGTAAAAATGAAATTTCTTCAAGATGCAATCGAAAGAGGGGGTATGGGTTTACCGAACTTCAAAATTTATTATTATGCTTGCTCCCTGTTCTGGCTATTAGATTGGATTAATCTGTTGGATGAGAAGAATCTGAAACTCGAGGGATTCGACAACGTATATGGGTGGCATGGGTATTTAATGTATGATAAAATTAAAGTTCATAGTAACTTTAACGACCATTATTTAAGGTGTGCATTAATGAGAATTTGGCTTAAAATTAGGAAAATCTGGCCCGATAATATACCAAAATGGACTGCTATTGGAGAAGCTGTATCTAAAGATAACAAATTTGGCAAAGAAAAATGGTTAACCTATGCAGACTTGATTAAAGATAAAGATAAGGAGCGACAACATGATACTATAAAAACACAAGAGGAACTTAACTTGGAAGGTTATCTTTGTAATTGGTTTTCTTATAGACAGATTAGGGAACGCTTCTTATTAGACCAAAAATTTTAAAAAAATAGGTACATTTGATAAGGAATTTGATGACATAATCACCTCAGATTCTAGCCATAAAATATCTAAATTTTATAAATGGCTTTTGGCCATTGAATTGGAGAAATACATAATAAAACCACAGATGATAAAATGGGCCCAAGATCTTGGCCATAATATCGAATTAGAGCAATGGGAGAGGTGTTGGCAAAAACGGATAAAGTTTATACTTAGTTGTAGTATCAGAGAGAATTTCTACAAGCTTCAATATTGTTGGTATTTGACACCATTCAGATTGGCTAAGATCAGAAAATGTCAAGAGTATTACTGTTGGAAATGTGAGAAGAAAGGTGGATCCTTTTATCATCTTTGGTGGGGTTGTACAAAGGCAAAAAAATTTTGGGGTAAGATAATTCAAACGATACAAGAAATTTTAAAAATTAAGCTGAAACGGGACCCCCAGATGTTCCTATTGGGTATTATTGAAGACCAAGATCTGGAAAGAAAACATGGTAAATTAATTTTTAATCTTATAACAGCAGCCAGAATAATGTACGCCAAGAAGTGGAAGTTGAAAGAGATTCCATCTACACAAGATTGGATGCTGAAAATGCTAGATATCATGGAGATGGATAAATTAACTAATTTAATTAAAGGCGATAACGAAGAGAAGTTTAAGAGAGACTGGAAAGAGTTGATCGAATATTGGAAACATACAGGAGAGTTAGTAAATGCGATAGGTTTAAAATAAATTATATGTATAATCAGTCTGAAATGGAATATCAGAAGCATTGTTTTATTATGTTAAAAATAAAAAAGAAGGGACAATGATAATGATAAAGGGGAAATTGATCGACATAGGGGGGTTGCAGACTGCCAGAAATAGTGTGAATTCAGTCCACTTTTAGGGTTAGGGTTAGTGCTAAGGAATCATGGGAACTGTTATTTTTCTGAGACATTGAGCCTTCTCTGTCAGACAACTCTGATGCCACAATAAAATACAGTTCCCATGGTTCCCTAACTCTAACCCTAACCCTAAAAGTGGACTGAATTCACACTATTTCTGGCAGTCTGCAACCCCCCATAGAGATTTAACAAATATATATTGTATGATGTGAGAAATTTGTTATATGATCATTAGAAGTAATACTAAATCGGGCTAAATTGCTAGATAGATTAAGTTCAGGAGGTTTTTTAATTAGTATGTGTTCTAGGTGTTAGTGTTTGTTTTAATGTCATAGTTTATTTTGTATGTCAGTTTATTTTTGTATTGTTTTACTATAAGGAGGGTTTTTTTCCTTTTGTTAGTTTTTTTTTTAGTTAGTATGTATGGTTAATTGGTTTTTTGTTGTCGTTATTTGTTTTGTATTTATTTGTTGTGATGTTGGTGTTAATTTTATTCAATAAAGATTTTCAAAATAAATAAATAAATAAATTAAAAACAAAATAAATAAAAAAACCCACTAATACCAAGCTCTTTGAAGCTGCATCTACACTACAGAAATAATCAAGTTTGAGACTATTTTTACTGCCATGGCTCAATGCCATAGAATTCTGGGAAGTGTAGTTGTGGCACAAAAGCTCTCTGACAGAGAAGGCTACATATCTCACAATACTACAAATCCCAGAATTCCATAGTATTGATCTATGGCAGTTAAATTGGTGTCAAACTTGATTGTTTCTTCAGTGCACATGCAGCTTGAGAAAAAGTATATAACATCCCTATTAAAATGGGTTTTGATACTGAGAATTCACAGTTAACATAATAATAATAATAATAATAATAATAATAATAATAATAATAATAAATTTATGTATACCCCACCTTTAGCCAAAGCTATCAAGGTGGCTTACATTAAAAGTACACTCCCACAGTTTAGAACAATCATATAACCCCCCTTAAAATTATAATTAAATCAAACAGTTTAAAATCTGGTATTTTAAACACTAATCAATAACAGATGCAAATGATAAAGCCAAAAGTACTGAAACACCCCCAGTTTGTAGCTGGGGCAAATTAGCCCCTCAGAGACACATGTAAAAAGGGAAAGGGCACTTAATTGGGGAGGGTCAGGTCTAATTAACTCTATTCCGGAGGAGCCTGCCGGAAGAGATCCGTCTTGATATTTTTCTTAAAGCCATCTAAGCTAGATATCTGACAGATCTCTTCTGGCAAGGCATTCCAGAGTCTGGGAGCAGTAGCAGAAAAAGTCCTCTGGGAGGTTGCCATCAATCTAGTTCTTGTTGATTGAAGAATCTGCCTCCCAGGTAGTAGGCTTGACCAGTCTTGTCAGCCTCTCTGTCACATCTCGGATCTTTGCCCCAGGGAGACAACACACCTCCCGAGACATCTTGTCAGGCCCACAAATCATTGCTTCTGTACCCCTCAGCATGGAGTCCCCCACCATGACCACACGCCTCCTCTGAGGCTTAGCTGTGACTGTTCCTTGTGGTGGAACTCCCAGGGTCCCCTACTCTGTCCCTGAAGTCTGTCCATGCAGCTCTTCCTCGTCCTCGTCCTCCTTGATCAGGGGAAGAGCTTCAAATTGATTCTGTAGCTGCAAGCTCCCAGAACGATCCCTGGTCTCCCTACTTCTGTGTGTGACATTCCTTCAGCTGTCTACCTCCTGTGTATGTGAAGTAATCTTCCTCTGTGTGGTCCCCATCCAAGACCATTCATTCCATTCTGTCCAGGAAAACCTCTTGCTCCCTAATATTCTGAAGTGTAGCTACCCATGCCTCCAGCTGTTGTACTTTCTCCTCCAAGAGGGCTACCAACTTGCACTTGGGGCATGTGAAGTTCCCCACATCTGTAAGCAAGAAGACAAACATCCCACAAGTGTTGCAGGTGACAGTAGCTGTTCCCTCAGTGTCCATACTGAGAAGTCTTAATTAGTCCCTGAAACAGGACTATGACCTTTCTCCTCAAAGAAAATCCCTTGCTACACACCAGTGTTAAAGGCTCCTTTCACCAATCACTGCTGGTGATAAAAAGGCATGGAGCTCTGGGAGGAGTTTTATAGAGCTAGACTGCTAGCTCCACCCCCTAGTGACTCCCAAGTGTGACTCAAAGAAGCCTCACCTACAACTATAGTCCCCAAACTTTTATAACAATGGCCTACTGAAACAATCTATTCTTATGTTGAACTTGGGTTGCTGATATTACTCAATGATCTGGAATGGAATCCCTTGCACTCTCTTGAGTTCATTACCACACCAAATCTGAATAAATGCATAATGAAGAACAAACTTCTCAGGAAGATCTTTCATTATTATGCATATAGCCAGGATATTTTGTTTATACCTCAATGTGTAATAGTTAACTAGTTGTTGATTTCTGGAGGCCAGAGCCAGGGAACAAATCAAACCAAATGACATTAAAAAATTAATAATCTGAAAGCCATTTCTCAGTGATTCCCTATGTAACAAAGGAATATCCACATCACTATTTAGAGGTCAGATTCATTGTGTTCATATTCAATTAACAAAAACCCATATGATTTAGCATATTGTGTTATGGGTTTTCCATGTTCGCTGGGAAACTCAGCTACTAAGGGTCAAATCCTTGAGAGACTCATCATTTTGGCTTTATGCATGTGATCTGGTTACCTTTGCTGTGAATAGTTCCAGTTTCATCACTATCTTCATGGTAGATAGCCGTTAGTAGCAAACTGATGGACTGAAGATGCCAGTCACAGATGCAGGTGAAACATCAGGAAGAAATTAATCTAGGACACAGCCTCAAAGCCCAAAAAGCCCACAAAAAACCATGAATACTGGCCATGAAACCTTTCAACTTCACATTGAACATCTCTACAGGGAGAAACTGTTCCAAGACACCCAGAGACTGGAAAAACTCCAGACCAGGAGAGCGTATCTACTCTGTTTGTTAACCTTTCTGCTATGTTGCAGAGACACAGAAACCATACCACACTTTATTACAGCAAAAAGGACCTTAAAATCCCCACAGGCCAACCGTATCTACAACAGAATGGAACAAGCACTGTTATAAGAATACACTCCACCTGCAAAGAACTGGCTAACACAGACAAGGAGCTGCTATCATTCCACCTCAGCATCAGTCAAAAGATGAACACCCAAGACAGGGAGAAAATTGACAACCTAACCTACAGAAAAATGGAAAAAGATATGTTGGTCCATACTGAAAGGCAGAAACAAAAATTCAACAAATCCCACAAACACCAACTGAAAGCCCTGCTGGACATATCATAGGCCATTATCAATCTGACAGAGAGGCAACTTTCCAAAGAAGAAACACCCATCCTGTCTAAAGGAGGTATTTCACAGTTACATCCACCAGAATCCCAGTTGAAGACATCATTGACCATGTTGAATCCGCCTTCCACCATCTCCTAGAGAATTAAGCAGAAGAGATAAGAGGAGAAACAGCAAGGATTCTGCTTAAGGCAAAACCACCACCCAGCAACATAACCAAAAAAGAAAGAAAAGCCATCAAGGATCTGAGTCCGGACATATAGATAGATAGATAGATAGATAGATAGATAGATAGATAGATAGATAGATAGATATTAAGGAACTCTTGGATCCTGCAATATACAAACTCAAGCAAGACCCAACCAACAAAATCAACAGGAAAACAAATACCTTGATCAAGAACTCATCCATTCAGCCAACCACACACCATAGTCTATAGAAATCTATGCAAATCTAAGGCTCTCCCATCAAGACTGTATAGAGTTCCCAAGATCCACAAGGGTCCCATTCCACTCCGACACATAGTGAGTGCCATTGAATCCCCCACGTATGACTTGGCCAAGTTTCTAGCTACACAATTACAAACCCATATAGAGCAAAACCTCCATTACATCAAGGACTCAGCTCACTTCATAGAAAAAATCAGCAACCTCAAACTCAAACTAGAGACAGACTAATCAGTGTTGATGTGGTCTCTCTGTTCACCAAAGTCCCCATAATGGACACTACAGCACTCATCCAACATTTTTTTCCAGAAGACATCACAGCCTTGTTTGAACATTGCCTCACCACAAGCTACTTCCAGTGTGATAATGGAGTCTACAAGCAGAGAGATAGGGCCAAATACTGTTGTTGCAGCAGCTGCAGCTTTTCTGGATTTCTTTGGTGCAGCATGTATAAATGCTGCACCAAAGAAATGGTGTGATGCCGCCTGCCAGGCACGTGGTATGATGCTAACATCAGGGCAGCATTGGGGTGTGTAGTGTGTGGTTGCCACAACCCCACTCTGCCCCAATGCTTGTGTTTAACACCAGTCTGTTTAGGCCCAAAGTCTTGGAGAACCCCAAAGTTTTTGAAGGCTATTTTATACTCATTTTGTATAAAATTCACTGTATATATATAAAAAAACAACAACAGGATTTTCTGGATGGAAAATAATATTTCAATGCAGAAGTATTAATCCCTGTGCAGAAAATGCTGCTTCTGGCACAAAAATGCTGTTTCCTTTGCAAAACAACAACAACAACAAAACATGTTGTATATTATTACAGAATAAGTCCCAAACTGTGACCATTCTCATCAGTCCTGGATTCTTCTCATCAGGGTCTCTCAACACTCAGAAAAGTATGTTTTTTTTAATTTTTTGTTAAAATTAAAACATTCTTTACAACACTATGAATGGATCTAGTGTTTGTGTTCTGGCAACCTTATTTTGAACACAGCCTATAAAAGTTACCTTTTGGACTATAACTCCCAGAATTCCCCTGTTAGCTTGGCCATGAGGATTCCTAGAATTGTGATCCAGAAAGTAAAGCTTCTAATTTGACTTCCTGGAGTTAAGAAGTGTAGTTAGGTATGTGGCATTTGTGGGGAGGAATGGCAATATGAAAAAAGACATGTCTGCATTCCCTCCAATTGTCCTGATTCTGTAGGGACAGTCCCAGTTAAGGCCTAAGCAGACTGCCAGAAATAGTGCACATTAAATTGAGGCACTGCCCTGGTTAAGTGCTAGGGAGTAATGGGAATTGTATTTTTTTCTGAGACATTGAGCCTTCTCTGTCAGAGAGCTCTGGTGCCACAATAAATTACAGTTCCAATGATTCCCTAGCACTGAGCCAGGGCAGTGCTTCAATTTAATGTGCACTATTTCTGGTAGTCTGCTTAGTTAGTTCTCTGTCCCTCATTTTTTCCAGCTGTTTTCAAAATACTCCTATTTATCTCCCAGCCTCTCACCTTTTTACTCAGCTTATTTCAATTGTTGAAAATTGAGTTCAAAATGCAAAAATAGTTCTCACTCAGTTAACTCAGCAAGGGAGGGGACAGGAAGTATTTGGTAGGCTCACACAAAAGCAAACTTCTGCAGCCTTTCCTAGCTTGCATGTTCTTCCTCATTAATACCTTTTGCCATCTTGACTATATTCTAATGTTGTGTGGCCAAATGTATTTTCGTTTATGGAGTTTATCACATGGGGGAAATGCAGAAACGGGATTTAAAAGGTGGGGAAAACCTGCAAAAGCGGTTAGTTTTTCACACACATCGCTGTTAAAATGGGGTTAACCCGAACAGAAAGTAATCAGAAACTACTACTTTTTACTTTCGGGATTTTCCAAATGTAAAAAGAAACAGTTTCTGACTACTTTCCATTCGAGTTATCCCCATTTTCACAGTGACATCATCTGAAAAACTAACTGCTTTTGCGTGTCCCCCCCCCCCAATTTAAAGCCCCATTTCCACATGTTATTTCCCCTTGTGATAAACTCCTTAGAAATGTTGGAGATTATATAGATAATGTTCTGACATTTAACATATTGGAATGCTATATTTGATAGGTCTGTGGAATTGATTTCATAGTTCTTGGAATCCTGCCCCATATTTTCTGAGCTTGTTTTCCCCTTAAGTAAAATACAAGGGTCATATTTCCCTTTGTGTGCAGCCACCCTTAAACATACTGGCTGGTGTAGTACAGGACTTTAATTAGCAATGGATATTTTCTCACACCTTGAATGATGAACTAAATTTAATTCCATAGGCTCAGGGCACCAGTTACACATAATGTATGTCCTCAAGAATGGATTAAACCAATTATACTGTTATTAAATTGAAATGCAGAAGTAAATGCCAAGGATTCTAATTATCTTTGCCTCTGAAAGAATGGGAGAGTTCTTTTTACTGTGAATATTAATCATCCCAGTCTCCATATTAATTCATTTGGCACTGCTCATTATGCACCTACATATTCTGTCATACCACCTTCAGCTTTGTGACTCTACTCACAATAGAGTGTGCTGCCTACCTTCTCCTGTTTGATGAGATCTATGAAGGTTAACCTGTGTCAGGTGAACACTACAGGTTCAGAGAAGATGAGACACTGTTGGTTTTAGCAAAGGGTGTTGTTTTGGCAAACAGCTCACCCTTCAGATTTCCTTTCAGTGGCTTTTGAGTATGAAGGAAAGAAACAGTCTGTGAAGCATGCTCTCTCTCCCTCTCTCATGCAGAAGAAATGTTAAGGTAATGAAGCAGAAAAGAAAACTTTGATCTTGCACTTCCTCAATTACATATGAGGCAAGGTGGCCTCATTTAATTAAATCAACAGATTTTAAAAATTACGTACAATTTTTCTTCATTTTCAAGTCCAGATAAACAGTTCCACTTTTGGCATTGTGCAATTGCATTCAGAAGAAATGGTTCTTCAGAATTACTTCTTTGGAAAGATCTCTTGTCTCAGGAATTTTTAAGCTTTCATCAGTCCTTTGTATGTCGATTAAAGACCATGATTCTGTTTAAATTGATTTACAAGTGAAAAATGACAAAGCTTCTATAGCAGAAATCTGTGAAGTATAACCATTTGGAAACAATAGTTTCGTAAGTGTAACAATTGGATATAACTGAGTTTGGTTTTATATCACCTGTATAACTATAATTATCTGACTTGTATGTGTGTATGTCTCTTCAAGTCAGCTATTGATTTATCTTGACTCTATGAATAGTCAAGGAATGCTTGGAAGGTTTTCTTTGCAGATTTCTTCCTCTGAAACATAGCTTGAAGCACTGGCATTCATTGATGGTCTCTCCTCTTAAGTACTAACCAGGGCTGACCCTGCTTCGCATCTAAGATCAGACTGGATCTGGTGCCTTTAGAGTATTTTGACTTACTAATATATAAAATTATTTGCTATAAGATTTTTAAGATTTGATTGTATTAAGTTTAATAATAATAATAATAATAATAATAATAATAATAATAATAATATATTTTTATCCCACCCCTCTGTGTATGCAACCAGGGTGGCTTACAACATTAAAAATACAGTAAAAATAAAATACATATCCCCTAAACCCACCCATTCCTTAAAATAGTATTAAGCAATGAAATAATTTAAAACATACTTCAACAAACAAATAACAATAACTGCAGCAAAAAAAAAGGGGGGGGAGAAAGATGGGCTGACTCTTGAAGGCCAGGGTATCTATTCAGATTTAAATTAGATTTAGATTCAGAATGATTAGAAATATTAATTCATTTCCATTTTCCTTTCCTTTCTTCTTCTTCTTTGTTTCACCCCCAACCATGAAAAGACAGTCACTACAGCCAGCTATGGAAAAGACCATTGGAGAATGTATACATTAAATTCTACTAAATTTAAGGGGCCCAATCCATTCCTGGTTTTATGTGGCGGGGGAGAGAGAAAAATCTAATGAATGGACAGAAAAAAGGACAGGCGCTATACAGGGGGTGTGCATCCTCTTTGCAACCCAAAGTGTATCCAGATAATAATAATAATGATAATAATAATAATAATAATTTATTTATACCCTGCCCCTCTGAAACCAATCAGGGCAGCTAACAAGTTAAAATACATTACATCCCGATCCCATCCCTATCCCATCCCTACCCCCTTAAAAGAATATTAAATCAAATAAGATTAAAAATCAAAAATTACAGCAATAACTGCAACAATATTAATAGCAAAAAAGACGAAAGACAAAGAACAACGACATAAGCCACTTTACATTAAACACTAAAAGAATCCCTAGGGGAAGTTTCTGAAGAGTTCCTGAGGCCGGGGTAATCTATCCTGGAAAGGCCTGCCGGAAAAGATCCATCTTGACTGCTTTTTTAAAGCTGTCTAGAGATGTCAGTTGATGGATCTCATCCGGCAGACCGTTCCATAATCTGGGGGCGACAAAAGAAAAAGCCCTCTGGGAGGTAGCCGAAAGCCTTGACTTTTGAGGTCGCAGCAAATTCCTCCCAGAGGACCGGAGTGCTCGGGGAGGATTATAGTGGAGAAGGCAGTCCCGAAGATAGTTTGGGTCCAAGCCATTTAGGGCTTTATAGATGATAACCAACACCTTGTACTGGGCCCAGAAACTAATAGGCAGCCAGTAGAGGGATCTTAGTACAGGCATAATATGATCCCTCCTAGATGTTCCCGACACTATTCTGGCCACCATGTTCTGTATTAACTGCAGTTTCCGAACCAAGCACGAGGGTAGCCCCATGTAGAGCATTGCAGAAATTAAGACGTGAAATTAACAGCGTGTGCACAACAGTCTCGAGATCCCTTACTTCCAGAAAAGGGTGCAGCTGGCATATCAGCTGAAGCTGTGTTAGTAAAAGTCCTCCATTTTTCATATATATTTTGACTATGCATAATCCCCTATGACCCCAGCCTGACCCCTGGGAGATAGAAGCCATAATCCCCTAGATATGAAGTCATGTAAGCAAGTAAAGTTACAAAAGACCACTGGAACAGGCAGGTTATGGGAGTTGCCCTGGGGAATATCCCATTATGTTGGAAAAGATACCTAATAGTGTTTGTTTGTCTCAGTCTCACACTTGATGAGACAGTGATTAGATGTGATGGCACCTCCTTTCTCTAGCTTCCTTTCCTAGATTGCTTTGATACCACATGCATTGTTTAGACTATGCCTGGACTTAAGTAAACAATGAAAAGCCCATTACCCCTTTGTCTAGCTATTGTCTAGCCCATGGCTAGAAGGTAGAATTTCCCTATAAGAACCCCTGGATTTTAGCAGACCTCGTGCTACCTTGGAAGTGCATGCTGAAACTCTGTCGGTCTGTGCTCTGAGGTAGTTTCCGTGACCCGCCCCCCCTCTTGCCGGTCATGCCCCTTCCACGGAGCTCATCTCCATTCGCCGCCAAAGCCCAGAGGAGTCACTCGGGTGTAAGTATATCCTCTATCCTGGCCATTCTCTCTTTGCCTTCCCTGCTCTCACTCTTCCCCCACTTATTCCTCTAGTGTGTGTGTGTGTGTGTGTGTGTGTGTGCCACATTTGGATGTTTGCTTATTTTGTTAATAAGAGATTTCATACTTTAATTGGAGTTTGGTCAGTCTCAGTGTCTTTCCCAGCCAAAAACTCTTATATCTCCCATAGACAATTGGATAAGATCTTAGAAGCGAAGTTGGGCGCTTCCCTCTCATTTGAGCTAATTATAAATTCCCAAAAATAGGTCTTGATTTCTCAACAGGTGATAACAGGCGCCCCTGTCACATTCACCTAATTCGTCATGAGGAGTGACGAGTCAAGGAGAACCCCCAGACTGTGAACACAGTCACTGGAGGAGAGTGTGACCCCATCCAGGATTGGAGGTTGCAACCCAATCCTTGGTTTTGGGGCCACTACCGTGAGCACCTCCATCTTGTCTGGATTCATCTTCAATCTGTTTTTTCCTCATCCAGCCCATTATTGCCTGAAGACATTCATTGAGAGAGGAGACACCATTGGAATTCGAGGCCGATGAACAAGACATGGAGAAATAGATCTGGGTGTCTTCAGCGTACTGATAACACCGAGAGCCATAACTTCATATGATCTCACCCAGTGGCTTCATGTAGATGTTAAATAACATCAGAGACAGAATGGCACCCTGTGGGATACCACAGGTGAGCTCTCTTTTGGCCGAGCTACTGTCCCCGAGCAGCACCCTCTGAGACCTACCCAAGAGGAAGGACCGAAACCACTGCAAAGCAGTGCCTCTGATGCCCAGCCCCCTCAGGCGGTCCAAGAGGATGCGTGATCTATTGTATCGAAAACCGCTGAGAGGTCTAAGAGCACTGACAGGGTCACACTACCCCTGTCGATGCTCAGACGCAGATCGTCGGTCAAAGCAACCATGGCAGTCTCAACCCCAAAGCCTGTCCCGAAGCTAGTTTGAAATAGGTCTAGATAATCGGTTTCATCCAAGACAGTTTAGAATTGAAGAGCAACCGCCCTCTCAATCACCTTGCTCAAGAATGGTAGCAAAGAGACTGGCCTATAATTATCCATATCCAGGGGGTCCAGGGAAGGTTTTTTCAGAAGCGGCCTAACAGCCGCTTCCTTCAAACAAGGTGGAATATATCCTTCCCAGAAGGACGCATTGATGATGTCCACAAGGAACTTCCTCAATGCACCCCCCCCCATACAGCCAGCCATGATGGGCAAGGGTCAAGAGGGCAAGTTGTTTTCTTCACACTACCAAGCAGCTTCTCCATGTCATTGGTACTCACAGATTGCAGCTGATCCAGTGAAATTACATCGGCGGAGTCGCTGGACACCTCATCTATACTTTCTGTTGAAACCCTGGCGTCTAAGTCAGCTCTTATCTGAGAGATTTTATCTGCAAAGAAGTTGTTAAATGCATCACAGCAGGCCGTCATCGGGTTAAGTAAGGGATTTGGCTCAGGAGGTACCTGTGTCGTCTCCCTCCCGATAGGACCAAAGATGGTTTCTATGGCGAGTTCTGTCAGATAAGAGATGAGTCTTCTGCCATTCGCACTCTAGTCGTTGTCCAAACCGTTTCATCTTTCTAAGCTCTGGTGTATACCAAAGCTTGTGATTTGAAGCGGAGTGGAAAGGATGCTTGGGAGTGATCGTGTCGATAGCCTTGGTCAAATCAGTATTCCAGGTATTGACCAAAGCCTCAACAGGGTCTCTGGTATTTCCAACCATCAAACCCTCCAAGGCTTTCTGGAAACTAATTGGTTCCATTAGCCTTCGAGGGTGGACCATTCTAATAGGTCCACCACCCCCGGTGGGGCGGATCGAGGCTGTCAGTTTTGTCTTGACCAGGAAATGATCCGTCCATGACAAGGCGGAGGTCCCGATAACCTCCGCCCATGGATATTGCTGTTCGTACTGAAGACCACATTGAGTGTATGACCCGCACAATGTGTGGGCCCATTGACCAATTGGGATAGGCCCATGTTAGTCATGGTCTCCACGAACTCCCGAGCCGCATCTGTTAAATTGGTCTCGAGCGAAATGTTGAAGTCTCCCAAAACTAAAAGTCTGAGGGACTCCAACAAGAGCTCTGAGACCAGTTGCGTCAGCTTGGTTAGGGAATCTGCTAGACAACGGGGTGGTCGTTAGACTAGCAGAATCCCCAAACTATCCCTGGTCCTCAGGCTAAGGTACATACACTCGAAGTGGACTGTGTTCCGGACAGGTATCCTGGTCAAGATCAGGTTGTTCTTATAAACCAGAGCCACTCCCCCCCCCGCCCACTTCCCCTCACCTGCTCACTAACAGCGTACCCAGCTGGGAGGGCCTGAGCCCAGGTAACCACGCTATCCTCTCCCAGCCAGGTCTCTGTAAAGCAAGCCAGGTTGGCATCCTCATCTAAGAGGAGATCATAGATTATATGCATTTTATTTTTAACCGACCTGGCATTGCAAAGGAGCAGAGTGAGGTTCTGTGTGATGGTTGGTCTGCTCTCCAATCTATTCTGGGAAATGAGGGAACTGAAGGCAGGATAGCTTTTAAATAGCGATCCCATCTTCTTTTGTAACATTTGTTTCTTCTGTTCCAACCATACCTCCCATTCCCCAATGCAGTATGTTTCAGTATGTAGAGAGATCTCTGAGACTAACTGAAAAAAAGAAGTTTTGTCCTGGCAGAAAGGCAGGATATAAGAATAAAGTTATTATTATTAACTTGGCAGCATGGGCGTTCATAGACTTCCTCATGCATCTGAGGAAGTAGACTGAAATCTGTTACAGTAGAAAATAGTAAATGATAAAATCCCCGAAGAGAGAGACAACAAACCAGAAGTTCGAAGTTCAGATGCTGTTTAATTTGCTAGCAAGACTGCTCTCTGAATCACTTCAAAAGGAGAGCAGCCCCCAAAATGGGCTGGTATCTTAGTTTTATTCACAGAAGCCACAAAATGTCACAAGGGTCCTGTTTACTTTTAGCTAGACAATTTACATCATGTCTCATGTTCCTGATATCTGCTACTTAAATCGCTACCTAAGCAAATTTAAATTTACAACCCTTATGCAGTATCAGCAGGATCCTTATTGCAAGCATCAGCAGATTAATATGTGGCCATTCGCCTCCCCCCTCCCTTATGCATTTCCCTTTTGCCTGACCACAAAACAGATGGTTCCTTAATATTGCAGTCTAGCCATCTCTTGTAAAATCAGCTCAGAACCTTTAATTTCCCCCTTGTTATCATATATTACCTTTGGCCTTTATTTTAACAACCCTTTTACCTTATCATTTCCCCCCTTTGATGATTTTCATCAAACACTGCACCTAGTGGATGATGGAAAGCATCACCTTATCACCCTAAAAATACCTGTCCAATCAACTTCGGAATCTGGTCGTACGTAGAGCAACTGTTTCCATGGTGGCTGCAGTAAGGCCTAGGTCCAGTCTTCTTTCCTCTCCAGGTGCAGATCTGCCCGAGGGTAGAGAACAGCAGCCTCCAGGTATTGTGCTGTTCACCTGGGGCTAGTATGAATCTTCTTTCCTCTCCAGGTGCGAGTCTGGCTAAATCTGGACAGCCCTCAGAGTGTCTACAGATTTTAACCTAGCCTGAGTTCTTCTGCAGCTTGCTGGATTCTTCAGTCGAGCTGTTTACCTTTGCCTGGTCAGCAAACAGCTGGACTTTTGATGTCTCTTCTTTTAAGATTGGACAGGGTTGCTGCTTGCACACATAATCTAAAACACAGTTAGTTAATATCTATATATGATCAGAGAACCCAAAGCCTTAGGGGATCAAAAGAGATCTTATTCAGTTTCATGAGTGGGCAAGGGTCTATATTCCTGTAAGGCCATCAGATGTAAAGCTGAACGTTTGTCAGCAATCTCTTCCATCATGTTTTTTACTCCCTGTATTATCAGGGGCAATATGCAAGGCAAAAGGATGCACAACAAAACTCCTATTCCCACAATCCCAATTAGTTGCTTGAGACCTCCAAGCCAACCAAACCAAGAATCCAACCCATCGCATTGAAATCCTTCTCACTTCTGAACAGGGACATGGGCTAGTTTAACTATTTTGTCTGATATTTTTTCAATCACTTTTCCATTATCATCAATCTGTAAACAACAATTGGTGAGGTTAAATTTACCACAAACCCCTCCCTCAGCAGCAAGCAAATAATCTAATGCCAAGCTGTTCTGATAAACAGCATTGCGAAGCTGAGTTTGGGTTTTAGACAGTGCATTCAGGGCTCTTGCAGTTTCATTAGTAATAATTTCAAGCACAGCTTGCAAGCAAATTATTCTGTTTAGCATATACACAGGAGTTCTATATCCATATGACCCATCCTGTGCCCAGGTTGTTGGCCCATAATATTGAATTATACGTTCTGGGGGCCACTCATTATCCTTCCAGTTTCCTATAGCAATGGCAGATCGCTTTCTTTTTGCATACACAGGATGTCCCAACTAAATGCCTTCAGAGAGGTGAATTAGGAAAAATGAAGGCTTGATTTTTCCTAAAGTACAAGCTCCCTCCCAAGGCTCAGGCAGCTCAGAATAAGCATTTTTTTTCCACATATCCAATAGAATCCCCTCGGGGCCCTCCAGGTAGACTTACTTTTGTTTGCTAACCTGGGTCCCCGTGCTCTTGGTCTCAATTTATTATTTAGTTCAGTGGTCCACAAGTTATTGACCGGGATTATTGAACTGTTTGGCCAATAAGTTATATTATTAGTTCCATTTATGATGGTTGCTGTCTCACAAGGGACATGTCCTATTTTAGGCGCTCTATTTGCAAATCTCTGAACACACCACTTACTTACTATAACACTCTTAAGCATCCACTGGCTGTGGGGATTAGTTCTGTTAATCTCATTATAAGGTTCAAAGCAAAGCAAAGCAGCTTCATTTATATACCGCTTCATATCGCGCTATGGGATGTCTAAGCAGTTTACAACTGTGAGCTGATTGCCCCCCAACAAGCTGGGTACTCATTTTAGCGACCTCGGAAGGATGCAGGCCTGAGTCGAGCATCAGCCCTGGCTGGTATTGAACTCGCAACCTTGTGGTCTATGAGTGAGTGGCTGCAGTACAGGCATTTAACCACTGCGCTACCAGGGCTCACTTACATTCATTTTTGCAGCTTCCAGGGCCACTGGTCATCCACTTGTGTTCCCCCACATACATAACAATTTGACACATTAAGCGCTGTTGCAACAGTTTCTGCAAAGGTAGTGAACAGATTTCGGGCTGCCTCAGGGACCTGAAATGGGGTGGCCAATTCTTCCCAAAAATCAGAGTAGAAAACAGCTTGTTTTGTGTGTGCAGTCTCCATTTCTCCCAACTGGGCTATGTGGATGTGAAACACTCCCAAGGGATCCTTTCCCTTTCTATCTATCCCCATTCCAACATATTGATCGTACATGGTAAAGAAAGACTGGGGATCTTTTATAGAGATATTGACATAGTTGCACTGGGTGGCTGAACATGAGCCAGAGACTGGTATTTTGGTCATAACAATCTCTGCCTCTTAATCAGTGAACCAAGTGGCTCCAAGTATATATTCCCAGGAATGACAGGGCCACCTCCCTTTCTCAGCAAACCGACAAGGAGGCTTCTACCTTAGTAAGTCAGGGGTCTTGCCTGGGCAGATATATTTGTCTTGATTAGCATAGTACCTTTGCCATAACAAATCTCCACAATATGGCCATGACATCACTGGTTTGCAAAACTCCACTGTGAAGTTAACTCTGGTGTCAGGACTAGGCATCCTTGTCCTGATAAGAATTGAACCCCGTTCCAATCTTATGTTATTCATATGGACTTCAAACCACCACTGGAAGGGGCTTTCCTGGGGATCATAACAAGTAACTGTAGTATTTTCTATGCATATAGTATAGGTGGTGTTTTGGAGGGCACAACTCTTTTTGCTACCTTTACAAGTGTATCTAGTCAAGTACACCAGAGGTTTTTGTTTTGTTTTGTTTTGTTTTAATCTTATCTTCTATCCTGACTGTTTTAATGCAACTCTTGCATGGGTCCTCTAGAGCCTCACAGTAAGCTGGGGAAAACAACAATATCATGATAATGATGAGAAAGCCGTTTTTCTGGTAGGCCCCTTCTTGTAGGGCCCATCACTCCTCTTCAGGGGTGTAGTGTACTTTGGCTAGTAGCAAAAGTTTAATTTGAATAGCACAAACTTTTTCTCTTCTTAGTGCGCCTGATTTTGCTGCTTGTTTGGCTGCCATCTCTTTTGGTCTCCAGACTGCATCTGATAAAGCCAAAATCTCTGTGGCATGTGGTGTATATGTTAGTTCCTTTGCTTTCCATGAGTTCTAAAGCTCTCCGTAGAGCTATAAGTTCCGCCTTCTGTGCTGATGTTCCAGTAGGGAGTACAAATACTTCTAAAACTTTACCATCTCCTTGTATGACTACATATCCTGCCAATTTCAAGCCACCTTCCACAAAGCTGCTACCGTCCATGAACAGAACTTCATCTGGCTCTTCAAAGGGAGTGTCTTTTAAGTCTGGTCTGCTTGAATATACTTCATCCATTATTTGTAGGCAATCATGTTGCATTAGGGTTCCTTCCGTCACTGGCAGCAGGGTAGCTAGGTTTAAGGTAGTACAAACTGACAGTTTAATGGCTGGATTATCTATAAGCATACTTTCATACTTTAACAGTTTCTCATGTGATATCCATCGATGTCTTCTGTGTTCCAGGAGGGTTATAGCAGCATGTGGGCACTTCAGCAGTATCTCTTGTCCAAGAGTGAGCTTCACCACTTCTTCCACTAGGAGCGCTGTTATCCCTTCCGTTTCGTTCACACAAAGGGTGAAAAACTTAGTCTGGTCTCCACACAAATGGGTCCTTAAGCCCTCTTCTTGTTGCTTTATGTAGAGGCTTGGCCATGATTGCAAAATTGGGGATCCAAATTCTACAAAACCCAGAAGCACCTGAAAATTCTCTGAGTTGTTTTCAGGTTGTGGGGGTGTGAATAGAACATATAGTCTCCTTTTTTTTCTGGGCACTGTTGCCCCCTTCTCCTGGCTTGCAAATTCTTTTTCTCCGATAACAGCAGTTGGAGCCAGCTCTGGTTTATTTTTTTTCCTTATTCACTCTTTATATATACAAGTTTTTTTCTGCTATCAAGCTCATGTCAGTAAAACCTCCCTTTTCCTATTGCTTTTAAAAAGGTTTGTTAATATATGGTTAATCTGTCTCCCTTCTGCCTCTTGAACTTTATTGGTCACAGCAAAAGTTTTATAACTTCAGATCAGTCTTGAATTCATAGGAATTAGCCATGCATGAGCAAAACTAAGCTGATTGGCAATTTACATGGATATAAACAGTGTTCTGATCAATAAAAGAATACAGGTCTGCAGTTGAGGGATTGATTTAGAGTTCCTGCATGGCACAAGGGGGTCAGATTGGATGTTCTGGGCTCTCCTCCAACTCTAGGATTCCATGTTCTTTTGTTTTTATGCTGCTCTCTAGGTCAATTTTCTGGGAATGTAGCCAAATGAACAGGCAATTGTAACATTTAGGTATAGCAAATTTTTTCTCATAGCTTCAGTCCTTCTTGTTTAACACACCATTTTTTTATTATTATTATTTTATATACACTGTAGCACTTGTTAAATTTTTGTGGAATATAGTGAAACTTTGGTAAGTGCAGCCTTTTTTCCCCACTGCTCTTAAAATAACTATAGCATCCGAAGTCACTAGGGTCACTAGTATTGGCTCCCCTCGATCAGTCACAAAGGTATTGGTGTTTTTAGAACCTGGAGCCAGTTTGTTTTAATCCTGTTCCTTTTTCCAAGTCTCTATTGCCTCCATTTTTATTATTCCTTTTCCATCTTTTCTCAATACCTCTGCTGCAAGCTGTAGGCATCTAGCTACTCTTTTATACTTCTGTGTTTCTAACATTTGAAAACAGGCTTGTACGCTCAGTTTGCTACAAGCTGTCTTACAGATTAAATATTAAATACAATCTGTCCTTATATTGCAGTGGGGGTGCACTTATAACCAGGTCATCCTCTGGGTGGCCCGAATCTAATTTTGGCACAATTGGTTTTACCCCACCACCCCTTTTTGTTTCATCTGTGGCTACAATCATGGTTTTGAACAACAATCTCTTAACCAGGGTGGATTCTTTGCTAACACTTCAGCCATGCTGTAGCATATTCCCATTGATCCAGGTGATGTTCTCCTGTATAATTTACAATTTGCCTAATAGCATTTTTATTACAAGATCTTTCAGGTGACCACCTCAGACTTACATCAAAGGTGGGCAAGAAATCCAGAGTGCTTTGTCTGCCACACAGAAGCACTTAACCGAGTGTCCTGGCTCTCACCCAGTGACACATATTAGAGTGTGTTGTCTGCCACACAAACACTCTTATAATTGGGCCTTCTGGCTGCCACACAGAGACCCCCAACTCCAGTTATTCAACATGCATTTGAGCTGGGTTTCTTTTCCTTTTGAACTACCCCCTCCCATTGCATTGCCTTGCAGACTTTCAGGGACACAGACTCTCACTGCAATTTAATCTGTCTGCTGGACCTCAAGGCACCCGAAGGCAGCCCCAGGGCTTTGGTGGGCCCAGCAGTCAGACAGCGAAAGCAGTCAAACATACACACACTCTTTCTAGACAAGAAACCCACCACCCAGACACCTCCCAACAGATTCAGAAACAGGAATAAAAGTTTGATCAGGCCTTTTCTTTACCTCAATGGAGGTAGCAGGCTGGTTAACTGGCAGAACTGGTAAAATAAAAACCCTTTGATATACTTGCCTGTGCGTTGGCTGAGGTCCTCCAGCCAGAGTAGAAAGCAATCTGAGCTAGGCTTCAGGGAACTCTTAGTTGGCAATCACCACAGCCTCCTGTGTTTCTTCCTCAGCTCGACCGGGCTCCGGTAAATGTTCTAGAGTGCGCGCTTCCTGGCAAGGGTGATGAAGCAATGCAGGAGTCTGTAAGGACCAAGGAAGTCCCGGGGAAAATCCCCTAGTCTGCTGACTCCGCTATGGAACAGGAGAACTTCTCCTGCTCCTTGGGTCCCCGTACGGGCCACCAAATGTTACAGTAGAAATTAGTAAATGATAAAATTCCCAATGACGGAGACAACATACCAGAAGTTTGAAGTTCAGATGCTGTTTAATTTGCTAGCAAGACTGCTCTCTGAATCACTTCAAAAGGAGAGCAGCCCCCAAAATGGGCTGGTATCTTAGTTTTATTCACAGAAACCACAAAATGTCACAAGGGTCCTGTTTACTTTTAGCTAGACAATTTACATCATGTCTCATGTTCCTGATGTCTGCTACTTAAACAGCTACCTAAGCAAATTTAAATTTACAACCCTTATGCAGTATCAGCAGGATCCTTATTGCAAGCATCAGCAGATTAATATGTGGCCATTCGCCTCCCCCCTCCCTTATGCATTTCCCTTTTGACTGACCACAAAAGAGATGGTTCCTTAATATTGCAGTCTAGCCATCTCTTGTAAAATCAGCTCTGAACCTTTAATTTCCCCCTTGTTATCATTTATTACCTTTGGCCTTTATTTATTATTTTTTTGCAACACAATTTTTATTAGAAATATTAAAAAGACAATTCAGAAATAAAAAAAGAAAAGGAATAAAAAATACATAGAAAGAAAAAACAAACAAATAAAGAAACACATATGAAAAGGAAAGGAATAAAAAAATACATAGAAAGAAAAAACAAACAAATAAAGAAACACATATGACGTACCTTACTAACCTAACTAACATGACATAACAAACATACCTAACAAAACATAATCTTCCTAAGCAGTACAAAGGATTAAATTCATATATATTCTACATGACCTTATATTTAACATTGTTTAAGTTATTACATCACTAAACATTCTAAACTTTTATTTAATAATATTCAATATTCAATATTCAATATACAGGAAGAGAATATAATCACATCCTTAATTCTAAATATAACCTATACATATCTTATATAATGTTAACCTAACTTAACTAACCTATCTGATTTAATTGAACACATACTTAATCTGTATAAGACTTAATAACCACAAATATTTATGTCTTTCTTACATATATCGTCCTGTTATATTTATAGTAGGAACCTCTTATATATAGATTCTATATATAAACAATATATCATATAATTCCTTAACTCTATCTCTTATTCCAATATTGTTAACAACTTTAACTATACAAACTATTCGAAAAAATAATTGTCCTTGTTTTATCTATAGAGTCATTTTTTTCCATATATTCATACCATAATTTCCAATTTAAATGAAATGATGGTAGTGGTTTATCTTGAACTAACCATGTTAATTTTTCCATTTCGTATATTTCGTATACTTTCAATCTCCATTCCTCTATCACAGGGATTTCTTTTTGTCTCCAATGTCTAGCAAATACAATCCTAGCTGCTGATATTAATAAAAAAAGCAATTTTCCAGCTTTCCTTTCTGTTTGGTCTTTAACTATATTCAAAAGATATAATTTGGGATCTAGTTCAATTTGTATCTTCAATATCTGCCTAATTTCGTTATTAATTAACCTCCAATATTTTTGAGAGACTCTACATTTCCACCACATATGCATATAGTATCCAATCTCCTCTCCGCATTTCCAACACATTGGATTACTTCCTTTAAACATTTTAGAAATTCTAATTGGTGTGAGATACCATCGATATATAGACTTATAAGAACTTTCTTTTATATCTACATTCACTGTATATTCCGATATCTTCTTCCAGCTTCTTTCCCATTCTTCCAGCTTTATGGATTGATTTAAGTCTTTGGCCCAATTAATCATATAATTTTTAATTGTATTTTCTTCAAGTTCCCAATTTTGAATTAATTTGTAAAACTTTGATATCATTTTATTTAAATCACCATTAACCACTTTCTCAAAATTTTTATCAGCTGGTCCAATCCTTCCCGTTCCATTATCAATTTTAAACTGCTCGTATAGTTGCCTATAAGCGAACCAATTGATTTCATATCCTTCCATTTTTATTTCTTCTTGAGTTTTAAATTTTATGGTAGAGTCCTGCAATTTAATCAAATCTTTATATTTAAGCCAATTTTCTTCATTATATAATCCTTTCATTAACACAGCCTCAGCTGGTGACGCCCAATATGGAATTTTTTGGCACCATTTTTTCTTATACTTCAACCAAACTTTTAAACAGGCCTTACGTATATAATGATCTTTGAATCTAGCATCAACCTTAAACTTATCATAGAACAGATAAGAATGGAAACCATATTGGAGATCTGCCTTTATTTTAACAACCCTTTTACCTTATCAAAATCTATGAAAGCTCATGCTGCCAACTTAAAATAATAATAATAATAATAATAATAATAATAATAATAATAACTTAATTCTTATATGCATCTGAGGAAGTAGACTGAAGTCTACAAAAAATCATACTGCCAACTATATACTGATTCTACAAACTAACACAGCTATATCCTTGAATTCTCCAGATATTTCAGTAAGT
The DNA here is from genome assembly GCA_026167975.1 of Phrynosoma blainvillii. Taxonomy (NCBI): domain Eukaryota; kingdom Metazoa; phylum Chordata; class Lepidosauria; order Squamata; family Phrynosomatidae; genus Phrynosoma; species Phrynosoma blainvillii. The sequence continues at coordinate 246,782,433 of JANUYF010000003.1, read as the reverse complement.
TCCAACTGTGATGTAGATATCTGTACTTATGTTTATGTTCACTGTACATGGAAAGCTGTTTTTTCTTACATAACTATACATTGGACTGATCGATTAAATTTGAAAGAGACATGCCTATTCCAGGTTTTCATTTTAAAAGCTGCAGCTGCTGAGCTTGTTGATTCTTCTACTTCCACTTTAAATTACCTTCTGATCTGGGCCTATATGAGATTGTGACATGATTTCTGATGAGCCCAGCAATCATAGATCCATTAAATTAACTTTTGAATGGTGAATCAAGACTCATGCAAATCTCTTTGATTAGGTGGTCTATTATATATGGGAATGTCAATATTATTCAGGTCTGCTTTTTTTTTTTTTAGATGGAAATTTGCATGCATTTCTGTGTACATTTCCCCCAGTATGTTCACATTCTTTATGCATTTTTCCAAAAAATGCACTCACATTTGTATGCATTCACATCTTGTCTAAAGCATGTTTGTGGACCATTTTAAAATGTACATTCTTTTCTGTACACAATTTTTAAAATCAGTTTTCATTTTTAAAAAAGATTGCATTACAAGTTCATAGATGTACTTATTTCCAACTGTATATAGTGTTTGCACCCATGCTTGGTTTCAGAGAGTGCAAGTTTTTTAATCACTCAAAACATTTATGCATAGCCCAGATTTTCCTCTCTTTTCTTTCACTTTAATCTTCAGTCATGTATACCTTTCTTTTCTTTCCAAGGCTCTCTGCCACATACATTCAGGTTGCCCATGTTAGGCAAATATGCCAATTAATGGAATATTCTTTTCACAAAAGTAAAAAGGTGTTCAAACTGAGGAAAATGGAGCAGAGAACATAGCAGGGGAAATGCAGCACAGAATAAGTAAAGTGGAAATACAGGAATACCTGGTTAACCTAAATGAATTTAAGACTCCAGGAACAGATGAACTACTTCCAAGAATATTAAAAGAACTAGCAAATGTAATCTCAGAGCCAATGGCAATAATCTTTGAGAACTCCTGGAGAATAGGAGAAGTGCCAGCAGGCTGGAGGAGGGCAAACATTGTCCCTATCTTCAAAAGGGGAAAAAAGAGGATTCCAACAATTATTGCCCAGTTAGTCTGACATCAATACCTGGAAAGATTCTAGAACAATTATTAAACAGAGAGTCTGTGAACATTTAGAAGGGAATGCCATAATCACTAAAAGTTAAAATGGGTTTCTCAAAAACAAGTCATGCCAGACTAATCTGATCTCTTTTTTGGATAAAATTATCAGCTTGGTGGATGAGGGGAATGCAGTACACATATCATATCTTGATTTCAGTAAGGCTTTTGACAAGGTCCCCCATGATATTCTTGCAAACAAGATAGCAAAATGTGAGCTAAATAATACAACTGTTAGGTGGATTAGTGACTGGTTGACTGACCAAAGCCAAAGGGTGCTAAGCAAGGGCTCCTCTTCATCCTGGATAGAAGTGACCAGTGGGGTGCCACAGGATTCTGTCCTGGGGCCAGTGCTATTCAACATCTTTATCAGTGAAGGAATAGGGGGCATGCTTCTCAAATTTGCAGATGACACCAAATTAGGAGGAATAGCTAATACCCCAGAAGACAGGATGAAAATTCAAAATGACCTTAATAGATTAGAAAGCTGGGCCAAAGCTAACAAAATGAATTTCAACACAGAGAAATTTAAGGTACTGCACTTAGGGCAAAAAATTGAAATGCATAGATATAAGATGGGGGACACCTGGCTTAATGAGATACTTGTGAAAGTGATCTAGGAGTCCTAGTAGACTACAAGTTGAACATGAGTCAACAGTGTGATGCAGCAGCTAAAAAGGCCAATGCAATTTTAGTCTGCATAACTAGAAGTATAGTATAGAAGTAATAGTGCCACTGTATTCTGCTTTGGTCAGGCTCCACCTGGAATACTGTATCCAGTTCTGGGCACCACAATTCAAAAAGGATGTTGAAAAACTGGAGCGTGTCCAGAGGAGGGCACCTAAAATGGTGAATGGTCTGGAAACCATGCCCTATGTGAAATGACTTAGGGAACAGGGTATGTTTAGCCTGGAGAAGAGACAGTTAAGAGGGGATATGATAGCCCTCTTTTAATATTTGAAGGGATGTCATCTTGAGGAGGGCACTAGCTTGTTTTCTGCTGCTCCAGAGAACAGGACCTGGAACAATGGATGCAAGCTACAGGTAAAGAGATTCCACCTCAATATTAGGAAGAACTTTCTGACAGTGAGAGCTGTTTGACAATGGAACACACTCCTTAGGAGTGTGGTGGATTCTCCTTCTTTGGGAGTCTTTAAACAGAGGCCATCTGTTGGAAATGCTTTGATTTTGAGTTCCTGCATGGCAGGATGTTGGACTGGATGGCCCTTGTAGTCTCTTCCAACTCTGATTCTCTGATTCTGAGAATAACTCAAGTATTTAAACTTTTCTTCTATGGTGAAAAAGAAGTTTGCCCATAAGGGCCTATGAAATCATCATCAAAGAAATCATCCCTTTAAAAAAGGAAGGGGCTAGCTTAAGGGCCTCAGCAGACGACTAATTGGGTCGTCTTCCGGGCCCGGAAGAGGAGGGGCAGCCGCACGTTCGGTGCCCCTTCCTCTTCCTGAGGTCACCCCTGGAAGTGCCGGCCATCCGCACGGCCGGCACTTCCGGGTTGACCTCATGCCGCGGCGACCACAGCCGCTGCGGCGTTTGAGTCAGGGAAAGTGCGCCCGCTGCTTTTGGGGCACACTTTCCCTTAAATCTAAAAGGAGTTCCAATTTGGCGCTCCTTTTAGATTCGGCGGGGAAGCGCCGCGGTGAGGCTGCCTTGGCCCTGCGGCGCTGCGGACCAGGGCGTCTTGGAAGCCCTCGTCTGCATCCCCCCTAAGTCAACTATTGAGAGCCGATGGCTTTTAATATAGTCACATGGGGCATTTACAGAGTACCAGAAATAATGCAGATTGAGGTCACTTTAACTGTCCTGGCTCAGTGCTAGGGAATCATGGGAATTGTATTTTTTCTGGGACATTGAGCCTTCTCTGTCAGAGAGCTCTGGTGCCACAATAAACTACAGTTCCCATGATTCCTTAGTACTGAGCCAGGGCAGGTAACGTGGCCTCAATCTGCATTATTTCTGGCATTCTGTAAAGGCCCCTTGACTATCTTTTTACCTATTTATAACAGATATACTTTTCTTGGGGATAAGCTTGTTGTTGCTACCTCCCTCTATTTATTTATATAAAATATTTGTGGGCTGTTATTTTCAAAGTGGTGTACAACAATTATAAAAAGTATTATATTCTGGTAACATTCAAAATTAATTAATTAACACCAAAAGAAGCCATCAGCACAATGAAATATAATCTAGTTTAAGGAAGGAGATCAGCAACATGTCTAACAGAAGCATATAAATTAAAAGTCACCTGAAAAGGGATTGTAAAAGTTTTTGAATGCAAATATTTAATAGGCTCACCCTGTATTATACAATGTAGCAGGAAGTCTCATTGAACAGGATGTTGTTGTTGTGTTTCTTCAAATTGTTTACAACTTATGGTGAACCTAAGGTGAACCTATTATAGGGGTTTCTTTTGTTGGTTTTGTTCGTTTCTTCAGATGGGATTTGTCATTGCCATGCTCTGAGGCTGAGAGTATGACTTCCTCTGAAGTCTCTGTCCAAAGTGTCCATGAGTATAGTCAGTTTCAAAACCAGGGACTGTGAGAATATGCACACTTTCACTGGGGTGCATGTGCTCTTTCAAAAAAACCTGCCTCAAGATCTTTAGATCAGAGGTCAGAATCTTTTTGTCTAACTTGTGGGATTCATGAGGCCCTTTGAGGGATCCTATGAATCCCTTGCATGTATCAACAACAATCCAACCTCTGACAGGGTTGCCAGATGGAAAACTGGAAATAGGTGTTGTACCTTTAATGGCTAAGATGATAAGGAAATATTATCAAGTGTGAGTTATCATGCAACCAGGTAACAAGCAACACCTGTTGAAATTACCTCTTTTTTTCAGCCTGGTAATCCTACTCTGACATCCCCTTCAGAATCCAACTGAAAAATCCAATGTTCTTGGCCCATTCCAGGCACCATGATTTAGCCTTTTTGCACTGTTTCAGGGGGCTTGTTCTCCCAAGCAGCAGAAAAAATCAGCACCAGAGCTCCCAGGAATGGCTTCCATTTTCCAGATCATTATTTCCTGAGATAATAAAGAACAATCATGCATGTCACCTCAGGTTTAGAACTCTAAAGGTCAATTTTAATGCCTTGTTGTTGTTTTGTGCCTTTAAGTTCCGATTTATGGTGACCCTATAGTGAACCTAACATGGTGTTTTCTTGACAAGATTTGTTCAGAGGAGGTTTTTCCATTGCCTTCCCATGAGGCTGAAAGCATGTGACTTATCCATGGTCATGCCACACTGTGTAATGCCTCACCAGACTACAGGATTCCACAGAATGCAAACATGGTAGGTAAAGTGGAACCATAGTACTATTGCTGTGTGCTGTGAAACAATTCCAGGAACCAGTACAACTATTGCAAAATCAACACAAACAACTCCAGTAAATATGTGAGCAGCTATGGTCCTTCCACTGGTACAAAATGAATCATCATTGTTTTTTGTGAATAGCCTATTAATACATGTACCATGTACTTTGAAATATTTTAACATATTTTCTTGCAAATATTTCAAGAAACTATGTCTATATATAAAACAGAAACATTGAGATTGAAAAATGTTTTGCAGAAATTCATCACCAGAGGAAAACAAAAAGCCCAACTACCACTTTGGTGGAATTAAATGCCATGACTAATGCCAGCAATTATCCTCCTCTATTAATGGCTATAAAGGGACTATTTATTTCCATGTTGGTGCATACTAAATTGATCTCAGTTATATTGACTGCTGTGTGTATTTATTAATTCCCTCCCTCCTCTCCAATATTAGAATAGAAAGAAAGAGAAGAAGCACAGTGGAGTATTTCCACTCAGAAAGAAAGTAAAGTGTAGCAGGTTTATACAACTTGTAATTTTCTGACAACAGAGAGTGCTTCTGTCTTTAGGATGTTAAGTCTGACCCCACCAACCAAAGTGTCACTTGGCAGAAGACCTTCTCCTTAATGTCCACTTCTGCTGAAATGCCTTGAAGATTAAAATGAAGGACACAGCTCAGGTAGCATCACAGTGCAGCTAATAAATGTTTTATAGTTTGAGAAATGTATGAATAGAGAAAAGCCCTTGTGAGACATATAGGCTCATGCTGATACAGTAAGTGTAATCACATTTCTTTCATTTGCACTGTTAGAGTTTAAAAAGCAACAGTAACATCTTTCTTCTAAAATGCAAAATCCAAAAAGCGGACAATTTTTCAAACATATAACATGAATGAATAACTTTTTTTAAAAAAAAGGAACTGCTAAATTGGTACTGGCTTCATGACATAAGCACTTCAAGGTACCACTTATTATGAGGATTGCTTATAATTGAGAAAATATCAATGTACATTACAGCCACTTTGCACCCTAATTTTAAGGATAAATTCTTGGGATGATGGTTTCTATTCTATATATATATATATATATATGAAGTCTGGCTAAACATAATCCAATTCTCTCTCTTTCTCCCTCTCCTTCTTTTCACACACATATACAAACACACTTCAAAAATGCATTTTGTGTTATAATTTCAGTGAAACAGATCTCCATTGATCAAAAAGCAAATTATCTAAGTGATACTGGAGTCTACATTTGAAATGAAGACTTAATGTAATGTTGGTCAATAATGTATTGGGTTAATGTATTGTCATTCTGTAATGGAAAAAAACTTCAAATAAAAGTTCTTTAAAAGTAGCTATAAATTATGTGAAACAAACAAAAATCCATAAAGCAGAAGGAAGACAGCATATCAAAACGTAATGATTTATACTAAAAGTACTTCACAGATACAGTTTGAAAAATCATACAGAAATATATTTTGTATGTATCAAGTTTGCATATGTACACATAGACATTTCATCTGGTAAACCTAAGAACCAGCCAGTCATGTGTTATGCTTTTAATCAAAACGGCTACAGCTACTGTCCTGTGCATAATACATGGGACTGAATCCCATTGAGTACAACTTGGTTTACTTCTAAGTAGAAATGTAGAGGACTGGATTATAAATTACTGGCATTCACATTCATTTGAGAATTCAACAATGTGGTAGTTTGAAAGTCCAAACGTGCTGAAAGAAAAACCTTGACAACTTTCTGAAGTTTACTGCTTATCCACATAGTTCATAATAAATGACTGAATAGTAAAACTTTTCATCTCATCAAAAGAATACAAAACTTTTTTTTAAGGTACAGTGAACAGAGAAAAGCTGTGAACAGAGAAAAGTCTTGATAATACAAAATCTAAGAATAGGGTGAAATTTGTTCTATTTTAATTTTAATGAAAACTTACTTAATATGCACTTCCTGAATAATATGAGAGACATCACACATTTATGATTCAATCATCACAGTTTTCTGAATTTTCTGTGCATATTCTCTATCTACACAAGGAAGGTGTAAAAATATTTATGCATAACTGTTCACTAAATTCTCTGTATTTATTTATTTATTTCAAGGATTTTTTTCCTGCCTTTCTCTCACAATGGAAGGCAAGGTGGATTACAATAATTTTAAAAAGACAGAACTGAAACACTGGTTACAAAAGTTAAAATATAATTAAATATTAACCACATTAAAACATAAAAGTAGCACAGTTAAAAACAATAAAAGCACATTAAACATTAAAACAGCACTCCATATTTCACCAAAAAAGTCACCTACAAAATGCCTGCATGAATCTTCAGTCTTCAGCTGCCATCAAAAAGAGAGCAGGGAAGGGGCTGATCTAATTTCCCATGGAAGGGAGTTCCACCGTCTGAGAGCAGCCACGGAGAAGGCTCTCTCCTGAGTCATCACCAACTGCACTTGCGAATGTGGGGGAACTGAGATAAAGACTTCTCCTGCTGATCTTAGTGCTTGGGATGGCTTGTATAGGGTGATATGGTCCTTCAGATAGTCTGGATCCAAGCCATTTTTGTTTTGTTTTGTTTTGTTTTGTTTTGTTTTATGTTTTTTAAAGAAAATAATATAGAAAATAATTGTACATTTTTGTATCTTTCCCATGTCCCCTAAAAAGCATAGAGAGCCACACAAATATATTGAATTGTACAGAATGCAGTACTGAGCCACCAAGCAAGCTGATCACCCCTCAGAAAAGGACATTTTGTCCTAATCTGTTTTCTATTCAAACCCAGGAAACTAATCACAACTATTTAAGGGCTGTGAAGGATAATTTAAAGCACCAGAGAACTGGAAAGTCCATGAACAACTGTCCACAGGACTTTGCTTTGTGAATCTTGAGAATGAAGGAAATGTGTGCAACCTCTTGATTTATCTGATCAAACTTGGTACACTTCACTGGCCTAAGTTAGCTGAAGCATAGGCAGCATTCTTTAATATAACTGATGTAAACTATTTCCCACTTTATGAATTGCTCAGGAACATTGCATCATCTGACATGCAGTTGGGTAACACAATGCAAAAACACAGTATGTGAATTAATTAGCTATGACCAATTAAAAGTGAATGGGGGGGGGAGCATAAGGCTTCTATAAATGACTTTATTAAAGACAATTAAGGCTCAGAGTGGAACTAGAATAGCACTACAATTATTCTACCTGAGTTGTTACTTGTGTACAGGGCTTGGACAAAATAAAATCTGATGAAATTTTGAGGGGGACATGTAAATGAGCTGGGAGTGAATTCAAGGACAAAAGTTAATCCCCACTATGCCAGGTGAGAATTCTTCTAGAGAATTTGTATATACCACAATAATTAAGAACAGAGTTAACCTAGAGGTGAATTTTACCCATTGCTAATTCAAATAAAAGAATCTAGAAAAGTATCCAGTCTAAACCCCTGCCATGTATTAGGTCTTTTGACCCTACCACCCTTTTCTGGTTTATATTTATAATGGGATCCAACCTTATAGATCAGGGATAGGCAACCTGTCCCCTTTAAGGGCCAAGGGACTTCAGCTCCCAGAATCCCAGGAGCTCTTGGCCAACATGGGACTATTGGCCAACATGGCTGAGGCTTCTGGGAGCTGAAGTCCCTTGGCCCTTAAAGGGGAAAGGTTGCCTACCCCTGTTATAGATCTATGTCTGTAATTGTATCCATAATGCACAGTTATCAATTTGATATTATCTTAACCACCACTGCTTTATCCTATAGAATCTTGGATTTGTTCCCTTGTATTTAGAATTCTCCAGTGCACTCCCTTAAAGTACAACATTATAAATCTCTGGTAAAGAATTTTAAATATCTTACAAATTAATTAATCAGACAGTGGATAAGATAACTGGGGAATTAAATATTGCAAAACAAAAAATAGAGAACTTAGAGTATAGGAATGACAGATTTGGTGAAGAATTAGCGGAGGTTAGAAGGGACCGGGAACGAGATTTGGATGATAAAGCGGTTTGGGATTTAAAACTTAGGGGAAAATGTGTTAAAAATAGAGGACTGCCAGAAGATAAAAATGAAAATTTGATGGAATTGATGGTATCTCATTTGGCAAAATTTTTGGGAAAAGACCCCTCTCAGTTTCATTTCGAGATCGATAGGACCTTCCGTCTTAATTCAACAGTAGCAAAACAAAGGGGATTAGCTAGAGACATCATAGTGTACTTTGTTAGGAGGCAGACACGGGATCTGCTTCTTAAAGTCCACAATGAATCCCCGTTAGAAATAGATGGTCAACAATTGCAAATTTTAAAGCATACCTGCTAGATTGCTTAGAAAATGGAAGGATTACCTTTTCTTAACAGCCTTTTTGAGACAAGAAGGGATCCCATATAGATGGAGAACCCCTGAAGGTTTAATTTTTTGGTACAGGAAGAGAAGGATAGATTTGGGATCGGTAGAAGAAGCAAGGAAATTTTGGGATCGTGAAGAAAGTAGAAGGGAAGCTAGAAAAGACCCAAAAGAAAAGGATCTAGAGAAAGAGAAAGGCTTAGTTAAAGAGGAGGCGAAATTTCAAAGGAGAGAAAAATTACATAAGAAAAATACGGAAAAAACTAAGAAGGGAGGTAGGTCACCAGACGAGGAAGATACAGAAGAGGCAGGGGCAGTTAATTGGAAATATAGAGAGGATTTAATTGGTTCAGAAGAAGATCTTTTAGGTGACTTGGAAGAACGGCGAAGGAAAAAACAAGGTGATTTTTCAGAAGAGGAGGGGGATTTATATGAAGGTTTATGAATGCTGTTTAGATTCAGAATGTTAAGATTTAGATTGTCAAGAAGGTATATCGAATGGGAATAGTATAGTTTGTGGTTTCATAATCTCGATTGTATGCTATAATAATTCTCACGATTCGACTTAGAAACTTTTATTTGTTAAACCGTTATTTACATTTGATGATGGATCAGATAAAGATAGTTTCCTGGAACGTTAAAGGATTGAACACACCAAATAAAAGGAGAAAGATTAATCATCACTTGCAGAAATTAAGAGCAGATATTTATTGCCTTCAAGAAACACATATTAGATTAAAGGATGTCAAATATTTAAAGAATAAAAAATTGGGTGAAGAATTTGTAGCTGCTGCAGAGAATAAAAAGAAGGGTGTGGTAATTTACATAAAACCTAGGTTTCATCCACGGGAGATATATGTGGACAAGGAAGGAAGATTTATTGTGGTGGAGATCATGCTGATGGGAGAAAAAATATCAATAGTAGGGTTATATGCACCACTAACTAATAAAGGTGAATTTTATAAGTGTTTAACTGAAAAGTTAGAAAACTTGAGTGAGGGAAAGTTGATAGTTATGGGGGATTGGAACGGGGTGGTAGACCCAAAAATAGACAGAACATCAATAAAGGAAATAAAAGTTTCGCAGGGTAAATTACCCGCAAGTTTTTTTGAAATGCAGGATTGTTTAGCATTAAAGGATATTTGGAGAATTCTATATAGTAATGTTAAAGATTATACATTCTACTCTTATGTACACGACTCTTGGTCACGAATAGATATGTTTATGGTCTCAACCCCAATTTGTAAAACGGTACAGGAAATTGAGATACTCCCAGCAGTATGGTCAGACCACAATCCGATTATGATGAGTTTAAAAACGACCCCTAAAGAATTTCGTTGGCAATTAAATGTGGGAAATTTGAATAATCAAAAAATAATTGAGGAAGCAAAGCAAGAATTACAAATGTTTTTTCAACAAAATTTGAATAGGGAAACAGGCATTAATGTGATATGGGATACCTCCAAAGCATATATGAGAGGGTTCTTTTTTAAAAAAAGGAGCTGAAAGTAAAAAAAATTAGAGAAAAACAGATTAAAGATTTGGAGAGTAAAACAAAAAAGGTAGAAGATGAATTAAAAATTAAACCAAACTGTAAGAAATTAAAATCTGAATTGGAAATATTAAAGAGTCAAATTTCCACTTTGACAACTGAGGAAATACAGAAGAAACTCAAATATATAAAGCAAAGAGATTTTGAATTTTCTAATAAGGTGGGGAAATTATTAGCTTATAAGTTGAGATGAAAACAGGGTGAGAAATCAATCTTGGAACTAAAAAGTGGAGATAAAAGCTTTACATCTCAAGAACATATTAAAAAAATATTTTTGGAATATTTTTCTAACTTGTATACGAAAGACGACCAGGATGGGAATAATAAAAAGAAAATAGATGAATATTTGGAACAATTGGAATTGTCGACACTAACAGAAGAAGTTAAAGCAGAATTGGAAAGAAAGATTACACTACAAGAATTGTTGAATACAATAAAAGATGTAAAAAGTGGGAAATCTCCGGGCCCGGATGGGTTCATTATGGAATATTATAAAATATTCTCAGAACAATTAGCTCCACCCTTACTAGAGACTATGAATGCAGTATTGGAAGATAAAATTCCAGCGACCTGGGCCGAAGCTAATATAACATTAATTCCTAAGGAAGGAAAGGATTGCACTGCTCCTAAAAATTATCGACCCATTTCGCTTCTAAATTGCGATTATAAAATTTTCACTAATATAATAGCAAGGAGATTGAAAAAATGGCTAAGCAATTGGATAAATATTGATCAAGCAGGTTTTTTACCAGGTAGGAGGATTAAGGATAACACTAGGAATCTATTGAATTTAATTGAGTACTTTAATAAAAATATTGATAAAAAAGGCTTGCTCCTCTTTTATGATATAGAAAAGGCTTTTGATAGCCTCAATTGGTCTTTTCTAAAAGCAAAGATAGAAAAACTGGGGATTGGGTCTAACTTGAGAAAATGGATTGATATGATTTATTGCTCTCAGGAGGCAAAAATTCTTGTAAATGGTGAAACCACCAAATCTTTTAGAATTGAAAAAGGGGTTCGACAGGGATGCCCTCTTTCTCCGTTGTTATTTATCATTTGTTTCGAAACATTACTAAAGAAAATTAGAGAAGATGAACAGATACAAGGGGTGAGGATTAAAAATAGTGAATTTAAATATAAGGCCTTTGCAGATGACTTAATGGTATCATTAACAAATCCGATTCAAGGTATTACAAAATTGAATGAAATTTTTGATGAATTTGGGCAATTAACAGGTTTGAAGGTAAACAGAGATAAAACATCTATGTTAATGATGAATTTGACAAAGAGGGAAAAGGAGAAGATTAAAGAATTAACAGGGTTCAAAGAAACTAAAATGGTAAAATATTTGGGTATAAACTTTACAACAAAAAATTCGGAACTATTTAAAAATAATTATGAGATGAAATGGAGAGTAATTAAGGTGGAAATGAGCAGATGGAGTAAACTAAATTTATCACTATTAGGTAAGATAGCAACAGTAAAAATGAATATCCTCCCAAAAATGCTGTACTTATTCCAAAACATTCCAGTATTGATTAGTGATGCACCATTTAAAGAGTGGGAAATTGATATATCTAAATTTCTATGGGGAGGTAAAAAACCAAGAATTAGGTTGAAACTGCTTCAAGAAGCAACAGAAAGAGGAGGTTTGAGTTTGCCCAATTTTAGACTTTATTATTATGCATGTTGTATATATTGGTTGATGGATTGGATCAGATTAGATAAGGAAAAAAATTTGAAATTAGAAGGTTTTGATAAAGTGTATTCATGGCACGGTTATTTAATATATAACAAAATTAAAGTACATAAAAATTTTAACGATCATTATTTGAGGCGAGCTCTTTTAAGAGTATGGGATAAAGTGAAGGCAAAATGGAAAGATGAAATACCTTTATGGACCGCAGTAGAAGCGGTAGCAACTAGAGAAAATAGACTAAGAAAAGGCTCATGGTTGACATATCGAGAGTTGTTAAATAAAGATAAAGAAGGATTCAAGATTAAATCGCAAGAACAATTACATTGTGAGGGGTATAATTGTAATTGGTTTACTTATCATCAATTAAAAGAGAGATTTATGTTAGATACAAAGATTAAAGCAATTGGACCTATGAATATAGAATTTGAAGAAATAATTAATGCTGAAGATAAATATAAACTTTCTAAAATTTATAAATTACTATTAAGTCTGGAAATGGAAGAGGAATTTATCACTCCACAGATGGTAAAGTGGGCACAAGATGTAGGACATACAATTGAATTACAACAGTGGGAAAAAAATTGGAAAACAAGACTCAAATATACCATAAATTCAGATATTAAAGAAAATTATTATAAAATGCAATTCCGGTGGTATCTCACCCCATATAAATTGGCTAAAATGAAAAATAGTTATTCAAATAAATGTTGGAAATGTGAGAAGAAAATTGGTACTTTTTTTCATTTATGGTGGGAGTGTAAACGTGCAAGGGCTTATTGGAAAATGATTCATAAAGAAATGGAAATAATATTTCAAAGAAAATTAAAATTTAGTCCATTGATATATCTCCTTGGGATGATAGAGGATGAAATGCTGGAAAGGCAGCATGGGAAATTACTATTTTATTTAATATCTGCAGCAAGGATAATATACGCCTCGAAGTGGAAATCAAAGATGGTACCAGATATTTGTGAATGGATAAAAAAGATTTTAGACATTATGGAGATTGAAAAATTAACTTCGAGTATGAAAAAAATAGATATGATGATGGTTAAAAAGGAATGGGAACCATTGGTTCAATATTGGCACGCTAAGAAAGATTTTTTCTTTTTAGTCGAGAAGGATTAAATTGGGGTATTAATGGGGTTAGTTGTGTAATTAATGGTTCAAATATAGAGTAAAAGCATAAAAATTCACAAATGTAGTAGGCGAAATTAGGGATGTTAGAATAGACGTGAGACATTATACTATATTCGTTGTAATAATGGAAGTATTAATTGAAATGCGTTAACAAACAGATTTTTTCCAGTAAGGAAGTCATTTTATATGTGTGTGGTGTAGTAAGTGTTGTTTCAGTGGTGAGGTATTGTTTTACTTGTAATATGAATGATTGTATTTGTGTCTTTTTTTGTTTGTTTGCCATGTTTTATGTTTTAATTTTAATAAAATAAAAATTTAAAAATAAATAAATAAATATCTTACAAAATGATAAGTATCATGATTCTGTAGGGTGGAACCATCACAGATACAGTTGTATAGAAGGGCTACTTGTTATGATAAATCAAGCACTTTCCATGCTCTGTGTGTGTGTATATATTTTCTGTATGACCCTAAAATGGAAATCTAGTTGCCACCATGAGCCCAGAGGTGAGGTGGTCATGTAGACACAATGGTCATTAAGACCCCAGCACTTATTTACAGATCAATCAACCAGTTTCAAGAGTTGTAAACAGAGAGATTCACACCTCTAGAGACAAGGAAACTAGAGGATTTATGACCTGGATGACTTTTGGCCACAAGATAGATAAGACCCATTACCCCCCTCTGGAATCTACTTCAAGGAAACCTTTATATTTATTTGGCTCTTTTGATATATAGCAATCAACCTTCATCCCAGGATATTTTCATCCTATAAAAAGACTACCAAAATTCTAGTTAAGTGCAGAATTCATGGTGGCAGTATATCACTCTGAATTCTGGTCCAGCTCCAACTTGTTCAGTCCACCTGGAGCACTGCAGACAGGTAATATCACCATTAGAAAAAACCTCATGTCTATTCCATGCTAACTTGCTTTATTCTTGATTTCTTGTGAGAATGTGTGAGTGAACGTTTGTCTTTGTATGCCTGATCCCATAATAAATTTACAAGTCAATTCAAAGAAAACTTGTCTCTGAAGATCTGTGCCCTTAGCTCCCTCCGTAAAAATTAGATTTGCCTCCTGCTAACTATTTGGGCTAATTACAGTTTCCTAAGTTCAAGTCCTTTTTACATATTACGGCACAGTGTGGATACACCCTGCCTTTGGGCTACTACATAGCTCAGTGATAAAGCAGATGCCTTATATGTTAATAATAATAAATAATAATAATAAATTTTATTTTTATACCCTGCCTTTTGTCAGGGCAATCAAGGTGGCTTACATTAAAAGAACCCCACATAGACAATAAAACATAATAAAACAAGTTACCCCCCCCCTTAAAAAAAAGAATTAAATCAAATGCCTTGCTAAAACTGATGTTCAAGCACCAGTAAGGAAAATCTAAGAAATATAAAAATATAAAAATATTACCTAAATGTTACCCAAATTGCTAGGTTACTGAAATGGCACCTACAAATTAATATATAATAGGGAACTTAAATAGCTGAAATTAATAGCAGCGAGAGGGCCAGGGTAACACTAGCTGGTATAGGGTTCCAAAAAACTGGAACTCCAGAGTGGTAAGTACAACTCAATTTTATTAACAGCAAAGAGGGAAATCACTCATGCAAAAGCATTCACACACACACACACACACACACACACACACAAACTAATGAAACTAAATATAGTAGTTTGTAGCAAGGTTAAGGGAAGGCAATCCCTTACTAGTCCAGAAGCCAGGTTCCAGTCTGGGAGAAAGCTGGGAGCTGAATGTGACTCAGGGGGGTTGCAGACTGCTAGAAATAGTGCAAATTGAGTCCACTTTTAGGGTTAGGGAATTATGGGAACTGTATTTTATTGTGGCACCAGAGCTCTCTGACAGAGAAGGCTCAATGTCGCAGGGGGGAAAAAAAACAATTCCCATGATTCCCTAGCACTAACCCTAACCCTAAAAGTGGACTCAATTTGCACTATTTCTGGTAGTCTGCAACCCCCCTCAGTCTGCTTGCTGTATAGAACAGACACCAGTACTGAGGAGCCAAGTTTGAATCTGACAGAGTTTCTGCCTTATTTCAAACCAAATTGCTGTTGTTCAGGCACATGTATTTAGAGCAAGAAATGAGTCTTGGTACAGTTTTTCAGGAGTTAAATGGCTTTTCCAAGAGTTAAATGACTTTCTTGGGAAGAAGAATAGCATGAGATATGCAAGAATGACTGGACAATCAGTGTGAATGTCTTCAGACAAAATGGGTTTCACTCCCAGAAGGAAACTTCCTTTGTCTGTCATATGAAAACAATCTCTTATTCAACTCACTACCACACTTCCCATAAATGGATTATGCTGATTCTGATCTTGAGAGATCCCTAAGTGCCTTGAGCTTCTCCCAGGCTGAGTCATCTGGCTCAGTGTGGTATAGCTGGTTTCCTTCATAGGGAAGCCCATGTTGAGCTACTTGTATAAAATATTCCTTTTTAATATAGAATTGATGTTAAAGGTCAAAGATGAGTGACCGAGAGCTGGGTCATGGGCTACATGTAATTTCAGTTCAAATGATCTCAGCTAGGAGATAATGTGAATCTGAAACCCAAATAGCTGGTGTTACCAATTAGACTAGATAATATTGGGATAAATGGACAGATAATATTGGAGAGTTTTCTAAGCTCCTAAACAGTTCCATAACAAATGGAAGGCAGAGAACAAAACCAGAACAAAGATTTCAATTTCTTATTTAACTCTTTAGTCAGTTTCTGCCATGAAGGAGAAGGAAAACAGTTTCTGGGCAGCCATATTGAGTGGGTGAGTGTTTAAATTCTTTATATAATAATAATAATAATAATAATGATAAAATTTATTTCTATACTGCCAAATGGTTACCCAATCCGGGCGGTTTACAAGTTAAAAACAGTTACAATGACAAACTATCCCCTCCCCCCCTTAAAACAGTATTAAATAATGATACAATTAAAACATTATAGAATATAAAAGAATTAGAAGATTAGCAAATCGTAGCAAGTAATCTCCTGCTACATTTAAAGGGAACCAGGTTGAATGAAGGAGGGAACTGCCCAGGGCCGGGTCATTTAGTCTGGAAAGGCCTGCTGGAAGAGATCCATCTTAACAGCCTTTTTAAAGCTGTTCGAAGATGTTAATTGATGGATCTCGTCCGGCAGGTCATTCCAGAGTTTGGGGGCAATGATAGAAAAGGCCCTCTGGGAGGTCGCAGAAAGCTGAGCTCTTTGCGGCTCTAAAAAGTTTCTCCCAGAAGATCGGAGCACGCGGGGAGGATTATACGGGAGGAGGCGGTCTCTGATATAGCTTGGACCCAAGCCATTTAGGGCTTTAAAGGTAATAACCAACACCTTGTACTGAGCCCGAAAGGGAATAGGCAGCCAGTGGAGGGACTTCAAAACCGGAGTGATGTGGTCCCTCCTAGATGTTCCAGAAACAAGCCTGGCTGCCATATTTTGTACCAGCTGTAATTTCCGAACTAAGCACAAGGGTAACCCCATGTAGAGCGCCTTACAGAAGTCAAGGCATGAGGTTACCAGCACGTGCACAACAGTCTCGAGATCCCTTACTTCCAGAAAAGGACGCAGCTGGCGTATCAACTGAAGCTGATAACAAGCGCTACTGACTGTCGCATTTACCTGATTTGTCATCAGGAGCGACGAGTCAAGGAGGACCCCCAGACTACAAACACAGTCACTGGAGGAGAGTGTGACCCCATCCAGGACTGGAGGTTGCAACCCAATTCTTGGTTTCGGGGCCGCAACCATGAACACCTCCGTCTTGTCTGGATTCAGTCTCAATCTGTTTTTTCTCATCCAGCCCATTACCGCCCAAAGACATTCATTGAGAGAAGAGATGCCATTGGAATTCGAGGCCGATGAACGAGACAAGGAGAAATAGATTTGGGTGTCATCAGCGTACTGATAACACCCAGCACCATAACTCCATATTATCTCACCCAGCGGCTTCATATAGATGTTAAACAACATCAGGGACAAAATAGCTCCCTGAGGGACCCCACAAGTGAGTTCCCTCTTACTGGAGCTACAGTCCCCGAGCAGCACCCTCTGGGAACTTCCCAAGAGGAAGGACCGGAACCACTGCAAAGCAGTGGCCCTGACACGTAACCCCTTTAGGCGGCCCAAGAGGATGCCGTGGTCTATTGTATCGAAAGACACTGAGAGGTCTAAGAGCACCAACAGGGTCACACTACCCCTGTCGATGCTCAGACGCAGATCGTCGGTCAAGGCAACCATGGCAGTCTCAACCCCAAAGCCTGTCCTGAAGCCGTTTTGAAATGGGTCTAGATAATTGGTTTCATCCAAGACCGCTTGGAGCTGAAGAGCAATCGCCCTCTCGACCACCTTGCCCAAAAATGGCAACAAAGACACAGGCCTGTAATTATTCATATCCAGTGGGTCCAGGGAAGGTTTTTTTCAGAAGCAGCCTAACAGCCGCTTCCTTTAGACAGGACGGAACATGTCCTTCCCTGAAAGATGCATTGATGATCTCCATAAGGAGTCTCCTCAATGCATCACCCCCCTGGACTGCCAGCCATGATGGGCAAGGGTCGAGATTACAGGTCGTCTTCCTCACCTTACCAAGCAGCTTGTCCACATCCTCGGTACTCACAGATTGAAGCTGATCCAGGATAACTACATCGACGGAGTCACTGGACGCTTCGCCTATAGACTCTGATTCAATGGTAGCGTTTAAGTCGGCTCTTATCTGAGAGATTTTATCTGCGAAGAAGTTATTAAAAGCTTCACAGCAGGCCGTTGTCAGGTTAAGCAAGGGATTTGGTGCAGGGGGTACCTGCGTCATCTCCCTTACCACCTTAAACAGCTCTGCTGAACGGGACTCTGCAGACGCAATACGTGCAGCAGAGAAAGCTCTCTTCACTGCAAGTATTGCCTCCCAATAGGAGTGAAGAAAGTTCCTATGGCAAGTTCTGTCAGATAAGAGTCGAGTCTTCTTCCACCTGTGCTCCAGTCATTGTCCATGCCGCTTCATACACCTCAGCTCCAGAGTATACCAAGGCTTACGGTTAGAAGCGGGATGGCAAGGACGCTTGGGAGCGATCGTGTCGATAGCCCTGGTAAGGTTGGTGTTCCAAATATTGACCAGAGTATCGACAGGGTCACCGGCATTTCCTACCATTAAACCCTCTAAGGCACTCTGGAATCCTATTGGCTCCATAAGCCTTCGAGGGCGGACCATTTGAATGGGTCCACCACCCCCGGTGGGGCAGGTACTGGCTCTAAGTTCCATCTTGACCAGGAAATGATCCGTCCATGACAATGCGGAGGTGCTTACTACCTCCACCCATGGATATTCTTGTTCCGTACTGAAGACCGCATCGAGTGTATGACCTGCACAATGCATGGGCCCGTTGACCAACTGGGATAGGCCCATGTTTGTCATGGTCTCCATGAACTCCCGAGCCGCACCTGTTAGGCTGGTCACGAAAAAACACTTTGGGGGAGTGGGACTGTTGCTGAGTGGGCAGGGCTTTGGTCAGTCGCATTTGTGAGTCAATAGGGGGTGGAGCTAGCCAATTAGCTCTATACAACTCTTCCCAGCAGATTTTTTTCATAATAAATAAATAAACTTAATTTTTATACCTCGCATTTTTCTAAAGGCAATCAAGGTGGCTGACAGATGTAAAAACAATTTAATAAAACATCCTTCTATTAAACAATAAAACAATAATAACAATTAACCCCCCCCCTTATTAAAAACAGTCTTAAAATAAAAACATCAGATTTAAAACTCTGTGCATTCTAGATAGGTGTATACAAAGGGCATATATAGTGAGGGAGGGACAGAGGTTGAAATGAAGTGATCTAATCTGGGAAGGCCTGCTGGAAGAGTTCCATCTTGACAGCTTTTTTAAAGCTGTCCAAGTTGGTTATTTGACAGATCTCCTCCGGCAAGGCGTTCCACAATCTGGGGGTGGTGGCTGAGAACATCCTCTGGGAGGTTGCCACTAATCTACTTTTTACTGGTTGCAGCAGATTCCTCCCAGAGGACCTGACGGTGTGGGGCAGATCGTATGAAAGAAGACAATCCCTTAAGTACGTTGGCCCCAGGCCATGTAGGGCTTTAAAGGTAACCACCAACACCTTATACTGTGCTTGGAAACCAACAGGCAGCCAGTGCAGTGATTTGAGCACAGTTGTGATATGATCACTCTTGAATTTACCGATGATCAGCCTGGCTGCCATATTTTGTACTAGTTGTAGTGTCCGAGTTGGGTATAAGGGTAGCCCCTAGTAGAGTGCATTGAAGAAGTCAAGTCGTGAGGTTACCAGTGCATGTACTACATAGTACAAGGAAAAGCACAGTAGAAGTAGAAGGGGAGCTTTGACTTTTCTTTTTAGAGGTTCTCCTAAATAATAATAATAATAATAATAATAATAATAATAATAATAACAATCTAAAGGGCTTTGAGGTTGTTGTTTTTTACTCAGAGGAAGAGAGACAGAGACTTGCCTCCAGAATAAGGTAGCATCCAGGAGATCTCTGTAGAGTGAGAAATCCAGTTGATTGAGCTCACTGACAGAGCCTGGTGAAAAGACCAAGAGAGCAGGGGCCCTTTACATGGGTCTTTACCAGGGGATTTTTTTAAGGGAGAAGCCCACAGTCCTGTTTCAGTGCTTACTTAAGATTTCTCAATATGGACACTGAGGGAGTTGCTGCAGTCACCTGCAATACTTGTGGGATGTTTGTCTTCTTGCCAAGAGATGTGGGGAACTTCACCTGCACAAAGTGCAAGTTCATAACCCTCCTGGAAGAGAAAGTCAAGCAGCTGGAGGCCTGTGTAGCTACACTTCAGCATATTAGGGAACAAGAGGTTTTCCTGGACAGAGCCGAATGAACGGTCTTTGACAGGGACCACACAGGAAGTTGTTGAGGAGGAGGTCATTTCATGCACACAGGAAGAGGACACCTGGAGGAATGTTACACACAGAAGTAGGGAAACCAGGGATCATTCTGGGAGCTTGCAGCTGCAGAATCTATTTGAAGCTCTCTCCCTTATCAAGGATGAAGTGGAAGAGCAGCAGGAACAGTCCTCAGGAACAGTGCAGTGGAACCTAAGAGTACTACCGCAGGGAACAGCCACTGCTAAGCCTCGATGGAGGCGTGTGGTGGTGGTTGGGGACTCCTTGTTGAGGGGTACAGAAACAGTGGTTTGTGGGACTGACAAGATGTCCTGGGAGATGTATTGTCTCCCTGGGACAAAAATCCGTGATGTGACAAGCAAGGCTGACAAGACTTGTCAAGCCTACTGACCATTATCCCTTCCTCTGGGTCCATGTGGGAACCAATGATACTGCAAGGCACAGTCTTCAGAATATCAGAAGGGATTATAAGGGTTTTGGTAAGAAACTGAAAGAGCTGGACACACAAGTTGTTATCTCATCTCTTCTCCCAGTTGAAGGGCATGGTCCAGGAAGAGAGAGGAAGATAGCAGACATGAATAACTGGCTCCATAGATTGTGCTGCCAAGAACGATTTGGACTCTTAGATCATGGGCTGCAGTTCCATGAGGGTGGACTTCTAGGAAGAGATGGGCTGTATCTCTCACCAGTTGGCAGAAACATTTTTGCCAATAGTCTCAAACATTTGATCAGAAGGGCTTTAAACTGAGTCATGTTGGGGATGGAGCCAGTATCTTGGAATGTATCTTGGAAGGCAGGAGTACATCATCGGCTGGAAATAATAGTCAAAGTGTTATAGAGGGAAAAAGGCAAATGATGCAAGGGTCCAACAGTGGGATGAAAAAACCTCACAGATGCAGCAAGTGGGGAAGACACATGCTCTTAGATTCTCTGTACTAATGCACAGAGCATGGGAAATAAACAAGATGAACTTGAACTCCTAGCACAACAAAGCAAATACGATCTAATAGACATCACTGAAACCTGGTGCGATGAGTCTCACAATTGGAATGTAGGAATAGAGGGGTATAACCTTTTTAAGAGAAATAGGCCAAACAGGAAAGGAGGTGGAATAGCATTACGTGTCAGGGATGTTTAAACCTGTGAAGAGATCCAGGACTCAAATCCTGAAACTCAGGTGGAGAGTATCTGGATAAAAATTAAAGGGGAAGGAAACAACAGGGATGTTATTGTGGGAGTCTACTACAGACCCCCAAGTCAGACTGAGGAATGGAGTGGACTCTCCTTCTTTGGAGGTCTTTAAACAGAGGCTGGATGGCCATCTGTCAGGGATGGTTTGATTTTGAGTTTCTGCATGGCAGGGGGTTAGACTGGATGGCCCTTGTAGTCTCTTCCAACTCTATGTTTCTATGATCCTTTCTTCTTGTTGTTGCATTGTATCTAATCCAGGGGCCACTCTGGCCAGCTGAAGTGATTTGAGGGAGGACCAACCCATCCCTTTGTGGCCCCTTTGTGGGCCAAAGCCAACAAAATGAAATTCAACACGGAGAAATGTAAGGTACTGCACTTAGGGCGGAAAAACGAAAAGTACAGATATACGATGGGGACACCTGGCTGAATGAGACTACGTGTGAAAGGGATCTAGGAATCCAGGTGGACCACAAGTTGAACATGAGTCAACAGTGCGATGCAGCAGCTAAAAAGGCCAATGCAATTTTAGGCTGCATCAGTAGAAGTATAGTGTCTAGATCAAGAGAAGTAATAGTGCCACTCTATTCTGCTTTGGTCAGGCCTCACCTGGAATACTGTGTCCAGTTCTGGGCACCACAATTCAAAAAGGATGTGGAGAAACTGGAGTGTGTCCAAAGGAGGGCAACTAAAATGGTGAAGGGTCTGGAAACCAAGCCCTATGAGGAACGACTTGGGAGCTGGGGATGTTTAGCCTGGAGAAGAGAAGGCTGAGAGGTGATATGATAGCCGTGTTTAAATATTTGAAGGGATGTCATATCGAGGAGGGAACAAGCTTGTTTTCTGCTGCTCCAGAGACTAAGACCCGAAACAATGGATGCAAGCTGCAAGAAAAGAGATTCCACCTCAACATTAGGAGGAACTTCCTGACAATAAGGGCGGTTCGACAGTGGAACACACTCCCTCGGAGAGTAGTGGAGTCTCCTTCCTTGGATGTCTTTAAGCAGAGGCTGGATGGCCATCTGTCAGGGATGCTTTGATTGGGAGTTCCTGCATGGCAGGGGGTTGGACTGGATGGCCCTTGTGGTCTCTTCCAACTCTATGATTTTATGATTCTATGATTCTATGATTCTATGATCTATATCTACAATTGAAAAATGGAATTGAAAGGTCTTGCTATACATACAACATTTATGGATAGTGATTTGGATCTTGCCCTTGGTGTTCCTGGCAATCATGATGAGAATGCTGTAAATATTAACCTTGAACTCTAAAAACTATTTTATTTTAACATTTACCATTTCCTTAAAATCATATTGTACAGATGTTTAAGAAATTCTAGCGTTATTGCTAAGACCTAAGAAAGATCCTCAGAAACATTGAAAATACATTCTAAGAATTTTTATTTTAAATAAATAAATAAATAAAGCTAAGAAATAGCAACAGCAAAACGTTTAGTTATTGAAATCCTAGAGGTTAAAGCTGTTTAGTTGTTCTTTTCATTGTTAATGATATTGAATTATACAATAGCATAGTTATGGCAGTTAATGATATAATAAAATGTTTGACTTTAACTGGTGAACACAATGAGAGGAGGAATTCTTATAACTGAACCTCTCTGCCTACTTTGCTCCTAGATGGTGCTCAGAAGCTTTGGTTGTATATGCAAGAAGAAAATCATAGCCCAACAAATTAGAAAAAAACACCACCTGTTGGTTTCCAAAGAATGTTGCTAGGAAATTTAAAATACTTAAAATAAGCCTAGTATTCATTTAAGGCCTTTACAGACTGCCAGAAATAATGCAGCTTGAGATCACTTTAACTGACCTGGCTCAATGCTAGGGAATCATGGGAATTGTAGTTTTTTCTGAGCCATTGAGCCTTCTCTGTCAGAGAGCTCTGGTGCCACAATAAACTACAGTTCCCATGATTCCCAAGCACTGAGCCAAGGCAGTTAAAGTGGCTTCAAGTTGCATTATTTCTGGCAGTCTGTAAAGGCCCTTAGTCTTTTACCTGGCATCACATATCATATAGATATTGCAGATATCCAGAGAAAGATATGATGATGCTTACAGTGGAGTGGCAAGACCTGTGACTCTTGGTCTAATCTCATATAGCCTAATTTCAAAAGCCCTGTTATAAATTCAAGTCTTTGCAAGAGTAATGTGTCTCTTCCTCCTAGATAGAAAGGAAAAGATATGAATTAGTCAGAAGGGGAAAAAGTTTACTTATTATTTTTGTCTATGCTCATGCCAATTGCTAGCTTCAGCCCTGTCCACACTGGGCCCCCAGGCACGTGGCTCCTAACAAATTATCCCTAAGACAATGTAGCTCTCAACAGGGAAAAAGTTACCCATTCCTACTGTAGATCTGAGTGTGAAGCTTGCTGCCTGGCTTCAACAGTTTGACCAAGAAGATGTAGATATAGCTATGGTTTTGGGAGCCACATCTATCATAGGTTATAATTTTCATTTGTGGGTAGCACCCCACCCTGACAGTGTACTATTACCTGCCTCTTAGCCAGACTTAGTAGATTTCACCCCCATCTTTCCCAAATTAGTCACAAGACATGAGATTTCTTCCCCTATACTCTCTAAATTCATTGCTAGGTCACAAATTGTTTTTATCTAGTTTTTATCTCATATAAATAGGTCATAAATGAGGTATGCAAAGACATAGTTCATAATGAAGAGTACCTTGAGAAATTACAGTAGTGAAGAGAAAATTACCCAGAACTTTCCACGGCTTACTGGGCTGAAGGAGTCTGAAACCCACCTCTTGTGCTTGAGTCTTGACAATCTCATTGATCCGAGTAAGATAATAGCTGCCCATGGGGGCTGCTCATGGTGATAGACCTTCAGTTGTGTGGGAAATGAAAACAAAGATGGGTTACAACATTGATATATCACTTGAAAATAGGAAGGTCTCATCTGTTTTCACTCCTTTGCTATAGAAAGAAGTGGGGTTGAAAATGGCAGTTGCTAGCTCATGAGAAGGCCAATTGATCTTGATGAATCTGCATCATCCACCTCCATGCACTCACTGACAAGGAAAGATGGGGGGGTTGGAACACTAAATTACTACACTAAAGTACTACACTAAATTACTTTCCACCCTACAGAGAAAGAAAAGAGGGGACACTCTCACCTACCATATTATTTATTTATTTATCTTAGTAATCCTAAAGGAAACTGTGGGCCTTTGCAGACTGCCAGAAATAGTGCACATTAAATTGAGGCACTGCCCTGGCTCAGTGCTAGGGAGTCATGGGAATTGTATTTTTTTCTGGGACATTGAGCCTTCTCTGTCAGAGAGCTCTGGTGCCACAATAAATTACAGTTCCCATGATTCCCTAGCACTGAGCCAGGGCAGTGCCTCAATTTAATGTGCACTATTTCTGGCAGTCTGCAAAGGCCCACAGTCTCTCCCTCTTCTTCCCCTGAAGCGAAAATGTCTTTGCCCCATAACTCCAAAAACGTTGTGAATTTTTTTTCTCCCGTAGTTTTCTGTGGGTTTTTCAGGCTATGTGTCACATTCTGGAAGAATTTATTCCTGACCTTTCACCTGCAAGTGTGGTTGGCATCTTCTAAGTATATTCTAAGTATAAACACCTCTAAATAGTTATGGAAAGAATATTCCCTTTTTCTCATTAACCTGTTTTTGAAGGCTAAACTAGAGTCCTTATGTTGCAACAGTCACATTTTATTCTATAGATTCCAGCCAGAATTTATGCAAACCAAATTTCTCCTATAGATCTAAGTATTACAAATGTATTAAAATAGGATTCTATGTGGCCTTCTGATCTCTTTGAATCAACATGCTTTTCTTGGGTTATTTTGTTGAACTTCTTCGAATGGGTAAAGCCAAGGCTAAACAAAAGCAGACTACAAGTTTTGCTAAGGATGCATTATTGCATATTTGCAGGGTTTTAAAGAACAGTAAAAAAGAAAGAAAGAAAGAAAGAAAGAAAGAAAGAAAGAAAGAAAGAAAGAAAAGAAGGAAAGATACAAAGTGTTGGCAATTTACAGATTGAAAACAGAGTGGAATTTAGATGCAAAATGTCAAGCTGTCTTTCATGGTGAAAGCAGGTGGTGGAAAAATCTGTTACATGTGATGAATTGACAACTCATGCTATTTTGATTTTAGTGTGAATACATTTTAAATAAGTAAGGTGAAGTTTATAATTCATAATTCCATCTGGAAAATCAGGATGCTGTCTGAAATTAGCAAATGAGCAAAATAATTCAACGTGTTATAAGGAATATATTTTGACCTAATTCTTAATATAGACAGGAAAATATGTCAAACTTAATGAAATGGCTCAAAATACTGGAATTCCTTTCAAGTTCCTCAGAGTCAATTAAAAATAATACTCTTTTCAAAACAGAATGATTTTGTTAAAATGTCTAGTCCATGCTTAAATGTTCTGCATAGCAGTGTGCTTCTGAGTAAAACGTACTCATTGAGGTTATTTTTTTAAATGTAGATGTATATCCCTACATTAACTAAAGTGCATTTGTGCATATTGTTTAAATGTATTTTATAAGCATTTGTTTTAAATGTGCAGTTCTTAAGCCACTTTTTTGACCCATGAACCAGATTGCAAGCTCATAAATGTAGAGATCACCAATGAATTGTATTCAAGTCTATGTTGCTTTTCAGCAGGTACAAATAGGAAACATTATAATCAGATGTGAAGTGAGATGAATTTCCCTAACCCATTTTTATCCTACAAGAGTTGAATTGTTTGACTCTTGAATAATTTAATTATTGTTCTTTTTCTTCTAAGCCAGCACATAAGTCAGTGTTAAGCTGATTCAGTGATTGCCTGGGTCATACCACACTATTTTTGTATTTTGTTGAATAAATCTGCTAAAAGTCACACAATCCAAAAAGAAGAACACCATACTGTACCCTGGTTGGGTAAAGTCTATGGACGTTATCACACGGGGGAAATCTGTTGGTTAATCCACACAAATCCCAAACAAAAACTGAATTTGTGCCTCATGATTTCACACAACGTCGCACAGAAACTGGTCAGAAACTGGACAGAAACTGGTATTATCCGAGGTCTTTTTAATTTCGGGAGTTTAGAGGAAATGCATTTGTGAAATTACAGTAATTTCACATTTACTGTAATGTGAAAAGCAAATAAGCACGGACAATTCTCTTTTAAAACCTGGAGGAGGGCCAAGAGGAGGAGGAGGAGGAGGAGCCTCCAGGGAGGGAGAGTCCCGGGCTCCTCCTCAGTGCCATGAAGGGAAGGGAAGGGAAAGGAAGGCAAGGCAAGGCAAGGCAAGGCAAGGCAAGGCAAGGCAAGGCAAGGCAAGGCAAGGCGAGGGAAGTTTGGGACAGAGGAGAAGTTTGGCATTTGGGATGGAGGGGAAAGAACGCTTCCCTCACAGCTGCTGTGGGTGGATGTGGGTGCAAGTGTGGGGTGTGCTTGTGGAGCAACTTGGAAATCCATCTCACCATGATGTTCTGCCCTGCAGGTCCTACAAAGGGGAAAGGATTGGGGGGGGGATGGGAGTTACCTCCAATTTCCCCCTCTCAATCCCTCCCTTGCCTCGGCTTGCCTCGGCTTGCCTTGCCAGCCTCCTCCTCCTCCTCCTCCTCCTCCTCCTCCTCCTCTACCTCCACTCTCTTGAGAGGTCCTAACCCCAACCAAAGGGGGTTAGGACTTGTGCAGGAGGACATGACCCTAAATGTAGGACAGTCTGACATTTCCTCCTGGGAAATGCAGGACCTGCCCTGGAAAAAGGAGGAGTATGGTCATGAAACACACCCATTTCCAGTACATGTACGGGTTCTTTTCACTTGTGTATGAAAGTTAAAAATGTCTTTTTTTCACTTTTAACTTGATTCCATTATTACTGTAATTACGTGTGAAAAGCTTTTGCGCAATTAAGCTCTTTTTTTGCTTTCTTTTCAGGATGCTTCATTTCCACTTTATTATCTCTTTAAAAATGAAACTGCCTCACGTGTGATAATGTCCTAGGAAACAAATTAAAAAAAGAGAAGGCAGGAGACGGTGTTGACTTCATCCAAAGGTTTGTACTAGATCTAATAGAAGCTAAAGTAAAACACCAAGATGAAACAGACTGGTGAGACAATTTGGTACAAATAGATTTGCAGAAGATGGAGAACTCTCAGAAAATCTTTTCCTCTTTTTAAATCCACAACCACAACCCAGCAGATTGTGTGGAATTGAGGAATCATGGTAGATCCTTTTTGGTTATTCTTCAGCTCAAAGCAAATTTCTCAAGCAGTTTTTTTTAGTCCTGTTATACAGTATGGCTGAAGAATGGGGGGCAGGGAATTATTGAAATTGTATATCTTTCCTGCTGAAGATAATATACAGATACAGTAGTAGGACATGCTAAGCTGAAATATACTCCATAGAGAAAAGTCAAGGATCTTCTTTATGCTCTGGCTTTTACCAGTGATACTGAGCCTGAATATGGGGGAAAATATATGAAATTCTGCCTAATGAATCATGTATAATTTAGGAACAAAGACAGATGGAAGGCAGAGGTGACATAATCTTCAAACTTGTAAAACTGAGACTTATTTTCTTTTCCTTTACACTTTATACCAAGATAGAGATTTATTTGCTTGTTTGTAATATGTGAGTGTCATTTGATGTTGTGAAGGCATAAAAGCAATCTAAGGGGCTGAACAGACCGGCATGATATGCCATCTTGGGGATGGTGTGGGGGCGTGGCATTTGGATGATGCATGCCCGGATGCCACACCCAAGCCGGCATCATACCGCCACATGGCAGGCAGCATTGCGGCACTCTGGTGGTACAGCATTTATACGTCACATGCCGCTGGAGCTAAAAAAAAAAAAATGCCATGATGGCAAAGGCACCTTTTTCCTAGCTGAAAATAGAGCAGCTTTCTGCCACTTCTTTTTGAGCTGGGAAACAGCTTGATTGGCGGTGTGGCATGTGATTGCCGTGTCCCCAATCTGGCACTCAAAGGTGTGGTGGCAAGCCACTCCTTCAGGATGTTCTGCTTCACCCCAAGACAACTTAAAACATTTTAAACACAAGAAGCAAACAGAAAATTCCAACAATCAATACAAGAAAAGAAGAGCAATGAGAATAATTACCAGCCAGGAAACACCTGTGTAAACATATGTTTTCAGCAGGTCTTTACAGTTAAAAACCACTTATCTCTCTTGAACAATGCAGAAAGCAGATTTCCAATGGGTATGCATCTCCAGTGCTGAGAAGATTCATTTAAACATTTGTCTAACAGCATTCTATTGGTTGCAGACTAACTGGTTAGTTCATCTACCTTCAGTACTGCTGGCATGAGTTTACATGGCTTTTATGGATTAGCAGTTGTTTTCCAAGATTTCAGACAAAGATCTTTTCCAACCATGCTTGGAAATGTAAGGGACCTGGGAAGTGTGAGAGACCTTGGACCTTCTTTATGCAAAACACATGATCTACTACTGTCTCCATCTCTTTACTTGCTTGATATGCTACTAGTTGCAGAAACATAAGCAACTTTGGGTTCTTAAACCAATCTTACATTAAATCATGTGGTGTTCCTATTCCTTTAGGCAAACAGAACTTCCATTATGTGTATATCCCAGAGGACAGGAAGGGGCACCATATGTACACTATAAGCTAAGGAGCAAAAACCAGATTTAGCTTTGTTGCATACAATCATTTCTCTGCTGCTCCTTCTTCTAGGGATCTAGGATGTACAGGAATGATGATAACATCATATTTCACTGTCAGCATGTCATGTTAAAGTCTAAAGAATAGTTCAAATAACTTGAGAAATATATCAGAGTACAAATACTTTTTGTTTTGCCAAGACTCAGGCAAATGTTAAAGCTAGAGCTCTTTTCTGACATTGACTGGTTCTGGTTGCCTGAAAAAGACAAGGAGAACACATTATTTGGCCTGCCCTTCCAGCTGACAACACGTTCAGCAAAAATAAATTACTCCCCCTTCCCATCCCAACACAGCCCAATGACTCAGAATGGAATAGTTGTTTCTGTCAGTATTTCCATGTGAATATTTGGGCCATTTGCTTCATGTCCTGGAAGAGAAAATATAGGCTTAGCTTCTACAAATGCATATTGGGGGGAAATGGAAGGTACCCATGTGGTCCATTAAAGTGGGGTAATAGTTTGGGTAATATTACCAAAGGGTAATAATTGGGTAATAGCTTTATTAGGGACACCTAAAATGTCAGAAAAAGTCAGCAGCCTCTTCAGTTCTTCAGACCTATTCATCAAGCTAAATATTAAACCAATAGGAGGAGGGAAGAAAGAGAATGAAAGAAAAAGTCTTCAAAATATCCTTAAAATAGAATGTGGGATATGTTACACAGATTTAGTTTGGTTTAGAGAAGTAATTCTTTAATAATTTTGTTTTCAGAGAGCGCAACAAGTAACTTGAGCAGTTTTTTTTTTTACTTTCTGTGAGAAAATCTTTGAAAATTGCAGTTTTCAAAGACTACCAAATCTTATTCTGCATGAAATTCACATAGAAGAAAATCCACAGGACAGTGGTCACCCTGGTATTTTATCTAGAACAGTTTGCTGCTTGGGACAACTATGATCAGACTAAAATGAGTCCTGACAATGTTTCCTTAGAGCATATCAGAAATTACCTGTCCAGCACAAAATTTCCACTCAAGCAATTTTCTCAAAAAGGGATATTAACAATAGGCTAATCTTTTTTTCTTTTTCTTTTCTTTTTTGTATAACCTTTGAACCTTATCATCAAAGAATCACCATCGGGGCCTAAACAAATACTTAAGTTCATTTTTGTGACATCAAGAAAATGAAAAATAGTCATGGACTGATTTTTTTTTTTTTTTTTTTTTTTTTTTTTTTTAGAAATGTGTGTGTATATATATTAAAAAACCCCAAACCCATATGTTTTAAAGTAAGATTTAAGGATTCAAGTAAGACCAAGGCTTACTTCTTGGCCATGGACAAGGCACACTATCTTGGGATGGTAGGAGCCAGAAGGAAAGATATTGGTTTGTTGAAAAGAGTCAAAGGGATGATGCAGATGGCCCGTTTGGGGTGGCAAAGAGCTGCCCTGGGGAGCAGTGGATTGAGGCCGTGGCAACTGCACGCCACAGCCCCAATCCTCCCTTTTGCTTTTAATTCTGGAGGAGAAGAGTCAGGAAAAGCTTTTTGTGTCATATACTGTGTTTGCACTGTGTTTGCAACTGTAATCCAGTTGGACACCACTTTAATTGCTATGGCTCAGTGCTATGGTATGTTGGGAATTGTAGTTTGTTGTGGCACCAGAGCTCTGTGACAGACAAGGCTAAATGGCCCAAAACAGACAGGCCAAAAGGACCACAGTGGGACCACTGTGATGCCATTCATGCTGAGGTTGCAGCAACCATGCATGCCTGGCCTCTATCCAAGCCACCACCACAGTTCTGAAACAGGGTACCAAAAAGGAGTAGATTTTTCCACTCCTATTTGGCCCGGTTCTTTTGGGAAGATACAGCATCAGCACAGTTTCCAGCAGCGTTCAAGGTATGCATCATCTAAACACTATGCCTCAAACACAGCCAGAAATCTCATCATTTGGCTCGTCTGTTTTTGGTCAATGTCTCACAAAACTACAGTTCCCATACTTCTATACCACTGAGACATAGCAGTTAAAGTTATGTCAAACTAGATTATTTCTGCAGTGTGGATGCAGCCTTAGCCTCATGTTAGTATATGTGATTTTAATTATATAATGTATTTTAATTATTCATTGGTTTAATTCAGTTTTAAGGGGTGGGAGGGTTAGGGATTGGGATGTAAGATGTTTTAACTTCTTTGTGTTTTAATTATGCTGTAACCCGCCCTGATTGCCGAGCAGAGGGGCGGGCTAGAAATAATAATAATAATAATTATTATTATTATTATTATTACTCCATTTTTCTTGGATATTTTAGCCATGTGGAGTTCCCTATGACCCCAGCCTGACCCTTGGGAGATGGCAGCCATAATCCCCTAAATGTAAGGTCAGGTAGGCACTGTTGGAATTGCTCAAGACCACTAAGATTTCCTGGACAGGCAGGTTTTAGAGTTGCCCTTGGGAATATCCCATTACACTGGAAAAGATACACAATGGTGTTTGTTTGTCTTGTTCTCACACTTAATGGGACAGTGATCAGATTTGATTACACCCCTTTTCTCTAGCTTCCCTTCCTTGATAGTTTTGAAACCAAATGCATTGTTTAGACTATGCCCAGACTTAGGTAAACAATGGTAAACCCATCAAGCCTTTGTCCACCTATTAATAGGCTCATAGCTAGGAGGCAGAAATTGCCCTTAAAAACCCCTGGATTTTGTCAGACCGTGTGCTACCTTGGAAGTGCATGCTGAATCTCTGTCGGTCTGCGCTCCGAGATAGTTCCTGCAACTCCCCGCTTGCCGGTCGTGTCCTTCCACAGAATCCATCTGCATTTACTGCCAGAAGTCCAGAGGAGTCCCTCGGGCGTGAGTATATCCCTCTTGCCCTGATCTCCCTCTCTGCTTTCCCTTGCTCTTTCCTGCTTATCTTTCTAGTGTGTGTGTGCGTGCCTTTTGTGGATGTTTGCTTATTGTGTTAATAAATATTTTAGATTTTAATTGGAGTTTGGTTCCTCTCAGCGTCATTCCCTGCCCGAACCCTTACGTCTCTGGTATACATTTGGATAGATCCCTGAAGTGAAGTTGGGCACTTCACTCTCACACATTTGAGCTAATTATAAATTCCCCAAAATTAGACTTGTTTCCCAATACTCATCAGTCTTTAAATTGTAAACTATAGATTTCAGCTGTGATCTACAGTTCTTGTATCTTCAGCAGAGTAATTTAAAGCAAAACAAATTAACAAACACAGAGAGAGATAGAAAATCTAGCACTCTGATAATTGGTAATTTATGCACAGTGTTATGCTTTATTCAAATTTTTGCCTATTTAATAAACTATGAGTTTGTACTGTATCTTTAAAAAAAGAAGATGGTAATAATGTTATAATTATCATTGTCAATACTATTGTTGCTGAACAATGGAATTTCAGTAATACCAAAGATAATCTATTCCCCCATGATCACCGTCTGAACAAAATTTTCTCTATAGTCATCTATTAGTTGAAAGTGGTTTAATTTTGCCTTAAGCCTGGTCTTCTAGTGACTCTTTTCCTCTTCAATATTCTGGAGGCTGTTCAAATAGTTTCACCTCAGCATATAAAAGAGCACCCCTTGTGAGCAGCAGCACAAATTGCTCCTCTGACTCTTTGAGGGGCAATTAATAAGTTTGTGAGTCTGTCATTTGATCCCTAAGAATAGTGAGTAATGCAGATAGAGACTAAACACATGGGATAGGAGAGACAAACATGATTTATTTCCCTATCTGTGAGACTAGATGATTAATCTACTCTTCTTTTATTTGTTACTCCCTCCATATCTTTTATCACTCTGTGTTTCTTTACAAGAAAAATCTTGATATTTTAGTCATCACAGAAAATTTCCACTGCCTTCCTACCCTGCCATCTCTAGTGAAATTTATCTACATTAGAACTGTATCTAAAGCTCACCAAATCAACAAAAACTTGAAGCATTAAAATTTGTTTTAGTGGTAACTAAATGATATACAATTATATTTTTCTCTGGATTTTTTCCAAAAATGTGCTAATAATAATAATAATAATAATAATAATAATAATAATTATTATTATTATTATTATTCCGTCCCTCTGCAGCACAATCTGGGTGGCATACAACAAATTAAAAGAACATCACAAGTTAAAACAAATCCAACAATCCCTTCCCTAACCCACCCGCCCCTTAAAATATATATTAACTATTACAAAATTAAAATACAAGATAAAAACAGTATAGTGCTGTCGTACAAATAGCAGCCTGGCAGAGGCAGTTAAAGAGCCGGAATCATTGTCTTCTCCTTATACTTTCTTTTGGGCTGGGATGTTGTTCAGGGAAGGCCTGCCTGAAAAAGATCTGCCTTTACTGCTTTTTTAAAGCAGTCAGGAGTAGTTATGAGATGGATTCTCATCCGGCAGGCCATTCCATAATCTGGGACCAGAGGGAGAGAAGGCCCTCTGGGAGGTCGTCGACAGCCTGGTTTTTATGGGCTGTAACAGGTTCCTCCCAGAGGACCAAAGTGCTCAGGGGGGGGGGGGGGTCATAGGGAAAGAGGCGGCCCCGAAGATAAGTTGGATAAATCTGTTCAAAGTACATCTGTACACATGTACTTTGAAAAATGATGGGTTAAGACGACAAATTATATACCTTGAAAAATTCAGTCACTTTGATATTATGTATAGCAGAGGGATTAAATACCCTAAAAGCACTAGATCTTGGTGTCCCTGGTTTGTACTCGAATGGAAGACTGCTAATGAATACCAAGAGCATTCTTGATATTCAGAAGAAGGAAGTGGTGGAAGTGGCAAATCCACTTCTGAGTATTCCTTGCCTAAGAAAACCCTAATTCATAGGGTCACCATAAATTGACATAGGGCTAGCTACCTGGGTCCTCCAGATTTTTACAATTTAAGTTACAAATGTTCAAAGACATGGTTATGTTAGCCTGTGTTGGTAACATTTTGGTAAAGTGGACTAGAGTCCACAAAAGTGTACACTAGAAATTTCTATTTTTTTCAGTTAGTATCAAAGGTGCTACAGAATTTCTTTGTATCCTTTTGAAGATGTGAATAGCTACTTGCAATTACTTGTAGTTCAATAACTTTCATATACGTTACACTACCATGGTTGTAATAAACAATGACCATAATCATGCATTCATTATTTTAGTCCTATGGATGGATAAATCAGTCTAAGCAACAAATCGGTTTCGGTAATGAACCCATGTCATTTTTGTTCACTCTTAAATCCATTGCATCTGATTTCTATAGTAATCCCTGGATTTTATTTTATTTTATTTTATTTAAAAAAGCAATGTTTTAAAAATTTGTAATAGAGGGGTCCCTCAAGGAATTAGGGACAAGCAGCCACATTTGCTGATGCCAACTGATTTAGGGTTGTAAAAACAAAAGTACAGAATTCCAAAGAGATTTCTCCATACTAGAGACGGGGGCGCAGCAGCAGCGGTGGCGGAAGGCAGCCCCAGAGAGGGGCATGTGGGCCCTGAAGTGCCCGGCTCCCTTCTCCATCCCGGGAGCACCGGCGGCGCTGGGGGCGTGGCCCCGCGACCAGGACAGGCATTAAAAGCCTGCCGGAAGACCAGGCTGCGGGGTCGTGGCAGCGGCGGAAGGCAGCCCCAGAGAGGGGCGTGTGGGCCCTGAAGCGCCCGGCTCCCTTCTCCATCCCGGGAGCATCAGCGGGGCTGGGGGTGTGGCCCCGCAACCAGGACAGGCATTAAAAGCCTGCTGGAAGATCAGGCTGTAGGGGCGCGGCAGCAGCGGCGGCGGAAGGCAGCCCCAGAGAGGGGCATGTGGGCCCTGAAGTGCCCGGCTCCCTTCTCCATCCCGGGAGCAGCGGCGGCGCTGGGGGCGTGGCCCTGTGACCAGGATAGGCATTAAAAGCCTGCCGGAAGACCAGAGTGCGGGGGCATGGCAGCAGCGACGGCGGAAGGCAGCCCCAGAGAGGGGCGTGTGGGCGCTGAAGCGCCCGGCTCCCTTCTCCATCCTGGGAGCACCAGTGGCACTGGGGGTGTGGCCCTGTGACCAGGACAGAAATATCAGGCTGCAGACGCCACCAGTAGAAATAGAGGCCGTGCCTCCGGACCAAACACAGAACTATATATATGAGTTTGTAAAGAACTGGTCCGTGGAGGACTTGATAAGTTGGGTATGATAGAATTGCCTCTGCATTGTCGCCTGGCCCCTAGTAGGGTTAGGGCATTGCTGAGGCAGATATGGACTAGTTGGGCTTGATTGACAATACAATGTAGCTGAGCTATTTTTGCAATATCTTAATGGGCTCAGGTTATGTAGGTTGATATATTTTGGAATTGTATTGAGTAAGACCTATACTTTCTCAATTAGCGCCACCCACTATCACCGGGGTGGGAACTGAAATTGGGGCGACTATTGAAGTAGTGTTGGGGAATGGGAGATATGGCTGGAACAGAGTGGACAAATGTTACAAAAGAAGGCGGGATCGCTGTTTAGTAGCTATCCCGCCTTCTGTCCCCTCTGTTTCCCAGAATGGTTTGGGCAGCAGACCTTCCATTCCACAGAACCTCACTCTGCTCCTTTGTAATACAAGGTCGGTGAAAAATAAGACACATATCATCCAGGACCTTCTCCTGGATGAGGATGCTGACCTGGCTTGTTTTACAGAGACCTGGCTGGGAGAGGAAAGTGCTGCCATCTGGGCACAGGCCCTCCCAGCTGGGTACTCTGTCAGTGAGCAGGTGAGGGAAAGTGGGCGGGGGGGCGGTGTGGCTCTAGTTCATAAGAATACCTTGACTTTGACCAGGATACCTATCCGGAACGTGGCTCACATCGAGTGTATGTACCTCAGCCTGAAGACTAGGGATAGTTTGGGGATTTTGCTAGTCTACCAACCACCCCGTTGTCTAGCAGACTCCCTGACCGAGCTGACATAGCTGGTCTCTGAGCTTTTGTTGGAGTCTCCCAGACTTTTGGTTTTGGGAGACTTCAACATTCCGCTCGAGACCAGTTTAACAGGTGCGGCTCGGGAGTTCATGGATACCATGACAAACATGGGCCTATCCCAACTGGTCAACGGGCCCACACATTGTGCTGGACATACACTCGATGCGGTCTTCAGTACGGAACAGGAATATCCATGGGCGGAGGTTGTAAGTACCTCCGCATTGTCATGGATGGATCATTTCCTGGTCAAGACAGAACTTAGAGCCAACACCTGTCCTAACGGGGGTGGTGAACCTATTAGAATGGTCCGCCCTCGAAGGCTGATGGAGCCAATTGGATTCCAGAAAGCCTTAGAGGGATTAATGGTTGGGAATGCCGGTGACCCTGTCGAGGCTCTGGTTGACACTTGGAACAGTGATCTTAACAGGGCCATCGACACGATCGCTCCCAAGCACCCTTGCCATCCCGCTCCTAATCATAAGCCATGGTTTACACCTGAGCTGAGGAGGATGAAGCAGTATGGACAACAGCTAGAGTGCAAGTGGCGGAAAGCTCGACTCGTATATGACAGGACTCGCCATAGGAACTTTCTTTGTTCCTATCTCTAAACCAAACTAAATCTGCATTGCGTGCAGCGAGGAAAGCATTCTCTTCTGCACGCATTGCGTCTGCAGAGTCACGTCCGGCAGAACTGTTTAAGGTGGTGAGGGAGATGACGCAGGTGCCCCCTGCGCCAAATCCCTTGCTTAACCCGACAATGGCCTGCTGTGACGCATTTAACAACTACTTTGCAGACAAAATCTCTCAGATAAGAGCGGACCTTGAGGCGACTATTGGGACAGAGTCTATAGGCGAGGTGTCCACCGACTCCGCCGATGTAATTTTACTGGATCAGTGGCAATCTGTGAGTACCGAGGACGTGGACAAGCTGCTTGGTAAGGTGATGAAGATGACTTGCCCTCTCGACCCTTGCCCATCTTGGCTGGCCATCCAAGGGGGGGAATGCATTGATGAGATTCCTTACGGATATCATCAATGCATCCTTCAGGGAAGGACGTGTTCCATCATGTTTAAAGGAAGCGGCGGTTAGACCGCTTCTGAAAAAACCTTCCCTGGACCCCCTGGACATGAAGAACTATAGGCGTGTGTCATTGCTGCCATTCTTGAGCAAGGTGATCGAGAGAGCAGTTGCTCTTCAGCTCCAGGCAGTCTTGGATGAAACCGATTATCTAGACCCATTTCAAACCGGCTTCAGGACAGGCTTTGGGGTTGATACTGCCATGGTTGCCTTGACCGACGATCTGCGTCTGGTCATCGACAGGGGTAGCGTGACCCTGTTGGTGCTCTTAGATCTCTCAGCAGCTTTTGATACAATAGATCATGGCATCCTCTTGGACCGCCTGTGGGGGTTAGGTATCGGAGGCACTGCTTTGCAGTGGTTCCGGTCCTTCCTCTTGGGTCGGTCCCAGAGGGTGCTGCTCGGGGACTGTAGCTCCAGCAAGAGGGACCTCACTTGTGGGGTCCCTCAGGGAACTATTTTGTCCCTGATGTTGTTTAACATCTATATGAAGCCGCTGGGTGAGATTATACGGAGTTATGGTGCTGGGTGTTATCAGTACACTGATGACCCCAAATCTATTTCTCCATATCTCGTTCGTCGGTCTCGAATTCCAGTGGCATCTCTTCTCTCAATGAATGTCTTGGGGCGGTAATGGGCTGGATGAGGAAAAACAGATTGAAGCTGAATCTAGACAAGACGGAGGTGCTCACGGTAGTGGCCCCGAAACCAGGAATTGGGTTGCAACCTCCAGTCCTGGATGGGGTCATGCTCTCCTCCAGTGACTGTGTTCGCAGTCTGGGGGTGCTCCTTGACTCGTCGCCCCTGATGACGAATCAGGTTAATGCGACGGTCAGGAGCGCCTGTTATCAGCTTCGGTTGATACGCCAGCTGCGCCCTTTTCTGGAAGTAAGGGATCTCGAGACTGTTGTGCATGCGTTGGTAACCTCACGCCTCGACTTCTGTAATGCACTCTACATGGGGCTACCTTTGTGCCTGGTTCGGAAACTACAACTGGTACAGAACATGGCGGCCAGGCTTGTTGTGGGAACATTTCGGAGGGACCACATCACTCCGGTTCTGAGGTCCCTCCACTGGCTGCCTATTAGTTACCGGACCCAGTACAAGGTGTTGGTTATTACCTTTAAAGCCCTAAATGGCTTGGGTCCAAGCTATCTCAGGGACCGCCTACTCCCATACAATCCTCCCCACGCTCTTCAGTCCTCCGGGAGGAATTTGCTGCAGCCTCAGAAATCGAGGGTTGTGGCTACCTCCCGGAGGGCTTTTTCAGTTGTCGCCCCCAGGCTCTGGAACGGCCTGCCGGACGAGATCCGTCTATTAACATCTTTGGATAGCTTTAAAAAGGCTATTAAGACGGATCTCTTCCGGCAGGCCTTTCCGGACTAGTTACCCCCACCCCGGACATAAATAGCCGCTAATGATGCTCCTACGTGGCCCCATCGGTAGATGGAGGGGATCATTCAGTTAGGCATTAGTTACTCTGTGTAGGATTTTAAAATTTTAATCATGTTGATTTTAAATTTGTTTGATTTAATATTGTTTTAAGGGGGGTGGGGGTTTTTTTCTGTATCATATGTTTTACCTGGATTATGTTTTTCAACTTGTAAGCCGCCTGATTGGGTCCCCATTGGGCGGGGTATAAATAAATTTTATTATTATTATTATTATTATTATTATTATTATTATTATTATTATTGGCATTGTATTGGCAAGAGCAATTTGGTGTAACCAAGCATGAAGT
The DNA here is from genome assembly GCA_026167975.1 of Phrynosoma blainvillii. NCBI lineage: Eukaryota > Metazoa > Chordata > Lepidosauria > Squamata > Phrynosomatidae > Phrynosoma > Phrynosoma blainvillii. Next base: position 246,743,700 of record JANUYF010000003.1, on the reverse strand, counting down.
GGTACATATTGAGCCAAGACAATCCTAATTTTACATACATGCTGGTAAGGTCTGAGATTGTAGTGATTAACTGGGAAAGTAACCTTGAGGTAGATAGCACAGTGAAAATGTCATCTGTGTGTATTGCTGCTGTATTTTAAAAAAGAAAATTCCATGTTTAAGATCATAAGGAAAGGAATCAGAAATAAAATTGCTAATGTGATAGAGCCTTTATATAAATCTGTTGATTTGACTGCATGTGGAATAATAAGTACTGTTTTGGTCACTACATCTCAAAAACATTTCATAGAGCTGAAGAAGATGCAGAAAGGGGCAACTAAAATGATGAAGAGGCTAAGAAATACCCTGTTCTCTAAGGAACGATTAAAACATATTTGACTTTTAAATTTATAAAAAGGAAAGTGGAGGGGTGGCTCAGACAAGTGTCCAACATTATGCATGGTGTGGAGATAATACACAGGAAGAAGGTGCTTTGTGCTAATAGATTCTTAGGACACCCCAGAACATAAATTCAGGACAGAGGTTGAAATTCTGGATCAGAGAGCTATAACAACACACTTCCACTGTCAGCTCCCTTCAAAAACTCATATTTTACATGCTGTATCCTTCACTCCATCCCATATGAACATTTACTGTAAAGTGGAGAGCAACATAGAAGCATCCAGCTATGTTCCTATAGTTAGATGTACAGTGATAAGACACCCTTCATGACCTCCTGGGGTCCCTTCGGATGTTTTGGAGGATTACTTCAGTGCTGTGCATCCTTCTATAGGAACATAGTTGGATGCGAGTCCACTACTCCACTGTTCTCCAACAGAAATTAATGGCTGTACTGGACAGGGTGCAACATTAAAATGTGGGTTTATGAAAAGAGTTTGGTCATTGCACAAGGTTGATAGAGAAGTCTGACCTCACAAGGACTACAAAATTACTTCAGGAGAGATAAGTTGGACTTAAACCTCCATGTATTACTGACAGGATCCAAGCCAAAATTTTCTAATGGTACATACTTAAACTATGACATGTTGTTTTTCAGGGTGTAATAATAGCCACCAGTTAGATGGTTTGAAAAAAATGATTACACAAATTGGTTGAAGGTAGCTGTGATTACCAGTCATGATGTCTTCTGTATCATCTCAGTATCAAATGAAATAGTCATCTCAGTATCAAATGAAAGGAATCATGAGTAGGAAAGTGTTATTGCACTCCTTTCCTACTTGTGGGCTTCCAATAGGCACCTGAGAGAAAATAATGCTGGAATAAATAGCTTTTGATAAGATGCAACAGGACTTTTCTTGTGTGTTTTTTCCCCAAAGAAAACACATACATTTTAAAAAGTGCTTTGATGCCTTTTGTATCAAGAACTGCATCAAAAAATTCAGGAACTGTAAAACCCAATAATTGTGGCTTCATTTAGCTTTTCCCAGAGTGTCTCAACTTTTGGCTCTCTACATTTTTGGACATCAGCTCCCAGTGGCACAAACGAGCTTGGTCAATGGTTAAGTATTCTTGGAATTCTGGTCCTGAATATCTAGAGGGCTGAGTATTAAAAAACAACAATGATTGAACATGATGTATCTTACATCTGAGTAAAGATGCATAGGATCACTGTATATCAGGGGTTGAAATTGTGTACTTCCCAGATGTTGTTGAATTGCATCATCCAGAACCCATAGCCAATGGTGAGGAATAATCGGAGTTGCATTCCAATATCTGGAGAGCTATATTGTTCCAACCTATATTGTAAATCTGAGTAAAGATGCATAAGATTACACTGTATACCAGGAGTGGAAATTGTGTACTTCCCAGATGTTGTTGAATTGCATCTTCCAGAATCCATAGTCAGTGTAGCCAATGGTGAGGAATGATGAGAGTTGAAGTCCAACATCTGGATTGCTATATTGTTCCAACGTATATTGTAAATTCTTTTCCACACATTACTTCTGTAGGTTTAGATTAGGTCAAGTCTGTATTCATATAGTATGAATGTCTCCAGCATTCCTATTTACTGCTTATGCTGTTTCCCATCTAAGTTTAAGTGCACACCTCCATTTTCTGTAACTCTCCCCACTCTTTGCTAGTAAGGCAAAGGAGACTTGTGTAAAGAAAAAGAAACTTAATGTGTTCTTAGAAATCTCACTTCTGGTTGATAAGGGTCAGGGAGTAATTTGATCAAGTCTGGACTAAAATATTCAGAGAGGAAAGTAGTGACACACATGAGTGAAACTGACATGAAACTAAACTGATTGACATATATACCTACAGCACTTGATAGTTTTCACTTGATGAATTTGTTCAGTGATCTGTAGCTTTCATATGTGTGAGCCTCTATCATTGAAACAGATTGTGTTTGAGGTGGTTTTAGGTGACAAGGAAATTCTATTTGTGGCACTTAATCTGGGATGGCTTTCTCACATGTGCCAAGTACTGAACCTATATGTGTGAAACTTACAAAGAGCTTCTCATTCTGAAGCTAAATCAAGATTTTTCTTGAATTCACTGTTACAAGTGGTGGCAGTGTGGAAAATAGCTTAGACAGCATTTTAAATGGTTGCATCAAATTTATGGAGTGTACATGTGTTTATAAAACCTCCACATTCAGTACCCTTGAGTATACATGCTGAAACTAAACAAGAGGGGAATAACATCACCTGACATGGCGTGCTGAGAAGTATCTGAATAGTCACTGTTGGCAATAGTTCTGGCAGCAGGTGTTTCCCTAGATCTGCACTGTCTTCTCTCCCACAGAACAAATAAAAAGGCATGTGTCCCTCTATACTGATGTGTGATTACAGGCTTTGAAGTGACATGTGTGCATTGCTGGCCTCTGCTTCTGGATCAATTAGAGGCAGACTAATGAGGGACTATTTATGCCAGCCATGTTCACATATCTGGACTGTTTGAACTGAGCTATACACCCACCCACTCATCCTTGTTGTTGTTGTTAACTGCCTTCAAGTTGACTTCGATTCATGGCGACCCTGTGGATGAGACATCTCCAAGACCCCCTGTGCTCTGCCTTTCTGCTCAGGTCCTGCAGGTACAAGCTTATGGCATCTTTGATTGATTCTAACCATCTGGTGTGTGGTTTTCCTCTCTTTCTACTGCTTTCCACATTTCTTAGCATATTGTCTTTTCTAATTATTCATTTTTCCTCATGATGTGTCCAAAATATGACAGCTTCAATTTAGCCATCTTAGGGGGAATGCAGACGGGTGGCCCTGGGCCGCCCCCGGAAGCAGAGGATCAAGGCTGAGGCTGCCGGACACCTCGGCCCTGATTCTCCCTTTCACCACCTGTGAAAGGAGCACTAAAATAGCGCTCCTTCCATGAGCTGTGAAAGGGGAGCCGCAAGAGGCGTAGTGCACCTCTTTGGCATCTCTTCCGGCTCAGCATGTCCGGACACTGAACCTGAAGGACGTCATCGGAGTGCCTGTCATGTGGATGGGCCATCACTCCGATGATGTCCTCAAGATGGGGATGGGGGCCCCAGCATCCGGCTGCCCCTCCCCTTCCTGGGATTGAAGACAGCATTTTCACCGTCTGCATCCCCCCTTAGCTTCCAGAAATTGTTCAGGCTGCATCAATTCTAAAACCCATTGTTTGTCTTCTTGGCTGTCCATGGTATTCTAGGTACTTTCTCTAGCTTCACATCTGAAATTATTTGTCTTTCTTCCCATCGGCTTTTTGTACAATGCACATCCATACAGGCTGATGGAGAATACACCCTTGGCAAATCAATATAAGATTAGCTGGGCCAAAAAGAATTTTCTCCTCTTCCCACCTGTGATAAAAATTGAATCCAAATTGTCTGGGAGGGATCTTTTTGACCTCTTTGAGACTTGATACAGGATCTGGTAGCTTGTTGGCTATATATTGTTCTTTAAGTCACAACACTTAGTGCAGTTGAATGGGTAAGATTACATTAGGTATGTTGGTGAGAAGCACTACTAGAAGAGGTCCAAGTTGGTTCCCAAACTAGCCTATTCATGGCTTGTAATGACCCCCTACTCCAGTGGTGGTAAACCCAAGGCATGCGTGCCAGAGGCCCTCTCTGCACAGCCTTCAGTATGAGCATGCAAGCCGTTGCTACAAAGGGAGTGGGGGAACCGTGTCCTTTCTGACTGGCCAAGATTCCCATTCCTTCTTTTGGCTTGGCTTCCTGTTGGCCAGAGGGGACAGGGGATGGAACTTTTGTAAAAAGCCGAGGCATTCCATTGGTGGGAAAGGGGCATGACAGTGAATTTCCAAAACCCAGTGGGTAGGGAGTTTTTTTTTTCCTTTCTCCCATTGGCCATTCTTTTGGCTTCAGCTGCCTTTCACTTCCAGGGTCTTGGAGGAGCCTCACTGTCCTCAGATGCCACTGCTGCTGCTGCTGCTGCTGCTGCTGCCACCACTGCCAAATGAGAAGCTTTCAACTTGGGTATGAATTCAGAGAGCCAGCCATTTTTGCCATTGCCATCATTGGAGGCTGAGAGAGTGTGACTTGCCCAAGGCCACACAGGGGATTTCATGGCTGAGCTGGAAATTGGGCCCTGGTCTCCACTGCAATACACTGGCTCTCTATATTACACATTTGTTGTTCTTGTTATCGTAGTGTCCCTTTTATGCTTTATTATGTTTGTTGTTGTTGTTGTGTGCCTCCAAGTCATTTTCAACTTATGGTGACCTTAAGGAAAATCTATCCTGGAGTTTTCTTGCCAAGATTTGTTCAGAGGGACTTTTTTGCCACTGCCTGCCCTTAAGGCTGAGAGAGTGTGACTTGCCCAAGGCCACCCAGTGGGTTTCATGGCTGACCTCAGGTCCTCCATTTTTTCCTTGGATGTTGTTCCCCCAGAAGTCCCCCCCCCAGCACTGGGTGACACCTGGAATGCCACTCGGTCTCTAAAACGTTCACCATCACTGCCCTACTCCATGGAAGAAGCTGATTGTGCATAGGCACACAAATGGGGGTGAGGAGGTTGGAGAGGAGCCAAAATCTAACCCTTTGTCCACAAGACATCAGTGTCTAACTAGTTCTACTGAAATATCACCACCAAAGATAATTGAAGTTGGGGGTTGGGGGGAAGCCTTCCATTGGCTTCAATGATAACTTTTTGAAGTCTAATCGTAACACAGGCAATTTTAAAATGGAATGCCCCAAAAGCCATTCATAGTGATTTAACCCTTCATTCCTCAGACTGACATTCCAAGATCATCTCCACAACAAGTTATGTTGGCTGGAGGGAGAATCCATTGGTACAAATGGAAGATTCTTTCAAACATAACTGCCATGTAGGTGGGGCAAAAGGGAGAGGAAGCCACACTTTAGTCAGAGTGTCTCTGGGGACTGCTTATGGTTCATGGTTCACTAGCAGACTATTTAACTACTATGAGTCATGACGGGCTCATCTGATGTGACTTGGGGGTGGTGGTTATCTCTTTTTCTTGCATCCCAAGATGACCAGATCAATTCAACTGTTGATACTTTTTTATTTTTATTTTTAATATAATTTTATTAATTAAAAAAGAGTTAACACATAACATATAACAGACAATAAAACATACAATATACATACAAAAGAGCAAGCAAAGCAGAATTAAGAAAGAAAGAAAAAAGAAGAAGAAGAAGAAGAAGAAGAGGAAGAGGAAGAGGAAGGAAAAACAAAGGAGAAAGAAAAAAAGAAAAAAAAGAAGGGGCAAATATAAAATACCCCTATCAACTTCCTGGATCCTACACCAAGTCATAGCTGTCCTTCATATTCAAGTTCTCCTTCCTTCTTAGTTATAGATTAATCTGAGATTTTGTCTGACTATTTACATCAGCATTCCCTTCGCCTATATCTATATACACATAATTATATAAATCTATATATATATAATGCTTTATCCAACATAATTATACATTACTGTCATCCTTTATGTGTAAAACATCATCATAAACAGCATCTTTGCTCAGTCATCTCTCCCATATTTTACTTATCATTTAACATTATTTCTCAATTACTCAACATTACTCAACACATCCTTTGCTTCAGTCTTCTCAGAAAAGGCAAAGGGTGCTCAACCTGAGGATAATAGAGCAGAGGACAGAATAGGAGAATTTCACCATAGAATAAGTAAAGAGATAGTACAGGAATACCTGGTTAATCTAAATGAATATAAGTCTCCAGGACCAGATGAATTACATCCAAGGGTATTAAAAGAACTGGCAAATGTAATATCGGAACCATTGGCAATAATCTTTGAGAACTCCTGGAGTACAGGAGAAGTCCCAGTGGACTGGAGGAGGGCAAACGTTGTCCCCATCTTCAAAAAGGGAAAAAAGAGGATTCCAACAATTATCGTCCAATTAGTCTGACATCAATACCGGGAAAATTCTGGAGTAGATCATTAAACAGAGAGTCTGTGAACACCTGGAAGGTAATTCCATAATCACAAAAAGTCAACATGGGTTTCAGAGAAACAGTCATGCCAGACAAATCTGATCTCTTTTTTTGATAAAATTACCAGCTTGGTAGATGAAGGGAATGCTGTAGATATAGTATATCTTGATTTCAGTAAGGCTTTTGACAAGGTTCCCCATGATATTCTTGCAAACAAGATGGTAAAATGTGGCCTAGACAAAGTAACTGTTACATGGATTTGTAAATGGTTGACTGGCCGAACACAAAGGGTGCTCAACAATGGCTCCTTTTCAACCTGGAAAGAAGTGACCAGTGGGGTACCACAGAGTTCTGTCCTGGGCCCAGTGCTAGTCAACATCTTTATAAATGACTTGGATGATGGTATTGGGGCTATAGTTATCAAATTTGCAAATGACACCAAATTGGGAGGAGTAGCTAATAACCCAGAAGACAGGGTCAAAATTCAAAATGACTTGAACAGACTAGAAAGCTGGGCCAAAGCCAACAAAATGAAATTCAACACGGAGAAATGTAAAGTACTGCACTTAGGGCGGAAAAATGAAAAGCACAGATATACAATGGGGGACATCTGGCTGAACGAGACTACGTGAGAAGGGAATCTAGGAGTCCAGGTGGACCAGAAGTTGAACATGAGTCAACAGTGCGATGCAGCAGCTAAAAAGCCAATGCAATTTTAGGCTGCATCAGTAGAAGTATAGTGTCTAGATCAAGAGAAGTAATAGTGCCACTCTATTCTGCTTTGGCCAGGCCTCACCTGGAATACTGTGTCCAGTTCTGGGAACCACAATTCAAAAAAGATGTGGAGAAACTGGAGCGTGTCCAAAGGAGGACAACTAAAATGGTGAAGGGTCTGGAAACCAAGCCCTATGAGGAACGACTTAGGGAGCTGGGGATGTTTAGCCTGGAGAAGAGAAGGTTAAGAGGTGATATGATAGCCTTGTTTAAATATTTAAAGGGATGTCATATTGAGGAGGGAACAAGCTTGTTTTCTGCTGCCCCAGAAACTAGGACCCGAAACAATGGGTGCAAGCTCCAGGAAAAGAGATTCCACTTCAACATTAGGAGGAACTTCCTGACAGTAAGGGCTGTTCGACAGTGGAACACACTCCCTCAGAGTGTGGTGGAGTCTCCTTCCTTGGAGGTCTTTAAGCAGAGGCTGGATGGCCATCTGTCGGGGATGCTTTGATTGGGAGTTCCTGCATGGCAGGGGGTTGGACTGGATGGCCCTTGTGGTCTCTTCCAACTCTATGATTCTATGATTTTATAATTCTATGATTCTATTATTAATATAATTTAACACCGGCTGCCAAATTTTTCATTCTTATCCCAGTTTTGTTCTCTTAAAATTATTGTTAATTTATCCATTTGCATCAGTTCCAATAATTTCCTTAACCAGTCCTCTTGGTGCGCTATTATTTCATTTTTCCATTTTTGGGCATATACCATTCTTGCCCTAATGATCATATAATACACTAGTTTCCCGTGGTTTGATTCCAAATTTTTGTCCAAAGAAATATTTAATAAATACATTTTAGGGTCCAGACTTACTTTCGTTTCTAAGATTTCCTCCATCATTCTATGAATAGCCAACCAATATTTTTTAGCCTTTTTACAGTTCCACCACAGATGGTACAGGGTCCCTTTTGTTTGTTTACATTTCCAGCATTTATCTGAATGTCCTTTATAGATTTTAGCTAATCTGGCAGGGGTCATGTACCACCTGTGGTGCACCTTAAAGAGATTTTCCTTCACATCAAAACTAGCTGTATACTTTTGGATTTGAGTCCAGACTTTTTCCCATTGTTCTAATCTTATTGCTTGGCTTATATCTTCGGACCACTTCACCATATACTCTTTCACCACCTCTTCCTCTTGGTGAATATCTAGCAGACACTTATAAAACAAAGCATTATTTTTTTTTTGGATTGTCCGATACAATATACTCCTCAAATTCTTTTTTTGTTGTTGTTCTAATTCCTATTGTTTTTACATCTACAAGGTATCTTTCCCTCAATTGACGGTGGAAGGGCCATCCCAAGGTAAATCCTTCTTTGATAAGTTGTTTTAGATTTTTAAATTCCATCTTTCCATCATTAAGTTCAAAATTAATTAAATCCTGATATATTATCCAATTTTCTTGTTTAATTGTTTCTCTGCTATGGAAGGCCTCATGAATTGAGGCCCAAATTGGTATATTAGGGCTATATTCTTTCTTTATATTTGAACCAAACTTTTAGGATAGCTTTCCTTATGAAATGATTCATAAGGTCTTTATGAATCTTATGTTTTTGATAGAAGAGATAGGTGTGTAACCCAAATCTCTGATCTGTCCCTTCTAATGCCAGGATTTTTTTGTCTTTAAGATAAAACCATTTTGACAACCAATTTAAACAATTTGCCTCATAATAAAGTTGCAGGTTAGGAAGAGCCAATCCACCCCTTTCCTTCCTATCTTGTAAGACTTTCAGTCTTACTCTGGGATGCCTGCCTTGCCAAATAAAGTTAGATAAGGCCTTATTCCAGTTCTTAAATGGTTTGTTATTCAGGATAACTGGTAGATTTTGAAACAAAAACATAAATTTGGGAAGAATGCTCATTTTAATAGCTGAAAGTTTCCCTAGCCAAGATAAATTTAGTTTTCCCCAAATTTCCATATCTTTTTTAATTTCTTTAGTCAGCCTCTTGTAATTATTTTTATATAGATCTACATTTTGGCCAGTAATCTCAATACCAAGGTATTTTACTTTTTTCCCGATTTGATATCCTGTTATATCATGCAAATTGTCCTTTTCCTTCTGAGTTACATTTTTAGTTAGAATTATTGTCTTGTCCTTATTAATTTTCAAACCCGACACTCTACTAAATCTTTCCAACTGTTCTACAAGTCTTTTTAAACTATCTTCCATTTCTGAAATTGTTACTAACAGATCATCGGCGTAAGATTTGAGTTTAAATTCAAACCCTTTATGTTTAACTCCCTTTATAGCATGATCGTCTCTTATATTAATATTAAGAATTTCAATTACTATCAAAAAGAGCAGGGGAGATAGGGGGCACCCCTGTCTCGTCCCTTTTTCGATTTGGATATTCTTAGTCTTCTCGCCATTGACACAAATTTGGGCTTCCTGTCAGTTATAAATTGCTCTAATCCAATTAATAAAGCTATTACCTACATTTACTTTTTCCAATACACAGTATAAGAAAGGCCAGCTTACCTTGTCAAAGGCTTTTTCAAAGTCCAGGAAAATCATAACAAGCTTTTTAGCTATTTTCCTTTCATGAAATTCTATTAAATCAAGAACAGATCTAATGTTATCACTAATCTTCCTTGAGGGCAAAAATCCAGTCTGATCCTGATGGATCCAATTAATAAGAATTTTTTTGAGCCTTTCAGACAAGACTGTTGCAAAGATCTTATAGTCATTGTTTAACAAGGAGATAGGTCTGTAATTTCTTATATTCCCTTTATCCTTCCCTTCTTTTGGTATAAGAACTATCTCAGCTTGAGTCCATGACTTTGGCACAGCTGTCTTACCTTCTGCAGTTTCGTTTAGCATTTCACAGAGTGGCAAACTTATTTGACGGGCGTATTTCTTATAAAATTCGGCTGGAAAGCCATCAGGCCCTGGTGATTTGTTTAGTTTTGTAAGTTTGATTGCATCCATTATTTCTTGGATTGTAATTTTTCGGTTTAAATTTAATATTTGATCTTCATTAAATGGTTCTACTTTAGAACTCTCCAGATATTCCCTCATTTCCTCCCCTTCTAATTTCTCGCTTTTGTTGAATAACTGTTCATAAAACTTATATATAACCTCCTTAATTTTATCTTGATCCGTGAATTGTTTGTCATCTACTAAGAAGGTTATTTGTTTTTTCTCCTGTTCTCTTCACATTTGGTAAGCAAGCCACTTCCCTGGGTTATTTGCACCCTCAATTTTTTTCTGTTTCATAAAATTAACTTTTTTTTAAAGTTCTTCCATTAGTAACAAAGATATTTGTTGTTGTATTGCTTTATGTTCAGTTAATAATTTTTTTTTTATTATTTGGGATTTTTTTCAACCCCTTTTCCTTATCTCTCAACTTTGATTGTAATACCTCTAATTTTTGTAAACATTTTTTCTTTAACTCAGAAGATTTCTTCATCAATATTCCCCGAATTACAACTTTCGCTGCATTCCAAACAAACTCATAACTAATATTTTTGTTTAGATTTTCTTTAAAATAATTTTCAATTGCCACTTGGGTATCCTTGGCTACCTCCTCTTTTTCTAATATTTCTGTTCTCAATTTCCAAGTAAATTGTTTTGTTCCTAATCCTATACTGACCCAGACTGGACTATGGTCAGATAAGATCCTAGGTCTTATTTCTATTTTCAACACCTTAGGTCAGGGGTAGGCAACCTTTCCCCTTTAAGGGCCAAGGGACTTCAGCTCCCAGAAGCCTCAGCCATGTTGGCCAATAGTTCCATGTTGGCCAATAGCTCCTGGAATTCTGGGAGCTGAAGTCCCTCGGCCCTTAAAGGGTAAAGGTTGCCTACCCCTGCCTTAGGTAGTATATTATCTGAGGCTAATACCATATCAAGCCTGGCCCATGATTGGTGGCTATCAGAGAAAAAGGTAAAGTCCTTTTTACCGCCACACTTTTCCCTCCAAATATCTCTGACACCTAATCTTTCAATAAATTCAAAAAACTCCTTCAGGAGTTTGCCCTGATTAGATTTAATTTTCCTTTGAGATTTTCTATCGTAAGCTGGGTCAATGACCCCATTCCAGTCACCCATAGCAATACAGGCATCAAATGAAAAATCTTCAACTTTATTTAACAGGTGTTTAAAAAATTTCCCCTTACTTTCATGTGGACCATATACTCCTAAAATCAAAACATTCATCCCCATCATGTTAACTTGTGCGGCCACAAATTGTCCATTTGGGTCATTCAATGTCCCTGTCACATCATATTTTAAATTTACATATAAAGCTACTCCCCTTTTTTTTCATTTGTGGTAGAGACAATTAATTTCCCATCTTAGGTTTTTCTAATAGTTTTACATCATCCTTTTTAATCCTTATTTCTTGTAGGCAGAGGATATAACAGTTTAGTTTATTCAAATAATGGAAGACTTTTCCTCTCTTGTCAGATCCATTTAGACCCTTTATATTCCATGTTAGAATATTTAAGCAGTTCATTTTTGAGCTCCACCAGAATCTGACTCTGCCTCACTTAGATCTGAGTTAGGTTCTCCTTCTGATTATAATTCCTCTTTTAGTCTTAATTTATCTATACTAGCTACTATAAGTGATTCCTTCTCTTCTATATCTAGTTGTGTCAAGTCTTTAGGTTCTTCCCCAACTGGGTGAGTGAGTTGTTCCTGTTCTAATAAACCTTTTCCATCTATATTCTGAGGGTCTGTTTCTTGTCTTGGTTTTTTTTTTTTTTGTTGTTGTTGTTTTTTTTTTTTTGCTTTTGACTAGTATTCCAGTTGTTATTTCCCTTTCTATGTTCTCTTCTAAGATATTTGTGAAACTCTCTCAGGTCATCCAATGATCTCACTTCAATCTTTTTCTTTTGGTACCAAATTAAGAGGCCTTTAGGGAGTTTCCATCTATAATTTATATTCTTTTCTCTTAACTCAGTTGTGAGAAAGTTATAATCTTTTCTCCTTCTGATTATTTCTGGTGGCAAATCTTTAAATAACTGAACCTCCTTATCTTCATATTTAATCGGGTTTCTTTTATGACTAAACCAGAGGGTATCTCTTACATGTTTCTTCACAAAAAGTATGATGACATCCCTTTGATATTTGTTCTTTTTTGCAGCATAAGAGTTCACTCGGAATAAGTTATCTACCTCCATTTCACATAAGGTAGATTCTTTCCCCAGATATATACTTAACATATTAATTACTTTTTGCCAAGTATCTTCCTTCTCTTCCTCCAGAATCCCTCTGATTTTTAAGGATTTTTCCCTAATTCTGACTTCTTTCATGACATTAACCCCTATCAGTTCTTTTTGTTTCTGACTAATTTCTTTCAAATTACCTTCCAAGTTCTCATTTTCCCCCTATAATTTCCATTTTATTTTGAATTTTGTTCATCTCTGTTGACATCCTGTCAATTGCCCCACTCACTACTGTGAGATCCACCCTCAATTCATTTTTAATCTCAATCTTAAGCTCAACCATTTGGGACCTTAAATCCTGTATTTCTTTACTCAAATCCATACGGATTTTCCTTAGTTCTTCCATAAGGGCCATATTTCCTTCAACTCCTTTTGTTTGATCCACAGAAGGCCTGCGGCTATTTTGAGATTGAGCCTGGGCTTGAGTCTGCGCTCTGGTTTTAGCTGCCATCTAATATATACTCTTATAAGGGGGGTAATCAATAGACTTCCCTAGTATCAATCAACAATAATAACACCCCCCAAAACCCAATAATTGCTATAATCCAAAATATCTAAATCACCAGTCCTATATCCTATATCTATACCCAGTTCAGCGCTAAGCATATCCAGTAACCCATTCTGATAATTAATCCCTATATTCCGATTGTCACTATTATTTCATTATAAAGACATTCGATCTTTAATACAAGGCTCTTCTCAGATGCTGTGGGCCGTATCCTTGGGAGCTCCACTGTCTTCAGCCTGTGGCTCTGCTTAAGTAACTAGAGCAATAAGTCACTATGATCTTCCTCCGCAAAAATAATGAGCCTTCAGCGTATTACTTAAATGTCATTTCCACTTTGAACATCAAAGAGCGAGTCTTCCCACTATCTTTCCATTGTCTTTCCACTATTATGTTCAGAAGCATATCCAATCAAAAAAACCCATTAGGGGCCTTAGACATATCTCCCGTCTCCAGACTTGCGGCTCTGGATTATCTTTCCCAGCATCCAGGCATCTATTACAAACATCCAGTTCTAGGTTAGTCACTATTCCCTTCCGGCTTGACCGACTGCAGTTCCCACAATGCTCTGCTCAACTTCTGAGTAGTGTCCTACCCACGAGTTGTGTGATGTCCCGCTTTGTTTCCAATGGGCTTCCTCAACAGCAATTAAGGTAAACTCAAGCTACTTTACCACAGCTGTGCTTAATGTACCTAGCACCAAGATTTAATATTCTCTTCACTCTAATAGCAATATCACAAAAAAAGTCTTTTCTCTTAAGAAAAAAAAATGGGAAAGCTAAAGTCCTCAAACTTACTAAGCTAATAATTTCAGACACTGACTCATTCAGGTGTTAGTGGAGGGATTTATCCAGCAGCAAAAGTTCCTACTTCTTGCTTCTTATCACAAAAGAAAGGATTGCAAAAAAAAAAAAAAAAAAAAAACCTTGGCCAGGAGTCCAACTTTACTGACCAAAGTCAAAAAATAACGTCCTTATATTACTCACAAGCAATTAAAAAGTTGGAAGCATCCCTAGTCCTCTTGCGAGGAAAGTCATAGACAAAAGAGGTTCTTCCCCAGTTATACTCCGCGTCTCTTCTTCCTCCGTTCACTTCACCACCGCCTAAAAATACCCAGGACGGTGGGCTTGGGGGTTTCCTTCCGAATCCCCCTTACCAGGGGGATATTCTGCCTGCAATTTAGGGTTCTGGCAGCCTTTTTCGTCTTCGACTAGACGGTTCTCTACGGACAAGGTCCGAAACATGTCTCGCCGGTCCGCCGTACCAACCGGAAGAACTGTTGATACTTTTTTTAAAAAGCAATGTTAACTTGCTACAAATTCTTTGTTAATCAACATAGACATGGCCCTCAGCTGTAAAACAACAACAACAACAACAACACTATATTACATTCATTCAACGGAAAAACAACAACAATAGTGATGTAAATGGGGAAAATGTTTTCAGAACATTATGAGGTGGAAGATGGTTAAGATGCTGGGCAAAATAAATGGATGATAGCATATACCAAGTAATTGTCTGTTTACTATTTAATTCTTTTTCATGTCCAGATACACATCATCTAGGCCAGGGGTAGGCAACCTTTCCCCTTTAAGGGCCGAGGGACTTCAGCTCCCAGAAGCCTCAGCCATGTTGGCCAATAGTCCCATGTTGGCCAATAGCTCCTGGGATTCTGGGAGCTGAAGTCCCTCGGCCCTTAAAGGGGAAAGGTTGCCTACCCCTAATCTAGGCACATAGCATGTGTAAATTAAGTACTGTAATGTATAAAATTTATGTCACTAAATGCACTTGCCCACTACCATCATGACTATTACAGCTGCAAATTCATCAAAATATATTGGGCTTTAAAAAGTTACCTACTAATTAGTATCAAATGGTTAATAATTTAAATCTTTGAGTCAAATGGGGAATCAAGTAATGAAATTAAAAAGCCTAGCGACAACTCTGTTAAGTAAACTGTGTGACAGAAATAACAGAATATTAAATCTAATTGTCCTATTTCAGGGGTAGGCAACCTTTCCCCTTTAAGGGCCGAGGGATTTCAGCTCCCAGAATCCCAGGAGCTATTGGCCAATATGGGACTATTGGCCAACATGGCTGAGGCTTCTGGGAGCTGAAGTCCCTCGGCCTTTAAAGGGGAAAGGTTGCCTACCCCTGTCCTATTTGTAGGGTTGGAAAGGTACACTTTAAAATAGTGCTTTAAATAAGTGCTTCCAGCCAGTGGTGCTGCTTAAAACTAAAGGCTCAAATGTAGATGCAAATATACTATCAGAAAAACAGAGTGCCAGGGCTGCCAAGAAGATACACACACACACACACACACCTTTTGACAGTATATTACTGCTGTTTGTGTTTCATCTGAGCAGCTGTATTGGCTGATTTAACAGAAAAATAGCCTTACTCTTCATTCCCCAATCTCTTATGAACAAAATTACCAGGCATGGAGGGGTACAAGTCATTACACCACCACCCCTCTCATAAATGAGTTTGGATTTTTGCCCTTGTTGGCCTTGTTACATTTTCCAAAGAAGCAACACCTGGTGATGGCTGGTGGCTTCAATGTCAGTGGAGTGGTGAACCCTGGGTTTAGTCTAGACTTTACTGAGCTGGCTAAAATCTTGAACACAGTCCATAACATAGACCCAGCCCCTTGAATGTTTAATGTTCAGGCAAAAATCTGGAGTGAATTCATGAGATGACACATTGACATAAAAGCTATCAGCCAACACTTTTGGATATTGACTTCCAGATAAGACTTCATGAGGGAAGGAAAATGATTTATAAATGTCTGTACATATGTTGTAATTTTACATTGTTTATAACTTTTAAAACTGATTTTAATTGTCTTAAAACATCAAAAAGTTGAATGTGCTTTTAGTTTATTTAAATATTTTCCTACTGTTTTATATTATTGATTAAACTGATTTTAATGTATGCACCTGAGATGATATGATACAGGGCAGAAGACAGACAGACTGCTGGTCACAGCCTCTCTCACAGTGCTATTATTGGGGTGAGGGTGAGGGTGGGGAGATGGTAATATGTCTACATAGGAGCAGATGTCTTGCTTCCGTGGCTTTTGTGGGTGTGTCCTGGGTCCAGTGGCAGCTTTCCATATAAGCCCTGCATTCAGGTCACAACACTTAAAGCCTTTGCAGACTGCCAGAAATAGTGCACATTAAATTGAGGCACTGCCCTGGCTCAGTGCTAGGGAATCATGGGAAATGTAATTTATTGTGGCACCAGAGCTCTCTGACAGAGAAGGCTCAATGTCTCAGAAAAAAAATACAATTCCCATGACTCCTTAGCACTGAGCCAGGGCAGTGCCTCAATTTAATGTGCACTATTTCTGGCAGTCTGCAAAGGCCCATAGGGGGCATGCAGACCAGGGCGTCGGGGACGCCCTGGTCCGGAACACCGCGGGACCGCGGCAGCCGGACCGCAGCGCTCCTGAGGCGACCCTAAAAGGAGCGGCAAATTGCCGCTCCTTTTACAAGACAGGGAAAGTGTGCCCTAAACGCGTAGGGCACACTTTCCCTGACTTATCCTCTGCAGCGCGTCCGGTCGCTGCGGAGGGAGGTCATCCCCGGAGCGCCGTCCGTCCGGAGGGCCGGAAGCTCCGAGGACAACCTCAGGAAGAGGAAGGGATGCCGAGCGTGCGGCTGCCCCTCCTCTTCCGGGTCTCGGAGATGGCCCTATTAGCCGTCTGCCGAGGCCCTTAGTGAGTCTTTTTGTTCTCAACCACAGGGAATACTCCTATAAGCGTGTACCTGTATGTATGGCTAGATTGCAGTCTTTCATCTCAGAAGCAGATTTTTCTACTGGTGTGATGGCTTCTGGTGGTGTCAATATCAAAAATTATTGAAGATCCACTGGATATTTGCACAAGGACAGCTCAACAGAACTCCCAGGGAAGAAATATGTGGATTTTTGTGCATGATGGCATAACATTAAAATCAGTTAAGGTTTTGATCTTGCCCCAAAAGCAAATGATTTAATATTTAGATATTAGGAAATGTCCTTCCTTGATTGCTTTGCATTATTTTGGACTCTACCTTCCCCAAGCTACCAAATATATTCTCACCTATTCCTTTTTCTAATATATATATATATATATATATATATATACACATATATAGTTAATTTTTGGCAGTTGGCATGTCTTCAGTACTTCCTAATGGATTAGTACAAACTAATCTGCTAGACTTTTATATAAATATAAAAGGTAAGAATCCGTATTTTAATTAAACTAAGGGTCAGGATTTCTTGTTTCTATTTTGCTTTGACTTATACCTCCAACTTATCCAAAAACAGCATTATATAAATAAATCTATGGCTTAAATCCAATTGTTAGTTCCAAGTAGAGTGTGTGAATGTGCCTTCAAGTCACCTTATGGTGACTCCATGAATTTTATAGGTAGATGCATTAAATCATGGAACTTAGATAAATGTTGGCTTACCAAATTTTGACTGATACAATAGATTTATTCTAACTGGAGAGTTACATTTAGCCCTATCTTATTTCTACTGATCATAGCACAGCCAGCATATAAACTAAAGAGTGTTTAAAAATTAAAAAAATAAAACAAAAAACAAAAACATAGATTTTTAAAATATTGGCTGATTTAAAGATTCAAAATTCAGAAGGCAACCCTCTGCTTAGCCAGCAACAGAGCCGATAATTCTTTCCCAGCCTTCCAACTCAGTGTTTCTTTGATAGGTGGTCTTACACATATAGTGAAGAGGGTGGTCCCAACTGTAAATAGAAAGCATAATTTTATTAATTGTTTTATTTTCAAATGTGTGTGTATACACACACACACACACACACACACACACAGTATGACTGCATTCATGGAGCCCTCAGTGTGCCTAATAGTATGCTATAAACAGCAATAAAAATATACATTTTAAAGTAATGTCAATTTAAAGTACATAGACAAAGAGCATACATTGTTTTTGTTTGTTTCACTCTCTTGTTTTTCCTTTATGAGACTGACTAAACATAGGCAAACACAAACACATTCAAGAAAATTCCCCTGAAATTCTTCCTGTCAGATTTTTAAGGCTGGTTATTTTGGAAAATTTGGAAGCTCATTTAATATTACATTAGTATACTTAGCAGAGATTCCTTGTTATATCATAACACACCAAGTTCCAAGTATAATCTAGCTGGTATAGCATGCATTGAAGACATTGCCCCCATTTTCATAGGCAGTAAAACCATATTTTGTCTACAGCACTTTTCACTCCATTTTGGGCTTTATTTTCCATAGGAAAAACAGAGGGGGGGGGGAGAATTAAAGTATTTGTTCCTATTACTCCTTGCCATCAATACATTCCTATTGCTTTTTACAGTGTTATTTAATACCATGTTGTATTAAATACTTTTTCCTGTTTCTCCCTTGTTTGTACAAAAAGAAAAGAAAAATGTTTTAGAACTAATACAAATTCACTGAAAATTGTCTTTTACAATGCCTACAAATGCCCTCAAGAATTTGTTTTAAAGGTAACTAGAAAATACTAATCTCTCTCTTTCTCTCTCTCTTTCTCTCTCTTTCTCTCTCTCTCTCTTTCTCTCTCTCTCTCTTTCACTCTCACTCTCTCACACACACACAGACACACTCGGCTTTCATGTTTCTATACTTAAAGAGAAGGCAGGCAGGCAGGAAGGCAGGTGAGAAGGAAGGAAGGAAGGAAGGAAGGAAGGAAGGTGTCATGAAATAGACAGCAGCACCTTTAGACAACCAACCAGTCAGTTTAATTAAAGAATTAGCAGAACTTTATTGGAAGATCCATAGGTCAGTCATGCCTATCAGACGTTTTAGCTGAGACTGAAAAAATTCCCCCCCTACAGCTATTGAAAAGAATGTGCAAAAAGCCCACGCTCTCAACCCCTCCTTCCTTTTCCAAAACATCTCTTTCGTTCCCAGCTAGCCGAGCCAGCCACCCAAGGTCACTTGATAAAGCACCTGCACTCTAACATTACTAACCCATCTTCCCATCATCCCCACACTATACTACAAGTCTGATAGAATACTAACAGGATTCTAACAGAAGGAAGGAAGGAAGGAAGGAAGGAAGGAAGGAAGGAAGGAAGGAAGGAAGGAAATATCACCTGTATTATTCTTGCCTTGTGACTCTCCTGGAATTTTTTTAATTGGTTCCTTCCTTCCTTCCTTCCTTCCTTCCTTCCTTCCTTCCTTCCTTCCTTCCTTCCTTTCTTTCAGTGCCCACGTGTTGGTAAGGTGCCCTGAGTGGCAGAAGAGTAGCTTTCATTTGCTTTGAAAACATTATACAGCATAATAGGCATACTTGTGCAGTTAACACCCACTTTCCCATCATTACAATTATTGCCTGAGTAATATTGGTAAATTCAGCATTCTTCAACGGAATGCTGTCCAGATGGGTTGGACTATGGCTGTCATCACCCTCTTCCAGCATTATCGATGGATGTGCTGACGGGGATGATGGAAATTACAGTCAGGCCTCTCTTGCAGGTAACACATTGGAGAAGCTTAGGCTAACATCTAGAAGGGGTTAGTGACCAACAGACTATGCTAAGAGTTTCAGGCGATAGCTACTGCTTTTCCATGATTGCACTTTTATGCTTCTGCTATGATATCTACCACCATATCTGCTCTGTACATTGGATATTGTTTCCCAAATAATAAAGCTGTTTATTTTTCTGAGAATTATGATCCACATGCTGATTCAATTGGTAATTAATATTAGGAACTCATTATTCACCATAAGGTACCTGCCAAGAATCCTTATAATATTTTCTCCAAGTCCTAACAGTAGAATTTTAGCCCCAGAGCCTTTTCTCATACAAGTGATAAACACAACACACACACACATTAGGCAACATACCTTTTATACTAATCAGTACACAAGTGTCAACACAAATTGGAATCAAGTAGTTATTACAAAATGAGCAGAAAATAAGACAGTAATGGAACTAGCATAAATTCAGTTGAGTCAAATGGTGATTGATGAGATCATCACTCCAGAACAGTTTGCAAATGCAATGGAAACAGGTTGTTTTATGGAAGTGCAAACAACCATTTTTTACGGTTGATGTGGGATTGTGACAGTTGTTACTATGGCAACTTGCTGTTCGGCAGCATGCTTCATCACCATCATATATATATATATATATATATATATATATGCAGGAACTCAGTGCTGGAAAAGGAAGAAGTTGGAGTATGAACATAAGCTTGACTCAATTAATTTCACATAGAAACTGATATTAAAATGCTTGACCCTTTAAGGTGAAATTCAAACACATTTATGTGCTTTTACCCACTTGACACTGGGAACTGAAGTTATGCTCTTCAAAAAGCTGCTTTGTCATCTGATTTGGTGCTTTGCATGATCTGAGCCACATTGTAATCTTTCAGTGTCCACATGGTGGTTGTTTTGACCTTGATAGATCTGAAGAATTGGTAGGAGCAACAATAACAACAACAACACTAAGCATAAATTACAATCAGCCCTCCACATTTACAGCTTTAACTTTTGTGGATTTGATTATCTGTGGATTTGATTAATATGTTTTCTCTAAGAATCTCTAGGTCCTCCAGCACAACTCTGCTGGAAATTTACAATAGAGGGCCTTTCACTGGGGTTAAGGGCAAAGGACCCCCATGAAAGTGGAAAAAACCCACATATAAAAAAACACTATGTTTTTCACCTAAGAGGACATCTCTCTAAGAACCTCTAGGTCCTTCAGTGCAACTCTATGGTCAACATCTATCAGAGATTGACTACAGAATCATGCTGGAGGACCTACAAATGCCTAGAGAAGTGTTTTCTTCAGTAATCTCTAAGCCTTTGCAGACTGCAAACTCTGGGCTTTTGCAGACTGCTAGAAATAGTGCAACTTGAATCCACTTTAACTGCCCGGGCTCAGTGCTAGGGAATCAGGGAATTGTATTTTTTCTGAGACATTGAGCCTCCTTTGTCAGAGAGCTCTGGTGCCACAATAAACTACAGTTCCCATGATTCCTTAGCACTGAACCAGGGCAATTAAAGTGAACTCAATTTGCACTATTTCTGGCAGTCTGCAAAGGCCCAGAGTTGTGCTGCAGGACTTAGAGATTACGAAAGAAAACACTTCTCTAGGCATTTGTAGGTCCTCCAGCATGATTCTGTAGTCAATCTCTGATAGATGTTGACCATAGAGTTGCACTGAAGGACTTAGAGATTCTTAGAGAGGTGTCCTTTCAGGTGAAAAACATAGTGTTTTTTTATATGTGGGTTTTCCCCCACTTTCATGGGGGTCCTTTGCCCCTACCCCCAGTGAATGTGGAGGGCCCACTGTAGTTATAACCCTTTCTGACTACTAGTCTGTGAAAGCATGCATCTTTCTTTCCCACCTGGCACCCCACAAACATTTTAAACTACAAATACCATCAACGCTAGGTGACATGACCACATGTGAGAATTCATGGGAGCTGAAATTCAAAACACTTGAAGGGCACCAAGGTGGGAAGGCTGGCATGTAATATGGGTAAAAGCAAGCAGCTAATTCTAATTAAGTTACTAATTTTACTAGGGTTTATCAATAGAAAGGATGCAAAGGAGTTGATATGCATCATGAGAGAAGATGAGCATAAAGTTACTTGTAATCAATAGCCTGACCGGAAACATGTATACTCAGAAGTAACTCCCATTGTCCTAAGCGTATTCCCAAGTATGTGCATATAACATTAATGCAGGCCCAATTTCATTGAAATCAATATTGTTGTGCATATGATTACAGAATTAATACTGGCATGTGCCAAATATTCATGTATTTATTTCTTTTATTTCAGAATTCATTTAGGCCATTGAATAGCTAGTGGTTTCTGGTTTCTGGAGATCATATATGATGATGAAACAATAAATAAAAAGTCCATAACAAAATTGTGATAAAAACAAGCAGCAAGCTTTAAAGCACTGCAACACGTAGAGTTAAAAAAAAAAAAAGAACAAACAAAATTGAAGAGTGCAATAAAAGCATTTATCAAAATGCCTAGGACAGGCCTACACAACAGACAGGGCCCGCATGTGGCCCATCAAAAGATTTTGGGTGGCCCACAAAGATATGGAACAACTTCAAGGCTCCTCTGCTGCCCAGCTTTCTCCCAAGGAGAAGGCCAGGCAGAGGAGGACAGGCAAACACTTATCCTGCAAGCCTCCTCCTCCATATTGCTTTCTCCTGAGGAAAAGGCTGGTGGCAGTGGTGGAGGAGGAAGATTGGCGAAAACTCATGCTGCAAGGCTCCTCCACTGCTTGGCTTTTTCCTGAGGCAAAAGTTGGGTGTAGGAGGAAGATGGGCAAATGCTCACCCTGCAAGGCACCTCCTCTGCCTACCTTTCTCCTGAGGGCAGTGGAGGAGGAAGAGGGGTAAACAATCACCCCACATGGCTCCTCTGTTGCTTGGCGTTCTCCTGAGGAAAAGTCCAGATGGAGGAGGAGAAGGATGGGCAAGGCTCCTCTGCCACTCAGCTTTGTCCTGAGGAGATGGTCAGGCAGAGGAGGAGGAGGACAGGATTAATATTAATATTAATTATTATTATTAATTAATTATTAATTAATAATTAATATTTAGTTAAAACCTATTTGCAGCCTGAAGAAGCTTAGCCTATTTTAATTTTGACCCCTTCCTTCTGCCAAGTTGTGTAGGTCTGCTCTAGGAGAACAAAAAGGTATTCATCTGGTGCCCAAGAAGACATTTACTGGGTGAGTATTTTGGGGGACAGCATTCCATACATAAAGGACCACCAAGGCATTATCTCTATGAGGGAATATGGAGGACAGCCTCACACCATGACATTAAGATACAGTTACCTAGATAAACGAGGAAACAGTCCTTCTGGTAACCTGGTCCCAACCCAATTTAGGCACCAGAATTCCATGGTCCAAGAAAAGGGGCACCACATTTGACCTTTTCAGAATGAGTTGCGTTCTTGATCAGACTACAGGCTGCTCTTGATTTGGTCCTTTAAAGAATAAAAGCAGCTATATTAACTGATCTGAATAATGGATCAGCAGCTACCACAGATTGTAAACTACTAGCATAATGTGATCATATTCAGCCATATGTTGTCATTAAGGCCCCCTCTCACCCAGTCAGTAGTGTCACCATCCTAATTTAGGAGTGAAACAGATGGGCAAAATAAGCAGGTTTCAGGCTGGCTTCAAGACAGGTTGTTTAGATGAAGCACACTTTGAAGCTGGCTGGAAAGCACCCTATTGCCATCTTATGGGGAGAAAAGCTGCTTCAAAAAGAAGCTGTTTTTTTTCTAGCAGGCTTACAATTGCTAATTCTCCACATTGTTCTCTCATATATTTGATGACAAATTCCCAATCTTTATAAAAATTCTTCAATGTATCATCCTTCAATAATTCAGTTAATTTATCTGCTTCCATTATATCATATAATGTCTACATCCAGTCTTCTTTCGTAGGTATATATTTTTTTCAATTTTGGCCATATGCAATTCGAGCCATAGTGAGTAAATAAAATAAAACTTTCCCATGTTTTTTCCCCAAAATTATCCTCTAATATTCCTAATAAAAAGATTTTGGGTTTCATTTCTATTTTTATCTCTAGCATCTCATTGATTATTTTTCTAATCATTTTCCAATATTTAATAGCCTTTTTGCATTTCCACCAGCAGTGAAAAAGAGTTCCAGGTGATTCCTTACATTTCCAACATTCATTATTAACCTTTTTATAGATTTTAGCTATCTTTTTTGGGGATAGGTATCATCTATAAAACATTTTGTACCAATTTTCTCTTAATCCTTGTTTCAGTCCTTTCTTCCAGATTCTTTCCCACTGATTAAATTGTATTGGATAACCTATATCCTTAGCTCACTTTATCATTACATCTTTAACCACCTCTTCCTCTGTTTGCATTTGTAAAAAATTTTTATACAATGACCCTATTACTTTCTTATTCTTTCCAATCAGGATTCCTTCTAATTCAATTTTTCTTTCTGGTATACCTTGATTTTTAATATCTAATATAGCCTTCTCATAGATCTGCCTATATTGGAACCATCCAAGCTTATACCCTTTGCTCTCCACAATTTCTCGCTCAACTATTTTAACTTCCCCTCCTTGTTTATCTATTAAATCCTTATATGTAACCCATCTGTCATCTCTGTCCATTTCTTTCCTATAAAACACCTCTTGTGGGGATAGCCACATGGGTATTTTATCCATAATCCTGTTTTTATATTTTTTCCAAATTTTCAAAAGAGGTTTTTTTATAATATGATTATTAAAAGCCTGATTCATCTTTTTCTTATCATATGCTAGATAAGCATGCAGACCAAATTTTATTCCTTCTCCTAATTCCAAGTCTTTTGTTTTCTAATTTTAACCCATCTTTAACCCAATCCAGACCACAAGCTTCAAAATATATCCTTAGATCTGGCAGTGCCAATCCACCCCTTTCTTGGGCATCCTGGAGCACCTTAAATCTAATCCTCAGGTTTTTTCCCCTGCCAAATGAACTTTGAAATGTCTCTATGGCAATTCACAAATGGTTCTTTACTGTTAATAATAGGTAACATTTCAAACATGAATAATATTTTGGGTAAAACTGACATTTTAATTAGTAATATTCTTCCTGATAAAGAGAGTTTTAACCTGTTCCAGTTCATCAGGTCCTTTCTAATCTCTTTCCACAGACTAACATAATTATTTTCAAATAACTCATTTGACTTTTTTGTAATCTGAGTTCCTAGGTATCTTACCTTTTTATTTATTTCCATTCCTGTTTTCTCCATTAATTTTCCTTCTTCTTTTGGATCTATATTTTTTGTAAGTAATGCTGATTTTGATTTGTTTATCCTACATCCTGTCATATCTCCATATTATTTCATAGTTTCCATTAATCTCTCTATGTTTTCAGATGGGTTATCCAAATTAACCCCCAGGTTGTCCACATAGGCTCTTATTTTGTATGTATACTTCTTAATTTTTATCCCTTTTAATTTGTCTTCTTTATTAATTTTCCTAATTAATAATTCCATTATTATAAAAAAATCAATGGTGACAGGGAACATCCCTGTCTTGTTTCCCTATGAATTTGAACAGCTTTAGTTTTATCTCCGTTAATTATTAAGTGAGCTCTTTGATTCTTATATATTTCTTTAGTCCAGATTTGGAAATTTTCTCCTAGATCCATTTTTTTTATATAATTTCCCATAATGTCATCCAATTAACCAAATCATATGCTTTTTCAAAATCAAAAAATATTAATCCCAATTTTTTATCATAATGTTTATCATAATATTTGATTACATTCAAAATGTATGTTATGCTATCATTCATTTGTCTCCCAGGTAGGAACCCTCTTTGATCTTCACTTATTAGCTCTTTCAAACAATTTTTTAATCTTTTTGCTAAAACCGCTGAAAAAATCTTGTAACCTACATTAAGTTGTAAGATTGGTTGATAATTTGCTGGTTCTTCTAAATTCTTATCTTCTTTGGGGATTAATGTTATATTTGCTTCCCTCCATGAATCTGGAATCCCTTCTTGTCTAATTTTGCCAAATAGTAATTATAAGTACATGCTTATTTCATTTTTGAATGTTTTATAAAAAATTGCAGGAAGTCCATCTGCACCAGGGGTCTTACCCTCCTTACTCTGTAGGATGGCTTCTATTACTTCCTCCTTTGTAATTTCCTTAATTGTTCTTTTTGTATTACATTTATAGTGGGTATCTCTTACCTATTCACATATTCCTCTAATTTTGCTTTATCTATTGGGTATTCCTTATACAACCTACTATAGTAATTGTGAAATACCTCTTTAATCTTTTCTTGTTATGTATAAATGTTACCCTATTCTTTAATTTTAATTATTTGTTTTTTCTCTCTATCTTTCCTTAATTTTTGTGATAACCATCTACCCACTTTGTTTGCATGCTCAAAATGGTTTTGATTTAGTTTTTTTAAGTTTACCTTTGATTTGTTTAACCATTTCCAATGAAACTTGCTTTTGTAGCATCTTTATATCTTTCAATACTATCCTATCCTCTGGATTTTCTTTCAGCCTCTCTTCTTTGACTTTAATCAGTTCATTTAACATCTGCATTTTCTTTCTTTCTTTCTCTCTCTCTCTCTCTCTCTTTTGTAATATTGCATTTTGCTCTATTAAAAAAAAAACCTTTATACTGCTTTGAAGGTGTCCCAAACTACTACATCTCTCGTATCTTTGTTCATATTTTCTTTTAAAAAAATATATAATTATTCGCCTTCCCTTTTCTACTATGTCTGGATTTTTAAGTAATTCCTCATTTAGTCTCCAATTCTTTTCCTTCCTTAGCTCTTTAAATTCCAAAATTAGTGGGTTATGGTCTGAAATCATTTTTGGTAAGATTTCCATTTCTGTTATTTCATCCAACATAGCTTTGTTAACTAGAATTAGGTCTATTATTGCCAAGGATTTATGTCTATCTGAATAAAATGTATATCCTTCTGATTGATTATACAAATGTCTCCAAGTGTCAACTAATAATAAATCCTCCATCATTTTAAAAAGTGTCTTCAGTAATTTCCCTTGTTTCTCTCCTACTTTCCCCCCATATTTTCTATCCATTTTGGGTTCAATTACTCCATTAAAGTTTCCTAATATCACCATATTGTCATACTCATACTCATTTATTTTCTTATTTAGATCATCATAGAACTTTCCCTAATTTTTTCCCCTTTACCTATAATTTCTACTACTAACCATTGACCTTTTTATCTCTAAAGATTTCTTTAGAATTCTATTGACTATTTATGTACATAATTACACCCTTTTTATTTTTATCTATTGAGGCTATATGTTATTTACCTAGTTTTTTTATTTTTGATTAGTCTAGCATCTTTCGTCCTTATACATGATTCTTGTATGCAAATGAAGTCACATTTTTGCTTTTCTAGGAATAAAAAACTCTCTTTCATTTTTGTGGTGAATTCATTCCTTTAATGTTCAGTGATAAAATTTTCATTATACTAACTTTTTAAAAAACAAAAACAAAAACTTTCTTTTTCTTTCCTAAGATAAATTTAACTTATATTGAGAGAACAGTGGGGAGAAAATCTTCAATCTCTCTGTTTGTCTGTTCAATCTATCTTCATTCTTTATTCGACTTGTTTCTCCTTGTCTTCTTCTTCCTCTTCCTCTTCTTCTTCTATGTCCTGATTTTGGCTTCTTTTTTCTTCTCTCTTTCTTTCCTGTAAGCTTCCTGCAGTCTTGTTCTTTCCAGCGGTCTCTTTCCATACCTTTCCTCCTTTGGGCTGCTCTCCTTATCTCCTTCAATTTCCTTTCTATGTTTTTTTTCCCAAAAGTTGCATGCTTTTTCTATTGTGTTTAGTCTATATCTTTTTTGTGTCCAGGTAAGAGACAGTCCCTCTACATCTTCACATCGAAAAGGTACTCCATACACTTTGTTGATCAGTCAAAAAAGCATAGTCACACCTCAATTTCAGCACCCTTCTTGGTATATATTTTAAAATGTAAATCGTCCTGCCACTTATTGTCAGATCTTTTTTGTAACTCTGCTGCAGTATGAGGTCTCTTGTTTGTTTTCTCACAAAATATACTATCACATCTTGTAGCAGATTTCTTGTCCTTGCTGCTTCAAATTAATCCAGGATATCCTGTCTAGTTCCCATGGGAACTGTTCTGCAGGCTCTTCAATGTAATCAGCTAATGCTGAAGTCAACAACTTATATAGATTTTCATTACTCTGTTCTGGTATCCCTCTAAATTTAAGACAGTTTTCTTTCTGTTTAATCTCCATTTTAGTCATGATTTCATGGTTTTCTCTTTGCTGTTGGGAAATACCTTCTATTTTACTTTCCATCTGTTTTGCGTTGCTTTCCAATTTGTCTGTTTTGTTTGTTATCTTTCCCATATCTGCTGTCATTTTTTCTAAAGTCTGTTTCATGTCCAACATCTCAGATTTAATCTCATGTTTCACTTCCTGTTTCCTCTCCATTTTTAATTTCAAATTATCTACTCTTATCTCCTCCCATATTCATCTCATTTCTTCCAGCATCATCTCATTCTGATGTGATAATTTTATAGGTTCCATTGAAGGTCTTCTTTAATTTATTGTCATTATTTGTGCACTTGCTTTTCTTCCTGTTGCCATTTTGCTTATTCTGTCTATTTTCAGTAATCTCAATAGTTTTCAAATATATCAGTATCAAATACCAAATTTCAGTGTCAAATGTCCAATTTCTAATAACAAATATCAACTTTCAAATTTCCAATACCAAATTTCAAATATCAAAATTCAAAATTCAAATTTCAAATTTTCATTTTTTAAAAAAATCAAATATACTATATATGTACTATATATATACTATATAAATGCTATGTCCAAATATCAAATATCAATTTTACCACCTGTTATCTCAATTTAACCAAAGCCTTAGCTTGTATCTGTGCATCTTATCAGATACTTTCTTGGATTCTTCCCATCAATTGTTTTGTTCCCTTCTTTGATACTTGGTCAAGCATTCACCAGTACTCATATGATAGATCAAAGCTGATTTCTTATGATCACTCTCTCCCCACTCTCCCCTCTAGGTGTCACCCTTCCTTTACTTTACTTTCGATTTTCACTTATCTTTCCCAGACTTAAGAAATCACCACCACTGTATATTAGGAAAGCTCTTATCTATCTAGCTGGCACACTCAAGGATCTTCTCTGGTTAGATTTATTATTTGTTATCTTAACCTGACTATCTATTGATTTTTATTCTCAATATTCACTCTTAACAAGTGGTTCTTTCCCCTCCAAATTTGACCAATAATGTTACAATCAAGTACATTTAGATACAGTCAATTACAGTCAATTACAATCATATATATATATATATATATATATATATATATCTCAATCACACACTTGTATTCTTCTTCTCTCCAGTTGATTGCTGTTGTTTCTTTCTTGTATTTTTTCCTTTCCGTTTTCAATCCAGTTTTAATAGCTCCAATCTATTTAGTAAGCCAAGTAGTAATTCAGTTTCAGTTTCTTTTTTAAAAAAAATCAGTCCAATCTTATAATTGTTAATTCAGTAGTTCAGTTTAGTATTCTTTTAGTAAGTCAGGGTTCCAGTCTGTATAACAAATCAGATATTAATTCAATTTGAAAAATTACTCCAATCTTATCATTGTTGGCTCAATTGTCAATAGTCCATATCTACTCTGTATCCTTTAATAGATCAGGCTTCATCAAACATTCACATCAAGTGTTTATAATCTAGTTTCTTTCAGGATTATTTCAGGTTTTTTTTATAGATATATAACAAGTCCCTTAATCCACTCAGTCAAATTAATTTAATTTGTTCAATTAAACCAATTAAGTCCAATTAAATTAAGTCAGTTTCTTCAATTTAATCCAGTTTAATTCATTTTTTCAATCAGATAATAAAAATCCACTTCAGTCCAGATTCATCAATACCACAAGGTTACAGTTTCAGTTACTAAAAAAAAGTGTCTATTTAGTATCTTCCCCTCTCCACACCTCCTTTTCTTGTAACAGGCACTTTCATTGATTAATCCCAGGATTCAAGTCTTAAGTTAAATTAACTTGCTGCTTCTGATCTTTCTGTAGCAAAGGATTTTTGTAGAAGGTATCTTTTTCGGCTGTGTTTGCATTTTTCCCTCTCAACTTACTTTCTCCCAGATTGATTAAAGTGATGGCGGTGCTTGTGCCTAAAGCAGGCTACCCGCTGTAGATGTGGCTTGCCCTCTGAGGCTTGGACTCCATCCACACTTCTCCCGATCTTCCCAACCTCAATTTGGAGGCGCTGGGGTCCTCTCCACCTCAGAAATGGCCCCCTCTGTTTTACCCTTTATGGGGGGGGGGGAATTCCTTCGCTTCTGGTACCTTCTGAAATGGGTCTAGATAATATAGATTATCTAGACCCATTATAGATTATAGATTATCTAGACCCATTTCAAACCGGCTTCAGGACAGGCTTTGGGGTTGAGACTGCCATGGTTGCCTTGACCGACGATCTGCGTCTGAGCATCAACAGGGGTAGTGTGACCCTGTTGGTGCTCCTAGACCTCTCAGCGGCTTTTGATACAATAGATCACAGCATCCTCTTAGACCGCCTGAAGGGGTTGGGTATTGGGGGCACTGCTTTGCAGTGGTTCCGGTCCTTCCTCTCGGGTCGGTCCCAGAGGGTGCTGCTCGGGGACTGTAGTTCCAGTAAGAGGGACCTCACTTGTGGGGTCCCTCAGGGAGCTATTTTGTCCCTGATATTGTTTAACATCTATATGAAGCCGCTGGGTGAGATAATACGGAGTTATGGTGCTGGGTGTTATCAGTACGCTGATGACACCCAAATCTATTTCTCCATATCTCATTTGTCGGCCTCGAAATCCAGTGGCATCTCTTCTCTCAATGAATGCCTCCGGGCGGTAATGGGATGGATGAGGAAAAACAGATTGAAGCTGAATCCAGACAAGACGGAGGTCTCACGGTCTCAGCCCTGAAACCAAGAATTGGGTTGCAACCTCCAGTCCTGGATGGGGTCACACTCTCCTCCAGTGACTGTGTTCACAGTCTGGGGGTGCTCCTTGACTCATCGCTCCTGATGACAAATCAGGTAAATGCGACGGTCAGGAGCGCCTGTTATCAGCTTCGGCTGATATGCCAGCTGCGCCCTTTTCTGGAAGTAAGGGATCTCGAGACTGTTGTGCACGCACTGGTAACCTCATGCCTAGACTTCTGTAATGCGCTCTACATGGGGCTACCCTTGTACCTGGTTCGGAAACTACAGTTTGTGCAGAATATGGCGGCCAGGTTGTTATCTGGGACATCTAGGAGGGATCATATCACTCTTATTTTGAGGTCCCTCCACTGGCTGCCTATTGGTTTCCGGGCCCAGTACAAGGTGTTGGTTATTACCTTTAAAGCCCTAAATGGCTTAGGTCCAAACTATCTCAGAGACCGCCTCCTCCCATACAATCCTCCCCGTGCCCTCTGGTCCTCTGGGAGGAATCTGCTGCAGCCCCAAAGAGCTAGGCTTGCGGCGACCTCCCAAAGGGCTTTCTCTATTGTCGCTCCCAGACTCTGGAACGGCCTGCCGGATAAGATCCGTCAATTGACATCTTTGTACAGCTTTAAAAAGGCTGTTAAGACGGATCTCTTCCAGCAGGCCTTTACGGACTAGATAGCTGGCCTCGGGACCCTTTGAATCCTGGTATTCTTATTAGGACTTTATTTTAATTCCTTTAAAGTTGATCAGCAGGGGATTGTTGGATTGTTAGTTTGCTGTTCTGTTGTTTTGTTGGTTGTTGTTGCTGTTTTAATTGATGTTAGTTTTAACTATTAATTACTGCTTAATTGCAGTTGTTTTAATTGCATTTGATTTAATAACTTTTTAAGGGGGGGAGGAGGGAATGATATTGTTTTAACTTACTGTATTTTATTATCTGCTGTTCACCGCCTAGATTGGTTTTCCACTGGGGCGGTATATAAATAAATTATATTATATTATATATTATTCTGAGCGAAGCTTGTCCCCACCGCGGGCGATCGTTACCCAGAGTGATCTGAGGTGACACTCCTAGCGCTCGCCATGCCACGAGATAGTTGAAGTTGAAAAAGAAATGATAAAGAGGGGAGAAATATAAGATTATATTGAAGGTTACAGTAAAAAGATATGGAGAATAGGTAAATAAAATAGTGGATTCAAGAGAAAGAATAGGATTGATTATATAATAGAAACTATAGGGAGAAAGATTAGTAGTAAAGAAGATTACTAAACTGTTATTAAGAAGAACACAGAATGGTGTAAAGAATAGAAAGAAATCAGAGATGAGGAAGTTATGAGTGATAAAAAGGAGTGAGAGGTGAGTAAGGAAGATATAGAATGTAGATGAGGGTATAAGTATGTTGATGGAAGGTTTGTTTGAATAGAAGAGTGGGAGAGAGGAGGTAGAGGTGTAGAGAGGGGGGAGGTAGAGAGGAGAAGGATGAGAAGGATGAGAAGGAGAAGAAGAAGGAGAAAAGGAATGAAATGGAAGAAGATGGAAGGAAGAAGGAAAGAAGGGGAGTAAAAGATGTATTTGGTGGGAAAAGAATGTACACAAGTGTAAGATGGTATATTTTATTGATTGATTTATTGATTTATTGATTGTATGTCAATTTGATGTTTTGCACAATAAAGGTTAAAAAAAAGAAGCTGTTTTTTCTGCTTCTTCCTGGGAAATGCACACCTTCGCATGTACGTATAAATGCACCAACACCAGTGCGGTTCTAAACGGGCACACTTTCCAAACCCTAACCCTAATTGCGCATGTAAATGCCCCATTACAGGAGTGCATTTAAAAGGAACGGAGCTGCTGTACACAAATGGTAGGGGTGACAATGCCTAAACGAGAAACCATGAAACCTTTCATGGAGATGAGTACAACATACACAAACTGAAAGTCAAAGATGTTAAGGAAAATGCAACATGGGACATACAGTGATAGAAATAAAATATGTATGTGAAAGTCACAATGACTAAGCAAGAGCAATTATGAAGCTACACAGGTGCAAAAGCTAATGTAATTTAGAAGTCTTGAGAGCCAAGGACAGAGTTATAGAATGCATATTGGAAACACCTGAGATTCATTAAGTGTACAAGGTAAAATGATGAAATACTTGGGTTGGTCTTAAGTATGGGTTGAACTATGTGACCCAATCAAAATAAATATACACACCCACTGGGTGGAAACTAACTACTGGGTAGTGATTAACAATGGCTATAATAATTGCAATGTTTGCCAATGTATTTTTGTGGAGTAGTTTTGGAGATATTGTGGGTAGTTGAGGAGATTTGTAGAGATTGTGATTTGTTGGGCATATAGTATTTGTATATAGTAGAATAAAGTAGATCTTTTATATAAGACTACTGAGTTGTCTGGTGTCTTGAGTGAAGATACAAGAGCCAGCAGAATGCTGGAAAAGTTTGGAGACATCTGGGGAAGAAGAGTGAGAAGGCTTGGAGAGTTTGTCAGGGTCTTCAGCCTATTCTCTGAAACTCTGCTGCTTTGGAGAAAAGCATTAACCACTGATCAAAGCTGGTCAGCTCTGCTGCATAACAAGGTGGTGAGTTAGAGCCAGAGGTGAAGAGCTACAACTCTCATCATCCATGACAAAAGAGTGGGCATAGGGTGAAGCCGGGGGTGGGGGGAGTGAAGAGAGGCATGATTTTACCTTGCTGGCATCTGCATGGGCACACCTCTGCTCTGATGCCCTGTCCCACTGAAGTGCTGCACATACAAATGTGTGCAGCAGTTCACTCCTGCAAAGGTGCTCAGGGGTGGTGGTGGGGACAGTAAAAAAAAAAAAGTACCCAGTGGTGTTGCTCAAAGCTGTGCTGTGTGGTCATGACATGTGCACTCCAGCCATCTTGGGAGCCAGTGGTGCAGCTGGTGGGGTTTTAATATGACTTTGTAAAAGGCAGCTTCAAGCCACTTTATCTTGCCTGTCTGTTTTATCCCTTAGATTCACTGATGTTGCTGAACCATTTTCAAAACCAGTCTCACATATAACATATAGCAGTAATCCAATACTCTCAGAAATTCATTTTTGCATGCTTTAACCTTCTACTCCACTTTTCTGAATGCAAACTGTTGGTTGTATATTAGCCACTTGTGATTTCTTTAATTTTCAGTGAGCCTCATCCGGGCTTGTCTACACTGTTGGAAAAAAAAATGTACTTACCTCAGAGTCACTGCAAACAGGACACTACAACATTCTTGCTTGTTCTTTTGGAATATAATTCTTTTCTTTTTTTTTAATGTCTGATAGTTTTAATCTGATTTTTAAAAAACCTTGCCTTTTACCTTGCATTGTCCTGGAAAATATGGATAATTATTTGTGTGGCCAGACCTCCAAAGTGACATTGCTGTGGACCTGAGTTTTCAGTGGGCTCCTTACATTTAACAAGGAAATACGTATATTTGCATGTATGATGGGAAGACAAGAGAAGTGGTGCAGACATGGCTGTGTGGCCAAAAATAATGTGAAGGATTGGAAATGTGGACCACCCCCTTGCACCAAAGTGAGTTCACTGGGGAAACATGTGGCTATGCCAATCTCACTTTCATGTATGTGACATTAATGGGGTCACTGTGGACCAAAAAAAAAATAATGCAATGCAAAGCACAATTCAGTCACCAGTGTAGGCAATCCTTTGTCACCACTATGACATTTTCACCTGGAATAACATGCATACATTCTGTCAGTGGTATACAGTGGTGTACCACACATGATTACAATCCTGTGCTTTGTACAGAAGTTCAGTGAAATGAGATTTGTGTTGCGCTATTCAGATGTGGAATGGGGGAAGAGTAGTGACCAACTAACAAAGAATTGTAAGGCTGCATTTTAAAAAAAAGTCTAGAGATAAAAAAATAAGTTGCAATTTAGAAGCATTGGGGGCCAATTTCTCTGATGTCTGTAGGCTGTTGTAAGGAGCTAGCCAATTTGTTGAATCCATTTTGGGGACATGGTTCAGCACTTTGAATTACTCCTCTAAAGATAAACTAATACCTGAAGCAGATTCACCACCCTACTCTCAGTGGAGTAACCAGATTATTACATTTGTCAAATCTGAAAGCATCCTATGACTCAGCAAGTTTAACATAAACCAATGACATTAAAATGAATAGGAGTCAATGCCACAGACTTCAGCATTTAGTGAATTGCTTCTACTGACACCTTTTAATCTAATGATGCTAATTAATCTACTGACACCTTTTAATCTAATGATGCTAATTAATCTTGATAATTCATATTCTGATTAGGCTAGGAATACAATGAAAAATGCTAATATCAACTCAGTTGTTAATTTTCTTGTCAGTTCTGTTGTGAAGGTACACTTCAATTCAATTTTAAATATCCTAAACACATATGAGAGATATTGTCCTGAGTTTATGATCTTCCAAGAATGATTTTCAAAGTGCTCACTTTTTTCTAAACAGATTTGTCAAGTATTCATGGAGCATTTTGTTAAGACTGCAGCAATATTCCATAAAATATAGAATTGCAGTGGCACAAAGGACATGAGAAGCTTCTTATGGGTTTAAACAGGCCACAACTTTTATTTAGCTGTACAGGGTCTATTATTATAACACAATAAACCAATAAATTTTACACGTGTGCAAGTGAAAGTGTAACCACCCAAGTGGGTGGTCCTTCACCCCACGTGACAAGATAAATAAACAATAACAACAACAAATTTGCAAACCCCTCCCCTCCAGAAGTGACATCATATTACTTCATATGACGTCATTCATTTAATGACGTCATGCATTTAACCGCACATGGCATTTCCTTTCATTTGTCTACAGCCAATTTATTCCCCAATTAATTTAATTAGCCAGATTAATTTCTTGTGGGGTGCAGGTCATTACCCGCCCTGAGTAAAACCAATTTTTTCCAGATATAGACCCTAACCCAAAGTTGTGACAAAGCAATTAACAACAATAATAGCCAATAATGCACCAAGACCCATTCCAATTACATTTGAATCTCAGGGAGGGCAAAAAACCCAGGGAAACCCTGGGAAAAAATTCCCTTCTGGCCCCCGAAGGTGACCAGCCTAAGCCCGAGAGTAGCCAAATTACATTTTAATAATTAAGAGTGGGCAGGATGGGTCGCTCAGTTCAAGCTCTAAAATGGCTGCCACCACGTGGCAGCACTGAGCTATATAGAACAAACTCTCACTCAAACTCTCGAGAGACCAGCAGAATTCTGAGACTTCAAATTAGCAACCAGACCACCTTATTGGACAAAGCGTGCAGGTGTTCTCATTCACCTGCATGCTTTGTCCAATCAGGCCTCTTGTGTTCTTATATGGCCAGCACCACAAGAAACCCCTCCCGACTCATTGGGGGGTGTCTTTCTATAAAGGTACTAAAAGCACATCTTCCAAATTTGTTTCTGACCATTTAGTAATGTAAAATATGCTGATTCCAAGTAAAAGGCAGCATGATCTTTGTAAAGAGACACTTAAAAATTGGTGTTGCAATCCAAATTTGTTATACTGAGGTGTAGCTCTCATTGGGGAGCTTGCATTTGTTTTTGCTTTTATAAAAAGATTTGCTTGATTCTCCTGAAAAAACATATAATGTTCTTTGGTTATTAAAATAGTTTACATTTAGGAAAAAAAGACTCTCTCAGAGAACTATTGCTGGAACTAATGTGTTGCAGTTTTCAATCTTGCCCTCTAGCTCAATCTGCTGCTTTCTTTGTTTATACCTCATTGCCTTTCCTTTGTCTTTCCATCCTTGCCCATTGATGAAGTCATCTGTCTGCATTTTCCCCACTGACTTTTGAAAGCCAAGCCAAAACATTGGGGGAAAAGTTAATAAGGCAAGTTTGATGGTAGTGAGCAAAATCATGACAAATGTAAGGATATCCAGGAGAGTTCAGTCTGTGACTATCTCTGTTGGCTCTTAAGATTTTTATATGTCAGATGTTTGTCTGTCTTGAAACCTTGTAGCTGCTATACTCTGAACAGTGATAAACCAGAGTCCTTTCACATTTGTGGCAGGTCACATGCCAGTTCACATGCCAGTTCACAGTGGTGAAATGTGGCAGACCATTTTATCATTGGATGGCCAGATTTCTCAAACAGTAAAACAGACTCTTCTTAGGTGAATTGGAACATATATTAGAAATGGCAATAGATCAATTATGGTGATAAAGAAGGGTGCAATAGTTTTCACTTATTACAGTTACCCTGTAGATACACAAAGACATAAATCCAGCTATAAGTTCCAACTGGAATAGATACATCAAATCATTTGGAATTACATATGGGTTCACTTTAAAAGTCCCATTAATTCAGTCACTCTGTTCTAGGTGAGGCTATCAATCAGATGTAGGCCATAGATTTTTCCACATTGATCCCACAGATATGAGTGATCAGATGATAAAAACTAAGCAACTAATTTGCATGTGTGAACAAGCCCATAACTTACTGCTTGTTAATGGAGAATTTTGACAGAAGGACTCTTATTCCTGTTTAAATTCTCTTATCTCATCTTCTCAGTGTTCTCTTGAAACACCACCAACCAAAATTTCTAACTGTTTCTCCATATCAGGACTCAAAGTGGATTACAACAATTAAAAAAAGACCTTTTTAAAAAACCCACAAGATAACAAACT
The DNA here is from genome assembly GCA_026167975.1 of Phrynosoma blainvillii. Classification (NCBI taxonomy): domain Eukaryota; kingdom Metazoa; phylum Chordata; class Lepidosauria; order Squamata; family Phrynosomatidae; genus Phrynosoma; species Phrynosoma blainvillii. The sequence continues at coordinate 246,706,692 of JANUYF010000003.1, read as the reverse complement.
TAAAAGATTAAACAATAAAAACAATTACACCACATTAAAACACACATGATTAAAACACACACACAAACAATAAGCAATATGCAGTGCAATATGAAATAGGTTCCTATTATTTACTTATCCTGTCATCAGAACATTTTCCACATTATACATAATTTTATGTCTCTGATGTCTCCCATATGTCTCAGACCTAACAAATACCACAGTGTTTCTCCAAAGAAAGTTATCTCAGCTCACTGATCTAAGTTGCTCCCTTTTTACAACTTTTCCAGCTCTGCATTAATTTTTTGATATGAGTCCACTAGAACTAAACTCAGTGTTCCACATCCAACTGTACAATACTGGCAGGGTCCTTTCATGCCTTTGAAAACTCATCAGAGATAAAAAGAAGAAAACCAACCTGGAACCACTTTCCCATTTCTCTGTCAACACCTTTGGACTTTATATTCTGTACACAGAATTGCTGTGAATATACATCTCAGAGCCAAATTATGTATTTTCCAGGTAACCTTGGAATACTGTTTTGGGAAGGAAAAATTGGAGGCTGAGGGATCGTGTATCTGACTTTACTTATTTATTTATATCCTCCCTTTCTCCTGATATGGGAGCAAAGATGGCTTACAACTAGACCTTTTTGGAGAAAATATGGAATATAAATGAGCTAAATGATATGTTGGTATGATAGGAAATAAGAAGCTGCTACAGTAAAAAAAAATGTTCTAGGACATACAAAGAAGTATCTTGACTGTTCTCATTTTGGAAAGTTATTCTAGCCTGAAAAATGTCTGAACTTCAAACATGTTATTGCTCATGAGAATGGCAATTAGGCTTTGTCATGTGTAAGATAAGGACTTTCAATAGCTATTTATATTGGATTCCCTGGTACATGTTTTTTTTTTTTCTGAATAATGGACTTGTTTATACTAAGTTGGTTCCAGACGAAAGCATGCTTAAAGCAAATGAACTAACATCAATGAGACACATGAGTCATAGCTAAGATCTCCACAGGTCTATTAGGAAGCATGACATAGGGCTTTGTCACATGTGGCTTTTAAATTGCGATTTCATTGGGAGGGAAGCGGCATCGACAACGGTGATCAAACAATGATACTTCCCTCCCATTCCTGTTCTGTTCCCCAGCCATCCCTTCTCATTCATGGGGGAAACTCATGAATGATCTGCCAATTGCGTGATGGCTCAGGTGCAAAAAGCCATCCTGGGGCATTTGCATGATTGGCAGTCACATGGCATCTGTGACGTTCACCTTTACTGTTTCTATTGTGGTGGCCCAAAGGGGTTTTGTTATCCCATTTAGCCACCAATTTGTGACAACCACGTAACCTTTTAAAAACTATTTGTCTATTGTGGCAGCCCAATGAGGTTTTTTTTTTTTATCTCATTGCTGCCACTAAGGTTTTGTGAAGGTACCACCTGTATACCTTACTGATTATTCTCTTATGGGTAAAACTAATATCCTATTTGTAAATGTCAGTAACGTAGTTATTTACTCAAGTTCCAGACAAGCCTTTCTTTGAAACAGTAATAAAAATTTATTCGAAAAATGAATTAAACAAGGTTTTGCTTGTTGAGACAGTGAATATGTTTATTATTTTAATATCTCACTTTCTTGGTTTCACTTAGTTACAGCCACAGTTAACTTTACAACCCTCTCTGCAGAGAATAACAGTTACTTATACCCAGGACCCACCCATTCCTGATCTTAGGTTACTTTCCTTAACCTATTTCTACACCAGCCACCTGGCTAACTATATCCCTCAGGATATTACACTCCAGCAACTCCCTATCTCAGAGTTTTGATTATGTACTGAGTCCCTCCCAACCAGACTCTGACCATATTTATTTATTCAATTTCTTATATCCTGCCTTTCTCCCAATATAAAGACTCAAGGCAGCACACAACACATTTAAAACAATACAATTAAAAAACAGTCCAAACATTAAAATGTATAAATATAACGTTTAAAAAACAATTAAACCAGTCTAACAGTTAAAACAGTTATAAGCTAAAATAAAATATTATGATACAAACTTTTAAATTTTAAATAGCACATAACCATACCTACCTAACTCTCCCTGTCCCCAACAGCCCATTTATCTTCTCCAGCCTTCAGTTTGATTGGCTGGCTCCAGCTCTCTTTCTGGTTGGCACCACTCTGTCTGTTCCCCACATTGTCACTGTCCCCTCCTCCCCAATTTCTCTCTCCCCTCCCTATTTTTTTTTTAATCCTAAGGCTTTTGTTTTGGAGCTCTGCAGCCTCAAGGTTTTCCTTTTAAAATTTTAAATTAAAATGTTAAATCGGAGCTACAGAGCTTCGAAACTGCACAACAAAGTTGAAAAAATATTTAAAAATAGAGAAAGGCATGCTGTTAGAGTTAAGGGACAGAGTAAGAAGGAAGCATGATGGGAGCAGCAACCCTCAGTCACACAAAATACAAAGTGTGATGATGGCTTCAATCAAAGTGGTAGTTTGCCGTTTTGTTTTATTTTTTTTAGTGTGATTGCATCATAATGGTGGCTGGTGTGATAAAGCCCATAGGCTTTATCCACATTGCAGAAATAATCTGGGTTGATATCACTTTAACCGCCACACTCCATGCTATGGAATTCTGGGAATTTAAATTTGCTGTGGCACCAGAGAAGGCTAAATGTCTCACAAAACTACAGTTCCCAGAATTCCATAGCACTGAGCTATTGTAGTTAAAGCAGTGTCAATCTGGATTTTTTCTACAGTTCAGATATAACCATAGTGTATACTATGTACAAATATTATGTTATCAAGCTATACAAATATGTTATCAAATTATGCCACATGAGAAGAAGATAACTGCATATCATGGCATAAAAATAGCAATACATAATTGTCAGTGAGAATTTGCCTCAGAATGTAAAATGTCCTAGATGCAGGCAATGTGGAACAAAGGTGAAAGGTGCCCTGAGCTCAGTAGGTGCAAAGGTGAGTGTGAAAAGCTAATGCAGACTAAGTTGATGAAACTTAAGCAGGAAGTTGTGTGGTAACAGTTCAAAACTGCACAGTCACTGTAGACATGTGACAGGAAAATGATGAAACGCTGGCAGAGGGATGGGTCAGAATCCTACCCAGATTTTGTGTATATAAGGAAGAATGTTCCAATGCATTGTGGTTAAATGTTGAATGGTGGTGCAGCATTATGTCGGATGGTGTAAATATTGTTGTATTGTGCTTGTAAATATTTGCTGCAACTAAGGGGCTATGCAGATAGACAACTGCATGCCACGGCCCCAATCCTCCCTTTTGTTGCCCCTGAAAGAGTGGCAAAATGCCACTCCTTTCAGGGGTGGCAAAAGGCCCCCCTAAGAGCTGGCGCGTGGCTCTGTAGCACCCTTTCCGGAGCAGCGTGTCAAACGCTGTGCCGGAAGGGTGTCCTGATGCTGCACGCCATGCATAACGGTGTACAGCATCAGGACAGTGTTGCCGTGGGGTTGGGGTGGCCGGCATGTGGCTGCCCCACCCCATCTCTGCCTCCAGGCTGGCCCTTTGGGGCAGTCTGCTGAGGCCCTAAGATTAAAAGCCTCTCTGGAAGAACCTCAGCAGTCATAAGTAAAACGCTGTTTGAATGAAAGAATTTTTTTCTACAACTACTTCCAGAATGTCCAGTGGCATTTGTTACTTGGTTGTCTGCCTTCTGTGTATGCTGCGCTAACAACATGGCCTAAACCAAATATCATGGTTTGATTAATCAGGTGGAAGTACAATGAAATATACCCTGGGAACAAATATCATTTTCAGTGAAATAGTGCATTTAAATGCATGTTCCTATACTATGAGCCTCTACAGATGGGTGGCTGTGGGCCGCCCCGAGAAACCGAGGATTGGGGCCGAAGCTGCCCCACACCTCAGCCTCAATCCACCCTTTGGGCAGCCTTAGAAGGAGCACTAAAATAGCTCTCCTTCCAGAGCAGGCAGAAGGGGCACCCGAAGAGATGCTGCACATCTCTTCCACATCCCTTCCAGCCTAGCATGTCTGGATGCTGAGCCGGAAGGACATTATCGGAGCACTCACTGTGTGCAATGGTGGGTGCTCAGATGACGTCCTCGGGAAGGGGTTGGGGCATCCAGTGTCCGGCTGCCCCTCCCCTTCCCTGGCTCCAAGACAGCACTTTGAGCCATCTGCAGAGCCCCTATGACACCTTTTAATGTAAGGTTTCTCTATAAATAACAATCACTGGGACAAAGCAATGCTGTAGATAGGATAGCTGGGTTATGAAGTGGAGCCAAATCAAAAATAATTGTGCTTCCTTTAACAGCAAAATGTTTCTTTTGTTTTTATGGTACTAAATTGCCTGCCTCCTTTTGTTAAGAGAAAAATATATTCTGCTTTGCTTTATTCCCCATCCTGCTATAGCACTTGTCTAAACAGCTCATCTAAGTGAGACTGATGTTTTTCAAGGACTGTAAGTTGATGAGAGGATTTGCCCTTTGCTCTTCACTTATCTCTTCACAGTTATTGTCACACTTATCTACAGTTCTCTGAGAGAAACAGTTCCATTTTGCTGGGTTGCAAACATTCATTTCTCTTATTCAGACTAAAGATTTGCCTCAGGGCATGCTAGAAGACACACACACACACACGTGCAGAGCCTTAGGGCATGCTATATATACATGCGCGTACACACACACATTCATTCATTTTGGATCTCATCTGGTGGTATTGCCTAAGACTGTAAGAAAACACAGTAGAGTTTATGCTTCATGAGAACTTTTCTTTACAGGCTCCTAATGTGGTTTACTTAGCAAACCATCTGTGATTGGTAAGATTGATGGGTAAGGATGGGGAGAAAAATTGTTTTGTTCACATTTTAATGGGAACTAACCCAGTATACATTCTCCAAACTAGGATGTGAACAAAACAAAACAAAACAAAATAAAACGGAATTTTATCCTTCTATTTGTGCTTTTCCATTTTTTCGATGCTGTTATCCAGCCAAAAGCTATATAAAAATGTGTGTGTGTGTGTGTGTGTGTGTGGGAACAGTGTTGCCAAAAATGTGTATATTTGCCAATAATGTATAAAAATGCAAAGCATATGGGGAAATCCCTTATAAAATGTATATATTAGGCACCATATTAGGCACCATTTGATACAAAATTCACATATGATATGACATCTACACACAAAAATGTGTATGCATTTGCATGATGAAATTTCTTATTTGTTAGAAATCTAAATTGATACAGAAATTAGATTAAATGGTGGAAAAATGAGAAACTGGGGAAAAGCGAAATAGATTTCCCCATCCCTGCTTATGAATCATTCTAAATTAAACTTTCAGTCAAATAAAGTAATTCCATGTCAAAAAAAGTTGTGCCTGAAATCTCTAACTTGTATAGTTAATTAAAAAAACATATTTTAGAGTGTCATAACTTTTGGCTATGCTTCACTGTTATATTTTGAATGCTGTTGGAATAAAATATTAGAAAGAGGTTTTCAGTGAAGGTAACTTGAAATGAAAGTAAGAAAACAAAAATTTAAAAGAAAAAATCTAAAAAGAATCACACTTCAGAATTTGATGTAAACTAAGCATTTAGTTTTTGGAATTTAATTTTTACCTCAAAATATGGAGTGATTTGATTGGCTGAATGGAATACAATTACTTTCACAATTATGAATGCACCATTTACCATATGGCTCCTATGTACAGTATATAAGTGAATCAATGCTACCTAACACTGATGGAAGCATGTCATGTACTTGCACATATTTCACTATGTGTTGGCTGTCAAATATTGTCAAATAATAATTGCTATTGAGATTCACATCCCTAGTTAATCATGAAGCATGACTGGTTGATTGTGAATCAGTCATACACTCAGGCTTAGCTTACTTCCTAGGGTTATTGTAAGGATAAAACTGAAAGGGCATCTTGTAAGTACCCTAAAAAGCCTTTTCGATGGAATGGTGGATTAAAAATGAAATAAACTGATACTGTATGGCAGTTAGTTACTATCAAATGATGACATGTAGTGATGTTACTTGTCCAATATTTCAAAAAGTGACTGCTGCCTGTTTGTTATGTCTGGTTGCTAACTTCAGCCAAGTGCTGTCAAGTGTGGCTGCTGTTACCACAAATACTTATGCTGTGTTAGCTTACCTGTTGGTGTCAAGGTAAATATGTGTGGTACAACATAATGGCAATTGGATATATACCTGAGCATGTAATTGACTGCATGTTTGTTTCTGAGTGGCTGGTCCATGAACTGTATTTACTGTCCAATGATGGATGGCTCCTATTGATGACAAACGAAACTCAATGAAAGTATAACCTTATAAAATAATTGTTGGTTATAAATTATGTTGCATTCAAGATCATTTCTGCTACTGGAATCCTCTGAATATGAACTGGCCACTTTTGCCTTCTAAATTATGAACAACTGTACATACCTATCTGGTGGCTATTTTTTCAACAAAATGGAAATATCATCAGCTGGAAATGACCCAGAAGACTAAGCCAAAGACTAGAAATCTAGCTTCTGACAATTCAACTGCCACAACTTAATGTAACAAAATTGTGGGCAGAAAATCTGACAGCTCCTTCATTAAAACAAATGAAAAAATTGAATCTTTCAACAGGAATGTAACATATGAATGTCTTAGACTTCCTCTAAGATATTACTGATAAGGGTAAATGGGGGGGGGGGGAGATAAATTTCTAAGTAATTCTCTTTAGTTTTATGTGGATATTTATAGGTATTCTTTGACTAGGAATCAAAGAACCTTGCAGTCCACATGTGTGATGCACTTAGATGTTAAAAAGGATACAAACAGGATTACTCCAAACTAAGGGGGGTTGCAGACTGCCAGAAATAGTGTGAATTCAGTCCACTTTTAGGGTTAGGGTTAGTGCTAGGGAATCATGGGAACTGTTATTTTTCTGAGACATTGAGCCTTCTCTGTCAGACAACTCTGATGCCACAATAAAATACAGTTCCCATGGTTCCCTAACTCTAACCCTAACCCTAAAAGTGGACTGAATTCACACTATTTCTGGCAGTCTGCAACCCCCCTAAGTATAGCCAGTTTGGACAAATGTTTCTGCATAGGAACCAGCAGCTCTTTCACACTATGCAATTATAGCACTATGATTCCACTTTAACTTCCATGATTGTATCCTATGAAAGCCTATAGAATGCTGAAATTTGTAGTTTGATAAGGCATTAGAGCTTTCTGACTAAGAATTTGAAATACTCCTCTCCTGTTGATTCTCAGGACTCCATAAGAAGTTGCCATGGCACTTAAAATTGAATCATCATGCTATAAAATATGTAGTGAGAAAGGGCCCCCAAACATCTTCCTTTTCCTTTGGACTACAGGTATCAGGGCAGAGATAGTCTGAGGTCACAATAAAAAAGAACCAGATTGGCCTTGTTTGCACATGGAAGCTCATCAAGAATTTTTGAAACAGGTCTATAAATGTTGTTTTGTGATCTGAATTCAAGAGTTGCTTTATAGGAGTGATGGATTAATCACTGTAGATGGGGCCCATATCCATTTCAGATGTATATTGCTTTTTAGTTTGTTTGTTTTTTTCAAAAAGTCTGTTCCATTCAATATACATCTTGAGTCCCACTATGGAAGAAAGGCAGGGTATAAATGACATAGATAAATAAATCCATATCATGCTGATTTTTTAAAAAAAGTTACATATAATTATTTTTGTATAGTATTCCTTAATATACACATTTTATGTATATTTCCTCAAAGCCTGCACTTTTGTGCACAATAAAACCATCTCTCTGTCCACTAATATATAAATATTTCTTTAATTTTTGAGCTTTAAACTTTTCCACAATATTTGAAAGTTGGCATATTGGGAAGTACATAAGTTCTGTGGCAATGAGAATTATGTCAGTTTGGTTAATATGCAGTTCCCATGATATTCTCCCACATCCAAAGTACTTTATAGATTAACATTATATTATAGTTGCCACTAAGAGTTCAAAATTTTAAATGCTGCTCCATGCCTTAATTGTATCACCTAATTCCAGACACATTTAATTTTGGTGTGGCTACAGAAGGATTAAGGCAAGTTTTTCTGTCTATGTACAGTGAGAAGATTCCTGTTTACATGATCCATGACAACAAAGCTAGCAAATTACTCTAAGTGCTTGGCTATTCTGACTTTAGAAAATACTAGTGGTAACATTTATTGGATATTATAGGGCTGACTCCCACATTTGGTTTTTACAATGACTGATGAAATGTTTTATGTGTGTGCCCATGACAACTGTGTGTCTTCAACTGCATGCATAATGCATGTCAGGAACTTGGGATTTGTTATAACTGTTCACAGCTTGTATGCAGCTTCCAAGCACATTTATTGCCATAGAATGGGTAAAGCCCCCATGTGTATTTAGCAGCCACTTTCAGAGACTAATTCTTGGGCAATCTGTTCCTTCCAACTGCTTCTTCTACTATTTTGTTTTAATGGTGCTACTATTTTACACCCATTTCACAAGTGCTGAGATTGACTGAACAACAGTTCACTCCAACCCCAGCAGTTTCCTCAAGGTTCAGAGCATCAGAGTCAGCTTTCCTGTTGTGTTTGCTGTTGCTTACTATTAAAGCTCCACAGTGTCCATCCCTTCATTTAACCCAGAATGACAGAAATCTTGCTGAGGTTGTTCAGTTCTGCAGGATTATCAGTACATCACTGTGGTATGGGGCACAGCCACAGGTAAGGGCCAAAATTATGTTACTGTTTCATCTATTTCTGCTCTTTACCAAATAAGAACTTGTTTCACAGCTACTGTGCCAGGTTTTGGTTGTTGTTGACAATCTTTTTGTGATGCAATGGCTTGAAAAATGGTTCACTTCTCATTTACTTTTGCCACTTTCATTTCAGTGGCACTTCAAAGTGAAATATTATTAAACTATTACCCTTCAAACACAACCACAGATGGCAACTTGAGATATCAGCCAACCAGCAACTTGGGAAACTAGAACGGCTATGAAAAACCAAAACATTGAAAAACCAACAGATCTGTTCACAAACCCAAGTGTGTGCCAAAGTACTTAAATCTAAGCCATTTTAACACATAATAACTCCAGGACCAGGCTTAGATTTAGGACTCTACAGATGGCCTTTTGTGCCATCTTGGAGGCAGGGAAGGGGAGGGGCAGCCACACGCTGGCCGCTCAAACCCCTCCCCAAGGACGTTTTGTGTCATTGCACATGGCACACGCTGTCAGAACGTCCTCCCGGCACAGTGTCTTGATGCGCTGTGCTGGAAAGGATGCAGAACAGCCATGCAATGGCTCTTGGGACGCCCTATTTTCTGGCTCTGAAAGGGGCAGCATTCTGCTGCTCTTTTCCAAGCCAGCAAACAGGAGAATCTGGGCTGCTGCATGTGGTATCAGCGGCCCCAATCTTCTTCCCGAGGTGGCCCAGGGCTGCCTGTCTGCCTGTCTGCATGGCAAACGCAGCAGCGGTGGTGTCAGTGTCGCTAAGAGGACTCTGGTGCTTTAACATCAGCCTGCACACACAGCTGTTGCTGAGCGAGAGCCAGGGAGCGCTGGCAGATTTAAACTCCGCCCAGAACATCTCCTCTCCTGGCAAACGCAGCAGCGGCGGTGTCAGTGTCGCTCAGAGGACTCTGGTGCTTTAACATCCAGCACACACAGCTGTTGCTGAGCGAGAGCCAGGGAGCGCTGGCAGATTTAAACTCCGCCCAGAACATCTCCTCTCCTGGCAAACGCAGCAGCGGCGGTGTCAGTGTCGCTCAGAGGACTCTGGTGCTTTAACATCCAGCACACACAGCTGTTGCTGAGCGAGAGCCAGGGAGTGCTGGCAGATTTAAACTCTGCCCAGAACATCTCCTCTCCTGGCAAACGCAGCAGCGACGGTGTCAGTGTCGCTCAGAGGACTCTGGTGCTTTAACACCAGCCTGCACACACAGCTGTTGCTGAGCGAGAGCCAGGGAGCGCTGGCAGATTTAAACTCCGCCCAGAACATCTCCTCTCCTGGCAAACGCAGCAGCGACGGTGTCAGTGTCGCTCAGAGGACTCTGGTGCTTTAACATCAGCCTGCACACACAGCTGTTGCTGAGCGAGAGCCAGAGAGTACCGGCAGATTTAAACTCCGTTAACCCTTATAATCCGGCATTGGGAGTGTAAATGACTGTCGGCCTCCGTCTTGTAACTTTAGAAGACTATCAAGGCGGTTTGAACTGTGGCAGTTGTGGGGAGCGGGGAGGCATGGGGTCACATAGATCAGTAGGTTCCTATTGTTTTTGTCCTGTGTGTTGACTGAAGCTGGGGACAAATATTCAGGTTGTATGGGGGCGGGGGAGATATGGCGGAAACAGTCTCAACAAATGTTGCAAAAGAAGAAGGGATCGATGTCTCTTATCTATCCCTTCTTCAGTTGATTCTGTTGCCCATGATAGGTTGGGGAGCAAACTCATCATTCCACTGACTCTCAACCTGCTCCTTTGCAATGCCAGGTCGGTCAAAAATAAGACCCATATTGTCCACGATCTGTTAGTGGACGAGATGGCCGACCTGGCTTGCTTTACGGAGACCTGGCTGGGGGATGCCAGCTCCGCAATATGGACGCAGGCTCTCCCAGCTGGGTACTCAGTTTGTGAGCAGGTGAGAGAGAGTGGGCGGGGGGGCGGCATAGCCTTGGTCCATAAGAACACCTTGACCTTGATCAGAAAGCCTATCCGGAAAACGACGTTCATCGAGTGTATGTACCTTAACCTGAAGACCAGGGATAGTTTAGGGATTCTGTTGGTATACCGGCCACCCCGTTGCTTAACAGACTCCCTGACTGAGCTGACGGCCCTGGTTTCTGAGTTGCTGTTGGAGTCGCCCAGACTCCTTGTTCTGGGCGACTTCAACATCCCACTCGAAACCAGTTTACAGGACTTAACAGGCGCGGCTCGGGAGTTCATGGATACCATGACAAACATGGGCCTATCCCAGTTGGTCAACGGGCCCACGCATTGCGCTGGTCATACCCTCGACGCAGTCTTTAGTACGGAGCAGGAACATCCATGGGCGGAGGTGATAAAAACCTCCGCATTGTCATGGACGGATCACTTTCTGATTAAGGTGGAACTAAAGGCTATTGTTCGCCCTCCCTGGGGTGGTGGACCTATTAGAATTGTCCGCCCTCGAAGACTAATGGAACCCATTGGTTTCCAGAAAGCCTTAGAGGGTTTAATGGTGAGTAATGCCGGTGATTCTGTCGAAGCTTTGGTTAACACATGGAACACCGATCTTACCAACGCTATCGACACGATCGCTCCCAAGCGTCCTTTCCAACCCGCTCCGAACTGCAAGCCGTGGTATACCGAAGAGCTTAGAAGGATGAAGCGGGTTGGACAACGACTAGAGTGCGAATGGCGGAAAACTCGTCTCCTATCCGATAGAACTCGCCTTAGGAAGCATCTTGATTCCTATAGGGAGGCTTTACGTGCAGTGCAGAAATCTTTCTGTTCTGCACGTATTGCGTCTGCAGAGTCTCGCCCGGCAGAGCTGTTTAGGGTGGTGGGGGATTTGACGCAGATATCTCCTGCGCCTAATCCTTTACTTAACCCGACGACAGCCTGCTGTGAGGCATTTAATATCTACTTTGCAGATAAAATCTCTCGGATAAGAGCCGACTTGGACACCAGTATTCCAACAGAATCTGTAAGTGAGGCGTCCAGTAACTCCATTGATGGTACTTTACTGGATCAATTTCAATTTGTGAGTACCGAGGACATGGACAAGTTGCTTGGAAGAATGAGGAAGACGACTTGCCCCCTCGATCCCTGTCCATCATGGCTGGCCGTCCAGGGTGGGGACGCATTGAGGGTGTTCCTCCGAGACACAATCAACGCGTCCCTCAGGGAGGGCAGTATGCCATCCTGCCTAAAAGAGGCGGCAGTTAGGCCACTCTTAAAAAAGCCTTCCCTGGATCCCCTGGACAGAAACAACTACAGACCAGTCTCCTTGCTGCCATTTTTAAGCAAGGTGATCGAGAGGGCAGTTGCTTCCCAGCTCCAAGCTATCTTGGATGAAACCGATTATCTTGATCCATTTCAAACCGGCTTTAGGACGGGATTTGGAGTTGAGACTGCCTTGGTTGCTCTGACCGATGACCTCCGCTTGAGCACCGACAGGGGTAGTGTGACCCTGCTGGTGCTCTTGGACCTCTCAGCGGCCTTTGACACTATAGATCATGCCATCCTCTTGGATCGGCTGAGAAAGTTAGGAATTGGAGGCACTGCTTTGCGGTGGTTCCATTCCTTCCTCTCTGGCAGATCCCAGAGGGTGAGACTCGGGGACAGTTGTTCTTCCAAAATAGAACTTAATTGTGGCATCCCACAGGGCGCCATCCTGTCTCCGATGTTATTCAACATTTATATGAAGCCGCTGGGAGAGATCATTCGGAGGCATGGAGCGCGGTGTCTTCAGTACGCTGATGACACCCAGATTTATTTCTCCATGACCAGATCATCGTCTCAGACCTCTGATGGCGTCTCTCCTCTCAATGACTGTCTTAGAGCGGTAATGGATTGGATGAGGAAAAATAAATTGAAGCTGAATCCAGACAAAACGGAGGTGCTCACGGTTACAGGTCCAAATCCGGGCCCGGGATTACAGCCCCCAGTCCTGGACGGGGTCACACTCCCCTCCAAGGACTGTGTGCGCAGTCTGGGGGTACTCCTTGACTCGTCGCTTCATATGACTAGTCAGGTGAGTGCGACAGTCAGGAGTGCCTGCTATCAGCTCCGGCTGATACGCCAGCTGCGCCCATTCCTGGATAGGAAAGACCTGGAAACTGTTGTGCACGCACTGGTAACCTCACGCTTAGATTACTGCAACGCACTCTACATGGGGCTACCCTTGTGCCTAACTCGGAAACTTCAGTTGGTACAAAATATGGCAGCCAGGTTAATTACCGGTACATCTAGGAGGGAGCATATTACACCTGTGCTCAAATCCCTCCACTGGCTGCCAATTAGTTTCCGGGCGCAGTACAAGGTGTTGGTTTTGACCTTTAAAGCCCTACATGGCTTGGGTCCAACTTATCTTAAGGACCGCCTCTCCCCATATGAGCCCCCCCGTGCCCTTTGGTCAGCCGGGAAGAACTTACTCCATCAACCAAAAGCCAAGCTGAATCAGACCTCGCAGAGAGCATTTTCGTTGACTGCCCCCAAACTATGGAATGGCCTGCCGGATGAGATCCGTCTTATTACAACACTCGCGGCTTTTAAGAAAGCAGTTAAGACGGATCTCTTCCGGCAGGCATTCCCAGATTGATCCTCTTGAGGAATGAATATTGAATCCTCTCCCCAGACTCTCTGTTGTGTTGTCACTATTATTTTATCACTCTGTTTTTATTGACCTTTTTTAATTTTTTCTAGTTTAATTCGGTCTTAAGGGGTGGGAGGGATGGGTGGAGGGATCGGGATACTTAAATGTATTTTAATTATTGTATTTTAATTGTTGTGAGCCGCCCCGATTGCTATGCAGACGGGCGGGATAAAAATAAAATTTATTATTATTATTATTATTATTATTATTATCCCCCCTAAGTGACTTTAAATGGGAATGAATTGCCTTAAAGCCAAATATTCTGTTCAGCTGGATTGTATAAAGCACTGTACAAATTGTAGGATTGTACAAATCCTACAACCTTTGTTCATATGACACCATTAAGAATAATGGTATTGTCCTTGCTTCTGTGTCTAAATACAAAGGCTCATAAGTGATTTCACACACAGCTGAATTTAAATGTGTTATGTTTCTATGAAAGACGTTCTGTCATATGGAGAATTTCAATTGTTGCATTAAATTTGTATAAGCCACAAATACTATTATTCAGTTTTCCAATTGTCTAGTGGATACCAGCAACAGATAAGGTAATTTGTACTCTCACTGAACAAAGCTGCAGACTAGAATTAAACAGCAGGCCATCTACTGACTATGATCACGTGCCCAAGCCATATTCACTATTGACACTGCCAACATATTTGATATGGACAATAATGAAGGGATAATCATATATAAAGCTATTTGTTCACTACTGTATTAAATCTACTATTTTTTTTTAAAGGAGTTGTCTACCTTTTAGTATTTGTGTATGATATTCCAGTTATTCTAGCTACCTACATTATACTGCTAGAAACATTTGCTCTTTCCTAAATGTACCAGTCACAGTGCTGTACCAGACATGATGAGAAGAACCTAAACAACAAAACTCTGTTGCAGTTTCAGAAAGGCAAGAATAACTGAACAACAGCATCTAAGCCTAGCCTTCTGGCTAAGGATGTTGCTTTTGTATTGCCTGCCCACTACTTTTCACCCTGACATTTGGCATGTTGCTAGCTAAAAGTTACCTATGTCCTGAGCATCCTCCCCCCACCACCAAGGAACAATGTGACCTACAATGGATATGCCTATATGTGAATGCAACCAGTTCTAAACAATGTCTAGATGAAAAAGTCACCTGGTCAGTAATTGCTTATGAAGATTCCTCTTAATTATACCCAGGGGAGTAACTAAAAATGTGTGACAGGGTTGAATGGGGTTGAAAGGGACCAAATTTTGTTATAGAACAAAATGGGGGGCGGGGGCTGTGCAGGAATGTCATTCTAAGCAGACAATAAAGTACAAATAAAAACTGAGTGAGTCCACCTAGACCCAAGGGAGAGGGACACCATAAATATGTAGCTCCCTTTCCCATTCTTATAATAAAGTAGAAGGTCCTCCCATGTCTATCCATCTATGGCCTCAGAGCTGCAAATCAGTGAGGGAAGTTGGTCCAAAAGGTAACTCCTACCCATAAATCACTCATGACCTTGGTTGGTATAAGCTTTTATCACGATCTCCTGTTATTTAGAAAAATCAGGGGACCTCAGTGGCTCCTTTTCTTCAATGACACCTCTGTAAATAGTGAAACCCATAATCCAATTTACAAAATTGCGCTCCAGTTTAGGGTGTTTGAGCACTTGAAACTCTTTGGGAAGACTAAACACAATCCCATCCTTTACCATGATCCTCGGTTTGAGATCCCTGAAAGTAAGAGAAAATAAGTCAATCTACTCTCCCTTCCAAATTCTTTCTTTAGTGGAAAGAGGAAGGTGTGAACCAAGGGGTGTAGACATCCCAGCATAAGGGGTTGATTCAGAATGCACAGCAGCTCCTGATAACATAGGAGCACTCAAAGGAGACACCGCAGAGGTATTGCTAGCCAAAACCATTGGGCGCCCATCCTGCACCCCAGAGTCAGGGACCTGTGTAACCACAGGTGCCTGCACAGTTGCCTCCAAAGCCGCAGGGTTGGGTCATTCCACACCCACACCCTGATTAACCTGGCCACCTGGAGCCCATACCAAGGTGGGACAGTTTGCATGTGCAATAGTGGTAGCAGACAAACCTGAAACTGAAGCTTGCTGGGAAGGATCACCAGCCAACCGCACTGGTCCCCTGAAGTGTGGCTCCACAACAGCTCAGGTGTCAGGCAAAGATGAAGTAGCAGCAGCTTGATCTCCTCTTTGTGCATCACAGGTTTGCTCCATTGCACCAGCTCCTTGCAAGAGGTTATATAAATCCACCATAGTAGGCTGCTCAGAAACAGGGGCAGCAGCACACTGAATCTCCACACCAGGGACCCTTTTTAGGAGATCACACACATCAGCAATAGTGGGGTGCCCAGCCTCCACCTGGTGTAGCATCCATCACCTGAGCATCAAGTGCCACGGGAGGGGGCTGCACTTCTGTGTCAGAGATCCCAAAAGTGCTGGCACTAGGCCTGGTGGCTGTAGCCGGTAGCCCCTTCTGGGCAAGCTGATTGCAAACCGCAACACAGGCCTGTACTGTTTTGCCTAGTTGTGCTAACTGGGCAGCAATCTCATCATCTCTGCTGGTAGACTGAGAAGGCCTTTTTGAAGCAGAGTGTCCAGAGCTGGGCACAGCCGAAGCTGCACGCCTCTTGGATTAGGCCTTGCTGCGGGGCACCACTCCCCTCAGTGAGTGGAACACGGGTCCAAAGCACAATCACTCGATCTTGGGTGATTACCACCAGGCCAAAGGCTGCCCTTCCCCAAGTTTCAGCAAGAGACGCAAACAGCCAGGAAGCATCACTGGCAACAAACACCAGGGGGGAAGGTATCCACTAAGAGTCCTATATGGAACCCCGACCCGAAGACAATATTGTCTTACACACACACTCACCGCTGGGGAAAGGTGTAACAGCCTTCCCAAGCCAGCGATGATGTCCCGACCTTACCAGACCGGTGATGCCGGGGTGCCGCTGGGCCTGAAATCCAGTACCGGGTCCATGCACCCGGTGAGGATGCCTATCACAGCACCCACCTCGGATGAAGCAGCCCTCTGGGTGTTGGGGATGCGAAGGCCCTTGCAGGCCCAAGGGGACCAGCCCAAAGGCCTCACTTGGCCTTCCGAATTGCTCAGGGAGGGATGAACTGAACACTCCCACATGCAGAAGAAAGAGCAAAATCAGCAAAAGCCAAAATGCAGCAAAAACCAGGAATAAACACTAGGCCAAAGCCAAGCAATTAGCCAGAGCACAGAGAAGAGCGATGTGACTCGCTCTGTTCAAGCTCTAAAATGGCTGCTGCCACGTGGCACTGCAGAGCTATAAAGCACAAATTCTCATCCCAAGTCTCGGGAGATTACAGGCACCATGAGACTTTGGGATATGAACAAATTAACTTGATTGGACCAAGCACGCAGGTGTTCAATACCCCTGCACACTTAACCAATTAGGCCTCTCATGTCCTAATATGGCCAGCGCAACAAGAAACCCCTCCCGACTCGTCGCGGGGTGTCTTTCTCTGCATTGATTGTTGTCTCTTTGTCCTTGTGCACTAATCATTGGACTGTAGCATTCATGGGTTTGATTTTGTTCTCTCTCTTTTCTTTTGCTTCTTATCTTTCTTTAACTCCTTGAGGCATTTCATTTGTCGTCCATTGTTTCTTCTCCTTCCTTTTGGCCACAGTTATCATCTTTCTGCATTCCTCTTTAACTATGTCTATTGCTCATCTAATAATAAACACTTAGAATTATTAATATGATGCAATACGATGAGCAGTTTAGAATGAGAGCTGCACAGGATCGCTCCCTGTCGTGGAGACATGTACAGTCTGAGCCTTGGGCTGATGTTATGGTGGGGGCCTCCCCTTTGAGCAGGTGTGACAATGGGTTTGTTTCCATGGTTACTATGCTGAGAGGGCCGAATGCAAGGCCTGGCACGGGGGAAAGAAAGCAATTTGGCATCTGCTGGGACTTTAACTCAGGCAAGTGCAAGAGGCAGCCCTGCAGGTTCGACCATAAGTGTAACACCTGTGGGGGTGGTCACTCCGGTGCTACCTTTAGTAGAGGTAAGCGGTCAGGAGTGGGTGGTGCCCCCAGCCAGTATCACCTGGAGGAAAGAGGCTGCATCTTATTTATTTCATGGTTTTTCCTTAGGTTTTTGTATCTCTTATACAGGTCCTAGGGTACATCGCTATGCACCCAATGTTCGTTCCATGAGGGAGCTCCTGAACATTGTGAGGGAGAAACTAGCAAAAGAAATAGCTGCTGGGAGGATTTCAGGACCTCATAATCAGCTGCCTATTCCCACGCTTCGCTTACCCCCTTTGGGCATGGTGCCTAAAAAAGCCCCAGGGGAATTCAGGTTGATTCACAATTTATCTTACCTGAAGGATGATTCTGTAAATGATGCTATAGATCCTGGGCTTACGTCTGTTAAGTATGCATCATTCGACTCTGCAGTCAAGATGATTAGGAATCTAGGCAAGGGGGCCCTTTTAGCAAAGTGGGACATTAAGTCCGCCTTCAGGATCCTTCCTGTTCACCCAGATGATTTTGACTTACTGGGTTTTCAATTCGAAGGGAAGTATTTCTTTGACAAAGCCATGCCAATTTCTTGTTCAGCTTTTGAGACTTTCAGCACCTTTCTTCATTGGTGTGCAGTTAAGTGGACAGGTAATAGAGCCATAACACACTATTTAGACAACTTCTTGATCGCTGGGAGTCCCAATTCCTCACAATGTGGGGATTCTTTGGTCGATTTTCAGGACTTAATGTCTGAGTTAGGAGTTCCCTTAGCGGAAGAAAAGACTGAAGGGCCAGACACACAGCTTACCTTTTTGGGTATAGAGATTGACACCATAACTGGGATTTCTTGATTACCAAATTATAAATTGGTGGCTATGAGGCAACAGTTTAGGATGATGTTGGGGAAGCAAAAAGTGACACTTCATGAATTTCAGTCCCTTACAGGACTGCTGAATTTTGCCTGTAAGGTTGTAGTCCTGGGACGAGCATTCTGCGTGAGATTATATAGGGCTACTGCAGGGGTAGCTGCACCTCATCATCACATTAGGATCACAAGGGGGATTCGAGAGGATTTGAAGGTTTGGGACTCCTTTTTTGAGCAATTCAATGGGATTTCGTTTTGGAGATCTAAAATGCTGCTTTGAGCAGACTTTCAAGTGCATTCGGATGCTGCTGGTGCCCATGGCTTTGGTGTTTATTGGAATGGCCAGTGGGCTGCAGAGGAATGGCCTTCTGCACGGTCAGAGTGTGGTCTGACTAGAGACCTGATGTTTCTGGAGCTTTTTCCTATTGTAGTGGCTGTGCATTTGTGGGCAAGCCAATTTGCGAACAAGACTGTCTGGTTTTGGTGTGACAACCAGGCGGTCGTCCACGTGGTAAATTCTCAGCCTTCCAAGTCCCTCAGAGTCATGTGTTTGGTAAGGGTGATGGTCATGCAGTGTTTGAAATTTAATGTGCTATTCCAGGCTCAGGATGTTCCTGGTGTGCTTAACCCTTTGGAGGATGCCCTTTCTCGTTTTCAGCTCTCCAGGTTCCGACAGCTGGCTCCCGAGGCATCGACACAACTGATGGAGGTACTGGCCACGCTCTGGAGCCTTGGAGATTAGAAATTCACAGGGCAATCCTGAATTCCATCGCCCCATCTACACACAAGTCCTACCAAACAGCACTGAATATGTTTAATCAATTTTTATTGGAAATTGGGGGAGGTTCAAAGTTGGCCGATTAAGGTGGATCTGATACTACATTTTATAGTCTATCTCAGACATGCAGGTCTCTTGCCTGTTACTATTAGAGGCAGGCTGGCCGCCTTAGCATTTTACTCCAGGTCAAGGGGTTGCTTTGATCCTACCACAGACTTTAGGGTTAAAAGAGCTGTGGAAGGTTGGTCCAGAGAATCCCCTGCAACAAAGGACTCATGATGGCTGATAACTGGCACAATCCTGGCTAGGTTATGGAAACAGTTAGCTTATGCATGTTATTCACCTGAGGAGGCAGCTTTATTTAAGGCAGTATTTGCCAATGCCTTCTTTGCAGCATTAAGAATCAGTGAAATTGTGCCCGGATCTCGTAATGATAAATCTGGTAGGGCACTTTTAATTTGGGATGTTGTCTTAACCAAACAGGGGATTCAGATTTGTATTAGGCACTCTAAGACTGATCACTTAGCAAAGGGTCAGTCTATTTCCTTAGCCAAAGTGCCTAGTGGGCAAATTTGCCCAGTGCTAGCAATAACCGATTATTTGAAGATTAGGCCCAAATTGGTGGACTATCTCTTCATACATTTGTCTGGTATGCCCTTAACTCAATTTCAATTTAGGACAGTGTTGAAGGAGACACTAAAACAGGCTAAGCTGCCCCAGGCGTACTTCTCTTCACACTCCTTCTGTATTGGAGCTGCAACAGCTGCGGCCATTCATGGCTTGAGTGAAGCCGATATTTGCTGAATTGGCCAGTGGCATTCTAGAGCATTCAAGTCATATGTTAGGTCATCAGGGAATGTGGCTCCTGATCAGCCATGCTAATTTGCCTTGTTCCTATTTCAGCTGGCATTTTCAAGGCAAGATATGGATTGTGGGCCACAGTTTGGTCTTCTGGGCAGTACGCCACATTTTTGAGCATCAGCATGACTCTTCACTGGGCTTGTCGCACATTGGAACCATTAAGTGGTTTGGACAAAGGGGCATGTTGTGGGGAGTGCTCCTTCCTTGGATCTTGCAATTGGCTCAGTCGTATCTGCAACCCCAGGTTTTAGTTATACACCTGGGGGAAAATGACTTAGTTAAAGTACTTTGTTTGCAACTGGCAAAGCAGATGGTGAGAGATCTGCAAGAAATTCAGAAGGTTTTCCTGGGAGCTGTAATTCTTTGGTCCAAGCTCCTGCCAAGGGGTAGCTGGCCTGGAGCCCACAAAGATGCTGAGATCAACAATGCTCGACAATGGCTTAATCATTCCGTTGCCAAACAGTTGTCTAAACTTCACATTTTTGTAATTGAACATAAGATTAAATTGGATAGGCCGCAGCTGTACAGGGGGGATGGGGTCCACCTCTCTCCTGAAGGTTCGGAGATTTATGTTAAGGCACTGAACAAATTGAGAAAGCAGTCTGCGGGGGGGGGGGGGATGCCTAGCTAGGCTGGCCCCCTCTTGTGGCGGGTAATGACCCCCACCCCACAGGAAAATTAATATGGTTAAGTAAATTAATTGGGGTAAATTGTATAATGTTAAATTAAAAGGAAGTGACGAATGCAGTTAAATGCATGACGTCACAAATTGAATGAAGGGAAAGTGGCATGGGGGTCAGAGGTCGGGGGTCGGGCGTGGGTGCACGCACTTGCACATGCATGCACGTGCATGTGCATGATGGCAGTCGTTGTGCGCATCCCTGTGCGCATGGGGGTGCCATTTTGGAAGGCCCAATGGCGGCATGTGCATGTGCATGACACAGGCACCATTTTGGAAGGCCCCACAGCAGCTGCGCTGTGTAAATTGGCATGGTGCAGCACCATGGGGCTTTGGGAAGGCCACACCGCACCTGCACCATGCAAATTCACATGGCGCAGCCACTTTGGGGCCTTCCAAAATAGCACGCACCATGGTGCTCATGTGCACTCTTGCACTTGTGCATGCATGTGCATGGTGGCAGGCTCCATTTTGGAATGCTCAATGGTGCCGGCGTCGTGCACACACTGGGAGGCAGCACGTACAGGGTGGCGGTGGTGGGACAGGCCACGGGCCGGTCCCAAGGCCTCCCCGGGCCGCACCTGGCCCGTGGGCTGGGAGTTGCCGACCCCTGTTCTATGATCTGAAGAGGAACAAAATATATGACCCTGACAAAATTTTAAAAATGATGGAAACAATATACGGTCGAGCTTTTTAAAAACATGAAAGGATAAATGATACGTGGGAAGAAAAAACTTACAAAGATGACATCCAAATTTTGGAAAGTGAAGTGAAAGCTGCACTCAAATTTCCCTCAAATAGGGAAGAATAAATCACCAGGAATGAATGGCACACCAACAGAAGTGCTACAAACCACAGAGGCAGAATAAGGCTCAGCTCTAATTAAAATGTGCCAATAAATATAGAAAAGAAAGCAGTGGCCCACAGACAGAAAGTTTTCAATATACATTCCCATACATAAAAAAAAAATATTGCAATAACTACAGGACCATTGCACTAATTTTCCATGCAAGTAAAATCATGCTCAAAATTCTGCAGCAAAGACTCCTACCATATATGAGAGGAGAAATCCTAGAGATACATGCTGGAGTCAGGAAAGGAAGAGGCAGTAAGAATTAAATTGCAAACATATGATAATGGGTGAACCAGAGAATTCAAATCATCATCATCATCATCATCATCTACATGTGTTTATTGACTACAGCAAAGCGTTTGACTGCAAAGATTATGAAAAGCTATGGAATGCTCTCAAAGAAGTGGGAGTGCCAGTGCACTTGACTCTCCTGATGCATAATCTGTACTTGGAAGAAGGGGCTGACATCAGAATTGAATACAAAGAAATAGAATGGTTCCCAGTTGGCAATAGTGTCAGGCAAGGCTGCATACCATCACTCTCTTTATTCAATCTGTATGCATAAAATATATACAGAGCAGGGTTAAACGGAGGCCTGAAACAGATGAGCCAAAAAAACTGTGGTGGAGCCATTCATGCCAGGGCCACAGCAATTGCATGAGCCCGGACCCAACCCGGGCTGCCGCAGCAGTCCTAAACCAGATTGCCAAAAAGAAGTGGATTTTTCTGCTCCTTTTTGGCCCACTTCTTTTCTGAAGATGCAGTGTTGGGGCAGTTTCCCACTGCATTCGGGACATACGTCATCTAAACACTATGGTCCGAACATGGTGGGAAACCACATCATTTGGCCCAGTTGTTTTGGGCCTCAGCATCAGGAGATGTGAAGACTGGAGGAAGGAACATTAAAAAGCTAGGATAAGCAGATGACACAATAACCACCAGCAGAAACCAACAAAGACCTGGAACAATTACTGAAGAAAGTCAAGATTAGAAGGAAAATGGCAGGTAAGGGGGCCCTGGTTGTGCAGTGGTTAAATGCTGGTACTGCACCCATTCTCAGCCACAACATTGTGAGTTCGATCCCAGGGACTCCAAGTTCTACTCCACCTTTCATCTTTCCGTAAGTTGCTAAAATGACTACTCAGCTTGTTGGGGACAATTAGCTTATACCAGGGGTAGGCAACCTGTCCCCTTTAAGGGCCGAGGGACTTCAGCTCCTAGAATCCCAGGAGCTATTGGCCAACATGAGACTATTGGCCAACATGGCTCAGGCTTCTGGGAACTGAAGTCCCTCGGCCCTTAAAGGGGAAAGTTTGCCTACTGCTGGCTTACACATTGTAAACTGCTTAGGTCTTTGTTTATAAAGACAATGAGTGGGAACCATTTGTCTATAAAAGGTCCTGATTTTGGTCGTCCTGCATAACTTGCCATTCTGTCTGACAGTTTTTCAAGTAACTATAAGTCCTATACTTTTTTCCACCACTTATCTAAAGATACATCCCATTTTCCAGCATCTGGCAATTTTTACATGGGCTGCTGTAATGAAAAAAAAACAACTATGACATTTTTATGTCTCAAATTTGAGTTTGTGTCTACATATATCAAGAACAAAAGTATTTCTGGTCATAATTTTACTTCTTGGTTGGTAATCAGTGAAATTTGTTCAAGTACCAATTGCCAAAATATGTTTATTTGGGGGCAATCTAGCCACATGTGTAGAAATGTGCCATTTTCATTACAACCATGGTAACATTTGGAGGAAACATTTTTAATCATTCTGGCTAGCTTCACTGGAGCAAAGTATCACTTGTATATCATTTTCAAGGTGTTCTCTCAGTCTAATCAATGCTGATCTGGATTTAAAAGGGGTGGAAGACCAAACTGTAGTCCACTTTGAAATGGGAATTGAAAGATTCAAATCCATTTTCCAGGTTAGTTCTATGCCACAGATGTTATGGTAAGAGTAGGCAATCAAACAGTTGTAGATTAAAGATGTTAGTCTTTGGTGCTTTAGGAGGGGGGAACACATCGTGCCTCAAATAAGTGGTCCTCCTATTTCCTTTAATTTGTGTGTAAAAGCAATTATCTGATGGAGATGAAACCAACTAGCCTTTAATGGCTGTACATCTAAAGTTAATTCATCAATTGCTTTTGGTCTGCTGTTAAGAAAGAGGTCTTGGACAAAATATACAGCTTGTTGTTCCTATCCCTGGAATTGATGGAATTTATCAGGAGAATAGAAATATTTGTGGACAAGGAATGGGCAGATAGGAGAGGGGTCTGGTGTTAGGACTTGCTTCCATCTTGACCATATCTTTACTGATGTTTGTAGCCATGGGTTTTTAATGTTTTAATTATTTGTGGAGTGGGCTTGTTAAAGAAGAAAGCAAGATCGATTGATGGTGAGCCATTCATTTCCATGTTAACGCAGTGTATGCTTTGATCTTTTAAAATTAAATGAGGGATTTGACTAAATTGGAATGCTGTAAAATATATTTCAAGACCAGGCATTACTAACCCCCCCCCCTTTTTTTTTGGAAGAGAGGTGTCATGTGGATTTCCTGAATCTGGGTCTCTTATGGTTAAAAGCAAATGTATTAATGAGATTTTGCCAAAGTTTGGTTAAAGTGGGATAGTTTGAAATAGAAAGAATAGGTGAGGGACAATAAACATTTTAATGAGGCTATTCTGCCTAGAATAGAGAGTTTCAATCTCTTCCATTCTAGGTTTGCTTTTTTTGTTTGTTTTTTTTTTTTTTTAGAGATTAACCATTTAGTTATTTTGTTGTAGCTCTGGGGATTATCTGATTGAGATCTTTTGTAATGATGATTCCTAGGTAAGTAAATCCTGAGGGTTTTAACTGGAGATTGGTAGATTTTTGAATGTCTGTGTCTCATGAGCAATGTTGAGACACAGCAATTTAGCTTTTGAATATTTAATTCAGAAACCTGCAAAAGTATCAAAGGAGTTTAATGTGCCGTGTACGGTAGGGAAGGATTGTTTGGGTTGTTTTAGGAAGATGATCACATCATCTGTGAAGAGATTTAATTTATGGGTTGTTCCTCCTATTTTGGGTCCCCTTATGCTTTCATTCTCTCTAATTGAGGTAGCTAAGGGTTCTATTGCAATAGCAAATAACAGCAAGGATAAGGGACAACCTTGGCATGATGGATGATGTTTAGGACTCGTCTAATGGCATCAGATAGTTTTCTATTCAGCATAAGGGAATTTGGTCAATAGAGATATACTCAGTGATAAAGCTATTAATCCTATTCACTAGAATTGAGGTCAATAGTTTCACATCTGGTTTATTAATGCTATCAGTCTAAATACTGAGGTGGGAGGTTGACAGTCACTTGTTTTGGGGATGAGGACAATTCTGGAAGTGTGCCAAGATTGGGGTCATAGACCTTGTGAAATTATCTCATTGAATAGATCTTGTAGGTGTGGGGCAATTTTATCATAACATAGCTTGTAAAATTCTCCCATAAATCCATCTAATCTAGGAGATTTCCCTGGTTTGATGTTTTGGATTTCCTGTTTTATTTCTTCTAATGAGATGGGCTGGTTGAGTAGAGTAGTGTGTGGTTCATTGATTTTCAATTTTTTTAGAGAATTGAGGAGTTAAGTTTATCTGGGGGAGGGCTGATTCTTCAACTCTCTGGAACTCTCAGAATTCCTCTACTATGTCAAAATGAGAAGTTTTGATATTGCCGTTTGGGGAGGTGATAGCTGCAACAATTATTTTTTCTGCTTTCCGTTTTACTAATCTAGCTAGTAATTTAGAGTTCCTATTATTGTTCTCATAGAAGTAGGCTTTTGTGTATTGCAATTTAGTTTGAACTGAGTGTAAGTCTAATTCTTTAATTTGAGCTTTTTTTCTAATAAAGTTTTTAGTATGTCTGAGTTTTGGGTGTTCTTGTGGGAGTTTAACAAGAATTCAATTTCTTTAAACAATTCCTGGCATTTATTTTCTTTAATTTTCTTTTGTTTGGAGCCCTCCTGTATAAACAGACTCTGAGCACCACTTTCAGTGTGTCCCACAGTAGTGCTACAGAAGTGTTTCAGATCTATTTTCTAGATAAAAAGTTTATATTCCTTTTTTCTATGGTCTTTTTAAAAGGGTAATGCATTAAGAATGCTGGGCTAAACCACCAAGACTTTGGGAAAGTCCTTCTAGTGCCCAGTCTAGTATTATTGGCCAGTGGTCTGAATAAAAGATTGTATTGATTGTGGAATTTAAAATTTTGCTTAATAGGGACTTGGAGATAAAAATAAAAAAGGATCAGTTCTGGAATATGTCTTACGGACTGCTGAGTAGAAAGTGAAGTCATTCTCTATGGGGTATAGAGATCTCCAAGGGTAAAATAATCCTGCCTCTTTAATTATCTGCATCAATGGCGTTGGACCTGTATGTTTAGGAGGTTTTGCTTTATCATGATAGGAATGCAAAACTTAATTAGAATCACCTCCCAACAGTATGTGCCCAACAGACATTTCACTTAGGGCCTTTACAGCCAGCCAGCTTGAGGCCACTTTAACCGCACTGTCTCAGTGCTAGGGAATCATGGGAACTGTAGTTTATTGTGGCACCACAGCTCTCTGACAGAGAAGGCTCAATGTCTCAGAAAAAAAAAACTACCCATGATTCCCTAGCATTGAGTCAGGTCAGTTAAAGTGGACTCAAACTGCATTATTCCTCGCAGTCTGTAAAGGCCCTTAGATGATGTAAAAAAAGCTGACATAAATTGGTGCCGACCTGTATTGGGTGAATAGAAGGTGCCTAAAGTGTAAGATTGGCCAAACATTTTCCCCATCAGTATTAGGTAGTGCCCAGCATCATTTCTAAATTCATTGTTTACCATGAAAGGACATGATTTGTCCAGGAGAACGGCTACCCATTTGGCTCGGTGTTTTATTTTTTAAAAACTTTTGTATCCTGTTCAATTTTTAATATTGTTTTAAACATGTTGTTTTAATGTGAAATTTTAATTATGTTTTAGAATTATAATTTTGTTTAGTTTATTCTTTTGTGAGCCACCTTGGGTCCTAATCCAGGAGAAAGACAACATATAAATAAATGTAGTAAATAAACATACAAATTGCTTCACCATGATGAGTCAGTTTAGTATCTGTTTCTGAGACAACAGTTGCTTTTTGGAGAATGAAGATAAACAGAAATCCAAAATACTTCATCGGTGTTCATAGGAAAACCCGCAGAGATATTATGGTGCAAAAAGACTGAGAACTGAAATCTAAAACATCAGACCCAGCCATCGTAGCATTGACATGATCATATGCCATAGCATAGCAACCCTATATGCTCATACATGAAAAAAACCACTGCACTCAGTGAATATTACTTCTGAGTAGACATGAATATTAGACACTTAGCATTATCTTCCTAATTACCCTACAATACATTTTTGTACTCTCCCAAGAGTAACGTATAAAGAGGACAATTTAACAAAGTAGCATTTAAGAAATCACTCAAATGGTTCAGTAACTGCTTAAGGTAATACTCTTAAATTGTTAGAGGGGAGCTGGGAGAATTTTTACATAAGTAGCAATCTGGAAAAAACAAAAACCGTTGGCCAGTAAAAATTACACAGCTAGGTAAATTTTGCCATCATAGTCACAGTCTTTTAAGATTTGATATAATACCTTTGTACTTTGAGTTAGTCCTTTGCAAGTAGTCTCCTGTCTAATAAACTTGTCTGCCTTTGTATAATAGTATTCTCCTTTTTTTAGTTGCATAGAGGGTTTTATAAAGATGCTGCTTCTGATAGGAACACTGTAAGACAGTATTATTCAAAGATGTTATCCATGAACCAGTCCACAAGCTGCTGGCCTATGCCAAGTTTCCAGGAAAGAGAGAAACAGTTGTAGTTATTGGGTGGGGAAATGATGCTGTTCTTGGAATATTGTGGTGGGGAGAAGCCTGGCAGTCAACGACATCAGATAGCTTAGGAAGCACTATTGTAAAAGACTGGGCCAAGTGAAGAGAATGATTCCTCTAACTGCAAAACAATCACACTTATGCATCCTTCCAGATATTAGATTAATATTCCTCTTTGAAATCTGTTTAACTACATATACTGTAATGACACAACACCTCAAAGAATAAAGGAGCTGAAAATGCTGACTTTGGGATTTCTTTCATCAGAGTTCAAAATCTACAGTACTTCTCCTCTTTCTTATCCCCAATCCAAGTTCCTGATAAAGTTCTTCTGCAGAGTATTCTTATCTCAGAACTCTCTCATGCATTTTGTTCAAATCTCTTCTAGAAATTCCTGGTGCTCCGTTTAGTTTCTCAAGAGGCTGGAAATTATGGTGATAAGCAAAAGTGAAAGTACTGACAGAAATGAAATTTGCCATGATTAGCCTAAACATCTACTAATGGTGTCATTAGAAATAGACAAAGGTTTTCTCAGAAGAGGAGCAGCAACTTTTCTGTCTTTTCCAGTAGAATCAAACTAGGTAATTCTTGAGTTTCCCACCAGCTTTCCACAAATCCATGCCCTATCTGGTCTCCAATGGGAAAAGTTAACCAAGAGGCACATTTAGAGATTTGAAAGTGAGTTTTCTAAAGTAATTAATTCATATTGGTCACTACAATTCTCAAAAAGCAACTCATACTCATTACTCCCGAGGAAATAATTCATCAGGTTGTTTGTACACTCATTACTTTTCTCCTTATTATTTTTAAAATAAGGACATGTTTAGAATTTATAAGAGAATGACATAAACCTTGACAAATTCTTTTCAAAATGCATCTACAGTGCCCCTAAAAAGTAATGTTGACAGCAACTAGAAATTGTTATACTGATACAGAAACTTCAGTTCTACACGTTATATTGTTGTTTTAATGGTTTTAATGAGTTGCAGTTGCTTGAAATTATTCTCTCCAAGATCTGGACATCATAGAGTAGATGAAAGTAGCAGTACTGAAGGGAAAAGAAAATTCTGGTAGGTGTCTCCTTCTTTCCCTATAAAGCTGAAGACAATGTTGTCAACATTCTCCATGTTGCAGAATTTACTTTGCTTAGGAGGAAAATGAGAGCCACCATTTTCCTTGGGAATGACTGGAATTGCATTTATAGTTGTCATACGACCAAGTCAGCTGGGTTTGGCCTGGTTTCTCGACAATTCACACCTTGCTTGATTAGATGAATATCTATCCTCACTCCCAAGTTCTCCCCCCCTCCCCCCAAAAAAGTCTCTGGCTCTTATAGACATAGCATTATGGGGGAAATGTGCAGTTACTATTAGCTCTAATTGTTTTGCAAGAAACAAACCTACCTTTGAGTGTGCCTAGCTACATCATACTTCATGACTGACATTTATGATTTATCTTCTCTTGATTTTAATTTCCATTTTGTTGATTAGTACTGTACTACATTTTTTTTTTTTTTTTTAGATTTTGCAGAGCTCCTTGAAAAAGATGGCACAGAATGCAATGGAACCATTGGAATGAAGTAGGAGGGATGCAACAAAGCAGGACAAAGCTGCTATACACTGATTAAAGTATCCATGGTGTTTATTGGTTTTTCATGACTTGGTTGATAACAAAATTATGCACTTTATAAATGTCTGGAAAAATCATTTTAGAAGAGGCATTTGGTTTCTCACATTGCCAGACATGGGAAAATAAGAGTCATCCACATTATTGCTACATTCTCTATGGTCAGGATTCTATGTTTCTCATAGGAATCTGACCACCAAAGGGTGATGCATGGGGGGGGTGTCAAAGGGAATGGCAGATGGGCATTGTAAATAGTAGCTGGGACTTGAAGGCTTTCACGGCTGGCATCCATAGGTTTTTGTGGAGTTTTTGGGCTGTGAGGCTGTGTTCTAGAATAATGTATTCCTGATGTTTCACCTACATCTGTGGCTGGCATCTTCAGTCTTCTCTAGTAGCTAGGACATTGAGAAAGATTTATGACCGGAATGAGAGTTTACCTTTCGATCCCAGAAAATGAAAGGAGATGGACCTTAAAGAACTGAACTTCAAAGATTCCTTTGATATGGACAACCAGACTACAGGGGAGGAGGAAAAGGATGTTTGGTCAGAGGACTTTAAAGTACTGGTTTGGTGGGAGATCCTTAGAGTTGTTTCTAAAAGGATTGGTGTGGCAAAGTATCTTGATTCTGGAATAAAACTATAGTGAATTTACACTTAAAGATGTTTTCCTGGTTCTTCAAGTATCTTGCTACCAAGCAGGACACTCTACACTTAAACTTGTCCCTCTTGCCCAATGCTTCCTCTGCTACCACTTCCCCATACTTTGTTTTAGCCCTTTCTCTCCCAACTTCTTGTCTTGCAGGAGAAACATTTCCTTCATCTATCTCCTAACCTGTCCTCTGTTTAAAGCAGCACTAGGAGCTTTGTGCAACAGCTTCTTCTTGTGAGAGCAGGCAGGCAGCAGCATGAAATTGAGCATGGGGCAGGGTATTGTATGTCATCCCATGAGCCTGTTAAAAAGGGCAGGATAGAAGTGTACTAATAAATAAAATATAACAAAAAGAGGATTGAAGATGCAGCTATGACTGATTGAAGATGCACCTATCCCATAGTTGCAAGAGAAGGAAACAAGGCATGGGGCAAGGTGAAGCAAGCTGGGGAACATAAGAGAAAGTAAAAGGTGAAGCATATGAGTGTAAGGTCCAAAGGAGATGTGAAAGTATGTGGTGGGGAGAGCGATGGATGGAGGATGAAATCAGCAAATGATGGAATTTTGTTTTTGATTAGGCTATTTTACTGTCCAGGATAACCCCCTTGTGTTCTCCCATCCCTAGCTACTACAAAATTTTGGGAACTAGCATGATGTTTATGATGAATCTGGTGAGAAACCTGGCAGATAGGCCTTTGCTATTTTCCAGTAATCAAGGTCTTAAACTCTTTTAGTTCATTATACCTAAAGGTTTTGGTTGTAACCTCAAGGGCAAGGTATGATTGAGGTAACCAGTTGCCAATGAAAAGAGGAAGATCCCTAAGATATCAAATCAATGATCAATGCATCCAATCTGAGCAATCCCACTTTAATGGAAAATGAATTTTATTTATCTCACATTTTTCTTCCTAAATGAGTTCCTTGATGTTTATCTGCCATGCCCAGTAGGATTTTAAGTAAACAGAGCCCTCTTCACCTTTTTTTTTTCTATCTCAAGCAGTAAAGGAGTGCTAGTAAGCCAGAAAGTATGATACAAATCTGAGTACCATTAAAACAAGTGATCTCCTCTCCCATTTTGTCTTCTCCAATGTATTGTGCTCATTTTAAAAATTAGGAATTCAAAATTTATTGCCTTTGTTAAAAGTGGCTTCTAAATGTTCTGATAATACATTGACAATAAAGAGCTCCTGTATCCATCTACTTAATAGAGAAGATGAGTCAGCATCACAGGAAGACATAGCCTTGGGAGATCAGATACTGGCTGAAAGCCTGCAGCTGCATTTTATTATTCTGATGAGGAGATGAAGTGTAAAACTTGTACTTTGTCATTCCACCATGTGTTTCCTTAGGGATCCAACTACTTAAACAGAGGGAGGAAAAATGAAAATGAATAAGCAGACAACCAGAGAACTTCTCTTCTGCTATATATTCTTGCAGCCTTTTGTACCACAGCTGTAGAAAATGTGCTGTTTTAGAGGTTTAGAAATCATGTGTTTGATCCAGACATCCCAGAATTGGAACTATGCCCTCAGAGGTGTTTACTGACAGAACAGGATAGATGTCTAATTAACTATTGTAATTTGTAAGCCGCTCTGAGAGCCTTTGTGGCTGAAGAGCGGGGTATAAATACTCAAAATAAATAAAATAAAATAAATAAAAATGTTGCTTTTACTAAAAGTATCAGAAAAGGTCATGGCATGTGTATTGTTATAGCCCTGTCAGACTGATGGCTGAATAATAACAATTAAAAAAGAGATTATTAGCCCTTATTGTTAAAAGATAAGCTTGAAATGTGGTGGCAATGCATGCAAGATCTCAAAACTCATTAGTTGGAATGTGTGGCTATAAAGTGTGCCTTAACTGTTTGAGGTGTTTTAATTGGTTTGTCTGTTTAACTCCCCCCCCCTAACTTTTATATTATATATTTTACAGGGTGAGTGTCCTTTATCCAAAATGTTTTGGACCAGAACTGGTTTTGATTTTGAATTATTTATTTATTTATTTATTTAGGATTTTGGAATATTTACATATACATAATGAGATATCTTGGAGATGGAACCCAAATCTAAACATGAAATTCACTTATGTTTCATATACACCTTATACACATGGTCTGTTTGTTAATTTATAGATAACATTTTTTGAAAAAAAATTATGCATGAAATAGTTTGTGCACACTGAACCATCAGAAAGCAAAGGTATCACCATGGGGTGAAATGGTTGGGCAAAATATAGGTTTCCGGCTGCTTCAAAGGTAGAGCATTTAGATGACACACACCTCGAAAGCAGCTGGAAACCAGTCCAAAGCTGTGCTCTGGGGCTTAAAACTGGAGCAAAAAGAAGCTGGGATAGTCCACCACAAGGCAGAAAATGCACATCATCACTTCTGCATATAAATGCCCTGACACAAGGGCAGGGCTGTGGCAAAGCAAAGAAATGAAAGTGTGAGAACTCCAATGGATGCAATTACAATATACATAAACCAGACATTCTAACAGGGAACATGGGGTGAAGGGGTGAAGGGGGTATATATGGGGGGCCTCCATAATTGTACTTTGCCAATGTATCACTTGCACACGAATGTACTGATGATCTGTACAGGTGGAGCATTGTACATGCAACTGTGTAGTGGATCAAAAGGGCAGCCATACAATGAAATGGCATCTGGGTGGATGTGGGAGGTACCTGAAGGTTGCAAGTAGTATGCTTTTTGCAATAGTGCACGTGTATGGTGGGAAGGCAACAACAACAACAAAATTACCAGTAGTGCAGCTTAATGCTGCACTGAGCAGTCAGGCCATGTGTATTCAGCCAACCTTGGGAGTGGGCTGTGCAGGCAGTGGGATGTCAACCTGCTTTTAGAAAAAGCAGGATCGAGCTGCTTTTTCCCACCTATCTTTTTAGATGCTGCACACCCCCAAGATGTCCAGAAGCCACCCTGGCTGATCAGATGTGAGTGACTTCAAGACACTCTAGGGGCGCAGCATTTACACACCACCAGAGTGGCTTGAAGCCACCCTGGGGTCACACCCCAGCCACCTAAGGCAGTTTTTTACTGGCCTAAAGAGGGGGCAGAACAAGCTGCCACAAAATGGTGGACTGGGGACATCTTAGCGCTACTTGGCCCAATACCACAGCAATCATACACTGCAACCCCACCCTGGAGCTGGCCCAAATAGGAGTGGAAAAATTCTGCTCCTATTTGGGCCAGTAAAAAGCTGCCTTAGGTGGCTGGGCCATATCCCCAGGGCAGCTTCAAGCCACTTCAGCGACATGTGGCATGTAAATGTTCTGCCCCCAGACCATCTTGAGGCCGCCCACATCTGGTCAGCCAGGGCAGCTTCCAGAGATCTTGGGAGTGTGCAGTGTCTAAACACCATGCCCCCACCATGCCCCCAAGCCATGTGTTAGCCAGCTTTACCAGCCGTTCTATTCTGGCCCATAGGAGCGGATTTTTTCTGCTCCTATTTGTGCTGGTCCCAGCACAGTTTGGGGCCACAGCATGTGGTTGCCACAGCACTGGGCTGAGTAGCACCAGCACAGCCCCAATCTACCCTTTTGTAGTTATGTGTTCCTCTCATTAGTTATAATGTTAAATGTATTGAGGACAAATAAAGAATTCTTTGATTTTGGAAGAATGCCATTACAACATTCAGTTCTGAAATATGTTTGGTTACACAATGTGTAAAATGATATCAACAGGCATTTTTAAAACAACACAGGAACAGTTTTATAGCTGTATTACTGATTTATTTGTTGTTTGATAGATTCTCTAAATCATACTTTGACTTGTTTGAGTTACTGTACACTATTAGCAATACCATCACACAAGTTTCATGCCTTTTATAAATGATGCAACTGACTCTTTAGCTCATGTAATGGACAACACTATTATGGGTCATAACAACATCTATCAAGCTGACTCCTCTTCACACTTTTATTGTCATGGGCCAAGAGCTGCAGGACTGGAACCTAGAGGAAGAATCCAATGAGGAGGCTGAGGAAGGGACCCAGGCAAGTCTTCCAGACAGAGAATAGCCTGCAGCTTTCCCTATTTCAAAGCAGCCAACCCTTCCTATTGAACAGCTTCAGATAGCTCATCCTGGGAAATTGCAGCCGCAGCCAGCAGGACAAGAGCAAAACTCACCTGCTGATGAGACAGAGAACACAGCTGGGGTCTTAAGTCCTCAATCAAGGAGGAGAAACAAAAGGATCCAACCAAAGACAGAGCTAAGATGCTCAGCCAGTCTGCAGGCTAAGCAGCAAGCAGGCAAGCTCTGAGTAGAACCAGCTGGTGTCAGGCTATTAAAGACCTGAGTTTGCTGTTTGTCTGTTTCCTGGCCAGCATTCCTGTTACTTGTGTTTAGACTCCTGAATTCCTACTTCAGACTTTCTGGTATTTTTCACCATTGGACCATGTTGATCTTGATTCCTGTTGCCTCCCTTGACAGACTGCTTGACTAATGCCTTTCTTTTAATGGACTCTCACAGGCAACAATGCTTTCTATCTGCTTGTGATCGGGTGCCTCTGCCTGCATTATCAGTTGGAGGCTCCCTGCCAGCCAGCCTGTGTGGTTGTTTGGTGAATCAGGACATTTATGGTTCTATTGTGTTTTAATCCAACTTCTGAAAGAATATGATTTAATAATAATTATTATTATTATTATTATTATTTTTATTTCTATACCGCCCTATGGCGAACCAATCTAGGTGGTTTACAACAATTAAAAGAACAACAAAGATAAAACAGTATATTCCCTCCCCCCCTTAAAACATTATTAAATCAGATATCAATTAAAACAATAATAGATTCATTAAATAAAAAAATTAAATACAAACCGATAAAAACAAACAAACAAAAAAACACCCCACCATTTCCATTTCTTGGGGGTATAGAGGCACTGTAAAGGGGGAGGAGAGATCCTGAGGCTGGGATACTTAGTCTGGAAAGGCCTGCCGGAAAAGATCCGTTTTGACAGTTTTTTTTAAAACTATCCAGAGATGTTAACTGATGGATCTGATCCGGCAAGCCGTTCCAGAGCCTGGGGGCAACAACAGAGAAGGCCCTCTGGGAGGTAGCCAAGAGCCTCAATTTTTGAGGCTCCAGCAAGTTCCTCCCAGAGGACCAGAGTGCGCGGGGAGGATTATATGGGAGGAGGCGGTCCCTGATATAGCTTGGACCCAAGCCATTAAGGGCTTTAAAGGTAATAACCAACACCTTGAACTGGGCCCGGAAACCAATAGGCAGCCAGTGGAGGGACCTCAAAACCGGAGTGATGTGATCTCTCCTAGATGTTCCAGATACAAGCCTGGCTGCCATATTTTGAACCAGCTGTAGTTTCCGAATCAAGCACAAGGGTAGCCCCATGTAGAGCGCATTACAGAAGGCCAGGCATGAGGTTACCAGCGCGTGCACAACTGTCTCAAGATCCCTTACTTCCAGAAAAGGGCGCAGCTGGCGTATCAGCCGAAGCTGATAACAGGCGCTCCTGACTGTCACAATTAACTGATTTGTCATCAGGAGCGACGAGTCAAGGAGCACCCCCAGACTGCGAACACAGTCCCTGGAGGAGAGTGTGACCCCATCCAGGACTGGAGGTTGCAACCCAATTCTTGGTTTCGGGGCCGCTACCGTGAGCACCTCCATCTTGTCTGGATTCAGTTTCAATCTGTTTTTCCTCATCCAGCCCATTACCGCCCGAAGACATTCATTGAGAGAAGAGACGCCATTGGAATTTGAGGCCAACGAACGAGACATGAAGAAATAGATGTGGGTGTCATCAGCGTACTGATAACACCCAGCACCATAACTCTGTATAATCTCACCCAGCGGCTTCATATAGATGTTAAATAACATTGGGGACAAGATAGCTCCCTGAGGGACCCCACAAGTGAGCTCCCTCTTACTGGAGCAACTGTCCCCGAGCAGCACCCTCTGGGACCTTCCCGAGAGGAAGGACCGGAACCACTGAAAAGCAGTGCCCCCAATACCTAACCCCTTCAGGCGGCCCAAGAGGATGCCGTGGTCTATTGTGTCAAAAGCTGCTGAGAGGTCTAGGAGCACCAACAGGGTCACACTATCCCTGTCGATGCTCAGCCGCAGATCGTCAGTCAAGGCAACCATGGCAGTCTCAACCCCAAAGCCTGTCCTGAAGCCGGTTTGAAATGGGTCTAGATAATCAGTTTCATCCAAGACAGCTTGGAGCTGAAGTGCAACCGCCCTCTCGATTACCTTGCCCAGAAATGGCAACAGAGAAACAGGCCTGTAATTACTCATATCCAGGGGGTCCAGGGAAGGTTTTTTCAGAAGTGGCCTAACAGCCGCTTCCTTTAAACAAGATGGAAGATGTCCTTCCCTGAAGGATGCATTGATGATATCCATGAGAAATCTCCTCAATGCATCCCCCCCCCCCAATGGCCAGCCATGATGGGCAAGGGTCGAGAGGGCAGGTTGTCTTCCTCACCTTACCAAGCAGCTTGTCCACATCCTCGGTACTCACAGATTGGAGCTGATCCAGTATAACTATACCGGCGGAGTCGCTGGACACCTCGCCTATAGTCTCTGTTTCAACAGTGGCATCTAAGTCAGCTCTTATCTGAGAGATTTTATCTGCAAAGAAGTTGTTAAATGCGTCACAGCAGGTCGTTGTCGGGTCAAGTAAGGGATTTGGCACAGGGGGCACCTGTGTCAGCTCCCTCACCACCCTAAACAGCTCTGCTGGACGGGACTCTGCAGACGCAATACGTGCAGAGGAGAAAGCTCTCTTCGCTGCATGTATTGCCTCCCGATAGGAACAAAGAAAGTTCCTATGGCGAGTTCTGTCAGATAGGAGTCGAGTCTTCTGCCACCTGCGTTCTAGTCATTGTCCAAACTGCTTCATTCTCTTAAGCTCTGGTGTAAACCATGGCCTTCGATTTGAAGTGGGATGGCAAGGATGCTTGGGAGCGATCGTGTCGAGAGCCCTAGTAAGATCAGTGTTCCAGGTGTTAACCAGAGCATCGACAGGGTCACCGGCATTCCCAGCCATTAAACCCTCTAAGGCTTTTTAGAATCCAATTGGCTCCATTAGCCTTCAAGGGCGGACCATTCTAATAGGTTCACCACCCCCGGTGGGGCAGAGATTGGCTCTCAGTTCCATCTTGACCAGGAAATGATCCATCCATGACAATGCAGAGGTACTTAGAACCTCCGCCCACGGACATACCTGTTCCGTACTGAAGACCGCATCAAGTGTATGACCTGCACAATGTGTGGGCCCATTGACCAGTTGGGATAGGCCCATGTTTGTCATGGTCTCCATGAACTCCCGAGCCGCGCCTGTTAAGGTAGTCTCGAGCGGAATGTTAAGTCTCCCAAAACTAAAAGTCTGGGAGACTCCAACAGCAGCTCAGAGACCAACTGTGTCAGCTCAGTGAAGGAGTCTGCTAGACAACGGGATGGCCAGTAGACTAGCAAAATCCCCAAACTATCCCTGGTCTTCAGGCTAAGGTACATACACTCGAAGTGGACCGTGTTCCGGACAAGTATCCTGGTCAAAGTCAGGTGATTCTTATGAACCAGAGCCATGCCACCCACCCCCCGCCCACTTCCTCTCACCTGCTCACTAACAGAGTACCCAGCTGGGAGGGCCTGCACCCAGATGACTGCGCTATCCTCCCCAGCCAGGTCTCTGCAAAGCAGGCCAGGCCGGCATCCTCATCCAGAAGGAGGTCATGGATGATATGAGTCTTGTTTTTAACCGACCTGGCATTGCAGAGGAGCAGAGTGAGGTTCTGTGGAATGGCTGGTCTGCTCTCCAAGCCATTCTGAGAAACAGAAGGAACTGAAGGTGGGATAGCTTTCAAACAGCGATCCCGTCTTCTTTTGTAACATTTGTTCCTTCTATTCCAACCATGCCTCCCATTCCCCAGCACAACTCCAATGGACGCCCCCTGCCACATTCCCAACCCTACAGCTGATGTTACTGCTGTGCTTTTTAAAGGCACCAGGAGATGGAGGGCGGTCCCAAGGCTCCCTGGAGTCTTCTCCTCAGCCCTACAGCTGATGTTGCTGCTGTGCTGCCGAGGGTTGCCTTTTTTAAAGGCACCAGGAGATGGAGGGCGGTCCCAAAGGAGTCTTCTCCTTAGCCCTACAGCTGCTGTGCTGCCGAGGGTTGCCTTTTTTAAAGGCATCAGGAGATGGAGGGCGGTCCCAAGGCTCCCTGGAGCCTTCTCCTCAGCCCTACAGCTGATGTTGCTGCTGTGCTGCCAAGGGTTGCCTTTTTTAAAGGCACCAGGAGATGGAGGGCGGTCCCAAAGGAGTCTTCTCCTCAGCCCTACAGCTGATTTGTAGTTATGTTTGTCAAAGCTCTGATATTTTCTATATTGCATCCTAGTATACAATGTGTTTCTTCCCTTCCCCATTCAGCAACTTATTTTCATGGAAAGAAGGTATGTAAACATAGGAATTAAATGAATGGAAGAATATTAGTATTTTATTATAGTGCTGTGTTATTTTTTGACACCACAACTTTCACATTGCAAATAATATATTTTCCTGTTAAAGTTGATCCTCATTGTTTTTATAGTCTTAAATTCAATTGACAATACAAATTGGATGCTTATTTCATACATAGTAATGGGGGTTAGGTAGATAAAGTATTCTATGGCCTATTGCAGAAAATATCTAACCAAAAAAACTGAGATATATCAGTAGAAAACAGGGCACAATTTAAACTTGACAAAGGAAGCAATTTTTACCCTATTCCCCCATCATGTTCCAGGCCATGTGTGATCATTCCCCAGCATATGAAAATGGATCCCAAAGTGCCCTTTGCTAATGGGAAACTTTTCAACTTCCAAAAGGCCTTTATCTGACTTTGGCTGCATCTGCACTGCAAAATAATCCAGTTTGACACCACTTTAACTGCCATGGTTCAATTGCTATGGAATTCTAGGAACTGTAGTTTGGTGGGGCACCAGAACAGAGCCAATTACAGTTTCCAGAATTCCATAGCATTGAGCCATGGCAGCTAAAGTGGTGTCAAACCATATTATTTCTGTAGTGCCAATGCTGCCTCTGTCTGTTGGTGCAAATTCTAGTTTAAAACTTTGTTCCTGCTTAATGTCAGCTCCTTCTTATCTCCCATGGTTCATACAATGAAAATTGCACTGTTATTATTTACCATTCCTTATGCTGTGCAACAAAGCTTTTGCATTGTCGTACTGCACTTGTATTGTTCTACTGCACTGTGAATGATCTTCAATTACTTCCTGTGTAACAGCTGACACAACAGCACTAATGGATTTCTCTATTTATCCCTGGTTATTTAGATCTAAAAACAAAACAAAACACCATGGGGGGTTGCAGACTGCCAGAAATAGTGCAAATTGAGTCCACTTTTAGGGTTAGGGTTAGTGCTAGGGAATCATGGGAATTGGTTTTTTTTCTGAGACATTGAGCCTTCTTTGTAAGATAGCTCTGGTGACACAATAAACTACAGTTCCCATGATTCCCTAGCACTAACCCTAACCCTAAAAGCGGACTCAATTTGCACTATTTCTGGCAGTCTGCAACCCTCCCATGTTAGTACAAAGTTTAAAAGATAAAATAGCCTAAAAAGTAATTCTGGAACCATGATACATAGAGCTATAGGGAAGAACTGATTTCACTGAGGCCAAGGGAGAAGAGACTCATAAAAGGTCACATCGCACAGTGCCATGATGTTGAATGTATGAGGGTGGAGCCACAGGGTTCATTAGGCTCTACCCACTCCACTTCCTCATTGGATCCAGAGATCAACCCACCCTCCCTTTGAGCAATATAAGTATTTCTGATCACTTCTGAGCTGATTAGGATTTCCTCTGCTTTTCCATGTTTTTTTGTTTTGTTTTTTGTTTTGCTTGTTGTACATCATATCTTAGGGAATTGTCAACTGACTTGGTGGGCCTGTAAATAGGTAGTCACTTGCCACATAAGAACACCTATGACACTCATTTTGGTGAAGAGGTGGCTTCTGGAACTGCATCTTTAGGTCATAGGACCAGGGGGTAGGGGAAGGAGACTACTCTTAGGGCTGGTCCAGGGGTTGTACCCTCACTTTAAGTCCCGTGACCTGGGGAAGAGATTCCATATATTTGCCTTCCATTAGGACTAGATGAGAAGAAACCCAGGTATTTGGATTCTCCTTAGGACCCTGGAAAGCTGAGTAGGAGTCTAGTGGAGACCTCAGTTGCTCCCTCATCAGGTTTCTCCTCGCTATTGCTTATCACAGAGTTTAAATTAACAGGGGTAGGCAACCTGTCCCCTTTAAGGGCCGAGGGACTTCAGCTCCCAGAAGCCTCAGCCATATTGGCCAATAGTCCCATGTTGGCCAATAGCTCCTAGGATTCTGGGAGCTGAAGTCCCTAAATTAAATGGTATAATAGGTCAATAAAATGCTCCTTATTCAACCCAAGGTCTTGTGTCTGGTCTCTTTATTCCATTTGTGGATCAGTGATACACTATTCTCTCCACAGTTCAGTCTTGAATACACCTAAGAAGACTTTGATTTGAAATTTGTCCCATAAATCTCTTGCCCTTCAATATCAACCATTCATGGTTGACAGGTCATTGCACATTTCTAAGGACCTAAGCAGATGGGCGGCCATGGGCCGCCCCGGGAAGCTGCAGATTGGGGCCGAGGTAGCCACACTCCTCGGCACCAACCCGCAGCCTCTCAGGTCCTGGAAGGAGCGCTAAAATAATGCTCCTTCCACAAGACGCCGAAGGTGCACCACAAGAGGCCTTGGGCACACCTTTGGTGTCTCTTCCGCTCCAGCGTGTGCGGATGCTGCAGCGGAAGTATGTCGTCGGACCGCCGGTCGTGCGGAGCAACGGGGATTCTGATGACGTGTTTGGGAAGGGGTTGAGGTGCCCAGCGTGAGGCTGCCCTTCCCCTCCTATTCCTTGCCTCGAAGATGGCGCAAAGCGCCGTCTGCTTAGGCTCTTAATTTCTTCCACCATAAGAGTATTTCC
Source organism: Phrynosoma blainvillii (assembly GCA_026167975.1). NCBI lineage: Eukaryota > Metazoa > Chordata > Lepidosauria > Squamata > Phrynosomatidae > Phrynosoma > Phrynosoma blainvillii. Next base: position 246,666,130 of record JANUYF010000003.1, on the reverse strand, counting down.
TCAAAAGTTTAGCACAAAGCTATAGTGCTATAAGTAGATGTAATTAATGATTTACTCTAATTATTTTCTTCACCTTTTGCTATGGATGCTCTTTGAAAATAATTTGCTTAAATTATTTTATTGCAATTTACTAATGGCAATATAATTAATGCAATAATGTTGGTGCATAAATCAGTACATATGGGATGATAGAATATACATTAATCCAATATTAAGGAAACATACATCAGTCTTTCTCTTCAAGCCATATCAAGGAAGCTGTAAATATTCCAGTTCTGCAGTGTATTGTAAACACAATCAGGTGCTTATGAAACATTCTAAGAACCTGGAAAATGTTAGTGAGAAGATCTAACTATTCTGGCCCTCATACTGCAAGTCTTCCCTGTCTGTGACCAGAATATCTATACTACCATTCTCTTTTTGGTTCCACCTAGATATTTAGCTTTGGTTGATCCTCCTCCTCATCTCTGGTCTACTTGCACCACAGCGACATGCTCTGGACATTTACTGTATTTTTCAAAGTATAAGATGACTTTTTAACCCAGGAAAATCTGGGTTAAAGTCAGGGGGTCGTCTTATACGCTGGGTATAAAGAGGAGAAGGAGGAGGAAGAAGAGGACAAGGAGGACAGAGTTGGGAGCAGGAAGAAGCCTTGGGAAAAGAAGAGGATGAGGAGGACAGAGGTGGGGCAGCAAGAAGCCTTACGAGAGGAGTAGGATGAGAGGAACCCTAAGGCGATCCTCTCCTGGGGTTTTCTTGGCAAGACTGGTTCAGAGGAGGTTTGCCATTGCCTTCCCCCAAGGCTGAGAGTGTGTGACTTGTCCAAGTTCACCCAGTGGGTTTCATGGCAGAGTGGGGAATCAAACCCAGCTTTCCAGAGTGGTAGTCCAACACTCAAACCACTACACCATGCTGGCTCCTATTCCCACATACTACCTATGAAACAATTGCAGACTTTTATGTTGTTCTTGTGTGTCTTCAAGTCCTTTCCGACTCATTGCAACCTTATCATGGGGTTTTCTTGGCATGCTTCTTCAAAAGGGGGTTGCCATTACCATCCTCTGAGGCTGAGAGTGTGTGACATGCGCAGGGTCACTTACTTGGCCGCAAACTGTACATACCCCAGAATGCATCACCTAGTATATTGGCAGTTTTTTCCTCCAACACTTTCTTATTTCCCCCCAACCACCTCATAGCTGGGAGATGGAAATAATTTTTAAAGCAGCCTTTAAATCTGGACTATTTTTAAAAAAATAAGTTCCAAAACACACTGCAGAAATAAATCCTAGGGAATAATAATAATAATAATAATAATAATTTATAACCCGCCCCTCTGCGTGGCAATCGGAGCGGGGTACAACAGTATAAAACAAAACAGAGTTAAAAATCAATCCCTCACCCCATAATCCCACCCTCCCATCGCCTTAAAATAGAATTAAACCACAGTCAAATTAAAATGCCACATTACATTAAAATTAAAATTAGTTAAAAACATACAATAACAGTAATACTGGAGTCACAGGCAACAAGATTAAAAAAACTCATCTCTTAGCTGAGAATTATTCCGGGAAGGCCTGCCAAAAGAGATCCGTCTTTACTGCTTTCTTGAAAGCAGCGAGAGTAGTGATAAGACGGATCTCGTCCGGCAGGCCATTCCAAAGTCTGGGAGCGGTTGCGGAAAAAGTCCTCTGGGAGGTCTGAAACAGCCTAGTTTTTATTGGCTGTAACAGATTCCTCCCAGAGGACCGCAGAGCATGGGGGGGATCATATGGGGAGAGGCAGTCCCTGAGATAAGTAATCCAGACGTGAGGTTACCAGGGCATGTACCACAGTTTCCAAGTCCCTCATATCCAGATAAGGGTGCAGCTGACGTATCAGCCGAAGCTGATAACAGGCACTCCTGACCGTCGCATTCACCTGACTAGTCATGTGAAGCGATGAATCAAGGAGCACCCCCAGACTGCGAACACAGTCCTTAGAGGAGAGTGTGACTCCATCCAGGACTGGAGACTATATTCCCAGATCTGGTTTCGGGCCTGTCACTGCGAGTACCTCTGTTTTGTCAGGATTCAACTTCAATCTGTTTTTCCTCATCCAACCCATTACCGCTCTGAGACAGTCATTAAGAGGAGAGACCCCATCTGAGGTCTGAGACGATGATCTGATCATGGAGAGATATATCTGGGTGTCATCAGCATACTGAAGACACCGAGCTCCATGCCTCCGAATGATCTCCCCCAGCGGCTTCATATAAATATTAAACAACATCGGGGACAGGATGGCGCCCTGAGGGACGCCACAATTAAGCTCGATTTTGGATGAGCAACTGTCCCCGAGCCTCACCCTCTGAGATCTGCCAGAGAGGAAGGAACGGAACCACTGGGAGTTGTAGTTTGGTGTGTTTATTAATGACAGTTTTCTTGCCAAGTAACTGTATATCATAAGCATTTGAATTAAAATTACCATATTGAAATTAAATCTGATGTTGTTTTTTTGTTTTTATTTGGTGTGTGTTGGAAGAGGGGTAGCCTTATACAGCAAATATATCCCAAACTCTATATTTTAACTGGAAAAGTTGGGGGTTGTCTTATATGCCCAGTCATCTTATACACTGGGAAATACGGTACTTCAGCTTTCAGTCACTAAGGAACATTTGTTCTTCTGTATGACATGGAGACAAAAGCTCTCAAAGTTTTTTGTTTTTTTTTAAGCAAGTTAATCCCCATTATTCTCTTGAACACTATCCACTCTTTGTTTCTTTTAAAACTTTATTTTCAAAACTTTCTTCTGCTATGGTCACCTGAGGTCACTACTGAGAAGCAGAAGAATTCTTTGACACATATTTCTCTAATGATTGGACTCCATTCCTATTTTACCAAACTGGAAAGTCACTTTGATTTTCCCTAGGTTGAGAACCTTAATCTAACTACAGTAACCCTTTTGGTAATCCATTTTAACTCAGAGCTCAACAGTATAAAATTAAGTGTGTTCTGAAATGCAGAGAGAAAGTCAATGCCCAGCTGAAGTGCTTTGGGTTAAATATACTGTATAATCTCAGCAAGTCTATATGAACTTTATGTAGAACTAGGCAAATAATTCCTCTGATCACTCTTCTGTATGGCAAGCTTGGACAAGAAGGGATAATAGTCCATATGGATTTATAACACCACTGTTAGCTAAATTTCCTGATATAGACTTCTGACACAGTGTGGGGCTGGAATTATTCTAAAAATGATTCTGGATAAATGAAAAACTTTGCATTTTTTTGAGACTGGAAGTGAAATGGAGCTCAGTTTACTGAAGCCTTGAGCTTTCAGGTATCTTTTTTATTTTTCTAAGATATACTTAGAGAAGGCCATCTAAAATCAACAAGAAATAGGTTGGCCAGTTATAGTCATTTCATTATTCTTGTGTTCATTGTGTTCAATTTTAAGTCAACATATCAAAAGTGAAAGCTTTATATGTTTATACAAAGTTCAGAATGATAGGAAAGTGCATATATTAAGAATTACACTATTGATTGATGTGCCATTTTAAACAATATGGATATAGGATGGTACTCTATGCTGTAGATAGTTCCAAACTTGCCACTATTTTGGAGGTGGATGGCTGTCAATGACAGAAGGAGCCAAGCTCCAATTTGTCTGCTCACTTGACATCTCCACATCGGTGTAGGCATCTGCCTATGTATGAGTTGATGCATAGGTTTTCAGCCTTTTTCTTTGCAGATACCTACCCATACACGGATAGCCAGTTGTTAGGATCACTTATGTGGCCAGGACTGGAGAGGCCCCTTAAGTAAGTTAAGAAGGAACTGATATCATTGTAATATCTGATAATCAAGTTTCATGGTTAATAGGTATTTATTTAATCCTATTTCCAATTTCTTTTATAGGTGAACTGAATTCTGAAATTATACATGACTTTTTCTCAGTTGATAATTGTAACTCACATTAGATAATTTCTTTATTAATCTTTGAAAATATTTGATTATTTGTCCCATTTGAATGCTACTATTGCATATTTGTAATGGTTGAAAGAAAAGGGAATTTAGAAAGTTGCATGTTCTTCAGGGAAATTATTTCTTACCTTCTGCCACAGCATCTAACCCTGCTGGCATTTTACTGAGCATGTTGTACAAACATGTATTTACAGTAATCCATGGAATCAGCTTTAACTTACATTGATTTTTATTTATTGACCCAAGACAATTTATCTTAAGAGAAATAACTGAAGCAAGGTCACCTATGGATTCCAAATTGGCATTTTAGTTAAGAAGGCTGTACTGGAAAAAAATGACAATGGAAACATCTTAGTGACCTTTTATACACCTTCTGTAGTCAAACCAGATACACACCTCAAAAACAGATGAAACCAAAAGGGTTATTGACAAGCATAGCAAATCTGGTGAACATACCAAAAACTTGTACTTGCTACAATTGCTAGTTCCTAGTTTTATTTTGATCAAAAATGAAAACTTTTTCCTCAGCTAGATAGCCTTGGGCATGGCTGTGGATTTCCTATCTTATCAATAAATCTTGGGAAATTGGGAAGAAAAAGTAAGTGAGACAGTTCTCTGAAGATGCATCTGAAGCCAAAAGTATCTGGAGGAGATATGATCATGTGCTGGTAACAAAAGACTATGGAAAGATAAAAGAAAGGACATCTGAGCAGAAAAAGAACACAGTTTATTTACTGTCTGGTTTGGGCATCAAAGATAGACAGACAATCCGAGAGAAAAGGAGCCTGGGATTCATCTTGAATTATGCTTTTGGAGAGAAAAGGCTCCACTTGGGCTAACAGTGGCCCAAAACAAACAGGCCAAAAGCACCAGCTTCAGGCTGATCCAAGGGTATGGGGTTCAGATAACACATACTCCCAAATTGGGCTCAAGCTGTGCTGTGGCTGCCTAAGGTAGCCCAAACCCAGCCGCAAAAGGAGTGCAAAAAAGTGCTCCTTGCCAGTCGTCTGTTGTGCCTCAGGACCACAGCCACTGTGGTCCCATGCCACTCAGGGCATGCTCACAGTTGGAGCAGCCAGAAGCTGCTCCAAGCCACCCATCTGTTTGAGGCCATAGATATTTTTAAAAATCCTTGCATTTCTTTAGAATTGTGTATCTTGGTCTCATGAGAGCCAGTGTGGTGTAGTGGTTTGAGCATTGGACTAGGACTCTGGTGACCAGGGTTTGAATCCCAGCTCAGCCATGGAAATCCACTGGATGATGTTGGGCAAGCACAGTATCTCAGCCTCAGAGGAAGGCAATGACATACCTCCTCTGAGGAAATTTGCCAAGAAAATCCCATAATAGGGTCTCCATAAATCAGAAATGACTTGAAAGCACATAATAGTAACAACAACAAACCTTGGTCTCAGTTATTTTCTTTCAGGAAAACAAACTGATGCAGCTACATTTATACCTATCATTTCTTTTCTTCATTGATACATAAAGGTTAAAGGCCTTCAGTCAGCAAGAAGTCTGAAAGTAATCTGAGGATGGTCAGTTTTGATGTCTAGCCTGGGAAGATAATGTAAATATCTGGTCAGGAATGTTAGCTGGATGGAGAGTTACCTTGGCACACACATAATGTGATGAAACGTAATACCTTCTATATTGGAATGGATACCAAACTGCCAGGTTGGAACTTTTCTTGTATGAAAAAGATAATGAAAAGGAGAGATTGCTGGTAGCAGAGCTGTGTGAACCATTTCACATTCTATTCTCAGGTCATACTAATCATACAGGAGAAGGCTGCACTAATATTTCTGTGTGATAGAAAAAATGAAGGATCACTTTCAGTAATTCATGGTCCTTCCTAAAGTGCCCTGTGTCCATCCCAAAAAACTGCTAGATTCTGTAAAGTAATTATATACCCTTCCATGTTTTCTATTATTTGTTTTATTATTATTTACACTTATAAATAGATACAGAGTCCCAAATATATTTACTTCAGTTATAGTGATCCATAAAATAAATGGTAAGAAAATTTTTGAATCTAAATATTTGTGTTCAAGCCCCATTAAAGGTAAAAGTAAAGGTATTCCCCATTGACAAGGTTGCCATGTCTGACCACAGGGAGCGGTGCTCATCTCTGTTACTAAGCTAAAGAGCCAGTGTTGTCAAAGACTACTCTGTGATCATATGGCCAGCATGATTGCACAGAATGCTGTTTACCTTCCCACCAATGTGGTACGTTTTTATCTACTTGAATTTGCATGCTTTTGAACTGCTAGGTTGGCAGAAGCTGGGACTAGTGTCAGGAGCTACCCCATCACGCAGCACCTGGGCCTCGAACTGCCAACCTGCTGATTTTGCAATCAACAGTGTCTTAACTACTTGAGCCACTGCATTACTTCAAGACCCATTGCCAACTTTAAAATCAAACTTTCTGAATGCTTTATTTTACAAATAACAGATTTGCTCTTGCAGATGAATAAATGGCTTCAGGTTTTCAAGGGTACACTTTTTCAATTAATCAGGCACATTCCTATTTACTGATTTGAAGAGGAATGCAAAATCACACCTATGCTTTGGTAAAAACAAACTATAATATACATTCTTCTTTTTACATACTTTTATGACAAAATTTCTCTCCACCTCCAGCTTCCTGTAGTTTACATGATCTTACAATAGTAGCTGTTCAGAACGGATGACATTCCATTTATTGAAAGAGCTTCTTCAGCATTTATCATGTAAAAGAATAAAGTTTTGTGAATGGCCCTTTTCATGCAAACCAGTTTGTAAGGCTAAATTTCCAGTGGCTGAACTGCAGGTTATTATGCATGTGTCAAGGTTTTTCAATGGAAGAAATAAATGGAGTAGAATACATTACCAAAAGCAGGGAAGACAGGAATACAGAAAAATTACGGTATATTTGAGTAATTTTGCTTCATAGCAACACCACAAATCATTATAAAATAGGCTGGGGAGCTCTAAGGTTACCTAGAATCTAGCTATATTTTCCAGGGAAAGGAATAAATATTAGGAGACAAAAAAATTGACAAAGGAAATAGTACAGGTATAAATATCCTAAAGGTATCAGATCCTGTCTGATCTTGGAAGCTAAGCAGGGTCAGCCCTGTTTAGTACTTGTGAGAGACCACCAATAGATATCAGGCACTGTGGGATATATTTCAGAAGAATGAACTAGCAAAACCACTTCTGAGTATCCCTTCTCTAAGAAAATTCTATGAAATTCATGGACTTACTATAAATTGACAGGCAGACTGTAAGCACATATACACACATGCCTCAGTTAATGGCAATTAATCAGAAAATTGATAGCAGAGGCAGAAATAACATGGAAAGACTAGAGTTAGATGCTTACACCACAGCAAAAAAACAATTCAAGATGTTTCAGGATTTTTTTTTATCCAGACCTAACAATATACACATGTGGAATGAAACAATCAGATCAGGGAAACTTGCATAAGTAAAAAAAAAAAAAATTAATCTATAAATCACTTGAAGATTTCTGTTTGCCTTGCCTTTTTATTTTATTTTATCACATGGTATTTCACTGCAGCAATCTAAATGAGTATATTTATCTGAAGCTTCTATTGAAGGACTCAGGCTGGTTGCCTGTCTACACCAGCCACAATATTCTAGGCTGCTCCCAGAGTATTCTTCCCCTGAAACAGCCATGAATTCCTCACTTCCCTTTACCTCTGCACTCCGGAGCAACACCAGGTAGCTGTCTACACATGCATCCACCTCTGCTGCCCTCTGAGGTTAGAAACAAGACACCCAGTGTCGGTTGCATGGTGAGGTGCCTCATTGTGTCTTCAGAGGGAGTGAGTTGCACTGGTTGGCACAGCAAGAGCAAAAGGTATGTCATTTTAATCTGTTTTAAGGCAGGGATGGGGCAGATTTGTTGACCTTCATTGTGACGATAGAATACAATCAATTCAGGGCTTTGGCCCTGGGTTGTGAAGACAGGGCACCATGAGGGCACGGGGAAATCAGTATTAGTGGCTCACGTACACATGCCCTGAGTCATTGGAACCTGAACACAAAGGGTTAATCCATACATTACTGAGTTGGAAAGGGACTTTGGGAATCTGGTCCAGCCATTGATTTCTCTCTGGGTGTCTGTTTCTACACCAGCAGAGCTACAACACTGTAAATAAGTATACTTTAGATTCAGTACACTTGTCTTACCAATTTAAGGAGTTAGGGCCTTTGCAGACTGCTAGAAATAATTCAGCTTGAACCCACTTTAACTGTCCTGGCTCAGTGCTAGGGAATCATGGGAACTGTAGTTTTTTCTGAGACATTGAGCCTTCTCTGTCAGAGAGCTCTGGTGCCACAAACTACAGTTCCCATGATTCCCTAGCACTGAGCCAGGGCAGTTAAAGTGGACTCAAGTTGTATTATTTCTGGAAGTCTGCAAAGGCCCTTAGTCTCTTGTCTTATCTATCATTAGAGACAGGGAGCTGATTTATAGCTACAACCTGGTTTATAGGCTGGTGCTTTTGGGAGTCCCCCCCCCCCAATCACAGTGGAAAGAAACCCACCTCTAGCCATGTGTGCCCAAAAGTCTTTGTAAAAGTAAGCTTCTTTCTCTGAGGCGTTGGGCCTAAGCAGACTGCCAGAAATAGTGCACATTAAATTGAGGCACTGCCCTGGCTCAGTGCTAGGGAATCATGGGAACTGTAATTTATTGTGGCACCAGAGCTCTCTGACAGAGAAGGCTCAATGTCCCAGAAAAAAATACAGTTCCCATGATTCCCTAGCACTGAGCCAGGGCAGTGCCTCAATTTAATGTGCACTATTTCTGGCAGTCTGCTTAGGCCTTTTGTTAACTGAGACATGCCTCTTAATTTTCTGTGCAATCCTTACAGGGCTAGGAATCATGCAGCCTTACAGATATTGTTGGATTTCAATGTATCACCATTCGGTATTGCTGGCTAAGGCTGCATCTACACTGCATAATGAATGAAATTTGACAGCATTTAACTGCCATGGCACAATGCTAGGGAATTCTAGGATTTGTAATTTGTGAGATATTTAGCCTGCCAGAGAGCCCCCAAAAATGACAAATCCCAAGATTTCAAGATAGAGCTATGACGGTTAAAGCAGCATCAAACTGCATTCATTCTGTAGTGTGGCAGAAGCCTTGGGCTGATATAAATTGCAGTCTAACCACATTTAGAGGGCTGCATGATTTCAACTCCTGCTATGCAAATTTCCTTGAGAGTAAATATAATAGATTGTGAACTGGGAGAGCTTTGATCTGAAGCTGAGGACATAATAAAAGTAGAAAGACACTTCCAACAGACAAAGGGAAAGTGAAAAAATCATGGATGACAGATAAAATGCTACAAGCAAAAGAGAGAAGAGAAACAAAACAAATAGGAGATAGGAATAAACTAAGAAACATGAATGCAACAGTACAACAGCTAGTGCATAAGGATAAGGAAAATTACTACAATGACAAATGTAGAGAAATAGAAGACAACAACAAAAAGGGAAGAATGAGAGACCTGTTTCACAAGATTCAAGAAATCAAGGGAAAGTTGAAACCAAGGACCGTGACACTCTATGACAATAAAAATAACATAATTCAAGACCCAGAAGGAATAAAAAGACATTGGATGCAATAAACATAAGAACTATACAAAAGGGATGTCAAAATGAAGGACACATGGAGCGAAGAGCCATATGAAGATGAAGCCCAAATTCTAAAAACTGAGGTGGAAGCTAGAATAAAAGAAATAGCAAAAAACAAGACTGCAGGAACAGATGATATACCAATAGAACTGTTGCAATCCACATTGACAGTGTCAACTCTAGTGCTAATCAACATATGTCAACAGATATGGAAAACAAAATGATGGCCAACAGATTGGAAGCAATCAATATACATCCCCATCTACAGAATGGGAGACACAAGAGACTGCAGCAACTATAGGACCATAGCACTAATCTCCCATGAAAGCAAAATTATGCTCAAAATACTGCAACATAGATTCCAATCACACATGGAGAAAGAAATCCCAGAGGTCCAAGCAGGGTTTAGGAAAGGAAGAGGCACCAGGGATCACATTGCAAATGTATGATGGCTAATGGAGCATAGCAGGGAGTTCCAAAAGAAAATCAGCCTGTGCTTTATTGACTTTGACTGCATAGATGATGAAAGGTTATGGAATGCCCTTAAAGAAATGGGAGGGCCAACACATCTGATAGTCCTAATGAGGAATCTGTACTCAGGACAAGAGGCTACTGTCAGAACAGAACACAGAGAAACAGAATGATTTCCAATGTGAAGTCGTAGGCTTTCATGGCCGGCATCCATAGTTTTTTTGTGGGTTTTTTCGGGCTGTGTGGCCATGTTCTGAAAGAGTTTCTTTCTGACATTTCGCCAGCATCTGTGGCTAGCATCTTCAGAGAAAACTGAAATGGAAAAGCCTGGTTGTATATATACTGTGAGATCCTGGGTAGGGAGGGGTGGTTCCCAGGTGAACTGTGTGTTGTCTGTGTTGAATAGGTATTGTTCTGTGTTGATGGCTTCGCTTCAGGCTATGCAGTCCAGGATATGTCTGCTGTTCCCATGTAAACTGTGTATTGTTCTGTGTTGAATAGGTGTTGTTCTGGTATTAATGGCATGGCTTCCAGGTGAGGAATGCAATCAAGGAGATTGTCTGCTGTTGTCTGCTGACCCTGGTTGGTCTTCCCTTTGCATTTGCTGAGTGCAGATTTTCTTATTTTGTAGGACTGGTAGCCATATCTTGTTTACTTTAAGAGTTTCTTCTTTCCTGTTGAAGTTGTCTAAGTGTTTATTGATTTCAATGGCTTCCCTGTGCATTCTGACCTGATAGTTGTTGGCATGGTCCAGAATTTCAGTGTTTTCAAACAGCATTTTATGCCCAGGATGGTTTATCATGTGTTCTGCTACTGCTGATTTTTCTGGCTGGCCCAGTCTGCAATGTCTCTCATGTTCCTTGATTCGTGTTAGGACACTGTGTTTGGTGGTCCCTATGTAGACTTGTCCGCAGCTGCATGGTATGCGGTAAACTCCTGCAGCTGTGAGAGGGTCTCTCCTGTCCTTCGCTGAGCGCAGCATTTGTTGGATTTTCTTGGTTGGTTTGTAAACAATTTGGAGGTTGTGTTTCCTCACTACTTTCCCAATTCTGTCTGTGACTCCTTTGATATATGGTAAAAATACCTTCCCTTTGGGTGGCTGCTTGTCTTCAGTCCTCTGGGTTTTTCTACCAGACCCAGAAAAGCTACCAGACCCAGAAAAACCCAGAGGACTGAAGACAAGCAGCCACCCAAAGGGAAGGTATTTTTACCATATATCAAAGGAGTCACAGACAGAATTGGGAAAGTAGTGAGGAAACACAACCTCCAAATTGTTTACAAACCAACCAAGAAAATCCAACAAATGCTGCGCTCAGCGAAGGACAGGAGAGACCCTCTCACAGCTGCAGGAGTTTACCGCATACCATGCAGCTGCGGACAAGTCTACATAGGGACCACCAAACACAGTGTCCTAACACGAATCAAGGAACATGAGAGACATTGCAGACTGGGCCAGCCAGAAAAATCAGCAGTAGCAGAACACATGATAAACCATCCTGGGCATAAAATGCTGTTTGAAAACACTGAAATTCTGGACCATGCCAACAACTATCAGGTCAGAATGCACAGGGAAGCCATCGAAATCAATAAACACTTAGACAACTTCAACAGGAAAGAAGAAACTCTTAAAGTAAACAAGATATGGCTACCAGTCCTACAAAATAAGAAAATTTGCACTCAGCAAATGCAAAGGGAAGACCAACCAGGGTCAGCAGACAACAGCAGACAATCTCCTTGATTGCATTCCTCACCTGGAAGCCATGCCATTAATACCAGAACAACACCTATTCAACACAGAACAATACACAGTTTACATGGGAACAGCAGACATATCCTGGACTGCATAGCCTGAAGTGAAGCCATCAACACAGAACAATACCTATTCAACACAGACAACACACAGTTCACCTGGGAACCACCCCTCCCTACCCAGGATCTCACAGTATATATACAACCAGGCTTTTCCATTTCAGTTTTCTCTGAAGATGCTAGCCACAGATGCTGGCGAAACGTCAGAAAGAAACTCTTTCAGAACATGGCCACACAGCCCGAAAAAACCCACAAAAAAACTAAGAATGATTTCCAATTGGCAAAAGAGTCAGGCAGGGCTGCATCTTATCACCCTACCTATTCAACCTATATGCAGAACATATTGTAAGGAAAGCAGGCTTGGACATGGAAGAGGGAGAAGTGAAAATAGGAGGAAGAAATATCAACAATCTGAGATGTGCTGATGGCACCAAAATACTAGCAGAAAACTTCACAGACCTGGAACACCTACTAAGGAAGATCAAAGAAGAAAATGCAAAGGCAGGAAGACTGTTGAACATAAAGAAAACAAAAAATAATGGCCACAGAGAACTTACACACATTCAAACTAGACAATGAGGAAATAGTAATAATAAAAGAGTTCTCATATCTGGGATCAAACATTGATTGGAATGGGGTCTGCAGAAAGGAAATCAGGAGAAGATTATGGGGAGGCTTGCTATGAAAGAACTAGAAAAAATCCTAAAATACAACTCAGCACAAAAGTCAGAATCATACAAGCCATTGTATTCCCTATTACCATGTACTGTTGTGACACCTGGACAGTCAAGAAAGAAGATAGGAGGAAAATCAACACATTTGAGATTTGGTGCTGGAGAAGAGTGCTGAGGATTCCATGGACAACCGAAAGGACAAACAAATGGGTCCTAGAACAAATCAAGCCAGAGATATTCCTAGAAGCCAAGATGACAAGACTTAGACTGTTGTACTTTGGACACATCATGAGAAGGAATGAATCATTGGAAAAGACTATAATATTAGAAAAGGTAGAGGGAAGTAGAAAGAGAGGAAGGCCACATGCTAGATGGATGGACTTTATTAAAGAGACCACAAATAAGAGTTTGCAGGAGCTAGGCAGAGCAGTAGAGGACAGGGAGTCCTGGAGATTTCTCATCCATAGTTGCCATAGGTCAAGATCAACTCAAAGGCAATTAACAACAACAAAAAATTCAGTTAAACTAAATAGGTCCACTGAGGAGGCAAGTATAGGAATGCACAGTCAAAGAACAGGACACAATATCATCCTCTTGTTATGATATTTTTCAGATTCAAAAATCTACAACAGCTGTTTGATAAGAGGAGGTAACAAGACAAAATAAGAATGTATGGGCATCACACAAAATGATGTCTCTGTTATACCTGTGTCAACCCCTGAAATTGTATTTTCTATCTCAGAATTAATCTGTGTACTGTTGTTAAATTTTCTGTTGCTGATCTGAAATGACCCCCCCCCATTCATATGACCTGCAAAAGTGCATATTTGTCATTAATGGGGATGTGTTTCCTGCAATCTCCTTGAACTATAGTGTGCTTGAGAGTTAGGTGTACTACTGCCTTTCAGGAGCGTTGGGAGTCAATGACAAAGTTAAGCAGAAAAGATGTGAAGGCCAGACTGACGTCAGTTGCTGTTCATTCATCTCTGCAATTTTCTTTCTTCCTTAATTGCTTACCTTGACATAAACCCTTAATTATTCCTGCAGGCATAAAAAAGTCACACACCAAGACAGTTCAAAGCATCACCTGTCAAGTACTATGTATTTTAAGTGAAATTTTACATTTACAAATGCTGTATTAAACTTGCTAACCTTCCCAAGTTGTCTCTAGTCCTCATTGCAAGAATGTAGGAAGCTATCTTTTACCAAGTCAGAGTATGAGCCGACCTAAGCCTGTTTTACCTATTCTACCATATTTTCCGGCATATAAGATGACTGGGTGTATAAGACAACCCCCAACTTTTCCAGTTAAAATATAGAGTTTCGGATATACTTGCCATATAAGACAACCCCTTTTCCAACACACACCAAATAAAAATTAAAAAAAACACACATCAGATTTGATTTCAATATGCTAATTTTAATTCAAATGCTTATGACATGCAGGTACTTAGCAGAAAAACTGTCACTTATAAACATAACAAACTACAGCTCCCATGCTCCCTAGGATTTATTTCTGCAGTGTGTTTTGGAACTTATTTTTTAAAAAATAGTCCAGATTTAAATACTGCTTTAAAAAATTATTTCCATCTCCCAGTTATGAGATGGTTGGGGGAAAATGAGAAAGTGTTGGAGGGAAGGACTGCCAATATACTAGGTGATGCATTCTGGGATATATACAATTTGTGGCTAAGTAAGTGACGCTGGGCATGTCACACACTCTCAGCCTCAGAGGATGGTAATGGCAACCCCCATTTGAAGAAACATGTCAAGAAAACCCCATGATAAGGTTGCCTTAGGGTCACCATAAGTTGGAAAGGACTTGAAGACACATAAGAACAACAACAAAGTCTGCAATTGTTTCATAGGTAGTACATGGGAATAGGAGCCAGCATGGTGTAGTGGTTTGAGTGTTCAACTGCCACTCTGGAGACCTGGGTTTGATTCCCCACTCTGCCATGAAACCCAATGAGTGAACGTGGACAAGTCACACACTCTCAGCCTCAGGGGAAGGCAATGGCAAACCTTCTCTGAACCAGTCTTGCCATTAAAACCACAGGAGCGCATTGCCTTAGGGTTCCTCTCATTCTACTCCTCTCCTAAGGCTTCTTGCTGCCCCCACCTCTGTCCCCCCTCCACTCCATCTGACGTCACCTGGGGAGAGATGCAGGCCCATCTCCATCGGGCGTAGTCTAAGAAGAAGAGCCCTCCCTCCACTCCATCTGATGTCATCTGGGGGAGAGATGCAGGCCCATCTCCATCTGGCCTAGTCCAAGAAGAAGAACACTTACTTTTTAAGGGGTGGGTGGGTTTCGGGATTTTTAGGTTCTGTTTATATTGTATTAACATATCTGTATGGAAATTTTAATGTTGTAAGCTGCCCTGATTGCTCTGCAGAGGGGTGGGATATAAATTATTATTATTATTATTATTATTATTATTATTATTATTTAATTATTTCTGTACCAAATCATTTTAGACAACGCTGTACTTGATTGATGTTTGTCCTTAAAAGCGTCCCAAACACCTTTGGCTGATGTTCTATCTCTCACATAATTTAATTGACTTTCTGAGATTGTTAACAGGATAGAAGCTCTTGCTTTTTCATTTCTGTCCACATCCGCTGGTGTGGTGCCTGTGGAAGCCCATCTTGGACTATCGCCCACAGATTTTTGTTGATAATTAGTGATGATGAATGTACAGGAAACAGTCCACCAGACCAGTCACCAACACGCAGCTTCAGCAAGCTTCTTCTTTTATTGCAAAAACCAGCATGAGCAAAAATGAAATAATAACAACAATAACATTTTCATTTTAGCCAGAATGGCTAAACAGGAACAAAACTATAACTGCTACATTTTGAAAAATTAGTCAAGCTACAGCATCAGCAAAATATTATTAGTTAATCCATTCAGTTGAAAAGTTAAAGAGAAGTGAAGTACTTTTCCAGAAACCCAATTCCAGCCCACATATCTCCACCTCTTTGGGTGTAGCCCTTTCAGGCTAATTGGTTGATCTTTCATGACGTGTGTTAGCCCAACCTCTTATTATTCATATTACATCATGTGACTGCTGTTCCCAAAACATTCTTTGTTATTGAAAACCCCTTGTGTAAATAAAACCCTTTCTCACAGAATTTTGCTTGTTAACTAGCTTTGTTTTGACTAACACACACCTGGGTTGATTATTGTGAATCTGGCCTCAAGAAAGCAGTTTTTCTCATCAAGGAAAAATACAGACACACATCTTTACATTTCAACATCTTAACATTGACTATATATCCCATCAAAACCTGACAATTTTCCCTGACCAAAAGGGATTCTGCATGTGTGCTCCAACAGCTGTAATTCTAGTCATTACGCTTAGAGAACTTGACTACATCCTTTGTCACACAAATGGCACTCAAAAGAGTCTTTGCAGCCTTTCCAGCTTCCCAGCTTCCTGCTTCCACTCTCTAGAGCAGGGGTAGGCAACCTTTCCCCTTTAAGGGCCGAGGGACTTCATCTCCCAGAAGCCTCAGCCATGTTGGCCTATAGTCCCATGTTGGCCAATAGCTCCTGGGATTCTGAGAGCTGAAGTCCCTCAGCCCTTAAAGGGGAAAGGTTGCCTACCCCTGCTCTAGAGAGTGTTCAGGCTCAGAACACAGTCCTTTAAGAGCCTAACATATCTGCCAAATGGCCAGACAGCTTTTAAAACATGCAGCCCACCAGAAGTGTAGATGTTTACTTACAGCTGTTGAATTCCAGAAGCCTTTTCTGCCCTTCTCTGGCACAGGCGAAGTTGTGGCTGGCACCCATAACCCTGCTGATTTATGTGATGTAGATGTAGCAGAGATCAGAAGACTGCTTCCTTTTGCCAGCCATCCTGGAAATCCTGTTTCCATGATGACACAATTGTAAATCCAAAGTAAAGCTTTATTGTTGCATAGCAAAAACAAAAAAGAACTATGTACAATCCATCTTGCAGACAATAGGGACCATAGGATCACAACTTGTTTTTGTTAAATTGAAAGCAAGGCAAGTTCTTAACAAAGAGAACAAAGGAACCCTTGGCCCAACCCATAACTCCACCTCCTGGGTGTCAACCTACATAATGATAGGATGATCAGCTTTATCCCAGTCTCTAGACCAGCCCCTAGCTGTGTGTCACTCCCTATGTGACCTGGTTCTCATGCAAACCAGATGAGCTCATATGTTTATCTTCCAGTATCCTGTTTTCCAGGCTTAACATTCTTGCCTTTGTTGTTCAATGTGAGATTGTTTTGGCTTCACACCACCTGCATGCTGAGTCCTCTTTGTTTGCTTAGAGACTTTTCTCAGAAGAGATTTTTTTTCACACATCTCTACATTTCCACTTTGACTGCATATCCCATCCATATTCCAACAAAGACAACCCCCCGACTTTAACCCCAGGTTTTCCTGGGTTAAAAAATTATCTTAGGGCCTTTTCAGACTGCCAGAAATAGTGCAAATTGAGTCTACTTTAAGGGTTAGGGTTAGGGAATCATTGGAACTGTATTTTATTGTGGCACCAGAGCTCTCTGACAGAGAAGGCTCAATGTCTCAGGGGAAAAAAAATCCCATGATTCCCTAGCACTAACCCTAACCCTTAAAGTGGACTCCATTTGCACTATTTCTGGCAGTATGAAAAGGCCCTTATACACCGGAAAATACAGCATTTATTTACACCAGTAAAAATCCTTCATTACCTAATGAAAAATGTCACACATTGAACTCAGCACATTTTGCACAAAAAGTATGAGTTAAAAAATGTATTCTTTCCCCCTCTTCTCATCATTTGCAAGATGAAAGGTTAGTGTAAGGAGTCAATAAGAATGAGATTAAACAGATTTAGAAACAAATCTAGTTCTTAATGCTGCCCATAATTAAAGATATAACTGATCTACGGATAACAAACAACATGGTCCCTTATGTAGCCAAAATGCCTACACTAGGGATGGACAACTGCAATCTTATAAAGATTATTGGACTATGGTTCTGATAACAGTTCACCACTGGCCATATAGGCTATGTATGGTGGAAGCTAACATTCCTGTTACACCACAGTTGTCCATCCTAATCTACAAATAAGAGTGAAACATCAGCAGACGTGGAAGAACCACAACCATTTCAGAAGTATAAAAACAGTTTGAAGAGGGAAAGAAGTGAGGATCTCCCTCCCAAATTAACCCAATGGTGCCTGAGTTATGATCAGTGTACACAGAATGCTTACTCCACAATGCAATATTTTCAGTAATCACAACTACTTTTCCTGTGCAAAATACATTGAACATTTTGGGTGGTTTTGAAAATCTAAAATAGACATATTCACAATTGTAATTTTTAAAAATAGTTGTACATAGATATGCAAACAGATCTTGCAGCACCATCTGATAAAGTAGACCAAATCTACGAAAGCTCATGCTACAACTTCTTTTGCAGTGTTAGTCTGAAAGGTGCTGCAAGATCCCTTTGCATACTGACATTCCAGATTAACATGACTGTCACTATATATAGCTGTTTGCTAAAAACATAGGTCAGAATGTGATTAGAAAATAAAGTAACATATGTATATATTCTGTTGAATGCTTTCAGATTCACAAAGCATCAGTAGTAAAGTGGTGTCATTCTCTGAATACTGTCGGCACTGTCTGTTGATATGTCAGTAGTTGGCAAGAGAATTCACCAGGTGTTGTAGAGTAATAACAACATTTGATTACTGTCAAATATTCCTGTTGCATCAGGGATGTCAGCTATGACTTGGTCGTTCCTAAATAAAATATAGGCAATTAATTTTTAATAATGTATTGACAGTATTAAGTGTTGCAACAAGAAGCTTCAGAAAATATGAACAGCTTTGCCTTACACCTAGAATGAAAGATATGAAGCACAAGATACCTTAATTATCTACAATGAGATTCTTGCCTATCCTCAAGCTTCCTCTACCTACTTTGGAAATATCCTTTTGCACCTCTTACAATTATTCTCCCTCCCCCCCACAACACCTTAAATCATTTTGCATTATAAGCAAACTTGGTCATCTATCTACTCTGGTTAATGAGAAGAGTTACCTTTGCTGAAGCCATGTAGATTCTTTTTCAACAGAACTTGTCCTTCTATATGCTTGACAATATTACCCCTTATAACATTTCCATGAGTTTTCCTAAACAGATGTCAATCTAACTGGTCTGTAATTTCCCCAATCCCACCCAGATACCTTTTTGAAAAAATGACCCCTCTCCAATTAGGAGGGAATTCTTAGGGACATATTTACTTAAAGGATCAGCAATTTCAGTTTTGATTTCTTTAAGAATAGTGATTTATCAGCTATGTCTGAACATATTAGCACCAGATTCATCAGTAATACAGAATGAGGAGGGGAGATTCAATCAAGAAAAGTGGCACAAATATTATTTGGCTTCACAAAATGTGACATTTCCGAACTGCTAGAGATATGCTTCTTTGCATACCTCTGTGTGTGGGAGGGGGTGTCACTCTGTCTTACACACAAGCAGTGAGAGTGGGTGGGAGTAAAAGTATTTAAATCTATGTTTCCTCCACATTTTTCACAGGCTGCTTGTCTTGGAAACTTCATACTACAGGCTTGTAGTTCTATAACCTGATTTATAGGGAATCCTCAGACTACTGTTTTTCAGTTTTGAAAATCACAGAAAATGATTACTGAAAAGATCCACTCTTACCCTAAATGTGTGGGGCTTGTATAACCTCCACTGACAACAGCAATCTATCTTTAATTTAGTTGGGAAGTATCTAGCTTGGCTTTGAGAAAGTGTGTAACATGCAGGAACTAATCACCAGCTATTCCTGATAGAAACTCTAGACATGGGGAAATATGGGGAGGAATAGACCATCCCAAAGGAGTGGCTTGACACTGCCCCTGAGAGAGCTGGGTTGAGGCTGCAGCAACTGCATCCCATGGCCCCAATCTGGCCTTTTGCTAGCACATTGCCTCTCCTTTTTGCACTGGCAAAAAACCAGCTTTTCCATCACCACCACAGCTTTGCAGCACTCCTGTGACATGCAGTGTCTAAACACCACACTGCCAGAGTGCTGCAAAGCTGTCTCCCCCCCCTCCCATGTGGGCAGTGGGGCAGCATGATGCTGGCTTTGGGGTGGTGTTGGGGCCTGCCGTCATGTGTACGCCATGCCCCGAAGCTGCCGGGAAGCTGGTGCTTCAAGACAGTCTGTTTTGGCTCTCTATTAACTTTTATAAGAAGAAATATAAAAGAACACATGCACACAAAGTTAACCCACTGAAACAACCTATGTGCAGAACTAACTGAAATAGAAAAATGAGACAGGGTAGCAGAGTCTTAGGGCTGGATGAGATAATAGCTACTTGTCTTGGAGAAAATGGCCCACAGAAAGTCAGGAAGTGTGAAGACTCAAGTTGTGAGTCTTGAGTATGTAGGTTTCAGGAGGCAGACGAAAATGGACAAAGAACGCAGAATGAGGACTGAGGGCAACAGTCACCATGCATGTGTGTGTGTGTGTGCGTAACTGCAGCAAACAGGTTACAATTTGGAGTACTACTTATACCCTTACAGCCTAACTCACACTATAGAGATTCCATGGAAAACCAAAAGCTTCATTGGCCCTCAACAGAACCTGAGAAAGTTTGCAAAATACACAGTTTGCTTTGATATTCAGGAGATGAGAAGGTTTGATTTTGATTGATGATGATTCATGGATTTTACAACACCTTGTCAAGATCTGGAGTCCCCAGGAATGTGAGGGCATGAAAAGGGAGTTTAGGAATACACAAGAGATGAATGAAGGATTCTGGCGTTGTTTGATCAAAATTGTGATGAACTCATCTTTTGGTTTTTGATTTCTGTCAGAAATGTAGAGTGTGTGTGTGCACACTCTTCCAGCAAGCTTCTCCATACCCTCCCCTTTCCACATGGCTGGGTCTATGTATTATTCACACTACCTACTCCGATACGATGCATGTCATCGTGACTGCATCTGCTCATGCTGGTGAGCAGAATATAGCTAATTAAACTATAGCTGCATTGACAAATATATTGGGGGATATTCAGATACTTACACCATGGGCCTTCTTGCAATGCACAACTTTAGTATTAATGATTCTACTTTAGCTGCCATAGTTCTATCCTATGGAATCCTGAGATTTGTAGTTTGGTGAGGCACTAAGGAGCCCTGATGGTGCAGTGGTTAAATGCTGGTACTGAAGCCACCCACTCACAGTCACAAAGTTGTGAGTTCGACACCAGCCAGAGGCTCCAGGGGTGACTCAGCCTAGCATCCTTCTGAGGTTACTAAAATTAGTACCTAGCTTGTTGAGGGCAATTGGCTTACACATTGTAAACTACTTAGAGACGGCTTAGTTCAGTATGAAGCAATATAGAAATGTACCTGCTAGAGTTCTCTAGTTGAGAGTTCTAAATGCCCCTCCTTAAACTGTAAATCTTAAGATTCCTTAGGATGGAATCATAGCAATTGAACTGATATCATAGCACTATAACTGTACTTCTCCAAAACGTTTGAAGAGAGGAGAAGGAGAAGCAAGGAGCATGTGGACACACTGTAGGTTTCAGTCTGATGTGGACATTCATTCTGTCAAAATTGTGATGTCTGAACACTAATGAGTTTTTATATAGCACAACAAAGGGGACAATATACATAAAAATATTTTCAAAGCCAAAAAAGGTATGCTGGTGTTTCACTTATTTTCTTTTTTCCTTTGCTAACACAGACATTGTAATAAACAGAGCTGTAAAATATTTAGTCTCAGGACCTATGGAACATTCATCTCTATGCTAAAAGCAGTATCAATCAATAACTAAAAGCTTCCAGGTCAAGATTGCTCAACTAGAGGTCACTGCTGTCATGTTTCCTGCGTTGACATGGTTTCCTGCTTAGGTTTGCTTCTGTGCCTTCTTCCTTAGAAAGAGCTGGCTCTAATCAATACTAGGAGTGATAATAGGTGTGTTAATCTGAAGATACTTGGTGAAAAAGGAATTGTGCATTGTTTTAAACACTCAAAGCATGTCATTGCCACAATTCAGTGCAATGTTTTCCACAACAAATTGCAGCAAGGAACTGAACAGGTCTTAGTATTGATCACTTTGGTATTTCTTGTAGATAATGGGCTAATTGCTTATTTGTTAGCCATTCTAGCAAATAATTAACTAAAGAATGAGGAGATTGATTCTGTGGGTGAGGGGAAGCTTTTAGGGGTTAAAAGTGCATATTTGTCTGATAGCTGAAAAATTGGAAAAGTATGCTGTGAGAAACAAGCAGAGGCCACTTCAAGTAGGTCACGGATGCATCACACTGCACATTCTGTGAAAATCAGCCTTCAAAGGTGAGTCCAATTTGCAGAGCTTGTCACATCAGTTTAATTAATTACATTGGTCTTGGGGGTTGAGTAGGAATTGAATAAAAAATATTTAAGTGTTTGCCAGGGAACTAAGTAAACATGGGGGAAGGAGAAGATGCTATCCCCGGCCCCTCCATAACTTTACTCACACAAGAAGCAATGGATCTGGAGAACTTATGGACTAGTAAACTTATTTGCCAGGTTCTGCCTCATATGGAAAGTTTCCACAGTTAGAAGAGACTTTTCAAATGCATTGTTTTTTTGTATGGGCAAAGCAATTACAGATTGGACAGAGGTACTAAACCTCTATCCCAATCTTTCTGTAGATTACCTGAATAAAGGCCTTTACAGGGCTTTTGCAGACTGCCAGAAATAGTGCAAATTGAGTCCACTTTAAGGGTTAGGGTTAGGGTTAGGGAATCATGGGAACTGTATTTTATTGTAGCACCAGAGCTCTCTGACAGAGAAGGCTGAATGTCTCAGAAAAAAACAAAAAACATTCCCATGACTCCCTAGCACTAACCCTAATCCTTAAAGTGGACTCAATTTGCACTATTTCTGGCAGTCTGCAAAGGCCCACAGACTGCAAGAAATAGTGCAGCTTGAGGCCACTTTAACTGTCCTAGCTTAGTGCTAGGGAATCATAGGAAGTGTAATTTTTTCTGGGACACTGAGCCTTCTTGGTCAGAGAGCTCTGGTGCCACAATAAACTACAGTTCCCATGATTCCTTAGCACTGAGCCAGGATAATTTAAATGGCCTAAAGCTGCACTATTTCTGGCAGTCTGTAAAGGCCCTAAGGTTCCTTCTTTAATGTGAATCCTTCCTTAGAGTAGTATTTCTGTTGATCTCAAATTCATTCATTTAGTCTGTGAGTTACTGTCCACTGCTGAAATTTCAAAGCAAATTACACAAGAAAACCTACAAAAACTAACAAGTCATATAGCAAGGGAATACAGTCAGCCTTCCATATCCACATACTTTTTGTCCAGAGGTTCAAGTATCCATGGCATGAAAATATTTTAAAACTATACAAATTCCAAAAAGCAAACCTTGATTTTGCTATTTTATAGAGGGGACACCATTTTACTATGCCATTGTATTTAATAGGACTTGAGTATCCATGGATTTTGGCATCCATGGGGGCTCCCAAAACCAAAACCCAGCAGATATCAAGGGGCCACTGTATATAATCAATATAATTCATAATCCAATCAATCAATCAATCAAAGTAATACAGCAATAAATAAAAAGTCAACAAAACATCATTAAATGAAACAAAAATAAAAGTTTCCATCCACAATGGGATAGTTATGCTTTATATTACTTTAGTGTGATCTCTATTCCATACAATGGAAATTTTAGCTAATGTCAAATCTTAGCCCCCCCCCCCCCCCCCCAAACTAAAGAACTCTTAAAGAAAATCTAAATCATGTCAATCTGCTATGAGCACATGCTTATTTTAATGGGGAAAGGTGGTATAAAATTCTATAAGGTACTGAACTCAATGCTGGAAAAATGATGAAGTCAAAGAGAATGCCTTTCAGTCTGGTTCATCTACTACAAGGTATAATGAGGCTCAAAGGCGGCAAACTATATTTGACCTTTAAAAGCAAACAAAGAACTAAATCAATTTAAATGTTGTTTCTGTTCAATGAATCTTTACATACTATATTATGTTTTGGAAAATGAAATTGGGAGGACTGAACTTTAACTTAGCTGGCAGTTGCAATAAGTGCTGCTGCATTGTACATGATAACAGATGGAATTGTTAAATCATACAATGTCATGCAAATTGTTACATCCCAGAGTACTCATCAAGACACAAAAGGAGTGGCAACAGGGGCATATAAATTGTCTTTGTTAGCGTGGTTAGTGTCAATGTGCAGCACCAGAGTCACCACCTTCTCAGATGCAGGCAGTAGCTTGTGAGCTGAAGGAGCACCTCTCTCCTTCCGTAAAGAGACTCTACAGATAGATGTCTCTCAGATGAGGCTTTAATCTTGGTTCCTCTATTTACAAGGCTATATAAACGACCCACAGCAACAACTCCTAATGACAGCCATCCAACTTCAACCCACACATGTGTCCAGAGGCAACTCCCTTATATACCCAGGGTTCCATGTGGCCTTCTGGCCCTGTCTCTTCCTCTGGACACCTGTCACTCAGCCATGATGACTTGGCAATTTTTCAGCCTTTCAGTGCTTTCCAGCACCTTGTGACCATCAGCCGATGTCACTTCCTATGACACAGCACCTGGTGGAAAGTGCTGTGTCATTATGGCTGCCAGTGACCTTTTCATTCCAGGTCACTTGTGTATCAACCCACATTGGACATTTTCCTTGAGACACTGTCTTCACAATCCCCTCCAAAATGTCCAATGTGTGCACAAAGCTTGGTTTGTTTCTCATGGAGTGTGTGTACTTATGGACCTTCCCTGCCATATCCCACTGGCCTGACATCTTCTGATGTCCTCCCACCGGTGCCCAGTGCCATGGTATCCTGTCTGCTGCACTGTCTACCTGACCCATGCGTCCCAGAACATCATTGTTTTCCCCAGCAGTACCTTCGTTGATATAGACACACTCCCAGGAAACTTATCTTCTCCCGTGCTTCTGCACTCTGGCCCAGATCTTCCACCACTTTGCTCATGTCCTCAGGCTAGATCTTCCATCCTTGCAGGACATCGGGCTTTGAGCTTCCGCTCTCTGTGCCATGCTCAATTACACTGACATTCGCTCATGTCTTTCTGCCTGGAGGGCTTTTGTGAGGATTTCTGCCATTGTCCTCTGAACTGATGTAAGACAGACACTGAACAGCATTCTGGACTAAGGGCCTTTGCAGACTGCCAGAAATAGTGCACATTAAATTGAGGCACTGCCCTGGCTCAGTGCTAGGCAATCATGGGAACTGTAATTTATTGTGGCACCAGAGCTCTCTGACAGAGAAGGCTCAATGTCCCAGAAAAAAATACAATTCCCATGACTCCCTAGCACTGAGCCAGGGCAGTGCCTCAATTTAATGTGCACTATTTCTGGCAGTCTGCAAAGGCCCTAACTCTCACATTCTGATATCAAACCCCTATGTCTTTTGTCCTGTTCCTGAGGTTCTCAACCTCTGATGGCAATGCAAGCCTGTGAATCCTCATGCACAACTGTTGGGTCTGTGCAATCCTCACCTAGGTCCACCAACAGCTGCCTCACCCACTGCACTTCTCCTGCCATCTCTGACAGTGCAGCAAACTCTGCTTCTGCTCAATGCCACGCAGCTCTGTTTCCTACTCCTCCACACTACAGGGCTGTCTGCATACTTGATAAGCAAGCCAGTCACCGACTTCCTATCATGTAGCTTTGAGGCAGAGAAGCTATCCACAAAGCACTCCAGCTGGGTTTCAGATCCCTGAAACACCAGCTTTCTTTCGTTGCTGCCCTTTAGGTATCTAAGCAACCTCTTGACTGCTGTCCAGTCCTCCACCTTTGGATTGCTTACCCTCCTGCTCAGAACACCAACAGCAAATGAAATGTTAGGCCTGGTGTTGTTGACTACAAACATCAGACTGCCAATCACTGACCTGTACAGATCTGGGTGCTCAAAAACCTTGTCAGACTCACTGCTTGCAAATTCTGGGGTTATTGGGCTCTTCACCACCTTTGCATTCTCCAGGCCACACTTCTCCACCAGCCTCTCTATCTTTTTCATCTGGCTTAACAGGATCTTACCATCACCAGTCCTCTCCACCTCAATTCCAAGGTAGGCCTTGAAGTTCCCTAGGTCCTGCAAAACAAATGCCTTTGCCAGCTCCACCTGCACAGCCTTCACTTCCTGCTCAGTTTGAGCAGCCACACACAGATCATCTACATAAATCACTAGTGTGACCCCTCCTTTCCTGTACATACAAGCATCGGCAATGTTGCTCTTGTATCCCAGCTTCAGCAACTCCTCATGGATACAGAGGTTCCAGCAGCGTGCACTCATCTTAAGCCCATAAAGGGCTTTCAAAGCCTGTACACCTTGCCCTTCTTGGCATCATTGAAACCTGTTGCTTGCTCCATATACACCTCCTTGTCTAGCTGTGCATTCAGGTAGGCTGTTTCGATGTCGACATGCCTTACTACCTGACCCTCTCTAGCAGCCAAAGCTAGCAACAACCTGAGGCTCTCTGGCTTTGCTCTTGGGGAGAAAGTTTTATCAAAACTCTCAAAGCGCTGCTGAGAGAAACCCCTGGCTACCACTCTGGCCTTATACTTGTGGGTCCCATCTGGCATCTCTGTCATGGCCAGCCAAGAGCAGGTCTCGGAGGATGAGGAGGAGGATGGGGCTCCTCCAGAGCAAGAGGTAATTGAGGCTACACCAGTGGCTAATCCTGCTCCAGAGCAAGAGGTAATTGAGGTTACACCAGGTGTTAATCCTGCTCTGCCAGAGCCCAGCCCTGATCACCCAGTCCCAGAGGAGGAGGCTCAGCCAGGTCCTAGTGCTCATGGGATTCCTCTGGTGGTACAGCAGCCTAGTGGTGACTCTGGGGATGAACCAGGCTTGAAGGTTCCCTCCTTCAGGCAGCGCAGGTCTGAAAGTGCTGGCAGACGCAGATCCCAGAGAATTGCTGCAAGGCAATTAGCTAATCAGCCTCATCTGGTATGGGAGAGGGCATCCCCTATTTAGGAAGCAGAGAGACACCAACTCAATGCCAGAGTTTATTGCATGATCCTTTGGTGTGATTGCTATCTGCACTAGCTCCCTGTACCTCGACTCCTTGTGGCCTTGACTCTTGACTTTGGAATGGACTGGACTATTGTTACCCTCTGGCTGACCTGACCTTGGACTGGACTGACTATTGTGACCCCTGTATTCCTGACTTCAGCTCTAGCTTTTGGTTTGCTCTTTCTCTCACTCCCTGCAAGGTTTGTGCACTATTTCCAGCTGCATAGCTAGTTACCTTGTTGAGCCATCCTTATTGGCATACGTTTGTGTGTGCTGGCCGCAATCCAGGACAATCTCCTTCTTCTTAAAAACCCACTTACAGCCTATGACCTTCCAGTCACCTGGCCTGTCCACTACCTCACACACCTCCCTATTCACCAGAGATGAGAATTCACTGTCCATGGCCTCAAACCACTTCTCCTGTTCCTGCCTGGGATAGGTGAGAAGATCCTGGTAGCTTTCTGGCTCCTCAGCTGCTACTGAACACAGCCTGGCATTCTGTACCACAAAATGCTCAGGTGGCCTCCTGACTCTCTGAGTCCTCCTGGGTATGATTAGCTTGGTTTGTCCCTTCTCATCCTTACTGTTACTACTCATCTGTACCCCTATTTCTGTGTATGATGGTGTCTCAAACTTTTGCGTAGTGATGGGTGAGGTCTGTGTACCTGTGGGCTCACTGGAGGTGCTAGGCTGGCTTTCTGGTGTAGCCTCTGGTGATTCCACCCCTCCAATTCCAGTACTTCCTCCTTGTTGTCCCACTCTAACAAACACTTTGTGGTTTGTATGGATCTTTTCCCACCCAGCATGTTCTTGAAATTTGTGCTCCTGGACAACAGGATGTGACCAATTCCCAGGTAGAACCTGTAACTGTTCTCCTGGTACCCCACAAACATCAATCTGCACCACTTGGGGTCACCTTTCTTCCTGAAAGCCTGGGGAACCAAAATGTTGGCATTCTGCCCAAACATCCTTAGGTAGCTAAGGTTGGGTGGCCTCCCATACATCATGAACTAGGGTGTTTGCTTGACTGCAGAGTTCCACATCCATTTGGTGATGTGGCAGGCAGTCAGGATTACCTCCCCCCAAGACCCTCTGGGGCCCCTGCATCAAGCAGCATACAGTCCTTGATCTGCTTTAGCACCCCAATTTTTCTCTCCACCAAACCGTCTTCCTGTGGGGTGGCTGGGTTGGTGGTATTATGGTGGATGCCCTTCTGCTTTAACCAATTGCCCAAACTTGCAGATAAGAACTCGCTCCCACAGTCTGTCAGCAGAGTACCAACTCTGTACTCAAATTCCCTTTTGACCATTTCCACCCAGTTCTTAAATGTGGCAGCAGTCTCATTCTTCTCCTTTAGCATGTAGGCATAGGTGCATCTGATGTGCCTATCCACAATCACCATCAGATACCTACTATTGCCTACTGATTTGACAAAAGGTCAAGCCAAATCTTCATGTACCACTTGGAATGGCCTCTGGGTGGTGCACTTGCTTCTCTTTGCAACAGGAAAAGACCTTCACTTTATCTTGCTGCACACATTCCAAGTGGTTCTTACAATCATCCAATTTTAACCCAGGGCACACACTTCTCAGTTTCTCTAAACTTGTAAAACCTGTGTGTCCCAACACTCTATGGAGGCAGTGTGCACAATTCAAGTGCAATGGCACATTGCCAACTGTCACACACTCTGCATGGATGTCTAGATAGTACAACCTGTTGTGCTTACAGGCTTTTGCACAAACCTGCCCCCCTTTTGTGATAACACAGTCATCCCCCTCCAAGTGTAGGGCATACCTGTCTGTAGTCTATGAGAACACACTGACCAGCCAATTTTATAACTGGGGAGCACACAGCACATTTTCAAAATCTTTGCCAAACCCTGGGAAATGCACAGTCCCCATGTCCCTTATTTGACTTGAACCCAGATCAGCCAAGCCCACTGAGTCAACACAGGAGGGCTTCTGGTCCTTCAGCAAGGACCTCTGGTTCACCAAGTGGTGAGTTGCACCGCTGTTGATGCCTAGCTGCTGGGCATGACAGTCACTGTCCTTCACTGCTGAAACAACTCCCTTCCTGTTCCCAGGAGACCAGTGTTGTTTCTTCCTTCTGGTAGCGGGTGACTTCTTGCAGTTCCTTTTGAGATGACCTGGCTTACCACAATTAAAACATCTTCTAACTTTGCAGACAGCTGCACTCTCAGTCTTTTGAACTGCCTCCGGTGGTGTGTTTGATCTCAGCTCTACATGTTACTGTCTCTGAATGCCATTTTCAAAATGCCATCTCTGGCATTCCTCCAAGACACGTGTCAACACCAAGTCCATTGTGAGCTGACTCTCTGACACCCCCTGCAGGCTGTAGTGTATGCGATCAAAGTCACTGGATAAACTGCCCAGCAGGAAGTATGTTTTTTGTTTTTTCCTCTGGATTCTACCTCCAAGAACAGATGCTTCATGGTGGCCAGATGCTCCTCTGGGGACTGTCCTTTCTGCATTTTACAGGCATACAGCCTTTTGCTCCAAAGCATTTTGGAAAGGGCAGAGTCTGAGTGGTGCACATTTTTCAATGCAAGCCAGACCTCCTGTGCAGACCTCTGATCTCTGACATGGTCTAATTGGCCTGGATCGAAGGAAAGATTTATGGTTGCTCTGGCTTTTCTATCGAGCGCAGCATTTTTCACTGATGGCCCTTCTTCAATAACATCCCAGAGCCCTTCCCTCACTAGGATCACCTCAGCATACACTGCCCACTGGGAATAGTTCTTATCATTCAGCCTTGGGAACCTCACAAAATCCATGCTGGCAGCCTTCCCAGCTCTCACTATCTTCTGGAGATAAGCAGCACGGCAAGCAGCTCAGCTTCTTAACTCTGCCTTCCTGCACTCAGACAGCAAAAATGACTCTTCTGGCGAACTGCACACACACAGCTGGTGGATCTGCTGGTGCAGACTGGGCTCATAACCCTTGTTAGCATGGTTACGCAGCACATAATGATCCACGTCAATGTGCAGCACCAGAGTCACCACCTTCTCAGATGCAGACAGTAGCTTGTGAGCTGAAGGAGCACCTCTCCCCTTCCAGAAAGAGTAGAGAGATTCTACAGACAGATGTCTCTCAGATGAGGCTTTAATCTTGGTTCCTTTATGTACAAGGCTATATACACGATCTACAGCAACAACTCTCAATGACAACCATCCAACTTCAACCCACATATGTGTCCAGAGGCAACTCCCTTATATACCCAGAGTTCCATGTGGCCTTCTGACCCTGCCTCTTCCTCTGGACACCTATCACTCAGCCATGATGACTTGGCAGTTTTGCAGCCTTTTTGGTGCTTTCCAGCACTTTGTGACCATCAGCCGATGTCACTTTCTATGACATAGCACCTGGTGGAAAGTGCTGTGTCATTATGGCTGCCAGTGACCCTTTCATTCCTGGTCACTTGTGTATCAACCCACATTGGACATTTTCCTTGAGACGCTGTCTCCACAGTCCTTCTACTGCCACCATAAGAAAAACTACTTACTACTACTTAGAGTTTGATTCTGATGTGGCTGTACTTAGACCCATTGAAATCAATAGGACATAAGCTAGCTATGACTAACTTAAATCTCATAGATTTTAGTGGGTCTAATCTATCACTAGGTTTGACTCCAATTCATCAATTTCAGTGTTGATATTGATCTGATATGTTACTACAGGGGCAGGCAACCTTTTTGAGCCAGGGGCCAAGTTTCTGTCCCTCAGACAATTGGGGGGCCGAAGCACCAAAAATAAATAAATAAAAAATAAATAAAAATATATTTAAAAAATAAAAAAAGATGCATGCACACTCTCTCAGCCCCAGAAAAGCCATGGCAAAACCCCTGTAGAGATTTTGCCAAGAAAACCCCAAGAACAAGTAATAACAACAAGAATCAATATCATTATGGCAGACGGCAGCAGCAGTGGGAGGCGATGGCGGCGGTGGCAGGCCCAGGGCCAATCCAAAGGACTCGGGGGGCTGCATCTGGGCCTTAGGTTGCCTACCCCTGTGTTACTACATAGTTTAAGTTAATTCATGCTATGCACCCTGTCCAATAGTGTGGGCTTATACAGTGTTTGATATAGAAAGAAGTTATAGATGAGTGTCTTCATATCTAAGATTTTCTTGCATTGACGTGTAAAGAATCTCAGGTTTTAGGGCTGGGAAAGTTCTCTGAGTCAGTCTGAGATCATTAGTTTGATTATTTTTTTTCTTGTATAAATCATATAAAGTCTGGATAGGTCATTAGCGAGGTCAGCTATGTTCCATTGACTGCAGTTGGTCAGGCATAAGCTATCATATGAGTTATCTTCCAAGCTGGCATCTATCTCTCTGTGTTAATCATTTCTGTCCCAGTTTACATTGCTGAAGAGCTATTTCCGTTGCCATACATTTTATTTTTGCCCTCCGCCCCTAAGAGAGTTATTTCTAGGGATGTGTGAATCCATCAAGCTCCATCTTGTCAAAGTTCTAGTTTTTCCCTGTGTCAAGTATGTTCCTTCTGAGATCCATATTACATTGGATTTTTACTCCCAAATTGGAAATCTCAATTTCTCTTCCAATGCATTTTTCAAAATGAATGTGTTTTTCTGTTTGTTTTTTTTCTAAATTGACTTATTTTTGTACACAAGCAAAAGATTCTGTACATTTGGATTGGGATGAAAGCTCAGCTTTGGGATGGTTGCAACTAAATCTGGAACTCTTACCCCTAAATTTTCTACTAGGGAACAATTCACAGAAAGGAAGTCTCCTATCCTCTGATCTGTCTGACCTTGCACCAAGCCCTATTTCGAAAATCAGAGCCAAAGCTTGGATGCAAACTAAATCTGTAATTATAATTACTTGTAATTAATTTCCATTAGCAATAATGAAGGTATAACTGTGTTGTCTTGGAGATGGAAAAATATTAAAAAATATTTTTAAATGGTTAAAATATCCAAAATTATTTTTAAAATGATTAAAATATTCAAAAATATTTTTAAATGGTTAAAATATATATTTGAGTGTTTTGAAAATTCTGAAGAGAAAGAATCATAGAATCATAGAATTGGAAGAGACCACAAGGGTCATCCAGTCCAACTCCCTGCTATGCAGGAATACAAAATCAATGCTCCCCTGACAGATGACCATCCAGCCTCTGTTTAAGAACCTCAAAAAATAGAGACTGCACTACATTCCAAGGGAATGTGTTCCACTGTCAAACAGATCTTACTATCAGGATGTTCTTCCTAATGCTTAGGTGAAATCTCTTTTCCTGTAGCTTGCACCCATTGTTCTGTGTCCTAGGAGCTTATTGCACTCTTAAAAAAAGCTGTCTTACCTTTTCCGAGTTCAATCTTCATCCGGGATACACCCGGACATTATCACATGGGGAATCTCCTTAAATCACTGCCAAATCCACTGCCCAAATCCAGACCAGGTAAGCCACAGGTCGAAGCTGCGCTCAGTTGGTCGATTTTTGAGGAGAAATATATCAGAGATATACCAAATCCAAACTGCTAAAAAAATCTACAGGCATGTTCAAACTGAGAGTTGGTCTATTTTGGCAGAGACCCACTTATATTGAAACACTATTGAAATCTGTTTGATCCAGTTGACATGATTCTAAATTTGGCAGAATCTAGAGCACACACCTAATAATATGTCTAGCATGTGTTAACATGGGTGACTGCATTACTTTTGTAATTCACAAAGAAACCAATGTGATTCAAGCTTAAATATACTATTTCCAGAAATAAAACACTTTATGACATTAAGGAACAATGGTTTTTGCTTAAAAGAATGCTGAAAAAATGATAATATCAAGAATATGAGGCATGTAACTTATGTGTCGAATCAAACAGTTTTTCCAAAGCATTCTATAATTGTCTGTGCTTATTCACAAGGCTAGCTGCATTATTTCAGTCATCTATTTAAACAAAGAAAGCAGATCTGGGATTCTGCACATCATGTCTCCTGATAGTCATGGTTTTGTCAACTATAGATCATACATTTAAGTTATAGCTCTGTCAAGATAATGATGATGGTGATGATGATGATTGATGTCTTATAGTAAACATTGTTCACACAGCTATTTCCAATTAATTTAAACATAACACGATGAGCTAATAACACATTTTAAAAATGCCAAAAATACAATAACAGAATAGTTAAACTTGATAATCAAAAAAGCATATAATTAAAGAATGTAAATAAAGTATTAAAGGTCAGTAATAAGTGTTCAAATTCCTCTGGAACTTTTCTTTTTGTGGGGAATGGTACACCCCCAGCTCCCTGTGATTCTTAAAGGCAGAGGAAATATCTGGCACAGATTTTTGGCACATGATGGGATGCAGTAGCAGCAGAAGAAATTCTAGTGGCACCAGAAATATCATCAGATCTTCAGCAAAGTAAAAAAAAAAAAAATCAACCATAAGAAGAAAGCCACCATTTGTCCTATGCCCTCTCAGCCCTGAGAGATCCCCTACATAAGGTCTACTTGAAGTGGTGGTCCAGGGACTTATGCCAGTCCATGAGTCATTGACTGCCAATCTCTGGCAAGTTTCCAGGAAAGGATGAAACAATTATTGACAATTATTACAAATATGGTACTGGTCCCTGGTACACTGGAGAAGGGTGAAATGCTACCCCCAACTTCAGATAGCTTGGGAAACACTGTCCTAAATTATTATCAAAATCAGGAGATGGTAGCCACTCACACAACAAAAGGATACACCATCCGACATCCACAAAATGGTGATACATTCATTGGGCCAAACAAAATGCACAAAATACATGTAGCAAGCTTTCAAAGCTCCACTGGCTTCTTCATCAGGCAAAAGTGTTAAAAATTATAACAGGAGAAAGAAAGATATGATGATGTTAGTCACAGGTCTGCATTTTTTCAAGATATTGCTGTTGTTGTTCTCAGTGAAGATGGTATGGAGGCATTGGATTTCTCCAGAAGCTTCTATGCATTTCTCAGTCTTCTCTGCCTAACAAAGGGCCTGGTAGCCTCACAAAGGATGGAGACAACCTGAATCTCAAAGTATCAATTTATATAGCTAATAGAATCTAGGAATCATGGAGAGAGAAGAAAGGAGATGTCTACTCTTTTAAAAGGAAGTTATAAAACCAACAAGAGAAGCTCATATTGCTATGGTAACTGCCCTCACATTGAAAACATTTGAGGGAAGAGTAGCAAACTGCATTTCCCACAAACAGCAAAGAAATAGGTGCCCACAATTCACTTCTCTGTTTGTTGGTGGCAAATTGAGGGTAATCATTTCAATCCTTCCCTAAATGTGCCTTGTATCAGGAAAAAGCTGTGTCTTCACTGTGAGCTGTATTTCAAGGCATTTTATAGGTGAGATTTCCCTGTATTCATTTTATGTTAAATTATTCCATTTCTTCCCCCTGCCCCTCGCTCCACTACATGCTACAGTATTTTATGTCTACATCCATTTACCAAAGGTACTCACTCTGCTGATTTTATGCTGATATAGCAACAGTTTATGCACTATTTGTGTCTCAATATTTGTCACACCTCAGTAATTTTACTAAATGTTCCTGCCATTCTCTTATATTATAAAGAGTAAGCACATTCCATCAATTTACAACTCAAATTGAACAGAAAGGCTTCTCATAAAACAGTACTGAAGTGGAGCCTGTAAAGACTATGTTCAAGCAAAACAACTTACTGTAATGGCCAACCAGGGCCATCAGACAAATAGTGTTTAATGCAATGTTAATTTATGAAGCCTTATTTGAAACATATAGCTGAAGAATCTATTAAACAGAATAATTTGGAAAGAACCAAAAGCAGAATACCTGCATCACCATCTAAGCACTTTCCTTTCACCATAATAAATATATACAATATTTTATGGACAGGCTATTATCTTAATTTTATACAAAAGAAAACAACTTTTTATCACCAATTTCCTATTCAAGAATTATGCAGTCTTTCCTTAACCAATAGTGAAGCATACTGAATCAGTTCTAGTATATTCAGAACCATACTAACAATATAGGTACATTACAATGCTGGTGCTGCAGATTTCAACTCACACAATGGACTTTCTTTCTTCTCTTTCTATCCCCCATGTGACTTCAAAGAAACTCAGGGGTTCTTGTTGAAGATTTGGGAGGATTTATATGGGGAATGCAAATCTCTTTACAAAGCCATGCAAAGCAAAGCAGCTTTATTTATATACCGCTTCATATTGCACTATGGGATGTCTAAGTGGTTTACAACTGTAAGCTCATTGCCCCCCAACAGTTAGGTACTCATTTTAGCGACCTCGGAAGGATGCAGGCCCGAGTCTAGCCTGAGCCCTGCTAGTATTGAACTTGCAACCTTGTGGTTTATGAGTGAGTGGCTGCAGTACAGGCATTTAACCACTGCACCACCAGGACTCTTTTTGCTGATAGATACTATTATTTCAAACACATGAAGAGTTCAACATTTTAAAAGTATGTATGTTAATTTAGGAACATTTATGGAACTGGGAAGGTGCAACACTGTATTTGTCATGTAAGTCAGCAAAGATGAAGCAAATGTTTTGCCAACTGGTCTCAGTCTGCACCTGGGAGCAGGTTAGGCCCCAGATTACCTAGGAACAAGATATGAAATCACAGAATGTTAGTATTGCTGAATAGAATAATTGTGTGTGTGTGGGGGGAGAACAACAGCAGAAAGCAACAGGTAACTACAGTCTAAAAACTGTAGTTAAGGAGAAATATGAACTGCATTGTCTATATTGGAAAATGTACAAACTTTTTTCCAGCAGAAAGCCCCTGCTGTAAATTGGAATCAGGTCTATCTATTACAGAATTACAGAGTTGAAAGAGACCATAAGAACCATCCGGTCCAAACCTGCCATGCAGGAATACACAATCAAAACATATATATGTTTTACATATATAATAAAGGCTAATTAACCTTGATGAGTTTGTCGTGTGAAACCTCTGAGAACATATTAATGTCACAAACATAGATAATTGATTTCTACCACAATATAGTCTCCTGCAAGAAAGAATTTCTGCATGAGATTTTAGTGGTGTTACCTCTCCAGTTCTGATTAACTGATTTTTTAAAAAATGCTTCTGGTAAAACTCTACTCAACAGCCACAAGATGAAAGGAATCTCAGAACAAAAATCACAATTAAGCCTTCTTGGTCATAAAAACCAGTGTGACCAAAATGCAAAGCTATTCTACTGACTCATGATCAACAGATGAGTGTTAATAAAACCTCTCGTTCCTGTATGTAAACTAGGATGTGTTATAATTCCCTTACAGCAAATTAATGTATGCCCCACCATAACAACTGCCTTTCATTTATAAGATTTTATTGAAGCTGATGTATGCCAGTTCTTATTAACTAAAATTTAAAATTACATTCCTTCTAACTTTTTGTTCTATTCTTTCACAGTGGTTCCTTTTTGTGTAGTACCAGCACTATATAAAACCAGCCAAGAAATAGTACCTTTAGAACAAAGTCTCTTTGAAGATCAGTAAATTCCTATGGTATGAGAACACACATGGAAGAAAAGGAGAATGCAAATTTCCATTGCAATTGGTTTCTGTTGAGACTCCTAAGTTTAGCAAAGCATTTGTTCATTGAGAATGAAATAGTTAATTGCAACTTTCAAAACAGATTATTGCAACCATTTTCCAGTGTTGTATTCTACCCATGTTGTGTTCCATATATAGCTGCACACACACTCAGATATTTTTTGTAAACCAACTGAAGTTCATATGCATTTTAACTGTAATTTTTACTGTTACAAACATATAAACATAACATAGGATGTTATCACACGGGGGAAATCTGTTGGTTAATCCACACAAATCCCAAACAAAAAGCGAATTTGCACCTGACGATTTCACACGACGTTGCACAGAAACTGGTCAGAAACTGGACAGAAAGTGGTATTATCCGAGATCTTTTTAATTTTAGGAGTTTAGAGGAAATGCATTTGCGAAATTACAGTAATTTCACATTTACTGTAATGTGAAAAGCAAATACGCACGGACAATTCTCTTTTAAAACCTGGAGAAGGGCCAAGAGGAGGAGGAGGAGGAGGGGCCTCCAGGGAGGGAGAGTCCTGGGCTCCTGCAATGAAGGGAAGGGAAGGGAAGGGAAGGGAGGGCAAGGCAAGGCAAGGCAAGGCAAGGCAAGGCAAGGCAAGGCAAGGCAAGGAGAGGGAAGTTTGGCATTTGGGATGGAGGAAAAAGGAGGGGAAAGAAGGCTTCCCTTGCAGCAGCTGTGGGTGGATGTGGGTGCAAGTGTGGGGTGTGCTTGTGGAGCAACTTGGAGATCCATCTCACCATGAAGTTCTGCCCTGCAGGTCCTACAAAGGGGAAAGGCTTATGGGGGGGGCATGGGAGCTACCTCCAGTTTCCCCCTCTCCTGGGCATCATCCAAGGCTCTGGCTCTCCCCAGGGAACACCCAGCCCTTCTCCCTTCCTTCCTTCCTTCCTTCCCTTTCCTCCTCCTCCTCCTCCTTCCCTCCCAGCTCTGCCTGTGATCCCACCCTCCTTGCTCATCTCCCCAGCAGCTGACAGCCTCCAATGCCAGGAAAGAAGAGAGAGAAAAGGGAGGGTGAGCCATCCCAATCTCTCCCTTGCCTCGGCTTGCCTTGCCTTTCCAGCCTCCTCCTCCTCCTCCTCTGCTCTCTTGAGAGGTCCTAACCTCAACAGAAGGGGGTTAGGACCTGTGCAGGAGGACATGACCCCAAATGGAGGGCAGTCTGACATTTCCTCCTGCCCTGGAAAAGGAGTCTTGTCACAAAACACACCCATTTCCAGTACATGTACGGGTTCTTTTCACTTGTATATGAAAGTTAAAAACGTCTTTTTTCACTTTTAACTTAATTCCGTTATTACTGTAATTACGCGTGAAAAGCTTTTGCGCAATTAAGCTCTATTTTCGCTTTCTTTTCGGGATGCTTCATTTCCACTTTATTAGCTCTTTAACAACAAAACTGGCCCACGTGTGATAACGTCCATAGTTTGACACACAAAAGTAAATGTATATGCAACAGTGTAATATCATCTAACAGATTGTTCAAAAGCTCAGTACCACCTGCTGTGAGGAGTTAATCTATCTCTTATAATTGACTGTAGCATCCACTGAGCTGCTATATTCATTTGTAAATCTCTCTAGAAAAAGAAGACAGTAAAAAAAATAATAATGACAGTTCCATGCCTTTTGTGGCTGAATTCTACCCATCATCTCCAAATTACCATTTAGAATGAAAAAATCAACCCCTTGATAGCTAAGCCATCACTATCTTTATAATGCTATTGAAGTTTCTCATCAATAGCAGAGTAAATCTTTCCGTTCATCACTGCAAGCAAGAATGAGTAATTCCTGCAGTATTTCCCCACCTGAATGAAAACATTAAGATTTTTGCATAGTTCCTGATCAATATTCACACTTTGGAAAGTATTCATCTCTTCAGAAAATATATTTTAGTCACAAGACACATTTATTCTGTGAGGAGGAATACACATTTTGTTGTTGTTGAAGAAACCATGTTTTCTGTCCAGAAATATTTCTTTTCTGTGAAAGAATACATAGTTCTTCTGCACAGAGAACCTGTTTTCTGTGCAGAGATATGTGTGTGTTTTCTGTGCACCCCCCGCCACACACACACTAAACTTTTTTCTTCACAGAAAAAAAAATTTATTTCTGCTGCAAGCAGTACTGCAAAGAATCTTACAACAGTCTCACAGCTTTCTGTATTCTTCCCAATAAGATTTCCTGAGTTAGGGAACACATACCATGTCATAACTCTTTCCATATCTGATTGCTGCTTTCTATCAGCCACCAGTCTAAATAACCTACTTTTAAGAGCTGAAATCACAGTACTGACTGAAAATCGGAAATCACATCACTGTACATGCAAGTGTTGCATCACTTGTGCATTTTATTGTGAAATAACATTTAAAAGCAGAAGCACTTGCAACATCTACTACATTAAACAAAATCTGACTTGTCAATGTTATACATGTGATGGAATGTCAGCACTCAGGATAAAAACATATCATGTTGGAAAAGCTACCACTGAGCTTCACACAAGATTTAGGATCCATAAGTCATGAATCAACACCATAAAGTTGAATAACCTATTGCAAAACAATAATTCTGGGAGACAAAGCTTTCTCAACAAGCAATCACACAATACAATCATGTTTGAAATAAGAAAAATACCCTTAACTGACATTGTAAAATCTCTGAAACAATTATCATAGCTACATTGCATTAACACAATATATTGGAAGTGCTGAAATGCTCTCAAATGTGGCAATGTGTATAAATGCTCTATGTTGTCAACATATGAAATATGAGATTATGATTTTCATATACTTTGTAAATTGATGTATATACTGAGTAAATACTGTGTAAATACTTCATAAATTGATACTCTATACCACTGAAATGTACTACATATATCATGTGTGTGTGCTTACAAGTGCCATGTGCCTTATAAGCATGCATAATATTCCTTATGAGAGAAATGTGCCAACTGTCTATGAAACAAAATGTGCCAGGACTGAAAATGTCTTGGATATGATAAATCTCTACAAGGAGTGAGTAACTATATAAGCTAGTTGTTTACTTAATACATAGAGAAAATAATTATAATGTCACAAACTTATTTTTCTGTTATATACATTTCCTGAAAACTCAAAGCCTAGGGGGAATGTTGATGTTGTGCCATCTACTAAACAATACTGTTGTTTATGACATTGGGAGCTCAGGTGCCCAAATTTGTGGATTCTGAGGAACTCTAGCTAGGCACAGATTGACAAGCATAGAGAAATAACCTTTAATCCTTTTTCAAACTGATAGAGTACAGGAATCATGCCTGTTTCAAAACTTTGAAAATATTATATTGATCAGCCGAAGAACTGGTTTTGGAACATCCGCTGTAAAACATAGAATCATAGAATCATAGAATTATAGAGTGGATCAAATCTAAAATATACTGTAATGCATGCTCCAAATTGGCTGCACACTAGATATCACAGCATGTAAACTCTAATAAGGCAAGCTAGTGCTCCAGGTCCTATTTTTCCCTCTTGTTACTACAGTAAATATACCAGTAGGCATAACATCTTTTACAAGACATTTAATTTAAATTCTGCCTTTCTCCTTATACAGGACCCAAGGTGGCTGACAGTATCCTAGACTGGTGTCAGGAACAGCATGAGATCATTTTGACCACTAAGATAGTGTGAATAAATGTTCCTTCATGATGAACAAAGTAATCTTACAGTTGTATTGCTGTGAACCTAGAAATATTCCACCACTATGTTGGCATGCATATGTAATTGTATTCAAATCATTTCTGATTTATGGCAACTCTAAGAGAAATCTGCCATGGGATTTGTTCAGACTGGGTTTATCTTTGCCTTCCTCTGAGTATGAGAGTGTGTGACTTGCCTAAGGTCACCCAGTACATTTCCATGGCTGAATAAAAATTGGGCCCGGCTCTCCAGAATCTTAGGCCAATGCTCAAACCACTACACCATGGTGGCTAGTTCACCTAGAACCTAAAGAAGACGATATGTTGCTCATATTGTCCAAACATGAAGGAACCATAACCAGATAATTTGATGGCACAATTACAACAGTCAAAACACTAGTAGACATGCTCCCAGAAAAATGGATGCTCTCTGTTTTTTGATGGATCTAAAATTGTATATTCTGTCCTACTGTTTTTTAATTCAATGTGACTAACAACAATTAAAATAGATGGATTGAATAGATAAAACAAAAATGTCAGCAAAGAGTACCTATTCAACTGTAGAAACTCCCACTCTTCAGCACTTCCCAGAACCATTTATAATAGATCAGTAAAAACAAAACAGTCTCATTTACAGGCTTATAATGTAAAGGACACAGCAGAAAAAGAGGAAATGATCAGGAGAGAAGAGAGGAAAACCTTAAACACCCATTTTATCATTACATGTGATTTCTTATAATAACCTGCTGGAATGGATGAGAATGAGTAACTAAAGTACTTTTGTACCCACTATGGGAGAAAATAAATATTCCACGTTTGAATGCCCTAAAGTGTTGTGCAAGAATTATTCTGTGGAGGGGAAAAACACATGTTTTCTTGCACAAATGAGACTGCAAGGTTTTATATGCAGAACCCACAGTTTATGTCTCTGCAGAATAATTCCTGCACAACATTTTGGGATGCTGAACACCATGAGAAAATTGAAAAATATTGGCTAGCAAATTATTTTTTTCAGCTGGGGGTGCATTTATACTGTAGACATAATGCAGTTTGACACCACTTTAGGTGCTATAGCTCTGTCCTATAGAATTCATTTTACAGAGTCTTCAGTCTTCTCTTCCAAAGAGTGTTTGTGTCTCACAAAACTACTGTAGGATGGAGCTATGGCAGTTAAAGTGGTGTCAAACTGCATTATTCCTACAGTGTAGATGCACCTTTCATTTCATGATGGTTGGGAAGCCTATTTTTCAGTCTATAAATTTCATTCATATTTTTCCAAATCCCTTCTGCTGGAATAGTATAATTGGGAAGATGGTTATGGGTGGCAGAAGGAGCCAAAAGAAAAGGTGTGTGCATGACAGAATAGGATGAAGGAAAGCTGGAAGGTTTTTATTATTATTATTCAGATATTATTCCAAGTTATTTCATGTTTACAACATGTCTTTCATACTGAGGTGATCACTGAGGAGGCTTTATCGTCAAACTTATATTTGACCATTGTTGGGGGGCCATGTCTCATTTTCAGGTGTTTAAAATAATCATTTCATCTTGTAAAGCATTAAGAAAAATCAGCATGTGCAACACAGTTGTGATTCAGCACAATCATGATTAATTTTTCTTCTGCTTAAATCCAGTGCCAAATATGGATATATTAGGTGCAATGTACATCTCCAGCTTGAGATATTCACCATCTGAGATCTCATTTACAATGCAGCCTATTTTTTCAATCGTATGGGGCGATTTCTGCCTCTGCTTCACCATTTCTTTTTAGTTGACTTTTCCTCTTATGCATCAGAGAATTTAGTTGCATATTCCCCAAGTTTTGAAATTCCTCAAAGGGATGAATAATTGTCAGATGCTTCTCATTATCCCCATCTGCAACATTTCCAAACTTTCCCAAGACAATTACACAGCATAGCACAGAAGTTAAAGCTAAAGTTAAAAGTGTGCTGTATCAGTGATTTTGGAATAGAACTTGGCAAATGTGGGACAATCTGTACTTTATATTGCTTATATTCCTCAGACAAAATACCTCTGGCATTTCTTTCCTGAATACATTTACTCAGAACAAGATGCTACTGATATGACTTGAAACCCTACTTGTAAATACTTGGGAAAGGATCTGAGGATTAAAAATTACCTGTAATCTTTCTGTGTTGACCTACTGGGAAATGAACTTCAAAATCTGAAAGCAAATGAATGGTAGGGAATGTAAACTCCTTTGAGGACTGTTTTGTTTGATAAGAAAGCAGCAAATAAATGCTGTAGTAAACAAATGGAATAGCACAGCACAATTCAGGATGAAATGGTTGAGCACACTTCTGAATATTTTAAGGTGGACAGCCAATTTAGGATGTGTAGGCAAAACCTGCAGGAACATTTCAAGGCTATATGGGCTGAAGTATGCCACTTCCATCCCCCCCCCCCCAAAAAAAAATCTCTGTTCCAAAAGCAACTGGAACCTAAACATGTTGCTTCCAGCCTGATATAGCATTTAAGTAGCACTTTATGTTTTAGGTCTCCCAAAATGCATCCCAACATAAAAATAAACCACATCAAATGTCTATCTTTTTGATAGTTTGTCTTAAATGTGTATGTTTGTTTGTTGCCTTTATATCTCATTTCCAAAAGCTCTCCCAGGTTTGCTCACAAGATATGCATTAAGACAGTCTTTGATGTTGGGCTTAAAATCTAAATTCAAGACAGGGCCAAGATTGGCAAGAAGAATGCAACCTATGAGCTGAGCTTTGAAACCCACAGCAAGTAGTTTGTTCTTATTACCAGATGCTGGAGGCTCACAGGAGAAACCAGGTACCCTTCCTCATTAGCCACTTTCAAGTTGTTCTGTCGGCTCTCACTTTCTTTTTCTCCGTACTCATGGCAGGCTTCATGTACAAGTTCTCCACAATATTCTCTAGTTCTGGTTGCGACTAGGATCTCAAAGACCTATGTTGTGCCAAGGCTGCCATCCCAGACTAAGATTATTAGTTCATGCTAAATGCTATCCAGATCTTACCAATTCTAGATATATTCAAACCAAATAACTGTCACAGTTTTTCCTGCAGCAGCTCTTGCCAAAAATTGACTTTCAGACAGTGAGGAGTACAGCAGTATGGCAGGTCAGCAGTTTCAGTTCTTCTGATGTCCAAAACAGCATTTGTCACCAGCAAAGCTGTTTCAATAAAGCTCCCAGACAGCAAGACACAGAGCAGGTGAAAGGACTCTGGCATGATAATGGTGGCTTTTTCCTGAACTAACTGCCACCATGCTGCTTCAGTTAAACTTTTGGAGAATCTGTTGAAGATGCAAACAGAAAAACAGTTGCCATGAGGTGAGTCACCTAAATAATGACCACAAAGCACCCCAATTGAAAGGGAAAAGGCCACAACTTTTTTGACAACAGCTGTAGGGTTGGCCCACAAAGCATGAAGTCTGGCTCTGTCATCAACTAATCCCTTATTGATTGATGAACCCATTTGCTTGGTCATGGCCAAGCTTCAGTTTGACAAAAGAGGTGACTGGTTAATTGCCCATCCGCATCTCAGGTAACCAGTTGATCGCATGTTTGCATCTCCACCCCTTGTCACTGGGGGACATTGACTCAGTGTTAACCCTGCAATGGCAATGCTGTAACATTCCCAGCATCCCTGGGTCCCCGTTGGACTCCTGATCTAATGTTACACAACCCTGGAAACCACATCCACCAAATCCAAGACCTATGCCATCGCCCTTGGAAAGTTGTGACAGCATAGCCCCTGTTCTCAACTAGAGGGAGGGAGGGCGGGGAGACTTGAGCTGGAATGGTACTGTCCTTGGGCACCACGTGACCTTAAATAAGCCCTGGAACCAACCAGGATCCAGGAGGGGCAGAGGTTCCACCCCTTCTGGCTCCTCCACCAATCACAGGCATTGCTTGCCTGTGAAGCCACCCAACCGGGTGGCATTTCTGCTCCCCAGCACCCACTGGGACATGTAGTCATGGTGCCAGGCAAGAAGTGCTGCCCCTTATAGCTCCCACTGGCCAATCTCAGCCTGACTAGCCCAGAGCAATGTCTGCCGGGGCTCTGCTGGGGCTGTGATACCTCAACCAGTGGCTTTTCCCCCACTAGCAATAAGGCTGGCCTGGTAAGTCAGACAGCTTTATTTTTGTTTTTTAAGAGCAATTACTTAAGTCTGGATGCAAACAAACCTAGGGATGTAAGGAATATTTGCAGTTTGTCTGATTATAGAATCATAAGAGTTGGAAGAGATCACAAGGGCCATCTAGTCCAACCCCCTGCCATTCA
The DNA here is from genome assembly GCA_026167975.1 of Phrynosoma blainvillii. Lineage (NCBI taxonomy): Eukaryota > Metazoa > Chordata > Lepidosauria > Squamata > Phrynosomatidae > Phrynosoma > Phrynosoma blainvillii. The sequence continues at coordinate 246,621,956 of JANUYF010000003.1, read as the reverse complement.
GGAATTCACAATCAAAGCACCCCCCCAACAGATGTCCATCCAGCCTCTGTTTGAAGACCTCCAAAGAAGGAGACTCCACCACACTCCAATGCAGCATATTTCAGTGTTAAACAGGAAGTGTGTTCCACTGTCAAAAAGCTCTTGCTATCTGAAAGTTCTTCCTAAAGTTGAGGTGGAATCTCTTTCCCTCTTGTTTGAATCTATTGCTCTGAGTCCTATTCTCTGGACCTACAGAAAACAAACTTGCTCCATCCTCAATATGACATCCCTTCAAAAATTTAACCAGGGCTATCATATCACCTCTTAACCTTCTCTTCTCCAGCTCAACATATTTTGCTCCCTAAGTCTCTCCTCATAAAGCATGGCTTCCAGACCTTTCATCATTTTGTTTGCCCTCCTCTAGACACACTCAAGCTTTTCAACATCCTTTTTGAATTGTGATGCTCAGAACAGGACACAGTATTCTAGGTTAGGCCTGACCAAAGTAGAACAGAGTGGTACAATTATTTTCCTTGATCTAGACAATATACAGCAGTCCTTCACACACTGAGACAGCCCAAAATATTTCACTGCCATATTTTCCTCCCACATTTTGGGGAAAATGTTTCTCCCCACATACCCCAAACCCCTTTTTTACATAAAAGACATTTTTTCTGTATAAAACATGTATTTTGCACAAAAAACTCATTTTTTCTGCACATTTTTGTGTGCACACAAAACCAAATCATTTTATGCAACCATTTTTTCTCCACAAAAAAATCCCATAGTGTGAAAAGTTACTGAAAATGCACAAGATTTTTATAATTCTTCCCAGTGAAGAGATATCATTCAACGTTTTTTATACTTACATGCAATAACAAAATAAGAAAATAGTCACTGTTTTGGAAATATCCCCAGTTGCACACTGATTTAGGAACATTTATTTTTATTTGTTTTTTCTTCTTGCAGTGGAATTAATTTGAGCAATTTGTATATATCATGCCATAGGCAGGGGAATGGCAAGTGTTACTGAATGGGCTAGGAAATGAGACAATGTACTCCTATTTCTTAAGGACACCAGAGAATTTCATCTGGAACTGATTCACACTTCTCAGACTAGTGAGCAGCTCAAAACTCAGTTATCCCAGAAATTTCTCTGTTCCTATATTTTTCACACTGCTTTAAATTTTGTGGTAATATTCTCACTTAATAGAAAGCACTAAAATAGGTATTTTAGATTAAAACAAATACAAAAATTTAGATCTATTGTTTTTTCCCCAGTTTCCAGAATGATAGAGAAGTAACATGGAAGAGAGTTATGAATGAACACAAGCAAATTGACATGGACCAAAGAAGCTGCTATTTCCATCTTTAATATTTTCCTGCAAAGAAAGCTAGGAAATGTCAACATAGGGTCTTCCCTATTTTCTGGTTATGTGCAACAGCTTGTAGAGAGGGTCATACAGTTGCCTAGACAATACAGAGAGACATTGCTACTAATGCTGTGCACCAGCATGCAGAAAGGGAATCAGGTGGAAGAGAATCAAACATAAGTTTATATTGAGCTTTTTACATTGGGTATGAATTTGACTGAAATCCCACCACCACAATTTTTCTTTTTAAATTAAATTTTAATACATTTTTATATAGTAGCAATAGCAATACAGACATTTTCATTCCCCATCACAGTTTTCTTTAGTATACTTCTTAACAGAAATTGAAGATATACACAACAAAAATTAGAGGTCACATCTACTTTTAAACACCCACACACTACAAGCAGCAATAGAGCAAACAAACCCATTCAGAGAGAGAAACAAATTTCAGCAGAAATTTGCACAAAATAGTCAGAAAGCCTATCTGTATTAAAGTGTTTCTTTAAAAATGAAGCTGCCACATGAATGTTGAGCAAGAAAATAAATATTCTGTTGTTTCTTTTGGTGTATATATATATATATATATATATATATGGACATTAAGGGAAAATCTATTAAACCAGATATGAAACACAATGTCTGTAAGGGAGTCTCCCTTGTGTGTGAAGACTATCCACACCTCACTTATTCTCTATAAACAGATATGTGGATGTGATGGCGGATGGTTTATGGCTAGTTCCCTCTTTTCCTTGTGTATATACTCCCCTTATATACTGTCAACTACATTCCAAATGCCTGATTGGGGCTATGAAATTGGTTTCACCCATATGGTGCATATTGTCATAACAAATGGTGAGCCACTATGGGAACTACTGTCCAAAAAATCTGTGGGTCAGTTACCTACCCTGGCATTATAGTAGAGTAAGGGTCTCTGCAAACCAGCCCAAAGGGCTGGCCTGGAGGCAGAGTTGGGATGGGGCCACTACACACCAGCTACCCCAACCACACATCATTGCCATTCTGATGCTGCGTGCCATTATGCATGGCACTCAGCATTAGGAAGCCCTTCCAGTGAAGCATTCAAACATGCTGCACCGAAAAGGGCACTGAAGAGCCACACACCAGCTCTTAGGGTGACTTTTTGCTGCCCCTAAAAGGAACAGCCTTTTGCTGCTCTTTTCAGGGTGGCAAAAGGGACGATTGGGGCCATGGCATGCCATGGCCCCAATCTGCCACTTCCTGGGCGGCTCAGAGTCACCCATCTGCAGTCCCCCTAAGTTAAATCCCAGTCCTTTGGCTCTCTCTTTAGGATTCCCTTGTTGTGGCTAAATTGCAGTGTCCTTGAAATCAGAAAACATGTCTATATTGGTCATATAGACACATAGCAAAGTACAATAACATCTAAAATACAGCATAGCTGATGACAATCAAAACAACACATGTGGTTTGGGTATTTTTTGCATTTATAATATTTTTATATTGCAATTGTACCAGAAGTCACATTGATAAAGACAGACAATGTAGCAGTTGAGGACTGTTTTTCCTGATTTCATGGGCACAGAAAAATATGGAATGTTTTACATTTTTCTACCAATAGGAAATGGATGCCCATGAAGTTATTTAATTTTCCTAGGACTAAGTGTCATCTGTCAAACTTGAGGTTTTAAAAGATTTCTCAAAGACTTAATGTAATGCTTCAAATAGATTTCTTTTAAAAAATGGAGGCTTAATTTTCACTCTTCCTTCAAGGAAAAGAAAGCCTTGTAAAGGACAAGATCCTACATTAACAGATAATTACAGGTGCTTTTGTTATTTGTCTTTTAATTGATTTTTAGCTATTTATCACCTTAAAATATCACAAGAGATTCCAGAGCAATAAACTTATGGTGTCACTAACATACCAATATAACATGGCTGTATAGGCTTAGAAATCTTATAATAGAACATGACATAAATCAACATTTTCCCCTGAAACAGATGTCTGGGCACACATGCTAGAGAATATTCTAATGCTGTTTTGTTTTGACTTTTTCTATTTCTTTAAAAAAAAAAACCCTTATAATTGTTACCATGAATCAAGAGATTTTCATGCTCTGTGTATATTGTGTATTTCTGACACGACCATAAAATGGAAATACAGTTTCAGCCATGTACTCAGGAATGAGTTTGTCACATAGACCCTCAAAGATAAATGGCCTCATAGACCCCCAACATTCATTAGCAGAGCAAATACTTAGTTTCAGGAGTTGCAAACAGAAAGATTCACATCTCAGGAGACAAGGAAGCTATAGGATCAATGGCCTGGATGACTTTTGGCCACAAGAAAGATAAGATCTATTACCCCCCTCTGGAAATTGTCTACTTCAAGGAAACCTTTACAATGTTAATTTGGTCCTTTTATATACAGTAATCAACCTTCATCACAGGCTATTTTCAGCCTATAAAAGGTCTACCAAAATTCTCATTAGGTGTATCTGTTTAGAATTCCTGGTGACATTGAAGAAAATCAGCTCATTGGAAATGTGGTGCTGGTCTCAGCCAGGAAATTATAGACCAATATCATTGTTAAATCAAGATTATAAGTTATTCACCATAATCCTGTCAAACAGATTGAAGAAAGTATTCCAACAAAAAATACAAGAAGAGCAATACGACTTTTTACCAAAGAGACACATGAAACAAAATATCAGAACAGTAATTAATTTGTTAGAGTATTATGAAAGAAATCCTGGAAAGAAAGCAGCATTTATATTTTTGGATGCGGAGAAGGCTTTTGATTCAGTAAACAGGGAATTTATGGTACATGTTTTGAAAACAATGGAATTTGGAGACAATTTTTTAAATTGGATGCAAGCAATTTACAGAACGCAATATGCTCAACTGACTGTGAAAGGAGAAAGATCTAATCAATGTGAAATAACAAAAGGAATGAGACAGGGTTGTCCGCTATCACCTTTACTTTTCATATTAGTCCTGGAGATATTAATTAATCAAGTAAGGGGGGAAGCAGACTGGCAGCTCTGCGCCGCCCTGGGAAGGTGCGCCGCAGGACCAAGGCAGCCCCACGCCTCAATCCTGCAGCGCTCCTTCTCCATCCCTGAAAGGAGTGCTAAAATAGCGCTCCTTTCACAAGTCAGTGAAAGTGAGCCCCAAAAGCATGAGGCACACTTTCACTGACTTATCCGTCACAGCGTGTGCAGATGCTGCGGCGGGAGGTTGCCCCCGGAGTGCCGGCCGTGCAGAGGGCCGGCGGCTCTGAGGGCAACCTCGGGAGGAGGAAGGGGCGCCGAGCGTGTGGCTGCCCCTCTTCTTCCCTGCCTCCAGGACACATTAATAAGCCATCTGCTGAGGCCCTAAGACAACATGACCAAATAAAAGGAGCTCAGAAAAAAGGACACCATTATAAGATACAAGCATATGCAGATGATATTGTCTTAGTTTTGGAAGAACCAAATGAGAAAATTGAAGACTTAATGAAATAGATGCAGGACTTTGGAGATTTAGCAGGGTTAAAAATTAATAAGGCTAAATCTAATATCCTGACTTGGAATATGACTAAACTTGAAGAATTTGAACTGCAAGAGAAATCAGGATTTCATATTAGTCAGAGAATCAAATATTTAGGTATTATATTAACAAAAACGAATGTTAAACTCTATGAGAATAACTATGAAGTTCTATGGAAGGAAATTAGAAAAGATCTGACAAGATGGAAAGATTTGAATTTAACTATAATGGGAAGAATATCATTGATTAAAATGTCTATTTTACCCAAAATAATGTTTCTATTCCAAAATTTGCCAATTCTCACAAATGATAAGAAATTTAGAGATTTGGGAGAAAGAGATCTCACAATTTATTTATAATAATAATAATAATAATAATAATAATAATAATAATAAATTTTATTTATATACCACCCGGTGGCGAACCAATCTAGGAGGTTTACAAGGCTAAAATACATACATCTTAGAATAATGTAAATCCCTCCCCCCTTAAACTAGATATCAGTTAAAATCAACTAACAATTCAACATAACAATAAAACAAGTAGACATACAAACCAATAAACCCCTGCGACTTTAGTTCTAAAAAGGGGCTGAGAAGGGAATCATGAGGAGGGAAAGGATCCCAAGGTCCGAGAGTCCTGAGGCCGGGTATTTTTAGTCAGGAAAGGCCTGCCGCAAGAGATCCGTCTTGACAGCCTTTTTAAAGCTGTCCAAAGATGTTAACTGACAGATCTCATCCGGCAGGCCATTCCAGAGTCTGGGGGCGACAACAGAGAAGGGTCTCTGGGAGGTCACCGTAAGCCTAGATTTTAGAGACTGCAGGAAATTCCTCCCAGAGGAGCGGAGAGCGCGGGGAGGATTGTAGGGGAGGAGGCGGTCTCTGAGATAGCTTGGACCCAAGCCATTTAGGGCTTTAAAGGTGATAATGGCTTGGGTCCAAGCTATATCAGGGACCGCCTCCTCCCGTACAATCCTCCCCGCGCTCTCCGGTCCTCTGGGAGGAACTTACTGCAGCCTTTAAAATCTAGGCTTGCAGCGACCTCCCAGAGGGCGTTCTCTGCTGTCGCCCCCAAACTCTGGAACGACCTGCCGGATGAGATCCGTCAGTTGACATCATTAGACAGCTTTAAAAAAGCTGTCAAGACGGATCTCTTCCGGCAGGCCTTTCCAGATTAACCATCCCGGCCCAGGCTTCCTGATCCCCTCATTCCTCCCGTGGCCCCATCTTTAGTGATGGTTGAGGATCTCCAGAGGGACATCAGGGTTTTTAGGTGGTTTTAATCATGGTTTTATGTTCTTATATTGTGCTTTTAATTTGTTATATTGTTTAATACTTTCTTAAGGGGGGGAGGGATTATAATGTTTAATGTTATATTTTAATCTTGTCATATTTTATTGTTGTCAACCGCCCGGATTGGTTCGCCACAGGGCGGTATACAAATAAATATTATTATTATTATTATTATTATTATAACCAACACCTTGTACTGGGCCCAGAAACCAATGGGCAGCCAGTGGAGGGACCTCAAAACCGGAGTAATGTGGTCCCTCCTAGATGTTCCTGACAAAAGCCTGGCCGCCATGTTTTGAACCAACTGAAGTTTCCGAACCAAGCACGAGGGTAGCCCCATGTAGAGCGCATTGCAGAAATCCAAACGTGAGGTTACCAGTGCGTGCACAATGGTCTCGAGATCCCTTACTTCCAGAAAAAGGTGCAGCTGGCGTATCAGCCGAAGCTGATAGCAGGTGCTCTTGACCGTCGCATTGACCTGATTTGTCATCAGGAGCGACGAGTCAAGGAGCACCCCCAGACTGCGAACACAGTCACTGGAGGAGAGTGTGACCCCATCCAGGACTGGAGGTTGCAACCCAATTCTTGGTTTCGGGGCCGCTACCGTGAGCACCTCCATCTTTTCTGGATTCAGCTTCAATCTGTTTTTCCTCATCCAGCCCATTACCGCCCGAAGACATTCATTGAGAGAAGAGATGCCATCAGAATTTGAGGCCGACGAACAAGACATGGAGAAATAGATTTGGGTGTCATCAGCGTACTGATAGCACCCAGCACCATAACTCCGTATAATCTCACCCAGCGGCTTCATAGAGATGTTAAATAACGTTGGGGACAAAATAGCCCCCTGAGGGACCCCACAAGTGAGCTCCCTCTTACTGGAACTACAGTTCCCGAGCAGCACCCTCTGGGACCTTCCCAAGAGGAAGGACCCGAACCACTGCAAAGCAGTGCCCCCGATACCTAACCCCTTCAGGCGGTCCAAGAGGATGCCATGATCTATTGTATCAAAAGCCGCTGAGAGGTCTAGGAGCACCAACAGGGTCACACTACCCCTGTCGATGCTCAGACGCAGATCGTCGGTCAAGGCAACCATGGCAGTCTCGACTCCAAAGCCTGTCCTGAAGCCAGTTTGAAATGGGTCTAGATAATCGGTTTCATCCAAGACAGCTTGGAGCTGAAGAGCAACTGCCCTCTCAATCACCTTACTCAAAAATGGCAGCAATGACACAGGCCTATAGTTTCCCATATCCAGGGAAGGTGTTTTCAGAAGCGGCCTAACAGCTGCTTCCTTTAGGCAGGATGGAACATGTCCTTCCCTGAAGGATGCATTGATGATATTGATGAAGAATCTCCTCAATGCATCCCCCCCCGGATGGCCAGCCATGATGGGCAAGGGTCAAGAGGGCATGTTGTTTTCCTCACCTTACCAAGGAGCTTGTCCATGTCCTCGGTACTCACAGATTGAAGCTGATCCAGAATAACTTCATCGACGGAGTCGCTGGATACCCCATCTATAGTCTCTGCTACAACAGTGGCATCTAAGTCGGCTCTTATCTGTGAGATTTTATCTGCAAAGAAGTTATTAAATGCATCACAGCAGGCTGTTGTCGGGTTAAGCAAGGGATTTGGCACAGGAGGAACCTGCGTCAGCTCCCTTACCACCCTGAACAGCTCTGCTGGATGGGACTCTGCAGATGCAATACGCGCAGAGCAGAAAGATCTCTGCACTGCACGTAAAGCCTCCCTATAGGAATCAAGATGATTTCTAAGGCGAGTTCTGTCAGATAGGAGCCGAGTCTTCCACCACTTGCGCTCTAGTGTTCCAGATTTGAGACTATATTACTATTCATGTGCGCTTGAGTGGATTCGCATATGGATAAATTGACGATGTGCTTGAATAAGAGGTATAATGAGAGGTGGGAAGAAGATTGGCACAGGTTGATACAATACTGTAAAGACAGACGCTTGATAAAGACAAATTAATGATAATATTCTTAAATATTATATTAAATAGTTACCAGGAGAAACTTTGAGACTTGTAACTAATGATATGAACTTTGAAAAAACAACAACATTGGTTTGAGATGTTCAGTCTTACTAACAATACTTTTTTATGGAGATAAAAATGTATGGACAATTATAATGTTAGAGTAAGGAAGAATATGTTAAACTATATGCTTAATATATAATGCAGCGCTCACTATTGAAGATGTAAATATGAATATATATCTGGATGATTGTATGTTATGATGATGCATGAATGTAATTAAATAATAAAATTTCATTAGAAAAAGGAAATGTGGTGCTGGAGAAGAATTCTATGGATATCATGGACTGCTTAAAAGACAAATAAATGACTAACTAGAAAAGATAATAATGCTTAGAAAAGAAAAAGGCAGTAGGGAAAAGGAATACCACATTCCAGATGCATAGACTGAGGGACTGTACAGATGGTCCCTAAAGGGCGGCAGGACACCTTCCCTTTCTTTACCAGATCGGGGCCATGGCAACCACATGCTGCGCCCCCAATCTGGGCTTTCCATGATGCAAAAAGAAGCCACACAAAAAGTGGCTCTTTTTTGCGCCGCAGAAAAGATGCCCTACCTGTGGCAGCAGTGGCTTTTCGCCGCTTCTTCGGCACAGCATGTGTAAACACTGCACTGAAGACTTGCCCTTTCATCACCCACTGTGCAGTTGCTTGGTGTTGTGACACCAGCTGGGGGTGGAGTCAGGGCACCTGGTGTGTGGTTGCCACACCCTGACTCTGCCCCCAGGCTGGCCCTTTATGCCGGTCTGTACTGGCCCTGAGTCAGAGAAGCCATGGATCTGAGGCCCAAAACAACCAGCCATATAGAGTGACAGGAAGCCAGCAACCGCATGTGTCCAGTCCCAATCCAGGCTACTGCCACAGTCCTGAACCGAGCCATTGGAAGGAGTGGATTCTATCCGCTCCTTGTTGGCCTGCTTCTCTGCAAATGATATGGCCTTGGCTTGGCTTCAGGCCATGTTTGGGGCATGAGTCATGTAAATGGCATGCCCCCCAACGTGTTCCTAAGCTGTGTCATTTTGTCTGTGTGTTTTGAGCCTGAGTCTCAAAGACTTGATCAGGTCTGTTAGTGGTAAAGTGGCTTGGAAATATCTCATTCATAGGTCATGATGAGTCAAAGTTGACCTGACAGCAGTTAACAACAACAGTTTCAGGAGCTACTGCTCCCTTAGACATGTGGAACAAGTAATATGGTTATTTAGACTCTTGCCATTCTAAATTCTTTTGGATGCACAGTTGGTTTATTTTTCAAGAATACATTTTTCTCCTTATTTCTTTTCCTCTTCAGAAAAACATAAAAAATGATGACAGGAGGAAACTGAATATGAAATAAAAACAATGAAATTGTTGTGCACATTGTACTGTTACATACACAAGGTGAACATTTTGAGCAAAGAGAAAGGAATTCATATATCTTCTACCAGTAAACTTCATAATATTAATCTGAGCTATGATTTTTAGAAAAAATCATTTGTTGACATGGGAGATGGATTTTTTATATAAGTGAAAAGTATGAACGGATTTACAAATCTTTAAATAGAAATATGTGTAGGAGGATGAGCTATTGGGTGAGGAGAAAGAGAGGAGCATCAAATAATCCTCTTTGTATTCAGCAAATAGTTTTGAGAAAACTTCACATAATCTATGAACTGAGTTGAACAAATTATTTTAAAACTTTATTTTTATTTATTCATTAATTAATGAAAACATCTGTCAACCTAGTTGCCTCTACTTCATCACAAATGTTCATAGAAATATTAGGGCCTTGGCAGACGGCTAATTGCACCATCTCCGAGGCAGGGAAGAGGAGGGGCAGCCACACGCTCGGCGCCCCTTCCTCCTCCCGAGGTCGTCCTTGGAGCCGCCAGCCCTCCGCACGGCCGGCGCTCCGAGGGCAACCTCCCGCCGCAGCGTCCGCACACGCTGTGGCGGAAGGGTCGCCGAAAGTGCGCCCCACACTTTTGGGTGGCACTTTCAGCGACGTATAAAAGGAGTGCTGATTTAGCGCTCCTTTCAGGGACGCCAATGGTGCGCCACGTTGAGGATGCCTCAGTCCCGCAGCGCACCATCCCACAGCATCCCAGAGCCTCTCGTCTGCTTCCCCCCTTAGTTTCCCTTGGTTTGCTGCTTTGCTCACTATTGTACTACACCAACAGGTAACAAAATATCAGTTTTTATTATAATTAATTACCATCTAACCACTGTTTTTGTTAATTTGATATATTTTTAAAGAAATTGTTTTTTAAGAAAATAAAATCAACAATAGTTTTATTTTCATTCTCCCTATTATTTTCCTGATACCCGCCTTCCCTTACATCAGGGGTAGGTAACCTTTCCCCTTTAAGGGCCAAGGAACTTAAGCTTCAAAAATCCCAGGAGCTATTGGCCAATATGGGACTATTGGCCAACATGGCTGAGGCTTCTGGGAGCTGAAGTCCCTCAGCCCTTAAAGGGAAAAGGTTGCCTACCCCTGCCTTACATCATCTGTAAGAGGATGAAGCCCCACACAATTTCTGATATAAAAGGGAATTGCACATTTTATTGAAATAAGTTTCTTTCATGTAATGAAACTTACTATGGAGGACAATAATGCAGTGTTAGAGTTTATGTGTCAAAGACAGAAGATTTGGGATTCAATCCCTAATAGCTTCAAAGTCTTTCAGACAGCATGGCTGGAAAAACATTGGGCTTGAGATGCCAGACCAATGGGACCAGTCAGAGCAGATAGGATGGGAGAAAGGTTTTACCCAGATGAACAATAGAGTTCCCTTAGTTATATATAGCTGTACAGTGGTCCTTTTCTTCCTTCTCTAGGCCCAGAAAAGAGAAAGTAGGTTCCAATAATGTGATATCCAGGAGGTGAGTAGAAAGAAGCTGAAGTAATCCTCTAAAGTGGGTTTCCCTTAGTTCTTCTTTTCCTTGCCTTTCTTGACACTATGTAGGATTGTCTGACTTTGTAAGGAAGTGACAGCAGGAGATGAGAGAATTAAAGTGTATCTATTAATGAAAATGTGGAGGTTTGGCTGACTCAACTCTCTCTCAACACTATTTTAATTTGTATGCACACACATCCAGAAGCAGACAATAGCTGAGGACTCCAAATCTTTGAAACCATTCTCAGAGCTTGGAAAAGTTACTTTTTGGACTAAGCCCCCCAAATCCTCCAGCTAGTGATGTAGTCCAAAAAAGCAACATTTCCATGTTCTGACTCTCTAGAACAGTCACCTTTGATTTTCTGATGTGCTACTTTTTATAGGGAGCCCTGATGGTGCATTGGTTAAATGCCAGTTTTTCAGCCACTCACTCACAGCCACAAGGTTGTGAGTTCGATTCCAACAGGATCTCCACTGTTAACTCAACCTGGCATCCTTCTGAGGTTGCTAAAATGAGTACCCAGCTTGTTGGGAGCAATTAGCTTACATGTTGTAAACCACTTAGAGACCACTTAGTTCAATATGAAGCTTTATAGAAATGCAGCTGCTATATGTAAATGACATTTCTACTTTTTCTCCTTTCCCCATAATAGAACATGCTAATTGACCTCAGTTGTATCTCACACAAACAAAAGCATGTTATGAACACTATCACGTTCTTGTCCCACTGTATCTAAGCTTCATAAGCCAGAGGAAGACCAATATGACCATCAGTGCAAAATGTAGTTATATCAGCATAATCCTTGACAGGAGGGATTTTCCCACCTTTCCTTTTGTTTAATCTCAAACAGATTTTGAGATATTATTAAAAACATCTACATTTGATTTTGTTTTAATCTCATCCCATTTATGAAAATTTCAAATGTTAAATCATTATAAAAAAATAAACAGCACCAAATTCTCAGCCATCTTTACCAGTTCAGTTAAGTAGGTACAGTTATTTTCAATGCAGTGAGAAAAATGTTGCTCCTGACTGTCACATAGCTGTTAATAATAATAATAAAATTTATTTATATCCCGCCTCTCTGTAAAAACAACTGAGGCAGCTTACAAAATAAAACAAACAATCCCTTCCCCCAGTAGCCCACCCCCTTAAAATGCAATTAAACAAACAAAATATAAAAGCATAATTAAAAATTACAAATAATAAATAATTTAAAATGGCTAACTGAAAATCAGGCACAAGCGTAACTGTTTCCAGTGGCCAGTTACTTACTCAGGAAAGGCCTGCTGGAAGAGATCTGTCTTAATAGCTTTTTAAAAGCTGTTTAGGGTGGTCAAATGATGACTCTCATCTGGCAGGCCATTCCAAAGTCTGGGAGCAATAGTTGAAAAGGTCCTCTGGGCAGTTGCAGATAATCTAATTTTTATAGGTTGCAATAAATTCTTCCCAGAGGACCTTAGTGCATGGGATGGATTATACGGAAGGAGACGGTCACGAAGATAGGTTGGACACAAGCCATTTAAGGCTTTAAAGGTAATAACCAACACCTTGTACTGTGCCCAGAAACTGATAAGCAGCCAGTGAAGTGATCTTAGGATAGGTGTTGCATGGTCTTTCCTAGTTTTACCTGAGATCAGCCTGTGCCATATTCTGTACCAATTGAAGTTTCTGAACTAGGCACAAGGGTAGCCCCGTGTAGAGTGCATTGCAAAAATCGAGACAAGAAGTTACCAGTGCATGTACCATGGTTTCAAGGTCCCTAACCTCCAGGAAAGGGCGCAGTTGGCATATCAGCTGAAGCTGATAGCAGACGCTCCTGACCACCGCATTCACCTGATTTGTCATATGAAGCGACAGATCTAGGAGCACCCTTATACTGTGAACACAGTCCTTTGAGGAGAGTGTGACCCAATCTAGGACTTGAAATTGTGTCACAATACCTGGGTTTGGGGCCGTTACCATTAGTACCTCCGTTTTGTCTGGATTCAGTTTCAATCTGTTTTTCCTCATTCAGTCTATTACCACTTTAAGACATTCATTGAGAGGGGAGACACCATCTGAAATGAAAGCCGTAGACCTAGACATGGTCTCTCCCAGTGGCTTCATATATATGTTGAATAGCATTGGGGATAGGATGGCACCCTGAGGGATGCCACAATTAAGCTCCTTTTTTGCTGAGCAACTGTCCCCGAGCATCACCCTCTGGAATCTTTCTGAGAGAAAGGAACAGAACCATTGCAATGCAATGCCTCCGATTCCTAATTCTCTCAGGCATTCCAAGAAGATGTCATGATCTATTGTGTCAAAGAGGTCCAGCAGCCCCAACAGAGTCACACTACCCCTGTCGATGGCCAAAGGTCATCAGCCAAGGCAACCATGACAGTCTCCACTCCATATCCTGTCCTAAAGCCAGTTTGAAATGGGTCCAGATAATCAGTTTCCTCCAAGGCAGCTTGGAGCTAAAGAGCAACAGCCTCTCAATCACCTTGCTCAAAAAAGGTAACTGCCAGAAATAGTGCACATTAAATTGAGGCACTGCCCTGGCTCAGTGCTAGGGAATCATGGGAACTGTAATTTATTGTGGCACCAGAGCTCTCTGACAGAGAAGGCTCAATGTCCCAGAAAAAAATACAATTCCCATGACCCTCTAGCACTGAGCCAGGGCAGTGCCTCAATTTAATGTGCACTATTTCTGGCAATCTGCAAAGGCCCAAAGAGACTGGCCTATAGCTGTTCATGATCCATCCTAGCTGCTACCCATATGGCCAAGTTCCTTGTTTCTGCATCAGACATGGGAACAGAGGGGTTTCTCAGATAGATCACCAGGCATTAAAGTGATCCCTCTCTGTTATTGCAGAAGGGGCAATTGTGGGGGGCTGGGTGGGTGGGTTCTCATTCAGATTGCTGGGCATTAAGGTAAGGAGTGGTGTGCTGGTCCTGGGTCTCTGGATCAGAGCAGGGATAGGTGTCTGAACAGCTACCCATCCCCACATTGAGCCAGGGACAAAACAGAGTGAGCATCTGCTCAGGCCTCTAGTTAACTCTTAGAATTATTTTTTTTTAAATTTTATCTATTTTATTGTTTAATGCTATTTTAAGGAGTAGGTGGGTTTATGGGACTTGTATTCTATTTTTATTGTACTTTTAAAGTTGTAAGCCAGCCCTGTTGTGTTTGCAGAGGGGGGGGGGGATAAAAATTATTATTATTATTATTATTATTATTATTATTATTATTATTATTATTATATATTTCATAAATAAATAGATAAATGCAATTAATTATAAATGTGACTATTGGTAACAATTACCTTCATGTTCTGGAATTTACCATATCTTCCGGTGTGTAAGATGACTGGGCGTATAAGACGACCCCCAACTTTTCCAGTTAAAATATAGAGTTTGGGATATACTTGCTGTATAAGACTACCCCTCTTCCAATGCACACCAAATAATTTTTTTTGTTAAAAGTCAGATTTGATTTCAATATGGTAATTTTAATTCAAATGCTTATGACGTGCAGGTACTTAGCAGGAAAACTGTCACTTATAAACACAACAAACTACAGCTCTCATGTTCCCTACCATTTATTTCTGCAGTGTGTTTTGGACCTTACTTTTTTTAAAAATAGTCCAGATTTAAATGCTGTTTTAAAAATTATTTCTATCTCTCAGCTATAAGATGGTTGGGGGGAAATGAGAACTTGAAGACACACAAGAACAACAACAAAATCTGCAATTGTTTCATAGGTAGTACATGGGAATAGGAGCCAGCATGGTGTAGTGGTTTGAGTGTTGGACTACCACTCTGGAGACCTGGGTTTGATTTGCCACTCTGCCATGAAACCCCCTGGATGAACTTGGACAAGTGACACACTCTCAGCCTCAGGGGAAGGCAATGTCAAACCTCCTCTGAGCGAATCTTGCCTAGAAAAACCCCATGATTACCATAAGTCAGGAACAATTTGAAGGCACACAACATACACATATAACCTCCAAGTTAAGGAACTTGGTTCTTCTTTAGAGAAATCTTCAAGGGTACCCTCTCTCTCTCTCTCTCTCTCACACACATTGTGAAGAATTATTTGTTAAAGAAGCCATGCCCAAGCAACACATCAACTTTGGCTGTGTCTACATTGCTGAAATTTATTAAAGCAGTTTGACACCGCTTTAACTGCCCTGGAATTCTGGGATTTGCAGTTTTGTGAAATATTTAGCCTTTTCTGTCAGAGAGTCTGGTACCACAAAGCAAACTGTAAATCCTAGAAGTCCATAGGATGGAGCCATGGCAGTTAAAGTGGTGTCAAACTGTGTTATTTCTGCAGTGCATATTTAGGCTGCATCCATACTGTAGAACTGGCTTACTTCTCCTTCTGCCCTCATCCTCATCCTCATCCTCCTCATCCTCTCTCCTGGCTTCCTTCTCTTTCTCCTCTCGTCCTCATCCTCCTCATCCTCTCTCCTGGCTTCCTTCCCTTTCACTCCTCATCCTCATCCTCATCCTCATCCTTCTCCTGGCTTCCTTCTCTTTCTCCCCTCGTCCTCATTGTCCTCCTTCTCTCTCCTGGCTTCCTTGTCTTTCTCCCCTTGTCCTCATCATCCTCCATCTCTCTCCTGGCTTCTTTCTCTTTCTCCCCTCATCCTCATCTTCCTCCTTCTCTCTCTCCTGGCTTTGTTCTCTTTCTCCCCTCCTCCTCCTCCTTCTCTCTCTTGGCTTCCCTCTCTCCCCTCATCCTCATCATCCTCTGCTCTCTTCTGGCTTCCTTCTCTTTCTCCTCTCAGCCTCCTCCTCTCCCTGGCTTCCTTCTCTTTCTCCTCTCGTTCTCCTCTTCCTCTTCCTCTCTCCTGGCTTCCTTCTCTTTCTCCAATCCTCCTCCTCCTCTCTCTGGCTTCCTTCTCTTTCTCCCTTCACCCTCCTCCTCTCCCTGGCTTCCTTCTCTTTCTCCCCTCATCCTCATTGTCCTCCTTCTCTCTCCTGGCTTCCTTCACTTTCTCCCCTCATCCTCCTCCTCTTCCTGGCTTCCGTCTCTTTCTCCCCTTGTCCTCATCTTCTCCCTGGCTTCGTTCTCCTTCTCCCCTCTGTTGGAATTTGTAGTCAAAGTGGAAATGTATAGATGTGGGTTCTAGCTGTGAAAGTTTTAGCCTTCAGGTGAATTACATGAAAACAACATAACCAAGGTTAGTGTGTGTCTGGGAACACAGGGTGCAAGAAGAAAACAAATTAGGCCATCTAGTTTCGTGAGAACCACCAGCCACATGATACAAGACACAGGAAGAAGGCTGGGTTTAGAAGCTGTTTAGCAAATGTCTATAAAGGTAGCAACCTGGGGGTGGAGCTTTTGCCTTGAGTGGATTGCTAGGCTTGGCATGGAGTTTCCTTTGTTTTCTGCCTGCTAATGGATGTTCTACAATGTAAATAGTTATCATGTTAATACTGCAACTGAAGAATAAAGAACCTTCTTTTGAAGAGAATTTGATCTCTGGTCTGGTTTCAAGGAATGCTGCAAGCTGCAGGGAGCTACAGATCCAGACATATATGGAGCTGGTGAATGGCAGTCCTGCACACACTCTGCACACTTTCACCATAATTCAACAAGGGTTATGGCTCCAGATCATTCCGCACTGCACTGCTGGGAGATGCAAGAGGTTGCTGGAATTCATCAGCTGTAAGTAGAGAGGCATTTTTTAAAAAACTGTCTATGCCAGAAGGACTGTGAGCTGTGTGTTAACATGCTATAGGCAATGCAAGCTGGGAAGGCTGCCAAGACTTGAGTTTTAATTAGCCATGGAGCCTGTGAAGTTTCCCAAACTGGATGAAATGAACTATAATTCTTGGAGCACATATGCTCAATCATTGTTGATCAGAGAGGGTCTTTGGGCTGTGGTCAAAGCAGGGGTGCCTGCTGGGGCTGCAGTAGCAGTTGTGGAAGATGACTAAAAAGCAAAAGCTACCCTCCTCCTTATAATCTCTCCAAATCAGTTAAATTATGTCAGAGATAAGATATCAGCCAAAGAAGTCTGGGATACTCTGAAAGATATTCATCAATCCAGCACAGCTTTGTCAAAGATGATTTGGTACAGGTGACTTTATGCATGCAAAATGCAGCATGGACAGTCTCCTGAGATCATCCAGGATTTGTTTAATCAAGTCCAGATGAGAGGTGTTGACCTCCCTAGGGAACAAAAGGCTTATATTTTGCTGGGGAGCCTCTCAAGGGATTATGAGCATATATTGTTTGGCCTTCAGGGAGTCCCTGAAGCACAACTTACAATGGAGCTGGTTGCTTTTAGAGTTTTGGAGGAAAGCCAGTGTCACCGGTTTGAGGCAGGACTTTAGAGGCAGCCGCAAGCAACACCAAGGTCCATGCATGTACCAGAGGGTTCCAGGGAGCTGTAACCGGGGAGGGCTGCTGTATCCAAAGAGAGGAAATGTTTTTATTGTGACAAAGCTGGTCATCTGAAGTGGGATTGCAGGAAATTTGCAGCAGACAAGAAGAAACAAAACAACAGCCCAAGGATTCTGGGAGCAGGAGGGTCACTGTGGTTGTGACAAAGGGCAGTGACAGTGTGACTCACCAAGAGGTCAAGCCTAATCTGGGCTGGATTCTTGATTCTGGATCCACAGGACATATGGTAAACACTCCTGAGCTTCCCAAAAATAAAAAAACCCTCCAATGTGGCTTCTGTCACTTTGGCAGATAGAGCACCATGGGAAATCAAAGAAATTGGAACTGTTTTCATCCCTGGGTTCGCAAAAGACTTTATTAATGGATTGTGTGTATCTAAATTGCAAAACTGTTTAGTTAGTGTGCCTGCTTTGACCACTGAGGGGTTTGTATTGAATTTTTAGGGGGAGGAGTGTGAGATCACCATGAATGATGAAGTTTGTGCAAAAGCTGTGAAGAGGGACAAAATGTATTACATCATTGATAAGGCAGAATGTGCAGTAGTCAATAATGTTCCTTTTCATTCAGACTGTGCCCATTACTACCACAGAGTGCTGGGAAATGCAAGTTTCAATAGTCTTGGAAAACTGGGGAGGTGTGCCCAGAATTCAAAATGTCTCCTTGTTCAAATCACTTTGAATGCTCAGTTTGCAGCAGGATAAAGTTGAAGGCTTTTCCTGTGGCCAAATGCAGCAAACGCACAACAAAACAACCTTTTGAATGTCTGCATGCAGATCTTGCAGGGCCTTTTCAGAAAACTCTGGGAAACAATAAATATTTAATGGTAATTGTGGATTGTTTTACCAGGTACTCTTATGTGATGCTCTTGAAGGAAAAGAGTGAAGCAGCAGAGTGTTTCAAAGATTGGGTTAACATGATTGAAAGGGAGTTTGAGTACAAAGTGGGATCTTTGGTCACAGACCAGGGTGGAGAATTCTTGTCAAATTTATTGAAAAAATTGGTTAAGAAAGAAGGGAATTCAACACAACAACACCAACCCTGCAGTTCCGCAGGAGGATGGGTTGGCAGAGAGAGGGATAGGTGTCCTAAAACAAATGAAAGATTTCATGATGGAAGCATGAGGAGGCATCTGAGCAATTGTGGGGGAGGCAATTCTTACAGCAAATTATATTGTAAATCGTGTCTGGAATTCCACTGTCAAGAAAACCCCATTTCATATGCTTTATGGTAGACCACCTAACCTGAAATACCTGAGAATGTTTGGGCAGCATGCAAATATATATGTGCCTGCAAGTTTCAGAAAGAAGGGTGAGCCCAAGTGGCACGGGTTGATGTTTGTGGGATATTCTGGGAATAGCTACAGGTTTCATCTTGGTCATGGGGAAATCTTGCTATCCAGAAGTGCCAACTTTGACAAGCACTCAGGTTGGGAGAAGTTGCATTCCAAGAAAGAGGCTTTTCTTAAGTTGGGGAAGTTGGACATGAGTACTAGAAATGGAGGGGCGGTAAAACAAGAATCAGCATCTTCAGACAGTGAGTCTAGTACTTCAGAACAATCTACACAGACACGACCAACCAGAACTACAATGATGGAGACAAAGAAACAAAGAGATACAGAAGTTCAGATGAGTTCTGACAGTGAAGATGAGAGAGGTAGGACAAAGTTGTTCTTGCCTAGGAGGACTCAGAGAGTGAGAAAGTGCAGAGCATTTTGTAGTGCAGGGTGCAAGAGCCTGTACAGTGGTGGCTGATGGGCCTGAGAGTTTTAAGGATTTGCAGAGTTTTCCTGAGGAGGAAAAGGAGAAGTGGTTTTCTGCAATGGATCAGGAGTACATGTCATTGGTAGACAAGGAAGTGTTTGAAGTTGTTGAGAGGCCTAAGAATCACAAGGCTATAGGTTGTAGATGGGTTTTCAAGAGGAAGGAAATGCCAGATGGTACCCATAGATATAAGGCCAGGCCGGTGGCAAAAGGCTTTGCATAGCAGAAGTTTGAGAACTTTGACAAAACGTTTTCTCCTACAGCTAGGCCAGAGAGCCTGAGATTGGTTTTGACTTTAACAGCAAGGAAAGGCCCGTTGGTGAAGCATTTTGATTTTGAAACTGCTTATTTGAATGCTTGTCTTGAGGTAGATGTGTTAATGGAACAACCTTTGGGTTTTGAATAGGACAATGATAGAAAAGTGTACAAGTTGAAAAAGGCTTTGTATGGTTTAAAGCAGAGTGCAAGGAGTTGGAATCATTGTATTCATGACGAGTTAGTAAAACTAGGGTACAAATGCACTGATGTTATGTTGGTGAATTACGTTGATGACTTGTGTGTTGCAGCAAAGTCAGAATGGGAAGTTCAAGCAGTGCAGAAAGAATTGGCAAATAAATTTGTGATTAAGGATTTGGGTTCTCTCAGAGCCTACCTTGGGATTGAGGTAGAGTGGACTGAATATGGTAGATGTTTGTTGAGTCAACAGGAAAAGATAGAAAGGCTGATTGAGAAATGTGGACTGCAAAATGCTAAAGTAGTAAAAATCCCTATTACTTCTGGTTATGCCAATAGTGAGTCAACAAAGGAGTTTGACAATCCAGAATTGTTTAGAAGCATTGTTGGAAGCTTGATGTTTATAGCAAACAACATAAGGCCTTATATTGCATTTGCAGTTGGCGTGCTTAGCAGAAAGATGAGCAATCCAAAAGTTGAGGATTGGACTGCATTGAAACATATGTTGAGGTACCTGAAAGGTAGCAAGGACAGAAAACTGGTGATACAGGGCAGCATGGTTCAACTTGAATGTTTTGTGGATAGTTCATTTGCTTCAGAATTACATGACAGAAAATCAGTGACTGATTTGTTGATAAGGTTTGCAAAAAAGTCCAATCGTTTGGCGCTGCAGAAGGCAAAGCTGTGTAGCGTTGAGTACGACTGAGTCAGAATTTGGAGCATTGTCAGGGATGGTTAATGAGGTTAGGTGGATAAGAAAATTGCTTGAAGATTTAGGTGAAAAATGTACAGGGACTTCTTTGTTTCATAAGGATTCGCAATCTTGCATTGCAATGTCAGAATCTGAGAATTTGAAGTGCAGAACAAAGTATATATGTG
Organism: Phrynosoma blainvillii; assembly: GCA_026167975.1. NCBI lineage: Eukaryota > Metazoa > Chordata > Lepidosauria > Squamata > Phrynosomatidae > Phrynosoma > Phrynosoma blainvillii. Next base: position 246,601,380 of record JANUYF010000003.1, on the reverse strand, counting down.
TGAGATTTCAGAATGTTAGGGAGATGATTCAGAACAACATTGTGTGTCTACAGTATATAGATACATGAGACAACATTGCTGATGTTCTTACAAAAGTTTTACCCAATGAAAGATATGAGCAGCTGTCACGTCTGATTGGAATGGCACCTTGAGGGCAAAATACTAGCTAAAACCCAAAACAATAAATAAAATGACACACACATCTATACATTTTGGAGGGGATTGTTGGGATTTGTAGTCAAAGTGGAAATGTGCAGATAGGGGAAAGCTCTAGCTGTGAAAGTTTTAGCCTGCAGATGGATTACACAAAAACAACATAACCAAGGTCGGTGTGTGTCTGGGAACACAGGATGCAAGAAGAAAACAAATTAGCTCATCTAGTTTTGTGAGAACCACTGGTCACATGACACAATACACAGGAAGAAGGCTGGGTTTAGAAGCTGTTTAGCAAATGTCTACAAAGGTATCAACCTGGGGGTGGAGTTATTGCTTTTGCCTTGAGTGGATTGCTGGGCTTGGCATGGAGATTCCTTTGTTTTCTGCCTGCTAATGGATGTTGCACAATGTAAATAGTTATCATGTTAATTCTGCAACTGAAGAATAAAGAACCTTATTTTGAAGAGAATTTGTTCTCTGGTCTGGTTTCATGGAATGCTGCAAGCTACAGATCCAGAGATCTATGGAGCTGGTGAATGGCAGTCCTGCATACACTCTGCATACTATCACCATAATTCAACACCCTCATCCTCATCCTCCTTCACCTGGCTTCCTTCTCCTTCACTTTCTCCCCTCATCCTCATTGTCCTCCTCCTCTACCTGGCGTATAAGATGACCCCTGACTTTTGAGACCCTTTTCCAGGGTTAAAAGTCACCTTATACACCGGAAAATATGGTAGTTTTATGTAATATTTTTGTAAATAAATTTCAAGAGACTTACATCTGTAATGAATCTGCTTGCAGACTATGTTAAAGCTGGACATTTCTGTATATACTTGTATATGTTGAGTAGTATCTATTCTCATATTAAATCATAAAGTTTAGGATCTCTTCAATAGATAATTTTCCACAGAATCAAATATTTATGAACTGTTCAACCAGAACTACATCCAAATGTCTTCTGCATATTGGACTTTCAGCACAGTTATGGCACAGATACTATACTTTTTCACTTAAATTATCATATTATCCATTTACTTACAAAATACTATTTCTACTTATAATAATAGCCAAGCTACATACAGTTTTCAGTCATATGAAATCTGTCTTAAGATTTTTTTTTGATTTACCAAATGCAACCAGAAAGTCTAAAACCTAAATATATATCACAGGTGTAAAGGATTTTTTCAAGCCTTTACATATCTAATTCTCCACAGTACAAATCAGCATTTCAGTGATGCAATTTTGAGGAGGAATTTATCAAACACTAGGGGTGTTAAAGAGATCCGTTTCTTGTTATTGCAGTCTATATCCACAGATTCTGCATCCATGGATTCAATCATCCATGACTTGAATATATGCACACACAAAAAGAAGAACAAAGCAGAACAAAACAAACAAAACAAAAAAACAAACCTTGATTTTGCCATTTTATATAAAGAACATCATTTTACTGCACTGTTGTATACAAAGGGACTTGAGCATGAACAGATTTTGATATTCAAGAGTGGTCCTGAAAGCAAACCTCAGCCTGTACCAAGGTTCCACTGTAGTTAAAATTTCTGCTTTTGGTTCTGTTTCCCATATCAGTGGATGCATTTGGAAGAAAAATAAATATACTGCACACATGAGCAAATGTAAAGTTGAGTAGGTACTATGTATTTGTACCCATGGACATTAATACAATCAAGTTTGTGTAACCTATTAGAAAACTTATCCATGCACAGAAAACCATTTCAAACAATAATAAAGAGAACTACTGTGTTTAACATTTATGTAATCTGTCATTAGGCTATGCAACACAAAGAATTTACCACAAGATTTAATTAAGACTCTGATTCAGTGCTTCTGAAAATGATTACATTTGGCTTCAATTAATTTCCAACCATTCTACTTTGTTATGGCTCCCAAATGCAAATAAAGCTTCAGAAATCTGAACCTTCTTGGCTTCCATTGATTATTGTTGTACATACATAGATATATCTTCCTTCCAATTCAACTGTATAAAATTTCTGGAGGAATCAATGATGTCAAGTATCAGATGAATAGGTCTATGGATTTGGGGGCAAGAGCAGCTTCTATATATGGAAGGTTCCTTTTGAAGCATCACTCTGAAAATGTTGACAGAGTAGAGGTGGTCCTAATTAACAAACCTGTGAATTTTCAGAAGAATGGGGATAGTGGTGAGAGCTTAGTCTACCAAGCTCTCTACTACTTTTAATAAGAGTTATTATAATTGTATGTTGAAGCCATTTGTATTGACATATGATGTACTGCATTGTCTTCATACATTTTTAAAGTAATGACAATAAATGCATTGTCTTCATACTTCTTAAAAGTAAGTGTCCAGGCTATGGCAGTGGTTTATACAAAAGAGTTTGTCATATGGCTGGGGGAGGGGGGGGGAAGGCCCAATGATTAGCATGCTCTGTTTTTTCAGAGACATAGGGCCGTTGCAGACAGGCCCAAAGTGCCAGCCTGGGAGTGGAACTGGGGTGGAGCAGCCGCACGCTGGCTACCCCAACCCCACCCCAACACCATCCTGACACCACATGGCCCTACACACAGCACACAGAGTCAGGATGCCCTCTCTGCGCAACGTTTAAACACGCTGTGCCAAAAGGGTGCTGAAGAGCCATGGTGCCGGATCTTAGGGCAGCCTTTTGCCACCCCTAAAAGGAGCTGCATTTTGCTGCTCTATTCGGGGTGGCAAAAGGGAGAATCAGGGCCGTAGAGTGGGTGGCTTGTGCAGCCCCAAATAGCAGCAGCTCATAGTTATATTTGTCTATAAAAGTAAACAAAGGAATCTTGTTGCACCTTTAAGACTAACTGTGATACAGGCATTTGCAGCAATAAAACTTTCATAGACTGGGGCTTTTGAAATTGGGCCAATCTACAAAAGCTTCTGCTACGAATTTCCTCTCAGTTAGTCCTAAAGGTGCTACAAGATCAAGATCTCAAAGTTTCTTTAAAAACAGAAATCAATACAGCTTACAACATTTCTTTCTTTTCTTTTCTTTTCTTTTCTTTTCTTTTCTTTTCTTTTCACAAAATCATCCAAGAAGAATCACCTAATTATTCAAGAAATAGATATTACAAGAGTGGAAGTATTTCTTACATTACTAAATTTTGAATAGATCTGCATAAAGTTATAGTAGTTTGATGCTACTTTACCTGCCAATTAATCCAATGAAATCCTGAGGTTTTATGTTTGGTGAGGGATTTAGAATTGTCTGCTACAGGGTTCTAGTGCTGTAATTCAAGAGAAGGAATAAGAGATCTCTAGCAGAGAATTGCAAGACTCTCACTTCAAATCCCAAGATTGCACCAGATGAAGCCATGGCAGTTGAAATGGTATCAAACAACTACAATCATATAGCAGGGGGATATTCTCTGCCTAAAATGGCTACTTTCTCTATGTCAGATTAAAATTACAGAATAAATGCATTTCTGTAACAGATGTATGTACTAATTACCAAATACCAGAAGGAATTCTTTCACCAGCCATAGGTTAAATGAGTTGCATCTCAAATGCTAATTTTAGGCACTCTTATCTGCACAGTAATGCTCATGGTTGTAAATAAACTATGCCTCTGTGTGTTTTTTTTTTTTAAAAAGAGCTTTAGATGAAGGTTGCTTTTTTATTGATTTGTAAGATACAATTGATGCTTTCTCATGAGAAAACCCCACTGAAATAAATGAGACATACTAATGTGTTAGTGTGTGCAACTAGCTAAACCACAGTCTATTGATAAGCTTCAAAAATTATGAGGATCTAATTCCTGAATTAGTCAATAAGCTCCCTGTGGTGCAATCTAATTAGTAATTAACTCAAATTTCTAAGCTGAAATCACACACCACATACTGTAACAACTGCTTTATGAACAAATACCATAGGGACAAAATTGGAATATAGTACTTATGTCAGCTTTCCTTTAGTTGAGTTAGAAGGAGCCTCCCCAACGTGTCAGGAGGGGCTCTAGGTTTCGCTGGCCAATTTTAAAGGATGCCGACACCTGATTGGCTGGGCGGGCAGGAAGCTTCACCTTTCTTGCACTGCCCAGCCAATCGCGAGGGGGATACTTTAGGATCCCAGCACGCTGGTAGTCTCGTTTTTTGCGAGACTACCAGCGAGACTTGTGGCTATATAGCCCCTGGCTGCCATGAGGTGGCAGCCATTTTTGGGTTGGCAGACAAGAGAAGCACTTGTCTGCTAGTAGCATGGAGCGGGCCTAGCTTGGAGCAGGCCTGTGTTGGGGGCAAGAAGGAGCACGGCTCGGCGCTCAGCTCCTTTGCACCTGCTTCGAGAGGGTTGCGGCCTGGTTCAGCTTGACCCGAGGGCACGATCTTCGGTGGCTTGAGCCTCAGGCCTCTGCCACCTTCGTGGTCATGGCCTGACCAGGGGCGGCTCGTGTCAGGGCCTGAGGAGGAGCGGCCTTAGAGTGGCCTTTGCAGGGGCCTGTGCCGCTGTGTGGGGTGTGCGACCGGTGACGAGGCCCCCCGAGAGGCCCGCCAAGTGGGGATGGCACCCCATTAGGGCCTACTGCAGTGGTAGGCTTGGCGTGGTCTGGGTGAGGGCAGTGGTACCCATTTAAAAGGCCTGAGTGGCCGATTACATCAACTGCCCTTGGTGGGTGGCCTCCTGTTGTGGGGCTTGTGGCCTCGCTTGGCTTGTCTCCCTTGCGGGGGGGCATAGGCCAGCGGCCAGACCGCAGGGCCTAGTTTTACTAGTGAGCTCAGTGTGGCCTGGCTCCCTATTCAAGGGAAGACCTGGTGGTGGGCCTAAGGATTTTTGTTTGGGTCCCTGCTTGGGACAGGTTCTGGTTTTGGGGACCTGTGCTTGGGGGTGCAATTTCATACACTCTCCCCTATGTGGAGGGGAGAGTTTTTATGTTGCTGTATACCAGGGGTAGGCAACCTTTCCCCTTTAAGGGCCGAGGGACTTCAGCTCCCAGAATCCCAGGAGCTATTGGCCAACATGGGACTATTGGCCAACATGGCTGAGGCTTCTGGGAGCTGAAGTCCCTTGGCCCTTAAAGGGAAAAGGTTGCCTAACCCTGCTGTATACATTAATTGGGTAAGGACTTTTTTTTAAGTTTTGGCTATTGGGGTATTCTCATTATTAGGAATAATTCAACCCAGAGTCATTGTGGGCCCCGCATTCTTAATAGTACTGGGTCCCATTGGTGTTTCTGAGGCTGCTGTTTATTTTAATTCATGCAAGGTTTGTAGCATTTAGAGGAACACTATACCCCTAGGCAGCCTTTATTTAGCTTGTCATCATGCCACACAGCAAGCCACAGTCTAAGCGGTGTGTGGCTTCTGCTGGGCCTAATACTAGGTGGCCAACACCGAAGAGACCTTCTGATTCACAGGGCAGAGAAGACAAAATAGTAGCTCACTTTGCACAATTAGGCCGTACTATGCAGGCCTGTGTCACAGTTTGTGAGCAGTTAGCTCAGAGGGGGATACCGGGTGCTAGCCCTGGATCTCAGGCTAACTCTTCTTTAAGTGAGGATCAGATTCAGAGATCTAAGGTACACAGGTGCAAGTGGCTACTTCACCTGACATGCCTTTTGATAGCACGGCACGTGGTCCCCCGGCTACTTCAACTATGGAGGTTGGATAGTCAACCATAGCTGATGTTATGGAATTGCTGAAGAGAGTTCCTGGTGTGGGACAACAGGGAGCAGCTGCCCCTGTGTCTGAGCAGCCCACTCTGGCAGATTTGTATAATTTCATCTAGAGGGCAGTGGTTTCAGGTTATGGCAGTGGGATGGCACTTGAAACATGTGAAGTTTCTAACAGGGATGGGGAAGTTCCTCTTCCACTTTACAGCATGGCACCCGAGCTGCAGTCATGTCACACTTGGAGGGAGCTTCGCAAGCATCGAGGGATGCTTCCCAGTATTTGTCTAACACAGGTTTGTCTCAATCTTTTAATTCTTCCCCTTTTGGCCCACCTCGGTATGGACTCCAGATGGACAAGTTGGGCAAATTTCTGGTCCTGATGCCTCTGCTTCTGTTTCTCTTGGGGTACCCTCGACATCACCAGGGGCAACTCATGTGTCTGACTCGAGGGTGCTGGTTCTGCAGCCCTCGCTCTCCAAAGGAAGTGACTCAAGGGCGGTTGTGACCAAGGGACCGGTAGGTCAAGCTGGAGCAGACAGAGCAATGGAGTGGAACCCTTATGCTGGGATGTCCACTTCATTAGGATGACATCTCCCGCTCGCTACTAAAGAGAGAATTTGAAAAGGGGAGTACATTGACTTATTTTCCCTTACATTTTGAGACCCTGAGCCAAGAGTTATGGTAAAGGACGGGTCATATTTAGTCTTCCAAAGGAATTCCAGGCTCACAAGTGCCCTAAAATCGAGAGGAACTTTGTGAACTGGATGATGGGATTTACCATCAATAGGGGTGTGATCGAACAGAAAGACCCTTCTAGGTCTCCTGATTTTTCTAAGTATCAGGAGATTATGATTAAAGCGTACACAAATTGTCATTTCAATTCGAGTGGGTCCACATGGCTCCAGTACGATGAGCAATTTAGGATGAGAGCTGCTTTAGACCTTTCTTTGTCTTGGCAGCATGTCCAGTCAGAGTTGTTGGCAGATGCTTTGCTGGGGGCCTCCCCTTCGACCAGGTGTGACAATGGCTTTGTGCCTATGGTCACACAGCCAAAAGGGCAATATGTGAAGCCTAGCACAGGGGAGAAGTCTGCTGGGACTTCAACTCAGGTAAGTGCAGAAGGAAGCCCTGCAGGTTTGATCACAAATGTAATGCCTGCAGTGGCAACCATCCAGGCACATCCTGTTACAGAGGTAAGAAGTCCGGGGCCAGGGTCACCTCTCAACCAAACACACCTGGAGGGAAAAGCACCAACGCCAATTAAGTTGGATGTTTTGGCTGCATGGCTGCAGATTTACCCTAACCGAGATTCTGCACAGTATTTGTTGGAAGGTTTTTCATGTGGTTTTCCTATTCCTTATTCTGGTTTGAGGGTTCACCGATTTGCACCTAATGCCCGTTCGGTGAGGAACTTACCAGGGATTGTTAGGGAGAAGCTAGCCAAAGAGCTGGCTGCTGGTAGGATTTCTGGCCCCCATCAACACTTGCCTATGTCGACACTAAGGTTGTCACCTTTGGGTGTTGTGCCTAAGAAGGCACCTGGTGAATACCATTTAATTCACAATTTGTCATGTCCTAAAGGGGAATCTGTGAATGATGCTATTGATCCAGCTTTGGCATCGGTGAAATATGCATCATTCGACTCAGCAGTGCAAATGGTGCAGGCATTGGGTAAGGGTGCCCTGTTGGCTAAATGTGATATAAAATCTGCCTTCAGGTGTCTGCCAGTACACCCAGAGGATTTTGATTTATTAGGCTTTCAATTTAAAGGGATGTACTATTTTGATAAAGCAATGCCAATGGGATGTTCCATTTCTTGCTCTTCCTTTGAGAAATTTAGTACCTTTTTGCACTGGTGTACTGTCAAGAGGTTAGGTAATCATGCTATTACTTTATTACATTATTTGGATGACTTCTTGTTTGCTGGGGCTCCCAGGTCAACAAGGTGTGTGGATAACTTGTCAGGATTTCAGGTCTTGATGGCTGAGATGGGTGTCCCTTTGGCAGAAGATAAGACGGAGGGTCCAGGCACCCGTCTTACTTTTCTAGGTATTGAGTTAGATACAGTTGAGGGCCTATCCCGCCTCCCAGTTGAAAAACTGGAGGCAATGAGATATCAGGTGAGGTTAATGAGGGGGAAAAGCAAGGTCACACTTCGTGATTTTCAATCCCTAACAGGTTTGTTACATTTTGTATGTAAAGTTATAATTCCAGGACGGGCCTTTTGTGCTCGTTTATACAATGCCATGAGAGGGGTTTCTGCCCAGCATCACCACATTAGAATTACGAGTGGGATATGGGAGGATTTGAAGATTTGGGAGTCCTTTCTGGAGCAATTTAATGGTATTTCATTTTGGAGGACTGAAATGGTTTTAAAGGCAGACTTTCAGGTACAATCCGATGCTTCTGGTGCCCACAGTTTTGGTGTATATTGGAAAGGTCAGTGGGCGGCTGACAGTTGGCCTCAGTCTTGGGTGGAGAATGATTGGACCCACGATCTTACTTTTCTTGAACTCTTCCCTATTGTGGTAGCAGTTCATTTGTGGCCAACCAAATTTGCAAATAGGACTGTTTGGTTTTGGTGTGACAACCAAGCAGTGGTTCATGTGGCGAACTCCCAGAGCTCCAAATCTCCTAGGGTGATGGCATTGGTTAGGTCAATGGTTACACAATGTTTGAAATACAATGTGTTGTTCCAGGCTCACCACATCCTGGGTTTACTAAATCCTTTGGCAGACACCCTTTCCTGTTTTCCAGGTTCCGTCAACTCACCCCAGAGGCAGCACCACAACCACTGGAGGTACCGGCACATCTATGGAGCCTTGGAGACTAGAGATCAACAGGGCGATTCTTCAGTCAGTCGGTCCTTCGACATGCAAGTCGTATCAGCTCGCAATGTGAGCCTTCAGACAGTTTCTGTCTGTGGTCGGAGTGGTTGAGGTTTGGCCCCTGAGAGTGGAGATCATTTTGCATTTTGCCGTCCACCTTAGACAGTCTGGTTTGTCACTGGTTACTATTAGGGGGAGGCTGGCGGCACTGTCCTTCTCTTCTAGAGCGGGGAGGAGGTTTACTGTATATATATATATATATATATATATACACATAAAGCTATTTATTCCAGAAACTCAAAGTATATTCAGGCACATGTCTTTTTCCTTCTTGGTTTAAGAAAAAAGAAATCGCAACATCTCAGAACTGGATGATACTCAGCAGTAAGATTCACCCTTGACACTCACCAAAACCATCTTTAAAAAAGCATGCTTTAAGGTAACACCCATTAAATCTCCCCAGTTCCCAATATTAAGCATACAAATCAGATCTTGGATACTCTGTCTTGTTTTATTGAACATTAAGTATGCACAACAGCTGGAAAAGTCTTAAGAAGGCAGTATGGCTCTGCCATACATCTTCTAGGATTAGGCAACATGTGGCTCCTTCCTTGTTTCTGTAACAGTTTTGTGATAGTTTTTGAATCTTAGTGTTTTGACAAATGAAACTGCTCCCTTAATTTTACCTGCCTGTCATAGAACAATTGGCAATGTGAAGCTTTAGTGTACCATTCTGTTACCCACTTCTGAATCCCACATGGTGCAAATATAGCAACTTTTCCTAACAAGCAAGAAACTTTGTTAGAACAAACAAAATCTGTCCCATCTCAGCTGTGAGGGTGATTTTAAATAAGTCTCATTTTTGTCCTCACAAAACAAAAATTATTTTAGTCAACTTGCTTTCCAATTATTCTTTCCATACCAAAATAAAATCTACTTTTGTCACAGAATGCAAGTAGATTCCCTCCCTTTAATACTGTTTTAACAAATAAGGTATATGTATAGTTTAATACAGTTATAGCAAATAAGGTTGCATTGTGACTGCTTTACCACAGGTCTACTGGCAGGCTTTTTATTTCCATGGCCTGCTACATCCAAAGAAAATTTCTGCTATTGCAACTTTATGCCAAATACTATTTTGCTATTATCTTGCTCAAATAATATATTTGAAACTAAATGTACTATCACATGAAAGACGTTTGCCTTTGCATCTTCCACAGAGATCTTGGCGATGGGGTCACTTGGGATCTACATGCCGCAATTTCACAGGACAGGTACACCTTGTCTGCTTGCAACTTTGGCAGGTAATATCCTCCATGCGGTAGGGATTGTAGGATTTCTGGCAAGCTCGACTGAACTGCCTAAAGTAAACCTTGTTTGTACCCTGCACACACCACGCATAGGCACTTTCCCAGCAGATGTTGCAGTCCTTGCAGTGGTAGTAGCCATACTTCTGCTCAAGTAACTGGAAGAAGGTGCGGGTCTTGCTCTGCCCGGATCCCTCCGGTGTCCCAACAGCCTCAGACTCACCTTGGGTCTTCTCCTTCTCCCCTTCCTCCTCCTTCTTTTCTTTGGGGGTCTCTTCCCCACTCTTTCCCTCTGTCGAGGGCTCCTCCTCTTGGGCTCCTTCCTTAGACAAACCCAAGTAGTCTCCTTCCTTTGGGCTCTCCTCCTTCTGCTTCTCCTTCTCCTGCTGCTCCTGTTCCTCTGGAGGAAGGCGGTGAGGCTCCTGCAGGTCACTGGCGAGTAGAGGGCCAGGGTCCTGGGAAAGCGGACGGGGTGAGGGGCTCCGGTGATTGGGCTGCCCTGGTGCTCCTCTTCCTGCTCCCACTCCCACTGCTGGATGGTGGTCATAGCAGCCCCTTTGTGCTGGAGGAGGAGCAGCGGCCGGGGCCCCAGGGAGCACTGGATGGCCGTGTCCTGCCGGGGGTTCACCTGGATGCCCACCTCCTTTGTGTTGGCTTTCCTCAGCCGCGGCATCAGGTTGGGGTTCACCTGGGACAGGATGGCCTTCAGCTACACTCGCTGGTAGCTGTCGAAGTATTCCGCCGCCGCCACTGCCGCCGCCGCCACCGCTGCTGCCGCTGCACTTTCTCCGTAGTTTGTGAAGTAGCCTCTACTACCACTACCTTCTCCTCCTCCGCGTTACCTCCAAGAGCCTGCCCCCCTTTTCCTTTTTGGGGTGGTGGGTAGTGGTAGGTATAGGGGTTGTAGGAGGCCGGGGGGGTAGACATGGTAGCTCTCCATAGCCTCGTCCGACAAGGTTGCCATCCTGGAAACCCCACCTGCCCCTACTGTGGATTTTAGAGTTCGCAGGGCTTTGGAGGGATGGACTAGGGAGCTTCCTGCTGCACGCGATAATCGCTTGCCAGTAACAGGAACGATTCTCATTCAGATTTGGCAATCCCTTCAAACAGTGTGCTCTTCACCCCAGGAAGTTATTCTGTTTAGGCCAGCTTTTTTTAGCCTTCTTTGCGGCCACTAGAATTAGCGAGCTTGTCCCTAGCTCTCGCTCTGATAGATCAGGCAGGGTACTTTGTTTATCTGACATTCAAATCTTGGGACAGGGCATTCACATCTGTTTTAGGCATTCAAAGCCTGATCAGTTGGCTAGGGGCCAAACTGTCATTTTGTCTAGGGCATCTGAGGGTCAGATCTGTCCTGTTTTGGCATTGTCTAACTACATCAGAATTTGCCCGACTGACCCTGGGTACTTGCTCATTCATCTCTTGGGCCTTCTGTTGATGCAGTTCCAATTTCGAGCTGTGCTGTGGGAGATGTTGAGGCATGCTGGTTTGCCAGTGGATCAGTTATCTTCGCATTCATTTCGAAATGGGGCAGCAACCACGGCTGCTGCTCAATAATAATAATAATAATAATAATAGGTTTTATTTCTAACCCGCCCCTCTGCAACGCAATCGGGGCGGCTTACAACAGTTAAAATAGTACAATTAAAACAATTCAATATCCCAATCCCACCTCCCATATGCCACCCACCCCTTAAAACAAGATTAAACTAAGAATATATTAAAACACATAATATAACAATAAAATGCAACAATACAACAAACAACTAAACAGCAGCGGGAGGTTTGAGGGAAGGAGAGATAGTATTCGTCCTCTGAGGAGGGTTATTCCGGGAAGGCCTGCCGGAAGAGATCCGTCTTAACTGCTTTCTTAAAGGCAGTAACTGTTGTGATAAGACGGATCTCGTCCGACAGGCCATTCCATAATTTAGGGGCGATGGCCGAGAATGCTCTCTGCGAGGTATGTACAAACCTCGACTTTGGTTGATTTAATAGATTCTTTCCCGCTGACCGAAGGGCACGGGGGGGCTCATATGGGGAGAGGCGGTCCCTGAGATAAGCTGGACCCAAGCCATGTAGGGCTTTAAAGGTCAAAACCAACACCTTGTACTGTGCCCGGAAACTGATTGGCAGCCAGTGGAGGGACTTAAGCACTGGTGTTATATGCTCCCTCCTGGATGTTCCGGTGATTAATCTGGCTGCCATATTTTGCACCAATTGAAGTTTCCGGGTTGAGCACAAGGGTAGCCCCATGTAGAGTGCATTGCAGTAATCCAAACGTGAGGTTACCAGCGCGTGCACAACGGTTTCCAGGTCTTTCTTATCCAGGAATGGGCGCAGCTGGCGTATCAGCCGAAGCTGATAACAGGCACTCCTGACTGTCGCATTCACTTGGTTGGTCATGTGAAGCGACGAGTCAAGGAGTACCCCCAAGCTGCGCACACAGTCCTTGGAGGAGAGTGTGACCCCATCCAGGACAGGGGGCTGTAATCCCGGACCCGGCTTCGGACCGGTAACCGTGAGCACCTCCGTTTTGTCTGGATTCAATTTCAATTTATTTTTCCTCATCCAATCCATTACCGCTCCAAGGCAGTCATTGAGAGGAGAGATGCCATCAGCAGTCTGAGACGATGATTTGGTCATGGAGAAATAAATCTGGGTGTCATCAGCGTACTGAAGACACCGCCCTCCATGCCTCCGAATGATCTCAAGGCTTAAGTGATGCTGCGATCTGACAGATCGGGCGTTGGCGATCCAGGGCTTTTAAATTCGTACTTAGTGGTGCTGTTTGTAATGTCGCTATTGGTTCATAGAGTTGTCTATTTACTGTTAACTTCTGTTTTTATTGAGCAGATCTGGAACAGGGTAAGGCATGGATCATTGGTCACAGCCTTGTTTTTTGGGCTGGGCATCACATCCTTCAGTCTCGCAGAGACCTGAACCTGGGGATAGAGGAAATCCATCAGATCCGCTGGTTTGGATGAAGAGGCATGCTGTGGGGAGCTCTTCTTCCATGCATCATTGAGTTCTTGGTAACTGTTACACCACCCAAGATTCTTTTGGTTCATTTGGGTGAAAATGACTTAGTAAAATTTCCTTGTTTCCAGTTGGCCAAGCAAATCTTGAGGGACATGCAAGACATCCAATGAAGATTGCCACAAACTAGTTATGTGGACCAAGTTTTTGCCACATCGTACTTGGGTGGGGGCAAGGAAGGACTCTTCTATCAACACAGCTTGGTGTTGGTTGAACAGAACAGTGGGGGTTCAGGGATTTTGGTTGTTGAGCATGAAGGAATTCAGGTTTTTATGCCACATCTGTACAGGTGCGATGGGTTCATCTCTCCCCTGAGGGCTGTGACGTATACTTAGATTCTATCGCTCATCATATCAAACGAGCTCTTCTGGGGGGGAGGGGATGCCAAGCTAGGCTGGCCCCCTCCTGTGGCGGGCAGGGATATCCCCCCCAGGGGATAATTCAGTTAATTGAAATTACAAAATTAGATTACTCAATTGGATGAACAGTATACGTATAGGGTTAATTAAATTATCTATGACGTCAGCAACCAAGTTGATGACGTCACAACTGGATTATGCCATGTGTTTAGTTATTTTTTTAATTAATTTTTATTATTAAAAATAATAATAATATAAAGTATGCGCTTGAAGTATCAGCAAGATTTTACAGTTATACTTGATAATAATAATAAAAAAAAAAAAAAACTCAGAAAAGCCCAGACACATTAGGTTCAGATTAATGCTTCTCTTGTATCTTAGTTTCTCTTCTTCACTTCCGATTTCCGTCTCTTGCAAGTGCTTCATATTTTCCTTTTTCTGTTGTTGTTGTTCTTTGCTATATGTAAGTAAATCTGGTCATAAAATAGTTTTTAAAGTCTTAATATGCTTAAATCTTACGTATCTACAGTTTTATAACCTTGCTTGAATTAGTTTGCTATAAATTCTTTTACTAATTCCTTTTCTTTATTTCCCCTTTTAAGCCTTGGAGCCTGTGTTCTTTCCAAACTCTTTTTTTTCCCTCTCTCTCTTTTTCATTTTATCTTCCAGTTTTTTTTTATTTATTTGATTTATATCTTCCTTTGTTGCCTTTTTTATTGTTATTATTGTTATTATTTGATGACTTTCTCAATCTTTAATTAATCTTCCAAAAGTAAATTTTTGAATTTTTCCCATTCTTTTTCTGTTTTGTCAAGCGATCTTGAATTTAATAAGGCTGTCAGTTTATCCATATATTTCAGCTCTTCTACCTTCGTTTTCCAGTCCTCTATTTTTGGGCTATCTTCTGTCTTCCAGCCTCTAGCTATGATTACTCTGGCTGCTGTTGTTGAATACAGAATTTTTCTCCAATATTTAGTTGTTAGTTCTTTATGTGTGTTTAGTTATGACATAATTTCCGGTGTGTGTGGGGGAGATGATTTATTGAGTTGTGTAATTAATTGGATCAGAATGTTCTTGACATGTGTTGAGAAGGTCTTGGTTTACCCTGATAACTTGTTTAGTTATCTGCATTGACAAATGTGTCAAGAACAAAATAAATGGTAGTCAGATGTTAATTTGTTAATGAAAGTGGTTCAACCCTGTACAGATAAATAAAGTTGTGGCCAATTGTTACCCAAGAAATGGCATGTGGAGTCCTTTTTGTGCCGGTGCAAATTATGTAAACATATAAAGCATAGAAATAAAGTCAAGGTTAATTTTAAAAATGCAAGCATAGTTCATCATGCAAATTGACTTCAAGTGACCACCTTTTCCCCAGAATCCCCTTTAGTGATAATCAAAAGCACTCTGGGGCAACTACTGAAAGTACTTTCATGACAACGTAAATAGTGCATGTGAAATGATCTGGTGAAATACTACTTGAACTATGAAACATCTCTTAAAATAATGTATATATTTTATCTGCAACTTCAGCAACTTTACCGCTGCACATTTGTTCTTCCTGTTGAAATGCTACCTGAAATCTTTTTTTTATGTACCCAATACTTGTAATGCTTATGTGACCTTTGTTATTGTTGTTAACTGCCCTCGAGTCGATCTTGACTCATGGCAGCCCTATGGATGAGACATCTCGAAGACCTTCTCTCCTCCACTGCTCTGTTTAATTCCTACAACCCCATACCTGTGGACTCCTTAATAGAGTCCATCCATATGGCATGTGGCTTTCCTCTCTTCCTACTTCCCTTCACTGTTCCCATCATTATTTTTTTTCCCAAAGACTCCTCCCTTCTCATGATGTGTCCAAAGTACATGAGCCTCAGTTTGGTCATCTTAGCTTCCAGGGATTTTTCCAACATGATCTGCTTTAAAACCCACTTGTTTGTCCTTTTGGCTGTCCATGGGATCCTCAGCACTCTTCTCCAGCATTACATCTCAAATGCATTGCTTTTCTTCTCATCATCTTTCTTGTCTGTCCAGCTCTCACATCCCTACATGGTAATAGAGAATACAATGGTTTGTATGATTCTAACTTTTGTGCTGAGTTGTATGTCTTTGCATTTTAGAATCTTTTATAGTTCTTTCATAGTCACCCTCCCCATTCTTAGTCTTCTTCTGATTTCCTGACGGCAGTCCCCATTTCTATAAATGTTTGATCCCAGGTATGGAAATTCTTTTAGCATTTCTATTTCTTCATTGTCTAGGTTGAAGTTGTGAAGGTTCTCAGTGGTCATTATTTTTGTTTTCTTTATGTTCAACATTAAGCCTGCCTTTACACTTTCTTCTTCAATCTTCCTTATTAGATGTTCCAGGTCTCTGAGGTTTTCTATTAATACTATGGTGTCATCAGCATATCTTAGATTGTTGATATTCCTTCCTTTTATTTTCACTCCTCCTTCTTCTGTGTCAAAGCCTGCTTTTCTTATATGTTCTGCATACAAGTTGAACAGATAGGGTGAGAGGATACAGCCTTGTCTGACTCCTTTGCCAATGGGGAACCATTCTGTTTCTCCATGTTGTGTTCTGACAGTACTCTCTTGTCCAGAGTACAGATTCCTCATCAGGACTATCAGATGTGTTGGCACTCCCATGTCTTTAAGTGTGTTCCATAGTCTTTCATCATTTATGCAGTCAAAGGCTTTTTTTTGTCTTCTTTTCTTTATTGCTTTTAGTGTTTTTCCTGTCATCCATGTTTTTCCCCCTTTCTTTTTGTTTATTGTTTATTACTGCATTCTTCTTTTATTATGTCCCTGGCTTCAGGCCATAGTTCCTCTCAGTCTATTTTATTTAGTAATGCAAATCTGTTTCTTATGTTGTCAATGAATTCTGTTAAGATATTATTTAGATCATATTTTGGTATAATCACTGATTTTGTTTTCTTCTTGAGTCTTACTCTTATTTTTGATATGAGTAGTTTGTGATCTGTGCCACAGTCGGCACCTGGTCTAGTCTTGGCCACCAGTATAGAGTTTTGCCTTCTTTTGCTTCCAATTATATAGTCTATTTGATTTTTGTGTTGACCATCTGGTGATGTTCATGCGTATAGCCTTCTTTCTCGTTGTATGAAGAATGTGTTTGCTATGAATAGGTTATTGGCTTCACAAAAATCTATCAGATGCTCACCTGCTTCATTTCTTCTGCCTATGTAAATCTGCCTACCTTTTTTTTACCTTAGAGTGCTGTAAGAGAAGTTGTTGGATGATATAGTAAATGTAGTTGACATTGGCTTTGGTAATGCTGCTTTTTGCTCCACCTATCCCACTAGGCAGTAGCCACAATTGCCCATAGCAAAAGTGTCAGAGGAACCAGTGCAACATCCTGGAATCAAGGTAGGAAGAAAATCTCTGAAATCTGGCAATGGCCAACTGAGACCCTGAGCAGACAGACCAGAAAAGCTCAGTCTCTGGACCAGTCCAGGGATGGGAGGGGGGAGTGTTTACATGTTTGTCCCTGTGCCAGCCTTGGGACTTGCTACAAGCATGATTCATACCTTCCCCCTATATCTCCACTAGTGAGCATACCCCTGTTGATGGACCTCATGTGAAAATGAGGCACTTGGCCACATAGGTGCGGCCAGATACCCTGTTTTCACATCAGGCATGGTAATGAGGTTCTGCTCACTAGCAGAAATGCAGGGGAAGGTAAGACTCATGTGGTGCATCTAAACAGCCATTTGTCTGTGGCAAAACAGGGGTCAAACTGACCCAAATTAAGGGCTGTTTGCCCTGGGATTGGGCCAGGTCCACCAGATTTTTGTCTGGTTTGCCAGGATCTGGCCCAATCATGTCCCTGGGTTTTGGCCTGCATAACAGTGCAATGTGAGGCCGGGGGAAAACACAGGCCTATTGCCCAATATGAAAAGCCTCTCAGTCAGCACATCAGCATATACTACCATGGTTGGTGATACCAAAAACTGCTGAAAGCTCAAGGAAAATGAGTGAATCTATACTTTGTCTTCCACTATAGATCTATTAGGGTGACCAAAGTCATTTTTCTATCAGAATATACATCATTAAAAATGCATGAGAGTGAACTCTTAAATTTTCTGTAGGTCTGCTACTACTTTTGCTCTATCCATAGTCCCAATTGTTTCATTTTTTCTACTACTATGCTAACCAAGTACAAGCTCCAGTGAACTGAAGGAAATACTTAGGAGCAATAATGTCAACTATACAAATAATCTGTCATCTGCATGTCCCTCAAAATGGTCATGAACCAGAAGTTCCCTGAGAGTTCTCAGGAATTGACCTGAGTAAAGTTCAGTCCAAATCAGACTTATTTATATGGTTATGGCTTTTATTATTGTCATGTGCTTTCAAGTACACTCCAACTTATATTAATCTTATCATTATTTATTTATTTAGATTATTTATTTAGATCATCTGTACACCACCCTTCAGCTAAAAATGCTACCAGTATGGCTTACAAGTATCATGGGGTATTATCATGGGGTGTTTGCAAGTTTATTCAGAAGAGGGTTGCCATTGTGTTCCTCCACCCAGTGGATTTCTATGGATGAGCAGGGTTTCCCATGGCTTGTCTACATTATTTATAAACTCCAAATTCCCCTCATGCTCTATGTTGCTTACATTACAAAGACCCAAAGACCCAAATAGAGTATATGCTGTTTACTCAATGGCCAAACCCAATTTGGGGTTTCAACACCTTGTTCCACATTAAAAAGTCTTACCTTTTGTTCCAGGTTTTTCAGAAAATCTAGAGAAGAATGTGGCAATAACACCTGGCTCTCTTCTTATGTGGCCCCTGCAAGCATACCTGCTGAGTTTCTCTGTGGGTATGAATTTTTTTTAAATAATATTTATTAAATGTTAAACATATTTAAACTACAGATCACATAATAATTCCTTTCATCTTAATAAAATCATACATTCAAAACATACAAAACATATCATACATAAATCATTCCTAGATCTAATTCCTAAAGCCTGCAAAACAAAACAAAACAAAACAAAGACAATATTCAATAGTCCTTTCTAGTAATACTAACCTACCTCCAATTTTAGCTTTGTCTTACCCTCGTCCTATCTTTTCCTACTCTTCTCACTCTTGTGCCCTTTATACATCTCTCTTTAATCCTCTCTTTCTGCCTAGGTTTGTCCCTCTTCAGTATCACAGCCATATCTCTCTCTTTATCACCTTCAACTACAATCAATCCCTTCCTTTTCCATCTTTACTTAACTTTCACTCTTCTCTAATTTCTTCTTTCTTCTCTTACTTTCCTTCTCTTTCTTATTCCAACCAGTAAATCTCCCCACTATGAAGTCATAGGTTTTCATGGCCAGCATCCATAGTTTTTTGTGGGTTTTTGGGCTGTGTGGCCATGTTCTAGAAGAGTTTCTTTCTGATGTTTCATCGGCATCTATGGCTGGCATCTTCAGAGAATGCTGGAATGGAAGAGAGGGGTATATAAATACTGTGAGACCCTGGGTGAGGAGTGATTCCCATGTAAAATGTGTATTGTTCTGTTGTTGATGGCAGGGCCTCAGGCTGGGAGGATAGGGAAAAGAGGATTATTGTCTGCTAATTGGTGATCAATGTCTATTGGGAATGCATTTAGAATGCATCCAAGACACACTCTACACAGGTAAAAATCAATTGAGTTCTAGATGTGCTACTATTGTGGATTTGTCAACCATTTTCTACAAGGAGAGCATTCTGTTGTCTTAATTCTCTCCCATGTAGGCTCAGTATGTCAGAGCTTTCAAGCATACTGAGTCCTCGTTGGGCTAATTTAAGAGAGCTGGATGGATGCTCCATTTAGTTATTTATTTAGTCTTTTCACAAGTGTCAAGGTTTCTCTTGGCATGCTGACACCTCCCTTTTGTTTTTTGTTTTGGCTACAAACCTGTTGGCACTCCACAACTCAGTGCACATTTTTTCCCTGTAACTTTTCTAAACAAAATGCCTGACATATCACATTACATAGAACAGAGCATAATGACCCATCTAGTGCCCCTGGCAAGGGATGCAAGGAAGAATACTTGAAAATATTCACAAAGTGGTTGAAAAAAATGTTTTTTGTTTGTTTGTTTTTTTGAGTGATGAGAAACCCTGATGAGAAGAATCCTGGATTGATAAGAATCTTCACAATTCAAAATATATTCTGCACAAAATTAGCATGTGGTTGTTTTGAGCAGAAACAGTGAATGCTATGTTTGGAGATTTATTCCAGGTAAAATTCATGTGCAGTTGATTCACACAGAAAATATCATTGTCTGCACATGAAACAGCATATTTCTGCATAGAAGTGTTATTTTCTGCAGAGAAAATGCTCTTTCTTGTGCAGAAAATACTGTTTTTGCTACAAAACAAGTATGTGCAAATTTTGCACAGCCTAAGTCCAAATTGCAAAGACTTTGAGATCTGCATGGTTTTTGAAGACATGCTAGCCATGGAAAGAAAATTAATAAAATTACTCCTTTCTTCCTCCAGTAAGAGACTTATGGCCGATACAGACTGGCCTAAAGGCCCACCCTGGGAGTGGAGTTGAGGTGGGGCAACCGCATGCCAGCCGCCCAGACTCTGCCCTGACTCTGTCCCAACTCCGCCCAACTCTGTGCGCCTGACTGCATAGTGCATGGCGTCAGGGCACCATGTTGGTGCAGTGTGTACACACGCTGGGCTAAAGGGGCAAAAAAGAGCCACAGTGGTGGCTCTAAGGGCAGCTTTTTGCTGCCCCAAAAAAAGAGCATCATTTGCCCACTCTTTGGAGAGCAGCAAAAAGCCAGATCGGGGCTGTGGCATATGGTTGCTGCGGACCTGATCCGGTGCTCCCACCCCTTAGGGGCCATCTGCATTGGCCCTTAGTGAATAATTACTTCACCAAATGCAAGCCTACTTGAAAAGGCAAGTGCATGTTCCCTGAGTAAAACACAAGAGAACAGTACTGAGAGAAAAGTATGGGACATAAACCATAAAACCATATCAGAAACCATATGGCTGCAACTTTGCTGTGGAGAACAAATGGGAGTTGTCCCCACCGAGATGTCCAATGAGTATGGTGGAGATCTAATAGGGAGACAGCTACTATCCCCCCCCACCCCCTGCTGCAGCTGGCTGGTTCCTAGGTACACAACACTCTCTCCCAGTCATAAATTGGCTTATCCTCTTCCCTGTTAACTAAATGACCAAAGAATCCCACATCTGACTTTTGCAGAAGACATGCACTGTGAGGGTGGAACTGTGCAAGGACCTACTGAATAGTGCATTACACAATGATCATAAAATGATATACACATAAAGTGCACATGTCACCAACTGGATTCTGGCCAATGAGTTTTCTATCAGGAGATCTCTGTGATACTTTCATTCAAATCTTGTAAGTCTTTAATTCCAAGCTTACATTAGCTGTGGACAAACTTGAAAATGCATTTCATTTCTAGTGGAAATTAGAATAATTCCCCTGAAAATAGAGGGAATATTTTGTCTGCAAAATAGAAGATTATATGTTAATTGCAGTAGTAGAGTTTTGATAATTTAGCTACGAAGACATAACTATAGAATAATGAAAAACTAATGAACATATTTGAAATTATTTTAAAAGAAAGGACTAGTGGATTAAGTTTAATTAAAGAAAATGGGGGATGAAGAAAAGATAATTACACATGTAGAGAACATTATTGCAACTCTTAGTGTATTTTTATTCCATTTTCTTTTCTGTAAGTCTTAATTTAAAACTAAGAGGCATTTATTTTGCAGTTAAGAAATACTATATTGTAAAAACAAAGACAGAAAACAAGAGTAATTTAGAACAAAATAAGAGCACAACCAGAATCCACCAGTGCTAGTCTCCAGGCACAAATGTGAACATGGGTATTGAGCCCTGAACAATGTGCAAAACACCGATCCAATGTATTTCCAGTTGTACAACAAGCAGATTGTCACATATATCACACTTGGGGTAATAAATTGGAGGGTGCCAGCACTGGCTCTCTCTATTCATAGCAGTTTTTTAAAAAATCATTATTTGTTTTTAACTTAATAGCTGAGGGATTTGTTATTAAAAGTGTTTGTTGTTGTTAGCTGCTTTTGAGTCACTCTCAGCTCATGGCAGCCCTCTGAATAAAAGGGTTATCTTTCCTCATTTCTGTTCCCTGTTGATATGGCTGCTTACCTTGTGTGTTTTCTCTGTTTTGATGCTTTGTCACTGGTACTGAGATGCTATAACATGTAAATAAGTTTTATATCTATATTATAATATTATATCTATATTGCAGTGTTTGTTTTAAGAGCTCATGTGTGGTGCATTTGTTTGAACTCTGCACTATGACTCTGGAGATCAGGGTTTGAATTCTCACTTAGCCACAGAAACCCACTGGGTGATCTTGGGCAAGTTACACTCTCAGTCTCAGAATAAGGCAAATGGAACCCCACTCTGAACAAATCTTGTCAATAAGACCCCATGATAGGTTTGTCTTAAGGTCACCATAAGTCAGAAATGTCTTGAAGGAACACAACAACAATTTGTTTTAACATTGAAATCCATACCCTTATCAGTTTAACCCATATCAATAACCCTAAACCCTACTGCTGTCTGACCACTATAGAGAATTTGAAAGAAAGAAAAAAAGCAGGTGAAACGTGTAGATGTGGATATTAGGGAATAAGTATATAAGTTATATTATGTGATGGATTGTGGGATCATAAGGCCTCCCAGTCCTACGTTTCAGGTGTTCCAGTGACAGAATCGTGTAACCAAGCAGAAAATCTGTGACATTTTAGAATAAAACTGGGATTGGTGGAAACAATAATCTGAATCATCTCACATGGAATTTGCATTCTAAACATTCTTCTTGTAAAGATTCACTTAATATGCCCATTTATTTACAAAGCATGTCTATCAAGCTCACTTGGTGGCAGCATTCACCTCATACTTTGGCAGGGATTGCAGCCTTTGCCTCATTTGAAAACTCCTGCTATAGCAGATTAGCAGATTATACAGAACATAAAGAGACCCATACTGGATCAGACCAAAGAATTGTCTAGCTTGGTTTCCACATTGCAGAAATAAAGCAGTTTGACACCACTTTAACTGTAATGACTCTGTCTTGTGGAATCCTTGGATTTCAAATTATGGTGAGGTATTCATCCTGGTGTCTCAGAGAGATCTAATGCCTCACCAAACTACGAATCTCAAGATTTCACAGGATAGAGTTATAACAGTTAGAGTGATGTCAAACTGCTTTATTTCTGCAGTGTGGCTACACCCTTGGTCATTTTGTTTATACAGTGGTCACACAGTTTCCTAAGGGACCCACTTGTTTATGTTCCCTAGCAACTGATACATACAGTCATTTTTGGTGATAACATATCCATTCTGATAGCTGTTGATTAGAGCCATTAAAGTTGGCAGTCCATCACTTTATCTTATGGTATTCAATTCCAGTTTACAATTGCTGTGTGAAGATGTACTTCATTTCATCTGTCAGAAATCTTGGATTATGAAAGAGGAGAAAAAAACTTTTACTTGTCTACCTTTTTTTTACCATACATAATGTTTGTATGTCTCTGCTTATTCATCTTTTTTTCAAGCTAAACAGCTCCAAATGTTGTGATGCCTTTCCTGACAGGGAGGTTTATGTCTCTCCTGAATCATGTTGGATGTATTTAGTTCATACTTTTTCTTGTTTCTAGGCTAAACATTTATTTTTAGGCTTAACAGGATTCAAAATGGCTGTGATATGTTCAAACAAAAATCCATCAGTATTACCTTTATTAGCCAACCAAAATGTACAATATACTTATTGCAAGCTTTAGACACTCCATGAGCTTCTTCATCAGGCAAGGTGTTACAAACCATACCGAAAAAAACAATTGGAGATGTTAGTCAGAAGCCTGGAGAGCGAGAGAGCGAGACAAGCGGCGGTGGAGGCTTTAACAATTTAAAAATGAGTACCCAAGAAGATTTGGCGATTCCACTCCAAAATGAGAGCCTTATAATAAAAGAACAGAGTAATGAATCAGAGGTAAAATCCCCTTTGCTGATAGAACTTAGGAAAATAGGTGCAGACATTAAATCGGAAATATTAATTAATATTAAGGAAGAAATAAAATGTCTAAGAGAAGAAATAAAGTTAGATTTTCAGAAAGAGTTAAACATACTTAAAGAATCTCTCCTTAAAACATCTGGAGAAATTAAAATGTTGGGAAAAATATAATAGAGATAAAAAACAAATCTGAGGAAACTGGGAAAAGAGTAGAGAAAATAGAAGGAAAACAGTTGCAAGATGAAAACTATAAGATTAATTTGGAAAGGTGTATGCAAAGAAAAGCTTTAAAATTAAGGGGTGTAGAAGAGCTAGTTAATGAAAACTTAGGGGGGTTGCAGACTGCCAGAAATAGTGTGAATTCAGTCCACTTTTAGGGTTAGGGTTAGTGCTAGGGAATCATGGGAACTGTTATTTTTCTGAGACATTGAGCCTTCTCTGTCAGACAACTCTGATGCCACAATAAAATACAGTTCCCATGGTTCCCTAACTCTAACCCTAACCCTAAAGGTGGACTGAATTCACACTATTTCTGGCAGTCTGCAACCCCCCTTAGTAACAAGAATTATTCTGGCCTTAGCCCATTTTGCTGAATGGTCAGGTGAGCAACTAGACCTTGAAATCAACAATATCTATCGAGTGGATTCATGGATTGCGAGAAACAAAAAACTACCATGTGATATCATGATCCACTTTGTAAGAGAAAGAATGAGAGATCTGTTTTTACAAATGAACTTTACAAAAAAAAATTGAAATAGAGGGGAAAGAAATTAAAATTATTAAAGCAATCCCAGCCCAAATTTTGAGGAAAAGAAAAGACTATAATCTACTTACCAAATTTCTTAGACAGAACAATGTTAGATACAAATGGGAAAAAATGGAAGGGGTCTCATTTACTTATAGGAAAGAGAGATTTATTATAAATACAGAAGAGAAAATGAAAGCTTTTTAAGCCCAAAACAATTTGAAGGAAGACATAGATGAGATAGAGGGGAAAGGGAAAAGAATGAAAGGAAAAGGGGAAGAGGGCAATAAAACAAAGATGGAAACTAGGAAAACTAGAGAATCTAAAAGAGAAAATATAGAGGAATCGAAAATCAGCTCAGAGGAGCTACATAGACAATCCACTGAAGAAGAGAGCGAGATAGAATCAGACTATGATTCTGATTCAAATCTAGAAAATAAAAAGACAAAAAGGAAACCAATACAAACAGGCAACAAAAAAGGAAAGAAGAAAACAAAGAAACAAAGAAAGAATAAATGCTAAAAGAAATAGATAGGAAATACCTAATAAGATACAAAGAAGTAAATAATGACAATAAAAATTATATCCTGGAACATCAACAGATTAAACTCTAAATTTAAACGTAGGAAAGTTTTCCATTATCTATCCAAACAAAAAGCAGATTATATATGTTTGCAAGAAACTCATATTAAAGAAAAAGACCTGCAAGTTCTAAAGACAAAAAAAATGGGTGAAATGTTTGCATCTTGTGATAAAACAAAAAAAGGGGGGTAATCTACACTAAAATAAAAGGAGCAGCCCCAGAAATTCTAAAAGATGAAGAAGGGAGATATATTGCGATAGAACTATCTCATAACGAAGGGAAATTTTTACTTGTAAACTTATATGCACCATTAGAAAATAAAGAGAAATTTTTCAAAAAATCATATTGGGATTTGGTTAATTTAGAATATGAAAATATCATAATATCAGATGATTGGAATGGGGTTTGGGACCCCTCAAGAGATAGATCAAATCTGACCAGCACAAAAAGCAATCAAGGTAAACTGCCCCAAACAGCATTCACTTTGATGGAGAATTTAAATCTAATTGATATATGGAGATTCTGCCATAATAATACTAAGGATTACACATTCTATTCAAATAGATTTAAAACTTGGTCGAGGATTGATTTTGTTAGTGTATCAAAACAATTAAGCAAGGATATAATTAGTATAGAAATTATCCCAAGGACTTTATCGGACCACTGTGCATTAAGCTTAGAAATTAAAACATCACGTAGAAAGCGCAAATGGAAAATGAAAGATTATATCCTTTCAAATGAAACAATAGTAGAGAGAATTAGGAACCAACTAAAAATGTATTTTAAGGAAAATGCAAATAGAGAGACACCTGCGCATGTTATTTGGGACACAGGTAAAGCGGTAGTTAGGGGATACTTTATTCAACAAGAAATAAGAGGGGAAAAATGAGACAAGAGAAAGAAAAAGAGATAATGGGAAAATAGAAGAAATTGAAAAAGAATTTAAAAAATCACCTAAGAAAATAGAATTATCTCAAAAAAGTAAGAGAATTAAGGAACCAATTGGATCAAATTTTTTTACAACAAATAGCAACTAATTTGAAATATGCAAAGCAAAGATATTTTGAAAATGCAAATAAAAATGGTAGGTGGCTCTCTTATAAGATAAAAAAACAAAAAGAAAGAAAATTGATTACAAAACTAAAAGAGGATGAGAAAGAATATACTCAGCAAAGTAAAATTAAACAAATAACAACTGAATATTTTAGGAAGCTATTTAAGGAGGAAACTATATTAGAAAGCCAAGAAAAGGCAATCCAAGAATATATAAGGAAAGAACAAATCCTTAAATTTTCAGAAAAACAGAAAAAAGAATTAAATACACCTATAACTAAAGAAGAAATAGTAAAAGCTATAAGGAATTTAAAAGAGAATAAGGACCCAGGGCCAGACAGCCTAACTGCAAAATACTACAAAATATTTCAGGAAGAACTTATAAATCCATTATATAATACTATAAAAGATATTGAGAAAGGTTTATATCCACAAACTTCATGTGAAACCACTGTAATTTTGATCCCCAAGGAAGATAGAGATGTAACACTTATCGAAAACTATAGACCAATATTATTACTGAATGTTGATTATAAGATATTCACATCAATATTAGCAGATAGAATGAAAGGTATTTTATCTCAATGGATAAATGAGGATCAAGCCGGTTTCTTACCAGGTCAGCAAATAAAAAATAATACAAGAATAATATTAGATATCATGGAATATTATGAACAACATAAAAACAAAAAAATGGGTTTAATCTTCCTTGATTTTGAAAAAGCATTTGATAATGTCAAATGGTTTTATATGAAAGACATCCTTAAGGTTAGCGATATTGGAGAAAAAAATGTTAAAATGGATAGAAGCAATTTATAATGACCAACAGGCACAGATTGAGGTAAATGGGGAAAGAACAGAAAAATGTATGATAAACAAAGGAACAAGACAAGGCTGTCCAATCTCCCCACTTATATTTCTAATTACATTTGAAGTAATGCTGAGGAAAAAAAGGAAAGAAAAACTAATAAAAGACCTTCAGGTGGGGAAACAGCAGTACAAAACAAGGGCCTTTGCAGACGATGTGGTGATTACATTAGATGACCCAATGCAAAGTATAGAGAAATTATGGACAATATTAGAAGAAGCCAGTGAATTTTCAGGCCTCAAGATAAATAAGCAGAAAAGTGGTATCTTAACAAAAAAATCTTAACAAAAACAGATATAAAAATAATTAATAAAATAAAATATTTAGGAATAATCATGTCAAACTGTAATTCCGATCTCTTCACAAATAACTATATTAAAATCTGGAACCAAATTAAAGAAAGAATGAAGAGTTGGAGTACATTACGATTATCTATGTTGGGCCGTATTTCAGTGATACAATCATATATACTTCCTAAAATGCTCTATCTTTTTCGAAATATCCCCATACCTATTTCAAAATCGGTATTTAAGACCTGGACAAAAGATCTGAAGGACTTTATTTGGTTAGGGAAAAAAACCAGAATTAAAACAAAAGTATTACAGGATAAAAAAAATAAAGGGAGGCCTAGGACTCCCAAATCTACAAATATACTATAATGCGACAATACTTACATGGATTAAAGAATGGATAATCCTTAAGGATAAAAAATTACTCACATTGGAAGGTGACAATCTAGGAAAAGGATGGCACTGGTATTTATGTTATGCAGGGAAATCAGCAGATAAGGAATTTAAGAAACATGTAGTAAGAGACACATTAATAAAAAATTGGTATAAATATAAACAATATTGGCATACTAAAATTCCAAAATGGGTTTCCCCTCAAGAAGCCTTTTTTAAAACAGAAGTATTTTACAAAGAGAAATGGCATACTTACGAAGATATATTATAGGTAAAGGAGAATGTGATTACTATGAAAGCATATACAGACATACAAAAAGAAGGGGTTAAACTACATTGCTTTGAATACTTTCAGATTAGAGAAAGATTTAGAAAAGATACACAAATAATGGGAATAGAATCTGAGGAAAAAGACCTAGAAAAAGTTATAGAGAAAGGGGAAAAACATATGATAACAAGATTGTACAAAATGTTAATAGATATTGAATTAGAAGAAGAGACAATTAAAGAATGTACAATAACATGGATGCAGGATTTTAAGGAGAATATCAACCTAAATACCTGGGAAAAGACATGGTCAAAAAATGTGAAATTTACAAAGAGCGCATATTTGGTGGAAATTTTTTATAAAATGTTATAAAGATGGCATATGCACCCCCAAAAAATAACCAAAATGAACAACAAAGAAGAAGCTAAATGTTGGAATGCCAGCAAAAAGATGCAGACTTATTCCATATGTGGTGGACATGCATAGTGGCAGCAAAATTTTGGGGGGAAATTCACAAAACAATACAAAAGTTATTTGCTATTCAGCTGGATTTGAACCCTAAGTTATATTTATTAAATATAACTGAAGACTACAAAGGTAAACTGAACAAGGAGGAAATCGGGGTAGTCTTATACATGATAACAGCGGCCAGTATAACTTTTGCTAGAAAAAAGAGAAAGAACACATAGTAGAAGAATGGAAAGAGAAATTAAAAGATATGAAGAATATGGATAAATTGACAATGATGGTAAATGGCAAACAAGAGAGTCAATATATTAAGAAATAGGGAAAATTAGAAAGGCTGTGGAAGTAAAAATATAGAAGGAATGTTGCATTTAGTTTTACAAGGATTTAAAGAAATATGTATGTGTTTAAGGCATAGAAAAGATGTCTAAATTTAGTTATGTAGATAATTAGAAATAAGAAATCTCTTTAGCAGACGAACGAATGTTGGAAATGTAAACGCAATGTTGGATCTTGGTATCACATCTGGAGGAGATGTCCCAAAATGAAAATGTATTGGGAAAAAAATACATATGGTGACGGAATATATACTCAAAAACAGATTTGAACTATATCCAGAATTATATCTATTAAATATGACATACAAATTAGAAACGGATATAACTAGAAAATATTGGAGAGTAATACTTTATATGGTCTCGGCAGCAAGAATACTAATAGCCTCCAAATGGAAACAGGAGACAACTCCAACGATAGATGAATGGTTATTGAAACTGTCAGAGATGAAGGAAATGGATAAATTGACAAGGTTATTGAATAATGAGAATGTGGAATTGGTTGAGGAAGAGTGGGCTCCAGTGGAAGAATATGTAAATAGAAAATGGGAATAAAGCAGCTAAGTAGTTATTAAGATTGTGTAAATGAACTGGATTTGCGATGATGACAGAAGTAAGAGATACAGAAATGATGTATGCAAAATGGGAAAAAATGTACTTACATTCAAAGAACTATTGAGAAGTTTGAATTATGGGTAAACGTACTGTAAAAATGACTAAGAAAATATTTTAAATGGATGTTTTATGTTTTTTTAATAAATAAAAAAAATGAAAGAATAAGAAATCTTTTTATTTGGCTCTCATATTAAAAGATTATGATATAAAGGTCATGTATATTATTTGAGGAATGAGTGGACTGGTAATTTTTTTTTAAACTAAACCTCTCTGGATTTATGTATATATGTTATAATGGAGTGTTTGTATATGACATTACAAAAGAAGTAGAAAAATAAAGATAAAAAAAAGGAGCCTGCATGTTGTTTCAGTCTTTAGTTAAGATGGTATATCTTTTGCAGGCAGGCTTCTCCTCCTGCTGGCCATGTGGCTATAGGGAGATTTTCAAAGTCCAGGAAATTTAAAATCCATTTGCATCTCAACAGGGACCTCTCTTTTTCAATCCAATATGTCTCCATTCCAGTGAGGTCACAGGTCTCTTTATGGCAGAGAACAATGGCCAATAAATCTTCCTATAGCCACATGGCCAGAAGGAGGAGGATCCTGCCTGCAAAACTGGACTAACATGCCCAGTTGTTTTTCTTCTGTTAGGTTTGTAACATCTTGCCTGATGAAGAAGCCCATGGAGCTTCTAAATCTTGAAACAAGTATATTGTGCATTTTGGTTGGCCAATAAAGGTATGACTGATGGACTTTTGTTTGAATTTGCTAACTGATCAACACAGCTACACCTGAATGTTGGCTGTGATATGTGTTTTGGCATGACTATGTGTGGAGTGGTTGTGGAGCTCATGAACTTCCTTGATAAACAAAATATGAATGTTTAAATCAGGGGTAGGCAACCTTTCCCCTTTAAGGGCCGAGGGACTTCATCTCCCAGAATCCCAGGAGCTATTGGCCAACATGGGACTATTGGCCAACATGGCTGAGGCTTCTGGGAGCTGAAGTCCCTCGGCCCTTAAAGGGGAAAGGTTGTCTACCCCTGGTTTAAATCAATATTCTAGTTCTCTTAACTATGGTGGAGTGCAGACGGGTAGCTCTGAGCCATCCCGGGAAGCAGCGGATTGGGGCCGCAGCTACCCCACACCACGGCCCCAATCCTCCCTTTTGCTGCCCTGAAAAAAGCAGCAAAACGTTGCTCCTTTCAGGAGCAGCAAAAGGCCACCCTAAGAGCTGGAGCGTGGCTCTTCTTTGCCCTTTCTGGTGCAGCATGTCAAAATGCTGCACCCGAAGGGCTTCCTGATGTCATGCACCATTTGTAATGGTGTGTGGTGTGAAGGACGGCATCAGCATGGGGTTGGGGCAGCTAGCATGTGGCTGCCCACCCCATCTCTGCCTCCAGGCCAGCCCTTTGTAGAGGCCCTATGTTAGCAGAATGTCTGCATTATTCCATGGAAAGGAGAGAATCTCATTTGATTTTTCCTAAAGATTAGCTATATAAAGTAGTTTTAACAAGAATAAAGTGATATTTTAACTCAACAAAGCAAAGCATCTGTCCAGGATAAACAGCATGCAAAACTTCCAAACTATAGATGCAAAACAATGCACAAATTGGTCGTGATATGAATGCTTTGGGCAAACTGTCAAAATGGCTTCTGTGCCTCCATGAAAGATGAAGATGTTCACTAATCAGGTACAGCACCAGTTTATTATCATGTCTTCTCTCTGTTTCTCTTCTTCTTTTTATTGAGAAATCAAACCTAAGCACAGAGTAATAAAAGTAACAGCAGGAGCCCTATGAACAGAGTCACACATTTACATTTTCAGGGACTGGTGTTTTTATTCTAAAACAAGCCATTTGCCCTTGGTCAAAGTGGGCATATTAGAGATTTAGAGGACCTGGTTACATAAACTTATGGACTGGGGTGACAGTTCTTCCATTTGATTTGTTTAGTAGCTAGGTGCAAAACAGTGATCTCCAGAATGTTTGCAGCATCAGATCCTTTCTGTGTGTGTGCATGTGTGTGTGGTTTTTTTTAAGTTTTAAAGGGAAAAGCTTATTCCTCTTGGTCACATGATTTCTTCTTCCACTTTAAATGGCTGAAACTGAGGCTGGCCAAAGGACTGTGTTTAACATATATATTTAGTGATGGCTAGAAAGCTACTGGAGGGTCTAATGCTATGGAGGACATTGACAACACTGTTGGCTTCGTCCTTGTCCTCCTGTTTTTACAATTCTGGAAAACATTAGTTGCATAAATTATTATTATTATTATTATTATTATTATTATTATTATTATTATTATGCTGCCTCTCTGCAGTGCAATCGAAGTGGCATACAGCAAATTAAAACAACATTACAAGTTAAACAATCAAACAACCCCTTCCCTAACCCACCCACCCCTTAAAAATATATTAAACTATAACAAGATTAAAATAAAAAAAAATACAATACAAATAAATAGCAGCTTAGCAACAAAAGTGCTGGAATCATTATACTTTTCTTTGGTCCAGAATGTTATTCAGGGAAGGCCTGCTGGAAGAGAACCATCTTTACTGCTTTTTTAAAGCAGTCAAGAGTAGTAATAAGACAGATCTCATCCAGCAGGCCATTCCATAATCTGGGGACAGAGGCAGAGAAGGTCCTCTGGGAGGTCGGCGACAGTCTGGTTTTTATGGGCTGTAACAGGTTCCTCCCAGAAGACTGAAGAGCCTGGGGAGGATCGTAGGGAAGGATAAGTAGGACCCAAGCCATGTAGGGCTTTGAAGGTCAAAACCAACACCATGTACTGTGCTCAGAAACTAATAGGCAGCCAGTGGAGAGATTTCAGCACTGATTTAATATGCTCTCTCCTAGATGTACCAGTAAGTAACCTGGCTGCCATATTTTGAACTAACTGAAGTTTCCGAGTTAAGCACAAGGGTAGCCCCATGTAGAGCGTATTACAGAAGTCCAGACGTGAGGTTACCAGAGCGTGTATCACAGTTTCGAGATCCCTACTTTCCAGGAAAGGGCACAGCTGGTGTATCAGCCAAAGCTGATAACAGGCACTCCTGACTGTCACATTCACCTGATTTGTCATGTGAAGCGACGAATCTAGGAGTACCCCCAAGCTGCGAACACAGTCCTTGGAGGAGAGTGTGACTCCATCCAGAGCTGGGAGTTGTATTCCCAGACCTGGCTTCGGGCCCATGACTGTTAACACCTCCGTTTTGTATGGATTCAGTCTCAATCTGTTTTTCCTCATCCAGTCGATTACCGCCTTAAGACAATCATTGAGAGGAGAGACACCATCTAAAGTCTGAGCTGACGAGCAGGTCATGGAGAGATATATCTGAGTGTCATCAGCATACTGAAGACACCGTGCTCCATGCCTCCAAATTATCTCTCCCAGCGGCTTCATATAAATGTTAAGTAGCATTGGGGACAGGATGGCGCACTGAGGAATGCCACAATTAAGCTCTATTTTGGAAGAGCAACTGTCCCTGAGCCTCACCCTCTGGGATTTGCCCAAGAGGAGGGAAAGGAACCACTGCAAAGCAGTGCCTCCAATTCCTAACTCTCTCAGGCGATCCAAGAGGATGAAGTGGTCTATTGTGTCAAATGCCACTGAGAGGTCCAAGAGCACCAGCAGGGTCGCACTACCCCTGTCGATACTCAAGCGGAGGTCATCAGCCAGCACAACCATGGCAGTTTCAATTCCATATCCTGTCCTAAAGCCGGTTTGAAATGGATCCAGATAATCGCTTTCATCCAAGATAACTTGGAGTTTGGAGGCAACCGCTCTCTCGATGACCTTGTTTAAAAAAGGGCAGTAAGGAGACCGGTCTATAGTTATTCTGGTCCAGGGGATCCAAGGAAGGCTTTTTCAGGAGTGGCTTAACCACCGCCTCCTTTAAACAGGATGGAACTATGCCTTCCCTGAAAGATGCATTGATAGTATCCCGAAGGAATACCTTCAACGCGTCACCCACCTAGACGACAGGCCAAGATTGACATGGATCGAGAGAGCAGGTCGTCTTCCTCACACTAGCAAGAAGCTTGTCCATGTCATCGGTACTCACAGATTGAAGCTGATCCAGTAAAATGCCATCAACGGAGTTGCTGGACACCTCATCTATGGATTCTGTCAAAGTGCTGGCATTCAGGTCAGCTCTTATCTGAGAGATTTTATCTCCAAAGTGAATGTTAAACATGTCACAGAAGGCTGTTGTTGGGTTAAGCAGAGGGTTCTGCATGGGAGGTACCCACGTCAGTTCCCCCACCACCCTAAACAGCTCTGCAGGATGGGATTCTGCAGACGCAATATGTGCAGAGGAGAAGGATCTCTGCGCTACACGTATTGCCTCCTGATAGGAATCAAGATGTTTCCTATATTGAGTTCTGTCAGATAAGAGTCGAGTCTTCCACCATTCGCACTCTAGTTGTTGTCCAGCCCGTTTCATCCTCCTAAGCTCCTCTGAGTGCCAGGGCTTATGATTAGAAGCGGGCTGGAAAGGACGCTTGGGAGTGATTGTGTTGATAGCCTTGGTAAGATTGATGTTCCAACTATTGACCAAAGCTTCAACAGAATCATCGGCGTTTCCAACCATTAAACCCTCTAAGGGTTTCTGGAATCCAAATGGTTCCATCAGCCTTTCAGGGCGGACCATTTTAATGGGTCCACCCCCCCCCCCGGGGGGGGGGGAGAAGACAGTGACTCTGAGTCCCACCTTGACCAGGAAATGATCTGTCCATGACAATGCGGAGGTACTAATAACCTCCATCCATGGATATTCCTGCATCAAGAGTATGACCTGCACAATGAGTAGGCCCAACAACCTATTAGGATAGGCCCATGTTTGTCATGGTTTCCATGAACTCCTGAGCCACACCAGTTAGATTTGGCAAACTGGTCTCGAGTGGGATGTTGAAGTCACCCAAGACCAATAGCAACTCTGAGACCAGTTGAGTCAGCTCAGTTATGGAGTCTGTTAGGTAATGGGGTGGCCAGTATACAAACAGAATCCCTAAACCCGGGGTAGGCAACCTTTCTCCTTTAAGGGCCAAGGGACTTCAGCTCCCAGAATCCCAGGAGCTATTGGCCAACATGAGACTATTGGCCAACATGGCTGAGGCTTCTGGGAGCTGAAGTCTCTCGGCCCTTAAAGGGGAAAGGTTGCCTACCCCTGCCCTTAACTATCCCTGGTTTTCAGGCTAATACACTCAATATGAACTGTGTTCCAGATAGGCTTCCTGGTCAAGGTTAGGTTGTTTTTATGGACCAGCACCACTCCGCCCACTCTCCCTTACCTGCTCACTTACTGAGTACAAGGCTGGGAGTGCCTGCGCCAAAGTTACAGTGCTGGCCTCTCCCAGCCAGGTCTCAGTAAAGCAAACCAAGTCATCCACTTCATCCAACAAAAGGTCATGGATGATATGGGTTTGTTTTTGATCGACCTGGCATTGCAAAGGAGCAGAGTAAGGGACTGTGGAATGGTTGGTGCGCTCTCCAAGTCATTTTGGGAAACAGAGTGAACTGAAGGCAGGATAGATATTAAACATCAATCCCGTCTTCTTAAATGTTTCTATGTATAAGTTAAAAATAAATGTTTATAAAAATAAATCTTAAATGTTTCTTTGTATAAGTTAAAAATAAATGGTAGCCAAACCAATGGCCAGGTAAGGAGGAGGTGAGGGAATCATACTTCGTGCTATCAAGTAGCAGGGTCAAATGTTTTGAGCAGCACCAATGGTTGGTTCCTTTGGGGTGGGCATTTTTATTATTGTTTGTTCATCCAGAAGATTTTTTTTTAAAAAAATGGGTAAACTGAGGTGAACTGGGGATTTTGAGGACTCTAGAAGGGATTGGGAACACATGGATCATTTCCCCCACCCCTACTTTAAAGTTTGGAGTGCTGTTAAAATGATTTCCTCAGTAGCTATGGGGAGAGATAAATGAGGTTATTGTCACCTCAAATATAAATTCTGGCCCCCATGAGGTTTTCCTTCAGTCCTGAATTCCCAGCATTGCTAAGAGTGAGACACTTAAAATTCTTCACATCTAGAACTCTTATATTTGCAGTGTTCATATTGCTGGTCACTTCACTTGTTAGAAGCTCAAGTCTGCCCAATTCAGCCTGTTGTTCATCTGATTTGGTTGCACCCCTGCCACACACTAGGA
Source organism: Phrynosoma blainvillii (assembly GCA_026167975.1). Classification (NCBI taxonomy): domain Eukaryota; kingdom Metazoa; phylum Chordata; class Lepidosauria; order Squamata; family Phrynosomatidae; genus Phrynosoma; species Phrynosoma blainvillii. The sequence continues at coordinate 246,566,221 of JANUYF010000003.1, read as the reverse complement.
AGCAAAATCAAGGCATTGCTGCTAATAAAATTTGTGTTCAGTACCCAGAACTCTAGCACTGGAATAGATTTACATTTCAGGTGAGTGTGTATGAGGATATGCAGTTTAGGCATAAAAAAAAGAAAGAAGAAGAAGCAGCAGCAGCAAGGAAATTTACCAAGGAAATGTGAACACAGCAAATATAAGAATTCTAGGCGGGAATGAATGTCACAATCTTTGGAATACTAGAAATTTAGGGAGTGCAGGAAAATTTCATGGGGGGGGGGTTATGCCCTCATTTTGCCCCACCCCTGTAGAAGCAGTACTCCTGCTTCTTCTTTTCAAAGGTCTATGCAACATTGATGCAAAAACTGCATGTACACTTTTCAAAGTCACATGTGAAAAGGTGCAAAAGCTTTTGTTGTCACTTGGCAAGGAGATTTTTATTCATTCTCCCTTGCATACATGAGATAAACAGCAAAATACATCCCTTCCCATTGGCTAGAGCCTGCTGATTTGAGTGTCTGCTCATGTACATTTGTATATCTTGGATATTCTGAACCTCTATCAAGTTTCTGGATACATGAGACTTCACCACATTCCAGACACTTATGCAAGACATTCATTCACTATAATGTCCAAAGTAACAGACAGAGTGAGAGAGACAAAGCTGCTGCTCACCATCAGGAGACAGCTCACTTACACAAATATCTGCTGCTGAGTGAGACAATGCAAGATCTCTGTTTCCTTTTTGTTACTTAGCATAGCTAATGTTACATGGCTGACATATATCAATCATTTCTTTATGCAAATTGGAACTAATGGATACAGCATGACAAAGCAAAGATGTGCCCTAGTCACAGCAGAGATGTGGCAAAGCAGAGATGTACCCCCACTTACAAGGTGCAGGTGAGAAACAGCATGAACCATCTCTGGCCTGAGCTGTCCATTCTAGTAGTAGACCAGAGAGGCTTTCCAGGCCAGTTCCTGCCAAGAAGGAGAAGGAAAGCAGTTTCTATGCAGCCATTTTGAGTGGGACTTTGAGGGTTTTTTGTTTGTTTGTTTGTTTGTTTGTTTTTGTTTTTTGTTTTTTGTTTTTTGCTCAGAAGAAGAGAGTCAGATACCTGCTGCCAGAATAAGGTAGCATTCAGCAGCCCTCTGTAGAGTTAGAAACCCAGTTGATTGAGCTCGCTGACAGAGCCTGGTGAAAAGGCCAAGAGAACAGGGCTCTTTACGTGGGTCTTTACCAGGGGACTTTTTGAGGGAGAAGCGCACAGTCCTGTTTCAGTGCTTACTTAAGATTTCTCAATATGGACACTGAGGGAGTTGCTGCAGTCACCTGAAAGACTTGTGGAATGTTTGTCTTCTTGCCAAAAAATGTGGGAACTTCACCTGCACAAAGTGCAAGTTGGTAGCCCTCCTGGAAGAAAAAGTACAGCAGCTGGAGGCCTGGGTAGATACACTTCAACATATTAGGGAGCAAGAGGTTTTCCTGGACAGAGCAGAATGAATGGTCTTAGATGGGGACACACAAAGGACGTTGTTGAGGAGGAGGTCACTTCATGCACACAGAGGTAGACACCTGGAGGAATGTCACACACAGAAGTAAGGAAACCAGAGATCGTTCTGGGAGCTTGCAGCTACAAGATCAATTTGAAGCTCTCTCTCTTATCAAGGATGAAGAGGAAGAGGAGCAGGGACAGTCCTCAGGGACAGTGCAGGGGACCCTAAGAGTACCACTGCAGGGAACAGCCACTATTAAGCCTCAGAGGAGGCATGTGGTCATGGTGGGGGACTCCTTGTTGAGGGGTACAGAAGCAGTGGTTTGTGGGACTGACAAGATGTCCCAGGAGGTATGTTGTCTCCCTGGGGAAAAAATCCATGATGTGACAGTGAGGCTGACAAGACTTGTCAAGCCTACTGACCATTACCCCTTCCTCTTGGTCCATGTGGGAACCAATGATACTGCAAGGCATAGCCTTCAAAATATCAGAAGAGATTATGAGGCTTTGGGTGGGAAGTTGAAAGAGCTAATAATAGATTTATTTATTTTTATTTGCAACCCGCCCCTCTGCCAAGTCAACCGAGGCAGCTGGATGCACAAGTTGTTATCTCATCTCTTCTCCCAGTTGAAGGACATAGTCCAGGAAGGGAGAGGAAAATAGCAGATGTGAATAACTGGCTCCATAGATGGTGCCGCCAAGAACCATTTAGATTCTTGGATCATGGGTTGTGGTTTCATGAGGGTGGACTTCTAGCAAGAGATGGGCTGCATCTCACACCAGTTGGCAGAAACATTTTTGCCAATAGTCTCAAACATTTGATCAGGAGGGCTTTAAACTGAGTCATGTTGGGGAGGGAGACAGTATCTTGGAAGGTATCTTGGAAGACAGGAGTACATCATGGGATGGAGATAATAGTTAATATTAGTTGGACAACCACTAGAGCGCATCTGGCGGAAAACTCAACTCTTATCTGACAAGACTCGTCATAGGAACTTTCTTTGTTCCTATCAAGAGGCAATACATGCAGCGCAGAGATCTTTCTGTTCTGCATGTATTGCATCTGCAGTCTCGTCCGACAGAGCTGTTTAGGATGGTAGGGGAACTGACGCGGGTTCCTCCTGCACAGAGCCCCTTGTTTCACCTGACAATGGCCTGTTGTGATGCATTTAACAACTTCTTTGCAAATAAAATCTCTCAGATAAGAGCTGACTTAGATGCTAGCATTGTTAGAGAATCTGAAGAAGAGGTGTCCAGCAACTCCATTATTGAGATTTCATTGGATCAATTTCAATCTGTGAGTACCGATGACGTGGACAAGCTCCTTGGAAAAGTGAGGAAGACTGCTTACCCTCTCGATCCTTGCCCTTCATGGTTGGCCGCCCAGGGTGGGGATGCGCTGAAAGTGTTCCTTAAAGACATAATCAACGTATCCGTCAGGGAGGGCTTTGTTCCATCTTGTTTAAAGGAAGCGGCGGTTAAGCTGCTTCAGAGAAAGCCCTCCCTAGATCCCTTGGATATGAATAATTATAGGCCTGTTTTGCTTCTACCATTTCTGAACAAAGTGATCGAGAGGGCAGTGGCACTTCAACTCCAAGCTGTCTTGGATGAAACCAATTATCTAGATCCATTTCAAACTGGTTTTAGGATGGGGTTTGGAGTTGAGACTGCCATGGTTGTCTTGACTGACGACATGCGATTGAACATTGACAGGGGTAGTGTGACCCTGCTGGTACTCTTAGACCTCTCAGCGGCTTTTGATACTATTGATCACAGCATCCTCTTGGATCGCCTGAGGGGGATAGGAATTGGTGGTACTGCTTTGCAGTGGTTCCGTTCCTTCCTCTCGGGTTGATCCCAGAGGGTGCTTCTCGGGGACAGTAGCTCCTCTAGAAAGGAGCTTAAATGTGGCGTTCCACAAGGCGCCATACTGTCCCCAATGTTATTTAACATCTATTTGAAGCTGCTGGGAGAGATTATTCGGAGACATGGGTCTGGGTGTTATCAGTACGCTGATGACACCCAGATATATTTCTTCATGTCCCGGTCATCAGCCTCAGCTTCCAATGGCGTCTCTCCTCTTAACTACTGGCTTAGGGTGGTAATGGACTGGATGAGGAAAAACAGATTGAAACTGAATCCAGACAAAATGGAGGTACTCACAGTAGCGGCCCTGAAACCAGGTATTGGTTTCCCTGGAGGGATCACACTTACTGTGAAGGACTATGTTCGCAGTCTGGGGGTGCTCCTAGACTCATCGCTCCAAATGATTAATCAGGTGAATGCGACAGTTAGGAGTGCCTGTTATCAGCTTTGGCTGATACGCCAGCTGCATCCTTTCCTGGAAGTAAGGGATCTTGAAACTGTGGTACATGCTCTGGTAACCTCCCGTCTAGACTTCTGTAATGCGCTCTACATGGGGCTACCCATGTGCTTGATCCAGAAACTTTGATTAGTACACAATATGGCAGCCAGGTTGGACTCCAGTACATCTAGGAGAGACCATATTACACTGGTCTTGTAAACACTTCACTAGCTGTCAACCAGTTTCCAGGCCCAGTACAAGGTGTTGGTTATTACCTTTAAAGCCCTACATGGCTTGGGTCCATCCTGTCTTTGGAACCGTCTCCTTCCGTATAATCCCACCCGCACACTTCGGTCCTCTGGGAGGAATTTGCTTCAACCGGCTAGGTCTAGATTGTCAACAACCTCCCTGAGGACTTTTTCAGAAACCGCTCCCAGACTATGGAATGGCCTGCCAGATGAGATCCGTCAAATTACCAACCTAGACAGCTTTAAAAAGGCTGTCAAGATGGATCTATTCCGGCAGGCCTTTCATGATTAAATTCCCTGCCAAGGACTAAGTAAATTCTCTCCCTCCTGCCACCTTATCTTGCCATGCCATGCTGTGCTAAGTGGACTGCCTATTAGATCATTCTTAATTGCTAACGCTGCAAATCAGTATAATTATTTTATTACTGTTAACTATTTTAAATTTATGATATTTAACACTGTTCTAATGGGAGGGTGGTTTTGGGCTTGGGAGGATTATTGTGTGATTTTATTGTTGTAAGCCACCCCAATTGCTTCAGCAGAGGAGCGGGATAGAAATAATAATAATAATAATAATAATAATAATAATAATAATAAGTCAAAGTGTTATAGAGGGAACAAAGCAAATGATGCAAGGGCTCAACAGAGGGAGGCAAAAAACCTCACACAAACAGCAAGTAGGGAAGACACATGTTCTTAGATGTCTCTACACCAGGGGTAGGCAACCTTTCCCCTTTAAGGGCCGAGGGACTTCAGCTCCCAGAAGCCTCAGCCATGTTGGCCAATAGTCCCATGTTGCCCAATAGCTCCTGGGATTGTGGGAGTTGAAGTCCCTCGGCCCTTAAAGGGGAAAGGTTGCCTACCCCTCCTCTACACTAATGCACAGAGTATGAGAAGTAAACAAGATGAACTTGAACTTCTAGCACAACAAAGCAAATACGATATAATAGGCATCACTGAAACCTGGTGGGATGAGTCTCATGATTGGAATGTAGGAATAGAGGGGCATAACCTTTTAAAGAGAAATAGGCTAAACAGGAAAGGAGGAGGAATAGCATTATATGTCAGGGATGTTTACACCTGTGAAGAGATCCAGGACATCAGTCCTGGAAATCAGGTGGAAAGCATCCGGATAAAAATTAAAGGGGAAAGGGAAAAAACAGGGATGTTATTATGGGGGTCTACTACAGACCCCCAAGTCAGACTGAGGAATTGGATGATGCCTTTCTAGAACAAGTGACCACACACTCAGAAAGGAGAGATGTAGTAGTAATGGGTGACTTCAGCTATCCTGATATATGCTGGAAGTCAAACTCAGTCAATACTTCAAGGTCTAGCAAATTCCTCACTTGCCTCAAAGACAATTTCTTTGTCCAAAAGGTGGAAGAGGCTACAAGGAAATCAGCTATTTTAGATCTGATTCTAACCAACAGGGATGACCTGCTAAATGGGGTGCAAGTGGTGGGATCCTTAGGTGGGAGTGATCATGTTCTCCTGGAGTTTCTTATACAGTGGAAAGGAGAAGCTAGGCATAGTCAGACACTCATTCTAGAATATGGGAGAGCTGATTTCAACAAACTTAGGGAAACATTTGGAGTGATCCCGTGGTCAGGAATATTAAAGGAGAAGGGAGTTCAAGATGTATGGGAGTTTCTCAAAAGGGAGATACTGAAGGCACAATCTCAAACTGTTCCAATGAGAAGGAAAAATGGGAAGTATCTCAAGAAACTAGGTTGAATGATAAAATAACTTTCTACTGAACTAAGTTTTAAACGGGGAGATGTATAAGAAATAGAAAAGAGGTGAAATTGCTAAAGAGGAATTCAAACAAATAGCACATATAGGGGTAAAGTCAGGAAAGCCAAAGCACAGAATGAGCTCAGGTGTGCTAGAGGGGTTAAGGACAATAAAAAGGGCTTTGGGGGGGGGGTATGTCCGTAGCAAAAGAAAGAAGAAGGAAATGGTAGAGCCACTGTGCAGAGAAGATGGAGAAATTCTAACAATGGGCAGAGAAAAGGCAGAAATACTCAACACCTTCTTTGCCTCAGTCTTCTCACAAAAGGAAAAGGATGTTCAACCTGAGGAAAATGGAGCAGAGGGCACAATAGGGGAAATGCAGCACAGAATTAATAAAGAGGAGGTACAGGTTAACCTAAATGAATTTAAGTCTGCAGGAACAGATGAACTACATCCAAGGATAGATATTAAAAGTACTGGCAAATGTAATCTCAGAGCCACTGGCAATAATCTTGAGAACTCGTGGAGAACAGGAGAAGTCCCAGCAGACTGGAGGAGGGCAATCATTGTCCCCATCTTCAAAAAGAGGGGGGAAAAGAGGATCCCAACAACTATCGTCCAGTTAGTTTGACATCAATACTGGGAAAGATTCTAGAACAGTTCATTAATCAGAGAGCCTGTGAAGATTTAGAAGGGAATGCCATAATCACTAAAAGTCAACATGGGTTTCTCAAAAACAAGTCATGCCAGACTAATCAGATCTCTTTTTTTGATGAAATTACCAGCTTGCTAGATGGAGGGAATGCGGCAGACATATCATATCTTGATTTCAGTAAGGATTTTGACAAGGTCCACCATGATATTCTTGCAAACAAGATAGTAAAATGTGGGCTAGACAATACAACTGTTAGGTAGATTAGTAACTGGTTGACTGACCAAACTCAAAGGGTGCTCAGCAATGGCTCCTCTTCATCCTGGAGAAAAGTGACCAGTGGGGTGCCACAGGGTTCTGTCCTGGGGTCAGTGCTATTCAACATCTTTATCAGTGACTTGGATGAATAGGGGGCATGCTTCTCAAATTTGCAGATGACACCAAATTAGGAGGAACAGCTAATACCGCAGAGGACAGGATGAAAATTCAAAATGACCTTAATAGATTATAATGCTGGGCCAAATCTACCAAAATGAATTTCAACACAGAGAAATGTAAGGTACTGCACTTAGGACAAAAAATTGAAATGCATAGATATAAGATGGGGGACACCTGGATTAATGAGACTACATGTGAAAGGGATCTAGGAGTCCTAGTAGACCACAAGTTGAACATGAGTCAACAGTGTGATGCCGCAGCTAAAAAGGCAAATGCGATTTTAGGCTGCATTAATAGAAGTATAGTATCTAGATCAAGGGAATTAATAGTGCCATTGTATTCTGTGTTGGTCAGGCCTCACTTGGAATACTGTTTCCAGTTCTGAGCACCACAATTCAAAAAGGATGTTGAAAAACTGGAGCATGTCCAGAGGAGGGTGACTAAAATGGTGAAGGGTCTGGAAACCATGCCCTATGAGGAATGACTTAGGGAACTGGGTATGTTTAGCCTGGAGAAGAGATGGTTAAGAAGGGATATGATATCCCTCTTTAAATATTTGAAGGGATGTCATATTGAGGAGGGCGCTAGCTTGCTTTCTGCTGCTCCAGAGAATAGGAGTTGGAACAATGGATGCAAGCTACAGGAAAAGAGATTCCACATGAACATTAGGAGGCCTTCCTATCAGTGAGAGCTGTTGGACAATGGAACACACTGCCTCGGAGTGTGGTGGTCTCTCCTTCTTTGGAGGTCTTGAAACAGAGGCTGGATGGTCATCTGTAGGGGATGCTTTGATTTTGAGTTCCTGCATGGCAGGGGGTTGGACTGGATGGCCCTTGTGGTCTCTTCTAACTCTGTGATTCTATGATTCTATGACCAGGCAAGATCCCATCCATCTCTTATCATATCAGTCACATTTTATGTTCTGTCTAAAGAGTGTGAGTCATTTTGTAAATCATACAGTCCCTGTTGCCATGGCAAAATATGACAGAATAGATATGGGGAAATAACTGCATAGTTGTTTTTCTTTGCCCGTTAATATATTGTGAACCCAGTTCATATTGCTCAATCCTGGAAGCTCATGCTAACTTTAGAATGAAAAGCAGAAAAATGAATACTATATAATCAAAGTACACCAAGATAAAAAATGTCACTAGATCCCAACTAACAGCTCACATGAAGTTTGACCAATAAAAAAGTGTTGTCAAATGCAAACACAACTGTTGTTTTTCTAATGTTAAATTGATGCTGTAGGAGGATAGGTGCTTGTCTTGTTGGTGGGAATAGGAATAAAAATACATAATAGCTTTGGATACTGCAGAGCAACTCTATGAGTGACTCACTGTGCATCTGCTTTAATGCCTCAAGTGTAAGAAAGACAGAGAAATCAGATATGTTTACTGATGTGCAATGCCTAAAATTGCTATAAATCATACTGCAGTGAAGAATGCATACATCCTCTTTTGGAAAAGAGGCAATTACAATGTGTGTGTTTTTTCCTGTTTCTGCATTTTTTCCATAGATGTGTGTTGAGAAATGTGATGATACTGGATCTCTCAAGCCAAATAATCAATTGGCAAAACAGAAACTGAACAATAACCAGTCCCATGCCCCCATTCTATGCACACTATATCTAGCAGAGAAAGAAAAAGCATAATCTTCTAAACATTTAAAAATAGCTTTATTTACAATATTTGATCATAATGAAATACATGATGTAATGGAGAAAAGAGAGGGAGAGAAATGACTACAGATAGCAATAGCAATAGCAAGTACATTTCTATACCACTTATCAGTGCACTTAAGCACTCCCTAAGCAATTAGCTACAATGTGTAAGCTAATTACCTCCAACAAGCTGGGTACCAGCAGTACTGGATACTGGACAGAGTGATGCTGCAATAAAGTGGGTGTGGTAAAATAGTCAAACAAAAAGTTACTATAAACTTTTCCTTTCCTAAACTCTTTGAATAGGTTTCAAACTAGTAGATAGAGTAAGGTAAAGGTAAATGTTTCCCCTTGACATGAATGTCTAGTCTTAACCAGCTATAGGGGGTGATGCTCATCTCTGTTGCTAACCCAAAGAGCCAGTGTTGTCAAAGACAACTCTGTGATCATGTGGCCAGCATGATCTGCTTGACTGCACAGAACACTATTACCTTCCCAGCAAAATGGTACCTATTTAGTCCATTTTTGGGCACAATTCAAAGTGCTGGTTTTGACTTATAAAACCCTATATGGCTTGGGTCCAGGTTATTTGAAGGACCGTATCTCCCTTCATGAGCCCACTAGGGTGTTGAGAACTGGAGAGGCCCTTCTCTCTGTCCCACCACCTTCTCAGGCTTGTTTGGTGGGAACAATGAAGAGGGCCTTCTCAGTGGCTTTTCCCAGGCTCTGGAACGCCCTCCCTAGAGAGGCCAGGAAAACTTCATCCCTGCAATCCTTTCAGCAGCAGATAAAGACACTCTTATGCTGACAGACCTTTTCAAGATGATAAGGTCTGGGATTAAAATGCTCTGCATTTTAAATTTTAAGGTTTGTATCTTTGAATTTGTTACATGTTAACTCACAACCATTTTAACTTTTAAAATTACTTAATTGTGTTTTTTTTAATTTTATATTTATACATTTTAATTCTGTTGTACTGTTTTTATATTTTATTGTTTTTTAATTTGCTGTTAGCCTCTTTGAATCCCTATGTTGGGAGAAAGGTGGGATATCAAAAAATCTTCACCATCTACTCGCACTTTTATGTGCTTTCAAACTGCTAGGATGGCAAAAGCTGGGACTAGTGATGGGAGTTCACCCATCATACAGCACTTAGAGTACTGGCATGCCAAAACTGATAACTCTAATGAAGTGTTCATGTGAACATCCTACTTCAAATGATTGAAAGTGCTCTCTGAAGGTGCTTTGATTCTTTCTTTTTATTGTGCATAAGACAGGTTATGATCTGAATCATGCACATTAAAGTGTTTAATTTGTGAGCCACCTTGGATTCCTTTCTGGGAGAAAGGTGGCATAAAAATTTGTTGTTAACTGCCTTTATGTTGCTCTTGACCCATAGTGACCATGATGATGAGACATCTCCAGGCCCCTATGTCCTCTACTGCTATGCCCAGCTCCTGCAAAATCATATTCATGGTCTCTTTAATAAAGTCCATCCATCTAGCATGTGGCCTTCCTCTCTTTCTACTTCCCTCCAGATTTCCCAATATTATTGTCTTTTCTAATTATTCATGCCTTCTCATGATGTGTCCAAACTATGACAGTCTAAGTCTTGTCATCTTGGCTTCTAGGGATATTTCTGTCTTGATCTGTTTTATGACCCATTTGTTTGTCCTATTGGCTGTCCATGGAATCCTCAGCACTCTTCTCCAGCACCAAATCTCAAATGCATTGATTTTCCTCCTATCTTCTTTCTTGACTGTCCAGCTCTCACATCCCTACATGGTAATAAGGAATACGATGGCTTGTATGATTCTGACTTTTGTACTGAGTTGTATGTCTTTGCATTTTAGAATCTTTTCTAGTTCTTTCATAGCCCCCCTCCTCATTCTTAATCTTCTCCTGATTTCCTGGCTGCAGTCCCCATTCTGATCAATGTTTGATCCCAGATATGATAATTTTTTTTACTATTTCTATTTCCTCATTGCCTAATTTGAATAAAATAGTTTGCATAAAAATGAAATAACTAACTAAATAATAAGGATATCTTCCACAATAGGTAATTCTGATTAGAATCTTGAAAGCAATGAGACTGTTTAAAACCTCAGCTCCTCTTTGAAACAAAACCAAAGCTGAGACCTTATAGGCCTTTGCTTTCTGTACCTTAGCAGCAGCACAAATAGCACATATAACATGCAACTATTTTTCTTGTCCCATCCTTGCATTCCTCTCTCTTTATTTGCACCTCTTGACAGTACCATGAAAAGCAAAGCAGATGGGCCTCTAGCCACTCTGCCAGCAATTGGCCTGTGATTGGCCAGGTACTGTAGTGACCAGATGGCTCACAATCAAAGCAGGCCACTGCCATAGTCCCAAATGGGCCACCAGTAAGGAGTGTATTTTCACTGGTCATTTTGCTGGCAGCTTTGGGCTGTCTCAGGAGTGTGCATCATCTGCACACCATGCTCCCTGTCCTTTTGTCCCATCTGTTTTGGGCCTTCATCACCAATAAACCTGCCCTCCTTCCTCTATAAGAGCTATGTGCTGCATGTTGTAAACCATATTTTGCTTTATTTTCATTTTACCATTTTATTCCTTTTATAATTCCAATGGTGATTGAATCTCCCTCTCTTGTATTATAGCAAATATCTATGTAGACTAGATATTAAGACATTATCTTTGAATTGGAACCTGTGGGACTTTGTGTCTGAAAATTAAAATGCAACTTGGAAATGCATTTACTGATAATCAGGATTAAGTTCAAGCTCAAAAAGGGATTCCTCTGTTTGTGACATGGCAATTTAGGTGATTGTGTCTTCCTTCCTCACAGTACAAAACTCAAAGCACAAGCAAGGACAATGTACTTTGGAAGGCTACATATTAACAATCCTAAGAATAAATTCACATAACAATACTGGCAGATTTCATACAGAAGATTAGTATTTCTTTTCTCAATGGTCACAGCAGAAAATATACTTTAAGGTCCAAAAGTCTCAACATTAGTGTTACTTTTTCCAAGAGCAATGTATGATGCTTGGTAAATTCAAGAATTTGGGGATTAGGGTAGCATAAGACATCCCACCTGTTGATGTGGGAGGACAAGTGCTGTCCCTGCTGTTTCTTCCCCCTCCTTTTGCTGCCCCTCCTTTTTTCTTTTTTTCATTCTAACACCACCCTCCTCCCATCACCATTTATTTCATCCTAAATACCACATTCTGAGGGTGCCTCTACAGAACAGGTCACTGTGGGTGGCCAACCCACCAATGTCTTTCTCTGATGTCCCATCAGAGCAAGGCATTCAGAGAACAGAAAGGCCATTCTGCCATAGCAGGAAGTTGTTGGCATGGCTCTCCATAGCTAACTAATGTCCCACTTTGGACAGCCTACCCAGCTGTTTCTTGAATTGAGTGTTTGTCACTGCCAGACAGCAGCCCTTGATGTTTTTCCAGCATAGGTAGGAGATGAAATTTGCTACCTGAGTGAAGTGTCTCACTTTATCTAATGGGATGAATGACTTCCTACTCATCTTCTCCCCACCTGAAAACCTCCACTTTCACAGAAGAAGAATGAGCTGGTGATCTTAGTTTCAGTCCTGATCCTCTAATTCCTCATCCCCATTTATAATCTAACCTGTTGCCACTCAAAACCATAATCCATGTACTGTTGCCAGTATATGATCCATCAGTTGCCAGTCCATGGAGAGTTTCCAGGACAAAAAAAACAAAAACAAAAACAAAAAACCCCAATATAATAAATGGTTACAAATATGGTGCTGATCCTTGAAATGCTGGGGAAATATTCTGCTTGTTCCCCATATCCAATAGTTTAAGAAGTGCTTGTCAAAATGAAAGATGAAGGTTTCCATCATTGACTACCTGCTGTGTTTCAGAAAATTTTAAATTCAGAAGCTGATATTGTGTGTTTTTTTCCTGTTGCTGTCTAAAATGTAATAGACATCAACAATGAAATGTGAAAGAAATCCTGCTGTGGTACAATACAGCAGACCAACATTATAGGCCTTATCACATGGGGTCTGAAGCAGAGCTAATCCAAAGGGCATCCACAGCTAATACATATTATTCCCCCGTGTTTACACACGACGCTGCCCCAGAACACGGAGCTAATCCGTATTGTTCCCCCGTGTTTACACACGACGCTGCCCCAGAACACAGAGCTAATCCGTATTGTTCCCCTGTGTTTACACATGACGCTGCCCCAGAACTCGGCAGAATACGGAGCTAATCCGTAAGGAGTAGGGAGATTTTGACATTCGGTTTGTAGAGGAAGTACCTAGGGAGCCTTCGCATTCATTGCGAATTGGTGGGCAGGGCGAAAATCCCAGCGAGGGGAAGGGATTGCCTTGGCAAAAGGCAAACCGGATTGGAAAGAAGAGGAGGAGAGGAAGAGGGAAGAGGGAAGAGGGAGGCGATCTCTCTCTCTCCATGGGCTGCCTTCCCTTCTCCAGTCCTCCAGCCCTCCTCCTCCTCCCCGGTTCCCATGGCTGCCTTTCCTCCCGGCTTTTTGTGACGGGAGAGAAGGGAGCCTTGGTATTAATTGCGAAATGGCCAAAAGGGCGATATTCCCTTTGTTTCGCTATGGAACCGAATTTATTCCTACTTCGGTTAGTCTTCACTTTTTCTTTGCTTCGTGGCCAGCGTTTGATAAGGCCCTATGAGATGATTTTGTTTACAAGCTAGAATCTAGATCAGAAATGTTTTTGATAGTTTGGTCTAAACAAATTGCCAGATGTGTAGGAGGGTTCCTCCATCTACTTAGAAACAGAATTTGAAGTGATGGGCTAAACAGTACAATTTATAGACAATACTATAAGTGTCTATCAATAGGATTCTCTGGTTGAATCTTACTGGCTGGCAGTACTAAAAACTGGTAATATTTTCCTCTGAACAGTAATACTGCTTTGAATATCTATTATCTCAATTCAAGAGAGAAAGTGATTTATATAGATTAAGAAACACATAACTCTTAAGGTTGTGTTGGCAGATGTCCTGTGTTTTCCTTAGCCATTTAAAGGCAGACAATCCGATCTTCAAAGTGTTCTGCTGGCAGAAATCCGAGAGGACTAGAGCCTTCATTTGCACCACTCCTACTCATTTTTTATTCACTCATAACCCCATTTAGTAGACGAAAGTGGATGGCATTCTAAAACTGTGCCTCTAATTTAAGGTTGTCAAGTTAACATTAAAAAAAAAAAAGATTTCCACAAGGCTTATCTGATAAAATAAAAAGAAAAATATAATAACAAAAATAAATAAATCTAGGTGTGACTACTGAGCATTAAGAAGAGAAGAAAAATGCAAGGGAGCTTGGGAGTCTTCAGAGACACAGGGGAAAAAAGCTGGAAGAGATGCTGCAAAAATCTGAAGCAAACAAATTGCAAGTAAATACAGGCTATAATACTGAGTTCACTTTTCCAACCAGTTGAAATCTGTTAAAATGGTTCAATCTGAACTGCTTCAGCCCCAAAGTCATGAAGTCACACCACTTCTGTTTCTGAAAGGATCAGATCACACTCTAAGATCACAGAAGTGCAGAGAATAGATCAAATAAAATATTCAAATATAAGGCAATAAGTTAGAAAAGGTAAACTTTATAGAGTATGAAAATGTATAATTCTCTAATATTGTGGTAATAGTGCCACAATCATGAATACTTTAGCCTAGCTGAATACAAAGCAGTTATAGCTCCGCAATTCTAGATTATGAATCTGTAATTGCAATGTATGTCAACCATCATTTTCTGTGCAGAAAATGTGTGTTCTTTATGGGAAGCACATTTCTGCATGGAAAACAATATTTCTGTGCAGGACATATTGTTTTCTTTGTAAAAAAAAAAAAAGAAGAAGAAGAAGAAGAAGAAGAAGAAGAAGAAGAAGAAGAAGAAGAAGAAGCTTATGAGAATTTTGTACTGACCAAATTCCAAAGGTGGGAAGATTTTTGACAGGGCAGAATTCTTCTCAAAGTTTCCTGTTAAGTATGTTTTTTTCTGAACATATTTCAAACTGTTGAATATTCTTTCCATTCCTAGACCAGAACACTGTCCAATCAGGATTCCCATGCCCATGAATAATACTGTACACAAATTTGAAGTCAAACAAACTATTCATACCTTAGATTGGAATCAGATTCCAATCCTCTATCAATATCATGGATTGACTTCCATAAGGCAAACATTGATTTCAGTGAAACAATGGTATGGTGTTTCATATCACTTTAAAAAATGCTTGTAAAACACTTTAGCACTGTGTAAAACCTTTCTGCTTTTAAAGCCATATGAATAAATATTTGCTTATTGATAAATATTTTTGTTTAAGAATGGCAATATAAGACATTGAAAGATGAGAATTTCCTGTTCACCCCATTTTCATTTCTACATTGACAAGATGTACTCAGAGGGTTTTTTTTTATATATTTATCGATGTTCTCTTCTTTAATTCCTTTTTCACTAGCTAAGTCTGAAAAAAAAGAAGAAAATTTTCTTTTATTTTCTTTGGATCTGTAACCAGTTCTCCCTTATTTTCCAATTTTAATATAGTTTTTTTTCTCCTTTTCTTTTTTTAATTTATATGCAAGTAATTCCTGGGTTTATTTGCCTGTTGGAAGTTCTTTTGTCTGATATATTTTAATTTTTTGTCCAGTTCTTCTTTTGTAATTATTGAACTTTGTTTCTGTAAACCCTTTATTTCAGGGGTAGGCAACCTAAGGCCCGGGGGCAGGATGTGCCCCCTGAGGCCTTTGGATCGGCCCCGGGCTGGTCCTGCCACTGCCACCGCTGTCGCCGCCCCCCGTCGCTGCTGCCGCCCGCCATGATGATATTGATTATTGTTGTCATTACTTGTTCTTGGGGTTTTCTTGGCAAAATCTCCACAGGGGTTTTGCCATGGCTTTTCTGGGGCTGAGAGAGTGTGCATGCATATTTTTTATTTTTAAAATATTTTTATATATTCATTCATTCATTTATTTATTTTTGGTGCTTTGGCCCTCCAATTGTCTGAGGGACAGCAACCTGGCCCCTGGCTCAAAAAGGTTGCCTACCCCTTTCTTACTTTCTTTAAGTAATCTTCTCTTATAATTATTTCTTCTTCCAGCTTTTTTATTTTCTCCTGTTTTTTTCCCTTCATTTCAATATTTTATTGAATAAAAAAAAATCCTCCTATAAAAGCTTTAGCAGCACCCCAAACTATATTTATAGGGACCTCTTTATCTGCATTTTCTTTAAAAAAAAAATTTTTTTTTATTCGGTTTCTAGCTTCCTTCACAATGTTTTCGTTATCCAAAATATATTTATTCAGTTGCCACCTGTAGGATCTCACATACTTCCTAAATGTCATTAGTACTGGGTTATGATCAGACCATACTTGAGGAAGAATGTTTATTTTATCTACTTTATTAATCATATGTGCCGAAATCAAAAACATGTCCAATCTAGCCCAAGAATTATGGACATCTGAGAAAAAAGTAAAATCTTTTTTGTCATTGTATTTTGCTCTCCATACGTCTCTTATTTTCAGTCTAGCCATCATTTTGAAGAATTTCTCTGGTAATTTCTCTTGGTTGATCTTAATTTTTTTCTTTGAGCATCTATCTATTATTGGGTTTATAACCCCATTCCAACCCCCATAGTTATTATATTTTCATAATTTAGTGCCTCTAATTGTGACAAAAGTTTTTTTGTAGAATCTACTATTTTTAGCCGTAGGAGCATATATCCCCACCAATAACAGTTTTCTTATTTGATCCTTTACTTCAATTATCATGTATCTTCCATTAGAGTCACATAGTATTTATTTTGCTTCCAATCTCTTATTTACATATAAGACTACCCCATTTTTTTCTTATCTTTAACTGAAGGGATAAATTATCTTCCTAATTTATGATTTTTTATTTTTTATTTTTTTGTCTTTTTCTTTTATGTGAGTTTCTTGGAGGCATACGATGTCCAATTTCCCCCCCCCCCTAAATAATGAAACATTTTCTTTCTCTTTTGAGGTGAGTTTAAGCCTTTTATGTTCCACGTTAATTATTTAAGTAGACTCGACATATTTTTCTCCCTTCTCTTCCTTTCTAGTCTTCTGTTGTTTCAGTTACTGTCCTTTTTCAGTTACTGTCCTGGAGGATTGCTTCTGAATAGAATTTTTCTCTCTTCAATTTACAACTGTCTTTAATGGAATTTATTCATCAATATCCCCACAAAGCCAGATCTGTATATGGGGAAATGCACACACACACACACACACTGCATAAATGTGAGGAATTACATGAAAATGTGATCTTCCATTCTTCGCAATATTTTGAATTTAAGAACTGAGTTTGGGTGTGTTTTTTGTTTGTTTTTAATCCAATATTTTCTTATGAAGTAGGATCTCATTTGAATATTTTCATTTTACAGTTGTAAGTAAGTTTGGATGTAGTTATCAAAGTTGTTCATTGTGTGTGTGCACATGCGCACATGTGCATAACTCAAAACTAATTCTAAATTGTTAAAGGAATAACATGGTGCTCTTGAGCAAGCTTCATTGCATGGGAAGGGGAAGCCAACACAGAATGAATGACATGACACCTAACTGACAGAAAAAGGCCACAACTTTATTGAATACAGCTAACAGATAGGGGGTGGCCTGAATGCATGGGCCTGGACTTGTCATCACCCAACCCATCTGTTGTTCAATAAACCCAAAAGACTCAGTCACAGCTGGGCTTCGGGATGACAGAAGGGGTGACCAACTAGTCTCAAATCCTCCTCTCAGCCCTTTTGTCACCAGAGGATGCTGTTCAAGAGTTGTCCCTGAACTGGCAACACCTCTCCACTCCCAGCACTCCTGGGTCCCTTAGGAACTCCCAGTCCTGTGCTCCATAGCCCAGGAAACCATGTTCACCAGATCCCCAGCCCATGCTACTGCCCCCAAAAGTTGTGACAACACCCCATGACAAACTTAAACCCAACAAAGGTGGGATGGAGGGGAGAGTTCTCAGCCAGAGCTCCTACCTCATTGAGCTCTGTCTAGCAATGGCACCAGCCACCTTGGCCACATATAGGCCCACTGGCCAATGGGGGCTGGTGCCAGGCAGAAGTCTGGCCCCTCCTTGGCCTGCCCACCAATCATTTGCTGGAAGGGGTGGGACTTCCAGCTGCACACACTTCTGGGACTTGTGGTCCTTGTTCTAATACCAGAAGTCTCTCAGCTGTCTGACCCACTCAACCAATCCAGGGCCACTGAGCCACCACAATCACTGCAGCACTGCTGGCTCCCTCCCCTGCAACTCAGACAACCCGGTTGTATTTTGCATTGTAATTTTTCTTCTGTGTAAGAGCATCTCTTCTTGTTTTGCAATTCCAGTACCAACCTATTCTACCACTGTTTCCTCAATTTGCCTGTTTTCTACATCCAGTATAGGACTACAGGCAGCTCATGATATAAATTAAAACAGAATACAGTTAAAACAGAATACAGGCATGATGCAAAGGAATACTGGTAAATAAATAAATAAATAAATAAATACTATAGTAAAACATTAATTTACAACAATTTAAAAAGCAGTTAAAGCATAATAGTGATGATAAAAATATAGTACACCTCAGTAACTCATGGTATCACTCCCATGGACCTTTGCCCATTTAAGAATACACAGAATCCTTCATATAAAAAATTGTGCTAATTTTACTAATAAATCATAATTCCCACATATCACTAAATGAAATGGCAATAGTAGTGACATAAACAACTAGCAAAGTTAAAATTGCACCTTAAAATTATATTATCATGCGTCTAAATGTATTTACATTTGCATAGTTTTGTGTGGCTAAAGTGAAATGTTGGTAAGAAAACAATAGAATTCAAAGCAAAAACATTTGAAAAACTTGATCTACAAGTTGCCATTCCTGCTGCTATGGTAGTAAACACTGACATTTTTATGGGGAAAGGGAGGCTTTCATGGTTTTATGGCTAGAAAGGGAGGCAGGAGGGTGGAATGGATGGCCCTTGTGGTCCCTTTCAACTCTATAATTCTATTTATTCCTGCATGGTAAGGGATTGGACAAGATGGCCTCTCTGATCCCTTCCATCTCTAAGGACATTATCACACGTGGGCCAGTTTCATTGTTAAAGAGAAAATAAAGTGGAAATAAACCATCCTGAAATTAAAATGAAAATAGAGGTTAATTGCGCAAAAGCTTTTCACACGTAATTATAGTAAAAGCGTAATTACAGTAAAAGCGGAAAAAAGGTGTTTTTAACTTTCATACACAAGTGAGAAAAACCCGTAAATATACTAGAAATGGTTTCCTTGCACATGCGCAGGTAGAGGAATGCTTGCCATGTTTGAGGGATCTTGCTTGCATCACTTCCTTTGAGACTCTGGAGTTTATCGCACTAGTCCCTAGAAGGTTCCCATCGAGTCCCTGGAACAAACGATATGGGAAAGGGTCTTACGTTCTGAGTTCTAAGCAGTTCCTTAGCCCCTCTGTTCCCAAACCAGGGCTGGGGTTTGAGTTCAAGAGATCCTAAAAGAAGACTCTGGAGACCAGGGCCATGAAACCCACTGGGTGGCCTTGGGCAAGTCACACTCTCTCAGCCTCAGAGGAAGGCAAGGACAAACCCCCTCTGAGTACATCTTGTCAAGAAAACCCCATGATAGGGTTGCCTTTGGGTCTGCAGAAATCAGAAACGACTTGAAAGCACACAACAACAACCACAATCCCAGGATCAGGGTGGCCAGATGTCCTCACCGCCAAGGAGAACAAGCCACCACAAAATGGAGGACCTTCTAGAAAAATGGAGGACATTAATAATAACAATATATTACTGATAATTGTTAGCGTGGTGATGCAGCACATGGGAACCACGTAACATGAAGCACCAAGATCCAGACTGTCTTCAATGAAGCAAGCAACGTTGTCAGTTACAGGAAAACTCCTTTCCCCTCCAGACAGAGCAGAGAGAGACTCAGCTGATGTCTCACTAAGGGCCTTTGCAGACTGC
The DNA here is from genome assembly GCA_026167975.1 of Phrynosoma blainvillii. Classification (NCBI taxonomy): domain Eukaryota; kingdom Metazoa; phylum Chordata; class Lepidosauria; order Squamata; family Phrynosomatidae; genus Phrynosoma; species Phrynosoma blainvillii. The sequence continues at coordinate 246,546,701 of JANUYF010000003.1, read as the reverse complement.
CAGAAATAGTGCACATTAAATTGAGGCACTGCCCTGGCTCAGTGCTAGGGAATCATGGGAACTGTAATTTATTGTGGCACCAGAGCTCTCTGACAGAGAAGGCTCAATGTCCCAGGAAAAAATACAATTCCCATGACTCCCTAGCACTGAGCCAGGGCAGTGCCTCAATTTAATGTGCACTATTTCTGGCAGTCTGCAAAGGCCCTAAGAGGCTTTTAATCTTCAGAAGTTCTATGTACAAAGACTAGGTACAATAATACACCAATGCACTCTCCAACAATCTCCACCTTCCACTATCAACCCACATCAACCCACATGTGTGTCCAGAGGCTTGTCCCTTATATAGCCAGTGCTCCACATGGCTTTCTAGCCCTGCCTCTTCCTTTTGGACACCTGTCAATCATAAGTATGACACAGCATGTTTGCAGCCCTTTTGCAGCACTTACTGTGCTTTACAGCACCAGGTGACTCACTGTCATTATGTCACCTCCTGTTTCATCAGCCTTGATGCTGCATGACTCAGCAGTGGCCAAATGCTTAGTCATCATGGCTGCTGCCATTCACCACATTGTGCATTTTCCCTGAAACATTATTCCAACAATAATATCCTGGGAAAGAAAGGGAGGAGGAGATGGTCTCCTCCCGGTCTAGGGATGATGGTGGAAGGAGCTCAGGGTTGCCTCCTTCCGTGCCTCTCACCTACTCCGGAGTGGCTCTGCTGTGCCAACTCCGCTTTGAATGGAGGAAGAGGTGCTTCCCACTGGCAGACGGAGGGGAAGCCCAGCCAGAGGGAGGGAGGGAAGGAGGGGGAGGGGGGGCTGGAAAGAAAAGTAAAAACCGCCTAGGTTTTCCTTAGGACTCTTCTTCCTCTTCCTCTTCCTCTTCCTCCTCCTCCTCCTCCTCCTCCTCCTCCTCCTCCTCCTTCTCTTCTTCCTCTTCCTCCTCCTCCTCCTCCTCCTCCTCCTTTTGATCTCATCCTCCTCTGCCTCCTTCACTTATTTTTCTTCTTCCTCCTCTACTTCTTCCTCCTTTTTCTCCTCCTCCTCTTCCTCCTCTTTTTCTACCTCTTCCTCTCCTCTTCCTCCTCCTAATCTTCTTCATCTTCTTCTTCTGGCGTTGCAAAAGACTAGAGGACACGGCCGGGTAAAACCTGTTCCCACCCAAGGCTGCATCCACACTCCAGATATACCCCATTTGGCAGTGCTTAACTGCCATGCAATTTGGGTGGGGCAAGTCACACTCTCTCAGCCTCAGAGGACAGCAAGGGCAACCCCCTTCTGAAGAAACTTGCCAAGAAAACCAGGGGATAGCTACGTTTTAGGGTCGCCAGAAGTCCGAAACAACTTGAAGTCCACCCAACAACAACAACCACAACAATTTGAAGCAATCAAATTTTTGTAATTTTTCTCTACCCCTCCTTTCCCTCCAATCCTTTTTTTATGCAAGGTCTTCTCACAGCCAGTTCATCTTTTGTTCTTTGTTAACTCTCGGTTGTGGTTTCCAACCCTTACAAGACCAAGCCCATTGTTTTTATAGGGAAACCAGTCCCATTGACTTCAATGGAGATTCCTCCGTTCTCTAGCCAAGCATTTAGGATGGGATGCAATGGGAGAAGGAGGGATTTTTAATAGGATTGGTTGCTAATGTTAGTTAAAACCAGTGTGTGTGTGAAGATTTTTTTTTTGAAAGTATGTTCAATAAATGTAGCCATACATTACAGCACTGAAAATAAATGAACATAAGAAAGAGAGAAATAAAGTTTTTCTGTCCTTAAAAGAAGTTTTACTGTTTCTTCAGTCCATTGCCACTGTGTTATCATCATTACAGTAATCATGTTATTACTGTGCTCGAGTGTTATTGCCATTACAGTAATCCCGTTCTTGCTGTGCTCTTTCTAGTTGTGTTGTCTATGATGCATATGTATATTTATATATATTTTTATGTGTATGTATGTATGTGTATATATATATATATATATATGTGTGTGTGTGTGTGTGTATGTATGTGTATATATATATATATATATATATATATATATATAATGTGCATATATATGTATCTATATATATACACGCTATAAGTAAATACCTATACACACACACGACATATGCTGTCGTATGGCGCACATGTATGTCTTCATACATACACACACACACACACACACACTTGCTTATATGATGGCATATATATATATATATATATATATATATACACATATATATATATACACATGAACGAGCTCACAATTACATGCAATATATGCACACTATATATATGCGCACTCACATGTCCTGTATGATGGCATATATGTATGTCTACTTATACATACATACACACAAACACACATGTATTATATGATGGCATGCATGGGTTCCTGCATGGCAGGGGGTTGGACTGGATGGCCCTTGTGGTCTCTTCCAACTCTATGATTCTATTCTATGGTATATATATTCTATTGTATGGTAATATATACATATACACACATACACAGCCGTATGCACTATATGATGGCATGTATGTACCCACGCATGCACACATCTATTATGTGATGGCATATATATATATATATATAGAGAGAGAGAGAGAGAGAGAGTCCCACTTCCAAAGATGTCAAAAAATGAAAGGTAAATCCCAGAACGCCTTGGCTAGGAAGCGACTTTTGCAATAATAAAAAAGAGAGGGAGAAAAGGGGGAGAAAAAGTGGAAGAAATAAAATTCCAAATCTCTCCTCCTCCAGAGAGGAGATCAAGCCCTCCCCAGCCTTGCCAGGACTGCCTCTTTCCTTGCCAGATCCACGGGATTTACTTTTCTTTGTGTGGATTGACTTCAGTGGGGCTTCTTCTTTTCTCTAGACAAGCATTTAGGATGGGATGCAATGGGAGAACAGAGCGCACTCTTGCACGCGCGGGGCTGAGATGCCAAAGGGGCTGCCTGGCTGCCTTTCGATGGGAGGAAGGGAGAAAAAAAGGTTTTAATAAATCCAAAGAGGGGGATCGGAGGGGGGGAAGAGGCAAGGAGGGATCTCAACTCCCCAAGGAAATGAGAAGCAGATTGCCAGCCCTTTAATCCCACCCAGGGAGGGCTGCGCAAAAAAGGGAGCCCAAGCGTACCTGGGTCCTGCCTTGCCTTGCCTTGCCTTGCCTCACTTGGGCACACATTAAAAGGGGGACCACCCCCTTTTCTTTCTCTTTCTCTCCCCCCCCCCACCAAAACCATGAAAGGGAAAGGAGAAGAAGGAGGCAAGGGGGGGCAGGAAAGGAGGAGAGTAGAGGAGAAAGTAGAAAGCTCATGTCTGGCCGGCATGCTTGCACCGGAGTGAGTGACAATGAGTTTGGTTGTTAAAGATACCTGAGTCAAAGGTGTAGTTCTTCCCCTACTGCAAAGGAACAATAAAAATAAAAATAATTAAACAGGAAGTGAAGCAACTCCACAGACCCATGGGAAACCCCATAGACCCATGGGAAAACTGGGAAAACACTACAAAGGAGATTTGCTTTTGCGAATTTGATTTTCACATTACAGTAAATGTGAAATTACTGTAATTTCGCAAATGCATTTCCTCTAAACTGCCGAAATTAAAAAGATCTCGAATAATACCAATTTCTGTCCACTTTCTGACCAGTTTCTTTGTGACGTTGTGTGAAATCATGAGGCTCAAATTCGCTTTTTGTTTGGGATTTGTGTGGATTAACCAACAGATTTCCCCCGTGTGATAACATCCTAAAATTCTATAATCCTGTGATTCTATATGCCGTGCCCTTCATTTCCAATGAAATTATTATTTGGAGGAAGCTTCTGGAATAAGACAAGGCATTTGCAACCTATACATCTTGTTTTTAATAAAAAGGGAGTCAGTGTTCCAATCACAGCAAAACCAGTGATTTCTGAAATGAAAGATGGGAAGGGAAAATGATAATTACATTCATAAAGTAATTCCTTTCTGTGCTTCTCCAAAGAAACCTCAACTGGAATGTTTAATTTTTTCTCCTCTCATAAATAGCAAGGCAGCTATTGAGTATGACATCTGTCAATCTCATAGTTGGAGGCCTTGGATTGGCATGAGCAATTTATGTCCCAGAAGACCCGATATCCAATTGGCCAAGACAACAGGCAATTCATGCAAGGGGGTTGCATCAATGAGGTAGCTGGATTCCTGATTGTCTCCCTCCAGTTTTTCAATTGAAAGGGCTTGTTCATGCCTGGAGAAAGAACTGAGAGGAGGAGGAAGAAAGGGAAGAAAAGAGTGACCCCCATCAAGCTTCTCCCTTCACCCACCAGTGGGTCAGAAGTAGCAGAGTGGGAGAGGAGGAGGCTGGTGCCAGCTTGGAGGCTCCATTCACACTATGAAAACCAGGTTATTTTCATGGCATTCACATTTGCTCCAACTGTACTAAGTGAAGTTTCCAGGGTGGCTACCAAAAAACCCACTTAACCCAGTATATTTGATGCCATGTTTCCCCTCCCCCCATGTCTTTTTTTAAGAGACAAAATGATCTGCATTTTTGGGTAGTGTAAGCTACTGAATCGATTCAGATCACACTGCATCATTCCCGGAAATGGAGGTGGCTCCATTTTAAACTGAAACAGTGGCAAGTGTGAATGGCAACAGGGGTAAAATGCCACAGAGAGATTCAGAAATAGAAAACGTAGTGGGAAACCAACCTGGTATTGCGTCATCACAGAGATCTGCATCTCCCCTGGACAAAAAAGTAAGTGTGAATGTCCCCAAAGCAGTTTGACACTACTTAAACTGCCATGACTCTATCCTAGAGAATCCTGAGACTTGTAGTTTAGTGAGATACTCAGCCTGGTCTGTTGGAGAGCTCTGGTATCTCACCAAAGTACAAATGCCAGGATAGTCATGGCAATTAATGTGGAGTCAAACTTTAATTCTGAAGGCCTTTTGTCCTCAGCCACCTCTGTCTGCAATGCATCAGCAACTTTCAAAAGGGGAAAAACTGAACACTGTCCCATTAGGCTCGCATGTTATTAAAACCAAGACCAAACATCTGCCATTCCAAGCAACTCAGAAAATGAAAGTGAGTAATTTGTCTATATAATTATGACTGATATGCATTTTGACTTTTGCAATCTATTTTTCCCTTTTTAACTTTATCACCTGTTCTCTTGAAGCTTCCAAAAAAAAAAAAAAGTGAAACCACTTTCTGTTCCTTGAGTGAACTACACATTGCTATTTAAAGTGAGATTGGATTGACTTCATCCCTTATCCTGGGGGAGAAGGATTTTGTATTTTTTTAAACCATAGTAAAAACAGATTATGTAGCTAGTTCACAAATTTCAGTTCACATTAGTTAATTCTTTAGGCATATGCCAAATGAGGTCTCTGATTAGCATGCCTTAGAATTCTCCAGAGTAGGATTGGATTGTGGGACTGATTGCTGAGGTTAGTGACCACTAATTCAATGCAATACACTATTGTTGCCTTTAGTTAATCTCCTTAAATGTAAAGCAGCCATTCCATCCACTGTATTCATATTATTGGATTATGTGGAAATAGAGTGGATCCTCATCTTGATGAACATTTAAATGAAGAGCTTTTTTAATAATTAGAGTCCTCATGCATTGGGAGCAATAAAAAAAGAAGAAGGGGGTGAGCTATATCCAGTGGTAACTGCTTCTACTCCATTAGGAAAGAAGGCATATCAGTCCTTTATAGTGCTTAATCTTGTTAAACTGAAGTAAGAAGACTTCTGATTAAAAGCCATATGTATGTGAAATCTTAAGTGTAAAAAAAGATATGATAATACACTCATACTCTGACATTTCCCTTAATGTTTTCTTTGATGATGAACATCAGAGTACTCATATTCTTAACATGGATGAAAACATTATAGCTAGATCTGCACATGTTTATTTGGAATTTGGCCTTGCCATTTACTTCCTTTCAAAGTAAATTTGAACAGAATACAACCCACATTTTTCCTCCCTCCCTCTCAATAGGAATTTCTTGAAATCACTTGAATTATTGCTACTATAACAGTTAGCCTAATATCAAAAGGAATAGAAACAATGTTGGTACATTGTGAAGGAAGCAAGCAATTGAATATGAACCATGTGCTACATTTTGGAAATACAGTTGGCCCTTCACATTTGTGGCTTCGACTTTTGCTGCTTTGGTTATTCATAGATTTAATATGTTCTTTCAATGAATTTATGGTCAGCATCTGCCATATGTCACACTGGAGAACATAGCGATTCCTAGAGAAAACAATTCTCTAACCATCTGTATGTCCAGTCAATTGTATGGTCAACTTCTGCTTGATGTTGATCACAGATTTTTGTAGTTTTTTGGGCTGTGAGGCCATGTTCTAGAAGAATCTATTCCTGATGTTTCACCTGCATCTTCAGCTAGCATCTTCAGAGAATGGTGGCATGGAGGTGTGTGGAGTATATATGCTGTGTAACCCTTAGTTGAGAGGATTAGCATGCAAATCTGTGTATTGTTCTGTTGAGGCAAGGCCTCTGGGTGGAAGGCTATGTGAGGAGGATTAGTGTCTATTTCAGGGGTAGGCAACCTTTCCCCTTTAAGGGCTGAGGGACTTCAGCTCTCAGAAGCCTCAGCCATGTTGGCCAATAGTCCCATGTTGGCCAATAGCTCCTGGGATTCTGGGAGCTGAAGTCCCTCGGCCCTTAAAGGGGAAAGGTTGCCTACCCCTGGTCTATTTAATAATGGTCCAATTTCTGCTGGGAACCTCCTGACCCTGGGTGAAATTCATTTGCATTTGCTGAGTCCTGATTTTGGTGTTTTTGAAGACTGGTAGCCAAACTTTCAGGGTTTCTTCTTTTGTGTTGAAATTGTCCAAGTGTTTGTGGATTTCAGTGGCTTCCCTGTGCATTCTGACCTGATAGTTGTTGGCATGGTCCATAATTTCAGTGTTTTCAAGTAGCATTTTATGCCCAGGATGGTTTATAATGTGTTCTGCTACTGCTGATTTTTCAGGCTGGCCCAGTCTGCAGTGTCTCTCGTGTTCCTTGATTCGCATTTGAACACTGTGTTTTGTGATCCTTATATAGACTTGTCCACAGCTGCACTGTATGCAGTAAATTCCAACAGCCATGTGAGGGTCTCTCCTATCCTTTGCTGAGTGCAGCATTTCCTGGATTTTCTTGGTTGGTCTGTAGATCATTTGAAAGTTGTGTCTATTCTCTGAAGATGCCAGCCACAGATGCAGGCGAAACATCAGGAATACATTCTTCTAGAACACGGCCTCACAACCCGAAAAACCCACAAAAACCTATGGATGCTGGCCATGAAAGCCTTTGATCACAGACTTGTGATCAAGTCTGTGATCAAAGCCTTTGATCACAGACTTGTGCTAGAAGCCCTAGAGATTTCTAGAGAGGTAATCAGGTTAAAAAATAGTATTTTATTAGTTGCATGATATCATGGAGCTATTTATACTGGGTGGTTGAAAAAGATGTAGCCTTTGTCTCCAGCATAACTAGTAATACATATGCTATTTATTGCAGAAATGTACAATTAAGTAAGTTAGAACTCATTATATCTTCAGTAGTATTCAGACTGAATGTGGCCATTGCAAATTGTGCAGTTTTTAAAATTATATTCCAGTTTATGTGATGGTATTATATTGTTAACAGCAGTATACAGTACTTCCAAAATATAACACATGATCTGATTTGTCCTTTGGATATTTGAAGACTAATATCATATATCTCCTTAATCATCACACTTCTGGCTTAACATATCCATCCCCTTTCCAACATTTCTCATAGGTCATACCATCTCAATCACCTACTATTCTTTACTGTTAGTTTTCAATTGTGGTGTACATATGTAGGCAATTAGACACAATAGTTCAAGTGTATCCTGACCAATGCTAAGAGAGATACTAAAATACTTGACATAGCCTCTGCAAAATCCAAAACTCTGTCTTTTATTTGTTATAGAGTAATATTGGAAAATAGAAGTAATATATCTTATCAGATGGAGATGATATTTATAATATATTATGGTTAAATATATAAAGCTGATATCTGATGTATTATCAGTAGGCTTCATTTCAAAATTAATGATTATGTAATGTCCTATCTCTGCTGACTCAAGAACCAGACTTCATGGATGAACCAGAAGGAGATGAACCAGAAGGGGTTGCAGCACAGAAATATATATTTTGCCAGAACTGGCTTTCAAGCATCAATTTCACTATTAAAACCCCTCAGAAGCACTGCCTCTCCCAACTGTCCAGATTCCATTCCTAGTCCAAATAACCTTGGCTCTCACAGTACCTTATTGGCTTCCTCACCCTTCACACCCCACCCCACCCCACCCCACCCACACACACACCAGGTCTCTTCTAGCATGGCTAAAATACATCAAAAGCAAAGCTAATTTTAATATGGCAGAGAGAACCAATGGCCCTAAGCAGACAAGCCAGGGTAGCATGGGTCTGTCCTGTTTTGCCTTTGCTAGCCCAAAGGGGGGGGGGACGCATTGAGAGTGTTCCTTCGGGACACGATCAATGCGTCCTTCAGGGAAGGCACTATGCCATCATGCTTGAAGGAGGCGGCCATTAGGCCACTCCTGGGAAAACCCTCTCTGGACCCCCTGGATAGAAATAATTACAGACCAGTCTCCTTGCTTCCTTTTTTAAGCAAGGTGATTGAGAGGGCAGTTGCTTCCCAACTCCAGGCAGTTTTGGATGAAACAGATTATCTTGATCCATTTCAAACCAGATTCAGGACCGGATTTGGGGTTGAGACTGCCATGGTCGCGCTGACCGATGACCTCCATTTGGACATTGTCAGGGGTAGTGTGACCCTGCTGGTGCTCTTGGATCTCTCAGTGGCCTTTGATACTATTGATCATTCCATCCTCTTGGACCGCCTGAGAGAGTTAGGAGTTGGAGGCACTGCTTTGCAGTGGTTCCGCTCCTTCCTCAAGGGCAGATCCCAGAGGGTGAGGCTCGGGGACAGTTGCTCATCTAAAATTGAGCTTAATTGTGGCATCCCTCAGGGCGCCATCCTGTCTCCGATGCTATTCAATATTTATATGAAGCCACTGGGTGAGATCATTTGGAGGCATGGAGCACGGTGTCTTCAGTATGCTGATGACACCCAAATATATTTCTCCATGACCAAATCTTCGGCTCAGACTTCAGATGGCGTCTCTCCTCTTAATGACTGTCTCAGATCGGTAATGGATTGGATGAAGAAAAACAGATTGAAGCTGAATCCAGACAAAACGGAGGTACTGACAGTCACTGGCCCGAAACCAGATCTGGGAATACAGTCTCCAGTCCTGGATGGAGTAACACTCTCCTCTAAGGACTGTGTTCACAGTTTGGCGGTACTTCTAGACTCGTCTCTTCACATGACTAGTCAGGTGAATGCAGCGGTCAGGAGTGCCTGTTATCAGCTTCGGCTGATACGCCAACTGCGCCCTTATCTGGACATGAGGGATCTAGAAACTGTGGTGCATGCGCTGATAACCTCTCGCTTGGATCCACCAGATCTGCACTCTATATGGGGCTACCCTTGTGCTTAACTCAGAAACTTCAACTGGTTCAAAATATGGCAGCCAGGTTAATTACTGGAACATCGAGGAGGGAGCACATAACACCTGTGCTTAAATCCCTCCACTGGCTGCCAATTAGTTTCCAGGCGCAGTACAAGGTGTTTGTTTTAACCTTTAAAGCCCTACATGGCTTGGGTCCATGTTATCTTCGGGACCCCCTCTCCCAGTATGATCCCCCCGTGCGCTGCGGTCCTCTGGGAGGAACCTGCTGCAGCCTATAAAGACCAGGCTCTCGCAGACCTCCCAGAGGACCTTTTCCACAACTGCTCCCAGACTCTGGAATGGCCTGCCAGACGAGATCCGTCATATTGCTACCTTGGCTGCCTTTAAAAAGGCAGTAAATACGGATCTTTTCCGGCAGGCCTTCCCGGAACACCTCCCTGATTAATAAATGGTGACCCTTGGTTTTATCCTTGACCGCCATGACGTGTCCACCTGTTTAATTTGTTTTTAACCGTTATATTCATGTTTTAATTCAATTTAATTTAATTCTGTTTTAGGGGGGGGGGTTGGACCTGGGGTTGAGATTTTAACTTGTTCTTTCTAATTGATGTACGCCGCCTCGATTGCTGTGCAGAGAGGCAAGATATAAATAAAATTTATTATTATTAAAGCTTTAGCATCTTAAGCAGGAAGATGGCAAGGGAGTCCAAAATCACCAAGGCATCATAGAAAATCAATGGTTGTCTCATCCAGCCCATGTCCTTCATGAGTCAGTGCAGGAAAGCAGTCCAAAGGATAATCTGAAAGAATAGTCCTGGCAGAGTTTTAGGCAACAGGTAATCAATCAAGGAATGAGACCTCAATGTGGTTTCTCCCAGGAAAAATGGATAGTTGTCAGCCATATTGGACCAAGGGAGGTGCTGGGATATCTGTAGCTCATCTGGGACTTGCAGGTGCTCCCTATTAGTAGTGTGCTTCTTACTCTAAGGCTGAAAGCACTGGCTACTTTCGCTTTCCTGGCCTTTCTCTCCAGGGTTAGGCACTAGTAAATTTGGCTCTTTATCTGGCTTAATAAATTTTGCTGTTAGGGCTGCAGTTCTAGTGCTGGCTTCAGGCTTTCTTCCTATGGCTGCTGGTGTTGCTGCAGTCCTGGCATGGCCTCTGGGTTCTCAGATTCTCCACAGAGCCTTCAGAGGACATGCCAGGATTCTGGAGGCAGGGCAGGGTAAGCCAAGCCCATGCTTTCCTGGCCCCAGGTCCCAACCTAGATCAGGCAGGTGTTTACATACCTACCCATCCCTGAGCCATGGATCCAGTACCAGGTACCCCATTTCTATGTCAGACATGGCAATGGGGGAGAGGGTCTTCTCACTAGTGGGAATGGCAGAGTAATAAATAAATAAATAAATAGATAATCCCCATGGATTGAGGCACAGTACAATGAGAATTAACAAACAAGCAACATTAGTTAAAACACATCAGTTAAAACAAACATCAGATTAAAAGAACAAATAAAATGTACACATATTAAAATAATCCACATCTAAAATTCATCATTTAAAATTCACAATTTAAAAATTATCTGGATAAATTTACTGGAAGAGGTGAGGCAGTAAAGGTATTGCCCATTGACAAGGTTGTCAAGTTGTGTCTGACTATAGGGGGCGGTGCTCATCTCCATTACTAAGATGAAGAGCTAGCGTTGTCAGAGACTACTCTGTGATCATGTGGCCAGCATGATTTCACAGAATGATATTTACCTTCCCACCAAAGTGGTACTTATTTACCTATTTGCATTTACATGCTTTCGAACTGCTAGGTTGGCAAAAGCTGGGACAAGCAATGGGAATCTTTAATGCTCTTTTAAATTTAGACAGCTGTCAAATCTCTTCAGGCAAGTCATTCCATAGTCTGGGGCAGCTAAAGAAAAAGTCCTCTGGCTGACAGTTGCTAACCTAGTCCTGGCTGATTGGAGTACATGTCCAACAGAAGACTCAAGTGTAAAATAAGGGGCATATGGGTCCATCTGATCTGCCAGAGTTTGACACAGTTTAAGGCCCCTTTGACCTGGGATTGGGCTGGATCCACCAGATCTGCATCCAGTCTGCTGGCTGGATCTAATCCCCTGCATCATCCAAACAGGAAGACAGAAGGCTGGGGGAACACAAGCCTTTTGATCCATGCAAACGGCCACCATATGGGAGACCCTTAATAATTGCCCTAAATACACTTTCTTGTCCATAACATTTCTGTTAGTGGTGGGAGGATTAGGAACTAGATGAACAAATTAATTCACAAGCTAATCAGGGATTTAAGCACATACCATCATAAGAAATAGAAACATCTGTATTTAGTTTTGCATCATATTAAGAGGAACAGCATTTTCATCTGAATCAACATTCAAATGTACAATCTCTTTTGGGGGGAAACAGTAGATAACATCTGCATTTAGTTTGGTGATTGTGAAGAGCTCTCAGTTTGATCAACCTTGTCAATATTTCCTTGACCTCTGAAGTTCATGAAGAACATCATGAGACAAAAAGAAAATGCTTCTTCCATATGTCTTAGATATTCAATGAAAATACTTTATGTGAGAAGCCCCATCATCCCAATAAGGAAAACATCCAAAATGCCATTTCCTCTAGAGAAAAGATCTGTTAGGAACTATATGGATTTGTAATTTGGTCTTAGCAGAAAGGCCATTTCATTCAACAGTTAAATGCACTTAGGATAAACTTCTTAAAAGAAGAGGATATTGAGTACATAGAATATCTATTCTACAATTATCAGACTGCTAGAGCCCTAGTAACCTTTAGAAATGATAATATAGCAGCAAGAATCTATAAATTGACACTTATTCTGTCATAGGCAGATGGAAGTCATGAGTCTTTGATCACTTGACACCTTACCCCCTATTTGATATCCAACTAAACCAAGCAAAAGGAAATCCTGTTAAGAAAGCAAGTAAAATACTACAAGTGGGTGTTGAGGACTTGATTTGTCTAGAAGACCCATGACTGTAATGACAATAACTCGCGGCTCGGGAGTTCATGGATACCATGACTAACATGGGCCTATCCCAGTTGGTCAACGGGCTCTAGCCCATTGCGGTCAATGGGCTCATACCCTCGATGCGGTCTTTAGTACGGAGCAGGAATATCCGTGGGCGGAGGTCAAAAACACCTCTGCACTGTCATGGATTGATCATTTTCTGATCAGGGCAGAACTAAAGGCTACTATCCACCCTCCCGGGGGTGGCGGACCTATTAGAACGGTTCGCCCTCGAAGGCTAATGGAGCCAATTGGTTTCCAGAAAGCCTTAGAGGGTTTAATGGTTGGTAACGCCGGTGATTCTGTCGAAGCCTTGGTGGACACTTGGAACACCGATCTCACCAAGGCTATTGACACAATCGCTCCCAAGCGTCCTTTCCAGCCCGCTTCGAATCGTAAGCCCTGGTATACCGAGGAGCTTAGGAGGATGAAGCGAGCTGGACAACGACTGGAATGCGAATGGCGAAAGACTCGTCTCTTATCCGACAGAACTTGCCTTAGGAAACATCTTGATTCCTATAGGGAGGCTTTGCGTGCAGCGCGGAAATCTTTCTGTTCTGCACGCATTGCGTCTGCAGAGTCCCGCCCGGCAGAGCTGTTTAGGGTGGTGGGGGAGTTGACAAAGGTTCCTCCTGCGCCAAACCCCCTACTTAACCCAACTACAGCCTGCTGTGAGGCTTTTAATATTCACTTTGCAGATAAAATCTCTCGGATAAGAGCCGACTTAGACGCCATTGTTTTAGCAGAATCTGTAGATGAGGCACCCAGGAACTCCGTTGATGGCAATTTACTGGATCAATTACAATCTGTGAGTACCGATGACGTGGACAAGCTGCTTGGAAGTGTGAGAAAGATGACTTGCCCCCTCGAACCTTGTCCATCCTGGCTGGTCGTCCGGGGGGGGACGCGTTGAAGGTGTTCCTTCGGGACACAATCAATGCATCATTCAGGGAAGGCAAGGTACCATCTTGTTTAAAGGAGGCGGCGGTTAGGCCACTCCTGAAAAAGCCTTCCCTGTATCCCCTGGATAGAAACAACTATAGACCAGTCTCCTTGCTCCCTTTTTTGAGCAAGGTGATCGAGAGGGCGGTTGCTTCCCAACTCCAAGCAGTCTTGGATGAAACCGATTATCTCGACCCATTTCAAACCGGCTTCAGGACAGGATATGGAGTGGAGACTGCCATGGTTGCTCTGACCGATGACCTCCGCCTGAGTATCGACAGGGGTAGTGTGACCCTGTTGGTGCTCTTGGATCTCTCAGCAGCCTTTGATACTATAGATCATGCCATCCTCTTAGATCGCCTGAGAGAGTTGGGAATCGGAGGCACTGCTCTGCAGTGGTTCCGCTCCTTCCTCTCGGGCAGATCCCAGAGGGTGAGGCTCGGGGATAGTCACTCATCCAAAATCGAGCTTAATTGTGGCTTCCCTCAGGGCACCATCCTGTCCCCGATGTTGTTTAATATTTATATGAAGCCGCTGGGGGAGATTATTCAGAGGCATGGAGCTCGGTGTCTTCAGTACGCTGATGACACCCAGATATATCTCTCCACGACCAGATCATCGTCTCAGACTTCAGATAGCGCCTCTCCTCTTAATGACTGTCTCAGAGCGGTAATGGGTTGGATGAGGAAAAACAGATTGAAGTTGAATCCAGACAAAACGGAGGTACTTGCAGTCACAGGCCCGAAACCAGATCTGGGAATACAGTCTCCAGTCCTGGATGGAGTCACACTCTCCTCTAAGGACTGTGTTCGCAGCTTGGGGGTGCTCCTTGACTCATCGCTTCACATGACCAGTCAGGTGAATGCGGTGGTCAGGAGTGCCTGTTATCAGCTTCGGCTGATACGCCAACTGCGCCCTTATCTGGACATGAGGGATCTGGAAACTGTGGTACATGCCCTGGTAACCTCGCGACTAGATTACTGCAATGCACTCTACATGGGGCTACCCTTGTGCCTAACCCGGAAACTTCAACTGGTACAGAATATGGCAGCCAGGTTAATTACAGGAACATCAAGGAGGGAACACATAACACCTGTGCTGAAATCCCTCCACTGGCTGCCGATTAGTTTCCGGGCGCAGTACAAGGTGTTGGTTTTAACCTTTAAAGCCCTACATGGCTTGGGTCCATCCTATCTTAGGGACCGCCTTTCCCCATATGAACCCCCCCGCGCCCTTCGGTCCTCTGGGAGGAATCTGCTACAGCCACTAAAAACTAGGCTGTCTCAGACCTCCCAGAGGGCCTTTTCTGCGACCGCTCCCAGATTATGGAATGGCCTGCAGGATGAGATCCATCTAATTACCACTCTTGCTGCTTTTAAGAAAGCAGTAAAGACAGATCTCTTCCGGCAGGCCTTCCCGGAATAACTCTCAGCCTAGGGATCGGTCCTTGACTTGTAAATCTGACTCCTTATATTATTGTCATTATGTTTTTAATATTGTATTTTAATTGGTCATTTGTTTAATTCTGTTTTAAGGGGATGGGAGGGTGGGACTATGGGATAATGGAATGTTTTTAACTTTGTTCTATTTTAATATTGTTGTACCCCGCCCCGATTGCTGCGCAGAGGGGCGGGTTATAAATAAAAAAATTATTATTATTATTATTATTATTATTATTATTATTATTATACTGAGGTCACCCCTGCCTCCTTGTTAACTGCCCTTGAGTTGATCTCAACCCATGGTGACCCTGTGGATGAGATATCTTCAAGACCCTCTGTCCTCCACTGCTCTGCTTACCCATACCCATGACCTCATTAATAGAGTCCATCCATCTGGCATGTGGTCTTCCTCTTTTCCTATCACCCTCTGCCTTCCCCAGCATTATTGCTTTTTCCAAAGAGTCCTCCCTTCTCATGATGTGTCCAAAGTACGACAGCCTCAGTTTGGTCATCTTGGCTTCCAGGGAGGTTTGCAGCTTGATCTGCTCTAGGACCCACTTGTTTGTCCTTTTGGCTGTCCATGAGATCCTCAGCACTCTTCTCCAGCACCACATCTCAAATGCATGTGGTGCTTGATTTTCTTCCTATCATCTTTCTTAACTGTCCAGCTCTCACATCCATACATAGCAATAGGGAATACAATGGTTTGTATGATTCTAACTTTTGTGTTGAATTGTATGTCTTTGCATTTTAGAATCTTTTCTTGTACTTTCATAGCCACCCTCCCCATTCTTAGTCTTCTTCTGATTTCCTGACTGCAGTCCCCATTTCTATCAATGTTTGATCCCAGGTATGGAAATTCTTTTACTATTTCTAATCCTTCATTGTTTAGGTTGAACTTCTGAAGGTCCTCGGTGGTCATTATTTTTGTTTTCTTTATGTTCAACATTAAGCCTGCCTTGGTACTTTCTTCTTTGATCTTCCTTAGTTGTGTTCCAGGTCTGTGAGGTTTTCTGCTAGTACTATGGTGTCAGCTGCATATCTTACATTGTTGATATTCCTTCCTCCTATTTTCACTCCTCCTTCTGTGTCCAAGCCTATTTTTCTTCTAATATATTCTGCATCCAAGTTAAACAGAAAGGATGAAAGGATGCAGCCGTGTCTGACCCTTTTGCCAATAGGGAACCATTCTGTTTCTCTTTGTTGTGTTCTGAGAGTAGCCTCTTTTCCAGAGTACATATTCCTCATCAGGATTATCAGATGTGTTGACATTCCCATGTTTTTAAGGGTCTTTTCATGGTCTATGCAGTCAAAGGCTTTGCAATAGTCTATAAAGCACATGAATATTTTCTTTTGGAATTCCCTGGTGCATTCCATTAGCCATTGTATGTTTGCAATGCAATCCCTAGTGCCTCTTCCTTTCCTGAACCTTGCTTGGACTTCTGGGATCTCTCTTTCCACATATGGTTGGAGTCTATGTTGCATGATTTTGAGCGTGATTTTGTTTGCGTGGGAGATCAATGCTATAGTCCCATAGTTGCTGTAGTCTCTTCTGTCTCCTTTTTTGTGGATGGGGATGTACATTGATCACTTCCAATATGTTGGCCATCGTTTTGTTTTCCATATCTATTGACATATGTTAGTTAGCACTAGAGTTGACTCTGTCAATGTAGATTGCAGCAGTTCAATTGGAATATAATTTGTTCCTGGTGATTTGTTTTTCACTATTTCTCTTATTGCAGTTTCCACTTCACTTTTTTAAAAATTTGGGGTTCACCTTGACAAGATGATAATCCGGTTAGACTAATTTCATGGAATGTCACCAGATGGCAAAATAAAGCTCAAAATAATAATTTTCTAACTTACTTGCAGACATATGAGATTATTTTTTTGGAAGGAAACATGGGTTCAAGATGGGAATGCAATTGAATTACAGGGATTCACTTCATATTCTGTACCAGCTCTAAAAACCACAAAGTTTGGGAGAGCAATTGGAGGTCTTGCAATATTAGTGTCAACATCAATTACTGCCATAATCCATCAACATTCATTATTAAGCTCTGCTAACTTTTTAGTACTATGTATCTCCAATATCTGTCCTGAAAGAATTTATCTCATTTGTACATGAGACAAACCATTAAAATCTGGTGCAGATGAGAGATCAAGAGAACACTTGACCAAATATTAGAAGAAATAGACAATTTATCCTCTAACCTTTGGGTGATTGTAGGAGGTGACTTTAATGCCCATGTTGGCACTGTCCCTCCAGGTAATACAGTGTTTGGGCTACGCCTGGAAGATGTACCTGAAATATACCAGAGAGCAGCATGCTGGAAAATACCTTTGTGAATTCATAATAAAACATAACCTACTGTTATATAAAGGGAACAGAGCTGGGAATCAAGAGGGATATTACACATATATCTCTTCCAGAGAATATTCTAACATCATTGATTATATATTGACTTCCAGTAACATCCCAATTTACAGGGGTACATTTAAAATAATTCCAAGAGCTGAGAGTGATCATTTCCCCTTGGAATTATCACTCCCACAAATGGTCACTAATGCTGCATTAAGGGTAATAGATCAGTCTCAATATTTGTTACTTGGTAGCGGGAGGTTAAAATAGAGTGGACAACTCCAAGAAATGATTAGTAAGATCTTGGACTCCCCCAATTTTGAAAGACTAAGGGAAAATATTCTCCAGGAAGCTAGCAATGTCATTGGTACATATGAGAGTTTAATAACATGAATAAAATCCTTAATGAGTACATCTAGTGTGTCCCAAAATCTCAGAACCAAGCCTCAGATTTGGTTTGATGAGGATTGTCAAAAGAGTAAAAAAGAATTAGCCAAGAAGCTTAGGAAGACAAGGAGGGACAAGGAAAATGTGATGCCTCAGACATATATAGCTCAATTATGTCATAACTACAAAATGTTACTCAAAGAAAAGAAACAAAGATATTATGAGTTACAATGGGAAGAATTAGGAAAGGTAGCAATCCAAAAGAACCCTCAGAAATTTTGGCACCTGATTGCTCAAGGTACTAGAACAGTAGGGTATGTACTAGAGGCAGCAGTACAAGGAAAAGAGTGGGAGAAATATTTCACCAATATATACAGGGCTCAAACAGGTCCGTCTCCACAAACTCATCATGCCCAATTGTTAGATCTTCCTGAATGGCCTGATGTCACCTTGAATCAGATTAGAGGGATCAATGCTAGACAATCAGCCAATAAAGCACCTCAAGAAGATATGATCCTGGTGGAATTATATAAGGTGAAATTAGAACATTGGGCTCCTATTCTTGCAAAATTGTTTACTCATATAAATCTTTCAGGATGTATACTAGAGGGATGGAAGTTGATTATTATTGCCCCTATATATATATATATATATATATAAGGTGACAAGAAGGATCCAGCTAACTCTTCTAAATTATATGCCAAGTTCCTTCTTGAAAAGTATGAAGACTGAGCAGATAGACAAAGGGCTCCTATCACAATTCTTGATTAAAAATGTTCATTGTTGTATGTAGATGATTTAGTATTAGTATGCAGAACTCAGGTGGGACTAAGGTGACTTCTTGCGAAGCACTCATCAAATTGTTAGAGAAAAGTGTTGACAATAAATTATAACAAGACTCAGGTTATAGTATTTGGGAAATGTCTCAAAAAGCACATCTGGCATTTGGTTGATCACATTATAAAACAAGGGAAAACATTTAAATATTTGGGATTGATTTACTCAGACACAACCTCTTCAAAAGAACAATTGCTAAACATTAAAATACAATCTTAGGACCAATGCAGAGGGCCCATAAGGGGTGGCTCTGTGCTGCCCCTTGGAGTGCTGGATCAGGGCTATGGCAACCACATACCATGGCCTCAATCTGGATTGTTGATGTTCAAAAATAAGCTGGCAAATGTCACTCCTTTTTGGGGCAGCAAAACACCACACTTAGAGCTGCTGCCATGGCTCTTTTGTGCTTGTTTGACACAGTGTGTGTTCAATGGGGTGACCTGACACCATGTGCTGTGTGGTCAGACATGTGTGCAAATTTCTCTCTTGTTCTTGTTTCTCTTTTTCTTTAGTTGTAGTGGACTGGGCTATTTCTTCTTCTGAATCATCCTTATTTTCATCTACATCTGAAGAATGTTGGGATAGATCATCAAGGCTTTCTCCTATATAATTTTCTCCACATTGTTTACTTTCTTGTGTTCTTGTTTTAGCTCTTGTACACATTCTTGATTTTACCTTAATTGATCCTGCTTTATCATTATCTTTCTCCCCTATAGGTGAATCTTCCCTTGCTGAACTTTCATCCTCCTGTTTATTCCTATCTAAAAATTCATTAGCTTTCTGTAATGAGTCAATATGATATCTTCTCCTTCCTATCGTAAATATAACTCCCTCAACTTTTGCCCACTTATAGCTAATATCGTTTTGCTTTAGATATTTCGTTAGTTCTTGATAATTCTTCCTTTTCTGTATAATTTGAGCAGGGATATCCCTAAAAATCTGAATTTCTTGTTCTTCAATGTAACATTTTTTGAGATAACTTGTCTCTATTATAGAGTCCTGTATTCTTTCCCGGACGAAATGAATTACTATGTCATGTGGGAGCTTTCTATTCACAGCAACCCAGGAATTAACCCTGTACAACTTATCCACTTCAATATCGAGCTGTTCCATTGGCCATCCTACAAACTCTGCCAGTGCTGGGATGATGCGAGAAGGTAAATCTTCCCTATATTTTTCTTGTAGTCCACGTAATCTAATTGCTTTGCTTTTTAATATAAGTTCTATCGTTGCCTTAGATATTTCCTCTTGTTCACGTGACTTCTCTAATAATGCAGTTTTCCCTTCTATTTCTTCTGTTCTTTGTTTTACAGCTTTAATCTCTGATTTCAATTCCTTTATTTCATTTTTTGTTTGTTGGAGGCAACATTTAAATTCCTGCATTTCTTTATTTATCTCAGCTCTTATCTCTTCTTTCCATTCCTTAATTTCCGTTCTTATCTCTGCTCTAATTTCAGCTCTTATATCAGCTCTTATATCAGTTCTCAAACGCCGGATTTCTTCCAGAAAAATTTGATTAATGCCAGTATTTTCCACTTTATTTATAGGAGGTTCTTTTGGTGTTTCTCTTGGTTCAGGAGTTATTTGATTTTCCAAATCCCATTCTGATATCATTCTTGCTTAGAGGTTGGGATCCTACAAAATATAAGATTACTTTACCTCTATATTAGCCACCCAGCTTTTAAAGTTTGATCCAAGACAATAATAAAATAGAGAGATATACAACTCTTGTTACTACACAAATACGATGACCAGACCCTTATTCACCCTTATACCAAGCCTTATTTTTCTATAAACTTTCAAGCTATCTCCTAATTTCCTATTTTTGATCTTAGCCAAGGTATCAAACCATAAAGATACTAATCTAGCATATGAAAATCTATCTATATTTTTATAATTTCTCTACCTCCAATTTTGGCTTTATAGGCAACGGATATATATCAAATACAAAGTTAAAGAAAGACAGAAGTGCTTTAAAATTTAAATTCTACATTTGCGTTTCCTTTCACTGTAGGCACTTGTATGCGCAGTTCAAAGTTAATGGTGTGCTGTGGTGTCCTCAATCAAACTGCTTCCAGAGCACACCCCAAATGCTCTCCACTCCCTTTAGAACACATCCATCTCTCCAAACCTCTTCTTCCTTCTCTCCATGGCTTCCCAGTCACGCCAGGTAAAAAGGTATCAATACGCTTTCAGGGACTACTGTCCTCTGTTTCCTTATTTATCCGCGCTCTGCTATTTCCTTAGTTATCCGTGTCCAAACTATATCTGAGGACCACACCCGTCCTTCCATCTGGTCCATCCACATCAGTCTTTTCATGGGTCACACCCTTTTGTCTAGTCCTTCCGCTCATTCTTTACAGGATCTCCCCCTCGGACTTCTCCAAGTTTCGGCCCCATTTGCATGGTCTCCTCCTGCAAGAGATCCACCTCCGCATCCAAGGGCATCCTCATCAGCTCACCCTCTGCGATCTCTGTCTTAGTGCGTAGGGGGTTTATTATTTTCTACTTTTCTGGATTTATCATCTGCGTCCTTTATATCAAAGATCATTAATCATTCCCTTCTTTTAAACTCTAATTTGGATGGGAGAATGAGAGGGTTTACTCTTCAATTTGTTGAACTCCACAAACAGCTCTTTAAACTAGCCTCTACCTCACCTGCTTCACTCGAATCTCCTGTGAAGCGGGAGGGAGGGCTTCAAATTTGCCCCAACTATATAACCACTCATTTCCAGCTTTTATTTATTTATTTGTCCTTGTCCTTGTCCTTGAATCCTATTTCTTTCTAATATGATTAAAAATAAGTGGTGGACGCTGCTCTTGCCTCTCGGCTCCAAGTAGAAGATTCAGGTTCCAAATTTCCTTTATTTCTCCTCCACCCCTCCTTTCTCTTCTCCTCTTCAAGGGATAGTTGTTGGAATTTTTAGGTTTATAGTCGGTTTTCCTGTAGCCCTTTTATTCAAGTCTCTCTTCTATGCCTTATTTTGATTATCTTAAATTTACCAGTTTTCTTTCTTTCTTTTCTCTTGACCTTCTCCTCCCCCTTTTTTTGGGCTTAATCTCACTTACAGAATGCAGGAATTTTGCGAAACTCCACAAAACCCTGCTGCATGCAGCGCCACTCACCACCGGAAGTCTCAATTTGAGCACAGACCCAGGAATAGAAAATATATACTGAGACAGAGATAAGAAAACTAAAGACAAGGAAAAGAGAGAACATTCTCAAATAAGACAGAAGATAAAGAAAGGAAGAACTTTTCATAGAAAATAAGTGGCAATAAAACAATAAAACGGTTAGAACATTTTAATTAAATAAATTAATAAAAGATGTCAATTAAACTTATAACTTGGAACGTGAATGGTTTTAATTGTAAATTTAAACGTACGAAAATTTTACACACTCTTATAAAACAATGAAATGATATAGTATGTCTACAAGAGACCCATATACGAGTGAAGGATGCCAATTTTTTGGAAAATAGAAAACTAGGGAAGGTATATATAGCTTCAAAAGAAAAATCAAAGAAAAAAGGAGTTGCGTTATATGTGCAAAATTTAATAAAAGCTAAGGAATTGTTTAAAGATAAAGATGGGCATTATATTGTAATAGAATTAGATTTGCAAATAGGCAAAGTTTTATTATTGATTATATATGCTCCGCAAGAAAAAAAAGGCTAAATTCTTTAAATCTATAAAGAAAAAATTAAGAGAAATGCATTATGAAAAAATAATCATTGCAGGAGACTGGAATGGTGTAATTAATCCTGAAGTAGATAGATCTTTGCAGGGAATGAAAAGGAAATACCAAGGCAAATTACCAATGTCAGCTCTTCAGCTGATAGAAGAATTTAATTTGGTGGACACTTGGAAACGTAAATCATTAGGGTCAAAAGATTTTACTTTTTCCCCAATAAATATAAATCATGGTCAAGAATCGATATGATTTTTGCTACCAAATCAATGATAAAAGAGATAACTAAAGTAGAAATCCTCCTGAGAATGATTACAGATCATTGCCCTGTAAGACTTTACTTTTGGCCCTGGAAAAGTCAATTTTCCTGGCACCTACAAGAATCTCTATTGGCAGACGAAGAGGTGGTGAAGAAGATAAAACAAGAATTAAGACTTTACTTTCAAGAGAATTTAAATAAGGAAATACCTAACCATATAGTTTGGGATGCCAGTAAGGCTGTAATTAGAGGGATTCTAATTCAACAGGCAAGTAGGAAGAAAAAGTTAAAAGTACAAAAAGAAAGGAAACTTTTGGAGAAACTAGAACAAAGAGAACAAGAACATAAGAGGAGACCAAAGGATGTGAAGCTATATAATGAGATACAGGAAATTAGAAATCAAATTAACCAGATTTATATGACCAATATAACTAACAAAATCAAATATGTGAAGCACTATCATTTTGAAAATGCAAATAAAGTAGGAAAATGGCTATCATACAGGTTGAGAAAAGAAAGAGAAAGGAATGTGATTACGAAAATTAGATATGAAGGTAAAGAAATAAATTTTCAAAATGAGATTAAAGAAGCAGTTCAAGAGTTTTATAAGAAACTTTATACTATTGAGGGAAAACTACAAGATAAAAGTGCAAATACGGGAATATATAAAAAATTTACAAATGCTTAAGTTAAATGATTCAGTAATTGAACATCTAAGCATACCAATTTCTTTATCGGAGGTAGAACAGGCAATACAGAATTTGAAAAATCATAAAGCCCCCGGCCCTGATGGATTGACGTCACAATACTATAAAATGTTTAAAAACGAATTAGTTCCGGTATTACACAAAACAATTCAAGATATTGATTATGGTAAATACCTAGAATCGTGGGGACAGTCATTAACAACTCTCATTCAGAAAGAAAATAAGGATCCTGAGAATTTAAATAATTATTGACCTATATCTTTACTGAATATAGATTATAAAATATATGCGAATATATTAACTAAAAGATTAAAAAGAGTATTACAAGATTGGATACATGAGGATCAGGCAGGATTCCTACCGGGACGTAACATCAAAGATAATGTAAGAATAGTGCTGAATATAATAGAGAAATACGACCAAATTAAATCAAATAAATTAGGAATGATTTTTATGGATCTAGAAAAAGCATTTGACAATGTTGATTGGGATTTCTTAGACATTGTCTTAGAGGAGAGTGGAATCCAGGGAAGATACATTAATTGGATTAGGAATATATACTCAAAACAAAAAACCCAAAAAATAGTTAATAATGAAAAAACCCTACCTATAGAAATTAATAAGGGAACAAGACAAGGATACCAGCTCTCTCCGCTATTATTTATTATGGTAATGGAGATAATGAATATGAGAATAAGGAATGATAAACAACTACAATTTCCGAAAATTCATAAAGATAGATATTGCTTAAAAGCTTTTGCGGATGATTTAGTTATCTTCCTCGAAAATCCAGTAAGAAATATGAAACATCTCAAACAAATTATGGAGAAATTTACAGAACTAGTGGGATTTAAGATAAATAAATTGAAGAGTGGAATATTAATAAAAAATCTTTCAAAAAAAGAAGAAGAGTTGAAAAATAAGACAGAATACCAAATAATAGATAAAGTAAAATACTTAGGAATAACCATTACTAAGCATAACAAAGACTTAAGAATAATTACATTAAGGTATGGAATAATGTTAAATTAGATTTGAATTCCTGGGACAAGCAACAACTATCCTTATTAGGCAGAGTAGCCACAATACAAATGAATGTACTTCCTCGTATGCTTTTTTTTATTTCAAACAACCCCTATATTAACTTCTAAGTCACCATTTAAAAGGTGGAAACAGGATATAACAAATTTTATTTGGCAGGGGAAAAAACCTAGAATTAGGATAACAGTAATGCAAGACAGGAAGGAAAAGGGAGGAATGGGATTACCCAATTTAGAATTATACTATGATGCGGGTGCCCTCTCATGGATTAAAGAGTGGATTATATTGAAAAACAGGAAACTTACAGTTGGAAGGGTTCGGATTAAGAATGGGCTGGCATAGATATATAGGTTATGGAGAAATTAAAATGGTGAAAGAGTTCAACAAGCATTGCATAAGAAAATCATTATTTATGATTTGGAGAAAGTATAGGAAAAACTATGGACACAGATACCTTTGTGGGTTTCTCCGCAGGAGGCCTTCCATAAAGGGGAATTTATTCAAAATGATAATTGGCTAAAATATGAAAAAAATATTGGTGAAGACAGAGGAAGTTTTAAAGTTAAAATCAAAAGAAACTCTTGAGGAAGAAGGATTAAAGATAAATTGGTTGAACTACCTACAACTTAAGGAAGATTTTAAGAAAGATTTAGAACAAAAAGGAATAGAGGTGGAGCTTAACAACTTTGATAAATTGCTAAGTTGTCATACAGAAAAATGGATAGGGAAAATGTATAGGCTGTTATTAGACCGGGAATTATATGAAGAAACAGTAAAAACAAATATGGTTAAATGGAGTCAAAATATAGGAAATTCTATCTCTTTACAGAGTTGGGAAAGCTCATGGAAGGACACCTTGAAATTTACAAAGTGTAACATATTGAAAGAAAACTATTATAAGATTTTCTATAGATGGTATTTATCGCCGACTAGACTTGCTAAAATGAAAAACAAAGGAGGAAATCTGTGTTGGAAATGTAAGACCAAAGTAGGAACATTGTTTCATATGTGGTGGCAATGTATGAAAGCTAAAAATTACTGGAGGAATTAATAATAGAATGAGGAAAATCCTACAGAAAGCCTTACCTTTACGACCAGAGGTATATTTGCTTAATATGCTCTCTGTAATTAAGAGTAAGTTAAGTCATGAGGAAAAAAGCTTGATACTTTATATGGTGACAGCGGCGAGAATAGTGTATGCTCGGTCTTGGAGATCGGAATCTATACCATGCCTATCAGAGTGGCACAACAAATTAAGAGAACTAGCAACTATGGATAAGTTATCAATGCATGCATCGGGTAAATCATCATAGCAATATGAAAAGAAATGGGAAAGGATTGTTACAGATTTGATATAAGAAAAGATTTTAAAAAATCTGCTATGGTGTTGGCGTAAGTTTAAATTATTCACACCCTAAATGCATATGTTGGGCATATCATATATTTTATTTGTCTTGGTTTATTACAAGTCGTAGCAGAAAGATTGGATGTAATAGTAAGTATTGGGGAAAAGAGGAACCGTTGTAGAAAATATCTACAAAAATATGTAAAAGTAATAACATAGAAGAATGTAATGAACTAGAAATAGTAATGAACTAGAATTATTAGAAGTATTTGCTATTCCTTGAAAAGAGGAAATAAGAAGGAAAATTTATATGAAAGGTGTGAATGTATACATGTGGAAATTACAATGCTGTTTGTTTGTTTTTTAAATATTAATAAAATTTATATATATATATATATATATATATATATATGACATGTGGTGTGATGGCAGCCTACAGAGATGGGAGGCATAGGGATATCCCAACAAAGAAGGATACATGCATATATGGATGCCCAGAATTAGAGAACCTTGTTCATTACATATTGCATTGCCCACTATATAGTGAACCAGGGGAACAATATGTGACACCCATAATTGAAACTAGTCCTTGCCAGAGCCCACAAGAAGTGGTTTTCTATCTCTTAGTGGATACGGACACATATGTGACCTGGCGAGTAGCTTTGTATGCTTTAGCAGCCAAAAAGATCAGAAAGAAATATATAGCAGAGATGGCCATTAATTGTAAAGGTGATAATTACATTTAATAACTTTATATACTATTTTAAATTTCAATTGCTAAATGTGTAAATTGTAAATTGCTGTAAAATCATATGATTGATGTTGTGTGTATATATATATATATATATATATATATATATATAATTGTTAAAAACAAACATAAGACATACAAAACATTAAACAATTACACAAATTCTCATACATATCTCATTCATTCTAACATATATCACTTAAAAAAATAAATGACATCTTTACAATTAACTTCCTTTAACTTCTTACTGATTTGTTTGCATATGTTTGATTATTATTTATCTTAATTTGTGAATTGATACTTAATGTCTCATATTTTTTCCAGCTTTTCTTATACATTTATCCAAAAATTCATAAAATCTAAGATTCCATGTTTACTTATTTACAATTATCTTCTTCTTTTTACTTTGTCCCCATCAGCTTATATATGATTTATAATGTCATATTCAATTTGTGTTCCTTACCTACTATATATTTCTGGTCTTAATCTTAACGTGTTATGTGTCATACATACTATATATTTGTATGTGTCTTTATCTAAACCCATTACCCATAGTACACCCCAATTTTGTCTAATTTGGAGCCTAAGCAGACGGCTTAATAGGCCGTCCTCATCACAGGGAAGGGGAGGGGCAGCCGCATGCTCTGCGCCCCCTCCCCCTCCCGAGGTCGTCCTCGGAGCCGCCGGCCCTCCGCACGGCCGGCGCTCTGAGGAGGACCTCCCACCGCAGCGTCCAGACACACTGTGGTGGAAGGGGCGCCGAAACTGCACTGCAACATTTTGCGGCGCACTTTCGGTGACATATGAAAGGAGCGCTATTTTAGCGCTCCTTTCCAGGGGCGCTGACGGTGCGCCACTGGATCGAGGCATGGGGATGCCTCGGTCCCACAGTGCGCCTTCCCAGGGCGGCCCACGGCCGCCCGTCTGCTTAGGCCCATAGTTGATAAATGGGTTCCATACCTTAAGGAAATTTTTGGTTGGTTTTTTGTTTTGTTTTTTGTTTTGTATAATTTGTGTTAATTAATCATTTTCCATTAAATCATACAATTTCCAAATCCAGTCATCTAATTCCGGTATTGATTTTTGTTTCCAGTATGCCGAGTATACTAATCTAGCTGCTGCGGTCATATAAAATATGAGTCTACCATGTTCTTTTTCTAGACTGTCTTCTTTGTTTATGCTCAATAGATACCTCTTAGGGTCTTTTACTATATTTTGTCCTAATATCATTTTCACTTCTTTGTGTATTTTATTCCAGAAAATTTTTGCTTGTTTACATTCCCTCCACATGTGATAGTATATTCCCAATTCCTTTTCACATTTACAACATTTACTCTTCTCTGTTTTGTGTATTTTTACCAATTTAAATAGAGTGAGGGGCTATCTAAACACCATTTTATACAGGTTTTCTTTTAATTTATAATTCAGTGTGTATTTCATCCTTTTCATCCATGTTTTTTCCTATTGTGCTAGCCATATTGGTTGTCCAAGATTCTATGCCCATTTAATCATATAGGATTTTACTTGTTCTTCCTCCATTTCTATTTCCAGTAATAGCTTGTATAATTTCTTAATTCTGTGATCTTTCCCCACTTTTATTATACTTTCGAATCTTGAGTTGGCCTCTTTATTTGTTTTTAAGTCTAACATCGTTTTTTCTCTTATTTGAAAATATCTGTACCATGTACACTGCATACCTTCTTCTCTTAATCACTCCAATGATTTTAATTTCATTTCATTTTTAATAATTAAATCTTCATATGTGATCCACTTTTGTTCTCTTAAAGGGGTCATTCTATAAAAAGCCTCATTTATTGAAGCCCACTTTGGCACTCCTGGACATAATCTTGATTTGAGTTTTAACCAGACCCGTAATATCAATCTTCTGATATAATGATTGTTGAAATCTTTATTTACTTTTAATTTATTATAAAATAAATGCCCATGCTACCCGAATCTTAGATCTATTCCTTCTAATTTTAATTGCCTTTCATTTTCTAATTTCAGGCAATCTAATGCCCATTCTATTGTGCTAGAATAATAATACTTTTTTAAGTTTGGTAATGCTAATCCCCCTCTTTTGATTTCATCTTGCAATATTTTGAATTTGACCCTCTGTTTTTTCCCTAACCAAAGGAAGTTGGATATATCTGTATGCCATTTTTGGAAGGGTTTATCATTTGTAATAATAGGTAAATTTTGAAATAAAAAAAAAATCATTTTTGGTAGAGTATTCATCTTAATGGCCGCTATTTTCCCCATCCATGATAGATCTAATTTTCCCCATCTGTCTAACTCTTTTATTTCTTTCCATTTTACTTCATAGTTATTTTTGAATAAGTCTGTATTTTTTGTTGTTATGTAAATCCCTAAATATCTTACTTTTTTTACACATTGAAAATTTACTTTTGTTTTCAGTAATTGTTTCTCTTTTTCCGTCATATTTAAAATTAACATATTTGTTTTTTCCTTATTAATTCTTAGTCCAGAAACAGCACCATATTCTTGTAGCATCTCTAGTCATTCATCTATATTATCTATTGGATTTGCTAAAGAAATCATGAGGTCATCAGCAAACGCACATAACTTGAATTCATTATTCTTAATTTTAACTCCTATTTTGGGATTTTTTCTAATTGCATTATTTAATATTTCTAGGGTGATTATAAATAAAAGGGGTGACAGGGGGCACCCCTGTCTAACCCCTCTATATATTTTGTAGTTTTTTGTCATCTCTCCATTAACCACCAAGGCTGCCTCTTGGTCTTTATATATATATTGGATCCATTTTAAGAAATTTTCTCCTATATCCATTTTTTCTAAAACCTTGAACATAAATTTCCAGTTGACTTGATCAAATGCTTTCTCAGCATCTATAAATAACAGTGCCAATTTTTTATCTGTTTTTTTACTGGTATTCAATTAAATTTAATATATTTCTTATGTTCTCTTTCATAAATCGATTTGGTAGAAATCCTGTTTGATCTTCAGATATCCAATTAATCAGTATATTTTTTAATCGCTCTGGCATGATACTTGCAAATAATTTATAATCATTGTTCAATAAGGAAATTGGTCTATAATTTTTTGGGTCTTGAAGGTCTTTATTTTCTTTGGGAATTAATATCACATTTGCTTTTGTCCATGACTTTGGAGGTCCGTCTTTTAGAATTTCATTAAATACCTCTTGTAGAGGGTTTATTAGTTGATCCTTGAAGGTTTTATAAAATTCAGCTGTCAAACCATCTGATCCAGGGTTTTTTCCAATTTTACTTTTATTTATTACATCATTTATTTCTTCTGTCATTATTTTTTTATTTAAAATTAATTTTTCTTGTTCTGTTATCTTATTAATTACTTGAGACTCAAAATATTTGTCCATCATTCTAGTATTAACTCCCTTCTCTTCTGAGAGTTTGGAGAGATATTTAAAGAACACATCTTTTATTTCTTCTTGGTCAGTAATAATTTTATCCTCATATTTTAATTGGTTGATGTATTTTTTCTTTTTCTTTTTTGAAATTTGTATGCTAGGTATTTCCCAAGCTTGTTCACATGTTCAAAATTTCTTTATTTACTAAATCACATTTTTTTTCTATCTCTTCCATGATTATTATCAGAATTTGTTTTTGTACACCTTGTATTTCTTTTTGTTTATCTTTATCATTCAGTCTTACTTTCAGTTGCATTTCCTTTTACTTTATTTCATCCTCTAATTTTTGTATTTTTCTTGGTTTTATTTTTCCATTCAACATTATTTTTAATGAAAAACCTCTTATAAATGCTATTGCTATATCCCAAACAATATGAGTGTCTGTCTCTTTATTTAAATTTTCTACAAAAAAAATAAATTTAATTTTTTTTTTTTTGCTTCTTCTATTATTGTCTTATTACGTAACAATGTGTCATTTATTTGCCATCTATATGAGTTTTCCCTTTTGCCAATTATCATTTAAACTGGGTTGTGGTCTGACCAGATCATAGGGTGAACCTCTAATTTTTTCCACAAATTTCACCAATTGTGTGGAGATAAAATACATATCCAATTTAGCCTTGGATTTGTGAGGTTTTTTTTAAAAAAAGTGTATTCTTCACTTTCTGCATATTTCTCTCTCCATACATCTTTTAATTCTAGTCTATCTAACATTGAAAAGAAGTATTCTGGTAATTTACCTTGATTTTCTTTTCTTTTCTTTTTTGAACATCTATCTAATTTAGGATTTAAAACTCTGTTCCAATCTCCTAATGCAATTTAAAAAATCATAATTTAGATCTTCTATTTGGTTTAAAATCCCTTTAAATTTTTTTTCTAATAGGGCATATACTCCTACAACCAATACTTTCCCCAGTGTACTAATTAATTCTACCATGATATATCTCCCATGCGGGTCATTTTTTATCTCATTTACTTCTATTTTTGGGTTTACGTATATAACTACTCTTTTTTTCTTTTCTGCAGATGCCAAAATAATTTCTTTGCCTATTTTTTTCATTTTTTAAATATTTTTATCTTTTTCTTTTATGTGTGTTTCTTGAATACAGATCACGTCCCATTTCTTTCTTTCTTTCTTCTTCTTCTTCTTTTTTTTTGTAGGTCATGAAATATTTGTTTTCTTTTTTTGAGGTGAATTTAATCCTTTTATGTTCCAGGTTAAAAATTTGATTTGTTTATTCATTTAATTACTGAATATTCCTAATTACTGATGTATTCCTAATTCAATTTATTTAACTCAGTTTAAGCCTCTCAGGATCTTGGATATATGATGTGTGTTATTTTTTTGTATTTTTTGTTATTGTAACATTGTTTTATGCAATGGTCATTGGCCAAAAACAATAAAATCTGACTGACTGACTAACTGACTGACTGATTCATAAGGCAGTATAGGTTTGAGCTTCCACTCTACTTTAGTGCCACAGGAATAGCTTTATAGTTAAGGTGATTGGATTTTTAGGACTGTATCTTTATAAAGTCTGAATGTTCTATGCACCATATTACCAAGGTAATTTATCCTGTTGCTTTAGGATTGGGCATGGAGACTCTAATTGTGAGGAGCATATTTTGACTACTTAAGAAAAGGAAAAAAAGGAAAAAAAAACTCAGATGAAGAAAACCTGAGTCATAGCTGTTTATTTATTTAAGGTTCACATTATTTCAGTAGTATTTTTGACCACACAAAATATAAATTAAATGTATCCTATTAGAAACTTTAATAAAATCAAGAATGTTGCAAGGGCTTCTCATTTGTAACTTGCTTTCATATTTATTTATTTATTTCAAATCACCATCATTGATAACAAGCACCCTCTCAGCACATCATTGTGACAGTCATGGGAAAAGGACATGAGTCTGTGCATTCTGCTTAGCCATGTTCAGTCATTTTCCTGAATATGTGAGGGCAAAATGAGATGTAGAGGGGCAAAGCTATGAATGCTTCACATATTTCACTTATCTCAGACCTGACCTTAACTTTAAACATGGTGAAGGGGTGATTCACTGCTGTTAAAGTGAATGTTTATGGAGAATCCCTTTCACCCACTCCACTCGGCACAGCAAGGTTAGGAACTGAGAGAAAAGGGATGAAGCAAAAATGTAAAGATCTGACTGTATGTGTCCAGTTCCCATGCCTAGTTCCTCCATTTATTATTGCCCTTGTGAATGCCAAAGAATACCTGTACAAGGCTTTTGACATTCCAAGAAAGTTCAAGTTTTTGATATTGACTGCTATCAAGTCAGCATTAACTTATGGCGACCTTAAGAATGAGATACCACCAAATCATCCTATCATCAACAACCCCTCTCAGGTCTTGCAAACTTAGGGCATCCGTGCCTTCCTTGATTAAATCTGTCCACCTGTAGGCAGTCTTTTCCTTTCCCTACTGATAAAATGCACCTTTTCCTGACCCTTTTGTGAAGTGGAAGCCATTCAGTTTATCCGTATTCTTTCCTGATAGTAGCCTCTTGTCCTGAGTACTGGTTACACACCAAGACAATCAAATGTTGTGGCATACCCACTTCTTAAAGAGTGATTCATAGTTTTTCATGATTTATACAATCAAAGGCTTTGCTATAATCTATAAAACATTTTCTTCTTAATTTTTTGGTGCCTGTTATGTTCCTGGACCCCGCTTAGACATTAGGCATTTCTCACTCCATATATGGTAGAAAGTCTTTCTTGTAGAATTTTGAGCATCATTTTACTGGCATGGGGAATTAATGCAATGGTCTTGTGGTTACTTCAATTCCTAGTGTCTCCCTTCTTGGAGACTGGAATGTATATTGATTTTTTCCAATCTGTGGACAATTCTTTAATTTTCAATACTTGTTAACAGATTTTAGTTAGAACTTGAGTAGATTCTGTACCTGTAGCTTGAAGCAGCTCTATTGGTATGCCATCTGTTCCTGGTAATTTACCTCTGTAGCCAAGGATCTCTCTAGGGGAATTTTAATTAGTTCAGTTAATTAATGGGCCAGCTACAACAGCCCTTGTGGATTGTGTGGGATATGGCTGTTCTGGTAAGCAGTGGGGAAACAGATGTATCGGAACTAGGCAAAATGCATAGTAACAGAGTGTCCCCATGCATTCTATCTAGCCCACTAATAATACATTTTGGAGATCTTTTCATAAGCCAAAAATGGCCAGAGGGCAAAGGTGTTTGACCTACATCAAATAAACTATATCTGCATTGTAAAGGATCACTTGGCCTAGAAGTGTCTGAGGTGAAGTTGTAAATTAGCCTTATCTGGCTTCCTGCAGAAATAGCTTCCTTGTAAATCACCTATCTTCCTGACTCTGGAGGTGTTAAAGTTTCTCATTTGCACCTCCCAAACTAGTCTGTTTGATGTGCTTATGGGATAGTGTGATTATGACCCATCACTTCAGAGATTATGGCTGCCCACAGTACAGAGTCCATTTGGGGACATAGGGAGAACACACACTAAAATTCAGAAGAGTGCAGTGATAATAACAGTCCCCCTCCCCAAAAAATGTCCAGACTGTGTCATATGATTTGATGTTTTCGAATTAACCTTCGCCAAGGGGAATTTGGGGGTGTGAATTGTGGAGCCTAGCAATAGCTTAAGTATCACAGCCAGTGAAACCTTTGGTTTCCAGTGAGCAATCTTCTGGAACCCATTCACTCATGATTGTATCACTAATATATATCAAAAACACAATTTCAGAGAAAAACAATCAATAAATGCATAGGCATGCAATAATGAAGGCATAATCCATATTGAAACAATGGCACATAATTATCAAAACAAAACAATTAATAGCTATATCAATGCTATAAGTACCTATACTATAAATGTAAAGGCATATTGAATACATGAATATCAAATATAAAGTAAGCATCTAAGCAGAGACATATATGAACACATGCAAAGTAATCAAAAGAGTCTTTTACTTGTGTCAAATGAGTCTATAAAGAGTCTGGTTGGCATTAGTCTCAATAGACCATGGCAATCAGTGGCTGTATTAAGTCCATGAAGTTTAGTTCAGCCTCATCAGAGCAAGACAATGTCCAAAGTGAAGTAGAGTTCTTTTGAAATTGGACTCAATACACCATAGCAGCAAATTGAGGTAGCAATGAACTGATTTGAGATTTGTTAGCATTGATCTCAATAGACCAAAAAAATGGGTGTAATTAGTGTCTAACTGTCCAAAAATCTTTCCAACTTGTCTATTGGTCTACAAAGTATATATCAAACTGTCATGTAAGTTTGGGGGAAAAAATGGTGAAAATTTTGCAAAAAGTTTGGACTACCATCAGGAGTGGACAAGACAATTTTTTGTAAATGGCAGCTAAGTATGCCATTAGCTGGATTGAGGGTATCACAGAAAGGCATCCTATGCATTGGCAATGCAATTTGGGACTTTGGAGGATCAATGAGGACTTCTATAAAAACAATGTATTCTGTGCTCATACGCTATCAGGGATGAATAAGCAATGTCCAGGAGCATCTGTTTTAGGCAAGAAGCCTAGCCATGGAGGACAATTTTGGAGGACCTCATTGGCAAGGCACTGGGAACATAGCTGCACAGCAAGGCAGGTGTACAAGAATGGCATCAGTGAAACTGGACTACTGTGCAGGTGTGGCAGGCATTGGAGGGGAATTGGCTACCCCACCCTCATGAGGTGAAGATGTTTCACAGTATCAGAATTACAGGAACCAGGAGCCTGAACAGACAGATTACTCATAAATGTGTTGGGGAAAGGAAGAAAGGATAGAAGAAAGCATAGAGCTCTGAACTATATTTACATGCCTAGGGGTTGAAGAGGACAGTCTTTCTCTCTCCCCCCCCCCCCCCCGCCTCCCATGAAGACTGGACTGGTTTTGGCATAATGTGGGGGAAATGCTTTAAAGGCACATTAGTTATAGGATCAAGGCTACCATCTGGTTTTTACAACACCCAATATCCTAAAGACTATGCAGACGGGCGGCTCTGGGCCACCCCTGCTAGGGGGGGATCGGGGCCATGGCAACCCTATGCCACAGCCCCAATCCTTCCTTTTGCTGCCCCCAAAAGAGCAGCAAAATGCCGTTCCTTTTAGGGGCAGCAAAAGACCGCCCTAACAGCCGGCACCGTGGCTCTTCTATGCCCTTTCGGTGCAGCGTATCTGCATGCTGTACTGGGAGGGCATCCTTATGCTGCACACCATGCAAATGGGTGCGCGGCATCAGGATGGCATTGGGGTGGGGTTGAGGCAGCCAGCGTGTGGCTGCCCTGCCCCAACTCTACCCCCAGTCCAGCCCTTTAGGCTGGTCTGCAATTCCCCTTTATCAAGTTTAAATCCATTAAGGATAGAGCAATTCAGGCAAAGTTAGAAGTTGAGCACGTGTTTGGGTAGTGTGAGGGGTAATATGCAGCGTGAGCATAAGGATTGGAGAAGAGTCCACTATGTATGTGTGTGAACATCTTGAAAAGAGAGGTTTGGTTAGACTTTGCTGATCTGTAGAAAAGTGGTACTGTATCTTTAAGAGGCAGGCAGCAACCATTTTGGGCTACAGCTTCCCAAGGATGCTAGGAAATTATGCAAATTAAGCTACATTTTGTCTGGGAAAGCCACAAAAAATGCAGATAGCCACAGTCCAAAATAAGAAACAAGGAAAACTGCTCATGAATCTTGTGCAGTTTAAAGCAAAGCAAAGTCCCATAGACACAAAGTAAAAACAAAGCAAATTAACAAGCCAAGGGTTCAAACCAGAGAGTAGTCAGGCAGTCTGAGGTCCAGGGTTCCAGATAGGCAAATCAATCAGGCAGTCCAAAGTCAAGAGTTCCAGAGAGGCATGATAATCAGGCAGTCCAAGACTGAAAGGTCTGAGCTGAGAAGACAAAGAAAGGTCAGGATCAAGTGTGCTTTCACCAGCAAACTGAAAACTTCTGAGAATTGGTTTGGTGTCCTTCCCCTGTTTATATAATCAGCTCTCATGAACTCAGCTGTTTGGTGATTAGATGGTGTTTCTCATCAAGCCTCTTCAAATGCTGTAGGCATGCACTTTCAGTTCTTCACTGGTGGAAGGTAGGTATGTTATCCTCCTCTTCTCTGTCTCCCATGCCTCAAGGCTCTGCTGCCCGGAAGCTTGGTTGCTGAGCCTCTTTGGAGGTCACAGACTCTTCTTGAGCTCACAGGGAAGAACTAGGGTCAGGCTCAGGTTCAAGCTGAGGCTCCAGTTTGTCCTCCAAGTCCTCATCCAGGCTGGGCTTGACACCTTTTAGTAAAAAAAGTTCCCCAAAACAGCCAAATTAAAGATTTTTAAACCATCAGACCCTGATACTTTATCTGTCTTAGCAATAAGGATTCCAAATCTGGGCTTGTCTTAGCTGGACCAAAATCACCATAAGTTGAAAAGGTGTTGAAAAGAGTGGGGATGGCTTGGAAAAATCACCTAAAATGTATCTACTGGAAGTCCCAGTGGGACCCACATTTCATTAGAGGAAGCTTAAGTGATGCAGCTCTCTACAGCCTGGGCTCCCAGTGCTAAAGCATAACCAGGAGCCCTTTCAGATGGCTGTCTTAGGAGGAAGCAGACGACTGCTTCCAGGACGCCGCCGGACGGAGTGCCGGCGGAGCGGAGCCTCTGCACCGCAGCGCTCCTGCGGCGTCCCTAAAAGGAGCTCCAAATTGGCGCTCCTTTTAGATGTCAGGGAAAGTGCACCCTAAAAGCGGCGGGCGCACTTTCCCTGACTCTTCCGCCGCAGTGCGTCCGGTCGCTGCGGCGGGAGGTTGCCCCGGCAGCTCCCAGGGCGACCTCAGGAAGAGGAAGGAGCGCCGCTCATGCGGTGGCTCCTCCTCTTCCAGGCCTCCAAGACGGCTCAATGAGCCATCTGCTGAGGCCCTTATTCTCATGAGGATAAGACACACATCTGGGCCAGATCTTCACTCACATTGGAGAAGCTGCCTGAACCAGGGCATCAAAAACACCTGTGACATTTGTGGTCACAGGGTCAATTAAATGTAACTAGCAAAAACATGGGCTCCCCAAACTCTGGTCTGTCTGGATAAAATATTCCAGAGGCAAAATTTTAACAAAATTGCATGGGATTCAGAGGCAAAAATAGTTGTGTGTTAATTGTACTAAAATCATCCCTTGGACCTGAATTACCAAATGTTCTTTTATAGTTTCAATAGGGGTGCCCTCTAAGGCATTATAACAATGTATCCATTGATTTATCTTGACACTCAAGGAGGTTGCAGACTGCCAGAAATAGTGCTAATTGAGTCCACTTTAAGGGTTAGGGTTAGTGCTAGGGAATCATGGGAATTCGTTTTTTTCTGAGACATTGAGCCTTCGCTGTCAGAGAGCTCTGGTGCCACAATAAACTACAGTTCCCATGATTCCCTAACCCTAACCCTAACCCTAACCCTAAAAGTGGACTCAATTTGCACTATTTCTGGCAGTTTGCAACCCCCCTCAGATAGATCAAATAAATGTGGGCTATTACTTCAGTGAAATAACTGATTGGACAAAACAGTTGTGTTTGCTGTGGCCAGAGGGAGACCCAAGTGGGACACAGGGTGGACAGCTTTTAAATCCCACATCCACTCATGGTAAATTCTAATTCTCAATGTCATGTTAAGCCACTAAGCTCCAGTTATTTTCATCAGATCCATTGAGTATTCCAGTGAGTCTGGATATCTATCTCTAAACAAGCCCAAGACCTCTAAGTGTATTAGTTTCATAAATGTGGCTTGTATAAGCTGAGAGGCAAACACAATCAGACTGCTTTGAACTTGACTACATTGAATAGCAATTGAGAAATTATAAATATTATTTTGTAAAGAATGACCCCAATCTAGAATAATTTCTTTCTCTATGCACACCCACCGGGGCATCATGTGTCCTATCAATTCTACTCCCTGTGCTAAATATGTAAGCCCAGAAGCAATTGAAATTCCCAGATCTCATGTCCTTGAACCCACTAACACCAATATGTTAGCTACAACTTCAGTATTAATTGCATTTCTAACTTCTCTCCTGCTCCTACACCCCCTAGCACAGAGTCTAAGGGGCTAAGCAGATGGGCATCCGCATTCCTCGGTCCCACAGCGCAGCTTTGCCACCCCAGGAAGGAGTGCTAAAATAGCGCTCCTTCCACAAATCGCTGAAGGTGCGCCGCAAAAGGCTGCCAGTGAACCTTCGGTGCCTCTTCCGCTGCAGCATGTGTAGACGCTGCAGCGGAAAGGCATCCTCAGAGCGCTGGCTGTGCGGAGGGCCATCTGCTCTGACTACATCTTCGGGAAGGGGTTGGGGTGCCCAGCGTGTGGCTGCCCCCCTTCCTTGCCCTGAAGACGGTGCCCTGGGCATGCAAGGGACATAGTAGTGATGAATGGATTCTGGTTGGAAGCATGGAAGCATGGAAGCATGGCCCTGAACCAAAGGTAAAATGGCTGCACAGTAAGGCATTGCTGAAGGAAAGTGAAAGTGAGAGATAGCAAGAAATGATGACTTGGCCTGAGAAAGAACTTACAAAACAAGAAGGAACTTGTACAAACACTGTCTGATCCGAGCTGCATATGACATCAACAAAATACCAATGGACATGAGACCTTGGTATGTTTTGGAACTATGGATAACATGTTCTTCCCAAGAACTGGCAAGACATGAGTATAAAGAAAGGGGATTTTCAGCCTCTCCTTTGTTGGCACCTACCCGGACAAGGTGTCATCCTATCCCCTTCGAGGATGAACTGATCCATCATCCAGCAAAGGGCCATGTTTTGTGGGTATGAATGTGTGTGTGCAAGAACTCTTGATACTTAAAATGGTTGTCTTATTTGTTATTACTTACTTCTTATTGTCTTATTTCTTATTGTCTTAGGGGGGAAGCAGACGAGGGCGTCCGGGACGCTGCGGGACGGTGCGCCGCGGGAGCAAGGCATCCACACAGCGGCGCACCGTCGGTGCCCCTGAAAGGACCGCTAAATCTGCTCTCCTTTCAGATGTCAGTGAAAGTGTGCCCCAAAAGCGTAGGGCACACTCTCACTGACTTATCCGCCGCAGGGTGTGCGGACGCTGTGGTGGGAGGTTGCCCTGGGAGCGCTGGCTGTGCGGAGGGCCAGCTGCTCCGAGGGCAAACTCGGGAGGAGGAAGCGGCTGCCCCTCCTCTTCCCCTGCCTTAGAGACGGCTCTATTAGCCATCTGCCGAGGCCCCAAGTCAACTGAAAAGATACCTACTCTGTTGTCCTCCACAAAACATGTCCCACACAGATCAGGGGGGAGGGGAGAGGTACATGTAGATGGTGGTCATGCAAGGGACATAGTTGTGATGAATGGATTCTGATTGGAAGCATAGAAGCATGGCCCTGAACCAAAGGTAAAATGGCTGCACAGTAAGGCATTGCTGAAGGAAAGTGAAAGTGAGAGATAGCAAGAAATGATGACTTGGCCTGAGAAAGAACTTACAAAACAAGAAGGAACTTGTACAAACACTGTCTGATCTGAGCTGCATATGACATCAACAAAATACCAATGGACATGAGACCTTGGTATGTTTTGGGACTATGGATAACATGTTCTTCCCAAGAACTGGCAAGACATGAGTATAAAGAAAGGGGATTTTCAGCTTCTCCTTTGTTGGCACAAGGTGTCATCCCATCCCCTTCGAGGATGAACTGATTCATCATCCAGCAAAGGGCCATGTTTTGTGGGTATGAATGTGTGTGTGCAAGAGCTCTTAATACTTAAAATGGTTGTCTTATTTGTTATTACTTATTTCTTATTGTCTTATTTCTTATTGTCTTAGGGGGGAAGCA
Source organism: Phrynosoma blainvillii (assembly GCA_026167975.1). Taxonomy (NCBI): domain Eukaryota; kingdom Metazoa; phylum Chordata; class Lepidosauria; order Squamata; family Phrynosomatidae; genus Phrynosoma; species Phrynosoma blainvillii. Next base: position 246,507,128 of record JANUYF010000003.1, on the reverse strand, counting down.
GACGAGAGCGTCCAGGACGCTGCTGGACGGTGCGCTGCGGGAGAGAGGCATCCGCACCACAGCGCACCATCGGTGCCCCTGAAAGGACCGCTAAATCAGCGCTCCTTTCAGATGTCAGTGAAAGTGCGCCCCAAAAGCGTAGGGCGCACTTTCACTGACTTATCCGCCGCAGGGTGTGCGGACGCTGCGGCGGGAGGTTGCCCTGGGAACGCCGGCTGTGCAGAGGGCCTGCAGCTCCAAGGGCAACCTCGGGAGGAGGAAGGGGCACCGAGCGTGCAGCTGCCCCTCCTCTTCCCTGCCTCGGAGACGGCTCTATTAGCGTCTGCCGAGGCCCTTAGTGTCTTATTTGTTATGTCTTAATAAATGTTACATGCATAGTGTTTAAACCCAGATCTGGTTTCTCATGTATCTATACTGAGAATCCTATAGTCTAGGGTGGCTAAATTTCTCTTTGGAATAAAAGAACAACAGAGAACCTCGGTTCATGACATATTTTGCGTAGTCGGCAGGATTCCAAGAGAATTTAGGGGAGAAGCAGATGGCGCTTTGTGCCATCTTGGAACCAAGGAAGGGGAGGGGCAACCTCACGCTGAGTGCCCCAACCCCTTCCCGAACATGTCATCGGAGCACCCGTCACTCCTCATGACCGGCACTCCGATGATGTACTTCTGCCACAGCGTCCACATATGCTGTGTTGGAAGAGATGCTTTGGTGTTTTGCAGAAGGAGTGCTATTTTAGTGCTCCTTCCAGGGCCTGCGGGTTGGGGCCAAGGAGTGTGGCTACCTCGGCCCCAATGTGCAGCTTCCCGGGGCGGCCCATGGCCGCCTGTCTGCTTAGGCCATTTGTTTTGCCTTGGTGAAGGATGAGTAAATAAGGGACACTGGGAATTGATTTGTTAAAGCCAAATTTGGACTCTCCTGCTTTTTTGCTCGTCACTTTTTCCAAGATCTTTGATACTTCCTGATGAAGGACATAGTCAGGGGGGAAAGTGTGAAGGTTTCTGGAGCATTTTGATGGGGTTAAGGTTGGAGTGTGGAATCGGAGTGATGCCTCTGGTTAATTGGAGATATAGGACTCTTTTGGGAAAAGGAGCAATAAGGGGACAGGGGAGGGGAGGGATTACCCTTAGGGATCCTGTCTTTAAAAACCCTTTTTACTCTTGAGAGGAAAACAGATCCTCCACAGATGTCCTTATGGAAGAAAGTAAGGTGTTTGCTTCTGAATGTTCCCTTTTGATGGGGAGCAAACTGGAGGAAGCCTTAGGGGGGAAGCAGATGGGCGGCCGTGGGCCACCCCGGGAAGCTGCGCTGCGGGGCCAAGGTATCCCCACACCTCAGCCCCACAGCACAGCTTTGCCGCCCCTGAAAGGAATGCTAAATTGGCGCTCCTTTCACAAGTCGCCGAATGTGTGCTGCAAAAGGCTGCGGCACACCTTCGGCGACTCTTCCGCCGCAGCGTGTGCGAACGCTGTGGCGGGAGGTCCTCCTCGGAGTGCTGGCCGTGCTGAGGGCTGGCTGCTCCAAGGATGACCTGGGGAAGGGGTTGGGGTGCCAATCGTGCAGCTGCCCCTCCCCTTCCCTGCCCCCAAAATGGCTCAATTAGCCGTCTGCTTCCCCCCCCCCCCCCAATAAGGAGGTTTCCAAATGGTTTATACAGACTATAGGTTTACAGGAACCTTGGGGAAAGTCTGTATATGTTTTGTTTTGAAACTTCAGCCACAGACAAACCAGCTCAATTAAAGGTAGGGCTGGAGGAAATGTGTTGTAGAGATAAAAACAGGAGACCGGAAAATGAATCTGCCTAGGAATGCAGAAACTAACAAAGGGCCTTTGCAGACTGCTATAAATAGTGCAAATTGAGTCCACTTTAAGGGTTAGGGAATCATGGGAACTGTATTTTATTGTGGCACCAGAGCTCTCTGACAGAGAAGGCTCAATGTCTCAGAAAAAAAACCAACAATTCCCATGATTCCCTAGTACTAAACCTAACCCTTAAAGTGGACTCAATTTGCACTATTTCTGTCAGTCTGCAAAGGCCCATAGACTTGTAAAGGTAGCAAAAAGATTGAGGAAGCATAGAAAAATCTTTGTAATATTTTAAGGAACAATTGAATAGAGATATGGAAAAAAGGGGAAAAAATCTGCCCCAAATCTGGACTGAGCTAAGGCATTGCTAAGTTCCCTGAAAAACAAAGTTTTAAAGAGCAAAAGGTATTTTGCAACCAGAGGTTTGTGTTTAAGCTTTGCTGCATTAATGTTTAAATTTCAAGGACCCATTGCAAGGGTAACTGTTTATGTTGTGGGGTGGCTTTTGCAAAGACCCTGCCTCAGAACCAAGTTAGACAACAGTCCTCAAAGAAAATGGATTGTTGTCTTGGTTCATATGTTGGAGGATGGTCCTCCAGGTGAAAAATATGTTACAGAAAAAAAGTTGCTGGAAATCTATTTTGTGAGGATAAAGCATAGGGGCTCTGCAGATGGCGCAAAGTGCCATCTTGGAGCCAGGGAAGGGGAGGGGCAACCGGACACCAGATGCCCCAACCCCTACCCTAGGACTTCATCAGAGTGCCCACTATTGCACACGGCGAGCGCTCTGATGACATCCTTCTGGCGCAGCATTTTTACACGCTGCGCTGGAAGAGGCGCAAAAGAGCCGCATGGTGGCTCCTGCGGAGCCCTTTCCATGGCTTGGGAAAGGAGCACTATTTTGGCACTCCTTTCCCAATTGTTAAAAGGGTGGATTGGGGCCAGGGCATGAGGCAGCCTTGGCCCCAATCCTCGGCTTCTTGGGGCTGCCCATGGCTGCCCATCTGTATTGGCCCATAGTTGGCTTCTTTTGGATACAGAAGTCTTGCAGACAAAGAAAGCCTAGCATTTCTTTTAAATTACAATCTGTACTTGGTGGTACTTAGTGGAAAACTGAGTTTCCAATGTAGCTAGAATTTTTCTTTGTGGCCAAGTAGTTGTTTTATTTAAGTCACCAGCTAGAGAAGCAGAAAAAGGGAGTTCTATTGCTTGCTCTGATAGGAGAGTCTGTAACACAAAATGGAAGAATGTTGGAATGTTGAGTGTCTTTATTTTTTGTTAAGTGGTTATAGAAAGCCTCACTCAGAAGATGCTGCCTTGTGGCATCCCTCTCTCCTGCTGAATACAGAACTCAAATTTGTTCAAATTGTGTTGGGTTAGGGATCACCCAGAAAACAGAGGGAAGCTGCAGGTTAAATGGAGACAGCCATAAAAATGAAGAAGTGGTAGATACAGTTTGTTATTTTCAGTATTTTTGTCAGGGAAATTGAATTAAATAAAGGGACAGCTATAATTCCAAGCTGGGAAAAGGGAATTACAAAAATGAAATAAAAGCAAAGAAATCATTCCTTTCCACAGTGGGAGAAAAAGGAATTATTCAATGACAGGTTTTTATAGTGTGATGAACTGTATAAATAGTACAATTACAGGAAAAAGCATGTTAGGGTATGATGGGGAACCCAAGATTGGGGAAATTGGAAACTTAACTTGGAAAGTTAAGGGATAATAATTAAAATTGTAATCACAAATGTGATATTTAATTGTTCTAAAGTACAAATAGTAATAGTGCATGGTTTTATTTTTGGTAAAACATGACTAAAGAGAAATTTAGCTAACTAGGCTTTTGGAATATATAACCTTATATAGCTTTGGGACCATAATGTAGTATATATGTAAATCCCTATTTAGAATTTGCAAGGAAAACGGAAAAATTATGGAAACAAGATAAAAAGAGATTCTGTTGTCAGCTTTATATAGAAATCATAGAAACCTGTTGGTGGAAATAGGGAGACTGGAATGATGGGTTCATACAAATTTTCAATCATAGTATAAAATTTTGGATTATAAAATAGGAGAATCAATGTGGCAGATAAAAGTGATGATTTAATATGGAAGAAAATTATTGGAAACCCTATTTGCAATCAAAATATGCAATTTGTATGAACTCCAGTATAGTAGGAATAAATGAGACAGTAGATTTAGATTGATGTAGAAAAATGAAGAACTGGATATGTATGTCCACTTGGAGTCTTTAAGTTTTTGTATGTCCACAAAAATACCACAATGTCTTTGGACTTAATTGGAGTCTGTGTTGTTAATATAATATTGTTGATTGGGATGTGACATAGCCCTTGGTAACCCCATGGATAGCATTATTAGTGAAAGAGTATTTAATTGGAAAATAAGTGTTTCTAGAAGACATAACATTTGAAGATTGTCATTCAAATTAGATTAGGTTTGATTTTTCCCATGTTGCTACACTTTTAGAAAAGCCTCTTCATCATGCACAGTCTACCTGAACATAATAATAAGTTTTCCTTTATGTTTTTTCTCTCTGGTCCATGGGACAAAACCTCTAAAATACATTTGTTATTGTTGTTTTATTGTTGTTGTTATGCTGAGGCTGTCAGCAAGATAGTTGTCCTGAAAACTAAAATGGGTAGGAGGTGGTCAAGTATGTAGATTCGGTGGTAAAGAGTATGTAGAGTTGTTGGTGAGAGTATATGTATTTAATGGTAATAAAGGACATGGACAGGGGGGGAAGAAGAAGAAAGTTTACAGAGAAAGAAAGCTGAAGGGTGTGAATAAAAACCGTGTGTTGTCAGAAGCGAAGGACAAAGGAAAGAAAAACAATTAGATTCTTGGTGTCTGAAAAACACAAAGTCAAACAAATTATGTAGCACTAAATTGGCCTGGCTGTTTAAAAGGTTGAAATAGTAACAATTTTGTTGGTGCAGGGAGCTAGCAAATTCACTTTGAGAAAACTATTTATGTGCTATGTTTATGAGAGAAACCAAATAATCCTACTTAATGATGAATTTTCTCTATAGACCTATATTTGCCCCGCATACATTTTAACTTGTGTTTTACTCCAGTTTGTTATTTTCATTTTCCCTTTTTAAGTTTGAAGGGACTAGATAGAAATTCTGTTTTTACAATGATTTATGGAGAAATAGATTTTCTCTCATGCCTGTTTGATTTTCTGTGTAAAGTTTTTTTATGAGTTGTATTTTTATCAGGAGGGGTGCTGACTTCCAATGCCCTCCAGATGCCCCCATGTTTTGCCTATACTTGTTCCAGACCTGAGCTGTTAGGCTATTCCAGACCTGAGAGGCATGTGACCTCCATTTTATTTTTGCTTTACAAAATACATACACAGGCTGAGATCTTCTGTCTTCAACACAGACAGTCATGCAGCAAGTGCAAGATCTTTGCCTATCCTTCATCTCCTTTCAGATATGTGTGTGTGTTTGTGTGTTGTGTGTGTGTGTGCTAACTAATGTGTTTAAACCAAAGGAAAAAAAATGATTCAAAGTTGTTGATCTATTTTGTTAGGAAATAGATAATATGGGAAAATGGGATGTCAGCAGGTTTATACCAAAATACAGTCTAATTATGGAGTTTAAAAGTATAGTTTATAAGGGAAAGCCCTCTCCCTTAGTACTATCAAAAATGGATAGATGCATTGAATTAATAAGGAATTGATCTTGAGACCATAAACCAGCCAGACTTCATGATAAAAATTTTAAGGGAGGAAGATTTGAAGGAAGAGTCTATAATTGTATATACAGTGAATATGTATATCATGAAAGTATAAGATCTCTTCAATTTTGGGCAAAGGATAGATTGAACAATACAGGTAGTAAAGACTGGAAACTTCTTAGTCAATGGAAACAAATTTGGAACCTAATGAAAGGGTTGCCAATGGTAAAATTTGTAAAACTTGGAGTGACAACAGCAAGATAATAGATAGATAGATAGATAGATAGATAGATAGATAGATAGATAGATAGATAGATCAACTAGTTAATGAAGCAAGAAAGGAATAAAAGCATATACCAGAAGAAGCAATGGAAGATCTAACATCGTTACAATCTATAATAGATAGAGAGGATACCAGATGGTTTATATAACAAGATATGAAAAATGGTTTTGAAATGCTACCTATTGAATCTCAAGTATTATACCTTCATTTGGGTCCAGAAGAACATGCCTTCAGACCCAAGTAGAAGGGGCTATAATGGATTGAATATGGCCCACCAGCTATCTGACAGAAAAGGGGGAAAAATGGGTTCACCATGATCAGATAAAATTGTATAAAGTTGATGAATAACAAGTTTGTTTGTGAATGTTTTTTCCCCAGAAACAAATTACACCAGATGAATGAGTGAGAAAACCTCCACCGGGAAAATTGGATTTCAGCATCTTCAAGATCTAACAGATATTTATATTTTTCAGGCTGCTGCAGTGACAAGAGTATATTCTATTCATATATATACAATGGAGAGAAGAAACAGGAAATGGCATATTAAATGGGAAGTTAGTAATAGAAATTCCTAATGGGTAAAGTGGGTAAAAAGGGGAAAGTTGAACATAAAGCTTTGACTCTGGTTTGGTCTTAGAAGATGGTATGGAGAACAATGTAACCAAAGAAAGGGGTTTATGCCAAAGCAATAAAAACTACCATGCCCCACCCAACTTCAAAAACAATGGTGTAAGATATATAGAAATATAGAAAGGATTAGCCAAACCCTGGAGCAGAAAAGCCCCTAAAATTACTAAAAGGGTAAAAGTACCCCACTAAATCAAGTGCCAATAATGAAAATGTGATAAAAGGCACTAAAAATCAAGGGCCAAATTTAAAAAAGAATAACAATGCCCGTAAAAAACACACTTGTAGTTAAAAAAAAACACAAATTACTAAAAGGGTACCATTTACCCCACTAAAGGATCTGCAAATGCAGAAAAAGCTAAAATGAAAATTCATAAACCAAGGCCAGACACATTTCAACTCTTGTCTTCCTCAGTGACCTATGAACATTTAATTTATATATATGCCTATTACACAGCTCACACAATGTGACTCTGCACCATTCCAAAGTAATAATGTGCTTCTCCTGCTTCCAGAGCCTCTTATATAACCAACCAAGCTAGTGATGAAACTAATCCAGTCAAGACTTAATACAAAAGGAAAACCTTAGAATGTGGAAGGGCGGTTAACAATTCAAACCAAAGAATAGGCCTTTATTTTATTATTATATATAAGCCCACCAGGGATTCAGATTTCTAACTGTGACTCCCTTGTTGTTTAACCATCCATAGATATTTCATCTTTAGATTTATATATTTGTAGATTTTTCATCTACTTAATGTAGGACAATAGTTCAATTAGATTCTGCTACTACTCTTAGCTTCTCTAGTCCAGATCATCCAAACTAGTGGTGGGAGATATCCTGTGAAGACTTAAGAAAAAACTAAGGGAAAACCTAGGGTGTGGAGAGATATTTGAAAAACTCAAATTAGCCAGTTCACATTTTCATTTAAACCAACTGGTGATTCAGATTTCAAATGATGAATCCATTTCAGTTCCAGTAATTGTAATTGTTTTATGTTTTTAATGTTTGGTATCCCGTCTATGCACCAAAATTTGAATGAATTGAAAGTATGTTGCTTATCCAAGAAGTGTTTAACCAACGGAGCCTCCATTTTATGATTTTTAATGCAACTTCTGTGTTCGACGATTCAGGTATGAATTTCCTGGCTGGTACAACCCACGTAAAGGAGTTTACAAGGGCATTCAATTATGTATATAACATTCTTACTTGCACATGTAAAGAACTTATATATATCATAACTCCTCCCGTCTGCAGTATTCACAAAACATTTTAAATTACTGCTATGTTTGCATACCGAGCAATGTCCACAGATGTAATGTCCCTTGACATTCAAATTATTTTGTATAGTCAGAAAATTAAAGTTTGCTCGTACCAATATATTCTTAATGTTTTGCGTACGTCTATGGGCAAGCATAGGTTTGTTTTTATATCCGTGTATATTCTCCAGCAAGTACCAATGTTTCAATATGCTTTCCTTGACCCTCTGTGTATGTGTGTTAAAAGTCAGTGGTATGACCACTCTTTCAGGTGCTTTCTTGGGTCTGGAATCAAACAGAAGTTTCTTTCTATCCAACTTTCAAACTTTATCTTGTGCCTCTTTTATAACCTTCAAGGGATATCCTTTCTCCAAAAACTGGATGCATGTAATATTTGATTCCCTTTCATATCCCTCCAATGTTTTGCAATTACGTCTAATATGTAAAAACTTTAAATATGGAAGGTTATTTTTAAGAGGTGTTGGATGATAGCTGTCATATCTTAAAAATGAATTGACATCCTTTGGTTTTCTATACAAGTTAGTTTCAAATGATCCCCTTTTTAGTTGAATGTTTATATCTAAAAAGTTCACTGTACTATAAACCATATCAAATTTGATGCTTCCATGGATTCCATTAAGGAAAACCAAAAATTGTTTCAGAGAAGATTCAGAACCCACCCATATACAAAATATATCATCTAAGAATCTTTTCCACGTGTTTATATGGGGGGGGGGGGGAATTACTCATTGTTCAATATATGGGAACGTTCAAAATGGTCCATGTACAAGTTAGCCAACTCTGGGGCAAACTTACAACGCATTGCAACCCCAGAGGTTTGCCAATAGAATTGATCACCAAATTTAAAATAATTTTTAGTCAGAGTTATCTCAATTAAGTGTAACAAAAAATGAATAGGAGGAAGTCCCATAGGTTTGGACAACAAAGCTGCTTCTAAGATCTCCAAGGCCTCGTCCTGGGGAATATTAGTGTAAAGTGATATCACATCTAGTGTCACCAAGAAAAATTCTCCTATAGGTGGTCTAAGTTCTTCCATGTATTTCACAAACTCCTTAGTATCTTTTATGTAAGATGGTATCTTTGGAATCAAAGGTTTCAGAAAAGATGAAATATATGTGGCTAGTGGTTCCAAAATAGAACCACAGCCAGACACAATTGGTCTACCTGGAACTGGTGTCTTATCCTTGTGAATTTTAGGTAGTAGATAAAACAGAGGGATCCTGGCTGGAGAATCCAGTAGATATTCATATACATTAGTTTTTATATATCCCATATTTAATGCCTCCTCCAGAGTGATTTTAATATATTTCAATATATCCTCTGTAGGGTCTTTCATACATTCTTTATAGTGTTTTGCATTTGATAATTGATTGTATGCCTCTATTTCATAATCTTTCCTCCCCCATATGACTATCGCACCTCCTTTATCGGCTGGTTTAATTATTATATCTTGTCTTTTTTGCAAATTATCCAAAGTGGCTTTATGTAGGTTGGATAGATTGTGCCAACTGTTGGATTGGGAGGTAAAGATATTCTGCATATACTTTAACACACTATCCTGAAAGACCTTGATGTAAGGGTCATCAACATTGGGATTAAAGTTAGATCTTTTTTGAAAGGTCTTATATCTATCCGTATCCGAGGGTCCCAAATATTGGGTTTACCATAATTAGAAAAAATTTTTGCCAATCTAATTTTCCGAAACAATTGATGAACTTCCCTCATAGTATCAAATGAATTGTACCTAGGAGTTGGAACAAATGAAAGACCTTTGTTTAGAACTTCCATTTCCAGATCAGATAATGAAGATTTATATATATTAACTATCTGTGTTTGGGGGGGGGGTATCTGCCCTTGTACAATTTTCTTCTCTCCAAACTTCTGTCTTTGAACATCCCCCTGTTGGACTGTTTTTCTAAAAAAGGTCTTCTAGTGGTTTTAAAATTGTCCACAGAATAATCAGTAGAAGAATCAGTAGTGACCCCCCCCCCAGGCTGTTGTCTTCTTTACTTGTGTCTAAACTCGTGTCAAATGACACTCTTTTCTTATTGTATGTAGATGATAGACCTTTATGTGATTTCCAGGAGTAAACCTTTCCTTCTTGATAATCTCTAAGGTCCCTTTGGAATTTCTTAAATTTAAGGTCCTTGAGTTCTTTCATTTTTTGAGTCACTTGCATATCAAATTCCTCTAATCTACTGTTTAGTGTACTGGAATTCATCATCTTATTAAACTCCTGTTTGTGGTGTTCCAGTTTATCAGCCAGAGCCTTGCACTCCTATTGACTAGTTTCTATCAAAAGGATCATAAGATCTAAGGAACATTTGTTAAGTATAGTTTCCCATTTCTGGGTAAATTCCTGATTTTCTAGAAACATGCCTGGAGGCTTGATAATTCTTAAACCTCTTGGGATCATCTGTGCCTTACCGTATTCCACCAATGCTCCCATATGTGTTTCCAGTCTCATTTTTTTCAGAGACAATTCCAAAAGCTTTTCTGCTCCAGGGCTTGGTTAATCCTTTCTATATTTCTATATATCTTACACCATTGTTTTTGAAGTTGGGTGGGGCATGGTAGTTTTTATTGCTTTGGCATAAACCCATTTCTTTGGTTTTTTTGGTATATATCTTGGCTTTTTTGCCTTTGGGACTTTTGTTGGTTTCATGGAGAACAATGAGCCTGCTTGTGCTCTGATTAGAAATATAAATGTCACTTTAAACTTTATCTGGACTTTGTTTGTATTGATACTGTCCATCTTGGTCATACCCCCCCCCTTCTGTGAACCATGCCTCTTATACTGTTTGTTAGAAATATTTCATAAGTCAATCTCCAAACCTGCTACTTTGTATGCACTTATAGCCCAAATTGATATTGACTGATGTTATTTTTTGCTGTTATAATGTTTCTTTGTTTCTTTTTAATATTATCTTTTGTAAAGTTATAATCGTACAGAATTATGCTTTAAAAGAAAGGAATGAAATAGTCAACTGCCTGTAGTTGAAAATTATATTTTAAAATAACTGTCCATGATTGCCTATAATTCAGAGTCAGACTAGATAATCAACTAGGACTCTGACTGAGACTTAGAAATTTTCTTGCCTTACTGAGTGTTTCTTTTAGCTCAGCTCTGTGTTTTGTACAGCAGTCAAGATACTGATAAGGCCGTAGACTGCATGTACTGTAAACAAGTCCTTTATTTTTGAAAACAATGGGGGGTTGCAGACTGTCAAAAATAGTGTGAATTCAGTCCACTTTTAGGGTTAGGGTTAGTGCTAGGGAATCATGGGAATTGTTATTTTTCTGAGACATTGAACCTTCTTTGTCAGAGAACTCTAGTGCCACAATAAAATACAGTCCCCATGATTCCCTAACCTTAACCCTAACCCTAAAAGTGGACTGAATTCACACTATTTCTGACAGTCTGCAACCCCCCAATGTCTACAGAGGAAAAAGTGCTGAAAGTTGTAAACCTAACTGAACTAGAAGAGGGAGGGAGTGTTCATTGTTATTTTGGAGATTTTGCTCTGTAAAATAATGCAAAGACGTTGAATTCCACAACATGCTAAACACTTATTTAGGCATCATAAGAGAAGATATAATTTTGGTTTATGCTCACCCACAATCTATAGAACACATGTCCTTTTTGCCTGCTCAAATTGTATGTGATTTGATTTGGTCTATCAAAATCTGCTGTAGGCCCCTACAATATTTCAAAAGATTAAAATATGTAACTACAACCATAGAAGCAGGTTTTCCTTAAAGCCTGTTGTGGAAATAAAAACAACAACAACAAAACTTGAAATGCCAAATAGAGAGATTATCAAAAGCAAGATAACTTTTTCAAAAGCTAAAGAATTATAGCCTTTGTACAGATAAATTTTATTTGCATGGGACATATAATCAAAGTTATATACCTGAAGAAATGAATCAGGCCAATTGAAATGATATGTATCCGGAATATTCAAATTTTAATATTGATGTAAATGAATTAAAACAAACAGGAAGAAGCATATGTTCTGGATGGGAGCTGTGAGAACTGAACATATGGCTCTTCTTTGATAAATAGTCCGTTAATTTCCATTTTGTGTGTAGGTGTGGGATATTTGACTTTTCCAGTCCAAGTATGTAAGTCTGAGTCTCCACAGGTTAGACCTAAGTGGGAAACATATGATGAGCCTTGGAGATTAGTGTGTTCAGATGAAGTTATAATTAATGTTCAATACTCAGACACTTTGGGGAGCAGAGGTAACAACAAGGGCTATATTTGGAACATTAATCCTAGGAGCTCATCCAGGGATCATCGCTCAAGAGAATCATAAGAGCATATTGGGACTTACATGCAGACTGGAGAAATCAATAATGCTACTGGGGAGATTATACACATATTGCAATTTGAAATGGAAGAACTGAGCCAAATGATAATTCAGCTAAGATTAGCTTTGGATTATTTGTTGACTGGAAAAAAAGTGGATTTTGTAACATGAGAGGAAGCCAATGTGGGATAAAATTTCATAATTTGAACTAATCAATAAAAGATGGGAGAGAAAATTTTAGACAATTGACCCAAAACAATGTACATGACACAAGAGGGGGGATAGTCTCTTTTGGGGTGATTAAGGGACTTGTGGCCTTCTGCTATTTGGATAAAGATTGACTGTGTTCGCAGTCTGGGAGTGCTCCTGGACTCGTCGCTCCTGATGATAAATCAGGTTAATGCGACGGTCAGGAGTGCCTGTTATCAGCTTCGGCTGATACGCCAGCTGCGCCCTTTTCTGGAAGTAGGGGATCTCGAGACTGTTGTGCACATGCTGGTAACCTCACACCTGGATTTCTGTAACACGCTCTACATGGGGCTACCCTCGTGCTTGGTTCGGAAACTACAGTTGGTTCAGAATATGGCAGCCAGGCTTTTGTCAGGAACATCTAGGAGGGACCACATCACTCCAGTCTTGAGGTCCCTCCACTGGCTGCCTATTGGCCCAGTACAAGGTGTTGGTTATTACCTTTAAAGCCCTAAATGGCTTGGGTCCAAACTATCTCAGAGACCGCCTCTTCCTGTACAATCCCCCCCATGCCCTCCGGTCCTCTGGGAAGAATCTGCTGCAAATCTAGGCTTGCGGCGACCTCCCGGAGGGCTTTTTCTGTTGTTGCCCCCAGGCTCTGGAACGGCCTGCCAGATGAGATCCATCTATTAACATCTTTGGATAGCTTTAAAAAAGCTGTCAAAACGGATCTCTTCCGGCAGGCCTTTCCAGACTAATCACCCAGCCTCGGGACTTTGGCTCCCCCCCTTTTTAAGAATATTTGCTCCCCTTGTCAGAACTGCAGTTGCAGGGGTTTATTGTTGTATTTAAATGAATTTGTGTAGTTTTTAATTGTGGATTGTTTTAATTGTGATCTGGTTTAATTAATTTTTAAGGGAGGTGGAGGGAATTATACTGTTTTAACTTGTAACTATTTTATTGCTGTTCACCGCCCGGATTGGCTCGCCACAGGGTGGTATATAAATAAAATTATATATATATATATATATATATATATATATATATATATATATCTCACTATGTATTTTCCTAAAATATATATCTTAATCATAACTAATTCTTATATAATCATTTTATTATTCTTTTGTTATTAATTGTGATAATCAATTAGGTAATAATTAAGTATCAAGACGGGGAATATGTGATGAATGGGTTCCAGTTGGAAGCATGAAAGCATGGCCCTGAACCAAAGTTAAAATGGCTGCACAACAAGACATTGCTGGAGGAGAGTGAATGCGAGAGATAGCAAGAAATGATGACTTGGCTGGAGAAAGAACTTGCAAAACAAGATGGAACTTGTACAAACACTGTCTGCTCTGAGCTGCACATGACGTCAACAAGATAGCAATGGACATGAGACTTTAGTATGTTTTGGAACTATGGAAAACATGTTTTTCCCAAGAACTGGCAAGACATGAGTATAAAGAAAGGGGATTTTCAGCCTCTCCTTTGTTGACACCTACCTGGGCAAGGTGTCATCCCATCCTAACCCTAACCCTTCAAGGATGAACTGATTTCCTGGCAACTTTTAGGCATGCATCATCTAAATGCCACACCTGCAAGTCACCCTCAAAGCACCTCTTTTTGCCCATCTGCAAAGCCTCTATATTTCCCACATCCCACATCCAGCAAAGGGCCATGTTTTGTGGGTATGAATGTGTGCGTGCAAGAGCTCTTGATACTTAAAATGATTGTCTTATTTGTTATTTGTTATTTCTTATTGCCTTATTTCTCATTGTCTTATTGTCTTATTTGTTATGTCTTAATAAATGTTAAATGCATAGTGTTTAAACCCAGATCTGGTTTCCCATGAGTCTATATTGAAAATCCTATAGTCTAGGGTGGCTAAATTTCTCTTTGGAATAAAAGAACAATAGAGAACCTCGGTTCATGAAATGGTCAACAGGGCACATGAACAAATGTTACCTTAGGACCCACCCACCCCAATCGTGCCAGGAAGTGGTGTGCAGGTTTTATGCACACCTGCACACCTGCACAGAAGAGGTCACAAAAGCCCCTTTCATGCAAACTGCTGTGCATGCTGACAGCAAGTGTACATGCAATAGAATGCATTTATTGTCATAATAGAGGACAGTTGCTAGGCCGCATGCAATTAGGGTTAGGTTTAGGGTTCTAATATTCAAGCGCACCTGCACCAGTGCATCCACACCTGGAAGCATAGGGTGCTTTAAATTAAAGCCTGCATTGTAGGGCACATGCTCTGGATCGCCGACTCAATTTCTGCCACACATGCGACAGAGCATTTATACAGCTGTTTTCTGGTGCACCAGTGTTGCTGCATACATATGCACCTGCAAAGGTGTGCATCTTCTCTAAAGGAGCGGAAAAAAGCGGCTCCTTTTTGGAGTGGCTTTTCTCAGCATATAACGGCTAGAGGGTGCTTTCCTGGGAACTTTTAGGCATGCATCATCTAAATGCCACACCTGCAAGTCACCCTCAAAGCACCTCTTTTTGCCCATCTGCAAAGCCTCTATATTTCCCACATATATAGATGGCTCTTTGAAGATTCCAGGAGGGTATATAGGAATATAAGGGCAACCCAGGTGGTGGCAAGTAACATCATATTAGCACATGTGCAGGTGTCCAGGTGATATTAGCACATGTGAACAGCTTGGTCTTCCAAGTCCATGTGGGTCAGCATTGATCAACAGTGAGGATAGTGTAAAAAGCTGGGAGCACCATACTCAGAGGGGGATCAAAATGACTGCGCTTCCACAATCCTGGAGTTAAAGGAAGCTTTCCAGTATCTGTTTCTATCCATTTATGTCCTTGGAGACCAAACATAATAACCTTTGAAGTGATGCTCTTATTCATATAAAGCCCTGTAATTACTCTTAAGGGAAGTCTTTTATCATACTATTCATGGGCTTCTTCCATTGTGTCCAAGACTTCAAAAATACCTGGATATAAGGGTGCCCAATGACAATCAGCTTTGATGTTATAGTCCCAACTAGTATTAAACTGAGTCAGATAGGTAGTCAGAATGGGGTTTACCCTTTCATGCGATATAATCCACCACATCCACAGTAACAGAAACTGTGCCATCTTTTGCCCTTGTAGGGAAACAGAGAGGGAATTTTGAGTTTAAGGTGGCCATACCTACCCTCCCTCTGCAGACATGAAAGTCTCTGACAAATCTACTGGAGGTAATTCAGGCCAATTACAGAAAACAAGCTTGGCAGGGACAGGACCTCCATTCCAATCTTTTAACTGAGAGGAATGAAAGTATTTAAGCTTGTCACCATGTTTGTTGTGCACTTGAGAAACAGCTGGATATACTCTAAGTGATCTTGACAGGTCCCGCTCACTTGGCTGACAAAGCATTCTGTTTTGTGAAACATTTCTATACAGTACTAGCTGACCTATTTCCCACACCTGGGGGTTCTGGACCCATCCCAGCCTGTGATACATGGTCTGTATGTTTTTCCCAAGCTTTTCGACAACCTGTTGGTGGGTTTGGTTGATTCTTTGGACTAAAGACTGAACCCATTTTTGGTTTAAGACCACAAGCTCCAAGTCTGAGGAAAGTGTGGTGTCTAACCAAAATGTTTTGGACATCAGCATCTTTCTGCCAGTCATCACCTGGTGAGGAGTAAACCTATGGGAAGCTATAGGATTATTATTATTATTATTATTATTATTATTATTATTATTATTATTGCTATTATTATTTTATTACATATACATACAAATAGAAAATATGACATAAATTCCATATCTTCGTTACAGATATATTTAAATATATATCTTTTAGTCGCCTAATGGATCTTGTGTCAATAAGATAGAGAGAGAAAAAAAGAATTAACTTATATAAATACATATATATTTTATCCATGAATTTTTCAATACAATTATTACAGTTTTACTTGATTTAGTACTTATCTAATTTTATTTCTGTTTCTGACTTCTATATAACAGTGCCCATTTCTTACTATACTTTTGATAAGATTTCCCTGCTATGTACATCAACAAATCGGTCCATTATAGCTAGTTCATTTACTTTAATTTTCCATTTATTTAAAGAAGGTATTGTCTCTAATGATCAGAACTTAGCATAAAGCAGTCTAGCAGCTGTTATCATATATAATATAACACTTTTACAATCTTGACTTAATTTAGTGTCAATCACATCTAAAATGTTTAATATAAATAATTCAGGTTTTAAAGGAATGTTAATCTGCATGATTTTACCTATTGCCTTCTGAATTTTTAACCAACATTTTGAAACTTTCTCGCAAGACCACCACATATGAAATAAATCCCCCTCCTCTTTTTTTACATTTCCAGCATTTATTATTTTTAAAAGTATTCATTTTTGCTAACCTGGAGGGGGTAAAATACCATCTGTGAAAAATCTTAAAGTAATTCTCTTTCAGTGTGTTGCATTTTGAGAAATTGCTGCAATCGTCCCAAGCCTTTTCCCATGATTGCATTGAAACTGGGTTGCCTATGTCTTGCATCCACTTAACCATGTTAGTTTTTACAACTTCTTTTTCTGTTTCCAATTCTAATAATAAATTATATAACTTCCTTATCCCATGCTTATCTTTCCCTTCTACAATTTTATCAAAGCTAGAGATTCCTTTTTTGAAATCATACACTTCCTTGTCTTTCTTGTAGTCTTCTTTGATTTGTAAATATTTTAACCAATTAATTTCAATACCTTCCTGAAATAATTATTTTCTTGTTTTTAATCTGAGACTTCCTTTAAATCTGATTAAGAGTTTCCCAAATGTCAATTTCATTTCTGAAATAGATGCATCATTATTATGATATGCATTTTGTGGGGATGTCCAAATAGGTAATTTTGTGAACCAAATTTCTTTATATTTTTTCCAAATCCGAAAAATAGTTTTCCTAATCCCATGTGAATTAAACTTTTTATGGAAGCTATAGTTCCCTTAAGAACTATGAGGATGATAGACAACTTAGCATCCCAATATTTTCCAGAGACTCATACCACCTTCTGTAGGGCTTCCTTGAGAGTCCTGTTAGCCCTTTCAATTTGCCCCATACTCTGTGAATGATGGGCTATGTGAAATCTCTGATGGATACCTAGCACTTTGCATGACTCTTGAATGACCTCTCCGGAGATGTGACTTACAGAATCGTGATCTATTGTGTGTGGTATCCCGTAGCGACATACAATGTGGTTGAACAAAATTGTGGTTGAACAGTGGTGAGGGCTGTGTTGTCCTTAGTGGAGAAAGCTTCGATCCATTTGCTAAAGGGATAAATGATAGTGAGATAGTGAGACAATACTTGTTCTGCCATGGAGTGGTCAGTAAGGGGCCAGTGAAATCCCTCTGAAGCCAAGCCCATGGACCCTTGATGCGCTGGTGTCAGACAGGGCCTTAGGACCACTATGATCTGCATTCACCATTCTTGAGGAACAATCCAATTAAAATTCCCTTCATCAACAGCCTACAAGAATCCTTACTTCTGTTCTATTTTGTATTTTCCAGTGGGATGTTTCCCTGCTTCTATCAGCTTCTTGATTTCAGAGTCTCCCTTCTGAAGTTGGGACAGGTATCAAGGGTTCCTTGGACTTGATATTGATGGGCTCTGCAAGGGCCACTGCCTTGGGGGCTAAAGCAGCATCCTTTGCTAGTGTGTCCGTCCAGTTGTTCCACAGAGCCTCTTCACTGTTTCTCTTTTGTTGGCCTTTGACAAAAGAAACCCAACTGGGGACCATTCTTTCTTGCAGTAACTGTACCACTATCTGGCACTTTTCTGCATGGACCACTGGTTTGTCATCATTAGTTTTCCATGTCCTTGCTATCCAAATGTGAATCCAATCTGTGGCTGCATTTACTATCCATTAGGAATCTGTGTAGATGGCCAAAGGAATACTGGGGCACTCAAATTCCAGTACCGCACAGACAATGTCCACCTCAACAGCTTGATTGAAGTGAGGATGAACTGTTCCTTAAAGCATGTGGGCATCATTTACATGGACTACACCATATCCCATTAACTGGTTTCCCTCCAGGCAGGATGATGATCTATCACAAAACCAATATATAAACCCTTGTGAAAGAGCTTCCTGGAGAGATTCTCCTGCCTTTATTGACCATTTGTCCTCTGAAATTGGGAGCAATAAACACTCATGACCTGATCCTGTGACTACCAAACCTTAAGGGGCAGAAGGTTAGCTGGACTGTCTGTGATAGTCTACCCCTCTCTTGATCAATTCCAGTGTCCATTTACATATCCTACAGTTGTGAACTTGCCCATCTAGAACTTTTCTGGACAGTATTCAAAGCAAAGCAAAGCAGCTTCATTTATATACTGCTTCATACCATGCTATGCAGTGTCTAAGTCAGGGGTAGGCAACCTTTCCCCTTTAAGAGCCAAGGGACTTCAGCTCCCAGAAGCCTCAGCCATGTTGGCCAATAGTCCCATGTTGGCCAATAGCTCCTGTGATTCTGGGAGCTGAAGTCCCTCGGCCCTTAAAGGGGAAAGGTTGCCTACCCCGGTCTAAGTGGTTTACAACTGTAAGCTCATTGCCCCCCAAAGTTGGGTACTCATTTTAGCGACCTCGGAAGGATGCAGGCCTGAGTCAAGCCTGAGCCCTGGCTAGTACTGAACTCACAACCTTGTGGTTTATGAGTGAGTGGCTGCAGTACAGGCATTTAACCACTGCACCACCAGTATGAACTTTAAGGGGGTGTGAGGGGTCTGAACAATGACTTTTGTACCACCTATGATGAATTCCCATTGGGTAAAAAACTGGGGCAAGGCAGTTTTTCTTGCACAGACTGAAATTGATTTCAGTGGACGAGAGGTTCTGGGATACATAGGCTATTGTTCTCTCTATTACATTCCAGAGCTGAGAGAGGATTGCTCCTACATTGTTGTCTGAGATTGCTAACTGGATGTATAATGGCTTGCTAGTACCTGGGTGAGCTAGGGCAGGAGCTTCTGCTAAATCTCACTTTAGGGTAGCAAATGCTTCTTGCTGTTCAGGTCCCCAATCCCAAATTGCTCCTTTCTTTAGGAGTGCATACAGAGATCGAGGTTGACACGAAGGCAGTTAACAATAAACAACAGTGGCTTAGCTTTAACAGTAAAAGATTCACTGAATTCCTAGGAGAAGTTGAAAGGTACAAGGCTCTTAATTAGGCCTCATCTGTTGGAGCTGGGAGTTTGCCAATGGTTTCAATTCTCTGTGAATCTGGAGTTCTACAATCTGTATGGAGGGTCAACCCTATATATTTGACTTAAGTCTGAACTAGCTGTGCTTTATCTCTGTTTGCCTTCAATCCTGTGTCTTGGATCAGTCCAAGGACTTCTCTAGTGATGTCTTTTCTTCTGAGTCCAAGTACACCAGTATGTCATTCAGATAGGACAAAATGTGGGGGTGTGATGTGGGGTGCAATTTGTCCACATTTTATAATAATAATAAATAATAATATAATTTATTTATATACCGTCC
Source organism: Phrynosoma blainvillii (assembly GCA_026167975.1). NCBI lineage: Eukaryota > Metazoa > Chordata > Lepidosauria > Squamata > Phrynosomatidae > Phrynosoma > Phrynosoma blainvillii. Next base: position 246,487,426 of record JANUYF010000003.1, on the reverse strand, counting down.
CAGTGGAAAACCAATCTAGGCAGTGAACAGCAGATAATAAAATACAGCAAGTTAAAACAATATCATTCCCTCCTCCCCCCCTTAAAAGGTTATTAAATCAAATACAATTAAAACAACTGCAATTAAGCAGTAATTAATAGTTAAAACTAACTTCAATTAAAACAACAACAACCAACCACCAACATTTTATCACATGTGAATGGCAGATACTGGGGCTAAAGTGAAATCCCTGATGGCATCTCTTAAATGCATGTTGAATGCCCCTTAATTCAAATATGAATATATATAAACAGCTCTTGTGTAGCAGAATAGAATGAAAAGCATTGGCCAAGTCTATAATGCTAGAGAATTTGGCTCCAGCTGCTATAGTGACCAAGATTTCATTGTACTTTGCCACCACTGGAACTACTGGGAGAGTGACTGCATTGAAGACTCTGAAATCCACTGTCATTCTCCATGTGACCACCATCCAACCTCAGAACAGGCCATAGAGGCAAATTGCAAATGGACTGCATCAGAATAATGACATCCCATTTCAACAGCCTCTCTATGGTTTTGGCAATCCCTTCCTCTACCTCTCTGGGGTATCTGTACTGCTCCTGGGGAGGGGGGTCCTTTCCCTCTATCGGCACACATGCATCCTTGACCATTCCATATTCAATCTTGTCCTTAATCAAAACCTCAGGGAAATCAGACACCCATGGGTCAGAGGTCAGAGAGAAGAGAAACATTGGGGCTTTTAGGGTGGCACACCTGTGGATGGCTGAGATCTGCAAAGGACCCTCCTTTAGCTGCCAGAGGAAGCCATTCACTAGGTCTATTGTCAGTCAGTGGTGCTGCAAATATTTTATGTCCATGACGCCATCATCTTCACTCTGATTTTTGCATGAGATCCAGGATGGGACTGATCTGCAGTGGTCTGATCTCTTTCCAAATTAGAGCTTGCTGCCAGCCCTTCCCATATCCCACCAACTCCATGCTTGCTGAAGTTTTTAAATCTCCCCTAAGTTCGTGTGAGGGGTGTTCACCACGGCACCTGAATCTACCAAAAGCCTTGCTGATTTTTGGCTGGGACTGTGTCTGATCTGGGCATTTACCATAGGGCATCCCCAAAAATCCAGAGTCAAGGTTGTTATCACTTGCTGACATTGGGCAATTTGTCTAGGAATTTTAGCCAGAGTCTTGCACACCATGGGAGCAGCTTGGCTGGATGGATAAGGGCTCTCAGCTGTGACTAATGGAAGAGGAGTTTCCATGGGAAGGCTCAGGTTGCTGTGTCCAGGGGTAGTAGCTGGCGTGGCAGGAGGTGTCTCAGCCTGGGGGATCTGTGACCCTGCTCATGTCCTCAGTGACTGAGAAGATCCCGGACATCCCTAGTCTTGGCCCATGGTGCTAGGTAGGGCAGTGGGTGTCTTGTATTTTTTGTTCATGGCTCAGCTGAAGGCTTCCAACAGTTCTATGGTTGGCTTTTTATCTAATGGATCCATGTCTACCACCAATTCTCTATGTTGTCTCAAAATCATCTTTCTGACCTCTGAATATGTCTGGTTGTATGGGTCATATCCTCCTGAGTATTCTCTTGGGGTGGCTTTTGGAAGTGAGTTGGAGGTGGATCCTCCCATTTTTCCCTATTCTTCTGAAAGGAGTTTTGAATGAAGGCCATTGTTCCTATATGGGACTGTGTAAATTGGGTCCCCGTCCTTTTCACTCTTTCTGCTTCCTGCTTTGGCAGTCTTGCCTGTGGTGGTGGCTAACATTTCTTTAGCCATTTTCTTATGTGCTTCCCATGTCCAAAATACCTAGGATGCCCCATGGATGTGGTCCATGAAACCTTGCCAATTAAAGATTCTTAACCATAGCGATACTGATCCCAAATAAGTTTTGGCTGACTCATTGAGCCCTTGGTACATCTCTCTAATTATCTCTGTACCATTCAGGAGCAGTTGTCCTTCGTCATTAAGGGAGACTGCTCCTGACAAAATTACTAGCATCTTTTTCCAGTCTACATAGGTGTCTGGAGACTCATCAGGGCTTTGCAACTCATTTTGATATTTTCCCTTCAATATTGTTCCTGGCCATAGGATCTGTACCACTCTAGTTATCCAGTCATGCAGATCAAGGTTGGACAAATCATAATTTGACACTGCAACCTCAAATGCTCCTGAATAGCTAGGATCTATGCACAACCTAGCTACCTGAGTTAAATCTTGTCCCTTTGCCTTGGGATATGAGAAGATCATGGTGGACATCAATTTTACTACTGTCTGTGGTTTGAATCTGCCCAGCTGATTTGTTACTGTTTTAACTTCTGATAGGGTCAAATGTGTGGCTTCTATAAGGGTTTGGTAACATTACCATCTTCTTCAGCCTTTTTGGTCTCTACAGTTCTCCTAGTTCTTACAGGATCCATTGAGGCCGATGTATCTATTGGGGATTTCTCTTCAATAGAGTTGCATGGTGTTGGGGCCACTCCTCACAATCTCTCCCATTGGGGATTGTACAGATGAAGTGCTCTGGCGTCCTCTGGCAAAGGCTCCTGAAGAACCTTGGCTTGAGTCACTGACTCAAGGATTCTAGGATGCACTGTTGCTATAATGGCACTGTTAATGTTCAACTTGGCTTCTAATTCCTTAATGCAGTTCTCGCATGTGGTATGATCAGCCTGCACCATTTCCTCTGTGCTTTTAGAGAGTAGGAAGTCAACAGCTTGCTTCATCTGTCTTAGTTTTTCTTCTAGCTCTTTTATGCAGCTACGCAATGAGACATTTTTCTTTTCTGTTCTTTGTGCCTTTGTGCTTTGTGGCTTTGTTGGCATTGCAGGCTAGCAATGAATTCTCTACCACTTTCTCCCTGACCTGCATGACCAGATCTCCTATTTGCCTTTTCAGGGTGTCTGAATCCAATCTCATCTTTTGATACTCCTCGGTTGCTTCATGGGCTAGCATCCAAATTCGCTATGATGCCCACCTATCCTTTTCCCTTTTAACCCTGTCTTGGCTGTTTTTGCATTGCTCATCTCAAGCAATGTTGAAAATGGATCTTCAATCAGAAAGCCTTCCACTTTCCAGGGATTAGGTCCCTTTTTGAGGATCCATTTTTCTAAGTGGTCTCAGGGCTGGTCCTCCTTGAACAGTCTTGCCACTGCTGGTGACACACTTTCTGTTGTTCCTTATTTCCTTTTTTCTCTTTTCTATCCTGCTCAGCATTAGAGCCTCCTTAGGGAAACCCTTTTTCCTATCGTCTTCCAATGGAACTCGGGGCTGGCAGTAAAACACTGCCACTTGTTTGCTTTAGGGGCCCAGTCACCCTGTAGAATGCAACCTCAGTGGGGTGATCTTCAGCTAGACTAGGACCAAGAGTCGGATTGAACCCTGCTGATCTTTTCACTAGGGAGTTCTGATGCTGCCATCTTGCTGGAGCTCAAACAGCGTCCAACTTAAAACAACACCAGGGCTTTGATCCTTAGCTAGACTCCTGCCTTGAGTTCTTATTACTTTGTCTTCCTACCACCTCACCAGGGCCTTGCCGGAGTAATCTCAATGGCTCAGGTCTAAGTAGGGAGGTCAGACAAGATGTTCTTTCCAACTCTTCCTTGAGAAGGTCTTACACCAGGGGAGAAATGGCCTTTTACTCTTGGATTTATTGCTTTTATCTTTCCTTGTTCTCATACAAGGTTTTACACCAAGGGAAGAGAAACTTCTTTCCCTAACTTTGGCTTTATTACCTCATTTGACCAAGACTATGCATATCACTCTTCTCCTAATTGTGGTTTGATTTTGGAATTGTGTGAGGGGAGTGGGAAGGGTCCTGGCACTGTTTTTCAACTCACAATAGTGAAAATAAAAATAGAGTGGCAGGAATCCATGCTGACATCACACCCAGGGGTGATTGGATACTCGCCACTGGGATACTCACACCTTGCCAGCCAACATGACATCCAACCAAAGAAAAAAACAGGAATACCCAACTGCGATAGCCCTTTGCCCTTATGGCAAGTCACACAAGAAAAACAATCACATGCTCTCCTATAAATTTATCTCCACCTCTGCAAAAATCTTTTTTATCCCTGCACCTTCTACATCTGGGACCTAGACACCTTGATTATTGGGTCAGAGTGCCCAGATCTTGGGGAAAATTAATTGCCCATGAATTCTCCATCAATTTGTAGACAAGGACCTCTCTAGGGAAATTTTAATTAGTTCAATTAGTTAATGGGCAAGCTACAACAGGCCTTGAGGTAATTTCCCATACATATACCAAGGGAAAAAGATCAAATGAATTTTGCAGAGGCAGAATTCTCTAAATGAAGTGTTTCTTTTATTGGGAGGGAAATCATACAGCAATTCATGTTCACTCATACATACTAGGAGTCAGGAAATCAGGAGTTAGCTTGGGATAGTTGGAAGCTAGATTAACAGCAATACTTACACAAGATGAGGCTTGACTCCGGGTTCAATTGGGATGTGGATGGTGTGTAATACAGCCATTTTGGTGAGCAGTGGGGAAAGGGATGTATCAGAAGTAGGCAGAACTCACAGCGATAGAGTGTCCCCATGTATTCCATCTAGCAAAATAGATTTTGGAGATCTTTTTATAAACCAAAAATGGCCAGAGGGAAAAGGTGTTTGTCCTACAACAAAGAAACTGAATCTACATTGTAAAGGATCACTTGGTCTGGCAGTATCCGGGGTGAGAATGAAGTTGTAAATTAGCCTTATCTGGCTTGCTGCAGAAATACCCTGCTTGAAAATCACCTATCTTCCTGACACTAGAGTTGTTAAAGTTTCTCATTTGCAACTCCCAGACTAGTCTGTTTGATGTGCTTATGGGGTAGTGTGGACATGATCCATCACTTCTGGGAATATGGCTGCCCACTGTACAGATTCCATTTGGGGCCATAGGGAGAACACACACAAAAATTCAGAAGATTGCAGTGATGGTAACATTTCCCCCAAGTGCTTTGGGTGCAACTTCCACTTCACTTTCTAGAACTGGAGGTTCATCTTCAAATGGTTCTTCTATGAATGAATTTGTCATCCATTCATCTCCATTTAGTGTATTGTTTCCATCATCTTTGTATTTCTACTTGGTCATATAATGTATTCCCCTATGGCTCACATAACATCTTCATTCTTGGTTTAATTTTCTCTTGTATTTCTCAGATCTTGTAGAAGAAATCTCTTGTTCTTCCTTTTTTGCCGTCTTCTATTTCTTTGCATTGACTACTGTAGATATATCCTTTGTCCCTCTGGACAAATCACTGAACAGTTGCATTCAGGGTTCCAGCCTTATTTCTCTCCCCTTTCACTTTTGTTTCACATTTGTCCTTATCAACTTATAGAGCTGCATTTGTCATCCATGGAGGCTTCTCTTTCATTTTAGCTATGGATAGTGTCTTTTTTGTATTTTGCCCTGACAATGTCCCTGGCTTTTGTCCAGAATTCTTCTGGCTTCTGGTCAGTTAGACTTAATAGTGTGAATCTAGTATGTTCCTGGTTCTGTTTTTGTAGAAAGAATGGAGCTTCTCCACCTCCTGCTTCCAATTATGTAGTCTGATTTCTGCACTGACCTTTAAGTGAAGTCCATGCATATAGTTGTCTCTGGTTACTTGAAGAATGTGTTTGCAATGAACAAACTGTTGGCCTTGCAAAGCTCAGTCAGTCACTCTCCTGCTTTATTTCTTTATCCTAGGCCAAATTTTCCTACAATCTTGTATTCAGCTTTGTTTCCTGGTTTTGCATTCTAATTACCTATGATTAAAGACAAATCCTGTTTTGGTGTGTAATTAATTTCCCTCTGGACTCTAGTACAGAATATTTTTCTCTTCTCTTTTTGCATCTGGAGATTCCCTGAATTTTTATTGATGTGATTTGGTCAGACTTTGCATTATAGCCAACCAAACCTGCTTTTGCTACATCTCTCCTCACTATTAGTGCCACTCTATTTCTTCTTGTTTTCATTTCCTGAGTAAAATACTATGTAAATATCTGATTCAAAATGTCCCATTCCTGTGCACTTTAACTTATTCACCACAAGTATTGCAATCTTTATACATTCCATTTCTTATTTTACTATATCTATCTTCCCTGATTCATGTTTCTCACATTTCATGTTCCTATAATATGTATTGTGCAGGTTTGGACTTTCCTTTCACATTTGAGCATTGACAGCTGAATGTTCTTTTGGCTTGAGTCCAGTTGTGTCATTAACCATAGTGTTACTCATGCTTGTTCTCTGCTATTCCTTGTTCACTTTTGAGTGCTTTACAATCTGGGAACGTCATTTTCTGGCACTATCTCTGATTTAATTTTGCATTGTTTATATTAGGATATAATAGGATATTAATTGTAATAGACATTCAAAGGGGATTTCCCATGTTTCGTTCTGTGCAACACTAAAAGTGTTAGCTATGGTATCATTGCCATTACCTCTAAGAAATACCAGTTTCATCACCACCACACACACAAACATACACACAAACATGCTACTGCATAGTAGCAGTTTGTGCATTTAGTCTCAGCAAATGCCCATCTGACATGGTGAACCTTACCACCAGCACTGCTGCACTGAGAAAAGATTAAATATATTTCCAATATTCTTCAACCCTCTTGTGTTCACTGGAAACACCACGGCTTGGTACTTAACTTTATTTCCATAAAAAGAGGCTTCATGATTACTTCTCGTCTTCTTTCTGTATACCTTCATGCTTCCAAAAATCATCTGCTGGGTTGAAGAGTAGGGAACCTTTGGAATGGTTCATAATATGATCTTGGGTGATGCAAGGGAATTAAGGAGTATGCAGGAACCCCACCCCCATGTGAATGGAGGTAAAATTAGAATTGAAAATCAAGACATGTTTTTCTGTTATTTGGTACAATAGTACCTACACCAGTTGAACATATACTGAATTCAGAAGGGTACTTTCAAAATACTACTGTGTGTTTCCAAAGTTCTATGTCCTAAAATTCATAATGTTTTTAATCTGTTATCTATTAACTGAGGGCATATCTGGAAAGATCAAAGCTTTCCTTGTACAGCTTATGTCTGAAAAGAAAAACTGCTGTTATAAGCAGTTTGCAGCAATGGAAATCAATAGATAAGGGAAGAGCAGAAGTGGAATCTACCTATGCTTTGGTGTACATGAATGCAAAGTGCTTTTGCTTGCTTCAGCCTGTAAAACTCTGCTGTATTTTAGGTGCTACTGCCTGAATATGGTATGAACACACATTTGTCTGTGGCATATTCATCTCCTTCATGTGTTTTAGGTGCAAAAGAGGCCCCCATTTTAAAAAGGCAGAGGGTCTGTGCTGCTTCCTCAGGTGATGAAAGAGATAATGAAGCCTATGACATTCATACATTGAGCAATTTCTCAATGTAACTGGAATGTCTGCTGTTTTGAAAGCCTAAAGGCATTGATTTCCATTGCACAAGTTTTACCTTTTCAGATTTATATGATCAGTTCAGTTCATGAATGGCAAGGGCAGGGAAAACACACTATGACAGAGGCAGTGGCACTGTGGATAAACAGAGACAGCCCCCTTCATAAATATAATACAATAAAGGGGACATTGTTGTACATGTGTGCATCTGATTACTGTTACAGGCATTTGAACATATTTTCATGGGATAACCCATTGCAAATTTATACAAATTTTGATGTGATATCAATTGTGTTGGTGATATGCTATTACTAATTTCTGCATATGTTTTTTCAGGAAATGCCATGTGCAAGAATATTTCTGCAATGCATGTACTATAATATATATGTGTTGGTGATCCAGTGTGGTGTAGTGGTTTGAATACTGTTCAGTTCGGTTTGGTTAATCTTTATTATGGTTATAGACCAGCACAAGTTTGAGTAGTGGATTACAATTCTCAAAAACAGGGTTTGAATCCCTGCTTGATCATGGAAACTCATTGGGTGACCTTCACCAAGTCACACACTCTCAGCCCTAGAGGAAGGCAAAGGTAAACTACCTTTGAACAAATGTTGCCAAAAGCCACCCATGATAGGTTCACCTTAGGGTTGCCATAGGTCAAAAATGACTTTATGGCACACAACAACAACAGCATGTATGGCATGCTGCTATGCAAATGTATCCATAATGTGTTGTTCTGTATGTTTGTTTGCATCTAGGGGAAAAATGGCAAACCCACATAAAAAACTTGTCTGTATTAGTTACTGCATTCACTCCACTGTTGTGGAAAGGTACTGCCCTCACATCACCAGGAAATGGTTACAAATGGATATAAAGGCAACCAAAATTTATGTAATTGCATCAATTTGTTATTCATTTCAGAAAGAATGAAAATCATATTGAATATGATACAGTTTTTCATTTCTTCCAAAACATATGTATATCCAAAATGGTGCATTTATATCAATAAATTGAAAACCCAAAGCTAAATTCTATGTTGTGTTCTGTACCAGTGGACATCCCTATGTGTTTTCTCTTCAACCGTACCTCAGCAAAACAGCTGATGACACTTCTTCAAGCCAATTCACCTAAAAAAATTACTGAAAAGGCTTCTTTCTTTCTTTCTTTTTTGGTAAAAAAAAGTAATGTTCTGTCCAGGAAACAACATTTCTGTGCTGATATTTCTGCACAATTTTGCACATGATAATTCCTGAACTATGAATAGTCTTTGGAAATGACACAGTTCTCAAAAACCTTCTCACAGCATGAAGAAAAATTCTGAAAATACCCATTGTTTCTTTCAAGAATGACATTAGCAAAGAACAATTGGAAGTGGAGCTCATGATGCATCTGGTCTGGAGGAAAAAGAAAGATAAGATTTGGCCAAAGAGAAGTAAATGTACAAAACATCCCCAGACTGGCAGGAGTAGGGTAAGGGCCACTCCACACATGGGCAGCCTTGTTCTCTTGCTGCTGTTCAATATTCCTGTGCACCTGGCTTGATATATTAGTTTGTTAGTTTACTTTTATAAAAATTCTGGACCCAGCCATCCATATTGTTCCTGTGGTCAATTCAGAAACAAGAGACCTTTTCTGCAGCTAAGTTGCACCTACCTTCAGATTTTCCCAAGTCAAAAGACTTCATTAGATATTAAGGGCCGAATGATAAGTGCAAATCCCCTCGTTTTGTAGCCTAGATGCAATGATTAGTTACCATATATACACATCTATAAGTCTAAAAATTTATGCCCCAAAATTGACCTCAAAATCCAGGTTGACTTATTTATGGGTCAGTATGGTAATGTGATAGCAGCTTTGTCAGATTTCCCCACGCAATGGAAAGAGAATTTCTTTTTCTTTTGAACCAAGCAGAAAGAGTTCTGGGTGATTGATTGCTGTTGAACAGAGTCCCCCTCCTGCCCACACTGCCACTGTCTGGGAAGTGAAGGCTGAAATGAAAGTTGAAACACTGAAGCAAAAAGCCTCAATAGAGTTGCTCTTGCTGGGTGCACACATACACACACTGAAGAAGCCTCCAAGTTTTACCCTTAACCTATCCATGGGTCATGGCAAAATCTGTAATTTTGGCCCCCAAACTTGCTCTCAATGTATACATGAGGTTGGTTTATAGTCAAATATATATGGAATCAGTAGCTAATTTGGTTGTCTTCTGTTACTGAAAGTACATTTTTCTGAATTTTGATGTGTATGAATTCCACTTGGCCCTAGATGTACTCTGCAGCAGATTCCATGTGCCTCCATAACAGGCAGATAGTTCATGCCCAGGTCACTCGGAAGGCTGGAAAATCCCCAAACCCCAGAACTAGGAAGATAGTGTGGGAGTTGCAAATGGACTATTATCACCACCATAATCAGAAAGATGGGCGATAACGGCTGAGATGTCTCACCTGATGAGCCGGCCAAACACCTTAATCTGCTCCCATCTCCCTTGAATATTGCCAGACCAGATTACCTTACCCAGACAATTTAACACATTTGTCTAAGCTATAGCCAAACAATCAAACCCCTTTGTTTATGCTTTAGCCGAGCAATCAAGCACCTCACCAGGGGCCAGTTTCTTCCCTTAAAAACCCCTGGATTTCTCCTCTCAGGGTCACTAGTGAGTTCAGGAGGACCCTGCGTCACTCTGTTCTCTGAACTGGTTACCAGCACCTCTGTTCAACCCATGCTCTCAGAACGGTTGTGTCTCACACCACTTTACCCAACTGGATCCCGGAGAAGGCTTCATCAGTAGTAAGTATCGCTGTAGTACTGCCTTGGCATTTATTCCAGCCTAACTCCTGATTTCCCAAGCCCTGCATGAGAGTGTGTGTGTGTGTGTGTGTGTGTATCATTGTGTAATTCCCCCTTTTTTAATAATAATACATTAATTTATGGATACTTCTTCTGCATCAATTCTTAAGATTCCCCACCTCTCGGTATACACGTGGGAGACGGTCTTGCTGGATCCTTGTAGCCGACTCCCTCTCCGATTTTAGCTAAATAAACTTCCCCTCCATAGACTTTTGGCTACACTTCTCAAAGTTGGAGTAGAAGAAGTCAGTGATCTTAAATTGTTTATGTGTCTTAACAAAGGATCCAACATCTTCTGGTAATGATATCAAGCCCAAAATATAAAATTTTGTGATTAAAATATGTAAAGGAGAAATTCTAGGAGACCCTCACCAGAGGATCATAAATGTAAACATTTATTAATATTATTAATACCAAAATACAACAGTGTTGTTAATTGCACACAAGTAATTCTTTGCAAAAACCATGTGCCTTAAAGATGCAAATTCATTGTCATGCTCATTTTCAGTTGATCTAAAAGCCATTTAGGCATGTTTCTAATTTGTCCCTAGTCTACTGTGACATCACAACATTCCAGATGACATCAAAAGAACCATCCCAGTCTCAGATTTTGGCTTTATCATCACAAGAAATGGGATGGTGATCCTGCTAAAATCTGGTCAGTCTATACTTCATTACGAGCCACTGGGAAGAAAACCAAGAAGCTTCATTTTAAACTGGAAAGGTGTGTTTTATACATTTTAGAATATTATGAAGAATGGTTGTAAGTGTTCTCATTCTATTCCATTAAGCAGAGAGTTGCAAAAGCATTCCATCTCTTATAAGAGATGAAATGGGCAGTGCTAGAAGCACTTCATTACTCTCAGCTACACCAAATGTTTTCTCATTTTTCACTGCCAACAATAGTTAAATACACACAGCATAGGAACTTTCATTCCACTTGTCCCATATAGCCCACCTTTTGGGAGGAAAGGGTCACATTTCTCTTGCCAGTAATAAATACATTGGGTTTTCCCCCACTGCCCAAATACATGCATAATGGCACATTTCAGTGATTCTAATTCAGATGGATTGTGATACACAACAATCACTTGTGCCACAAAAAGGATTTACATAAAAATGAAAACAGGCAGCAAAAACCTTCACTCCTGTTAGCATGTCAGTTATCTCCCTGCTGGGAAATTGCACAGTACACTTGGCTAATTCTTCTGTTTTACCTGGAAACAAGGGAAGCAATAATGCTTCAGGCATGAATACTTTTTAAAAAGAAAAAGTAATGAGGTTTTGTACCCATCAAAAAGAAACAGGTGAGACCCAGAATTTTAACTATTTCCAGTTACACGGCCTGCCAATATAGCAACAATGGATTGAAGTAGATTTCAATATTTCTTCCAATGATATTCTTGGCAAGCTCACCTCTGCCCCAGAGGTTATTCTGGACAGAGGCTCTTCTTGATCAGACTGTTCTGCAATTCTTCCAGAATTTGAAGATGTATTATAAACAGACCTCAAAGGCTTTTCCTGATCCCTTGGTTCCACAGTACATAGTGCCTGGCCCTTCTTCTCAGGGTTACAGGGTGAGGGTATATATCTCAGAGTTACAACAGCACCCTAAAAAAAACAGCCCTGATATTCATTCTTTTATTTATTTCTGTATACTCCTGGCTTTAACCGACATCCTGGATAATCTGTAACCCTTTCCACTGTTGTCTCATTTGTTACATTTTGTGGGAGGTTTATTTGAATGATGTAGTCTGAGCCATAGGCTGATGCTTCATATTTTCTACTTAGTATGCTCTCCACGCGGCGAGAGGCGCGCTCCGGAGGCTGCGGAGGACTGTTTCCTCTCTCCCAGCCAGAACACCAGCTGAGCGCGGCCAGGAAGACCAGCTGGGCGGCCTGCACCACCCCGCCCCCGCGGTTGTCAGAGAGCACCGGTGGCTTTAAAATGCCACCTGACACCACCCTCTCTGGCTCCACGCAGCGAAAGGCGCGCTCCGGAGGCTGCGGAGGACTGTTTCCTCTCTCCCAGCCAGAAGACCAGCTGAGCGTGGCCAGGAAGACCAGCTGGGCGGCCTGCACCGCCCCGCCCCCGCGGTTGTCAGAGAGCACCGGTGGCTTTAAAATGCCACCTGACACCACCCTCTCTGGCTCCATGCGGCAAGAGGTGCGCTCCGGAGGCTGTGGAGGACTGTTTCCTGTCTCCCAGCCAGAAGACCAGCTGAGCGCGGCCAGGAAGACCAGCTGGGCGGCCTGCACCGCCCCACCCCCGCGGTTGTCAGAGAGCACCGGTGGCTTTAAAACGCCACCTGACATCACCCTCTCTGGCTCCATGCGGCGAGAGGCGCGCTCCGGAGGCTGCGGAGGACTGTTTCCTCTCTCCCAGCCAGAAGACCAGCTGAGAGCGGCCAGGAAGAATTTGTTTAATTTGTTTAATACATTGTTGTTGATATTATTTAATTTGTTAAATCTGCTGTCATATATTGTTGTTTGATTTGTGGTAATTTACTGTTGTTCACCGCTTCGATTGGCTTGCCAGAGGGGCGGTATAAAAATAAACTGTATTATTATTATTATTATTATTATTATTATTATTACCACGTCTCACTTCCTGACATATCATCAGGATCTCAGGATTTGGTCATGAAATCTCAGTGGCTGGAATGGTATTAACCTGACAACCTTACAAAAAGAACAACTCTGAGTAACCATTTTTCACCATGAAGGTGCCTTTATCTGATGCATGATGGTACAAAGAGGACATATGAAGAAGAAAGTGATCTACTTAGAACACTGAATGTTTGACATTGGTGGAAAACAACTTGGAAGCAATGAGAAGGGGGAAAGGCTTACAAGACAAAATAAGAGTAAGAGTAATAAAAAACCAAGGTTGGAGGAAGGGTTTTTCCAGTTGCTCTGTACTTCTCTTCTCCCCGCTCCTATGCCATCCAAATCAGTATCCCATGTCTCTTTCCTGGTTATGTGAAGGCTAAGTGTATGCGTGTTTTTAAAGTGCATAACCTGTCAGGGCAATCAAAAAGAGAAAGTGAGTAAAAATATTCTTGCCTGGCCCATAAGTGACCACTTCAGGAATCTCCTAAATCAAAGTGGTAGGTGGGTAACAAGCAATCTGGAAAGGAACAATCTATGAAAATATTCAAAGAATGATAGAAAAATCTGTTTCTCAAGTGTTGAGAAACTCTGATGAGAATAATCCTGAACTAACAAGCATCTTTGCACTTTTGGATCTATTCTATGCAAAATTTGGTCATTTTGCACCCTCACAAAAATGCATATTCTGCATTGAAAACAACATTTTCTGTGCAGCAAGAATAAACTTGCTAAAATTACCTACTTCAAGAGGAAAATGATACATCCCTATCAACCAAACAGCAAACATGATGAAAATGAGACATGGTGAGCTTTTATAAACCACCACCCTGTTACCATAACTGATTTAATAATTAAAAAAAACACCTTTGTGGGTCCCTGCCATGGCCCTAGACTGAAGAAGCCTAACCACCATGGATCCAAAGTGAGCACATAACGTAGGCACCTGAAAGTTCATATCTGCACCTTCAACAATTTGCAGATCAAAAGGGCCAGCCTTAGGAGCTGCAAAGCAGGACATTCACACCTAGAAGATTTATGAATAACAGCCAGAATGTGTCTGGCAGAAGATAAGATAACATTAACATCCCATCTCCTCTCCTTGGAAATTGTTTACTTTAAAGAGTAGTAATCCGGAATCCTTTGACATACAATAGGAACCCTTCACCTCAGGCTAGGTTTAAGGGTAAAAAAGATCCCCAAAATCTCAGGCACATTGGGTCTGATTAGATTTCATGGTGACACTGCATCACAGTGAACTCTGACTTGTGTCCCAGCTCTTTCCGTTGTCCTTTCCCTTTCATAACGGTTGAATCTATACACCTTCATTCATCGTTGGAGCAGCCTCCTTCAGGTAATTATTACTACTAGAAATCCTTCTGTTTCATCTACAAGCTAACTATTTTATTCTTTTTTTGTCCTTTTTTATTTAAAATATACAAATTTGAATCACTGTGTTATACAAGATTTTGAGAATTTTACATGGTCTAAACAACATGATACAATAAAGTAATGATTTCCAACAACATTTTCCAGGTAATTTCTATGTACAAAAATCTACTTCCATTGTGGGTTTAGTGATTATTGAGGTTTAACAAATCATATTTTCTCTTTCTAGAAGTGATATTGTCTATTCTTGTATCCCTTCACTGTCATTGATTGAACTCTGACTCAGGTATTTATTAATTTTCCCTCATTTCCTTTCCTATTGTGACTTTTTCCTGCAACATACATAGATAATATATCCATGGTTGCAAGTTCATTTAATTTAGCTTCGCATTCCTGTACTGAAGTGTTAAGAATGTTGGAGGAGCAGGTTTGTGTATAAATCCATCCAGCAGAGTATAACATGCAGCAGAGAAGACACAATCTATAATAAAGATTTCTGCTAGAACTCCAAGCTTCTAGCAGAAATCTTTATTATAGAAAAACATATGCAGAGTAAAAACTATAAAGTCCAATAGATCATCACTATTGGAACAAAACTACAAATCCTTTAAATGCTACATTGTGGAAAAAGTTAGTCATGCTACAGCTTCAGCAAAAATAAAGAAACTTAATCCATACTAATGAAAGTTTAAGAACAGACTGACTTCTAAGCCTGATACACAATTTCTCAGCCCAAACTTTCTCCACCTTTTGGGTGTTAACCTCAGGTTAATTGGTTGATCTGTACATGACGTATGTTAACCCAACCTCTTGTTGTTAATCTTTTACCATGTGATCTACTTTCTCATAACAACTTTTTATTATTGTTCTCACTGTATAAACAAGAACACTTTCCCATCTATTCCAACTTGTGGTTTCCACTTGTTTTGTCTCTTTGGACACCTGGACTGAGTTGTTGTGTTCGGCCTAGAAGCATGTTCTCATCATGGAAAAATACAGACACACACATCTTTACATTCCATCATTGACTATATATCCCAGCAATATCCTGACATGAAGGTATTTTCTCCAATTTCCAATATCTTGCATATACCACCGGTGCCGCTGTTATCATGTATAATATCATACTTTTTTCATCCTGGCTTAGTTTAATTTCCATCACATCTATCATATTTAGTAAGAATAATTCTGGTTTTAATGGTATATTTTTCTGTAGTATTTTACACATGTTTCTATGTACATTTTCCTAGTATTTTTTTACCCTCCTGCAATGCCACCACATGTGGTACATAGTACCCACTTTATCTTTACATTTCCAGCATTTTTTTTCTTCATTCTTGCTAACCTAGTAGGGGTCATATACCATCTGTGAAAGATTTTATGGAAATTTTCCTTCAGAGTATTACATTTGGTAAATTTCATGTTATTTTTCCATGTATTCTCCCAGAAATGTAGTGGAATCGGCTTCCCAATATTTTGCATCCCCATTTAATCATATTGTGTTTTACTGTTTCTTCTCCTAAATCTATTTCTAGTAGCATCTTATATGTTTTTCTTACCCAATGTTGTTCCCCTCTCTTCAAGATTTTATCAAATGTATGCAGTTCCTTTTCTATTTCGGGGTCTCCCTATCTTTTTTGAAATCTTCTTTTATCTATATATAATTAAGCCAATTACCTTCCAAACCTTCTGGTCAGTGTGTTTTGATCTTTAGGCCCTCATTTAAGTTTATCAAAAGATTTTCATAGGTGACCCAGGTTTCTTTCAGAGGGCCTTCCTTCTTGTGTAGTGCCTCTTGTGGAAATGTCCAGGTTGGTATTCTAGAATAAAAATGAGCTTTATATTTCTTCCACACAATATATAACACCTATC
The DNA here is from genome assembly GCA_026167975.1 of Phrynosoma blainvillii. NCBI lineage: Eukaryota > Metazoa > Chordata > Lepidosauria > Squamata > Phrynosomatidae > Phrynosoma > Phrynosoma blainvillii. Next base: position 246,471,323 of record JANUYF010000003.1, on the reverse strand, counting down.
TTATACAATGGATGTTAAACTGTTCATCTGACTTGGCCTTCCCATAACATAGCTAAGCATGCCATCCTGTTTCTATTTCGGTTCCATCTATTTCTAAAAGTTTTAAGTTTTTAAAAGATATCCATTCTTTTATCCATAGTAATGTGCATGCATTATAATACAGTTCCAAAATTGGAAGTCCCAATCCACCTTTCTCTTTCTGATCATGCATCACTGTGGCTTTAATTCCACTATTTGTTATTCTTTGTTTGGTTATTGGTTTTATTTAATTTTATGTGTTAACCTAAGATGCTTTAATTAGTGCTTAGTTTAATACTCTTTTAAAGGGGTGGGTGGGTATTGGTCCTTCAGATTTGTATTCTATGTATTTTTAACTGTTGTTAGCTGCCCCGATTGTGCTCAGAGGGGTGGGGTATAAATAAAATTATTATTATTATTATTATTATTATTATCATCATCATCATTATTATTAATTCTAGATTTCCTTCTTTGCCTGATAAATTTCACAATATCTTGTTTCCAGATATGGAGGGGCTATTTCATTGTCAAGATAGGGATCATATGCTAACTACTTTATTCCTGAGTTATTGTGTGTATGATTGAATGTTAGAGTCCTGGTGGTGCAGTGGTTAAATGCCTGCTGCAACCACTCACTCACAAACCACAAGATTGCGAGTTCAATACTAGCCAGGGCTCAGGCTTGACTCAGGCTTGCATCCTTTTAAGGTTGCTAAAAAGAGTATCCAGCTGGTTGGGAGCAATTAACTTACAATTGTAAACTGCTTAGAAACTGCATAGTGAGGTATGCAGCAGTATATAAATGAAGCTGCTATTGCTAGAATGTCTTTGTATGTTTCAATCCCCAAATAAATCACATGTTCATTGGAAAGCCTTGTCTCTATCAGTCTATTCCATAAACATAGGATAAAATATCCCATTGAAGACTTGGACTTTAGTAATTCCCCAGGTTCAAGTCCTTCTTACAACCCAATGCTAACTGCACCACAGTGCTACATATAGTATAGTTGCAGTGCAATGTGGGCTCTCAGCCTCCTAGCCATGTACAAAATAGCTCTCTAGCAGCCTACCTTCCAGCATGGGCATCAGACTGTGGGGAATCCAAGATTCAATAATATGAAGTGTGCTGTTTTTTCATGGGGGAAACACACATAAAATCTATTAATCCTGTAATAGATGCCATCTCTCCTTCCCACTGGACTTCGCTTTCAATTTTCTGTGAAAGTAGAGCAGCAGGTTGTAGGCAGAATACATACACACACAATGTTTTTAACAGTTTGTGCAGAGTTGGGAGGGGGAGAGGCACACCACTCCAATGTTGTGTATTGATCAGGCAAGAAAAGAAATCCAGCATGTATCTTTAATATTATTTGAACTTTGCAAGTATATAATATTTGTAAGGAGCTTAATCTTTTCTGCTTCAGGAATGAACAGAATATGAATTATGTTATGAATCTGCTTTATCAGATACTTGGTGGTAGAAAGAGAACATATGGAGGGGAAAGTGATCTACTTTGAAGAACAGAGAACTTTTGAAGTCAGGGGGAAATGACCTAGAAATAGTGAAGTTGGAAAAGGTTGAGAGAAAAAGAGAATTATAGACATGGAAAATCAAGGTGTGGGAGACAGTGAATTATACTGAGAAGAAAGTAATCTCAACAGAGACTTTATCTCAAATGTAAGTCTTATTAAAGAGTCTGAACTTTGAGGAGGCAAAGTATGAGGACTCTAAGGCAGGAGTGTAGAAGTCCAGGAAACATGCAGCCCGTGGAACCCATTGTTGCAGCCCATGTGTGTGTGCGTGCGTGCATGCATGCGTGTCTTTGTGTATAGCCCCAGCCTAACCCAGCCACCCCAGGCCTAGGTCATCAGCCTATTTGAACACCTCAGTTTTTCCTCAGATCCCTTTCCAAAATGCTAACAGGAAGCAATTCAGCATCAATTTTAGGGTTGCCAAAGTGAACACAGGGAATGGCTCATGTACTTTTAATTATTGTGTAGAAGCAAGAATTTCAAAATGTGTTGCTTTTTACTTGGTTGTGTGACAAGTAACACTTCATGAAATTCCTTCTTGTTCAGAACCATTTAAAGTGCAGGAGCTCTCTCCAGTTTTCACTCTGGCAACACTACACTATTTGAGAGAAGGAAAAGGAGGGAAACAGAGTTATTTTCATGTGCTAGGAGCAACGTGGCATTTGGTGTGGTCAGCAGGCCAAAAATTGGCCCCTATTACCCAAGCAATTGTGCACCCCTACTCTATGGAACATATATTTGTTGGATTAGAAGTTGATTCCCCTGTGTGTTAGCCCCTTTTCTGGGAAAGATAAAGACCAATTCAATTAAGATTCAGCCTCTTTTAGCAGAGTTCACAAGTGGAAGTGCTGAATCTCTTAGGACTCTCTGAGTCTCGTTCTAGCAGTGTAAGGCAAACCAGCAGTATGCAAATATCAAAGCTAAAAACTTTACTAATTACATTTGAAGGTAATTCAAAGATATCTATATGCAGTGCCTAAGCCCTAGCTAACTACAGGAAAGGGAGGAGCAGCTCAGCAGAGCCTGCATTTATCATCTTGAGGGAGGGAGAGTGGGAGAGAAATCTTTTACAAAAGATTCTGGTCAGAAGGCGTGGTTATATAGATACATCCCACAATAAGTGACTGAGCAAAGGGAGTAAGTTCTAGAGACAGCATGTATAGGATAAAGAAATGCAGGAAGCCCCAACTGTCTAAAGTTACAATAGCAAATGGCTGAAGTGGATTAAAGATAATGTTTGGTTGGGAAGTATTTTCCAACTTTTTTTTAACCTCATGGTATGAATTCCTAGAAACAAATGGCAGCTAATGGCTTCCATGTCAGTGGGGCAGCAATTTTCTTCTAGGTGTTACCCTGGATTTTAAAGAAACTAGCCAAGGAGTTGGCCCCTATTCCTGAAATAGCAGCATTGATTGCTCCTTTAAAGTTCAGCTTAAAACATTGAATGGATAAACTGTCTCACTGGCAAGAAAGCCACCAGACCCACTGTTGGACAATTGGCTTTTATTATATAAGTTTCAAATTGTGGGGAAGGAACTCCAGGGGGCATGAGAGTTTCTCAAGTGAGCCCCCCTCCTCCTTCCCATGAGCTTTTTCCATCCTCAAGGGGAAGAGAAGCCTCTGCCTGGAGGAGGAGGAGGAGGAGGAGAGCCATTTTGTTATGAAATGTTAAAATATTAATATACATGAATGTGTGAATGAGCCTGTGACCTCACTGGAATGGAGACTGAATGTTTGGTTTGTAACACCTTGCCTGATGAAAAAGCCCATGGAGCTTCGAAAGCTTGCAACAAGTATATTATTCATTTCAGTTGGCCAATAAAGGTATCATCAATGGATTTTTTTCTTTGAATTTGCTAAATGGCCAACACAGCTACTCTGCAAGAATGAAAACATGTAAATTAAACAAATAAATATTTAATTCACAGTATGTCAGGCAGGAGTGGCTGTGACCTCTGCATATAGATGTAAAGAGAATCACAAGGGTAAAAAGTTTGAGAACCACTGATGCAGAAGATAAATTTATGTGTTACTGAAGCATTCCCAGTTTAGAGGAAATCCCAGTAATGTTGCTCTCACTTTGCATGGTAGGACTTTATGACATACTACTCTCTCATCATTTTCAGAAACATTATTCTATGCGACAGTTGTTGTTGTTGTTGTTGTTGTTGTTGTTGTTGTTGTTGTGTGCCTTCAAGTCATTTCTGACTTATGGTAACCCTAAGCAGAACTATTATGAAGTGTTTGTTTGTTTGTTTGTTTGGAGTTAAGAATGTACAACTTGTCACCCACTGGGTTTCCATGATTGCACAGGGAATCTAACCCTGATCACCAGAGTCACAGTCCAACACTGAAATCACTACACCCTACTGGCTCCCAATGAGACATAGGATTTGTTGTTGCTGCGAACCTTCAAGTCATTTCCAATTCATGGTAACTCTAAGGCAAACCTATCATAGGGTTTCCTTGGCAAGTTTCCTCCAAAGGTGTTTGCTCTTGCCATTCTCTGAGGCTGAGATTGTGACTTGCCCAGAGTCACCCAGTGGGTTTCCATGGCTGAGATGTGATTCAGACCTTGGTCTCCCAGTGTCTTAGTCCAATGCTTAAACCATTACACCATGTTGGCCCTTGAGACATAAGGTAGTGCTGTTCAATATATGAAGTTTTGAAGATTTTTTTAAAAAAATAATAATAATAATAATACCCTGTTTCTGTATCTAAAACTTCACTAGTGGCATATTTCTTGGGATCTTTTCCTATTCTGCAGATATCCTTGCTAGATTTGTTCAGCACCATAATTTATGATATTCTAAAAGACATCTGAATAATAGAAGAAATTTCCTCTCCTTCTCTCTCTTTTTTCTGCAGTGTGGCAGCAACTTCTCAGGTTCTGCAAACAAATACGTTTCACAGAACACTGCCCCATTACTTCCAGTTTAAAAGGGTGATTAAACGTTTCCCTGGATACACTGAAAATATCAGTGTTGTAATTCCAAGTGAGATAGTCAATTGGAAAGTATTTTACCACCAAAAAGTTACCTCATTCAGAGTGGGAGCATTTATGCTGTAGACCCAACCAAAAACCTTTATTATAGTCATCAGACCATTAGGAAATAGCAATAGCAAGTACATTTCTATACTGCTTATCTGTGCACTTAAACACTCCCTAAGTGGTTTACAATGTGTAAGCTAATTTCCCCGAAGAAGCTAGGTATTCATTTCAGTGACCTACAGAAGGATTCAAGGCTGAGTTGACCCTGGAGCCCTACCTGGGATCATACTTACAACCTTGTGGCTGTGAATGGCTGCAGTACCTGCATTTAACCACTGTGCCACCAACTGGTGATGACATGCTGATCCTGAATATCTAGTCCTCAAAGTTTTGTTGTATATATTTTTTCTGTTTCTAGATGTAATTATGTCCCATGGGCAAATGTTAGTTGTCTCAAGCTCTCTCATGTAATTTGAAATTACCCCAGTACTTCTGGAAAGAGAAGATAATCTACCCACTGCTCTTGTATGTATGTATCACCAGTTGTTCCATTGTATTGGTTATTGGTTATTGGAAGTTTGTAGGTGCATCCACACCATATAAATAATGCAGTTTGATACAACCTTAACTGCCATGGTTCCATCCTACAAAACCCTAAAATTTGTAGTTTTGATTTGAAGCACCTTCACTCTTTGGCAAAGAAGGCTAAAGACCTTGTAAAACTACAAATTCCAGAATTCTACAGAATGGAGCTATGGCACTTAAAGTGGTGTCAAGCTGCATTATTTCTACAGTGTAGATGGATATCAGGGCATTCCCTATAAGGATCATATTTGTCCTTGTCAGGAAGGTTCTGTAGAGTCTCTAACTCAGGTCCCGTTCTCTTGTACCTTTTATAAGGATGAGAGTTGAGATTAAGTACACTCCACCTTTCTAAATTCCCAGGAAGAATTTTGACCTTGTACTTGGTATGCTTACTAGGGGATTCCCAAAAATGCACAATGGAAGAAGTTACAAAATCCTTCTTTTCTGCTGCTTAAAACCTGTAAGATTTGAGTTACACACATGTACAATAAATGAATCTGGCTAATGGTTAAAATCTTATCTATTTTTAATCCTGTTTTTATAATTTTAATAATATAAGTGTGAATTACATGTTAATGGTTTGTAATATTAACAAAGAGGTTTGTTGAAATTCATTTATTCTTTTAAGAAATGTCCAATTAAATATTTACACTTTTTTATCATTGTGTTCCCTATACCAGCGAACTTATTTATATTATACATTTTATGATAGCAATTTTTTAATATTAATGTCTATAATTGCATTGTTTTAATATGTACTTAATATGCCATTGATGTACCTTGGTTATTCAGGGTTTGTGGGTGCATCTACACCATAGAAATAATGCAGTACACACATGTACAATATTTTCTATGGGAGCTTGGCGTTTGTAGTTTTACAAGGTCTTTAGCATAGAATCTAATTTTAGGATTCTGTAGGATGGAGCCATGGAAGTTAAGGTGGTATCAAACTGCATCATTCCTGTGATGTTTTGGTTTTTTGTTGTTAACTGCTTTCACGTTGATCTTGACCCATGGTGACCCTGCTGATGAGACATCTTCAGACCCCTCTGTTTGCTACTGCTCTACCCAGCTCCTGAAAACTCATGTTTGTGGTCTCTTTAATAAAGTCCATCCATCTAGCATGTGGCCTTCCTCTCTTTCTGCTTCCTTCTACTTTTCCCAACATTATTGTTTTTTTCAATGATTCATGCCTTCTCATGAAGTATCCAAAGTGTGACAGTCTAAGGGGCTCTACGGACAACCCGTTTGAGTCTGCTTGGGGCTGGCTTGGATTACACACCAGCTGGCTTCTCTCCCACTTGGGGGCACAGCACTTAGACACCACTTTCCCCAGAGCCAGCTTTTCCAAGAGAAAAGCTGGCTCTATGGGAGAAGGGACAGTTTTTTTCAGCCCCCAAAAAGAGTGGATCTTATCCGCTCCTTTTTGAGGCAGACTCTAGTTGGATTAGAGCCAGGCATCTGTTTGCCCTGGACGGATCCAGCCTAAAAGGGGCTGCTTTAAGCTGCCCCTTTGGAGCTGTCTGTATCCTCCCCCCCCCCCAAAGTTTTGTCATCTTGGCTTCTAGGAATATATCTGGCTTGATCTGCTCTAGGACCCATTTGTTTGTCTTTTTGGCTGTCCATGGACTCTTCAGCATTCTTCTCCAACACCACATCTCAAATGAGTTGATTTTCCTCTTCATCTTTCTTAACTGTCCAGCTCTCATATCCATACATGGTAATAGGGAACACAATGGCTTGTATGATTCTGACTTTGTGCTGAGTTGTATGTCTTTGCATTTTAGGATCTTTTCTAGTACTTTCATAGCCACCTTCCCTATTTTTAATCTTCTACTGATTTCTTGGCTGTAGTTCCCATTGTGATCAATATTTGATCCCTGATATGAGAACTGTTTTCCTATTTCTTTTTTTATTATTTTACAGAATTCATGTTTTACAGAATATATTTTATTCTGTGTAGAATTTTACTATTTTTTGGTGTAGATGCACCCTCAAACTCCCAATAAACAAGGTAGTTTGATGCAATAGAACAACTGATGGTGACATGCTGATCTTGAATATTTAGTCCTCCAAGTTTTCTTGCATATATTTTTTCCTGTTTCCAGGCACAATTATGTCCTGTGGAAAAATGTCTCAAGCTCTCTCATGTAGCTATTCATTATAATTAACTCCAGTATTTCTAGAAAGGGAAGATACCACACACACACACGCACACACTGCTCTTGTATGTATTCTCCCAGATTCTGAAGACTTTATAAATCCTGCAGCTAGGAAGTGTTAATTTTCCAGCCTTCCAGTCTCCATGTCTGCTGTGAAGAAATTGAGAGACACCACCAGCTTCAGGCCAAAAAATAAAAAAATTGGGATGCTAGCTCATCAGGAAGCTTCTGTTCTGAAATTCTCTACAGGGCTGACAAGAGAACTCACACAACAAAATACAATAAATCAATAAGCTTTTGGAGCTGGTTTTAAATGGAAACTATTAACAATGGAAGAAAACATATAGGTGGAAGTAATGAAAAAAGCAGGGAGCAAACAATTAACTGAGGAGGGTGAATACCCATGCCTGCATAAATATACCAGAACAAATAACAAATATCTGACCTTAATTCCAGCAAAACATCAAATAGTGAGAATAAAATAGGCTTGAAGAATGGAGAGGGAAAGTTTGCATAAAATATGAGGAAAAACTAGGCCACAAAAAATAATTTTTAAAAGCCATGAATGTTATCTGTATTATATGCAGATATTCTATATATTCTTGTACAAACACTCCTATTTGCTTTATAAAATTGGTGTGTGTGTGTGTGTGTGTGTGTGTGTGTGTGTGATAGCAGTGTTGTCATGGTTACCACTTCACAGATATAACAGAATGGCAACAGTGTTCACTATTCTACATCTTACAACAATTGAGGTGCATGCTATGGACTATTTATAAATGTTTTCTGTCTTCCCATGAAGTTCTGCTTATGCTTCCCCCTTACAATTGATTCATAGGATTTGTGTTAACATTACTTAGTTGAATGCTTGGAATATTTGCTTTCCCCAAAATATACTGTCTATCTAGGCATGGATTGTTTGTTTCTTATTGTTGGGGAAGGGGTGTGGAATAAAGACCTGTTTACTTAATAATTTAAGGAAGGGGAAATACTGAACTCATTAGAATTCATTCCAAAAATGTGAACTATTTATCTAAATTTAATTAAATCAGGATTTCTCAAGAAAATCATATTTTAACACTCTTGTTCAGTGCACAGAGCACTGGATTGCTAGTCAGGAAATGAATGGTTTCTTCCCATTCAGCTTCTCAATGCATCTAAAAATGTTTCAGATCCATAAAGTTTCTCCTACATGCATCTTCCTAAGTTTTTTCTAAGAAAGGTAGGATACCCATAAGAAAAATAAAATTAAATGATCAACTTGGCTCCAGACTATCAGAAGGACTGTATCATCAGAAATCATGCCTGCCTAAGTTCTAAAATTTTTATAGGTGGCATTCATCTCACTCTCATCTCCTTCACTCTGGGTGGGAACTCAAGAGTGGACTTTCATCGTGGCTGCATCCAAACTCTGGAACTCCCTTTCAAGAGAGGCTGGGATGGCTCATTTTTTGTTACCTCTTCAGTGGCTGGTGAAGAACTTTTTATTACAGAAAACTTTGGGGACCTGATATTTTGACAAGAAATATGGTGAAGTGCAGCTTTTATTCTTTTTTTTTTAAGTAAAATTTAAATGGTTTTAATTTGGTTCTTTGTTTAGTAATGTTTTTTTATACTTTTGTTTGTTTTAATGGTGTGTATTTTTTATTGCATAATGAGCCCTTGGTATTCCTGCGGTTCGGTTCCAGGACTCCCTGTGGATACCAACATCTGTGGATGTACAAGTCCCATTATATATTATATTATATATCCCATTATAAAAAATGTCAAAATCAATGTTTGCTTGGGGGTATGGGGGGTATTTTCAAACCGTGGATGGTGGAATCTATAGATACAGAATCTGTGGATATGGAGGGCTGACTGTAATTCTCCCTACTTTGTAAGCTTTGAGTTCCAGTGTGGGAGAAAGGCAAGGCATACATAAAACAATAGATGGAAAATGAACAAACAAGTTCTTATAACATCTTATCCCTGTCTGAGAATCCCTATTCCACCGTAGTGTGGATCAAGATAAGTTTGGGGCTTGTACTCAAAATAACTAGGCATGAGTCACTGAGGCCTCATCTGTACTGACAAAATAATGCAGTTTGACACCACTTTAAATGCCATGGCTAAATGCTATGGAATTATGAGATTTGCAGTTTTGTGAGATATTTAGACTTGTCTTTTAGAGAACTCTAATGCCACAATAGACTACAATTCCCAGGATTCCATGTTACTGAGCCATGACATTAAAGCAGTGTCAAACTGCATTATTTCTCCAGTGCAGATGAGGCTGCTATGAATTAGGGCCATAACTTTATTTAACCTTGAAAACAAAAAAGATCTGCAAACAACCTAGCACTGCCTAAGATACCGTATGAGACACAAGTGAAGGTAAGCCAATCTGTGTCTTCATTTGGTGGACCTATCTTCCAAAACAAGGGAGAGTGGAGAGAGAATCAGGGAGACTGTTTACCAGGAATCTTGACAACAGTACCAGAAAAAAATATTTTGGAACAATAATTAAACACTTGGTCTATGTGCACAGAGAGAAAAGAGCCAGCACAAACAACTCATGCCAGATGCTCTCTCTGTGTTTCTTGAATACAGTAATAGTCTTGGGCCTTTGCAGACTGCCAGAAATAGTGCACATTAAATTGAGGCACTGCCCTGGCTCAGTGCTAGGGAATCATGGGAACTGTAATTTATTGTGGCACCAGAGCTCTCTGACAGAGAAGGCTCAATGTCCCAGAAAAAAAATAGAATTCCCATGCCTCAATTTAATGTGCACTATTTCTGGCAGTCTGCAAAGGCACTTAATAAATAGTATTTTACTGTGAATATAGTGTATCCTGATTTCAATGACTTATATTTGTGCGAACCTTGAAATTGGGACCTGACAAGGCTATTTTATGTAGTTTTGTGGCTGATTCACAGATTGTAATCACTGGTTCTTGTAATTGTGGACAGGTAAAAATAGAGTATAACAGGGATCTACCCTAGGCCTGATATTATTCAACATCTTTACAAATTACTTGGATGAAGGACTAGAGTGAATGTTCATCACATTTCACATGATGGAATCAGGATTCAAGATGACCTTAACAGACAAGAATAGTAGTCCAGAACAAATAAAATGAATGTCAAGAGACATCGTGTAAAGCTCTATATTTAGGCAGGAAAAATCAGATGTTTGGCAGTCATATGTGAGGGGGGAAAGGAGAGGTAGTAGACCACAAGCTAAATATGAATAAGCAATGTGATGTGGTTCCTTTGGCCAGTTCACTTAGAGAACTGAGTCCAGTTCTGTAAATCACAGTTTAAGAACAATATTGTCAAATTGGAATATGTACAGAAAAGAGAAATAGAAATGGTAAACTATCTAGAAATCATAGTTTTTTTGTGGGTTTTTCAGGCTGTGTGGCCATGTTCTGGAAGAGTTTTTTTGTGACATTTCACCAGCATCTGTGGCTGGCATATTCAGAGAATACTGGAATGGAAGAGAGTGGGTCTATATATACTGTGAGACCCTGGGTAGGGAGGAGTGATTCCCATTAAACTGTGTATTGTTCTGTATTGAATAGGTATTGTTCTGTTGTTAATGGCATGGCTCCAGGGTGGGAGGATATGCAATCAAGGATATTGTCTGCTATTGTCTGCTGGGAAAGCCCCTGACCCTGGTTGGTTTCCCATTTGCATTTGCTGAGTGCTAATTTTCTTATTTTGTAGGACTGGTAGCCAAACCTTGTTTACTTTAAGGCTTTCTTCTTTCTTGTTGAAGTTATCCAAGTGTTTGTGGATTTTGATGGTTTCCCTGTGCATTCTGACCCGATAGTTGTTGGCATGGTCCAAAATTTCAGTGTTTTCAAACAGTATTTTATGCCCGGGATGGTTTATAATGTGTTCTGCTAGTGCTGATTTTTCTGGCTGGCCCAGTCTGCAGTGTCTCTCATGTTCCTTGATTCATGTTTGGACACTGCATTTGGTGGTCCCTATGTAGACTTGTCCGCAGCTGCATGGTATGCGGTAAACTCCTGTGGTTGTGAGAGGGTCTTTCCTGTCCTTCACTGAGCCCAGCATTTGTTGGATTTTCTTGGGTGGTTTGTAATCTATTTGGAAGTTGTGTTTCCTCACCACTTTACCTATTCTGTCTGTGACTCCTTTGATATATGGTAAAATACCTTCCCTTTGGGTGGTTGCTCATCTTCACTCCTCTGAGTGTTCCTGGGTCTGGTAGCCCTTCTGATGTCTGAGCTGGAGTAACCATTTGCCTGTAGAGCCCAGTCTAGGTGCTTCAATTCCTCTTCCAAGAAGTTGGGTTCACAGATGCGTTTTGCCCAGTCTACCAGTGTTTTTATTGTGCTTCTTTTTTGTCCTGGGTGATGGGTGGAGTTCTTGTGCAGGTATCTATCTGTATGTGTAGGTTTTCTGTATACTGTGTGACCCAGACATTGGTTTGGTTTGCGGATGACTAGGACATCCAGGAATGGCAGTGTTCCTTCCTTTTCTTTTTCCATAATGAATTGGATGTTAGGGTGGATGTTGTTCAGGTGGTTCAGGAACACAGCCAGATCTTCTTCTCCATGGCTCCAAATGGTGAAAGTGTCATCCACGTATCGGAACCAAGTTGTGGGCTTTTTCAGTGCTGTTTCCAGGGCTTGTTTTTCAGTGTTCCATGTAAAAGTTTGCTATCACCAGGCTTTAAGAGCTTCCCATTGCTACCTCATCTCTCTGTTCATAGAATCCATTGTCCCAAAGGGAAGGTATTTTTACCATATATCAAAGAAGTCACAGACAGAATAGGGAAAGTAGTGAGGAAACACAACCTCCAAATAGTTTACAAATCAACCAAGAAAATCCAACAAATGCTGTGCTCAGCGAAGGACAGGAGAGACGCTCTCACAGCCACAGGAGTTTACCGCATACCATACAGCTGCAGACAAGTCTACATAGGGACCACCAAACACAGTGTCCAAACATGCATCAAGGAACATGAGAGACACTGCAGACTTGGTTAACTTCAAAAGGAAAGAAGAAACCCTTAAAGTAAACAAGGTTTGGCTACCAGTCCAAAAAAAAAAAAAAAAGGAAAAGATGGTGGGAAATTCCGGTGGTATGGCGGTGCAAGAAGCACTTCAAAGGGAATAGCTCCATGGGGTGCTGGCTTATTGCAGGGATAAGTTCGATCAGAGAGAAAAAGAGATCGAAAGGAGGTGTCCCCCCAGGCATGGGGGAAGCAGAGGGGCCCATTGCCGGTTTTGGGCTGCTCCCAGGCATCCTGACTTAAAAGATTTAAAGAACTTTAAGATCCCAAAGAAGCGAAGGCAAGAGGGACGCGGAGGAGAGCAGGAGATTGGGGCAAGCCATGTCCGTGATAAGAAACCGTTTGTGCGGCACAAGCACTGCCACCACTAATTTTAACTTTACTTTAAACTATCAATTTAACATCTAGCAAGTTACGAAATGCTGGTGAGTTCGTCTTCTTCACTAAATCCATTTGTATCAACTTTCTCAAATGACTTGTTAAGTAATGGTCATGCTGTATTGAGAAAAGCAGAAACAGAGAGTGAAAGCGGAGAGTGGAGAATGGAGACTGTGGAGTAGGGAAAGTAGTGAAAGCAGAAACAGAAACTGAGAGCGGAAAGCAAAGAAAGTGAAAATAAACACTGTTACAGAGCTAAAGGCAGATATAAAGGAGAACAATTAAAGGACTGTTTAAAGGGAAAGAAAACTTAAAGCCCTATGTTTAGATTCTGGTTTCTACTTTCTATGATTTGGATATGATTTAAAGCTACAACTGGACTGAAGTGTTGAAGTGGTGGAGAACAAACAATAGAATTTTACCTATATTAACTGAGGGGAGAGATAAAGAAAATTTATTTGTAAGCACTAAGAAGTAAGGAGTAAAGATATTAATGTTTACTAACTATAAAGTGGCCTTTTGATGGTGGATTGCTGTGGATTCTAAAGAGAAAAAGCAAAGTCTAAAATGTGGACTGCCATAATGGCTCTTAGAAGCATGGTACTGTAAAAACGTGAAGCAGCTGAACATCACGGATATTTTTTTTACTGAATCTTTGATTTGCAAAATAAAAGCCAGAAGAAACTTTAACTAAGGAAAGTGGAATTTATAAATACCTACAAAGGGATGGACCTAAGCAATAGACTCTGACTTTGACTTTGACTTTGACTCAATTTTTTTTCTTTATTATTAAAACTACATAACAGTCATACAAAAGTGAAAAAAAAAGAAGACCTTACTTTAAATATCAGGCGATTGATATTGTATTTTGAAATATCGGCAGAAGGGACAATTTGGATAAAAGTCTACATGAAGAAAGCTGCTTTAGAAGATATATAAAATAAAGAAAATTAAGAAGAAAAGAAGAGAGAAGACCCCATTGGAACAATAATAAAATAAATGTATATTGTCTATGACATAGTGATTTAAGAAATATAATACAATAATATAGATAAGTAGAATAAGTAGAAATTCAAGTGAATTGAATACTAACTGTTTTTAAGTATAGTAGGTTTAAGGTTCGATTGCTGAGTAGAATAACTTACTGACAGTATCTATTTGCATATAATAGTGGGAATTTATGCAATTCAATAATATTATTTTGCTATAATAATTTGTTTATATAATTAAGAAGACAGTTTGAAATATTGAGATATTGCATGGTATGAACAATATTAAGAACATTACATAGCCACTAAAATAATCCAATGTCATCTGGGGGAGAGACACTAGGCCCAGCACCATCGGGCCTGGAATAAGAAGAAGAGCCCTCCCACCATTCTGTCCAATGTCATCTGGGGGAGAGACACTAGGCCCAGCACCATCGGGCCTAGAATAAGAAGAAAAGCCCTCCCACCATTCCATCCAATGTCATCTGGGGGAGAGACACTAGGCCCAGCACCATCGGGCTTAGAACAAGAAGAAGAGCCCTCCCTCCATTCCATCCGATGTCATCTGGGGGAGAGACACTAGGCCCAGCACCATCGGGCCTGGAATAATAATAAGAGCCCTCCCTCCATTCCACCCGATGTCATCTGGGGGAGAGACACTAGGCCCAGCACCATCGGGCCTGGAATAATAATAAGAGCCCTCCCTCCATTCCACCCGATGTCATCTGGGGGAGAGACACTAGGCCCAGCACCATCGGTCCTGGAATAAGAAGAAGAGCCCTCCCTCCATTCCATCCAATGTCATCTGGGGGAGAGACATTAGGCCCAGCACCATCGGGCCTGGAATAATAAGAAGAGCCCTCCCTCCATTCCATCCGATGTCATCTGGGGGAGAGACACCAGGCCCAGCACCATCGGGCCTGGAATAAAAAGAACCCTTCTTAAAGGATGGGTGGGATTTGGGATTTTTATGTTCAGTTTAGATTGTATTAATATATCTGTATGGAAATTTTAATGTTGTAAGTCGCCCCGATTGCTCTGCAGAGGGGCGGGATATAAATTATTATTATTATTATTATTATGTCTATAATAATTCATTTAGTGCATGTTTGACTAAGAAGAAAGGAAAACTGTGATTAAGTATTAAGTATTTCATTATCTGATTTGTTACAGTGAGTTGTTAATAAAGGGGGCTGTTGAGGAAAGGGTCAGTGTTAAAAGAATTATATAAGAATAAGTAGATAAGAATTTTAAGTATCTGAATTGTTTGGGAACAGAATAGATTTGTTTCTATTAAATTACACCAATTGTATAGTATTTAGCTAATTAGAAGAACAGAACTATATTGTTTATAGGTCTCATAAGATATAAGTTGATAGAGATAAGTAATCACCTGAGGGGTGTTTTTTTTCCCTTTCTGGTGGCTGTTGCTTTCTTTTTGATATATATATATATATTATATATATAGGGAATGTCTCGTTAGAGTTGTGTAAATTGTTTTCTTAATTTTCTATTTTAATATTCCATATAGTAAATCAGTATAATATATGCAGTAATTTGACAAACCAACCTTAGATTAGGCTAAGATAACTTGTAAAGAATTCCATTTGAGACTCTGAGAGCAAAACAAAGACCCATCGGTAGATATTAAAGAATAACTTAATATTAATTAATATAACAATTGGGCTAATTAAGCAATAATAAATAGGTAACTGTGGTTATAATAAATCATAGAAATTTTATTAGCATTAGTGTTATATTAGCACTAACTAAAAATATTAAAATATTAAAATAAGTCAGGGTAGGATTAAAAATTCACTAGATTTGATTTAAAATTTGAGATAAACCTAGAAGAATAGGACATGATGTCAGGGAGGGGGAAAGCACAATCTCAAAACACCACACAATCAAGCCAGAAGAGACCATCTCTGTAATCAGTTGCGAAAGGAGCAGATCAGAGTTGTTTAATCTTGGAAGAAATGAAAAGATTACATTTGGAACTGAGGAAAGAAATTAGAGAATCAAAAGATGAAATGAGACAAGAGATTAGAGACTCCAGAGAGGAAACAAAAAAAGAGTTGAAATATGAATCAAATCTAATAAGGCAAGATCTAGATAGGATTAATAAGGATATAGAGAAAATGACAAACAAAGTAGATAAATTATAGCAAAAAACAAAGAAAATAGAAAATAAAATGGAAGAAGTAACTAAGGCACAACAAGAAGACCAAACTACATTATTGAGATTTGAGTTAAAACAAAGAGAATGTTGTGTAAAATTGAGAAGATTTCTGGAACAGGCAAATGAGAATTTATACAAATATCTACTACTGCACTTGGCAAAATATTTAGACAAATCAATTTCACAAATGGAAGGGGAGGTTGATAGGATGTATAGATTAAGCTCAAGAGTGGCAAAAATGAAGAAACTGCCATGAGATATAATAATCTACTGGGTTAGGAAACACATGAGAGACCTCTTCCTACAAAAAAAAAAATACAAAACCAGATTAGTTATACATGGGAATGAAATTCAAGTGTTTAAGGACATCCTGGTTAAGATTTTAAAAAGGAGGAAAGATTATCAATTTTTAACAGAACAGTTGAGAGTAGATCGGATACCATTTAGATGGGAAGACGTGGAAGGTTTATCTCTCTCATGGAACCAAAGGAGATACAAATTGAACACCATAGAAAAGGCATGTGAGTTCTGGAGAGAACATAGGAAAGATATAGAGAAACAAACACATGAGAGAATAGAACCAGAAAGAGAAGATAGAAGAGACAAGCCAAGGACGTTTTAGAGGAAAAATGGGAAAAGCCATACAGATGAGGAAGAGGAAGAATATACATACAATTATGGGAAAGAGGGAATGAACGCAAAAGGAGACAGAGACAGAAATTATTTCAAGTGATATAAAAGTAAGAGAGAGAAGGAAAAATAGACAAGGAAAATGGGTGATAGAGGAAGGAAAAGAAGGAGTATCAAAAGAAGAGAGAAGTAGGGAAGGAACGCCAGAAGAAGAAGAAGAATATAGTACAGAAGAAGAAGAAGGAAATATTGGTTAAAAAAACAAAAAAACCTATTGGCAAATATTTGATTTAGGTGTCCTCTTGTTTCTTACTCCTGATCTAAAAAGGTTTTATTATTTAACTGATTTGTATACCAATGAAAATCATAACTTGGAATGTAAAAGGTTTAAATTCACCTATTAAGAGAAAAAGAATCTTTCACACTTTGGAAAAAGAGAGGTATGATGTAATATGTTTGCAGGAAACGCATATTAAACATTTGGAAAAAAGATTAATCAGAAATAAAAAATTAGGAAATGATTTTATTTCAGCCCCTAAAAATGGTAAAAAAAAAAAAGGAGCAGTTATATTTATCAATAAAAAATAGATGCAAAAGAGATAATAAATGACCCTGCAGGACACTTTATTGGGGTAGAGGTGAATTGGAAGGAGAAAGTGATATGTATTGTAGGAATTTATGCCCCGCAGGAAAATAAAGTTTTTTTCCCCCAAAGATTACATTCAGAGATCTCTCAACTTAATTATGAAAATGTTATAATCATGGGGGATTTTAATGGAGTTGTAAACCCTAACATAGATAGAAAATCAGATAATAAGATAAAAGCAAACCAGGGTAAGTTACCAAGATCTTTTTTCAAATTGGGTGAAAACTTTGCACTAATTGATGTTTGGAGATACACATTTTATTCAAACAGACATAACTCATTTTCAAGGTTGGGCATGGTTTGGTTTCCTACGATTTGGCGTAAATACATTAAAACAGTAGAAATATTACCTCGTACACTATCAGATCACAACCCTGTTTCTCTTATGCTGTATGAGGAAAAAAAACATAATAATATTTGGAGGTTAAAGGATGAACTATTACAAGACCAAGAGTTGATTATCAAAGCAAAAGACACTATTAGACTATTTTTTAAGGAAAATATGACAAAGGGTGTTAAGATGTCCTCAATTTGGGAAGCAGGGAAAGCTGTGTTATGAGGTTTTTATATTAGTCAAGAGGCTTACCAAAAGAAAATTGAAAAAGAAAAAAAGTAAAAAACTAGAAAAATTTATATTGCAGAAAGAAAGTGAACTTAGAAAAACACCAGGAGACAAAAATATAATAGAAGAGATAGAAATACTTCAGAACCAATTAGCTAGGAAAGAGACAATTGAAATAGGGGGAAAATTAAAGATCTTAAAGCAGGAAAATTTTGAGCAAGCGAATAAGGTAGGTAGATGACTAGCAGAAAGATTAAGGAAAGAGAAAGAGAAGAAAATTATAAATAAAATTAGGGAAGAAGAGAAAATAGTAACAAGACAAAATGAGATAAAAGGGGGTTTTCATAAATTTTACTCAACACTATACCAAAACCAATTTGTAAAGACAAACAAAATTAGGCAATACTTGAACAGGCAAAAAATTAATATCCCAAATGAAGACCAACTTAATAAGTTAAATAGGGACATTTCAACAGCTGAAGTAAGAGAAGCAATAAAAAATTGTAAAGAGGGTAAAGCACCAGGGTCCGATGGGTTTACATCACTCTATTACAAAACCTTCATGGAAGAACTGTGTGTTCCATTACAAAAGACGATGAATATGATATTGCATGAAGGATTACCAACTTCATGGACAGAAGCTGATATAGTACTTATCTCCAAAGAAGGAAAAGATATAACTTTAGACCAATTTCTTTATTAAATACCAATTATAAAATTTTTACTATTATATTGGCTAACAGATTTAAAAATTACCTGAAAGATTGGATAGATGAGGACCAAATGTGGGAAAATTTAAGAGTTGTATTAGATTTATTGGAATATTATGAAAAGCATAATGAGAAGAACTTAGGATTAGTGTTTATAGATCTAGAAAAAGCTTTTGACACAGTTAATTGGTCAGTTTTATTTGAAATTTTAGAGAAAATGGAATTAGGCCATAAATTTATTAAGTGGATAAAAGAAATTAATAAAGAACAGAAAGCCAAGATCATCATAAATGGGGAATGTACAGAAAATATATCGATCAAAAGAGGTGCTAGACAGGGTTGCCCACTCTCACCCCTCTTATTTTTAGTTGTAATAGAAAGGCTAATTAAGGAAATCAAAGCAGATGACCAAATATGTGGAATTAGAATTAAGAAAAATTGTTATAAATTAAGAACTTATGCTGATGATTTGGTTATTTATGTAGACAACCCATGTGAATGCGCAGACAAACTGATGGAAATTCTTCATGATTTTGGTGAAATATCAGGTTGTAAAGTTAACAGAGGAAAGTCAGTAATTCTCACAAAAAAACTGGCTAAATCAAAAGAAATTGAATTGAGTAATAAAATGGGTATGACAATTAAAACAAAATTCACAAAATATTTGGGAATAATAATACCTAAGAAAACTATTTGTTTGTATGATGAAAATTATAAGAAGGTTTGGAATGAAATTAAACAGAACATGCATAGGTGCAATAAAAAAACAACTGTCATTGCTAGATAGGATCTCGGCTATAAAAATGCTTGTACTGCCAAAAATGCTTTTTCTTTTTCAAATGATCCCCATAATAACTACAGATAAACCCTTCAAAATTTGGCACAGAGATCTTAGTAGTTTTATTTGGCAAAAGAAAAGACCAAGGGTTAGATTAAAGATTCTACAGGAAGTTAAGGAGAAGGGAGGATTGGGAGTGCCAAACCTGAGATTATATTATGAATCATGTTGTCTCTTGTGGATTAAGGAATGGATACTTCTGAAAGATAACAAATTACTAGTGCTTGAAGAAGAAGGACTATATTTTGAATGACATGCATTCTTGGACTATGATAAACTAAAAGCTAATAAAGACTTTAATTCCCATTGTGTAAGGAAAGCTTTATTCCGTGTATGGAAAAGATAAAAAGCTAGAATCATGCCAAAACTTCCTCTTTGGTTTTCGCCCCCATAAGCAATTCAAAGAAAAGAAACAGCACAAGAGACAAATGGTTAACTTACGAGCAACTGTTAAAAATAGATAGTAATGGAAAGTATAGTTTAAAATCCGAAGAAGAGCTAAGCAAAAGGGACATAAATTGGTTCCCATTTAGACAAATTCTAGAATGTCATAAGACAGATACTAAATTATATGAAATTAGTGAAAGCAATACATTTTTTGATAAAGTAATCATAAATCGTACAAGTAAATGGATTAAAAAAATTATGCAATATTCCTGAAATGGGATCTAGAGGAAGAGATAGTGAAAGAAAATATGGTATTGTGGGTAAAAAATATTGGACATCCATTGGAATTGGCTAAGTGGGAAAATACCTGGACTAAAGGAATGAAATATACCTTATCTCAGAGTCTAAGGGAGAACTATTACAAGTTGTATTTTAGATGGTATCTTACACCAGAGAAACTATCAAAAATTTATAAAACAAAAAATAACTTATGTTGGAAGTGTGGTGAAAAACCCGGTACTCTCTATCATTGTTGGTGGACATGTAAACCTATAAGAAATTATTGGATTAAAGTGCATGAAATAATATGCTCCATCCTTCAGATAAAAATTCAGTTCTGCCCTGAATCCTTTCTGCTTAACATGTGGGAGGATAAATTAGAGAAAAATCATGGAAAAACTCTTTTTTACCTGGTGACAATGGCCAGAATGACTCTAGTGCAAAAATGGAAATCTAAATATACTCCAAGTATAGAGGAATGGTTAAAAAAAAATTATATCATGCGATTGAAATGGACGAACTGACTCAATTTTTAAGATGGGAATACAAAAAGAAAACAATAGAAGAATGGAAGCCAACTTGTTTTCTGTTGCTCCAGAGGGTAAAATCTGATCAATGGTTTCAAATGGCAAGAAAGAAGATTTAAACAATATTTATTTATTTATTTATTTAATATAAATAGTTATATCCCACCTCATTTTGTGGGATGTCCATATGGTGTGCAAGTAAAAACAATAGGAACAGATAAAACAAGTTTAGATTTTAAACAATAAAATTGCTGTTGTTGTGATCCTCCAAGTCATTTCTGACTTATGATGACCCTGAGGAAAACCTAACACAGGATTTTCTTGACAGAATTTGTTCAGAAGGATTTGCCATTGACTTCCTCTGAAGCTGAGAAAGTGTGGCTTGCCCCAGGTCATCCAGTGGGTTTGCATGGCCCAATAGGAATTCAAACCCTGCTTTCCCATTGTCCTTGTCTAACACTGAAACCACTACACCAGGGTGGCTCTTTAAATAAACAGCCTAAAAACATATTAAAGAGTTGTACAAGTTAAAACAGCTTAAAAGTTTAAAACAATAAATATTAATAGGGATTTTCATTCTTAAATGAGTTTAACAGTGGAGGGGACTGCCTTGAGTTCAATGAAGGCTTTTAAATAGAGGATGCATGGTTATTTGGCAAGGATACTTTAGTTATATATTCCTGCATTGGCAATGGTCTGAGCTAGATTAACATTTTGTCCATTCCACTTCTACAGTTCTATGATTCTGATAAATAGATTTTGGA
Source organism: Phrynosoma blainvillii (assembly GCA_026167975.1). Lineage (NCBI taxonomy): Eukaryota > Metazoa > Chordata > Lepidosauria > Squamata > Phrynosomatidae > Phrynosoma > Phrynosoma blainvillii. The sequence continues at coordinate 246,450,115 of JANUYF010000003.1, read as the reverse complement.
TGAGTTGTTAAAAAATGGAGTATGCTTGAAGGTATATTGGTTTCTTCATTAAAGTTGCAAAAAGGCTCTTTTATACACACATAGGTGTTTTACCTGGGAAAACCACAATTTGAACTTTCTCAAGATTTAAAAATAAATTTTATACATCAGCTCTAATTATACCTACCAAGGCAAAAGAAGAAGAGAAGATTATATGGTTGAATCCAGGAGGAAATTGATCACATACCCAAACAGGACTTATTAATCAAAGTCAATTGGGATGAAAAGGTAGAAAAGAGAGCAGAACCAAAATTGTAGGAAAATCAAGCCTAAGATCAAGAAATGAGGCAGGAGACCAACTGACTGAATTTTGTGAGGCCAACAGTTTCTTTATACATTCTTCAAGCAACCAAAGAGGTGATTGTATGTATGGACAATATAGAAATCAAATAGATTCCTTAGTGATCATTGCAGTGTTCCTGCTGATGAAACAAGGACTGATAAATTATTCTGAATCAAATGGATGAAAGCACAATACTGGATATGGTTAGCATGAAACAGAACAGAAAAAAAGCCTTTTCCCTTCCAGCTGAAAGTTATGTCATGGCAATATTTTTAAGACAGAATCATTATGGTTTTACTTTATTGTAACACACATCAAAGCTTGCAAATACATTTTAGAATGCAACTGGAGTCCAAGCTAAGAAAAGAGTTGGAACATTAGCCTGAAATACCATATAATAAAATGTAAATGCTACATTGTACCCATGCTGCATTGTTAAACTTGGTTTATAGATACCCTTAAATATACACTGTGTTGAAGTCTATAATATGGACAGGTTGTACTGGCACAAAGGACACGAGACGCCTCTTTTGGGTTTAAACAGAGCACAACTTTCATTTAGCTGTACAGGGTCTATTTACAAGGCAATAAACTTCAACAAATTTGTCACATGTGTAAGTGAAGGTGTAACCGCCTTTTAGATGGGTGGTCCTTCACTGCATGTGACAAAGCACGTAAACAAATAACAACAACAAATTTACAAATCCCTCCCCTCCGGAAATGATGTCATATTACATCATATGACGTCATTCAATTAATGACATCATGCATTTAACTGCATTTGTCATTTCCTTTAATTTGTCTTTATCCAATTTACCCCAATTAATTTAATTAGCCAGATTAATTTTCCTGTGGGGTGGGGGTCATTGCCCACCACAAGAGGGAGCCAGCCTAGCTAGGCATTCCCCCCCCCCCCCCGCAGACTGCCTTTTTAATTTGATCGGAGAGTGCCGAAACATACATTTCCGAACCTTCTGGAGAGAGGTGCACCCCATCTCCCCTGTACAGCTGTGGCCGATCAAGTTTTATTCTGTGTTCAATCATGAAAATGCCCAGTTTAGAAAGCTGCTTGGCAACATAGCGATTAAGCCAGCGACGAGCATTGTTAATCACAGCATCTTTTTGAGCTCCAGGCCAGCTATGCCATGGCAAGAACTTAGTCCAAAGTATTATGGCACCCGGGAAAATCTTTTGCATTTCTTGCAGATCCCTCACCATCTGCTTTGCTAGCTGTAAACAAGGGATTTTAACTAAATCATTTTCGCCCAGGTGTATCACCAAAACCTGGGGTTGCGGACGTGATCGTGCCAATTACAAAATCCATGGAAGGAGCACTCCCCACATCATGCCCCTTTGTCCAAACCACTTAGTGGTTCCAATGTGCGACAGGCCCAAAGTGGAGTCACACTGATGTTCCAGAAGCTGGTGTTCTGCCCAGAAGACCAAACTGTGGTCCATAATCCATATTGAGCTATGATAAAAGCCAGCTGAAAGGAAATAGAACAAATTAGTGAGGCTGATCAGGAGTCATGTTCCCTGATGGCCTGACATATGACTTGAATGCTCTGGAACGCCACCAGCCAATTCTGCAAATATCTGCTCTAAATTGAAATTGAGTTACGGGCATGCCAGACAGATGGATGAAAAGATAGCCTGCCACATTGGGCCTAATCCTCAAATGGTTGGCCATTGCTATTACCGGGCAAATTTGCCCCTTAGGTGCTTTAGCTAAGAAAATAGACTGACCCTTTGCTAACTGATCAGTCTTAGAGTGCCTAACACAGATCTGAATCCCTTGTTCTGTTAAGATAACATCCGAAATTAAAAGTGCCCTGCCAGATTGATCATTGCAAGATCTGGGCACGATCTCACTGATTCTTAATGCGGCAAAAAAGGCTATGGCAAATACTGCCTTAAATAAAGCCGCTTCCCCAGGTGAATAACATGCATCAGCTAATTATTCCCATAACCTAGCCAGGACAGGGCCTGTTATCAGCCATCGTGAGTCCTTTATTACAGGGGGTTCCCTGGACCAACGTTCCACAGCTCTTTTAACCCTAAAGTCTGTGATTGGATCAAAACAACCCCTTGCCCTAGAGTGAAATGCCAGGGCGGCCAACCTGCCCCTAATAGTGACAGGCGAAAGTCCTGCAAGCCTAAGATAAACTGTAAAATGTAGGATCAGGTCAACCCTAATTGGCCAACTTTGATCCTCCCCAATTTCCAGTAAAATTTGATTAAACAAATTTAAAGCTGTTTGATAGGACTTGTGTGTAGATGGGGCAATGGAATTCAAGATTGCCCTGTGAATTTCTAATCTCCAAGGCTTCAAAGCAAGGCCGGTACCTCCAACGGGTGTGTCGATGCCTCGGGAGCCAGTTGCCGGAACCTGGAGAGCTGAAAATGAGAAAGGGTGTCCACTAAAGGGTTAAGCACACCAGGAACATGTTGAGCTTTGAATAACACATTGTAATTCAAACATTGCATAACCATCACCCTCACCAAACCCATAACTCTGGAGGACTTGGAAGACTGAGAATTTACCACATGAACAGCCGCCTGGTTGTCACACCAAAACCAGATGGTCCTGTTAGCGAACTGGCTTGCCCACAACTGCACAGCCACTACTATGGGAAAAAGTTCCAAAAACTTCAGGTCTCTAGTCAGACTGCATTCAACCCATGCAGAAGGCCACGCCTCTGCAGCTCACTGGCCATTCCAGTAAACACCAAAACCATGGGCACCAGGAGCATCCAAGTGGACCTGAAAGTCTGCCCTCAGCAGCATTTCAGACCTCCAAAAAGAAGTGCCGTTGAATTGTTCCAAGAAGTCCCACAGCTTCAAATTCTCACGAATGCCCCTTGTGATCCTAATGTGATGATGCTGTGCCACTATTCCAGCGGTAGCCCTATACAATCTCGCACAGAATGCTCGTCCCAGAACTATAACCCTACAGGCGAAATTCAGAAGTAAGGGATTGAAATTCATGGAGTATAGCTTTATGCCTCCCCAACATAACACTAACTTGTTGCCTCATAGCCACCAATTTATCACTCGGTAATCGAGAAATCTCAGCTATGGTGTCAATCTCGATACCCAAAAAAGTAAGCTGTGTATCTGGACCCTCAGTCTTTTCTTCAGCTAAGGGAACACCCAACTCATACATTAATTCCTGAAATTGGGCTAAAGAATCCCTACATTGTGAAGAATTGGGATTCCCCATGATCAAAAAATCATCTAAATAATGTGTTATGGCTCTATTGCCTGTCCGCTTAACTGCACACCAATGGAAAAAGGTGCGGAATGTCTCGAAGGCTGAACAAGAAATTGAGCATCCCATTGGCATGGCTTTATCAAAGAAATACTTTCCTTCGAATTGAAAACCCAGTAAGTCGAAATCATCTGGGTGAACAAGAAGGAGCCTGAAGGTGGACTTAATGTCGCACTTAGCCAAAACGGCTCCCTTGCCTAAATTCCTAATCACCTTAACTGCTGAATCGAACGATGCGTACTTAACAGAGGTAAGCTCAAGATCTATAGCATCATTCAGAAAGTCACCCTTTGGGTATGATAAATTGTGAATCAACCTAAATTCCCCAGGGGCTTTTTAAGGAACCACACCCAGCGGAGATAGGTGGAACGTGGGAATAGGCAACTGATCATGGGGTCCTGAAATCCTTCCCGCAGCTGTTTCTTTTGCTAATTTATCCCTCACAATATTCGGCAGCTCCCTCACAGAATGAGAATTGGGCACATAACGATATACCCTACCTAGGACCTGTATAAGGAATATGAAAACCTAGGGAAAAAAACATTAAATAAATAAGATGCAGCCTCTTTATTAGGGTATATCTTGAGCCATGCCACCATTGTGTCTAACTTAATTGGTGACGGAGCCTTTTCCTCCTGGCAAAGCTGGATGGGGAGCGCAACCCGCTCCTGGCTGCTTATCTCTATTACAGGAAGCGCCAGGATGACCACCCCCGCAGGTGTTGCACTTATGCTCAAACCTGCAGGGTTGCCTCTTGTATTTGCCTGCATTAAAATCCCAGCATACGCCAAATTGCTGTCTCTCTCCCGTGGCAGGCCTTGCATTCAGCCCTCTCGGCATGGTAACCATGGGGACATACCCATTGTCACATCTGCACGAGGGGGAGGCCCCCACCATAACATCAGCCCAAAGCTCAGACTGAATATGTCTCCAGGACAAAGAGCTCCTGTGCAGCTCTCATTCTAAACAGCTCGTCTTATTGGAGCCAGGCTGCACCTCTAGAATTGTAATGGCAGTTAGTATACGCTTTTATCATGATTTCCTGATATTTAGAAAAGTCAGGAGATCTCAATGGCTCTTTTTCCTCTATGACACCTCTGTAAATAGTGAAACCCATAATCCAATTTACAAAATTGCGCTCCAGCTTAGGGCGTTTGAGTGCTTGAAACTCTTTGGGAAGACTGAAAACAATCCCATCTTTTACCATGATCCTCGGCTCAGGATACCTGAAAGTAAGAGAAAATAAGTCAATATACTCTCCCTTCCAAATCCTTTCTTTAGTGGAAAGAGGAAGTTGTGAACGAAGGGGTATAGACATTCCAGCATAATGGGTTGATTCAGCATGCCCAACTGCTCCAGATAACAAAGGAGCACTCAAAGGGGACACCATAGAGGTGTTACTAGCGACAGCAATTGGCTGACCATCCTGTGCCCTAGTGTCAGGGACCTGTGAAACTGCAGGTGCCTGCACGGGTGCATCCAAAGCCACAGGGTTGGGCTGTTCCACACCCACACCCTGACTAACCTGGCCGCCTGGAGCCCATACCGAGGTAGGTAAATTAGCATGTGCAATATTAGGAGACAAACCTGAAACAGAAGCTTGCTGGGAAGCATCACCAGCCGGCCGCACCGGTCCCCCAAAGTGTGGCCCCACAATAGCTCGGCTGTCCAGCAAAGAAGAGGCAGAAGCAGCTTGATCACCTCTTTGCACCTCATGGGTATGCTCCATTGCACCAGCACCTGGAAGAACCACTCCTCGTGAGAGGTTATATAAATCAGCCATAGTAGGCTGCTCAGAAACAGGGGCAGCTGCACCCTGAGCCTCCATACCAGGGATGCTTTTCAGGAGATCGCACACATCGGCAATAGTGGGGTGCCCAACCTCCACAGCCGAAACCACTGAAGGACCTGGTGTAGCACCCATCACCTGAGCATCAGATGCCATGGGAGGGGGCAGCACTTCTGTGTCAGGAATACCCAAAGCGCTGGGCATAGGGCTGATGGCTGTAGCCTGTAGTCCCTTCTGGGCAAGCTGATTGCAAAGCGCAACACAAGCCTGAACTGTTTTGCCCAGTTGTGCCAAATGTGCAGTAATCTCATCATCTCTGCTGGTAGACTGGGAAGGCCTCTTCAAAGCAGAGTGACCAGAGCTGGGCACAGCTGAAGCTGCATGCCTCTTGGATTCAGCCTTACTGTGTGGTATCTCTCCTTCAGTGAGTGGAACACGGGTCCATGAAAAATCACCCAAGCTTGGATGATTACCACCAGGCTGAATGCCGCCCTTCCCCAAGTCTCAAAAGAGACACAAAGAGCCAGGAAGTGTCACTGGCAACACCAACCAGGGGGGGAAAGATGTCCACCAGGGGTCCCATGTGGAGCCCTAACCCTAAGACAGCTATCTTCAAACACGCTCACCGCTGGGGGGAAGTGTAGCAACCCTCCCAAACCAGCGATGGTGTCCTGACCCTACCAGACCGTGGATGCCGGGGCACCACTAGGCCTGAATCCAGTACCAGGTCCATGCACCTGGTGAGGATGCCTACTGCAGGACCCTCCTCGGATGTACAACCTTCTGAGCATTGGGGATGCGGAGGCCCCAACAGGCCCAGAGGACGAGCCTGAGGGCCTCGCTCAGCCTACTGGATTGCTCAGGAAAAATACCTGAACACTCCCGCTTGTGAAAGCAAGAATAAAATCAGCCACAAGCAGCAAAAGCCACAAGTAAGCGCTAGGATGAAACCAAGCAATAGCCAGAGCAGAGAGCAGAGCAATGTGACTCACTCAGTTCAAACTCTAAAATGGCTGCCTTCACATGGCAGCGCAGAGCTATAAAGAACAAATTCTCGTCCCAAATCTTGAGATATTAGAAGCAACATGAGATTTTAGCGTAATAACACAACAACTTGATTGGACTAAGCATGCAGGTGTTCTAATTCCCTCGAGCGCTTAGCCAATCAGGCTTCTCATGTGCTTATAGGCCAGCACAACAAGAAACCCCTCCCGACTCATCAGGGGGGTGTCTTTCAGTGTAACTTAGTGTATATGTTTTCATGCAAAATGATTAATAAGAACAACAATGTCCTCCAGTGATGAGGGAAACCAACCTTGTACATGATCTGGGAGGTGGAAATCACATTGTAAAATAGTAAATAATTTATCAGACAGATGCAAAATGTTCAGGATAGCATTGACCCAGCATTAATCTTTAAGATATAGTTCCTATTGGAGATGTGGAATGGAGGCATGGCTGAGGAAGAGGGAACTGAATTGTTTGGCTTATTCTTTTATTTTTCATCAATCTCACTTCTCCTGTCTCTTGGCTAACCAGAGTTTGTGCTGATGCTACTCTGTTTGAAAACTAAGCTTTGTAGCTGGAGAGAAAAGAGGGATCATGTTAGCGTGAGTTCTGAGTGAGTCCAGGGAGAGTAGAAGCAATCAGAGCATAGGATTTCTGCTCAATACATGAGCAGATACTACCCAGACTAATTCAGTCATTTGCCAGACATGTCTGTCTCTCCTCTAGGGGCAGCTGCAGGTTATGAACATAAGAAGAGCCCTGTTGAATCAGACCAAAGGTTCATCTAGTCCAGCATTCTGTTTGCATCAGTGGCCAGCCAGATGGCTCTGGAAAGCTTATAAGTGGAGCATGAAAGCAACTTTTTTGTTGTTGTTTGTGCATACAGTAGTCAAATTATACCATCTCTGTGGTGGCTAAAATAATCCTGGTCCTCTGCACATCTGCAGTGGTATCATAGAAAGGAGGGAGAGGAGAGAAGAAAGGAGTTCAAGACAGGTTGTTACAGAACTGTGGACTACAGTTCTTCTCTGGGATGTTATCCATCCTATGTGTACTTCAAGGAAAAGCCACTAGAATCTTTTCTTCGTACAGATGATCATCTCTGTGAAAAGCCCTTCATTTCAGACTTCAAGCCTGAAGCTTTGTAGTACCAAGGTAGAGATGACAGTGAAACAAACCACTTGTATTTAGAGTTTGTATCTTTAAAAAACAAACAAACCACAAAGGAATATTCAAAATAGCTGCAAGAAAAGATCAAGTGAGGATAGGCAGATGAAGCTACAATCTGAAAAATGAGTCCTATTTGAAAAGTTGTGCAGTTTGTATGTGAGTATCTGCAACTAACAGTTGGAAGAAAGGTGTGTTCTCTGTGATTGGCAATATATAACAAAGATAGGAGCAGCAAGCCATTCTGCCAGAGAAAAGAACTGGGGATTCTGAACTTTGGGCTCCTTTTTCCACCTAGTCCTCCAAGCCAGGCAAGTGGCAACGCTGAGGGAGAGAGAGAGGGGTGTGGCTGGGAAGAGCATGCATATAAAGCCATTCCCTCCCTTCAGAAGCCCTGAGCAGCAAGCCATTCTGCCAGAGAGAAGAACAGGGGACGCTGAACTTTGGGCTCCTTTTTCCACCTAGTCCTCCAAGCCAGGCAAGTGGCAACGCTGAGGGAGAGAGAGAGGGGTGTGGCTGGGAAGAGCAAGCATATAAAGCCATTCCCTCCCTTCATAGGCCCTGAGCAGCAAGCCATTTTGCCAGAGAGAAGAACTGGGGATGCTGAACTTTGGGCTCCTTTTTCCACCTAGTCCTCCAAGCCAGACAAGTGGCAGCACTGAGGGAGAGAGAGAGGGGTGTGGCTGGGAAGAGCAAGCATATAAAGCCATTCCCTCCCTTCAGAAGCCCTGAGCAGCAAGCCATTCTGCCAGAGAGAAGAACTGGGGATGCTGAACTTTGGGTTCCTTTTTCCACCTAGTACTCCAAGCCAGGCAAGTGGCAGCACTGAGGAAGAGAGAGAGGGGTGTGGCTGGGAAGAGCAGGCAAATAAAGCCAATCCCTCCCTGCCAGAGATTTCAGCCTAGGAGCAGCAGCAGCAACAACTATATTAATAGGAATAGCGGTGCAGCAGCAGAAGCTGCGTTTGGGGCACCTGGGTTTCCCCTAGGTAGAAGTTATTATTCTGCTGCAAAGTTTCTCCTGAGCTACCTGATAGTTTCACCCCCCTAATATGGTTTCAACTCGGGCCCAGCTTAGAAAAGCCTCAGCTCAAAATACATTACCCACTTTAGTTCAGAAATCAATATTAGAATATATGACCTGGTAAATGAAGAACAGGAACAGAGGTCTACCCTAGAGGCTGGAGTAATGTCCCCAATAGATAACCCTGGCCCTTCAAAGTGTGTAGCTGAAACAGCCAAGGTATTAGATAACAGAGATGAGACAGAAACTTCATCCTCCCACACTTCCTTTGAAAATGCTGCAAACTGGTCTATTGACCCAGGCTTTGCTGAATCTAATTTCTCACCCTTTAAGCATAAGCTGTTTTCCTCATACAAAAATACGATAAACGCATTAAAAGAAAAGAGCACAAAACCTCACCCAGTATCTATAGATCAGAACTTATCCTCTTTATATGGTTTTTTACATGATCAATGTTTTCTATGTTCAATGTTCTTAATTATTGTTTGATGATTTTATGCTGTAAGCCGCCCCGATTGTGCACAGAGGGGTGGGGTATTAAATAAAAATTTATTATTATTATTATTATTATTATTATTATTATTATTCTAGCAGAACAAACAGCAGTAAAATTCTTTAATAGAATGAACACTCTGCAAAAGGAAGTTTCTGGTCTTAAAGCTACTATTGAAACATTAGTAGGACTCGTGGAGCTTGGAATTTTGACAGTAGCCCCCCAGTCTTGTTTCCCCAGTAAAGAAAAAGAATGTGTAGCTGACCCTCATGATGAGGATATGTCTGAAGCATTCAAACCATTCCTAAATTCTGAAACAAAACAACTTAATGAAATTATGGAGGACTGGATCTTAAATTGTGAAACCTCTTATCCAGTTAGAAATAGTGATCTAGGCTTCTGTCCCAAAAAATCAACCTCTGTCCTCAGCTTAACTCCATCTGATCCAAGATTTCAGATTATTGATGAGTATGTAGATGAGAACCCAGGCACTGCCCTTCCCTTTGAAAAAGGAAAAGATAACAATATTCCATCAAATTCCGCTCGAATAATTCCCGATACGACATCTATAAATGAGAATTTGGATGGCTCTAGTAGGTTCCCTACTCTCTCTGCATTGCAACATCGACTGAGAGATATGGCAGAGGATGGCAGAGAAACATTTCATGCACCTCAAATAGAAGTGCAAAAAAAAAAAAAATCTACCACTAATTATGGAACGCATAGTAAGAGATTCACAGATAAAGGACAAGTGATCATAGATAACTGGCCAGTAAAGAAACCAAGCGGAACTGTGATTTCAGCCAAAGAACATTAAGCAGAATTACAGACTATCTTGGGATCCACCTTGGATTTAAGCAATGGTGTCTTTTGTAAACATCTGCCCCAGCATGGGCAAAAAGGCAGTATAGAATTGATTTTTCAGGACCCCAACAAGTGGTGAGGATTTGGGTCTCTATTACATATATTTACCAACAAAGGCCTGTTATTTGAACTTATTCAACCATTAAAAAAAATCTTACAAACACCATTCTAACCCCCCCCACCCCTCTCATGGGGAGAAAGGGAAAGGCAAACAAGAAATGTTAAAGGTGGAATAATGAGAATCATAAGACCCAGCCTTTTATCACATACCCAAATAACATCTCCTTAGGTCTTCACAAGCAAGAAGATAAGAACAAGTATATAGACTCTCACATACAATTTGGGACTCAGCTCGGTAGGTTAAAATTACAAGACAGTACCATTGCACCAAAGACTCCCTTAAAAAACATAGGAGAGCCATTCAGTCCTAACAAGGATATTAGTCAGAGAACCAATGTTGAGTCCCAAAAACCTTTTTCTAGAAGAGATAACTGACTAGATTCAAAGCAAAGAGGGCACAATATAATTTCCTGGAATCTGGCTGGTTGGGAAAATAAAATGATAAACAAGGAATTTATCAAAACCCTTCAGAAATATGAGATAGTTTGCCTACAAGAAACTTGGACCAACAAAGATAACCCCCCATACTTCCTAGGCTATAAGGCATTTAACCAGCCAGCTGTAAGAAAACATAAAAAGGGGTGAGGAAGCGGCGGTCTCGTGTCTTTTATCTCAGTAGAATTGGCAGGAGAAACTCAGATGGTGGACTTTGGCTTGAAAAATAACTATCTTTTACCAATTCAAATCAACAAGGATACAGGAAAGATCTTCTTCTGTATAAATGTCTACTGCCCTCCTACAAATGACCAGCAATTGTCCTCCATGGTGTGGAACAATTTAACACTCTTGCTAGAACAGATTAACCAAAAATTCTCCAGTGCTTTTCTTTTTATCTGCGGGGATTTCAATGCCCAAATTGGATCTGCTTCAGAAGGTCTTTTTCATCCATTAGGCATAGAATTAGAAGATATATTCCAAACACCACACATCTCTTTGAATAATAAATATAATCAGCAAGGAATAAAACTTCTAGAATTTATATATCAGCATAATCTATTCACTTTGCATGGGAGTCCTGTAGATGTAACAAGGGGGTATTATACTTATCTGAGCAAACAAGGTGGTAGCGTTATCGACCACATATTAGTCTCACCTTTGTTGTTCCCTCTAGTAAATTATTTTGAAATCCTGGAATATACAGAAAGTGATCACTTCCCTCTTAAAGTGTCCCTACAACCAATTCTTCAACGGACAGTGTTAACTAAAACAGCAAATTTAACTGGAGTATTGTTAGGGGAGAGGAGGCTGAAATGGTGTATTAGACTAAGCAACACTATTCATGAGAAATTAAATAGCAACTATTTGTCTAGTATGCACCAGCTTTTCCATGACAAATCAACAAAACACTTAGATATCTACCAACAAATTGTGATGGAACTTAGACCCTGCTTAAAAACAGATAAAAAATTTCAGCCCACAGAAAATGGATGGTTTGATGCAGAATGTAGAGTAGCCAAAAGAGAGCTAGCCAATAAGATAAGGGAATCCCATAAAAACCCATCTGGAAAGAACATGGAAAATGTAATTAATTTTAGGCTGAAATACAAAAGTCTTTTAAAAGCTAAGAAAATAAATCACATAAAATCTCTGTGGCAGGAGCTGGAACTTGCAAGAACAGAACAGAAGGAAGACAAATTTTGGGAACTTGTTACTCGTGGCTTTAAAAAGTTAGAAGTACACAGGAAGCCTCAATTACTGCTTCCACTTGGATTAAATATTTTTCCAATATTTTTAACAGTATCTCAAGTCCTTTGGAAGTTGTCTGGATGGATAAAGATTTTTCTAATCCCCCTTAGTGGCAACCAGTCACAGCAAATGAGATAAAATGTTTAATAGCTTCTGTGAAACCCAAGAAAGTACCAGGTGAAGATATGCTTCCTCCTGAACTCTTTAAACAATATGTTGAATGGTAGAGCCCCATCCTTGCCAGTTTATTTACTACAATAAACAGCACCAGACAAATGCCTCAAGGGTGGAAAATGAGTATTGTCTTCCCAATTTTCAAGAAAGGAGACAGGCATGATCCACAAAATTATCGACCAATTAACCTGCTGGACATCACTTCAAAGTTATATGCACGACATTTACTTCATAAGTTAACAGACTGGCTACAAGAAAAGCAAGTAATACATGAAGAACAAGCAGGATTCAGAAGTGGATACAGTACTATAGATCAGTGTTTCACATTAAGTCATATTATCAGGAAGTATACAAAGGAAAACAAGAAACATGTTTATACTGCTTTCATTGATCTCTCAGCCGCATTTGATTCTATTAATACAAATAGATTATGGGAAAAGCTACATAGTTTTGGGATTGATATTAGACTCTTAAGACTGATACAGGAACTATAGAGCCACACAGAGATGAGGGTTAGAGTTGGCTTAAATGGTTCCCTGACTGAAGCCTTTACAACAACTCGGGGAGTGAAACAGGGATGCCTACTGGCACCTACTCTTTTCAACATCTATATTAATGATTTGGTGCCTTTTCTATCTCTAGTTGATTCTCCATCTCCAGCAATCAAGAATAGAAAGATCTTCATTCTGATGTACGCAGATGACATAGTGCTTATTTCCCTATCTCGTTTGGGTCTTAAAAACCTATTAAATGCTTTCAGTGCCTATTGTCATCAGGAACACCTGTCAATAAACTATTCCAAGACCAAGGTAATGATATTTGGCAGAAACTGTCCAAAATATAAATGGACCTTAGATCGAAACACCATAGAAAAAAACCCAACTATTTAGATATCTGGGCATTGTTTTCAGTGAGTCTCTTTCTTGGAAACAGCAAAGGGAGGCAGTAAAGTTGAATGCTGAAAAAACAGTTGGAGCATTGTTGAAATTCTATTATAACCAGGGTGGTCAATTGATTGAGCCAGCGCTTAAAATCTTCAACAGTAAAGTTATTGCACAGATGCTTTATGGTGCAGAAATATGGGGCTCAGATACCAACACTGGCAAAGCCCTGGGAATAATACAGAACAAATTTCTCCGAAAACTTTACACCCTACCTACTGGAACTCCTGCAGCTTTCCTACGTACTGAATCTGGCTGTCCATCAGTTAAAACAAGAGTAGACTATACACAGATAAGGTACTTTAAACAAATTGTTACCTTATCAACGAATCGTCTCCCAGTTATGTGTTACATGGAAATGTGTAACAACGAGTCTTGGAAATCAAGTCTTCAAATTATTTTACATAGTTATGACTTCCTTGAGTTGAACACTGTTTTTGGTTTGGACATGAGGAAATTAAGAGACTGTCTATTCTGGATTGATTCAAGAAGGGATTTACAGTCAATCAGATCTTCAAAGTTCTCTCCATGGTTCTCCTTTTTGAAAACAGAACATTTTAGAGCCAGGTATTTGGTCAAACTTAAGCCACTCCCTTTATGAATTGCCTTTACTGCGCTACGATTTTAAGTAATGCCAACTGCAGTTCTAGATGGACGTTACAACAAAATACCATTTGAAAACAGACTATGCATCTGCAGTCAGCCTCAGGTGGAGGCCATTGTCCATTATATGTTAATTTGTCCATTATATAATCAGCCTAGAGAGAAATTCCTAACACCCCTGTTGACAAACAAAAGTGGGAGCTCCCTTGTAGATTCAGTTCAATTTCTTTTGAGTGACACCTATGACTATGTAACACACAGAGTGGCTCTTTTTGCTTTGGCTGCAAAAAAGATCAGGAAGAGAGAATTAAATAAATTTGCCATAAATTGCAATGGAGATTCAAAGTACTAATTAGTTTGTTTATGATGACAATATACAAATTTACCAATATTTAGAAGAGGTTTTTTCCCCCTTATATTAGAAATCATTTTTAACGGCATGTTAAATTGATGGGATGTCTTTCGTTCTTCGTACCCTGTGCTATTTGTTTTTAAATGATTTATCTATTTTGATAAGCTGTTTGTCATGGCCTTTGTCTAGTACAATAAACATTGATTGATTGATTGATTGATATAACAAAGATAAAGCATAGTGAAAATTCAGCTTTGGCATCTCATGCTGTCATTACATTTCTCTGACTATATAAGACAAAGTAAATTAAGATAATTTCAGATTTAAATATATCTCCAAAATTCAAATCTAAGCTTAAATGTAACATAATTTTGGACCTATTTATGTAATATATACCTATTTGTATCTATAGAGATTATCACACATGCCTTATCCCATCTTTTCCCTGATAGGATACATGTGCATAACTGTCAAAAATGGGTCTTACCACATTCTTCTTTGGCCGGGCATATGCAGCCTGTATGCAGCCCATATGCAACCTGGGTTTATCCCTCAGCTTTTCAAGGGTGGAATTTCCAATAGAGGTAGATACTGTTTCTATGAATGTTGAGTGTTAGATTTTACTACTAAAGGAACTGAGTTCATTTTTTCCTGTAGGCTTCTTGAATCCCCCATCATTCATTCATTATCCCAACCAGTTCCCTCCTTTCTCCAGAAAAAAAAAAAAAGGATGGTAATAGGTAGTGGAAATCAGAAAAGAAAGTCAAGCTTCAAGGGCCAGGAGAGTAAGCCTAAAAAGTTGTATAACAAGAAATTACAACCTGAGTCCTTTATTTGCAACCAAGGAGGAAAACTCCAGAGGGGAAAGCTTCAGCTTGACCCAGTTTCCAAGATTAATGTCCAATCTCTCAAAACAAATGTAATAATAATAATGATAATTTTATTTCTAGCCAGCCCCTCTGCTAGGCAACCGGGGCGGGGTACAACATATTAAAACAGGCGACAGTTAAAAATATTCCCTCAACCCTCTCCCCAACCCACCCACCCGTTAAAACTGAATTAAACAAGCAAAGATTAAAATACAATAGTACAATAAAATAAAAAAAAATATAATAAAAACAGGAAGCAGCAACAATACAAGGGAGAGGGGTGGCAGTCACTCCGATTGGGCTGGGAAGTTATTCTGGGAAGGCCTCTCGGAAGAGATCCGTCTTTACTTCTTTCTTAAAGGCAGAAAGAGTGGTAATAAGACGGATCTCGTCCGGCAGGCCATTCCATAGCCTGGGAGCAGTCACAGAAAAGGTCCTCTGGGATGTCTGCGCCAGCCTGGTCTTCATAGTCTGCACCAGATTCCTCCCAGAAGACCGAAGGGCATGGGGGGGGCTCATATGGGGCTAGGCGGTCCCTGAGATAAGATGGACCCAAGCCATGTAGAGCTTTAAAGGTTAAAACCAGCACCTTGTACTGTGCTTGGAAACTAATTGGCAGCCAGTGGAGGGATTTAAGCACTGGTGTTATGTGCTCCCTCCTAGATGTTCCAGTGATTAACCTGGCTGCCATATTTTGCACCGGTTGCAGTTTCCAGGTTAGGCACAGGGGTAGCCCCATGCAGAGTGTGTTGCAGTAGTCCAGACGTGAGGTTACCAGAGCATGCACCACAGTTTCCAGATCCCTCATGTCCAGATAAGGGCGCAGCTGGCATATCAGCCAAAGCTGATAGCAGGCACTCCTGACCGCCACATTCACCTGACTAGTCATGTGAAGCGATGAGTCTAGGAGCACCCCCAGACTACGAACACAGTCCTTAGAGGAGAGTGTGACTCCATCCAGGATTGGAGACTATATTCCCAAACCTGGTTTCGGGCCTGTGACTGTTAGTACTATTTTGTCTGGATTTAACTTCAATCTGTTTTCCCTCATCCAACCCATTACCGCTCTGAGACAGTCATTAAGAGGAGAGACGCCATCTGAAGTCTGAGCCGATGATCTGGTCATGGAGAAGTATATCTGGATGTTATCAGCGTACTGATGACACCACGCTCCATGCCTCCGAATGATCTCACCCAGCGGCTTCATGTAAATGTTAAATAACATCGGGGACAGGATGGCGCCCTGAAGGATGCCACAATTAAGCTCTATTTTAGAAAAGCAACACTCCCTGAGCCTCACCCTCTGGGATCTACCCGAGAGAAAGGAACAGAACCACTGCAAAGCAGTGCCTCCAATTCCCAACTCTCACAGGCGATCCAAGAGGATGGCATGATCTATTGTATCAAAGGCCACTGAGAGATCCAAGAGCACCAGCAGAGTCACACTACCCCTGTCGATGCCCAGGCGGAGGTCATTGGTCAGAGCAACCATGGCAGTCTCAACTCCATATCCTGTCCTGAAGCCGGTTTGAAATGGATCAAGATAATTGGTTTCATCTAAGACTGCCTGGAGTTGAGAAGCGACTGCCCTCTCGATCACCTTGCTCAAGAAAGGGAGCAAGGAGACTGGTATGTAATTATTTCTATCCAGGGAGTTCAGGGAAGGTTTTTTCAGGAGAGGCCTAACTGCCGCCTCCTTCAGATAGGATGGTACAGTACCTTTCCTGAAGGACGCATTGATTATGTCCCGAAGGAACACTTTCAACGCTCCGCCCCTGGACCACCAGCCAAGATGGACATGGATCGAGGGGGCAAGTCGTGTTCCTCACCCTTCCCAGGAGCTTGTCCATGTCATCAGTACTCACAGATTGAAATTGATCCAGTAAATTACCATCAACGGAGTTGCTGGACACCTCGTCTACAGATTCTGCCAAAACATTGGCGTCCAAGTCGGCTCTTATCTGAGAGATTTTATCTGCAAAGTAGGTGTTAAATGCCTCACAGCAGGCCGTCGTTGGGTTAAGTAAGGGATTTGGCACAGATGCAATGCATGCAGAACAGAACGATTTCTGCTCTGCACGTAAAGCCTCCTGATAGGAATCAAGATGCTTCCTATGGCGAGTTCTGTCGGATGAGAGATGAGTCTTCTGCCATTTGCGCTCTAGTCGTTGTCCAGCTTGCTTCATCCTCCTAAGCTCCTCTGTATACCAGGGCTTACAATTAGAAGGACGCTTGGGAGAGATTGTGTCGATAGCCCTGGTAAGATCGGTGTTCCAAGTATTCACCAAGGCTTCGACAGAATCACCGGCATTACCAACCAACAAACCCCCTGAGGCCTTCTGGAAGCCAATAGGTTCCATTAGCCTTCGAGGGCGGACCATTCTAATGGGTCCACCACCCCCAGGAGGACAGACAGTGGCTCTTAGTTCCACCTTGACCAGGAAATGATCCATCCATGACAATACAGAGGTTTTTGTAACCTCCGCTGACGGATATTCCTGTTCCGTACTAAAAACTGCATCGAGGGTATGACCCGCGCAATGCGTGGGCCCGTCAACCAATTGGGATAGAACCATGTTTGTCATGGTCTCCATGAACTCCCGAGCTGTGCTAGTTAGATTTTGCAAACTGGACTCGAGTGGGATGTTGAAGTCACCCAGAACCAAAAGTCTGGGCGACTCCAGCAACAACTCAGAGACCAGGGCAGACAGCTCAGTTAGGGAGTCTGTTAGGTTACGGGGTGGCCGGTAAACCAACAGAATCCCCAAACTATCCCTGGTTTTCAGGCTGAGGTACATACACTCAATGCAGTTTGTTTTCCGGATAGGCTTCCTGGTCAGCGTCAGGCTGTTTCTATGAACCATGGCCACACCACCTCCCCCCGCCCACTTTCCCTTACCTGCTCACTGACCGTATACCCAGCTGGGAGAGCCTGCACCCATGTCGCCGCACTGGCATCTCCCAGCCAAGTCTCGGTAAAGCATGCCAGGTCGGCTGCCTCATCCAGCAGGAAATCATGGATAATATGTGTCTTATTTTTGACCGACCTGGCATTGCAAAGGAGCAGAGTAAGGGTCTGTAGAATGGTTGGTGCACTCTCCAAGTTATCCTGGGAAACAGAGTGAACTGAAGAAGGGATAGGTATTATGCATCGACCCCCTCTTCTTTTGTAACATTTCTTCACTCTGTTACCACCATACCTTTCCTGCCCCGACACAACCTCAATTCCTGCTCCCAGGCTATTCCCGGCTCCATTATATGATGGCACTAGTGAATGTTCCAGCTGGTTCCCACCCCTTAATATGTGAGCAGTATCTTACTAGAGTAGGAAGGAAAGGGAGGGGGGCAGGGAGACTCTTCAAGTTTGTGATTTCTTTTCAATCCTGATAGATTGCTCTCTGTTAGCATTATGAGGACTTTAAGAACAGTACAATGCTATTGCTAGCCCTGCTCAGCTGATTTACTGCAGAGCAGTGCCTCCAATTCCTAACTCTCTCAGGCATTAACTCCTCCCAAGTCCTTCAATTACTCTAACCCCAGGTGTTGCTGCTTAAACCACTCAGAGAGGGGGAGGGGACAGTTCCAGTTCAAGGTCCCATTCATCCTCTGCCTCGCCCAGGTGTTGATGATTAAGGCACGCCTGATCTCTTCAGCGGCCCAGACACTGTCAAGGCTCTGCTCCTCCTCCTCTGCTCCCAGGCTTGGGGTCCAGGTGGAAGGAGGGGGGTCAGGGAGATGTAGAGTCCCACTCAGCCCGGCCCTGCCTCTCCGATCACGGCTCCTGGGTCAGGATCAGGCTATATAGCCTCTGCTCCTCCACCTCCGCTCCCAGGCTTGGGCTTCCTGGTCAGGGTCAAATGTATTATTATGAAGGTAATGTTTTGTAAATTTCCGCCTTAAGGTCTGGATGAGTTTAGAACACTAGAAAATAGTTCATTGCCAGAGAATGTGAACTTCATATTTTCTTCTTTCTTGGCTGGATTCAAGTGATTTAGGTCTTGGTATAAGAAAGTGCAACTGTCAATCACCATGGTAGGCAGTGGCAGGTGGTTGTTGTTGTTATTTCTTACCTACCTCTCCCCATAAATAGAGGCAGGCAACAACAACAGACCAACAAATATCTGACATCAGTTAAAAACACAACATCAGTTTAAAAGACATATTAATTTAAAAGTACACACACACATACATATTAAAACAATCCACATTTAAAAATTCATTAGGAGGAACTTCCTGACAGTAAGGGCGGTTCGACAGTGGAACACACTCCCTCGGAGAGTAGTGGAGTCTCCTTCCTTGGAGGTCTTTAAGCAGAGGCTGGATGGCCATCTGTCGGGGATGCTTTGATTGGGAGTTCCTGCATGGCAGGGGGTTGGACTGGATGGCCCTTGTGGTCTCTTCCAACTCTATGATTCTATGATTCTATGATTCTATGATTCTATGATTATTTAAAAGTGGCAATTTAGAAATCATCTGGATAAGCCTCCTGGAAGAGACTGGTCTTTAATGCTGTCTCAAATCCAGTGTATTCAGCTGTCAAATCTTTTCCAGCAGGTCATTCCACAATGTAGGGGGGATAGTCCTCTGCCTGATAGTTGGCAAATTAGTCCTGGCTGATTGGAGTAAATGTCCTGTAGATGACCTGAGTGTGTAGGGAAGATTATATCAGAGAAGGCAGTGGACTGATGGGGCTGGTGAAGTAGAAGGTATTTGGAAATGGCTATCATTTCACTTCTCAGTCTTTGTTTCTCTAACCTAGACATATCCAGTTTCCTCAACCTTTCTTCATAGGGATTGATTTCCAAACACATTACCATCTTTAGTCATCCACATCTGGACATGATTTTGCCTGTGTCCTCCATACCATCAGTCAGCTCCAAGGCAAACTGAAGAGGCTGCCTGTGCTTTTTTCCATCAAGGCAACAGTTGAGCGAGGGACTAGGACAGAGGGCGGAGCTAAGGCTCTGGGGCTTTATTTTACCTATGTCCTCCATACCATTAGCCAGCTCTGAGCCAAACTATGAGATCACCTGTGCCTTCCCCCACCACCACCACCAACTTTGACCTTATATTTTGGCCACAACTTAAGGAGTCTTGGTAGATTGGCATTTGGACATATAAGGGAACTATAAGGTATTGGTGGGATGGAAGGTCTTGAATTACATCAGGACATATGTCCATCAATCAACAGTTCTGGGAAGAGGTTAGATATTTTCATCAGAGAAGCAATTTAAGTTGTGCAGGGCAATGGAAGATATGGTGTTAGCAGGGTGAAAGGTCATTCCAGAGGAAGATGTGATAGATGCTTGATATCCATCTCTTCTTCCATTCGCCCTGCTACCCTAAAAGATCTGGTGAGCATGCCTAACCAGTTGCCAAACCTTTCTCTGCTCTTATGTAATGCCAGGTGAGTGAAGAATAAGTCCCATATTATCTATGACTTACTGATAGATCACACCTCTGAACTGACATGTATCACTGACACCTGGCGAGGAGCAGATAGCACTGTAACCCGGGGTCAGGCCTTTCTAGCTGGGTACTCCATCAATGAGTAGGAAAGGGAAAGCGGGCGGTGGTGTGTGTAGCTATGGTCCATAAAAACAACCTTGCCTTAACCAGGATACCTATCAGTGCATTAGACCACATTGAATGCATTTACCTTAGCTTGAAGACCAGGGAGAGACTGGGGATTCTGTTGGTTTACCGTCCACCCCGTAACTTAACAGACTCCCTAACCAAGCTGACACAACTAGTCTCGGAGCTGGTGTTGGAATCACCTAGACTATTAGTCCTGGGTGACCTCAACATCCCCCTTGAGGCTGTTTTGACTAATCTTACTGGTGCGGCTTGGGAGTTCATAGTTTCCATGACAAACATAGGCCTCTCCCAGATACTCTCTGAACCTACACATTGTGCAGGTCATGTCCTCGATGTGGTCTTCTACATGGATCAGGCATATCCATAGGCAGAGTTAATTAGCATCTCCGCATTGTCATGGATGGGTTATTTGCTGGTCAAGGTTGGACTGAAGGCCACCATCCCTCCCTCCGGATGGAGGACCAATTAGAATGGTCTGACCTCAAAGGCTGATGGAACCCATTAGGTTCCAAGAAGCCCTAGGGGGTTCTATGCTTGGCAATGCTGGCGCTTCTGTTGAAGCTGTGGTTAATATGTGGAATAACAACCTTACCAGAGCTGTAGACATGATAGCTCACAAGCATCCTTTCCACCCACCAAAAATCATAATCCATGGTACACCGAAGATCTTAAACAAATGGAGCAAGTTGGACAATGACTAGAGTGTCGTTGGCTGAAATCTCAACTCTTATCCAATAAGACACTTCATTGGACTTTTCTTAGGTCCTATCAAATGGTGATAGAACCAGCTAAGAAATCTTTCTATTCTGCATCTATCACATCTGTGAAATCCCGTCCAGCTGATCAGTTCAGGGTGGTGAGGAATTTAACTCAATTGCCTCCCACCCAGCATCCTCTATTAGAACCAACTACAGCTTGCTGTGACGCTTTTAACAATCATTTCACAGATAAAATCTCTCGGATAAGAGCTGACCTGGATGCCAACTTTAAGTCAGTAGAGGTATCCAGCGCCTCTGCCATTACCGTTAGACTGGATCAATTTGAGTCGGTAAGTACTGAGAATGTGGACAAGCTTCTTAGTAGTTTGAAAAAGATGAGCTGCCCTCTTGACCCTTGCCCAACTTGGCTGGCAGTCCAGGGAGGTGATACTGTCAAGTTGATGCTGAAAAAGGTAATTAATGCATCCATCAGGGAGGGGTCCCTGCCCTCTTGTCTTAAGGAGACAGTGTTAGACCACTCTTAAAAAAACCCACTCTGGACCCCCTGAATAGAAATAATTATAGACCTGTTTTGCTGTTGCCATTTTTGAGCAAGGTGATTGAGAGGGTGGTCACCAATCAACTACAAGTTGTCTTGGAGGAAACAATTTTTCTGGATCTATTTCAAACCAGATTCAGGGTGGGGTATGGAGTTGAAACTGCCATGGTCACCGTAGCCAATGATCTCCATCTGGGCATTGACAGGGGAAGTGTGACCCTGTTGGTGCTCTTGGACCTCTCAGTGGCCTTTGATAGACCATGGCATCCTTCTGGAATGCCTGAGAGAGTTGGGTATCAGCAGCACTCCATTGCAATGGCTCCGGTCCTACCTCTCGGGTAGGTTCCAGATGGTGTCACTTGGGGACAGTTGTTCGGCCAAGAGGGAGCTCAAATTGGGTGTCCCTCAAGGTGCCATTCTGTCCCCAATGCTATTCAACATTTACATGAAGCCACTGGGCGAGATCATCCGGAGGCGTGGGATAGGGTGTTATCAGTACGCTGATGACACCCAAATATATTTCTCTATGTCTGAGACTGATGCAGTTACTAAGGATGGCATCTCTCCTCTGAATGCCTATCTTGGGGAGGTAATGGACAGGATTCAGAAAAACTGACTCAAGTTGAATCCAGGTAAGATGGAGGTACTTGTCACAGGAAACTCGAATCTGGGAGTGGAGTTATGTCAGTCAGTTCTGGATAGGGTCACACTTCCCTTGAAGGACTCTGTCCACAGCTTGGGGGTGATCCTTGACTTGTCGCTTCACTTGACAGCTCAGGTGGATGCGACAATCAGGAGTTCCTGTTATCAGCTTCGGCTGATATGCCAGCTGCGCCTCTTCCTGGAGCAGGGAGACCTTGAAACAGTAGTACATGCACTGGTAACCTCTCAATTAGATGTCTGTAATGGTCTCTACATGGGGATACCCTTATAGCAAGTTTGGAAACTTCAGCTTGTACAAAATATGGCAACCAGGTTGATTACAGGTACTTCTTGTAATGACCATATAAAACTAGTCCTGAAGTCACTTCACTGGCTGTCAATTATTTTCTGGGCAAGGTACAGGATGTTGGTTATTACCTTTAAAGCCCTACATGGCTTGAGACCAGAATACTTAAGGGATTGCCTTCTTCTGTATTGTCCATCCTGCACATTAAGGTCCTCAGAGATGAACCTATTACAGCCAAAAAAATCTAGGCTAACTTCGGTTACTCAGAGGGCCTTCTCCACCACTGCTTCAAAGTTGTGGAATGACCTACCAGAGGAGATCCGTTACATCTCTACTCTTACAGCCTTTTAAAAAGCTCTTAAGACAGATCTCTTCTGCAGGCCTTCCCAACTTATCTCCTCTTCACACACAAGGTGATCTACATCACTCTATCCACCAATTATCTCCCCCTTTTTATTTTTTTATTTTTTAAAAAATCTTTTTTGTATTTTTGCTCTTAAATTGTGATTGTTTATTGTAATTTTAGTATTGGGTGGGGGTTGGGGTTGGGAAGGGACTAATTTTGAATTTTATTGTATTTCATGCACTTTTATTGCAACCGGATTCTTGTGATTGGGTGGGCTATAAATAAATTATTTATTTATTTATTATTATTATTATTATTATTATTATTATTTTCTAGCTTGTCAATATGCTTCTTAAACTGGACACAATATACCAGATGAGACCTGACCAAAGCACAACGGAGTGCCATTATTGTTTCCTTTGATCTGCATACTATAGTGCTGCTAAAGCATCCTAGAATTTCATTGGCTTTTTGGATATTCATTGAGAGGGGAGACACCATCTGAAGTCAAAGCTATAGACCTAGACATGGAGAAATATATCTGGGTGCCATCACTGTACTGATAATACCCCACCCCATGTCTCTGGATGATCTTTCCCAGCGGCTTCATATATATGTTAAATAGCATCAGGGACAGGATGGTGCCCTGATGGATGCCACAATTAAGCTCCTTTTTTGCTGAACAACTGTCCCTGAGCATCACCTTTTGGAATCTGCCCAAAAGAAAGGAATGGAACCATTGCAATGCTAAGACGCTTCTTAAGGTCACACCTAATTTATAGTTACTGATCTTCCCAAAGAAACAAAAAAAAATATAAAATCAGTTTAGAACTATAGGCCTTAAGTGAATTAAATATGAGCTTTTGAGCAATGAGATTATTTCAAGCTATGAATCATTGATACTCCAAAAAATAAAAAAATTAAAAATAGAGGAAGTAAAGCACTTAATGATTATTTTCCCAAGATGAAAGTTTAACAGTATGGCCACATTTGTTAGCAGCTGCTCAGTCAAATGAAACATTTTCAGATATCGATTCCTCTCTGACTTTCCAAACTTTGCAGAAAAGGTGCTTAGAGGCATTTGCCAAGCAGAAGGAACAAATACATTGAATAAAACAACCCAAAGCAGCGAATAGCCAAAGATCAGGATGAAATGTATGAATAACAGACTGTTTACTATCACAGATTGCCAAGAAGTTTAAGGCAACTGGATGTGACAGATCAGAGAGTGGAAGCTGAATATAAACCTGGAAACACAACAAAGAATTTGGAAATAGAAATATTTAACAGAATGAAATAATATTACTTTTGTTGCTAATTGACGTCTCAGGGTGACAAACATATCATTACTTTCTCCATTTGAAGTGGAAGGTGGGCAGGACACTCAGTTGTAGCAAAATCTGCTGTTGAAGGAGAAAGAAAAATCATTCTCTTAGCTGTAAGAGAGCATAGTAAATAATAGTTTTTCCCCAAAACATAAGGTTGAGATACCTGCTTAGAAAGGAAGGAAAAGGAAAGAAAAATGGCTTCCAGTTAACTCTCAAAGAAAGGGAGAAAAAAAAAACTGCTTTCCCAAGCCAATACTCCCTGGGAACAAAGTTTCTCCCACCCTCTTTGTGCTTGGTTATTTTAGTGAACATAATGTCTAGTAATGTTAGAGGAAGTAGTGTCTTTTTTAGTATGTGCAGAGTAACTTTATATTTCAGCATGTGCAGAATATCCATCACTGCAGTCACTACAACTGTCATTATCACTGAGCCATTAAACAAATATGGACTCTCTATGTTCTCTCCTCTGCTATCAGCTATCCTCTTGAATAAATGGCCTTATTCTTCTAAATAAGGAGTAAATTCCAACATGACATGTTTGAAATGCAGTTATCTGTGTTGGTTTAACACAGGGCAAAATAAATACAAGAATTATGAGGGACAGTTTTTGGGCTCCTATGAACCAATGCTCACAGATCAGCATTTTTTTTAAAAAAACAAATCTGGAATTAGCCAGCAGGCCAATTATGATTTTTTTTTAAAACCCTTCTGAGGGGTCTAAGGCAAAAAAAAAAAAAAAAAAAAAAAAGGTGAGAACTGGCATCTTGTTTTAAAGGAGAATTTCTGCTCCTGGATGCTTCTAAAAGTGGAAATAACACACACCCCCCCAAAAATTTTTTTTTTCACAAACTGTTTCTTCCAGGAAAGCTTTAGGAAATAGTGGAAAGGACCAATGGAACACCAAAAAAAAAATCTCCAAGGGCCTATTACAGCCTGTGTACTGTGGAATTTCCACTCTTGGTTTAATAGATATGACACTGTGGAGGGGACACAGAAATAGTGGGGGCCATGCTGTCAACGCTGTCTTACCCATTGAAAGGCTGTGTTTTCCCCAAATGAATCTGCCAGAGCTTTAAGGTCACTATCACAGGCTTCCTTGGTGAGGACATGAGAGAGAGCCTTATCAGTGACTACTCCCACCCTCTGGAATGCTCTTCTATGGGAGGCTAAGCTAGTCCTCTCCCTGGTTTCCTTTCACTGATCAGCAAAAAAATATTTTTATTTAAACAAGTTTTTAATGCTTAAGCAGATAGGTTCCTAATATAGAAGTATGAGAGAAGCATGAGCCAAGAGAAGCTAGACATAGTAAAAATGGAAATGGAACACATGGACATAGCAGTACTGGGGGTGAGTGAGTTAAAATGGTCATGAATGGGCAACTTTGAATCAGACAACTATACAGTGTTCTATTCAGGGAATGAAAAGACAATAAGAAATGGGGTTGCTTTCATACTAAGAAAAGATATCACAAAAGCAGTCAGAAGATAAAATGAAAAACTGGACCAAATCATTTCAGTAAGGTTCCATGGTAAACATGAATACCACCATAATTCAAGTATATGCACCAACTACACAGGCAGAACAGGAAGAATTTGATAGCTTCTTTGAAGGAGTACAGGAAGTAATTGACAGCACACCAACACAGATGTCAAGCTGATCATTGGAAATTGGAACACAGAAGTTGGAAGTGAAGAAGAATCAAAAACAGTAAACAGATTTGGATTAGGCAAAAGAAACAAAGTAGGTGAGTGTCTGATCGATTTTTGTGAAGCCAACAACCCATTCATTGTAAACACATTTTTCATACAACCAGAAAGTTGTTGTTTTTAATTGAAGTTAAGTTTTTTTATTGATTAATTACTGCTCAATAGCAGTTGTTTTAAACTGTGTCTGATTTAATAACTTTTTAAGGGGGGGAGGAGGGAATGATATTGTCTTAACGTGGTTGTATTTTATTATTGTTGTTCACCGCGATTGGTTTTCCACTGGGGTGGTATATAAATAAATTATATTATATTAGAAAGAAGGTTACACACATGGACATCACCAGATGGTCATCACAAAAATCAAATAGATTATATAATTGGAAGTAAAAGATGGTGGAACTCTATACTGGTGGCCAAGACTAGACCAGGTGTCGACTGTGGCATAGATCATGAATTACTCATATTAAAAATAAGAGTAAGACTCAAGAAGAAAATAAAACCAGTGAATATACCAAAATATGATCTAAATAATATCTTAACAGAATTTACTGACAACACAAGAAACAGGTTTGCATTACTAAACATAATAGACTGAGAACCAGAGGGACTATGGTCTGAAGCCGAGGACATAATAAAAGAAGAACGCAGACAGACACTTTCAATGAACAAAAAGAAAGAGAAAAAACATGGATGAGAGAAAAAATAATACAAGCAATAAAGAAAAGAAAAGTAGGAAAACAAAAGGAAGATAAGAACAAACTAAGAATGTTGAATGCAACAGTACAACAGCTTGTGTGGAAAGATAAAGAAAATTGCTACAACAACCAATGCAGGTAAATAGAGGACAATAACAAAAAGGGAAGAACGAGAAGTCTATTTCACAAGATCCGGGAAATCAAAGGAAAATTCAAACAAAGAACTGGGATGATCTATGACAATAAAAATAACATAATTCAAGGCCAGGAAAGAATAAAAAGATGTTGGATACAATAAACAGAAAAATTATACAAAAGAGTTAACAAAATGAAGAACACATGGAATGAAGAGTCATATGAAGATGAACTCCAAATTCTAAAAAAATGAGATGGAAACTTCAATAAGAGAAATAGCAAAAAACAAACCATATTCAGATGATATTCCAAAAGAATGGCTGCAGTCCACATTGACAGAGTCAACTTTAGTGCTGACCAACATATGTCAACAGATATGGAAAATAAAATAATGGCCAACAGATTGTAAGTGGTCATTATACATCCCATCCAAAAAATGGGAGACACAAGAGACTGCAGCAACTATAGGACCACTGATCTCCCATGCAAGCAAACTCATGCTCAAAATTCTGCAAGATAGACTCCAACCATATGTGGATAGAGAAATCCCAGAGGTCCAAGCAGGGTTTAGGAAAGGAAGAGGCACTAGGAACCACATTGAAAACATATGATGACTAATAGAGCACACTAGGGAATTCCAAAAGAAAATCAGCATTTTCTTTAGAGTCTATAGCAAAGCCTTTGACTGCATATATCATTAAAGACTATGGAATGCCCTTAAAGACATTTATTATTATTATTATTATTATTATTATTATTATTATTATTTTAAACAATTGGCAGTTTAAAACACATTTAAAATAGTAACACAAATAAACAATAACTGTAGCAGAATCAGAGATAAGCAGGTTGGGCTATCTTTTCGTGGCTGGGATATCTATTCAGGGAAGGCCCGCCAAAAGAGATCTGTCTTAACAGCCTTTTCATGGGAGTGCTAACACATCTGATAATCCTGATGAGGAATCTGTACTCAAGACAAGAGGCTACTGTCAGAACAGAACAAGGTAAAACAGAAAGGTTCCTAATTAGCAAAGGAATCAGACAAGGTTCCATCCTTTCACCCTATCTGTTCAACATGTATGCAGAATATATTATAAGAAAAACAGGCCTGGACAGGAGGAGTGAAAATAGGAGGAAGGAATATCAACAATCTAAGATATGCACTATAATACTAGCAGAAAACCTCAGAGACCTGGAACAACTACTAAGGAAGATCAAAGAACAAAGTGCAAAGGCAGGCTTAATGCTGAACATAAAGAAAACAAAAATAATGACTACCGAGGACCTTCACAAGTTCAATCTAGAAAATGAAGAAATAGAAATAGTAAAAGAATTCCCATATCTGGGATCAAACATTGATAGAAATGGGGACTGCAGTCAGGAAATCAGAAGGAGATTAAGAATGGGGAGGGTGGCTATGAAAGAACTAGAAAAATTCTAAAATGCAAAGACATACAATTCAACACAAAAGTTAGAATCATACAAGCCATTGTATTCCCTAATACCATGTATGGATGTGAGAGCAGGACAGTTTAGAAAGGTGATAGGAAGAAAATCAACTCCTTTGAGATGTGGTGCTAGAGAAGAGTGCTGAGAATCGAATGGACAGCCAAAATGACATAAAATGGGTCCCAGAGCAGATCAAGCTGGAAACCTCAGTGGAAGCCAAGATGACCATACTGAGGTTGTCATTCTGTAGACACATCATGAGAAGAGAAGACTCATTAGAAAATACAATAATTCTGGGGAAGGTTGAGGGAAGTAGGAAGAGAGGAAGGCCACATGCTGATGGATGGACTCTTAACGAGGGCATGGGTATGGTGTTTGCAGGATTTAAGCAGAGCAGTGGAGGACATCTTGGAGATGTCTCATCCATATGGTCACCATGGGTCGATATCAACTCGAGGGCAGTTAACAACAACAAATGTTTTATCTGTTTTAAAGTTTTGTATGATTTCAATGAGTTTCATAGTGTTTAAATATGGTCTTTTGACTTGGTTTAAAAACTTTTTGTAAATCTTTTAAATTTGTTGTTATAGAAGCCACCTTGCTTCTCAGCCTTGGAAAAAGGTAGCATATAAATAAAGTAAAATAAATAAATAAATAAATAAATACTTTTTCAGGAGTCACAAGGGGGAAGCCAGCTGTGAACAAAAGGAAGCTGCAGTTTTTGGAAACAAATGGACTGAAAGATGTCTCACACTTTCTCTCCTAGCCACAGCACAGAAGTAGGAGTGGCCCAACAAGCAGGAGAGGGGGGTTGAGACATCCAAGTTGGTGGGAGATCAAAGCAGCTAATGGTAAGTGTGAGGAGGAGATGAAATATTGGAGACGGCTCTGTAGAGGAACCAGGGTGGCTGGATCCAGTGGTGGCTGAGAATGATGGGGCTTTTCTGGAAGTGGTTGCAGATTAGTACCATTCTATTGGACCTCTCACTTCCAGAGTAGGAGGCACACCATCTGTGACTGAAGAGGCAAGCCCAAGGGAGAATGGCAGTCCCATCCAGGAGAAAACAAGTTTTACAAAGCACATGCTTGCCAGCCCAAGAGACAGCAGTCCTACTGGGTGTGGGTGGGGCTAGAGAGAGTCAGGAGGGGGACAACAAAAGCAGAAAGGGAAAATGAATGCCATCCACCTAGACCAAAGGTGAAGAAGTTCCTAGGGAGAAACACAAATAGGGGTGCAGAAAGATGCCTGAGGATAGCCAAACACTTCAACCCAGAAGGTGAGGTAAATCAGTCTATATTGCTAGGCCCATTCCCAGATGTTCTATCCCCTAGGTAAGGACTATATCATGTCAGATGGAAGGAGAAGAGGTGGTTCTTCATGTTAGAAGAGCCTGGGGCTATGTTGATATTGACTTGCCTGAAACTGAGCATGGGTTTTTCATTTTCTTAGGTATTGAAGTCATCTCTCTAGTCCAATAGACATGTAGGCTAAGTATGGGCCTTTGCAGACTGCCAGAAATAGTGCAAATTGAGTCCACTTTAACTGCCCTGGCTCAGTGCTAGGGAATCATGGGAATTGTATTTTTTCTGAGACATTGAGCCTTCTCTGTCAGAGAGCTCTGGTGCCACAATAAACTACAGTTCCCATGATTCTCTAGCACTGAGTCAGGGCAGTTAAAGTGGACTCAATTTGCAACTATATCTGTAAATGAAAGGAAAGGTTTTGATTTATCTGAAGTTCTTGGATCTGGGTGATCATCACCCTAAGGCAGGGGTAGGCAACCTTTCCCCTTTAAGGGCCGAGGGACTTCACCTCCCAGAATCTCAGGAGCTATTGGCCAACATGGGACTATTGGCCAACATGGCTGAGGCTTCTGGGAGCTGACGTCCCTCGGCCCTTAAAGGGAAAAGGTTGCCTACCCCTGCCCTAAGGGGATGGTTTGTCTATTGTGCACAAATGCAACAGGTTCAGCATTTCATCATTATTAAGATGCAGTGATGGGCAAACTTCTGTCTGCTGAATAAGTAGTGCTCTTACATGGGGAGGGGAGCATTGTATGGGAAGGGATAGCCCATCTCATTCTACATATGTGTTCTTAATCAAAGTGGTCATTCTTGTGCTTTCTGTCTCCAGAAACATGTGACTGAGGCTGCTAATAATTTTTAAAAATTAACTTTTTAGTTTTACCCAGCACTTAGTGGGGATGCAGACAGGCAGCCCTGGACTGCCCCAGAAAATGGAGAATTGAGGCTAAGGCTGCCAGACACGTTGGCTCTGATCCTCCCTTTCACCACCTGGGGAAGGAGCACCAAAACACTGCTCCTTTTCCAGGGGGTGAAAAGGGCGCCCAAAGAGCCACCATGTGGTTCTTTTGTGCCTCTTCCGGTGCAGCGTATAAAAACGCTGTGCCAGGAGAACGTCCTGACAGCGCGCACCGTGCATAGCGGCACACGCTGTGATTATGTCCTCAGGAAGGGGTTGGGGCACTCAGCGTGTGGCTGCCCTTCCCCTTCCCTGCCTCCAAGATGGCACTTTGAACCATCTGTAGAGGCCCTTAAATGAAAGTGCTTAATCCTATCAAAGGGTGAGGGAGTCCTTCAGTTGCCCACAGAATAGGTTGCCAGGTGTCTCTTATTATAAGGGATGCCCCTAATATGAGGTCCCAAAACCTTGTCCATTATAGGGCTGGCTGATATTTTTTACTATAGACCCCCATTTGAGAGTTGCAAGGTTTTTCTTTTTATATAGACTGAACAAGATGCTAAAAAAGTCATATTTTGGGACCTTTCATAAAGACAGAAATGTGTGTATCATATAATTTATAAATGTGGACAATAAGTTAATTTTACTGAGAATTTCATGTCTAGGTTGACATAAATCAGTGTTTTCATTTGGTATTTAAATAGAACACAAACTTGTTAATGGCTGTTTCCTGATTGTCAACTCTGTATGTCATGAATTTTTAGTGTTCCTTATTAAAATTTTGAATACCCAGCAACACAACCCCAGATATTTCAAAAATGTGATAGTGATCAAGTGATGAAGTTTTCATGGCCCAGTGATATTTTCATCAGAGTCATTGGCCTTCATTCTGAAGTGGCTGAGAATGCACTTTAAAATGCAAAAGAACAATCAATTTAAAATTAATGATAAATTAGGGAGATTGAGCTCAGCGGAAAAGAACTTTGACAAGCCGTTAATGGGAGACAGAAAGAAAATGATTTCAAACTATTATAAATTGATTAGACAATGGGAAATGGAAGAGAACACTGTGAAAAATTATATGATAAACTGGGTGAAAGATTTTAATCAAAACATTAATTTAGAGGATTGGACTAGAGCCTGGAAAAATATGAAGGATTATGCCCTAAATATGGATGTAAGAGAGAATGCCTATAAGGTATTGTTCAGGTGGTACCTGACGCCATTTAGACTTGCAAAAATTTACAAAGGACACAGGCCGAATTGTTGGAAATGCGAACAAGAGACGGGGTTCTATTTACATGCTTGGTGGAAATGTAAGATCTCACAAAAATATTGGAAGGCAATAAATAAAGAGCTTAATTTAGTATTTGGTTCAAAATTTAATTTGGATCCGAAGATGTATCTTTTAAATATTATTAAGATTGAAGTGGGAAAAAAGAGAGGAAGGTTACTTTTCTTATTAATCACGGCGGCGAGAATTTTATTTGCCAAATACTGGAAAATAGGGAAATACCGACAATTGAGGAATGGAGAATTAAAGTACAAGACTTATATAACTTAGAAAAATTAACATGCTCAGTACAAAACAAATCTTTGACACTATTCCACGAACAATGGAAACCGTGGTATGACTATAGGCCTAAGCAGACTGCCAGAAATAGTGCACATTAAATTGAGGCACTGCCCTGGCTCAGTGCTAGGGAATCATGGGAACTGTATTTTTTTATGGGACAATGAGCCTTCTCTGTCAGAGAGCTCTGGTGCCACAATAAATTACAGTTCCCATGATTCCCTAGCACTGAGTCAGGGCAGTGCCTCAATTTAATGTGCACTATTTCTTGCAGTCTGCTTAGGCCCTATATTAAGAAAACTGTTACAGATATTGTATAATTTACTATTTCAATTGATTAACTTATTAACTTATTATCATATCTGATTGAATATATAAGTATAATATAAGAAAGACATTGTAGTAAAATGTTCCTTTTTGGTATGTATTGTTATTACAATAAGAAAAAAAAATTGAGAGACTCCTAATTTTAGGTTATAGACTGTGATATAATATATATTGAAAATATATGGTCGAAGATATACAGATAAATATATAAACCTATGTAGTGTGGAGGAAATTCTTCTTATTTATTTATTTATTTATTTTATGTAGGTATGTATTTTTGTAATGTATGTTTTTTGGGGGGGGTTGTTTTGCCTTTTGTTTGTCTTTGATGTCACTAGTTGTTATTGTTATGTATCTATGGGCCTCGGCAGACGGCTAATAGGGCCGTCTCCCAGACCCGGAAGAGGAGGGGCAGCCGCACGCGCGGCATCCCTTCCTCTTCCTGAGGTCGCCCTCGGTGCTTCCGGCCCTCCGGACGGCCGGCGCACCGAGGGCAGCCTCCTGCCGCAGCAACCGGACGCGCTGCGGCGGAAAAGACAGAGAAAGTGCACCCGACGCGTTTGAGGTGCACTTTCGCTATCTTGTAAAAGGAGCGACAATTTGCTGCTCCTTTTAGAGGTGCCGCAGGAGCGCCGCAGTCCAGCTGCCGCGGTCCCGCAGCGTTCCGGACCAGGGCGTCCTGGACGCCCTGGTCTGCATCCCCCCTATGTTTCTTTTCTTTTTTTGTTCTTTTAACATTCATAATAAAATTTAAAAAAAGCAAAAGAACATGTCCAGAAAATAGAGAACATTCAGATCAATGGTAAGTATGATTCCTGCTGATGTGGGTTGGTATAAATATATAGTTTATGTCCCTGAAACCACATGGCTTTGAAATAATTTGTCAAAACCATTTTTTTAAAGATTGGGTTAAACAAACAAGCATAGCACTGCTTTTGCATTCACTGAATGAAGCTTGAAGTGAATGGAACTGCAGTCAGAGGAATTGTTTGTATGCGGTTTAAATGCTGTTTCAAATTGAATCAAATTTCTGAATTGGCTTACTTTGAATCTTCACTCATGAGGTTATGGGTTCATCTAATTCCAGCAATGGGTTTGTGTTTACTTTTTGGTTAACGGTGGTACAAGCACCCATGCTCCTGGACAATCACAGCTGTTTCCACAATAGCATATGACCTTTTCCAAGGTTTTCTGCTGTGCTTATCCATGAATAATCCAACATCATATTCCCCCTTTGTAGCTCTGTGAACTGCTGGTGAGGGTGGAAAGGCCTTTGCAGACCCCATGGAATTGGAAAGACAGTGTGAACTGTGAGACTGTGTACACATTATGATGCAACTGATGGATCCAAATAAGAGGATATAACTTCAGCTCTCTAGTTGCACCAGCCTCCAATTACACTCAGCCTTCCTTCCTACCATGTGGGTCAGTCAGGCTTCACCTGAGACTAAGTAGGAATTTTTGGCCCAGTTACCTTACTGACAAAGGGCTTCTGCAAATTGGCCCAAAGAGAGGCAGAGGCAGAGATGGGCCGGGGCAGCTGCATGTTGGCTGCTCCAACCCCATGCTGATGCCATCCTGACACTGCACGCTGTTACACATAGCGCGGCATCAGGATGCCCTCCTGGTGCTGGGTTCTGATGCACTGCAGCTGAAAGGGAAAAAAGAGCCGCACGCTGGCTCTTAGCGTGCCCTTTTACCACCCCTGTAAGGATTGGCAATTTGCCACTCTTTTCAGGGTGGCAAAAGGGAGGATAGGGGCCACAGCGTGGGGTAGCCACAGCCCCGATCCGCCACTTCCCAGGGCAGCCCAGAGCCACCCATCTGCACCCCACCAAAGTTAGGAAAAGGTAACTGGAACTTCTTTGCCTACTGTTACTGATAGTGCATTTTTCTGAATTTTGGTGTGTATGAATTCCACATGGCCCCAGATGGACTCTGCATCAGACTCCATGTGCTTCCATAGCAGGGCATGGAGGTCATGACCAGGTCAACTGGAGAGCTGGAAAATCTCCAAATCACAGAGCCAGGCAGACAGTGTGGGAGTCACAAATCTGCAATCATCACATTCATAATCAGAAAGATGAGCAATAATGGCCAAGATGTCTCACCTGATGGGCTGGCCAGACAACTCAATCCCCTTACATTTCCCCTTGAATATTGCCAGACCAGATTATCTCAGCTAGACAATCTAACACCTTTGGCTAAACCTTAGCCAAACAATTTAAGTTATAGCTAAATCATTTAGAGAACCTTAGCCAAACAATCCAAGCTATTGTTAAGCAATCAAACACCTTTGTCCGGCTTCAGCCAAGCAATTAAGAACCTTGCCCTGCAGCTAGAATTTGCCTATAAGAACCCTCAGATTTCTGTCCCAGTGTGTCAGCCTGGATGCAGGGGAACTTCATGTCACTCTGATCTAGCTCTGGCTCAGTCACCCTCTCTGTGACAGCTGCCATCACCCAATTGGATCCTGGAGAAAGCCTCATCTGTAGTAAGTATAGCCTGTTAGTTCTGCCTCTAAACCTTTTCCAAGCTAGCCCTGATTTCCTGAGCCTTGCATGAGTGTGTGTGTGTGTGGATGTGAATTGCTGTGTGACTTTCCTCTTTAATAAATGAGTACCCAGATTGTTGGGGGGCAATCAGCTCACAGTTGTAAACCGCTTAGACATCCCATGCGCGATATGAAGCGGTATATAAATGAAGCTGCTTTTAAATGATACTTTAATTGGAGAATTCTGTCTCTGCACCAGTTCTTAGATCCACCAGATTCTTGGTATGCACGTGGGAGACAGTCTTGCAGGGTCCTTGTAGCTGACCCCCTCTCTATTTGAAATTCCCCATACTTTTGGCTACACTACCCTGAACTAATTGTTCAATGGACCATACCCTCTTGCTGTCTCGATTTGTCAGACAGTCCCATTTAATCCTTACTTTTTCAGCTGCTTTTAAAATGTCCCAGTTTTTTTTCCTGCATGCATTGCTCCATTTCATCCTGCCTTGCCTCCATTGCTGCAAACTAAGGGGGGAAGGAGACGGGTGGCCATGGGCCACCCCGGGAAGCTGCGCTGCAGGGCAGAGGTATCCGCACACCTCGGCCCCACAGTGCAGCTTCGCCGCCCCTGGAAGGAGCGCTAAAATAGCACTCCTTCCATAAGTTGCTGAAGGTGCACCACAAAAGGCTGGCGGCGCACCTTCGGCGACTGTTCCGCTGCAGCGTGTGCGAATGCTGCAGCGTGAAGGCATCGTCGGAGCGCCGGCCATGCAGAGGGGCTGGTGCTCTGACAATGCCTTCAGGAAGGAGTTGGGGTGCCCACCATGCAGCTGCCCCTCAACTTTCTTACCCCCAAATGACCTTTTAGCTGTCTGCTTCCCCCCATAGTTTCCAGTTAACTGAACAGGAGAGAGATGAGAGAAGGGGGTGTAATCTTGCCCTTCCCATTCCACTCAGATGAAAGCAAAGTAAGACATAAAAAATCACTCAAAGAGAAAGAAAAATCCAAAACTGAACAACTGGTCATTTCTCTTACAATTCTCAAGGTACAGCCTTATATAATAATAATGATGATTTTAAAAAGTCCAAAAGTAGTTGAAAAACTAAAAATGTCAAAAAAATTCTACTTAATGTATATTTAATAGAATGAGACAAAATCTGAGCATGCCATTTCTGGCAAAACTCAAAATCTGAATTTATTTTCAAACCTTGCTGTTCTAAAATATTTAATGCTGTGTACCAGAAATTATTAATGCTCCTATTATTTTCCTCTCAGGACATCTCTTTCCACAGGGCAAATGAACACAGTCCATTAGAATGGAAACATTCAAGTCAAATAATCCAGTTTAAATTGATTTAATTAGTTATTTAAACAAAACCTGCTCCATATCTCATGGCTTAGGAACTAAGGGGGGAAGAAGACGGGTGGCACGGGGCCACCCCAGGAAGCTGCGCCGCGGGGTCGAGGTATCCACACACCTTGGCCCCACAGCACAGCTTCGCTGCCCCTGGAAGGAGCACTAAAAGAGCTCTCCTTCCACAAATCACCGAAGGTGTGCTGCAAAAGGCTGCCGGTGCACCTTCGGCAACTCTTCTGCTGCAGCGTGTACGGATGCTGCAGCGGGAGGTCATCCTCAGAGCACTGGCCATGCGGAGGGCTGGCTGCTCCGAGGACGTTTTGGGGAAGGGGTTGGGGCGCCCAGCTTGTGGCTGCCCCTCCCCTTCCTTGCTCTAAAGACGGCGCTTTGCGCCGTCTGCTTAGCCCCTTAGGCAATACAGAGACTTCATGCATGTATCTAGGAGTTATAGGGTGGTTTTTTTCTTTAAAGGGATATTTGAGTGTTTGTATTCCTTATTAGCACACTGAAATATAAGTTCTGGAGTGTAGAATTGGCATTTGCATCTGGGACACATACCAGATAGAATTCTAGGGCTCCTTCTAATGTTATCTTTACTCATATGATGGCTGACATTTCATGGCTCCTTCTTACACCTCTCAGAATTGCTAATGTTTGATCTTGGAAGGTACTGCATTGTTGGAATTATGTTCCAGGGAAAATGCACAATGTGGTGAATGGCAGCAGCCATGATGACTGGGCATTTGGCCACTGCTGAGTCATGCAGCATCAAAGCTGATGAAACAGGAGGTGACATAATGACAGGGAGTCACCTGGTGCTGTAAAGCACAGTAAATGCTGCAAAAGGGCTACAAACATGCTGTTTCATACTTATGATTGACAGGTGTCTAAAAGGAAGAGGCAGGGCTAGAAAGCCATGTGGAGCACTGGTTATATAAGGGACAAGCCTCTGGACACACATGTGGGTTGATGTGGGTTGATAGTGGAAGGTGGAGACTGTTGGAGAGTGCATTGGTGTATCGTTGTACATAGCCTTTGTATATAGAACGTCTGAAGATTAAAAGCCTCTTAGTGAGACATCTGCTGAGTCTCTCTCTGCTCTGTCTGTAGGGGAAAGCAGTTTTCCTATAACTGACAATGTTGCCTGCTTCACCGAAGACAGTCTGGATCCTGGTGCTTCACGTTACGTGGTTCCCATGCGCTGCGTCACCACACTAACATGCACCAGTATGAGTCTAAAACTAATTGTTAGTCCAACTACAGTAAAATGGTTGAACCAATGCATTTAGATATGTCTTGACTTATATTGATTGAATGTGTCTGTTCTAGTTGCAATAAACAAGTGCTTGGTACGTTCCTCTTACTGCTCTGTAACCTTAGACTTGTAGTGTCAACAGAGTGGTGAAGTAAGGGGGAGAGCAGTTGTCATTTTATTTGATATCTTTTGTTATATCCCAGGATATCAATGGACAATTTCAGTGTCACAAACAATCCTGTAATAAGGACCAGAAGGAGATGCAGCAGTTTGTCCAAACCTATACCACATCAGAATCAGATGTACCAATCAAAATCATTGTATAAAGCTGGCTTTAAAGAAAAGCAACCATAAGCAGATACACAGTTTGGCATCTAAAAGAAGTCCATTATGACGCATTATATATTCGTTGGCTGTTGTGTTGTTGGTTTGCCATGGAGCGAAGACACCACAAGAATGGCCACAATACATTTCAATTGGAAGGAAAAGGCCACACCTTTATTGACAACAGCTGTAATGTAGAGTTGTACCTCAAAGCATGAATCCTGGATGTCATCAACCAATCTCTGATTGATCAATGAACCCATTTGTTTGGTCATGGCCAAGCTTCAGGAAGACAAAGGGGTGATTGGTTAATCACCCATTTGCATCTCAGGTAACCAGTTGATTGCATGTTCACATCTCTACCCCTCGTCACCAGGGGATGCTGAATTGGTGTCGCCCTTGCAATGGCAATCCTACAACACTCCCAGCACCCCTGGGTCCCCATTGGACTCCCAATCCAGTGCTACACAGTCCTGGAAACCACACCCACCAGATCCAAGACCTATGGTATTTCCTCTGTAAAGTTGTGATAAAACAGCCCATATCTCTAAATAGAGGGAGGGTGGAAAATGATGCTATCTCTGGGCACCTTGTGGCCTTAAATAGGCCCTTGGAGGTGCCTGGAGGGGTGGAAGTTCCTCCCCCTCTGCCCCTTCCACCAATCACAGGTGCCATTTGCCCATGACACCAGCCAGTCAGGCAGCACTTCTGCCCCCGGCACCTGTTGGGACATGTAGTCCAGGCACCGGGGCAGGAAGTACCAACCTCTTTAACCCCACCAGCCAATCCCAGCACAGCCAGCCCAGCACAAAGCCTGCTGGGGCTCTGATGGGCCAGGACACCCCTCTGGCCAGTGGCTCACTCCCCCCAGCAGCAATCACGCTGACCTGGTGAATCAGGAGCTTTCTTTCTTTCTTTTTTAAATCAAATTGCATGGATTGGATGCTAAAGCTAAAGCTTTAACAAACATACCCTGTGATTAGGAATCATGATCTGCACTATCACAAACTGTGCATGCTTAAAACTTACTGTTCATTGAACTACATTTTATTTTGGTATTTCAAACTCAAATTTAGATGGGAGGGATGGAGTACTTGGGAGAGCTGGTTGCTCCATCTTGTCCAGGTCTTGTATTGCCTTATGAAACTTCTGAACCATACTAAGAAAACTCCTCCTATGTGATATTCTATTTCTACCTAAAACATTAGAAATATAATTAGCCCAGCAATTTACCCACCCAAAGCATCTCTATAAAAACTGAATAAACATTCTAAGGAAAATTAACAGTATTTTCTGAGATTACATTTAATAAGTAGGGGAAATAAAGTAAAGAAACAATAGGAACAGTTTTGATAAATATATAATTTAAGTCTCTAAAATGAAAAGGGAAGATTTCCATAAATCTGGTATAGCAAACTTCTGAAGAGTAATCTGTTTTTACACACCCCTTAAACCAGAATGAAGCTACAGATCACAGCTTGTCCTCACAGGCTGGCCTAAAAATGCTGCTGGGTGAATGCTGTGTTATGGTATTTGACTTCTGTTCTCCATTAACCTCTTTAGCTACTCCTTTCACTCAATCCCTCTTGCTTTGTACTCTTTTCTTTGTCAGATCTACCAATCTCCTCAGAAGTGTTTAACCAAAAATAAAACAAAACAAA
The DNA here is from genome assembly GCA_026167975.1 of Phrynosoma blainvillii. NCBI lineage: Eukaryota > Metazoa > Chordata > Lepidosauria > Squamata > Phrynosomatidae > Phrynosoma > Phrynosoma blainvillii. Next base: position 246,410,775 of record JANUYF010000003.1, on the reverse strand, counting down.
ACACACAAACCTCATCTTTTAGATCTCCTACAGCAGCTCCACAGGACCAAAAAATTGTTTTCCAGGCATTTTACAATGTGATGAAGGTTAAAGGACACCTATGTTCCCATGCTAGGATCCTGATCCATGTAGCCACATGTAGTATGTCTGTGGGAGGATATGTTCCACAAGTAAAGAAGTAGACGTTGCACACAAAATCTGCTAGATTTCCACAATATAGAATTCTTCTGAAAACTGTGGCAGAATTCTAGTCTCGGAATGAATCTAAGCATATATGAGATAACTTTGCCAATAGTTGCTGCCATAGACTTCAGTCGTGCAGAAAAACTTTATTAATTTCTGATACTCTGCTTTCACCAAAATAATGGATTCCCTTCCTCCGGCCTGTATCAGTTTCCATCAAAACTGGAAAGACATATTGCTCAAAAATTGTAAAAAGTGTTCATTTCAGTAATTTGTTTTAGAAGTACTCTATACGTGGACCTTGCTGTATTGGATTCATTTTAGATCTGACATAATTTTAAATACAATAAGGTAGATCATATATGACATGTTTCAAAATAATAGTTCAAAATTTTGTGATAGAAAAGAAACTGGAGGCTTATGAAGAAACCATTTGTTTCCCCACCCCCCACTCCCTCCAAAAACAGTACTATGCTAATCTGATGGCAATTTTAATTTAAAAAAAATATCCTATGTTTTTAAATATATGGATTGTGGCTGTGGGATCTGGTAATGATAAAGGTAGCTGAGAGGGGGAAATCAATCAGGGTGGCTCACAAGAATAAAATCCTACATAATAAATCACAACATTCCCACCCCCCTTAAAACAGTATTAAATCAATAACAAATTAAAACACATTTAAACAATTTAAAAACACATTACATCACACATTATATCAACAGCAACATTAGGCCATGGCAATGATTGCTCATTCCATCTGTGGAAGACCTATGGAAAGTTTTTACAGCATTTACAGACAGTAAACCCAATAAAAGTCCTAAGTGACCATTTTAAATGTGACCACATCAGCCTAACCAATATCAACCTATCATAACAATATAAATAAGATGTGATCAAATTAACTTAGCCAATATTAGCAAATAACAATAGATCAAATCAAATAATAACAGACAAATTTAATACAGAGTACCAGCTCATACCTAATTAGAGATATAAATCTTTATAAATGTCATTCTCATAAGCAAGAATGAATAATGTTATCATTGTATTCTTTGCTACAAGAAAGTCATTTAAAACTGTATAGCTTTGAAAGGCTATTCACAGTTCAGGAAATCTGTGCAAAAAACACTGAGAAGGTTTTTGGACAGAAAACAGCATTTTCTGCATGTTTTTTTTTTTTAACTGTGAATAGGTATTATTATTTATGCATAAAATGACATTTTCTGTGTAGGATATGTTTTCTATACAATAGTATTGCTTTCTGTAGAGAAAATACTGTTTTCTTGCAGGAAATTTGTTTTATCTGCAGAAAATGCCATTTTCTTTGTAACTACCACATGCCTATTGGTTTCTGAGCTCAGTATAAGGTGTTGGTGATGACCTTTAAAGCCCTATATGGCCTGGGTCCAACTTACCTTAAGGATCGCCTTGTTCCATATAATCCGCCCCGCACCCCCAGGTCCTCTGGGAGAAAGCTTCTTCAGCCGATAAGAACTAGATTGACGGCAACCTCCCAGAGGACATTTTCTGCTACCGCTCCCAGACTCTGGAACACCTTGCCAGAAGAGATCCATCAGATAACCAACTAAGATGGCTTTAAAAAAGCCATCAAGACGGATCTCTTTTGGCAGGCCTTTCTAGAATAAAATCACCTTCAAACTAGGTCTCTCCTCATTAGACACCCTCCTCTCTTTATTTTGTTCACCCAGAGTGCCTGCTGTTTTAATTGTCTATTGTTTTAAACTGTTTTAATTGAGATTATATTTAATGTATTTTTAATGGGGGGTATTATGTTTGTTGTTGGAGTTTCTATATGTTTTAGCTGTAAGCCACCTTGATTTTTTATTATTATTATTATTATTATTATTATTATTATATTAATTTTTGTACAGAATAAGTGCTGAGCTGTGAAGATTCTTGTCCATCTAGAATTCTCCATGTAAACTTGTCAGGTCTATATTAAAGAAATCTGCTTTTTAGCCAATAAGCCACTACTTCTCACTACATGATGCAATGTAAACCAAAAATAAGCAGCCCCTTCAAAATTAAATAACTGCCACAAGTTCCTACTTGGCCCCTAAATATCCTGCAAATCCCATATTGAAAAAAGGGGCAGTGTAGGTTCCAGTGATGGGTGAAATGAGGTTATAAAACTTCATCAGTCCCAGGCATCATTCTTTGAAGGTGTGTACCTATGCCCTCTCATGCAACTGTATCTTGCTTCCCTTCACCCAGTCTGCAACTTTCACCCACTAGCTGGATGATACTAACACATGACCATTCTTATGGGCATGCTACAGTTATAAATCATTCAAAGAGACAACCCATACATTCTGAAATTTTTCCCTAGGACAGGTGTTTTGTTTTGAGAAAGGAGATTCTCCTCATTTGCAAAATAAAATAAAATAAAATAAAAACGGAGTGCTGATCTAAGCTAATCCCTGCTCTTCAATTCTCCCCATTTTATATTGCCATGCTGTCATAAATATAGATCAATAAAGGATATTAAAGAAGCACTTTCCTAGACAATTGGCATAAATGATTTCAGAGGATAAAAAGTATTCTGTCACATGGCATGTACAACCAAAAGTAATGTCTTTACATTGCAGAAAATTAAAGTGATGTATTGATACCTCAATTCAACTTTAATTGGACATTGAAATTGGTGTGTACGACAGAATCTCTAGCTAGGTTGGCCCTGCAGTTCCAACCCTTGGGCTCAACTCACTGATTCTTCCCAGGCTCTTCTATCTTCTTTCTTTACAATGTGACAAATTCAAAGACAAAGCTGTGTCTGGAAAATCTGTGAGCAACAGGATCTTGTAGCATCTTTGAGAATAGCAAAGAATGAAACTGATAGCTTGAACTTACATAGACTTGAGTCTACTTCAGATGCATGATGTGGATGGTTCAGAGACAGACCTAAATAGGCAACATTTTTCTTCCTAACTTATCTCCAAGTGGCCATTCTTAAAACTGAACTTGTCATCTCATTTTCATAACCACAAGTTTTACATTTTTACTGCTATTCTCACATACATTCTAGACTATCCACTTCATGTATCTGAGGAAATAGACTCAAGTTTATGAAAGCTCATGCTAGAGCGTATTTCTTCCAAAGGTGTTACAATACCCCTTTACAGTGTGACTAGTTGTTTGAGAATGGGGCTTGGGAAGCATAATCCAGTTAACTGTATAAGTCAGAAAGACCAAACTCATATTATTGGAATATAGATCTCATTTGCTATTATTTTGCTATTATGCATCTCGAAATTGGTGTGTGTGTGTGTGTGTGTGTGTGGTGTATTTTTATGGCGTCGTGGTTGTGGTTGTGTTTTGGGTAGTATTCTGTGTACCACACTATGAAAGGATTATTTTACTGACTAATGGATACACATTGTTAACCTATAGAGAAAGCTGGGAAACCAGTTGTGTCTGACATTTGAAAGACACATTCATTGTTTTGCAGTTTACTTCCTTAAGGCAAGGAGAGCTCACCTACCCCCATCCGTTTGCTCAATAAAGAACAGCATGCTCATCATTTCCTTCCCAAGGAGCACAGAGCTCCAACTAATAGTGTTTCTGAAACTGGAAAGCAGAAGGGAAATATAGTCTGGTTTTTAACTGGGGGACCATGGGCCACTGGGAAGCTGACTCACCTGTTACCCAGCAATAACATCGAGGCAATGACAAGGCCATCCTGGGTGCATCCTTTGGCCAGAAAAGTAGCTGCAGAGCTTACTCTTCCTCCTTCTCTTAGAAAGAATTCTCAGCTCTTAAAACTATATATTTCCTTAGGATTACAGCAGCAAGGAGGAGTATGTGGCTCTAACCATTACCCAAAGGATCACTAATTACTCTCAGTTCAGGAATACCACAATGAGAGATCAGCCTGACCTAACCTAGGTTAGTCCTGCTTACTGCTCACCAATTTGTTGTAGTCTTGCAGAACTCATCTCCTTCCTCTAACCTTTTCCCTTCAATGCCCATTCCCTAAAGCATCTTCTTCTTGTTGTACTGTTGTTGGTATTCTTTATTTTGTAATCCTGAGAGTGTTCTCTCTCTTTCTCTTTCTCTCTTATTGATGTGAGCTGTTTTGGGAGACAATTATTGTCTGAAAAGCAGGAGAAAGTGCAGTGAGGGGAAAAATTAATAAATAAATTTATTGATATCGCTATTTGATATCTTCCAGAGGAATACGGTTTTCCTATTTTTAAGTAGAAGAGCTAGAGTCATATGTAGTAGCTGAATTGTTCATATGCAACATATCAGTGGTTTATATAGATTATATAAAGTTATTCACTCTTTCAGCTTTGTGGGCTGCATTGAAACAGAAGTGTGCCTGGATGTGTCTGAGTGTTGTGTCCATGCAACACATCAACAGATAAGCACAGACTGTAACCTCTTGCCCTGTTGCTGTTATTTCTTCAAAAATTAACATGGGGGGTATTTACAACTAGTAACCAAGTGGTTCTAATAATAGTTGATGAGCATAAAAACTATCCAGGAGATTCAGGGATAATATCACCATTACAATCGTAATTGTAATCATCATAAATAATATTATGATATAAAATATTAGATTAAAGGAGTTCTCAAAACTACATCATTGGGGGGGGCACCAAAAAACAGGAGAGAGAATCCAAAGTGCTACAACAGAATCATCTGTGTCTTGAAACTATTCAACCCAAACTTCATGTTTACATGGGGGAAGTATTTTTTTTTTATTAAACCAAGGAAACTAACAAACAACTACACCAGAATGCATTGTGAAAGAAATAGTAGTTTTCAGCACTGCCCAAGGCGCTCTGTTGTTATGTGAGGGGAAACATTTTCTCTTTGAGACTGAAAACTCTGAGAAGCTGCTGGCAAAAATGAGGTACTCCTGTGGGTCTCAAAGAGATAGTACAAGTAGTACTAATGTTCTTGGTTAGTCCCCCAGATAGCCATGATTGAACATGCTGCTGGGGATGGTTTGCTATTCTTTCCTTTGTCAGGATACCTGATGAATAAGGCTGAAACAGATGGATATTTCCATTACTAAAATAGTGTTTTCCAAAGACAAATTCCAGAAGAGTAGCTGTACTACTTTGTAACTGTAGACTGATGCTTGAGAGACTAATTGGTTTCTACATCATGGATCTGCCTTCCATGCAATCATATGAATACACAAATGAGATGAAGGTTCACTGAAGCTAGTAATGAAAGTGTGGGTGTTATGTCTGCTGCCAGGTTATAGTACAAATCTTTGTATAGATCCTCAGTAATGATAGAACAGAGGTCAGACACATGTAGCCCACTAGATGTTGTCACACTTCAACTCCCAGCAAACCTAGCCAGTTTAGCCAATGGTGTAGAATGCTGGGAGTTGCAGTTCAAGAACAAGTGAAATGCAACATGCTTTCCACCCCAGAGCATTTTATGAATTTGTTACTGAGTATCCATTCTCCAGTTCCAAAGGTTCACAGACTACATGCAATCCTGGAATTTGGACTGTGTTGAAAGTGATTTTTATTTTTAAAGGAGGAATTCAAATTTTGTTGTTGTTAACTGCCTTTGTGTTGATCTTGACCCTGCTGATGAGACATCCCCCAAACCCCCTGCCCTCCATTGCTTTGCCAAGCTCCTGCAAACTCATACTTATGATATCTTTTAGTCCATCCATATAGAATTCCAAATACATTTACACACATAATATCCTAGCAATTTTGATTATCTGATAGAAAATACCTGAATTAAAAAGAAAAAACCCTAGTTCTCTTATCAAAACATAGAAAAAATGGTTTAAAACCACAACTGATCTGGGATTGCAGTATATATATATTTGGGGATTATTTTTATTCTTGTTTTGTGGCAACTTGCAAAAAGCATTGAAACAAGGTATCACTTATTAAATCAATTAAATTGTATGTGTCCTTTTTATCTTCACTGAGTGTCCAAAAGCTGGGACTGGATGTCTATTTCCTTGCACAACTATTATATTATTTTAAAATGTGTTGGCTGCCAGCATTATCTTTTCTTAATGAGAATGTGATGGCAGGAGCAGGTTGCAGGAGTAGCTCATGCAGTAGCAATTAATAAGAAAAAGCAGATGAATACTACAGTTAAAAATGACCAAGGAATCCCCCCCCCCCCCACACACAATCCTTCTCAAAGAATTTTTTACATGCCATTAAAACTGTTCAATATTGGAAGCTGACAAATATTTTTGGTAAAGCAGTCCACAAACTGTCTTTAGCTCCAGACCTTGAGGCTTCCTGTTCATTAAGGGAATATTAAGTAGCACCTCATACGATGACTGGAGTATTAAAAAAGGAATAAATGCATGAAGGAGTCACTTACAGTATCCATTTCCCAAGCCATATATACACAGTAAAATGTACAATATAGAGCAGAGATTCCCAACCTTTTTTGACTCGTAGAGTCCTTATTTCTATGGTGGAGCCCCTAAGAGGCCTACCCTATGTTTTACAAGTTAATTGTGTTTAGGAATATATATATATAAGAATATATTCTTATTCTTTAATTTCATTCAACTTTTATTTCTTTTATTTTCCTGGAGTGGTCACGGAGCACCTGGGAAATGCAAGCAGAGCCCTAAGGGCTCCTCAGAGCATAGGTTGGGAGCCTTGGATCTAGAGAGATCACCATCATTATCAATCAAGACAGTTTCCTAAGACTGATGGGGAAACATGGGATCCACAAATTATCTAACAGGTGAATGCTGGAGGCCTCAGTCAGAAATAAGGAAACTACTGGAAAATGTCAATGTCATTCCACTCCAACCTGTGCAGACAGAAATTTTCAAATACTGGGAAATTTTTGACATATTTTGAAAACAAAAAATAAAAATAAAAATGAAATTCTGAAACATTTGCAAAAGTCAACATAAATAGGCATGGCTACTACTAGCATGGCTACTACAGCAAAGCCTTTGTCTGTATAGATCATGAAAAGCTATGGCTTGCACTAAAAGGAATGGGAGTGCCACAAAATCTGATAGTCCTGATGTGTAACCTCTACTCAGGACAAGAAGCTTCAGTTAGAACAGAATACATAGAAACAGAATGGTTCCTAACCAAAAAGGGGTCAAACAAAGCTGCATTCTTTCACCATGTCTATTCCACCTGTATGTAAAAAAACATCGTACACAAAGCAGGCTCAGGGGCTGTATAGATGGGAAAGAAAAGGTACATGAAGCTGCTTTTTCCCTAAGCTGCAGCAATTGCACCACTTGACCCTAGGATGCCCTAAATGGGGATGGAGCACTGGATGGCAGTTGATGTGGCTTTTCTGAGGCCGTATTGAAGCCCTGCCAATCACACTGCCAGCCCCAAGGATGCCACAAAGGGAGACAGAGCAACTGCATCAACCAGCAGTGTCTCCTTTAATTCCCCCCCCCCCCATTCTATCAGATGCATGCGCCCATGCACAGGGCACATCCTGAAAAACCTGTGAACTGTGCAGAACATGTCATAGGGTGGTATATAGTCTGTCACTCTCTGAGTACAAAGGTAACTGAAGTTTGGCATCCCTGCACACCTGCGCAGAACATGTCATAGGGTGGTATACAGTCTGTCACTCTCTATGTACCAAGGTGACTGACGTTCAGCATCCCTGTGCCCCTGTGCAGGACCTGTCATACATCTACAGATCATGCAAGGATTCACTGTCCTCAGCTTCCCCCAAGTAGTGGGTACCGTAGACAGGTGCCACTATCTGATTGTGCCATCTTTGGGTTGGAGGAACGGGTTTGTCAACCAAAAAGACACCTATTTTGTGCTCCTCCACAAAACATTTCCTACACAGATCAAGGTGGAGGGGAAAGGTACATGCAAGGGAGGTTTGTGTGGACACACTGGATACATGTAGCTGGTGGTCATGCAAGGGACATGGTCAACAGGACACACAGACAACTGTTACTCCTGGAGCACTCCCCCCCACCATCATGCCAGGAAATGGTGTGCAGGTCTGCACACCTGTGTAGAAGAGATCACAAAAACCTCTTTCATGAAAACTACTATGCATGCTGACAGTAAATGTGCATGAGAAGGAATGCATTTATTGTCATAATAGAGAACAGTTGCTAGGGTGCATGTATAGGGTTACAATTAGGGTTAGGGTTAGAGTTCTAATATTAAAGCACACCTGGAAGCATAAGGTGCTTTAAATTAAAATAATAATAATAATAATAATAATAATAATAATAATAATAATAATAATATTTTTATCCCACCCCTTTGAGATCAATCAGGGTGGCTAACCACAATAAAATATTACATAGTACAGACAAATCAGATACCCTCCCCCCCTTAAAACATTATTAAATCAGTCCAAGTTAAAACTACAACATACAACACAACAAGAATTTAAAAGTCTGCATCATAGGGTGTATGCTCTGGATCGCCAACTCAATTTCCGCCACATGTGTGGCAGTGTATTTATATGGCTGTTTTAAATCTCTGCCACCCTTTTTCTGACACACCAGTGTCACTGCATACATAAGCACATGCGAAGATGCACATTTTTCCTGAAGAAGCGGGGGGAAACTACTCCTTTTTGGAGTGGCTTTCCCTGACATATGGCACCTAGAGGGTGCTTTCCTGCTGGCTTTTAGGCATGCATTGTCTAAATGCCACACCTCCAACTCAGCCTGAAAACACCTCTTTTTGCCCATCTGTACAGCCCCTCAGAGGAAGAAGGAGTGAAGATAGTAGGAAAGAACACCATATGCAGGTGACACAATACTATTAGAAGAAACAAACAAGGACCTGGAGCAATTACTTCATAAGGTCAAGGAGGAAAGTGCTAAACATTAAAGAAAGAAAAATAATGACCAAAAGATCTACAAGAATTCACCCTAGACAACAAGAAAATTGAAATAATCAAAGAGTCCCGATACCTTGGTTCAAATATTGATCAAAACAGACACTGCAGTCATGAAATTGGAAGAATGGAATTAGGAAGGGAAGCTATGAGAACTAGACAAGATCATAAAGTATAAAAATATAGTTCTGAATACTAAAATGATTATCATCCAAGCCATTGTATTCCCCATCACCATTTACAGATGTAAAAGCTGGACTGAAGAAAGTCTCTAGGAAGAAAATAAACTAATTTGAGATGTGGAGCTGGAGAAGAGTGCTGAGGATACTTGGATGGCCAAAATGACAAACAAATAGGTCCTAGAACAGTTCAAGTCTGAGCTCTCCCTGGAAGAAAAGATGACTGTCATACTTTGACCAATCATGAGGAAAATGAATAATTAGAAAAGACAATGAAGCTAGGAAAGGTGAAAGACAGCAGGAAGAGATGAAGACCACATGCCAGATTGTTAGACTCAATAAGGGAAGATACAGGTCTCGACCCATCAGAGCCTGAGCAGAGAGGTTGAGGATGGCAGTGTCTTGGAGATGTCTCATCCACAGGGTAACCATGGTCAAAGTCAACTTGAGGGCAGCTAACAAAAACAACAACAACAGGTTGACCTGGATGAGACACAAATTAGATGTCTAAAGAGAATTGAGAAAAAGTATGCTGGTAGCACTGTGAAAAATATGAGTAGACATATTTCTGATGTTAAGAGGATTTCTGGAGTAAATTATAACAATTTGTAGAACCATTTAACACTTTGCTAAGTCATTTTAAGAGTAAAATGAAAGGCTATGATTTAGAAGTGTATATCTGCCAGAACTTAAAAAGCAATGTTAAGGTTCTTATGGACTTCAGTGGAGCCTAAATAAAAGGCTGCCCCCCCCCCCGCCCCCATTGCTGTCTTGAATGGACATGACAGTTGGCACATCAGGACAGAAATGTACACTATGAGAACTAAATTAACAAATTCTACAAATTTATTAATTCGATGTTGCTGTTTGAGGCTGCATTATTAGTACAGAATTTCTGAGTAAGCTCTAGCTCACTTGCCTCTTTTAAAAAAATCAAGTAGAAACACAAGCGGTTCTCTTAGGAGTTGAACAATCAAAACTTCAACCTTAAATAATTAAAACATACATTTGCACCGGCACAAAGGTCACGAGATGCCTCTTTTGGGGTTTAAACAGGCCACAACTTTTATTTTTGCTGTACAGGGTCTATTTATAAAAATTTACAATTAAACTCCCAACACTTTGTCACATGTGTGTGTGAAGGTGTATCCTACCCAGATGGGTGGTCCTTCACCACATGTGACAAAGCATGTCAACAAATATCAACAACAAATTTACAAACCCCTTCCCGCCGGAAATGATGTCATATTATGTCATATGATGTCATTAGTTAATGACTTTAATTTGACTTTTTGCCAAATGTACCCCAATTAATTTAATTAGCCAATTAATTTCCCTGTGGGGTGGGGGTTATTACCCGCCACAAGAGGGGGCTAGCCTATCTAGGCATCCCTTCTCCCCCCCAACTGCTTTTTTAATATGTTCAGAGAGTGCCTGAACATAAATCTCCGAGCCTTCTGCAGAGAGGTGTACCCCGTCTCTCCGTACAGCTGAGACCTATCCAATTTGATTCCCAAATGTTCAATTATGAAAATACCAAGTCTTGATAACTGTTTGGACACAGAATGATTTAGCCACCGTCAAGCACTGTTAATGGCGGCATTTTTGCGAGCTCCAGGCCAGCTATGCCTTGGCAACAGCTTAATCCATAGCAGTATAGCTCCAGGTACAATCTTTCTAATTTCCTGCAGGTCTTTCACCATCTGCTTTGCCAGGTGAAGACAAGGGACTTTCACTAAGTCATTCTCTCACAGGTGTATGACTAAAACCTAGGGTTGTGGATATGACTGTGACAGCTGGATAATCTAAGGAAGTAGCACTCCCCACATCATACCCCTGCGACCGAACCAATGAGTAGCGCCAATGTTCACCAGGCCCAAGTTATTATTGCACAGGTGCTCAAGAAGGTGGCGTTCTGCCCAAAAGACTAGACTGTGGCCCACAATCCAAATCTTGCCATGGAAAAAGCCAGCTGAAATGCAAGTAAAGCAAATTAGTATAATTGATCGGGATTCTTATTCCCAGAAGGCTGAATATAGGAGTTAAATGCCCTAGAACACCACTGGCCAATTTGGTGAATACCGGCTTCATTTAGACCGTGTGTGGCCACAGCTGTTGCCGCGTTGATTCAGAAGGAGTGAGAAGAAAAATAAGCCTGGGGTAACTTAGCTCGTCTTAGTGTCTCCTTCAACACCACTCTAAATTGAAATTGAGTCAAGGGCATACCTGATAAGTGGAGAAACAGATAACCTACCACTTTTGGCCAACCCTCAGATAATTGGTCATTGCTAACACTGGGCAAATTTGCCCACTAGGTGCTTTAGCTAAGGAAATAAACTGCCCTTTCGCCAACTGATCAGTTTTTGAGCGCCTAATGCAAAACTGAATCCCCTGCTCTGTTAAGATAACATTCGAAATTAAAAGTGCCCTACCAGACTGATCATTGCGAGATCCAGGCACAATCTCACTAATTCATAAAGCTGCAAAGAAAGCAATGGCAAATACTGCCTTAAAGTCACTTCCTCTGGTGAATAACATGTATCGGCTAATTGTTCCCAAAACTTAGCCAGGACTGTGCCTGTTATTGGCCATCGTGAGTCCTTTACTGCAGAGAATTCTCTGGACCAACCTTCCACAGCTCTTTTAACCCTAAAGTCTGTGGTAGGATCAAAACAACCCCTTGCCCTGGAGTGAAATGCTAGGGCAGCCAGCCTGCCCGTAATAGTGACAGGTGACAGACTGGCATGCCTGAGATGAACTATAAAATGCAGGACCAGGTCTACCCTAATAGGCCAGCCTTCTACCTCCCCAATTTCCAATAAAAATTGGTTAAATGCATTCAAGGCCATCTGATAGTTCTTGTGTGTAGATGGGGCAATGGAATGTAGGATTGCCCTGTGAATTTCTAGTCTCCAAGGTTCCATAGCAAAATCAGTACCTCCATCGGGTGTGTCGATGCCTCGGGAGCCAGCTGCTGAAACCTGGAAAACTGGAAACAAGAAAGGGCATCCGCCAAAGTGTTAAGCACACCAGGAACATGCTGAGCTTGGAATAAAACTTTAAACTTCAAACACTGCATGACCATTGCCATCACCAAACACATCACTCTGGAGGACTTAGAAGACTGAGAATTTACCACCCGAACAACCGCCTGGTTGTCACACAAAAACCAGATGGTTCTGTTAGCAAATTGACTTGCCCACAGGTGCACAGCCACAACAATAGGAAAAAGTTCCAAAAACATCAGGTCTCTAGTCAGACTGTGTTCCATCCAGGCAGAAGGCCACATTTCTGCAGCCCACTGGCCGTTCCAGTACACACCAAAGCCATGGGCACCAGCAGCATCAGAGTGTACCTGAAAGTCTGCCCTCAGCATCATTTCAGATCTCCAAAATGAGGTCCCATTGAATTGCTCAAAGAAGGACTCCCAAACGTTCAAGTTCTCATGAATCCCCCTTGTGATCCGAATATGATGATGCGGTGCAAACACCCCTACAGTAGCTCTATATAATCTTGCCCAGAATGCTCGTCCCGGAACTATTACCTTACAGGCGAAGTTTAGCAATCCTGTAAGGGATTGAAATTCATGAAGTGTAGCTTTTTGCTTCTCTAGCATCAATCTAACCTGCTGTCTCATAGTCACCAATTTGTCATTTGGTAATCAAGAAATCCCAGCAATGGTGTCTATCTCGATACCCAAAAAGGTATGCCGTGTGTCGGGACCTTCGGGTTTTTTTTTTTTTTTCAGCTAAAGGAACTCCCAATTTCAACATCAATTCCTGAAAATCAGTTAATGTGTCCCTACATTGTGAGGTATTGGGACTTCCAGCAATCAAGAAGTCATCTAAATAGTGGGTTATAGCCCTGTTACCTGACCTCTTGACTGACACCAATGAAGAAAAGTGCTAAAAGTCTCGAAATTCGAACAAGAAATGGAGCACCCCATTGGCATGGCTTTATCAAAATAATACTTTTCTTCAAACTGAAACCCCAGTAAGTCAACGTCATCTCGGTGTACAGTGAGTAGCCTGAAGGTGGATTTTATGTCACACTTTGCTAAGAGTGCTCCCTTGCCAAAATTCCTAACCATCTTGACCGCTGAGTCAAATGAAGTTTACTTAACAGACATAAACTCAGGATCTATGGCATCATTAACAGAGTCACCCTTTGGGTAAGATAAATTATGAATCAACTTAAATTCCCCAGATGCTTTCTTGGGCACCACACCCAAAGGGGATAAACGAAGGGTGGGAATTGGCAAATGATCATGAGGTCCTGAAATCCTTCCAGAAGCTATCTCTTTTGCCAGCTTGTCCCTTATGATGGCCGGCAAATCCTTCACAAAACGAGCATTGGTCGCATAATGATGTACCCTAGAACCTGTGTAAGGGATGCGAAAACCAAAAGAGAAGCTGTGAAATAAATAAGCTGCAGCCTCCTTGTTTGGGTATGCCCTCAGCCAAGCCACCATTGCATCTAACTTAATTGGTGATGGAGCCTTTACCTCCTGATGATACTGGCTGGGGGGCACCTCCCACTCCTGACCGCTTACCTCTGCTGCAGGAAGCGCTGGGGAGACCATCACTGCAGGTGTTACACTTGTGATCAAACCTGCAGGGCTGCCTCTTGCACTTGCCTGTGTTAAAATCCCAGCGTATACCAAATTGCTTTCTTTCTCCCATGCCAGGCCTCACATTCTGCCCTTTCAGCTGAGTAACCATGGGAACAAAGTTATTGTCACACCTGCTCGAAGGGGAGGCCCCCAACATTACATCTGCTCATAGTTCAGATTGTACGTGTCTCCATGACAGGGAGTGATCTTGGGCAGCTCTCATTCTAAACTGCTCATCGTATTGCAGCCAAGCTGCACCCCTAGCATTATGATGGCAGTTGGTATAAGCTTTTATCATGATCTCCTGGTATTTAGAAAAGTCAGGAGACCTAAGTGGCTCTTTTTCTTCTATAACTCCCCTATAAATAGTAAAACCCATGATCCAGTTCACAAAATTAAGTTCCAGCTTAGGGCGTTTGAGCACCTGAAACTCTTTTGGGAGGCTGAACACAATCCCATCCTTTACCATGATCCTTGGTTCAGGATCCCTAAAAGTAAGAGAAAATAAATCAATATAATCTCCTTTCCATATTCTTTCTTTAGTGGAAAGAGGAAGGTGTGAGCCAAGGGGTGTAGACATTCCAGCATAAGGAATGAATTCATTATGTGCAGTAACTCCTGATAGCACAGGAGCATCCAAAGGAGACACTGCAAAGGTGTCGCTAGCCAAAGCAGTTGGCTGACCAACCTGCACCCTAGATTCAGGCACCTGTGAAACCGCAGGTGCCTGCACAGGTGCACCCAAAGCTTCAGGGATGGGGCATTCCAAACCCACACCCTGGCTAACCTAGCCACCTGGCGCCCATACCGAGGTGGGCCAATTCGCCTGCAAAGGATTAGAAGACAAACTTGATATTGAAGCTTGCTGGGAAGCATCACCAGCCAACTGCACAGGTCCCCCAAAATGTGGCCTCTGAGCATCATGGGTTTGCTTCGTTGCACCACCACCTGGAAGAACCACTCCTCGCAAGAGGTTATATAAATCTGCCACAGTGGGCTGCTCAGATACAGGGTCAGTGGCACCCTGCATCTCCACACCAGGGACCCTTTTCAGGCATTCCCAAACCTCAGCTATAGTGGGTTGTCCAGCCTCTATAGCTGAAACCACCGAAGGACCCGGTGTTGCATCAATTACCTGAGAGTCAGTTGCAGAACGAGGGGTCAGCACTTCTGTGTCAGGGTTAACATTGTTAAAATAATGTTGTAGGAGTGTTGAAAAACAGTCCTTTAAAACCAAACATCCAAACCTGGAACTTTTAGCAAAGCTTCTTTATTGTAAAAGAACAAAAGCAAAAAACAAATAATAATAATAACATTTCCACTTTAGCCAAAGCTGGCTAAGCAGGAATAAAATCTATCTGCTACATGATTCAAGATGTGTTAGTAGCATCACCAAAAGAATGGTTTTATTAGTTCATTATAGTTCAAAAGCCAAAAAGCAAGTGAGTAGCTTTCTGATTCTCAGCCCTCAGTCCCACAAGACTCCACCTTTCTGGGTGTAACCTTTGCAAGCTGATTGGGTGATATTACGTGACGTGTACTAGTCCAACCCTTAATTACAATAACAAATCATGTGATTACATTTCCCATAACAAAAATGTGTTTACATAAACCATAATATAAACAAATCTTCTTTCCCATAGAATGGAGTCCTGTTAGCCTCCTGTTTTGGCTAAATCACACCTGGGACTGATAAACTGTGAATCTAGCTCTCAGAAAAACAACTTTTCACAGCATGGAAAAATACAGACACACATCTTTTACATTTCAACATTTTAACATTGACTCTATATCCCATTTAAACCTAACAAACATAAGTGCTGGCAATAGGGCTGAAGCCCCTTCTGGGCAAGCTGATTACAGACCGCAACATAGGCCTGTACTGTCTTGCCCAGTTGTGCTAGCTGAGCAGCAATCTCATCACCTCTGCTGGCCAATTGTAAGGGCCTCTTCGAGGCAGAGTGACTATTGCCAGGCACAGCCGGGGCTGCGTGCCTTTTGGATTGGGCCTTACTGCAGGGCATCACTCCCCAAGTGAGTGTAAGCATGGGTCCTATGCAACAATCACCCAACCTTGGATGACTACCACCAGGCCAAAGGCCGCCCTTCACCAAGTCTCACAAGAGACGCAAATAGCCAGGAAGCATCACTGGCAACAACCACACAGGGAAAGGTGTCCACCAAGGGTCCTATTAGGCACCCTGCCCGAAGACAACTATTGCCTTCACACACACACTGCTTGAAAGAGGTGTAAAATCCCTCCCGAACCAGGCGATGGGGTCCCGACCTTACCAGTCCGGAGTGACCGGGGCGCTGCTGGGCCTGAGATCGAGCGCAGGGTCCATGCACCCGGCGGAGAAGACACCTGCCGCAGCACCTGCCTCGGTCAGGTGTGTAACCACCCGAGTGTTGGAGATGTGCAGGCCGCCCTCCAGGTTCAAGGCGACTGGCCCAAAGGACTCGCCCGGCCTATTCCTCTCAAAAAACAGGGAGACTCAACTTAAGAACTCCCGCAGTGGAAGAGGAATCTTGGGTCGAAGTAAATAAGCAGCAAGAGCCAAATTGGAGCAAAAGCCAAAAATTCACTAGGCCAAGCAAAGCAAATAGCCAGAGAATGGAGTAGAGCGAAGTGACTCGCTCAGTTCCAACTCTAAAATGGCTGCCGCCACGTGGCAGCGTACAGCTATATAGAACAAACTCATGGAGGAAATCTCACGCGAGTATGATCACCGCAAGACCTGCTTGAATCAAGCAAACAACTTGATTGGCCAAGTGTGCAGGAACTCAAAGAGATCCCTGTGCACTTGGCCAATCAGGCCTCTCATGCCCTTAAATGGCCAGTGCAACAAGAAACCCCTCCCGACTCGTCAGGGGGTGTCTTTCTATCCAACTCTCCATAGTGAAACTGCTAGCACAGTAATCCTGAATTTTGCCTTTTCAGTAGCAAGATGTGTTAATGAACACTGATCCTGATGACTAGTAGAGTTGAGAAAGTATCCACAAGAAAAGAAAGAAAGAAAGAGGAAAGGAAAGGAAAGGAAAGGAAAAGAAAAGAAAGGAAAGGAAAGGGAAAAGCAAGGTATCCTCAGATTTTCCCCCCTACCATGGTTTAACTCCTCTGAATTTTTTTTATTCCCCCTTTTTCTTTCTTTACTGCATGTGTCCTATATGTTTTAGTTTTCTAAAAATGTTGCTCACTTGATTGTTACTTAGCTTGTACAATATAATCTATAATAAAAAATTAAATTTTAAAAAAACAGAGAAGGGTTTAAAATCAAAGTGAATTGCCAATGGGATTATTACCCTATCCAAGAAGATTAGAGAGTTGTATGGAATTTATTGTTTGGTACAAGGGATGACTCTGCCCTGTAGTGAAAAGAGGTGCAAAATAAAAAGACAAACTAATTCTTTCTGGGGTACAAATGTGAGATGCAGGAGCTAGACAATCTCCAACACTCATTCAAAGCATGTGAGAGGTGTGTGCCTTGCCCCGATACTCCATACCAGTCATAACAGGCTCACAATAAACTCTCATGAAGAAGTCTATATCTGTGCTGACCATTTCCCACCCTATTGTACATACCTGGAAACAAAACAGAATGAGAAATAACCAACCACATATTTTTTTTTTCTTCATCAGACAAACAAGATCCTAATCCCAGAGCTGGGGCCAGAGATACCCAATAAATTGCTGCTTAGGGTGCATCTACACTATAGTAATAATACAATTTGACACCACTTTGAGTGCTGTAACTCCATCCTATGGAATCCTGGGATTTGTTTTTTAAAAGGTCATTAGAATGCTGGTGCCTCACAAAACTACAAATCCCAGAATTCTGAGGATGGAGCAATATCAGTTAAAATGGTGTCAAATTGATTTTTTTTTCTACAGTGTAGATGCACCCAGAATCTCATTCCCTAGTTATTTCATTAAATATAAAATGCTAATGTTCAAGATCAATTTTGTCAGATTTCTTAGCCCTGGGGGTCTATGGGGGGGGGGGCTTCAGGAGGTGGTCTGTAAACCAGATTTTTTTAAAAAAAATATTTCCTGTTAGTTTGCACATTGTGTTTAATAAATTTCTCTGGGGAGGTAGCTCATAGCTTTTATCAGATTCTCATTCTGTGGATCCGCATCCCAAAAACATTTAAACAATTCATTTATGTATATCTCTAAACTTATATGTTTGCCTGTGATTAACAAGAGCTAGGAGCTTCATTAGGAATTTGATGTAATATAAAGAATGAATGTTAAACCATTTTTATTCATCCAAATTTTGCCTCCATGTTGTCAATATGGTTTGGAAACATGTTAACAAATTGTCCATATTCATTCACAAACAGGACAGAAAAGCATTTGGATTAAAAAAAAAAAAAAAAGTATTTTAAAATTCGGAGAAACCACATCTGATATCCATCCAAGCAAAAATCTTTGAATACTTAGCCTATAAATGTATGGCTTTAAATCTATGTGTATTTGCCTGTGTTTTTTTTTTTTACCCTCTCTTTGCCATCCTCTTTTGCTGATGAACTCTTCTTTATTATCAGCTAAATAGTTCTCTCCATGTTGTGAATAATTGCATCTGTTGAATTTGACTGGGGCCAATGCCTATCAACTTTGTTCATTGCATTTTTGCTGAGACTCTAACAACAACAAAATCTTCATAAATGAGATAAAAAGAATTTGACTTTTTAAAAAAGTGGGGAGAAAAACCAAAAATCTCAAAACTATCCATCCTGAACACCCTACTTCCATGGGACCCCCTTCAGCATCTATTATTCCATCTATTTTCCTCATGGCAACACCTTTGCTAGTTTGTTTTTGGAGATTATCACACAGGAAATCTGTCCTGGAATAGATATGGGGTGTAACCATCTGGAACTGATCTTACTGCATGTCCGGGAGTCCAGCCAGTAGGTATCCAACCTGGGCTTCTCCAGCAGCTTTTCAAGAACAGGAAAATCCCATTCATTAAAAGCTGCTGGAGAAGCTCAGATTGCATACGGGCTGCCTACTGTGCGATAAGACCAGTTCCAAACAGTTACAACCCACATCTATCCCAGTGCGGATTTCCTGTGTGATAATCTCCTTTGTTTCATGGGTGTGGCTTTGCCTATATTGAAACAGAATGACAAGCAACCATAGACTAAACCAGGGGTAGGCAACCCTTTTGAGCCGGGGACCAGTCCCCCGAAGTCCTCCCCTCTGCCGGGCTGCCGGAGGGGGGAATGGTGGTGTGCACATTCATGTGCACACGCGCACCCCCCTGCTGCATGCGACCCCCCCACACATGCCGCCGCCACCGCCACCGCGTGCGTGGCCACAGCCATCTCCACGCATGTCGCGGCCACCATTTTGGAGAACAAAATGGCAGCCGCAACTCATTTGCACATGCGCAGTACTCATACGCATGCACAAACGCATCACGGCCAACATTTTGGAAAACAAAATGGCGGTCGCGGCACGCGCGGCTGCATGGCGGCCCAAACATGCAGCAGCGCTGGCACACAGTGGCGATGGCAGCGGCAGGGTTCCACCTGGGCCGGTAAGTGCTGGGACCTGGGCCGGAACTGGCCCACGGGCCGTAGGTTGCTGACCCCTGGAATAAACTGTATTTTTCATATATTCAGTGAGAATACATGAAACTCACAGCGGATTTCAGATTAATCAGCAAGTGTGGTGCAGTGTTTTAAGTGTTAGACTATGACTCTAGAGATCAGGGTTCAATTCCCTGCTTGGCCATTAAACCCACTGGGTGACCTTGGGCAAATCACATTCTTTCAGGGGCCATGCAGACGGCCCCTAAGGGGCGGCTCTGTGCCACTTCTGGGAGCGCTGGATCAGGGCCGCAGCAACCATAGGCCCAACTCTGATCCAGCTTTTTGCCATTCCAAAAAGAGCTTACAAATTCTTCTCCTTTTGGTGGTGGCAAAAAGCCACCCTTAGTGCTGCAGCTGTGGCTCTTTTACGCCCCTTTGGCACAGCGTGTCTACACACTGTGCCAATGGGGCACCCTGACACTGCGCGCCATGAGGTGGGGTGAGTGGTGTGACTGCTGAGTTGGGGCAGAGTCAGGGCAGAGTTGGAGTGGAATCGGGGCAGCCAGCAGGCAGTTGCACTGCCCCAACAGGCTGACCCTTTTGGCCTGTTTGAACAGGTCCTCAGTCGTGGGGGAAGGCAATGGAGAACTTCATTTTAGCAAAACTTTTCAAGCAAACCCCATGATGGACCTGCCTCAGGGTCCAAAATTACTTGAAGGCACATCACCACCACTACTACAACAACAATCTCTGGTTCTGCTTCTGTAACATCTTAATTAGAGTAGAAAGCATCCAGTCCAAAATGCATGATTTTTGTTTTTTTATGTCATCAAGTTGGCATCAATTTATGATTACTCCATGAGTAAAAGGTCTTCATAAGCCTCAGTCAATTAGTCAGTAATTTATTATAGCATAGACCAACACAAAGGGAAAGAAAATAATTTTTACCATGAAGTAAAATTTGACAAAGCCCAAGTCATCAACAGCTTTGCTCTGATCATGCAAATTGAGTGTCATGTCTTCCTTTATTGAATCTATCTACTTATAAAGTTGCCTTCCTCTTCTCCTACTGCCTCCCACATTATTGAGCATTATAATCTTTTCCATATTGTCTTATGATACAGTCAAAATAAAACAGCCTCAGGTAAATCATTTTGGCTGCTAATGAGAGTTCAGGGTTGATTTGCTGTAGGACCCATTTATTTGCTTTTTGGCAGTTCATGTTTAGTACTCTCCTCCAACATCTTATTTCAAATGAGTTCAAAACTGATGTCAAGCAAATCATAGCTTACTGTCCTGATGTCTCTTCACTATTTGTGATGTCCAGCCTGGATTGTTTAAATTCTCTCCTGCATTCCTTCATTTTTAGTTCAATTCTTAGTATGTTTGAGCATATGAATGTTCTATTGTATTGTGGGAGGAGCTGTAGGAATCTTCTGCATTTTTCTAGTTTTTGGTTTGCCCCTTTCCTGCAAGCTCTGCTTTAGCTTGGGATTTTTAGTTTTTTCTTAGGCAGGCTTGGCTTTATCTGTTTGGTGGCAAACAGGCACAGACAGACGGAAAGGGCATTTCTTACATATTTAGCCAATTTATTTACCATTTGCCAATTTATTTACCATTTAGCCAATTTACTTACCATTTAACCAATTTAGTTACCATTTAACCAATTTAGTTACCATTAGCCAATTTAGTTACCATTTAACCAGATTAGTTACCAAGAGCAGTTAATTAAATTGAATATCAACAACAAAGAAGTCAAGAGCACCAGAAGCTGAAAGACCCTGCACCAGCTTCATTGAGTAGGAGATCAAATCAAGATCAAACCCAGAGAGATGACAACTCTGAAGATTGCTGAAACCTAAACTGTAAAGTACCTTTTATTTTAAGCCTGCTAGAGCTGAGGAGCAGAAACCCTTTTCTTTTGTTCTTCAAAATAAATTTTCCCGTTTTTGGACTTTACATTCAGCTTTGGAGCCTTTTTGGCTAAAAGAGTTTGATCTCACCAGGGTACTGGCATTGCACACCCATATTTGCCACCACCTTTAGTTGGGTGTGTCTTCACACTATTTTTAATGAAACAAACAGATGTGTAATTTGAAAATAATGTTCACATTCAAGCTAATTGATCAATAGCATTTCAATAACTCCAGAATACAGTAAAGCTCTTTAAGCACTGTTGTCTGTAGGTTCCTCCTCTCCATTACATCAGAGCTGAAAATGTGTTTATGGGATTGTCTTTGATTTGCTTTTACCTTTTGGTTCAGCATTTCTGAGGACAGTCATATCTGTATCCTGCAGATGCTCTGACTCTGCAAAACAGCCTTTAGCTTTTGCAATGCATTAGCATTGTGCTTAATAGAAAATCACTTCATGGTGGCATTATTTGGCTACTGTACAGTCAAGAGGAAGGTACACACAAAGCAGGAAGTGAAATGCTTTTCTGTAAGTTTATACTTATCCATCCAAGTAGTTAAATCTATTAGGCAGAGTTTATAGGGTAGGCACAACAAAGAGCATAAGATACACAGATTTATTTGATAGACACAAACCTCCAGTACAAAAATATACACCATCATAGAATCATAGAATCATAGTATCATAGAGTTGGAAGAGACCACAAGGGCCATCCAGTCCAACCCCCTGCCATGCAGGAATTCCCAATCAAAGCATCCCTGACAGATGGCCATCCAGCCTCTGCTTAAAGACCTCCAAGGAAGGAGACTCCACTACTCTCGGAGGGAGTGTGTCAGGAAGTTCCTCCTAATGTTGAGGTGGAATCTCTTTTCTTGCAGCTTGCATCCATTGTTTTGGGTCCTAGTCTCTGGAGCAGCAGAAAACAAGCTTGTTCCCTCCTCGATATGACATCCCTTCAAATATTTAAACATGGCTATCATATCACCTCTCAGCCTTCTCTTCTCCAGGCTAAACATTCCCAGCTCCCTAAGTCGTTCCTCATAGGGCTTGGTTTCCAGACCCTTCACCATTTTAGTTGCCCTCCTTTGGACACGCTCCAGTTTCTCCACATCCTTTTTGAATTGTGGTGCCCAGAACTGGACACAGTATTCCAGGTGAGGCCGGACCAAAGCAGAATAGAGTGACACTATTACTTCTCTTGATCTAGACACTATACTTCTACTGATGCAGCCTAAAAATGCATTGGCCTTTTTAGCTGCTGCATCGCACTGTTGACTCATGTTCAACTTGTGGTCCACCTGGATTCCTAGTTCCCTTTCACACGTAGTCTCATTCAGCCAGGTGTCCCCCATCGTATATCTGTACTTTTCGTTTTTCCGCCCTAAGTGCAGTACCTTACATTTCTCCGTGTTGAATTTCATTTTGATAGCTTTGGCCCAACTTTCTAGTCTGTTCAAGTCATTTTGAATTTTGATCCTGTCTTCTGGGGTATTAGCTACTCCTCCTAATTTGGTGTCGTCTGCAAATTTGATAACTATGCCCCCAATACCATCATCCAAGTCATTAATAAAGATATTGAATAGCACTGGGCCCAGGACAGAGCCCTGTGGCACCCCACTGGTCACTTCTTTCCAAGTTGAAAAGGAGCCACTGTTGAGCACCCTTTGCGTTCGACCAGTCAACCAATTACAAATCCATGTAACAGTTACTTTGTCTAGCCCACATTTTACCAACTTGCTTGCAAGAATGTCATGGGGAACCTTGTCAAAGGCCTTACTGAAATCAAGATATACTATATCCACAGCATTCCCTTCATCTACCAAGCTGGTAATTTTATCAGAAAAAGAGATCAGATTTGTCTGGCATGACCTGTTTCCCTGAAACCCATGTTGACTTTTTGTGATTATGAAATTATCTTCCAGATGTTCACAGATTCTCTCTTTAATGATCTGCTCCAGAATCTTTCTGGGTATTGATGTCAGACTAACTGGACGATAATTGTTGGGATCCTCTTTTTTCCCCTTTTTGAAGATGGGGACAACATTTGCCTTCCTCCAGTCCGCTGGGACCTCTCCTGTTTTCCAGGAATTCTCAAAGATTATTGCCAATTGTTCCGATATTACATTTGCCAGTTCTTTTAATACCCTTGGATGTAATTCATCTGGTCCTGGAGACTTATATTCATTTAGATTAACCAGATGTTTCTGTAATATCTCTTTACTTATTCTGTGCTGAAATTCTCCTATTCTGTTCTCTGCTCCATTATCCTCAAGTTGAGCACCCTTTGCCTTTTCTGAGAAGACTGAAGCAAAGAAGGTGTTGAGTAATTCTGCCTTTTCTCTGTCCCCTGTTAACTTTTTGTCATCTTCTCCACACAGTGGCCCTACCATTTCCTTCTTTTTCCTTTTGCTACTGACATACCCCCAAAAGCCCTTTTTATTGTTCTTAACCTCTCTAGCAAGCCTGTTTCATTCTGCCCTTTAGCTTTTCTGACTTTACCCTTACATGTGCTAGCTATTTGTTTGAATTCCTCTTTGGTGATTTCCCCATTTTTCCATTTCTTATACATGTTCCGTTTAAAACATAGTTCAGTTGCAATTTCCTTAGTCATCCATCCTGGTTTCTTGAGACACCTCCCATTCTTCCTCCTCGTTGGCACGGTTTGAAATTGTGCCTTCAGTATCTCCCTTTTGAGAAACTCCCATCCGTCTTGAACTCCCTTCTCTTTTAGTATTCCTGTCCATGGGATCACCCTCAGTATTTCTCTAAGTTTAGTTAAAATCAGCTTTTCTAAAGTCTAGAATGCGTGTCTGACTATGCCTGGCTTCTTCTTTCCACTGTATAATAAACTCCAGGAGGACATGATAACTCCCACCTAAGGATCCAACCACTTGCACCCCATTAACTAGGTCTTCCCTGTTAGTTAGGATCAGATCCAAAATAGCTGACTCCCTCGTTGCCTCTTCCACCTTTTGAACAATGAAATTGTCTTCGAGGCAAGTGAGGAAATTGCTATACCTTGAGGATTTTGCCGAGTTTGACTTCCAGCAAATATCCGGATAGTTGAAGTCACCCATCACTACTATATTTCTCCTTTCTGAGTGTGTGGTCATCTGTTCTAGAAAGGCTTCATCCAATTCTTCTGCTTGAGTTGGGGGTCTGTAGTAGACTCCCACACTAACATCCCTGTTGTTTCCTTCCCCTTTAATTTTTATCCAGATGCTCTCCACTTGGCTTCCAGGATTGATGTCCTGGATTTCTTCACTGGTGTAAATATCCCTGACATATAATGCTATTCCTCCTCCTTTCCTGTTTGTCCTGTTTCTCTTGAAAAGGTTATACCCCTTTATTTCTACATTCCAGTCATGAGACTCATCCCACCAGGTTTCAGTGATGCCTATTATATCATATTTGCTTTGTTGCGCTAGGAGTTCAAGTTCATCTTGCTTATTTCCCATGCTCTGTGCATTAGTGTAGAGACATCTAAGACTATGTGTCCCCTTTAGTTAGTAAAAGTTAGTAAAAGTCACAACACTTATAGCAAACAGCAGCAACTGGAAAAAAGTAAAATCTGAGTTTTAAAAAAAGTTGAAAAGGAAAAATATTGAAAAGTGGGAAAATATTTGCACCTAGAACTGAAAAGAAAACAGACTTTATGCACCAGTTCAGTTAGCTCTTCAGAGAGAGTTCCATAGCTGAAGTTCCACAGAGCAGATACTGTCTCTGTTCTGATTTCATCTCTCAGTTTTCATGATGGTGAGACTTAGAGAAGATCCTCTGAAGCAAATCTCATATAAGAGAAGATAGACACTAATGTATCAAAATCCTAAGCCATTTAAACTTTAATTATGAATCTACTGGCTATATTTTGAACCATCATATCCAAACATTACAGTGAGAGACATCCAGTTCCTAGCTGCTTTTCATTGGATGCTACTTTTCATTAGTTCATGTTACAGAAGGAACTGGAATTCCAGTGATAAAACAGTGGGCATGGTATTTAGAAGATCCTCAACTGTATCTACCATAACCTACCATTACAAATGTACTAACAATACATCCATCCTGTCTAGACAAGGTGAAAGATATTGGTTTATGACCTTTATCTATGGATTCCAGGTATCTGTAAACTAATGAAAAGTAAAATCCAATGTGAAGTAGGAACTGGATATATCTCATTGTAATGTCCCAGTACCACTACATCAGACTCTAGTATAGGTTTTTGTAGGATACTTCATATAGCATTGGTCATTACCACAGGCACAAGGAATAAGGGAATAGAAACAGGAAATAGTGCAGAAAAAATATGATACACAGTCTTCCAAAGTGGTCAGGTCAAACACTGGAGATGAGTAAGTTCTTGAGAGCTTGCCCAGGATTGATGTTAAAGTAATTCTATTGGGGGGGGGAAAACTTTGAGTGTGAGACTCAAAAAACCTCCAAACACTTTATTTATTTATTTACTTATTTAAATTTTATATCCTACCTTTCTCTTGTACATGATTCAAGGAAGGTCACAGGATATTTTCTCCCATTTCCACCCACCCCACTTACCAGAAAACATTGCAACCACACAAGCTCCTCACTGCACAAGTGATAGTGAAAACAGCAGTGTTTGGAAGTGTAAAAATAAGAGAGGTTTGGCCCTCCCTCCCTCCCTTCTTTGTCAAAGAGGATGTGCATTTGACCATAAAACATCTGATTCAGGAGAGGTATGGCTCTCATGAGTGCTATTGCAATTTCAGTTAATCTTTCCATCTGTTCTTGGCTAATCTGAACGTCTGTTTTCCTCATGCATGTGCATCTCACTCGTGCACATTCATATAAAAGCATTAGGAAGAATGTCCTGATAGTAAAAACTGTTTCACAGGACTATAAACTGCCTCAGGAGATCATTTCCTTCACTGGATATTTTTAAAGAATATTTAAATAGCCACCTCTCAGTGATGCTTTAGCAGAGATTTATTTCACTGGCAAGAGGTTGGAATAGAAGGCCTTGGGATCACTTCCAACTCTATGATTCTGTGATCTCTCACCTACAAATGTTCACATATTAATTCAGCATTCTGCCTTCCTTTCTGCTGTGTCTCACATTCATACAATCAATAGCAACATTCCTCTTCATTTCTTTTCTGCAGTCTTACCCCAGCATTGCAAACAAATCCTGAACACAGCTCTATTCCACCTTTAGCTACTTCAAGAGTTTTGTTAGAGAAGCTACTGAATTTCTCCAGCTTTGATTTCAGAGAGGAACATTGAGTTCTTACAAATGACTACCTGAAATTATATTCAAAGGTAGTTTTATTTGGCTGGAGAGTTGTTTGTTTTTGTTATTTAGCCATTTTTTTCTAGCTTTGGGTGAAAATACAGTCACCCCTCTGCATCCATGAATTCTGCATCCACAGACTGAACCATCCATGGCTTGAAAATATATATTTAAAACGCACATAAATTTCAAAAGGCAAACCTTGATTTTGCCATTTTATATCAGGGACATCATTTTACTACCCAACTGTATATAATGGGACTTGACCATCCACACATTTTGGTATCTATGGGGGAGTTCTTGAACCAAACCCCAATGAATACAAAGGGACCACTGTATTCAGTTACAGTGACACTCATGACAGGTACATGCTTTGCAGAGACCTGGATTGGAGTTGACATTGGTTCAACAGGCTCTCCCAGCTGGGTACTGTGTTATCAAGCAGGAGAAGGAAAGTGGGTGATGGTGGGGATAGCTATGGTCTACAAAAACAAAAACAAAAACACGTCAAACTGACCAGAGTGCCCATCAGAGAGCTGAACCAGATTCAGTATGCATATCTGAGGCTGCAAACCTCAGCCCCACGGGTTATTAGACTCCCTGGTCAAAATCACTGAACTGGTCTCAGAGCTGCTACTGGAGTTCCCCAGACTTTTGCTTCTGGAAGACTTAAACATATGGTTGGCAACCAGCTTGTCTGGTGCAGCTTGGGAATTCATGGTATTCATGATATGGGCCTAACCCAATTGGTTTCAGGACCTACACATTCAGCAGGTCAGACCCTTGAAATATACAGATCTGTGGGTAGAGGTGACTAAATATCTCAGAGTCGACATGGACAGGTCATTTTCTGGTCAGGGCTAGCATCACAGCTACAACCTGACCCTACAGGGGTGGAGAACCTATTAAAATGGTCTGCCCTCAAGGGCTAATGGATCCCTTGAGATTCCAGGAGACCTTGGAGGGTTATACAGATGACATCACTGACAACCATGTTGACGTTTGGTTAGTAAAAGGGCTATTTACACAGTTGCCCCCAAACATTCTCTCCGACCTGTTTGCAAACAAACTCCTTGGTATACAGAGACTCTAAGGGAACTGAATTGGGAAGGACAATGACTAGAGTGCAGATATTCGAAAACCTGAGTTCTATGTGACAAGACAGGATATAAGAAACATTTTTGTTTCTATAAAGTGTCAATAAGTGCAGGGAAAAAAAGATTTATTTTCTGCATGTATTGCATCTGTGAATTCACATTCACATTCATGATGGTGAGATATCTAACTCAGGTACCCTCCTCCCTGAATCTGACCTTAGAGTTTTCAGTAGCTCACTGTGTAACTCTGAACTAGGGGAATTTTGAATCAGCTCACTTAAGGGACCAAATTACAAGTAGTCCCTAGAAACCATTTTCCATCTTTATACCGAGATGCTAGAATATGGAATTCACAGAGGCAGAATTCTTTCTATTAATTGTAATTTATTCAGGGGGAACACACATCAAAACAAGCACACACACACATGCACACACAAAGAACTAAGGAATAAAAGGGCTTGAGCAATGAAATAAAACAAGAGGCTCCACTAATGATGATACTTACTATCAATGTAGTGACTCAGAGTGGTCCAATTGGATGGTATGGCATTGGACTCGGCCATATCAGAACTCATTGAGAGGGATAGCAGTGAGTCGGAACTAGTCAGAATTCAAAGTAATGTGGAATCAGCCCGAGGAATTCTAGACAGCCCGAGGAAACAAAGGAAATTTGGGTCCTTATATAGGGCTAAAATAGCATGAGGCAAAGATACATCAAAGGGCCAAATCTGCATGGGGAAAAATCACTTGAGATAGGGGTTTCAAAGATGGGAATGGGATTGTAAATGGGCACTTTCTAACTTGCGTGCAGAACATCCTGCTGTAAATCACCTAGCCTTCCTGTCTCCAAAGTGTGAATTCTTATTTGATTGCAGCTCCCAAACTATATGTTTAATTTGTTATTCTGGCACCTTAAGTACATGTCCCACTGCTACAGTTCAGAATCCATTCGGGGCCATGGAAGGGAATGTATACACACCACAAAATTGGAAGACTTCCAGTAGTCATAGCAACTGTAATCCTTTTAATAACCATTTTGCAGATAAAATCTCCGGCATAGGAGCTGGTTTAAATGCCATCATTGGAATGGAAGTCAATAATGAGGTGTCCAGTGATTACAAACTGCTGGGGCAAGTAATGAAAATAACTTGCTTTCTTGATCCCTGTCCCTCTCGGCTGGACATACAGAGATGAGATGCAATTTGGCTTTGAATGCAAAATATTATTAATGCATCTCTCAGAGAGGGAAACTTTCCATCTTGTTTAAAAGAGACAGTAATTAGATGACTGCTGAAAAATCACTCCCTGGATCCATTGGACTTTAATAATTACAGACCAGTATCAAATTTTCCTTTTTGGGGGTAATGTGATCAAGAAGGTCTTTGATGACACAAACTTCCTATACCCATTTCAAACCAGCTTCAAAGCAGGATATGAAGTTGAGACTGCTATGGTCACCTTAATGGATGATCTTCGCCTGATCATTGACAAAGGAAGTCTATCCCTGTTGGTGCTTTTGGACCTCTCAGTGGCATGTGATACCATCAATCATGATATGCTTCTGGGATGACTAAGGGGGATGGGATTCAGAGGCACTGTGTTGCAATGGTTTCAGTCCTACCTCTCAGGCAGGTTCCAGATAGTGATACTTGAGAATAACTGCTCCTCAAAAAAGGAACTGTTATATGGCATACCACAAGGTGCCATTCTATCCCCAACTCATCTCCATTCTATCTCCTGTGCATCAACATCTCCATGAAACCACTGGTAGAGATCATTCAGAGGCATGGGGTGGAATGCTATCAGTATGCTAATGACACCCAAATATATTTCTCCATGCCTTCAAAAACAACCTCAGCTAAGGATTGTGTTTCTCCTCTGAATGCTTAGAAGATGGGTTGGATGAAGTAAAACAAATTGAGACTGAATCCAAACAAGACATAGGTGCTTACTATCAAAGATCCTAATCTGGGGTTGGAGGTGTGTCAATCAGTTCTGGGTGGGGTCACATGCCCCCTAAAAGACTGTGTTCACAGTCTGGGAATACTCCTGGATCTGTCCCTCCAAATGTCAGCTCAGATAGATGTGACTGTCAGGAATGTATGTTACCAGCTTCAGCTGATATTCCAGCTGTATCCCTTCCTACAAGCATAGGACCTAAAGATGGTAGTGCATGCACTGGTAACCTCAATGCTGGACTTCTGCAATGTACTCTACCTTGGTCTACTTTTGCACCAAGTCTGGAAACTCCAATGGGTTCAGGATATGGCAATCAGGGTACATCCAGGAGTTATCACCACATACTAATCTTAAAATCACTCCACTGGCTGCCAACTAGTTTCCAGGTAAAATACAAAATGTTGGTATTACCTTTAAAGCCCTATATGGTTTAGGTTCAGATTACATATAATGCTGCCTTCTCCCATACAATCTGCCCTATACACTCAGGTCCTCTAGGAAATGTTTGCTTCAGCCAGCTGGGACTAGATTGGCAATGGTTTCCCAGAGGACTTTTTTGTCTGCTGCCTCCAGAATGTGGAATTACCTGCCAGAGGAAATACAGCAGCTGAAAATCCTGACTGCATTTAAAACAGCATTGAAGACATACCTCTTCTGGCAGCCCTATCCAGTCAATCTTAAATCCCTTTTTAAAATCTGTATATGAACTCTTATGAGCATATCTTAATGATTTTATAGTGCTGTATTTTAACTGTGGATTTATGTGATTTTAATTGTGTTTTGTATTTTAACATGCAGTATCCCACCTCAAGCCTTGTAGAGAAGTGGAAAAGAAATTAATATCATCATCATCATCATCATCATCATCATCATCATCATCATTTCCCATAGTCCACAAGGTGTTATTCTCCTTACATTCTTCCTGTGAGATGAGATAGTTAGATCAGGCTATTTCCTTTGTCCTTTAAAGGCATGTTCATCTATAGTTTATTTGTTTCAGATAAAAGTTAAGTGCTTACAAAGCCATCTAAGACCATAATCAAGAATGGAAATTAGGCATCCTTCTTTAGGTTTGCTTCTAGGTAAGCAGTAAGTTGTGTGTGTATATGTTCCTTCACGTCACTTGTCAATTTATGGTGACCCCATGAATTTCATAGGATTGTCTCAGACAATGAATACTCAGAGGTAATTTTACCAGTTCCTTCCTCTGAAATGTAGTCCACAGCACTTGGTATTCATCGGCAATCTCCCATCCAAGTACTAACCTGGGCTGACTCTGTTTAGCTTCCAAAATAAAACATAATGTGATGCTGTTCAGGGAGGTATTACCTGGCATTGTCTGATATACATTTACTTACTATGGATACCATGACAAACATGGGCCTATCCCAATTGGTTGACGGGCCCACGCATTGTGCTGGTCATACCCTCGATGCAGTCTTTAGTACGGAACAGGATTATCTGTGGGCGGAGGTCAAAAAACCTCTGCATTGTCATGGACGGATCATTTCCTGATCAAGGCAGAACTAAGAGCCACTGTCTGCCCTCCCGGGGGTGGTGGACCCATTAGAATGGTCCGCCCTCGAAGGCTAATGGATCCAATTGGTTTCCAGAAAGCCTTAGAGGGTTTAATGGTTGGGAACGCCAGTGATCCTGTCGAAGCCTTGGTGGATACTTGGAACACCGATCTCACCTGGGCTATTGACACAATCGCTCCCAAGCGTCCTTTCCAGCCCGCTCGAATCGTAGGCCCTGGTATACTGAGGAGCTTAGGAGGATGAAGCGGGCGGGACAACGACTAGAACGCGAATGGCGGAGGACTCATCTCTTATCCGACAGAACTCGCCTTAGGAAACATCTTTATTCCTACAGGGAGGCTTTACGCACAGCGCAGAAATCTTTCTGTTCTGCTCGTATTGCGTCTGCAGAGTCTCGCCCGGCAGAGCTGTTTAGGGTGATGGGGAAGTTGACAAAGGTTCCCCCTGCGCCAAATCCCCTACTTAACCCAACGACAGCTTGCTGTGAGGCATTTAACATCTACTTTTCAGATAAAATGTCTCGGATAAGAGCCGACTTGGATGCCAGTGTTTAGGCAGAATCCACAGACGAGGCAGCCAGCAACTCCGTTGATGGCATTTTACTGGATCAATTACAATCTGTGAGTACTGATGATGTGGACAAGCTGCTTGGAATGGTGAGGAAGATGACTTGCCCCCTCGATCCATGTCCATCATGGCTGGTCGTCTGAGGGGGGGACGCGTTGAGGGTGTTCCTTCAGGACACAATCAACGCATCATTCAGGGAAGGTAATGTACCATCTTGTTTAAAGGAGGCGACGGTTAGGCCACTCCTGAAAAAGCCTTCCTGGATCCCCTGGATAGGAACAATTATAGACCAATCTCCTTGCTCCCCTTTTTGAGCAAGGTGATCAAGAGGACAGTTGCTTCCCAACTCCAGGCAGTCTTGGATGAAACCGATTATCTTGATCCATTTCAAACCGGCTTCAGGACAGGATATGGAGTTGAGACTGCCATGGTTATTCTGACCGATGACCTCCGCCTGGACATCGACAGGGGTAGTGTGACCCTGTTGGTGCTCTTGGATCTCTCAGCAGCCTTTGACACCATAGATCATGCCATCCTCTTGGATCGCCTGAGAGAGTTAGGAATTGGAGGCACTGCTTTGCAGTGGTTCCGTTCCTTCCTCTCAGGCAGATCCCAGAGGGTAAGGCTCGGGGACAGTTGCTCTTCCAAAATTGAGCTCAATTGTGGCATCCCTCAGGGAGCCATCCTGTCCCCGATGTTGTTTAATATTTATATGAAGCCGCTAGGAGAGATCATTCGGAAGCATGGAGCACGGTGTCTTCAGTACGCTGATGACACCCAGATATATTTCTCCATGACTAGATCATCGACTCAGACTTCAGATGGCATCTCTCCTCTTAATGACTGTCTCAGAGTGGTAATGGATTGGATGAGGAAAAACAGATTGAAGTTGAATCCAGACAAAACGGAGGTACTCACGGTCACAGGCCTGAAACCAGATCTGGGAATACAGTCTCCAGTCCTGGACGGAGTCACACTCTCCTCTAAGGACTGTGCTCACAGTCTGGGGGTGCTCCTTGATTCGTCGCTTCACATGACTAGTCAGGTGAATGCGGCGGTCAGGAGTGCCTGTTATCAGCTTCGGCTGATACGCCAACTGCACCCTTACCTGAACATGAGGGATCTGGAAACTGTGGTACATGCCCTGGTAACCTCACGTCTGGATTACTGCAATGCGCTCTACATGGGGCTACCCTTGTGCCTAACCCGGAAACTACAACTGGTTCAGAATATGGCAGCCAGGTTAATTACAGGAACATCTAGGAGGGAGCACATAACACCGGTGCTTAAATCCCTCCACTGGCTGGCGATTGGTTTCCAGGCACAGTACAAGGTGTTGGTTTTAACCTTTAAAGCCCTACTATGGCTTGGGTCCATCTTTTGTTAGGGACCGCCCCTTCCCATACGACCCCCCCCCCATGCTCTTCGGTCCTCTGGGAGGAACCTGCTGCAGCCCATGAAGACCAGGCTCTCGCAGACCTCCCAGAGGGCCTTTTTGGCGACCACTCCCAGACTGTGGAATGGCCTGCCAGACGAGACACATCTGATTACTACTCTTGCTGCTTTTAAAAAAGCAGTAAAGACGGATCTCTTCCGGCAGGCCTTTTCGGAATGATCTTCTGGCTCCAGGGGAGATGGTTTTTAGCGTTCCATGTATTATGGTTGCCTTATTGTTTGTATTGTTTGTTGGTTTGGTTTTTTTTATGGCATTTTAATTTCCTTGTAGTTTAATCTTGTTTTATTGGGAAGGGGTGGGAGATTTGGGATGAGGGAATGTTTTTAACTCTGTATGTTTAAAATGCTGTAACCCGCCTCGATTGCTGAGCAGAGGGCGGGCTATAAATAAAATTTATTATTATTATTATTGTTGTTGTTGTTGTAATTGTTTTTGTTTTAATTGACTTTTATTATTTTACCTATTGTTTGTACTTAGATTGTGTGCCTTTGGCAGATTTTATTCTGTTTTATCCTTGATTGTCTTTTGTACAGCGCTGTGTACACTGATAGTGCTCTAGAAATTAACTTTAATCATAATAATGCTGTTAGGGTATTTAGGTAGACACAAGCCATCAATTTCCTGAATCCTATTGATTAGTTGCAAGTAGAATGGGCCCACTGAATCAAGTTTTGAATGGTAAGTGAACAGCTAAGTAAATTTCATTGATTTAATAGGCCTGCTCCAGTTGGAATCAACAACAAGATTCAGACCAACATGTGCTGTAGCTTTTTATGTTGAAATATGTATTAATATTATTTTATATAATTTCCAGGCAATGAAGAGCTATATAAGTGGCAATACAATAAACCACACTAATCAAATTTAAATTGGCACATAAAACCTTGAAACAGGTGCATAACACAAGAAACCATAAGATTTATGGATTTATGGATGAATGAAAGCAATTTTGTCTGACACTTAATGAGTAATATTGTTGCTCTCAGGCACTTGTCACATTCATTTAGAACTTACCTCAAGGTAACCATAGCTCATCTTTCCCTAACAATTTTATAACCACTGAAAGTTGGGAGCAACACTCAGATTTAGCACACAACACAGTTGGTTCAGACTTAGCGGAGTGAAGAGCTTCCTGAATTTTTTGTATGAAAAGAATGTGCAGTCTTTCAGAGATATAAGAACAAGGAATATCTTGGAGTGAGGTCCCCCACCAATAAAGCCTAAGTCTGTTTAGCATCTTAGTGCAACTCAGATGTCAAGAGTATTCTAAGAATGACAACCTTGTATGGTCTAAAAGCATAGTGATGGCAGACTATTGAAATATTTTTTTGGCATCAAGATTACTAGCATGCTGTAATAATGTTCAGATATTTCAAAGTTCACAGAGATGGGACATTGTTTTGAACCTGTTGGTGGAAAACACTCTATTAAATCTTGTTAAATCCTCTTGTTCTTATTGCTATTTTAGATCCATTGAGCAAAGATGTATTTAGCTCAAGTTCAGTTTTAGACATTTTACTCCTTTTGTTTTGTCTTTTTAAAAAGCATCCTGCAAAATTAACATTTTTACTTTACTGTAGCTTGAAGAGTAGGCTTAGAATTTAAACACACATTCCTTTAATATCAAATAAAAGTGAAAAGACATCAAACTAGAGTGTTTCATTATGTTTCATTATGTATTTTTTTTCTTGTCACTGGAGAATCTTATTATATATCCAGCAAAGAAAAAGCAAATGATTCTTGAAAGACTCCTGTAGCTTCCTTCACTGTTGAAAATAGCACTAAGCTGAGGCATAAATGTTAATATTAGGTACCAGTTTCAATTCAACCAGTCATTGGCTTGCTAATAATATGTTATGAAGACAATTTCTGAAAAAAGTAAGAGGTACCCATGGAAGGTGTTCATGAAGGTTCCTGTGGTACAAAATGAATGAAAGCAATGACAAATTTACATTGATTCAGATACATTATTTATGAATGAAGATATATTGAATCAGTTTTCCTTATCAGAAAATGTAGGGCTTTTTAGGTTAAGGGACCTGGGTGTTACTGACAGGAGTTAATTGTCAGTACTGGCACTGCACACAAGGAGTGCTGCACACAAGGAGGTGTAGGTGGCCCTCCTTGTGAAACCCCCACCACCTAGTAAACCCTATGATGAGACACCCCAAGTGAGACACAGGCAGGATCAGAGCATTAACAGAAAGGGAAGGAGGGGGAGATAAAGGGATATCACATTTACAAGATTAGCCAAGGGCACAAAAAAGATGCCAAGACAAATAGCAGACACACTTAGGAAGGCAAATTGCATCCAAAGCAGCATTATACATAAAATAGGGACTTGGAATGTGAGGAGCATGAGCCAAAGGAAGCTGGACATAATAAAAATGGGAATGGAACATATGAACATAGCAATACTGGGGGTGAGTGAGTTAAAATGGACAGGAATGGGTCACTTTGAACCAAACAACCACACAGTGTTCTACTCAGGCAATACAAAGACAAGAAAAAAGGGGTTGCTTTCATACTAAGAAAAGATGTGGCAAAAGCAGTCAGAGGATACAATGCAAAATCAGACTGAATCATTTCAGTAAGGTTCCATGTTAAACCTATGAATGTCATCATAATTCAATTCAGTATGCACCAACCACAGAGTCAGAACAGGAAAAAAATTATAAATTCTATGAAGGAGTGCAGGAAGAAATTGGCAGCACACCAACACAGGATGTCAAGCTGATCACTGAAGATTGGAACACAGAAGTTGGAAGCAAAGAAGAATAAAAACAGTAAGCAGATTTGGATTAGGCAAAAGAAATGAAGCAGGTGAGCATCTAATAGATTTTTGTGAAGCCAACAACCTATTTATTGCAAACATACTTTTCATACAACCAGAAAGAAGGCTACGCACATGGATGGTCAACACAAAATTCAAATGGATTATATAACTGGGAGTAAAAGATGGCAGAACTCTATACTGGTGGCCAAGACTAGACCAGGCACTGACTGTGGCACAAATCATGAATTACTCATAACAAAAATAAGAGTATGACTCAAGAAGAAAACAAAACCAGTGATTATACCAAAATATGATTTAAATAATATCTCAACAGAATTTACAGATAACATGAAGAAACAGATTCTCACTACTAAGCATAATAGACTGAGAACTAGAAGAACTATGGTCTGAAGCCAGGAACATAATAAAAGAAGAATGCAGACAGATACTTTCAATAAACAAAAAGAAAGAGAAAAAAACATGGATCACACACACAACTACAAACAATAAAGAAGAGGAGAAGAAAAAGAAAAGAGAGGTAGGAACAAACTAAGAATTATGAATGCAGCAGTACAATGGCTTGTGCAGAAAGATAAAGAAAATTACTACAACAATCAATGCAGAGAAATAGAAGACAACAACAAAAAGGGAAGAACAAGAGATCTATTTCACAAGATCCAGGTAATAAAAAGAAAATTCAAACCAAGGACCACAACAATCTATGACAATAAAAATAACATAATTCAAGACTACGAAGGAATAAAAAGACGTTGGATGCAATACATGGAAGAATTATACAAAAGAGATGACAAAATGAAGGACACATGGAATAAAGAGCCATATGAAGAAGAACCCCAAAGTGGAAACTGCAGTAAGAGAAATAGTGAAAAACAAATCACCAGGAACAGACGATATTCCAATTGAACTGTTGCAATCCACATTGACAGAGTCAACTCTAGTGCTAACCAACATATATCAACAGATATGGATAACAAAATGATGGTCAATAGATTGGAAGCAATCAATATACATCCCCATCCACAAAAAGGGAGACACAAGAGACTGCGGCAACTATAGGTCCATAGCACTGATCTCCCATCATACTAAAAATTATGCAACATAGACTCCAACCATACATGAAAAGAGTGATCGCAGAGGTCTAAGTAGAGTTCAGGAAAGGAGGAGGCATGAGGGACCAGCGGCAGCGGCAGAGGGACCTTCCACCTGGGCCCTGTTCTTGGCCCCAACTTTCCCGGCTTTGCAGCAGCGTGGAGGAGGAGGGCGGGACCATCTCTGGGCCTATAAAGGCCCCACCGAGCCTTTTCTTTCCCCCCCCCCCCCAGAGGCAGCGCCGGTGAGACCATCTATCTGGGCCCCAATTTGCCCGGATTTGCAGCGGCGTGGAGGAGGAGGGCGGGACCATCTCTGGGCATATAAAGGCCCCACCGAGCCTTTCCTTCCCCCCCCCTCCCCCAGTGGCAGCGGCAGAGTGACCTTCCGCCTGGGCCCTGTTCTTGGCCCCAACTTCCCTGGCTTTGCAGCGGCGTGGAAAAGGAGGGCGGGACCATCTCTGGGCCTATAAAGGCCCCACCGAGCCTTTTCTTCCCCCCCCCAAGAGGCAGCGCCCGTGAGACCATCTATCTGGGCCCCAATTTGCCCGGCTTTGCAGCGGCGTGGAGGATCAGGGTGGGGCCATCTCTGGGCCTATATAGGCCCCACCGAGCCTTTCCTTCCCCCCCCAGTGGCAGTGGGACTGTATTCTGGGTCTGTTCTTGGCCCAACACTGTTGACCTTGCTTTAGCCATTGGATGGCCTTGAGGATCCACCTCTCATTTATGATTGGGTGGGCCTTCATGCAGCTGCGGCCAATATTAAAGACTGGAGTCAGCTGGGTGGCCATCTCCCCTTCTACACACTGAAGCTGACCATAGTCTGGGAGCGGGCATTCAGGTGGTATGGGGGAGAGGCAGATATGGCGGCTGCAGAGCCAATAGATGTTACAAAAGAAGGAGGGATCGATGCTTGATATCTATCCTCCCTTCAGTTGGCTCTGCTTCCCAGGATAACTTGGGGAACGTGCCAGCCATTCCACTGACCCTTAATCTGCTCCTTTGCAATGCCAGGTCGGTCAAAAACAAAACACACATCATCCACGATCTTCTGGTGGATGAGGCGGCCGACCTGGCATGCTTCACTGAGACCTGGCTGGGGGATGCCAGCTCCACGACATGGGCACAGGCTCTCCCAGCTGGGTACTCAGTTAGTGAGCAGGTGAGGGAAAGTGGGCGGGGGGTGGTGGCATAGCCTTAGTCTATAGGAACACCTTAACCGTGATCAGAAAGCCTATCTGGAAAATGATGCACATCAAGTGTATGTACCTTAGCCTGAAGACCAGGGATAGTTTGGGGATTCTGTTGGTATACTGGCCACCCCGCTGCTTAACAGACTCCCTGACCGAGCTGACTGCCCTGGTTTCTGAGTTGCTGCTGGAATCGCCCAGACTTTTGGTTCTGGGCAATTTCAACATTCCACTCGAAACCAGTTTGCAAGATCTAACTGGCGCGGCTCGGGAGTTCATGGAGACCATGACTAACATGGGCCTATCCCAATTGGTTAACGGGCCCACGCATTGTGCTGGTCATACCCTTGATGCGGTCTTTAGTACGGAGCAGGAATATCCGTGGGCGGAGATCAAAAACACCTCCGCACTGTCATGGACAGATCATTTTCGGATCAAGGCGGAACTAAAGGCTATTACCCACCCTCCCAGGGGTGGCGGACCCATTAGAATGGTCCGCCCTCGAAGGCTAATGGAACCAATTGGCTTCCAGAAAGCCTTAGAGGGTTTAATGGTTGGTAACGCCGGTGATTCTGTCGAGGCCTTGGTGAACACTTGGAACATCGATCTCACCAGGGCTATTGACACAATCGCTCCCAAGCGTCCTTTCCAGCCCGCTTCAAATCGTAAGCCCTGGTATACTGAGGAGCTTAGGAGGATGAAGCGAGCTGGACAACGACTAGAGTGCGAATAGCAGAAGACTCGTCTCTCATCCGACAGAACTCGCCTTAGGAAACATCTTGATTCCTATAGGGAGGCTTTGCGTGCAGCGCAGAAATCCTTCTGTTCTGCATGCATTGCGTCTGCAGAGTCCCGCCTGGCAGAGCTGTTTAGGGTGGTGGGGGAGTTGATGAAGGTTCCTCCTGCACTGAATCCCCTACTTAACCCAATGACAGCCTGCTGTGAGGCTTTTAATATTCACTTTGCAGATAAAATCTCTCGGATAAGAGCCGACTTAGACTCCATTGTTTTGGCAGAATCCGTAGACGAGGTATCCAGGAACTCCGTTGATGGCACTTTATTGGATCAATTACAATCTGTGAGTACCGATGACGTGGACAAGCTGCTTGGAAGTGTGAGAAAGATGACTTGCCCCCTCGATCCTTGTCCATCATGGCTGGTCGTCCAGGGGGGGACGCATTGAGGGTGTTCCTTCGGGACACAATCAACGCATCATTCAGGGAAGGCAAGGTACCATCTTGCTTAAAGGAGGTGGCGGTTAAGCCACTCCTGAAAAAGCCTTCCCTGGATCCCCTGGATAGAAACAAGTATAGACCAGTCTCCTTGCTCCCTTTTTTGAGCAAGGTGATTGAGAGGGCAGTTGCTTCCCAACTCCAAGCAGTCTTGGATGAAACCGATTATCTCGACCCATTTCAAACCAGCTTCAGGACAGGATATGGAGTGGAGACTGCCATGGTTGCTCTGACCGATGACCTCCACCTCAGTATCGACAGGGGTAGTGTGACCTTGTTGGTGCTCTTGGATCTCTCAGCGGCCTTTGACACCATAGATCATGCCATCCTCTTAGATCGCCTGAGGGAATTAGGAATTGGAGGCACTGCCTTGCAGTGGTTCCGTTCCTTCCTCTCGGGCAGATCTCAGAGGGTGAGGCTCGGGGACAGTTGCTCATCCAAAATTGAGCTTAATTGTGGTGTCCCTCAGGGTGCCATCCTGTCCCCGATGCTATTCAACATTTACATGAAGCCACTTGGTGAGATCATTCAGAGGCATGGAGCTCGGTGTCTTCAGTACGCTGATGACACCCAGATATACCTCTCCATGACCAGATCATCGACTCAGACTTCAGATGGCGCCTCTCCTCTTGATGACTGTCTTAGAGCGGTAATGGGTTGGATGAGGAAAAACAGATTGAAGTTGAATCCAGACAAAACGGAGGTACTTGCAGTCATAGGCCCGAAACCAGATTTGGGAATACAGTCTCCAGTCCTGGATGGAGTCACACTCTCCTCTAAGGCCTGTGTTTGCAGTCTGGGGGTGCTTCTAGATTCATCGCTTCACATGACTAGTCAGGTGAATGCGGTGGTCAGGAGCGCCTGTTGTCAGCTTCGGCTGATACGCCAGCTGCGCCCTTATCTGGATAGAAGGGACCTGGAAGCTGTGGTACATGCCCTGGTAACCTCACGCCTGGATTTCTGCAATGCAGTCTACATGGGGCTACCCTTGTGCCTAACCCGGAAACTTCAACTGGTACAGAATATGGCAGCCAGGCTAATTACAGGAACATCAAGGAGGGAGCACATAACTCCAGTACTTAAATCCCTCCACTGGCTGCCAATTAGTTTCCGGGCAAAGTACAAGGTGTTGGTTTTGACCTTTAAAGCCCTACATGGCTTGGGCCCATCTTATCTTAGGGACCGTCTCTCCCTATATGATCCCCCCCGCACCCTGCGGTCCTCTGGGAGGAATCTGCTACAGCCAATAAAAACTAGGCTGTCCCAGACCTCCCAGAGGGCCTTCTCTGCAACCGCTCCCAGACTCTGGAATGGCCTGCCGGACGAGATCCGTCTTACCACCACTCTTGCTGCTTTCAAGAAAGCAGTAAAGACGGATCTCTTTCGGCAGGCCTTTCCAGAATAATTGTCAGCCCATAAAGGGGCCCCCATTTGTCTGACTCCTCTGTTAAATTTTGTTTTTAATTTATTAATTTAATTTAATGCAGTATTTTAATTATTCCATGGTTTAATCTTATTTTAAGGGGATGGGGTGGGGGGAGGAAGGGATTATGAGGAGAGGGAATGTTTTAACGTTATTCTGTTTTAAATGTTGTTGTCCCCCGCCCCGATTGCCATGCAGAGGGGCGGGCTACAAATAAAAATTTATTATTATTATTATTGACAACATACGATGGCTAATGGAGCACACCAGGGAAATAAAAAATAAAAAAAATCAGCACATGCTTTATAGACTATAGCAAAGCCTTTGACTGCATAGACCATGAAAGGCTATGGGATGCCCTTAAGGACATGGGAGTGCCAGAACATCTGATAGTCCTGATGAGAAATCTGTACTCAGGACAAGAGGCTACTGTCAGAACAGAACACAGAAAAACAGAATGGTACCCAATTAGCAAAGGGGCCTGACAAGGCTGCATCATTTCACTCTATCTGTTCAACTTGAATGCAGAACATATTATAAAAAAAGCAGGCTTGGACACAGAAGAAGGAGGAGTGAAAATAGGAGGAAGGAATATCAACAATCTAAGATATGCAGATGACACTATAATACTAGCAGAAAACCTCACAGACCTGGAACACCTATTAAAGAAGACCAAAGAAGAAAGTGCAAAGGCAGGCGTAATGCTGAACATTGAAAACAAAAATAATGACTACAGAGGACCTTCACAAGTTTAACCTAGAAAATGAAGAATTAGAAATCGTAAAAGAATTCCCATATTTGGGGTCAAACATTGATTGAAATGGGGACTGCTGTCAGGAAACCAGAAGAAGATTAAGAATGGGGAGGGTGTCTATGAAAGAACTACAAAAGATTCTAAAATGCATACATATACAACTCATCACAAACATTAGAATCATACAAACTATTGTATTACCTAATACGATGTATGGATGTGAGACCTGGACAGTTAAGAAAAATGATAGGAAGAAAATCAATTCATTTGAGATGTGGTGCTGGAGAAGAGTGCTGAGGATTCCATGGACAGCCAAAAGGACAAACAAGTGGGTCCCAGAGGAGATCAAACTGGAAACTTCCCTGGAAGCCAAGATGATAAAACTGAATCTGTCATATTTTGGACATATCATGAGAAGAGAGGACTCTTTGGGGAAAAAACAATAATGCTGGGGAAGGTGGAGGGAAGTAGGAAGAGAGGAAGGCCATATGCTAGATCAGGGGTAGGCAACCTTTTCCCTTTAAGGGCCAAGGGACTTCAGCTCCCAGAAGCCTCAGCCATGTTGGCCAATATTCCCATGTTGGCCAATAGCTCCTGGGATTCTGGGAGCTGAAGTCCCTCGGCCCTTAAAGGGGAAAGGTTGCCTACCCCTGTGCTAGATGGATAGACTTTATTAAGGAGGTCACAGGTATGGGGTTGCAGGATTTAAGCAAAGTAGTGGAGAACAGAGAGTTTTGGAGATGTCTCATCCATAGGGTCACCATGAGTCGAGATCGACTCTAGGGCAGTTAACAACATCAAATGTCAATAAGATATGCAAAATCTTGGCAACCAATGGAAGCTCATGAGTGAAATAATCCATACCTAGTGACATGGGCCAGGAGCTGCAGGAATGGGACCTGAAGGAAGAGTCTGATGAGGAGGCTGAGGAAGGGACCCAGACAAGTCTTCGAGACAGGGAACAACTTGCAGCTCTCCCTGTTGCAGAGTAGCCAGCTCTCCCTGCTGAAGAGCCTCAGCTAGCTCATCCTGTGGAAGTGCAGCCTCAGCCAGCAGGACGAGGGCAAGACTTACTTGCTGATGAGATAGAAGACATTGCTGGGGTCTTAAGTCCTCAATCAAGGAGGAGGAACAAATGAATAAAACAAAGGATGCAACAAAAGACACTCAGCCAGGCTGCAGGCCAAGCAGCAACAAACCAGTTCAGATTAGAACCAGGTAGTGTCAGGTTATTTAAGAGCTGAGTTTGCTTCAGACAAGTGCTGGAAGCAACTTATCTGTTTCTTGGCCAACATTTTTGATAGCTGTTTTCAAACTTCTGCAGGTCTTACTTCATACATCCTGGCTTCTTCAACCCTTGAGCCATGTTGACCTTGATTCCTGTTCCCTCCCTTCATTTGGACTGCTAGACCAATGCCTTTCTTATAACAGACTCTCACAGACACTTTCTAGCTGTTTGTAATTCACTGCCTCTGCCTGTATTATCAGTTGGTGGTTCCCTCCCAGCCAGCCTGTGTGGTTGTTTGATGAACCAGGACAATTACGATCCCAGGTTATACAAGTTCATT
This sequence comes from Phrynosoma blainvillii, assembly GCA_026167975.1. Taxonomy (NCBI): domain Eukaryota; kingdom Metazoa; phylum Chordata; class Lepidosauria; order Squamata; family Phrynosomatidae; genus Phrynosoma; species Phrynosoma blainvillii. Next base: position 246,367,584 of record JANUYF010000003.1, on the reverse strand, counting down.
ATTTTACTTCCCTTCCAAACATTCATTTTGAAGTTACATATCAATTAAATCAATTCAGGGAAATTATCTTGTTCTCAGATAAAAATTTCAAGTGACTCACCTCATATATTTACCTCCCCATAAATATCCAGTATGCTCTGGCTTTTTAAGGTGTGTGATGAACAGATAGTAACTGACGAGGAACAGGAAAAAAAATGTACACTATTAAATAGTGTTGGATAAAGTTACTTTACAAGTAGTATTCATCCCAAGATCACCTGAGTTATCTGGTTAAAAATCAGTGAGGTAACTGCTGAGACATATGGAGAACTAATTTCCTATTATCTACTGTTGTTGTTGTTGTTGTTCTTGTTCTTGTTCCTTGTAGTGATCACGTCCTCTAGTTTACCAATTTTTCATTTAAGGTCTTTGGTAAAATCAGTTGGATTAGCTGTCCTCAGATCCTTTTGTTTTATCTTATTATACTTTTCAAAACAAACTTCTTCATAGATCTTTAAGAAATTGTATATGTCCTTTGGTTCGATAAGTGAAAAATTAGAAAGATGACAAAACTTTCAATAAATATCTGTAGATCCAAGTTTTGATACTTTGCTTTGCAAAAAAAAAAAAAAGTTAACATGTGGAACACTGGAATTAAGAAATAATCAGAATCATGCAGATTTCCCTGTATTTTAATTTCATTTGTTAAGTAACAATAAGATAATATATTCTTATCCTGAAACAAAGCTGGATTTTTGGAAAGATTTATTATCATCCTTATGATCTGTTTGACACTGATCACTTATGCTGTCAATTAGATTTTGATTTTGTTATTTTTACTCTTGCATAATAGATAGCAACTAAGGGCCAAAACAGACACCCCAGAAGGAGCAGCCTCTTGTAGCTCTGGCACTGATCATGCCAGGAATGAATGAGCTGTTGGCAGGAGTGGATTTAATCCTCTCCCTTTTGGGTTGGCTCTTGCTGCCTTGGTACAGCCTTCGTGTGGCTTCCAGCCACTTTGGGGGCATGCATGATGTAAATGCTATACCTCTGAAGTGGCCAGAAGCCACTTTATTTGGCACATCTGTTTTGGGCCTAAGATGTTATTGTTATATGCTGTCAAGTTAGCTTGATGTTTTCATGAATGAGAGACCTCTAAGAAAGTCTAAACAGCTCTGTTCAAGCAAACTCAGAGCCATGGTTCAGACTACTTCTTCAGATGCTTCCTTTCCATGCATCTGAGGAAGTAGACTCAAGCCTATGAAAGCTCATGCTACCAACTTCTCTCTTTCAGTTATTCTCAAAGGTGCTACAAGATCCCTTTGTATACTGATTTTCCAGACTAACATGGCTATGTCTCTGAATTCTAAGAACAAAGTAGTCCAGATGACCTACATCATGCACTAAAGTCATGTGTGGAAAGTCCACATAGGGTATTGTCAATCCAGGAAAGATCTTCATTTATCCAGGAAGTGAATTGGAACTCACTTTCTGGTTAATTAAAGGGCTCTCCTGGACCTAAAACAGATGAAGGAAGCATACCAAAATTATACAACACACTCCTGGGGGGTGTGGGGCACAAAAACAACCCTGGACGCTGCATGTGGCCTTATATGGGCAACCTGGAGGAAAATGTATCAGGAGACATGGGAGGAGATATAAAGCAGAGCTGGCCATTGGGTTCTTCAGGAAGCAATTTACTATCTTACCAACTGTGGGTGATTTCAGTCAGGCCAGTAGGGGAGACCAGAGGAAGTGGTTCCATCAGACATATGCTGGTCTCTACTCCTATAGAAGTACTGTTGTTTCTCACAGAATCAGGGCTGTGTTGGCAGCTACTGTTTCTGTAAGGCAGAACTGATTCCTGATTTGAACCAGCTCCTTCACCCTCCTGGCTAGTGAGGGCGTATAAAGCAGCACCAGCCATTGGTGCTAGGTCATTAGTGGTATGTTGTCCCCTTTGAGATAGACACTGAAGAAGTGACACCGAAGAGGGTCATCCCTTTGGGGAGACTTTGGGGCTGGGGTACCACCCCTTCTTAGTTGGAGAATGGACAATAGAGCTTGGGTTAGAGGCAGTGTCTGGTAATATAATGCATTCTACTGTGTGAGTGTGGCTTGGCTCTTTGTTATCGAACTCCAGAATCCCTGTGTGAAGAGCAGAAATTGTTGGGAGAAACAGCAGTTACCTAGATGAGAGATTAGTATTATGGCTGTTGTGTCCAATCTGCTGCATTGACATTTGGCTTCACTTTGTTTTATGCTTGTGTGCTTGTTTTTACTGTACAAATGCATGGATTAATTTCAGGGGATGGGGACAGATGGGATGCACCTATTGATAAGTAGAGGATAGGGGGGCTTGGAGACAACTCATATGATTGCCATGAGCTGAAGTCAACTCGAAGGCCGCTAACAACAGCACCACCAGCAGCAAAACACATCTTCAATATCTATGCAAGGTCCCTTGTCATGTCACCAGGCATATCATGTGGTAACTTGATGGGTAGAGGGTGTCAAAGTTACTCATGCAACCCTATGACTTTTAACTTATTAGGAGGTTCATTTAAACTTCCATAAATTTTTTTGTACCTTGCTAAACAAAACAACAACATAAAACAAGTACATAAAAATTGTTCAATAAATGCTTTAAACCAAAGCTTCACCTGGCTCACCCAATTAATCGTTGTGTTCAGAAAAGAAAAATATTATATTCAATCTTTGTAGGGTAAAAATAAATTCACACAAGACATGCTGCTGACTAGGTTGTATACCAATAATATAGTGGATAATTAAAAATGATAAGACCAAGCTAAAAAAACAACAATCCAAAAACCAGAAGCCATTAAAGTGCCCTTCACAAAAGCAGCTTGTTAAAACAGAAGGCGGGAAACATCAAAAGCGGGGGGGGGGGGGGGAATCTTTTACAATGCAATCCTAGCATTCCAGAGGTCATGGAATAGGTCAAAAATTCTGTTTCCAGGTTGTAGAGACAGTTGTTATCTGTTTTTGGCCCCTTCTATCACCACAAATAGATCAATATGCCAAGTGTCACAGGAAGAGAATGGGGAAGAATTGGATGTGTGATATGGGCAGAACAGAAAGAAGGCTTTAGATTCACAGGTAACCAAGGTCCCTCTACATTTTGACCAGCACATATTCATTATTCACAATCAGAGAATAAGAGTCAAAAGATGCATAAATATAGAGGAAGATCCTTTTTGACAGACAAATCTTTGGCTATGTTGGTGTAATCCAACTTTGTCCAGCATGTGTTTTTTTAGCTGTATTTGTTTTAACTTTTGATAAAATCAGAATAAAATAGCATAAAATGTACCAAAACAAGTCATATTCTGTGCATATCAATAGGAGAAATTCAATTTCTCCTACTGATTTTAAATCTGGGGCATAGAATGTGTGTATCATGGATGACAGACAACCCGTTGGGTAAAGTTCCCTCTTGCCACTTTCACTTTGAATTTTGCATCCAGGGTCACACTGGTGAATTAACAAATAAACCATACATGGGGGGGGGGGGGGGGATGTACTTCTCTGATTCACCCAAACAGCAAGGAACGTTTATTTAACCAAATTGTCTTTATGAGGAACCCTGATAGTCACACCTTTTTGTTGAAAATGTGAAAATAAGAGGGTGTTCTTTATATCCTTATTGCTTAAAGCCTGCTAAGACAACAGCATTTCACTACAGTCAGTCCTTCATATGCACAAATTCAACTGTCCTCATCTTGAAAAGATTCCCCCCACCTCCCCCAAAAAATCTAAAAAGCAAACTGATTTGGCCATTTTATATAAGAGGCATTATTTTACTATACAGTTGTATATAATGGGGCTTTAGCATCTATGGATTTTGGTATCCAAGGTTGGGTGGGTGGGGGATCTTGGAACCAAATCCCAGTGGAACAAGGGCCTACTGTACAAGTTTGGACAAGTTAGTATACATCAATCTATCCTGCCACACAAAAGGGTTGTTTATGAAGGATTGCATTTTAAAAGACTTCATTTAGCCCTAAAAAATGAACTTTTTAATTTCATATTGTTAATATCTGGATTTTTAAAGCAATCTGGGCAATGAGACAGAGTACTAAAACAAGAGTATTCATTTACCTGAATAAATGTATTTCTATCAAAGTTCCTCTAGTCAATATCAGTCATAATTATGTAAAACCTCATCCTATTTCTAGACACTTTAGTGGTTATTTAAGCATTCACAGTGTAATATTATGTAGTTCATTTGAGCAAGTATGAGATATTTAAGTAAAATATGAATAAATTTCTGCAGGGCTCCTTCCATTTAAAAATAGTAAAGTAAATTTAAATAATAAAGTTCTTAGTCTGGTGCCTACTTAGACAGCTTATTCTAGATGGTATATATATTGTCAAATGTTTACCCAATTTCCCATCCAAGATCCTTATACTGAAATGTGAACATTTAGAAACAGGAAGCTGAATCCAAGGTTGAAAAGTGATAACGTAACAGTCTATTTATCCTGGCAGAAGGGGAGGAAGCAATTTTTGCTAATTCCTCCCCACTCCTATAAATCTGCTCTAGAGAAATGGGGAATCTTCCAGAACAGCATGAGAGGTATTGCTAAAAAAAAAAAAGAGGAAGCTGAAAAACAACTCTCCCTGGTTGAAGCATCTTAAACTATTTCTAGGCTAGGGTTTCTCTGGTCATCTGAGCTGCACAAAAGTATTGCCTTATGAAATATGAAATATATAAGACTGGAAATGGAAGATAAAATATATGTTGATTACTTGAATATCAGGTCCAGAACTGTATGCCAGCATTCTCAGCTTTAAAGCCATGACATGTTATCCTTATTTTTTTATAAGGATGGACAATGTGACCTGTTTCATTCACATTTTCTCAAATACAGGTTTATTCTGTCCAATTGCTACCTCAAGTTTTTGGATTTTTTTTAAATTCACACAAAAATTGTAACTGTTCTTGAATTGTCCTCCCTCTAAAATACACATTTTTATCAACATACTCTGTTGTTTAAATTACTATGCAGTTTATCTAATATAAGTATTTATATACACAGTTTTTGAAATCAGAAAATAGGATCACATTTCAAGGAGTGCAAAAACCAAAGGATAACTGATAGCTTACATGTTCATTCAGAAACTGCAGATTTGGTCTATGTTCATGAAAATGTGACTCCAACACATTTTGCTTCAATACACACATACATGTTAATTTTCTGTATACCTGGTATTTTCAAATCATTATTTAATAATGATGATGACAATATCAAGTGATGAGTTGTTTAAGTATATGGTCCTCCATGAAACATATAATACCACAGAGAGAATGTTCATATTGGCTTGGTTTCAATTCATATATAAATATGATTCCTAGCCTAAAATACAAAAAATTGCCAGCAAAGAAGATAAAGATGCAGTAGAGAAGAGAGTTACATCAGAACCAGGCCTCTTCCAGCCCACGGACATGTCCACACTGTTGACACTATGTTAGAGCAGGATGAGAGTAATCGGAAGTAATTTCTGATACGCCTAGGCCAAGAAGGGTTTGGATTCAGTATCGCTTCAGCTGACTTAGGGTGGCTGCAGACGGGTGGTTCTGGGCCACCCCTGCTAGCCACGGATCTGGGCCATGGCTACCCCATGCTGTGGCCCTGATCCTCCCTTTTGCCACCCCTGAAAGAGCAGCAAAACGCCACTCCTTTCAGGGGCGGCAAAAGGGCACCCTAAGAGCCGGTGTGTGGCTCTTTAGTGCCCCTTCCAGCTCACGGCACTGGCCTTTAAATCCAGTAGCCAACTTTTGCTAGAAAATTAAGGTGTATTAAAATAAGTAGACTTGCTTCTTATGTGACACAACACAGTTTCTACTTGGTTCATGTGAAAGATATAATTCATTTTCACCTGAGTTACAAATTTTTAAGATTCCAAAATGCTTTGACATTGCACATCCTACAAGCGTCCCAGTTTGGCAGAGATAGTCTTGATTAATTTTCTGTGTTCCTGATTTTCAACTGCTTCTACAATATCCCAGTGTCTCTCTCCTCCACCCATCTCCCCTCTTGTCCTCAGCTTACTTCAGTTGATGCAAACTGAATTCAAAATGCACAAATAGTTGGCAGTCAATTAACACTTTGGAGGAGACGAGAGGAGGGTGTGGAATCTTATCCTTCTTTGTATATTCAGGCAGACTCAAAGAGCTTCAGTATCTCCTAGCTTGTGTGTTCTTCATCATTAATAACTTTTGTTATTTTGATGGCATTCTGATGTTGCTTGGACACATGTGTCCCAGGTTTTATCTGTGAAGTGTTGGAGAACATGGCATTGACATAACGGTTTTACACCTGCAGCCATTCTATTATATCTTGATATCATTTCCAAGACTAAGGGGGGTTGCAGACTGCCAGAAATAGTGCAAATTGAGTCCACTTTTAGGGTTAGGGTTTGGGAATCATGAGAACTGTAGTTTATTGTGGCACCAGAGCTTTCTGACAGAGAAGGCTCAATGTCTCAGGAAAAGAAACAATTCCCATGATTCCCTAGCACTAACCCTAACCCTAAAAGTGGACTCAATTTGCACTATTTCTGGCAGTCTACAACCCCCCTAAGAAATGGGATATATTATGCAAAGGGATATATTGTCACAAAACTACAAGGAGATACAGGGTCACAAAACTAACAGCTTATTTTGAAAATCTGGGTGTGATTGATTCCCAATTAATGTCTTACAGCTTCTTTAACAAATTCTATTACCTAATCAACATAAAACAATGTCATTTTGGATCAGTTTGGCAAGGTGAAATATTTTCATCACATCTCAGGTGTTGTTGTTGTTGTTGTTGTTGTTGTTGTGTGCCTTCAAGTTGGTTCCAACTTATGGTGAACCTATCATGGGGTTTTGTGGGTGAGTGTAAGGTCACCTAGTGGGTTTACATGGCTGAGCTGGGAATCAAAACATGATCTCCAAAGTCATACCAGTGCTACACCACACTGGCTACAAATAATTGATCTATTATCAGTTATATAATCAACACTTCATTCCTTAAAGCCAAATGTGTATTTTTCCCCAACTGAAAGGTATAGTGATTAGTGGCGGCTTGTGGTTTTCATGTCAGCAGAGCTCTAAACCCATGTGTTCATTTGACCTTTAAAGGAAATAAGCAAAGTGCTAAACCCAATGTCTCACATAGCTTCAGCAGCTTGCATAGCTTTTTTAAAGTTTCAATGAAAGCCTAGATGGATTCAGTGTTCCAATGACATGGAAGCCACTAGCCATTGGTGATTATGGCTGAAAATACAGTGAGTTATAAAAAAGCTGTGTATGTGTGTATGATAAATGATGTGTCATTCACTTATGCAAGTCATGGTGATGCCACCATGAATAACAAATGAATACACATGATTAATAAATATATCCACCAAACAAATTGTGTTTGTCCTTTATTTTCATTAAAATATCATGAGTAAGTTATTTCAAAATGAACTAAATGTGTGACTTACTCATCCAGTTAATAGTTGTTGCTGGGTGACTGCAGCTTTGTGGTGCTTTTCATATTGGCTCTGTGTTCCACTAGAGCAGTAGGGTTTTTGCAGTCAAAGGGGGTGTGCAGTGGATTGGGGCTACGGCTACCCCATGCTCCAGCCCCAACCCTCCCTTTTGCCACCCCACAAAGAGTGGCAAAACACAGCTTCTTTTAGGGGCAGCAAAAGGCTGCTCTAAAAGCTGGTGCGTGGCTCTTCCTCGCCCTTTCTGGTGCCTGGAAGGGCGTCCTGATGTGGCTGCTCCACCCCAACTGTGCCTCCAGGCCAGCCCTTTGGGCCAGTCTGCAGAGGCCCATAGTGCAACCATGAAGGTAATGGTATATTTCACATTTCAGTTTCAGTCCTGTGATTATAGTGATTGTTTGTGCTTTAGATCTCCCACACTAGGAGCCATATGTTATATTTGCCCACTATTGAGATCTAGTGTGGTGTAGTGGTTTGAGTGTTGAACTCAAGTGGTTTGATGGCAATGGAAAATCCCCTTTGAAGAAACATGCCAAGAAAAGCCTAGGATAGGTTCACCTTAGGGTAACCATTAGTCAAAAATGACTTGAAGGCACACAACAACAACACAACTTTCTTATTACTTCCCCTGAATATTTCCCCATCCCTCATTTGTATTTATCTATAGCTCTGGAGGTTGTCACCATAATTCTCCACTCCACATTTCCCATGCTTTTTTAAAATGACAATCTTACAGTTCTGGTCTTCCATCAAAGAAAAATAAAATAAAAACAAAAGGGCACTAATGCTCCCTTATCAAATAACTTCCTTCTTCCCATGGTAGGTAAGGCTTAGCAGCTATAATCTTTTAATGTTTACAGATTTAGACTTAGAAGAAGTAAAAATGTAGATAGGAGGAAGGAACATCAACAATCTAAGGTATGTGGATGACACCATGTTACTTGCAGATAACATCACAGACTTGGAACAATAGCTGAGGAAGGTCAAGACAGAAAGTGAAAATTCAGGCTTACTGCTGAACTTAAAGAAAACAAAAATAATGACCACAGAGGACCTATATTCAATCTAGACAATGAGGAAATAGAAATAGTAAAAGAGTTCTCATACTTTGGATCAAACATTGATAGGAATGGAGATTGCAGCCAAGAAATCAGAAGAAGATTTAAAATGGGGAAAGTGGCTATGCACTGCAAAAGACAGCTCCAGTAGTTCTCAGGATATCCCCACTTGTGACTTTCTTGTAGGGGGAATTTTGGTTGTTGCGTGGCTGAAACGTAACATTGATCTCCAGAACAACAAAAAGGGAGCTGTGATGGCATAAGTCTGACTTACACCATTGTGTAAGATTGCTGGTCTTTCTTTCACAATCACTTTGTCATTTATTCCAATATTATTCCGTTCCTGTTGCTGTCCATTCAGTCAAAATCTCTGGCAAAAATCACAGGTTGAATTTTACAAAAGAGACAATTACTTCCATTTTAGTGTCATTTGCTTTTAATATGCTAAATGGTTTTATCAGAAGATTATTAAACCTCGATAAAACCTTGATATTAATTATGAGAAGCAAGCAATTACTGCAAACTAATCTGACCCTTTCCTTTGTAAAATAAATATTTTTTTCTTTCATATTTTCATTCTGAGTGAAGGTCATATGATTAATCTACAAATGAGTTCAGGATGTGATAAAATTTATGCCTGGGCCCACAGAATCATATCTAGAAACAGTATATCCAAACTGGTTTACTTTCAACCTGAACATTGTAAGAATCATTGGAAATAGAAACGAGTGAGGGTAAGCACCTATCTATCTATCTATCTATCTATTTATCTATCTATCATTTGTCCATCTAACCATCCATTCATCTATCCAGTGTCAACATAGGTATGCAAGGGAGGAAATATATACCTAGCTTGCTCTGCAGAGGGGTGGGATATAAATTATTATTATTATTATTATTATTATTATTATTATTATCTGCTTGTTTATAAGTGACCTACACAAAATGTGGCACATAAATATGTCTGACCATTGATATGGGATGCTCCAAAGAAAATTAATGCCTGCATTCTGCAATATAAAAAAATGGGGTTGTGACTGATGAATGATCTACTGAGATGATACTTTCATGAACATATGACCTTGGTTTCCTTGCTTGATAGCAAGGATATAATTCTTCACTTAAGGCTGATGCAGACTGGCCTAAAGGGCCAGCTTGGGGGTGGAGTTGGGGTGGGGCAAGCACACACTGTCTGCCCCGACGCTGCCGTCATGCCATGCGCCTAACTGCATGGTGTGCTGCATCAGGGCACCCTGTTGGCACAGTGTGCACACACGCTGCACCAAAGGGGTGAAAAAGAGCCATGGCTGCAGCTCTAAGGGTGGCTTTTTCCCACTCTTTTTGGAGCGGCAAAAAGGAGGATTGGGAACATGATGTGTGGTTGCCATGGCCCAGATCAGGCACTCCCAGGGGTGGCACACATCTGCATCAGCCCTTACTTGCTTATAGATGGAAACCACAAGTAATTTAAGCATAATTTTTCTTGCTTTAAGTGTCTTTATACTATATAATTTTCTAAGCATATTCACAATTTGAGAATAACTTTGCACATAGGAATAAATTTGCACATGGTTATTTTGTTTAGAAAACAATATTTTTCTATGTATAAAACTACATTTTCTGCACATGAAATGATATCTATATAAAAAATTCTTTTCAGAAAAAAACTATTTTCTATGCAGAAAATGCAGCTTCCTATGCAAATTACCCATGTTGAATTTTGCACAGAATTAACTCCAAATTTTGAATAGGTTTTAAAAACTGTATAGTATAAGTCCCCAATTACAGCATATTTTGCACAGAAATATTTTCTGCACAGAAAATGTTATTGCCTGTTCAGAAAATGCTTGTGCCTGTGCATAAAATTCTGTTTCCTGTTACAAACAGCCATGTGCAAATTTTGCACAGAATTAATTCTAAATTGTGAAGATTCTTGCTGGTCCAGGATTCTCATTAATTGTCAAGATTTCTCAATACTTCAAAAACAAAATTTTGACCAATAAAAAAAAAATATTTTGAAATATTCTTTCCATTCCTACTTCACAGATTAGTTTATGGATTGACCATACTGTATGAATTGAAAAAGAGGTTTGTTTTGTTTTGTTTTTAAATAAATAAATAAAAATTATTAGGACATGCAGAAGCCCACACCACCTGAACTAGAAGACAAAAGGCTATTGTTCCTCCCTACTACTGATGCTAATCACCACAGAGTAAACAAGCTTTGTATGGAGATGTGTCAGACAGAAACTGTGGCTACTTCCTCCATACCTACCTTTCAAGGCAGTACTGGTTATTCTCAAGCTGACCCCCATTTCAAAGAACCTGGAGAGCCTTGGCAACAGGCCCCCTGTGCTGAATATGATGCTGCTCAATGCCAGGATTGGTGACTGGAAAAGCACCACTGATCCAGGACTTGATCCTGGATGAGCATGCTGACCTGGCTTGTATTATGGAGACTTGGCTGGATGAAGCCTGGGGGGCTAATCTCTCCCATCTTTGTTCAGCTGGGTTCTTGGTACAGCAGCAAGTGAGGCCTCAGGGGTGGGGACATGGAGTTGCAGTGGTCTATCTGGATTTCATCTCCCTTACCAGGTGCCCTGTCCCATAGTATACTGGGTATGAGTGTGTCTACTTAAAGGTAGGTGGCCCAGACAGAATATGGGTTTTCTTGGTGTACTGCCCATCCCACTACACAACAGTTTCCATTCCTGAGTTGGCTGAATCTGCAGTGGTGTTGGAGTCCCCTTGGCTTGTTGTGCTGGGGGGCTTCAACATCCATACAGAGACTGGTCTATTAGGAGGAGCCTAGGACTTCATGTCTGCCATGACTACCATGGGGCTGTCCCAAGTAATATCTGGTGCCACCCATGTTGGAGGACACACTCTGGACCTGTTTTTTTGCTCTGGACAGGATGACAGTGATCTGGGAGTGGAAGAACTCTCTTTACTTCCATTGTCATGGACTGATCACTACCTGGTAGGGTTTAGACTCACTGGGACTCAGAACCTCTGCAGGGGTGGGGAGGCTGATTAAGATGGTCCACCCCAGGAGACCTATGGATCCAGATGGATTCCTGATGGCTCTTCAGCAGTTTGCTGTTGCCTTGGCAGATGATTCTGGGGAAGCCCTAGCTGATCTCTGGAACAGGGAAATGGCCTGGGCAGTGACACGATTACTCCTAAGTGTCCCCTCCCACAAAGTAAAGTCAAACATTCTCCCTGGTTCACTCGGGAGCTGATGGTGATGAAATGAGTGGGACGGAGACTAGAGCAATGATGGCAGAAGACCTGGAATGAGTTCCACCAAATTCAGGCTAGAGCTCATTAGAAAGTCTATGCTGTGGCAGTGGTGGCAGCTAAGAAATCATACTTCTCTTCCACCATTGCATCTGTACAGTGCCATCCAGAAGAGCTGTTCTACATGGTCAGGGGCCTCTTAAATTCTGGCCCCCAAGAAGAAAACAAAGACCTCTGAACAACTCTCTGTGAAGAATTTCCAAGACACTTTGCTGACAAAATCACTTGGATTCACTCTGATTTGGATGCTGCAATTAACATAGGTACAGTGAATATAATCATGGTGCCTACTTCATTTCTACTTCAAGCCCTATCTAAATAAGTTTCCAACCCAGGAAGGAGCAAGAAGGGTATGGCAGGGCAGGAGTGGAGTAGGGTGGAGTGGAAGAGGACCTGGGTGCACAGCATTCAGTCCTGAGCAACCCTTCCAAGGCAAAAGGAGATTTAAATTAGAGCAATGCAGCTGATTCTGCCATACCTTGATTCTGCCATACCTTGTAAAATGAAACAAATGAACTAGAATGTATTGGACTGGCACAAGTCAGTTGTGAGAAGAATAGCAAAATCTGGAGTACTTTGCATAAGCATGACATGACCATATAAATGGGACCTAAAAGAGGGTTGTTCAGCTGGTACATCAGTCCAGAGTCCAGAGAGCCAAGGAAGGGTCTGTGAAATTCTGATAACCCACTGCCTCAAAATAAAATATCTCACAACCCCTTTCTATTGCATTTTCTAATATGTAACTCTTCTGGCATTTTCTTGGCTTTTTACCAAACAGAAAAATATGTTAGCAGTGGCTACCGCTCACTAGCTAAACAATCTGCAAAAGACATAAGCAATCAAGCTTTTTCAGAAAGTACGTTGAAATGCTAAAGCATTTTGGAGATCTATCATATATCATGTCACTTCCTATCATCTTTCCTCACTGTTCAGCTCTCACATATGTATTGATGGGAGATACAATGGTATGAACAATTCTAACTAGTGTTCACTGAAATATTTTTGCTCTTCAGACGGTTGCCTAGTTCTTGCATAGCTGCCCTTCCAAGTAGTTTTCTTCTGATTTCTTGACTAATTTGTACTTTAAAAATAAACTGACCTGTGGAGCAGGTATAACAAGTCATTGAATGTACTGGGAGCTCACATAAAATATTTTGGGATAAATAAAACATGCACAGATCTCTAAAATAAAATAAAAAAACAGTAAGAACAATACCTGGGACTTTCTGGTATTTTTAATCAGTCTGAATGTGCCCTATATTGCACAAACCACTGCATAATTATTTTAAAAAGCATACTGGTCAATGGACAGAATGCATTTAAGTAAAGTGTACAATTCTAAAAAAGTACAGAAAAATCCACACATTGGGAAGAATAAAAAATATCCTAAGCAAATGATAACAGGTTGGATAACGAGGTTCAGGAAGTAAAGGCATGATATAGATGTCTGCTTTATGGATGTGTATGTCTCTAGTTTTAGACAAGACAATTTCATGTGTCATGGTCATTTGGGATAACTACAATTGGGATAACTATGTTGTAGTTGTAGTCTTTGTTGTTGTAGCTGGCCTTGAGTCAACTTTCACTCTTGGTGACCCTGTGGATGAGACATCTCCAAGCCTCACTTTTCTCCATTGCTCTGCTTAGGTCTTCTAGATTGAAGCCTGTGACCCCCTAATCGATTCTATCCATCTGACATGCAGTCTTCCTCTCTTTCTGCTGTCATCTACCTTTTCTAGCATTATTGTCTTTTCTAGTGAGCTATGGCCTCTCATGTTGTAGCCAAAATATTACAGTTTTAGTTTCATCTTCTTGGCATCCAGGGAAATTTCTGGCTTGATCTGTTCAAGGCCTTTTAAAAAAAGCTGTCCATAGTATTCTCAGCACTTTTCTCCACCTCCACATCTCAAATGAGTCAATTTTCTTTTTATCTGCCTTCTTCACTGTCCAGCTCTCACATCCATACATTGTTGGGGAATACAATAGTTTGGACAATTCTAACTGTAATGCTCTGCTGTATATCTTTACTCTTTAGTATCTTGTCTAGTTTTTTTTATCACTGCCATTCCTATTCCTAGTCTCCTTCTTGTTTCTTGACTACATTCTCCTTTTTAATCTCTTCAAATTGTACTGGACAATTGTGCTGTAACTGAGCCTCAAAAGTGCATGTCAGATATATAAATATTTGAAAAATGGTCTAGAAATGGGCTTCCCAGGTGTTAAAAAAACTCTGTCAAGGATAATCTTAGGGGGGTTGCAGACTGCCAGAAATAGTGCAAATTGAGTCCACTTTTAGGGTTAGGGTTAGTGCTTGGGAATCATGGGAATTGTTTTTGTTCTGAGACATTGAGCCTTCTCTGTCAGAGAGCTCTGGTGCCACAATAAAATACAGTTCCCATGATTCCCTAACCCTAACCCTAACCCTTAAAGTGGACTGAATTTGCACTATTTCTGACAGTCTGCAACCCCCCATAGACAGGCAAGAATCTCTGTAGTTCAGGACTTATTTTGTATGTATATGTGTTTTAGAGAAATCCTGATATGGCCTTTATTTCCCACTCTTTCCTCCTCCACATAATGTCTGGATTGTATAAGAGAATATTGCCAATCACTCTGAACTATGAATGTACCCAGAATGGATTATTTCATAGTGAACAGGTCACCCATACCTCTTATATGACTTTATAGAAGACATATGTAGCCTCCAACATGGCATGCTGTGGCTTGCCATCTTGGCCCTGTCTTCAAATGTTTACTTGGTGAGGATGTAAAAGAGGGCCTCTCAGTCATGGTTCTCAGATTATGCAACTCTGTTCTAAAGTAGATTGGATCAGGAGATCACTGGGGTGGTTTTGGTGGTGCAAGGAATACGAAACACATCAGGTGATACCCTAAGGGGGGGTGACACCGCTCCTCCTGAAACATCTACCTTTGGGCAGAAATTATTTGTGGCATTCACCTGCATCCCTTTAAAACACTGGAGCACAGCAGAAGAGATGGTATAACTACAGTGTGGCTCAGTGTGAGGAAAAAGTTGTGTTTTTTTTAAATCAAAAATATATTATTTTAAAATTTTCTTTAAAAACATCATATTTTACCAAAAAAAAAAAAAATCACTTTAAACACCCGTACATGTAAATACATTTAGGTTGTGTGCATAACATTGTAATTGAAAGATAATGTTAATTTTACTAGATGTTTATGTCACAACTATTGCCGTTACATTCAGTGATATATGGAAATCACAATTTATGAGTAACACTAGTACAAACAACAACAACACATTACTAAAGATTCTGTATGTTGTGGTATGAGGGTGATCAATGGAGGGCTGACACCATGAGTTTCCCCACCAGGTGATGCCAACTCTGGTGACACCACTGGGCTAGATTAGCCTCTTTCCAATATTCCTTTTGTTGTCAGACAAAGCCTTTTATAACCAGACAGGCATTTGGTAACAGTTTGTCCGCATGGACTTTAAACAGATATGCTGGACTTTTAAATATTTAATAATTAAATTAGATAATATTACCAGTTTACTCAAGTTCAAATATATGTAATGATGTGTCTTTACTGGTAGTTTTTAATTATTATTTTTTAAAGTTGTTCTCCAAGGAAAAAGAGAGATCTAAATCTAATAAATTATGTATTGAATAATTTTAATAAAATAATAGCAATGACCACAGTATGTTAGCTAGTTTTATGTATCATAATATAATAGAAAGAAGTTGTTTGAACTGATAACAATTTTCTGTTTTTCAGGTATCTTTGGCTCATTTTAATCTGTTTCCTTCAATGGAACATATTTTTCAGTAATAGTTCTTTAGAAAAATGAAATACATCCAAAATACTGTTTTTCCTGGCTTGTACTCACAAATACTAGGAAGCTGAAAGCAACCTTTACAAGGTCAGCTTCCTTTGCAGGAGAGAGCATTGGAATCTTAAGTAGAAATCTGCTTATGTAAAACATTGGGATAGGAAACCAGTAGCCAGAACAGTCTATTCTAACTCCAAAGCTATGGAGACATGAGTTCCAAAAAGCTTAAAGCATATCAAACTACTGTTGCCAAGCCTTTGCTTCCAGCCTCCAAAACAGCCAATTTGAAACTGCCAATTTTCTTTCCCAAACAGGATTTTTATAGACCTAAAGTCTATCTAGGAGGTGGGCAAGGTTCTGTTTCATCCACTTGGTTTTATGAGGCTGTGGGTATTGCTATATCTTTACTTTTATTCATGCTTCACACTGAGTACATAATTTCATGTGATTTTGTACATCTTGTTAGACATCTAAGGTAGTCCTCCATGAAGATAATGACTCCTATAAATCCTCATGGCTAAATGGTATATCTTAAGCAACAGATGTTTATTAGAGTAAACACAAAGTATTTTCCTTTGTATTGGAAAGCTAATATGCCATCCTGATATTGTCTATCATAGAATTGCATGCACAGCATGAAAAAATAGCTGGATAATTCATACTAGAATGGTTGTGTCTAATGCCATACATTTTTCATGCAAATATGTTGTCCTTTCAAAACTCTACCATTTTGGACAGTGTGGCAATGAAGAGAGACTTTGAAATCCTGGATCTCAGCTGCAAGTAAGATGGGATTCATCTTTTATCTGAGATAAGAAACAGAGGCATTGTTAAGAACAGCTGGATTCACACAGTATTTTGGCTTTTGAGTCTTGAGTGCAAATGACAAAATCCAACTAATACATCAAATAAGGCTTTATCTCAAAGGAGGATGGAGAGATGATTTCAGTCATGCTAGATGGGATTCCCCCCCCCCCACACACACACACAAGTAACATGGAAACAGATTCTATCAATGTCCTCAATTTGTGTGGCAAGTTCAGTGGGACAGAAGCTGTTGCTTTATGTAACTCACAAGGTTGCCACATGGAATTAAACAGCTTTCAAAATGGATGAGCACAAGTCCTGCCAGAGCCCCCTTAAGCCTTAAGAACTTTTCAGAACAGGGAAAGGATTGAGACTGTAGGGTGTGCATTGATTCTGCCTGGAAGAAGAAAGCACTGTCTACAGTTCTTCCTCTTCAGTCCTCTCCTATTTATCATCATCATTTTTTTCCTTTTGCAACATTATCAAGCTTTCTCCTCTGGAAGATGCTCAAACCTGTTGATACTGGTTCTCAAACAGTCAAGAAGAAATTGAGGAAGTCTTCTTGTCCTGTCAAGTCAGTAAAGAGGTTTTGTTTTGTCTGTGTCTGTCTGTCTGTCTGTTTAACATAGTGGTGGATTCATTATATGGATTATATCTTTCTTTAAATCTGATGTATTTTCTAATCTCCTAGGCAGGCCATGAATAACTTGTAAGAATAATGGCCCCATACTCACTGAAAAGTGTGATAAATATTTGAAAGCCAGGTAATAATGTATCTGGATATAAAGAAATTAAGCAGGGTATTTTGTTTCTTTTGTTTTTACCTCCCCTGTGCTAACAGATTTTGGTTAGGGGTTTATGGTTTGGGATATGTATAGATCACATTTTTTTTTATGAATGGCTTTGAACAGTGAATCTAAAAGACTGAAGGGAAGGAGACGGGGGGGGGGGGGGAGGAGGGGATGATGTAGAATGGAAATAAATTGAGTTATATACCAGGATTCTCTTTTCATTGAGCTACTGTTGTATCTTATATTATATTTTCTTTATAATAGTATAGTATAGTTTTTATGTTTTGTTGGCATTATAAGTCAGTACACTATCTGCTCTATGTTTGAATAATATACTTGCAATGTACTGTACTGTTTCTCATGCAAATTATTGCAATACAGGCATTTTACATTATAGTGTGTTCTGATTAGCATGTTTTTGGACAGGGATCTAGTTTTAAAAGAGAGATTTTATAGAAGTGGGGAGTATTATGTCACTGGACTGCAGCTACCTTTATCCTTCACAATTAGTCATGTAGGCTAGGGGCAATGGCAGTTGCACTCTAACAACATTTGGAAATCACACACATCCCTCCTTTGCCTTATAGGATCAGATTAAAACCTTACATGATCAGATCCTATTGCTTGCTAAAATGGTAAGGTGCAGGTATATGGGCAAAAGGGAATGTGAACATAAAAAATGTAGAGGTTCTAGGCATGAACTATTTTAAGTGTCTCAGGCCAAAACAGACAGGCCAAAAGAATGATGCATGCCCCCAAAGCAACTGGAAACCACTCTGAGGCTGCCAAAGACAGTCTGAAGCCATGGTAAAAAGGAGCCAATTAAATCCAGCTCCTGGCAGTGGCTGGCTTGAGACCATAGCAGCAGCCCACTTTGTTTAAAAATCATACAGGAGAAAAAGGTTGATGATGGTAGAATCACAGGCTTACATTTTGTATCAGATGTCATTTCTGTTGTAGTTCAGTTGTTCTGGAGGGATGTCAATGCAAGCAAATACCACTCCTATTCTTAGCCATGTAGGGACTGGGGAAAAGGGACAATAAGAGACAGGTGCTAAAATTTCAACTCCATTAGCAACAGAAAAGTAACTAACTTCCCTTGAGACCCAGGTTGTTCCTTTCACGTGTGAAGCTAACTGTCCCTTTCTCAGGCAGAGAACGCTAAATTTCTCTAGAAGTACCTGTACTGTTACATCTGGAAAAGCTTCCTCATCTTAAAGTTTGGTTCCATCAGTTGCCATGGAGTGAGATGACATCTTGAACTCCGAGTGTTTCCACTATCTCATGATAAATCACCTTTCTGTAAAACTTTTTCTATTGACCCCCAAGGTTCATAGAATGTATTTTGTATTGATTATGTTAATTGTTTGCAAAGCTATTAATAAAATCTGATAAAACTAAAAAAAAAGATTTATTAATTATGCTAAAATAAAACATTTCATAATCAGTTTTCTTCTTTTTTTCAATTTTTCCAGTTTTTCCAATTTTTCAGGTTTTTTTCTGGGTCTTCCCATCTCTAATGTTACAGTTATGATCATACTAGAACTGTATAATTAGAAATGGGAAACATTAAGCATTCTCTGAAGATGCCAGCCACAGATGCTGATGAAACATCCGGAATAAACTTTTCTAGAACACAGCCACATAGCCTGAAAAACCCACAAAAAACTATGGATGCCAGCCCTGAAAGCCTTCGACTTCACAGAGCTATTTTTGTTTTCCATTTTGGAGAAATTGTCATCTAAATATATAATTTTAACTGTATATTTTTGTCATTCAACTTACAAAAATCTTTTGGACTAGGCCATAATTATTTCTACTCTACAGACAAGATATTTAGGCCAATAAATGTAAAAAAAACAACAACCCTATTTTGGGTCTCTGTAGGAAGTATGGCTATAATATCAGGTCTTTAGGATCCCAATGAAATGAGAGGGCCATGCATGTAAATAATGATAAGAAATATTGTAGGTCCACTGGTAATAGGGTGCACACAAGAACTATTTGGAGACAAAAGAACCACAATTTCATTATTTAGAACTACATAGGTTTTGTTCTAGGAAGATGCTTGGGTCTAGCAATTGGATAATCTGCCCATCTTCTGATGGGCACCAGCCCCCAGCCCATCTGCTAAAGAACAACCAGGGAGGAGCGACAGCTGTGGAATCCATGTGGGTACAAAGCTACTGTATAATTTCCCTGCCACCTGGTTTCGAGGCTTTGTCAGTAGTTTATGAATTGCTGTTCATTCTAGCCACCTGGAACCCCAGATCCCCTGAGGAGACCACAAACAGGAGGATGAAGACCATGTAGCCTTCCAATATGCCCCCTTCCACCTAGCCAAAATTGTGACAAGAAAGAAGAGAAGCCAGGTTATAATTTAAAATATATAAAACACAGCTGAAAGAAAGTTGGGTGGCTAAGTGACAAGCAGCTAAAACTCAAATGCTAGAAAGTAGTTATGGGAGACTATGAATCCTCCCAAATACACTTAAGTTTAGCCTGCTACCTAAATATCTACCAGGGATGATCATCTGCTTCCTGGATTTCGGTCAGTCCTCTGTTTGGCTGATGCTTTCAGATGCTGATGCAAGGCATGTGGGCCTTTGGGAAGAAGACTGAGGGCCTTTGCAGACTGCCAGAAATAGTGCAAATTGAGTCCACTTTAAGGGTTAGGGTTAGTCCTAGGGAATTGTTTTGTTTTTTTCTGAGACATTGAGCCTTCTCTGTCAGAGAGCTCTGGTGCCACAATAAAATACAGTTCCCATGATTCCCTAACCCTAACCCTAACCCTTGAAGTGGACCCAATTTGCACTATTTCTAGCAGTCTGCAAAGGCCCTGACACACTAAACAGAGTCAGAGTCTCAGAAGAGAGAGTACGGAGCCTACTAGAGCCATCCAAATTCTCATTTATAGATGTCATATCAGGAATTATTAAAGCGGAATTTGATGGAATATTGTTATCTTTTCCATGTTCAAAGGAAAGGGCAGTGCCTGAGTTCTCATCTACATACTCATCAATAACCTGAAATCTTGGATCAGTGAGGTAGCTTTGTAAGGAGTCAGACTAGAGAATCTTAACATGTTTTAAAAAAAATTCCCCTTCAATGTATTTTCTGAAACTTTGTATTCACAAATGCTGGCGCAGAAATACTAAGTAACAAATTACACTGTTCTTGTCAATCTGTCCTGAAAACATCTCCTCAGTGGACACTGTTCTGTAAACATTCCCTAGAGGACTGAAGGGTCCCGGGACAGGTTATCTTACCCTAAAACTGTTCTGCAAACTAGTTGCTTAAAATGTAAACAGAATTGCAAGAAAGGGAAATGTTGAGCATACATTAGAAAACTATAGGGGCTGGAGAAAAGGAGTTTTTCTGTATGTCACAAAGCCAATTAACTGTCTATAAAAATGTTCAAGATCTGTCAATCAGGGCTCTTGGTTTTTGGAATTTGATTCCACTAAGGGCCCATGCGTTACTTGGAAATGAATCTCACTTTCCAAAATTCTCTGTGGGTCTTTTGTCAGAGTTTCTGCAACATCAGATGGAGTTAAGCTGAGGACAGAGGTTGCTTTTTCAGAACAAAAGCCTAGATCACTATTTCTAACTGGATAAGAGGTTTCACAATTCAGGATCCAGTCCTCCATAATTTCATTAAGTTGTTTTGTTTCAGAATTTAGGGATGGTTTGAATGCTTCAGGCATATCCTCATCATGAGGTTCCACTACACATTCTTTTTCTTCACTGGGGAAACAAGTCTGGGGGGCTACTGTCAAAATCCCAAGCTCCACGAGTCCTACTAATGTTTCAATAATAGCTTTCAGACCAGAAACTTCCTTTTGCAGACTGTCCATTCTATTACAGAATTTTACTGCTGTTTGTTCTGCTAGAACACATTGATCATGTAAAAAACCATATAAAGAGGAGAAGTTTTCATCTGAAGATACTGGGTGAGGTTTAGTACTCTTTTCTCTTAATGTGTTTATCGTATTTTTATATGAGGAAAACAGCCTATGCTTAAAGGGTGAGAAATTAGCTTCAGCAAAGTCTGGGTCAATAGACCAATTGGCGACATTTTCAAAGGAAGAGTAGGAGGATGAAGTTTCTGTTTCAATTCTGTTGTCTATTACCTCGGCTGTTTCAACTACACACTTTGAAGGGACAGGGTTATCTATTGGGGACATTACTGCAGTCTCTGGGTTTGGCCTCTGCTCCTGTTTTTCATTTACCAGGTCATAATATTGCAGTATTGATTTCTGAACTAAAGTGGGTAATGTATTTTGAGCTGAGGCTTTTCTAAGCTGGGCCTGAGTTGAAACCATATTAGGGGGGTGATAATATCAGGTAGCTTAGGAGAAACTTTGCAGCAGAATAATAACTTCTACCTAGGGGAAACCCAGGTGCCCCAAATGCAGCTTTGCTGCTGTGCCACTACTGCTATTAATATAATTGTTGCTGCTGCTGTGTCTCCTAGGCTGAAAACTCTGGTAGGGAGGGATTGGCTTTATATGTCTACACTTCCCAGCCATGCCTGTCTCTCTCTCCCTCTGCGCTGCCACTTGCCTGACTTAGAGGATTAGGTGGAAAAAGGAGTCCAAAGTTCAGCGTCCCCAGTTCTTCTCTCTGGCAGATTGGCTTGCTGCTCTGTAATTTGCCATTGCTGCTAAAGGTGCAATGGGATCTAAGTAAGCAATTTCCATGTCTTTTCATATAGTTGTTGCTTCTAGATAAAACCATCTTGTGACATTTAATGAAATTAATGGATTTCATGGATTATGTACATGTACTTTAAGACAAAAATTTTGTAGTGGACCTGCAGTTTTTCTGATAATTATACCTATGGAGATTTTCATACCTGGGAAAAAAGCCGGGAGTAAAAGGCATACTCCCAGCAAAGTTGCGTGATTGCATGAAGATTTTCAGACTAATAATAATAATAATAATAATTATTATTATTATTATTATTATTATTATTATTATTTATATCCTGCCTCTCTAAAATACAACCAGGATGGCTCACATGGTGCTCATCCAGGACTTCTCCTGTGAAGATCCAGGAAATCTCCAGCAACAAATCTTTCAACAAATCATTCACCCCTAAAAGGAGTGGCATTTTGCTGCTCTTTTAGGGGAGGCAAAAGGAAGGATCAGGGCCACAGCATGGGGTTATGTTGCCCCAATCTGCTGCTAGCAGGGGCAGCCTACATCCACCCCAAATGAGCCATGTGTAGAGGCCTTTAAATGAATGTATAAGCATAGTGTTAAGCATAGCGTTAACTAAATGCCTTTGCAGACTGCTAGAAATAGTACAAATTGAATCCACTTTAAGGGTTAGGGTTAGGGAATCATGGGAACTGTATTTTATTGTGGCACCAGAGCTCTCTGACAGAGAAGGCTCAATGTCTTGGGGGGGGGGGGACAATTCCCATGATACCCTAGCACTAACCCTAACCCTTAAAGTGGACTCAATTTGCACTATTTCTGGCAGTGTGCAAAGGGTCTGCATCATTATAAATGAGGGATTTAAAAAATAACAATGTAAGCAGCAGCTGGCATTTCTTAGATGAAAATGAGTAGGGAGAAGGAAAATAAGTGTTTTGAAATCTTAATGTCAATAAATGTACCTTCCAAGCACCCAGCATGCAAATACACTTTCAACATGCATGAACTGATCACTGCATGAATATTGCCTGCTTTCCAAGCGACATAGAATAAATAATAAAAATGTGCTAACATCCCAAATCAAAGTAAATATCTTGAACCAAAAGCTCTCTTTGTTCTGAAAAAGAGAGAAAGGTGAAAAAGTGAGTAATAATTGGAAATGGGGAGGGGATTATATTCCAGCTCCAACACAATTCGATCTCACTGCTAAAGGAATACAAGTCTTTTATGCAAGAATCTGAGTAAACTATACATAACCTCAAGAGTCGTTATTGGATATGGTTCATGGGCTCTAGCAGGTTTGTATTGGGAGATACGGTCTCTCAAATAAACTGAACCTAAGCCGTGTAGGGCTTTATAAGTAATAACCAGCACTTTGAATTGTGCCCAGAAACAAACTGGTAGCCAGTGAAGCTGTTTCAGAAAGGAGTTATATGGTCCCAATAACTGGCCCCAGTAAGCATTGTGGCTGCAGTGTTTTGCACATGCTGAAGTTTCTGAACAGTTTCCAAAGGCAGCCACACATAGAGTTTGTTACAGTAGTCCAAATGGGATGTAATCAAGCAATGTGTCAATGTAGCCAGATTTGACATTTCAAGAAATGGGGACAGCTAGCACATAAGTTTTAACTGTGAAAATGTACTCCTAGCCACTGTTGAAATCTGGGCATCCAGGCTCAGAGTTAAGTGCAGGAGCGCACCCAAGCTGCAAGCCTGAGATTTCAGGGGAAATGTAACCTCATCTAGCACAGACTATGTCCCTATTCCCTAATCTGCCTTATGACTGACCAGGGTCACCTTTGTCTTGTCTGGATAATGTTTCAATTTGTTTCTCCTCATCCAGTCCATTACTGACTGCAGAAACTGGTTCAGTACAGAGACAGCTTCCTTGAAATCAAATAGGAAGGAGAGATAGAGTGTCATTCACATACTGATGACATTTGCATATTGATGACACCTCATCCCAAAACTCCAGATGACCTCTTCCAGTGGTTTCATGTAGATGTTAAATAACATGGGGGACAAAACAGAACCCCGTGGGACTCCACAGGCCAGCAGCCAAGGAGTCAAACAGGAGTCTGCCAACACCACCTTCTGAGTCTGCTCCTCCAAGAAAGACCTGCACCACTGCATAACAGTGTCCCTAAGTCCCATCCCACAGAGGCAGTTCAGAAGGGTACCCTAGTCAATGGTATCAAAAGTCACTGAGAAATCCAGGAGAACCAACAGGGACACACTCCCCTTGTCCAGTTCCCTGTGGAGGTCATCCACCAAGGCGACCAAAGCTGTTTTTGTCCCATAGCCAGATCTGATGCCAGATTGAAATAAATCTAGATAATCCATTTCAACCAGAATACCCTCGAGTTGGGAGGCCACCACTCCCTCCAGAACATTGTCCAAGAATGGATTATTAGAGACTGGTCAATAGTTATCCAGGATGGTGGGATCCAGGGAGGTATTTTTCAGTAATGGCCTCACCACAACCGCCTTTAGGCAGGATGGAAATCTGTCTTGCTGCAATGAAGTATTCACCACTCCCCTTACCCACTTAGCCAGTTCCCCGTAGCAGCTTACAAGAGCCAGAAAGGGCAAGGATCCAGTATGCATATGGTGGCGCCCCACTTTTCCAAGGTACCTGTCCAGATCATCAGGGTACACAAATTGAAACTTATTCAATCAAATAGGACAAGCAGGAGCCAAGATTACATCCACTGGACCTGTATCAACTACAGCATCCAAGTTAGAGTGAATCTGAGTGATTTTTGTCTACAAAGTGTCTTGCTATACTGTTTCCCTACCCCTTGAATACTTGTTCCCAACCCCTTGTTTCCCTACCCCTTGTAACTCAGTTTAAAGCCCTGCTGAACAAATTTGTAAGACTTCACACAAATGTACAATCTTACTTTGAGGTGCAATCCATCTCTTGCAAGTCCTGCTTCCATGAAAGTATAGAGCATGGTCCAAAAAAGCTAACACTTTCCTTATGGCACCATCTACAGAGCCAATCATTTCTGGATCATCTTTAAAAGGATCTCCTATTCAGGCACTCTGATCTGGGTGTAATTATTGGGTGGATAAAGGATAAAAGCTCTCTACTGTGTTAATAATGCCACTTTCTGGTTAATATTTTGTTATGTAATTTTGCATTTCTCACTTTGTGCAAATTGGACATTGACAAGCAAGTAACAACTAATTTAATAAATAAATAAGCCAGCACCATAGCCTGTATCTTATCACGTGTCTCAATTGCACTAGATCTATTGAATCAATGGAATTTCACAGTATGTTGTTTCACCATTCAACAATTGATTGAATAAGATTACTCTACTTGGGATTCCCCAATGGAGTTCAGGCTATTCACTGTACAAATTTACAGTGGATCCTCCCCATTCATAGGAGTTCAATTTTTTCTTTTTTTCTTTTTTTTATTAGAAATATTAAAAAAAGAACAAAAACAAACAAAGAAAAAATATACAGAAGGAAAAAGAAATACACGAAAAATCAAACAACACTGAGCACAACATCAACAACAATACACAATACACAGGATACATAACTAACATAGCAAATAAAGCAAACATGCCTATCTAAACATAATCTTCCTTAGCAGTACAAAGGATTAAGTTCATATATTATATTATAACATGACTGTATATTCAAAATTGTTTTACTTATTACATCACAGACAATCCTAACTATCATTTGGGACCATTCAATGAAGCCACCTTTAAACAGGAAAAGAAAATTATCAAATCATTCAATTCTAAATATAACCTATACATATCCTATACAGTATTTGATCTAACTTATCTAACTTATCTAACTTATCTACACAAATGATTAATCTGTATAGTACTTAATAACCGCTAATATTATATTATTAATAATTATATCCCTAATATTTTACATACTATTATAATAATAACATCTTCAGCTTTGTAATAAAATTGTATATACAAAAATTTATATGCAAAATTATAATATCATATACTTTCATGAACCATTATCTCCCATTCTGTTATTATTAACTATTTTAGCAATTTGAAAAGATAATTGACCGGGTTTTATCTTTTGAATTGCTATTTTTCATATATTCATACCAAAGTTTCCAATTTAAATGAAAAGATACTAATGATTTATTTTGAACCAAACACGTCAATTTCTCCATTTCATATATATCATAAACTTTCAACCTCCATTCCTCAATCGAAGGGGTTTCCTTTTTTCTCCAATATTTAGCAAATATAATTCTAGCAGCTGATATTAATTAAAAAAGCAGTTTTCCAACTTTCCTTTCTATCTCGTCTTTTGCTAAATTTAAAATATATAATTTGGGATCTAATTCAATTTGTATCTTCAATACCTGCCTCATTTCTTTATTAATTAACCTCCAATATTTTTGAGAGACTCTACATTTCCACCGCATGTGCATATAGTATCCAATCTCCTCTCCACACTTTCAACATGCTGGATTACATCCTCTGTACATTTTAGAAATTCTAATTGGTGTGACGTACCATTGATATATTGACTTATAAGAGCTTTCTCTTAAATCTATATTCACTGTGTATTTCATTACTTTTTTCCCAACTCTTTTCCCATTCTTCCAAATTTATGGTTTGATTTAAGTCTTTAGCCAATTAATCATATAATTTTTGACTGTATTTTCTTCCAGTTCCCAATTTCGAATTAATTTATAATATTTTGATACCATTTTTTTAAAGTCACCATTAACCACCTTCTCAAAGTTTTTATTTGCAAAGCCAATCCTTCCCATTTCATTATCAATTTTAAACTGCTCATATAATTGTCTGTAGGCAAACCAATTGATATCATATCCTTCCAATTTCATTTCTTCTTGAGTTTTGTACTTTATGTTAGAATCCTGGAATTTAATTAAATCTTTATATTTAAGCCAATTTTCTTCTTTATATAATCCTTTCATTAACACTGCCTCCGCTGGTGACGCCCAATATGGTATTTTTTGGCACCACTTTTTTTTGTACTTCAGTCAAATTTTTAAGCAAGCCTTACGTATATAGTGATCTTTGAATTTGGCATCTACCTTAAATTTATCATAACACAAATGAGAGTGAAAACCATATTGGAGATCTCCCCCCTCTGGATCAAGTATTCTTTTATTCCTCAGTAATAGCCAATCTTGGAGCCATTCAAAAGTACAGGCCTCATAATACCATTGGATGTTTGGTAATGCAAGATCTCCCCTTTCAGGGGTATCTTGCATATCTGTTACTCTCGCTCTATGTTTCTTATTTTTCCATATATAATTTAAGATATCTGTATTCCAATTTTTGAAAGGTTTCTCATTTTCAATAATAGGGATATTTTGAAAATAATATATTAATTTGGGAAGCACTAGCATTTTTATTGTTGCAATTCTTCCTAGCCATGTTAAATTCAGTTGATTCCATTTTTTTAAAGTTTTCTTTAATTTCTTGTCAAACTTTATAGTAATTGTTTTTATACAAATCCAAATTTTTCATACTTATCCAGATTCCTAAATATTTAATTTTACTGTCAAGTTTGAATCTGGTTATCTCTTTTAAATATTCCATTTCTTTTTTCGGAATATTTATAAGCATCATGACTGTTTTATTTTTGTTAATTCTATAACCGGACATTTTCCCATAATACTGCAAAGAATTTATAAATAGAAGTAGGAGATTCCTTTTTAAGATGGATAAGGAGTATATATTTTAAGCAAGAAGCTTGTATACTAATCAATGGAGAAAGGACAGAAACATTTAGTATTCAAAAAGGAGTCCAGCAAGGCTGTCCCCTAGCACCTTTGTTATTTATTTTGACTTTAGAAGTTTTACTTACACAAATTAGGAATGATAAAGAAATTACCGGGATTGAAATTCGTAAACAAACTTATAAATTAAGAGCCTACGCAGATGATTTAGTTCTGACAATAACAAATCCGGCAGACTGTATGGGAAATATTATTATAAATTCATAGGGGTTCAATTCCAGGGGGCCCCACAGAAGAGGAAAAATGTGGATTGTTGTGCCCAAGATTATTTTATTTAAATTTACTTTATTGGATTTATATCTTGACTTTTTCCCAAAATGGGATTCAAGGTGGTGTATTCAATATATAATATGATACATGGGTGTCTGCATCATTGCATCCATGTCCGTGTGCCACCATTGAATAACGTGGGGCATGGTGCTTTGTAGGTGGTCCTATCCATTGATTGCTAGCCTGCTGATGCAGTTGGCCCACTGTACAGTGTTTTTCCTGATTAAATTCCTTTATATTCTACCTCATTCACTGAAAATTAATTTATTAAGAAGAAAAACAATTCAATTGAAATGTAGTGCTGGAAAAAAAATTCTACAGATATGTGAGCTGCTAAAAAGACAAATGATTGGGTCTTAGGGCAAATCAAACTTGAACTCTCACTAGAAGCAAAAATAACTAAAGTGAGGTTGTACAGTGTATGACAACTGAGATAGTTGTACTGAGGTGTCATGACTCACTGAGAAAAAATATAGTACTTAGTAAATTGGAAGGCAGGAGGAAAAGAAGGAGCCTGCACTACAGGAGGATTGATTCAATCAAGGAAGCCATAGCCCTGAGTTTGCTTCCTTGGATTACTAATTTGATAGCAAATCACACTGAGATTGTTTATTTGTTCATTTGTTTGTTTGTTTTATCCCTCATTGACAAAGGACCCAAGACTCTACAAAACTGCAACTGACATATCTTCGTTGCATAATTTCATAACCTATTCCTGAAAATTTTGCCTTTTTATTAATATGTCAGTTTTATCAGAGCCTATTTACAATTACCAAGAAGACTTCCCATCCCTCATTTTCCCATGAATAGCTTTAATGAGCTTTTTCAGTATTGATCTTTCTAAGATGCCAATGGATAGATTTATTACTGACTTCTGTTAGATAACCTTGGACTTGGAGACCAAGGGCCAGAACATACTGGTTGTAAAAGCTGGCTTCCCGGCAACTTGAGGGCTTGTTGCTTAGATGCCCTCCCCCAAGATGTCTTGAAGCCACCCAGTTGTCCAGATGTGGGCAGCTTCATGACTCTCAAGCAGTGCGGTGTTTACATGCTGCACACCACCGGAATATCACATAGCCACCATGGGGCTGTGATGGGACAGGAAAAGCTGGCTTTTTGCTGGCCAAAAAAGGAATGGATCTTTGCTGCTCCTTTTTCATCTGGGTTCAAGGTGGATTGGGGCTGTGGCGTGTGTTTTCCACAGTCCTAATTCATCATCGGAAGGGACTGCTTCAAGCTGTCTGTTAATAACATGCTTTTTGCTAATCAAAACTAAACTGATCCCATGATAGATAACATTGTCTACATTTCATTCTGGACAAGTACAATGACAGTATGAAATCTCTTCATGTTGACAAAAATCTCACCTGTATGTAACCTAAAGGACAGTTACATATGAGTGAGATTTTTATCAGCGTGAAGGGATTTCATGCTGCCATTGTACTTCACTAGGATAAAGTGTAGACAATGTTGATCTATCATGGGTTCAGTTCAATTTTGATTAGCTCAGTGCATGTTATTGACAATGAAACTGCATAACTTGGTCTCCAAGTCCAAGCTTATCTATTAGAAGTCAGTAATAAGCTGTCTGTTGGTATCAGAGGAAGATCAATATTGCTGCTCTTTCTAAATAGTTACTGTTAATACCCATGCAGCATATGTTCTCATGGTTTCATTTATTTATTAGGTATGTCACTGAGTATATTCCTTAGGGCAAGTTTCATTTTTTTTCCTTAAAAAAACTCAATTTGTTTGATAGATGTAAAAGGAGAAATTATTCTGCATATAGGAAATTTCCTTGTAACTGAGTTGGAATATTAATCTATCTAGCTCAGTTCTGTCAACTGCAAATCTGCAAATTTTTCGACAGGATTCTTTCTTGGGCCTACACAGAGATTCCTGGTAATATCTGACAAACTCTTTATCCATGAATTGAACCATCCACATTTGAATATATATATATATATATATATATATATATATATATACCCCAAAAGCAAACCTTGGTTTTGCCATTTTATATAAGGGACACCATTTTATTATTACCACTGTATTTAATGAGACTTGAGTATCCATGGATTTTGGTACCTGCAGAGATTCCTGGAACCAAACCCCAGTGGATACCAAATGTCCACTGTACTATGTATTTCTGGTATTCACCTCACTATTGAGAATATCTATTGCACTGGCACAAAGGATACAAGACTCCTTTAATTCCCAATTTAACTAGCTGAATTAAGTTTATCTGTGGGATGGGGGTCATTCCCCGCCCCAACAAATTCAATAAACATACAAAATCATAGACCCTGTGCCCCCAGTTGTGACAAACAAATAACAAATACTCAAGACCCAAACCATAACCAACACAGATCTCAGGGAGGGCGAAAAACCCAAGGAAAGCCTTGGGGGAAAATTCCCTCCCAGCCCCCGAAGGTGACCAGCTGAAGCCTGAGAGTAATACTACCACCAAAACAAGGGTGGGAGGGATGGGTCGCCAAAAGCAGAGAACGGATCGATGTTACTCTCACCTTCTTGACTATAAAAATGGCTACCTCCACATGGCTGCACCGAGTTATATACAACAAACTCTCATCCAATTCTCACATAACCATAACCTTGCAAGAATTGGTAAAACAACCTGTTGGGCCAGGTGCGCTGGTGTGATGTTTCCAGTGCGCCTTCACCAGCCAGGAGTCTTTGCCCTTATTTGGCTAGCACAACAAGAAACCCCTCCCGATGAGTCAGGGGGTGACTTTGCACTGGCACAAAGGACACAAGAGTCCTTTTTGGGTTTAAACAGGCCACAACGTTTATTAAATTGTACAGGGTCTAAATTGAAGGATTGAATTATTAATATATCAACTTTACCACAGGTGTAAATGAAGATGTACCCACCCAAGGGTGGCCCTTCACTGCCCGTGGCAAAACAATAATTAAACAACAAATAATAACAGTAAATAGATAAACAAATAAATAAACAAATAAACAAACCCCTCCCCGGAAATGACATCATATTTCATCATATGACATCACAGAAAGTTATGACGTCAACCATTAATTGATTACATCATTTCCTGTGAATTTGTTTAGAGCCAAATTTTAATTCCCAATTTAACTAGCTGAATTCAGTTTATCTGTGGGATGGGGGTCATTTCCCGCCACAAGAGGGGGCCAGCCCAGCTAGGCATCCCCTCTCCCCCCTCCCACAGATAGCTTCATAAATCTGATCAGAGAGGGCAGCAACATACAATAATAACCCTTCCTAGGAGAGGTGTATCCTGTCCGCCCTATACAATTGAGGCTTGTCTAGCTTAATGTCATGTTGAATCAAAAACATGCCCTTTTTTATCAATTGCTTGGAAACAAAGAGATTTAGCCATCATCGCACATTGTTGATGGCAGAGTCCTTTTGTGCACCAGACCAGGATCGCCTAGGCACCAACTTAGTCCAAATTATTACTGCCATAGGGAAAACCACTTGCAATGCCTCTAAATCATTCACAATTTGCTTGGCAAGCTGCAAACAAGGTACATGCATGAGGTCATTCTCCTCCAGGTGAATAACTAATGCCTGAGGTGAATAACTAATGCCAGGTCCTTAATATGAGGCAGGAGAGCCGGCCACATCATGCCCCTCTGCCCAAACTAGACCGTGTGACTGATGTTGGCCAGGCCCAGGGAATTGTCATAACGGTGCTCCAGCAGGAAGTGCTCCGCCCAAGCCACCAGGCTATGTCCGACTATCCAAATATCTCCAGGAATGAAGCCAGCTGAAACAAAGCAAAAGAGTCAGCACGACTAATCAGGAGTCCCACTATCCGATTGCTTAACATAAGATTTAAAAGCACGTGAACGCCACCTGCCAATCCTGCAAATGTCAGTTTCACTCAAGGCATAAGTGGCAGCAACCGTCACAGCTCCGATACGAAAGGAGTGCAAGGAAAAAGAATCCTTAGGCAACCCAGCCTTCCTTATTGCTTCTTTTAACACTGCCCTGAATTGGAATTGTGTTAGGGGCAGGCCAGACAAATGAAGGAACAAATATCCAGGCTCATTAGGCCTGATTCCTAAATAATTTCCCATCGCTGCCACTGGGCAGATTTGACCCTGTTGTGCCTTGGTCAGGAATAAAGACTGACCTTTAGCAAACTGGTCGGTCTTAGACCACCTAATGTGAATCAGGATTCCATGCTCATCTAAACTGACGTCAAAAATCAATAATGCCCTGCCCGATTTATCATTCTTGGAACCCGGGACAATTTAACTAATTCCTCAGGGCAGCAAAAAATGCAGTAGCAAATACTGCCCTGAATAAGGCCAATTCCTCAGGTGAGTGACATATTAGGATCAATTGCTCCCATAACTTGGAAAGGACAAGGCCGGTTATTGGCCTTCTCACATCCTTTCACACAGTAGACTCTCTGGACCATCCCTCCACAACCCTTTTGACCCTAAAATCAACAGTTGGGTCAAAACAGCAATTTGCTTAGAGAAAAAGGCCAGGGCAGCCAACCTGCCTCTAATAGTGACAGGTGAAAGTACTGATTGTTTGAGAGCTACTATAAAACGAAGTACCAAGTCCACATTAATAGGCCATTTTAATTCCTCCCCAATCTCAAACATGAATTGGCTAAAAGAATTTAGAGCTGTTTGATATGACTTGCGTGTTGACCGGGCAATGGAGTTTAATATTGCCCTATAAACTTCTAATCTCCAAGGTTCCAGAGAAACGCCAGTACCTCCAACGGATGTGAAGTGGCCTCGGGAGCCAAATGTCAGAACCTGGTAAGCTGAAAACGAGAAAGGGCATCCGCCAAAGGGTTAAGCACACCAGGAACATGTTGAGCTCTAAACAATACATTGTGCTTTAAACATTGGAGCACCATTGCCCTTACAAAACTCATAACTTTAGGAGATTTGGAGGACTGTGAATTCACTACATGCATGACTGCCTGGTTGTCACACCAAAACCAAACAGTCTTGTTAGCAAAGTGGCTTGCCCAGAAGTGCACAGCCACAACAATTGGAAACAATTCCAGGAAAGTAAGGTCCCTGGTAAGACCAGATTCAACCCATGCAGGAGGCCATGCCTCAGCAGCCCACTGGCCATTCCAAAAAACTCCAAAGCCATGGGCACCAGCAGCATCAGAATGCACCTGGAAATCTGCATGAAGCAGCATTTCAGCTCTCCAGAATGATGCACCATTATAATGCTTCAGAAAGGAGTGCCAAACCTTAAGATCCTCATGAATGCCCCTTGTGATTCTAATGTGGTGATGCTGAGCCACTATTCTTGCAGTAGCCTTGTAAAGTCTAGCACAAAATGCTTGTCCTGGGACTACCACCCTACAGGCAAAGTTTAACAGACCTGTAAGTGATTGGAACTCAAGCAGGGTAGCCTTTCATTTTTCCAACAAAATTTGAACCTGATGCTTCATAGCCACCAATTTCTCATTGGGTAATCGAAACATTACAGCAATAATGTCTATCTCTATGCCCAAAAAGGTTAACTGAGTATGTGGACCCTCTGTTTTCTCCTCCTCCAAAGGCACTCCAAGTTACTGCATCAGTTCTTAAAATTGTACTAAAGTATTAAAGCATTGCGAGGAACCGGGGGTACCTGCTAGTAAAAAATCATCCAAATAATAAGCAATAGCTTTATTGCAGTTCTCTTAACAGCACACCAATGGCGAAAAGTGCTGAATGTCTCGAATGCAGCACAAGAAATTGAACACCCCATTGGCATTGCTTTGTCAAAATAAAATTTTCCATCAAACTGAAAAGCCAGCAGGTTGAAATCATCTGGGTGTACAGGGAGAAGTCTGAAGGTAGTCTTAATATTACATTTAGCCAGTAGGGCACCTGAACCCAAATTCCTAATCATTATGACTGCTGCATCAAATGATGTATACTTAACTGAGGTAAGCCCTGGGTCAATTGCATCATTCACTGATTCCCCTTTGGGGTATGATAAATTATGAATGAGCCTAAATTCCCTGGGAGCTTTTTTTAGGCACTACGCCTAGTGGGGATAAACGTAGAGTAGGAATAGGCAACTGATCATGGGGTCCAGAAATTCTCCCTGCTGCAATTTCTTTAGCTAATTTTTCCCTGACATTTGGCAAATCCCTCACAGAACGAGCATTAGGTGCAAAGCGATAAACCCTAGGATCTGTATAGGGAATATGAAAACCAAAAGAAAAACCTTGAAATAGATACAAAGCAGCCTCCTTATTAGGATAATTTTTTAACCATGACTCCATGGTAGCCAAATTAATTGGCGATGGGGCCTTTTCCTCCTTGCTGGCTGAGAGACAGCACCTCCCCCTGTTCTTTTTCCTTTACTACAAGAATTCCCGGGGTGGTCACTCCCATAAGTGTTACACTTGTGATCAAATCTGCAGGGTTGTCTTTTACATTTGTCAGCGTTAAAGTCCCAACACAAGCCGAATTGTCTTTTATCACCCGTGGTAGGTCTCGCATTCGGCCCTCTCGGTAAGATTGTCATTGTCACACCTGCTTGAAGGGGAGGCCCCCACCATGACATCAACCCATAGCTCAGACTGCACATGCCTCCAAGATATAGTGGGATCCTGTGATGCTCGCATCCTAAATTGCTCATCATATTGGAGTAAACGATGGGGAAAACAGAATAAGAAGGCAAGAGCTACAATAGCGCAAGCCCAAAAACCGCAAGGCCAAAGCCGAGCTCGCCAAAAGCAGAGAACGGATCGATGTTACTCTCACCGTCTCAACTATAAAAATGGCTGCCTCCACGTGGCTGCACCGAGTTATTATTCTGAGAACTGTAGTTCAAAAGAAACTTATCTAAGCTCTGTTTTAACCTCTAATTAATGTTCAGATTCTGTAATGAAAGTATATCCAGTGAAAAGTTACACAAAGTTTATGCATAAGTAGTATGGACTCGTCAAATAGGGGATTTCAGTATAATTCTCGAGATAGATTAGCAGTGGTCTAATCTGCACTACCTCACTGCTGATGTACTAGAAATACAATAAAGTGTACATAGTAAAAAATAAATAACAATTGCTTTTACCTAGGACAAAAGTGGAGAACTGGCTTTGACTGCCAGGCTGGATTCCTACAGCAGCAACTATCCATGGAACACAGAACACAGGACCTCTTCTTGTGTCTCTTTATGTCTAAATTAATGCCCTGTTTAACTAATTTCTATTATTTTAGTGTGCTTTTAATGCTTTACTATCTATGTAACCATTTGCTCTTTAATTAAAAATCTCCCTTTAATCTCCCTTTATGAACCCACTAGAGCAGGGGTAGGCAACATTTCCCCTTTAAGGGCCGAGGGACTTCAGCTCCCAGAAGCCTCAGCCATGTTGGCCAATAGTTCCATGTTGGCCAATAGCTCCTGGGATTCTGGGAGCTGAAGTCCCTCGGCCCTTAAAGGGGACAGGTTGCCTACCCCTGCACTAGAGTGTTGAGGTATGGGATGCAGTGGCTAAAATGGTTAAGATGCTGACTCTGTTGATTGCGAGATTGGCAGTTTGAGGCCGGGGTGCTACAAGATGAGGTGAGCACCTGTCACTAGTCCCAGCTTCTGCTAACCTAGCAGTTCGAAAGCATGCAAATGCAAATAGATAAATAAGTACCACTTTGGTGGGAAGGTAAACAGGATTCTGTGCAATCATGCTGGCCACATGACCAGAGTAGTCTTTGACAACATTGGCTCTTTGGCTTAGTAACAGAGATGAGCACCCCCCCACCCATGTTCAGACACAACTTGACAACCTTGTAAACGGTGAATACCTTTACCTTTTAGAGTGTTGAGATCATCCGGAGAGGCCCTTCTCTCTGTCCCACCACCCTTTCTGGCTTGTTTGGTGGGAACAAGAGAGAGAGTCTTCTCAGTGGCTGCTCTCAAGCTTTGAAATTCCCTCCCAAGAGAAGCCAGTGTAGCTCCATTCCTGCTATCCTTTCAGCGCCAGATAAAGACATTCTTATGCTGTCAGACCTTTTCAAGCTGATAAGGGCTGGGATTTAAATGTTGTGCATTTTAAATTTTAAGGTTTATAATTTTAACATATTGCACTTTAATTCATAACTATTTGTTCATAACTTTTGAAATTGTTTAATTATTTTTAAATTTTATATTTAGACATTTTAATGTTGTACTGTTTTTTAATTGTATTGTTTTTTAATTTGCTGTTAGCTGCTTTGAGTCCCTATGTTGGGAGAAAGGTGGGACGATAAATAAATAAATAAATAAATAAATAAATGTTATTTGTTGTTGTTAGCTGCCCTCAAGTCAACCTCAACTCATAGTGTATGATACTTTTTGCATACAAGTTGAACAAATAGATTGATAATATGCAGACCTGCCTGCCCCGTTTGCCAATTGGGAACCATTTTTCCTCCATATTCTAACAGTGACCTCTTGTCCTGAGTAAAGATTTCTCATCAGGACTATCAAATGTAGTGGCATTCCCATGTCTTTAATAGAGTTCCATAGCTTTTTGTGATCTATGCAGTCATAGGCTTTCCTATGGGCTATAAAGCACATGCTGATTTTCTTTTGGAATTCCTTGGTACACTCCTTCAAGCATTGTACTTTTGCAATATGGTGCCTAGTGTCTCTTCCTTACCTGAGCCCCAATTGCACCTCTGGGATTTCTTTCTCCATATATGATTGGTGTCTATTTTATGCAGAATTTTAAGCATAATTTTGCTTGCATGGGAAATTATTGCTATAATTGCTGTAATTTTTGTGTGTGTATCCATTGGGGGATTATATTAAACATTTCTAGTCTGTTAGCCATTGTTTTGTTTTCCATATTTGTTTGCATATTTTGTTTGACACTGGAGTTGATATGTCTATCTGGATTTTAGCAGTTCAATTGGAATATTATCTGTTCCTGGTGATTTATTCTTCCCAATTTCTCTTATTGCTTCTTCTATTTTACTTTCTAGAATTTGGGGTTCATCTTTGTATGATTCTTCACTCCATTCATTTTTTCATTTCTTTTATATAGCGCTTCTGTGTATTGTTTCCACTGTCTTTTTATTTTGTCCTGATTTTGTATTATGTTCCTCTTCTTGTCATAGAGCATCCCAGCCTTTGATTTAAACTTCCCTTTGAGTTCACTTATCTTGTGGAAGAGATCTTTCATTCTTCCTTTTTTGTTATTATCTTCTACTTCTCTGCACTGGTTAATATAGTAGTCCTCTTTATCCTTATGCACAAGTCATTGAACAGTTGCAATCATGGCTCTGTTTTTGTTAGTCTATGGACTTTATTTTCCCATGAATAAAAAGTGGCACTACAATTCCTGTTTATTTATGGGATAATCATGGGATAATCACAACATCATGTGACGTTGTGTGATAATCTTTGCAAAATCCCGCTATGTTCCCCATCTTTTTCTCCAGTGTGATAAAGTCCATACTTAGAAAAGGCCTATTGAAATAAATGGGACATGATGGTCATGATAAACTAAAGTACTAGTTATTTCAGTGGGTCACCTTTTAATTTGAGTAAATTTGGATTTAAGCCTAGTAATGTTTTATCTAATATGCTTACTATAATTTGTACTGCTTTTTATCCTCAAATCATAGGGTCAAATCTAATGTTAGTCCTATGCAAAGCAGATCCCATGAAATCAATGAGACTTCAGTTATTTGTTAATAACAAGAATCAGCTATTTCTGTTATAACTAAAACTGGCATTGCTTTTAGTCTACAGTAACTCAAACTAATTTAGCATAAAGATTAAAATCTGTAAAATCAAATTCTTTGATTCAAACATTTGTGGAAGGCACATCTTGAGCAGCAGTTCTTGTCCTTACTCCAGATATGGGATAGCAATTAATTATAGCAGAAGGAAAGACATTCAGAAGACTTCCCAGTTTTCCTGCTTGGCAGAATGCTCACCAGCTATCCCGAATGTTCTGGAAAACCAGTTCCAATTAATTAATGATATATGGAAGATATGGGACATGGCAGTCAATTCTGAAATAACTCACTGGATGAATCTTTCTTTAGTGAATTTATCATTAAGTCAGAACTGGGGAATCAAAATCATTCTTTGCAATGATCTTAGTATATTGAATGCATGTAATCTAATGCCCATGTAATCTAATTGCAGGCTACTTTACTTTTGGAATGCAGTGTAGATATAAAAAGAAATATGCTTAATCTTGCAAATCTTAAAAGCAAGGGTAGCCAAAGCATCTTGTCACCATGGAGTAGCAAATCTGCTCTTGCTTTTACTATTGGTCCTCCCACAACCACTTTGCATTGACAGGAAGCAGTCAGTGCTGAGCCACAGAAAGTTTAGGACCCAGCAGGGCTCCCATTCAGCTTGGAGCAACTGCAGGGACAGCATAAGTAAAATCAAGAGTACTACCACCCATGGAGCAGGAGCCAGTGGGTGTCCCTGATTAAAATAAAAGGCCATGTCATCTGAGATAACTTCCCTAATATAGTGTGGCCCATGACAAAGAAAGGAGATTGCTCCAAAGGACAGTCTAGAGAGAAAAGAACCTTAGAGAGACAAAGACAAAAATTATGGTTTCCATCAAAATTTTCCTCCAAAGGGAAAAAAGCATGTCCAGGAAAGATTTGTTACTGATTCAAGCACTGTTTATCGTAGGATGTAGCAAGGGCCAAAGACCCACACAGTTATTCACCTCATTTCCAGATGAGGGCCTTTGCAGACTGCCAGAAAAAGTGCACATTAAATTGAGGTACTGCCTTGGCTCAGTGCTAGGGAATCATGGGAACTGTAATTTAGTGTGGCACCAGAGCTCTCTGACAGAGAAGGCTCAATGTCTCAGAAAAAAATACAATTCCCATGACTCCCTAGCACTGAGCCAGGGCAGTGCCTCAATTTAATGTCCACTATTTCTGGCAGTCTGCAAAGGCCCATAGTCTTGTGACAGCTAGATAGACTATTTGTAGAAACACTTCAGTTGAATTTTAGGACGTTTAATCTGTCACTCCTACAAAAAAATGTATATTTTTGTCCAAAAAAAAATCTATACTTTCTTATGAACTAAACATAAACTCCATCATATTCATGGAAAGGCGGGGTAAAAATAAAATTTATTATTATTATTATTAAACATCAATGCTTCACCATGGATTTACAGAAATCATTTATAAGCAGATGGGAAACATTTTTTTTTCCTGCTGAAGCCAATAGATTCCATTCAGTTTAGGACTCCTTTCTTATCCCAGTTTTGATCCTGTTTTCACTGGTTGGATGAGAGAAAGCACTGTCAAAACAATTATTTCTTTTCTTCTCAAGCTTGGCCATGACTCACTTTTATTCTAGCTAAAGAATATAATCTACTGTCAATATTTGAATTTGGTCAGCCTTGATTATGGGGATGGAGGCACTTTTCACCAAAAAATATAAGCTGAAAAATTTATTAAGAGGAAAATTGCAAACTATTAGAATATACTGCTCCTTTAAACTTATTTTACCTTTTTGATCTGTATCTCAGTTAGACTTACAACAAGCATCAAATGATAGGTGATGGTTCCCATATCATGATTTGATATAAATGTGCTTTCAAAGGGGCTATCCAAGGTACAAAACCTGTTATGAGACATAGGAGTCATGATTTGGCACTGCGAGCATTTATTTGGTGGATGAATTGTAGTAGTTAAGTTCAGGTGCAAAGGTTTGCATGTTGATCCTCTTGCTGAAAGCAAGAGTCAGCATTCACCAATGTGAAAGGATAAAAATGGACATTAGAGTAAAAGTGCAATCTCC
The DNA here is from genome assembly GCA_026167975.1 of Phrynosoma blainvillii. Classification (NCBI taxonomy): domain Eukaryota; kingdom Metazoa; phylum Chordata; class Lepidosauria; order Squamata; family Phrynosomatidae; genus Phrynosoma; species Phrynosoma blainvillii. The sequence continues at coordinate 246,327,855 of JANUYF010000003.1, read as the reverse complement.
TTTGAGTCATCTCTATCGCCTTAGACAATATGGTGGTAAGAAAGCTTGCTGGCCTGTTCTGGTCATTTATCTGAAAATCCCCCCCCCCCCCCAAGTTATTGCTTTAAAAATTCTTGGACAATCCTTTGCACTCAAACAGATGAAGGGAAGATGGCTATTACTGCTTGACTTACACCATCAGCAGGCCACTCTTCCTAGAAAACTTGGCAGGATTTGGGTGGGGATAGAATTGCTTCCTGCCCAGATGGCTGCAAGAAGCATGTAGATGTCTCTGTCTCTCTGGCTTTTCTTCGCAAACAAAGATTCAGGAAGGACTCATCCCATGCTTTTTGCAAACGCGCTGATGACTAAAAAAGGCCAATCCAAGATAAACAAATCCGGTTGCAGAAAGCACAGCAGAAGATCTCCTTGGGTGATGTTTCCGGGTTGTGATTCTTTCTGCGTTGTCATTTCTCCTCAAGATTTGTACGGTGTGGCTTCTCAAATAAGGCTGCAGCATTGTGGATAGTGCGTCTCCATGCCTCCTGATGTGAGGCCAGGGTGGACCATTGTTGGTGATCAATTTGGCCGAGCCTGAAATGTTGTTTCAGGGAGTCCTTGTATCGCTTTTTTGGAGCACCCCTCTTACACTGACCTGTGGCAAGTTCACCGTAGAGTATTATTTTTGGGAGGCGATGGTCCTCCATCCTAGAAACGTGCCCTGCCCAGCGCAGCTGCATTTTCAAGAGCATGGCCTCAATGCTGGTGATCCCTGCTTGCTCAAGAACAGCAACATTCATCACATAGTCAGTCCAGTGTATATTTAGGATTGTGCGTATACAGCGCTGATGAAAGCGTTCGAGGAGTCGTAAGTGTTGGCGATAGGTAACCCATGTTTCAGACCCATAAAGGGGAATAGACAGTACAATGGCTCTATACACATTGATTTTTGTGCTCCGCCTCAGGTGTTTGTTACTCCAGACTCTTTTGTAAAATCTTCCAAATGCGCTATATGCCTTTGCTAATCTGTGGTCGATCTCTTTGTCAATCTTGGCGTCTGAGGAGATGATGCTTCCCAGGTAGGTGAACTGCTGAATGGACTTAAACACCGATTTGCCTACAGCGATGTGGGGATCGTGGTGTTTGTCCTGTGGTGCAGGCTGGTAGAGAACTTCCGTTTTCTTCAGGGTGACTTCCAGCCCAAACAGCTCTGCAGCTGTTGCGAAGCAAAATGTTAGGCGCTGCAGAGCTGCTTCTGTATGGGCAAAAAGGGCAGCATCGTCAGTGAAGAGCAGCTCACGGACTAGATAGTTTAGAGTCTTAGTGTGAGCCCTCAGACGGCTTAAGTTAAACAAGCTACCATTAACACGGTAACGTATATAGATGCCGTCTTCTTCTTCGAGCTCTGCTGCAGCCCTTTGGAGCATCATGCTGAAGAAGATTGTAAATAAAGTTGGAGCAAGAACACAACCTTGCTTCACTTCATTAGTTATTAGAAAGGGCTCTGAAAGAGCATTGCCATATTTGACTTGACCATGTTGGCCCTCATGTAGCAAGATAATCATTTTGAGGAATTGGGGGAGGGGGCATCCTTGTCTTTCCAGGATCTGCCATAGACCTTTTCTACTCACAGTGTCGAAGGCTTTGGTGAGGTCAACAAATGTTACATAGAGTCCCTTGTTCTGCTCTCTACATTTCTCTTGCAGTTGTCTAAGGGCAAATACCATATCTGTAGTACTCCTATTGGCTCTGAAGCCACACTGGCTTTCAGGAAGGAGTTCCTCTGCAATAGCAGGAAATAATCTGTTCAGGAGTATCCTTGCAAGGATTTTTGCGGCAATAGAGAGCAGTGTTATACCTCGATAGTTTGAGCAATCGGATTTTGCTCCTTTTTTCCTGTACAGGGTGATGATGACTGCATCTCGGAGACCTGATGGCAGTTCCCCTTTTTCCCAGCAACTCACAGAGAATTTGTGGAATTTAGCATGGAGTACATGACCTCTGTGTTTCCAAACTTGAGGTGGGATTCCATCAATCCCAGCTGCCTTGCCATTTTTCATCTGCTGTATGGCCTTAAGGGTCTCTTCCAAAGTGGGAGCTATGTCCAGTTCATTTTTCATCGGTTTTTGTACCATATGTTCAATAGCTGAGCCTTGGACTACTCGGTTGGCACTGAAGAGATTTTGAAAATGTTCAGCCCATCGATTCAGGATGGAGGCTTTATCAGTAATTAGTGTTTGACCATCTGTACTGTATAAGGAGCTTTGGACCTGATAAGTAGGTCCAAATACTGTTTTAAGAGCTTCGTAAAATCCTCTAAGATCACTCGGATCTGCACAGTGTTGTGTCTTTTCTGCTATATTGATCCACCACTTGTTCTGAATGTCTCAGAGTTTTTGTTGAAGTTTACTACACATGAGATGGAAAGCTGCTTTTCTTACATGACAAGTTGGTTGGGCGAGGTATGCCTGGTGAGCAGTTCTCTTCTTTGCCAACAGCTCCTGGATCACTTGGTTGTTTTCATCAAACTAGTCTTGATTTTTTTGTAGGAGAACCCGAGGGATTCTTCCGCAAACTGGAGGATACTGTTTTTGATATGTTGCCAAAGCACTGTAGGAGAAGGATCTGTAGGGTGGTCTTCAAGTTTTGTTTGCAGATTAGCCTGGAAGTTGTCTCTCATGGCAGCTTGTTGAAGATTGTTGACTTGGAGTCTCCACTTTGAGATGCCACCCCTCTTAGGTTTGAGCTTGAGATGAAGATTTAGTTTACATCTTACGAGGCGATGGTCTGTTTGGCATTCTGCACTGGGCATCACTCGAGTATGACGGACATCGCAAATGTTTCTCTGGCGGACTAGAACATAGTCAATGAGGTGCCAGTGTTTGGATCGGGGATGCATCTAGGTTGTCTTCAAGCTATCTTTCTGCTGAAAGATAGTGTTTGTAATGTTAGCTGTTGTTCTGCACAGAACTCTTGCAGGAGGCGTCCGTTATCATTGCAATTTCCAACACCATGCTTGCCTAAAACACCTTTCTAGGCTTCAGAGTTCTTTCCTACTCTGGCATTGAAGTCACCAAGGATAATAATTTTATCTTCTACAGGGACTTTTTGTATGAGGTGGCGTAGGCCTGTGTAGAATTTGTCTTTCTCTACAGGGTCGGCTTGCATAGTTGGGGCATATATAGAATCATAGAATCATAGAGTTGGAAGAGACCACAAGGGCCATCCAGTCCAACCCCCTGCCATGCAGGAACTCCCAATCAAAGCATCCCCAACAGATGGCCATCCAGCCTCTGCTTAAAGACCTCCAAGGAAGGAGACTCCACTACTCTCCGAGGGAGTGTGTTCCACTGTTGAACCGCCCTTACTGTCAGGAAGTTCCTCCTAATGTTGAGGTGGAATCTCTTTTCTTGCAGCTTGCATCCATTGTTTCGGGTCCTAGTCTCTGGAGCAGCAGAAAACAAGCTTGTTCCCTCCTCAATATGACATCCCTTCAAATATTTACACATGGCTATCATATCACCTCTTAACCTTCTCTTCTCCAGGCTAAACATTCCCAGCTCCCTAAGTCGTTTCTCATAGGGCTTAGTTTCCAGAACCTTCACCATTTTAGTTGCCCTCCTTTGGACACGCTCCAGTTTCTCCACATCCTTTTTGAATTGTGGTGCCCAGAACTGGACACAGTATTCCACATGAGGCCTGACCAAAGCAGAATAGAGTGGCACTATTACTTCTCTTGATCTAGACACTATACTTCTACTGATGCAGCCTAAAATTGCATTGGCCTTTTTAGCTGCTGCATCGCACTGTTGACTCATGTTGAACTTATGGTCCACCTGGATTCCTAGATCCCTTTCACACGTAGTCTCATTCAGCCAGGTGTCCCCCATCGTATATCTGTACTTTTCGTTTTTCCGCCCTAAGTGCAGTACCTTACATTTCTCCATGTTGAATTTCATTTTGTTAGCTTTGGCCCAGCTTTCTAGTCTGTTCAAGTCATTTTGAATTTTGATCCTGTCCTCTGGGGTATTAGCTACTCCTCCTAATTTGGTGTCACTGCAAATTTGATAACTGTGCCCTCAATACCATCATCCAAGTCATTAACAAATATATTGAATAGCATTGGGCCCAGGACAGAGCCCTGTGGCACCCCACTGGTCACTTCTTTCCAGATTGAAAAGGAGCCATTGTTGAGCACTCTTTGGGTTCGCCCAGTCAACCAATTACAAATCCATGTAACAGTTACTTTGTCTAGCCCACATTTTACCAGCTTGTTTGCAAGAATGTCATGGGGAACCTTGTGAAAGGCCTTACTGAAATCAAGATATACTATATCCACAGCATTCCCTTCATCTACCAAGCTGGTAATTTTATCAAAAAAAGAGATCAGATTTGTCTAGCATGACCTGTTTCTCTGAACCCCATGTTGACTTTTTGTGATTATGAAATTATCTTCCAGATGTTCACAAACTCTCTGTTTAATGATCTGCTCCAGAATCTTTCTGGGTATTGATGTCAGACTAAGTGGACAATAATTGTTGGGATCCTCTTTTTTCCCCTTTTTGAAGATGGGGACAACATTTGCCCTCCTCTAGTCCGCTGGGACTTCTCCTGTTTTCCAGGAGTTCTCAAAGATTATTGCCAATGGTTCTGATATTACGTTTGCCAGTTCTTTTAATACCCTTGCATGTAATTCATCTGGTCCTGGAGACTTATATTCATTTAGATTAACCAGATATTTCTGTACTATCTCTTTACTTATTCTGTGCTGAAATTCTCCTATTCTGTCTTCTGCTCTATTATCCTCAGGTTGAGTACCCTTTGCTTTTTCTGAGAAGACTGAAGCAAAGAAGGTGTTGAGTAATTCTGCCTTTTCTCTGTCCCCTGTTAACTTTTTGCCATCTTCTCCACACAGTGGCCCTACTATTTCCTTCTTATACCTTTTGCTGCTGACATACCCAAAAAAGCCCTTTTTATTGTTCTTAACCTCTCTAGCAAGCCTGAGTTCATTCTGCGCTTTAGCTTTTCTGACTTTAACCCTACACGTGCTAGCTATTTGCTTGAATTCCTCTTTGGTGATTTCCCCATTTTTCCATTTCTTATACATGTTCCATTTAAAACATAGTTCAGTTGCAATTTCCTTAGTCATCCATCTTGGTTTCTTGAGACACCTCCCATTTTTCCTCCTCGTTTGCACAGTTTGAAATTGTGCCTTCAGTATCTCCCTTTTGAGAAACTCCCATCCGTCTTGAACTCCCTTCTCTTTTAGTATTCCTGTCCATGGGATCACCCCCAGTATTTCTCTAAGTTTAGTAAAATCAGCTTTCCTAAAGTCTAGAATGCGTGTCTGACTATGCCTGGCTTCTCCTTTCCACTGTGTAATAAACTCCAGGAGGACATGATCACTCCCGCCTAAGTATCCAACCACTTGCACCCCATTAACTAGGTCTTCCCTGTTAGCTAGGATCAAATCCAAAATAGCTGACTCCCTCGTTGCCTCTTCCACCTTTTGGACAATGAAATTGTCTTCAAGGCAAGTGAGGAATTTGCTAGACCTTGAGGATTTTGCTGAGTTTGACTTCCAGCAAATATCAGGATAGTTGAAGTCACCCATCACTATTATATTTCTCCTTTCTGAGTGTGTGGTCATCTGTTCTAGAAAGGCATCCTCCAATTCTTCTGCCTGATTTGGGGGTCTGTAGTAGACTCACACACTAACATCCCTGTTGTTTCCCTCCCCTTTAATTTTTATCCAGATGCTCTCCACCTGGCTTCCAGGATTGATGTCCTGGATATACTGAAGAGAACAACATGTGGGAGGCATAAGGAGATAATGCGATCAGAGTGACCTGTTGGCAAGGTTTCAAGTTTGGAGGCAATGGAGTTTTTAATCATAAAGCCTACTCCTGAAAGATGTTTTTCAGTTTTGGGTTTGCCAGACCAGTAAAGTGTGTAGCCAGTGCCGTGTTCTTTAAGGCTGCCTTCCTCATGGAGACGAACTTCACTAAGAGCAGAGATGTCAATATTAAGTCTTGATAGTTCATGGGCTTTTAAAGCAGAGCCACACTCAGGACGTCCACTATCTGCAGAGTCTTGCATGGTTCTGATGTTCCAGCATGCAAGCGTCAGTTTATTTACACCTTTGGAGGCCGGTGTGTGCCTTTGTTTCTTTGTCTTTGTTCGACCGCATCAGAATATGTCCGTTGGCCACAGCTAGCCAACCGGGTAGGTGGGGATGAGCTTTCGTTAGGCCACCTTTTCTAGGCCCCTCTCCATATGGAGCAAGCAGTGCTCTCCTTTAAAAAGGCTGCTTTGTCATTCAGGATGCTGCAGAACAAGACTGTCATCTCCCAGGTCAGCCTCAAGCGACCAAAGTCCTGAACCACCTGCATGCAGGGTTGGGTCTGCGGCTTCCAGTGCATCTTTACACCTGCCGTTTCGTCCCTCACCTATCACTACAGTGCTTTTTCGAAGATTGGATTTGTCCTTTGAGCCCGTGCAATGGATTTTTCTGGTGGAGCACAGCATGCACAGAACTGACCTCACCCTTTAAACCAAAGGTTCGTCTGCTATGGCCTTGCGAGCATGGATGGTAGCAACGAGATCCTCGGGTCATAGGTTTGTTTAGAGTTTCCTTCTCTTAGATGGTTGACCTTACAGGGTTGGACAAGCCCCATCTTCCCGGGTTTGGAATTAGAGTTTTCCTTCTCCTAGGATGGTTGCCATAAGGCTAGGGAGCCCATCCTGCTCTTTGACACTCTTTGTCAGACCCTTTGGTTTTGACCTGTCTGGCATGGGAAGCCCTACTGGTGGCTATTATACCACTGCCAGCATAGCTCAAAAACTACATTAGGGGACGCAAGCCTCTCCCCCACGACAAGGGGGTGTCAATATACAATTTTAGCCACCAACATACAATTATGTAAGAGTGTGCATCTTAAATTTCCTCTTCAAAATAAAATAGAGCACTGCACTCCTCATCTGATGGTGCTGAGAAGGGCAGTTGGTGCTAGGCTTGCCTTCAGAGGCTCTGCCTCTGACTCCTCCTCCGATGGTGGTGAGAAGGGCAGTTGGTGCTAGGCTTGCCTTCAGAGGCTCTGCCTCTGGCTCCTCCTCCGATGGTGGTAAGAAGGGCAGTTGGTGCTAGGCTTGCCTTCAGAGGCTCTGCCTCTGGCTCCTCCTCTGATGGTGGTGGGATCAGCAGTTGGTGCTAGGCTTGCCTTCAGAAGCTCTGCCTCTGGCTCCTCATCTGATGGTGGTAAGAAGGGCAGTTGGTGCTAGGCTTGCCTTCAGAAGCTCTGCCTCTGGCTCCTCCTCCAATGGTGGTAAGAAAGGCAGTTGGTGCTAGGCTTGCTTTCAGAGGCTCTGCCTCTGGCTCCTCCTCTGATGGTGATGAGAAGGGTAGTTGGTGCTAGGCTTGCCTTTAGAGGCTCTGCCTCTGGCTCCTCCTCAGATGGTGGTGAGAAGGGCAGTTGGTGCTAGGCTTGCCTTCAGAGGCTCTGCCTCTGTCTCCTCCTCCGATGCTGGTGAGAAGGGAAGTTGGTGCTAGGCTTGCCTTCAGAAGCTCTGCCTCTGGCTCCTCCTCTGATGGTGGTAAGAAGGGCAGTTGGTGCTAGGCTTGCCTTCAGAAGCTCTGCCTTTGGCTCCTCCTCCGATGGTGGTGAGAAGGGCAGTTGGTGCTAGGCTTGCCTTCAGAAGCTCTGCCTCTGGCTCCTCCTCCGATGGTGGTGAGAAGGGCTGTACATCATATAAAATAGATGTACATCGTATAAAAACCAGCTTTGCCCTTCTGGGACTGTTGTGATCAGATTTTTCAGTGCCTGTCTGCACACAGATTTACTACAGTATCATGTATGATCAGCTGGAAAGGAGTAGGAAGCATACCACCTTTAGACCAAAGGAGGGGCAAATTTGGCATAGTCACATGACAACATTTACAGCAATTATTATTCCACACAGTTAAGTAGTTTAACTAATCGTGGCTGGTCCTATCTTAACCAGATGATCACCATGAGCAATCACAACATTATCACCATCACCACCACATCATCATTCTAATTATCACCTTCACTATCATCATTTATATCTTGCCCTTTCCTTTAGAACTTAGATTCAAGATGGCTTACTACATTAAACCAAACAAGAAAGTTTGCTTGCCCTCAAATGTTTCAAGTAACAATCGGAAGGATATCCACAGTTAAGATGAACGTAACACCTAAAATGTTATTTCTTTTCCAGTCTTTGCCAATTAAAACAAATGATAAGCCTTTTAAAAATTGGGAAAAAGATTTTAATTCATTTATCTGGAACAAGAAAAAAATAAGGATTAAAATTAAAACTCTTCAGGATTCAAAAGAAAGAGGGGGACTCACACTGCCAAATTTAAAAATCTACTACCATGCCTGCTGTCTTGACTGGATTAAAGAGTGGATCATGCTTAAGAAAGAAAAAATACTACATTTGGAGGGCTATGACTTGCCATATGGCTGGTATGCCTACTTGATATATGATAAGGACAAAGTTAATATGGAATTCAATAATCATTACATTAGAAAATCACTATGAATGAATTTGGAAAAAATATAAGACAAATTTTCTTACAAAGATACCAAAATGGACTTCAGTTAACGAAGCATTTTATAGAAGAGAAAGGATGAAAGGGGAAGAATGGATTAGTTATAATGATCTTTTGATTTTGGAAAAAGGAGAATGGAGGATGAAAACAATGGAAGAACTAATAAAAGAACACTACAGTTGTAATTGGTTTCTCTATCGTCAAATTAATGAAAGATTTAAGATGGACAAAAGAATAAATCAGATAGAAAAAGAAGAAACACAGTTAGATAAGCTATTGGCATATGAATCACAACACACAATGGCAAAAGTATACAAATTATTAATGGAAAGAGAGATGGAAGAAGAAAAAAATCAAACAATTTATGGTCAAATGGGCACAAGATCTTTAAAAAAACATATAATGTTCGAGGATTGGGAGAAAAACTGGAAAAGAAGAATAAAATACTCCCTATGTTATGACATCAAGGAAAACTATTATAAAATACAGTATAGGTGGTACCTTACTCCGGAAAAAAATATCAAAAATTTACAAAAATTGCAATGATAATTGTTGGAATTGCAAGAAAGAGAAAGGTACCTTCCTGCACATGTGGTGGGAGTGTGAGAAAATAAGAAAATATTGGAAGCAAATTCAATCTGAAATAGGGAAAGTCATTAATAAAAAACTAACTTTGGAGCCCTCTATCTTTCTATTAGGAATGATTGATGAAGAAACAGAACGGAAATTTGGAAAGATAGTTTTCTACATCTTATATGCAGCGAGATCTGTAATCGCCAAAAAATGGAAAAGTACTGAAGTATTAACAATCAAAGAATGGCAAATCAAACTATATGACATAATGGAATTGGATAAATTAACATGTTTGTTGAGAGATCAAACTACGGATAATTTTGTAAAAGAATGGATGCCTTTCACTAGCTATTTAACAGAAATAAGAATAATTACTGTTAACTTTAAAAAGTAAATAATATATATCCTATCCTGGACAAGAGGGACAGGTCAAATGAAAGAATAAGATGTAATACATTGGAGCTTGTTCAATTATTTAACTTTTAAGCGGAAATTTTTTATAAGATATAGTTATGTATTAGTTCGAGAAGATTTTGGAGAAAATACTGAAAGTCAGAAACAATGAATTAATATTCATAATGAAGAAAGGGAAGCTTTTTATTGTTATGTTTGCTGTTTTTTATGTTTTATGTTATGGTTTTGTTTTTGTGTATGTTATATTTTTGTGAGAATATTAGCCTCATTGTTTTTATTTAATGTGTTATATGTGGTTTTTTATTTTTATTTTAAATAAATTTTAAAAAAGTAAAAAAAATGTTTCAAGGAACAATCTGTGTTTTCATGTAGTAATATTTGAATTGCTGGGGCTTGAGGTTAGTGTCAGTACTTTGGAATGCAGATACTGCTGTTAATACAAAATTAAGGCTCGAAACAGATGGACCAAAAGGGCCACCATCACACTGCAATGGGGAAGCCAAGCTTGCCCCAACCTGGAAGAGCCAGCACAAAAAGGAGTAGGGGAAAACACTCCTTTTCTACAGCCAGTTTAGATCCATGGCAGTGACCTGGGTCAAGACTGGTTGCTGTGGACCTGCAGTGATTGAGGCAAGAGCAGCCGTTGACTGCTCCTTTTACCCTTTCTACTTGAGGCCTTCAGCCACACCTATATTTTGTTCAGTTTGTCTTATCAGCTATAGATCTGTTATTTCAAATATCGTATATGTTTCAACTATCCAAGAAGCTATCCAAGTTAGCCCTCATTATCCACAGATTCCACCATTTGTGGTTCCACCATCCATAGATTGAAAATATTTTAAAAATTCCAAAAATCAAACATTGATTTTGCCATTTTATATAAGGTACACAATTTTACTACACCACTGTATATAATACAGAATCATAGAATCATAGAGTTGGAAGACTGGCCCACCCAGACTAACCCCCTGCAATCAAAGCACCTGACAGATGATCACCCAGCCTCTGTTTAAAAACCTCTAAAGAAGGAGATTCCATCACTCTCTGTGGGAGTCTGTTCCACTGTCAAAGCAAAGCAAAGCAAAGCAAAGCAGCTTCATTTATATACCGCTTCATATTGCACTATGGGATGTCTAAGCGGTTTACAACTGTGAGCTGATTGCCCCCCAACAATCTGGGTACTCATTTTAGCGACCTCGGAAGGATGCAGGCCTGAGTCGAGCCTCAGCCCTGGCTGGTATTGAACTCGCAACCTTGTGGTCTATGAGTGAGTGGCTGCAGTACAGGCATTTAACCACTGCACCACCAGGGCTGACAAACAGCTCTGACTGTCAGGAGGTTCCTCCCAATGTTTAGGTGAAATTTCTTTTCTTATAGCTTGCGTCCATTGTTCTGTGACCCATAAGACTTGAACATCCACAGATTTTGGTATCCATGGGGTAGTCCTGGAACCAAATCTTAGCAGAAACCAAGGACATTAGCAAAACATTGTAAAGAAAACGGAATTCCAGATACAGATGAATGGATAGAAAAAATTTATGAGACAGCAGAAATGGACAAGCTAACAAGACTTCTGATGGATGGAGATTTAGGGAAAAAATGAATCAGAGCATTTTGACCACACAGAATCTAATTGCATTATTGTTTTTGTGTGCCTTTACATCACTTTCAACTTATGGAGACCTTAATGTGAACCCATTATGAGATTTGTTAACAAGGATTTTGCCATTGTCTTTTCTTTTTTTTAAAGATTGAGGGAATGCAATGTGCCAGGTTCACCCAGTGGGATTCCATGGCCAAATGAAGATGCAAACTTTAGTCTTCTCAAGGCTTTGTCCAAATATATCACCTTCAATATATAAAGCAGGCATTGTGACTTTAGGCTGTTGACAGTCCTAGCCATGATAAAATTATAGAATCATAAAGCTGGAAGAGACCAAAAAGCCCATCCAGTCCAACCCTTTGCCATGCATGAACTCACAATCAAAGCACCCCTGACAGATGACTATCTAGCCTCTGTTTAAAAACCTCCAAAGGAGGAGACGCTACCACACTACAAGGCAATTTATTCTACTGTTGTACAGCTCTTACCATCAGGACATTTTTCATAATATTTAGGTGGAATTTCTTTTCCTGTAACTAGAATCCATTCCTCTGTGTCCTAGTCTTTGGAACGGGAAACAAACTTGGTCTGTCCTCAATATGACATCCCTTCAAATATTTGAACATGGCTGTCATGTCACCTCTTAGCCTTATCATTTCCAGGCTAAACATACCCAGCTCCCTAAGCTGGTACTCATAGGGCATGGTTTCCAGACTTTTCACCATTTTGGTCAAACCCTCTGAATTATTTCTGGCAGTCTGTATAGGCCCTAAGTCTTAATTTTTCAGAAAAAGTAGACATAATAGTGTGTTACAGAAAGAGCAATGAAGAGTTTGTATCACGTTAAAGATAAACATGTTGTATTTGACATATACTTTAATAGACTAGAGCTGAGCTACATTGGATGCATGATGAAGCTACATTTCACAAAAGTATGTTCCATAAGATTGCTTGTCTTTTAGGTGTCTGAAGGCTCTTTGATGTTTCTAAGTTTTGAGGACCAAAATAAAAAGGAAGAATGGAGTGGGAGGAAGGAATCTAGCAGCATTTTAAAGAGTGGTTTATTTTAGAATCAGCTTCCATGGATTTCATGAGGTCCCATTATCAGGAGAAAGGCAGAGTATATATTAAATAAACAAAATAAAATAAATCCACTTCTTCAGATGCACTGATGGAGTTAACATCAGTCCTCAGATATATTCGCATTTATATGGTTGTGGATGTGGGAACGGAGCATAGTAAGATACAGAAAAATCCCCAAATCCAATTGGTGACACTGGGAGTAAATCTTCAAATGTTTTGTAAAGTGATACCATTCTATTAAGATAGTTTTCAGACAACTCTAGAGTGTGAATATTGTTTGTTTGTTTATTTATTTATTTCAAGGATTTATATCCTGGCTTTCTCCCACAATGGGATTCAAGGCAAGTTATAATAATTTAAAAAGATAAGCTAAAACATTGAAAATAATAAATCTACTTACTAAGATTCAGTAAGCACTGTCTAGGATAATTATTTTGTTGTATGCCTGGTTGTGAAGATATATGTATCAATATGTGCAGTGCTGTGCCAAAAAAGTCATATCTTTTCATAGCTCTATTAATGGATTGTAATTTGTGAAAATATTCCAATTCAGCTGTTTCTTTTTCAGGTTTTCTTTCATGTTTTGTTTTCATCAAGCACTTCTCTTAAATCAAATGTTTTATTTCAAAGGTGTTGCTAGATTTTCCCACCCCCTTTTTAATGGCAAGACAGACTAACACAGGTATCTCTTTGGAAACTTGCTTAGAAATGTCATGGAGATTCTTCAAATTGGAGGGAAAAATACCAGAGATTCTGATGGAAGCCAAAATATTCAAAGATTCAACTGAATTTTATACATCTTTGGTATATAGCCAAAGCTTGTTATAGTAAAAGTGTTATGTACTATTCAGCCAGTGCTATGATCCAGAAGTGAGACACCTCAGAATGAATTCTCCAGCACCAGTAGCATCTCCTCTGAGGTGAAGTCAGAATATGTGACCTACCATCTCTCTGAAGTAGGGTTGTCCACCTTAGATCCTACCCTTGACCCACTAAATTCCAGGAAAGTATTGCTTCCCTCAGACTCACACAGTGAGCAGAATCCCTCTAGTCTAGGATCTTTAGAAGTCATTGGACCAACTGACATCAGCCCCAGACAACATAATCAAAATTGAAGAATTATTTCATGTGTCCAACTCATCTGGAGGGCAACAGGCTGCAAACTATGCCTAGAACGAGGCATACTTCAAAAAAGTATTTCAGCCTTTTAAGAGTAAAATGCAGCACTTGAGAGACGTAGAGCATCCAGAAGAGCCTTTCTCTTTCTCATTGGAAGCTTTTTTCTCTCCATCTCTATGCTGCACACAGATAGTAAGAGAAAACAGAAGTTACATGAAAGATTAAAACAGATTATAAAACTATGACAACTGATTTGAGATAGCACTGGCTTAAGTTTCAAAGTAGTTAAAATAAACAACTAGCAAGTCCTAAATGCTGCCCCATTCCCATTTTTTTTCTCCCAGTCCCTTCCTCCTTTTTATGATGGTCAAGTCAAGACTCTCTGGGTATTGTCCATGGTCTTGAACCTGATCTTTTTTGATAGAAACCAGTCAGATGCCTTACATAAGGCCCTCTCACTTCTCACTGAGATCATGGAATCCCTAGTGAAGAACAGGGAAACATTTTAACATTAAGAGAAGTTAAAATAAATTATCTAGGTTAGTAAAATTTCTCAGGGGAAAGGTGGGAACACACATCTCTAATACGTGTATCTAACATTTTGTCAGACTAATGCTTAGAGGAAGAAATGAGGAGCATAAACAAACATTTTGCTTCCAGGAAATTGTGATTAACATCCATTCCAGAACTTAGGGCAGTGCACCGAGTTAATAAGTATGGATTCTGAACTCACAGTCAAAGTTAAATAATTCCCTCAAATAAATATATATTTAAATGAGCTAATCTATTTTTCCTTTTTAATTTTAATTAGAGTATTAGGATTTCCAATTTACATTATTACTAGTCACTGAGTGCATATGAAAATATTTAGAATCTACTTGACATAGTGAAGAATGGAACCATTTCTCTATCTCTAGAGTCACAAAACCAATTACACAGAGAGAAATGGGGGGAGGGAGACCCATGCTAGAAAGATTAAACACAAAATCTTTTTCAGAAGAGCAATGAAAAGGAGAACAATTTACTTAGGGTGGAAATAGGCTCCTCTGGTAAATCAGGGAAACATGCCTAGTGAGATAAATAAAAAAGAAAATCATATACTGCCAGACTTGTTTTGTCTTCACAGATAGTTAAGTTTGTATGTGTGCATGTTTGTGATGAGTTCATGACTAACCACAGTGATAACATCAATGCTCAGGAATCATGCACCCCATTGTTTAGTAGGAAACATTCATATAGTCACATCATTTAAAAAGACCAATGAAGCCATGAGAACAGAGTGGATAACAAAGACATTGATGGATAATTTTTCATAGTAATAAAACTGAAATAGGGGACAGCGAAGTAGAAACACTGGCAAAGTTAACTAATCACAGCTGACTTTCAGGAGTCACATAGCTTAACCTGGAGTGGAAACAGTAAACTTAGCCTTATGCTTTGCATGCAGAAGGCTCTAGATTTGATCACTGACACTGGTGCATATCATGGATTGCTAAGATTCTGTAAATTCTCCATGAATCTCTGAGAACCTGTAGTGCCATTTCTAATCAGATAAAACAAAACTGGTCTAGGTGTACAAACCATGTGATATAAGGCAGATTTTTGTGTTCCTTATGTTTGCCTGGGTTAGAATACTGATAATGTTGTGCCTTTGTTTGTTCAAGAAAATTACCTGCTCTGAGATGAAAGACAAGGAAGTTCAGATTTAGTTACCTATTTGGCAATATGTGTGAATTTTCAGGTACTGGAGGTCAGTTTTGCCCATACACAGCATTATTTTGTATGTATGAGATTTGATTCAGAAGGTTGGTGCATACAGATTGAGATTTTCTTTTGTGTATATCATTCATGGCAAATCTTACGTAATATGTATTATTGATATGATATCTATATATAGACCAAGGACAGGCTACTATGACAGATCTGGGGGCCAATTTTCTTGCCAATTTAGTGGGTTGTTCTAAGGACATCAGAGGGGATCAGGGCAGCATTTATTCCATAAACTACCCTGGAGTAGCTTACAAAATAAAACCACACAAAAATGTAGTAGTATAAAATACAATAGGTGAAAATTAAGCAAGGAACAATGTCAGATAAGATCAGTATAAGCAGAAAAGAAATAACAGAAATCAGCAAATTTAAAATAGGGTTTTGAACTATAAGATTTAAAAGCCTTGAGACACAGAAAAAGAGCTGTGAGTGGTCCTGAAAAGATAGAGTAGGTGTTGGCCCAAGCTCTTTTGAGGGTCTATTCTATAACTGGATGCCTCTACTAAAAAGGCCCATTGATCACCTGGACAGATAGATCAGCCACTGATAGTACCACATTCTTATCTTAATTTATTATCCTTCATCTAGACTATTATTTTGATGAGCCACTGATTTAGGACTTCCAGTCTCATTTTGAATTTATAAGGGAAAAAGAGAGATAAATAGTGTGATGGGGAGGGCTCACCTACATTTTGGTAACATGGCTCCAAAATTCCTGCATGACTTCAATCAGTGTGATTTCATGTTGATGATAAACAACCTGGAGGATAGCATGGGGTCTATAATCCTTGAGCTACATCTGCAAATGTTATCAAGGTATGAACAGAATCAATGTAAAACAGTACCACTACTATCTGATGCAGTCACTCCTGAGAAGGTCATGGGCCAATGAGTATTCCAGCTAAATCCAGATCAATCAACATGCTCACACTCCCATTTTGGTCTCCCCAAAGAGGTTGAGAGTACCAAAAGTAGAACTCTAACTGAAATGAATTTGGTCTAGATTTTATTTATTTATTTATTTATTTATTTATTTATTTCATCCTTGAGCACCTGGTAATATGTTCTGCATGATATCTTTTCTTTGTTTTGAGTTCTTTACTGTGGAAACATCGGTAGCATTCCTATCTGTCAAATACAAAATTTCATGTATTGTCAATTCATTTAATATGTCTGCGTATCTGTGCAGAATATGTGGATTTACGTGACATCTATGGCTAGATTCATACATACAGGACTCTCTGGGGATACAAATGATTCTGCATATATAATTTAATGTCCAAGAATGTGGTCCAAGAATGTTCCACACTGACCAACTGAGTCTTTGGAGATATTACAACACATGAAGGGAACTGGTAGACAGTTAAGACACTTCTAACCTCCAACACACTTCTACAATCCTTAGATCCTTGAAATAGGTTGATCTCTTTCCTTATTTAATAATTTCAATTTTCCTGTTGTATTTCTTTTAGCAAACTAAGGAGTTTATCGCACAGCACAAGATGAAAACTTTTCAACATGAATTGTTTCTCACATCTCTGTGCTCAGGCAGAAGGCATCTTGTACCTGATCATGGCATCCCATACCCAATCCAGACTTCTCCCACACCCTGCAAAGAATGGGAAAAATCCAATTCTTTCAAAAAGTACTGGAGAAGTGGGTGTGTGTTTAAAAGTTTTCATCCCACACCTATCTTGGGAGGAAAGGATTGAAAAGGGTAGTGTGATAACCTCCTAAATGTTCTGCTCTTTGTTCAGCTCATAGCCAGTGTTAGTGGGGAAATAAGTTTTAAGACAATTGCTAAAAGAGGTTACTTTATAACCCATATTGATGGATTGTTCATTTTAATTTGTCAGTTTTTCACATTAACTACAGTTTTGTGGAAATGTGATATGTGATAGAGCTATAACTCACTCCTATTACAGTGAGTATAAAAAAGAAAATACATTAGTGTGCACAGCATTAAAAAACAGAAGTTGCATATACAAGATGGGATCAATCTAACTGAGTTTTTCTTCTTTTTTACATTTTTGGTATTGATTTGATATTTCAATGGCAAGGATAAATGCAAATTGGTTTAAATGTGCCCTCTACCTAACCTCTGCATCTTATTGTGCTTTCTTTTGGTTCACCCTCCCCTCACTGTTATCATTGTTATTATCATTATTATTGATACTATTGATATCATGGCCTCCACTTTCTCTCCCCTGGGAAAGCGCACCCCTCTCTCCCTAAACTAGAAATTTGAATCTGGTATTTATTCTTTTATCCTATCTAATATACAAGAGGAATTTCTGTGTTTTAACTCTTGCTCGGTTTAATTCTTTTTAAACTTTTTTTTATTATTGGGGGGGGAGGGTTGGGATTCTCCTTTGAACCTTGACTGTAATTTTAATCTGTATGTTTTATATACCTGTTATAATCCGCCTTGATTCCCATTGGGAAAAGGCAGAAAAGAAATTATTATTATTATTATTATTATTATTATTCATCAACAGTTGTAAATTTCTTCATTTGGGGGATAGAAAGAATTTGACATTAGAAAACAAAAAATAAAACAAAACACTGGATGTAATGTTAGGTTTAAATGGGATATAGAGTCAATGTTAAAATGTTGAAATGTAAAACATGTGTGTCTGTATTTTTCCATGCTGTGAAAAGTTGTTTTTTTGAGAGCTAGACTCAGTTATCAGCCCAGATGTGTTCTTAGCCCAAAACAAGAAGCTAACAAGCTTCAGTTCTGTGAGAAAGAGGGTTTGTTTATATTAAGGTTTTTGTAAACACGATATTGTTATGGGAAATGTAGTCACATGATTTGTTATTGTAATTAAGGGTTGGACTAGAACACGTCATGTATTATCAATCAGCTTGTATAGGCGACACCCAGAAGGGTGGAGATTTGGAGGGCTGAGGGCTGGGAATCTAAAAGTTCTTCACTTGCTTTTTTGACTTTTGAACTATAATGAACTAATTAAAACATTCTTTTGGTGATGCTACTAACACATCTTCAATCATGTAGCAAATAGATTTTATTCCTGCTTAGCCAGCTTTGGCTAAATGATGGCTAAATGATATTATTATTATTATTATTATTATTATTATTATTATTATTATTATTATTATTATTTGTTTTTGCTTTTGTTCTTTTACAATAAAGAAGCTTGCTGAAAGTTCCAGGATTTGGATGCTTTGTTTTAAAGGACTGTTTTCAACACTCCATCATCAATAAATCTTAACATGTAAAAGAAATTGAAGCTGATTATTCTATACATCAGTCAGGAAATGCCCAAGGAAACAGGTGATTAGAGTGCAAGAGCTGTAGGGTAGTTAGTCCAGTCCAGGTCAATTACAGGTTATCTGAATAAGACGAAGAGAGAAGTGAAAGGGTGGTCATCAGCCAAGCCAATCCAGAAGTCATTGCAGCAAGTCAGTAGTCCAGATACATGAATCCAGCAAGGAATAAACACAGTCATCCAAGTGTAGCCAGTCCAAGGTCATTAAATACAGGAACAATAGAGACTACCACCAGTCAACAAGATAAGACAGTTGTCAGCACTGAAGCTGTGAGGGAACTGCTGAGATCTTTATGGGCATCTCTTTCAAGCTACAGGTGTCTAATTAGATCAGTGTCTACTATTTGCAGATTGCCATGGAAGAGAGGAATCGTGAGTATGATCACAACACACTCCACTGGAAGGGAAAAGGCCACGAATTTATTGAAACAGCTGTAAGGTAGGGTTGACCCGAAATGCATGAGCTCTGGATCGGACATTGACTCATCTCTCAATTGTTGATGAATCAATTTGCTTGGTCACAGTCAAGCTTCAGGATGACAAAAGGGTAACTGATTAATTGCCCATTAGCATCTCAGATAACCAGTTGATTGCATGTGCGCATCTCTACCCCTTGTCACCGGGGGATGCTGATCCAGTGTTGCCCCCCACATTGGCAACACCACATGCTCCAAACACACCTGGGACCCCAATGGACTCCCGATCCAGCGGTCTGCAGCACCCAAAACTAGCATCCATCAGATCCAAGACTATGCTGCTGCCTCCATAAAGTTGTGACAGCATGACCTTGGTAGAGGGAGGGAGGGTGAGGAGAGCTGAGTCGGAATGGCATCGTCCTCCTGCACCAGATGGCCTTAAATAGGCCCAACCACCAATGAGAAGACAGGAGAACCAGAAGCTTCCATCCCCCCAACCAATTGCTTATTGTCTCAGCCGTAAGCCAATGGGATGGCACTTCCACCCCGGTGCATGTTGGGAGTTGTATCCCCACTGCTGGGGCCAGAAGCACTGCCCCCCATGTCCCAGTCAGCCAACGGCAGCCCCTGCAAGCCTGGCACGTCACCTGCTGGGATGCTGCCGAAGCTGGGCCTCCCCAATGCAGTGATCAGCGGTTTCCCCCCACCATAGCAACAAGTCCACCCTAGTAAATCAGGCAACATCATTTCCTGGCAATCTGCATCCTCTGCTTCATTTGAGTCATCTAAGAGGTAAGTTATGGCACTGATAGATTTGCCCCTCCAGTAACAGGGCATTAAGTTCTTAACTCTTAAAGTTATGAGCTTGAATTTCTGTGTATTCTACTACCTTAGTCTTGAGTTAGAGTTCCCACCTCCTAACCTTTAATCCCTATATGGCAGGCAGGTACAACACGTTTTCCTCATGCTGACAATAACTATACCTACTGAATATACCTGGTAGAATACAAAAACGTTTCCTTTCAGTTAAATTTTAATGAATGATCAATATTTATAAATTACTCATTTTGGTACAGAAAGAATTAGAATATATATATATGAAATGAATATGGAAAAAGTAGACCTTACATTATTTTCACATCCCTACTCTCTTTGCACAGTGATGGATTGACAGAAAATGGATACATAGAATTTGCACATGATGCCATGGATACTGTTATCTTATTTCTAGTATCTGGACTGCTAGAGCATTCCAATCCAGTCTTATCCTGGATTTCATTCTTTCAGACATTATCTTTTTCAGTCAGATGATTCTCCAAAAATTAATGGGGGGGAGGACTACTTTGATTATATATAGCCTGGCATCATGTTATTATGGTACACAGATATTTGTCCAATTTACATCTGTGTAAATCACTTCTTCAGTCATTGCAAACGTTAGAATCCTTCAGAACCTCAGAAAGTCCTAGAGGATGCTCTCTTTGCACAGTGATAGATAGAAAAGAAAATGGATATACAGAATTTACTCATGATATCATAGATACTGTGGCAAATGGCTGTGTTGGAATGAGGGGCTACAGCAGCTAAAAGGTATGATGGAGACATGTTGTATTTCCATCTGTATAGAACTTTATTATGTATCTCCTGAAGCTGGGCCTTGTCCATGTTTTTTCTGTTTTATTTAATTCTAAAGTGAAATTTTCTTGTGAAGATTTTGATAAAAGAAAAACCCTGCACCTAAGCATTATACTATTGCTTTTAATAGTGCTGTTGCTGCAATTGTATTCAAGGGCATGTAAACACCTGACTTTGTATCAGTAGACAAAAGGATATTGCACCTTTGAGACTAACAGAGAAAGGAGTTGTAACAGAAGCTTTCATCGATTCAATCTGATGAAGAAGATTGTGACTACAAAAGCTTATGCTACAAATACCATTATTTCAGTTAGTCTCAAAGGTGCTGCAAGATCTATTTGTATGGTGCTACAGTTGTTACAGTTGCTTGACTGGCCATTCAGTGTTATATGTTTATGACTTAAGATCTATCCATGTGCAATTCACCATCTTGATTGATGACTGAAAGTGAAGAAGAACATATAGAATCAAAAATGATCATTTCAAGGTGCAAGCAAACAAAGCAGCTTTAAATCCTGATATTTGCAACCAAGAATAGCAGTTTCAGGTATGTCCAATTATTTTGAAAGACAAAGTTTTTGGAGAAAGTGGTGCTATTTTTAAATGGCACTTCCCAGGACTGAATTGTACTTTACCCTTGTCATAAGCTAAAAGATAACTGCTGTGTCAACAAAAACAAAATCCATATTTTAAATAATGTTTTTGAGCTTTGACAATCCTCATTCTGATCTTGCTGTCACAGTATTCTGTATAAAGTATGGTCACATAAATCCTCTCTAAAAGAGTACAAAATATAAAAAGCATGTATCTAGCTCCATCTTTTATAGGAATCTAGTTGACAGACTCTTGTGCAGTATCAATCAAATGCAATTGAAAAGTACATATATTTTATGAGAGGAGGAGAATGATCCTATTTCTATAGAGAATCATACAGTACACCTTATATGTGTTGCAACATTGTGTTTATATGGTTCTGAAAATGAATGACAAAAGTAAAATAATATCAAAGGAAAAAATACAGGATGAAGTTCTTTGTTGCCTGGAAAAAAAATAAGTCTTTGGATACTGTAAATAAAAGATTGAACTTGTAGTGAGGAAATTGAAAGACCAGAGACCAATTCAGAAGCAAGAAACTGGGATAAAACTGTCTTTGACTTTGGTCCAAACACTCTGCAGAAATAATCTAGTTTGAGACTGTTTTAACTGCTCTAGCTCAGTGCTAGGGAATCCTGGGAAGTGTAGTTTATTGTGACACCAGAGTTCTTTGACAGAGAAGGCTAAATGTCTCACAAAACTGCAGTTCCCAGAATTCCTTAGCACTGAGCCAGATAAAACAGTCTCAAATTGGATTATTTCTGAAATGTGTTTTGCACCATAATTATTCTGAAAAAGCCTTTGGAAGTTTGTAAACAGGTACCCAGAACAGGACCTCTCCCCCTTGCACACATCCCCCTTGCTTGGTAATATGATTGTGAGAGAATGGCATGCAGTATAGTACAAACAGATTTGAATCTATAAGTCCATCCACTTAGCCATTAACTGGGGATGTGGGGATCTTTGAGGACTCACCTCAAAGTCCCCATTGTTTCCTAAGATGTCATAATTTATTTCACATACACCTATCTATGTCTATATATCTGGCAGAAGTTTGAGTGTCCAAGCTCAATTTTCTGCCCATCTAATTTCTCACCAGTCTCACCAGAATTCCACAAACCAACAGTTGTGGCTCTGTCCAAAGGACACATATGGAACATATAAAACCAAACATAACATCTGCCTACAGAAGTGTGTGCTATCATATCATATCATATCAATTGTTGGTAACTTTGACATGGTAACCCTGTGGATAAGACATCTCCAACACCCCCTGTCCTCCACTGCTTTGCTTAGGTCTTGCAGGCTCAGGTCTCTGACCTCTTTGATTGAGTCTAACCATCTGGCATGGGGTCTTCATTTCCTTTTATTGCCCAATACATTTCCTAGCATCACTGTCCAACTGGCCATCACTGTGTTTTCTAATGATTCATACCTTATCATGATATAGCCAAAATACAGCAAACTCAATTTAGTCATCCTAGGTTTCAGGGAAAGTTCTTGTTTGATCTGTTCTAGGACCTATACAGATATACCACAACTATCACCACTCAGAACTAGGCAGAGTGTCAGGAGTGCCAGTTTCCATAATAATAATGAGCAATAATCAAAGAACTGGTACAGTAATGACAACAGTAAGAAACAACACGTTCTGAACATTTTACCCAATGAAATGGAAATCTCGCCTTCCAATTACTGAGATTAAACTAGTCAACTCACTAAAACTCAATGGAAACTTGGCAAGTCAACACTTATGTGTGTTTCATGGATTCAGTGGATCTACTTTATCTGGGACTAACAATTGGATTAGACCATGGATCTTCTTACTTTTATTTTTTTAAAAATGATTACCTTCTTTCTGTACCCAGCATTTCACTCTGAATGTATGCTGCTCAGCTTTTGTATTCCAAAGAAAAGAGAAATAGATTTACTTTAGAGCTTAAAAGAACCTTAATTTATGCCTGACTGACATGAATGATTGGGGTTACATCCACTATAATATGTGAGGGTGCACAAACCTTCATATTTCAAGGGGAAACTTAACTTTAACCTAGGTCTACATGAAAATTTTTGAATTGAACTTCTTTTTTCTAATCTATTCAAAATTCTTGTTTCCTGAAACTTAGGTGTGAAACATTTGAACTAGTAGGAGCTAAGGTTGGAACAAAGCAGGGAGATATACATCATTCAGATTCACGGGGGGGGGGGGGTTAGAAAGTGAGAATCCACATGTAACATTGTAATACTGTGTGTGCAATGTATTATATCTGAGACTTTTTAATTCAATCTAAAGAAATATTGTTATCCCTACTCTAACTTGAAATGCCATCACCACTGTTTCTCACACTGCTATTCCTGTCAAATAGCTTCAGTGAGGTTGAATTGATTGCCTTTGTTTTTAAATATTTGCCACAACTTTGTGAACAGGCATGCTGATATAGGCTATTTCTCATAGATCACTTGTCACTACATCATAGGACAGAAATTGTTAAGCAGAAAATTGGGAAGAGCACATGCTGTGTTTTGAAGTTATATTAAAAGATTACAGACTTGGCTTCTAATGCTGACAGGTAACAAAACTTATTTGAAGAGGTATGCATTTTATTGCCAGTTTGGAAACAATGGTATTCACTATGCTTAATGAAACTGTCTAAATAATGTGGCACAATATAATTTTACTGTACAAAAATCAAAGGAGAATCATCATTCACTACAAAGTGCAATATAAGGTATAATACTGAAAAGGTGGCAATAATATTATAAGGAAGCTATCTGGAGGGAAAAGAGTGACTTAGTATGAAAATATACGTCAATAATTATTTACCCTGTTTGATTTCCAAGTTGAGTAAACTACAATGTAACTGAATTGATAAAAATGTATTTATAGCAGGGGAAATTGTTGATAAGGTTAGCTACTAAGTCTGACCCTAAACTTAACTAATCTCAGTTCAATAGCAGCGTCCAACTTTCCATCATCCTCTGGTGCTCCTGAGACATTTCCCCCTCAAGTCCATGGCTTTAAATGCTAGAAGCACTCATACTGCAAAGGGGGTCCTTTCCTTTTCCATAATCTCAAACAGGAAAGAGGTGTGAAAATTGGAGGAAGAAACAAATATATGCAGATCACACCATTTTACTAGCAGAATATAGCAAAGACTTAGAATAACTCACTTATACTCCTGGTATGCAACAAATACAAGCTGTCTAGATTTGAACAAGTTTCAATGTCTCACTCTCTGCAATGCTATAAATTTGGGAACTGAAGGACAATTCTGGTGGGCAGAATTCTTTGGTGGACCACAGACCATCTTGGAGTGAAGGAGAGGGAGTTTGTCACTTAGCAACGGCATGGCCCATCTGCCACCTCTTCCTGCACCACCACAGATGAAGCTGCCTCTTGGCAGGATTGAAACCCAGCCAGCAGCTCCAAGCAACTGCCCAGCTGCCTTGGGTTAGCTTCTGGGCTGGGCTGTACCAACACAGCACCCTGCAGAGAGCCAGGAGAACCCATAGATGATCTGGAAGTGAAGGAGAGGGAGTTTGCTACTTAGCAACTGCGTGGCCCATCTGCCACCTCTTCCTGCACCACTACAGAGGAAGCTGCCTCTTGGCCTTCGGTTAGCCCCTGGGCTGGGGACTACTGATAAAGGGACAACTATTTGTGGCTGTGAGCAGAAATTGAGGTTGTGAAGGGGAAAGGAAGGTATGGTGGGAATAGAGCAAAGGGGTGTTACAAAAGAAGGCAGAACTGATGTTTGAAAGCTATCCCACCTTCAGTTCATTCTTTTTCCCTGAAATGGACTGGAGAGCATGCCAATCATTTCACAGAACATTACCTTGCTCCTTTGCAATTACAGGTCAGTTAAAAATAAGACCCATATTATCTATGACCTCCACTTAAATGAAGATGCCAACCTGGCTTGCTTTACAGAGCCCTGGCTGGGAGACAATAGTGCTATAACTTGGATGCAGGTCCTCCCAGCTGGGTATTCTGTAAGTTAGCAGGTAAAGGGAAGTAGGGGTGGTGGTGGTGGAGTGGCTCTGGCTCATAAGAACAATCTCACCTTGACCAGGATATCTGTCCAGAAAACAGTCCACTTAGAGTGTATGTACCTAAGCCTGAGGAATAATAATAATAATAATAATAATAATAATAATAATAATAATAATAATAGTTTTTATTTGTATTTTCCCGCCTCTCCCTACGGATCAAGGCAGGATTACAGAGAAATATAGAAAAATACAATATATACAATACAACATATAAAATCATAACAATAATAAAATACCCAAAATCCATATAATAAAATCCAATACCCAATCATATGCACAGCTTAGTCGTCATCTTCACATATTCGGGAGGCCATATCAGATAGTGCAATTAGGCTTCAGAGTTACAATTGGGGAGATCAGGTGGATAGGTTGTTTGGGGATTCTGTTAGTATACCATCCACCCTGTTGTCTAACAGACTCCCTAACCAAGGTGACAGAGCTGGTCTCAGAGTTGCTGTTGGAGTCGCTCAGACTTCTAGTTTTAGGTGATTTCAACATTCCTCGAGACCAGTCTGTCAGATGTAACAGGTGTGGCTTGGGAGTTCATGGAATCCATGACAAACATGGGCCTATCCCAATTGGTCATCAGGCCCACTCATTGTGCAGGTCATACCCTCAATGCGGTCTTCAGTACAGAACAGGAATATCTATGGGCGGAGATTATTATAACCACCACATTGCCATGGATGGATCATTTCCTGATAAGGCTGAACTTAGAGCCACTGTCCAACCTGCCAGGGGTGGTGGATTCATTAGAATGGTCCCCCTTCAGAGACTAATGGAACCAATTGGATTCCAGAAAGCCTTAGAGGGTCTAATGCTTGGTAATGCTGGTGATTCTGTCAAAGCTTTGGTTAATAATTGGAACATCGATCTTGCCAAGGCTATCGACACAATCTCTCCCAAGCGTCCTTTCCAACCCGCTTCAAATCGCAAACCATGGTATATCAAAGAGCTTAGGAAAATGAAGCGGGTTGGACAACGACTAGAGTGCATCTGGTAGGAAATTCAACTCTTATTTGACAAGACTCGTCATAGTAAATTTCCTTGTTCCTATAGAGAGGCAATACATGCAGCGCAGAAATCCTTCACCTCTGCATGTATTGTGTCTGCAGAATCCTGTCCAGCAGAGCTGTTTAGGTTGGTAAGGAAGCTGACACAGGTTCCACCTGTGCAGAACCCATTACTTATCCTGACAACAGCCTACTCTGGTGCTTTTAACAACTTTTTTGCAGATAAAATCTCTCAGATAAGAGCCGACTTAGAATCAATTGATGAGGTGTCCAGCAACTCCGTTGATGAAATTATACTGGTTCAGTTTCAATCCGTGAGTACTGATGATGTGGACAAGCTCCTTGGTAGTGTGAGGACAACAACCTGCCCTCTTGATCCTTATCCTTCGTGGCTGGCCATTCGGAGTGGGAGATGCCTTGAGGATGTTTATTAGAGACATCATTAATGCATCCCTTAGGGAAGATCATGTTCCATCCTGTTTTAAGGAAGCAGTGGTTAGGCTGCTTCTGAAAAGTCCTTCCCTGGATCCCCTGGGCATGAACAGCTATAAGCCAGTCTCTTTACTACCTTTTCTGAGCAAAGTGATTGAGAGGACAGTTGCTCTTCAACTCCAAGTTGTCTTGGAGGAAACAAATTATCTAAATCAATTTCAAACTGGCTTTAGGACAGGATATGGAGTTGAGACTGCCATGGTCGCCTTAGCTGATGACCTTCATCTGGGCATCGACAGAGGTACTGTGACCTATTTGGTGCTACTGGACCTCTCAGCGGCTTTTCATACAATAGATCATGACATCTTCTTGGATCACCTGAGAAGGTTATGAAGTGGAGGCACTGCAATGGTTCTGCTCCTTCCTCTCAGGCAGATTCCAGAGGGTGATGCTTGGGGACAGGCCATCTAAAAGGAAAGAGCTTAATTGTGGCATCCCACAAGGTGCCAGCCTATCCCCGATGCTATTCAATATATATATATATGAAGCCGCTGGGACAGATCATCTGGAGATATGGGGCGGGGTGTTATCAGTACGCTGATGACATCTAGATATATTTCTCCATGTGCTGGTAACCTCTTGTCTCAATTTCTGTAATGCATTCTACATGGGGCTACCCTTGTACTTGGTACAGAAACCCCAACTAGTACAGAATATGGCAACCAGGTTGATCTCAGGAACAACAAGAAGAGACCATGTAACACCAATCTTAAGATCACTTCATTGGCTGCCCATTAGTTTCCAGGCCCGGTAGAAGATATTGGTCATCACTTTTAAAGCCCTAAATGGCTTGGTTCCAACCTATCCGAGACTGCCTCCTCCCATATAATCCACCCCACGCTCTCAGATCTTCTGGGAGGAGTCTGCTGCAGCCTATAAAAACTAGGCTGTCTGCAACCACCCAGAGGGCCTTTTTGGCAACTGGTCCCAGATTATGGAATGGCCTGCCGGATGAGATCCATCATATTACCACCTTGAACAGCTTTAAAAAAGCTGTTAAGATGGATCTCTTCCAGCAGGCCTTTCCTGAATAGATATCCCAGCCATCAAGAGACAGCCCAACCTGCTGTCCTGACTCTGCTGCAATTATTGTTATTTCTTTATTTGTATATTATTTTAAGTGTGTTTTAAATTGTTCATTATTTAATGGTATTTTAAGGGATAGGTAAAATTGTGGGATATGAAGTGTATTTTTAATGTTGTAAGTCACCCCGGTTGCGTTACGCAGAGGGGCAGGATACAAATTATTATTATTATTATTATTATTATTATTATTATTATTCATTTGGTCACCACCACCCCATAGCTACATCCATGTGCAGTATAGATGGGTGAGTAGGGTTCCAATCAATCCTAAAATAACCAGATGGAACTACAGTGCAGTCATTTAAGTTGGAGCTGTGGACACCAAGGTATCAAATCAAACTGAAGAAAGTTTGGGGGCTGGCTTATAAATTATAATAAAGGTGCAGTGACTATTCAGGAGTAGGCAAACTGTCCCCTTTAAGGACCGAGGGACTTCAGCTCCCAGAAGCCTCAGCCATGTTGGCCAATAGTCTGGGACAGGGATAGGCAACCTTTCCCCTTTAAGGGCCAAGGGACTTCAGCTCCCAGAAGCCTCAGCCATGTTGGCCAATAGTCCCTTGTTGGTCAATAGCTCCTGGGATTCTGGGAGCTGAAGTCCCTCAGCCCTTAAAGGGGAATGGTTGCCTACCCCTAGTCTGGGATGTTGGCCAATAGTCTGGGATTCTGGGAGCTGAAGTCCTTCAGCCCTTAAATAGGACAGTTTGCCTACCCCTTCAAGCTTCTGAAGTCACTTCTGCAGCTGCATAACTGCCATGGCTCAATGCTATGGAATTCTGGGAATTGTAGTTTGTTGTGGCATCAGAGATCTCTGACAGAGAAGGTTAAATGTCTCACAAAACTACAGTTCCCAGAATTCCATAGCATTGAGTTATGAAAGTTAAAACGGTGTCAAAGTAAATTGTTTCTGCAGTGCAAATGCAGCCTAGGAGAACAACAGCACCCTCTCTCAGCTTACCTATTCCTGGTGGCAGCCAAGAAGACTGCAAGATATTAATCTCCTTAAAAGGATAGGAAGGATGGATTGAAAATAATGAATATAAAAGAAAAGCAATTTTTATATCCAAAGAAATGCAAGAAAAAACCGTGGAAGTCACTCTTAGGTGAGGGAGACATTTTCTTCCTGTCATTTTAGTAACCCAGCTACTAGTCACTAGGTCTACAATTTTAGGCACAGTGGATACCAGGCACCTATTATTATTATTGTCAGGATATTGATGGGATATATAGTCAATGTTGAAATGTAAAGATGTGTGTGTCTGTATTTTTCCATGATGAGAAAATACTTCTAGGCCTAGCACAACAACTCAGTCCAGGTGTTCGAAAAGACAAAACAAAGGAAACCACAAGTTGGAATAGATGGGAAAGTGTTCTTGTTTATACATTGAATTCAATAATAAAAGTTGTTATGGGAAAGTAGATCACATGGTAAAAGATGAACAAGAAGAGGTTTGGTTAACATACGTCATGTACAGGTCAACCAATTAACCTAAGGTTAACACCCAAGAGGTGGAGAAAGGTTGGGCTGGGAATTTGTGTTTCAGGCATAGAAGTCAGTCTGTTCTTAAATTTTCTGTAGTATGGATTAAGTTTCTTTATTTTTGCTGAAGCTGTAGCATGACTAATTTTTCCACAATGTAGCATTAAGGATTTATAGTTTTGTTCCTGTTAGCCACATCTGGCTAAAGTGATGTTTTATTGGACTTTATAGTTTTTACTTTGCGTATGCTTTTCTATAATAAAGCCTTCTGCTAGAAGCTTGGATTTTGCCCTACGTGGTGGTGTCTTCTCTGCTACAAGTTACTCTGCTGAATGGATTTATCCACACATACAAAACCTGCTCCTCCAACATCCTCTAACAATGGTTATGGGGCTACTCAGGATTCTACTTCCTCGCTGTGCTACTTTTGCTGGGAGAGAACCGGACGGGCAAACGCCGAAAGCCGGAGGACATGCAGACCTGGAGAGACACAGAGCAAGAGAGACAGATGTATGCTGTCTTCAGAAAAGAATCCAAGCTTGACTTCTTGCCAGCAACACTTGGCAAGCAGTAAGTAAATCACTGTGCTTATCTGAAGTAATAAATTTCAAAGAGACTGTCTAAAGCTGTTAAGCGGAAAATGGCAAAGTCCCAGGACGACTGTTCAGGGCTGCATTTTTAAAGAGACAGTGTTCTTTATGAGAGCCAGAGGGGCAAGCAGTTTTAACTCTTTTCTCACTCTGTTGTGAGAAAAGTAGAAAGTGCCTCAAGTAGAAATTAATCATGGATGTTACAAAGTTTCCAAAACTTGATTCCCAGAATTATCCAGCTTGGAATGTCTATGCCTGGGCTTTATTGGTGAGGAGAAATTTATGGTCAATTGTGGAACAGGGTCTTCCAATTAACCCTAGCCAAGCTGAGATAGAAAGAAATGACAAAGCTGTTGCAACTCTGCACCTCATTCTTTCTGAGGGACAATTAAACCATATGAGAGGCATTTCAGTTGCACAACAGATATGGGATTCTCTGAAGGACATTCACCAGTCTGCCTCAGAATTGGCAAACATGATATGGTCTAAGAGACTTTATGCTTGTAAAATGAAAGACAAGGACACGCCTGAGTGTCATTTAGAACAGATGAGAGAGTTGTTTGCTCAAGTTCAAATGCGGGGCATAGATTTGCCAGAATTGCAAAAATGCTATATTCTTTTGGGATCTCTACATGAAAATTATGATAATATCCTGTATGGCTTGCAAGGAGTACCTGCAACACAGCTCACTATGGAATTGGTGGTGAGCCAGATGATGGAGGAATGTCAACGCAGAAAGTTTGAGGCAGAGCAGCGCAAGCAGGTGTCTACAACTGTAAAATCTCCAAATGCCACAGAGGGAGTTTTCAGGGAGATGTTAACTGAGAAAGCAGATGTTTCCAAAGGAAAGACTTGTTACTATTGCAAAAAGCCAGGCCATCTGAGAAAGGACTGCCGGAAGCTTGCAGCTGACAACAAGAAAAGGAATCAACAGCAGCCACGTCCACCAGATGGAGACAAAGGAACTGTTGCTATGACTAGAGGCTGTGACAGTGTGACTCAAATTAAGAAACCCAGTCTTTGGCTCCTTGACAGTGGGTGTTCTACCCATATGGTAAATAAAATTGAACTGTTCCAAAACAGAAAGCCCTCCACAGTCACTTCAGTTGCTCTAGCTGATGGAGCAGCAAGAGAAATCCATGAGATGGGAACTGTTTCCATTCCAGGGTTTGGTAAAAGTTTTGAGAATGTTTTATATGTGCCTAAATTGCAAAACTGTTTAGTTAGTGTGTCTGCTTTGACCACAGATGGGTACAAATTGAGTTTTGAGGGGGATGAATGCTTAATTTCCAAAGATGGGGAAATTTGTGCTAAAGCTGTTAAGAAAGACAGATTGTACTACATGCTAGATGAGGAAGAGTATGCACTTGTGCAAAATGAGCCTTTACATTCAAATTGCATTCACTATTTTCACAGAGTGCTGGGACATGTTGGTTTTCAAAATCTTTTGAAGCTAGAGAAAATTTGTCCTGAGTTTAAAATGTCACCATGCTCAAACCGCCCAGAGTGCTCAGTTTGCAGCAGGATTAAGTTGAAGGCTTATCCTGTGGCAAAATGAAGCAAATTTAAAGTCAAACGTCCATTTGAGTCTGTGCATTGTGATGTAGCTGGTCCTATGAGTCTGACACTAGGGGGCAGCAAATACTTCATGGTGGTTGTAGATCGCTTCACAAGATTTTCCTATATTATACTTTTGAAAGAAAAGGGTGAAGTAGGAGAAAGATTTAAAGAGTGGGTGAACATGATTGAAAGAGAGTTTGGGGGGTTGCAGACTGCCAGAAATAGTGCAGATTGAGTCCACTTTTAGGGTTAGGGTTAGTGCTAGGGAATCATGGGAATTGTTGTTGTTTTTCCCTGAGACATTGAGCCTTCTCTATCAGAGAGCTCTTGTGCCACAATAAAATACAGTTCTTTTCTGTAGTATGGATTAAGTTTCTTTATTTTTGCTGAAGCTGTAGCATGACTAAATTTTCCACAATGTAGCATTAAGGATTTATAGTTTTGTTCCTGTTAGCCACATCTGGCTAAAGTGATGTTTTATTGGACTTTATAGTTTTTACTTTGCATATGCTTTTCTATAATAAAGCCTTCTGCTAGAAGCTTGGATTTTGCCCTACGTGGTGGTGTCTTCTCTGCTACAAGTTACTCTGCTGAATGGATTTATCCACACATACAAAACCTGCTCCTCCAACATTCTCTACCAATTATTATTATTATTATTATTATTATTATTATTATTAGATAGACCAACTCACATTCTGGCTGTGTATACATAGGCTCAAACATCCTTGTGTATCTATAAGCTTTCAGAAAACATATAGTTATGATGATAAATCTACATCAGAAAAGTAGATGGCACTATGTAAAGGATCATATAAATTACAAATATTCATTATCATCTCTGAACACTGCATGGTTTCAGAATGTTCCATTGCAAGGCTTGATTGCGTGACAGATTGGCGGGATATAAATAAAACTTATTTATTATTATTATTATTATTATTATGGCTTAATGACTTTTTAATGATATTTGAAAGCTTTGTTGCTGAGTCAAAGGTTGTGTCCTCAACTGATGACTAATGAGGTCAGACTGAGTATGTTGCAGGGAGGTCTTGGCTTTTGGTAATGGGGAAAGTGTATGTGATAATGGCAAAGTAGCGAAAGTTCTTAGCATTATGCCATTAAGTTTAGAAGTGGAGGTAGCACCTATATAGGCAGTAGAATCAGTCGGCTAGAAAAAAACTAGATAGCTTACCGCTCTACACTCTTATAGTGTTGCTATTCCACTTTAACTGCTCTGGCTGCCTCCTGTTGCATTCTGGGATTTGAAGTTTAAGGAGGGGCATTTAGAATTCTCAGCCAGAAAGTTCTAAGGCCTCATGCAACAGGAGGCAGCCAGAGCAGTTAAAGTGGAATAGCAGCACTATAAGAGTGTAGTGCAATAATCTATTTAAACCATAATCTGGCCAAAATTTAACACTCATACATCCCATTGATTAGACAGAAAAAATATGTTCATGTTTAACTCCTTTATGGAAATTAATATTGTTTAAGTGTGGTTTAACATGCACTGGATGGTGTCCTTAATCAACTTAGTAGGAGAGAATACATGCCTTATATTGCTTTTGAGAAAGAGAAAATAATCTTGGTCATGGGGATTTGACCCCTCCCCTAAAATACAATAATGAAGCTCTTGTGATGATTGATTTAATACTGGGAGCAAGATTGGCATTAGTTACCCCCATTATGTGGTCCTGATATCAAGGTGTTAAAATATCTCAGTATACCAAAGTTTGATCAGTTATTGTGTATATAAAGCCATTAATTGCAATTATAGTTCCAGTGCTCCCAAAATTAAATTTGTTGTTTCCATTTAAAAAAAAATACTTTACATTTCCCATGTCTCAAAAGTAACTAAAGTAGTTGCTTTAAAAACACATGTGAATGTTGCAAGTCACTCATTTGTGATACAAAACACACTCTTCCCATCTACTTTATTGTCCTTTTAGTACTCAGAAAATTCTGATCCAATAACTATAAAGGTAAAATATTACAGTTATACACCCAAAAGTATTAAGTTCTTGAAAATGATTGGGAACTCTCTTTGTGGAGGTTTTATGTTGGGCGGCCATTGGTCAGGGATGCTCACACAGCTGGCCTTGGTGGATCTTGGTACTACCAGCCTTCTCCACACCTCTGTTCATTATCTAATTAAGCAATGATTTCACTTTGTGCAGCCATGCCACAAATCCCATCAACTTTCCCAACAAACCCTATTTCCACTCTTATACAATTCTATAGCAATAACATTATACCCAGTAATAAAACAGCAAGGCATAAATAAATAAATAAATAAATCACCAAAGAGCATATACATCAGCATTTTCATGATAAGATTGGACAGATTCCTGGCAGCAGCAATAATGATGGAAGAGTCAAACAACCTGGTTACCAGTATGAAAATATATAGTGTTAATCTATATTGTGCTTCATTTTTCTTCCCCAAATTCTACATTATGTATTCTAAAATTGCATATCCTAACAAGTGCATCAAGCTACCTAGATCAGTACTATCCAAAATGCTTGTCCCTGGCATTGTGCAGTCCCTGAGCTATTGGCTAGTGATCCCTGGCAAGTTTTCAGGAAGGAAACAAGCTATTTTAGCCAATAGATGCAATTATGGTGTTAGTCCCTGGCATGTTGTTAAAACTAAATAAATAAATATCAGTCCCATCATTTAACTTGAGAAGCACTGAATTAGGCTATACTCAGTATTACTTTTGTCATAGAATCCTGAGATTTATCATGTTTGCACAAATAAGAAAAAACTTTTTGTGAATCATAAAGGTCATAATGCCTGTTTCATTGAATGTTATTAATATTATAGATAGTTTGACAGATAGCTAAAAGATGAGATAAAATAGGACTGTTTACTTCTATTTATGGATACTTGAAGGAGTTTTCTTTTCAGAATCAGGATGACACATTTCCTAGGGCTCCACTAAGTGCCCAAAAGGAACAAAAATGTATGCTCATCATTGAGAAGTAATGATTAATGGTGATTATGGTGATTAAGGATGAATAATGGATCCTGGATATTTTGGGGATTCTCATCCCACTCCCAGCTTTTCAACAGATGACAAATGTAGCACACAGCTGCAGTGTTATTTAGATGCTTCCCATTTGCAGAATTAGGGGCTAATACTGAACAGCTCTAAACTTCCATAGATTTATGGGTGTTCAACATCTCTCTTTTTAAAAATCAGGTATTTCTGTTCCCTAAATGTTAATTTAGTAACATGAGGCTTTGTGTCTCTGTATCTGTATCTGTCCTTTCCACTCTCCCGTTTTAAAACATAAGGTTATTTCAAAACCCTAGGATGAATTAGAAAATGCATTTCTCCTTTTCATCAAATTCAGGTGAGGTGCTAAATTAGCACCTGGAGCCCTTTCACACTACACAGCTATAGAACTGTGTTTCCAATTTAATTGCCATAACTGCTTACTATGAAATCACATGGTTTGTAATTTGGTGAACTATTTGGCTGTAACTACTCTGCCCTAAACCTTATATCCCAGGATTCAGTATGATGCTGCCATGGCAGTTAAACTAGAGTAACTATAACTGTGTAGTGTGAAAGGGCACCTTCTCACAATAATGTGGTAGATGATGACCAATAAATCGTAGCTTAGTCTGAATAGTTACACTACATGTAGGTGTATACTGCATGTAGGTGTATACAACATGTTCCTACAGTGAAGGGTACCCTATAGGTACCCTGTCATCTGATGTGAGACAAGGAGCTACTAGAAAGATGGGGTCTGTCCCTGGCAAGAGTCAATGAAACCAAATGTATTGACCCTGTGTGGTGAAAACTTTATATTTTCCTGAGCTGTTTAAGCTTCATTTTAATCCTGCTGATTGTTTTATGATACCTGTATGATTCTGTGCTTTCAAAATGTATTATATTTGGAGGGAGGTGTATTTACATTGTTATTGTTTTATTTGACTTTTAAACTACCCTAGGTATACATTAAAAGATTTATGGTGGATGTGTGTGTGTGAGAGAGAGAGGGAGAGAGAAAGAGAGAGAGAGAGAGAGAGATTCTCTTTCCATAATATTTTATAGGTAAATACGAACAAGTATACTAATATTTTTTTTAAAAAAATCAAAAAGAACTAGCCAGAGTCATGGATAAACATTATTATCAGTCTGCTCATGTATGTAGAACAAGGAGAATGTAGCTGAAATAAATTTTAATATCCACTTGTTTCCACAACATAAACTGCCATGGCCCTCAGTGTTATATGTAATTATTATTATTATTATTATTATTATTATTATTATTAATAATCATTGACAATCTTTTTCGATGGCAATACAGTAGGAAGATTAAGCAGATTCTGATTCTTTACTTAACTCAGGTTAAACATTACAACTTCAAATTAATAGTTGTCCTGGGACAGACAGTTGGCCATTTGTATCTGCTGAGGTTTTGTTTCAGGACCTTCTATGGAAACCAAAATCCGTGGATGCTCAAGTTCCATTATATACGATGGTGTAGTAAAATAGTGTCCCTTATATAAAATGGCAAAATCAAGGTTTGATTTTTGGAATTTAATTTGAACTTTTTCAAGCCATGGATGGTTGAATCTGTGTATGCAAAATTCATGGATACAGAGGTCTGACTGTACTAGCTTTATACCATATCTCCCACACATTACAGGTCTTCTGGCTGTTTGAAGATCAGTTCAGGTATAAAAAGTAATAGGGCAATGCATATAAATATGCTGCAAAGACAATTCAAATACATAGCCACATTTGTCTGGAAAATCAGTATGCAAAGGGATCCTGTAACATCTTTGCGACAAACTGAAACAAAGAGGTTGGTAGAATGAGCTTCCATAGACTTGAGACTACTTTGCTATAAGATTCCTTTGCTTGTCTCAAATATGGGCAGTAAAAGGGATAGGTGAATGCTAGGTCTAAGGGTCTAACCACATGTGGCCCTCAGTGTTATATGTAATAATAATAATAATAATAATAATAATAATAATAATAAGTTTTATTTATATCCTGCCCCTCTGTCAAGCAATCAGGGCAGCTTACAACATTAAAATCCAACAAATATATTGCAACATTGCATAAAACCTAAGAATCCCAGAACCCACCCACCCCTTAAAAGAGTATTAAACACATTGTATATTAAAACATATTAACATATTAAAACAACTCAAACAGCTTAGGCAGCCAATAGCAAACAGTAGCGGCGACTCTAACCAAGGTGGGGGAGGAATGGGGGACTCTTAGCTGGGAATCTAATCAGGAACGGCCTGCCAGAAGAGGTCCATCTTAACAGCTTTTTAAAAGCTGGTTAAGGTTGTGATCTGACAGATCTTGTCTGGCAGGCTGTTCCATAGTCTGGGAGCGGTAGCCAAAAAGGCCCTCTGGGAGGTTGCCGACAGCCTAGTTTGTATTGGCTGCAGCAAATTCCTCCCAGAGGATTGAAGTGTGCGGGGTGGATTGTATGGGATTGTATGGGATATGTATGATGTTCAGTATGACATCTGCAATAATGACAGAGCTTTTTTTGAATTAAAATCAAGTGATTAGGGATGATTTGGCCTGAGATCAAAGTGGGTGGGGAGGAGAGGTTTACTCAATGACAGCTTGTGGCTCCCACATCAGTGCTCCATTTAACTCTGGCAGTTAAATCCCAAAAATAATGGTAAAAAGTGCCACTTTTATCTATACAATGTTATCTTTCAACAGTTCAGTTCAAAGCATGTTGTTTTTTCTTGTAGCTGTTTAAGCCTTGAAGTACTCATTATATATCAGTTAACATGAACATATTTGAAGTATCTCCCTATTCAAGCTCTAAATTCTTTGGGACAGACCCTTCCCAGGCACATTTGGTCCCAAAACAGACAGGCAAAAAGCGCCAGCCACAAAAGTGTCCAGAAGTCACATGGAAAGTACACCAGCCCAGAAAAGCCAGCACAAAAAGGAGTGGCAAAAAGCTGCTCCTGCCAGTGTCCAGATTCAAGACTGTGGCATTGGCCTGCTTCAGAAGTGGGCCCATGTGGTCACCACAGGCCCAGCACAATTGAAGCCAGAGTAGTCCAGGTGCTGTCCTTTTGGCTTGTCTGTTTCAGGCCAATGTATGAACAAGAGAGAGGACCTTCTTGGTGGCTGCTCTCTAACTTTGGAACTAGCAAGGAGGGAAGCATCCTAGCATTGCAAGGGAAGGAGTTCCAAGCAAATGAAACTTCCCATTAGGTTTTTTTAAAAATTGTAATAAGCTTTTAATGGTGTGTTGTTTTGTTGATATATATATATATATATATATATATACACAGTCTATTAATGATTTTTAAATGGCTTTCACTCTGTAGATGGTTTATTTTTAAACAAAACAAAACAACAGAACAGAGACAAAAGGTGGAGAACACCCAATAGAATCCACAAGAAAAATTGGACGAATATTTCAAAGTGCTCAGTAAATGGCTGCTTTTTTTGTAGAGAAAACCATTGACTTCTGTCACACGCACACACACACTTATATCCATCTACAGAGGCTACATAAAAACATAGAAATATATATAAATATAAAAGGATAAAACATAATTATATGATAAACCATACATAATATAACATACGAAAATTCATTTTAATCTTTGTACATTGCATAGGACCTGTACATACCAATCTGAACTCTGCAGAAAGTTCTGAAGAAACTTATATTCTAAAATATAAGAAACAATAAAACAGGTGCTCCTTTAGTAGGTCATTTCCTGGAATACCAACATTCTGCAAAAGACCTCAGATTTTGGACTATAAAAGAAGATAAATAATATTGAGATTTATATCTAGATTTTCTTGTATATTTTAAATAGCACAAAAACAGTTCCATGCGTGTGCACACACACACAGACACACAGACATAATACCTTTGTATGTACTAGTTTTAAATATTTATAAACTGCCTTGAGTCCCAGTATTGGGGAGGGGAAAATGGGATATATATGAACAATGTAATAATGATCATGATAGCAGCAGCAACAACAACACATTCTGCTACTTCTCTGGACTGTTCCTCCATAACACTGGCTTTTCTCAGTGTGAAGTATAAAGCTTGCTAAGCATACAAATATACAAATAGATATCAGGTATTCTGAAGCAGCATGGCGTAGTGGTTTGTCTACTAAAGCAGAACTAAGGGCAGCAAGGAGCAGCCTCTGGCTGTTCCAGCCAAGTTCAGTCCAGGATAGGTCTGAGACTGTGGTGACCATAAGGCCCTGTGACAAGGGGCTTCCTGTCTATGCCTTGAGGTTAACATTTACTTCAAAGATATTTGAAGGGCCCTCATCAATGGTACCTGCCTAGCATCCACCCTTTATACACTTTCCCTAAATGTATAAGGGCTAGGGCCCCCAGTGCCTTTCTCTTATAAGTTTTATCTCTTTGGTACTATGTATTATGTGCCCATGTGGTTGGGAATTCACTCAGGCAGAGGCTTCTTTTCTTACAAACAAATCTAAAGTTTATTTAATAACATGTAGCAAGAATGTAGCTTAAGTAGAATAGTTTCAAAGGTGGAATGGTTACAATAGTTCATCAGTAGCAGGTACTTCCCCACTCAGTTTCGCTTCACTGAATCCCCCTAAACAGAACTCTGACTTATATCATCAGCCTGAACCCTCTATTTCCTCAACAGAACCCTGAATTCAACCAACTGCACTCTGCACAGAACTTCAACTGAACCTCAACTGACTGTTAACCATCACTTACTCACATGTTTAAAAAAATGTTTATTAAATTTTAATAATACAACATATATACACACACACACACACACACACACACACACATACATACATAGACAAACATGTACTTAGATAAACATAAAAACGATTAAATAAGAATTTAAATTTTCTTCTATCATGTGTCTTCCAGATCAATTAGAGTCACCTTATCTGTAGAAGATCCTGGATTTTCTTAAATAATCTATATATTTCTTATTTTAGTCTCTATACATTATGAATATTTATATTCAATACTAACAATTCTTAAATGTTTTATTTCCTATTTCCCTAGTTTACATTATTGCAAGGAGAAAGAAAGAAATAGAAGAAGAAGAAGAAAGAAAGAAATAGAAAAGGAAAGGAAAAGAGGAAAAACTCTATTTAGAAATGCCCTAAATATTGTTCAAATATATTCTTCAGGAGTATTGAATTTATCTGTTTAAACAAGACTCCAACCTCTCTTATTTCTATACAACTTAAAACAGTTCCAATCATTTTCTACATTTTTCCTAGCTATTTCTCTCATAATAGCTGTTCAGATGTCTAAATTCATAGCCCTGGTGGTGCAGTGGTTACATGCCTGTACTGCACCCACTCATTCATAGACCACAAGGTTGCAAGTTCAATACTAGCCAGGGCTCAGGCTAGACTCAGGCCTGCATCCTTCGGAAGTCACTAAAATGAGTACCCAACTGTTGGGGGGCAATAAGCTTACAGTTGTAAACCGCTTAGACACCCCATAGCATGGTATGAAGCGGTATATAAATGAAGCTGCTTCTCTCAGTTTAATTATCAGACAGAGTTTGTTTCTTTTTTCCAGTATTTAGTAAATAAAATCCTCGTAGAAGTAACCATATATAGTATAAGGGACAATTTTTTCCCATCTTAATATTTATCTTACATGTCATGTTTAGTAGAATGATTAAAGGATCAAATTTGTAATATTTCTATCATTAATCTATGTATTTCCCTCCAATACTTTTCAGCTTCTGAACACTTCCCCCCAAAATGGGAAAAAGTCCCTTCTGCTTTGGGACATTTCCAACAGTTGATGTTGCCTGTTTTATATATTGTATTCAATTTAGAAAGGACACTGATGCATCATTTTAATGAAATTTTCCTTGTAATCTTGACACAATGTGAAATTATTAGTGTTTTTCCATGTTATTTCTCAACTTTCCAAGTCTATACGCTTTCTGATATCTTGCGCCCATTTTACCATAGTATGTTTAATACTTTTCCTTCTCTTGACTCAGTTTATTTGTGAGTAGTCTTCCTGCTTTGTTTCCAGATTCAAATTGTTTTTATTTGATTATTTATAATTTCTTTTGTAAATCAATGATTGCTAGGATTTTCAGTTCAATTATTTTATTTTTCATCACCCTTTTTTCCACTCCTCTTTTCTCTCAGTTCTTCTATAATTGTTTTTTATTTCATTTGTTTCTCTTTTTTCCATTCCAAGCTTATTTTGATGAAAATTCCCCTGATGACTGCTTTATTTGCAGCCCAGATAGTTTTATATGTCATCCCTTCTGTATTATTTTCCTTAAAGTAACATTTTAGTTCTTTGATTTTATTCATAATATTTTCTTCATTTAATAGACTATTATTTAGTTTCCAAATAAATTCTTGTCTTTAGGATTTTTAATACTATTGGATTATGGTCCAAGATAGGTTTTGATAAGGTAACCATTGTTTGTCTGATTGGAAGTAAGGATTTTATAGCAATGAATAGGTCTATTCTAGAGAAGGAATTGTGAACTTTATAAAAGAAGGTATATACTTCCGGTTAGGATGGCTCCCTGTTGAGAAGCCTGCCAGGCTGCCTCCGGCGGGTTTCTCCAAGATCTTGGCTATTGATCCACAGCAAGACCTATTAAATTGGGATCAAAAGTATCCCCTTGGAATAGGGGATCCAGATGACTCCATTGGGACTCTTTTAAAATCGCTCAGAGGTCTCACTGCCCTGGATGGACTACGATTGTGATCTGAGGGGGACAGGAGACCAGGAGAGATCTTGCTCCCAGGAGAACGCAGCCACGACCCTAAGTTCTTCTTCCTCGGAGAAGACTAAGATAGCCTCTAACTCTCTCTTTTAATTTTGTGAAATATTATGTGTATGTGAGTACTTGAGTATTTGGTACTGTCTTGGTTACGTAACTTCTTCGCAAATGGTCATTCAGAAAGCTATACAACTTACAGATGCTATAAAACTGGATTAGTTTGGTAGAATCCATATTGAAGGTGTATCTAAGATGACAAACCTGACAAAGAAACAAAAATAACCAGGAGTTAAAAGAAACTAAGAAGATAAGATTGGTTTAAGGAGGATTTATTCACTAGAAGAAAGCGATAAAAAATTGGACAAACCGAGTTGTTTTGAAAGCTCTCCTTCATTCCTGGAGCTTTGAGAACAGAGAAGGACAATAAAGAGTTAATAAAGCTCACTGGCCTGGTTGGAGAAGCGAAGGAGTGGTCTGACGTTGTGGAGTTAGTGGTGGTTGGCTGCTTCGCGGAGGAGACCCGGATGTATTCTGTCCCTATCTTTGGCTGAATTCGTGTCAGAGTGGGGGTGCCAATAAGAGGCTTCCAGGAAGTACCTTTGAGCTTTGGGGAAAAGGGACTTTGTTAACCAGTGAGCTGAGAGCAAGAACGGACCTCCGAAACACAACATCCCCTTATCAGAACCATAGAGGAGTAAAGGCTAGAGAAGGACATACAGGAGAATAGCCATAGTGAAGCTGGAAATGCTCCAGATCTGCATTGGGATAGCGTTTTGGACTAAGACAATCAGTTAACTATTTTGGTTTGTTTTTGGAGAACTCAGATCTTTCCCACTTTGCCTTTTTATTTGTTTCAGATACACTTTTGGGGTTTGTTTAGTGTTCTAATTATTGAATACCTAAAAATCTCTTTAAGCTACACTGTAACTACTGTGATAGTGGAAGGGAGGGAAGTGGAAAGGAAGGAAAAAATATATTTAATGTTAATTTGACTTCCAAATTTGACTTCAATACTTTTTTCTAAAAGGGTTTTTTAGGATTGTTTGGAAAATAATAACTCTGCAGATAGGTCTAAATTGGTAAATATATTGATTTGATGAGATCAACAAACTTAATGCTTTTCTCTTTCTTTTTGCATCTCTCCTGCTTTCCATTTAAATCCACACACCAGGAAGCCTAACTAGGAGTGTATAAAGACCAGAGTTTTTCTTTTTTTTTGACCAGTGTCCAGAATTGAATTTTATTATTCACCTAACTCTAATTAGTGAGTGATTTTTTTTCTTCTACTTTTGGATTGTGATCTTCTAGAGAAAGAATTAATTTTTGAGATTAATTCATTTTTGGTGGTTACTTGTTTTATTATATTGGGTTTGTTTATTCTTTTCTCCCTTCTTCTCTTTTTTTCTCAGCTTTGTAGTCCAATTTAAATAAGAAATATGCTGTCCAGAAATCAATCAGCTAAATCGCAGAATGCAAATGTAAATTTGAATGTAAGACATGCTTCAATAGAACAACCTAAAAATTCTGATACCAATCTTCTTGAGGAAATCAGAAAGTGTATTAAACAGGAACTGAATGATTTTAAAGCAGAAATTCGTCAGGAGATAAGGGTGGAATTACAGGAAATTGGGCATTCAATTGATAAAATTACAAACGAGCTTTCATCTGTTAATCACAGAATTGGAGATCTAGAATATAAGGGAGAGAGGTTCTCGGAGGAACTGGAAGAAGTCAGGAAACAAAGGGAAAGGGACTTAGATGAAAGAGCCAACTGGGATCAAAAATTGCATGAGAAATGCCTTAAAATTTGTGGTCTGCCAGAAAACAAACATGAAAATCTAATGGAATATTTGATTCCTCAATTGGCAGCTTTTAAAAATAAGGATAAAGACTCCTTCCAATTTGAGGTGGACAGGATTTTTCGCCTTAAATCCCTAATAGCTAAAAAGAAAAATTTGCCCAGGGACATTGTGGTATATTTGGTCAGGAGACAGATTTGAGACCTAATTTTAAAAGTACACAACGAGTCTCCTTTGACCTTGGAGGGTAACCCAATTCAGATTTTAAAGGATATCCCCACCAGGATCCTCTGGAGGAGATAAGATCTTTTTTTTTTTTGACAGCATATTCAAGACAACATGGTATCCCTTATAGATGGGGTTTCCCAGATGGAATAGTGTTTTGGTGGGGTAAAAGAAGAATAGTCCTTAGAAATTTAGTAGAAGCACAAAGATTTTGGGATCAAGAGGAGATGGCAGGGAAAATTAGAGTGAAATCCCCAGATAACACAGATCACCAAGACACCTCGAAAAGGAAAACAAATTCTGGAAGTGATGGAAACTTAGATAAAGGCGAAGGAGTATTGATCTCGGAACAAAGTGGGAAAAAAGGAGAGCTAGAAGAAGAATCTTCCATTGATCTAGATGATAAAGATTTGAGTAATGGAGGAGATTTGATGGACGAAGGTGAAATAGCAGAGCAATAAGAAGTAAGTATTGATCCCTTTGTTGTAAATGAATAATCCTAAATTGTTAAGCTGGAAAGTGAGGGGATTAAACACGTCCCAGAAAAAGAAAAAAAATATTTCATCAAATTGGGAAGGTTAAGGCAGATATTGTATGCCTTCAGGAAACACATATTCGGACTAAGGATGTAAAATATTTGAAGAATAAAAAAATAGGTAGAGAATATGTTTTGACAATCTCTTCTAAAAAGAAAGGAGTAGTGATTTATATTGCAGAGAAATATGATTCCAAACTTCTTAAATCAGACCCTAAAAGACACTACATAATAGTAGAAATAAATGTTAAGGGACATAAAATTACGGTTTTAGGAATATATGCCCCTTTGTCAAATAAAAATGATTTCTTCAAGAAGTTGTTAGATGATCTTTTGCCTATTAATAATGACTCAATTATAGCTTTAGGTGATTGGAATGGGGTTATTGACCCCCAGATGGATAGATCTACATCTAAAAGGGAAAAAGCTAAGGGGAAATTACCCAAAAGCTTCTTTAATTTTCAAAAATTTTTGGCCCTAAAAGATGTATGGAGAATGTTATATCCAAATGCAAGGGACTATACCTTCTTTTCCCATACTCACTCTTCTTGTTCTCGAATTGATATGTTTTTAGCTTCCCCTCAATTATGTAACCGTATTGTAAAAATTGAGAATCTACCCGCCGTATGGTCAGACCATAACCCTGTACTAATGA
Organism: Phrynosoma blainvillii; assembly: GCA_026167975.1. Lineage (NCBI taxonomy): Eukaryota > Metazoa > Chordata > Lepidosauria > Squamata > Phrynosomatidae > Phrynosoma > Phrynosoma blainvillii. The sequence continues at coordinate 246,283,566 of JANUYF010000003.1, read as the reverse complement.
AAATGTTGATTGGACCTAGAGAATATAGATGGATATTAAATGAAAATTTGTTGAAAAATTAAAAAAAATTAAAAGAGGTTCAAGAACAATTACAATTTTATTTTCAACAAAACTTGAACAGTGGAACAAACATAAATATAGTATGGGATGCTTCAAAAGCTTTCATAAGAGGTTATCTTATGAAAAAAATATAGAATTAAAGAGAATCAAGGAGAGAAAAATGAAGGAATTTGAGCAGAAACTCAAATCTTATGAGGATCAGTTAAAAATACAAGGTAATAAAAGGAAAAAAAGTAGTGAACGAATTAAAGAATAAAATTCATAATATACGTAATCAGATATCTAATTTGAAAATGGAAGAGATTCGTGCAAAGTTGAAATTTGTCAAACAGAGATACTTTGAACACTCAAACCTGGGAAAATCTTAGCCGCAATGCTAAAGAAAGAACAAGACAAAAGAACAATTACTAAATTAAAAGAGGGTGATCGTATTTTTACTTGTCAATCTCATTTAAAAAGAATATTATCTAATTTTTATACAAATTTATATAAAGAAAGTGATAGAAATATCGACTATATTAAACAATATCTTAATGAACAAGATATTATTAGAATTCCTGAAGAATATAAGAAACTTCTGAATAAAAGAATAGAATTACCAGAACTTATAGATGGGATTCAAAACGTGAAATCAGGTAAGGCCCCAGGACCAGATGGTACTGCAGATTATTATAAAAAATGTAAAGATCAATTAGTGTCTCCCTTGCTTCAAACAATGAATGCAATCCTAGATGGAATATATCTGGATTCCTCGAGACAAGATAATATTATACTTATTCCTAAAGAGAACAAAGATAAATTAGACCCAAAAAATTACAGGCCCATTTCTTTATTGAACAATGATTATAAAATTTTTGCTTCAATCTTGGCAAATAGGGTCAAAGAATGGTTACTCTCGTGGATTAAAAGTGATCAGGCTGGATTCCTCCCGGGTAGAATGATAAAAGACAATGTTCGACATTTAATTAATTTGATTGAATTTCATAACAAAAAAATTGACCACAAATTAGCATTAATTTTCTTTGATATAGAAAAAGCTTTCAACAGCTTAAATTGGTTCTTTATGCAAAACCTTTTAGCTAAATTAGATATTGGCCCAAACATGTCCAAATGGATTGGAACAATTTATCAAAAACAAGAAGCTAAATTAATAGTTAATGGAGAGACAACATTACCTTTTAAAATTCACAAAGGAGTTAGACAAGGCTGTCCTCTATCCCCTGTATTATTTATTTTAAATTTTGAATTGTTGTTGAACAATATGCGCAAGAATCCAAACATTCATGGCACGAAAATAAAAAAGCATGAATACAAAACTAAGACTTTTGCGGATGATTACTTGGTGTCATTATCTGATCCCTGCTCTGATATTGACTCTTTACTTAATGTCTTGAACCAATTCGGTAAAGCTACAGGTCTAAAAGTAAATAAAGATAAAACAATGATGTTATTAATAAATTTGAACTCCGAAGAGAAAAAAGAAATAATAAGTGTATCCAAATTTCAAGAATCTCAAACAGTTAGGTATTTGGGAATAAATTTTACGATTAAAAATGGTGATCTCTTTAAGAATAACTACGATAAAAAATGGGCAGAGATCAAAGAAGACTTGAACAGGTGGTCAAAACTTAACATTTCTTGGTTAGGTAGAATTTCCACAATTAAAATGTATGTATTACCTAAGTTAATGTATTTATTTCAGAATATACCAATTATGCTTAACGATAAGCCTTTCAAGGAATGGGATAAGGAAATCTCTAAATTTGTATGGAACAAAAAAAACAAAAAACAAAAAACACCCAAGAATAAAGTTCAAATATTTACAAGATTCAAGGAATAGAGGTGGACTAGGATTGCCCAATCTCAAAAATTATTATTATGCTTGTTCACTATTCTGGTTAATTGATTGGTTTAAACTTGAAAATGAAGACACCTTAGACTTAGAGGGTTATGATATTATTTATGGTTGGCACAGTTACCTTTTCTATGATAAACTTAAATGTCATAGGGATTTTAATGACCATTATTTACGTAGATCTTTGTTGAGAATTTGGATTAAGATCAAACAAAAATTGCCCGATATTCTTCCTGCATGGACAGCAATTGGAGAGGTAGTGTATAAAAACAACAGATTTGGAAAAGACAAATGGTTAAGATATAAGGATTTAATACAAATGCAAGGGAAGAATTTGGAAATAAAAACTCAAAATGAATTAAATGCCGAGGGTTATAATTGTAACTGGTTTTCTTACAAACAAATTAGAGAATGTTTTCTTATGGATAAAAGAACAAGAAAAATAGGGATTTTGGATGAACAATTAGAAGAGATAATTTGGTCTTCAGATAAAAAGAAAATATCAAAATTTTACAACCTATTACAAACCATAGAACTTGAATCGGAACTAATTAAACCTACGATGTTGAAATGGGCCAAAAATTTTGGACACTCAATTGAATTAGATCAATGGGGAAAATGTTGGCGAAAAAGAATAAAATATACACTTAATTATAAGATAAAAGAGAACTTTTATAAAATGTTTTTTTCATTGGCATTTGACGCCCTCTCAATTAGCTAGGACTTCCAAAGCTCATTCTAATCTCTGTTGGAAATATAAGGAGGAAACTGGTACTTACTACCACCTATGGTGGGAGTGTAAGAAATCCAAGAAGTTCTGGGTAATGATTAGAGCTTTCTTGGATGAGATGTTAAGTTATAATTTTAAAGTAGACCTGCAATTATTTCTACTAGGCATATGTAAAAACGAAGATTTGGAAAAGAAGTTTGGGAAAGTAATCTTCTATTCGCTCTCAGAGGCTAGTATCTTATATGCTTCCAAATGGAAATCTTGTGAAATCCCCTCCCAACACGACTGGCTAATGAAATTAATGGAATTCATGGATATGGACAGGCTTACAGGCTTAATTAAAGGGAAGAGCTATGATAATTTAAATAGGGATTGGGTAACAGTTAAAGATTTTTTTTACCACAAAGGGATCAAGCTATAAGATAATATTAGAGAGACATATTGTAGCTGGTGATAAGACAAAATAATAACCCATAATTAATAACTTATATCTTTTTTTTCTCTCTCCTTAAGTTTATATTAAGACACTGTTTATCTTTGTCTCATTTTTTTTCTTTTTTTGGAAAGGGAAAATGCTCGATGAATAGAAAGATAGCCGGAAATATGGTATTAAAAAAAAAAAATCTTATAGATTAGAAAATGGGTAACCATGCTACTGTTTTAATTGTAATAGGTATCATAATGAATGACATTTGGATTGATAAAGAATACGTTTAAAGAAGTCGAGAAATGGGCAACATGGCAAGACATACCAAATAAGGAAGTTGTTTTATCCTCGTCATCTTTAAATAGTTTCTTTTTTGTTTTCTTTCGTTTTTTGTCAGTGGTTTATGAATAATCTTATTCTATGTAATTTTAGTGTTGATTGTTCATTGTATTATACTAGGATACGTTTATTATGTGTACTATATTTTTGCAACATTTTCTTAAGAAATTTGGTGGAAAGATTTACTGTGATTGTATTGTATTTTTCTTTGTAATTTCTTTTTTTTTAATCAATAAAATTTATAATTTAAAAATATATATATATATATAAAAGAAGGTATAGTTTTGTGCTTGGCCATACTTATATCTCCATACATCTGTCAGATTAAATTCATCCATCAATTTAAAAAAAGATTTTAGTAGCTTCCCTTGGTTCTTAAAAATATTTATCACCAATTTGGGCTGTGCGACTGCATTGAAATCCCCTAGCAATAAGATGTCACTATAGTCTGTATTTTTGAGTTCTTCATTTTCTCTGTTTTCAAGTGGTGTGTATATTCCAACAGCCAAAATAGTTAGATTTTTAAGTATTATCTTCACTGCTAGATATGAACCTTCTTTGTCCTTGAATTTTTCTTTAGAGTTGTGTGTGTGTGTGTGTGTGTGTGTGTTTTTTTTTTTTTTGCTTTATTTACATATATAACAACTCCCTTCTTTTTTTGTTTCATTTGCTGTGATGAAACTCTGTCCTTGTTTTGGATGACAACCTAGTTTCTTGAATGCAAATGACATCTCCTTTTAATTTTTCTAGTTGGTGGAATATTATGTTCTTCTTATATTTTGAGTTTATTCCTTTAACATTCCAAGATATTACGTTAAGTTTAATTGCTTATTAATTTATAATTTATTAATTTATATAAATATACATTTTGTTTTATTTTGTTTTGTTTTCTTCTGTTTATTTATTTGTTTATATTTTCTTTGTTCCTTTTTTATTTTATCATTGTCAAGTGTTCGTATTCTTCTTCTTCCTGTAGTTTTTTTTTCTTTTTGCTTGCCATCTTCTTCTCAGATGCACTGTTACTTTCCTTCTCTATTTCTGGGTCAAGATCTTCTTCTTCAGATTCTCAATCTGATCTCTTTCTTCTGATTTTTTTTTCTCTAAATCATCTGAATGATTTTTATTTTCACCTTTCTTTCTGTCTTTATATCTCTTTGCTCTCCATTCTCTTATTTGTTATGTCCTTTTTGTCTTTTCTTCTCCACCTTCTCTGTTTTCTCTTCTTAACTTCTGTTCCATATCTTTGGTCTTTTCAGGTTATCAATCTTATATCTTCTCTGTCTATAAATGAAGGAGAGATCTTCAATCCCTTCCTATTTGAAGTCTATCCTTATATTCTTAAAAAGTTAGGTCAAAAATTATATTTTTGTATCTCCGTGGTGATATGTGGTGGGATATCTTTAAATATCTTGACCTCATTATTTTCAATTCAGAGTTTACTATTATAGCTTTTCTGAATAATCAAATCCCTTGTTCTTGTTCAAACAAAACAAATTACAACATCTCGTAGAATTTTTCTATCTTTGGTTTGAATAGAGTTCACTCTGAAAAGTTTGACAGTCTCCATTTCTATTCTTTCAAAAGTATAGTCAATGTATTGGGCAAGTGGTGGTAGTATTCTTGTAGACAGATCTTCGTTTACCTTTTCCAGTATCCCACGAATTTTGATGTGTCTATCCTTGTAATGTAATTCATTAGTCCAATCTCTTAATTGTTGTTCTTGATTGTCCCCAAATCAAACTATTTTCTTTTACCAGAAAAAGCTATTTTATGAATTTCCTCCCCTCAATACATTCTACCTGAATTATATATTTAAAGATATAATTATTTCTAGCAACATGTAGGGCCGATACAGACAGCCCCTAAGGGGAAGCTCTGTGCTGCCCCTGGGAGTGCCAGATCCAGGCTGCAGCAACCACACAAAGAGGCCCCAATCCTCCTTTTTGCCACTCCAAAAAGAGCTGGAAAATGTTGCTCCTTTTTGGGGCAGCAAAAAGCTGCACTTAGAGCTGTTGCTGCAGGTCTTTTGCACCCCTTTTGTGCAGCATGTGTGCACGCTGCACCAATGGGGTGCCCTGACACAACACGCTATGCAGTCATGATGATGGTGGAGGTGGGGTGGAGTCTTTAGGCCGGTCTGCATCAGCTCATAGTTTTATAGATTTAACTATTTTTTTCTCTCATTTTATTTATCTCAAAATTTCTTAATATGATCAATTAATATTAAACCAGCAATATATCCACTATATAGCATGTAAAGAATTATATTAAAATGTGGATTAATCAAAGCTAATTTATAGCTACAATAAGTCAAATAATTTAAAAACAAGCTTTAAATTTTTATCTTTACCCTTTGCCTTCAATAAGCATAAATTATACTCTTACTCTTACTCTTTCTCTTCTTTGTTGTGTTTCTCTTGTGTCCATCAAATTCAGCAGCCATTATAAAGCTTTAATTCATCTATAATTTCTATATTTCTTTGGGCTCTAGTCTCTTTAATTTCTTTGGTTTCTTAATTTCAGTATCAGTCTTTCAGTGTCTTTCAGCATCTATAATGTATCTAGTGTCTCTAATAGTTCTAATACCTCTAGTCAATAACTAAGTTTAAAGTTGACCTTATAATTCAAATTCCATCTTTTTTCCCCTCCTTCTATTATTCACTCTTTTAGGGTCCTTTCAGTTCTTTTCTAATAATAATAATAATAATAATAATAATTTTTATTTATAGCCGGCCCCTCTGCACAACAATCGAGGTGGGTTACAACATTTAAAACAAACAAATGAATTAAAACATTCCCTCATCCCCTAATCCTACCCTCCCAACCCCTTAAAACAGGATTAAACTAAAAGAGATTAAAATACACTTATCCATTAAAACAATAACATTAAAATCAGACTACAATGGGGACATAGTACTAATAAAAACTGAAATCTCATCTCCCTAAAGCAGATACTATTCCGGGAAGGCCTGCCGGAAGAGATCCATCTTCACTGCCTTTTTAAAGGCAGAAAGTGTAGTAATGAAACGGATCTCGTCCAGCAGGCCATTCCATAGCCTGGGAGCTGCCTCAGAAAAGGTACTATGGGAGGTCTGAGACAGCATAGTTTTTATTGGCTGTAACAGATTTCTCCCAGAGGACCAAAGGGCATGGGGGGGGGGATCATATAGGAAGAGGCGGTCCCTAAGATAAGATGGACCCAAGCAATGTAGGACTTTAAAGGTTAAAACCAACACCTTGTACCGTGCTTGGAAACTAATTGGCAGCCAGTGGAGGGATTTAAGCACTGGAGTTATGTGCTCCCTTCTAGATGTTCCGGTAATTAACCTGGCTGCCATATTTTGCACTAATTGGAGTTTCCGGGTTAGGCACGAGGGTAGCCCCATGTAGAGTGCATTGCAGTAATCCAGATGTGAGGTTACCAGGGCATGTACCACAGTTTCCAAGTCCCTCATGTCCAGATAAGGGCGCAGTTAGCATATCAGCCAAAGCTGATAACAGGCACTCCTGACTGCCGCATTCACCTGACTAGTCATGTGAAGCGACGAATCAAGGAGTACCTCCAAGCTGCAAACACAGTCCTTGGAGGAGAATGTGACTCCATCCAGGACTGGAGACTGTATTCCCAGATCTGGTTTCGAGCCTGTAACTGTAAGTACCTCCGTTTTGTCTGGATTCAACTTCAATCTGTTTTTCCTCATCCAATCCATTACCACTCTGAGACAGTCATTAAGAGGAGAGACGCCATCTGAAGTCTGAGCCGAAGATTTGGTCATAGAGAAATATATTTGGGTGTCATCAGCATACTGAAGACACCGTGCTCCATGCTGCCGAATGATCTCACCCAGCGGCTTCATATAAATATTGAATAGCATCGGAGACAGTATGGCGCCCTGAGGGATGCCACAATTAAGCTCAATTTTAGATGAGCAACTGTCCCCGAGCCTCACCCTCTGGGATCTGCCCTTGAGGAAGGAGCGGAACCACTGCAAAGCAGTGCCTCCAACTCCTAACTCTCTCAGGCGGTCCAAGAAGATGGAATGATCAATAGTATCAAAGGCTGCTGAGAGATCCAAGAGCACCAGCAGGGTCACACTACCCCTGCCGATGTCCAAGTGAAGGTCATCGGTCAGAGTGACCATGGCAGTCTCAACCCCAAATCCAGTCCTGAAGCTGGTTTGAAATGGATCAAGATAATCTGTTTCATCCAAGACTGCCTGGAGTTGGGAAGCAACTGCCCTCTCAATCACCTTGCTTAAAAAAGGAAGCAAGGAGACTGGTCTATAATTATTTCTATGCGGGGTGTCCAGAGAGGGTTTTTCCAGGAGTGGCCTAACGGTCACCTTCTTCAAGCATGATGGCATAGTGCCTTTCCTGAAGGACGCATTGATTGTGTCCCGAAGGAACACTCTCAATGTGTCCCCCCCCCCCTTTCAGCTAGCAAAGGCAAAACAGGACAGACCCATGCTACCCTGGCTTGTCTGCTTAGGGCCATTGGTTCTTTCTGCCATATTAAAATTAGCTTTGCTTTTGATGTATTTTAGCCATGTTAGAAGAGACCTGGTGTGTGTGGGGGGGGGGGGGGGGTGAAGGGTGAGGAAGCTAATAAGGTACTGTGAGAGCCAAGGTTATTTGGACTAGGAATGGAATCTGGACAGTTGGGAGAGGCAGTGCTTCTGAGGGGTTTTAATAGTGAAATTGATGCTTGAAAGCCAGTTCTGGCAAAATATATATTTCTGTGCTGCAACCCCTTCTGTTATATCTCCTTCTGGTTCATCCATGAAGTCTGGTTATTGAGCCAGACAGAGATAGGACATTACATAATCATTAATTTTGAAATGAAGCCTACTGATAATACATCAGATATCAGCTTCATATATTTAACCATAATATATTATAAATACCATCTCCATCTGATAAGATATATTACTTCTATTTTCCAATATACTCTATAACAAATAAAAGACAGAGTTTTGGATTTTGCAGAGGCTATGTCAAGTATTTTAGTATCTCTCTTAGCATTGGTCAGGATACATTTGAACTATTGTGTCTAATTGCCTACTTATGTACACTGATAACAGACACTCCTGACCGCCGCATTCACCTGACTAGTCATGTGAAGCGACGAATCAAGGAGTACCTCCAAGTTGCAAACACAGTCCTTGGAGGAGAATGTGACTCCATCCAGGACTGAAGACTGTATTCCCAGATCTGGTTTCGGGCCTGTGACTATGAGTACCTCCGTTTTGTCTGGATTCAACTTCAATCTGTTTTTCCTCATCCAATCCATTACCACTCTGAGACAGTCATTAAGAGGAGAGACGCCATCTGAAATCTGAACCAATGATCTGGTCATGGAGAAATATATCTGGGTGTCGTCAGCGTGCTGAAGACACCGAGCTCCATGCCTCCAAATGATCTCACCCAGCAGCTTCATATAAATATTAAACAGCATCCAGGACAGGATGGCGCCCTGAGGGACGCCACAATTAAGCTCAATTTTGGAAGAGCAACTGTCCCTGAGCCTCACCCTCTGGGATCTGCCCGAGAGGAAGGAATGGAACTACCGCAAAGCAGTGCCTCCACTTCCTAACTCCCTCAGGCGATCCAAGAGGATGGCATGATCTATCCACTGAGAGATCCAAGAGCACCAGCAGGGTCACACTACCCCTGTCAATACCCAGGCGGAGGTCATCAGTCAGAGCAACCATGGCAGTCTCCACTCCAAATCCTGTCCTGAAGCCGGTTTGAAACAGATCGAGATAATCGGTTTCATCCAAGACTGCCTGGGGTTGGGGAGCAACTGCCCTCTCGATCACCTTACTTAAAATAATAATAATAATAATAATAATAAATTTTATTTATAGCCCACCCCTCTGCATAGCAATCGAGGCAGGGTACAACAATAATAAAGCATACAAGTTTAAAACATTCCTTATCCCATGTCCAACCCTCCCACCCCTTAAAACTGAATTAAACTATTGAAGAATTAAAACAAGAAACAATACAATAACAGATTACAAATAATAATTGCTACAAGGAGGGGCAAGTGAAATCATTCCTTCGAGCCAGGACGTTATTCCAGGAAGGCCTGCCGGAAGAGATCCGTCTTTACTGCTTTTTTAAAAGCAGCAAGAGTGGTAATCAGACGGATCTCATCCGGCAGGCCATTCCAAAGTCTGGGAGCGGTTGCGGAGAAGGTCCTCGGGGCGGTCTGTGCCAGCCTAGTTTTTATTGGCTGTAGCAGATTCCTCCCAGAGGACCGAAGGGCAAGACTGCTTGGAGTTGGGAAGCAACTGCCCTCTCGATCACCTTGCTTAAAAAAGGATCATACCCAGGTGATGGCAATTGGGCTCTGGAGTCCTCCTTTTGGCCCTGGCTGCTGCCTTGGCCTTGGTGCGTTGCCGAGGGGAGATGTTCCGGTGGGTTTTTAAGCCCACAGCATTTCCCTTTGGTGCTGCTCTTACCGCCAAGGCTGCTGCTGCTATAGGTGCCCAGGTGATGGCAATTGGGCTCTGGAATCCTCCTTTTGGCCCTGGCTGCTGCCTTGCCCTTGGTGCGTTGCCAAGGGGAGATGTTCCAGTGGGTTTTTAAGCCCGCAGTGTTTCCCTTCGGTGCCTCTCTTACCACCAAGGCTGCTGCTGCTATAGGCACCCAGGTGATGGCAATTGGGCTCTGGAGGTAGCAAGGAGACTGGTCTATAGTTGTTTCTATTCAGGGGGTCCAGGGAGGGGTTTTTTTAGGAGTGGCTTAACCACTGCCTCCTTTAAACAAGATGGAATAATACCCTCCCTGAAGGACGCATTGATTGTGTCCCTAAGGAACACTTTCAACGTGTCCCCTCCCTGGGCGACTAGCCAAGATGGGCAAGGATCGAGGGGGCAAGTCATCTTCCTCATCCTTCCAAGCAGCTTGTCCACGTCATCGGTACTCACAGATTGGAATTGATCCAGTAAAATGCCATCAACAGAGTTCCTGGATGCCTCGTCTACGGATTCTGCCAAAACACTGGCGTCCAAGTCAGCTCTTATCTGAGAGATTTTATCTGCAAAGTAGATATTAAATGCCTCACAGCAAGCTGTTGTTGGGTTAAGTAGGGGGCTCGGCACTGGAGAAACCTTTGTCAATTCCCCCACCACCCTAAACAGCTCTGCCAGGTGAGACTCTGCAGACGCAATACGTGCAGAACAGAAAGATTTCTGTGCTGCACGTAAAGCCTCCCTATAGGAATCAAGATGGTTCCTAAGGTGAGTTCTGTCAGATAAGGGATGAGTCCTTCACCATTCGCACTCTAGTCGTTGTCCAGCTCGCTTCATCCTTCTAAGCTCCTCTGAATACCACGGTTTACAATTTGAAGCGGGCCGGAAAGGACGCTTGGGAGCGATTGTGTCGATAGCCCTGGTGAGATTGGTGTTCCAGGTGTTCACCAAGGCTTCAACAGAATCACCGGCATTACCAACCATTAAACCCTCTAAGGCTTTCTGGAAAACAACAGGTTCCATTAGTCTTCGAGGGCGGACCATTCTAATGGGTCCACCACCCCCGGGAGGGCAAACAATAGCCTTTATATCCACCTTGATCAGAAAATGATCAGTCCATGACAATACGGAGGTTTTATTAACCTCCAACCATAGATATTCCTGCTCCGTACTAAAGACCGCATCGAGGGTATGACCAGCACAATGTGTGGGCCCATCAACCAACTAGGATAGGCCCATGTTTTTCATGGTATCCATGAACTCCCAAGCCGCACTTGTTAGATCTTGCAATCTGGTTTCGAGTGGGATGTTGAAATCACCGAGGACAAAAAGTCTGGGCGATTCCAACAGCAAATCAGAAACCAGAGTGGTCAGCTCGGTTAGGGAGTCTGTTAAGCAATGGGGTGGCTGATATACCAACAGAATCCCTAAACTATCTCTGGTCTTCAGGCTAAGGTACATACACTCGATATAGGCCGTTTTCCGGATAGGCTTTCTGATCAGGGTTAAGGTGTTCCTATGGACCAAGGCTATGCCACCACCCCCCGCCCACTCTCTCTGTTAGGTTTAGATGGGATATAGAGTCAATGTTAAAATGTTGAAATGTAAAAGATGTGTGTCTGTATTTTTCCATGCTGTGAAAAGTTGTTTTTTCTGAGAGCTAGATTCACAGTTTATCAGTCCCAGGTGCGGTTTAGCCAAAACAGGACTCCATTCTCTGGGAAAGAAGGTTTGTTTGTGTTATGGTTTTGTAAACATAATTTTTGTTATGGGAAATGTAGTCACATGATATGTTATTAAGGGTTGGACTAGAACACGTCACGTAGTATCACCCAATCAACTTGTAAAGGTCACACCCAGAAAGGTGGAGTTTTGTGGGACTGAGGGCTGAGAATCAGAAAGTTTCTCACTTGCTTTTTGACTTTTGAACTGTAATGATCTAATTAAAACATTCTCTTGATATGCTACTAACAAAATCTTGAAATACGTAGCAAATAGAGTTTATTCCTGCTTAGCCAGCTTTGGCTAAAGTGAAGATGCTATTATTGTTATTATTTTGTTTTGCTTTTGCTTTTGTCTTTTACAATAAAGAAGCTTGCTGAAAAGTTCCAGTTTTGAATGTTTGGTTTCAAAGGACTGTTTTTCAACACTCCCACAACATTATTTTAACACTCTCTCACCTGCTCAATGACTGAGTACCCGGCCAGGAGGGCCTGTGCCCATATCACAGAGCTGGCCTCCCCCAGCCAGGTCTCAGTAAAGCATGCCAGGTCGGCCGCTTCATCCATTAAAAGATCGTGGATGATGTGAGTCTTATTTTTGACTGACCTGGCATTGCAAAGGAGCAGGTTGAGGGACAGTGGAATGGTTGGCATGCTCTCCAAGTTATTTTGGGAAGCAGAGCAAACTGAAGGGGGGATAGGTATTAAACATCGATCCCTCCTTCTTTTGTAACATTTGTTGACTCTGCTGCCGCCATACCTTCCCTGCCCCTACACAACCTGAATGCCTGCTCCCAGACTGTGATCAAGTAGGCTACACAAAGAGGGAGATGAATATGCTAAACAGTTCCCATCCCCAATATAGGGCAGCGACTGCATAAATAAAGGACAGGAAGAAGTAAAAATAGTCCCTAGGGCCTCCCTAAAAGATGTGCTATGGGCTGGCCAGATCTCCCAACTGCCAGAGCCCTCCGCAGGGCTCAGAGCACCGCCGCCACGCGTGTGCCGGTGGAGGATGACCCTAGGCGGGGTTTTAAACCCGCCGGTGTTCTCCCCCAGTTCCGCCCAGCCTCAGCTGCTCCAAGCCGCCCCAGGTGGTAACAATCAGGCAGGCAGAGTCTACAGGGGGCTGAGTGCTCCGCAGGTCCTCTGCTGGGCTTGGAGCGCCGCTGCAGTGCATGTGCCAGTGGAGGATGACCCTGGGCGGGGTTTTAAATCCACCGGCATTCTTCCCCGGTTCCGCCCAGCCTCAGCTGCTCCAAGCCGCCCCAGGTGGTAACAATTGGGCAGGCAGAGTCTACAGGGGGCTGAGTCCTCCGCAGGTCCTCCGCTGGGCTTGGAGCGCCGCCGCCACGCGTGTGCCAATGGAGGATGACCCTGGGCAGGTTTTAAACCCACCGGCATTCTCTCCCGGTTCTGCCTGGCCTCAGCTGCTCTAAGCTGCCCCAGGTGGTAACAATCGAGCGGGCAGAGTCTACAGGGGGCTGAGTCCTCCGCAGGTCCTCCGCTGGGCTCGAAGCACCACCGCCTTCCTTTTTCTTGTCAAATTTGTTGTCTCTTTCTCTGATTCTGTCTCTATTTCCAAACTATCCCCGTCATTTCTCTCTCCTCCTCCGTCTCATTTTTTCTGCCTTTTCCCTTTCGCTCCTCAGTACTCTACTCCATGACCCTTACTCCCTGTTGTAGGTAATCTTGTTGTATATAGTCCTCAACAATAAGCCTGTGTCTTTATCCTTCCTCTTTCTCTTCCTTTTCCTCTTTAGTTCTGTTTATTATGAGTTCATTTGCAATGCTTAATTGCTATTAATGTCTGTAGAAGTCTATTAGTATTTTCTTGCCATTCTTCTCTATTTTTTCACATTCTTTTGTGATCTTTTACATTCTTTTACAACCTTTTAGGGGGGGTTGTGGCTTTTTATTGTTATTTACTACCTTTTGTGATATTTTATGGCTTTCTCTCTCCTTCACACCTAGATTTTGTTGGGCAGTGCCTTGGTCTTTCAATAAAGGAGAATCACTGGAGAAAATAAAAGTTAGGTAACTTTGGGCCTTTGCAGACTACTAGAAATAGTGCAAATTGAGTTCACTTTAACTGCCCAGGTTCAGTGCTAGGGAATCATGGGAACTGTATTTTTTTCTGAGACATTGAGCCTTCTCTGTCAGAGAGCTCTGGTGCCACAATAAAATACAGTTCCCATGATTCCCTAGCACTGAGTCAGGGCAATCAAAGTGGACTCAATTTGCACTATTTCTTTCACTGTTCTTGATTTTTTTTAGTAAACATTGCTGTAGTGTGGCCTGCTTGCAAGTCATCCCATTGATGACTACATTAGTGGGTGATGTTAGCTCTTCTGTCTAGCTGTATCCACACCTGGCTGACTAAGGGGTTATCCAACCCCTCGTTCTTTGGTAAGTGGGTCTGCTAATGACCCCTGATGAGCTATCACTGATAACCCCTCTTATTGAGTTATTGAGTTATGACGGGTTATTGAGTTATGGACGGGTTTTATTTTGTTCCTATTCCACCTAGTATCACTATTGTGGAGGTTTAGGTTCCGAGGCTTAGGAGGTCCTCATACCTGCATCTTCCCACAGCACCATCGTACTGGAAGTCCACGCTTCACTTTTATATCTACGCCTGACACTGACACTTTGGGGACATGTGTAATTTGAATGCCATGTCCCTGAAGTGGCCAGAAGCTGCTTCTTTTGAACCATTTGTTTCAAACCTTAGAATTAGAATCCTTGCTTAGCTATGGAAACCCACTGGAAAACCTTTTACAAGTCATATTCTCTCTGCCTTAGACAAAGATCTCTACTGAATTAATCCTGTCTAGAAAAATCTAGGATAGGGACACTATAACTTGGAGGTGGCTTGGAGTTAATCCCAAAGTTTATTTCCAGTTTTGTGATGTTATCTCTCTTGTTCAAACAACAGTGAAGAGAAAACACTCTCCCAGAAATGCAGTATTTTGTTATACAGCATACTGGTAGTCATACTCACCTGACATTGAAAGAAGAATTATACTAAAAGGAAGAAGAAAGCAATGTTCTCTAGGAGAGTTTAATCTGAAGAGGCTAGGGGAAACACAGAACTGAAAGCAACCATATTTTTCTACAGTGGTTTAGTTGAATTGCACATTGAGATAATCACTATCCCAAGCCCATCATGAAGAATTACATTTAGTGTCCTATGGTAAGTTTTGGTGATCCATTCAGTATTCTCAGCCTTTAAACCAATCAATAAGATTTTGTCTTTGACAGATTATTCCTTGTGGCTTTATTTTTTGAGATAGACTAGCTATAATAGGTAAAGTGGATTAAAATGAGCACCCTTATAGGAGAAAAGAAGTCTACATATTTTATATTTATAATAAAATAAAACACATATTCCAGGGTGAGATAGAAACAAATATACAAAACACATTGCATTTTTGTTTTGTCTTATAAAACTGATTATTTTATTATTATTTTATTTGCTATGACCAAATAAAACCTGTCATCTAGGAATACTAATGTGATTGCACGTTTAGAGTTCCATTTTCTATTTCAGATCTGCTTTGAAAGGTAATGAGCTTACAAATTTATAGGTAAAATAAAACATTTCATACTGTCTGAAACATTTTATTCCCACCTTTATAGACCTCCTGGGAATCTTATGTATTGTTTTTCCAAAACATGTAGCAAGATACATTCACTCATTTACCCTGGGGAAAGCTGTTCTTGTGTCATGGCATTTACAGGATATGTCTGTTGCAAAAAATTATTACTTTATCTTGGAATCAATTGAGACATCAATGAATCCTGAATAACATGCATAGAACTTACAAAGATTTCAAAAGTAATATTCTCTTTGGATACATTTATACTGGATGAAATGTAAGATGAAGTAATAAATATAACTTAAAGAATATAGTATAGTGATGATAAAACCAGGAAGCCTTATGCTGAACAAATATTACTTAAAGAGAATGTTACACACTGAGGATTGATCAAAAATGTTTATTTTTCCTGTAGCATTTCCTGTTTAATTAAACTGAAAAATGTATGCTAATAATGTTTACAACACAGAGTTATCCCAGACTTATTTTATCCTTAATGTCTAGAGTTCTCAGTAGCTGTAATACGTACACTTGAGTGTGAGTCAGGCTAAGCAACACTGGGTTGACTGAACAATGTGTTGCCTGAACTCTCATTTGAATCAAAAATTTTGCCAATATCTGAACTTTTGCTGGGACCATTACTCACACCTGAACCACCACTTGGTTATGACTAAGGAATGAAAGGACATTTGAAGATGCAAGGAGGGAAAATTAGAAAGGGGCTTCCCAAATGTCAAGCAGGCTAAATGAGGAGAATCCTCCTCAGGAACCTTTCTCCTTTTTCCCACCAAGTTTTGAGTAGATTCAGGAAATATTCCTACTCTTCCCAAGCCTATATTAATCTTTTCCCTAACCTTCTTTCCCCTACCCCAACAAGTTGTCAGAGTAGTGGCTGATAGGAGGACAGGGAAATGTAAAGCTCACTAACTGTTTGGTCAGCAGGTGCATGATGATGGCATCATCCTCTGGGACTGCTAGAAGATCCCTGGGTGATCCTGGAATATGGCTGCATCATGAACTGGCTATCTCAATATAGCCTATAGTGATCCCCCTTACTTGGCAGTTACTTGCTGTCCTTCTGGCCACTAAATGGTCATACTGTAGATCAGGGTGCAGCTAGATATAATTCAGCCAGGGAGATGGTAGGAGGCAGTCACATGTCACCACTGCCTGTGTCAGAAGAAAAGAGGCTCTGGCAGTAATACATCTTGCTCAGCTGATCTCCTTCTCTTACACTTTGGTCATTACAATGGCCATGAAGGAGTTAGACTATAGCAAAGAAAGAATTATTCCCATAGTGATAGAAACTGTCTCCCTCCTACAAGAACTCCTTCAGATAGTGCACAATATGTGAAGCTGCATCTGCTTTCTGGTGAGAAAATTGATGAAATTATTCATGGCAATAAACATTTTTTAAAAAGCACACCCCTAGTTTTGACCATCACCTGTAACAGATCAAGATCTCTGTACCTTCAGTGAAATCTTTTGTACCTTCAGTGAAAAGGATCAGGTTGTAGGTGATGTGAAAGGCCAGCAACAGAGATGCTGGATTTTCACCACTGCAGAAGAGTACATTTGCCTGGGTCTGGGACCACATTACTCCCATGAGGGATCTTGGGGGGCTGCATCCCCCATTATCACTCTCAATCCCCCCTGCCCCCCAATATGAGAAATTAAAATTGATATCCCCCCCCAAAAAAGCCAATAGTACCCCCAAAGCCATCGGTGGTGCTATTGGCCATTTCACATAATTTGAGCATTTGGGCCAACTCATTTTCTATTGCTTTCTAGATGCCTTCCTTCAGCCTTGCATTGGCAGGAAGGCAGAGGATCAATAAAAGGAATGAGTGACTGATTAAAGCCCTTTCTTTCTTTTCATAACAGAGAGTAACCAGAGCAGAAAGCCCAATTACCTTTTGGCTTGTGGTAAGGTTGAAGTAATGCTCTTCAGAGACCTTTAAAAATGAGAAGTCCTCTCAATACTAGTAATGTGATAAATGTGAACAATCATGTTTCATAAAAGTTTGAAGAACAATTAGCCTAGACTCTGTGATCAAACGTTTCCCCCAGAATATTCCATGGCATCATAAGCATGCCATTCCTTTTCTTTGAAACTTGGTTTTCCACTTGCCGTTTCCAGTTTAGGAAGGCTGTTGCTTCTGCTCAGCCTTTCATTGACTCCTGCCTCCTCTGTTTCTTCTTTTCCAAGCCCACGACTGGTCCTGTCATTAGGCAAAGTGAGGCAGCCACCTTAGGCAGCTGACTTGAAGTGTCATGAAAGGGCTACAAATGGTTGATTAATTGATTAGTTGTTATCACGTTTACTGCCAGAGATGGTGAGTAATGATTGTGCCACTTTCTTCTGTGTGTATTAAAATAGCTGGTTTTTCTTAGGCTAATATGCATCAAATAATATTTGGGGCTGATCCTGCCCAGACTTGTTGCGTTTCCATTGTTGTTGTTGTTGTTGTTGTTGTTGTTTCATTCCACTCGCTGTATTCTTAGTCCTTTTGTTTCTTCAGGTATTTGTAGCCTCTCACTTAACCTGAGGAACACCCAGTTTTTCCTTCTTTCCCTAAGCTGAATTTAAGTTGAAAGGGCCATCAGAAAAAGGTGAAGCGAGATCATGGTGATGTTGTATGGCAGTGGTTCCCCAACTTTGGTCTTCCAGGTGTTTTGGACTTTAATTCCCAGAAGCATGAAAAACGTGGGGGGGGGGAGTATATTCCCATGCAAAAACAGGTGGGAATACCAGGTGAAAACTGCTCAGAAATAGTCATTTTCTCCCACAGCAATGACAAAAGTATGGGAATTACCAATTCTCATAAGATATCCAAACATTTGCATCCATGCTTCAAAGAACATGTTGTCTTGGAAATATATCTACTGAGTTCAACAATGCTTACTTAAATGCTTGCTGTTTTTGGAAGCCACTTTTGTTCCAATTTTGGGAGAAAGGCAACATATAAATGAAGTAAAAATAAATAAATAAATAAATAAATAAATATGTACACAGGAGGGGCCCAATCTGGATTTCTCTGCATTAGTCCTTCTCAGACTATCTAATGGGGAGAACCCACATTTTTCTCCTGAATGTTCAAATGGCTGTTACCATATTGTGCTCACTGAGTACAACTATTTCTTTCTTTTCTGGAAACTCTGCAGAGACTGCCAGCTGATGTCTCATGAACTGGCAGGGACAACCACTTTGGATAGCACTATCCTAGACAGTTATGTCTCCTTCCCTCAATACCATTGTTTTAGGGTAATTTCTTGGCTTTTGTATTTTCTCCCCACTTCTAAAATATCAAAATGCCTTCCCATTGCTTAGTCATTGACACTAACAGAGCTTTAAGCTAAAATATGGTGACAAGTTTGGTTCCATCCTTCCTGCTTTTCCAAAAGTGATCATTTACACTGGGGCAGCAAGAGGGGTGTCAGCAGAGTTTAGGGAAATAAGTACAGTTCTAGGCATTTACCTAAGCATTTTCTTGGGGGGGGGGGGAGAAACTAAACTAAACAGACCTCTCCAGCTCTCACTTTGCATGTGAATGGGGGAAGGAAATGAATAAATGCTGTGCAAGCTGCCACAACATCTAATTTGATCTTGGCAAGGAAAGTGTATACCTTTTGTACAATTTTTATTGAATGGAAAATTCCTCTCTCCCCCCCCCCCCCCCACATATCTCTTTCTGAAAATGAAACTTAAATATTAGCATGTAAGAATTACTCAGTTGGGGGAAAATGAGGTTTTATTTTAAGAATTTTTAATGGGAACAGAAATGTTGTATTATGAAGTATTGCAGCTTGTAGCTATTTCAGGCTGCAAGTAAATGCTAAATTTAAATGTCCGTGAAAGGATTTAAAGAATATTTCTCCTACTTACATAACTTAGACAAAAACCTGTTAGCATATTGGCATTAATTACATAGCAAAAAGACTGGGCTAAATAAACTACCATTCATCCTCTTTAAATGTTCCTCTCTATATAATCACAGTATGCTCATAAAAAATAAATGTTCAGACAGAATGTTCATTTTACATTTCTTGAATCACAGCTACCTTTCAAGATAACATGTGACTCTGTATAAAAGGTAGCTCCTTAACAATGACACAGGGTTGTTGCTGTTTTTGTATAAAAATGGGTGTAATTTTAAAATTACTGAAGGTTCTATATTCCACATTTCTACATACGCTTTTGAAATAAGTAATTCTGCTGTCCCTTTTAAAGAGAGAGGCTTCAGATTCACAAAATTATATATAGAGAGAGGGGGGGGGAAGCTTACATCTATGTCTAATTGCCCTTTCCACAAATCCTTCAAATCAGGCTAAATAGGCTTATATGCTTTTCAATTCCACTGGTTGCCCTTACTTGAGTTTTACCAGTACCCCTGAGATTATTAAATATGCAGTTTTCTATAATGAGTCATTCTGTCCAGTCCCCCACAAATGTCACTGGTGTTGCAATTTCATATATGCTGAAATTGGTAACAAATCAAACCTTTTCTTCTTTTCCTTAATGCAACACACTAAAAATGTGCAAGCCTTTGACTTCTCCAGAATTCTTCATTATGTTTGGTGACATAGAAGAGTAGGAGCTGGAGAAAGAACCAGGAAAGTTTGTGGAGGCTATGACACCTGCATGCAAACTCCTAAAATGCAGGAGTGAGGCAGGTCAAAAATGTTCATTACACCTCTAGGATTGTATCCACCCAGTAGAATTATTTCAAATAGTGAGAAGTTTTTGAGGATACGAGTCCAGAGAACACATGTATGCAACAAATGGCTGCCTGCTGTGGAAAATGGTTTTGTTCCTTTGAGAAAAAAGTTGGCTTAATGTAGATAAGACACTTGAAGCATTAGGGGAGGTGCTTGCTGCCTTCAATAAGGCAGTGGTGCGCTCATTCCTGAAGGGAACTTCCATAGGCCCAGAGGTATATGAGAACTATCACTCCACTCCAAGTATCTCATCTTGGGGCAAGTGGATTGAGCGTGTAGTAGTTGGCAATCTCTGGAGGAAATAAATTATCTGGGTCCTTTTCACTGTGGCATCAAACCAAGTAAGACACTTTAATGGTCTTTGCTCTGATTGATGATCTACTCCAGGGGCAAGACTCAGGGGGAGTACTACAATGTTGATTTTCCTTGATCTACCAGTGGCTTTTTAGATCATTCATTATGATATTTTAAAGAGCCAGCTCTGTGGGATGGAGAAGAGGCCACTGTTTTTCAGTGGTTCAGTTCCTATCTAGAGATCAGGTTCCAGAGAATAGCATGTGAGATTTGTGTTCAACCCCAAGGCTAATAAGCTGTGGGGTGTCACAGGATTCCATCTCATCCCCCACACTGTTCAGTATCTATGGGCCTTTACATACTGCCAGAAATAGTGCACATTAAATTGAGGCACTGATCTGGCTCAGTGCTAGGGAATCATGGGAACTGTAGTTTATTGTGGCACCAGAGCTCTCTGACAGAGAAGGCTCAATATCTCAGAAAAAACTACAGTTCCCATGATTCCCTAGCATTGAGCCAGGGCAGGTAAAGTGGACTCAAGCTGCATTATTTCTGGCACTCTGTAAAGGCCCTATGCGAAGCTGCTGGGGGCAGTCAAAATGGGTTTTGGAGTGGGGTGCCATCAGTGTGCTGATTACACTCTGCTCTATTTCTTCTTTTTTTCAGAGTCAGCTGGGGCGTGCAGGTGCTGAACCAGTGCCTGGATGATGTAATGGAATGAATGTGAGCCAATAAACTAAAGCCGAATCTCAACACAACAGAGAGTCTGTGGATTGGTAGT
This sequence comes from Phrynosoma blainvillii, assembly GCA_026167975.1. NCBI lineage: Eukaryota > Metazoa > Chordata > Lepidosauria > Squamata > Phrynosomatidae > Phrynosoma > Phrynosoma blainvillii. The sequence goes on along the minus strand of JANUYF010000003.1, from coordinate 246,262,559 downwards.
TTCCAGGTCCAGGAATTGAATAAACAGCCTGCCCTGGATTGAGTTGCACTCTCCCTGAAGGAGCAGGTGGATAGCTAGAAATAGTCTTAGGGCCTTTACAGACTGTCAGAAATAATGCAGCTTGAGGCCACTTTAACTGTCCTGGCTCAGTGCTAAGGAATCATGGGAACTGCAGTTTATTGTGGCACCAGAGCTCTCTGATAGAGAAGGCTCAATGTCCCAGAAAAAAAATATATAATTCCCATGATTCCTTAGCACAGAGTCAGGACAGTTAAAGTGGCCTCAAGCTGCATTATTTCTGGCACTCTGTAAAGGCCCTTAGACTCATCCCTGTCCCTGAAGACCCAAGAGGAATCTATGGCTCAGAGTGCTTGGTAACAGCTTTGACTGGTATGCCAGCTACAGATTTACCTAGATAACCTAATCGCTGTAGTCTGTGCACTGGTAACCTTCCGATTATATTTTGAAAAGATGATTAGCTTCCCAATTCCTTGAAGTGCCCTCCCTGTAGTGCACTTAAATTGAGGAAGGGGCCTTTCAATGCAGCTAATGAAAGAATTCCCCACCACCACCACTCCCTTAATTACTTACAAAAGGAAGCCCCTGTGGGTTTGTTGGAAAGTGACTGAAGGACATGAAACCTTTTGTATACTCTTCTTTGCTACATCTGCATAAAGCTAATGGAAACAGATTTTTAACTTTGTCTTATTGATAATTTAACACATGACTAACTGATGTCATTGGATCAGTAAAAATATAATCTCTGATAGGTATATAAATATATATTATATATTTTAGGAAACTCAAATATTTACTGCCTTGGCTCCATCCTAAAGAACCTTAGGACTTATAGTTCAGTAGCAATAGCAATAGCATGTATATTTCTATACCGTTTATTAGTGAACTCAGCACTCTCTAAGAGGTTTACAATCTGTAAGCTAATTGCTTCCAACAAGCTGGGTACCCATTTTACTGACCTATGAAAGGATGGAAGGCTGAGTCAACCTTGGAGCCCCTGGGATCCCAGCATTTAACCACTGCACTACTAGGGCTTCCTGGTTTAGTGAAGTACTTGGAATTTTCTGCCATGGTCCTTAGGAGTTGCAACAGAGCTGGTCAGCAGAGATATCAAGCACCTCATAAAGCTATAAGTTCCAGGATTTTCTGGGATGGCGCAGTGGCAGTTAAAATGGTATGCTATTACTACGTAGTGCAAATGCACTCTGTATTGCAATTTGGGTTTGCATAAAGTTCGTTGTGATATATATACAGGTTCTAAACAACTGACATTATCATGAAAGGCAGAAATAATACTTATAGCAATTTCTTATGTCTCTTAAAAGATTATGATGATGATGATGATGATACCAACTACTACTACTACTACTACTATTATTTTACTGTATGTATTGTCCTGCATATAGACCAATACAATTTTCTGTTTTCACAGTGAATGACATACCTTGTTAAAATGAAGTGGAGCAGTGGCACAAATGTCTAATACAGGAGACATATGATACTAAGGGCAAAGATGAGATGACACTAAATCCAAAATAGAAAACAAAAGTGTTGTGTTGGCTACTCTGTTAAGTACAATAGAAGAAAAAGCTTCTGAATTAAACTGGTAGTCTGAGAAAAGGGGCAATTTTGAACCAATGGACCTTCATTTATGTCAAGCAAGTTTAGCCTTTTTATCAACAAATATAATTGGTCTAAGTCACTTTTGTATATTTGTTCAGTTTTTGCATTGATTTCTGATGCATACTCATTTCTGATGCATGTTCATTTTAATGTATATTTTATCCATTTCAACTTCCAAGAACATTTGAAGTGGATGGGTAAGTTCTTATCTTCACATTCACCTGAATGGTGCAGGTAAGGCAATTTCATAATGAAATCTGCAAAAGATTGAATTCATTTTCAGTTATTATCCACAGGCTGGCAATAATATAAGACAAATAATGATTCAAGATCAACAAAATATCACGTGAACCAGTTGGCCATCCTTTTTCCAGTCTACATATCAAGGTAATTCTAAGAATTACAGAGATATTGTGTATCAAATACTTTGAACATTTGATGCTGATAGAACCTGATGCTGGAAAAGTGCTGAGTACGAACAACAGATACATATTGTTTCACTGAGAAAGGATTTATTGGACATTTGAAAGCTTCATGCTATAGTAAGTTCTTTGTGTTTTTAAAACTTATGCTTTGCTTTGTTTTTAAACTACAAGTTTTGAGTAAAGAAGCCTTTGGCTAAACCCTTGAACAAGAATTACATGAAATGCAGCAATAAAGTATTAAACAATTTTGTTCTCTTCTTATCTACAACTATTTTTAAATATTTGTCTCCAGTTTCCAGATATGCCACTGGGAGTGTTCTTTAGCTAGACATATACAGTTACAGTTAACAAAAACTGAAAACCACTAAGAATGTGGCTTTAGGGGGAAACAATATAAGGGGAAAACACAATCTGCACGAGTTATGTGTTTAGTCAGAAAAGCTACTGTATTTCCTTTTCTATAGCAGAAATGTGACTACTGCAAACCATAGACTGCAAGCACAATTTACAGGGTTCTGTGTGGACTGTTTCTTATTATTCTTATTCTTATTTTTATCTGGGTATTGGTGTTTGGGGAGAGGTCACTGTGGGGTTCAATGGACCACATAGGAGGAGAAGTTATTTTCTTATTTGAGTATTTTTTTTTTAATGTTACAGGATATGGATATAGGTGTGTCCACCCTTACTCTGTAAAACACTAAAAAATAGCATAATAAAGTTTGATCATGCTTGTGTATGTTTGAACCTTCAAGTCACACAATCTCTTGGTATCCATTGGGGTTTGGTTCCTTTATTCCCCCTCCCCCCTCCCCATTTTTGCACCAAAATGTGTAGATGCTCAAGTTCCATTATATACAATGGTGTAATAACATGGTATTCCTTATATAAAGGAGAGCCAGCATTAGACTGCAACACTAGAGACCAGGGTTCAAATCCCAGCTTAGCTGTGAAACTCACGGGTTACCCTGGCAAGTCACATTCTCCCTTTATCAAAGGATGGCAATGGAAAACCACTTCTGAAAAAATCACTGAGAAAACCCTGTGAAAGGATCATCATAAGTCAGAAATGACTTTAAAGGCACACATTACACCTTATATAAAACAGCAAAAACAAGGTTTGCTTTTTGGCATCTCTCTTTCACTCTCTCTCTCCCCCCTCCCCCTCCCTGAATCCATAGATGCAGAATCTGTGGATACAGAGGCTGACTATATACATATACTGTATACAGAGGATGACTATATAGCCTATTTGTTTGGTGGTCTCCTATCCAAGTATAAATCAGGTTTGACCCTGCATAACTTCCAAGGTCAGATGAGGTCTACTGCCTTTAGAGAATTTAGGCTTCAGCTTTGTGCCAATGAAATGTTGAATGCTGTGGAGACAAACAAACAAAAAGAAGCTGGAGAAGGGAAAGGGGAGTTGAAATCCTGAACAGAAGCTATTTCACACACATTGATACCACATTTTATGAAATCCTGGGGTTTTCAGTTTATGGACAGGTATTTTGAATTGTCTGCCAGAGAGCTCCTTTAGTGCACCCAAACTAGAAACCCCAGGATTTCATAAGATGCAGCCATAGCAATTCTGTAGTATCACAGTACTATTAGAGAACTGTGAAAGGACCCCAGCTTCATCCTATGATGCAGCATCCAATTTCAGGGCTTCACTTTTATTAATTTTCATTTTATTTTATTTATTGCACTTCTAGCCTGCCTTTCTCCCAAAGTGGGATCCAAGGTGGCTTACAATAATTTAGAAATATTCAACTAAAAACATTAATTTACAAAATTTAAAAAGGAATTAAACAACATTTTTTTAAAAAAAATTGATTAATTTTGAGCTAAAACAATTAAAAACATTTAAAACATATTTAAAACAGAGTTTCAATAAACAGAGAGAGCAAGAGAGAACCACTTCCCACACTCTAACTCTATAGTTAAAATAAAATTCTTCACCTGACAGTGGAAAAAACAAGAGGAATGGAGCCAACCAGACCTCCCATGGAAGGGCATTCCACAGTCTGGGAGCAGCCACAGAGAAGGCTCTCTCCCAAGTCCTTACCAACCAGACCTGTGAGGGTGGTGGGACTGAAAGAAAGCCCCCTCTGCATATCCTAAGGCATATGTTGGCTTATATCAGGACATACAATCTTTAATCTCATTGTGACTAATTATCACTGCAATTTTATATATGTCTACATGAAATAAATTAAACCATACTGAATTCAACTGGACTTGATTTCAGCTAACTCTGTAGCCTGAGCAAGAGTCTAATATCCCACACACCCATGATGTGACTAGGGGAGCACGGGGTGTGTAGACAGCACCAAGTGACACCCTACGGCGGGGTGTGTGTGTGTGTGACACCACTGCTCCTCAGACATCTGTATTTTGGCAGAAACAGTCTGTGGCATTTGCCTGTATCTCTTTAAAATGCTGAAGAGATGGGGTGAGTGAAGTGAGGGTCAGTGGGAGGAGAAAGGAGAGCCCCCAGTTTGTTTGTTTTTTAAAAATCAATATTCAAAAATTAATTTTTAATTTTTTAAAGTTTAAACTTTTTAAAAAAGTTAAATTTTTAATTTTTTCTTTTTAAAAAAAATCACATTTTACCAAATTTTCACTTTAATCACATGAAACTATGTATATGTAAACACATTTATTCTGTGCATTTGATAGTAATTTAAAAATAATTTTAATTTTTTCAGTTGTTTGTGTCACAACTATTACTGTTAGATTCAGTGATATATGGGAATTATGATTTATGAGTAAATTAGTACAAAAAACATTACTAAGGATTCTGTATGGGTTTAGTATAGGAGGAGGTCAATGTGGGTGGTGACACCATGAGTTTCTGCATCTGGTGACACCAACCCTAGTGACGCTACTGCCACACCCAGTGATATTTTAGAGATGGAAGTATATGAAATACCTCTATTCTCTTCAAAAGAATTACAACTGAACACACACACACAGCCAATATATAAAGTGAAAACCTTTCCCTGCTTGCTGGACATTAAACAAACAGTACTAGTTTGTTAGTTAAAAGGTTCTTTAATGAATTATTAAAGTGTGGATGTTTGTGAAATATTCTTGTGTGAGAAAGAAATCAAAGCCCAACAGAGAAGAGAGAGAGAGAGAGAAAGAAAGAAAGAAAGAAAGAAAGAAAGAAAGAAAGAAAGAAAAGAAAAGAAAGAGAGGTTCTTTAAAGAGTTTTTTCTTGTTTACTGGACATTTAGGTGACCATAGCAGCTAACTCTTTAAAAAATGTTAATAGATGTTAATAGAATAGTACACTTTGGTAATTATGTGTTATATTGTAATGCAAATGATGACATCTAATTCTAAAAGTTATCATAGGGCCTTTGCAGACTGCCAGAAATAGTGCAAATTGAGTCCACTTTAAGGGTTAGGGTTAGCGCTAGGGAGTCATGGGAATTGTTTTTCCCCCCTGAGACACTGAGCTTTCTCTGCCAGAGAGCTCTGGTACCACAATAAAATACAGTTCCCATTATTCCCTAACCCTAACCCTTAAAGTGGACTCAATTTGCACTATTTCTAGCAGTCTGCAAAGGCCCATAAAAGCTCTTTCACTTTCTCTGCATCTTTCACTGTCTGTAACAGAAATTGTCTGTGCTTTAATTTCTCAGTATTTAGTGGCATTTCTGCTGCCACTGAAGTGGGGGGGGGGGGGACCTGTAAATTTGGAGACAAGCTCCCACCTCCCACACATTCCACATTTTACAGAGTATGTTGGCTTCAATACTCACTCTGTCACTTTAATATCATCTACATCTCAATTTTGAGAATAAAATCATTACTCTCCCTGCCATGCATCCACCTACACACCCATACTGGGAAATGAATTTGGATTCACAAGATCTGCTAGCAATTGTTGGTTAAATTCAATTGTTAGTCCCTATTGGAAAAACACAACTGATGGGACTCAGTAGCAAGTCAACACTTATATAAGTGCTATTTATTCAATAGGTCTACTCTAAGTGAGACTAACTATTGGATTTGATTATTTGTGTGCCATACAGTGGACTGTACTGTGTTTCTGAACATATATTATTTTCATTAATAGCAGCCACAATAAAATTGAGTTGACAATGCTCTGACAATAATATTTCAGTGATGTTGTTTAGTTTTAATTTTAGCTTGCCAAGAAAAAGAGAAAAGCAGTCTTTTCTTCTATTTTGAGGCTGTTGTATCTGTTCTATGCTCAGAAATAAATGTTGGCATATTAAATGATGGAAATTAATGGGGTGACACTAATGAGAAGGCAGATGTTGAATTCATATTCACAGATATGAAAAATGTGTAATTACATTTTCCCCAATGTGTGCATATGTTAAATTGATTTTTTTTAAAAATAGGAGTGGTGATACCTATATCCAGAAAAAAATTCTTTCATTTGAACAGTAGAAAAACTATTCATTACCTGGCTAAAAAATGGAAAAATAAGGAAGAACCCTCAATAAACGAATGACAACTCAAATTATATGATGTAATGGAACTTGATAAATTAACTTGTATGTTGAAAGACCAAACAAGAGATAAATATGAAAGAGACTGGTCACCAGTAAATAAATATTTATTAGAGAGAAAGGGAAATAGGAAAGGAATCATATTCAAAACAAGAGATATTCAATTGAAAAATATGTGAAGTTGGATGAGAGATGATAGCACTGTCTTAGACATTGAGGATAAGGGAAGCTCAGTGATTGTTAATATGGTGTGGAACAGGATAAGACAAGATGAATCAAATTAAAAATAAATTGTAAAAAGATATAGAGGAATCTATGCGAAGATATTAGAAATATTGTGAGGATATAGAAAGTCAGAAAAATATATTGTAAAGTAATATTCATGATAAAGGAAGGGAAGTCATTTTAATATCTTTATGTTTATAGTTTGTTCTGTGGTTTCATATGTTTATGTAAGTCAAGTATGTTTTGTGTTGTTTTATAATAAAATATTATTTAAAATTAAAAAAAAAACTATTCATTACAGCAAATCCAAAATTTCTACCAATTTCCTCTTTCAGGAAGTGGCACTTTGGAGAGGGGAATTGGACTTCTCCTGAAGAATAGTTGACAAATTACCCATTTCTCTGTCCATAAATAAGGTAGAGAATTTCAGGTGCAACCTATTTCATTTTATTATTTTTAATTCTTAATACTGTTTCTCTGGGTGGCTAAGAGTAAAATGTTTTTGAAATTAAATACACAATACAGTTGCCCTTCCTTTTTCGTGGGGAATCCATTCCAGGCACCTCCCCCCCCCCCATGAAAATGAAAAAGCGTGGAATAATCAAAACCGCAGACTAAATCTGTTAAAATGGAGGGGCGACTGTATAACATTCAAATTGAATAAAGTCTACAAGAGTATAAACATGACATGACATAACATCAATAAAACCAGCATCAAAATTTCACAGGTTGTAAAATTCTGAAAATTTCCAAAGTCTCTTGGAAGCCCTAAAAGACTTTATGCTTAGGTTATTTGCAAACTTGTTTTTACTCCCAAGAACAATGTTAGAACTGTGTTGCATTATGATTGCAACTTCAGAAGGAATAATTTCACTGCCTTAGCAAAGAAACAATACTTCTTGTTACTGTATAATTATGGAATGCAACCATATAAAATGGTACTTGGGGAATTCCACATGGTCAAATATAAGTATGTGTTATATTTGGTGGTGATCCCTCATATTCTATGATAGGTGCTGAGGAATATTAAGAGGGAAGGGACAAGGGGGTGTGTTTAGTATCACAGCCAGTGAATGGTAACATTAATCTTCTTTAAGAGTTAACTAAACATAACCAGTCACTTTTAAGAAATTGGAAAGTATTAATTTTAACATTGTAATTATAATGACTATGGGCCTTTATAGACTGCCAAAAAATAATACAGCTTGAGGCCACTTTAACTGTCCTGGCTCAGTGCTAGGGAAGCATGGGAACTGTAGTTTATTGTGGCTCCAGAGCTCTCTGACAGAGAAGGCTCAATGTTTCAGAAAAAAACCTACAATTCCCATGATTCCCTAGCAGTGAGCCAGTGCAGTTAAAGTGCACAGAAACTGCATTATTTCTGGCAGTCTGTTAAGACCCTATATAACTAACTACTTCAGGGGTCTTGACAACTATATGTACAATGACTGATTCCCTGTCTTCCACTGTTCCTGCAAAATCATACCAGTGACCTCCTTAATAGAGTCCAGCCATCTTGCATCTGGCCTTCCTCTCTTTCGTCTTCCCTCCACCTTTCCTACCATTATCATTTTTCCCAATGAGTTGTGCCTTCTCATGATGTGTCCAAAGTACTACAGCCTCAGTTTTGTCATCTTGGCTTCCAGGAATATTTCTGGCTTGATCTGCTCAATGATCCATTTGTTTCTCTTTCTGGCTGTCCACATAATCCTCAGTGCTCTTTCTCAACACCACATCTTGAATGAATTGGTTTTCTTCCTGTCTTCTTTCTCACATCCATACATGGTAATAGGAAATGTAATGGCTTGTATGATTCTAACTTTTGTGCTCAGTTCTATATCTTTGCATTTTATTATCTTTTTTTTAGTTCTTTCATAGCCCTTCTCTGCATTTTTAGCCATCTTCTGATTTCCTGGCTGCAACAGTCTGACTTGCATCTCGTTTCTGGATGCCAAGGTACTAAGCTATGCCCTTATGCAATACCCAGTAATGAGTTTAACATAATGTGCAGTCAGATAGTCGATTCCCTTTCTACAAAAACTGTTATGGGACAGTTCATTCTTGTGTACTCATATATTCTGCTCTATTTACATATATATGCAAGTCTGGTGTACTTTAAATGCACCAGGAATTCCATAATGCACCAGGAATTCCTCTCTATTTTGTATGCACCAAAGAAGGTTTTGAGTTTCATTCCTTTATTAGAGGTTTCCAAGCAGGAGATGGAAGGTGACATATATGGAATGCTGTAGAAATGAATTTCCTGCATTAGCAGGAGTTTGGTGAACAAAATGATCTTTGAGGTTCCATCATAGGACCTTCAAAAATGTTCAAACCATTCCATAGGCAACAAATCTTCCATAGTATGCAGAGGAATCTTGCAGCACCTTTGAGACTAAGAGAAAGACATTTGTAGCATAAGCTTTCATCGATTAAAATCTACTTCATAAGGTATAGGTAACAGACATAATTATGGCTAAGTGGATCTCTAAATATGTTCAATATGAAATGCTTCTATTGTCATTGCAAATGAAACCTGTTTTTACTAACACTTTCCAAAGCACACAGCCATGGATTTTGCATCGTTTACTAATAATTTGAATTATGATTTTTGTATCTTGTTCAGGTTCTCACCTTTTGAAGTAAGGCACATAATTGTTGTTTTTCAAATACACAAACTCTTAATGAACAATGATGTACTCAGTTAAATTACAGAACATTCTGAATTTTAAAAAAATGATATCACCTTTTAACCCATGAAAATAACAAATTGAAAGTTTGATTCAAACTGTAGTTTTTTAAGACAGCTTCCATTCACTATTTAAATTATAGTTTAGAGTAAGAATTTAGACATTTTGTAATATTTTATTTTGTTGTTGTTGTTAACTGCCTTTGTGTTGGTCTCAACCTATGGTGACTCTATGGATGAGACATCTCCAAGCCCCCCTGTCCTCCACTGCTCTGCCCAGCTCCTGCAAACTCATATTCATGGTCTCTTTAATAAAGTCCATCCATCTAGTATGTGGCCTTCCTCTCTTTGTACTTCACTCCACCTTTCCTAACATTATTGTCTTTTCCAACAATCCATGTCTTCTCATGATGTGTCCAAAATATGACAGTCTAAGTCTTGTCATCTTGGCTTCTAGGGATATTTCTGGCTTGATCCATGATTTTGCTTGCATGGGAGCCATTTTTTGTCCTTTTGGCTGTCCATGGAATCCTCAGCACTCCTCCAGCACCAAATCTCAAATCAGTTGGTGTTCTTCCTGTCTTCTTTCTTAACTGCCCAGCTCTCACATCCATAGGGAATACAATCTTCTTCTGATTTCCTGGCTGCAGACCCCATCCTAATCAATGTTTGATTCCAGATATGACAACTATTTTACTATTTCTATTTCCTCATTTTCTAGTTTGAATGTATAAGTTCTCTGTGGTTATTATTTTTGTTTTCTTTATGTTCAACAATAAGCCTGCCTTTGCACTTTCTTCTTTGATCTTCCTTAGTAGTTGTTCCAGGTCTGTGAGGTTCTCTGCTAGTATTATGGTGTTGTCAGCATATTGCAGATTGTTGATATTTCTTCCTCCTATTTTCACTCCTCCCTCTTCCATGTGCAAGCTTGCTTTCCTTACAATATGTTCTGCATATAAGTTGAATAGTTAGAGTGATAAGATGCAACCTTGTCTGACCCCTTTGCTAATGGGGAACCATTCTGTTTCTCCGTGTTCTGTTCTGACTCTAGCCTCTTCTCCTGAGTACAGATTCCTCATTAGGACTATCAGATGTGTTAGCACTCCCATGTCTTTAAGGGTGTTCTATAGCCTTTCATGATCTATGCAGTCAAAGGCTTTGCCGTGGTCTATAAAGCATGTGTAGATTTTCTTTTGGAACTCCTTGCTATGCTCCATTAGCAATTGTATATTTGCAATGTGTTCCCTGGTGCTTCTTCTTTTCCTGAATCCTGCTTGGACCTCTGGGATTTCTCTCTCCATGTATTGTTGGAGCCTATGTTGCAGAATTTTGAGCATGATTTTGCTTGCATGGGAGATTAGTGCTATGGTTCTATAGTTGCTGCAGTCTCTTGTGTCTCCTTTTTTGTGGCTAGGGATGTATATTGATTGTTTCCAATCTGTTGGCCATTGTTTTGTTTTCCATATCTGTTGACATATGTACTAGCACTAGAATTGACTCTGTCAATGTGGATTGCAATATTTTATACAGTCTAGAATATAGTATACATCAAGAACAGACACACTTTGCTTTGTTTTAGATTATTGTACTTGGTGATGTCTTGTAATGCAAATGTCACGTGCAAGCAATTTGCCATATGGAATGAAATATTTAATTGGTTGTACCTGTGAAAACTTGAAGAGTAGCTTTGCAATTAGAATGTACGTAGACTCATAGACTGCATTAAATGCTTTGAGGCTATATGAAATACATGTCTTACATAATGTGTAGATCACATAAATTTCTGACTGCAATCATATAATCTTATTTGTTGTAGCTCTGTTCTGTTGTACCAATTATCCCCCAGGACATACACTGAACTGTGATTAGATTTGAAGGGAAGATAAATTAGAAGGCTGCATTGATAAACTGTAGGGATGACTGGCAACAAGTTTAGGGATGCATATCTGTCACCAGTTTGTGACCACAATTTTAGGTGTTCAGAGGTAATCTCCTGAGTACCACCCTCTACAGTCCTACAACTCTACATGCTTCATTTTCTTTCCATAATGAACCTCATGAAGCTTAAGATACAGGCAAATCAGGGCATTTTTAGTGTTTTTACTGACACTCCATCTGAGTGCTCTATTTGCAGTACCTGATTTGTTGGGACAAGTCTCAACTTATTTAACATCAATTTAGCACAGCTCTGAATTTTCTCCCCTCCACCTTAGGCCAACAGGCACACACACACACAAACTGAGGCCCCTAGACCAAAAATTCCCTATTTGAGCAGACTGTAATCAGGATTGTCCACATTGCAATTTTTCCTGAGAGAAGGGCTGCAGGACCAGTCAAGCCTTACCCTTGTGCATTTTGACTTGATAACACCATTGGTACCATCTCCTCTGTGTCTATCATCACCATCCCTTCCTGGATTGCTCTGAACCTAAGCAGGATGGAACTGGATTTTAAGTGAAATCTCTCCCTTAACAATAGCTCTAGATGGTCTTATTTCTTTGTTTATTTGCTGCCTTATTTGCTGCAGTGTCAGTCCTGGAGTGCTGCTGTGACATGGAAGAACAGTGAATCCATGATGTTGCTGAAGATTGCACATGGAATTGAGCAGCTTCAGGTAGAAAAAACATGGCAGTGGCACACAAATGCCATGACATGGTGGCAGTTCCCCCAAAGACTATGGTACTGCCACCATTAGCATAGCATAGTAGCTGATTTAGCAAAAATCTTCATAATTTACACCAAGTACATAGATTGGTAGTGGTGATAATCCTGGTACAGGGAGATCACACAAGCAGAAATACCTACATGAGCATAGCTCTCCATTGCCAAGCCAGCATGCACAAAGGAAACACAACCCAAAAAAATGGAACATATGCCTCCATAGATGGATGTCAACATAGAAGAACAGTAACACAACAAATAATATGCCAGATTATACTCAAACTATAATTTATATTCATCAAAGTATATATCTTAATAGTGCCTAGGTGTTGCACTGGCACAAAGGACATGCGACATCTCTTTTTGGGTTTAAACAGGCCACAACTTTTATTTAGCTGTACAGGGTCTATTTACAAACCAATAAACATAAACAAATTTGTCACATCTGAAAGTGAAAGTGTAACCCACCAAAGGGTGGTCCTTCACCGCACGTAACAAAATAAGTAAACAATAATATCAACAAATTTACAAGCTCCTCCCCTCTGGAAATGACGTCATATTACGTCATATGATGTCATGCAATTAATGATGTCATGCATTTAACTGCATACGTCATTTCCTTTAATTTGTCTTATGCCAGTTTTACCCCAATTAATTTAAATAGCCAGATTAATTTTTCTGTGAGGGGTAATGGTCATTACCCATCCCTAAGTACAAAATAAACAATTTTAAATTATAGACCCTACCCCAAAGTTGTGACAAAGCAATTAACAAGAACAACATGAGTTATCACACCATGACCCATTCACAAATCAATTTTAATTAATAATCTCAGGGTGGGTGAAAAACCCAGGGAAGCACCCTGGAAAAATTCCTTCTCGGCCCCTGAAGGCGACCAGCCTAAACCTGAGAGTAACGATTTATAACTTCTTAATAAAGGGTGAGTGGGATGGGTCTCTCAGTTTAAGCTTGAAAATGCCTGCCTCCACATGGCAGCACAGAGCTATAAAGAACAAACTCTCATCCCAACTCTCGTGAGACCAGTAGCACCATGAGACTTGGAGTGGTAACCAAACAACCTGATTGGACGAGGCGTGCAGGTGTTCCCATTCCCTTGTGCGCCTTGACCAACCAGGCTTCTCATGTCCTTATTTGGCCAACACAACAAGAAACCCCTCCCGACTTGTCGGGGGGGTGTCTTTCCATTTACCTTATGGCCAGTTGGCCTGAATATCCATGTAGAAAACAGGTCTACTCACTGAGGATTAGAGGGCAAACCTATGTGTAAATGCACAAAGGTTTCCTAGAAGGATCCCCACTACCTTGAAAGGATTACAGTTCTCCGATGTAGAATACATTTTGCATGAAGAAGGACTTGGGTTGATTTCTACCATCCAAGGAAAACATTTCTTATGCCACTGAAGAAAACCTTGTTTGCACTAGCTAGCACCAGGAGCTGCTTTTGTTGTGTATATCTAATATTCATTTGGAATGATTTTAATCCCATACACACATATATGCATGCACACACATGCGCATATCATTGGCCATCATCATAGTCATATTACAGTTTTTGATATACAAAAGCAGCAACCTCTGCAAAAAAAGTTAATTCATAAGGGTACCATGTTAAAAGAGATCCAACATGCAGTGGTTCAGTATTGGACTGTGAGTCTGGGCGGTCAGGATTCAAATTCCCATTTGGTCATAGAAATCTACTGAGTGATCTTGGGTAAGTCATGTTGAATATTTGGATGTGATGTGCAGTACAGCAGAGCTTAGAAAGTAGCTTCCTCCATCAGCTTCCTCCATGCTAAAAGCATGCAGACACATCTTGTAGATCTAAAGTAGAGCTTTATTGTTCCATAAAGTAAATAAGAAAAGAAAACATACAATCCACTACAGGATCACATCTTGCCGATGTTGTTAGAGAATATAAAAGTTACAGATTCATGTTTACAGATCCAGGAGTTACAGTGTAAGAGTTAGTTACACATGAACACATTACTTGCATATATAAACAGAAGAGAATAAAGGAAACTCTTGGCCCTTCCCATACTCCACCCTCTGGGTGTTAACCTTATGCTGATTGGATGTTGCCTGGATGATGTGCTTTAACCCAGCCTCTAGCTGTATGTCATCCCCCATCTGACTTCCTTCTCATGAGCTCATATGTTTATGTGTTGCCTATCTGTTCCCAGGCTCAAACTGTGTTTATGTTTTTCTGCCCTGTGAGCACATGTTTTGACTTCTAAACCACCTGCTGTCGAGTTCTCTTTGTTTTCCAGTAGACACTGTTCCCATAGGAAATTTCCACACACATGTCCACATTTCTCCTTTGACTGTATAACCCAGGGGTAGGCACCCTTTCCCCTTTAAGGGCCGAAGGACTTCAGCTCCCAGAATCCCAGGAGCTATTGGCCAACATGGGACTATTGGCCAGCATGGCTGAGACTTCTGGGAGTTGAAGCCTGGAGAAGAGAAGGTTAAAAGGTGATAAGATAGCTGTGTTTAAATATTTGAAGGGATGTCATATTGAGGAGGGAACAAGCTTGTTTTCTGCTTCTCCAGAGACTAGGACCTGGAACAATGGATGCAAGCTCCAGGAAAAGTGATTCCACCTCAATATTAGGAGGAAATTCCTGACAGTAAGGGCTGTTCAACAGTGGAACACAATCCCTCAGAGTGTAGTGGAGTCTCCTTTCCTGGAGGTCTTTAAGCAGAGGCTGGATGGCCATTGGTCGGGGATGCTTTGATTGGGAGTTCCTACATAGCAGGGGGGTTGGACTGGATGGCCCTTGTGCTCTCTTCCAACTTTATGATTCTATGATTCTAATTAAAATGCCAGTTCATAACTATTTGAAGGGTCTTTTTCAAAGCCTTTTAAAATACCACATCTTTGGGAAAGAGATTCATACCACTACTGAGAAGTATGCATTTCTGGAAGGATTACAAAGCATTACACATCTATATGGTAGATTCAGCCCCATAAAGGCTACTTTGACAAGCTTCAGCTCTGTGGAGGACTCTCAGAGAGAGATTTGATTCTTTAACTGATATCATCATCATCATCATCATCATCACAGCCAGCATGATGCACTGGTTTATGTGTTGGACTAGGACACTTGGAGACCAGGTTTTGACTCCCCACTCAGCCATAGAAACCTACTGGGTGGCTTTAGAGACTTTCGGTTGGAGAGGGCGCAGGTTTAGATGGATTAAGACTGGGCTCTGATCTAAATTTCCCATTTCGCACAGTAATTGAAAGAAAATATACCAAACAAAATCTTCTTTAGGTATAAAGAAGACAGAAAAACCCAGGAAGCTTGGGTGCCTGTCTCAGCTTTTCAATTAATTGATTATTACAGATGAAATATAAAAGGGAGATAGACGAGACAGAGGAGAACGGGGGAAAACTCCTGTGCAGGTGGGATAGCTTTGCTAAACTGGCCCGCCAGAGGTCCAGCTGGCCAATCAGGAGGCAGCTGAGAGCCAGCCAATAGTAGTTCAGCTGGGAGTAGTATAAAAGCCCAGGCTGACAGTTAGAGAGAAGAAGATTTGGGCATGTTGAAAAGTTAAGCTAGTGAGAGTGTTGTGTTTAAGGTGATCCTGAGGGAACTGAATTTTAGGGAGATAGATTTTAGAAAGGGTAAACTCTGAACACACACAGAGCTCTGGAAGAGAGAGTTACTGTGGTGTTATCTCCAGTTAGATATTATCAGCCAGTGGGACTAAGCACTGTGATTGAATTTGTAACATATGTTATAAGTCTGTAGCTAAGAAAGGAAAATTTGATATTATCTGCCATATTGAGATGGGAAAGGAGGAACTTCCAGACCCGTCTTGGGAATGGGGAAAAGTTCTTAGAGATAAGGCTCCATTAATCTTCAAGCCAATAAGAGAGAAGGGTTAGAAGATTGAGAATGATTTCAGTAATGATTTTAAGAGAAACACATAAAGAATTTAAATTTAAGTTGTAATGTATTTAGAGTGCTGAGAACAACCAGCTGACATGTCTTGTATCGGTAATGTAAATATGTATGCTAAACTTATAAGATGAATATGGTAAGAGAATATAGAAAATAGAGCAATTATTGAATGTATATTTATGAATAATTGCTGTTGGTATGTAAAAGGTAAGGAGAATGTAGTGGCAGATAGTCTCTCCAGATTGACTGAAGAGAAATAAAATGAAAAATAAGATGTAACTGTATTGAATATTTGACTAGAATGATAGTAAATATAGATTTAAAGAGTAACTTTTAATACAGCTTAATGATTTAAAGAGTGAACTGATAAAGTAATCTTGTTTAACAAGAAATGGTTTGTATATATATATATATATATATAAATGTATTATATATATAAATGTTGTTGATTAGTGAATGTTATTCATGATATAGTTTGATGGTAAGTATAATTGTTTATAGGGGTTTATGGGCCCATATAACCGATTGGTTAAGTGTGTCCATAAACTCGTTGAAGGGTGGAGGTATGTGGTGAACAGAGGTTCAGCTGGCCAATCAGGAGGCAGCTGAGAGCCAGCCAATGGGAGTTCAGCTGGGAGTAGTATAAAAGCCCAGGCTGACAGAGAGAAGAAGAAGGTTAGGGTCAGAGGGTGTGTTGGGAAAGTTAAGCCAGTGAGAGGGCTGTGTTTAAGGTGTTCCTGAGGGAACTGAATTTTAGGGAGATAGAGATTAAAAAGGGTAAACTCTGAACACACACAGAGCTCTGGAAGAGAGAGTTACTGTGGTGTTCTCTCCAGTTAGATATTATCAGCCAGTGGGACTGATGTACTGTGATTGAATTTGTAACATATGTTATAAGTCTGTAACTAAGAAAGATTATAACAAGAAGTCCTGAAACAAGTTACCTTTATTGCATGTTGATGTAAAACAGGGGTAGACAACCTTTCCCCTTTAAGGGTTGAGGGACTTCAGCTCCCAGAAGCCTCAGCCATGTTGGCCAATAGTCCCATGTTGGCCAATAGCTCCTGGGATTCTGGGAGCTGAAGTCCCTTGGCCATTAAAGGGGAAAGGTTGCCTACCCCTGATGTAAAATAAACTTTTTTTTATTATTCCAACATCAGTTGGCCTCTGTTTTAGTCACAAAACACGCTACCAATATTTTGTTATTCTGGAGGTGGGCCTACACTAAAAAGGCAGTGGACGTTTTCACACAGGGCTTTAGGCGGAGGCAATCCTACCTCCCGCCGGCCCCACTCCTGCTCCTCTTCCAGCTTGTTCAAATGCACGCCGCAGAAAACCCCGCCCCTTCCGGTGTCATCCCTGCGTACATTCGGCTTCTAGCTCCGTGTGTTCAAACACACGGAGCCTTAAGTCCGGCGTCCTTCCGGCGTCCCTCCGGCCTCAGCACGTCCAACTCCGGCTTCAGTGGCGGAAAGGTAATTCCGACTTTTAAAAGGAATTAGCCTGCCGCCGCCGGAGCCATTCCGGAGTGGGGCCGGCGGGAGGTAGGATTGCCTCCACCAAAGCCCCGTGTGAAAACGTCCAGTGTGAGTCCCTGACACTTTTTTAGGTGGTAGAAGTGGGGTTAACAAGAAGTGGGGATAAAAGTACAGCTAGCTAGAATTAAAGTGTAAAAGTAGAAAGGTGGCAGTAGTGTGTGCCACAGGGATAGCTTTGCTAAACTGGTCCACCAACCAATCAGATAAATATACAAATAACAGCAGCAAATGCTGGGCAAACTACATTGAAGGAGCCTAAAGTCCAAGAAAAAAAATCCCAACACAAAATCTCTTTGGAACAAGATCACTTATATGTATGTTTGAGAAGGAGGATGAAGGTTTGAGAAGACAAGGAAAGTGGTAAAGAGATGCGGAGAGACATGGGAGAATAAGGAAGAGAGCAACACCATCTAAACATACAAAGCAAAAGGTAAACAAAGGAAAAGCGGGACGATAAGAGAATAGATTAATTTAATAATCCAAACCTGTAAGGAGAACAAAGTCTGTGGCAGGCTGGAGAGGTACAGGAAAAAGAGGAGAGAAAGGAGACTGATTAGGAAAGCCGTGGCTGTGTGGAGAAGCTGAGAGCGGAGGAGAGGAGAGGAGACCCGCTGAAAAGCTGTGGCTACACAGAGTGACTCCAGTGTAAGAAGGGGGGGAAAACAAGGAGCAAGGAGAGTAACTTCAACTAGAGGAGTTGCCCAACAAGCCCAGCCATCTGGTGTTGCTACAAATGAATAGAAGACCAAGAAAACCAAGTGACGGAGAATGAGAAGGAGGGAATAAAACAATTAAACAAAGCTTAGAAAACAGTTCAAGGACAACTAGATCTAGAACAGAATTAATTCAACATAAATAAACATTTTAAATCAAAGAAGAGAGAGACAGATTAGAGGACCAGTGAGAGATGAATTCATTATAAGACTGGACTGGTAAGCCAAAGATACCTCTTTAAATGGGTTGAATATTATAGAAAAGCTTTCTGTAGATGAAATCTGAAAAGAAAAGCATTTGATAGAAATTGGAAAACTCAAAATTGAACAATAATAAGAGTTTATAGACTTTGATTTGGACTTAAATTAGAAGATAATAAGAAGATGCTACGACTGTTCAACTGAATATAATCTTGCAATAATGAAATAGCTTCTAAATGCTGAATTTATTTTTTTAGTATTGTTTGTGTGTTGTTCTACTGTGAGACTGATCACATGGACTATACTGCTTGATGAAAGAATTGATTTATATAAGTATAGGACAACTAAAGACCAATGATTACTGATAATTGATACTGATAGTTGCTATTATTATACAGGCATAAAGTTATATAGTAACATAATATAGTTAGTGTTATTATGTTGCATGTATTAGGTATTGATGTATAGAAGCTAAACCAGGAGTAGGCAACCTTTCCCCTTTAAGGGCCGAGGGACTTCAGCTCCCAGAAGCCTCAGCCATGTTGGCCAATAGTCCCATGTTGGCCAATAGCTCCTGGGATTCTGGGAGCTGAAGTCCCTCTGCCCTTAAAGGAGAAAGGTTGCCTACCCCTGAGCTAAACAGTATAGGTGCACTCTTATTATACATAAATATAGGTTCTTATATCTCATTGATTAAGTGCTAAGGAAAGATTAAGGATAAAGTGTTTACTGATATAAATACAAAAATTTAACAGCTTTATATACTTATAGCTGATAGAAGGGAAAACACTTCACTTCTTGCAGTTCTTCACTGCACATTATATCTAAGTTGAGAAAGAGAAAGAAAGAGAATAAGGGCAACAACAACAATAAACTAACAGTGCATTTGGTGGGTGGCAGCAGTAATGAGACTACAGGTTGCAAAAATGCAAGCGCAAACTCAAGTGCAACAACAAAGAAGACCATCGTTAGAGGCAAATAAAATGATGGAATCAAATATGATGATTCTGGAGGAAATTAAGAAGATAAGATCAGAGATGAAAAAAGACAAGGCTGAATTGAGACAAGATCTGAAAGACACATGGGAAAAACTGAAAAAAGATATAAAGACAGAGGTAAAAGAAGTAGTAAACATGGTAGAGAAATTAACAGCAGAATTAGCACAAAGATAAATGAATTAGAAAAACAAAATGAAGAATTAAAAACTGAACCAATATTTAAAGAAAACCCAAATCAGAGAGATGAAAGAAAGAATAAAGACTGAACATAAAACTAGAGAAAGATGCCTAAAAATCAGAGGATTAAGTGAACAGAAGGATGAGAATTTATACGAGAGAATAACACCTCTTCTCACAGAATTTATGGAAAGAGATAAAGATGAATTCCATTTTGAAATAGATAAGATGTATCAAATTGATTTGTGGGTGGCTAGACAGAAAAAGATACCAAGAGACATAGTCATATACTTTGTCAGGACACAAGTAAGAGATCAACTCTTAAAAATGCATTTAGAAAAGAAATTAAAAATTGAAGGGTCAGATATCCAATTATTCAAAGACCTCCCGGGAGAAACTCTTAAAAAGAGAAAAGACTATTTTCAATTGACAAAGATCTTGAGGGAACAGCAAATTAACTATAAATGGGAATATCTGGAAGCATTATCCTTTAAGTATGAACAGAACAGACATAAAATTAACTCAATTCAAAAATGAAGGATTTGATAAAAATCTTAGAAAGAGACACATATAAGGATTATGACACAAATGATGAAACCTTTACAAAAGAAGATGTAACAACTCTAAAAGTTAATTCCAAAGAAAGAGATAAAGATATATTGAGAAAGGAGATGAATCTGGAAAAGTGAAGGAAACATCAAAGGGGAAAGGAGTTACAGGTAGCAGAAGAAAGTAAAGAAAGAACAGATAGAAAAACAAAAGGGAAACAAAGATTTACAAGGTGGAGTCAGAAGATATAACATCAGAGGGAGAAGGAGAAGAAGAATTAGAATTAGAATTAGAAGAAGAAGAAGAAGAAGAAGAAGAAGAAGAAGAGCAGGTAGAAGATGTTTAAGAATACACATTTCATCACCTGGAATGTTAAAGGACTTAATTCTCCCTCAAAAAAGAAAGAAAGTCTTTCATTATTTAGGGAAAATAAAAGCAGAAATAATCTGCCTTCAGGAAATGCATATAAGAAATAAAGATATAAAATTATTTAAAAAAAAACAGCAAATTGGGTTCTCTCTTTGTCTCGTCTTCTGAAAAACAGAAGAAAGGAGTGGCAATATACATAAAGGATACAATAGAGACAAAAGAGTTATTTGTTGATAACAATGGCCACTTTATTGGTTTAGAAATCAAATGGGAAAATCTATCTATATTGATTATAGGTATATGTGCTCACTTAGAAAGTAAAAGTAAATTTTATGATAAACTTTTAGCCAAAATAATAGAATACTCATATGAAAATATCATAATGTTGGGTTACTGGAATGAGGTGATGGACCCCTTGCTGGATAAAAAGACTAAGGGTAAGCTAAAATCAACTCGAGGCAAATTGTCAAAATCATTTTTCAGTATGATATAGATGTTAGCTGTGGAAGATGTTTGCAGACATAAATATGGCCAAATGAAAGATTTTACTTTCTACTCCACCCCTCACAACTCTTGGTCTAGGATAGATATGTTCCTAATTTCAGACTTAATAAAAACAAAAGTAGATAAAATAGAAATCTTACCAAAAGTTCTGTCAGACCATTGTCCAGTAAAGATGTCCCTGAAAAAAAAAAAAAAAGAGATCACTGTTGGAGATTAAATGAAGCACTCTTCAGGGACAAGAATATAATACAAAAAGCTAAAGAAAATCTAAAAAAATTCTTCAAAGAAAATATGACAGAACATATGGATATAAATACAGTCTGGGAAACCAGTAAGGCCATAATGAGGGGCTTCTTCATTAAACAAAGTTATGAAAAGAGGGAAAAAAGAGAGGAAAAACATCATAAAATTCAAGTGCGGTTTAAGACAACAGAAAATCAATTAAAAGAAAATCCTGGAGATAAGAAATTAAAAGTACAGATAAAGATACTTCAGAAACAAATATCCTTGATGTTAATCAAAGAAATGAATAAAAAACTAAAATTTATAAAACAAACAATTTGAATTTGCAAATAAACCTAGCAAATGGATGGCGTTAAGATTGAGGGAAGAGAAAAAGAAGAGGTTAATTACTAAAATAAAGGATAAACAGATTGTATATACTAATCAAAATGAGATAAAAAGAAGTTTCTATGAATACTTAAAAAAATGGGGGACATTCAGGATTTAAAATAAATAAATAAAAACAATACCAGAGAAAGACCAAACAGATTACATAGAAAGACAAAATATTCAAGGATTAGAAAAAGAAGAAATAAAAGAATTAGACCAAGAAATTACAATTACAGAAATAATGGATGCAATTAAAGAGATGAAACTTGCAAAATCACCTGGTCTGGATGGACTAAGTCCGATATATTAAAAAAAATCCAGCCGATATATTAGCTCCTAAGTTTCAACTGTTAACAAATAGAATAAGGGAGGGGACGATACCAGAATCATGGAAAGTGGCAAATTTTGCTTTGATTCTGAAAGAAGGAAAAGATGAATTATAGATGGGAAGCTATCGTCCAATATCATTACTGAATGCTGATTATAAGATATTTGCCAGTATTTTGGCAAAGAGAATTAAAAAGCAGTTAATGGAATGGATCCACCCAGACCAGAGAGATTTCCTGCCAGGGAGACACATAAAAGATAACACTAGAAATTTAATAGATGTCATAGAATTCTACCATAGAAAGCCTGACAAACAAATTGCTATGATTTTAATTGATGCTGAGAAAGCATTTGACAACATAAGATGTGATTTTATGTTGTAGGTTATCAAGAGACTATTGGGAATAGGATCCTTCTAAATGGAGGATAAGAACACAACAATGTAAAATTCAAAATGGGACACGTCAAGGCTGCCCACTTTCCCCTTTGTTATTTATATTAACATTGGAAATTCTATGTAATAGGATTAGAAGAGATAAGACAATATCAGTGGTTAAAACAAAAGGATATGAGATCAAACTAAGAGCGTATGTAGATGACATGGTTATATACCTGTCTGACCCGCTAGAAAATATACAACATTTGTTAGAGACAATAAGAGAATACAGGGGACATTCAGGATTTAAAATAATAAAGAAAAAAACCAAAGTCCTTACGATGAATATGACACACAAGGAAAAAGAATTACTTAATGCAAAATCAGGTTTTAAGATAGAAAAAATAGTAAGATATTTGGGAGTTACATTTTCTGTAGCGAATTCAGACCTATTCAAAAATATGAGACCACATGGAAAAAAATAAATATGAAACTAAAGAAATGGAAGAATCTACATATATCATTTTTGGGTAGAATATCTATTATAAAGATGTTTGTGTTATCTAAAATGATTTTCCCCCCCCAGACTATTCCAATAATTACTAACTATATTCAAAAACTGGCAAAAAGACATAACAAACTTTATATGGGCAGGAAAAAAACCTAGGACCAAACAAAAATCTTTCAGGACATACCTGAAAGAGGTGGACTCGGCCTTCCAAACTTAAAGTTATACTATTATGCTTGTGTTTTTGAAAGGAATGGCTAAAACTCACGAGGAGATTATTATATTTGGAAGGAGTCAATAATGTTTATGGATTTCATGCCTATTTATAGTATGAAAAAGTATGGGCTATTAAGGAATTCAAGAATCACCATGTTATAAACTCTCTACTGAAAGTATGGGAAAAATACAAAGGATAAATAAAGGTATTCCAGTAATTACATCTCCAATTGAAGCTTTTCATAGAAATGATGATATGGTAGAGAATAAGTGATTGACATATGAAGAACTATTGATAAAGGATAACAGGAAATGGAGATTAAAAACTCTAGAAGAATTTTAAAAAGAAGGTATAAAAACTAATTGGTTTTTACATAGACAGCTAAATAAAAGATATATGATGGATCAAAAAACTTATGGAATAACACCAGCAGATAGTATAATAGAAAAAAATACTGCTAAAGGAAACTGACCATCTAGTATCAAAGATATACAAGGTTCTACTCCAAAGGGAAACAGAAGAAGAACAAATAAAAGAATGCATGATTCGTTGGGTGCAAGATCTCGGTACACCTATACATATGGAAGAATGGGAAAAGATATGGAAATTTATAAAAAAAAACCATACTTTGAATTATAATATGAAAGAAAATTTCTATAAATTACAATTCAGATGGTATCTCACCCCAGTGAAATTAGCGAAATTCAAAAAAAGATAATAACACCAAATGCAGGAAATGCCAGAAATGTAAAGGTACATTCTACCATATGTAGTGGCTTTATTCAATAGCCAAAAGATATTGGGATAGAATCCACAAGGAAATACAGGAAATTCTTCAAATAGAATTTGCAAAAGATCCAAAATTATATCTATTGGGAATAACTGGAGAAGATCTTGAAAAAAAATAGACAAAAGTAATCTACATGTTGACAGCAGCAAGAATAACCTATGCCAAAACCTGGAAGGATAATAAGCCACCAAAGATAATAGAATGGTACTGGAGACTCTTAGGTTATATTGAAATGGATAAATTAATTTATATGCTTAGAAACAAAGCTAATGACAAATTTAACAAAGAATGGACTATAATAATAGAAAAGATCCAAATCACTATACAAAATTTAGTATAATGTTAATAAGAAAGTGGTACTCCAGACAAATTAAAGATATTTAGGAGAAAATATAATCAAGATAAAAATTAAACATTTAAATTTATACAGATATTATATATTTGATAAAAGTATATATTTTTATTATTATATATACAAATATATATTGTATATATACAAATACAACAAAGGGTCAAAACTAATCAAAGTAATGAGATGATTAATAAATTTAGAGAAAAGTGCAAACAAAGTGGAAACATAGAAAAATGATGTAATATTTTGGATATAGGCTATGGGAAGTTTTTTTATTTAATATAAAGAAAGAAAGAACTTTAGAAAGGAAGAAAGGAAGAACTCTATGTCTTGTATGCAAGGATATGTAATAATCATCAATTTTCTTTTTATTATGCTTTTTAAAAAAATAAATAAATAAAACTTAATTAAAAAGAAAGAAAGAAACCTACTGGGTGACTTTAGACTTCCCAGCCTCAGAGGAAGGCAAAAGCACCCCCGCAGAGCAAATCCTGTCAAGAAAACCCCATGATATGCTCATGTATGTCACCTGAAGTCATAAATGACTTTAAGGCATACAACAAAAACATATTAGAAGCTAGGATCATCCAAACCATTGCGTTCTCCATCACCAAGTAAGGATGTGAGAGCTGGTAAGTAACGAAAGCAGATAGAAAGAAAAGCAACTCATTTGAGATTTGGTGCTGGAAAAGAGTGCTAAGGACCCTGTGGACAGCCAAAAAGACAAGCAAACAAGTCCTAGAACAGATCAAACCTGAACTCTCCCTTGATTCTAGGATGTCTAAATTGAGGTTGTTGTACTTTGGACACACCATGAGAAGAAAAGACTAGTTAGAAAATACAATTAAACTACTTTCCCATTCTGCATGTTTCAAGAGATTCTAGAACTAGCCCCATTTATGAAGTTCACTGTCTCCTTGGTAAACCAGTAGAAAGATGTGTGACTGAGGCTTTAAGCAGATGGGCAGCTTGGAGCAGCTTCTGGCTGCTCCAGCCATGAACGCACCCTGAGCAGCAAAGAACCACAGCAACCAGATGCTGCAGTTCTGAGGCCGACTGCCTGACAGACTGCTGGCAAGGAGCATTTTTTGTACTCCTTTTGCAGATGGATTTGGGCCAGCCTAGGAGCCACAGCACTGCATTTGGTCTGATCTAAGGGTGTGCATCATCTAAGCACCACACCCCTAGATCATTCTTAAACTGGCATTTTGTCTCATCTGTTTGAGGCCTGAGTTCTCTTTTTGGAGTTATTGCATAGTCTCTTCTTTTTCCATCAATAGCCTTTGTAACAAATTGACATGATAAAATTTAGTCATGGAAATTATGGAAAACAGTCAGTTATGGAAATCTAGGAAAGAAAATCCAGAAAAGAAAAGGAAAGGAAAGGAAAGGAAAGGAAAGGAAAGGAAAGGAAAGGAAAAAAAAGAAAAGAAAAGAAAGAGAATGAGCTACTGGTATACAAGGCATGAAGCCATATGTATGTGCCTGTGTAGATTGTTCTATCCATCCTTTTTAAAAAAGCAACCCAGTACAAGACATGTTCCTCCAGAAACTGTTTTCTATCACTCCTTATTTCTATTTTCTCTCTCACACACAAAAGCCTTTATACCCCAAATTTGCTTAGCCACAAAAAGTTGTTCATGACCAACAGTTCAGAATGTCCAGGCCTATGAAACTCTCATGACCATAGGCCAGCCTGTTAGGTCTAAATACTCCTCTGTTTAGAGACAGAAGGTATTCCTATAACCAGCTTTCCCATACTTGGGTCTGATGCACAAATATATTTTGTATTTATTTGATTTTTCTACTTTATTTCTTTATGATGTATAATTACATGTGAGCTCATTAACTGCCAGTTAGAGTTTGCACAGTAAGCTAATTCCCAGAAGTAATCTATGCATATACATTTTCAATGCTTGTGTGATAGCCATCCTTTTTGAGGAATGGAACTGAAGTGAACATTTGTTACTGTGATGTGCTATTGTTAAGAAGCAGTGTTCTCATTATTCAAAATCTCTTATATTTCTGCTCCTTGGGTCACATACAAACACATGCAAACCTATGCATATGTCTGGAGTAAGCACATATTAACCTACTTGCTTGCTTGTTCAGATAATGTATCTAAGATTTTTGGAGATAGATTCAGCTGACAATCTTGTCATACCCAAATAAGCAAACTCTTCCCTTAAAGCTGCCACCATGTTTGTTTACATACAGTAATGGTGTATTCTATTCAGAATAGTAAGTAGCAGACAGAAAGGACAGGTGAATGAGAAAGGGGAATGGATAACATGAATCTTTTAGAAGCATGAGCAAATCTTTTTTCTAAAACAAAATTATATTTTTGTTACATGTGTTGGCTATAAAATTCATCACATATTCGTTAGGCCAGATCAGTGAAACTATCACTTGATACCCAAGGCATGTCATCTGTGAGCATTAATGTATGTTGAAAAATATACTGTTTAAATATTTTTGTTGTTGTAGGGATGTATGTGTGTTAGATCTATGAGTTCATGGTTTCATATTCTAAATGCATAAGATAAAGCACTCTAGATTGTGATTTTAAAAGATATACATGACAAAATTTAATATGTTGGCAGAGGGGAGTATAGGTGTGTGCAGATCATAAAATGTTGTTCTCTTTCAAGATAATTGTATTTTTCTAGCTGATAAGTATTGATTAAGCAAGCATAACCAAACATACAGCAAGACAGAAAGTAATAACAATCAAGAATAATTAACTGTAGACAGTCATTAATTCACAAGCAAATGGCAAAATCAATAGTGCTTCTATCAATTCAAGAATCAATTTCCCTTTCTTCCTTCAGCACTATCAGTCTTCAAAATGAAATGCAGCATAAAAGTATGGTCATATGTTGCTGTATATAACAAACGTGCTTAAATATTAATTTTACTGGTGATTTCAACATAAGAGCACTTTGCTATGCTAAAATTAGTAAATTAAGACAGAAGGTTTCTAGACAATTACAGCCATATGAATTGAAAATGTAGTGACTATATGTTATTATCTTAAATACTAGAATGAAGTATTTAATTTCTCTCATGTGGTTAAATAGCTAGTAATTTAGTATTTTTGGTACCATTTGCAATGGGAAAAAAATAAGCTGTCCTAATTTTAATAGTAATACTGCAAATTGGTCAATAAACTCAATAGATAGCCATTGTTAGAATAAAATTAATTGGTGAGAAACCAATTTGATAATAATTAGGAACAATAAATGGTTTATACAAACATGGTCTTATTCCTCCCAAAGGTGAAAGAAAACCTGAACTTTTCATTCCATGCAATGAAGGAATCTGGTGTTTCAAAACACCGTTAGTAAATCAGTAGATTTTTTTTTGTAAAAAACTTCATTTAGTCTTTCATTCTTTTTGAGGTTACATTTGATTCTTGATGCCCTCAAAAAGGACAGAGGTGAAGAGGGAGAAGAAAAGTGTTTAGTGTCCTTTTTCTCACTTATGGCAAATAGAACTTGGTTTATCTGTCTTTTAAGAATACAATCTTTACAAGGTGGGATCCAGCTATGAATAATAATAGTTGCCAAGTATCTATGTTAGGTACTTAATAATAATATAATAATAATAAATTTTTATTTATAGCCCACCCCTCTGCACAGCAATTGGGGCGGGGTACAACAGTATTAAAATAAAACAGAATTAAAAACATTCCATCATCCCATAGTCCTACCCTCCCATCCCCTTACAACAGCATTAAACAGATGACCAATTAAAATACAATAATAAAAACATTACCAACAAATAATATACGGAGTCAGATTACAAGTCAGGGACCCATCCCTAGGCTGACAGTTATTCCGGGAAGGCCTGCTGGAAGAGATCCATCTTTACTGCTTTCTTAAAAGCAGCAAGAGTGGTGATTAGACGGATCTCATCCGGCAGGCCATTCCAAAGTCTGGGAGCGGTTACAGAAAAGGCCCTCTGGGAGGTCTGGGACAGCCTAGTTTTTTTTGGCTGTAGCAGATTCCTCCCAGAGGACCGAAGGGCACGGGGGGGGGGGGGAATCATATGAGGAAAGGCGGTCCCTAAGATAAGATGGACCCAAGCCATGTAGGGCTTTAAAGGTTAAAACCAACACCTTGTACTGTGCCCAGAAACTACTTAGTTATGTATATATGACTAAGGGGCAGAACAGACAGGCAGGAAAACATGTCATGAAACTATTTTTTCCAAAACTACATCAAGCCCCCACTAACTGCATTACTGGCTCCCAAGGAAGCCTGGATGCAATCAGACGAGCTGCAAGGCACAGCATCAAGCCACATCACTGGGTAATTTTTTTTGTCATCTCCTCTCCATCCCTGCACACCATCACACAAAGCCACTACCACTGGCAACCACCTCCTTCCTAGATGCTATCTCATTGGATGGCTTCCCCCTTTTGATTGGCCACACAGTCACACATGTGAATCTCCACCAGTAGAGGGAATCAGAGCATCCAATCATGTCTCCTTCATAGTCCCTTCACCCCATGCCCCCTCTTGGACTTCTAGTTTGTGTATGTTACCCACTGCTTGGGTATGGCAGCTCTTGTTGGAAAATGTAACTTGTGTGAAAAGGTATAGATTTGGGAAATAACAATATGGGAACTACAAGTCACTTCTATAGCTATCTGGGAAAGTTGATTGGAACTGGAATACAAAAAAACAGAGCAGGAGATAGTCAAAGGTCATATGGTGTCTGGGAACATGAAGGTAAGATGTAAACATATTAGATCATAATGTTTGATGGGAACTACTGTTCATATGACATGAGACACAGGAAAGAATCACAGGAAGCGGCTGGGTTTTGAAGCCTCATGGAAAGTGTCTATAAATAATCTGAGCACACAGCATATGCTTCTTCCTCTTCTGCTCTCTATCTTTGTGCTTTGTTTCTACATGAGAATGTAAATAGTTTTTCTTTGTTTGTACTGCAACTTAAGAATAAATGCCTCTTTGGAGTTAGTTCCAGTCTACGGTTTGTTTCTAGGGAGCTTGGTGATCACATTTTACAGCAAGAAACAGCTTCAAGACAGATGGCTTGAAGATCCTCCTGCAGAGCAGAGGAGCAGGCTTCCAGGTGTTTGATCTGCATACTCAATCTGCAAACAACTCTGTCCTTTCTTACTGCACTCCTGCGATGAGGCATTTATATACACAATCAGGAGATACAGTGCTTTTTTAGAGCCACTCTCACAAGGGGCCTCAGCAGACGACTAATACAGTCGTCTTGGAGGCAGGGAAGAGGAGGGGCAGCTGCATGAGCAGTGCCCCTTCCTCTTCCCGAGGTTGCCCTCAGAGCAGCCGGCCCTCCACACGGCCGGTGCTCCGGGGGCAACCTCCCGCCACGGCATCCAGACACGCTGCGGCGGAAAAGTCAGGGAAAGTGCACCCTACGCATTTAGGGCGCACTTTCCCTGATTTCTGAAAGGAGCGCTATTTTTGCGCTCCTTTCAGGGACGCCGCCGGAGTGCCGTTGTGCAGAGGCTGCGGTCCCGCGGCGCTCTGTCCCAGGGCGTCCCCGATGCCCTGGTGTGCTTCCCCCCCATTGATGCATTTACACGTATGGGTGAAGGTGCATATTTTCTGGGAAAGAGTGGAAAAATTCAGCTCCTTTTTAGTTCAGCTTTTAGCATCTGGACAAGTCTTGGGTGTGGTTTCTGCCCAGCTTTGAGGCATGTGTCATCTAAATGCCCCTCCTTGAAGCCAGCCAGAAACCAGCTTATTTTTCCTTTCTGTTGTGGACCTAAGTAACATCTTCTGGCCTGAGCCAGGAGCCCTGGTGGCGCAGTGGTTAAATGCTTGTACTGCAGCCACTCACTCATAGACCGCAAGGTTGCCAGTTCAATAATAGCTAGCCAGGGCTCAGGCTAGACTCAGGCCTGCATCATTCCGAGGTCGCTAAAATGAGTACCCAACTGTTGGGGGGGCAATGAACTTACAGTTGTAAACCGCTTAGACATCCCATAGTGCGATATGAAGCAGTATATAAATGGAGCTGCTTTGCTTTGCTTTTGAACAATCTCCCACCCCCCAAAAAATTAAAACCCAGCAGATATATTGAGCAAAGGGGTCTGTTCAGCAGTCAATCAGGGAATAAGGAAGACAGCATTTCCAAACTCCTCCCACCAGCAAGTGAGGCTGCAACAGGAGTTGTGCTTCTGATTATCAGCTAAACAGAATTCCTTCTTCTAATCTGGCTGCTAGCTGTTAAGACAGATCAGGGTAACATTTACATAGTCTTACTAAATGTGGAACAGTTAGAGATTGCTAAACTCGTATCATAACTGCAATACTGAATTCCTGAATTATTATTAATAATGATAGTAATAATACATCTGTTAATAGAACAGCCCAGCATAAAGCAAGCTAACCGAGTTATAGCAACAAATGGGGGTTGCAGACTGCCAGAAATAGTGCAAATTGAGTCCACTTTTAGGGTTAGAGTTAGTGCTATGGAATTATGGGAAGTTTTCCTGAGACACTGAGCCTTCTCTGTCAGAGAGCTCTGATGCCACAATAAAGTACAGTTCCCATGATTCCCTAACCCTAACCCTAAAAGTGGACTCAATTTGCACTATTTCTGGCAGTCTGCAACCCCCCAAAATGAAATATAAAAAGTTGGGGCAGAAGATTATTTTAAGATTGATGGAAATTTTTCTTGAGTTTTGTTAGAAAGCTCATGAAAATAGGAGAGATTGATTTAATCTCACCAGCAAAGTGAACACAGCAGAAAATGCATGAGCAGGAAAATAAACTAGTCCACTTTTAATTTCCAGCCCTCATGTCTCTTCAAAAAAGAGCTAAGATAAAGTTCTTAGAGTAATATAAAATGATAAATTTACTTACAAAATCCTGTGCATATTCATACACAGGTAAAGCTTCATGTTGCAAAGAAAATGAGGTAGGACATAGTCTACATGTTTGCAGATAAAGTTTCTTAGCATGCTAGAAAGTCATGCTGCTCCAGTCAAAAGGACATACTGTCCACATTAGGTTACAGAGGGCAAATTATTTGAAGCTGCTAAAAGTCATCCTAGCTACCAGCTCCTCTTGAGGAACTCAATGTAGCACCCGGTGCATGTGAATTCCCAAGAAACAGTGTGAGAGGAGGGACAGAGGGGAATGCCAACTCAAAAAAAAAAAAAAAGTTTGCATAAAACCTCCATCTAGTTCACTGGAAGACCCCACTGCTTTTATTTCTAATAGTCTGATTCTAAGTACATTTATTCCAAACTAAGTTCCTTTGATCTGATAAATCAAAACAGATACACTTTGAATTGAACCCTTCAATTTGTATCTAATATAAAGCAACTGGCCATTTCTTTAACTATACTGTTCATAACCCTTTCATGTTTCCTCACCTCTTCTTCCATATTTTTTTAACACAGCCACACACAAAAATCTACCATGCTGGGACAGAATATACAGCTGTCTAATGCATTTGGATTGATGGCCCTATGATTCTGTCCAGTTCAATGGTGTTAAATTCAATAAAGAGACATATAGGTCACATGCCAATGACATCAGTCCTTATGCTTAAATAAGGAGAAGGAGATGCTTGTTTAGTTTTATTGAAGTATGAAATGAAAATCACATTAAGCTCTTAAAAGCATTAAAGGATCTATATGATTGGGGACAATGCATCAATTTTTAAAAAGATTTTCATCAAGGGTTGGTTTGTCACTGGCATGCCAATGGGGGGTGGGGGGGTGGAATAAACAGGAAGAGGATGAATGAATCCTGGTCCTGGATTTAAAAAAAACACCTTACAATAAAAGCCCCTTTTGTGAATTCTCAGCAAAGAAATTGTCACTAGAGCCACATAAGCAAATGAAATTATTCAGGACAGATTGTAGAAACAAAATGTCACAGAACAGTAATTATATGTCCAATTATACTTCACTATGAAGATATGAACCAGGTTCTCATATTGGGAGCTGTAGCAGATCTCTGAATTCATCAAAAAATACAGTATTACTGAGAGGACCACTATGCTAGCTAATTAGTGGCTTGGATCATTCTTCAGATTGTGAGGTCAAAATGAGTTTGAAATCTAATTAAAGAAAATAACTTCTTGCTGACTGTACAGCTGAAAAAAGATTTGAATATTGACCTCTTCTGCTTTGGTACTTTGTATGTCATCTATGGTTTAATTGCCTGGACTACCTCAATTTGATGAGTATAGAAGTGTCTTCTACTGGAAAATATATTTTTATATACCGTACTAAATGTCAGTTATCACATTTGATAGACCTACAGAAAGTATATAGACCTAATTATATAGATCTGAATAGGTTGTCCAGAAAAAATATTTCTACAATTAATACCAAATAAAAAATAGGTTTAGCTAAAGAAGGCTTAACAGGAATCTAGCTTTCATACATTTTGTT
The DNA here is from genome assembly GCA_026167975.1 of Phrynosoma blainvillii. Taxonomy (NCBI): domain Eukaryota; kingdom Metazoa; phylum Chordata; class Lepidosauria; order Squamata; family Phrynosomatidae; genus Phrynosoma; species Phrynosoma blainvillii. The sequence continues at coordinate 246,229,855 of JANUYF010000003.1, read as the reverse complement.
AACCTGATGACATTGTTAATGGTTGATCTTTCAAACTTTCCATAAACTTCAAGAAAATTCTACAATATTTTTTCTACCCAAAAGAATGGCAAAAATGCAGCCTTTGAATCCTATAGATTTCATGATTATTGCACACAATTATTCTAGCACAAAGGGAACATTTTTCTATCAACATCATAAGTAAATATATCAAGGAGTGATAAAATACTGTGTAGGGAAGGTGACAATTTACTTCTAGCCTTTTTGCAATTTAATATAGTCAAAGCACTCATAAAGAGGATTTCAAAAAGTGAAGAACATAGGGGGTCTGCTATACACCAGACAATTGTTCCATCTTGCCCACTGTTGTCTACAACAGCAGTTCTGAAAGTGCAGATGCTAGTCTGTAGCAATTTTCCAGGAATATGGACACAAATATGGTAGCCAATGGACACAAATATGGTACCAATCCCTGGCACACTGGGGAACTTCTTCTGATCCTCTATATAGATAACTTAAGAAGCACTGGTATCCACCAGAGATGAGAAGTATGGAGCCCCTGAAGGAGTGTGCCAGACCATAAATAGCTCAGCACCTCCCTTAGGAATCTGCAGTCTCCATGTACTTTTGCCAGCCCTGAATCCCTTCCATTGCCTTTATCATGCCCTGCCTTCAAAACCCTGGTACTGACTCTGATATTGACAGGGAGGACTCAGAAAGAGAGACAGAGCAACGGAGGCCTGCCAGAGACAGGTGGAGAGACCTCACAGCAGCCACAACCTGATCTAGACACAGAGGACAAGACCTCTGAGCATCCAAAGCCTACCACAGACATAGATACAGACCTGGTAGTGTTGGACCCACCCAAGCCTTAATGAGAGAAGAAGAGGTGAAGATGCGCTGCATGTTTATATATAAAATATTTTTTGTAATTTTTATTTAAACATTTACTGGTTTATATATTTTAGAGCTAACTGTTTTTTTTAAAAAGTTTTAAAAGATTTTAATTTTTGTAAGATTGTAATTTGATGGCTATGACCCATATATGGTTGTCATGAATAAATTGTGCTAAATATCCAAAACATTCAACAATCAAGAAGCCCCTGAAGGAGTGTGCCAGACCATAAATAGCTCAGCACCTCCCTTAGGAATCTGTTGCTGACAATTGGATTTCTTAGTCAAAAGGACCTCCATACCTTGTGTTCCTGCTTGTGCTGTAGAACTTGCTCTATTTGTTGACATTGGATTGTTGCTTGGGTTTATCTTTGAACTTTGTATTACCTGGACTGATCTAATTTTGCTGCTTCTACCTCCTTGCTGGCGAGACCCACTTCTTCCCATGTTTATCCTGACTATGTATCTGCCTGCCTGCATTCCTTTTTCTGAGGATTTGTTCATGTGCTGAAACAGATGATACCTTCCCCATGTTCCATTGCAGAAAAAAAATCAAATGGAAATGGACAATTGCCATTCTTAGGAGATTCCAAGATTGGTAAGTCTCCTTTTCTTAAAAAAAAAAAAAAAAAAAAAAAAAGCAGAGCACACCCACCCACCCGCACCCACATTCATTTTGTTTGGTTTCCCCCATTCCATCCCATAGGAGCTTCATGAAATTGGAATGGACTTCATGCCATGTTCTAGCTTGGTTTTGGGGTGAGAAGATGGGGTAGGCCACAACAGGTTACAGGATGACAAAATGCCCCCCCCAGACCCCCCAGTTTGCTTACTGGGTGCTGCCTCGACCTTGAGATCCTCAGGACATATCTTTCTTTCAACCTCACTGTCTATACAGGTACAATTGGTAGGGACACATCATAGTGGTTGCCTCTAGACTCTGGAATTCCTTTCCTCTAAAAGCTAGAGTGATTCCTTCCTTGTCCTTTTGTTGGCAAATGTAGCCTTGCTCTGTTGATTTATTTTCAAACAACAACAACAACAATTCTTTATTACAGCCATTTGACCAGCACAGAAATTTTAAAATAAATTTTTAAAACATGTTAATTGTATCTTTTAAATTGTTTTAGTCATCTTTATATTTGTTAATCTTTGTTGAGCTTTTGTATTTTAAATTACTATTTTTTTTTATGTGTCAAAACATAAAACAAAATTGTTTTGAGTCCTGGAATATAAATAAAGATTGTCATTGTCGTCATCATCATCATCATCAGTCCTTGAATTATGTAAGAGAACTTGTGTTTTTTACCTGACCCCTAGATGACAATTGATATAGATACATAGGGGGGATGCAGACGGGCATCCTGGGAAGTGGTGATTGGGGCCAAGGCTGGGAAGTGGAGGATTGGGGCCGAGGCTGCCTCATGCCTCAGCCCCAGTCCTCCCTTTTGCCGGCCCGAAAAAGAGTGGCAAAATGCCTCTCCTTTCAGAGCCGGCAAAAAGGATACCCCAAGAGCCGCCGCGTGGTTCTTCTGAGACCCTTCTGGCATAGTGCATCAAGACACTGTGCCAGGAGGACATTCTGATGCTGCACACCATGTGTAACAGCATGTGGCCTCAGGAAGTCCTCAGGCACAGGTTCTGGCGGCCGCTGTGCGGCGGCTGCCCCTCCCCATCCCTTCCTCGAGGTCACCACAAAGGGCCCGTCTGCAGAGACCCATAGATAGCTAAGTAGATAGGAACATTTAATTTATGTTTTTCTGGAGATATGAGAAGCATAAAATCAAGTAGCATGGCAACTACATGGTCTGTCTGTCTGTCTCTCTAAGACACCTTATGTAAATTGAATATAACCTGTCAAAGAGGTTTAGCCCAAATAGTCTGAGGTTCCTACTTATATAAAAGAAAGTCCCTGAAAGCCTATGTTTTTTTAATGTAAGATTTGAAAAATTTTGAATATTCTGATGAAGAGGCTGACAGCTAGTAATAATAAAGCAGCCATTTTAATCATATCATTTGCTAGCTCTAATTTCATGCAGAAGTGGTCATATAGTCTTTGGTTGTGCAGTAAAATCTAGGGAACTATGAAATTATTTGAAAATCCAGAAACTTGATAAACAGGATCTTAAGAAACTTGATAATCTCAAGTTTCCCATATTTCTGGAAGCTGAAGGCAATTGGTTCTCCCCATGGTTAACCATACCATTGAAATGTATAATCTCGTGTACAGTGCTGCTGTATCTTTCATAGGTTCTCTTCCTTACACCAGCAATCAGTCTTGAACTTATAATTCAGTTCAGGGATGCTGCAAGTTTATGTACACATTATGTGCATATGTTATCTGAATTCTTGGATTAGAGACCCCAAAAGACAGCTATGGTGCTGTCAGTTGATTGGCCTATGGTTGTCCATTGCTGAAATTTATTCAAACTTTTTTTTAAAGTATATTTATTTGACAGAAAAATAGCATGAGACAGTATCCAATGACATTGTTCTACTTGCACAAATGACACTGCACTCATAAACACCCAGCTGTGGATGGAAGTTGTTGCTGTGAGCCTTCAAGTTGATTCTGACTTATGGCAACCCTGTTATAGGGTTTTCTAAGCATTCAGAGGAGGCTTGCCATAATTTATTCATGTTCATCCAGTGGGTTTCCATAGCTGAGGAGGGATTTGACCCCTGGTCTTCTGGAGTCCTAGTCCTGGAGTCCTAGTCAAACCACTACACCACACTGGCTCTAGATGTACTGAGAGCGTGATCTAAAACAATTTCCAGTTGCAGGACTAGTTGCACAAGAGATTACTCATCTAGTTGCTCAATGGTTGCTTTGTAAGAGATTACCAGAATGAATGTCCTACTGCTTACACAACTGGAAAAAGCAATGTGATTCTGCTATGGAAATTTATTTAGACCCCTGATTCTTCATGTGTTCCTAGAACACTGATCATTTGTCAGCATGATCTTTTAAAAAGCAACTCATGTGGGTTCAGTTGTTAGAGAGAAAAAAAACCTCTGATCACTAGGTCTGCTGCCACATGGCATAATTAATGCAGTTTGACATCACTTTAACTATCCTATGGAATCCTGGTAGTTTGTAGTTTGTTGTGGTGCCAGAGCTCTCTGACAGAAAAGGCTAAGGGGCTAAGCAGACGAGAGGCCATGGGCCGCCCCAGGAAGCTGCGCCACGGGACTGAGACATCCCCACGCCTCGGTCCCATGGCGCACCTTCGCCGCCCCTGAAAGGAGCGCTAAATCAGCGCTCCTTTCACAAGTTGCTGAAGGTGTGCCGCAAAAGGCTGCGGCGCACCTTCGTCGACTCTTCCACTGCAACGTGTGCGAATGCTGCGGCGGGAGGTCCTCCTCAGAGCGCCAGCCGTGCGGAGGAAGGGGTTGGGGCACCAATCGTGCGGCTGCCCCTCCCCTTCCCTGCCCCCAAGACAGCCCAATAAGCCGTCTGCTTAGCCCCACAATCTCTCACAAAACTACAAATCTCAGAATTCCATAAGATTGAGCTGTGGCAGTTAAAGCAATGTCATACCGCATTAATTATACAGTGTAGATGCAGCTTTGGAAGTAGATGTATACCCTTTCCTGTGAACCATAGCCGACCAGCAAACTGACCAACATTCAATATCAACAAATTATATTTTATTTTTTAAAAGATGCTAATCACTTCAATTAATCGTGCTTAAAGAATTGCAAACACATACATGGACATGATTGATATAAAGAATAGTGTATTCTTACAAGGTGAAAAGAGAACATCAAAAAGGGAAACCACCAATTTGTATTCCCAATAAGAGTAAGATTTCAGTTGTTAAACTCTGTGGAAGAGTGTATATCCTTGGCAAAGAACTATGAAGAAACAGCTCTTTTTTCTTTTCTTTTTCTGAAATTTCTGAGGGGAGGAACTCTTTTGCTAATTTCCTGGTAATGATTAACAAATTCTAAAGCTTTCTCTGGTATCCAAGCTTGAAGCAGTGCTGCTGAACCTGCACCTGTCATGAAATTGCAGATGGCTCATGTAACACAGGCTATTGCCTTCAAAACAGGAAGGAGGAGGGAAACCAGCTTGCTTTTGTGAGATGTGCACACATTTCCAAAACACTAATTATTTGTTCACCACAATATTATAGATGTCTCATGCATTTACAACTGGGATTCATGTTCATGCATCATTAAAAACCTAATGTATACCTTTGGAAAAAGAAGGGTGGGGAGAGGAAAACTCCACTCAGAAATTACAGATTCTTTAGTTATTTTGCCAAGAGGCTTGCAGTAGTATTTGTTTGTAAAAGTCTTTCACTGAATTTGAAGAATTAGTGGTAGGAAAATGATCTATCTGAAACAGATATGCTAATAGGCCATTTTAGATTTTTTTTTTTTTGTCATTTATGTAAATAATTATCATACATACAAATCTAAATTCTCCATTATCTGAAGCCAATCATCTAAAAACCAGTCTTCCCTTCCATGGAAAAGAGCTGGGTATAAGCCACATGGCTGTCATCAGTTGAAGCGAGCACACAAATCTGTTTCAACACATGAATACTCATAGAAATAAACAGTTTTCTTGTTACACGTGATAGTGTTTTAAAGATAGAATTTACATCTGTACTATCAGTTATCCTATATGAAGTAGCTGGCCATTTTTTTAAAAAAAAAATCAGATGGAATTTAGTAACATTAGATCAGATAACTGGATGCTCTGGTGTTGCTAAAAAGCAGGGAGAAGCAAAAGCAAAACAAAAAAAGCAGCTTCATTTATTTACTGCTTCATACCGCACTATGCAGTGTCTAAGCGGTTTACAATTGAGATTCAGTTCAAAGAGGGAGAAGGAAGACCTCAAGATATTCTAATATGACCTGGATTCATATTATTTACAGATAAAGCTGAACCTTTTCCCTGTTTCCTCTATAAATTGTTTTGTCAATTATGGAAATGTATACGTCACTTATGTTTACCCATAATTTTGAATGGCAAAGCATGTGGATAGGTTGTAATGGTAAAACATTTTTTAAAAAATGTATTGATTTTTATCGACAGGGCACTATTCCTTATGAAGAAAGGGATGTATTTGCTTAGCTAAGAGGTTTTGGACAGACAAGGGATATGAATTGGGTAAGCATAATTAATATGGTGGGCTGTCAAATTCTTGAATATAAAGCAAAACACATAAGCTTGCAAATTGAAAGAACAACCTGAGCTTCAATGGTTCCTTTCGAAATATTGACTGTTTTTTTAAAAAAGGGGGGGCACCAGGGACAACCATTTAAAGACAACAATGAATTGTCTTTTCTTTCCCCCCCCCCCCCGCCATTAGAATCAGTGTCTGTGTGTGAATAATAAAATCAAACGTTATCTAGAAAATCTAGGTGATTTTAGTTTAGAAAAATAACAAAGCAATATATTTGAGCAGGAATATTTGGGTGTTTTATTTTTTTTAAAGTCTAGATTCTTTTGGGAGTTTCATCTACACTTCAGCTGATGAGGACTGTTCATGCATCCTTTTCTTCAACATATATAGATGCATACTCCACAGAAACAAATGGGGAAATACAGCTAGAGTATATTATATCAATATCACCAAGTGTCTGCTGGATCAGAATGGATTTCAGATTTATTCAATTCATAATAGGCAAGCCTTCATATCTACCTACTGACTATCTTGTTATTTCAACTCACATTGACCTAAGGGTCAAGGTCTGAATTTTATTTAAAAAAATGTTGTAGGTCAATGAATACAAATCTAAACGTAAGCAGTGTGCTTTGTGGAGAAGTTGAGTCCCATCTGCTCAATGCAAAAAGGTTTGGGCTGGGTGTTTTTTTCAGCTGGATGGCACAGGGGCATGACACTTGTAGGAGGCAGCATGTCATTGCATAGTCTAACAGCTAGATTTGAAACAAAGGTGGGCTATTTAAGCATGTTTGACTTAAAAATATGAAGGCCAAGAAAAGAAAAGAAAAGAAAAGAAAAGAATTCAGGGGAAAATGTTTTAATTTTTTCCAAGGATAAATGTAAAAAAAAATTCCAATTTTAAATGAAAAGAATTTTGGGGAATGTAAAGAAATAAATTCATATTGAACATTTTCTTTTTGGGATGAGTGAAATGCTTTTTAAGACAAGGTTTTATTTACTCAAAATGCTAGGAATGGCATAGTATGATGATAAGTATTCAAGATGATGAGATTTACAGAATGATAGTTCCTATGGATAGTGCACAGATACACTGTTTAGGTGACAGGTGTTGGCAGCATCTTTCAACCATATTCACAATTTTGCTTCTGCAAACAAGAGGTTTTATATTATATTTTTAAAATACATCACATAGTACAATTTTATATGTTCAGCTAGAAATAAAAATTAGATCTCTAAAAAGTAGTAAACTAAGAAAAAAAAGAAAAAAGTTAAAAAGTAGTAAAATAAGCATGAGTTTGATAAAAAATATATATACCAAAAGCCTTGATGCTAGGGCAGGCCGATATATATTTAGAACCACCCTAGTGGCAGGGCTTCAGTTCTGTATTACCACCACAACTGTGAGGATACTAAAAATCCTATTGTTTGTCAATGGATGCCAACATTTATGCATCACCACTGCTTATAATGGTACAAGACGATCTGCAGATGCTCCAATTTAGCCCATAGATATGGAAGGCTGGCTGTATACCTTTTTGTTTTCACCAAAAATTATGGTGAAATTATGTTTCCTCTTGAAAAAACATAGAAAGTCATCTTTTTCTATGGCTTCAAAATTTCAAGAAACGGAGCCCCCAACTTACCCGGTTGGCATTGTTGCTGTGTGTGTGTGTGTGTGTGTGCGTGTGCATGTGCATGCGAAACTGCAATCAGAAGTGGTGGCCCAGCCTGGCCCACCAGGCCCCCAGAATCCATTGTGGCAGTCTGGCCGGGTGAGGATTGGCTGGTTGAGGGAGATAGGGTGGTACTTCCAGTCCTGGCAACAGGACTTCAACTCCTGACATGTGCTGGGGGGTGGAATTGTTCCCCCATAGGTTGACAGTGGGGCAAAAGGCACCAGGGATTGGTGAAGAAGCCAGAACGGGTGGGACTTCCTTGCCTCCCTTCTCAAAATTGGTCAATGGGCCTATTTAAGTCCATGTGGCATGAGAAGACTGCGCCATTTTAACATGGCTCTGGGGGAGGGAGGAGGCCTAGTAGCAGCAGAAGAACAGCAGTGGCCCAAAACAGCCCAGACCTACTTGGCTCACCATTGCCACCAGGCCCAACAGAACAGCAGCTAGAGCAGAGAACAGTGCCACCAGGCAGCTTCACCATTGCTGGTAGGCCCAGTGGAGCGGCAGGTAGAGTGGCAAATCAGTGCCACTGGACAGCTCCACCATTGCTGGTAGGCTCTTAACCAGCACACCTGAGCTCCAGCCACCACCACCCAGCCATGCCTCCAAAGGTAACACTCAGTGGCCAAAAGGCAACAAACAGCAGGCTGTGCCTGCTCGCCCTGTCATGAGAGCCAGGCTGGTCATCTCAGGGCAAAGCAACAGCAGCTCTCACCCGCGGTGCCCCCCCCCATGTCTGCACCTTCCACAACAGTTCTATAACACCTTGAAGAGAGACAGAGGGCCACTGGGTCTGTTTGGAGGCTTCAGGAAGGAAGAAGCTTCTGTTTCTGCAGCCTTGGACCTCTGCTTCCCTCACTGGACTGGGTTTTTGCAGGACTGAAGCCTTGACTCAGCAGGCACTGCTTTCATCCAGCTCAGCTGCCTTGCCTGCCTGAGGTATAAGGCCAGGACTTCTGCAGGAGGCCCACCATATAAGACCTACAAGAGAGACAGAGGCCCACAGGGCCTGTTTGGAGGTTGCAAGGAAGAAGAGGATTCTTTTTCTGCTGCCTCGGACCTCTGCTTCCCTCACTGGATTGGGCTCTTGCAGAACTGAAGCCTTGACTCGCAGGACTGAGGCCTTTTTAAAACACCAGTTTCCTGCTTGCTGCTAGCCTCTGCAGACTAAGCGACCAGAGGTCACCGCCAAGCCAGCCATTTTTTTCTTTTCTTTTTCCCAATGTTATTTGGCCATGGGTCAGCCATGTAATGCAACAGAAGCATGGGGGCAAGTTTAAACTGCCAACCCAATGCCCTTCCAGATTATTAGAGGCTCCTGTTGTACAGCAGAGATCTAAAGGAAGAGGGAAGGTTTTATGAACAAGGGACAACTATATGTGGCCGGGAGTGATCTGGGAGTAGAAATTGAGGTTGTGCAGGGAAAAGGAAGGTATGGTGGGAACAGAGTGAAGGGTTACAAAAGAAGGCGGGATGAATGTCTGAAAGCTATCCTGCCTTCAGTTCACTCTGTTTCCCAGAATGGATTGGAAAGCATACCAATCATTCCACAGAACCTTACCTTGCTCCTTTGTAATGCCAGGTCAGTCAAAAATAAGAACCATATTATCTATGACCTCCTCTTAGGGCCTCTACAGATGGGCCCTTAGGGCCATCCTGGAGGCAGGGATGGGGGGGCAGCTCAAGTCGGCCACCTCAACCCTTCCCCTAAGATGTCCTGATGCCACACACTGTTACAACATCCTTCTGGTGCAGGCTTTTGATGCACTATGCCAGAAGGGGCTCTAAAGAGCCATGTGACAGCTCTTAGGGCACCCTTTTTGCCAGCTCTGAAAGGAGAGACATTTTGCGACCCTTTTCTGAGGTGGCAAAAGGGAGGATCGGGGCTGAGGTGTCCGGCAGCCTTGGCCATGATCCTCCGCTTGCCAGGGCCACCCAGGGCCTCCCATCTGCATCCCCCCTTAGATGAGGACACCGACCTGGCTTCCTTTACAGAGACCTGGCTGAGAGAGGATAGAGCTATAATTTGGATGCAGACCCTCTCAGCTGGGTACTCTGTTAGTGAGTAGGTAAGGAGAAGTGGGCGGGGGGGGGCAGAGTGGCTCTGGTTTACAAGAACAACCTCATCGTGACCAGGATACCTGTCTGGAACACAGTCCACTTCGAGTGTATGTACCTAAGCCTGAGGACTAAGGATAGTTTGGGGATTCTATTAGTATACCGTTCATCCTGTTGTCTAACAGACTCCCTAACTGAGCTGACATACCTGGTCTCAGAGTTGCTGTTGAAGCTGCCCAGACTTTTAGTCTTGGGTGACTTCAATATTCAACTCGAGACAGTTTGTCGAATCTAACAGGTCTTGATATCACAGGTGCGGCTCAGGAGTTCATGGAATCCATGACAAACATAGACCTATCCCAATTGGTTGTTGGGCCCACTCATTGTGTGGGGTATATCCTTGATGCGATCTTCAGTATAGAACAGGAATATCCATGGGCAGAGGTTATTAAAACCACCACATTGTCATGAACTGATGATTTCCTGATCAAGGCTGAACTAAGAAGCACTGTCACAGGGGTGGCGGACCCATTAGAGTGGTCTGCCCTCAATGTTACCCATAGTCCCCTTCATATCCAAAGTATGAAAAACCCATATGCTACCCATAGTTCCTCTGCTATCAAAAATGAGAAATTCCATGATGACCTCCAGATGAACTCTGGCAATGGAAAAGGAGGCCAAAGGTCCTCTCCGCCCATGGCTTGGGCAGACCACCCTTAATCCTTAATGCACACAATAGCCCCAGATAGTCTAGGAGAGTTGCGAATGGGATTTTCCCTGATGAGATCATCTAGCCCATCGAAAGATGTATTGTGTCACCCAGTCACAAGCACCCTCAGCCGTCCAAGGTATAATGTCTGTATTGTGCCACCCAGTCTCACACTCCCCCACCCATCGGAAAGTGCATTGTGTCACCTACTCACACATTTCCCCAGGATATTGGCCCCTCGGATTGAGACCACCAAATACAATGGAACCCTATACAGCAGGGTGCCATCATCGCAATTATCGCCTTCCGCCCCAGGACCCGTTTAGCCCTATATAAAGCCTAGATTTTGGGCCAGACAGTGTGCTATCTTCTTGGTCTAAACGACTCCACGTCACACTGACCTCTGAAGCTAGTTACCGGCAAGTCTGCTCAAACCCCAGGCTGCGGAGTTTGCGCACTTGCCTCCCACCATCCCGCATCCCATTCATTTCCAGGAGGGAGACTACATCTCGGTAAGCATCACCATTAGTAACGCCTGCATTTCTGTTCCAATCTCCAACCCTGATTTTCCTGAGCCTTGAGTGTGTGTGTGAGTGCATGTTCTGTGAGTGAGTTTTCCCCTGTTTCAATAAATTAGACATCTAGTGGTTAACCAATATCTGTCTCAGCCTCATTCCTTGGAAACCCCCTGGTCTCTTGGTATAAACATTGGGAGGGCGACCTCGAGGGGCTCTTGTAGTCGCCCCCCCTCGCAATAGTTGAGCTAATAAAATTCCCCTAAGGACTCTTGGCTACATCAAAGGCTAATGGAACCAATTGGATTCCAGAAAGCCTCAGAGGGTCTAATGTTTGGTAATGCCAGTGATTCTATCGAAGCTTTGGTTAATACCTGGAACACTGATCTTGCCAAGTCTATTGACACAATGGCTCCCAAACGTCCTTTCCAATCCACTTCAAATCATAAACCATGGTATACCAAAGAACTTAGGAGGATGAATTGGGTTGGACAACAACTAGAGTGCATCTGGTGGAAAACTCGACTCTTATCTGACAAGATTCATCGTATGAAATTTCTTTGTTCCTATAGAGAGACAATACGTGCAGCACAGAAATCCTTCGGCTCTGCACGTATTGCCTCTGCAGAGTTCCATCCAGCAGAGCTGTTTAGGGTGGTAAGGGAACTGACACAGGTTCCACCTGTGCAGAACCCATTACTTAACCCTACAATGGCCTGCTGTGATGTGTTTAACAACTTCTTTGAATATAAAATCTCTGAGATAAGAGCTGACAGACACCAGTGTTGTAACAGAATCAATTGGCAAGGTGTCCAGCAACTCCGTTGATGAAATTATACTGGTTCAGTTTCAATCCATGAGTACTGATGATGTGGACAAGCTTCTGGGTAGAGTGAAGAAAACAACCTGCCCACTTGATCCTTGCCCTTCGAGGCTGGCCATCCAAGGGGGAGATGCCTTGAGGATGTTTCTTAGAGACATCATCAATGCATCCCTTAGAGAAGGTCATGTTCATTCCTGTTTGAATGAAGCAGTGGTTAGGCCGCTCTTGAAAAGACGTTCCCTGGACCCTCTGGATATGAACAGCTATAGGTCAATTTCGCTACTATCTTTTATGCGCAAAGTGATCGACAGGGTGGTTGCTCTTCAACTCCAAGCTGTCTTGGAGGAAACTGATTATCTGGATCCATTTCAAACTGGCTTTAGGACAGGATATGGAGTAGAGACTGCCATGATCGCCTTAGCTGATGACCTTATTCTGGCCATTAACAGGAGTAGTGTGACCCTGTTGATCAGGGGTAGGCAACCTTTCACCTTTAAGGCCCGAGGGACTTCAGCTCCCAGAAGCCTCAGCCATGTTGGCCAATATGTTGGCCAATAGCTCCTGGGATTCTGGGAGCTGAAGTCCCTCGGCCCTTAAAAGGGAAAGGTTGCCCACCCCTGCTGTTGATGCTATTGGACCTCTCAGCAGGTTTTGATACAATAGATCATGACATCCTCCATGTCTCGGTCTTCAGCTTTGACTTCAGATGGTTTCTCTCCTCTCAATGATTGCCTTAAAGCAGTAATGGACTGGATGAGGAAAACAGATTGAGATTGAATCCAGACAAAATGGAGGTACTTACAGTAGTGACCCCGAACCCAGGTATTGGATGCAACCTCCAGTCAGGGATGGGGTCACACTCTCCTTTAAGGACTGTGTTTGCAGCCTGGGGAACTCCTGGATCTGTCACTTCAGATGATAAATCAAGTAAATGCAACGGTCTGGAATGCCTGTCATCAGCTTCGGCTGATATGCCAGCTGAGCCCTTTCCTGGAAGTTAGGGAACTTGAAACTGTGGTGCACATGCTGGTAACCTCTTGTCTCAATTTCTGTAATGCATTCTACATGGGGTTACCCTCGTACTTGGTCCGGAAACTTCAACTAGTACAGAATATGGCAGCCAGGTTGGTCTCAGGAACAATGAGAAGAGACCACATAACATTGATCTTAAGTTCACTTCACTGGCAGCCCATTAGTTTCCAGGCTCAGTACAAAGTGTTGGTTATCACCTTTAAAGGCCTAAATGGCTTGGGTCCAACCTACCTTCGGGACCGCCTCCTCCCATATAATCCACCCCGTGCACTCAAGTCCTCTGGGAGGAATCTGCTGCAGCCTATAAAAACTGGACTGACTGCAACTGCCCAGAGGACCTTTTTGGCAACCACTCCCAGTTTATAGAATGGCTTGCCAGATGAGATCCATCATATTATCACCTTAGAAAGGTCGGGAGGGTGCGGGCATCACCTGCCCCTGGGCCAAGAACCCTGGCCTCCCAGACAGCTGATACCTCTAAGCGTGATCGGACCAGAAAGAGGGAGCAAGCATGGCGTGATTCCTCTCTGAGCAGCTCTAGCACCAGCAGCTCATCGAGCAGTTCTACCAGTGCCAGTACCAGTTCCTCCACCACCAATTCAGAAGCCAGTGTGTTGCCTGGTACCTCCACTAACAGCTGCAAATGCAAAGGTTGAAAATGCAGGTACTCCACCAAGAAAAAGAACAAAAGGGCTTGTGCCAAAGCCTTCAAGGGCACAAGGAATGAAGATGGTAAGTTCTTCAGTTCATCCTTGGGCAGGGACAACTATTGGTTGGGGGGAACTTTGGTCCCAGGAATGCCTGCTTTGGCCATCAGGTGCAGGTCCAGACATCCAGGTTTGCAGGGTGTGTGGGTGGACCAACAGGCTTCAGCCTTCCCCAAATTCTCACGTGGTGAGAACCCTCCAGGCCTTCACCTGTCCAAAAAGATCAGAAAGCAGATCCTCGGGAGATATTATATAGACATGTTCACATTGCTTGAGCCCGGGGGGAGGAGGCTGTGCCATCACATCCAGTAAGAAGGACAAAAAGAGGCTAAAGTCCATCCAGTAGAGTGCTCTTTTATCAACTGGATGGAAGGTCTTAGGGTCTTCATGGGTTTGGTCTCCATAGCCTATCCCGAGCAGGGCTGTCATCTTTCCAGCCATTTGGTCAATGTTCTCAGGACCAGGTCCATCAGGTGGAGGCTGCAGTGATTGCCTATGACACAGCCTTCCATTAGCACACTTTGCATATCAACACCAACAGGTGGGACCTCATTGGCAGTGACATTTGCTCGAGGTCAGCCTGAATGCCAGGCCTAAGGGAGATACCTCCATATCCTCCAAGTGCGCGGGCAAGAAGGACCCTCATAGACTCTTGTGCTGGGAGTTCAACATGGACAAATGTGTGTGAACCCAATGTAAGTTCAGACACTGTTGTGAGCTCTGCATGGGCCCACATGCAAAGCTGGCGTGTTCTCAACCAGCAGGATCCCAACAGCCCTTTCATTTGTGATAATCCCACCTTAGCAGCCTCTGGCAAAAAGGTCAGAGTCTCTAGTTCCAAAACCAGAGTGTTGGGGGTCCCAAATGAACAACTCAAAGCTGTCCAGCCATGTTTTGGTCTTGCCCCCACTCCCATGCACTCAGAGGCCTTGATCCCACACCTCCATGGCTACCCCTTTTGGGAGGTGGCCACATTCCTAGATAAGGGCTTCACACAAGGTTTCAGAATCCCAACAGTGGGCCCTCATTTGGCTTCGAATGCTCAGAACCTGAAATCAGCCCGTGATGTGCCCCAGGTCCTCAAGGCCATGATACAAAAAGAGTGTGAGGCCAGCAGGGTGGTTGGCCCTTTCTCACCACCACCTATGCATAACCTAAGGATTTCTCCCCTGGGAGACTTACCCAAAAAAACCCCAGGGGAATTGCACCTCATTCACCACTTGTCTCAGTCCCCTGGGACTTCAATCAATGATGCCATCTCCCTGGAGCTCTGTTCAGTCCGCTATGACTCCTTCGATCATGTGGTCAGACTGGTGCAGTCCTGTGGGCAGGGGCCCCTCTTGAACAAATGCAACATCCAGTCAGCGTTCCAGGTGCTTCCTGTCCACCCCAATGATTTTTGTCTCCTGGACTTCAAATTTGGTATTTTGATAAGGCCATGCAATGGGCTTCTCTATCAGCTGTGCAGCATTTGAGACTTTCAGTTCCTTCCTTAAGTGAAAGCTCAAGAGACAGGCCATGTCTCCCCTGGTCTCCCACTACCTTGATGACTTCCTGTTCAGGAAGGCTGAAAGCGATGGTTGTGCCAAGCTGTTGGCCACATTCCAGATCATAGCTGCTGAGCTGTGTGTCACCTTGGTGGCTG
The DNA here is from genome assembly GCA_026167975.1 of Phrynosoma blainvillii. Taxonomy (NCBI): domain Eukaryota; kingdom Metazoa; phylum Chordata; class Lepidosauria; order Squamata; family Phrynosomatidae; genus Phrynosoma; species Phrynosoma blainvillii. Next base: position 246,214,673 of record JANUYF010000003.1, on the reverse strand, counting down.
AAAAGACCAAGGGCCTGGCCACTTCCCTCACTTTCCTGGGAATACAGCTAGACTCTATGGCTGGTGTTTCATGCCTACCCAAGGACAAGCTGAATCAAAGATTCAGACCACCCTGTCAGTCCATAAGGCTACCCTTAAAGAAATCCAATTCATCTTAGGCCACCTCAATTTTGCTTGCAGAATGGTATCCCCCAGCAGAGCTTTTTGTGCTCATCTGACCAGGATCATGACGGGGTTAAAGCAGCACACCACCTCATCCAGCTCACCAAAGGCATCAAACAGGACCACAGCTTGTGGGAGGGGTTCCTCAGAGAAGCCAATGGGGTTTCCCTGTGGCAGTGCCCCTGGGACTTGGGACAGGGCCTTCAGGTAATTCCAATGCTGCTGGAAGCAAGGGCTTCAGCATATTTTTTCAAGGGCACTAGTGTGCCCAACGCTGGCCCACCCACTGGTCACAGGGAGGGATCCTCTAAGACTTCACTTTTCTTGAGCTATTCCCTATTGTGGTATCAGTCCACCTTTGAGAATGGGTCTTTGCCCATGAGGTGATGGGTTTTTGGTGTGACAACCAGTCAGGTCCTCTGGGAGGAACTTACCCCAACAAAAGAGAACTAGATTAAGAGCAACCTCCCAGATCTACATCACAGCTGTTTATCAATAAAGTTATGGCTTTTTCCTGCCAATTGGGAGTCTTGGGGTCATTCCTCCTGTTGCCTTCCCTCCATGGAAAATGAAGTCACCCAACTTACCAGGCAGGAGTTGTTGCTGTGGGGGGGCAAAGCCATATGTGTCCCCTCCATGGCAAATTTTACATCTCTAGTTCCACCACTAGCAATTCCTCTTTTGTTGTTGTTAGTCAATATTAGAGAGGAGGTAAACTAACATATTTGGAGGCCCAGACATGGGCTGAAGCTGACTTCAATCTTCCAGTATCACTTCAAGATGGTTCAGTGTTTCGGCATCTTATTACATATGGCAGGGGTAGGCAACCTTTCCCCTTTAAGGGCTGAGGGACTTCAGCTCCCAGAAGCCTCAGCCATGTTGGCCAATAGTCCCATGTTGGCCTATAGCTCCTGGGATTCTGGGAGCTGATGTCCCTTGGCCCTTAAAGGGGAAAGGTTGCCTACCCCTGACATATGGTATGTGGGGCCTATGCCATTGCTCAATGATGCACAATATAGGCTATGTTGTTTACCATAACATTAATTTCACACCCAGCCATGCAGCTTTGGACAGTCCTAGGTTGTGGTGTGGGGTTTTCAGGGGATCACATGCAGGACAATTACTTATGGGTAGCACTAATGGTGAGCTGTTTCCCTAGAGTCTGGCCAGTACCCTAGCTCAAGGGTAGGCAACCTTTCCCTTTAAGGGTCAAGGGACTTCATCTCCCAGAATCCCAGGAGCTATTGGCCAACATGGGACTATTGACCAACATGGCTGAGGCTTCTGGGAGCTGAAGTCCCTCGGCCCTTAAAGGGGAAAGGTTGCCTACCCCTGCCCTAGCTTTTCCAGGTGTATGGGATGTAAATCTGTACTTGTTTTGCTCTCATGCATTAAATGAGAATACAGCCCCCTCCCCCCCAAAAAAAATTACTCGAAAATTGTGAAGATTTTTGTTTGCCTTTACAGAATTAATTTCTGCATTTGCAAATCTGACTTCTGTGGATTTCTGAATTTAAATTTAAAACTATAGTAACTGCTGTCTTATTGCCAGGATTATGAAAAAATAGACATATTGAGTAGGTTGTTTGCTTCTTTGTGAACAATCAGACTGTGCATTTTTGTGAGCTGTGTGTGCGCTTAGCTTCACAGAAGAAAAGGACTTTAGAGATGCTTTTGCACAAATTGTCTATAACACGTTCTTTAAATTTAAAAAAAAAAAACTTCTTGGCACCTTATTCTCATGATGGAAGCAAGAATGCTTACCCAGGTCAGGGAATACCCAACAAGCTATCCTCCTATATCAAGAAATTTTCTCAACCAGAAAAAATATATTATTGAAATCCTATAAGCTGAGAAGTTTGGCCTTTGAAGTTAAATAGGACTGAATAGGACTTGCTGGTAATTGTCTGTATGCATAAATTACCCCTGTTAGTTTTGTACCACAGTCAGTATTTCTTGCAACACAACTTATCTTATGGACAAAACAGATGGGCAGGAAAAAGTGGCTTCAAGCTGCCTTTTCCAAGCCACATTGAAACTCCATCAACTGCATTGCTTACCCCCTGTGTGTCATGACCACACAGCACAGCTTCAAGCTGTGCTGCTGGGTACTTTTTTTTTTTTACTGTCCCCACCCCATCCCTGCACACCTTTGTAGGAGTGCATGGCCATCCCTGTGATCCTACACACATTCGCATGTGCAGCGCTTCAGCAGGATAGGGCATCAGAGCAGAGGTCTGCCCATGCAGATGCCAGCAAGCTACAATCATGCCTCCCTTCATCCCCCTTTCACCTTATGCCCCCTCTTTGACTGTCTGTTTTGTGTGTGTTGTACTCATATCCATGAGAGGTTCCATGGTTTCTCTTTTAGGCATTGCCATCCCCACCACTTGTGTACAGCAGCTCAGTTCCTTTTAAGTGTGCACCTGTGGCAGAGTGTTTGCAGGCACAATTAGGGTTAGGGTTTCTAAAGTGTGCCTCTTTAGAGCCGCACTGGCATTGGTGCATTTATACACACATGCGAAGGTGCACACTTTTGGGGAAGGTGCGCACTTTGGAGAAGTGGAAAAAAGACTGCTAGAGGGCGCTTTCTGGCCGGCTTCAAAGTGTGCATCATCTAAACACCCCACCTTGAAGCTAGCCTGAAACCTCCTTATTTTGCCCATTTGCTTTGCTCCTTTCTCACTGTTCCACTTAGGTCTCATTGCAGGATTCTCTGCTACTTTAGTCGAATCCATGACTTCTTTTATAGGAGATTCCTTCACCTTATATAGAATGATTTTACAAAATATCATCTGAAATTTTATGAGCACCCTAAACATTTATTCAGAGGATTATTTACAATATTCCTATTAGAGTTTGTTTCCAAGTGATAATATTATTCCCTGGTTCTGCATAATCAGACATGTGAATTATTTATTTTATTTTATTTTATTTTATTTTAAGCTTTTGTCTCAAGCCATCAGGGCCCCTAAGGTAATGTACAATGGATAAAAACCTTTAAAACAGTAAATACACACCTAAAACAATGTTTAGAAACAGACCACAACTCTTTAAAAATAGTGAAAGATAGACAGTTAGCCATATCTACTCTTTATTTTTCTCCTTTCAAACTTCAATATTAGATACTCAAATAACTCACACACACAAACACATACACCATCTTGGCCCAGAGTTAGCTAATATTTCACACCAGGATATGTGTGTTTCAGAAGTCTTGCATTTTCATGTGGCCAAGCTTTTGTGTCACAAGGCTGTGATTTTGCTTTCATGTTCTCTTCTTGACACCAATAGGAATTTACATTTGCCCTTCTCAAAATACTAAACCTGAGTGTGTTAGTATCCACTTAGGAGAGCTAAATAAGTGTGCATCCAATCATATCATAATGTATTCTGGCATTATAGCCCATCCTGTCATATCATAAGCCAGCAGGTATGCAGCAAAGTGACAGAGTTACACACATACACATACCACTACTAGTTGAGATCGGCCAGGTACATGGAGAGTCCTGTCTGATAATAAATCATGCTGAGTCCATGCTGTTTACACTATTAATTTTTGTCATGAAATGAAATGTTACTGTTCTATAGCAGCAATTACATTTTATCAGTCCAGTAACCAAAGAAGCAAATAGTAATTGTCATGTAACATTATGTAAGATCATCATAACTGGATAATCATTCCTTTTATCAGCAATAACTCAGTTCTCTTACCAGGTTTCCTGTTAGTTCTTTTGAGATATACCATCAATCATGAATTGAGAAGCCACAATGAACTGAGAAAACTGGGTATGTTGAAAAAGTGTTTATGTGGGCTGGTTCTTATCCAAAACTTAATACTGAGAGTTCAGAAAGAAACATAGAAAAGGTTGATTTAACTCAGCTATCCTTCAGAAATCTGGAGGACTCCCTTGTTTGTGGTAGCAATCTAAGGGGCTATGCAGATGGGCAGGAAAAGGTGACTTGAAGTTGCCTTTTCCCTAAGCTGCAGCAACTGCACTGCCTGCCCCAAGGTTGCCCTAAATGGGGATGGAGCAACCACACTGGGGGGCAGTTAATGCAGCTTTTCCAAGGCTGCATTGAAGCCCCACCAACCGCACTGCCAGCCCAAGGTTTCTTTAAATGGGGATGGAGAAACTGAATGGGCTGGCAGCAGTGGTCTCCCAGGCGCATGTGCACGTGCACCAAAACAACAGGGCCCCTTTAATAGAAATGTTGGTATAGCTGTGCACCTATGCACTGTGAGAAGCAGCAAGATCACGGATGCCATGTCAACCGAGTGGCCCGCACTGGCAGTCAGCTTGCAATGCTCGGTCACAGGAGCCGCTGCCATACTGCTACAACAGCTGCATGCATAAAAGACTGCAGTGATGACTCGGAAGACACAGAAGGGACAACTGATAGAGTGGGTGCCGCAACAAGCATTGCACGGTGTACTGCCACCACTGCCGCTCTGATGCCATCTGAGAGAGCCCCACACTGCTGGTGGATGTTCCACAGAAGCACCGACTGGTGGGACAGGTTCATCACATACATCTGGTCTGATGAGCAATGGAGGATATTCTTCTAAATGCCCGGTGCCCTCTTCCACAGGATAGTAGAAATACTGCATCAGGAAATGGAGCGGTCATACACTATCATGAGGAAAGCCATTGCAGTGGAGAAGAGGGTCACCATGGCCATCTGGGTACTCACCCACAAAGCCAGCTACAAGCAGACGTCAGAGCAATTTGGGATCGGCCTTACCACTGTGAGGGAAGTGTTGGTGGAGTTTGCCCTAGCATGGAGAAGCTGCTGCTGACACAGACAGTGTACCTAGGGGACGCCGCTCAGGTAAGGAATGTCGCACACACTTATCCCTTTCCCCTCCTGCACACAGTATGGCATTCACTGTATAGGATAGCCTATTAAGGTCACTGGACCTGCGCATGTACACAAAAAATGTCATGAGTTGGCATATAGTATGGCATTTACTGTATACGATAGGCTGCTGAGGTCGCTGGACCTGTGTACATATGCGAAAAACGTCATGAGTTGGTATACAGTATGGCATTTATTGTATAGAATAGGCTGCTGAGGTCACTGGACCTGCACAGTAGGCCTATATAAGTTAAACGTCATGAGTTGGTAAGCGCCCTGACTTTTGTCATTAATCCTCCGCTGCTCCTCCTTCTTGTCACCCACATATCATGGAAGGATTTGCTGACCTTGACTTCCCCCAGGTAGTGGGTGCCGTAGATGGGTGCCACTGTCTGATCGTGCCACCCTTGGGGCAGAGGAATGAGTTCGTCAACTGAAAGGACACCTACTCTGTTGTCCTCCAGGGGACATCGGATCATAGAGGACAGTTTGTAGATCTGGAATTGGGCTGGTCTGGTGCGACTCATGATGCGAGGGTAGCAAGGAACTCCATCATCTTTCAGGCCATGGAGGCTGGTATCTACATGCCAGGGAACCTCAGCATCACCCTGAGGGTCCAGCAGATCAGCCCCCTTCTGCTCTCTGACAGCGCTTACCCCATTCAGAAGTGGCTCATGAAGCCCTACCAGGGCACCGCCAATGCCAGACAGAAAGGATTCAACAAGAAGCTGAATCGCGTCAGGAATGTGGTGGAAAGGGCTTTGGGCAGCTGAAGGCTTGGTGGAGGTGCCTCACAGGCCAACTCCTCGTGGCAGAGGAGAATGTCATCCCCATCATCGCCTCATGTGTCATTCTCCACAACATCTGTGAGACGAAGGGAAGGGTGCTGGATAATGGAGTGTGCTACAGATGCCGCTTTGTAATGACCACCCTAGAGGCACCCATGGAGGACAATGACATTGTGAAGCAAAGAGAAGGGGAGGCTGTGAGGGAGGCCCTGGCAGAGTTCTTTGAGACCAGGAGGATCTGAAGTATCCCCTCTCCTCGATCTTTGATCTTTGGGCACCCCTTTTTGCCCATCTGCAAAACCCCTAAGACAAATATAACACAGAATCCAGTTGACCCATATATTGAATTACCTGATCAGAGCCAATACAGCATTCTTTCTCTCTCCCTCAGTCCATTCCTTTGACTACCTAATGCAACAATTTAGAACCTATAGGTATGCACCCTTCAAAATATTTTAGATGTCAGCTCCCAGAAACTCCAGTCATCAGACCAAAGGTAAAAGTTTAGCAAATTGTTGCCTAAGGCATCTTTAGAGCCAAACATTGCAAACCCCTGCTGTAAAGGATACATTCTCTAGAAAGCAACACATAGCACAATCCTGTAGATCATAGGGCCTTTGCAGACTGCCAGAAATAGTGCAAATTGAGTTCACTTCAACTGTCCTGGCTCAGTGCTAGGTTATCATGGGAATTGTATTTTTTTCTGAGACATTGAGCCTTCTTTGTCAGAGAGCTCTGGTGCCACAATAAATTACAGTTCCCATGATTCCCTAGCACTGAGTCAGGCTGGCCGAGTTGCTGGGGCAGGGAGCTGACAACAGCTAAAGATCTCCCCGGCCCACTTGGAAGGCCGGGCAGCTCCCAGGATGCACTGGGAGTGGCTCAGTGGCCCCACATTGATTGAGTGGCCTGGGCAGGGGGTGGGACTTCTGGTGGGTGAAGTGGGACTACAAGTCCCAGCAGCCTGTGCAGCCGGAACTCCCACCCATCTGGTGAGTCAGCCTCCCTGATTGGTGGGGAGGTGAGGAGGGGCAGTACTTCCACCCGGTGCTAGCCCTCTATTGGCCAGTAGGCCTATATAAGTTGAACAAGTTGGATGATAAAATGCAGCCTTCCCTGACCTCCTTGCCTATTGGGAACCATTCTGTTTCTCCATGTTCTTTTCTAACACTCTGACTGTTTCATCCATGAACGGTCAAGTCCCATTATATACAATGGCATGTATAACATGGCCAAATCAAGATTTGCTTTTTGGATATTTTTTTTAATTCAAGGCTTGTGTGATTGAATCCATGAGTGCAGAATCCGTGGATATGAAAGTCTAACTATACATATACCCTTCTTGTCTACATTACATTTATTTATTATTTATTATTTATTTACTTAATTTATGTCCTGCTTTTCTCCTGATATGGGACCCAAAGAGGCTGGTAATGCTAGTACTAGAATTTCTTTCTGTATAAAAAAAAAAATATTAAAGAAATTATGTAATTTTCAAAGACTATTTCATATAACAAAAAGAAAAGCCATCTTTAAACACAGCATCATTTCAGCTTTTAAAACTAGAGGTCTCCTTCAGCTTCTTGATTTTTCCTTGCTCCCTTTAAAAATTATGTCACATTTATTAGATTAAGAAAGAAAAGAGAAAATAAAATAATAAATAAAATAACAGATAAAGGAGTAACAGTAACAACACAAAAAGAGATAGGAAACAAATTTTCAGAATTTTATACTCAACTCTATAAACAATCGCCAACAACGGAACAGGAGAAAGGTATATTACAGGAATTTCTTAAAACAAAAGTCAAACTCAAAATCCCTGACAAATATGCTGAGAAACTAAACGAAGATATTACTGAAGAAGAAATAATAAAAACAATACGATCCCTAAAAATGGACAAAGCTCCCGGTCCAGACGGTTTCACCGCATTATACTATAAAAAATTAGAAGATGTTATTAAAAGACCCTTAAAGGATACTTTTAATGCGATAGGGAAAGAAGGCATACCAGAAACCTGGAAATCTGCGAACATAGTGTTAATTCCTAAAGAGGGAAAAGAAAAATCGAAAATGGACAATTATCGTCCAATCTCACTCCTCAATGTAGACTACAAGATATTTGCAACAATATTAGCCAACAGATTTAAAGATGTATTAAAAGATCTAATTCACGAGGACCAAGTTGGCTTTTTACCTGGGAGACAGCTGAAGGAAAACACTAGGATAGTTATTGATCTTATAGAATACTATGAGAAAAATAATGATAAAAAATTTGCATTATTCCTAGTCGACGCAGAAAAGGCCTTCGATAATGTAAATTGGGAATGTATGTTAGGGGTTCTCGAGACAATGAACATAGGAAATAATTTCCTAAATTGGATAAGGAATATTTATAACACTCAATATGCATGGTTGTTGATAAATGGTGAAAAAACAAAGCAGATCCCCATACAGAAGGGTACGAGACAAGGGTGCCCTCTCTCGCCCCTGTTATTTATTTCTGTATTAGAAGTATTAAATAATAATATAAGATCAGACCCTACGATATCTGGACCAAAAATAAAAGGCAGAGAATATTCCCTTAGGGCTTATGCGGATGACCTAGTGTTATTTCTAGAAGATCCTCTTGACAGTATAGAAAATTTGATGAAGATTCTTAAAGATTTCGGTAGAGTGGCAGGCTTTAAAATTAACAACGAAAAATCTGTTTTCATAACGAAAAACATGACTTTAGAAGAAAAAGAAATATTACAAGAGAAATCTAAATGTAAAATAACAAAGAAAGCTAAATATCTAGGTGTATGGCTGACTAATAAGAATACTGATCTGTTTGATAATAATTATAAAGTAGTATGGAAGAAAATACAAAAAGACATGCAAAATTGGACAAAATTGAATTTATCTTTACTAGGAAAAATTGCTGCCATTAAAATGTCAGTATTACCAAAACTGAATTTTCTTTTTGCTAATCTGCCAATAATTACAAATAATAAACCTTTTAATGGGTGGAATAAGGAATTGAAAAAATTCCTATGGGAAGGAAAAAAACCCAGGATAAAATGGAAAACATTAACAGACGTAAGAGCAAATGGAGGCTGTAACCTTCCGGATCTTCACTTATATTACCAGGCAAATGTTCTAACATATCTAACCGATTGGATCAGACTCGATAACCAGAAATTATTAAACCTTGAGGGTTTTAATCTACGTTTTGGATGGCATGCCTATCTGTGGTATGGGAAAAGCAAAATTCATAAGATATTTGAACATCATTTTATTTGTAAAGCGATTTTTAAGGTGTGGGAGAAGATACGATCAACCTTTTACCTCAAACTACCCGGATGGCTATCGCCCCAAGAGGCTCTTTTTGGAAAAACAAAAACAGATCATAACTGGATTAGATATTGTGATATTCTAAAAAAGGTCAATTATCAAGAATATAAAATGAAAACATTAGATGAAATTCCAGAACTAGAGCTAAAATATCATTGGTTTACTTACTACCAACTTACAGAAAGATTTAAAATAGATAATAAGGAAACAGGATTCGACTTGCAGAAAAATGAATTAGATGTAATATTTGAAAAAGAAGGTCAAAAATTAGTATCAAAATTTTATCAGATATTGCTCCACAGATCCCAAGAACAAGAAGCAATTAAGGGAGATATGATAAAATGGGCAAGAGATCTAGGAAGAAACATAGATCTTGAAAGTTGGTCCTTCTCCAGGAGAAAAACATTTCAGTTCACTAAATGCCAAGCAATTAAAGAAAATTATCTGAAAATGGCATATAGATGGCATTTGACTCCATCAAAATTAGCAAAAATTTATAAAAATAAGGATAACAAATGCTGGAAATGTGGACAGGAGAAAGGGAACTGGATACATATGTGGTAGCAATGTCCTAAAATCATGAAATTTTGGGAAAAAATACATTTTGAGATAAACAAAATCTTAGATATAAAATACCAATTAATTCCCGAAATATATCTTCTAAACATGGTCAATAAAATCATGGATATGGAAGTTAAAAAACATTGGAAGACACTACTTTACATGATCACTTCAGCCAGGACTCTTATCGTGCAGAAATGGAAAATGAATAATATACCATCAATTGAGGAGTGGCTATTAAAAACATTGGACAATATAGAGCTGGACAGGTTAACAAGCAGGATCGACAAAAGGTTTACTAAAGATACGGAGGAAGATTGGGAAAAGCTAAGGAAGTACTGTGCTAAATGTTGGACACTGAAAACAAGTATTTTTTAAAAATTATTACAACTTAAAGCTGAAGATTACTGGAGGAAGATATACATTAGCCGTTGGGATGTGAGGGAATAAATATTGGTAATTATAAAGGTGAATAATAAGGTAAGATTAATTACAAGGCTAAGGAACAAGGTTAAAGAATTAGAAAAGAATCATTATAGAATTGAAATAAGTTTGGTTTTTTAAAGTTATATGTCACGTTGTGATAAGATATATGAATATTATATATATAGCAAGTTGTATAAATTAGAAGGATAAGATCTAAAATCAAGCAAATGAGATAAATTGTTAGAAGGGGAAGGTAGGACAACAGATACTTAGATACTCAAAACCAGTTGTTTATTTAAGGAGCCGGTAAATAATCAAATAATAGAATAATGTATGATTGTAATTAATAAGCCAGAAGAAGCTCGATATATATATTTAAATGTCATGTTTATTTTAGCTTTGTCATTACTTTTCATCTTGAAATAATAATAATAAAGGAATTCAAAAAAAAATTATGTCACATTGAGTGAAACAGGACTTACTTCCACATGAGTGGAAATATGACTGCACCCTTAGAAACAAATTACTGAGATTGCCTTCTTTCTGCCATCCATTAACATATACTGCTAATTTAGCCTGAAGATCATTTGGTAGGATCCCCCTGCTCCAAAGCTCTCTTCAGCTGCAATAGAGTATTTATTTCCCACATTAAGAAATATGGGCTCTATCTTGGGATACAGAGACAATAATGTAGATTTTTAATTTTTCATTGGATTTTATTGGGATGCAAATAAAGGAAACAGAAAGAGAGAGGGGGGATGCAAATAAAGGAAACAGAAAGAGAGAGGGGGGAAGCAGACGGTGCAAAGCCACGTCTTCAGGGCAAGGAAGGGGAGGGGCAGCAGCATGCTGGGTGCCCCAACCCCTTCCTGAAAATGTTGTTGCAGCCTTTTGCAGCGCACCTTTGGCGATTTGCAGAAGGAGCACTATTTTAGCGCTCCTTCTTGGGGCGGCGAAGCTGCGCAGCGGGGCCGAGGAAGCGGATGCCTCGGCCCCGATCTGCAGCTTCCCAGGGCAGCCCCGTGCCACCCGTCTGCTTAGGCCCAGAGAGAAGAAAAAGTGAGGAAGAAAAATGAATAGGATATGAACAAGGTTTTGGGCACAGGTATTAATATACACTGATCGTATTTCTAAACAAATGGATTGTTTGACAATTTGCATCTATGAAATGCACATTCATGGTTAGCTAAAGCCTTGTAAGATCATGTTGACTTTGAGCAATAGATAATGAATGTTATCTTTCCATCCTTGGACTACAGCTCTTTTTGAAAAAAATAAGAGCATGCAGGATCTAACAACACTGATCCCCAGTTCAATTCCAGATCACAGCAATATAATATGAAATAATGTGTGCATCTACAAATACCAAAGATTTTCTTAAGACAAGATAAATGTGTTGTAACACATCCAAACAAAATTGGGTAATCACTGAACATACCCACATCATATGTCATAAAGGAGAATTATTTGAATTACATCACCAACATTTAGCTGAAAAGGTTGATTTCTTCGTTTTGTTTTTTTTTAAGTGTAATGGTGTGCAATACATCCAAAACATCAAGTTGCTGGAGAAAGCATAGTTTTAAGTCTGAAAAGGTTCTAGATATTGAAGCTAGGGCAGTTTTCCATTGGTTAATTTACACAGGACAATTTTATACACAAATGATAAGATAGTGTTTTGCCATTACATTAGTAATCTTTAATCATTTTCATAATGTATACAAATTACTGCACTCTCTTCTTATGCTCTGATGCTTCCACTTCAAGACCTAACAATATCTCAAGACATTAAAATAGTCAATAGTCAGGAATTAACCTGACTTTTCTTTATAGTTGTTCTGCTCAATTCAACAAATTGCATATTGACCATATCCACTCTACTTTTTATTTCACCTGGATTTTCTAAGATTTGAGTATGGATTTTGCAGAAATAAATGATAAATGCATATTAGTCCCACATCTAATGATGTTCATTAATGTGGTAAGCTTCATCATATCCTTGTGATAGATTGTCAGTGTTCATTAGCAGACCCACTTAACATAGAATGAGGGGTTGGATAACCCCTTAGTCACCCAGGTGTGGACCCAGCTAGACTGAAGAGCTAATGCCACCCACTATTGTAGTCATCAATGGGATGACTTGTAAGCAGACCACACTAAAGCAAAGTTAACTAAAGAAAATTCAAGAACAGTGAAAGGCAATTGCAGTTAGCTTACTTTTATTTTCTCAAATGAGCCTTCTATATTGAAAGACCAAGGCACTGCCCAAGAAAATCTAGGTTTGAAGGAGAGAGAAAGTCGTAAAACATTGCAAAAGGTAGTAAATAACAACAAAAGCCACAAAAAGCTGTAAAAGGACATAAAAGGTCATTTAAAAATGTGGAAAAAAGAGAGGAGAATGACAAGAAGATGCAAGTAGACTTTTACAGACATTAATAGCAATTAAATATTGTAAATGAACTCATAATAAATAAAACTAAAGAGGAATAGGAAGAGGAAGAATAAAGACACAGACTAATTGGAGAGAGGGGAGAGGAGTATATACAACAACATTACCTACAACAGGGAGTAAGTGTCATGGAGCAGATTACTGTGGAGCGAAAGGGCAAAGGGGGAAAAAGAGAAAGAAAATAAGCAGAGGAGGAGAGAAAAATGATGGGGATAGTTTGGAAATAGAGACAGAGACAAAGACAGAGAAAGGGATAATGAATTTGGCAGGAAAAAGAAAGAAAGAAAGAAAAGAACTGAAAGCACCCAAAAAGACTTGAAGAGTGAGTAATAGAAAGAAGAATAAAAAAATGGAGATTGAATTATAAGGTTAGGTTAAACTTGATTATTGACCAGAGATATTAGAACCATTAGAGACACTAGAGACATTAGAAGCACTGAAAGACATTGAAAGACTGGTACTGAAAGTAAGAAACCAAATAAATTAAAAGGACTAAAGTGGCCAAAGAAATATAGAAATTATAGAAGAATTAATACTTTATAGAACATGCCGGATTGAATGGACACAAGAGAAACACAATGAAGAAGAGAAAGAGAAAGAACTGTACAGATTGAAAAAAAAATGGCTGCAGATAAAACAGGATTGACCCAAACCCAACTTCAGATGTCTACACAGAGGAGGGGTTCAGTAGAGGATACTATAAGAATAATTGATCCAAATATGCAACTACTGGAGGAAATCAAAAAAGTAAGATAAGAAATGAAGGAACTTAGGAAAGAAATGAAGGAGGACCTTAAAGAATCTAGCCAGGAAAAAAGGGTGGGCATTAAAGAAGCAAGAACAGAAATAAGGAAAGACCTAAAAAAACAACTAGATCACTTTGGCAAAAAGATGAGAAAAATGATTTTGGATATAACAAAAACACACCAAAAAGTAGAAAAGATAAAAGATAAAAGATTCTACCACGGATCATGATAGAGAGACAAAAATATAAATTTTTGACCCAACTGTTGAAGAATCTAAAGATAGGCTTCAAATGGGAAAGGATTGAAGGTCTCTCCATTTATAAAGAGAGAAGATATAAGACTGGATAACCTGGAAAATAATAATAATAATAATAATAATAATAATAATAATGTAAATCCCACCTCACTGTGTAATGCAACTGGGGCAGCTTACAACATTCAAATATACATTTTATATCCCACAATCCCACCCACCCCTTAAAATACTATTAAACAATTGAAAATTAAAACACACTTAAAATAATAACACCAGTAGACAATAACCGCAACAGAATCAGGGACAAGCTGGTTGGGCTATCTTTTGGAATATCTATTCAGGAAAGGCCTGATGGAAGAGATCCATCTGAACAGCTTTTTTAAAGTTGTTTCAGGTTGTAATATGACAGATCTCATCTGGCAGGCCATTCCAAAATCAGGGAGCGGATGCCGAAAATGTCCTCTGGGAGGTTGCAGACAGTCTAGTTTTTATCGGCTGCAGCATATTCCTCCCAGAGGACCTGAGTGCATGGGGTGGATTCTACGGGATGAGTCCAACTGAAGACAGTCCAACCGAAGATAGGTTGGACCCAAGCCATTTAGGGCTTTAAAGGTGACAGCCAACACCTTGTACTGGGCCTGGAATCTAATGGGCAGCCAGTGAAGTGATCTTAAGATCGGTGTTATGTGGTCTTTTCTCGTTGTTCCTGAGACCAGCCTGGCTGCCATATTCTGTACTAGTTGAAGTTTCCAGACCAAGTACGAGGGTAGCCCCATGTAGAGCGCATTACAGAAATCAAGACGAGGTTACCACCATGTGCACCACAGTTTCAACATCCCTAACTTCTAGGAAAGGGCGCAGTTGGCATATCAGCTGAAGCTGATAACAGGCACTCCTGACCATCGTATTTACCTGATTAATCATCTGAAACAATGGATCCAGGAGCACCATCAGGCTGTGAACACAGTCCTTTGAGGAGAGTGTGACCCATCATGGTCTAGCAGTTGTATCCCCATACCTGGGTTCGGGGCCACTACTGTAAGTACCTCCGTTTTGTCTGGATTCAGTCTCAATCTGTTTTTCCTCGTCCAGTCCATTACTTCTTTAAGACAATTATTGAGAGGAGAGACATCATCTGAAATCAAACCTGAAGACTGATGGATGGAGAAATATATCTGAGTGTCATCAGTGTACTGATAACACCGTGCCCCATTTTTCTGGATGATCTCTCCCAGCAGCTTCATATATATATTGAATGGCATCGGGGACAGGATGGTGCCTTGTGGGATGTCACAATTAAGCTCTTTCCTTGTAGAGCGATTGTCCCCAATCATCACCCTCTAGAACTTGCCTGAGAGGAAGGAATGGAACCATTGCAGTGTACTGCCTCCAATTCCTAACCTTCTCAAGTGATCCAAGAGGATCTCAGTGGCTATTGTATCAAAAGCCACTGAGAGGTCCAATAGCACCAACAGGGTCCCACTACCCCTGTCAATGCCCAGAAGAAGGTCATCATCTGAGGCAACCATGGCAGTCTCAACTCCATATCCTGTCCTAAATCCAGTTTCAAATGGATTTAGATAATTGGTTTCTTCCAAGACAGCTTGGAGATGAAGAGCAACAGCCCTCTCAATCACTTTGCTCAGAAAAGGTAGTAAAGAAACTAGCCTATAGCTGTTCATGTCCAGGGGGTCCAGGGAAGGTCTCTTCAGAAGTGACCTAACTGCCACTTCCTTCAAGCAGGATGGAACATGACCACCCCTAAGGGATGAATTGATGATGTCTGTCAGGAACATCCTCAAGGCATTACCCCCCTGGATAGCCAGCCATGAAGGGCAAGGATCAAGAGGGCAAGTTGTTTTCCTCACTCTACAGGGAGCTTGTCCACACCATCGGTGCTCACAGATTCAAATTGATCCAGTATAATGTCATCAACGGAGTTGCTAGGCACCTCAACAATTGATTCTGCTACAACACCAGTGTCTAGGTCGGCTCTTATCTGAGAGAATTTATCTGAAAAGAAGTTGTTAAACACATCGCAGCAGGCCATTGTTGGCTTAAGTAATGGGTTCTGCACAGGCGGAACCTGTGTTAGTCCCCCTACCACCCTAAACAGCTCTACTGGACAGGACTCTGCAGATGCAATATGTGCAGAGAAGAAAGATTTCCTCTCTGCATGCATTGCCTCTCTATAGAAACAAAGAAATTTCCTATTATGAGTTCTGTCAGATAAGAGTCGAGTTTTCCATCGAATGCACTCTAGTCGGTGTCCTACCTGCTTCATCTTCCTAAGCTCTTCAGTATACCACAGTTGGCAATTTGAAGCGAGTTGGAAAGGATGCTTGGGAGCGATTCTGTCTATAGCCTTGGTGAGATTGGTGTTCCAGGTATTAACCAAAGTTTCAACAGAATCATCAGCATTACCAATCATTAAACTTTCTGAGGCTTTCTGGAATCCAGTTGGTTCCATTAGCCTTCGAAGGTGGACCATTCTAATTCAATGGGGTGGACAGTGGTTGTTAGTTCAACCTTGATCAGGAAATGGTCTGTCCATGGCAATGAGGAGGTTTTAATTACCTCCGCCCATGGATATTCCGGTTCCATACTGAAGACCGCATCTAGGGTATGACCCGCACAATGAATAGGCCCAACAACCAATTGGGATAGGCCCATGTTTGTCATGAACTCCCAAGCCACACCTGTAAGATTTGACAAACTGTCTCGAGTGGAATGTGAAGTCGCCCAAAACTATAAGTCTGGATGACTCCAACAGCAACTCAGAGACCAGCTGTGTCAGCTTGGTTAGGGAGTCTGTTAGAAAACGGGGTGAACAGTATACTAACAACTTCCCCAAACTCTCCTTAGTCCTCAGGCTCAGATACATACACTCGAAGTGGACTATTTTCCAGATAGGTATCCTGGTCAAGGTGAGATTATTCTTATGAACCAAGGCCACTCCTCCCCCTCACCCACTTCCCCTTACCTGCTCACTGACAGATTACCCAGCTGGGAGGGCCTCCATCCAAGTTATAGCGCTATCCTCTCCCAGCCAGTCTCTGTAAAGCAAGCCAGGTTGGCATCCTCATCTGTCATTGATAATATGGGTCTTATTTTTGACTGACCTGACATTGCAAAGGAGCAAGATAAGGTTCTGTAGAATGATTGGTATGCTCTCCATCCATTTCGGGAAACAGAGTGAACTGAAGGTGGGATACCTTTTAAACATTGATTTTGCCTTCCTTTGTAATGGAATGGAACAGAAGTTAAAAAGAGAAAATAGAAAAGGTGGAGAAGAAAAGACACGAAAGACACAAAAAATAAGAGAATGGAGAGTAAAGAGATAGAAAGATAGAAAGAAAGATGAAAATAAAAATCATTCAGAGGATTTAGAGAAAAAACAGAAGATCAGATTGAGAAGATGGCAAGCAAAAATAAAAGCAAAGAACTATGGGAAGAAGAAGAATACGAACACTTGACAGTGATAAAATGAAAAAGGAACAAAGAAAGACTGTAAAACAAATAAATTAACAGAAGGAAACAAAACAAAACAAAATAAAACTATATATATATATATATATATATATATATATATATATATATACAATTAAAATATTAAAGGGGAAGAAGAGGTGGCAAAATAAAAACCAAATAACAAGTCTGCACTGTCCGGCCCTAGCAGCATTGCTTTGTCAGTTCCCGCAGACCCTCCAGCAGAGCCTGAGGCTTCTCAGGAGGCTCCGCAGCCAAGCCTCCCAACACCATTGAACATGGAGGAAGGTCAAGGGACTGTGCCTACCTTCAGCCAGTGTTGAGCAGAAAGGGCAGGACTTCTGTGCTCAAGGAGACTTTTTGAAAAATGCTGAGGTAATAAGCCCCAGCTGAGCTCTGGCAGCTTGGGGATTTAAGCAGGTGTGGAAGCGCTGCCTCAATGGCAGAAGTTATCTGAGCTTCCTGGTGAAAGCCTCTGTCTCCGGCTCTCCTTGTTCCTTGGCCTGGACCCTTGACTCTTGACTTATCTTGGACTACCAGAACCTTCGGACCACTGACCTCTCTTGGACTTTTGGAACCCTTGATCTTTGGACTGCCTTGCCACCCTGCTTGTCGGGAACTACAGACTGCTAGACACTTTGCGGGCTGACCCCTTGGATTGGTAACTCGGACTTTACTTTGGACTTTCCTTTGCTTCTGCTATCAGCCCTCCTGTCTATTTTCCAGGACTGAATAACCTCTGGCCCTAACCAGCCTGATAGAGACATAATGGAAGGGGAACATGCCTTGAAGGACTTGCTGCAAATGAATTTGCAGCTTTACTACCAGGTGCAGCAATTAACTCAGAGTGTGGCTACACTCCAGGGACAGGATAACCCTCTATCTCCTGAATGACACCAGAAATGCTTGCCCCAATTCCCAATAAGTTCCAAGGAGACAAGACTATGTTGGACAGCTTTCTTGCTAGCTGCAAGCTTCATTTTAAGCTTCGCAGGGATGATTTTTCTGATGACTCCCATTAAGTGCCATTTATAATTAGTTTGCTTTTGGGCTCTGCCAGCAAATGGGTGACTCCCTACTTGAACCAGGATAGCCCCCTCTGCAACAACCTACAGGACTTTACTGATGAAATGTGAGCCACCTGAGGGGATCTTGTAAAGGCTGAGATGGCGGAGAGTCAAATTCGTGCTCTCCAGCAAGGCAAAGGGACTGTAGCAGAATACTCCACATCCTTCCACCTGATAGTGCATGATTTGGAGTGGAATGACAGTGTCTTTCAAGCACAATTCTGTTACTGCCTGTCAGACCCGATATTGGATGAGTTGGCATGCTCGGAGCCACCCACTTCCCTGAATTTGCTGATTGTGCAAGCTACTCAGTTGGGCGGTCACCTCACAGCCCACAGACAGGCTCATCAGAGTGTCCTTCTGGCCCTCCCTAGTCCAGCCCAGATGGCTCATGCAGCTCCACCCATGTAAGCCACTTCCAAGCCCATGGAGGAACCTTGCAGCTGGGAGGGGCTCAACTGCGGCTCTACAGTGTTGAGAAGGAATGCAGAAGGAGAGAGGGGCTCTGCCTGTACTGTGGCCTTCAGGGGCATTTTGCCCGGGAATGTCCCATCAAAGGATGCCAGCTGATACTGCAGGGAAACAGGCCCTCCCAGGTGTAGTGTGGGTTCACCACCTGTGAGAGTCTCTTGATCCCGCTTTCTCCAGTTCAGTTCCAAAAAAGGACCCTTTGCTGGTGGTCATCAACCTCAGGCTTCCCACCTCAGAGCTCCGACCTATAGGATCCATGCTAGATTCAGGGGCGATGAACAATTTTATGGATTTGGGCTTTGCCAGATTCCTCTGGAGGCCTTAGCTGAGCCCAGGCTGGTAGAGATAATTGACTGATGGCTCCTCCAGTCTGGTCCTATGACACACCAGATGCCCATGCTTCACCTCGAGATCCAGGGCCACATGGAGGAGATCCAATTTCTTCTGACCGCCATACCTCATTTCCCTTTGGTCTTGGGAATGCCCTGACTCTCGAAGCATGATCCACACACCTCATGGTCCCATAGGGAAGTACTGTTCACCTCAGAGTACTTCCAGGAACACTGTTGGTCAGAGCGGATCCCCACGGCTGTAGCAGCAGAGACCCGGAACTGCCCGGTCATGCTGCCAGCAAAATACCAGGACTTTGCCTACATATTTGATAAAAAAGGAGGCAGATTGGCTCCACTCGCACCGACCATATGACTGTGCCATTGATCTAGTGTCAGGCCCCTATTCTGGCAGGGTGCCTTTACTTCCGCTCGGAGCCTGAGCTGGTGGCTCTGAGGGACTTTCTGGAGAAGAACCTCCAGAAGGGGTTCATCTATCCCTCCAAGTCTTCTGCAGGCACACCAGTCTTGTTTGTGCACAAGAAATGTGGGGAGCTGCATCTCTACAATGATTACCGGGGACTTAACTGGATCACCATCCAGAACTGGTAGTTGCTGCCTTTTATTCCAGAGCTGCTGAAGCAGTTCTACCATGTCAAAGTTTTCACCAAACTGGACTTCTGGGGAGCCTACAACTTGGTGAGAATCCAGGTTGGAGACAAATGGGAGATGGTGTTCCAGACACGGTATGGAAATTATGAGTATTCCGGCATGCTCTTTGGACTGTGCAATGAACCAGCCTTATTCCAACATTTTGTCAATGACATCTGGACCACTTTGTCATCATTTATTTAAATGACTTTTTGATTTATTCCCCTAACCAAGTGGCCCATGATTCCCTTGCTCTAGAGGCTCCAGGCGCATCAGGTCTATGCCAAGCTCGAGAAGTGCACCTTAGACCTCTGCAAGGTGGACTTCTTGGGCTACCAGATCTCGGTCCAGGGCATGGTCATGGATACTTCCAAGGTGGAGGCAGTGCTGTCTTGGCAGCCCCCATGCAGCAGGAAGGATGACCAGTTGTTTCTAGGGTTCGCAAACATTTACCAGAAGTTCATCAAGGACCATGCAACCCTAGCGGCCCCTATCTCCCAACTGTTGTGAAGGAAGGCATGCTTCCAGTGAACAATGGCCACCCAGCAGTCCTTCAAGACCTTGAAAGCACTCCAGCTCTTATCCTGCAGCACCCGGACCTGAAGATGCCCTTTGTCATTGAGGCAGACACCTTGGATGTCACCATTGTGGCTGTATTGCTCCAGTCAACAAGGTCTCAGGGGCACCTGTTGCCTTGCATATTCTACTCCTGAGAGCTCACTCCTCCAGAGCAAAACTATGCCATTTGGACGAAGGAGCTCTTGGCAATCAAGGTGGCTTTTAAGAACTGGTGGCATCTTAAGGGGTTGGCTCACCTGATGCAGGTGCACATGGACCTGTCTGGGAAAGATGCCAACACGTGGCTGATAAGGATAGGGGACTCCTCCAAGACAACAACCCAGTTGCAAGTAACGTACCACTGTTTGCTTGCAGCAGGCAACCAACAAGTCCAGAGTTCCGAAAGGCAGGTCCAGAGAGCAATTCAAGGTCCAGGGTTATCACGAGCAGGTAGTCCAGAGCCGTTCCAAAGGTCACAAGATATAAACAGTCTAGAGTCAAGCCGAGAGCCAAGAGCTTTCACCAGGGAATCCAAGATAAGCCTTGACGGAGAGCTTGGCTTTTCCCAGCTGCTTATCTAGCCTCAGCTCCTCTCTCCCAGGTGTTTCTCTTTAGCTGCGCGTTTCTCATCTAACCTTCGAGAACGCTGCAGCCCCGCCCTATCTGTTCTCCTCTGAGCAAAGGTAGGGATTTCAATCTCTTGCTCTTCTGCTTCTTCCTGGCCTGAAACCTCTGCTGGGGAAAGGCTTTCTGCTGGAGGAAGGCTAGGCTGCTGAGGAGGGAGGCTAGGCTGCTGAGGCAGGGGCTGTTGCTCAATGGGTTCCACACAGCTAGGTCCAGGTTCAGCTAGGTCTATGGGGGCTGGTAGCACCAAGCTAAGATCTGGCCCCACATCCTCCCCCTCAGAGTCCTCCAAGTCCTCCACCTGGCTGTCCCTGACAGGACCATCAAAACTTGGAGCATGTGCAGATGGCACAGAAGCTTTCCCAGCTGCAGAAGCGGTGGTCCATGTTCTTTGCCCATGTCCTTTGTTCAATTTCCAGATCCAGTATGTGTCCTGAGCCCAGGTGGGTGCTCTCTCCCAGAAGCTGGAGTACACTATAGGCCCGGAGGGGGAGCTCCAGTCCACCATTTTGCAGCCAGAGAACTTTGCCACCACCCCGAGGGAGGCCACTTTGTTAGACTGGTTCCGTAACCTCCAGAGCCTGGATGTGCTGGTGGCCCGGCATGCTGTGGAGAGGGACACTTCTCCCTTTACATTGTAGGAGGGCCTTCTCTACCACAGAGGTCACCTCTATGTGCCAGCTGGTTCATGTCAGGAGGAGGTCTTGAGGTTGTGCCATGACAGCAAGCCAGCAGGACATTTTGGCTTCTGGAAGTCTCTGCACCTCCTCACCCAGGAGTTTTGGTGGCCCTGTGTCCAGGCGGAGGTGGATAAGTATGTGAACACTTGTCTGGTGTGTCACCATGCTAAGTATCATCTGAGATGGCTCATGGGTTTGCTGTTGCCTCTGCCAATGCTATCTGGGTCCTGGAAGTTAGTGTCCATGGACTTTATTATGGACCTGCCTCCCTCTGCTGGCTATACTACCATTTGGTTAGTGGTGAACCTCTTTTCAAAGATGGCCCACTTCGTGCCCTGTGTTGACCTCCCTATGGTGAAGGAGACAGCCTGGATGTTTGTCCAGCATGTCTTCCGACTCCATGGCCTTCCTGAGGGAGTGGTCTCAGATCACAGCGCACAGTTCACCGCCTGTTTCTGGACCAGTCTGCTGCACCTCCTGAATATCACGCTTTACCTGTCCTTGGTTCATCACTCACAGTCAGATGGGTAGATGGAGTGCACCAATGGGACTCTGGAGCAGTACCTGTGGTGCTACTCCAATTACCATCAGGAGAACTGGGGCGACCTACTTCCACTGGCCGAATTTGTCAACAAAAACTTGATCTATGCTTCAACCCAGAAGACTCCCCTTTTTGCCACAGGGAGATTTCAACTTCGGGGATTCCCTGTTGTTGCCCCAGCCTCATCGGTCCCTATGGTGCATCAGTGGCTCCAGGAATTCCAGGCTGTACAGTCCCTATTGCAGGAGCAGCTCGAGGTGGCCAAGGAGGTGTACAAGAAGAGAAGAGATCAGCAACACCAGGAGGGTGGGGAATCTGGTCTGGCTGTCAATGTGGCACCTTCCTCTTTGGCGGCCATGTTGGAAGTTGGATGCCCAGTTTGTGGGACCCTACAAGATCATGGCCCAGGTAAATCCAGTGGCCTTCTGGCTCCAGCTTCCTCAGGTGTGGTGGGTCCACCCCGTCTTCCATTGGTCCCTGTTGCTACCAGACACAGGGGTTCAGCCCAATGTTGGGTTGGCCCCACCACCTGACCCAGTCCTGGTGCATGGAGAATAGGAATTCAAAGTGGCCCAGATCTTGTACTCCCACTATTGTCAGGGTCATCTCTGGTACCTTATCGACTGGGTTGGGTATGGTCCAGAGAAACATTCCAGGGATTATGCTATGGATGTCCATGCTCTTCGTTTGGTCTGGGCCTTCCATTGCCGATTCCCCAACCAGACTTGGCCTCCTCCAGGTGAGAGGGAGATTGATGGGAGGTGTAATGATGTCATGTCCTGCCTGGAGAAGGACTCAGAAGACAAGGAGGAGGAGCCTGAACCTTCTCCAGGTCCTGAGTCTGCAGCGGAGGAGCCCCAGCCCAGCCCTAGCAGTGCTGCTTTGCCATTTCCCACAGAGCCTCCAGAAGAGCCTGTTCACAATTCCTTCTCTAGATTAGATCTATTCATTGCTACAAATTCCTTACTTCCAATCATAAAATCAATGGATACCGTATCAAAACCTATCTCAGACAATAATCCAATAGTATTAACAATCCTAGAGAAAAGACAATAATTTATTTGGAAACTAAATAATAGTCTATTATATAAAGAAAATATTATGAATAGAATCAAAGAACTAAAATATTACTTTAAGGAGAATACAGAAGGGATGACATATTAACTATCTGGGACACAAGTAAAGTAGCCATCAGGGGAATTTTCAGCAAAATCAGCTATGAACATCATAATGAGAGAAAACTAGCTATGATACTGAGAGATGTTCAGAAAGCTTTCGATAGAGTAAGTTGTATATTTCTGCAAGAAACAATAAAAAGAATGAATAAACGAGAAAATTTTTTGAACTGGATAAGGACAATATATAAAGAGCTAAAAGTACAACTACTTTTAAATGAAGAACAAACAGTATATATAAAGTTTGAGAAGGATACTAGACAGCGATGCCCTCTACTCTTTGTAATAGTACTAGAAGTGTTGAATAATAAAATAAGGGAAAATCCAGAAATAAAAGGAGTAATGGTAAAAGGTCAACATTTCAAAAACAAAGCCTTTGCTGATGATGTGATTTGCTTCTTGGTGGAACCCCTAGAAAGCATAACACATCTCATCACAATGGTCTTAAAAATAAATCAAAACAAGTCTGCTGTCCCAACAAAGAATTTAATATCCATAGAAGAAAAATAATTAAAGGAGAAATCTGGGTCTAAAATAGAAACTAAAGTGAAATACCTTGGTATATATTTGACAAAAAGAAATATAGATCTGTTCCACAACAATTGTGATAAATTTTGGAAAGAGATAAGGAACGATTTGATAAAATGGACAAAGTTGCATATGTCACTTACAGGAAAGATGGCAACTTTCAAGAACACCCTCCCAAGGCTTAATGTATATGTTCTAAAATCTACTGATTATTACTGATGAAAAATATTTTGAGAGATGGCAAAAAGAGTTGCCAAATTTTCTTTGGGATGGGAAGAGCAAGAACCAGATGGGAAATATTCACAGAAGATAAAGAAAAAGGAGGGTACTCTCTTCCGAACCTTAAATTATATTATTATGCATCTTGTCTTAATTGGATAGAGGATTGGGTGAAACTGGACAATGAGGGATTATTATCACTGGAAAGTAGCAACACTAGATTTGGTTTCCACGCATATATGTGTTACAATAAGTTAAAGGTGTTCCGATAATTGGTTTGCTATAAAGACCCCTTTGGGTCTCTGTCAGAGCCCTAGGCTGGGAGGAGCCTTCATCGCCATGAACTCAAAGTGGGCACATCATGTAGACACTACAGAGTCTCATCTGCATTTACAACCATTTGCAGATCAAAAATGCCAGACTTAGGAGTGGCAAAGGAGGACATTCACACCTGGAAGATTTATGAGTGCCAGCCAGGATGTGTCTGGCTGAAGATGAGATAACATCAACATCCTTTCTCCTCTCTTTTGGAAAGTGTCTACTTCAAAGAGTAGCAATCGGAATCCTTTGATATACAATAGCAACTCTTTGCCTCAGGCTAGGATAAATGCTCCCCAAAATCTCAGGCACGGGGGGGGGGGGGTTGGATAGATTTCATGGTGACACTGTGATCTCTGACTAGACTTCCTGGCTCCATACAGTGTCCTTTTCCTTTCATAATGATTGAGTCTATCTCTTTTCATTCATCGTTGGAGCAGCCTCCTTTCAGGTAATTATCACCATTAGAAAGCCTTTTGTGTCCTATCCAAGCTAACTACTTTACTCATGAGTTCTTGTGTGTGTGCATGTATGTTATGGTATTTTTATATGTTTGATCCTCTGTGTGTGTGTGTGCCTGCTTATTGATTTATTTTTCTCTCTTAATAAAAGTACCATTCATTTGGAAAAATGCATTCTCTATCCCCTGTATACAATGGGTTCAGATCCTTTTTTTTTTTTTGAGCTAATCATAAAATCCACAAGTTCAAGTTCTTATTACAAAGGAAAAGGGATTTTAGCCATCATTTCATAAGAAGGGCTTTGTTAAAGGTCTGGATAAGGATCAAAGACCAATATTATAAGGATCAAAGACCAATATTATAAGGATCAAAGACCAAAGGAGTGCAGAAGAGCTGCAGCAGTGGCGATAAGGGTAGCTTTTTGCTGCTTAAAAAGGAATGGCATTTGCTAGCTCTTTTTGGAGCAGCAAAGAGCTGGATTAGGGCCACTGCATTTGGTTGCCATAGTTCCAATCTGGTGCTCCCAGGGGGTGTCTGTACAGCCCCTGAGAGACCAGGATTTGAATCCCAGCTTGGCCATGGGAAGCCACAGAGTGACCTTGGTCAACTCACACATTCTCACCCTTAGAGGATGACAATGGCTAACCTCCTCTGAACAAATCTTGCCAAGAAAACTCCATGATATGTTCACCTCAAGGTTGCCCTAAGTCAGAAACTACTTGAAGGCACACAACAACAAAAATAAAATATCTAAGTATGTTTGGGCTGAATTATTGCTATTAGCGCTGTAGCTGTGTGTAGCTGTAACCATGTTGCTTCATGACAAAAGGACCTTGCCATCAGTAGAATTTGTTTTCTGTTTTCCCTCCATTAGGTTTATGAAGCTGAAGTTAGTGGGATTCTGAAAAAAAATGAATTAACAATTATATAGTAATGCTGATCTTGATGAGCTATTGGTCATGCATTGGGCCCCATTCTCATGTGAAATCCAAGGGAATTACCCTCTGTGCCCTCATCTTAAAATACCTTGGGCTACTGGCATTGGAACCTTTGAGGCTGCTGCTATACTTCAGAAATAAAGCAGTTTGACACCACTTTGTTTGCTATGGCTTAATGCTATGGAATTTTGGGATTTGTAGTTTGGTGGGGCACCAGAGCTCTCTGACAGGGAAAGCTAAATATCTCACCAAACTTCAAATCCCAGAATTCCACAGCATTTTCATGGCAGTAAAAATGGTGACAAACTTCTTTATTTCTGCAGGGTAGCACCAACCTATTAAGGAGGTCACAGGTATGGGGTTGTAGGCATCTTTATGCACTGTTTTGCTTTTGATCTTAGAGTTATCTTTCTTTATTACAAAATTCAGAATGTCACTGTTTTGTTGTTGACTGCCAATCTCAACACATGGCTGCTCTATGGATGAGACATCTCCAAGATCCTCTGTCCTCCACTGCTCTGCTTAATTCCTGCAAACTCATACCTGTGACCTCCTTAATAGAGTCCATCCATCTAGAATATGGAAGTTCTTACTTCCCTCCATCTCCCTCAGCATTATTATTTGTTTCCAAAGAGTCCTCTCTTCTCATGATGTGTCCAAAATACAACAGTCTCATTTTGGTCATTTTGGCTTCCAGGAAGGTTTCCAGTTTGATCTGCTCTAGGACCCAGTTGTTTGTCCTTTTGGCCATCCATGGGATCCTTAGCACTCTTCTCCAGCACCATATCTCAAATGAATTGATTTTCTTCCTATTATCTTTCTTGACTGTCCAGCAATCAAATCTATACATGGCAATAGGGAATATAATGGCTTGTATAGTTCTAACTTTTATCCTGAGTTGTACATCTTTGCATTTTAGAATCTTTCTAGTTCTTTCATAGCCATCCTCCCCATTCTTAGTCTTCTTCTGATTTCCTGACTGCAGTCCCCATTTCTATCAATGTTTGATCCCAGGTATGAGAATTCTTTTACTATTTCTATTTCTTCATTGTTTCGGTTGAACTTGTGAAGGTCCTCGGTGGTCATTATTTTTGTTTTCTTTATGTTTAACTTTAAGCTTGCCTATGCACTTTCTTCTTTGATCATCCTTAGTAAGTGTTTCACGTCTGTGAAATTTTCTGCTATTATTATGGTGTCATCTGCATATCTTAGATTGTTGATATTCCTTCCTCCTATTTTCACTCCTCCATGTGTGTCCGAGACTGCTTTTCTTATAATAATAATAATAATAATAATAATAATAATAATAATAATAATAATTTATTTATATACTGCCTTTAGCCAAGGCTATCAAGGTGGCTTACAATCTAAAAGCACAATCCCATGCAATACAAAGAACATTCACACACAACCCTAAAAATATATTAAATTCATAACATTAAAATTTAACTTAAAACAAAATTACAAATTCATACGATTAAACAGGGCACTCTGATTATAAAGGAGTGATCTAATGGTGGTGGAGAGATTATGGGAAATATCATTCTGGGAACGCCTGCTGGAAGAGATCCGTTTTGATGGTTTTTTTAAAGCCATCTAAGTTTGTTATCTGACCAATCTTCTCTGGAAGGACATTCCACAGTCTAGGAGCCATGGCAGAGAAAGTTCTCTGGGAGGTTGCTGCCAACCTAGTTCTTATTGGTTGAAGCACTTTCCTTCCTGAAAACCTGAGGGCATGGAGCAGATTATATGGAGATAGGCAACTCCTTAGGTAAGATGGGCCCAGACCATGTAGGGCTTTAAAGGTTAATACCAACACGTTATACTGTGCCCGGAAACTAACTGGAAGCCAGTACAGAGATTTTAAAACCGGAGTAAAATGATCACTTCGTGATGTTCCAGTGATCAGCCTGGCTGCCATATTTTGTATTAATTGCAGTTTCTGAGTTAGATATAAGGGTAGCCCCATGTAGAGTGCATTGCAGAAGTTGAGTCGTGAGGTTACCAGAGCATGTACTACAGTTTTTAGGTCCTTTACTTCCAGGAAAGGGCACAGCTGGCGTATCAGCCAAAGCTGATAACAGGCACTCCTGACCATCACATTCACCTGATTCATCATGTGAAGCGACAGGTCTAGGAGCACCCCCAGACTGCGGACACAGTCCTTGGTGGATAGCGTGACCCCATCCAAGACTGGCAGTCACAACCCAATCTCTGGTTTAGGGGCCCTTACTGTAAGTACCTCTGTTTTATCTGTATTCAATTTGTCTGGATACAAATTGAACAGATAGGGTGAAAGGATGCAGCCTTGTCTGACTCCCCTGCCAATTGGGAACCATTCTGTGTCTCCAAGTTCTGTTCTGACAGTAGCCGCTTATCCTGAGTACAGATTCTTCATCAAGACTATCAGATGTGTTGGCACATCCATGTCTTTAAGGGCATTCCACAGATTTTCATGATGTGTGCAGTCACTGTTTAGACTCCCTGAATTTGGTCACCTCTAACCAGAAAATCAAATTTGATCACACCTCTGAACCATGACTTCTATTTCCCAATGAACAATAGAAACCTAATTTTATTTTGCCACCTCTTTGAAGCTGTAATTGGGATGTGTGGGTTTTAAAAAAATATATATGAAAGAACCCATTTTGAAAGTTCATTTCCTTTGAGTGTGAAAAATCAACACCTTCTTACTTTGTTCACTAAAGACATGAAACTCGTTCCACCACAGTTTTTTTAAAGTGAAAAATTATATCAGTCTGATCTGTGACAATAGGAGAAGCTTGAATAAATTTGATAATGAGATGGCTAGTTGAGTGTACTGGTGGCACTTCATAAGATAAGGGTAGGCCTTGAAGCAAAGTTAGCCATTGATTAGCTTGCCAAAATGGAGTACTTAAAGCAAAGTGCAAGTCAGTCAGGAAGAGGCAAGTGTGTGGTAAAAAAGACAGTCTAATGAAGAGGCCACTGTTGTGGTAACATTTAATGTTAATATTTTATCATTATTTGAAGAGAGAGGATATAGCTCTTTCCAAAAAGAAAAAGAAAAAGAAAAAGAGGTTTATATCATGAATACCAATTAGAAAAAGAAATGCAGGCACTTAGTTGTCACCGCGGATATGAGACACTCTAATGTGTTGGAGGCCGTAGTGCATAGTAATTGAGTAGAATGCAAAGATGCTGATTGCAAATTAATGCATTTTGAAATGGCAAATGATATGCTGGAAAACCTTGTCCCTCTACATGAAGAACAAGGTAAATTCTGAGCAGAGGAAAAAGAAGAGTATCCAAATATTAAAGAAGCAAATTTACTTCACGAGGAGGTGATTGCAACATAGAGGGGAAGCAGACGGGCGGCAAGGGGATGCCCCAGGAAGCTGCGCCACGGGGCCGAGGTATCTGCACACCTCGGCCCCGTGGCACAGCTTCACCGCCCCTGGAAGGAGCGCTAAAATAGAGTTCCTTCCACAAGTTGCCGAAGGTGCACCGCAAAAGGCTGCCGGCGCACCTTCGGTGACTCTTCCGCTGCAGCATGTATGGACACTGCAGTGGGAGGTCATCCTCGGAGCGCCAGCTGTGTGGAGGGCCAGCTGCTCTAAGGACATTTTGGGGAAGGGGTTGGGGTGCCCACTGTGTGGCTGCCCCTCCCCTTTCTTGCCCTGAAAACAGTGCTTTGCACTGTCTGCTTCCCCCCATACTTAATTTATTGAACTGAGGGCATGTACAGATAATTATTTTTGCATGTCTATTGGGGGAATTATTTCTGCGATTTCAGGACAGTAGTGATTTGATCATTCTTTCTTCCTATTTATAAATGCTCAATAGTCCAAACACTGACCTGATAGAATCAATCCAAATGCGAAAGCATAAACTGCAGGTTCTTGGTTCAATACTTGCTGTGGAGTGTGTGTACAAAGAATTCGCTGAAGGAAATATTTGTTTCAAAGTATGGGGGTGCTTTTGTATTACTTTTCTAATAATTAGAACAAGAAGCAACTGATGAAAATCAGATATGCTCTTATTTTATGGTTGGTTTCTTCAACTTTTTGATTATAAAGTAAAAATTACTGTGAGAGAAGTATTTAAGTTAAAGGATCAAATGAATAGGGGCTTCCCAGTAGTCCAGTTAAGGAAAGAGCTCAAATTGAATGTTGATGCTGGTTTCATCTGAAGGCCACATTTCCTACTGTTTATTCTAGCCATGCTTCTGAACCTTTTATAACAAACGTTTATTCATTTACTGTAATACCTGCCAGTTATGATGTACTACAACATCTCCTTCAATATGCATGGGTAACTTGCCAGATCAAACTAAAGTGGTGATCACTGTTAGCATTAGGCAAGGGTTTGATGATTAGGCCAGATTCTTGATGCTCGAAAGGCTGCTCTAGTTCAAAGTGCTAGCAAAAAGAAGATAGACCAAAGACAAGGAATCATTAAATATAGCCAGTCCAGGGGTCAAGAATGACAGAAAACACAGGAACACAAAGAGCAGAGGCAGATGAAGAGGTTGAACAGTTGCAAACCAAAGGATTCCCTGCAGCTGCTAGGAAATTTATAGGTGGCTGCTTCTGGATGCCAGTTGGTTGATTAGTCTTTGTCTTCTGTTTAACAAATGGTTACTATGCAGTTTTTCATTGTCTCTTTGCAGGATATCAAAGGGCAAGGAAGTATCTTCAGTGTCTGTCAAGTCATGATGAGGAGGGAGCACCTCATCATCAGGCTGCTTTAGCCACCAGTTTTTCAGATTTGAGGAAGGAGTCACTTGAGGAAGAAACTCTTCACAATCTAACTGCATCAGATTCCTCAGATACCAAAGGATGAGTTACCCAATGAGCAATGTGTCTCATTGTGAACTGGGACATGTTGAACATTGGGACACATTATGGATTAGGACCATTGCACAACAGCCCTACTGCTAACACCATTTGCACAATGGTCTCAAAAATATTGCTACACATCTGACTCACTCCTGAGAATACAAGCATTGTGCAACCACACAATTCACCTTCTACTGGTTGTAAGTCACTTTGTTGTTGTGTGTCTTTAACTTATGATGACCTCAAGTCACAGGGTTCTCTTGGCAAGATTTGTTCAGAAGAGGTTTACCTTTGCCATCTTCTGAGGCTGAGAGAGTGTGGCTTGCCCAAGGTCACTCAGTGGTTTTCCATTGCCAAGCAGGGATTCAAACCCTGGCTCCTGGAGTCATTCTGTGCTCAGACCAATACAGCACACTGGCTGAATTAAATATCTCACAGGATATTGGTTATCGTTTACAAAAATAAATAGATAAATAAATCAAAACTAAGGTTAAAGAATGAGCCTTTGCATCCAATAGTTATTTCTGTCATCTGACATAAACAAGGGAAGTAAAATTATTTTTGCTATGTTTATAAAAAATAACAGAACTATTAGATTAGAGAATTGTTTAGTTAGTATATGTTTAGGGCATTTAATGTATCAAAAATACTTAATAGTTCTTTTATTTTGCCTCATCCAAAACTTGCAGTACACACCACTGCACAGGACGAAGATCTTAGTAATATATATGCATAATTTAGTTTACTTTTTTTCTAACATGAGTTTTTTTTGCAAGCATTTACCCCTAATATATGTCTTATGGTGTTTCCCTTGATGATAGTTTTGTACATATATTGTTTTTGTACCTATGTATATTTTTGGAAATGTCTGAAATTTTGTATGCCTTTTTTATTTTTATTTTTATTTTAAAATAATGGTATTGCATCATAATTGCCTTCCAGGTTTCATACCAGCTTCAGGAATACAAATTAAGTCGATTCCTAATGAACTGAAAGTGGGGAGGAAGATGTTTCTCTTCCATTTCTAGTGATTTATACTGATCAATATAGAGAGATGGTTCAGGTATGAAATGGTAAAGTATTAAATAAATTATGGGAGGTTTTTTTCTGTGAAAAGATTAGTGTCAGCCTTCTCTAAACTGGGGATAATGGGAAGAGAAGAAATACTGTCAGCATCCACATCATCCCATAAAATCTCCCACAGATTTCTAAATCAGAGGTCTCAATCCAGAACCAAGATGTTTTTCCATTTATGCTCACAGAAGCTGCTTCTGTAAATATAGTGACTCTGTTGGATACCAGCCTGAAAATGATTATGGACCTTGCCTTCTCTAGTAATTGAAGAAGCAGGCTGGCATTTCCCTGTTGTGGTCCCTTTCACACTGCACAATTATAGCACTCTGATTTCATTTTAACTGCAATGGCCACATTTTATCTAATCCCAAAATATGTACTTCAGTGATACACTAGAGCTCTCTGTCAGAAAATCCTAAATACACTTTCCTAAACTTCAAATCCCAGGATTCCAAAGAAAGTTACCATGCCAGTTAAATTGCCATGACATTATAACTGTGTAGTGTGAAAGAGCCCCTGGTAACACTTTGGAGCAGACATGATTAACACCATGCCAAGGATTCAAACAGAGAGGCAGCTACCCACCAGTTGGTACACCAGGTAACAAAATAATACAGAGAAGACATGAAATAATACAGCACCTATTTTGATATAATGTATGACTTATATGATGATCAATTGTGCTTGGTTATTTTGTAAAGTTAATGATGGATAAGAAATGGGAAGAAAGAATTAATGTATTGAATATATTGCATTTAATGTGGAAATAAACTGAATGAACAATCCATTATAAAATACTGAATATACAATTAACTCAATATATCTCAATTAACTCTTGAATGAATTTCTGTTAGGATTAAAAAGAAAATTTGTGGTTTTCAATAATGTAGGTGGTGTACTGCCAAGTGAAATTGCATCTATTCTAATTACTTTTGTATGGATAAACAGATCAAATCAGGAAAGACTGATAATTTTTTAATTAATATACCTCCAAAATAAAAGCAGAGGAAAAGAGAAGAAGAAGAGGGGAGAAGAAACAGTGCCAGCTTTCACAGGAGTAGACAGATTTTTAAAAAAATCCAAAAGTCAAAACTCTTTGGAAACAAGCCTAAAAATAAACAAAGAAATGAAATAGAACATTAAAGAGAAAATAATAGGATGGAATAACTGGGGTGACGAGGGAGAGGGCAAACTGTACAACAGTGTAGGTAAATAAAATTATATTGACATATCTGAAATACAACAGCTGATAACAAGGACTGACACAGAAACTATGCCAAGGGGTGTAACCACACTGCAGAATTAAAGCTTTTGACATCACTTTTAACTCTCATGAATCCTTTAACTGCCTACATCATCCTGGTATTTGTGGTTTGGTGAGCTAATCAGCCTGGTTTGTTAGAGAGCTCTGGTGCCTCACCAAACTAATATACCAGCATTCTGTAAAATGAAATCTTGGCAATTAAAATGGTGTCAGACTATGGGCCTCTACAGATGGTGCTTTGTGCCATCTTGGAGGCAGGGAAGGGGAGGGGAAGCCACACGCTGGGTGTCCCAACCCCTCCCTGAAGATGTCATGATGGTGCACACCATTACGCATGGCATGTGCTGTCAAGACATCCTTCAAGTGCAGCATCTTGATATGCTGCACTGGAAGAGATGCAGAAGAGCTGCCTGGCAGCTCTTGATGTGTCCTTTCTGCCAGCTCCGAAAGGAGAGGCATTTTAGCACTCCTTTCAGGGTTGGCAGAAGGAAGGATTGGGACCGAGGTGTGGGTCAGCCTTGGCCCCAATCCTCCACTTTCCAGGGTGGCCCACGGCTGCCCATCTGCATCCCCCTTACATTAATTCTGTGTTCTGGCTATACTCAAGGACAATGTACAGACCAAGAAAGAACTAAGAACTGGGATAAAAATGTAAGGAAAAGACCACACAGTTTAAAAACACATTCACGAACACTTTTTGTTTTGTATGATAGCATGATTTTATTCCAGAATAAATAATCATCTAATATAATTTCTCTATTGTTTGACTTTGAACTGATCATTATTAAATTTCTTTGTCCCAAACCAATAGAATATTCTACAAGAGAGACAAGACAGCTCATCTAGAAAGCTGTCCCTATGGAGTGAGAATGACGTGCATGGACCTATTCTTTGATATGGGGGGGGGGGGGAATTACTCCATTCTTCCTTGTTTGTATGTACATAGGAATATGTAATATGTATTATCCCATATGTACAGAAGTGAAAGAGTATCAGAGTAAAATGTGTGACTAAGGGGGGAAGCAGACGGCACAAAGGGTCATTTTAGGGGCAAGCCGCACGGTGAGTGCCCCAACCCCTTCCCGAAGGCATCATCGGAGCGCCAGCCTCTCCGCACTGTCGGCGCTCCAACGATGCCTTCCCGCTGCAGCATCTGCACACGCTGCAGCAGAAGAGTCACCAAAGGTGTGCCGCCAGCCTTTTGCGATGCACCTTTGGCAACTTGTGGAAGGAGTGCTATTTTAGCGCTCCTTCCACAGGCGGCGAAGCTGCGCTGCGGGGCCAAGGTGTGGGGATACCTCGGCCCTGTGGCGCAGCTTCCTGGGGCAGCCCAGGGCCACCTATCTGCTTCCCCCAGAAGGACCTATGCAGACGGGCAGGAAAAGGTGACCTGAAGTTGCCTTTTCCCTAAGCTGAAGCAACCACACTGCCTGCCCTGAGGTTGCCCTAAATGGGGACGGAGCAACCGCACTGGGGAGAGTCAAAGCAGCTTTTCCGAGGCTGTATTGAAGCCCCAGCAACTGCACCACCAGCCCCAAGGATGCCGCAAAGGGAGATGGAGCAACCGCATGGGGTGGCCATGGTTGCTTTAAATTTTTTTTGTTCTCTCTCAAATGCATGCGCACATGCTCAGGAACATCTCTCCACACTTGCGCATCTGCACAGGAAAACATCCCTGTGCACTTGCACAGGACCTGTCAGAGGCTAGTATACAGTCTGTCACTCTCTGTTTACAAAGGTGACTGAAGTTCGGCATCCCTGTACAGGTGGCACAGGACATGTTATAGGGTGGTATACAGTCTGTTATTTTGCCTGTACAAAGCTAACTGAAATTCGGCATCCTTGTGCATCTGCACAGGACCTCTCATACACTCACATATCATGCAAGGATTTGCTGACTTCCGCTTCCCCCCTCCCCAAGAGTGGGTGCAATAGACAGGTACCACTGTCTGATTGTGCCACCCTTGGGGTGAAGAAACAGGTTTGTCAACTGAAAAGACACTCCATTGCTCTCCACAAAACATGTCCCACACAGATTGGGGGAGGGGGGAGAGGAGAGGTACATGCAAGGGAGGTTTCTGTGAACAGACTTGATACATGCAGCTAGTGGTCATGCAAGGGACATGGTCAACAGAATACACGGACAAACATTACTCCAGGAGGCCCCCCCATGGGAGCCCTCCTCCATGTCTCACCAGTGAGATCAATACACTGTTTTGGGACATGGGGGAGGGCCTTCTCAGCCATGGCATCCCTGCTGTGGAATTTCCTTTCTCTAGAGGCCCCACTGGCACCAACACTCATGTCATTTAGGCGTGACGTGTTCAGGAAGGGGTTGGAGCGCCCAGCATGAGGCTGCCCCTCCCCTTCCTTGCCTTGAAGACAGCACAAAGCGCCATCTGCTTAGGCCCTAAGACTACATAATTTTACTGAATGCAGAGCTGCTACATATCTATAACACTAGGCTGGCCTTTGATTTTGTGTGTGTGTGTGTGTGTGT
The DNA here is from genome assembly GCA_026167975.1 of Phrynosoma blainvillii. NCBI lineage: Eukaryota > Metazoa > Chordata > Lepidosauria > Squamata > Phrynosomatidae > Phrynosoma > Phrynosoma blainvillii. Next base: position 246,179,385 of record JANUYF010000003.1, on the reverse strand, counting down.
GTATTTATTTATTAAAATATTTATACCCCATCCTATAGTAAAGGTCTCAGGGCAGCTTGAGTTACACAATTAAAACAGTTACACAATTAAAAGCAGTAAAATAATTAAATTAAGAACATATTAGATTTCAGTAATAAGTTAAAAACATTTAAAATATTTAAAAGGTTTTCAGAACTATGTAAAATATATTGGAATAGCAAAGCAGTTTCATTTATATACCGCTTCATACCGTGCTATGGAGTGTCTAAGCAGTTTACAACTGTAAGCTCATTGTCCCCCAACAGATGGGTACTCATTTTAGCGACTTCAGAAGGATGCAGACCTGAGTCAAGTCTGAGCCCTGGCTAGTATTAAATTCACAACCTTGTGGTTTATGAGTGAGTAGCTGCAATACAGGCATTTAACCACTGCACCACCAGGGCACCAGGGAATATGTTAAGAAGGCCCAAAGGCTTTGATGAACAGCCCCATTTTACCTTGGTGTCTAAATGACATGAGTGTTGGTGCCAGTGGGGCCTCTAGAGAGAGGAAATTTCACAGCAGGGATGCCATGGCTGAGAAGGCCCTCCCCCATGTCCCAAAAGAGTGTATTGATCTCACTGGTGAGACATGGAGGAGGGCTCCCTCCATAGATGTTAGTCCTCAGGCATGCACATGTGGGGAGAGATGTTCCCTCAAGTATTGAATCCTATGCCTTTTAGGGCTTCAAATGTCATCACATGTACCTTGAATTCAGACCAGAAATGTATTGGCAGCTAATGCATTTCCTTTAAGATTGGCATGATATGCTGTCTATAAGGTACTCCAGTCAGCTGCTACATTTTGTACTAGTTGCAGTTTCTGAGTCTTCTTCAAGGGCAGCCCCATGTAGAACAAATTAAAGTAGTCTAGCCAGGAGGTTGCCAGTGCATGGGCTACTGTGAGTAGATTTTCTAGGAAAGGCCATAGCTGGCACACAAGTCAAAGCTGGCACCAAATCCATGCCATACACTTTGGCCTCCTATGTAAAGGGTGGATCTAGGAGCACTCTCAAGCTATCTATCTGCACCTTCAGTGAGAGTGAAACTCCATCCAAGACACACTATTTATCCAATTCCCAGACCTGAGAACCAACAATCCACAGATTCTACATCTTACAGGGATTTATTTGCAAACTATTAACCCTCTTCCACCCCATTTCAGCATCCAGGCACTGACCCAGCACCAGCAAATAGCCAGCTGACACTAGTGACAAGTCAGGCAGAATAATTTATTTAATTAATGTTTTATATGCCTAAATTAGAGATGTGTGCTATTATAAGTGTAAAATAATGGTCAAGCAGCCATGCAAAGGGAATGCTGGGAAGTGGGCCTCTAAGGAAGATGCTAGAAGGTTTAAACTCAAAAAATGCTAAAGGGTTATTTAGACAGGATGACCCGAGATCTGGTAACCTGATGCATTAAAGACCTTCATTAGGAGCCAGTGTGGGCTAGAGAGCCATAATAAATCATTGGCAGCTACTCTTGTTTGGGCAAAAGGATCTTTTGCCTAGTACACACCAGTTTATTTACTGATAAGAGAGTTTGGGACTAAGCAGACAGGCTGCCATGGGCCGCCCCGAGAAGCTGTGGATTGGAGCCGAGGTAGCTGCATTCCTCGGCTCCAATCTGCAGCTTCTCGGGCCCTAGAAGGGGCACTAAAATAGCTCTCCTTCCACAAGGCGCTGAAGTTGCGCTGCAAGAGGCGTTGGGAGCACCTTCGGTGTCTCTTCAGCCACAGTGTGTGCGGACGCTGCAGTGGAAGTACGCCATCAGAGCGCCCATCATGTGGAGCGACAGGTGCTCCGATGACGTGTTTGGGAAGGGGTTGGGGCGCCCAGCGTGAGACTGCCCCTCCCCTTCCTTGACTCCAAGATGGAGCAATGCGCCATCTGCTTCCCCCCTTTGTTATGTGGTTGGCATGGCAACATGGTAACAAGCATATCATAATGTATTCTGAAATCTGTATTCTCATTCCTCAGGATTTTGTGTGTTTAAAGTTTAGAGCATCTAATAGAATGTCAGCTTTGAATTTCTTTATATGTGAGCGCATAAAACTATGGCCATCTTAGCTCATCCTTTGCCCAATGATCTGAAATGCTAATTCCGTTGGGACTTGCCGGCAATAAATAAACCTATGCTTTCAATCTATTTTTGGTCCCCTGTTTCTGCATCAAGCTCTGCAAAGAACTGTGGATGCTGGGAGTTAATTTGCAACAGTTGGTTTTTCCACTGTACAAGGAAAAATAGAACTGAGTGTCATCAGCATACTAATAGCATCCCAGGCCAACCTCCCTTATGACCTCTCCCAGCAGCTTCATGTAGATGTTGAACAACATGGGGATAAGATGGAATCCTGTGGCACCCCCACATCTTTGTAACCATGAGGCTGAACAGGAATCCCCCATGGCTACTTTCTGAAACCAGTCCTCTAGATAGGAATTCAACCACTGCAGAACAGTGCCCTCTACTCCCATTCCACAGAGCTGGTCCATTAAGATACCACGATCAATGATATCAATGACAAGTCGAGGGAGAACAACATGATAGCACTCCCCCTGTCTTGATCCTGGAATAGGTCATCAATCAGAGCAAGTAAGACCATTAAAGTGCTTTACCTTGGTTTGTAACCAGACTGAAATGGATCCAGATAATATATTTCCTCCAAGTACACCTGAAATTGCCAGCTACTACATGCTCAATCACCTTGCCCCTAAAAGGTGATATTTGCAATAGTTCTCATATACCTCTGGGCCCAAGGAGGCCCTCTTTAGGAAAGGGTGCACCATGGCCTTCTTTAAGGCAGCAGGCACCTCCCCTCTGATGTCAGAGTATAGATGGGCTATGCAGTCAAAGGTGAAATGTAAAGATGTGTGTGTCTGTATTTTTTCCACTTGAGAACATGCTTCTAGGCAGAACACAAACAACATAGGGCCTTGGCAGATGGCTTATTGAGCCGTCTTGGAGGCCCGGAAGAGGAGGAGCCACCACACGAGCGGCGCTCCTTCCTCTTCCTGAGGTCGCCCTGGGAGCTGCTGGCCCTCCGCATGGCCGGCGCTTCTGGGGCAACCTCTCGCCAGAAACAGTCAGGGAAAGTGCACCCGCCGCTTTTAGGGCGCACTTTCCCTGACATCTAAAAGGAGCGCCAATTTGGAGCTCCTTTTAGGGACGCCGCAGGAGCACCGCGGTGCAGAGGCTCCACTCCACTGGTGCTCCATCCCGCGGCGTCCCCAACGCCATCGTCTGCTTTCCCCCTTAGTCCAGATGGCTAGAAAGACAAAACAATAGAGAACCACTAGATGGGAAAGCATCCTTGTTTACATAAGGAAACAATAATAAAAGTTGTTATGGGAAAGTAGATCACATGGTGGAAGATGAACAACAAGAGGTTGGGTTAGCATACATCACACACAGATCATCCAATCAACCTGAAAGTAACACCCAAAAGGTGGAGAGGGGCTGGGCTGAGAAACTTTGTGTTAGGCATTGATATTATTATTATTTGCTTCCATTGGATCACTTTTTTCTTCTCTTTACTTCGCGATGGATCTATAATATGTTTATACTGCTTCACAATGTAGCCTTAAGATCTGCAATCATGGATCTGTAGTTTTGTTCCTGTTTAGCCACATCTGCAAGATGCGATCCTTTAGTGGACTGTTTTTTGTTTGTTTGTTTTTTTACTTTGCATGTTGTTATTATTCTTTCAACAATAAAGCTCAACTTTTAGAAGCTTGGATTTTTGCTTCCTGATTTTGCTGGATTTACAAATAGACTATTCCACCAAAACCGAACAGTAGTGAGGTATTTATCACACACTGGTAAGCACCAAGCTTAACATGTGAAAGCTTATTAAACTGCTTCAAGTGTCTTGTCCACATAATCAGGCCTCAATAACAGAAACTGATTCCATGGAAATTGACCAGACGATGCACTGAACCCTCCCTAGGCTGTGTAACAAGTGTGTTGTCAAGTTCTGAATGAATGTGAACAACATATTCCTTGAGGTATCCAGCAAATTTTCTACAGCAGGTGGCCATGGGCTGCATACCTGAACTATCTTAGCGTGTAGCCAAAGGAGTCCTCACCACTTGAAATAATCCTACTGGGTGGGATGTTGAGGTTGCAATCCTAATTTTGCAATATTATTTCTTGGCCTGTCTCACTGCTGCATAGCTGGCACAACAAACAGTCTTTACTCATTTCCAGTCGCATTATTCTTAGGTTGCAATACTTTTTCTTCCTGCTTATTAATTCATATCTATTCACTTCCTTATCTGTACACACTGGTACTCCCATTGAAATCTTCCAATTTTGCTTCTCTTCCATGGCCTCAATGGACTCTGGATAGGGAATCATCATAATCCTAAAGACGGAGAGTCACCTAGTCATTTTGTTTTAAGGGGTGTGGGAGGGATGTGGGTGGAGGGATTGGGATATTGGATTGTCTTTTAACTATTCTATTTTTTAATTGTTGTAAGCCGGGGCGATGCAGAGGGGCGGGTTAAAAATAAAATTTATTATTATTATTATTATTATTATTATTGCACCCAAAAATACATCAAAAAGATTAGGGAGTTGCAAATGAAGAGAAATCCACACTTCACAAACAGGAAGATAGGGGATTTACAAGCAGGATGCTCTGCCAAAAAAAAACAGATAAGGCTAATTTACAACTTCATTCTTACTCTAGAACTGCCAGACTGAGTGATCCGCTCTCATGTAGATTTGGTTGCCTTTGATGTAGGACATACACCTTTGCCCTCAGGCCAGTTTTCACTTATAAAAGATCTCCAAAATCTATTGTTATCAGGCTAGGAAGAATGCATGGAGACACTCTGTCACTGTGAATTCTGACTAGTTCCGATACATCTGTTCCCCACTGCTCACCAGAACGGATGTGTTCCATGCCACACAAACTAATTGGAACGTGGAGCCAAGCCTCATCTTGTGTAAGTATCACCTTTAGTTCAGCCACTAACTATTCCAATGCTAACTCCTGATTTCCTTAGTCCAGGGGTAGGCAACCTTTCCCCTTTAAGGGCCGAGGGACTTCAGCTCCCAGAATCCCAGGAGCTATTGGCCAACATGGGACTATTGGCCAACATGGCTGAGGCTTCTGGGAGCTGAAGTCCCTCGGCCCTTAAAGGGGAAAGGTTGCCTACCCCTGCCTTAGTCCTTGTATGTGTGTGAGTGAAAATGCTTGCTGTGTGGTTTTCCCCTTTAATAAAAGATACAATTCATTTAGAGAATTCTGCCTCTGTGAGATTCTTTGAGGGGGACTGCAGATGGGCAGCTCTAGGCTGTCCCGGGAAGTGGTGGATCGGGGCTGCAGCAACCCCACGCAATGGCCCCAATATTCCTTTTTGCTGCCCTGAAAAGAGCGGCAAAATGCCGTTCCTTTTAGGGCTGGTGCCGGCGTGCGGCTCTTCAGCGTCCTTTTCGGCACAGTATGTTTGAACGCTGTGCCGGAAGAGTGTCCTTACACATGTGTAATGATGCACTGCGTCAGGACGGCATCAACGTGGAGTTGGGGCAGCCGGCATGGGGTTGGGGTGGCCGGTGTGTGGCTGCCCTGGCCCAAATTTATCGCCAGGCTGGACCTTTGGGCCGGTCTGCAGAGGCCCTAAGTTTCCTTTCCCTTGGTATACATATGAGAACAACCCCAAAGGGTTGCTTGTAGCACAACCCAGTCATTACTTGAACTAATTAAAAATTCCCCTAGAGAGATCCATTGCTACATAACTCTTGTGCACATTTTCTTTGGATGCATTTCTCAGCTGTACACATTTTTATTGTTCACATTTCTTTTTTAAAAAAAATGAATTCATGGTTTCACAAATATGACATAGACATCCATTTTTGAAGGAAGGTGTGCATTGACTCATGACAAGTCCCAAAAGGTACAAAATGTGCAATTTTGATGAAAATTTTGACATTACCAGCATTCTTTCCAATCCCTAGTAAAATCACACATGATGAAGTTAGGATTCAGAAGGGTCATCCCTGGTTTCTGAAAGCCCTCAGAACTTCCCATTAGTTCTTTAAAGTATTGTACTTGTTCACTTTATGATCCCAGTTAGTGAGATATCATACATGCAGAATATTGTTGTCACTGTATTTTTATGTATTGAGATTATCATTTTATTTTCTGTGGAAACAAAACTTTAAGCAAAATTTTTGTTTTCTTCTGCTTTGGGTTTTTTGGAAAATATCTACTGTGCTTTGCTGCCAATTTCATTTCCAATCAGGGATTTTTTTTTTACTCTATTTACATGCACTTATGTATGAGTAATTGGGAAAGAATGCAGTTAGATATATGTATTCAGATACTAATATGAATGGGATTCTCATTAAAACTAATTAGATAAGGATGGACAACATCCACATTTGAACAGGACTACAGATGTAGATGCTGTATATTGGCAGCTACATTATTTCCAAAGAGGCAGCCACGCAGCAGCTGCCTCAACCCCTCCCCGAAGACATCATCACGGTGCATGCTATTACGCATAGTGCGCTCCATCAGGACATCCTTCCGGCACAGCGTCTTGACCTTCTGCACTGGATGGAGTGCAGAAGAGCCATGCAGTGGCTCTTCAGGCATCCTTTTTGCCAGCTCTGAAAGGACCGGCATTTTGCCGCTCCTTTCAGGGCCAGGAAAAGGGTGGATTGGGGCCAAGGCATGGGGCAGCCTCGGCCCCAATCCTCTGCCTCCCAGGGTGGCCCAGGGCTGCCTGTTTGCATCCCCTCTGACATTTCCATCCACATGCTGCCCAGATTAATTAACTCAGTATGATTAGCCTCAGTCAAAGGAGCATTGGCCACTTACCTCAAGTAAGGCAGGTATGTTCCTTCTTTCCTTGCTCCCTAGGAAACAGCTTTTCAATCTCTGAATCTCTGGAAATGTATTCAGTGCGGGGGGGGGGGGAATGTTTGCAAAACTGTCATGCCATCTCACAATCTGACAGAGCCTTGATTCCAATATAGCAATATATTGTTCTATCTGTAATAAAATCTTCAGTTAACTATTTGCATTAGATATCACAGGAAAGTGTTTCACATGTAGTTTCAGGTGGCAATGTAAACTCTCTGTCAACAGAACCTAGGGAGATTCCTAGCACCATGAGCATAGTATTATTTAACTGGAAGAAGGCAAATTGTTACTGTCCTTATTTTAATGTCCTCATATTCTCTAAGAGCACTATCACCTTCATTAAAATATGATGAAAAGGCTTCATTATTTCCAGCAATACACATGTGCTGTCATGCTATGTTTGCCACTCTCTGTGGTGATAGTTTCTGTCACTTTAAGTGCATTATGGTGTTTATTATTAACTTCAGGGAAAGACACTTGGGAGCCTGTCCTTTTCCCAGAATTTTTCAGAAGAGATTGTGAACAACTGTGGGGGGTTGCAGACTGCCAGAAATAGTGCAAATTGAGTCCACTTTAAGGGTTAGGGTTAGTGCTAGGGAACCATGGGAATTGTTTTTTTCCTGAGACATTGAGCATTCTCTGTCAGAGAGCTCTGGTGCCACAATAAAATACAGTTCCCATGATTCCCTAACCCTAACCCTTAAAGTGGACTCAATTTGCACTATTTCTGGCAGTCTGCAACCCCATCTGGTTTAATAATCCCAAATTGTTCTAAAGAAGACAACATACAAGACCTGAACATTATTGTTAACCTGGCAAATCTGATTAATGTAATTAGCATCGCATTCTGCCTGGTTGCTCTCAAGGTGGGATGTACTAGATAGAATATGTTGGTGAAGGAACTGTAAAGCAACAGCAAGTATAGGGAAATATGTTCATTTCCTTATCTGAGATAGAAATACATAAGTGCATACTTCAGCTGGAGGTTTTTTAACATGAGGGTAAAGGAGATTTTGCAGTGGCAAGGAAAGCCACATATTAGATATCAGGAAAATGTATGTGACAGTAATGGGAGGGACACTAGAAAAGAACATGAGAGTGAGTTGCTTGGTAACAGGCAGGCTCAAATAGAATGGCAGGCTTAAATAGCTCTGTGTACAAACAGTCACAGATGACATGAGAGTGCTGTTTAAACTTGTGGAGGATCTATCTTTTGGACTGAAGTGGAGTGTGCTATGGGGGGGGGGGGGTTTCTGAGAAAAATACCTGCAGGCCTATATATGTTTTCCCTACAGCTTTCAGAGCACATAAAATCCTAAGTGTGCCTATCCTGCATTTAAGAGAATCAAATCTGAATGCTGGACAAAACTATATTTTAACATTATTTGGTCAACAGATAGGTAGCCTGTTAGAGTCTTTATAGAGTCATGACATGCATCTTTTCATCATCTGGAAAATTAATATGCAAAGGGATCTTGCAGCACCTTTGAGACTAAGGTCCTGTACAGACTAGCCAAAAGGGCCAGCCTGGTGATGGAGTCGGGGCATGGCGACTGCACGCTGGCCTCCTCAACTCCGCCCTGATGCTGCCTTCACACTGTGTACCCCACCACCCAGTGGATGACATCAAGGCACTCCCTTGATGCATTGTTCAGACACGCTGTGCCAAAGGAGTGTGGGAAAGCCGCTTCCATGGCAACAAGAGCAGCTTTTTGCTTCTCCAAAAAGGAGTGGCATTTGCCAGCTCTTTTTGGAGTGGCAAAGTGCCAGATCAGGGCTGTGGTGCAGCCCTGATCCAGCGCTCCCAGGGGTGGCACGGAGCTGCCCCTTTCAGGCCATCAGTAGAGCCTCTTACTGAAAGAAATTGGTAGCTTGAGCTTTTGTAGACTTGAGCCTACTTCCTCAGATGGCAGTTGAAGAGAATACAAACCTCCGCAATATTCCCTCCCCCCCAAAAATGCATACAAAGGCATAAGGTGTATTTATACCTATGTATGCCACTGACAGAATGCCAGCCATTGTGCATCACACATATTGAAAACACATAAATACAGAATCATATATTTGAAATGAATTAATCATTTATGGGAAACCTCTGAATTTAGCCTTCCTGAGGTCTGGCCCCAGAGAGTTCCCCAGAAGGTCATGATTGTATATACGACCATCATTTTTCTGGTGTAATGGCCTCGTGAGAGGTTGCAGAGGAGTGGAGCTCTGGACCTGCAACTGCTTTAATGAGCTTTAAAGGCAATATTCATTTTCTACCCTTATGTATATTGTCATATAAACTTCTCAGGTAAGAAGGGCTACTGGAGTCTGACAGGGGTCCATTTAATTAAGATGACTAGCAGAGGTGGTGAGTGAAGAAAAATGAAGAGTACTCACCTCAAACAAGGACTGAAGGGCAAACCGAGTTCATTAAATGCCAGTTGTCTTAGGACAATGAAAGGACGCCTATACACTCTTTTTTAAAATCATAAATTAATAAGTCGCTAATAGAAAAAGATAGCAGATGGCAGAGCTTTTGCTCAGTTTTTTCTTTTGTGGATTGGATGGGCCACAATATTCCAAAAGCAAGTAAACCACATGTAAGTTGGGGGAGAAAAAGACGTAAAACAGTAGTAAAGCTAGTAGCCAAGGTAAAAGAACAGTAAAGCAAGTGGAGTAAACTGGAAAGGGTTAAAAATGGTGGAGCATGGTGGCGCGGAGATGCAGAGTACAGAATCAGAAGAGAAAAGATGTGGAGAACTTGAGACATGAAGCAGAGAACCAGGAAAGGAAAGATGTGAAGTGGAGAGGTGGAGAAGTAGGGAAGTGAAGCACAGACTCAGGAGAAGAGAGAAATAGAGATGCAGAGTGCAGAGCTCAGAGAAAAAAAGATGCGGTGACATGGAGCGTGGAGTTTGGAAAAGGGGAAAAATGGAGACATGAGAATAGAGCTTGGAGAGGAAAAGGAGGACATGGAGAGTAGAGCTTGAAGAAAAAAGATGTGGAGACACAGAGCTCAGAGTATAGTGTCTGGAGAAGAGAAAAGTGGTGACATGAAGTATAGAGTTTGGGTGGAGAGAAGTGGGGACACAGAGTTTAGAGTACAGAGCTTGGAGAACAAAACCCTGAGGAACCTGGATAGGAGAAATGTGGAGACACGGAGAACACATGGAGACACGGAGAAGCAATATTACAGAGGATAAAAAGGTATTATAAAAACCTTTTGACAGTTCTATCACTACCACTTTGGAACTATTTTGGAAAGAATTGGAGTGGCATAAAGGTATTACTAGACTAGACTGTCATTAGACCTGATTTACTGGACTTGACAGCTTTAAACACTTGGTGGAGAAAGGGAGCCTGATTAAGATACAGGAAATAAAGAAACCTTTGAAAGAGAAAAGAGGAATCAGAGATAAATAAATGGAGATAAAGAGGAACCAGAAGTAAATAAAGAAGGACTGACTTAATTTGATTTAATTTGAGAATTTGAACAAGATTGGGGGGAAGGGAAAAAAGAAAAAAAGAGAAAAAGTTTATGAATAATTAATAATTTAATAGTAATTTCTGGGACTCAATCTTCCCTTTTGGTCTCAAACTGGACTAGACTGATTTACTGGAGTATTAAGGGAAGTGTAATCGAGATTAAAAGTAAGAATTGTTATAAAAAAATTGAATTTGAATAAATCAAATTGACTAATTTCAATGAACTGAACTGATTAGAAATATTAAAAGTGAAAATTAATATTGAAATTTGTAGGAGGAAGTATAGGCTGTAATCGACCCAAAGTTAGACAGAACATCAGATGTAAAGAGAATAATTTGAGAAAATCAGGGAAAATTACCATGCTCCCTTTTTGAACTAATAGAGGAATTTTCAATGGAGGATGTATGGAGATCTAAATATGGTAAATCAAGAAACAATACATTTCACTCTGAGGTTCACCAGTCTAAATCTACACTAGACATGTTTATAGCATCAAAGTCACTTCTACCTAAAATAAAAAGTATGATGACTTTAGCAAAGATCATATCTGACCACTACCCAATTATACTGCAGATAAAAGGGAAAAAAATGGAATTTACCTGGAGATTAAAAGATCATCTGTTAAAAAATGAAAAAAAAATCAACAAATTGAAAAAGGAAATGAAACTTTATTTTGAGGAAAATATAACAGAAGGAATTAGGAATAAAACAATCTGGGATGCTGGAGAGGCAGTGGCAAGAGGATACTTAATAAAACTAAACTCAGAAGAAAATAGAAAAAGGAAATAAGAGAAAAGGATATTAAAAGAAATAAAAAATAAAAGAACAGGAATGGAAGAGAAAAGGGGATAAATAATTAAGATTAGAAATACAAAATCTAGAACTTCAATTGAAAACAATAACAATGAAAGATATGGAAAGGAAATTACAATATATTAAACAGAGGCATTTTGAAATGGGAAATAAACCGAGCAAATTAATGGCTAATATGATAAAAATGGAAAGAAACAAGAAGATAATTACAGAGATATGAAGGGAAGGGAAGATTATTACAAAACAGGAAGATATCAAAAATGTGTTTGAAAAATATTAAGAAGCTTTATATAGAAAAATCAAAAATAAGGAGAAGAATAGAGAGAAACTACAGGAATATATAAAAAGACAAAATATACCACAGTTAACAGAGGATCAAGAGAAAGAACTAAACAGAGATATAACTGAAAAAGAAATATCTAATGTAATTAAGAAAATGAAAACAGGAAAAGCACTGGGACCTGATGGCTTCTCAAGCATGTTTTATAAAAAAAAATGGAGGAAATCTTAATAACACCTTTGAAGAATACACTAAATGATATTAAAAAATATGGCATCCCAGAATCATGAGAAAATGCATATATTACTCTAATCCCAAAGCAGGATAGAGACAATCGTGAAATTAAAAATTAAAGGCCTATTTCGTTAACAAACGTGGATTATAAGATATTCACGGCAATTATTTCAGAGACAGTGAAAAAGATCTTAAAAGATGTCATCCATGGACTTCTGGTGGTGATGGGCAAGGTGTCTGGTCACTGAAGACATAGCTGGTCTCAGTGACTTGCCTTTTGGGGCTTTCAGAGTTGTTAAAACTCTGAAATTCCTCTCCTGGTAAGGAGAAGAAGAATCGGGGCCTGAAGTGGACCAGTTAAATCCTCTTTGGATCGGCGGATCATGGAGGTGGCCCACGGATTCGAAGAGGATTTGGTCGCAAGGCAGCCGAATCCCCAAATATGGCGTCCTGAGGGACTGAGGGACTGAACTTTGCTGGTAACACAAAGCAAAGAAGATTAAAGAGCATCGGTTTTAAGACTCCAGTTTGGTGAGACCACTTTAACTTCATAAATCTGCCCTGTGGAGATTAACTATTACATCTTAGACAATAAGAAGAAGAAGAGGATTATAACAAACAAATATTGATCTAAACTATTTATAAGCCAAAGTAAAATTGCAGTAAGGAAAATCATTTGCCATACAATTTTTAACTATAAATTTGATATTATTCTCTCCCTTTATTATTGATCAAATTATATCTGAGAAAGATAATTCTGGTTTTTGGACTATTCTTTGGACTATTCTTTTTTTTTAATGGACCTGTGTGGACTTTTTGGATTCCTTTTTTTTTTTTTTTTTTGGAAAAAGACAAGTTAGAGAGACGAGAGGAAGTGGGAGAGAGGAAGATTAATGGCGATGGACTTTAAAAACAACAACAACAACAACAACAACAAATTGAACCAGATTCAAGACCCAAGATGGATCTAAAATAAGTTTAAAGAATGGAACTTGGAAAATAGACCAGGAAATTTGAGAATTTCTTGAGAAAGATTTGGTAAAAGTACTGGAGGTTTTTGATCTTCCCTTTTGTTCCTGTTTTGCTTTTTAAGTTTCAGCTGGACTTGGCAGAGTCTCTTCCCCCTCCCCCTCCTCCTCCCCCCTTCTTTGTCATTGATGATAACAATGGCGGTGGAGGTTTGACTCTTCCCTCTTTTTTAGAATCAGGACAGTGGTGGAGGCTTGATTCTTCTACTATTTGGAGACTTACCTGCCTCAGTGAGTTTTGAGGGGGCCCTTGATATTGAGGTTATCATTGCTGTGGTGGAAGGAGCAGACTCTCCCTCGCCATCTTGAAGAGTTGCTTAGCCTTGGCAGAGTCTTGAGCGCCCATCAGCAACTGTTTTGGCTCAGTGGAGGAGGAGGAGGTTCGACCCTTTCCATCCCTTCCCATCCCTTTGGGGAGTTTTCCAGCCCTGGCAGAGCCCATTGGTGTAGTGGGGGAGGCTTGATCTCTCCTGTTTTCATGGAGAATTATTTGGCCCCAGCAGAGCTTGGAGACCCCACTGGTACTGAGATCGGTGTGGTGGGGGAGGTAGGATTCTCCTTGCCTTCCTGAAGAATCATTTGGCCCTGGTTTGAAGCCCCACTGGTATGGAGATCGATGTGCTGGTGGAGGTAGATCCCTCCCGCCCCCCAGAAGAGTCAGCTGGTCCCGGTGGAGTATTAAGACCTTACCAGGTTTGGTTATTGGGGCGGTGGTGGAGGTTGATTCCCTCCCATCATTTTGGGGAGTTGTTTGGCCCAGTGGAGCCTTGAGGTCTCGCCGGTGGTGGTGTTAGCGAGGCAGTTGAAGTCCAATCGCTTTTGCTGTTTTGGAATTATCCAGCATTTTATTAAACTTTATTAAATTGGCAGGACCTTAGATATATTTAACAATATTTTATTGGATATTTACTTTTTTTGAAAATTAAAAGAGGGGGAAATTATTGAAAATTTAATTTAAAATTTAAAATTTGGGAAATTTGAGAAACTTAAATTTGAATATTGATTGTATATTAATTTGTGGTTGTTATTGTTATATTTGAATTTGGGACTTTTGGGGGATTTTTTTTGAAAATTTGAGAAAAATTTGAGAAATTAGAAATTTTAGAAATTTAAGAAATTTGAATTATAATATTGATTTCATGATAATTTGTGTTTGATATGGTGGTTTAAGGTTAGAAATTTAGAATTTGAAATTTGAATTTTTTTAAGAAATTTGAAATTTGAAACTTGGAAATTGAAGAAATTTAAATTTGAATATTGATTGTATATTAATTATTAGTTGTTATTGTCATATTTCAATTTGGGACTTTTGGGAAATTTTTTTTGAAAATTTGAGAAAAATTTGAGAAATTTTAAAATTGAAAAATTTAAGAAATTTTAATTAGAATATTGATTTTATGTTAACTTGTGTTTGATATTGTGATTCAAGGTTAGAAATTTGGAATTTGAAATTTGAAAAAATTAAGAAATTTGAAATTTGGGAAATTGAAGAAATTTAAATTTGAATATTGATTTTATATTAATTTGTAGTGGTTATTCTTATATTTTAATTTGGGACTTTTGGGAAAAACTTTTTAAAAAAAATTTTGAGAAAAATTTGAAAAATTTCAAATTTGAGAAATTTAAGAAATTTTAATTAGAATATTGATTTCATGTTAATTTGTGTTTGATATCGTGATTTAAGTTTAGAAATTTGGAATTTGAAATTTGAAATTTATAAAAGAAATTTGAAATTTGAAATTTTTGTAAAAATTTGGGAAAATTGACTGAAATTGAAATTTTATATTATATATTGATTGTATTTTAATATAGGTTTTATATTGTATCATATTTGAAAATTTTAAACATTATTTGAAATTTGGGTAATTTGAAGAATATTGTTTTTGTATTGCTGTTATCGAAGCTATAATTTGAAATTTGAAAATTGCATTTGAGAAATTTAGAATTTGACTATACAACCTATATTTGTTTATTAATAGAAGTAGATTAATATAAAAGAAAGGGAAGAGAAATGGCCTCAGCAAAGAAACTTACTCAGACTCAAATCCAGATGACAACTCAAAGAGCATCAATAGATGCACCAAAACAAGAACCATCATTGTCTTCCATATTGGATGAAATTAGGAATCTTAAGACAGAATTACGATAAGAGATAAAACAGGAATCAATAGATACAAGGAGAGAAATTAAGGATGAAATGAAGAGAGAACTTGGTGCCATAGCGAAAAAATTAGATAAAATGACAAAACAGGTTGAAAGTATTCAAACACATGTCGAAGATTTGAAAGTTGTTACACAACAATTAAAGAAATCATCAGAACAAACAATAGAAACACAAAAGAAGGATGAAAGTATGATTCTATGGCAGGAAATTCGTTATAGAGATAGATGTCTTTAACTTAGAGGGATCCCTGAAGAGGCTAAAGAAGATATTTATCAAAAATTAATTCCATTACTTGCATACTACACAGGATTGACTGAATCAGAAATTAATCAAGCAACGGATAGAATTTTCAGAATTAATTCGATTGTTGCCAGAGAAAGAAAATTACCACGTGATGTAGTGGTCTGTTTCACAAGAACGAGGATAAAGGACATTGTGATTCAGAAAAGTTATGATGAAGATCTGATAATAGAAGGATGGAAAATTAGTATCGTTAAAGATACTCCTCTCGCAATTTTGAAGAAGCGACAAGAGTATAAGTTTTTGACACAACTTTTACATAATCACGATATAAGATATGTGTGGGAAAAGATTGAAGGAGTTGCTTTTACATATCAACAAAGAAGATATAGAATAAACTCTGTACAAAAAGCAAAAGATTTTTGTAAAAGATTCCAAGCAGAAAGGGGGAAAACAGATGGAGATGGTGATGAAGAAGATGAACAAGCGGCTGTAAAGATAAGAGAGAAAGAAAAAGATAAAGAGGAACCGAAAGAACAAAGAAGACAGAAGAAAGTTATAATGGAGACTAGAAGTCAAAAACAACTGAAAAAAGCTGAAGAAGAAATAGAGGAAGGTGAAGTGACGGATCCCTTCTCAGATGATAGTAAACTTCTGGAAGAATTGGGACAACTGGATGATGAAGATGATGAGGAGGGAGCATCAGAATTATAAAGAGAGGAAGAATCATAGATATAAAGAGATAATAATATTTTTAATTCATAAAAAATGGCGACACAAATTTATTCATGGTATGTTAAGGGACTTAACTAAAAATATAAACGTAGCAAAATATTTCATTATTTGGAAAAGAAAAAAAACAGGATTTTATTTGTCTGCAAGAGACAAAAATTAAACAATCAAATATTAGATTTTTATGAAACCCTAAACTAGGTCAATTATTTGTATCCGCGAATGAGAAGAAGAAGAAAAGGAGAGGTAATTTATATTAATAATAAATATGATGCAAAAGAAGTTTTTTCAGATCAACAAGGACATTATATTGCAGTGGAAGTATTATGGCAAGAAAAGAAAATTTTATTAGTTGGTATCTATGCTCCTCAGGAAAATAAAGAACTTTTTTTAAAAAAATTGATAAAAAAATAGAAGAAATGGATCATGAAAATTATTTGTTAATGGGAGATTGGAATGGAGTTATAGATCCATAAACAGATAGAACCACTCAAATTAAGACAAAAAAGAATCAAGGAAAATTGCCAAAATCCTTTTTCGAATTACAAGAGAAATTGTCCTTAGAAGATGTGTGGACGGGACTTTACAACAAGACTAAAGGGTTTACTTTTTTCTCAGATAGACGCAAAACTGAATCAAGAATTGATATGTTTTTGATCTCTAAACACTTGTTTCAACAAATAAAGAAAATAGACATTTGGCCAAAGATTATTTCCAATCACAATTCAATTCAACTTAGTCTTTTGGACCAAAACGTCAGTATTCGTGGCGTTTTAATCCTTATTTGCTTCAAAATGAGGAATTTGTAAATAAAGTGAAGGAAGAAATAAAGTATTACTTTTTTGAAAATATCACTGATGAAATAAAAATGAAAACAGTATGGGATGCCAGCAAAGCAGTGATGAGAGGAACCCTTATTCAGAGAGGGGTGGAAATGAAGAAAAGAGCACAAGATGAATTGCAAAAATTGACTGAAGAAATACAAAAGAAAGAGAAAGAACTTCAAGAACAATCTAATAGAAAAGAACTCAGAAACCAACTCAAAATATTACAAATTAAACTGAATGAATTATTGACAAAAGAAGTCGAGAAAAAGTTAATATATCTTAAACAAAAAAATTTTGAATTTGCAAATAAGACTGGGAGATGGTTGGCAAATAGAATGAACAAAGAAAAAGAAAAGAAATTAATCCAAAAAATAGTTGATAAAGAAATAACTATAACTAATCAAGAAGGGATTAAAAAAATATTTACAAAATATTATGCTAAATTATATAAGGACCCAAACTCTGAAATGGATTGGAAGACTCTGTTAGGTAAAGCATTGATGAGCTGGAATGTAAAAACAATTTTGATGGCAGACAAAGAAATGTTGAATGCTCCGTTTACTACTGTTGAAGTAGAACAAGCAATTATAAGTAAAAAAATAAACAAAACACCTGGACCAGATGATTTTACAGCAGAATATTATAAAATATTTGAGAAGGAATTAGTAGTACCACTTAAAGACTTATTTAATAAAATTAAAGAACAAGGAATACCAAAATCTTGGAAAGAGGCTAACATCACTCTCATACCAAAGGAAGGTAAAGATAAACTGAAAGTAGAGAATTATAGACCGATTTCATTATTAAATGTGGATTACAAAATTTTTATGAGAATATTAGCTTCAAGGTTAAAGAACATTTAAAAAAAAACTAATACATGAGGCTCAAGCAGGATTCTTGCCATCAAGACATATGAAAGAAAATATACGGACAGTATTAAATGCAATTGAATATTATGAAAAAAATAATGAGAAGAAAGTTGCAATGATTTTCCTTGATGCAGAAAAGGCCTTTGATAAGGTAAAATGGGACTTTATGTTGGAGGTAATAAAAAAATGGACATGAGAGAAAACTTTTTGGACTGGATAAGTAATATTTATAAAAAGCAGAGTGCAAAATTGATAATTAACGGAGAGAAAAGTTTAAAATTTGATATTCAAAAAGGTACTAGGCAAGGATGCCCACTATCTCCATTGCTATACATTATGGTATCAGAATTGTTAAATGACAAAATTAGAGATGACATGGATATAAAAGGACTAAAGATTAAAGGACAACATTACAAGTTAAAAGCTTTTGCAGATGATGTGGTAATATTTATGGAAAAACCTCTAAGCTCGATAGAGAAATTTCAAGGAATTTTGTTGGACTTTGAAAAAGTTTCTGGAATAAAGATAATTAAAGAAAAGACAGTAATGCTTACAAAGAATATGACAAAGGAAGAAGAGATCAAACTACAGTCTTTATCAGGATTCAAAGTTGAGAGGAAAATTAAGTATTTGAGAATTTGGATTACAAAGAGAAATCCTGATTTATTTGAAAATAACTATGAAAGATGATGGAAGGAAATTAAAGAAGATATTAATAAATTGACAAAATTAAATTTATCGTTGTTGGAAAAAATAGAGACAATTAAAATGATGATACTACCAAAGATGATTTTTTTGTTTCAAAATATTCCAGTGCTTTTAAATGATAAACCACTTGTACAATGGAAGCAAGATCTTGTAAAATTCATCTGGTCAGGTAAAAAATCTAGGATAAAGTGGAAGACACTGATTGATAAGAAGAAAAATGGAGGTTGTAATCTACCAGATTTAAAGACTTATTACTATGCAAATGCATTAACTTGGATCACGGATGGGGCAAAATTAGAAAATGATAGAATTCTCGCCTTAGAAGGATTTAATTTGAGATTTGGTTGGCACGCATACATGTGGTATGACAAGACAAAAGTGCATAAAGAATTTGAGCATCATTATGTAAGAAGATCATTGATAAGGATTTGGTTGTATTGTAAGGAAAAATTCTACAGAAAACTACCCTTATGCGTGTCACCACAAGAAGTCTTTTTTGGAAGATGGTGAGAAGTATCCAAATGGTTGAGATATCAAGACATTTTGAGTAAAACAAGGACTGGAAGCTATGAATTAAAGCCTTTAGAGAATCTGAAAGAATTGGATAAAAATTTACATTGGTTTCCATATAAACAGCTAATGGACAGATTCAAAGCAGATGATAAAAAACTGGGATTTGAAGAGACAGACACTGAATTGGATAAAGTGATTAAGCAAAATGGGGAAAAAACTAACTTCCAAATATTATGAGACTTTGCAAGCAATAGATTTAGAACAAGACTTAGTAAAAGATACGATGATTAGATGGGCCAAGGATATTGGCAGGGACATTGATTTGGAAAGTTGGGAGTGGGCAAGAATGAAGACACAAAAATTTACTCAATTTCAAGACTTGAAAGAAAACCATCTAAAAATGGAGCAATGTTGGTACCTCACCCCAGCGAAATTAGCAAAAATTTACAAGAATGGTAATAACAGATGTTGGAAGTGTAAGCAAACTACAGGGTCTTGGTTACATGTATGATGGAACTGTGACAAAGTCAGGAAGTATTGGACAACTGTTCATAAGGTAATCTGTGAAATATTTAAAATAAGATATGACATGATACCAGAAATATATCTGTTGAACATGACAAATAAGATCCCAGGAAAAATGGAAAGGAAATATGGGAGGATATTATTGTATATGATAACTTCAGCTCGGATTACACTAGCAAAAAAATGGAAACTAGCAGAAGTGCCCTCAACCAGTGAGTGGTTTACAAGGCTTATCGAAATGATGAGTATGGATATACTCACAGCTAGACTGAATAAACAACATGTAGAGTACTGAACAAGACTGAACTCCGATACTGCAATACTGTAAAAGAGAAAACTTAATTGAGTAAAGATATAGACTGATGGCATACCCTAAATTAGTAAACTGACTTAATAATAGGTGAAAAGTGACTATTAAAGATCAAGATAATTAAAGCTATTGTTATAACACACAGTGGATTCAATATCTAAAATTACATATATATGAAGACAATGAGTGAACATTGAACTAAGGTTGAGTACAAGCTGGAGATACTTTGGAAGTCAATTGTAAATATTTGTATATAATTATTGAAAAAGAAATTAATATGTCAACTTTATAGATATGTTTGAATAGTATATGTTAATAAAATATAATTTTTAAAAAAAAGATGTCATCCATGAAGATCAAAATGGGTTTCTTCCAGGGAGATATTTAAAAATAATTTAAGAACAGTGTTAAATATCATTGAATTTTTTGAAAAACATAATGAAAAGAAACTTGGAATGATCTTTGTTGACGTGTAAAAGGAATCCGATAAGGTGAGCTGGGTCTTCATGGAAGAAGTAATAGAAAGAATGAAGATGGGAGAAAACTTTGGAAAATGGATTAAGGCCATTTATAAAGATCAAAAAGCACAGGTGATAGTTAATGAAGAGAAAACAAAATACATAAAAATAGAAAATGACACTAGGCAGGGATACCCATTATCACCACTCCTGTCTATTTTGGTGCTTGAAATAATAAATATCACAATAAGGGAGGATCAGAGCATACAAGGAATTAACGTAAAAAGTCATAAATATAAAGTGAAAGTGTATGCTGATGACCTTGTAACATTCCTAGAAGACCCTTAAAAAGTATAAAAATATTTTATATATAATGCAAGAATTTGGAGAACTTGCAGTTCTTAAAATTAATCAAGAAAAGACAGCAATAATGATAATGAACATGACTAAAGAAGAACAGCAAGAACGACAAAGAGAATCAAACTTTAGAATAGAAAAAAATAAAATATTTAGGAATAATAATAACGACTAGAAATGCAGATCTTTTTGAAAATAATTATACTAGAATGTGGAAAGAAAATAAAAAATTTAAATAAATGGTCAAAGCTACAAGTCTCCCTATTAGGGAGAATCTCATTAATAAAAATTAGCATCCTTCCAAAATTAATGTATTTATTTCAAAACATGCTGATAATACAAAACGAGAAATGTATAGAGAATTGGAGAAAAGAACTGACCCAATTTATATGGCAAGGTAAAAAACCCCAGGATCAAATGGTCAAGTTTAACAGAATCAAAGGAGAAAGGAGGTTTTGCACTCCCAGACTTAAAGTTGTACTATTATGTTAACTGTATGACATGGATAGAGGACTGGATAAAACTGGAAAACAACAATTTATTATGTATAGAAAGTGATAATATAGAATTTGGTTGGCATGCCTTTTTATGGTATGAGAAACTGAAAAATAACAAAAGTTTTGAAAATCATTATTTTAGAAAATCTCTATTGAGATTATGGATAAGAATAAAGAAGAAATTTTATAGAAAAATACCATTATGGGTGTTGCCTCAGGAGGTGCTCCTGTTCGGTTTTGGTGGAGTAGTGTACTTGTAAATCCAGCAGAACCAGTGAGCAAAAAAATCCAAGCTTCTAAACGTTGAGTTTTATTGTTGTTGTTGAATGATAACATGCAAAGTAAAATACAGTCCACTATAGGATCACATCTTACAGATGTGGCTAAACAAGAACAAAACTACAGATCCATGTTTCCAGATCTTAAGGCTACATTGTGAAGCAGTATAAGGCTACATTGTGAAGCAGTATAAACATATTATAGATCCATCGAGGAGAAGAAAAAAGCGATCCAAAGGAAGCAAATAATAATAATATCAATGCCAAACACAAAGTTTCTCATTTCAGTCCCTCTCCACCTTTTTGGGTGTTAACCTTCAGGTTGATTGGATGATCTGTATGTGATGTATGCTAACCCAGCCTCTTGTTGTTCATCTTCCACCATGTGATCTACTTTCCCATAACAACCTTTTATTATTGTTTCCTTATGTAAACAAGGATGATTTCCCAACTAGTGGTTTCTCTATTGTTTTGTCTCTCTAGACATCTGGACTGAGTTATTTGTGCTCTGCCTAGAAGCTGTTCTCAAGTGGAAAAATACAGACACACACATCTCTACATTTCACCTTTGACTGTAGCCCATCTATACTCTGACAGCTCCTACATAGAAGTAAGATTAATAATGTGGCATGGATAAGATACAATGCTGTTATAATACAGAAGGAATGCAAAGAATATGAGATGAAATCGAAAGAGCAACTAGAGGAAGATGGATTAATCAACAATTGGTATGTTTACTTACAATTGCAAGATAGGTTTAACATAGATTGAAGGAAGGAAGGGTTTGAAGAATGTAAGACAGAACTGGATAATATAATAAATAATAAATAAATACATCATGTGTGAAATATTATAAATTATTTAAGGAAATAAATCTGGAAAAAGAAACAATAAAACGTAATGATTCAATGGGCTGAAGATCTAGGGGAAAGTATTCAGATTGAACATTGGGAAAAAGCATGGAAGCTAACTAATAAATTTACTTTATGTCAGGATCTGAAAGAATAGTTCTTCGAAATGATGCACTGATGGTATCTATATCCAACTCAAATAAATAAGACATATAAGACGGGAATTTCAAAATGTTGGAAATGCCAAAAATGCAAGGGAACATTCCATCATATGTAGCGGAAATGTAAGATTGCAAAGAAGTTTTGTGCTAGAATACATAAAAAAATACAGAAATATTACAAGTTGAAATACCATGGCGTCCAAAAAATTTCCTATTAAATGTGATGCATGAAATTGATAAAACAATGGAAAAATTTGGAAGATATTGTTATATATGGTATCAATAGCAAGGATAGTGTTTGCAAAATACTGGGGGGAAAAGGGAGGTGCCAAATGTTTAAGAGTGGCTCATTCGAGTAAAAAATATGATGAATATGGATATCTTGACAGCTCTAATTCAGAACAGACCAGTAGATATGATAGAAAAGCAATGGGATCTGGTAAAAAAATATTTGGGGGGGTGGAGAGACAAAGGCAAATACCTAGAAATCAAGAAACAGATGTAGATTATTTCAGTTTATAAAAGAAAAAGAGAAAGGAATATATTAAAGAAGTTTAAATTAAGCAACAAATGACTATGGAAATATTTAAATAAGCCAAATATTTTGGATAATAACTCGGTTATTTTTAAAATCAGTTATATCTCTCTCTCTCTCTCTCTCTGGCTTTTCTTCGCAAACAAAGATTCAGGAAGGACTCATCCCACACTTTTTGCAAGCGTGCTGATGATTAAAAAGGCCAATCTAAAATCAGTTATAGGGTGGTGGTAATCTATGAAAAATTGATGAATTTAAGGAAAGATAAATATTGGAGAGTTAAGATGCATGAAAAATATCTCAGTCCTAAGGATATTTCAGATAGAAAGAAACATTTAATTTATGTGTACGTAAGGTGAAGTCATCTGGAAAATTGAAATATTGATAAACTTTTCAACTATTACTAAGATAGATATATAATGTGTTTAGTGTTAAATGTTTGTTCATGTATTTGTGTTAGATGTGCAAATTGTGTGTATCTGTTATAAGTATTTATATGTGTATTTATTTTTGGTGTTTATGTATTACTTGTGTTTTTACTCAATAAAACTGTTTTGTTTTGTTTTTTTAAAAAAGGAAAATACATAAATATAGAATCATACATTTGAAATGAATTAACCATTTATGGGAAACCTCAGGCTCTAGAGCTGAGCCTTCCTGATGTCTGGCCCCAGATAGTTCCCCAGAAGGTCATGATTGTATATACGATCATCATTTTGATGGTTTCCCAGATTTCCTACAGGTTTTATTTCATTCTGAAGAACTTCAGCAAAAACTTTGAACAAAAATGTTGAAAAATTAATGATGATGAATGTACAGGAAATAGTCCATAAGACAAGGCGTATTGCTCTGTAATCACCAACACGCAGCCAGCTTTAGCAAGCTACTAGTTCATTGCAAAAATAGCATTAGCAAAAATAAAACCACAAAGTCCAATAGTATTTCACTTTAGCCAGATGTTGCAAGGAAATGGCTGCATTAATCATGAAATATCTTTCAGTTTTTAGGAATCATTTGACTGGTCATTATTACAGTTAGGGAAAAGACTAGATGGATCTTCAGACTGATCCAGCAAGACTACTGTTATGCTCCTTATAAAGGATTTTCTTGGGACTAAGGATTGTTGATTGTAAATGTAAAATATTGATGATGAGCTTTTCATAGCATTCATTTCACTTTGCAAGGCTGCTTGCTTCCACCATGATAGATACAAGTGTGATATAGCCAACATAAATCTCTGATGTCTATACAATCATCATAGAAGAGCTTAGTAAGAGAATATCCATTTATTTGCAGGTTTGTTCATAGTGCCAAGTATCAGGTGCACTAAACCGTAAAGGCTTACAAGCTATTGTAGCCCTAGGCAATTCATATCATGCACCCTTACTTGTCCTCTTAGTAGTTGGAAACACATCAAACAACAATGTAGGAGCAACTGCCTCCCTTCAAAACTCTTTAAAGACCCTGGAGATTCTGGTCAAGCTGCCATAAATCTCTTTTGGCATCTAGGACTCCAGGGTATTTTACTTCTTGATCTTAAATTGCAACTAACAATCTCTTGAAACAAAATTAAGCATTGGAATTTCCACACTGTCATTCACAGAATTCATTATTAAATACAATCGATATCTATGAACACATTCTTTGCCACCAGTATGCTACACTTATGTAGGTACTGTAACAAAAACGCCCACTTAACTTTTCTCTCCTTCATTTAATAAATGTATGTCACTGTAAGCTCATTTCATACTTTCTGAGCCTGTCAGCACTAGGCAGCAGCACTCTAGAATTCCAGAATGAATAGGTCCTTTGACATCAGGAGACAAAGCTTCCTAGGATTATGACTCAATTTATTTCAAAAGTGAGTATGTATAAATCTCAGCATGGAAATAGTGAAGCCTATTTTCTGGTCCTGATATCTCTCTGACTACATATTGTCAACACTGAATCAGATATTTTTTTAATTAAAAAAAGATTCCACCTAAACATTAGGAAGAACTTCCTGGTAGTAAGAGCTGCTCAACAGTGGAATACATTGTATCAGAGAGTGGTTGAATCGCCTTCTCTAATAGAGGCTGCAGGGCCATTTGTTGAGAGTGCCTTGATTGTGTATTCCTGCATGGCAGGGATTGAACTGTATGGCTTTTTGTGGTTTCTTTCAAATCTATGATTCTAGCATTTTAGGATTAATTTATATTCCACATGTTATAAAACTTCAGTGGGTTCAGGGGCAAATTTTATGCCCTGGGATGCTTCAGGAGCCACACAGCTTCTGCCAAAAAAAAAAGAAAGAAAGAAAAAAAGAAAGGAAAAAGGAAAAAAAAGAAAATGTAAAACTGACAGTGGTAGGAAATCCAATTTCCTGTTTTGAAAAAATGGCTTTCTTTTTATGTTAAACTAGGGAGCTCTTTTGTTGTTGTGTATCTTCAATTCACTTCTGACTTCTGGCAACCCTAAGGCAAATCTATCATGGAGTTCTCTTTGCAAGATTGGCTCAGAGATTTGACATTGCCTTCCCCAGAGGCCGAAAGTGTGTGACTTGCCCAAGGTCACACAGTGGGTTTCATGGCCAAGCTGGGTATCAAACCCTGGTCTTTAGAGTCATAGTCCAATGCTCAAACAACTATATCATGCTGGCTCTCCAATCTCTATAAATCCTATAATCTCTTTAAATGGAGAATTTATTGTCCCTGAATGGTCCAAGTGAGGCAATTAACATGTGGTTTTCTTTTGTTCTGTTCGGCCAGAAAAGGGAAAGCCATAGAGCAGGGGTAGGCAACCTTTCCCCTTTAAGGGCCGAGGGACTTCATCTCCCAGAATCCCAGGAGCTATTGGCCAACATGGGACTATTGACCAACATGGCTGAGGCTTCTGGGAGCTGAAGTCCCTCGGCCCTTAAAGGGGAAAGGTTGCCTACCCCTGCCATAGAGTCTGGGGGTATCAAGGGCCACAAAAACAGCTTTTAGGAGACACATAGGCCACATTTGGTCTGCTTCTGGTGGACTAAATCCACTGGATACAATTTAGAAATAATAGAACAACAGAAGTGAAATTGTTATACCAAAAATCTGAGATATGCTGATGACACCATAATACTAGCAAAAAACCTCACAGACCTAGAACACCTACTAAAGAAGATCAAAGAAGAAAATGCAAAGGCAGGCTTACTGTTGAACACAAAGAAAACAAAAATAATGAGCACAAAAAACTTATACACATTCAAACTAGATAATGAGGAAATAGGAATAGTAAAAGAGTTCTCATGTCTGGGATCAAACATTGATCAAAATGGGGACTGCAGCCAGGAAATCAGGAGAAGATTAAAAATAGGAAGGGTGGATATGAAAGAACTAAAAAAAGATCCTAAAATGCAAAGACATACAACTCAGCACAAAAGTCAGAATCATATAATCCATTGTATTCTCTATTACCATGTATAGATGTGAGAGCTGGACAGTCAAGAAAGAAGATAGGAGGAAAATCAACACATTTGAGATGTGGTGCTGGAGAAGTGTGCTGAGGATTCAGCCAAAAGGACAAACAAATGGGTCCTAGAACAGATCAAGACAGAGATATCCCTAGAAGCCAAGATGACAAGACTGACTGTCATACTTTGGACACATCATGAGAAGGCATGAATCATTGGGAAAAAATGTTAGGAAAGGTGGAAGGAAGTAGAAAGAGAGAAAGGCCACATGCTAGATGGATGGACTTTATTAAAAATACCATGAATATGAGTTTGTAGGCAGAGCAGTAGAGGACCGGGGGTGGGTGGGGGGGGGGGGGCTGGAGATGTCTCATCCATAGAGTCATCATGTGTTGAGACCAACATGAAGGCAGTTAACAACAACAACAAAATGCTGCTATATTTATGGGAAGTATTGATTTACTTTTTGGAAGAATAACTTTCAGGATACCTCAGACAGCCTGTCCTGGATGAGGAATTTGTGGTAATGTATTCCAGAAAAGCAAAATTTTCCCAACTTTGCTTATATATCTCAACCCACCTCTGCATGTCAAGATTGAACCTGTTCTTTTTGAAAGCCTATGTCACCAAAACATATAAAAATATCCCAAGTCTGAAAGAATGGGTTTTGAAGCTTTACAATTCAATTGAAATGGACATCTTAACTAAATTTTTAAGAACTAATACGATTGGTAGTGAAAATAACGAATGGTTGCCAATATTGAAATATTTTGAGGAGCAATGGGGAAATTTAGCTAAAATTAGTTACTAAAGACCTAAGATAAGAAAAGAAAAGAAGATGACATGCATATGAAAGGTGTTTGAAGTCAACATGGAAGGGGTCAAATAAGATGATAACTAGAAGAAGAATCAGCATAAGGATCTTTACCTAAAGAGAGATAAGACTTATTGGTGAATGAACTAAGAAATAAATAAAATGTAGATAATGTCTGACAAGCTCTTAGAAAATGGTAAAGGGATATTAAAGTGTGAAATAAGATTGTATTAAATAGTTAGAAAAAGATTTAAGAAGATGAAGATAAACACAAATGGATCTAATGGTAATTATAGAACTTAGCTAAGGAGTCTCTAGGGATGAAAAAAGAGCTAAGACGGTCAATTGATATTATCAGATAATCCAGCAAAGACAAGAAGGAAGTAGAGGAATGAATGCAAAGAATAGGTATGAAAGTTCCAGATGAGTGAGAGGTGGAGAAGATAGAAGGGAAATTATGTTGAGGATGGTGAGAGTAAGTTGTAAGGAAGAAGATGGTGTAAGGGAGAGAAGTGGGGGGGTAGGTAAGGAGGTTGAAAAATAATGGAATAGAAGGAAGATGGAGAAAATGAATAAGTTGGTGGGTTATGACAAGGATGAAAGAGAATAGAATGATAGGGAAAGATATGGAAATAATAGCAGGACTCTGAAGGAACTATATTAATATGAATATTCTAGCAAGGGAATAGATAAATGGATATAATGTGTATTTTGAATTGTGATATGTGTATTGTGCACTGAATGGTTGTATTTTTCAAATTTTAATAATATTTAAAAAAAAGAAAAGAAAGAAAGCCTATGTCACAATAAGTTAATTAGTGTCACTTAATTGAGGTATTTAAAACAGTATAAAATCAAGTGTGCGATTATCCAGGATTTCTACTCTGTCAGTATCTTGTTGCCTAAATTAATGATTATTAATTAGTGATTGTAAATAATTGCTTTGAGATTTTTTTATTTTTTTATTACCACAATCTTACATACATACATTCACATCTTATCCTGTAAGATTCGATAAAGCAAAAACCCTTCTACCTTACCACCCTATGTGAGTACATAATAGCCAACATTATCCCCCCAATTTTACTCCTAACATCATCACAATACTAACATTTTTAACACATGCTACAATTAAAACCACATATACACTTAAGACTTCCTTCCTCTCAAAGTTATTTAGCCATTTCCTGTGTCTCTTATTTAAGTCCTTTAAATTTCCTATATTATATTGTCAATTTATTACAAACTATACATTACAATTAAATCCTCCAGCTTGAACCTATACATACAATATTATCCCCCTTTGCAATTGCCTAATTTCACAAGTATTTGTACCTATCTAAAATAAATTAAATTAGTATCTCCCCCCCCCCTTGCTCCTTTATATACTCAAATACCAAATGCCAATCTTCTTTGATTTTAACTGGTAGTTTATTTTTTAAGATTTGTGTTAATTTATCCACCTCTACTATCTCTACTAATTTCATTATCCAATCATTTTTGCTCAGAACATCCTTCATTTTCCATTTTCGTGCCAATAATATTCTTGCCATTGCTGTCATATAAAACAGGAGCTTTCCATATTTTTTTTCAATTTCGCTATCAAAAATTCCTAATAAAAAGCTTTCTGCTTTTAAATCCAGATCAATATGGAGTATTTTACAAATTGTTTCCATTTTTTTACCTGTTTGCAGTTCTACCAGCAGTGTATAAATGTCCCTGTCACCTTTCTACATTTCCAACATTTATTATTTTTGTTTTTATAAATCAAAGCTAGTTTCTCCGGAGTTAAATACCATTGATAAAACATCTTATACCAATTTTATTTTATATTTTGGGAGGCAGTATACGTTTATCCCTTTGTCCATAGCCGTTCCCACTGTTCTAATTGAATATTATCACCCAGATATTTGGCCCATTTTACCATTGTATCTTTCACAATTTCATCTTCCATTTTAAATTCTAATAATTTCTTATATAGTTTCCCCATGAGTTTGTTATTCACACCACACAATATTTTTTTTAAATCCAATTTGCTTTCCTCAGAACCAAATTATTTTAAATCCTTCATTATTCTTTCATGTAGTTGCCTGTAGGCAAACCATCCCCGATCAAATCCTATTTCTTCCAATTCGTCTTGAGATTTTAGCTTAATCTTACCCTCAATTTTCTTAGTCAGTTCACTATATTTAAAACCACTTATCCTTTCTAATCATTTCTTTCCTATACCATGCCTCTTAAGGTGACACCCACATAGGGAAATTACATATATAATTTCTTTTAATATTTATTCCACACTCATATTAAATTTCTCCTCACACAATGATTATTTGCACCGGCACAAAGGACACCGAAAGCGATTATTTGGGGTAAATCATTGGCCACAACTTTTATTTTTGTACAGGGTCTTGATATCAATCAATTAAACATTTAAATAACAGTTTTCTTAAACACGAATTCGTTCTTGATGCATGCGTACGTGTAGTTAAGCGCAAGCGCTATGGATTAATTGCTTCTAACACAGCATGCATCAAGTCCATTAATTTATGCAGTATTACGCAACAATAAATAATCCCTCCCCCAACCGGATATGACATCATAAGAATTCTTATGACATCATAACATTATGACATCATCTAAAGTTAAAATGACGTCATACAAATTTGGTTAACCTAATGACATATACCAAATTTAGGAATTTTTTATTAACCCAATTAGAATTTTTTAATTAACCTAATTATTCCCCGAAGGGGGGAGTCCATGCCTGCCAACCAAATTTATCAAACCCAATAACAATTGACCCTGAACCTCCAGTTGTGACCAAAATTACACATTACAAAACTATAATTTTTTACCACAAACAATTCAAACAATTCATTATTACTCCACCCCTACTAACTGTTAACCAGCATATTAGTAAAACTTTTAACTTGCAATTGGTAATCTTATTATTCTCAGGGAGGGTGAAAAACCCAAATTGTTCCTCTGGGAAAATTCCCCCCCGGCCCCAGTAGGTGACCAGCCAAAGTCTGAGAGTAAATAAGATGTTTACCAATTAATTAATTTTGCTCGTCTGCAAATCCAAAATGGCTGCTGACACGTGGCAGCGTGAGGCTAAATAGCCCCCTGAAATCTCGCTCGAAATCTCATGAAATTTGAAGTCTCGCGAGACCCAGGAGCGAGACCTGCATTTGATTGGCTAAGCAGGCCAGCAAGGGCGGGCCTTCCGGTCTGCTCAGCCAATCGTGCGTCGGTGCCCTTTTATGGGGCCGTCGCAACAGAAGGCCCCACCTGTCACATCGGGGGTGTGTCTTTGCACCGGTACAAAGGACACCGAACACGATTATTTTTGGGTAAATCATTGGCCATAACTTTTATTTTTGTACAGGGTCTTGATATCAATCAATTAAACATTTAAATAACAGTTTTATTAAACATGAATTCATTCTTGATGCATGCGTATGTGTAGTTAAGCGCAAGCGCTATGGATTAATTGCTTCTAACACGGCATGCGTCAAGTCCATTAATTTATGCAGTATTACACAACAATGAATAATCCCTTCCCCAACCGGATATGATATCATAAGAATTCTTATGACATCATAACATTATGACATCATCGAAAGTTAAAATGACATCATACACATTTGGTTAACCTAATGACATATACCGAATTTAGGAATTTTTTATTAACCCAATTAGAATTTTTTAATTAACCTAATTATTCCCCAAAGGGGGGGGTCCATGCCCACCACAGGAGGGGGACAGCCTAGCTTGGCATCCCTTCCCCCCCTTCGCTCTTTTTATGTATGATTTCAGAGAAGTCCCATAATTCATTCCCACCGGGGAGAGATAGACTCCATAAGCCCTGTACAAGTGTGGCATAAAACCTGAATTCATTCATAATCAATAATAACAACTCCCAAACCCCCCAAGGTCTCATCCACAGCATTAAGCAGCCAATGTCAAAATGCTACCAAGATCACCAAAGTAGCCACTTTGCCACGTGAGGACATTAATTGGGAATCTTTCGCTTCACCTCTTGCATTCCAATAACAATTCTTTTTTGCTAAGTGTAATGCCATCATTTTTGAAATCACTTTCTTGTAATTGAAATAGTAAGATCTTGGGGTGTGTAAAAGACGCCAACAGTTCAATAATTCTAGGTAGCATTCCTCTATGACCCAACAACCTCACAGTTCCAGCATCTCTCAGTCCCATGGTCGAATCTTCGAAGAAGTACCGTTCGGCCCCAGACACTAAGCTGCATCCTCGCATTGATATGTCTCTGCTATTCAAATCTGCTAAATACAATAGTAAACACATCAGTGAAATAAAAGTGCAATTTGCCTCAAGTGCGCACTTAATACTTAACAGTCCTAGAATGCCCTCAGCCAAGTTTGCAACTTGAAGTATTGCTTAACCAAGTACTGTAGCAGCCGTCGCTGTCCAAATCCTAAAAGAATGAAAGAAAATTGTGCTGCTGGGACAACTAACATGTATCAAAGCCTCCTGCATTCCTGCATCAAATAAAACTGTATTAATGGAAGGCCAGAGAATTGTGAAAAGAAATATTCCGTTACTCTTGGGCTTATTCTGAGGCATTCTGACACTGTCGACACTAAACCAATATGGCCATCAGGTGCCCTAAGAAAATTACAGATTGTCCTAATCCCTAGTGATCAGACTTTCACCTCTGAACGGTCAGATGAATCTCCTGTTCAAAGTTATGGACATCCAATTATGAAAGAGTCCAGCCATCTTCAGGTGTGAAACACATTGGTGGGAAATATTGTCAAATCTTAATCAGTATTGTACCTGATAATGGCAAACAGTTATCCATTAATACCTGGACTCCCTTGCCCATCCCTTGAAAGCCCCATGAACTCTAAATTAAGCAATAGGGTCATTAAACTCTGGCTTTAAAATAAAATGACATCTCTGCCATCCGGCCCTTAATGGCACTGGAGATAACCTAATTGACTAAGGTGTACAGCAAAATGAATGATCACCTCCACCCTCAAGGGCCAACCCTCTACCCCCCGACATTTAAGAAGAAAAATCCTAATGCTCATAACACGAGCTGATATGACTTGCTTGTCAAAGGGGCTATGGACTGGAGAGTCTCCTTGTCGATTTTTATTGTCCAAGGCTTCTACTATGCGCTGATATCTCCCTTGGTCAGGCAGCTGCCTCGGGAGCCAGTTGACCGAACCTGTAAAACTGAAAACATGAAAGGAAGTCCTCGAAAAGATTTAGTCATCCAAAAACATATTGAGCTCGGAACAAAACATTAAACTTCAAACATTGTGGCACCATATTCCACACCAGTGTTAATGTATTCATACATTTAGAGATCTGGGAGTACACTAAGTGGACGACATTTTTTGTCATCACACCATAACCACACCATTTTGTTTGCAATTGACCCTGCTACAAATGGACCACAACCACGACAGGATAATTCTAAGCAAGTGAGGTCCTGTCCACCAAGTATCGACCCAGGATTGAGGCCATCCCTCAAACTCCCACTTACCGTTAGAAATATATACCCCAAAAATGTCCCACCATCATCGGAGTGTACCTGAAGTTCTGCCCATTAGAGCATTTCAGATCTCCTCACAAAAACTCACCATTAAATGATCAAAATTGGCTCCTGGATCTATAAATCCTCCCCCATCCATGAATTGTGATGCGGTGATGATGGGAGGGGCCATCACACCCCTAGTGGCGATTCACAACCGTGCGCCTGGCACTATAACTTCACACACAAAGTTTAATGAACCCGTAATGTATTGAAATTCGTGTAATGTGGCCTTAGATTTGCATCTCGTCAAGCCTTGAAGCCTCACAGACCCTCCCACATGATTACCTCTGCCGGTATTACATTTATGGTCAAACCTGCAGGGCTGCCTCCTCCACTTACCTGCATTGCTGAAATGTTCATCATATTGCCACCAGGCAGACCCCGATAGAATTAAATTGGCACTATGTGTATGCCACAATCATTATCTCCTGATCTTTGTAGAATTCTAGAGATCTAGCTGGTTTTCTCTCATCAATAACAGCAAAGGAGAGGTCTTATCCCAAGGGGCGTGGAGCTATCTGCATATGGATTATAGACAACCACCCTGTCAGCCCCAGGAATGTCCAAAGTTCCCACCAGTGCCTCTCCCCTTGCATCCCCAGCATATGAGCCAGATTCTGGTTGCCCTGAGCCCTACAAATCCCTAGCCTGAGCTAGCCCAGGATTTGTCAAGGGTGTCACCAGTGTTGCAGACATAGGGCGCACAATTCTAGCGTTCTTCCACTTATGTCCACCGAAAGCCCCTACTGAAGTGGGCCATTATGCCACCAAATTAGCAGCATGCATCAAACCTGAGCTCCTCGCTTAGCGTGAAACATCAGCCGATGCTTGCAGAGCTCTCACTGCAAGCATCGCAGAAGCAGCTCGTGTAATATGCTGTCTCGCATAAACACTTGCCATGTCTCTGCTGAAAGCCAACAGTCTCAGGACTCAGCCCATTGCCTTGACCTGAGACAATCACCATTTGAATTAAGTTTAATGGATCCGCCAAAGTGGGTTGATCCAACACAGGGGCAGCTGCACCCTGTTGTCACACACTAGGAACTTTCTTTCCAAGCTCCAATGCATTAGCTACGGTTGGATGCCCAACCTCCATAGCCGAGGTAATAGGGGAACCATGTGCCATGTCTACCGGGAGTGTCGTATGAGTTGCAGCCGGTTGCCCAGAATCTGCAGTGCACATACACCTCCATTCACAACTGAAGAAGTACTAGCCTGTGACCCCAAATTAGACCCCCTGTGTCTCTTGTCAAGCTAACTGCTCAAAGACCTCTGCACATAACTGTATTGTGTGATCAATCTGGGCCAAATGTGCAGGAATCTCCTCATCCCTATTTTAAGGAGTAAAAGCCCACTTATGCACAGACTGGCCATTCTTAGGGTCAGCAGATAGTGTGCGTTGTTTAGACTGTGCCTTGTCACATGACATTACTGACTAAAAAGGATTATTAATACCTCAAATAATGTGTAGAGGATATAGTGTTCTTTTTAAAGCTATATCATTAAACAATAATTATACAATTAGTATTAACCTCAAAGGTGTATTATATAAATAAATTTCAATATTATGATTATTATCGTTATTATTACCATAAGCCAATTAAATAATCAAACCTCAGTTTGTATTAGGCCGAGGTTAGTAAGTCCCTGAATGGGCACTCACCCATCAGGTCACCCCCAATTAACTACAGTGATGAATTATAAATAATAATATTGTTATTATTTAACATTAATATCATTAATGTTTGCTTTCACCAGAACCAACTTCCCCTCTTGCATGGGAGGGAAAAAAGGTGGGGGTCAAAAGAGAAGCCCAAATCAGGGCATAAGCATAACTGGCACGTGTCCCTACCCACCAATGTAATCTGCACCGCAGGCAGAACACCAGGCCACATTAAGCCCAACTTCGTCCCAGCGGGGACAGCAAAACAAGGTCTGGCCTGTGTCGCATCAGCAACTGCCAAAGTGCAGGCCAGGAACCTGATTTAATAATATGGGGGTGGGGGGTGGGGCGGGCACCTTCCTGAGGGGAAGTGCACATAAAACCCAAACATGGGAATTGTCAGGATATTGATGGGATATATAGTCAATGTTGAAATGTAAAGATGTGTGTGTCTGTATTTTTTCATGATGAGAACATGTTTTTAGGCTGAACACAACATCTCAGTCCAGGTGTTTAAAGAGACAAAACAAATGGAAACCACAAGTTGGAATAGATGGGAAAGTGTTCTTGTTTATACAGAGAGAACAATAATAAAAGTTGTTATGAGAAAGTAGATCACATGGTAAAAGACGAACAACAAGAGGTTGAGTTAACATACGTTCTGTACAAATCAACCAATTAACCTAAGGTTAACACCCAAGAGGTGGAGAAAGGTTGGGCTGAAAAATTGTGTATCAGGCATAGAAGTCAGTCTGTTCTTGAACTTTCATTAGTATGGATAAAGTTTTCTTTATTTTTGCTGAAGCTATAGCATGACTAACTTTTTCCACAATGTAGCATTAAGGGATTTGTAGTTTTGTTCCTGTTAGCCACATCTGGCTGATGTGATGATCTATTGGACTTTATAGTTTTTACTCTGCATATGTTTTTCTATAATAAAGCCTTCTGCTAGAAGCTTGGAGTTTTCTCTGCGTGATGGTTTCTTCTCTGCTGCAAGTTATACTCTGCTGAATGGATTTATACACAAACCTGCTCTTCCAACAATTCCAACAAAGGAGTAACAAGGGTTATGGGCTGCCCAGATCTTCTTCCAGGCCGCGCCGCCACAGGGAGGAGGAGGACCAGACAGACAAACGCCGAGAGCAAGAGGACAAAGAGAGCCGGAAAGATGCACAGCAAAGGGAGATGGAGGTATGCTGTCTTCAGAAAGAATCCAAGCTTGACTTCTTTTGCAACTCACTTTGAAGTGTTGCTGGCAAGCAGTAAGTAAATCACTGTGCTTATCTGAAGTAATAACTTTCAAAGAGACTGTCTTGGCTGTTAAGCGAAAATGGCAAAGTTCCCAGAACGGCTCTTCGGGATGCATTTTTAAAGAGACAGTGTTCTTTAAGAAAGCCGGAGAGAGAGAAGCAGTTTTAACTCTTGTGCCTCAAATAGAAATTAATCATGGATGTTACAAAATTTTCAAAGCTCAATTCGGAGAATTATGGGGCTTGGAATTTATATGTTCGCGCTCTACTTGTGAAGAAAAATTTATGGTTTGCTGTGGAACAGGGTCTTCCTATTAACCCTAGCCAAGCTGAGATAGAAAGAAATGAGAAAGCTGTTGCAACTTTACATCTCATTCTTTCTGAAAGCTAATTGAATCATATAAGAGGCATTTCAGTTGCAAAACAGTTATGGGATGCTCTGAAGGACATTCACCAGTCTGCCTTTGAATTAGCCAAAATGATATGGTGTAAACGACTTTATGCTTACAAGATGAAAGAAAATCAAACACCAGAGCAACATCTAGAACTGATGAGAGAGTTGCTTGCTCTAGTTCAAATGAGAGGTGTAGACCTGCCAGAGCAGCAAAAATGCTATATCCTTTTGGGATCTCTGTCTGAGAATTTTGACAATATTCTGTATGGTCTGCAAGGAGTGCCTGCAGCACAATTGACCATAGAATTGGTGGCCTCTCGGGTGATGGAGGAGAGCCAACACAGAAAGTTTGAGGCTGAGCAGCACAAGCAGGCGTCTGCAACTGTAAAATCTCCAAATGCCACAGAGGGAGTTTCCAGGGAGATGTTAACTAAGAAAGCAGCTGTTTCCAAAGAAAAGATTTGTTATTATTGCAAAAAGCCAGGTCATCTGAAAAAGGACTGCCGGAAGCTTGCAGCCAACAACAAGAAAAGGAATCAACAGCAGCCACGTCCTCCTGGAGAAAACAAAGGAACTGTTGCTATGACTAGAGGCTGTGACAGTGTGACTCAAATTAAGAAACCCAGCCTTTGGCTTCTAGATTCTGGGTGCAGTACTCATATGACAAATGAAATTGAACTGTTTAGAAACAAGAAGCCCTCCACAGTCACTTCAGTTGCTCTAGCTGATGGAGCAGCAAGAGAAATCCATGAGATAAGAACTGTTTGCATTCCAGGGTTTGGGGAAAGTTTTGAGAATGTTTTATATGTGCCTAAATTACAAAACTGTTCAGTTAGTGTGTCTGCTTTGACCACAGAAGGGTACAAATTGAATTTTGAGGGGGATGAATGCCTAATTTCCAAAGATGGGGAAGTTTGTGCTAAAGCTGTTAAGAAAGATTGTACTACATGCTAGATGAAACAGAGTGTGCACTTGTGCAAAATGAGCCTTTACATTCAAATTGCATTCACTATTTTCACAGAGTGCTGGGTCATGTTGGTTTTCAAAGTCTTTTGAAGCTAGAGAAAATTTGTCCAGATTTTAAAATGTCACCATGCTCAAACCACCTAGAGTGTTCAGTTTATAGCAGGATTAAGTTGAAGGCTTATCCTGTGGCAAAACGAAGCAAATTTAAAGCCAAACCTCCATTTGAGGCTGTGCATTGTGATGTTGCTGGTCCTATGAGTTCAATACTAGGGGGAAACAAATACTTCATGGTGGTTGTGGATCATTTCACCAGGTTTTCCTATGTGATACTTTTAAAAGAAAAGGGTGAAGCAGGAAAAAGATTTAAAGAGTGGATGAACATGACTGAAAGAGAGTTTGATTACAAGGTGGGATCCTTGGTCACAGAAAGGGGAGGCGAATTCTTGTCTCACACCTTGAACAATTGGTTAAGGAAAAAGGGGATTAGACATTTCACTACTAACCCATGTTGTCCTGGGGAGGATGGGATTGCTGAACGGAGAATAGGTGTCTTGAAACAGATAAAAGATTGCATGATGTTAGATGCAAATGCTCCTGAATACCTTTGGGGGGAGGCAATCCTCACAGCTAACTTTTTAGCAAACCGCACATGGAATTCTGCTGTACAGAATACTCCTTACCAAATGCTTTACAAAAGACCACCCAATTTGAAATATCTTAGAGTGTTTGGGCAGTATGCAAATGTTTATGTGCCTGCAGCTTTCAGAAAAAAAAGGTCAACCAAGTGGAAAAGAGTGATGTTTGTGGGTTATTCAGGGAACAGTTACAGATTTCACCTGGGATCACGTAATATTTTGTTTTCTAGGAGCGCAAATTTTGAGAAACATTCAGGCTGGGAAAATGTGCACTCCAACAAAGAAGTTTTTCTTAGACTGGGACAGTTAGGAACACCTGCCAGAAATAGAGGGGCAGTAAAGCAAGAGTCAGATTCTTCAGAGAGTGAGGCAAATACATCAGACAAGATGACACAAACACGTCCACCAGCACCTAGAATGACAGAGACTAGGAGAAACAGAGATAGGGATTCTCAGACAAGCACTGACACTGAAGATGAGGATGGAAAAACAAAAACCATCATCCTGAGACACACACAGAGAGTCAGAAAACCTCCAGATCGTTTTAAGGTGCAGGAAGCTAAGGCTTGTGCAGTTGTGGTAGATGAGCCTGAGAGTTACAAAGATGTGCAAGATTTTGGGGATGAGGAAAGGTTGAAATGGGAGTCTGCTATGGAGCAGGAGTTCAAGTCTTTGGTAGACAAAAATGTGTTTGAAATTGTTGACAGACCTACAAATCACAAGGTGATAGGTTGCAAATGGGTTTACAAAAGAAAGTTGATGCCTGATGGTAGTCAGAGATACAAGGCTAGATTGGTAGCTAAAGGATTTGCACAACAGAGGTTTGAAAATTTTGATAAAACTTTTTTTCCAACAGCAAAACCTGAAAGTTTGAGATTGGTTTTGGCATTAGCAGCTAGGAGAGGTCAGTTAGTGCATCATTTTGATTTTGAGACTGCGTACTTTAATGCAGGTCTTGAGGAGACTGTTTACATGGAACAACCTTTGGGGTTTCAACAAGATAGTGACAGAAAGGTATACAAATTAAAGAAAGCTTTATATGGTTTAAAGCAAAGTGCAAGAAGCTGAAATCTTTGCATTCATGAAGAGCTAGTGAAGCTAGGTTACAAATGCAGTGTTGCTGATGCGTGTGTTTACACAAAAGGAGATGTGATTTTGGTGATTTATTTTGATGACTTGTGTATAGCAGCTAATTCAAAACAAGATATTCAGACAGTGAGGAAGGAATTGTCAAAGAAATTTAGTGTGAAAGATCTTGGAATTTTAAAGTCTTATCTTGGAATTGATGTTGAATGAACTGAAGATGGAAGTTGTTTGTTAAGCCAACAGAAAAAGATTCAGAGCTTGATAGAGAAGTGTGGATTACAGGATACAAAAACAGTAAAGAGTCCTATGTCAGTTGGTTATGTAAATGATGAAGAGACTAGAGAGTTTGAAAATCCAGAATTATATAGAAGTTTTGTTGGGAGTTTGATGTTTATTGCTTGTAATTCTAAACCAGATATTTCTTTTGCCGTTGGTGTACTTGGCAGAAAAGCAAATTGTCCTAAAGTGGAAGATTGAACTGCAGTGAAACATTTGTTGAGATATCTGAAGGGTAGCGTGGATAGAAAGTTGAAGTTACAAAACAGTCGAGCTGGACTTGAATGTTTTGTTGACAATTCATTTGCTTCTGAGCTACAAGATATAAAGTCAGTGACAGGATTGTTGATTAAGTTTGGAGAAAGCGCAATTGTTTAGAGAAGTAGAAAACAGGGATACGTAGCACAAAATACAGGAGAAGCTGAGTTCACAGCCTTATCTGAGTTAGTTAATGAGATTGAATGGATTAGACAATTGTTGAAAGATTTGAATCAAGAGTGTGTTGAGCCAGTGTTGATAAATGAAGATTCTCAATCTTGTATTGCCATGTCTGAAGCTGAAAATTTGAAGTATAGAACAAAATACATTGGAGTCAGATACTAAAATGTCAGAGAGATGGTACAGAAAGGAATTGTGAGTCTGCAGTACATTAAATCAAAGCAGAATCAAGCAGACATTTTGACAAAGGCATTGACCATTGAAAGACACAACCAGATGTCACGTCTACTTGGTATGTCATAAGTATAGGCCTAGCCATCGTGCTAAGTTAGTTTTACAACATTTTAGTTTAGTGTGCAATGTACACACATCATACATTTCAGGAGGGGATTGTCAGGATATTGATGGGATATATAGTCAATGTTGAAATGTAAAGATGTGTGTGTCTGTATTTTTCCATGATGAGAACATGCTTCTAGGCCGAACACAACAACTCAGTCCAGTTATACTCTGCTGAATGGATTTATACACAAACCTGCTCTTCCAACAATTCGAACAAAGGAGTAACAGAATCACTCTAATGACATGTGCCACAAACTTAAAGGCCGCCTGAAGCACAGGCTAGCCACAAAGCCCAAAGTGGCCCCCCACTCCCATCCTCAAAAATGGAGAACACCAGTGTCCAGCCCCAAGACCAATCAGGCCAGTGTTGGAGTAGCTGACCTGTGTATCCCAGCAATGCCAAGACTCAGGCCGAGCTCATAAAGCCATCAGTATGCATGCATGCGTGTGTGTGTGGCCCTCCGAGCCGCCTTATGCGACTGTACATGGGGGGGGCACGGGCCTTGACCAAACAGCCAGTCCGTACCAGAAACCACTGCCTTTATAATACCTCAAAATTTGATCAGCAGAGGTTTGCCTTTGCCTTCTCCTGAAGCTGAGAGAATGTGACCAAGGTCACCCAGCAGGTTTTATGGCCATGCTGGGAAAGGAACCTTGGTCACCAAAGTGGTAGTGCAGTGCTTAAACCACTATACCACACTGTCTCTCCAGCCAGTGGCTTTATTATTATTATTATTATTATTATTATTATTATTTATTCATGTAATTATAGATTTTAAATTGCCAAGAACATCTTATTACAAGGTCCCTAAGGGGTTTTCTTGGCAAGATTTGTTCAGAGTTTTGATAATGACCTCCCCTGAGGCTTGAACAATATATTTATTTATTTTTGAGGCTGAGAGAATGCGGCCAAGGTCACCCAGCGGGTTTTATGTCCATGCTGGGAAAGGAACCTTGGACACCAAATTGGTAGTAGAGCACTTAAACCACTATACCACACTGTCTCTCTAACCATTGGTTATTTTTCTTATTAATTTTAAGAACATCTTATTACAGGGAAGAACATCTTATTACAGGGAACCAAAGGGGTTTTCTTGGCAAGATTTATTCAGGGGTTTGCTAATGACCTCCCCCGAGGCTTGCCCAATAATTGAGTGCGGAGGAGTGGGGCGGGGTGGCACTCCCAACACTTCCAAGGGCCCGATAATCATGCCTCCCAGACCGCTCTGTTGGGGGGGGCAAACCCTTTCCCATAGGCCCATCAGGACCACCAAGCCTGGCCCTCCAGCCTTCTCCCTGATCCCAGGAGGCTATTTAGCCCAAACGGCCACCCAGTTCTCTGGGAGCCAGCCGTCCAGGCTGCGTCAGGGGCCGAAACCCCATCAAACAAGGAGCCGTGGCTA
Organism: Phrynosoma blainvillii; assembly: GCA_026167975.1. Taxonomy (NCBI): domain Eukaryota; kingdom Metazoa; phylum Chordata; class Lepidosauria; order Squamata; family Phrynosomatidae; genus Phrynosoma; species Phrynosoma blainvillii. The sequence goes on along the minus strand of JANUYF010000003.1, from coordinate 246,138,354 downwards.
GCTTTGGTAAGGCCACGCCCCAATCCTGGCCCTTGCCCTTGTCCTCATGCTTTCCCAAGGAGGGCTAGGCCGTAAACCAGCTGCGAAATGCAGCCAAATGAGCCGCGGCCTGGTGCCCAAGGCCGCGTTCGCCCTCTCTTCATGGCTAAGCAGTGCGCCACAGCTTGGATTCTCCAAGCCGCGCTCTGCTCTGCCACCCTCTTCAGCTCCTTCCCGAAGGGCAAGGCTGCATCTCAGCCCTACAAGCACTGGAGCCCATTCAGCAGACGAGCGCCTTGCTTATCTGCAAATCCAAAATGGCTGCCGACATGTGGCAGCGCGAGGCTAAATAGCCCCTCAAAATTTTGCTTGAAATCTCGCGAGATTTGAAGTCTCGTGAGACCCAGGAGCGAGACCTCCATTTGATTGGCTAAGCAGGCCGGCAAGGGCGGGCCTTCCAGTCTGCTCAGCCAATCGCGCGTCGGTGCCCTTTTATGGGGCCGTCGCAACAGAAGGCCCCTCCTGACGCTTCGGGGTGTGTGTGTCTTAATCATGTGGTTGATTTTGTCTCTCCCATATGCCAAATATGCATGAAAAACAAAACTTAACCCCTCCCCTTCTATTTCTAGAAGTTTTATTCTTTCTAACTGTATCCAGTAATGAATCCACATAAGACTACATGCTTCCGAATACAATTGTAGGTTTGGGAGTGCCAGTCCGCCTCTTTCTTGAGCATCTTGAAGTAGTTTTAATCTAATTCTTTTTTTTTTTTTTTTGCCAGATGAAATGTGATAACTCTTTTTTCCAAATTTTATAAGGTTTGTTTGACATTATAATTGGTATCATTTGAAATAATTAGCATCTTCAGCAGGACAGACATCTTAATAGCTGCTATTCTGCCTAAAAATGATAAGTGAATGGTTTTCCAATTTGATGAATCTTTTTTAATTTCTTTCCACAAACTTTGATAATTATTCTGAAATAATTTATTGTTTTTTTCATTATCCATATACCCAAATACTTTACTTTTTTAAATTTTAATCCCCGTTTTCTCTTGCAAGAAATTTTCCTCTTCAATTTTCATATTTTTTGTTAATATTGCCAATTTGTTTCTATTAATTTGACATCCTGTATATTCACCAAATTCATCCAATATTTCCATTATAATCTTTCTATCATTCTGTGGATTTTCTAGATTTATTACCATATCATCTGCAAAAGCACGAATTCTATATTCAAATTGCTTGATCTTTACTCCTTTTATTGATTCACATTTTTTCACTCTAATTAGTAAGATTTCCATTATTAATAAGAAAAGTAACTGGGACAATGGGCATCCTTGCCTTGTGCCTCTCTCTATAACAACTGGTTTTGATAGATCTCCATTAATATTACTTCTTGATATTTGTTTCTTATAGATTTGTGATTTCCAATTTCTATAATTTGGTCCAATATTAATATTTTCCATAATTTCCAATAGGGCTGTCCAATTAATAGAATCAAATGCTTTTTCCATGTCTACAAAAGTTAATCCTAATTTCTTTTCATTGTGTTTTTCATAATATTCTAATACATTTAATATGTATTTCATATTATCTTTCATATGTCTTAATTGCTTTGAAATCTTGATCAGTATTTTGCTGGATTATTTATTTATTTATTTCATTTATATGCTGACTTTTTTCCTGAAGGGATCCAAGGTGGCTTTATAAAGAACCAAAATAAAATCCAAAACATTAAAATAATCTAAAACCAATATAAAATTACATTAAAAATATCACAGAAGTTAAAAGGCAACACAAGCTCAGTTTAAACACCACTGTGGCATGCTTATGTTTTGAATTTTTGCTTAAATTAAAAACATCTTAACCTGCTGTTGAAAAGCAAGCAGGGAGGGGTCCAGTCTAATTTCCCATGGAAGAGAGTCCCATAGGGTGGGAGCAGCCACCAAGATGTCTCTTTCTCATGTATTCACCAAGCGAGCCTGTGATGATGGTGGGACTGAGAGAAAGCCTTCCCCTGATGATCTTAGTGTTCTGGAAGGATTATATGGGGAGATATGGTTCTATAAATAATTTGGACCTAAGCTGTATAGGGCTTTATAGGTCATAACCAACACTTTGAACTGTACCCAGAAACAAACCAGTAGCCAGTTAAGCTGTTCCAATAAGAGAGTTATATGTTCCCTATAACAGGCTCTGGTCAGCATTCTGGCCACAGCATTCTGGACCCGTTGAAGTTTCTGAACAGCTTCCAAAGGCAGCTCCATGTAGAGTGCATTATAGTAGCCCAAACAGGATGTAATCAAAGCATATTTCACCATAGCCAGATCTGGCATCTCTTTTTTAATTTTTTTATTCATACATATAAATTTTATATGATACATAATTCCATACATATATTTTCTATCTTCTATTACAGCTTGGCTAAATATATTTTATATCCCACCTCAGTGTTTCCTTTCCCTGGAGCAATTTTTTTGCCCTTATATTCCATCCAAAATCTCAATTCCTCCCATGGAGATAATTTTCAGTCTTTTCTAATGAGTTTCTCAATGAATTATTTCCAAATACCATAATCCCTTTTATTGCTTTCATTCTACATGTCCATTTAACACTAATTGCTAATTTCCACACCTCTTTATACCATTCCTCAAATTGTATAGTTATTTTTGTTTTCCAACATCTTGCTATAATTAATGAATAATATATATTCATAATACTTTCTATTTCTATAATCACTTTTTCTCAAAATTTTTGTACATATTTACATTGCGACTACATATACATATATGTCCCTACTTCTTGGCAACCTCTCTAGCAATTTTTTGAATTATTCTTATCAATATTATGTAGTCTCACCAGTGTCAAATGCCATTTCCATATCAATTTATAGTAATTTTCTTTAATTTATACCAATAAATTCTTCAAACGTCTTTGTTCCCAAATTCTATCCCATTCCTTATCACATATTTTACATCCTAATTCTTCTTCCCATATTCCTCTCAAAATATTCTACTTTGTTTCCCCCCTCTATTTTCCATCCACATTTTATAAATTTTACTGTGAACACCTGGAATGTAATTCCATAATCACAAAAAGTCAACATGGGTTTCAGAGAAACAATAATGCCAGACAAATATGATCTCTTTTTTTGATAAAATTACCAGCTTGGTAGATGAAGGCAATGCTGTGGATATAGTATATCTTGATTTCAGTAAGGCCTTTGACAAGGTTCCCCATGTCATTCTTGTAAACAAGCTGATAAAATGTGGCTTAGACAAAGTAGCTGTTACATGGATTTGTAATTGGTTGACTGGTCAAACCCAAAGGGGCTCAACAATGGCTCCTTTTCAACCTGGAAAGAAGTGACCAGTGGGTTGCCACAGGGCTCTGTCCTGGGCCCAGTGCTATTCAACATCTTTATCAATGACTTGGATGTCAGTATTGTGGGCATAGTTATCAAATTTGCAGACAACACCAAATTAGGAGTAGCTAATACCCCAGAAGACAGGATTAAAATTCAAAATGACTTGAACAGACTAGAAAGCTGGGCCAAAGCAAACAAAATGAAATTCAACACCAAGAAATGTAAGGTACTGCACTTAGGGCAGAAAAACGAAAAGCACAGATATATGATGGGGGACACCTGGCTGAAAGAGACTACACGTGAAAGGGATCTAGAAGTCCAGGCAGACCACAAGTTGAACATGAGTCAACAGTGAGATGCAGCAACTAAAAAGGCCAATGCAATTTTAGGCTGCATCAATAGAAGTATAGTGTCTAGATCAAGAGAAGTAATAGTGCCACTCTATTCTGCTTTGGTTAGGCCTCACCTGGAATACTGTGTCCAGTTCTGGGCACCCCAATTCAAAAAAGATGTGGAGAAACTGGAGCATGTCCAAAGGAGGGCAACTAAAATGGTGAAGGGTCTGGAAACCAAGCCCTATGAGGAACGACTCAGGGAGCTGGGGATGTTTAGCCTGGAGAAGAGAAGGTTAAGAGGTGATATGATACCCGTGTTTAAATATTTGAAGGGATGTCATATTGAGGAGGGAACAAGTTTGTTTTCTGCTTCTCCAGAGACTAGGACCTGGAACAATGAACGCAAGCTCCAGGAAAAGAGATTCCACCTCGACATTTGGGGGAACTTCCTGACAGCAAGGGCTGTTTGACAGTGGAACACACTCCCTTGGAGTGTGGTGGAGTCTCCTTCCTTGGAGGTCTTTAAGCAGAGGCTGGATAGCCATCTGTCAGGGATGCTTTATTTGGGAGTTCCTGCATGGCAGGGGGTTGGACTGGATGGCCCTTGTGGTCTCTTCCAACTCTATAATTCTATGATTCTATGATTCTACTAATTATTCCTTTCAAGTTTTCATTTTCCTCCATTTCTCATCCTTTCCATATTAATTGTTCAAATTGTATATACTTTTTTCTTTCTACATTCCTTTTTCTCCAATTTTTAATCCATTGTTTTACTTGCATACAATGGAACCATGCAATTTCTATCCCTGTAAGTTTTTCCTTTATACTCTCTTTCTCTAACCTTAAGTCCACACAATTTTCTATTTTATCTATTTTCCTTTTCTTTAACTCCTTAAAGAAAAATCTGGCATCTCAAAGAACAGGCGCAGCTGGTGCACATGTTTTAGCTTTGCAAATCCACTCCTGGCCACTACTGAGACCTGGGCATCCAAACCCAGAGTTGAATCCAGGAGAACATCCAAACTGTGAGCCTGAGATGGAGTGTAACCACATCCAGCACAGGCAAGGTCCCTATTCCCTGATCTGCCTTACTACTGACCAGGAGCATCTCTGTCTTATCTGGATTACGTTTCAATTTGTTTCCCCTCATCCAGTCTATTACTGACAACATACATTGATACAGTACAGAGCTTCCTTGGAATCAGATGGGAAAGAGAGATAGAGTTGGGTGTCACCCAGATACTCATGACATCTCACCCCAAACCCTGGATGACCTCTCCCAAAAGTTTCATATAGATGTTAAATAACATGGGGGACAAAACAGAACCCTGAGGAACCTCACAGACCAACAGCTAGGGGTTTGAACAGGAGTCCCCCGACACCACCTTCTGAGTTCACCCCTCCAAGAAAGACTGGAACCACTGTATAACATTGCCTCCAAGCCCCACTTCAGAGAGGTGGTCCAGAAGGATACCATGGTTGATGGTATTGAAAGCTGTGAAGAGATCCAACAAGACCAACAGGGACACACACACCCTGTCCAGCTCCCTGCATAGGTCATCCACAAGGCAACCAAAGCTGCCTCTGTCCCATAGCCAGGTCTGAAGCCAGACTGAAGTGGATTTAGATAATCTGTTTAATCCAGAAACCCCTGGAGCTGGGAGGCCACCACTTACTCCAGAATCTTGCCCAAGAATGGAATATTAGAGACTAGCCAATAGTTATCCAAAATGGTGGGATCCAGGTAGGTCTTTTTCAGCAATGGCCTCACCACAGCCTCCTTTAGGCAGGATGGAAATCTGCCTTGCTGCAGTGATGCATTCACCACTCCCTTCACCCACTTTGCTAGTCCCCCTCCAGCTGCTTTCAGAAGCCAGGAAGGGCAAAGATCCAGAATGCACATAGAGGCCCTCACTTCTCCAAGAATCCTGGTGTAATATGAACTTGACCTTGGGGAATTTTTAATATTAGCTTAGTTAGTTAGCAGGAGGTGAACCCAGCAATTACGGAGGTGGCTACAGGAATAGATGTGTAGAAAGAAAGTTTTTATGAATCAATTTGTGTATTTATTAAGGGATCAAGCATACAAAGACATACGTTCAGTCACACATTCACACAAGACCTCAGGAATAAAGCAGGTTAGCGTGGAATAGATACTTTGCTTTCTAACGGTGATATTACCTGCCTGGAGTGCTCCTGATGGATGAATGTGAAGTTGGACTCGACTGGGAGAAAGGATGGGGACACAGAATGAGTCAGAGCTGAATCAGAATTCTGAGTGATGCAATGTCACCAGTAATTCTAACCAGACACACTTAACCAGAATTTTGGTAGACTATTTCTAGCTGAAAATAGCCCTGGCAAAGATTGATAGCTGTACATCAAAGAGCCAAACAAACATCTGAGGATTTCCTTGAAGAAGATAGCTTCCAGTGGGGGGTAGTGAGGCTTATCTATCTTGCAGCCAGAACTCATCTGGGTTATAAATTTACTGGCTTCCCTGTCTCTTAAGGTGTGAATCTTTCTGTTTTGCAACTGCTAAAATTAAGTGTTTGATCTGTAAATTAAGGCTGAAGTCTACGTGACCACCTGGCTTCAATGGTGTACATGACCATCTCGCTCTTGGGTTAATGGTGGACTAGAAGATCCTTCTCTGCACGTATTGCGTCTGCAGAGTCTCGTCCAGCAGAGCTGTTTAGGGTGGTGAGGGAGCTGACGCAGGTGCCCCCTGCGCCAAATCCCCTGCTTAACCTGATGACTGCCTGCTGTGATGCATTTAACAACTTCTTTGCAGATAAAATCTCTCAGATAAGAGCCGACTTAGATGGCAGTATTGTAACAGAAACAATGGACGAGGTGCCCAGCGACTCCGCCGATGTAATTATACTGGATCAGTTACAATCTGTGAGTACCGATGATGTGGACAAGCTCCTTGGTAGTGTGAGGAAAATAACCTGCCCTCTTGACCCTTGCCCATCAGGGCTGGCCCTCCGGGGGGGGGGGGGATGCATCAATGCGTCCTTCAGGGAAGGACATATTTCATCTTGTCTGAAGGAGGCGGCTGTTAAGCCGATTTTGAAAAAACCTTCCCTGGACCCCCTGGATATGAACAATTATAGGTCAGTCTCTTTATTACCATTTTTGAGCAAGGTGGTCAAGAGGGCGGTTGCTCTTCAACTCCAAGTTTTCTTGGATGAAACCGATTATCTAGACCCATTTCAAACTGGCTTCAGGACAGGCCTTGGGGTTGAGACTGCCATGGTTGCCTTGCCCGACGATCTGTGTCTGAGCATCGACAGGGTTAGTGTGACCCTGTTGGTGCTTTTAGACCTCTCAGACACTTTTGATATGATAGATCACGGCATCCTTTTGGATCGCCTGAGGGAGTTAGGTATCGGAGGCACTGCTTTGCGATGGTTCCGGTCCTTCCTCTCGGGTAGGTCCCAGAGGGTGCTGCTCGGGGACGGTAGCTCCAGTAAAAGGGAGCTTACCTGTGGAATACCACAGGGTGCTATTCTGTCCCTGATGTTATTTAACATCTATATGAAGCCGCTGGGTGAGATTATCTGGAGTTATGGAACTGGGTGTTATCAGTATACTGATGACACCCAGATCTATTTCTCCGTATCTCATTCGTCGGCCTTGAATTCTGATGGCGTCTCTTCTCTCAATGAATGACTTTGGGCAGTAATGGGCTGGATGAGGAAAAACAGATTGAAACTGAATCCAGACAAGACGGAGGTGCTCATGGTAGCGGCCCCGAAACCAAGAATTGGGTTGCAACCTCCAGTCCTGGATGGGGTCACACTCTCCTCCAGTGACTGTGTTCACAGTCTGGGGGTGCTCCTTGACTCATCGCTCCTGATGACAAATCAGGTAAATCCGACAGTCAGAAGCACCTGTTATCAGCTTCGGCTAATATGCCAGCTCACCTTTTTCTGGAAGTAAGGGATCTTGAGACTGTTGTGCACATGCTGATAACCTCCCACCTTGATTTCTGTAATGCTCTCTACATGGGGCTACCCTTGTGCCTGGTTCGGAAACTACAGTTGGTACAGAATATGGTGGCCAGAGTAGTTTAGGGAATATCCAGGAGGGAACACATTACTCCGATTCTAAGGTCCCTGCCTATAAGTTTCTGGGCCCAGTACAAGGTGTTGGTTATCACCTTTAAAGCCCTAAATGGCTTGGGTCCAAGCTATCTCAGGGACCGCCCTCTCCCTTATAATCCCCCCGGGCACTCCGGTCCTCTGGGAGGAATTTGCTACAACCACAAAAAGCTAGGCTTGTGACTACCTCCCAGAGGGCTTTTCGGTTGTCGCCCCCAAATTGTGGAATGGCCTGCCAGATGAGATCCGTCAATTGACATCATTGGACAGCTTTAAAAAGGCTGTCAAGACAGATCTCTTCCAGCAGGCTTTTCCAGAATAGTTAATCCCAGCCTCAGGAATTCCCTCTGGAAGATGATTCTGTGGCTCTATACAGATGCTGCTTGCTAGGATGGGTTTTTAAAAATTGATCATGTTTTTATGTTGATTTTAACTTGAACTGATTTAATAATGTTTTAAGGGGGGGAAGGGAATTTGATTTGTTTTATACTATGTATTATTTTATTGTTGTAAGCTGCCCTGATTGATCTCAGGGGGGCAGGATATTATTATTATTATTATTATTATTATTATTATTATTATTATTAAAGCAAGCAAAGCAAAGCAGCTTATTTATATACCGCTTCATATCACGCTATGGGATGTCTAAGCGGTTTACAATTGTGAGCTGATTGCCCCCCAACAGCTGGGTACTCATTTTAGCGACCTCGGAAGGATGCAGGCCTGAGTCGAGCCTCAGCCCTGGCTGGTATTGAACTCGCAACCTTGTGGTCTAACCACTGCGCCACCAGGGTTGTTATTATTATTATTATTATTATTATTATTATTATTATTATTATTATTTCAGGGTCATATCAGAACTATGCAAACAGCGAAGGGATGGCTGCAAGATAGATAAGCCATTTCTAGTAACATATCCCCCATTGGAAATTACCTATGTTCAAGGAGTTCATTGGACATTAGGAATTTCCAGATTAAGTTTGCCAAAAAAATTTAGGGATGTGAATTTTGGGGGAGCTTAACTATTGACTCTGGGAATAACGTCAATTAGAAAAGCCTTTTGTCCAGGACGGGGCTTTCTTCAGGAACCCATTCTTGCAGTTTCACACCAAATTTTAAAAATGAGCATAATCAAAGTAAATATAAACACTAATGTATGAGTCACTATCAAAGCATGCAAAACTATAAAACATGAGGTAGGAATGCATTACATAAATTGAGTCCAATCTTTGAGAGTCCATGGACCAATGTCCAAGAATTATTCAAGTCTGTTTGGTTTGTAAAGCAGGGTGGCATCAATAGCTATGAACCAATATTCAGACATCTTTGGCAGCTTGCGTAATGGTTGACAAAGTCATCTGTAAACTGTTCATTAAGTTTGAGTCCAGTGGTGAAAGTTTTTGTAAAAGGTCACATTCCAGTCCGGAGCAGATGAACTGAATGTTCATAAATGGCAACTTACAACACCGGTGGCTGATTATAGGTATCATGGAAGGTCTCCTAAGCACTGATGAGGCCACTCAGGCCTTTGGGTGGGGGGGGGGGGCAATGAAGACTTGGCAATCTATGCTCATACATAATCCAGGATGCATGAGCAATGTCCATTGAACTGATGCAGGAGATCTTTCTTTTTGATTCTAAGAGACTCCCCAGTGCATGTAAATATAGATTAGAATTTCTATCCTTATTCCTTTACATTTATATGTGTGTATGTCTATGAACTAACTGTGATTCAACCAAGGTGCCTTGTGAAGCAAGGAGGGGGTGGAGCGGTGAGCTAGAAGCCTCCACCAATTTCCCCTGGATGTCCTCCACACCATGCCTTATCCTCTTGAGGTCCCTCAGATATACCCGCAGTGATGTCCTCCATGCCAAAAGAGGTTCTGCCAGTCCAAATCAGTTCCTGTCCTGCATTTGGTGCTAATGCTCCAGATCCAATCCCACAGACATCCTCCAGTCATCCAAATTGATTCAGTCTTTCCCAGTTAATGCTACAACATCTTTGTTCACAGATGCCCTTAGTTAAGTTCAACGGTTCCAGATGTCCTGGTCTACCTCAACTTAACTAAGGGCATCTGTGAACAAAGATGTTGTAGCATTAACTGGGAAAGACTGAATCAATTTGGATGACTGGAGGATGTCTGTGGGATTGGATCTGGAGCATTAGCACCAAATGCAGGACAGGAACTGATTTGGACTGGCAGAACCTCTTTTCGCATGGAGGAAATCACTGCGGGTATATCTGAGGGACTTCAAGAGAATAAGGCATGGTGTAGAGGACATCCAGGGGACATTGGTGGAGGCTTCTAGCTCACCGCTCCACCCCCCCTTGCTTCACAAGGCACCTTGGTTGAATCACAGTTAGTTCATAGACATACACACATATAAATGTAAAGGAATAAGGATAGAAATTCTAATCTATATTTACATGCACTGGGGAGTCTCTTAGAATCAAAAAGAAAGATATAAATTCCCCCCCCCCCCTTGACTCCCCTAGAACTAAGTTGCTATGGAAAAGAGATATGGCAAAGGCCAGACAGTGATTCAGTAGCAGAGCAAGAAAAAAGGCTACAAATTAGCATGCTCACTGCACATCAACTTTGTGGCAGCTTCAGGCCTTGGGGTTGAAACTGGCAGTGTCAGTTGATCAATAATGTATGGACCTGTAAATTAAAAATAGTGATAATAAGAAGTGTAGAATAGAGGCACTGTGCCTTTAAGCAGGTCCACAATATCCATTTTTGGCTGACTCTGACTCTGGCTTCCTGGTCAAACAGAGAATGATGGGAGATTATGTAAATTAGCCCCAAAATTGGCAAAAATCATGTAAAAATAGTCAAATAGAGGTCCTTTTAAACAAATGACCATATTTGTGTAGCACTTGACTGACCGAGCCAGTTCATATGTTTATTTCGTAGGGCTAAAATACACTAATCCTGAGTGAACCATCATTGAAAGTGATGGGGTTGTCCTGGGAAATCATTGAAAAATAGTCACAGTCACCTTTGCAAGGAGTCCTGACCCAGGGGTTAGCCTTGGTGGTATTGCGGTTAGTGCAGAATAACCGACCTGCAGGAGTTCAACGAACACTCCCATGGGAGGAATACATTGGTCCTCCAGATTTCAGCAATGGCTCCAAAGAAGAAGTCATGCTTAAAAGGACTGCAGAATGCATTACTGCCTAGGGCCCTAGGCTGTCTCTTTCCTTCCAGTAAAAAAAATTAATTAAAAAAAATTGGGTGGAGGAAAAAACAAAACTCCACCCTCCCTGAATGGTTTAAATAATAGAAGCAAAATCTCTCTCCTTGCCTGCCAGAGAAGGGCGGCTTGGCAAGGGAACAGAGCTCCAGGAGGGGAGATAGGCTTCCCTCTGGACTGTATTAAATTTAGCCACCTTTTTCTTGATCCAGATCACAACAGCAATGGGAGCAGCTATGGTACCAATCTGTAAACACAAAATTATGGCTATACAGTTAGTCAGCATATGCATAATGGCTTGACCTGTCTTGGACCAGTAAAAATTTCCCTACTACGAGTTCTCAGTTATCTGTTTTATATCTTGGTTTATTTTAATAATCCTTTGAGCCTTTAAATCCAGTCATTTTGAGTCTCTCTTCTGCATCTTTAATTTTCTTTACAATCTCACTTAAATTAGACAGTTGGCATAACCATTTAGATACTAGAAGCTCCTGTTCCAGGTGAAACCCTTGGATTACATCAGCATTAATCTGATAAGGAGCATCCATTGCATAATCCCCCCCCCCCCCCCTTTGGGCCCAGTGCTATTCAACATCTTCATCAATGACTTGGATGACGGTATTGGGGGTATAGTTATCAAATTTGCAGATGACACAAAATTGGGAGGAGTAGCTAATACCCCAGAAGATAGGATCAAAATTCAAAATGACTTGAACAGACTAGAAAGCTGGGCCAAAGCTAACAAAATAAAATTCAACACGGAGAAATGTAAAGTAGTGCACTTAGGGCGGAAAAATGAAAAGCACAGATATACAATGGGGGACACCTGGCTGAACGAGACTACATGTGAAAGGGATCTAGGAGTCCAGGTAGACCACAAGTTGAACATGAGTCAACAGTGTGATGCAGCAGCTAAAAAGGCCAATGCAATTTTAGTCTGCATTAATAGAAGTATAGTGTCTAGATCAAGAGAAGTAATAGTGCCACTCTATTCTGCTTTGGTGAGGCCTCACCTGGAATACTGTGTCCAGTTCTGGGCACCGCAATTCAAAAAAGATGTGGAGAAACTGGAATGTGTCCAAAGGAGGGCAACTAAAATGGTGAAGGGTCTGGAAGCCAAGCCCTATGAGGAACGACTTAGGGAGCTGGGGATGTTTAGCCTGGAGAAGAGAAGGTTAAGAGGTGATATGATAGCCTTGTTTAAATATTTAAAGGGATGTCATATTGAGGAGGGAACAAGCTTGTTTTCTGCTGCCCTAGAAACTAGGACCCGGAACAATGGGTGCAAGCTCCAGGAAAAGAGATTCCACCTCAACATTAGGAGGAACTTCCTGGCAGTAAGGGCTGTTCGACAGTGGAACACACTCCCTTGGAGTGTGGTGGAGTCTCCTTCCTTGGAGGTCTTTAAGCAGAGGCTGGATGGCCATCTTTTGGGGATGCTTTGATTGGGAGTTCCTGCATGGCAGGGGGTTGGACTGGATGACCCTTGTGTTCTCCTCCAACTCTATGATTCTATGATTCTATGAATCTCAGACTATCTTATGTAATTAAAACTTTTCCAAAGCAGTTTCTTAAATGTAGCCAACAAAGGCAGGGGTTACCCAGGTTTCGGTCTATTTGGAGCTCATATTATAAAGGCATCATTTTAATAAAACCCACAAGATGTTCTTAGGCAGAAGCAGTCATGAGTTAATTGTACTAAAATAGTCCTTTGAACTGGGATTATCACATGTGCTCTTATATTGTACAAAAGGTGGCTTCCAAAGTCTTGTAGCAGTGAACTCATTTATTTACTTTTGTGCACCCGGACAGATCGAAGAGGTGTGTACCATTACTCTAATGGAATAGTTGATCAGGTAAAATTAGTGGCATTTGCTTTGGCTACAGGGAGTCCCAGATGAGTTACTGGATATACTGTTTCTAAATTCCACACCTGTTCATGATAAATTCCAATTTGTAAAGTCATATTGTGCCACTGAGATCCAGTTATTCCCATTAAGTCTATAGAATATTCCAGAGAATCTGGATAGCGATCTCTGAGCAAGCCAAGAATTTCAGGGTGTATTAACTTCGTTAAAGTGGCTTGGATGAGCTAAGAGGCAAATGCAATGAAAGTACTTTGCACCTGCACATTGTTTAGCAATTGACAAATTAAAAATACTATTTTGCAAGAAATGAACCAAGTATAAAATGATCTCCTTTTCTGTGCCAACCTACCATGGCATTATGTGTCCTATCAGGTCTACTCCCTGTGCCAAATTAATAAGTTCCAAAGCAATTGAAACTCCTAAATCCTGTGCCCTAGAACCCACAAACCCCATTTTTTTAGCTATAATTTCATTATCAATGGAGTTTAGAACTGCTCCTCCCACTCCCAGATCACTTAATACTGTGTCCATAACATCCCATTTGGGCCTAAAGAGTGGGTATTCTATCACTTGCCATCATTTTTCTAATTGTTCCCACTGTGCCCAAGCAGCATTCTGATAAGGGCTACATGCCGGAATTGTTCTGGCCACATTTACAGTGGTCAAATTAAGAATCATGGTAGTTAGAATTGGTTGTGCCTCTGAATATCCAAAGGCAGAAACATCTTGTTGTACTTCTGTGCTTCCCAGATATATAGAAGGTTCTTTAAGAATCTGGGGTGAGTGGGTATATAGGAATGTACAGTGACAGGTGACATCACAATTTGCAGCCATTCTGGTGATATTAGCACATGTGAACAGCCTAGTTTTCCAAGTCCATGTTGAGCGACATTGATCAACTGTAAGGGCAGTATAAAAAGCCGGGGGTACTGTACTCAAAGAGGAATCATAATAACTAAAGGCCTAAGCAGACTGCCAGAAATAGTGCACATTAAATTGAGGCACTGCCCTGGCTCAGTGCTAGGGAGTCATGGGAATTGTATTTTTTCTGGGACATTGAGCCTTCTCTGTCAGAGAGCTCTGGTGCCACAATAAATTACAGTTCCCATGATTTCCTAGCACTGAGCCAGGGCAGTGCCTCAATTTAATGTGCACTATTTCTGGCAGTCTGCTTAGGCCCTATGGGGGGTTGCAGACTGCCAGAAATAGTGCAAATTGAGTCCACTTTTAGGGTTAGGGTCAGGGTAGGGAATCATGGGAACTGTATTTTATTGTGGCACCAGAGCTCTCTGACAGAGAAGGCTCAATGTCTCAGAAAAAAAACAATTCCCATGATTCCCTAGCACTAACCCTAACCCTAAAAGTGGACTCAATTTGCACTATTTCTGGCAGTCTGCAACCCCCCTATGTTCCCACACTCCCAGAGTTAAAGGGAGCTTTTCAGCATTCACCTCAACCCATTTATGTCCTTAGGGGCCAAACATGCTGACCTTAAGAGATGACTGGGCTGTCTCAGACCTCCCAGAGGGCCTTCTCTGCAACCGCTCCCAGGCTGTGGAACGGCCTGCCAGATGAGGTCCGTCTTATTAGTACTCTTGCTGCCTTTAAAAAAGCAGTAAAGATGGACCTCTTCTGGCAGGCTTTCCCGGAATAATCTTCCGACCTGAGGGGAGATGTTTTCAACTGTCCCTTGTCTGTAGCTCGCTTCATTTTTTGATTTTATTGTTTTATTGTGATGTATTGTTTGTTTGGTTTTAGACTGTATTATTTTTTAATTTCTTAAAGTTTAATCTTGTTTTAGGGTGTGGGAGGGGGGTTATGGGGATAAGGCTTGTTTTAACTTTGTATGCTTTAAAATGTTGTAACCCACCCCGATTGCAGAGCAGAGGGGCGGGCTAGAAATAAAAATCAAAAAAAGAACTAAGGGATGACCTGAATGCAGTGACTGGGGCAATTGATAGAGTGTCAGTGGAGGTTAAAAAAATACAAAATAAAATGGAGAGTATAGGGGAAAAACAAGAACAATTTGAGGAAAATTTGAAAGATATCAGGCAGAAACAAAAAGAGTTAACTGAAAATAATGTTATGAAAGAGGTAAAAATCAGAGAAAGGTCCTTGAAAATTAGAGGACTACCAGAAGAAGAAAATGAAAACATCTGGGAGAAAGTGATAACTATGATGAGTGATCATTTAGGGAAAGATCCGACTCTCCGTGAGATGGAGGTGGACAATATGTTCCGCGTGAATTCCTATGTAGCTAGAAAGAACAGAAGCCTTAGAGATGTTATTATCTTGTTTGTGAGGAAACATATAAGGGATACCTCTTGGCACACTCACAGGAAAAACCCCATGAAATATGAGGACAAGGAGGTTCAGCTGTTTAGGGACCTGCCCCTTGAAATTATCAAAAGGAGAAAAGAATACAATTTCCTCACATCTGAATTAGGGGAAAGACGGATTAACTACAGGTGGAGATTGCCTGAAGGCCTTAGCTTGTGGTATCAAAAGAAAAAAAATTGATGTTAATTCATTAGCAGATGCAAGGGAATTCTACAAGTATCTTAGAAAAAATCAGAGAAGACAAAATAATAGGAGAAACCCTAACCCACAGGAGAAAGATGATGAGAGGAGGCCACCCGAAACACATAGAGATAAACCAGATCAAGATTTAGAACCCCTAGATACAAAATGGAAAGGACTATTAGATATAGAACAAAAAAGACAATCACCCAGAAACGAGTCTAATGACATAGGAAAGACAGGACCCCTGACAGATCAAGATATGGACACTCTCAGACTTGAAGAAGAACTGGAACTAGGTGAGGAACAGAATTTAGATACAAGCGGAGGAGAGTCAGTTACTGGTGGTGACTAAAACATGAGTGACCTAAATATCTTATCATGGAAAGTGAAAGGACTAAATGGAAGAGAAAAGAGGGGGAAAATCTTTCAATATGCAAGTAAATTAAAGTGTGATATTTTTTGTTTTCAAGAAATAAGAATTAGAAAATGTGATGCCAAATTGTTACAAAGACCTAAACTAGGAAACGTTTTTGTTTCTGCTGGTAAGGAAAAAAAGAAAGGAGTTGCTTTATATGTTAACACAAAATACGATGCAGTGGAGGTGTTGAATGATCCAACAGGCCACTTTCTGGCGGTCCAACATAAGATAAATGGAAAGTCCTTTTTGTTACTGGGTGTATATGGCCCGCATGAAAACAAGGGAATTTTTAAAAAACATTTATTAAATAAAGTGGAAAACCTTAATTTTGAGGTATGCATTGCTATGGGTGACTGGAATGCAGTCTTGGACCCGACTCTCGACAGAAAATCTCAAATGAAAAAATCTAACCCCACCCAAGGTAAACTCCCAAAAGGATTCTTTGAATTCATACAGAGGTTGGGCATTCAAGATATATGGAGAGAAAAGTGTGGTCTAAGAGAGGAGTATACCTTCTTCTCTAATCCTCATCAATCTTGGGCACGAATAGATATGGTTTTGGCCTCTACTGATATTTTACCTAAAGTTAACCTAATTGAATCGAAACCTATGGTTTTATCTGATCATAAGCCAATTAGAGTGAGTATTGGACTAAGGCCTAAGCAATTTGTATGGAGGCTTAAAACAGAAATAATTGAGAAAGAGATAATAGCCAAAAAGATTCAGGACACAATTCAAAATTACTTCAGAGAAAACTTAGGCAAAAGTACAAGTTTTGAAGTAGTTGGGGACGCTGCAAAAATGGTCATTAGGGGAGTCCTGATGAAAATATCTTCTGAATTAAAGAAACAACACTCAAAAAAATTACTGGATTTACAGAAAGAATTAGTCAAGAAAAAGAACTTGTAAAAACTCCTAATAATAAGATCTTGATAACTGAACACAAAGCTATGCAACAACAAATTTCTTTATTATTACCGGAGGAATTTAGGAGAAAAGTAAATTTTATGAAACAGAAAAAATTCGTTGGAGCAAACAAACCAGGAAAATGGCTGGCATATTTGATGCGGAAAGAGCAAGAGAAAAAACAAATAAATTATTTAACGGAAAATACACAAAAATTTAGCGAACAAGATCAAATCAAGAAAGTTATTTTTAAATTTTATGAACAATTATATAAAAAAGAGGAGATGGTAAATCTAGAGACTATAAAGGATTACTTAGAACAATCAAAAATTAGACCTTTTGACGAAAATAAAGACTAAAATTAAATAGTAATATTACAACTCAAGAAATCAAAGACGCCATCAACCTTATGAAGGTTAAAAAATCTCCTGGGCCCGATGGTTTCTCGATTGAATGTTATAAGAAATTTGCAGACCAATTAAGTGTTCCGTTAAGAGATCTGTTTAATGAAATTGCGGATGGTGAACTAAGAGCCCCCATGTCTTGGGCTCAGGCAGATATTCTTTTATTATCAAAAGAAGGGAAAGACAGAGGGAATAGAAGAAATTATAGACCTATATCCCTGATAAACAGTGACTATAAAATCTTTGCCACTATTCTAGCTGAAAGGCTAAAAAAGATACTTAGCTCATGGATACACACACTCCAGTCCAGATTTTTACCTTCCAGGAGGATTAGTGAAAACATTAGGTTTGTTCTTAATCTAATTGAACTGTATGGGAGGAAAATTGATAAGAAACTAGCTATGATCTTCCTTGACTTTGAAAAGGCTTTTGACAAGGTTAGCTGGCCTTTTTTGATAGCTGTATTAGAAAAAATAAATGTAGGAAGTAATTTCATTAATTGGATCAAGGCAATTTATGATAAACAGGAAGCGCAAATCCTTGTGAATGGTGAGAAGACTATGAAAATCCAAATTGAAAAAGGAACAAGACAGGGCTGTCCTCTGTCCCCGTTGCTTTTTTTGATTGTAATAGAGGTCCTAAATATTGACTTAAGAAATGATGAGGACATCAAAGGTGTAAAGTATAAAAGCCATGAGTTTAAACTCAAATCTTATGCTGATGACTTGTTGATAACAATTTCGGAGGTCGAGGGCTCCATAAAAAAAAGTACTAATGCAATTGGAGAACTTTTGTACAGTCTCGGGACTAAAGGTGAATAAAGATAAAACAATAATTTTACTTAAAAATATTACCCAAAAAGAAAAAGACATGCTTCACACCCAAACAGGTTTCCAAATTGAAAATAAAGTGAAATACCTAGGAATCATGAATACTGCAAAAAATGTAGACTTATTTAAAAATAACTACCAGAAACTGACTTCTGATGTTAAAAAAGATTTAAATATTTGGGGGAAATTAAATCTTTCATGGCTTGGGAGAGTTTCAGCTATAAAAATGAACATTCTCCCTAAGTTTATGTTCTTCTTTCAGAACCTCCCAATTATCGTCAATGCTATTCCATTTAAAAATTTGAATAAAAAACTCTCCAAATTCATCTGGCAGGGCAAAAGACCTAGGGTGAGACTAAAAACCCTCCAGGATACTTCAGAAAGAGGTGGTTTGTCCTTCCCGAACTTACAATTATATTATGAAGCTAACTGTATAAATTGGTTGATTAAATGGTTTCAATTGAGAGATTAAAAAAAAAAAATAGTCCTGGAGGGAGTAGATCAGAGATTTGGCCTACATGCCTATCTTTTCTATCAAAAACAAAAAGTGCATAGCGATTTCATGAACCACTTTATAAGAAAAGCCCTACTGAGAGTATGGTATAAATATAAAGAGAGAATATGCCCTAATATACCGAGCTGGGCGTCTATTCACGAAGCGTTTCATGGGAGAGAAACAATTAATTATGATAACTGGATCTCTTACCACCATTTAATTAATACTGAACCTAATGGTAAACACGAATTTAAAAATTTAGGTCAACTTACTGAAGAAGGTTATTCTATGGGTTGGCTACTGCATCGACAGTTGAGGGAAAGATTTATGGTAGACATAAAAACAACAGGTATAAGAACAACAAAAACTGAATTTGAGGAATATATGTTATCTGACAACCCAAAAAAGATTGCTTTATATTATAAATGTTTGCTAAATATTGAACAGGAAGAAGTTATAAAAGAATTCATGGTGAAATGGGCTCAGGAAATGAACCAAAGCATAGAATTGGAGGATTGGGAAAGAGCTTGGGCCAAGGTTCAGATTTACATGGCATATTATGACTTAAGAGAGAATTTTTTCAAGATGCACCACAAATGGTACATGACACCTGCAAAATTGGCCGGAATTTATAAAGGTTTCTCGGAAAAGTGCTGGAAATGTAAGCGGGCAAAGGGAACCATGTATCATCTGTGGTGGAGATGTAAAAAAGCCCAAAAATACTGGAAAAGTGTCCACAGTGTTGTGGAAAAAGCTTTGGGACTTAAAATGAATATGGACCCAAAACTGTATTTATTAAACATCATTGTGAACAAAAACGTGGAATCAAAATATGGAAAATTGTTATTCTACATCACTGTTAGCGCAAGGCTGGTCTACGCCCAACATTGGAAATCTGATCTAATTCCGCACCAAGAAGACTGGTTACGTAAACTTCTGGAATTGATACAACTGGACAATATGACAATAAGGCTGAGAGACCAAGATTGGGAAAAATGTGAAAAGACTTGGCAGCCGATTATTAACTTTATTACTGATAGAACTAAAACTTTGTAGAGTTAAAATACGATAGATGACCAAGCAATATGATCATTATATTTTTTATTCGGATAATGTATATAGATACATAAATAAGATAAAATACTTCTTTTTTTGTAATAATAAGGATTAATGTATAAGTTTACACAAGCATTCTGTTAACATTCTTGGTTTATCTGTAACTGGGATAGGAGGTGCCAAAAGATATTGCTGGTTGAATGACTTCGCCAAGGACTCAGGAAGTCACTGAGGGTTCTTTTTTCTTTTTTCACCCTCCCTCCACTTTATAATTATTATTATTTTTATTTATGTATCTGTTTTTTTTCTTTTCCCTTTCACATTCCTTTCTGTTTTTCTTTCTTTCCTTTCTTCTTTCCTTCTTTGTTTCTTCTTTTTCTCTCTTTTTTTCTTTTTTGTGCTCTGTTATAGATTTTTGATCACTTATTATTTTTTTCTCTGTAAAGAGCATACATATATAGAATTTCTATATGTTGTATATTCTGTTTTTTTAATAATAAATAAATTTTAAAAAGAAATAAAAATTATTATTATTATTATTATTATTATTATTATTATTATGCTTTTTCTGTATTTATATAGAGCCTGGTGATCATTCTTAAGGAGTCTTTTATCATACCATCTATGGCAGGGCTAGGCAACCTTTCCCCTTTAAGGGCTGAGGGATTTCAGCTCCTAGAAGCTTCAGCCATGTTGGCCAATAGTCCCATGTTGGCCAATAGCTCCTGGAATTCTGGGAGCTGAAGTCCCTTGGCCCTTAAAGGGGAAAGGTTGCCTACCCCTGATCTATGGGCTTCTTCCTTTGTGTCTAGGACAGGGGTAGGCAACTTGCTGGTGAACTTGGCTGATGCTCTGCACAAATGACTTTACCCATTCTTGATTTAGTATTACTGGCTCCAAATCAGAAGGGAGAGTAATGTTTAGCCAGAATGCCTTGGGCATGAGCATTTTGCATCCTGTCATGACCTGATGCAGTGTGAAGACGTGGGATGCTATAGTTCTTCTAAGAGCCATCAGGATGATTGGCAGTTTTGCATCCTAATCTTTTCCAGAGGTTCTCACTACCTTCTGCAGTGCCTCCTTAAGAGGTTAGCCTGTTCAATATGGCCTGAGCTCTGGAGATGATGCGCAATGTGAAACTTCTGGTGGATCCCTCATGCTTTGCAGAGTTCCTGCAAGACAGCTCCAGAGAAGTGAGTTCTGGAATCGTAGTCTAACACACATACTGTATCCCACCTTGAAAATACATGATTAAACAAAATTCGGGCAGTTGTGATTGTGGTATTGTCTTTAGTGGGGAAGGCTTCAATCCATTTGCTGAATGGATCTATGATAGTGAGGTAGTACTTGTTTTGTCTTGGTGTGGTCAGTAGGGGGACAATATAAAATCTATCTGGAGATGTGCCCACAGGCCTTCAATTCTCTGATGGTGGATTGGAGTCTTGAGACCACTTTGATCCACATTGACCATGGCACAGGATAAAGAGTTGTGTATCCATTGGTCAATTTCCGACCACATCTGGGGCACCAACTGGTCTCCCTGACTCTTTCAAAAGTAGCTTGCTTGTCCTTGTGTCCAATTTCATGTACAAACTGAATGAGGTCTCCATGGAGTTCTTTGGGTACAATCCAACTACAGTTTTCCTCTACATCTATAGTCCACCAAACTCCTTCTTTTAGTTCTATCTTGTATCTTCCTGTGGGGTCTCTTCCTATTTCTATCAATTTTCAGATTTCTCTGTCTCGTTTTGGAGCTATGCCAAATCTAGAGTAGGTGGCATCAGAGATTCTTTCAGGTTTACATTGATGGGCTCTACAGGGGCTTCCAATTCTGGAGCTGCAGCTGCTTCCTATGCCAGCATGTCTGCCAAATTCTTCCACTTGGCCTCTTCACTATTTCCCTTCTGATGTCTCTTAACAAAGGAAATTCAGGTGTGGGGGGCATTCTTTCAAGCAATAGCTGTGTCTGTATAAATGGTCAATTGGACCTCCGGGCTTTCAAATTCAAGCACTCCACAGAGAGCTTTTATTTCTACAGCTTAACTAGAATGAGGGTGAACCTTTCCTTGGAGAATGCTTCCAGGCAAGATGATGACTCATTGAAGAACCAACACTGAAAGCCCTGTGAAAGAGCTTCTTGGAGGGGCCCTCCAGCTTTTATAGGCCATGTGTTCTCCGAAACTGGGGATAGTGGACATTCATGAGCTGACCCTTTAACTAACAAGCAGTAGGTGATGGAAGGCTTGCTGAACTGCCTGTGGTAGTCTACACCTCTCTTGATCAGTTCCAGTGTCCATTTGGTTATTCTAGAGTTGTGGACTTGTCCATCCTGGACCTTTCCAAACAGTATAAATTTGAGGGAGTGTGAGGAGTTTGGACAATGACTTTTTCACCACCTATGATAAATTCCCATTGGGTGAGAGTCCATACTAGAGCAAGACAGTTTTCTCACAAGGGCTGAATTTGATCTCTAGGGGCAAGAAATTCTTGGAGGCATAGGCTACCACCCTCTGTACTCCATTCCAGAGCTGAGAGATGATTGCCCCAATGTGATATCTGAGATGGCAAGCTGGATGTAAAAAGGTTGACTGATATCTGGGTGAACCAGGGTGGGAGCTTGTGCTAGGTCTCTCTTTAGGGTGGCAAAGGCATATTCTTGCTCTGCTCTCCAATTCCAAACTGCTTCTTTCTTTAGCAGTGCATACAGTGGCTTGACTTTGATGGCAAAAGCCTCAATGAACTCTCTGGAAAAGTTGAAAGTTCCTAGAAAGACTGCTAGTGAGACCACATCTGTTGTTGCTGAGAGTTTGCTGATGGTTTCTATTCACTGAGAGTCTAGTGTCCTACAGTCTGCTTTGAGGTTTAGGTATTTGACATGAGGCTGGACCAACTGTGCTTCCCCCCCCCCCATTTGCCTTGAATCCTATGTCTCTAATTAGTTAAGGACTTCTCTGTTGATCTTTGCCATCTTTTCTCTGAATCTGAGTGTACCAGTATGTCATCCAGATGGGATAAAATGGGGGCTACGATGAAGGGTGCTATTTTGTCCACATTTTTACAACATGAGAATGGCATATACTGGGACTGGAGTGAAATCCTTGAGGGCAATGTTTGAACACATGTTGAATCCCTTGAAATTCAAATGTGAATTTGTAAAAACAACTCTTGTTTAGCAGAATAGAATGGAAGGCATTGGCCAAGTCTGTAGAAGTTTGCTCCAGCTGCTATAGCAGCCAAGGTTCCATTATACTTCCACTGGGGCTACAGGGGGTGTGACTGCATTGAGGACCCAAAAGTCTACTGTCATCCTCCATGTGGTTCTATCTGCCTTCAAAATGAGTCATAGAGGTGCGTTGCAAATGGACTGCTCTGACATAATGGCATCCCATTTCAACAGCCCTTCTATGGTTTTGGCAATCCCATCTTCCACTTCTCTAGGGTATCTGCATTGTTTCTGGGGAAGGGGATCCTTTCCTTCTATCAACACACATGCAGCCTTGACCTTGCCACATTCAATCTTGTTCGTACTCCAAACCTCAGGAAAGTCAACCACCCATGGGTCAGTTATCAGAGGAAAGAGAGGTGCTGGGGCTTTTAAAGTGGCATGCCTATGAATGGCTGAGTTCTGCAAAGGACCCTCCTCCAACTGCCAAAGGAAACCATTTGCTAGTTCAATTATTAGTTTGTGGCACCACAGAAATGTTATGCCCATGGTGCTATCATCCTCTCCCGGATTTTTGCATGCTTGGATGACACACGAAACAGAGCCGACTTGCAGTGGAATGTCCTTGCAAATGGAGCCTTGATGCCATCCCTGTCCATATCCCACCAGTGCCATGCTTGCTAGTGTCTTGGGACCTACACTAGCCAGGTTTGGATGGAGGATATCGACTGCAGCTCCTGAATCTACCAATAGCTTTGAGCCCTTGGTACACTTCTGAAATAATAGATGGATTGTTTAGGATCAGGTGTCCTTCACCATTTAGGTCAGTAGCTCCTGTCAAAATTCCTAGAATCATAGAATCATAGAGTTGGAAGAGACCACAAGGGCCATCCAGTCCAACCCCCTGCCATGCAGGAACTCCCAATCAAAGCATCCCCAACAGATGGCCATCCAGCCTCTGCTTAAAGACCTCCAAGGAAGGAGACTCCACCACACTCCAAGGGAGTGTGTTCCACAGTCGAACAGCCCTTACTGTCAGGAAGTTCCTCCTAATGTTGAGGTGGAATCTCTTTTCCTGGAGCTTGCACCCATTGTTCCAGGTCCTAGTTTCTGGGGCGGCAGAAAACAAACTTGTTCCCTCCTCAATATGACATCCCTTTAAATATTTAAACAAGGCTTTCATATCACCTCTTAACCTTCTCTTCTCCAGGCTAAACATCCCCAGTTCCCTAAGTCGTTCCTCATAGGGCTTGGTTTCCAGACCCTTCACCATTTTAGTTGCCCTCCTTTGGACATGCTCCAGTTTCTCCACATCTTTTTTGAATTGGGGTGCCCAGAACTGGATACAGTATTCCAGGTGAGGCCAACCAAAGCAGAATAGAGTGGCACTATTACTTCTCTTGATCTAGACACTATACTTCTATTGATGCAGACTAAAATTGCATTGGCCTTTTTAGCTGCTGCATCACACTGTTGACTCATGTTCAACTTGTGGTCTACCTGGACTCCTAGATCCCTTTCACACGTAGTCTTGTTCAGCCAGGTGTCCCCCATTGTATATCTGTGCTTTTCATTTTTCCGCCCTAAGTGCAGTACTTTACATTTCTTCGTGTTGAATTTCATTTTGTTAGCTTTGGCCCAGCTTTCTAGTCTGTTCAAGTCATTTTGAATTTTGATCCTGTCTTCTGGGGTATTAGCTACTCCTCCTAATTTGGTGTTGTCTGCAAATTTGATAACTATACCCCCAATACCGTCATCCAAGTCATTGATAAAGATGTTGAATAGCACTGGGCCCAGGACAAAGCCCTGTGGCACCTCACTGGTCGCTTCTTTCGAGGCTGAAAAGGAGCCATTGTTGAGCACCCTTTGTGTTCGGCCAGTCAACCAATTACAAATCCATGTAACAGTTACTTTGTCTAGCCCACATTTTACCATCTTGTTTGCAAGAATGTCATGGGCAACCTTGTCAAAGGCCTTACAGAAATCAAGATATTCTATATCCAAAGCATTCCCTTCATCTACCAAGCTGGCAATTTTATAAAAAAAAGAGATCAGATTTGTCTGGCATGACTTGTTTCTCTGAAACCCATGTTGACTTTTTGTGATTATGGAATTATTTTCCAGGTGTTAACAGACTCGCTGTTTAATGATCTGCTCCAGAATCTTTCCGGGTATTGATGTCAGATTAACTGGACGATAATTGTTGGGATCCTCTTTTTTTCCCTTTTTGAAGATGGGGACAATGTTTGCCCTCCTCCAGTCTGCTGGGACTTCTCCTGTTCTCCAGGAGTTCTCAAAGATTATTGCCAGTGGTTCCGATATTACATTTGCCAGTTCTTTTAGTACCCTTGGATGTAATTCATCTGGTCCTGGAGACTTATATTTATTTAGATTAACCAGGTATTCCTGTACTATCTCTTTACTTATTCTATGCTGAAATTCTCCTATTCTGTCCTCTGCTCTATTATCCTCAGGTTGAGCACCCTTTGCCTTTTCTGAGAAGACTGAAGCAAAGGAGGTGTTGAGTAATTCTGCTTTTTCTCTGTCCCCTGTTAAGTTTTTCCCATCTTCTCCACACAGTGGCCCTACCATTTCCTTCTTCTTCCTTTTGCTGCAGACATACCCAAAAAAGCCCTTTTTATTGTTCTTAACCTCTCTAGCAAGCCTGAGTTCATTCTGTGCTTTAGATTTTCTGACTTTAACCCTACACATGCTAGCTATTTGTTTGAATTCCTCTTTGGTGATTTTCCCATTTTTCCATTTCTTATACATGCTCCGTTTAAAACTTAGTTCAGTTGAAAGTTCCTTAGTCATCCATCCTGGTTTCTTGAGGCACCTCCCATTTTTCTTCCTCATTGGAACTGTTTGAAATTGTGCCTTCAGTATCTCCCTTTTGAGAAACTCCCATCCAGCTAGAACTCCCTTCTCTTTTAGTATTCCTGACCACGGGATCACCCCAGTATTTCCCTAAGTTTACCAAAATCAGCTCTCCTAAAGTCTAGAATGCATGTCTGACTATGCCTGGCTTCTCCTTTCCACTGTATAATAAATTCCAGGAGAACGTGATCACCCCCACCTAAAGATCCAACCACTTGCACCCCATTAACTAGGTCATCCTTGTTAGTTAGGACCAGATCCAAAATAGCTGACTCCCTTGTTGCCTCTTCCACCTTTTGGACAATGAAATTGTCTTCAAGGCAAGTGAGGAATTTGCTAGACCTTGAGGGTTTTGCTGAGTTTGAATTCCAGCAAATATCAGGATAGTTGAAGTCACCCATCAGTACTATATTTCTCCTTTCTGAGTGTGTGGTCATCTGTTCTAGAAAGGCATCATCCAATTCCTCTGCCTGAGTTGGGGGTCTGTAGTAGACTCCCACAGTAACATCCCTGTTGTTTCCCTCCCCCTGTTTGGCCTGTTTCTCTTGAAATGTTATACCCCTGCATTTCTACATTCCAATCATGAGACTCATCCCACCAGGTTTCAGTGATGCCTATTATATCATATTTGCTTTGTTGTGCTAGGAGTTCAAGTTCATCTTGCTTATTTCCCATGCTCTGTGCATTAGTGTAGAGACATCTAAGACCATATGTCTCCTTTACTTGCTGCCTGTGCATGTTTTTTTACCTCCCACTGTTGCGTCCCTGTACTGTTTGCCTTGTTTCCTCTATGACAGTTTGACTATTTTTTCCAGTTCTTTTGTCTTCCAGGATGCTGTCTCCCTTCCCCACATAATTCAGTTTAAAGCCCTCCTGATCAAATTCTTGAGACTGTTGGCAAAAACGTTTCTTCCAACTGGCGTGAGATGCAGCCCATCCCTTGCCAGAAGTCTGCCCTCATGGAACTGCAGCCCATTATCTAAGAATCCAAATCGTTCTCGACGACACCATTTGTGGAGCCAATTGTAGACATCTGCTATTTTCCTCCCTCTTCCTGGACCATGCCCTTCAACTGGCAGAAGAGACGAGATGACAATCTGTGCCTCCATTTCTTTCAGCTTCTTACCTAGAGCCTCGAAATCCCTTTTGATGTTCTGAAGGCTGTGTCTTGCTGTGTCATTTGTTCCCACATGGCCCAAAAGGAAGGGGTATTGGTCAGTAGGCTTGACCAGTCTTGTCAGCCTCTCTGTCACATCTCGGATCTTTGCCCTAGGGAGACAACACACCTCTCAAGACATCTTGTCAGGCCCACAAATCACTGCTTCTGTCCCCCTAAGCAAGGAGTCCCCCACCACGACCACACACCTCCTCTGAGGCTTAGCGGTGCCTGTTCCCTGTGGTAGAACTCCCAACGTCCCCTGCTCTGTTCCTGAAGTCTGTCCATGCTGTTCTTCCTTGTCCTCCTTGATAAGAGAAAGAGCTTGAAATCGATTCTGTAGCTGCAAGCTCCCAGAACAATCCCTGATCTCCTTACTTCTGCGTGTGAGATTCCTCCAGCTTTCTACCTCCTGTGTGTGTGATGTGACCTTCTCTTCCCCAGCGACTTCCTCTGTGTGGTCCCCATCCAAGACCATTTGTTCCGTTCTGTCTAAGAAAGCCTCTTGCTTCCTAATATGTTGAAGTGTAGCTACCCATGCCTCCAGCTGCTGTACTTTCTCCTCCAAGAGGGCTACCAACTTGCACTTGGGGCATGTGTAGTTCTCCACATCTGTAGGTAAGAAGACAAACATCCCACAGGTATTGCAGGTGACGGCAGCAGTTCCTTCAGTGTCCATACTAAGTCTTAATTAGTACCTGAAAGAGGATTACTGCTTTCCTCCTCAAAGAAAATCCCTCACTAACAACAGTGTTACAGTCTGCTGATGACCGGAACTTTTCAACAATTAGTAGTGGTTATGAAATTTGTGCACCATTAGGCGCGTGGCTCTGGCAGAAGTTGTATAGAGCTAACTGGCTAGCCCACCCCCTATTGATTCGCAAATGTGACTCAACAAAGCCCCACCTGCTGAGTAACAGTCACACTGTCCCCAAGTGTTTTTTAAAAGAATTTAAAAACTCACCCACTCAAAATGGCTGCCTGGAAACTGCTTTCTTCCTCTTTCCTAGCAGGAACTGGCCTAGAAAGTTTCCTTTACCTTCTCTTTTCCTGGCAAAAAACTGCCTGCAAAACCTCCTTCTCTTTCTCCTTTCTTTCAGAAACTGGCCTGGAAAACCTCCTCCTCCTCCTTCCCCTGTCCTGGCCAAACTGACCTGAAACTGGCCTCTTCCAGCAATTGTATAGAGCTAACTGGCTAGCCCACCCCCTATTGACTCGCAAATGCGACTCAACAAAGCCCCACCCACTAAGTAACAGTCACAAGTGTCCCCAAGTGTTTTTAAAAAGAATTTAAAAACTCAACCACTCAAAATGGCTGCCTGGAAACTGCTTTCTTCCTCTTTCCTAGCAGGAACTGACCTAGAAAGTTTCCTTTACCTTCTCTTTTCCTGGCAGAAACTGCTTGCAAAGCCTCCTTCTCTTTCTCCTTTCTTTCAGAAACTGGCCTGGAACACCTCCTCCTCCTCCTTCCCCTGTCCTGGCCAAACTGACTCTTAGCATCTTTTTCCTGGCTATACAAGTGGCTAAGGACTCATCTGGGCACTGCCTTTCATTTTGATATTTCCCTCTCAATATTTTGCCTGGAAAAGGATCTGTACCACACTCTTTATCCAGTCTTGCAGGTCTAGTTTAGACAAATCATAATTGAACACTGCAGCCTCAAAGAGTCCTGAGTGGCTGGGGTCTGTACACAGCCTGGCCACCTGTGATTATTATTATTATTATTATTATTATTATTGTTGTTGTTGTTGTCTTTTTAAATTGTAACAGATTCTTCTTAGAGGACCTAAGTGTGCAAGGTGGATTCTGTGGAAGGGGGTGCTCCTGCAAGTAGTCTGAACCCAAGCCATGTAGGGCTTTAAAGGTGATAACCAACACCTTGTACCTTGCCCGGAAACTAATAGGCAGCCAGTGAAGAGATTTTAGCACTGGTGTATTGTGGGCAGCTCTTGAAGTGTCCACAACCAATCTAGCTGCCATGTTTTGTACCAGTTGAAGTTTCCAAACTTGGCACAAGGGTAGCCCCATGTAGAGTGCACTACAGAAGTCAAGATGAGAGATTACCAGATCATGTACTACTGTTTCTAGGTCACCCGGTTCCAGAAAGGGGCGCAGCTGGTGTGTCTGCCGAAGCTGATAACAGGCATTCCTGACCGTCGTGTCTATCTGGGCTGTCATCTGTAAGGACAAGTCACGGAGTACCCCCAAGCTGCGAACACAGTCTTTCAGGGGAAGTGTGATCCCATTCAGAACTGGTGCTTGTATCTCCATTCCTGGACTGGGGGTCCCTATAGCGAGTGTCTCCATCTTACCTGGGTTTAGTTTGAGTCAGTTTTCTCTAATCTAGTCCTTTACTACCTCAAGACAGGCATTCAGAGGAGAGGTACCAACCTTAGTCACTGCATCAGTCTGAGACATAGAGAAACATATTTGGGTGTCACCAGTGTACTGATAACACCCTTCCCCATGTCTCTGGATGATCTCACCCAGCGGCTTCATGTAAATGTTAAATAGCATTGGGGACAGAATCATGCCTTTAGGGACGCCTGATTTGAACTCCCACCTGGCTGAGCAACTGTCCTCAAGCAACACCATCTGGAACCTGCCTGAGAGGTAGGACCAGAACCACTGCAAAGCAATGCCCCCAATTCCCAGCTCTCTCAGGCATTCCAGAAGGATACCATGGTCAAAGGCAGGGGTAGGCAACCTTTCCCCTTTAAGGGCCGAGGGACTTCAGCTCCCAGAAGCCTCAGCCATGTTGACCAATAGTCCCATGTTGGCCAATAACTCCTGGAATTCTGGGAGCTGAAATCCCTCGGCCCTTAAAGGGGAAAGGTTGCCTACCCCTGGTCAAAGGTATCAAAAGCCACTGAGAGGTCCAAGAGCACCAACAGGGTCACACTTCCCCTGTCAGTGCCCAGACAGAGATCATTGACTAAGGTGACCATGGCAGTCTCAACTCCATATCGCATCCTGAAACTGGTTTGAAATGGATCTAGAAAATCCATTTTATCCAAGACAGCTTGGACTTGGATGCCGACTGCCCTCTCAATCACTTTACTTAGGAATGGTAAAAGTAACTCTGGCCAGTAATTGTTTTTGTCCAGGGGGATCAAGGGAATGCTTTTTTAAGAGAGGTTTTACCACTGCCTCTTTAAGGCAGGCTGGGAAATAGCCTTCCCTGAAGGATGCATTGATTATATTTTTCAACAGCATCTTGTTGTCCTCCCTGGACAGCCAGCCAGGGTGGTCAGGGATTGAGGGGGCAAGTAATCTTTTTCATACTACCAAGGAGCTTGTTCACATCCTTAATACTTACCAACTCAAATTGATCCAGAATAAAAGTATTGGCAGAGGCGCTGGATGCCTCCCCTGTGGCTTCTGTAGTAAAGTCAGCTCTTATCCGAGAGATTTTATCTGCGAACTAATTATTCAGGGCATCACAGCAGGCTAAAGTTGGCTCTAAATATGGGTTCTGGGGGGAGAGCAGTTGTGTTAAATCCCTCACCACCCTGAACAGCCCTGCTAGATGAGACTTCACAGATGCAATAGATGCATATAGATGGATTGAGAAAGATCAAGTAGGCTTTTTACCCAGAAGACATATGAAAGAAAATATAAGAGATATAATTAATATTATTGAATATCATTACAATATGCTGGATAAACAAGCTGCACTTATCTTCTTAGATGTGGAAAATGTTGGTGTGTGGATGATGAGTATTGTAGTGATGCATTTTGGCACCCAGCAGAGTCTGCAGGACAAGCTGGCTGCTGTGATCCACAGCCACTGTGTAGATTTGCCATCAACTGGCTCAGCTTCTCTTCTCCAGCATCCTGTCTTCCTCAGTCAAGAAGACACATTGTAAAGTCCAAAAGCATAGCTTTATTAATGCATATAAAAAGTAAAAATAAGATAACTAAGTAAAATCCATTGTGATGAACTTGTCCAGTTCAGCCATGTAAGATTACATCTTTAACAATCCCAAAAGCATTAGGATCCAACGTATTGCAGTTAAAACCACTGCATCCACACATGCTCACATCTTGAACAATAAAACAATTCTTAGACAAAGGACTCTCTAGGCCCATCCCATACTCCACCTTCTAGGTGTTAACTTTATGTTAATTGGATAATGACAGTATGATGTATGTTAACCCAGCCTCTTGTTGTCCATCATCTACCACGTGAGTAACTTTCCCAAGCTAACGATGTTTACGTATTTGATATATCTTTGTTATCCATAACAAAGTCTGGTTCCATTAGTTCTACCTCTGGGAAAGTACATTGTTGATGTCTCTGTTACCACCTGGCGTTGATTCACCCTGTTTCTCTAAATATTGTTTGTGCCTTGTCTAGAAACTGTTCCCAAGTGGAAAATTACAAACACACACACATCTTTACATTTCACCTTTGACTATATATCCCATTCATATCCTAACAATCCCCTCCTGAAATGTATAGATGTGTGAGAATTATTTTGTTGTTGTTATTAAAACCATCTAAACACAATGTTTGACTCTATATATCTAAAGTAACACCTCAACCTGTTATAATAATTGTTAAATGTTGTTTTTATCTCTAAAACCCTTTGTTAATATATCTATAGTGTTGTGTCTTGGCTTTAAACTCTAGGCACACATTTTTTTTTAAACCAGCTCTCTAGCATTTTGTTACAAAACTCTAACGTATCTTGACCTATATTTTAACATTTTTAACACCTTTGTTTTTGTCATAAAAATGTATGTCTGTGAATCTCTATATATCACAACTGACAGTTCACAATTTAAATCATATAACAACTGTTTCTTATTTGATCTTATTTAATGTTATATATTTTGTTTTATCAGCACTTAAAACTCTATCAACACTTATAACTATATATCTTTATTTTTAATCTATCAAACTATTAAGCTTGTCTATATTTAAACAACAATCTTTAAACTGACCATCATATCACATAACTTTAAAACAAATAAACTATCTATAAAACACTCTTATTTTAATGTGGTTATTTTAAATCACAAGCCTCTATTTTTTTAAAAAAAAACTTATTAAATGTTCTATTGTTGTCTAATTTATTATCTTAAAACAATTGTTTTCTTAAACACCTATAACAACACAATTATAATCTATTATTTATCAACTATAAACATCAAACCTTTCACAAAGCCTCTCTATATCTGGATATTTAAAAACTCTCTGTAACTTTATTTTAAACAAAACCTATTGACTTCAAACCTGTCACTATTCTTTGCACTCTGCAAACCACACTTTCCTAATCCTTTTTATGTTGACTCACTAAACACATTTTATCAGCAGTCCAGTAACTTTAAAAATAAAATCTCAAAAATCAAAACCTTTGTTGATATCAAATCTCTCTAGACAACTTTTTTTTTAAATCTCCTGAATCTAAACAACCAAAAACTGTCATCTCTTTGTCTGTTAACACATCAGCATTTAAACAAGCAATCTCAAAACCAAAATGTTGAACTTACTAGCCCCTCTTTATTGTTAAAAGCTTATTTTAGTCACAAGCTCTCAGCCTCAGACTGTTTTATCAATGTTTTCAAACCTTTGTTGAACAAATCCTTTTGTTATTAACCTAGCTTTGTATTTTTATTTGTCATCAGGCATCTTTTATTTTGTATATCCATTCACCTTGTGATTTTTGTCTTTTGGTCTATCAACCACATTTTAAACATCTCTTTGTCAATTTTAAACACTTAAACTTTTTGCTGTACTGTAGTGTATCATTCTCTCCCTCTCAACAGGAAAAAACCTTTTAAAACTTTTAAAACCTCTGAAACTCTCTGAAACTCCTTAACACTGTCTGAAACTCCTTAAAACTCTCTTTGAAACGCTCTGACTCACCAGCCACTTATGTATAAACTCTTGTCCTTTGTATAATAAACTTGTGTGTTGTTTTTCACTCTCTATTAATTTTTTTTCTAACATAACATGTATCATTTTCTCTCTCTCTCTCTCTCTCTCTCTCTCTCTTTTTGTCTAGACTTGTGTGTCCTTTGATTTTTGTCATTCTATCTTTTAATGATCTTGTCTGTATTGTCTGACCTAAAGTGTTTTCCTCACTTTTAAAAAATTAATGTTTGTCTATCTTTTGTGTGTTGTGTGTCCCTCCATTTCCTGACACTTGGATCTTTAACTGTCTTATCTTTAGTAAAACCTCTTGTTTGAATGTATCTTTTTTCAACTTAGAATCATAAAGTTGGAAAAGACCATAAGGGCATCTAGTCTAACCCCCTGCCATGCAGGAACTCCCAATCAAAACTTGAATGTTTTTTTACAATTGTTATTTTTTTAAACATTAAAACTTTTTCCCACCATCAAGGTGAAATCTCCAACTGTTATTTTTGAATATTTTATAACACCATCTTGACACTTTGGTTTAATTTTCCTTTTAAAACATGTTAGCACATATATCTTTGTATATTGTCTAAAACCTGTTAAATATTTTAAATTTAGTGGATCCCCACATAACATGTGTAACAATGTTGGATTTTTTTCTCTCAGCCAGTTTCTCAAACTGTGAGCCAAAAATTTTCTTTTCTCTCCGGTCTGTGAGCAAAGACCCTTTGTAATTAATTTTTTTTTCATTGTTAAAAACTTTCAATTATATCACATCTCTGTCTTAAAACTCTGACATATAAAAACTCTGGAAAATCTATCCATAATCACTAAGAAAATATTTGTTGTCACCTAGTAACTCACACATTTGTCTCTTTTGTTTAACAGCAACCTCAACAGGTTATTTTTGTAATTCACTTGTTCCGGTTTTGTCACAGGAAAAACCTTGACTTTTTACTCTGTGGCAAACCAAACATCTCCCAAATCATTTGTATAATAAAACATTAAAAAAAATTCAAAACCTATATTTTACCAGCTTAACGAAGCTCTCAAATCCTATGTTCTCTAGGATTTTTATATTATTGATGTGCATAACCAGAATGTAATGATTCATTTTTCACACCTGCACATTTAGCATTTGTCTCACTTTGTATAAAACACATATTTTCCCTCTTATAGCTTTTGTATACACCTCTCCCCAGCCGGGGTAATTTTTATATTTATCTCTCACAAAACTCAGTGGCACACCAACTAAACACCTTTTGTAAAACAGGTATACATAAAACATTTTCGAAGTTTTTTCACTAAAACTTGGCATGTAGACATTTTTCAATTTCTTTTAACATCTCTTACCCCTCCATCAGCTAGATAAACATCTTTAAGATTGGAGGATTTCTTTATTTTTCAGCAAAACTGCAACATATGTCCCAGAATATATAGACTCTTGTCTTCAGGTTTCACCTGTTTGAGTCACAGTCACAGCTCTGTAAAACAGCTTGTAGCTTCTCTGTTTTTCCCCAATGTCTCTGGGTTGTAGATAGATTGTTGATTGTAGCAAACATTCTTGTATTGTCATTTTCAAAACTCTTGTTCTGTTGTAGTTAAAAGCATCGATTCGCACTCCATGCATCAGCTGTCTTTTTTTTTTTTCAGGATGCATATCTTGACCTCAAGATGCTGTCCCAGGCTTTCTCCCAAGCCTACATTTTGGCTTTTTCAAGCAAACTGCTTTTTTTTGACATTTTCTGGCCTCTTCAAGCAAACCGCTTGGCTTAACAGATTCCCATCTTTTGGAACCTCAGGCCTCCAGCAAAACTTTTGGGATTTAGCAACACCGTTGCAGCCTTTGAACTTCAGGCATTTGCAAACCTGCTACAGCTCCACACAGCATTGACCACTGTGTAAAACTTCACCCCCACCAGGGATTTTTGTATTTTCTCTAAAAACTGTAAAGTCCTTTGACCACAGCATTTCTGACAAAGTTGTGTAGAAAATCATGTATTCTTTTCTTCAGTTCCCAAAACCTTTGGCTGAAGAAACATCCTCTCCCAAAACTTTAACTTTAACTCAGAGAGGGGTAACAGAATGAGTTCTCTTGGCTTAGGCAACCGCCTGTGTCCAGCAATCATGCTGCATTTTAAACTGCATACATTGTAACATGTATTCTGTGACTCAAGCCCCAGCTGTTTCCATATCAAACAAAATGGCCTTTAACAAAGTCTTTTGCAGCTTGAACAAAAACAAAAATTTCACTGCATTGAACCCGCAGTATTCTCAGCATTTTTAGCCTTTGATTTTTTTCTGTATCTTACTGTTTAAAGAGTGGAGTCCTCAGACAACCTGTCTTTAAAAGATTTCTGCACTCTGCCATCCGGCAGAAACAGCTTAGCAGTAACTTTTACTGTTTACTTACATCTGGAGATTTGAAGCCACCTCTGCTTTTCCCAGCAACCGCTGAAGCATGGTTCCCTTGTCCTGGCACAGCTGAAGTCGTGGATAGGCAATACTTGCCTCTTGGCCATATTGCAAACATGTCATCTGGACTCTTGGGCTTTTGTCCTCCTGGACATTTGGCCTCTTTGTCCTCTGGCAGACCAGCCACATCTGGCAGACAAGCCACTCTTCTGGCAAAAACAGTCTTAGCTGGCAGACTAGCCACAGACTGGCAAAACAAGCCCCTTCAGCCAGACTAGCCACAAACTGGCAAAACCAGTCTTAAAT
Organism: Phrynosoma blainvillii; assembly: GCA_026167975.1. Classification (NCBI taxonomy): domain Eukaryota; kingdom Metazoa; phylum Chordata; class Lepidosauria; order Squamata; family Phrynosomatidae; genus Phrynosoma; species Phrynosoma blainvillii. The sequence continues at coordinate 246,103,077 of JANUYF010000003.1, read as the reverse complement.
TGGCAAAACAGCCATAACTGGCAGAACAGCCATAACTGGGCCCCATAACCCTTGTTGGTGTGTGGATGATGAGTGTTGTAGTGATGCATTTTGGCACCCAGCAGAGTCTGCAGGACAAGCTGGCTGCTGTGATCCACAGCCACTGTGTAGATTTGCCATCAACTGGCTCAGCTTCTCTTCTCCAGCATCCTGTCTTCCTCAGTCAAGAAGACACATTGTAAAGTCCAAAAGCATAGCTTTATTAATGCATATAAAAAGTAAAAATAAGATAACTAAGTAAAATCCATTGTGATGAACTTGTCCAGTTCAGCCATGTAAGATTACATCTTTAACAATCCCAAAAGCATTAGGATCCAACGTATTGCAGTTAAAACCACTGCATCCACATATGCGCACATCTTGAACAATAAAACAATTCTTAGACAAAGGACTCTCTAGGCCCATCCCATACTCCACCTTCTAGGTGTTAACTTTATGTTAATTGGATAATGACAGTATGATGTATGTTAACCCAGCCTCTTGTTGTCCATCATCTACCACGTGAGTAACTTTCCCAAGCTAACGATGTTTACGTATTTGATATATCTTTGTTATCCATAACAAAGTCTGGTTCCATTAGTTCTACCTCTGGGAAAGTACATTGTTGATGTCTCTGTTACCACCTGGCGTTGATTCACCCTGTTTCTCTAAATATTGTTTGTGCCTTGTCCAGAAACTGTTCCCAAGTGGAAAATTACAGACACACACACATCTTTACATTTCACCTTTGACTATATATCCCATTCATATCCTAACATTTGACGTTTGACAACGTACATTGGGAATTTTTAATAGAAGTAATGAAAAAAATTGACGTTGGACCAAATTTTTTAAAATGGACAGAAGCCATCTATAAAGAACAAACTACAGAAATTTAATCAACGGAGAAAAAACAGAAAAATGTAAAATTCAAAAAGGCACAAGACAGGGTTGCCCCCTGTCACCCTTATTGTTTATTATGGTGTTGGAAATTCTTTGCAATAAAATTAGAGAGAATAAACAAATCAATGATATTAAAATTAAGAAATTGTAATATAAGATCAAAGCATACGTGGATGATATGGTTATAATGTTATCAAATCCATTAGAAAGTGTTATACCATTGTTGGAAACAATAAAGGAATATGGTAAAATAGCAGAATTGAAAATAAATGATAAAAAGACAAACATGTTAATTTTGACTACAGATACATAATGAAACTGAAAAGATCATAGATACAAAAATTAACTTTGAACCCTCCATTTACCTATTGGGAATGGTCAATGGTGATTTAGAGATGAAAAAAGGAAGGGAAGTCATTTTAATGTTAGATAGGTTAAATGTTGTGTATATATGTATGTTAAAAATGTTAAATGTATGTTTATGTCTCATGTTTGTTTTTTTATAATAATGAAATAATAATAATAAAAAAAGCAGATGCAATAGATGCAGAGTAGAATGACCTCTTCGCTGCAGCTATTGCCACTCCATAAGATCTAAGAAAGTCCTATGGCATGTCTGGTCAGATATGAGTTGAGTTTTTTGCCATTGTCACTCTAGCCATTGTCCAGCCCACTTCATTTTTCTAAGATTTACGGTATACCAAGGGTTGTGATTAGAAGTGGGCTGGAAAGGATGCTTGGGAGCGATCATGTTGATAGCTCTGGTGAGATTGTCATTCCATGTATTGACCAGGGCTTCAACAGAGTCACCAGCATTGTCAACCATTAGCCCTTCTAGGACTTCTTGGAACTTGATGGGTTCCATCAGCCTTCGAGGGTGGACCATTTTAATAGGTCCTCCACCCCCAACAGGATGGAATGAGGCCTTCAGGTCAGTCTTGACCCGGAAATGATCCATCCATGACAATGTAGAGATACTAACTACCTCCACCCACAGATATACCTGTTCTGTGCAAAAGATCACATCGAGGGTATGACCAGTGCAATGTGTGGGCTCAGAGACTATCTGGGAAAGGCCCATGTTTGTTATGGAAACCATGAACTCCTGAGCTGCACCAGTTAGGTTAGTTAAACCAGCCTCGAGAGGGATGTTGAGGTCTCCCAGAACAAGAAGGCTGGGAGACTCCAGCTTCAGCTCCGAGACTAGTTGTGTCAGCTCGGCTAGGGAGTCTTTTAAGCAACAGGGTGGAGGGTAGACTAACAGAATCCCCAAACTCTCTCTAGTCATCAAGCTGTGGTAAATACACTCAATGTGGTCCATTTGACAGATAGGTGTCCTGACCAAGGAAATACTACTTTTGTAGACCATAGCCACTCCCCTCCCTCGTCCTCATCCCCTAACTTGCTCATTGACAGAGTTCCTGGTTGGAAGGGCCTGGGCCCAAGTCACCAAGCTTTCAGCTCCTAGCCAGGTCTCTGTGATACATGCCAGGTCAACATCTTGATCTATCAACAAGTCATGAATGATGTGGGTCTTGTTCTTAGCTGATCTGGCATTACATAAGAGCAAGGTTAGGTTCAGTGGCTGGTTAGGCAAACTCTCCAGCTCTTTGGGGGTAACAGGGTGAATGGAAGAGGGAATTGATATTAAGCATCAATTTCATCTTCCTCTGCAATGACCTTTTACCCTGTTCACGCCATATCTTCTATCACCCCACACTACTTGAATTGCCGCTCCAGTCTTAATATCTATCCCCTCCCTATGATCATCCTCAAGAAGGCATTGTTCCCCAATTTTCCCTTTCTCCCAACATAATGTCAACTTGTTCTGACTGGGGCATTCTAAATCTCTACTCATGCTGTGTCACCACCACTGAATCTTAAACAGAGAAGAAGGGCCAGATGTTAGAGGGCCGAGCCCACATTGGCCTGGGATGGAAGGATGGGCTCGGTGTTAAAGGACCAAGCCTGCATTGGCTCCCTGTCCTCCAAGGTGGTCCTGGGCTGGAGGAGTGGGCCAGAGGCTAATAAGGACTCTGCCCACATTGACAAGTCCTGGGATGGAGGAATGGGGCCTGGAGTTAAAGGGCCAAGCCTGCGTTGGCTACCTGTCCTCCTAAGGTGGTCCTGGTCTGGAGAGGTAGGACGGAGGCTTATAAGGACTCCGTCCACACCATCAAGTCCTGGGATGGAGGATGGGCCCGGAGTTAAAGGGCCAAGCCCACATTATAAGGACTCCACCCATTCTGTGAAGTCCTGGGATGGGGGAATGGGGCCCAGTGTTAAGGGACTAAGCCCTCATTGGCTCCCTGTCCTCCAAAGGTGATCCTGGGCTGGAGGAGTGGGCCAGAGTATTATAAAGACTCGGCCCACACTGCCAAGTCCTGGGATTGAGGAATGGGGCCCAGAATTAAAGGGCCATGCCCACGTTGACTCCTTGTCCTCCAAAGGTGGTCCTGGGCTGGTGGAGTGGGCCGGAAGCTTATAAGGACTCTGCCCAATCTGCAAAGTCCTGGGATGGAGGAATGGGGCCCAGTGTTAAAGAACTAAGCCCGCATTGGCTCCCTGTCCTCCAAAGGTGGTCCTGGGCTGAAGGAGTGGGCTGGAGGCTTATAAGGACTCCGCCCACACTGCCAAGTCCTGGGATGGAGAAATGGGGCCCAGAGTTAAAGGGCGAAGTCCACGTTGGCTCCCTGTCCTCCAAAGGTGGTCTTGGGCTGGTGGAGTGAGCCAGAGGCTTATAAGGACTCCGCCCACATTGACAAGTGCTGGGATGGAGGAATGGGGCCCAGAGTTAAAGGGCCAAGTCTGTGTTGGCTCCCTGTCTTCCAAAGGTCATCCTGGGATGGAGGAGTGGGCCAGAGGTTCATAAGGATTCCGCCCACACTTCCAGGTCCTGGGATGGAGGAATGGGGCCCAGAGTTAAAGGGCCAAGCCTGCGTTGGCTCCCTGTCCTCCAAAGGTGGGTCCTGTCACCATGCCCTTGTGTGGAGACAGTGTCTCAAGGAAAATGTCCAATGTGGGTTTATACACAAATAACTAGGCATGAAAGTGTCACTGGCAGCTATAATGACACAGCACTTTCCACCAGGTACTTTCTCATAGGAAGTGACATAGGCGATGGTCACAAGGTGCTGAAAAGCACAGAAAAGGCTGAAACACTGCCAGGTCACCAGGTTGAGTGACAGGTGTCAAGAAGGAAGAGGCAGGGCCAGAAGGCCACATGGAACCCTGGGTATATAAGAGAGTTGCCTCAGGACACATGTTGTTGGTTGATAGAGTGGGTTGTTGTTGGATGGTTGGAGTTGTTGCTGTATGTAGCCTTGTACATAGAGGAACTAAGATTAAAGCCTCATCTGAGAGACATCTGTCTGTAGAGTCTCTTTACTCTTTCTGTAAGGGGAGAGGTGCTCCTTCAGTTCACAAGCTACTGTCTGCATCTGAGAAGGTGGTGACACTGGTGCTGCATGTTGACATGGATCATCACATGCTGTGTAACCATGCTAACACCTTGAGCATGAAAAAATGATGGTGGACATCCATTGTACTTCAGTTTGAGTGTTAAAGTTTGCCCAGGTGGTCTGCCACTGTTCTAATCTCTGTTAGGGTCCAAGTGGTAGTCTTTATGCGGGTATTTGTGACTGTCCCATCCTCATTTGTCCTTTTGGTTTCTACAGTCCTCCTAGTCCTTACGGGCTCCACTGGGACTGAGATGACTATGGAAGTTTTTTCTCCCATAGCGGTGTATGGTGGTGGGGCCACCCCTTCTGGACTTCCCCATTGGGAGTTGTACGGGTGGAGTGCTTTGACATCTTTGAGCCAAGTCTCTTGAAGAATCTTGCTTTGAGTTGCTGATTTTAAAATTTTGGGGTATACTGTTGCTACAATTGCAGTATTAAGATTTATTTTTGCTTCCAATTCTTTAATAAGATGCTCATATGCTGTATGATCAGCTTGAACCACTTCCTCCATATTCCTAGAGAGTAGGAAGTCTGCAACTTGTTTTGCCTGGTTTAATTTTTCTTCTAGCTCTTCTATACGATTGCACTTGGAAATCTTTTCTGCTCTCTCTGCCCATTGGATGGCATCGCTAATCATGTGGGTTAGCAGGGAATTCTCTGCTACCTTCTTCCTGATTGTGCAATGAAATCCCCTATTTACATCTTCAGAGCTTCCATTTCTGATTTTAATTTTTGATACTCCAGGGTTGCTTTCAGGGGTGGCAAAAGGGAGGATCAGGGCTGCAGTGTGTGGTTGCTGCAGTCCGGATCCACAGCTAGCAGGGGCGGTCCAGAGCTGCAAAGTTTTTATGAATCAATTTGGGTATTTATTAAGGGATCAAGCATATAAAGACGTACGTTCACTCACACATTCACACAAGATCTCAGGAATACAGCAGGTTAGCATGGAATAGACACAAAGCTTTCTAAGGGTGATATTACCTGTCCGGAGTGCTCCTGAAGAACCCTGCAGAGGCTAAACCCTAGCAGGGAGTGATCAGTCCATGACAACAGAACTACAGAGAGTTCCTCCACTCCCAGAACACTGTCATCATATCCAGAGCAAAAAAACAAATCCAGAGTGTGTCCTGCAACATGGGTGGCACCAGACATTACTTGGCACAGTCCCATGGTTGTCATGGCATGAAGTCCTGAGCTGCTCCTGACAGAGCAGTCTCTACATGGATGTTGAAGTCCCCCAGTACAACAAGTCGAGGGGACTCCAACGCCAACTCAGCCAGCTCAGGGAGAGAGCTTGTTGTGCAGCAGAGTGGGTGGTTACACTACCCTGGTTCACCAAACACCCACACCAGCTGGCTGAGAGGGAACTACCAACTGAGAATGTAGGCAGAGGTAGATACTCAGAAGCAGATAGAAAGTGTTCTTGCCTGTGAGAGTCTATTAAGAGAAAGGCATGGCTCAAGTAGTCCAAGTCAAGAGAGGCAACAGGAATCAAGGTCATCAGAGTCCAAAGGTCTGAAGTATGCAGGAGTCTAGAAACAGGTAATAGGAATGTTGGCCAAGTAACAGGAGTTGCTTCCAGCAACTCCTTAGGCAAACTCGGCTCTTAAATAGCCTGACACCAGCTAGTTCTAAGCAGAGGTTGCTTGCTTGCTGCTTAGTCTGCAGTCTAGCTGAGCATCTTAGCTTTATCTTTTGTTAGATCCTCTTGTTCCTCCCCTTTGATTGAGGACTCAAGACTCCAGCTGTGTCCTGTCACATCAGCATGTGAGTCTCACTCTTGTCCTGCTGGCTGAGGCTGCAATTCCACAGGATGAGCTGGCTGGAACTCTTCAGCAGGGAGGGCTGGCTACTCTAACAGGGAGAGCTGCAGGTTGTTCTCTGTCTGGAAGACTTGCCTGGGTCCCTTCCTCAGCCTCCTCATCAGACTCTTCCCCTAAGTCCCAGTCCTGCACCTCTTGGCCCATGACATACACCAACAGAATCCCTATTCTGTCCCAGCCACCCACCTTTAAGTAGACATACTCATTCCTAGTAGAATGTGGGACATGGCAACTGGTAAGGGAGATGGAATCTCCCAGAGAGCCTGCTACTGTATGGAGAACTCAGATGGACAAAGCTGGGAGAGTCCCTCCCAAGTACCCAATCCAACCAAGTCTCCGTGATACCTCCATGATTATAGAGGAATTAATTTGATACTGAGGTTTTTCCTTTCTTTTCCCAATATTTCCTAATTTTCACAAGACATAATGGAAGAGCTCAATTTTCATATGTATGTTAGCAACCCAGCTATAAGACAACAGAATCTGGAAGATACCCATTCACCTTAGAAATAATATAGTTATTACAAATTTAAGTGGATCCACTTCAGGAATATGCCAAAAAGTAATATATTTTATGTGAGCAATTCTCTTAAAGGTATAGGAATTTGTCTTCAAACTTAATGTCTTCTCTTTTATCAAAAACGAACAGAAATAAGTTAAGACACTAATATCTCACATTATGAAAAATTAACATTATCAATTTAGAATGATTCCATTTAGCCATAAAATATCAGAGTTCTTTTTTAAAAATGTCATCTTTAATAGCTCAGAGAAATCCTTCTCACTAAATGTCTGTTGAAGAGTAAAAACTGATGAGTTTTATTATCTTTATTTGCAGTGTTACATTTGCATAGCATTGCTATTAGAAATGAAAATATTCAACATCATACTGATTAGAAAAAAATAATTTTGAGATATCCACGGGAAGAAAAGCCTATACAAGCATGAAGGAAGGGATTGGGGACCATTTTTTATTGTGGCCCATCTTCAAAAAGGGGAAAAAAGAGGATCCCAACAACTATTGTCCAGTTAGTCTGGCATCAATACTGGAAAAGATTCTAGAACAGTTCATCAAACGGTGAGTCTGTGAATATTTAGAAGGGAATGCCATAACCACTAAAAGTCAACATGGGTTTCTCAAAAACAAGTCATGCCAGACTAATCTGATCTGTTTTTTTGATAAAATTACCAGCTTGCTAAATGAAGGGAATGCGGTAGACATAACATATCTTGATTTCAGTAAGGCTTTTGACAAGGTCCCCCATGATATTCTTGCAAACAAGATAGCAAAATGTGAACTCGACAATACAACTGTTAGGTGGATTAATAACTGGTTGACTGGACCGAACCCAAAAGGTGCTCAACAATGGCTCCTCTTCATCCTGGAGAAAAGTGACCAGTGGAGTGCCACAGGGTTCTGTCCTGGGCCCCAGTGCTTTTCAATATTTTTATCAATGATTTGGATGAAAGAATAGGGGGTATGCTTCTCAAATTTGCAGATGACACCAAATTAGGAGAAATAGCTAATACCCCAGAAGACAGGATGAAAATTCAAAATGACCTTAATAGATTAGAAAGCTGGGCCAAAGCTAACAAATGAATTTCAACACAGAGAAATGTAAGGTACTGCACTTGGGGGGGGGGGGAATGAAATGCATAGATATAAGATGGGGGACACCTGGCTTAATGAGACTATGTGTGAAAGGGATCTAGGAGCAGAGGGAGTTCCAGCAGAAATGCCTCCAGCATCAGGAAAGCATTGCTCACAACTACCAGCATGTCGCTGACTCCCTACAAATGCAGACCAGTCTGCTGGCTCGTATTGTGGATGTCATAGAGGGGCCCCAGAGGGCCATTGGTAGCATCAGGGAGGGTGTGCAGGAGGGTGGCAGAGAGAGGGATATCCCCCAGGCCCAGCAGGAGACAGCTGTGGTGCTGGTCAGAGGGAGGAGGGGTTGCTCTCCAACCATAAAAATTGAGGGTGCTGTGGCCAGAGGGAGGAGGGAGAGGTGTCCACCCATGGAGGATGAAGCTCGGGGGGGGGGGGTTCAGAGGGAGGAGAGAGAGGTGTCCACCCATGGAGGAGGAGGATGCTATGGAGGTGGAGATCATTGAGCAACACCCCATAGATGAGTCTGCCAGCCTTTTCAGCAGTGATGTGGCAGTGCCAGAGCCCTGTCGCTGCCCTCAAAGGCAGAGATTAAGTAGAAGGGGATAGAGCTGTTGCGACAATCACCACTAAGTACCAAGGCAGCCATCAGCAACTACTCCCCAGTATGCCCACCGCACTGATTGCCACCACACACTATGCTCACCTCACTGATTGCCACCGCCACCACACACTATGCCCACCTCATTGATACTGCTCACTGGTTTCCTGCAGAGATCCTGCGATGAACCTACACACCTGCGCATAAAACGTCACAAGCTTTTTAAAAAGTTGATTAATAAAATTCAGCTATTGCTGAACCTGCATATGTGCGCAGATTGCAGCATAATTTTTTTAAAAAATAAAGTTGTTTTTCATAAAAACAATGATAAAACTATGATTTACAAATGGGGGAAGGGGAGATGAGTATTTACAAAAGGGGACTAGGTATAATGAGGGAAGAAGGGGAGGGGGAGGAGGGAAGTATGTACAATGTAAAGGGGAGGGGAAGGTGCTTCAGGGATGGGGAGGGGTGGGTGAGGGTGGAGGTTGAGGAAGACCGAGGTGGTCCATGATGGCTGCCACAGAGTCCGCCAGATGTTTCAGCTGATCCTCCACGGCAGCCATCCGTCGTTCTGCAAGGGAAAAGAAAAAAGAAAAGTGTGATTAGGAGGTTACTCAGCACCCCATAACCCAATGCCACAGCCAGGGTTTCTGGGTGCCCCCTCCCACTCCCTCCCTCTGTTTTCCTGCCACTCTTACCTCGCCGACAGTGTTGATCCCAGCTGCCTTGTAGCACCGCCAGGCAGGCAACACCAAAGACCCCTTGTCCCTCCACATCAGGTGGGTGGCGGCTTGGCCCAGGCTGCTCCTCCTCTGCAGGCCCGCCTGTGAAAGGAAAAAAGACAACACTTAGGAAGGCACCATGGAAAGTGGTGGAGGAGGGGAGGAACAGAAATGCCATTGAGGCCACAGTCATGCAGCCATTATCCCTCCCCTCAGGGACCTACCTTCTGGCATGGGGGGGCTGCTGTAGCTGCAGAGGGATAGCACGGGCTCCCTCTGACTGGGTATCCCCACCTGGCCCGGCTTCCCCGTCTGAGGAGGAGGGGGGGGGAACCAGCAGGGTCCCTCCTCTGTCCCTGTCATCGCCTCTGCCTCAAGCCTACATTTGGGGACAAGAAGGACACCATGAACATCCATGGGACTGGGAAAGGAGGGAGGAGAGGGATAGGGAAGGATGGGGAAAAGGCAGGGATGGGCATGAGGGACCATAGCAGGGGCCCAACACTTACCGGGAGGACAACAATCTTGCCATCTTGGGCGGCCTGCCCTCACCCACAGGTCCCACAGCCAGTCATAGAACGGTGGCCTCTTGCAAACCAGAGGGTACTCCCCATAGTCCTCCAGGGCTTCAAAGAAGACCCCCTTCAGTGCCTTAAACTTTGTCCAGCACTGTTGAGGGGTCCTCCTGGAGCCCTGCTGGTGTAGAGTCTGGGAGGCCTGGGCAAAGTATTCCTGGTTGGCCTGTTGGTGCTGGCCATCACCCTTCTCGCGGCTGCCTGGGGGGTGAGGGCATGAAGGAGAATGCCCACCTCTTCATTACTTCAATAGGCAATCCAGATGGGCACTCTCCTCCTGGCCACCATCGTCATCCTAGGGACCTGCGGAAGTCTGCAGGGGCATTTATGGGCAATTGTTGTGGGGGCAGATGGCCTTACCTGGCTCCTAGCCAATGGGGACCCTCAGAAGAGCAGTTTCTATGTAGGCCCCAATGGTAGCCCTCTGGGCTACCACTTGTTAAAATCAAATGGGCCATTAGGAAAGCTGACTGTTGGGAATTTTGCAACATTGTCAGAGATTACAGTTGGTGGCTTTTGGACTGTGTCTTTCTATTGGCAGGAAATCTGGTGCCAGGTGACCCCTCCATGCCCTTTTGTGTGTGTGTTTCTGTGTCTGTGTGTGACTCACTAGGCTCATGGTCAAGGATAAGTGCATAAGAGCATGAATGCTAGCCATACAGAGAATGTGGATAATAGGAGATGTTTATTGAGGTGCTTATTATTATGGCATAGTACAGTTGTGCCCTACATAAATGCTAGTCATACACAGAGTGTAGAAAATAGGAAATGTTGTGTTCAGGTGCATATTATCATGGCATAGTACAGTAGTGCCCTACATAAATGCTAGCCATACACAGAGTGTGGATAATAGGAGATGTTTACTGAGGTGCTTATTATCATGGCATAGTACAGTAGTGCCCTAGACTCACAGATAGAGGAGAGGGATCGTTCAGATCCTCCTGGTCTCAAAGAACTCTGCCACGGCCTCCCTCACAGCCTCCCCTTCTCTCTGATTCACAAGGTCATTGTCCTCCATGGGTGCCCCCAGGATGAGCAGCAGAAAGTGATGCCTGTAGCACCCTCCTTCATCCAGGACCCTTCCCTTGGTCTTGCAGATGTTATGGAGGATGACACATGAGGTGATGATGGGGATGACATTCTCCTCTGCCACAAGGAGTGGGCCAGTGAGGCACCTCCACTGAGCCTTCAGCTGCCCAAAGGCCCTTTCCACCGCATTCCTGGTGCGATTCAGCTTCCTGTTGAATCCTTTCTGTCTAACATTGGGGTCCCTGGTAGGGCTTCATGAGCCACTTCCGAATGGAGTAGGTGCTGTCGTCGAGCAGGAGGGGGCCAATCTGCTGGCTCCTCAGGGTGACGGTGGGGTTCTCTAGCACGTAGATGCTAGCCTCCATGGCCTGAAAAACGATGGAATTCCTTGCCACCCTCGTGTCATGAGTAAATTCAGCAGAACCCAATTCCACATCCACAAAGTGTCCTCAATGATCCAGTGTCCCCTTGAGGACAACAGAGTAGCTGTCCTTTCGGTTGACAAACTCGTTCCTCCTCTCCAAGGGTTGCATGATCAGATAGTGGCACCCATCTACGGCACCCACTACTTGGGGGAAGCCGAGGTCAGCAAATCCTTGCATGATCTGTGGGTGACAAGAAGGGGGAGAAGCAGAGGATGAACAATAAAAAGTCATGACATCTGTCAAATGATGATGTTTTTTGCATAGCTGTGCAGCTGCAATGGCCCTAGCAGCTGAATCTATACAGTAGGAGCCACACTGTATGCCAGGTCATGACGTCTTAGGCATACCTGTGCAGATTCAATGGCCCTAGCAGCCTATACATTAGGGGCCACACTGTATGCCAGGTCATGACAACTTAGGCGTACCTGCACAGGTTCAACGGCCCTACAGCCAAATCTATACAGTAGGAGCCACACTGTATGCCAGGTCATGACGTTTTAGGCATACCTGTGCAGGTTCAATGGCCCTACAGCCAAATCTATACAGTAGGAGCCACACTGTATGCCAGGTCATGATGCGTTCTGCGCAAGAGGAAAAAGTGACAAGTGTGTGTGACTGTCCTTATCTGAGCTGCTTCTCAGTGGTGAGGGTGAACTCCACCAACACTTCCCCACAATGGTAAGGCCAACCCCAAACTGCTCTGATGCCAGCTTGTAGCTGGCTCTGTGGGCGAGGACCCAGATGGCCATGGCAACCCTCTTCTCTTCCAGGATGGCCTTCCTCATCAAGGTGTCTGCCCACTCCATTTGCAGATGCAGTACTTCTACTATCTTGTATAAGAGGGCATGGGGCATCTGGAAGAACATCCTCCATTGTTCATCAGACCAAGTCGGTGCTTCTGGGGAACATCCACCAGTAGCACGGGGCTCTCTCAGGTTGCATCAGAGCGGCGGCTGTGGCAGCAGTACACCATGCAATGCGTCTTGCAGCACCCGCTCTACCTGGTCTCACTTTTGGGTCCTCCAAGTCATCACTGCAGTGTTGCATGAATACACCTGCAGCAGCGACCATAGTGGAGGCTCCTGTGGCTCTGCATTGCAGGCTGAGTACCAGTGCGTACCACTCAATTGCTGTGGCAGCCATGATTTCTCTACTTGGCACAGTGCTCAGGTCCTTAGCAATGTCAACATTGCTGTTAAAGGGGCCGTGTTGTGTTTGCGCATGTGCGCATGTGCTGCAGAGACAGCAAAAAAAAAAACGACACAAAAAAGCCACCGCTGCCAGCCCGTGTGGTTACTCCATTCCCATTCAGGGAAACCTCGGGCCCGACAGTGTGGGTAATGAGGCTTCACTGCAACTTCAGAAAAGCTGCATTAACTGGCCCCCAGTGTGGTTGCTCCACCGTCACTTAGGGCATCCTCAGAGCAGGTGATGGGTTGCTGCAGTTTGGGGAAAAGGCAACTTCAGGTCACCTTTTCCTGCCCGTCTGCATAGCCCCTAACTAAGGGGGGATGCAGATGGCAAAAAGTGCCATCTTCAATCCCAGGAAGGGGAGGGACAGCCGGACGCTGGGCGTCCCATCCCCTTCCTGAGGATGTCATCGGAGCGACAGCCCATCCATACGACAGGCTCTCTGATGACGTCCTTCTGGCTCAGTGTCCAGACACACGTAGGTGGAAGAGATGCCGAAGAGGTACACCACGCCTCTTGTGGTGCCCCTTTCGTGGCTTGCAGAAGGAGTACTATTTTAGCGCTCCTTTCACAGGCGGCAAAAGAGAGGATCAGGGCCGAGGTGTCCAGCAGCCTCGGCCTCGATCCTCCACTTCCAGGGGTAGCCTAGGGCCGCCCGTCTGCATCCCCCCAACTCAAATATAGAAATATGATAATTAGGAGAGCACTTACCTATTTGCCTAATTAGGAAAGATGACCTATTTACTTTTGAGTAGCCATGGATAGCATCGCCTTATTAAACCTAAGGTTTGCCCACCAACCTCATGAGTATGTTTTAAGGTGACAGTTGGAGTGGCAATAGTTTAACATCCTTCCATAGATTATTTGTTTTAATTGATTATTCTTGTAATTAATCCCAAATGCTTTTGGTTTCTAGCATTCACAACCTTAGCTGCCAATACAATGCTTTCTTCACTACAATGGGATTAGGGGATAAAAACTAATTATCTGAGAATTATGTATTCCCATTAGTTCCCACAGCCAAAGTCCAGTGATATAATACAGGCCTCTTAGAAACAGCTCCAGCTGCTGCCATTTTTTTCCCTCCAAGTTCAAGCACGTTAGAAGTCCAGGAACAGCAGTCATGCTATTGCTATATGGCAGCAATAAACATCTTAGCAATGAATGAAAAAATACTCTCCCTGCATTGTTTCCCCACTGCCAAGTATTATGCATTGTGTTCCTGTTTGATAAAGAATATTTCTAAAATTACTTTCAAAACTGGCCTATGCTCAGTGTGTTGTGGCATTCATTTTCTTTGGTTTGCATCAGTTGTTAGTCCCAACTATTAGAGTCCCATTGAATCAATGGGAACTTGATAAATAATAACTTATGTAAGTATAATTGATTCATTAGATCTACTCATTAAATTAATGAGATTTAAAATTTCAGTTCTGTGTTGAATTCTGTTCAGGTGTACTCAGAAGAAAGATAGTTAAGACCTGTTTTCTGGGAAATATGAACAGGTCTGAAGTTTTAATAGCTCCCATTCACACAAACACACACATGCACAGACACTACAGCTGTGTTGGTGGAACACTGTATGTGCACTACAGTATGTTCTACTGTATCATTCTATTCAACTATACCATTCTATTTTAGAATCACACCAAGAAGGACTTTCTGGAATTTTCTATTCCTGTTTATGTGCAGATCAGTAACATAGGGCCTTACAGACTGCCAGAAATAATGCAACTTGAGTCCACTTTAACTGTCCTGGCTTAGTGCTAAAGAATCATGGGAACTGTAGTTTATTGTGGCACCAGAGCTCTCTGACAGAGAAGGCCCAATGTCTCAGAAAAACAAACCCACAGTTCCCATGAGTCCCTAGCACTGAGCAGAACAGTTAAAGTGGACTCAGGTTGCATTGGGCCTTTGCCCATTATTCCTGGCAGTGTGTAAAGGCCCTAGTAATCAATAATCATTCCATTCACAAAGAAATAAAAGACTGTGCATGCTCCCGACACTGTATTAAATCCAGAAATTGGAAAGATGACAGATTGCTGAAATAATATAGTTCCACTTCAGAAACAAATAAACTAATTTGGAACTTGGAAATCTTGGGGAAATTTTGAATGGGATGATTTTGGAAGCATTTTTACTTTTTAAAAAATCCTGTAGAAAACCCAGATAGGTCATTCCTCTGTGGAAAAAGTTGTTGATGGTAATTGAGCTTGCATGGCTTCAACAGGAAAGCAATAACAAAGCCTTGGGGCCTATTTCTGTTCATTACTTACACACTGCGTAGTTTCCATTAAAGTCAATGGGGGATTACAGACTTGCAAGGAAGGGAGTTTATCCTCCAGTGTGTGAAAGTGATTGACTACCACACAAGGACTTAGGGAATAGAAAGGAACGTACAGCTCAAGAAATGTGGTAGATACCTAGGGTCATTTATCTGCTTAGTAACTTAATGCATGGACTGAAATTGCTTTTCATGTTGGAGCCAAATGTTTAACTTTAGCAGTTAACAAGATGTATTAATAATATTTAAGTGGAAAAATGGTTCTTGATGCCTCCTCAGTCTAGCAGAACTTAATAGGTCAAGGGACATTTGTGTGAAGCCTCTGTGAATTTATGGAAATGACTTGACTATTTTTCCCAAGTCTTGATTTTATAGACTGAGTGTTTTTACATTTCCAAAAGCACTGGTGTCATTTATCTCTCTGTGGTAAATGATCTAAAATTCCCAGTGCATAACACACTGTGAGCACTTCCATAAATTAATTATATGTGTTTTTCTGCTTGAAATGTTTTATCAGTGGAGTAATTTTGGAGTTGAGAAAAATGAACAATAGTCCTGATTTTGACCTCTGCTTTAGCTTTTCTGTGTCATTACCACAGAAAGGAAAATTGGACTAAAAAGCTCATAACATGATGTGTATTTTTGAACCAACAATTCAAGCTTACCATTAGTATTGTGGAAGCCAATCATGGTGGTTCTTCCTTAAAGAAGAGTCCAATCTCCATTTTCAACTATAATTCCATTCCACTTTTAGAGTTAACCTACAACACCTTTTTAATCAGAATTCATAATTAAATGTGAGTTTTCTCAAAAATATTTCTCCAAATGTAGATTTTCTTTCTAATACATATTGGTAACCACACTTCTGCTCAAAATACATGGTTAAATTTCAACTGCCAAAAACTGTTGCAACATTTAGAACAATGTTCTGATTCATGTATGGCTGGACTTCCTATCAAGTAGGCAACTTCCACAGCACTTCTGCATTCATTGAACAATTTGTAACAAAGAAGAAACATTTTTGTTTAATCCAGTGGTACACAAGCGTCTTACCCTTGTGACTCCTTTACATCTACATGCATGTGTTGCCCCTCCACTTGATGCAATATATGATTAAAAATATTTTGTTTATTTAGTGTGCATATTTTCATTTGCACATTCATGCACATTAATATTTTAACATTTTATAAGGAAATAACCATCCACATTAGAACAGTTTTATTTATGTAAATATTTAACTCAAGACATATGAAAATTTAACACTTAAAAAAGTTTGGGAAGAGGAGGAGGAGGAGGCATCAGTGCCTCATAGTTTCTCTCACACACACACTGAGCAAATCTCGTGCACTCCCCAGGGGTCCACTGGTTTAATCCCTTATATATCCATGCAGAATTATGAAGGACTTCTGTCTAAAATCTAAGAGATTTGCTGTCACCCACCCAATTTTTCACTCATCAGGATTCCTGCAGGCTACATTCTGTGCTTCAGAGGAAATGGTTTCAAAATTTTGTTGGTTATAGCCATAGGCCACTGCAAATGTGCAAAACAGAGAATAATGCAATAAAGTTTTTACCAAAAAGGAAATATGTAATATATTGTATTGCATTATATGGAATAAATCCTAACACACACACACACACACACACACACATAAAATAAAAAAGTTTAAGAACAAACAAAAGTTAAAGAACACATTACATTTCTAAAAAAAACTTCTTAAAATTTCCCATATTAAATTTTCCAGGGCATCAAACTTTCTGGTCATCAGATACCAATTGTCTCAAGTATTTCATTTTGATTTTCTTTGCTGCAGTTACAAACAATGCAATACTATTAAAAACATCCTCTCATCAGATAACAAAGAAAAAAAATTACAATGTTCTGAGTTGGTCACCCATTACATTGTGACAGAAACTGTGACAACAGACACTCTCTATGGCTGGTAAATCATTGACAATGTAACAGGTAAGTCTTCCATGCAGTCCTTTACTCAAAAACACTCTCTTAATTACAGGGTTATGGAGAGATCTGCCCTTCAGGAAAGTATTTTGCCCTTGCTGGAATCTTTATTCAATGAAAGTGTTCTAGCTGGAAAGTTGGTGGTCTTTTTTAATGGCAGCAAATCTCTGGGAAGAGTGGTTATTATAACCACTGGGCAGAGTGGTTATTATTTATAATGTCCCAATCTAGGGATAGAAGAAAATGATTTGATAATCCTAACTAGAGTTACAATTTCCATATCCAATTGATACCAAAGGCACTAATCTCTCATTACCCCAACCAAATGTCTTTTCTTTGGTTACTGGTACTTCAAATATTTTATAACCTGGGATAAATATGGAGTTAACCTCTAGAAAACATGCCTCGTGAATATCAATAATATCAGAGAACTGGAGAAATTTCAGGGATTCAGTGTCCATTAATTTACTTTTCTATCCTGCTACTTACCGAGAAAGGATGTGTTAATTAGAATGTAGAGGGAGAGCATCTTCTAGACATGTGGCCAATGCAGACCACTGCATGCTGGCCACCCCGACTCCACCCCGACTCTGCCCCAACACCATGCACCCATCCGCATGGCACACAGCATCAGGGAACCCTCTTGGCACAGCATGCATACACAATGTGCCAAAAGGCAGCTCTAAGGGCGGCTTTTTGCTGCTCCAAAAAGGAGCGGCATTTTGCCATTCTTTTGGCGGCAGTAAAAAGGAGGATCGGGGCTGTGGCATGTGGTTGCCACAGCCCTGATTCACTGCTCCCAAGGGCAGCCCAGAGCCGCCCCAAATGGGCCGTCTGTATCAGCCCATAATCAATCAGACAGGGAACTAAGAGGAAAGAATCGATTTGAGACCATAACATCTTTTTGGAGATTTCCTGCATGGGTTTGTACTAAAGAACTGATAAGTTTTTTTGTTATTAAATACCTTCAAGCCAACTTCAATTTATGGCAACCCTATGGATGGGAGACCTCAGGTCACTCTATCCGCAAGTGCCCTGCTCATCTACTGCAAATTCATGACCATGACCTCTCTGATTAAGGGGGGAAGCAGATAGGCGGCCCTGGGCCGCCCCCGAAAGCAGAGGATCGAGGCCGAGGCTGCCGGACACCTCGGCCTCGATCCTCCCTTTTGCCACCTGTGAAAGAAGTGCTAAAATAGCGCTACTTCCATAAGCCGCGAAAGGAGTGCCCCAAGAGGCGTAGCACACCTCTTCAGTGTCTCTTCCGGCTCAGCATGTCTGGATGCTGAGCTGGAAGGATGTCATCGGAGCGCCAATCATGTGGATGGGCCGTTGCTCCCATGATGTCCTCAGGAAGGGGATGGGGCTCCCAGCATCCAGTTGCCCTTCCCCTTCCTGGGAATGAAGACAGCGTTTTTCGCTGTCTGCATCCCCTCATAGTCTAGCCATATGGAATGCTTTCGCTCTCTTTTCCTGTTGCACTCCACTTTACCAAGCATTATAGTCTTTTCTCGTGAGTCCTTTTTTCCCCATAATATGGCCAAAATACGACAACCACAGTTTAGTCATCTTTCCTTTTAGGTAGAGTTTGGGCCTCTTGCTCTAGGATCCATCTATTGTTCTTTTTAGCAATCCGCAATATTCTCAAGACTCATTTCCAGCATCACATCTCAAATGAGTTGATTTTTTTTCCTTACCAGCTTTCTTCACTGTCCAGATTTCACAACCCAATATACAAATGGGAAATATGATGACATGGATATCCTAACTTTCATATTTATGGTGTCATCTGCATATCTTCAATTGTTGATGTTCCTTCCTCCAATGTTCACTCCCTCCTCCAATCCTGCTTTTCATATGATCTTCACATCATACAAATTAAGCAGATAGGGTGATAGAATACAGCCTTGCCTGACCCCTTTGCCAATTGGCTTTAAAACTTTAAAGTTTGAGACTCAAACTGATTAGATAATTTTAATTTTCTGTATGCACAACCTGCTTCTTTTCTCACATCCCATTAGGACTTTTTTTGAGTGTTTTCTTTGGCATAAATATCATAAGACAATCTAGAAGGGACCCATCAGGGATTATAAATGAGGATATTATTTGGAGAAGATAGTGGGAAGTTCCTCATCACCATTCTAAAGTATTACTGGTTTATGGTTTTAATATTATCCCTTTGATTCATAGGTTTATGATGGATATTGATTACCAGAGGATGGATATTGATTACCAGATGGATTACTAGGATGGATATTGATTACCAGAGGCGTAGGATGAATGGTCCCCATCGCCAAAACTAAATTATGGGAGTGGGAACAAGTCAAAATGTTCCATATTATCAAGCAAGTATAGGAATTCCAGAATTAATATTCAATGTTCTTTTTGTACCTGTAGAATAATGCACCTTTTACATGTTAGCTTCCTCCTACTCGATTGAGACACCTGTCAAATGATGCAAGTCACTCAGTAATGCTTTCTTCCAAATAAAAGATAGCTATGATTTTTTTTTAAATCTCTGATTGTGAAATGTAAGATTTGAGTACAAGGTCTGGTTCAGTAATCTCAGGACAATTTTTTAGACAGGAGAGACTTGGATTGTATTTGGGCATTTCCTGTGTACAGAGAATTCATTAAGTTCATCAATAGCCCACCAAGGGCTTGTCCATATTGGCCAAAAGGCACATGTTCCCCCCAAGCCTGTGTTGTCTTGTTTGGATAATGCAGGCCAAAAATCCAAGGCCAGAATTGGGCCTGATCCTGGCAGACCAGACATGGATCTCGTGGATCCGGCCTGATTGCAGGTAACCAGCACTTACCCCTGTTCAATTTGACCTTTGGTTTGCCACAGAGATTTATTCAGCAAGTACAGAAGTGAATAATCAATGATTCTCTAGAAAAAACATGGGAACAGTATTGGATTACTCGGTGCTTCAAAACCAGCAGCATACAAACCCTCTTCACTCATATTCCCAACATCATTTACTGGTGGATATGGTACCTCAGAAGTAAAATATGAGAAAATTAATTAGGATTAGGCTACCAATGGATATATATTACTTTTAGTGTCTGAGGCAGTGACTATAGGCCTTTGCAGACTGCCAGAAATAGTGCAAATTGAGTCCACTTTAAGGGTTAGGGTTAGGGAATCATGGGAACTATATTTTATTGTGGCACCAGAGCTCTCTGACAGAGAAGGCTCAGAGATTCTCATGACTCCCTAGCACTATCTCTAACCCTTAAAGTGGACTCAATTTGCACTATTTCTGGCAGTCTGCAAAGGCCCTATGTTGGCTGGAGCTTTCAAAGAATTGCAGTCCAAAAAAAAAACACCAAAAAATAAATGTTTCAAGATTTACTCTGTATACTAGTCACCAGGGAATATGAGCTGGATGATGCTATTGCCTTCCTAGCTGTTTGTGGGCCTCCCATTTGTGGTTGCTAAGACAATGTTGGGTGAGATAGATAATTAGTCTGATCCATATAGGGGGGATGCAGACAGCAAAAAGCGCCGTCTTCAATCCCAGGAAGGGGAAGGGGCAGCTGGACGCCGGGCACCCCAACCCCTTCCTGAGAATGTCATCGAAGCGCCTGTCGTTGCACATGATGGGTGCTCCAATGACGTCCTTCTGGCTCAGCGTCCAGACACGCTGAGCCGAAAGAGACACCAAAGAGGCATGCACCACCTCTTGCCGAGCCCTTTCCACGCCTTGCGGAAGGAGCACTATTTTAGCGCTCCTTCCAGGGTTGAAAAAAGAGTGGATTGGGGCTGAGGTGTGGGGCAGCCTCAGCCCCAATCTGTGGCTTCTCAGGGCGGCCCATGGCCGCCCATCTGCAGAGACCCATAATCTCTTCTTATGTTCTTCATTTACAAGGCAGCTGCCCCTGATCTGGAAAAACAATCTGGTCAACTTTTGTCAGCAACAGCAGTTGTAAAGCTTTATGTGAAGAATGTGTAGTCAAGATACATGTATCCTATAATTTTCTAAGATTAATTCTATTTTACCAGCATAGGGGGGATGCAGATGGTGAAAAGCGCCATCTTCAAGCATAGGAAGGGGAGGGGCAGCCGGACGCTGGGTGCCCCAACCCCTTCCTGAGGATGTCATTGGAGTGTCTGCTGTTGCACACAGTGGGTGCTCCAATGATGTCCTTCCATCGCAGCATCTGGAAACGCTGCAACGAAAGAGGCTCAGTAGAGGTGTGCACCTTCTCTTCCGGTGCCCTTTCCACAGCTTAAGGAAGGAGCTCTATTTTAGCACTCCTTCCAGGGCCACTCAAATAGTGGATTGGGGCCAAGGAGTGGGGCAGCCTCAGCTCCAATCCTCGGCTACTTGGGGCGGCCCACAGCCACCTGTCTGTAGAGGCCCATAGTGTTGTATAATTTATAGTAAATCAATACTAAATTGTAAATAAATACAAATTCTGCTGTTTCTCTTTCTAATCTACCTTTGTGCTTTGTAATTTGTACCTTTGAACAAAAGAACTACAAAAGTAGATTGGAAAGAGAAATAGCTGAATTGGAATTCATCCATAAATCTGCAATAGATTGAACAGGGACAATGGCTTCCTGATTCACTACACACATTTCTACACTATCTGACCCCATCTTCGGGGTGTGTACCATACACACATCTATTTTACAGGTTAGTTTCCAAAGCCAAACTGGTCTTGCCTCTTCATTTCCATACAGAATAGTTAGTTCCCAATGTCTTTGTTCACTAACGACCATTGATAAAGCTGGATTTGCTACTTCATTCCCATACACAAAGGATTTTGAATTTGAATTGACATTCTCACATACCAATGGCATATATATGTCTGTCTCTGGTTTCCACTCCACTATATGCATCTGAGGAAGTAGGCTGTAATCTATAAAAGCTTATGCTGCCAACTTTATTTCAGTTAATCTCAAAGGCACTACAAGATCCCTCTACATACTGATTCTACAAACTAACATAGCAATATCTTTGAATTCAATATTAAATTGTTCTTCTGATCATCTACAGGGCTACTACAGCAAGCAAGCACAACTGAAAGGAGACTAGTTCCTGCCAGGAAGGAGAAGGAAAACAGTTTCTGGGCAGGCATTTTGAGTGGGTGAGTGTTTAAATTCTTTTTAAAAACACTTGGGGAAATTGTGTCTGTTGCTGAGTGGGTTGGGCTTTGATGAGTCACATTTGTGAGTGAATAGGGGGTAGATCTAGCCAATTAGCTCTATACAACTCCTCCCAGAGGCTAATGGAGTGCAATTTTTTTTCACAGAGCAAGGGAAAGCACAGCAGAGGTAGAAGGGGGACTTTGACCTTTATTTTTAGAGGTAATAATAATAATAATTTAAAGTGCTTTGAGGTTTGGTTTTTGTTCAGAGGAAGAGAGACAGAGACTTGCCTCCAGAATAAGGTAGCATCCAGGAGCTCTCTGTAGAGTTAGAAACCCAGTTGATTTTGCTCGCTGGCAGAGCCTGGTGAAAAGGCCTAGAGAACAGGGGCCCTTTATGTGAGTCTTCACCAGGGGACTTTTTGAGGAAGAAGCCCACAGTTCTGTTTCAGTGCTTACTTAAGATTTCTCAATATGGACACTGAGGGAGTTGCTGCAGTCACCTGCAACACTTGTGGGATGTTTGTCTTCTTGCCAAGAGATGTGGGGAACTTCACCTGCATCAAGTGCAAGTTTGTAGCCCTCCTGGAACAGAAAGTCAAGCAGCTGGAGGCCCAGGTAGCTACACTTCAGCATATTAGGAAACAATAGCTTTTCTTGGACAGAGCGGAATAAAAAGTCTTGGACGGAGACCATACAGAAGAAGTTGTTGAGGAGGAGGAGGTCACTTCATGCACACAGGAGGTGGACAGCTGGAGGAACATCACACACAGAAGTAAGGAAAGCAGGGATCATTCCGGGAGTTTGCAGCTGCAGAATCTATTTGAAGCTCTTGCCCTTATCAAGGATGAAGAGGAAGAGCAGCAGGGACAGTCCTCAGAGTACCACCGCAGGGAACAGCAACTGCTAAGCCTCAGAGGAGGCATGTAGTGGTGGTGAGAGACTCCTTGTTGAGGGGAACAGAATCAGTGGTTTGTCGGCCTGACAAGATGTCCCGGGAGGTGTGTTGTTTCCCTGGGGTAAAAATCCGTGATGTGACAGTGAGGCTGACAAGACTTGTCAAGACTACTAACCATTACCCTTTCCTCTTGGTCCATGTGGGAACCAATGATACTCTAGGCATAGTCTTCAGAATATCAGAAGGGATTGTGAGGTTTTGGGTAAGAAGCTGAAAGAGCTGGACACACAGGTTGTTATCTCATCTCTTCTCCCATTGAAGGGCATGGTCCAGGAAGGGAGAGGAAGATAGCAGATGTGAATAGCTGGCTCGTAGATGGTACTGCCAAGAACTATTTGGATTCTTGGATCAAGGACTGTGGTTCTATGAGGGTGGACTTCTAGCAAAAGATGGGCTGCATCTCACACCAGTTGGCAGAAGCATTTTTGCCAATAGTCTCAAACATTTGATCAGGAGGGCTTTAAATTGAGTCCTGTTGGAGAGGGAGACAGTATCTTGGAAGGTATCTTGGAAGGCAGGAGTACATCATGGGCTAGAGATAATAGTCAAAGTGTTATAGAGGGGACAAGGCAAATGATGCAAGGGCCCAACAGAGGGAGGCAAAAAGGCTAACACAGGCAGGAAGTGGGGACACTTCCTTAGGTGTCTCTACACTAATGCACAGAGCATGGGAAATAAACAAGATGAACTTGAACTCATAGAATCATAGAATCATAGAGTTGGAAGAGACCACAAGGGCCATCCAATCCAACCCCCTGCTTCAGGAACTTAAAATCAAACCATCCCCAACAGATGGCCCTCCAGCCTCTGTTTAAAGACCTCCAAAGAAGGAGACTCCACCACACTCTGAGGGAGTGTATTCCATTGTTGAACTCCTAGCACAACAAAGCAAATATGATATAATAGGTCATAATCACTAAAAGTAAACATGGGTTTCTCAAAAAACAAGTCATACCAGATTAATCTGATCTCTTTTTTTTTTTTTTTTTTTTTTTTTGATAAAATTACCAGCTTGCTAGATGAAGGGAATGCAGTAGACATAGCATATCTTGATTTCAGTAAGGCTTTTGACAAGGTCCCCCATGATATTCTTGCAAACAAAATAGTAAAATGTGGGCTAGACAATACAACTGTTAGGTGAATTAGTAACCGGTTGACTGACCGAACCCAAAGGGTGTTCAGCAATGACTCCTCTTTATCCTGGAGAGAAGTGACCAGTGGGGTGCCACAGGGATCTGTCCTGGACCCAGTGCTATTCAACATCTTTATCAATGATTTGAATGAAGGACTAGGAGGCATGCTTCTCAAATTTGCAGATGATCCCAATTTAGGAGGAATAGCTAATACCCCAGAAGACAGGATGAAAATTCAAAATGACCTTAATAGATTAGAAAGCTGGGCCAAAGCTAACAAAATGAATTTCAACACAGAGAAATGTAAGGTACTGCACTTAGGGCAAAAAAAAATGAAATGCATAGATATAAGATGGGGGACACGTGGCTTAATGAGACTATGTGTGAAAGGAATCTAAGAATCCTAGTAGACCACAAGTTAAACATGGGTGAGATGTGGCAGTAAAAAGACCAATGCAATTTTAGGCTGCATCAATAGAAGTATAGTATCTAGATCAAGGGAAGTAATAGTGCCACTGTATTCTGCTTTGGTCAGGCCCCACCTGGAATACTGTGTCCAGTTCTGGGCACCACAATTCAAAAAGGATGTTGAAAAACTGGAGCGTGTCCAGAGGAGGGTGACTAAAATGGTGAAAGAACTGGAAACCATGCCCTATGAGGAATGACTTAGGAAACTGGGTATGTTTAGCCTGGAGAAGAGATGGTTAAGAGGGGATATGATAGCCCATATTAAATATTTTAAGGGATGTCTTATTGAGAAGAGTGCTAGCTTGTTTTCTGCTGCTCCAGAAAACAGGACCCAGAACAATGGATGCAAGCTACAGGAAAAAAGATTCCACCTCAACATTAGGAGGAACTTCCTGTCAGTGAGAGCTGTTTGACAGTGGAACACACTCCCTCAGAATGTGGTGGAATCTCCTTCTTTTGAGGTCTTTAAACAGAGGCTGGATGGCCATCTGTCAGTGATGCTTTGATTTTGAGTTCCTGCATGGCAGGGGGTTGGACTGCATGGCCCTTGTGGACTCTTCCAACTCTATGATTCTATGATTCTATGAAATGGATTGGAAGCACTAATTAGTATGTCTCCTTTTCCTCTTGTTATATGTCACATTATGTCTGTACCAGATGATCCCCCCCAACAAAGATGTCAGTTCTAAAAAATAAAGCAAGTTGCAAAGGCTCAAAGATCAAGTGGGCACTCTGAACAGAAAATAAATGCTAATATAAAAATGTCCTACTTATTCCAACTAAAATAATACTGGCAACAAGAATTGATTTACTAAAATAGGGAATGATAATAATTATTTTCTTAGAATATTTGTGACTCAAATATTGAAATTAGAAGATTTAACTTTAGGAACCTCATGGCTTTAGAACAATATTTTAATGTATTCACTGGTAATTTATTTTCTTATTTTGCATGAGATTCAGATGTGAATGTATTATATAAAGAGAAATCTATATTTTATTGTTTTAAACAGCATTATAAAGTTAATTACCTTGCCCTAGTGCCAAAAATATTAGCCTAAATTACAGTGCCATCTGCTGAAAAGTTAGAGAGACTTACAGGAAAAGTTTAAAAGTTTCCAGCTGCAAATATGAGACTAAATGAAAAGGGGAAAAGTGGGGGAGAGAGAATATAAGTAAAATTTTAAAAACCCAGCAAGTAGTATCTCATGTAAGAGTATGCTATACATGCCCAAATAGTAGTAAATATCTTTGAATTCAATTGCACTTGGTCCCATGTAAGTGGGTTTAGTATTACAGTGTGTTTGGGCCTCTGCAGACTGGCCCAAAGGGCCTGCCTGGAGGCAGAGATGGCCAGGGGCAACCGCACGCCGGTCGCCCCAACTCCAGCCTGACGATATCCTGACACTGCACACCATTACGCATGGTGAGCAGGATCAGGACATCCTCCCGGTGCAATGTCCTGATGTGCTGCATTGGAAGGGGTGCTAAAGAGCTGCACGATGGCTCTTAAGGTGCCCTTTTGCCACCCCTGAAAGGAGCGGCATTTTGCCGCTCTTTCAAGTGTGGCAAAAGGGAGGATTGGGGCTGCGGCATGCAGTAGCCATGTCCCCAATCTGCGGCTAGCAGGGCCGGCCAAGAGCCGCCCATCTGCAGCCCCCCTTAGTCTTTTCAAACATGATTAACTAAGGAATGATGCAGACCAACACTTTAGGCCATCCTGGGAGTGGAGTTGGGGTGGGGCGACTGCACACTGGCAGTCTTGATTCTGCCCTGACTCCACTCTGACTCTGCTCCAATGCCGCGCGCCTGACCACACAGGACATAGCTTCAGGGCACCCCATTGGCACAGTGTACAGACACGCTGCACCAAGGGGGCACAAAGGAGCCATGGCAGTGGCTCTAAAGCAGCTTTTTGCCACCCCAAAAAGGAGCAGCATTTGGCTGCTCTTTTCAGGGTGGCAAAAAGGAGGATCAGGGCTGCGGCATATGGTTGCCACAGCCCCAATCCACCACTCCCGGGGCGGCACAGAGCCACTCCTTATGGGCTGTCTGCATAGGCCCTAAGTCTGGATTCATGATAAAGAAGATAAAGATGATGAAGCAGAAAATAAAAAGCTACCGTTCCAGATCACTAACTCATAGAGATGAAAGAAATCAAAGAGCCATTTCTTCCTACTGAGAGAGTTTTAAATACAAAAGGTCAGAGTGTGCAAACTGTCCCACATGATTTGACTCCATATTCATAATTACATTCCTTCAGTGCATGAAACACCAGACTCCTTTCTCTGTGAAACATTCATCTACCTTTCTTCAGAAGGACATGTCAGAAGACTGTTGGCAGAAAGGTTATACCAACATCTAGGGGTTTGCAATTTCTGGCAGAATCAGCAGTGTAGTTAGCTTTCACATTCATCCTATACACATGTTTTATAAGTTTAAGTTAAGCATGAGATAGTAACAGGGCATTTTCTAGTAGGACATGTAGGCTTATAGATCATCAGCATCAGCATCATATGTCATTCAGTAGTTGCAGTGTATCTAATTGACTGTGCAAGATCAGCTCATGTTGAAGGGATAGGTGAAAGTGTCAGCACCTTCTAGACTCATTTTCGAGGTGCACTGACCATTGTCCAGTAGTTGTAATAAAGTACTGCTTTTATCATCTAAAGAATATGAACTAACTTTACCCATGCCTTAGGTTTTATTGCTGAACCCCACTTTAATTTCAATGGAAACAGAGTGGATCAGTACCCAGACTCCATTATATAGTTTCTATAATCTTTGGTGTCAGGAATAATCTAAATAACCAAATCTTTGGTGTCAGGAATAACCAAATGTGGAACTCTGTCCATAGGCTACAAACAGTGCCCTTCTCAGTGGTTCCCCCCCCCCCACACACACACACACACACAGGTGAAGGAATTGCAGAGGCTTGTTGTGTGCCTTCAAGTCATTTCTGGCTAATTGTGACCCAAGATTTGTTCAAAGCATTTTTTTTTACATTGCCTTCCTCTGAAACAGAGAGAGTGTGACTTGCCTAAGGTCACCCACTAGGTTTCCATGGCTAGGCTGGGATTCAAATCCTGATCTCCAGAGTCATTGTTGCTCAAACCACTACACCACACTTGCCAGCTTGCCCTATGGCAATTGTGCCACATGACTGCTGAAATCTTTTCCTCTCTACTTCTTATAAAAGCCATGACAGCTGGTAGCTGCCATATAGTAGGACTTTGAAACTCTTCTGGGTTTTAGTCTAACCTACTTGGGGAAAAGTTTTCAACATGACGGATATTTCCTTTAAAGTTCAGCTAAAATCCAAAGTGAAATCACTCCTGTACTGACATGGCAGCCACTAGCTACTACCCTCCAGTAGATGTCATAATAAGGGGAGGGAAAATTCCCTCATTCTGACCTTGAGCTAGCCACCATCATGCAACCAGACCCAAATCTCACCAGCCTAAATTCAATTGCTTGTCTAACTAGAGCAGAACTACTCCATCAATTTGTGAATGCTAAGTCAATATTTACATACCTTCCATTAATTCAACCAGTCTGTTCTAGCCAGGACTAGGAATTTGATTTAAGCCATAAATTTTGCACATTCTACACATAAAGCTTTACATGACACATCACATTATCATGTAGGTAAACCACAGTGTCTGCAGGGAAGTATATAGGTGTGTGAAAATAACAATACCTTCTTTTAGGGCCTCTAAAAGACTGGCCCAAAGTAGGCAGAGATGGGGAGGGACAGCCGCACACCAGCCACCCCAACCCCACACTGGTAGCATCCTAACACTGCACGCCATTACGCATGGTGCATGGCATCAGGACATCCTTCCGGCACAGCATTTTGACGTGCTGCACCGGAAGGGGCGCTAAAGAGCCACACGTTGGCTCTTAGGGCACCCTTTTCCCGCCCCTGAAAGGGGTGGCATTTTGCCACTCTTTTCGAGGGCAGCAAAAGGGAGGATCAGGGCCATGGTGTGTGGCAGCAGTGGCCCCGATCCTCTGCTTCCCAGGGCTGCCTAGAGCCACCCATCTGCAGCCCCCTTTAGTTAACTTTTAACAGCCCCATTATTATGCTAGGCTGAATATTCTAAAGATATAAATCACTTCCACCAGCTTTGAAATGGGGATAAGATGCAGCAGCTAGAGCTGCTACCAAACTTAATCCAAAGAGAACCTGAAGCAAGTTCACAGTTTCTTTCTCATACAAAAAACTTGTGAAATTTTAGGAAATCAACAGTACCATCTTATATATGTTTATGCAAAGCAAGTCCTAATGAACTCACTAGTACTTAGTCTCAGGGAAATATGTACAGAATTGCAGTCCTAAATCTAGATGGAAGTGCAAAATGAGTTGTGAGATGGTGATACATTGTGGTAAACATTCTTGCTTTGGGATATATTGAAAAGTTTTTATCTATTTCACCATTACTCCAACTTTCTTACATAGGCAGTGCAGAGTTCCCATGTAATTTCCATTCTAGGCACCAAGCAGACCCAGACCAAAGTTGCAGAGCTGCCTTCAGATCCTGTGCCTGGGCTAATTTATTTGCAGTTCAGATCAGTTATGACTAGAAAATACCATTGATTTTATTGGGACTGTTCAACTAACACAACCCATTGATCTGTATCCTATTGGTTACTCCCAGCAAGACTAGATTCAGTAAATTAAATCTGAATGGTGAGTAAAGATTTAAGTAAATCCCATTGAGGCAATTGGGACTAATTGGGACTAACAACAGGATTCATGCATTTATATTTAAAAAATAAGTACCAAAATGTATATGGCAGGTGTGTGAATGTGCAGCTTTGCCCTAATTTGCAATAAAGATATATGGAATGTGGCAGTATTTCTCTGTGTTCTTTTCTAACAGGGTTTCATTTCTAGTTGGGTCTCTTACTTCCCTCCCAGTTCAACATTTAGAGTTTCAGATCTGCATAAAAATGACTGCTGTGATCCTAATGAAAGGCTTAATGCATTCCATTTTATGAGTCAAACAATGTTGCATGTAGCTTTTTCTTTTTTCTCTTTTTTTCTTTTTGGAGAATGAATAATAGAGATCTGTCTGATTATTAAGAGATTGGAAATGAGAGATTTTCCATTTTTATCACATGTGTACACATTTTTACAACCAATTTGTTTCCTGGTGATTTAAAGCTGGGGCATATTGTCTGAACATAAAGTTTTTGAACATTTGTGATATACTAAATGTTATCTTTCTTGTTGCTTCATTATATTGTGAATGTATCATGTTGGGGAGGGTATTTTTATTTTGTAGGCATTGTGTTGAGAAGAATGAATGATGGAGGCAGATTATTTTGAATTGTGTTTATTTAATTGCCAGTTTCTATTTTTGTGACTTTCAAATTACATTCCAAATACTGCTGGAATATGGCATAGTATTATCATCACCAGGAACAAAATAAATAAGCAGAACTTTCATTGCAATTCACATGTTAAAATTGTATAGTACTTTTCATAATTTCCATTTCCTTTTTATGTCAGGGAAGAAAAGTTTAGTCTTCAGCATGCCAAAGGTTTTATAATTCCTAACACTGAAGATGTTTTCATTTAGGATGAACTTTATAGATGGATGATGGCCTGAAATTAACAGATATTTATTCATAGTTCCTTTCTCCTAAAGACCTTGTTCATTTCCAGAGAATGCTGTCTTGTAACTAATATTATCATTCATAACTATACTGAGTATATATCTGAATATTCCCTTTTAAATGTTGTATTAAAGCTCAGAAGAGCTAGCACGGTGTAATGGTTTGAGTGTTGGACTACAACTCTGGAGAATAGGGCTCTCCAGAGGGTTCAGACAGCCATGGTAACCCACTGGGTGATCTTGGAATAGTTGCATTCTTTCAGTCTTAGAGGAAGGCAAGGGCAAACCACACATGATGGATTTGCCTTTCAGTCAACTTGTCAGAAATGACTTCAAGGAAAGACACCCCCCAATGAGTTGGGAGGGGTTTCTTGTTGCACCAGCCATATAGTGACATGAGAGGCCTGATTTGCCAAGCGCGCAGGGATCTCAGTTTAGTTCCTGCGCGCTTGGCCAATCAAGTTGCTTACATGATGTTAGGAAATCTCGCGGTGCTCATACCCTCGCGAGATTCTCTCCTTGAGTTTGTTCTATATAGCTCTGTGCTTCCACATGGCAGCAACCATTTTAGAATTGCAACTGAGCGAGTCACTTCGCTCTGCTCCATTCTGTGGCTATTTGCTTGGCTTTGGCCTAGCGAATTCTTGGCTTTTGCTACTTACTCATTTTGATTTGCTTATTCTTCTTGCACAGGGAGTTGGTTTCTGAGTCTCCTGTGCTCCTTTTGGAAGGAAAGGCCAGGTGAGGCCTTCGGGCCGGCCGCCTTAGGCCTAGAGGGTGGCCTGCGCATTTCCAATACTCGGTTGGGTTGAACACCGGGCCGAGGTGGGTGCTGCGACAGGCGTCTTCTCCACTGGGTGCACAGACCCTGTGCTCGATCTCATGCCCAGTGGTGCCCTGGTCACTCCAGACTGGTAAGGTCGGGACCCCATCGCCCGGTTGGAGAGGGAATTTACATCTCTCCCCAGCAGTGGGGGGAGGGGCTGAATGCAATAGTTGTCTTCAGGCAGGGTGCCAAATTTAGGACTCTTGTGGACACCTCCTCCCCCCTGTTGTGGTCACCAGTGATGCTTCCTGGCTATTTGCGTCTCTTGTTGAGACTTGGGAAAGGGCGGCCTTTGGCCTGGTGGTAGTCACCCAAGGTTGGGTGATTGTTGCAAGGACCCGTGTTTTACACTTACGTGGAGAGCTATGCCCTGCAGTAAGGCACAATCTAAGAGGCGCACAGCCCCAGCTGCACCTGGCTCTAGTCACTCTGCTCCAAAGAGGCACTCTCAATTGGCCAGCAGAGATGACGAGATTGTTGCTGAGGTAGCACAACTGAGCAAGACTATATAGGCCTGTGTTGCAGTCTGTAATCAGCTTGCCCAAAAGGAGCTTCAGGCTACAGCCACCAGCCCTTCTGCAAGCACTTCTGCTAACCCTGACACAGAAGTGCTGCCCCCTCGTTCTACACCTGACTCAGGTAATTGATGCAACAGCGGGTCCTTTGGTGGTTTCGGCTATAGAGGTGGGGCAACCTACTATAGCCGATGTTTGGGAACTCCTGAAAATGGTCCCTGGTGTGGAGATTCAGGGTACTGCTGCCCCTGTACCTGAGCAGCCCACTGTGGCAGATTTATATAACCTCTTGCAAGGAGTGGTTCTTCAAGGTGGTGGTGGAATGGAGCAAACCTACGAAGTGCAGAGGAGGGAACAGGCAGCTACGGCTTCATCTCTGCCTGACACCAGAGCTGTTGCAGGGCCACACTTCGGGGGACCTGTGCAGTTGGCTGGTGATGCTTCCCAGCAAGCTTCAACATCAGGGTTGTCTCCTTCTAATCCTTTGCAGGCGAATTGGCCCACCTCGGTATGGGCTCCAGGTGGCCAGGTTAGCCAGGGTGTGAGTTTGGAATGCCCCATCCCTGTAGCTTTGGGTGCACCTGTGCAGGCACCTGAGGTTTCACAGGTACCTGACTCTAGGGTGCAGATTGGTCAGCCAACTGCTTTGGCTAGTGACATCTCAAGGGTGTCCCCTTTGGTTGCTCCTGTGCTATCAGGAGTTAATGCTCATAATGAATGCAATCCTTATGCTGGAATGTCTACACCCCTTGGCTCACACCTTCCACTTTCCACCAAAGAAAGAATTTGGAAGGGAGATTATATTGATTTATTTTCTCTTATTTTTAGGGATCCTGAACTGAGGATCATGGTAAAGGATGGGATTGTGTTTAGCCTTCCGAAAGAGTTTCGGGCGCTCAAACGCCCTAAGCTGGAGCGTAATTTTGTGAATTGGATCATGGGTTTTACTATTTATAGGGGAGTTATTGAGGAAAAAGAGCTCCATAGGTCTCCTGATTTTTCTAAGTACCAGGAGATCATGATAAAAGCCTATACCAACTGCCATCATAATGCTAGGGGTGCAGCTTGGTTGCAATATGATGAGCAATTTAGAATGAGGGCTGCCCAAGATTGCTCCCTTTCCTAGAGACATGTTCAATCTGAACTATGGGCAGATGTAATGGTGGGGGCCTCCCCTTCAAGCAGGTGTGACAATGGGTTTGTTCCCATGGTTACCCAGCCGAGAGGGCAGAATGTGAGGCCTGGTACGGGAGAAAGAAAGGAATTCGGCATATGCTGGGATTTTAACACAGGAAAGTGTAAGAGGCAGCCCTGCAGGTTTGACCACAAGTGTAACACCTGTGGGGGCAGTCACTCCGGCGCCTCCTGTAATAGAGGTAAGCGGTCAGGAGTGGGAGGTGTGTCCCAGCCAGTGTCACTAGGAGGAAAAGTCTCCATCACCAATTAAATTAGATGTAATGGTGGCTTGGCTGAGGGCCTACCTGAACCAGGAGGCTGCATATTATTTATTTAATGGTTTCTCTTGGGGTTTTTGCATCCCTTATACAGGTTCTAGGGTACATCGTTATGCGCCCAATGCTCGTTCTGTGAAGGATTTGCCAGCCATCGTAAGGGACAAGCTGGCAAAGAAGATAGCTGCTGGAAGGATTTCAGAACCTCACGATTATCTGCCAATTCCAACCCTTCATTTATCCTCTTTGGGTGTGGTGCCCAAGAAAGCCCCTGGGGAATTTAGGTTAATTCATAATTTATCTTACCTGAAGGGCGACTCTGTGAACGATGCCATAGATCCTGAGCTCACGTCAGCTAAGTACACATCATTTGGCACAGCGGTCAAGATGGTCAGGAATTTAGGCAAGGGAGTGCTTTTAGTGAAGAGTGACATAAAATTCGCCTTCAGGCTGCTCCCTGTACACCCAGACGACTTCGACTTATTGGGGTTTCAGTTTGAAGGGAAGTATTATTTTGATAAAGCCATGCCAATGGGATGCTCGATTTCTTGTTCAGCTTTTGAGACTTTTAGCACCTTTCTGCATTGGTGTGCAGTCAAAAGGTCGAGTAATAGGGCTATAACCCACTACTTAGATGACTTCTTAATTGCTGGAAATCCTAATTCCTCACAATGTAGGGAGACATTCGCTGATTTCCAGGAATTGATGTCGGAGTTTGGAGTATCTTTAGCTGAAGAGAAAACCGAGGGTCCTGACACATGGCTTACCTTTTTGGGTATCGAGGTAGACACCATTGCAGGGATTTCTCATTTACCAAATGACAAATTGGTAGCTATGAGACAGCAAGGTTAGATTCATGCTAGAGAAGCAAAAAGCTACACTTCATGAGTTTCAATCCCTTACAGGACTGTTAAATTTCGCTTGTAAGGTAGTAGTTCCGGGACAAGCATTCTGTGGAAGATTATATAGGGCTACTATAGGGATGTTAGTATCGCACCATCATATTAGGATCACAAGGGGAATTCATGAGGACTTGAAGGTTTGGGAGTCCTTTTTGGAGCAATTCAATGGGACTTCATTTTGGAGATCTGAAATGCTGCTGAGAGCAGACTTTCAGGTACACTCTGATGCTGCTGGTGCCCATGGCTTTGGTGTTTACTGGAATGGCCAGTGGGCTGCAGAGGAGTGGCCTTCCACCTGGACTGAACATGGTCTGACTAGAGACCTGATGTTTTTGGAACTTTTTCTTGTTGTAGTGGCTGTACACTTGTGAGCAAGTCATTTTGCTAATAAGACCATCTGGTTCTGGTGTGACAACCAGGTGGTCGTTCGGGTGGTAAACTCTCAGTCTTCCAAGTCCCCTAGAGTAATGTTGGTGAGGGTGATGGTCTTGCAGTGTTTAAAGTTTAATGTTTTGTTCCAAGCTCAGCATGTTCCTGGTGTGCTTAACCCTTTGGCGGATGCCCTTTCTCATTTCCAGTTTTCCAGGTTCCGGCAGCTGGCTCCCAAGGCATCAACACACCCGATGGAGGTACCGGCACTTCTATGGAACCTTGGAGACTAGAAATTCACAGGGAGATCTTACATTCTATCTCCTCATCTACACGCAAGTCCTAACAGACAGCCTTGAATGCATTTAATCAATTTTTAGTGGAAATTGGGGAGGTGGAAGGCTGGCCTATTAGGGTAGATCTGGCCTTGCATTTCATAGTACAGCTCAGGCATGCCGGTCTGTCACCTGTTACCATTAGGGGCAGGTTGGCTGCCCTGGCTTTTCACTCCAGGGCAAGGGGTTGCTTTGATCCTACCATAGACTTTAGGGTTAAAAGAGCTGTGGAAGGCTGGTCTAGAGAATCCCCTGTAGTACGGGATTCACGGTGTCTGATAACAGGCATGGTCTTTGCTAAGTTATGGGAACAATTAGCCAACACATGTTATTCATTAGTGGATGTGGTTTTGTTCAAGACAGTATTTGCCATTGCTTTCTTCGTAGCTTTGCGTATGTGCGAGATTGTTCCTGGAGCTCACAATGATCAGTATGGCAGGGCACTTTTAATTTCAGATGTTAATCTTAACAGAGCAGGGGATTCAGATTTGCATCAGGCACTGAAAGACTGACCAGTTGGCAAAAGGTCAGACTATTTCCTTAGCTAAAGCACCTAGTGGGCTAATTTGCCCGGTGTTAGCAATGACCAATTATTTGAGGATTAGGCCAAAAGTGGCTGATTATTTGTTTCTCCATGTATCAGGCATGCCCTTGACTCAATTTCAATTTAGGGCAGTGTTGAAGGAGACATTAAGGCGAGCTAATTTGCCCCAGGCTTGTTTCTCTTCTCACTCCATCCATATCGGTGCGGCAAAAGCTGCGGCCACACATGGTTTAAGTGAAGCTGTTATTTGCTGAACTGGTCGGTGGCATTCTAAGGCATTCAAGGCTTATGTGCGGCCTGAAGGGAACACCAATCCTTATTAATTATATTAATTGACTTTATTTGCATTTCAGCTGGCTTTTTCCATGGCAAGATTTGGATTGTGGGCCACAGCTTAGCATTTTGGACAGAGCACCACTTACTTGAGCACCGGTGTGATACTACCTTGGGCTTGGTGAACATTGGTGCTACTCAATGGTTTGGTAGCAGGGGCATGCTATGGGGAGCGTTGCTTCCCTGGATCATCCAGCTGTCAAGGTCATATCCATAAACCCGGGTTTTAGTCATACACCTGGGGAAGAATGACTTAGGGCCTCGGCAGACGACTAAAAGAGTCGTCTTCCGGGCAGGGAAGAGGAGGGGCAGCCGCACGAGCGGCGCCCCTTCCTCTCCCCGAGGTCGCCCCCAGAAGCGCCGGCCGTCCGCACGGCCGGCGCACCGGGGATGACCTCACGTCGCAGCGTCCACATGCGCTGCGCCGTTTGAGCCAGGGAAAGTGCGCCCGCCACTTTTAGGGCGCACTTTCCCTTACATCTAAAAGGAGCGCCAATTTGGTGCTCCTTTTAGATGCGCCGCAGGAGCGCCGCGGTCCGGAGGCTGAACTCCGGCGGCGCTCCGACCCGCGGCATCTCGGGGGCCTCCGTCTGCTGAGGCCCTTAGTGAAAGTCCCATGTCTTCAGTTGGCAAAGCAGATGGTGAAAGACCTTCAGGAAATAACGAAGATTGTTCCTGGAGCTATTTTTTTATGGACTAAGCTACTTCCAAGGCGTAGCTATCCTGGAGCTCGCAAAGATGCCACCATTAATACTGCTCGACGGTGGCTAAATCGTTCAGTGGCTAAACAACTATCAAGACTTGGTATTTTTATAATTTAACATTCGGGAATCAAATTGGATAAGCCTCAGCTGCACGGGGTATGGCATGCACCTCTCTGCAGAAGGCTCAGAGATTTATGTACAGGCACTCTCCAAACATATTAAAAAAGCTGTTTGGGGGGAAGGGGATGCCTAGCTAGGCTGGCCCCTCTTTTGGTGGGTAACGACCCCCACCCACAGGGAAATTAATTGGCTAATTAAATTTAATTGGAGTAAATTTGGCAAAAAGTTAAATTACAGGAAGTGACGTATGCAGTTAACTGCATGATGTCATTAAGCAATGATGTCATATGATGTAATATGACATCATTTCCAGTGGGGAGGGCTTTGTAAATTTGTTGTTGATGTTTAATTACATACTTTGTCACATGTGGTGAAGGACCACCCACCTGGGTAGGTTACACCTTTACACACACATGTGAGAAAGTGTTGGGTGTTTAATTGTAAATCTTTTTAAATAGACCCTGTACAGCAAAAATAACAGTTGTGGCCTGTTTTAACCCAAAAGAGGCATCTTGTGTCCTTTGTGCTGATGCAACATAACAATTAGATATCAATTGGCCATTTTCTGTGGAAGCCTAATCACACTACTGTTTTTTTCAAATGTAATACTAAGCCAAAGTTCAGTGAAATAAGAATGAATTATGGGACTGCAGTCTTCTCTTCCCTCTTCTCTTGTTCAGCTCTGAGAAGCATGTGATTCCTGATTTTAAGTAACCTATAACTACATCTGAAAAGTCCAACTACAATTAGTATAGAATATAGCTGTGTTAGTCTGTAGAATCAGTATGTAGAGAGATTTTCTAGCACCATTGAGACTAACTGAAAGAAAGAAATTGGCAGCATGAGCTTTCGTAGACTCATGTTCATGTTTGAACGCTGTACCGGAAGGGCATCCTGATGCTGTGCACCATGCGTAATGGCAGACAGCATCAGGACAGTGTCAGCGTGGGTTTGGGGTGGCCAGCATGTAGCTGCCCCGCCCCAACTCTGCCTCCAGGCCAGCCCTTTGGGCCAGTCTGCAGAGGGCCTTAGTTTCAAAGGTGCTACAAGAGCTCTCTGCATATGATTAGCATAAATCATGTTTACAGAAACAACCTATAGTTTATTATGTTTGCCTGTTTCAACAAACTATACTATAAAGTTTTCCATTCCCTTCTTCTTTTTCCTTCCCTGTTTTCTTCTGGGACATTTATATTTCTCATTATTTCTGAAGCTAGAACTCTGATTAGTTTAACTACTGCACCCTCTCACTGCACCTCTACCACAAAAATAAAATAAAATAAAATAAAATAAAATAAAATAAAAAATCTGACCCCCAAATGTCCCACTGGGCCCTACATGAATGCAGGACATTTTCCCCATGTTTTTGACTCCTCTGTGTCATTTTAGGCCCAAGAGAAATCTTTAAAAACAGGGATCAAAAGTCATTTCCCATTTATAAAAAGCCTTCTCCTAGCCCTAAAATAGCCCAGCGGGCCATAAACATTACAAAAATGACCCATACTCTAGAGGGCATTGGGGAGGGGTTAATTTTTTTTCATATTTATTTTGCCTCTAGGGGAACCTAGGATTCACAAAACAATTCTGGGGCCACATGCAGCCCGTGAGTCATAATTGCACCCCCCAGATTAAATTAAATGGAATCTCAAATTTAATGGTAAAGTGAAACTCCATTTTAAAGGTAAGTGAATGCTTCCCTGTCATGAATGTATCAGAAAAGAGAGCATAAAAGTAAAAAAAAATCTCAAAACTTCCTGTTTTTCATATTTTAGGAATAAACTTAGCATCATGGGTTCTCTTAAGGTTCTATCTAAAACCCAGAATGAATTCACTGGGACTTGGGAGCCATCATTTGTTTACAGTAGCATTGAGTGAATGAACAGCAGTGACCTTTGAGGTTTTGCCTCTGTCCCTTGCCTCCCTAGGTGCATCTGTACTTTGAAAGCATCCACTTTCTGGTTTGCATGTAGTTTCTCACCCATCCCATCCTTTAGCATTACATCAGAAGCAGGTCACTGTGTTACTGTTAATTGTCATGGCTGGGTATTTGGCAGATGGAAAACTGGCTTATTAGGAATTGAATCTTATGGCAATGTTGTTCTACAATATACTAAAGTATTGTACAGCCGGCCCTCTGTTTTCACAGGCACGCCCCATTGATTTTCACGGAGGCCACCTCTCAGTGAATATGCAAATCTGCAGACATTAAGTCTGCAAGAAAGGAGGGGTGACTGTACTTCATGAAAGCAGTTAAATGAAGTTCCATGATTTTTCCTTCCTTACTCATATTTTACACCTTAATGTAGAAGCCTGTGTTTATGAGTTGAAGTTGGCCAGGGGCAACTAACCACTTAAGTTGGTGGCTCAGAATCATCCTTCCAAAAACACCCTGGTTTTTGACTCTCAAGGTGAAGAAAAGGCTCTCCCTATCTCAGTGCTACGTGGGGCACTATAACAGAGATCTGTAATGATTCACTTTCCTTCCATATTCTCAAGAACCCTGAATTTTCACTGAAGTGCCAGAATACAGTGCATACACTGTCATTCAGTATGTAGGTTACTGCTTTTTGTTTAAAGCTTAGTTTGGATTTTAACTGATTCAGCTTTTCTGTTAGCCCCAACAACATGCATGGGGCAATGTTTATTTCCCTATATTATTCATATCACAATCATATGAACAAGCTAAATCCTTATAAGAATAAACCATTACCTCAGTCAATGTAAACCAATTCCACTGGGCTGACACATTCAGCCCAGCCAAACATCATAGATTTTGAGATAATAGGGGCAGGGATACAGCTTGGGAAGCTACTTTTAATTAGTGGTATCAGATCTTTGCCCTATCTTTACTCAATTCTTTTTAAAAAAGTAACTTTCCTATTGATCTTTATTGAGTAGGTGTGACCAAAGGAGTCTTCCTGCCAATGCTTCGAGGCTATCCGTTCACCTAAGAAACATCCCTTGACTCCTTGGTCTTGACACTTGTCCCTTTTATACCCTTATTAAACTTCCTTTAAATGAATTAGGATCAGGGTCCCCAGGGTCCTTTTCTTCTATCTATTTTATCTTTGGTAGTGTGTTATCTATGTTGACATTCTTGTGAATTCATCCTGCTGATACTCCTTTTTGAAACAAGTGAACTTTAACTTTATTTATAAGCATGTGTTAAGTTTGTATCTTTTTCCAGGTTGTTTCAGGCATGTAGTGGCTCAAGTGGCTAAGACACTGACTCTGTTGATTACAAGATTGGCAGGTTGGCAGTTCAAGGCCCGGGTGCTGCATAATGGGGTGAGTTCCTGTCACTAGTCCCAGCTTCTGCCAACCTAGCAGTTTGAAAGTATGCAAATGCAAGTAGATAAATAGGTACCACTTCAGTGGGAAGGTAAACTGCATTCTGTGCTATCATGCTGGCCATATGACCACAGAGTGGTCTCTGACAACGCTGGCTCTTCGGCTTAGTAAGGGAGATGAACACCGCCCCCTATGGTCGGACACAACTTGACAACCTTGTCAACAGGGAATATTTTTACCTTTATCTTTTTGCACAGATTGTATAGTTACAGTAGTTATAGTACTTTAATAGTTACAAGTTATTTCTTATTCAGTTCTCTCACTGAACTCTTTTAAGCCTAAATTGTTTCTTGCTTCTCTTAATCTTTTTCCCTTATACTATTAATCTTATTCACCTTCAACAGAACTATGAATTCTGCTAAGGTACCTTGTCTTGAATTTCAACTGTCACCTTTCAGAATGGAACAGATCTGAACTGCTCTGAACTGATCTTAAACTGCCACACACTCCCTTCCCTCACTAAACCTCTTCACATCTCACAGTACTAACACACAGTGGAGATTATCACATGGAGAGTTACCATCCATAAAACATCCCTAAATCATCTGGCAAGCACGAAGGTGTAATAGTCGTGTTAGAATATGGATGGGATAGGCAGTCAAAGTGGAAATGTAAAGATGTGTGAAAAATCTCTTCTGAGAAAAGTGTATAAGCAAACAAATAGGACTCAGCCTGCAGGTGGTTTGAAACCAAAACAATTTCACACTGAACAGAAATAACAAGGACATTGAGCCTGGGAAAACAGGATGCTGGAAGGTAAACATATAATCTCATCTGGTTTGCATGGAAACCAGGTCACATGGGGAGTGACACACAGCTAGGGGCTGGTCTAGAGGCTGGGATAAAGCTGATTATCCTATCATTATGTAGGTTGCCACCCAGGAGGTAGAGTTCTGGGTTGGGTCAAGGGCTCCTTTGTTCTCTTTGTTAGAATTTGTTTTGCTTTTCAACTTAACAACAACAAGTTGTGATCCTATGGTTTCTTTCATCTGCAAGATGGATTGTACATAGTTCTTTTCTGTTTTTACTATTCAACAATAAAGCTTTACTTTGAATTTACAATTGTGTCTTCATGGAAACTGAAGCTACTGGAAGAATGCAGGGAACAGCATTTCCAGGATGGCTGCTGAAAGGAAGCAATCTTCTGATCTCTGCTACATCTACATTTACATCACACAAATCAACAAGTTGGTCACGCTTGTCCCTGTGATTAAATCATTGTGGAGGCATCCCCTCACCTCTCCCATCATTAAAGCATTTGTGGAGCCGCCATTTGTTAATAACAGAAGTTCCAATTATTAACAAATGGCAGGTTCTGCTGACACTTTAATGATGGGAGAGGTGAGGGGGCACCTCCATGACAATTTAATCACAGGGACAAGTGCAACCAATTATCACACCTTCGTGCTTGCCAGATGATTTAGGGACATTTTATGGATGGTAAGCCTCCATGTGATAGTCTTTCTCTGAATCTCTCTGACTAACTCCTCCCTTTTATATCCACTCCTCCCACAGCAGTCACTGCTCTTACAGCCTGAACCAGGATTGGCATTTGGGAATTCTACTTTGTCTAGTAACTCATGACAGTAGGTAACATTAGTGGTTTGGGTTGGTTTATCTTAAGTACAAAGTTGCAAAGTGTCCTTCCTATGTTTTTCATTTTTAAAAAACAAAAAGAAAGGACTTTATTATGAAGGTAGGGTTCCCAGACCTCGGGGTTCTCTGATTCACATGATGAGTGGAAGAATCTCAGGATGCTGCCTTCAAAGTGTGTGCGTGTTTATTCTACATTTGTTATAGTCTTGTGTGTTTTTTAACTTGAAAGGCATTTTCTGTGTAATTATGATGGGTACTTAATATATCACACTTTATGACATAAGTAGGGACTAGCCTCTGTAACATCACAGTTGGTCATCCCTTGGTCTCAGGCTTTGATCCTGAAATGCAAGGTCTGCAATCCTTTTCTCAGGGACACTGTATCCTGGGAAAATAACCTTGTGGGAGCATCCAAGCTTCTCTTACTCTATTCAGAATAAGATGTAAATACAACAAAGTGATGTCACAGACTTCAGAGACTGGCTGAAAGAGTTAATTGTGAGAAGAAAGGGCTTCCCCTTTAACAAACCCAGTACACAAGAAGCCTACTTTGACAGTTAGTACTTTATCCTGAAACCTACTATTTTTTTATGTTAAGGGTGATTATTTTGCTAGGATTAAATTGTAATTTGGGGAAGTGGTAACCAATCAACACACCTGGCAAAAACTAGTCACATTTCTCATACTGTCATTTCTAATACTCTCATTTAGTATTTGAAGCCCCCACCAGTGGTTCATGTGGGATGAAGAGTTCAAAATAAATGAAAATACATTATGGTTTAAGATAATCAGTGAGCATAGATATGATATATGTTTGACTGTGACTCTGAGACCAAAATATGAATCCTTGTTCAGCTGTGGAAACCCATTGGGTGACCTTGGGCAAATCATACACCTTCAGCCTCAGAAGAAGGCAGTGTCAAACCTTCTCTGAATAAATCCCCCTTCCCCCCCAAAAAATCTGATTTATTTTATTATTACCAAAACAGTCTCTGATTTATGGAGCTGACATAAATTTAAAACTACTTGAACACACATAGCAATGTAGGATTTACAGATGTCCATGATATAATCTCATAAATTGTTCCAAAGTATTGTTTTGTTTCTATACTATTAAGAAAAAGACAATGGGGTTATCAAAGTATGTTTCCATTAATTTCAAGGAGATTATTCTTTTAAAACAACATTTTATTTCTTCACACCTACTAAATATACATGAACCCAACATATTTCACACTGCAATTAGAAAAATAAGGGACTGTTCAAGTTCAGTTACCCTACCAAGCATTTGAGTTCATTCCAAATATTCAAATAAAAAGAAAGAACTTCATACAGATATAATGAAATAACATGAAGAAATGAAGAAAGAAACTGAGTGCTTGTCAAAAGAATTAACCAATTTGCAATAAGCTGTCATGATGTGTAACATTTTCATCTGTGCACATTTTTGCAAGTTAAGGGAGGAAGGAAGAAGATTGAACCATTCTGCTTTGTCCTCTCACTTTGTGCCTAAATTGTGATAAACCACAGAATACTGTTCCAAGTTTTTTTATATAAAAAAAAAACATTTTCTATGAAATGCACTTTCCAGGGGCTTCTTCTGCTCTCTTTAAAGTATTCTCTTTGAAGCAAGAGACTATTCAAAGATAGGAAAGACTGCACTAAAATTTCATGTTTCTTTCTTGTCTCTGTTGATATTTTTATCAACCAATTTACTGGATGGACAGAGTCCCAAAATCCTAATAATTAATCATCTGTGCACCTTATTTGTTAGAATAAATAACTAATGTTATTAAATAAATAAACAAAACCAAATGTATTGTTTAGACTATGCTCACACCTAGGGTTAACAAAGCTAAGACTATCAACGCCTTTGTTCCTGCTTCAACAAAGCCATTTAGTCAATAGCCAGAAGGCAGAAATTTCCTATAAGAACCCTTAGATTTCTAGACTCCATGTTCTATCATGAGAGTGCATGCTGACTCCATGTCAATCTGTACTCTGATCATAGCTCCCTCGGCCATCTTAACCCCTCCCTCCCATTTCAATGGGCATGCTTCATCATCATTATCCTCAACATCCACAGCGGATCCCAGGAGAAGCCTTTGGAAGTGAGTAGCTCCCTCAGTCTGGCCCATCTCAAGCTATCGCCACTTTCACTCCTTTATTCCTAAATGTGCAGTGTCTGTGTGTGCTATATTTGTGTGTGTGCAGTTTTCCCCATATAATAAATATTTAGACTTTAATTGGAGAAGCCTGCCTCAGCGTCATCGATTGCGGGATTCCTTAGTCCTCTGGTATACATAATGGTGCACGACCCCGTGGGGTGTTGTTAGGGCCCCACTCTTGCATATTTAAGCTAATTATAAATTCCCCTAATTAGATCCTTCATAACACTTCCACCTACTCTAAACACTGGAGGTGTACTGTCCTCTCCATGGCAACAATTCCAGAAACTTGATGGAACTAAGAGAAGTGCACCAGTGCTTTGAAAGTGATTTCGAAGGGAAATCTGCTTCATATCATAATTAACAACCTTTGCAATATTTTTCTCCTTCCTTTTCCCTTTCCCCTTTCTACTTCAGCTTTATGTTTTATGTATGGCAGAGCTTCCCCTAATGTACTACCCTGCAGAGATTTATGACTGCAGTTTAATCAGTCCAGGTAACATGGCCAATGGAGGGTGTTGAAGTATCATGGCCATGAAAGTCCAAAATTTCCAGTGGGCAACAAATTAGGAATGACCACCATGGAGTATTATTCTTAATTCTTGAATTAAAAATCCATTGTAGAATCCTAGAGCTTATTAGGAAACAGGCAGGATACAAATATTTTCAAATAAAATTAAAAGGCCACCCATGCATACTTTTCCCCAAAATATATCAGAGTTAGCCTACCATTGGAAACTTTATAAATATTCTTCTGCTACTTTCAAGAATTCAAACTTCGTTATGACATTCATTATATACTATAAATTTATTATAGCATAATGATTCCCTGTTAGCAACATAATATGGAATTCTTGGATTTGCACTGTAGGAAAGGAATTTAGAACTCTCAGCCTGAGAGCTTTAATGCCATGTCAAACTAGAAAACCCAGGATCCCATAGGATGCAACTATGGCAGTTAAAGTAGAATACAGCACTATAACTGCATGCTGTGAAAAGTTCCAATCTGAGTCCTTTCTCAAAACCATGTATGAGTCCATCCTCAAATTGACTTCCAATATCACATTCTCTGACACAGTTCTTTGTTGGTTTTGTCCACCTTTGTCCACCTCCACCTTTCCAAACATTATTGTCTTTTCCAATGATTCATGCCTTCTCATGATGTGTCCAAAGTATGATAGTTTAAGTCTTGTCATCTTGACTTCTAGGGATATCTATGGCTTGATCTGTTCTAGGACCCATTTGTTTGTTCTTGGAATCCTCAGCACTCTTCTCCAGCACCACATCTCAAATGGATTGATTTTCCTCCTATTTTCTTTCTTGACTGTCCAACTCTCACATCCATACATGGTAATAAGGAAAACGATGGCTTGTATGACTCAAACTTTTGTGTTGAGTTGTATGTCTTTGCATTTTAGGATCTTTTTTAGTTCTTTCATAACTGACCTCCCCATTCTTAATCTTCTCCTGATTTCTTGGCTGCAATCCCTATTCCAATCAGTGTTTGATCACAGATATGAAAACTCTTATACTATTTCTATTTCCTCACTGACTAGGTTGAATGTATGTAAGTTCTCTGCAGTCATTATTTTTGTTTTCTTTATGTTCAACAATAAGCCTGCCTTTGCACTTTCCTCTTTGATATTCCTTAGCAATTGTTCCAGCTCCCACCCTGAAAACACAGTTCTTCCCTCTCCCCATCAAAAGCCTCACTTCTGATTAACCACTGTGAAGAGGAAACCTAT
The DNA here is from genome assembly GCA_026167975.1 of Phrynosoma blainvillii. Classification (NCBI taxonomy): domain Eukaryota; kingdom Metazoa; phylum Chordata; class Lepidosauria; order Squamata; family Phrynosomatidae; genus Phrynosoma; species Phrynosoma blainvillii. Next base: position 246,058,231 of record JANUYF010000003.1, on the reverse strand, counting down.
TTTTATTTATTTATTTCCAGGATTTATATCCCACCTTTCTCCCACAGTGGGATTCAAGGTGGGTTACAATATATTAAAAAAAGACAGAGCTAAAACATTGATTACAAAAGTTGAAAAATAATTAAATACTACTAACATTAAAACATAGGTTAAAAACAATGTAGTTAAAAACAATAAAAATCATTAAACATTAAAATAATAATAATAATAATAATAATAAGTTTTATTTTTAGCCCGCCTCTCTGCAAGGCAATCGAGGCGGGTTACAGCAAATTAAAATAGTACAGCTAAAAACACATTCCCTCTCTCCAAATCTGCCCACCCGCCCCTTAAAACAAGATTAAACCAAGAGTTAAATTAAAACAACAAACCATTAAAACATTATGCTAAAAGCCAACTGAACGATTGTGAGCATCAGACAAAGTAAAAACCCATCTCCTATGGTGGTGGTTGTTCCGGGAAGGCCTGCCGAAAGAGATCCGTCTTTACTGCTTTCTTGAAAGCAGCAAGAGTAGTAATAAGACGGATCTCATCCGGCAGGCCATTCCAGAGTCTGGGAGCGGTTGCGGAGAAGGCCCTCTGGGAGGTCTGAGACAGGCTGGTCTTTATTGGCTGTAACAGATTCCTCCCAGAGGACCGCAAGGCACCGGGGGGATCATATGGGGAGAGGCGGTCCCTAAGATAGGATGGACCCAAGCCATGTAGGGCTTTAAAGGTCAAAACCAACACCTTGTACTGTGCCCGGAAACTGATCGGCAGCCAGTGGAGGGATTTCAGCACTGGTGTTATGTGCTCCCTCCTTGATGTCCCGGCAATTAGTCTGGCTGCCATATTTTGGACCAATTGTAGTTTCCGGGTTAGGCACAAGGGTAACCCCATGTAGAGCGCATTACAGTAATCCAGACGTGAGGTTACCAGGGCGTGTACCACAGCTTCCAAGTCCCTTATATCCAGATAAGGGCGCAGTTGGCGTATCAGCCGAAGCTGATAACAGGCACTCCTGACCACCGCATTCACCTGACTAGTCATGTGAAGCGATGAATCTAGAAGTACCCCCAGACTGTGAACACAGTCCTTAGAGGAGAGTGTGACTCCATCCAGGACTGGAGACTGTATTCCCAGATCTGGTTTTGGGCCTGTCACTGCGAGTACCTCCGTTTTGTCTGGATTCAACTTCAATTTGTTTTTCCTCATCCAATCCATTACCGCTCTTAGACAGTCATTAAGAGGAGAGACGCCATCTGAAGTCTGAGATGATGATCTATTCATGGAGAGATATATCTGGGTGTCGTCAGTGTACTGAAGACACCGCGCTCCATGCCTCCGAATGATCTCACCTTGCGGCTTCATGTAAATATTGAATAGCATCGGGGACAGAATGGCACCCTGAGGGACGCCACAATTAAGCTCGATTTTGGAAGAGCAATTGTCCCCGAGCCTCACCCTCTGGGATCTGCCCGAGAGGAAGGAACGGAACCACTGCAATGCAGTGCCTCCAACTCCCAACTCTCTCAAGCGATCCAAGAGGATGGCATGATCTATAGTATCAAAGGCCGCTGAGAGATCCAAGAGCACCAACAAGGTCACACTACCCCTGCTGATACTCAGGCGGAGGTCATCGGTCAGAGCAACCATAGCAGTCTCCACTCCAAATCCTGTCCTAAAGCCGGTTTGAAATGGATTGAGATAATCGGTTTCATCCAAGACTGCTTGGAGTTGGGAAGCAACTGCCCTCTCGATCACCTTGCTTAAAAAAGGAAGCAAGGATACTGGTCGGTAGTTGTTTCTGTCCAGAGGGTCAAGGGAGGGTTTTTTCAGGAGTGGCCTAACCGCCGCCTCCTTTAAACAAGATGGTACCATCCCCTCCCTGAGTGACGCGTTGATTGTGTCCCGAAGGAACACCCTCAGCGCGCCACCCCCCTGGGCGACCAGCCAAGATGGACAGGGATCAAGAGGGCAGGTTGTCTTCCTCATCCTACCAAGAAGCTTGTCCACGTCATCGGTACTCACAAATTGAAAATGATCCAGTAAAGTGCCATCAACGGAGTTCCTGGATGCCCCATCTACGGAATCTGTTAAAACAATGGCATCCAAGTCAGCTCTTATCCGAGAGATTTTATCTGCAAAGTGGATATTAAATGCCTCACAGCAGGCTGTCGTCGGGTTAAGTAGGGGGTTTGGTGCAGGGGGAACCTTAGTCAACTCCCCCACCACCCTAAACAGCTCTGCCAGGCAGGACTCTGCAGACGCAATACGTACAGAACAGAAGAATTTCTGTGCTGCACGTAAAGCCTGCCTATCGGAATCCAAATGCTTCCTAAGGCGAGTTCTGTCGGATGAGAGACGAGTTTTCTGCCATTCGCGCTCTAGTCGTTGTCCGGCTCGCTTCATTCCCCTAAGCTCCTCAGTATACCAGGGCCCGGGGTTTGAAGCGGGATGGAAAGGACGCTTGGGAGCGATTATGTCAATAGCCCTGGTGAGATCCGTATTCCAGATATTCACCAAGGCTTCGACAGAGTCACAGGCGTTACCAACCATCAACCCCTCCAAGGCTTTCTGGAAACCAATTGGTTCCATGAGCCTTCGAGGGCGGACCATTCTAATGGGTCCGCCACCCCCGGGAGGGAGAAGGATAGCCCTTAATTCCGCCTTGATCAGAAAATGATCCTTCCATGACAATGAGGAGGTTTTATTGACCTCCGCCCACGGATATTCCTGCTCCGTACTAAAGATTGCATCGAGTGTATGACCAGCACAATGCGTGGGCCCATCAACCAATTGGGATAGGCCCATGTTTGTCATGGTATCCACGAACTCCGGAGCTGCGCCAGTTAGATCTTGTAAACTGGTTTCGAGTGGGATGTTGAAATCACCCAGAACCAAAAGTCTGGGTGATTCCAACAGCAACTCAGAAACCAGGGCAGTCAGCTCGGTTAGGGAGTCTGTTAAGCAACGGGGTGGCCGGTATACCAACAGAATCCCCAAACTATCCCTGGTCTTCAGGCTAAGGTACATACACTCGGTGTGAGTCGTTTTCCAGATAGGCTTTCTGATCAAGGTTAAGGTGTTCCTATGGACAAGGGCTATGCCACCCACCCCCGTCCACTTTCTCTCACCTGCTCGATAACTGAGTACCCAGCTGGGAGGGCCTGCACCTAAGTCGCGGAGCTAGCATCCCCCAGCCAGGTCTCAGTAAAGCATGCCAGGTCGGCCGCCTCATCCACTAGAAGATCGTGGATGATATGTGTTTTATTCCTGACTGACCTGGCATTGCAAAGGAGCAGGTTGAGGGTCGGTGGAATGGTTGGTGCGCTCTCCAAGTTATCTTGGGAAACAGAGTCAACAGACGAAGGGAGAGATATTAAACACCTGTCCCTTCTTCTTTTGTAACATCTGTTGGCTCTGTTGCCGCCATACCTCCCCCGCCCCCACACCACCTGAAAACAGCACACCACATTACTAAAATAAAATCTACCCACCAAATGCCTGCTTGAATAGAAAAATCTTCAGCTGCTGGCAGAAAGAAAGCAGGGAGGAGGCTGACCTGACCTCTTGTGGCAGGGAGTACCACAGTCTGAGAGCAGCCACAGAGAAGGCTCCTGCGAAAGTGGTGGAACTGAGAGAAAGCCCTCTCCTGCCAATCTTAGCACTCAGGCTTGCTTGTACCAGGAGATACAGCCCTGAAGGTAGTCTGGACACAAGCCATTTAGGGCTTTAAAGGTCAAAACCAGCACCTTGAATTCTGCCCAGAAATGGACTGGTAGAGAGTGTAGCTGTTTCACCAGGGGAGTGACATGATCCCTGTAGCCAGTTCTTTTCTTTTTCTTTTTCTTTTAAATTTTATTTATATAAAATAAATAATTATACAGTCAAACATATATACACAAATTACAAAATGCTACCTACACATTACTGATGACATCCAAACATACTTACAACTTCACAAACATATGAAATATACCACACTATCTACTAACATTGAACATAAATCACTCATCTTATGTAATGCTTCATTTCAATGCTATATACACCTCCAGTATGAAGAATCAAATATTTGCCTTCTTTATACGTAATTCCTTGACACCCCTGTCTTATCTATCTGTACAGCATTCCATCTTAATTTTTTGACATTCATTTACATTTTTACTTGAAAAATAAAACTTATTAAATGGCTAAATGTTAATTCCATTATTATTATTATTATTATTTATCTTCATATTTCCCCTTTTTCCAATAAATCTTAAAGCATCTCCATTCCTCCTCCACCTCCTTCTCTTCTTTCTCTCTCAATAGAGCTGTTAACATATCTAATTCCATAGCTTCCTTCATTCCTTCTTTCCATTCTCTTTTAGAAGGTACTCGATTTTGTTTCCATCTTTTTGCGTAAAGAATTCTTGCTATAGTAATCATGTACAATACAATACTTCTGTGTTTACACTCCTGTTCTTTATCCAATAAATCAGTCATATTTAATAGAAAGAAAGTTGAGTCCCATGGTATAGTAACTTCTAGTATATTAGACATCATTTCCTGTATCTCTCTCCAGAACCGCTTCGCCTCTCTACACTCCCACCAAACATGGAAGAACGTACCTTCTTGTTTTCCACACTTCCAACATTTTGCTGTTCCTGTTTTATATATTTTCTTGATTTTTATTGGTGAGAGATACCAACGATATAACATTTTAATATGATTTTCTTTATAATTTTGACAACATGTGAATTTATTGGTATTCCGCCACGTTTTCTCCCATCTTTCTAAATCGATGGGTTTCCCATAATCTTGTGCCCATCTGACCATACAATGTTTAATTTTTTCTTTTTCTAAACTCCTTTCCCTCAGCAACTTATAGAATTTTGCTATATGTCCTTTTGTTTTATCACTAAAGATAATATCTAGTTCTGATTTTCCATTTGTAATTCCAGTATTCTTTTTATCTAATCTAAATCTATCCTTCAATTGATTGTACAAAAACCAATTCCTTCCAAGTACATTCTCCAGTTGTTCCATTGTTTTCATATCACCCTTTTCACCATTCCAATCTATAATTTCCTTATATGTTAACCACTGAGTTCCCTCCTGTTTTGTCCTTTTAAAAAAGGCCTCTTGGATTGATACCCAACTGGGAATTTGATTATAAAATTGTTTTTTGATCTTTAACCACGTTTTCAAAAGAGCATTTCTTATGAAGTGATGTGCAAAGTCCCTATTATCTTTCAATTTATCGTGCCACATAAAGGCATGAAAACCAAATCTCATTTTGCAGCTTTCCAGCTCTAACAATCTGTCATTTTTCAATGTAACCCATTCTTCTATCCAGTTTAAACAAGCTGCTTGATAGTACAATTTTAAGTTCGGTAGTCCACATCCCCCTTTTGATTTCTCCTCTGTCAATAATTTCCAACTTATCCTGGCTCTTTTACCTTCCCAAATAAATTTTGTCAATTCCCCTTGCCATTTTTCCAAAAAAAATTCCTCATTGATTATGGGTAGGTTTTGAAATAGATACATCAGTCTAGGTAGAACACTCATCTTAATTATTTCTATTCTCACTAAAAAGGAGAATCTTTTCTTTGTCCATCTTTGCAAATCATTTTTGATTTCCTTCCATGTTTTCTGATAATTATTCTTAAACAGATCTATATTCCTTTTAGTGAGTTGTAAGGCTAAATACTTCATCTTCTTTTCCACTCTGTATCCTGATATCTCTTTTAATACTTCTTTTACACTCATGTTTTTAGTCAGTATTACAGTTTTATCTCTATTTATCCGAATACCCGCCACTCTACCATAGTCCTGGATTACCTCATTTAACCTTCTTATACTCTTATTAGGATCTTCTAGAAAACAAATAAGGTCATCGGCGAATGCTTGTATTTTGTAGATATGCCGTTTTATCTTAATTCCTTCTATATCAGTCTGTCCTCTTATCCTGTTATTTAATACCTCCGACACTAATATGAATAATAATGGGGAAAGAGGGCAACCCTGCCTCGTACCTCTTTCAATGTTTATCATTTCTGTTCTTTCTTGATTAATAATAATAATTTGTGCTCTCTGTTCTGTGTTAATTGATCTTATCCATTTGTTAAATATCTCTCCCATTTTCATTTGTTTGATTAATTCTAACATAAAGTACCAGTTGACCCTATCAAAAGCTTTTTCGGTGTCTAAAAGGATTAACGCCAGTTTCCTTTCATTATGACATTCAAAATATTCTATTATGTCCAGCACTTTCCTTATATTATTTTTAATTTGCCTTTTCGGAATAAATCCATTCTGATCCTCATGTATTATTACCTCCAATATCTTTTTCATCCTTGCTGCTATAACTGTAGTGAAGATCTTATAATCCACATTTATTAAGGATATGGGTCTATAGTCCTATTTCAGAGATTTCTTTATCTCCCCTAGGTATTAATGAAATATGTGCCTCCTTCCAAGAATCAGGTGTTCCATTTTTTTGAATCTCGTTCACCATTTCCTTTAATGGTTCTATCAATACATCTATCAATTTCTTATAGTAATTCGCTGTCAAACCATCTGGGCCTGGTGCTTTTTTTAATTTCATCTTCCCAACAGCTTCTCTAATTTCTTTCTCCGTGATAGGTTGATTTAAGCTTTTTTCTTGTTCTTCATTTATTGTTATGATTTTTTGTTGATTTATGTATTCTGTGATTCTCGTCTGTTCCTCTTTTGTCCTTGACATATTCTTACATATATTTTCATAATATTCTTTGAAAAGTTTCTTAATCTCATCTTGGTTCGTCACTACTTCTTCTTTATGATATATTCCCCCAATTATCCTCTTATCTCTTTCTTTCCTTAATTTATGTGCTAGCACATTCCCCGCTCTATTACCCATCTCAAAATGTTCCTGTTTTATATATTTTAATTTCTTCTCTATTTCCTTAGTTGCTAGTATCTTCAATTGATGTCGTAGTTCATCTATTTCACACTTCAACTTCTTATCCCCTTTCTGTTTCCACTCTTCCTCTTTTCTTTTTAGATCTTCTTTAATTGTCTGTTCCTTTTCCAATTCTTTCCTTTTTTGTTCTACCCTTAATTTAATAAATGCTCCTCTGATTACCGCTTTGCTAGCATCCCAAATAACTTTATTCCGTATTCCTTCCATCCTATTTTCTTTGAAGTAATATTTTAATATTTCTCTTATTTTATTTATATTTTCCTTACTTTTCAATAAATCATCCTGTAATCTCCATATGAACTCCTTCTTATTTGTTTTTATTTCCATTGCTATTGGGTTATGATCAGACGTGTATTTTGTTAGAACCTCCATTGCACCAATCTTTGGAATTAATGATTTAGATACCAAAAATAAATCAATTCTGGAAAAAGAATTGTGTACTTCTGAAAAAAAAGTAAAACCTTTGGAATCATTATACTTATGCCTCCACACATCTACCAATCCATAGTCCTCCATAATATTGAAACAGGATCTTGGAAGCTTCCCTTGATTCACCCATATTTTCTTTCCTTCATTCGATAATCTGTCTAATCTTGGGTGCAAGACCGCATTAAAATCTCCTAGCATAATAATCTCATTGTACTTTAAATTTTTTATTTCATTATTTATTGTTGTAAAGTACTTGTCTCTCCTTTCCAGTGGTGCATATATCCCCACTACTAATACTTTTAAATCTTCAATTTTCACCTCTATTCCTAGATAAGTTACCTCTTCATAACTAAAGATTTCTTGCGACTGGTACTTCCTATTTACGTAGATTACAACTCCTCTTTTCTTTTTTTTAGCTGCCGATATATAGGCACATCCTAATCTTGGGTTCCTAATAAGTCTCTCTTCTTTTTTCTTTATCTTAGTTTCTTGGATACATATAATGTCACTTTTCAATTTTTCCAGTTGATGAAATATGATGTTTCTTTTATATTTAGAGTTAATACCTTTAACATTCCATGATGTTAGCTTAACCATTTTTTCCTTTGACCATTAATCCAAACAATCTTTGTTCATTTTGTTTTTTTGTGCCACCCCTTCCCCCCCTTTATTAATTTTATTTATTTATTCCTTTATTTTCCTTGCTTTAATATTTATTCTGTAACTTTTTAACACGCTTCTTCTGTTCCTTCTTCTTCAGTTAAATCGTCTTCTTCCGATTCTATTTTGGAGCTTTTTCTTTCTTTCTCTTTATTTATCTGATCTTCTTCACTATTCTTCTCCTCTTCCTTTCCTTCCTCATTCCTTATTTCATTCTCTTTTTTGTTTTCTCTATCGCCATTCACTCAGTACCATCTTCTCTCTCTTTTCTTCTTTTTTCCCTCCAAATTCTTCTTTTAACTTTTGTTCCATTTCTTTTGCTTTTGTTGCATTGTCAACTCTAACTCTTTTCTGTTTATAAAAGAATATAAGTCCTTCAATTCTGTCCCATTTATAATTAATTCCCAGATTCTTTAATAATTGCACTAAACTCTTATACTTTTGCCTTTCCAACATAATTTGAGGTGGCACATCTTTGAAAATTTTTATCTCTGTATTTTCGATTGTCAGTTGCATATCATAGCTTTTATGGATCACCATATCTCTTATCCTCATTCTCGTCCAACAGATTACCACATCTCGAGGCATCTTTCTGTCTTTCGCTTGATTTGAATTCACTCGAAAGATTTTATCTACTTCTTTTCTCTTTTCAACAGCCTGGCTGCAGCATTTTGAACCCACACAGAAACTCTCATCCTACTTAAGATCTGTGCATGTTGTTTACATCATGCCCTGTGCATCATGCCCTGCCAAGTTCATGGGAATCAAAGTTTTCTGAAATGCTCAGAAACCAAATGTTCATTTTGGCATCTAAGTGGAAGGATGGTGGTCTAGTAACTTGATGAGAACATGTTACCTCATAGAATCATAGAGTTGGAAGAGACCACAAGGGCCATCCAGTCCAACCCCCTGCCATGCAGGAACTCCCAATCAAAGCATCCCTGACAGATGGCCATCCAGACTCTGCGTAAAGACCTCCAAGGAAGGAGACTCCACCACACTCCGAGGGAGTGTGTTCCACTGTCGAACCACCCTTATTGTCAGGAAATTCCTCCTAATGTTGAGGTGGAATCTCTTTTCCTGGAGCATGCACCCATTGTTCTGGGTCCTAGTGTCTGGAGCAGCAGGAAACAAGCTTGTTCCCCCTCAATATGACATCCCTTCAAATATTTAAACACGGCTATCTCTTCTCCAGGCTAAACATTAGCTCCCTAAGTCGTTCCTCATAAGGCTTGGTTTCCAGACCCTTCACCATTTTAGTTGCCCTCCTTTGAACACACTCCAGTTTCTCCACATCCTTTTTGAATTGTGGTGCCCAGAACTGAACACAGTATTCCAGGTGAGGCCTGACCAAAGCAGAATAGAGTGGCACTATTATTTCTCTTGATCTAGACAATAGAATCCTTTCACTGCTGTCCTCACATAAAACAGGAAGGAGATTTTTACTATTCTATTATCTTAGCTTACCGATGTGTAGGGATGCCAGTAGGAATGGACTTTATCTGGTTTTGTTGGAAGAAATATGTGTTGCATTCTCCTTTCCCTCTTTAGTTAGATAGGGACTTCCTCCATTCCCCCTCTCTCATTCTAACTAGTCCTCCTCTGAGTGAGGTTAACAGCTTTCTTCCTGCTATATTAACTCTAGTTAGATTAGGTTTTAGTTTTGTTTTGTATATATTTATTAAAGATATAATTATTTGTTTTTAAACCACAAACTACATGTTTATCATTTTTGAGTTAGTCTTTATTCTTTAGGAAGACAGATTTAAAATAATAGTCTGACCCACATTTTTGCTGCTCTGCTGATGAAAGTTGAAGTCTAACAAGTTTTACTTTCATACCTGCATATTTTACTTTCCCTTTAAAAGGGTTAACACTTGGGAAATTAAAATTGCACCCCACATTTTTGGGTTGTGGGCCCAGTTGAGAACCAGTGAGCTCCCAGAAGGGGTCTCAGTCTTGTCATAGAAGGGTCCCAATCTAGACACAATGAGGTATCAGAAGAGGTTCCAGATTATTTTAAACTGCTTCTCCTGAAGATACTGACTTTCAGAAAGATTTTTTTCTCTTCTCTTACAATAGAGAATGGCTTTTGCTAATCCTAATTCAACAATGATTACAGAAATTTTAAATGGAACAAATTATAAAACATGGTAATGGAAAATGCAAATGTACCTGATTACCATGGGACTATTTAAAACAATACATGGGCAGACACCCACAGAACAGGAATACATCAACAATAGTTGATGAAAATGAACAGAAAGCAGCAGCATATATTTGCTTGTCTGTAGATCCCAGCATTGCTTACTATATTCAAGGTTTAACTGATGCAAAACAAATATGGGACAAACTACAGAAAGTGTTTCATCCTCCAAGTACTTCTATTCAAACAGCTCTTGTGGTCAAACTTGTTAACACCAAGTTGCATCATCCTCAAATTTTAGATCAGCATATTAATGGCTTTATAACAACTTTGTCTGGAATCACAGCAGCTGGAGAATCTTTTCCAGAACATGCAAAACTTAGACTGTTTTTGGCAAATCTTCCAAAATATTGTTGTTGTCATTAACTGCCCTTGAATTGATCTCGACTCATGGTGACCCTGTGGATGAGACATCTCCAAGAACCTATGTCCTCCACTGCTCTGGTTAAATTTTGCAAACTCATACCCATGACCTTAATAAAGTCCATCCATCTGGCATGTGACCTTCCTTTCTTCCTACTTCCCTCCACCTTTCCCAGCATTATTGTCTTTTCTAATGTGTCTACTCTTCTCATGATGTGTCTGAAGTACAACAGCCTCAGTCTGATCATCTTGGCTTCCAGGGAAGTTTCCAGTTTGATCTCCTCTGGGACCCACTTGTTTGTCCTTTTGGCTGTCCATGGAATCGTCAGCACTCTTCTCCAGTACCACATCTCAAATGAATTGATTTTCTTCCTATCATCTTTCTTAACTGTCCAGCTCTCACATTCATACATGGTAACAGGGAATACAATGGCTTGTATGATTTTAACTTTTGTGCTGAGTTGTATATCTTTGTATTTTAGAATCTTTTCTAGTTCTTGTTAGCACACAGGGAAAATTGAGTCAATACACTGAAGTCTGCCAGCTAGGAAACAGACACCAAAAGCAAAAATATTTACAAGCAAAAGTATTTACAAGCACAATACAGCAATATTTACACAAACTGACACAATGCTCCGCCATCAATCAACATCCACATCACCACCATTGTACAATGGAGTATTTCTCCTTATATGCACAAACACGTCTAGGATTCTGATCCAACCCCCTGCTAGTATTTCATCAGCTTCCTGCCCTGTATTCACAGTGACAGTGCAGTTTTGGACTGCTATGACTCATCTCCATGCTCAGGTTGCATCAGCTTCTTCTAAGCCAGCATTTCCTCTTTAACCCATTGCATTTTACACAGCCTGAGGCAAATTCTTACTGACAGTTCTTTCATAGCCACTCTCCCCATTCTTAATCTTCTGGTTTCCTGACTGCAGTCCCCATTTCTATCAATGTTTGATCCCAGGTATGAGAATTCTTTTACTATTTCTATTTCTTCATTGTCTAGGTTGAAAGGTCCTCAGTGTTCATTATTTTTGTTTTCTTTATGTTCAACATTAATCCTGCCTTTGCACTTTTTTCTTTGATCTTCTTTAGTAGATGTTCCAGGTCTGTGAAGTTTTCTGCTAGTATTATGATATCATCTGCAATCAGCCCTGGTGGCGCAGTGGTTAAATGCCTGTACTGCAGCCACTCACTCATAGACCACAAGGTTGCGAGTTCAGTACCAGCCAGGGCTGAGGCTCGACTCAGGCCTGCATCCTTCCGAGGTCGCTAAAATGAATACCCAGCTTGTTGGGGGGCAATCAGCTCACAGTTGTAAACCGCTTCGACATCCCATAGTGTGATATGAACCGGTATATAAATAAGCTGCTTTGCTTTATTTTATTTTATTTTTTTAATAAATTTTAATTTATACACATACAATAGGTACACATACAATAAAAATATACAGACAAAATAACAAAAAAAACCACCAACAACACATTACACATTAACATAAAACAAAATTAAAAGACTTCCATTTAGCCACTTATCAACCATATTCTTTCTTTTCATATATCTTATAGCTTATCTTATAAAAACTGAAAAATTTTCTATATAGTTTTCTAGCTTATTATTATAAGCTCATCTTTTTATATATTATGTACATCATATTATATATTCCTTTTCCTTTTCTTATATTACCTTAACATCTTCTATACAATCATCTTACTGCTTCATATTGCTGATTTTATTACAATGTTATATACATATCCTTATTTCTAACTTATATATTTAACTATGTGTCGTATATACAAGCACCAAATATCAAACAAGATAAAAAAGGAGTTAAAAATATTTACAATGGCAACTTCAAAAATCACAACAACACATCCACAGGGACAAAAGCAGACACACAGAAGACAGTCTGCTGAACAAACTTCACTCTTAGATGAAATAAGAAGATTACAGGCTGAGACGGAAAATAACATGAGAAGAGAAATGAAGATGCTGAGGACAGATATAAAACTGGACATGAAGGTGGAATTCAAGGAGATAAAAGAATCTTTAGAGGAGGTTACAAAAGATATAACCAGCATTAAAGAAAGACTAGACACAGTTGAGGAGAAAACTGGAAATATCGAAGAGGACATAACAAAAATGAAAACTGATGAAAAAACAGAACTGGAGAAAAGACTAGATCAAAAAGCATTGGAAGAATATAAAGAGAGAGAAAACTGTTTAAAGGTTCGAGGAGTAAAAGAACTTAGAAATGAGGACTTATATGAATATTTTTTACCAATACTGGCAGAATACGCAGAGATAGCTACTCAAGATATGTATTGGGAGATAAACTTTTTCGACTCAACTCTCAAATAGCGAAAGATAAAGGATGGTCTAGGGATATAGTAATCTATTTCTTAAGAAAACATACAAGAGACAGAATTTTGGAATTGAGCTATAAAAAACCATTAATAATTAATGGAGAGGAAGCAAAGATTTATAAGGACATCCCCAAAAGGATTTTGAGGAAGAGAGAAGATTATAAATTCCTTACATCTCTTCTTAATAAGCATGGAATAATATACAAATGGGAGAAGCTTGAAGGAATATCAGTACTGTTTAGACAAAGATGGTACAAAATAAACAATATCCAAAAAGCTAAAGACTTTTGGAAAAGGTGCAGTAAAGAAATAAAGAGGAATAACGATAAACAAAGTACAAAGGAATACAGAAGCAGGTTAAGATCAGCAGATAAAGAAAAAGAAAGAAAGGAGAGCGAGGAAATAAGATCAGAGGATGAGGAAGAAACAGAGGATGAGCAGGAAGAACAGGAAAAAACATCTAGTCGAGACGAAAGTACAAAAGGAGAATTACACTTAGAAGAAAGAGAAAAATCAAATAACTAGAAAGGAAAAATACGAGGAAAAGAAAAGAAGAGATGGGAAAGGGAAAGAAAGTACAAGGAAACAAGAGAAATGAGATTGGATTTGAATGAGGTGTCGCTTCTATCTTGGAATGTAAAAGGACTTAATGATAAAAATAAGAGGAAAGAAATATTTCATGAATTGAGTAAATGGAAATACGATATAGTTAATTTACAGGAATCATCTGCATATTTTAGAGTGTTGATATTTCTTCCTCCTATTATTTTCAATCTTCCTTCTTCTGTGTCCAAGCCTGATTTTTTTAATAATATGTTCTGCATACAGGTTGAACAGATAGGGTGAAAGGATACAACCTTGTCTGACTCATTTGCTAATTGGGAACCATTCTGTTTCTCCATGTTCTGTTCTGACAGTAGCTCCTTGTCCCAAGTACAGATTCTTCATTAGGACTATCATATGTGTTTGTACTCCCATGTCTTTAATGGCATTCCATAGCTTTTCATGATCTATGCAGTCAAAGGCTTTGCTATAGTCTATAAAGCACATGCTAATTTTCTTTTGGAATGCCCTGCTGCACTCCATTAGCCATCATATGTTTGCAATGTGGTACCTAGAGCCTCTTCCTTTCCTGAACCCTGCTTGGACCTCTGGGATTTCTCTCTCCATGTATGGTTGGAGTCTATGTTGCATAATTTTGAGCATAAATGCATTTGCTTGCGTCGGAGTCAGTGCTATGTTCTTATAGTTGCTGCAGTCTCTTGTGTCCCTTTTTTGGATGGGGATATATATTGACTGCTTCCAATCTCTTGGCCATTGTTTTGTATTCCATATCTGTTGACATATGTTGGTCAGCACAAAGGTTGACTGTTAATGTGGATTGCAGCAGTTCAATTGGAATATCCTCTGTTCCTGGTAATTTGTCTTTTTCTATTTCTTTTATTGTAGTTTCCACCTCATTTTTTTATTATAACATAAATATTTTACATAGCAAAAAAAAAAGCTTCACAAAAAATACATATCGGTAAAATGTAAGTATTAATATCAGCACCAATAATGCTTTGTCCTCGGTTTTTCATAAGTTACTGTCTTTGACACATCCCATCTATATGTTGTTAATTATTAACATTTACCACTTCTTAATTTAATGGGTTCTCATATTGTCTCTAACATCAATTCTAATTTTATCAGTAATTTTTCCCCAAGTGATCTTTCAGTTTATGCAAATATTCTTAGTACGTTAAATTCCCCAAATTTTGTTACAATAATCCATTTCTCATTTGTCTCTTTGTTTGTTTTCCCTTCCCATAGATTTGTTTTTTTATCCAATTCTGAGATATCTATCAGTCTAAGCAACCAACTATCAATAGTTGGTATTTCATCTGTTTTCCATTTACTAGCTATCAGTAATCTAGCAGTTGTTATCATATATAGAATTAGTTTCCATTTATCTTTCCTTTTTGAGCCTTTTATCGTATGTACCATGTTTAATAGATATATTTCAAGTGTAAGATCGAATGTTATGTTTGTTATTTCCATAATTATATTATGTAGATTTTCCCAGAATTTGACTATAACAGGGCAGGTCCACCACATGTGAATCCATGTGCCATACTCTTTGTTACACTTCCAGCAAATATGATTATTATTTTTATACATTTTTGCCAATCTCACGGGAGTAAGATGCCACCTGGTTTCTATCTTTAAAAAATTTTCTCGTAATAATTGATTATTTGTGAATTTATGTGCTGCATTTCTAGCTTTGTTCCAATTTTCCAAAGAGATTTCATTACCAATGTCCCTAGTGCAGCATAACATATGTTCATTAACTATTTCTTCCTCTAATTTTCTTTGCAATAATACCTTGTAAAGGTTAGCTATTTGTTTTGATTTTTCTACTAGCAAGATGTTATCAAGTTCATTTTTTACTAGATGTATTCCTTGATTTTTTAGATGGTTTATTATCATACTTTGTAGTTAATGGTATTGAAACCATGTCAAATCTGGGTCTCTGTTTTGAATGCTATCTAATTCTTTTAGTCTTACAGTCCCACTCCTTGGATCTTGTATAGTAATTTCTTTGTATTTTAGCCAGTCCATTGTTGTTCTAAATCTATCTAACTTGGCTTCTTGTGGTGACATCCATCCTGGGATCCCCCGATAAAAGTTGGCTTTTATTTTTTCCCATGTTTTTATAAGTGCTCTTTTTATTACATGGTGAGAGAATCTTTGATGAACTTTTTCTTTGTCGTACCATAAGTACGCGTGCCAACCATATCTCAAATCGTAGCCCTCCAAATCTAAGAGCCTTTTATTTCTTATCTTTATTCATTCTTGAATTCATGTTAATACACATGCGTGAAAGTATACTTCCAAATCCGGTACCTCACATCCACCATTATCTCTATTATCAGTTAAGATTTTCCATTTAACTCGGGGTTTCTTCCCTTCCCAAATAATTTTTTTTAGTTCTTTATTCCACATAGAGAATGGCTTACTGTTATGAATTATTGGCAAATTAGTAAATAAAAAAATGAATTTGGGTAACATGAACATTTTTAAGGCAGCTATTCTCCCATAGAATGAGAGTTTTAGTCATGTCCACCTTAAAAGGTCTTTTTTGATTTCATTCCATGTTTTCATATAGTTTAAATCAAATAATTCCGTGTTTCTATTAGAAATATAGATTCCTAAATATTTTGCCCTTTTGACAATCTTACAAAGTGTTTTTTGCTTCAGAATCTTCTCTTCTTTACTTGACAAATTTTTGGTGATGATTACTGACTTATCTTTATTTATTTAGACCCTGTGTGTTTCCCAAATTCTTCAAAAGTATACATTAGTTTCTCTATACTAGTTATAGGGTCCTCAAGGAATACAATTAAATTGTCAGCGTATGCCTTTATCTTAAATTCTGATCCTCTTATTTTTGGGCCCTTTATTTCCTTATTCTGTCTTATATTATTATTAAGTAGCTCTATTATTATCAGAAACAATAATTGTGAGATAGGGCATCCTTGTCTTACTCCCCAAAAGATGCTGAATTCTTTAGTCTTCTCCCCATTTATGATTAATCTAGCTTTTTGATCTGCATATATACTTTTAATCCATGTTATAAATTTTTCACTAAAATTTAGTTCTTCTAAGATCAAAAACATGGTAAGCCAATTAACAGCATCGAAAGCTTTCTCCACATCAATAAGTAACATTGCCAGTTTTTTCATCATTGTTTTGTTCATAGTATTCTATAATATCAATAACTGTTCTTATATTTTGTCTAATTTGTCGTTACGGCAAAAAGCCGGCTTGATCCTCATGAACTCTGTTTTTCAGCACCTCTTTTAATCTAGTCACCAGAATACTTGTAAATATTTTGTAGTCTATGTTCATCAATGAGATTGGTCTATAATTTTCAATCCTTGTACTGTCCTTTCCTTCTTTTGGAGTTAACGCAATGTCAGCAAATTTCCAAGATTCAGGGATTTCATTTATTGATATATCATTAACAGTATTTTTTTAATGGTTCTATTAAGAAATCTGTCAACTTAACATAATATTCTGAAATGAAACTATCTGGTCCAGGTAATTTTTTTAGTTTGATTTTCCTAATGGCGTCTTCTATTTCTTTTGTTGTTATATCCATGTTTAATTTATCTCTAACATTGTCACTCAATTTCATATAATCTGTATTTTGTAGAAAATTTCCAAAAGTCTTGTTCTTTTGATCTCTATCAATTTCTTTCTTGTAAAAATTTGAGAAATAATAATAATAATAATAATAATAAATTTTATTTATATACTGCCCATTGGTGACCCAATCCGGGTGGTTCACAACATTAAAATAATACAGCCTAAAACCCAACGTATTACCCACCCACCCCTTAAAAAAACTATTAAACCAGATTTAATTAAAACCAATTTCAACAAGTTTAAAATATACAATAATAAAACAACAATAAAACCCCTGCAGCTTCCTGCAAGGGAAGGGTTATGGATTAGCTGCTGAAGGGAAGGAGGGCCGAGGCCGAGATATTTAGTCCGGGAAGGCCTGCCAGAAGAGATCCATCTTGACAGCCATTTTAAAGCTGTCTAAAGATGTTAATTGACGGATCGCGTCCAGCAGGCCATTCCAGAGCCTGAGGGCAACAACAGAAAAAGCCCTCTGAGGTCGAGAGCCTTGATTTTTGAGGCTGCAGCAAGTTCCTCCCAGAGGACCAGAGTGCGCGGGGAGGATTGTATGGGAGGAGGTGGTCTCTGAGATAGCTTGGACCCAAGCAATATAGGGATTTAAAGGTGATAACCAATACCTTGT
Organism: Phrynosoma blainvillii; assembly: GCA_026167975.1. Classification (NCBI taxonomy): domain Eukaryota; kingdom Metazoa; phylum Chordata; class Lepidosauria; order Squamata; family Phrynosomatidae; genus Phrynosoma; species Phrynosoma blainvillii. The sequence goes on along the minus strand of JANUYF010000003.1, from coordinate 246,040,457 downwards.
ATTGGGTCCGGAAGCCAATAGGCAGCCAGTGGAGGGACTTCAAAACTGGGGTGATGTGGTCCCTCCTAGATGTTCCAGATACAAGGCTGGCTGCCATGTTTTGGAGCAACTGTAGCTTCCAAACCAAGCACAAGGGTAGCCACATGTAGAGCGCATTGCAGAAGTCCAGGCGTAAGGTTACCAGCGTGTGCTTAACTGTCTCTAGATCCCTTACTTCCAGAAAAGGACGCAGCTGGCGTATCAGCAGGAGCTGATAACAGGCACTCCTGACTGTCTCATTTACCTGATTTGTCATCAGGAGCAAAGAGTCAAGGAACACCCCCAGACTGCGAACACAGTCACTGGAGGAGAGTGTGACCCCATCCAGGACTGGAGGTTGCAACCCAATTCTTGGTTTCGGGGCCGCTACCATGAGCACCTCCGTCTTGTCCAGATTCAGTTTCAATCTGTTTTTCCTGTTAGGTTTAAATGGGATATAGAGTCAATGTTAAAATGTTGAAATGTAAAAGATATGTGTCTGTATTTTTCTATGCTGTGAAACGTTGTTTTTCTGAGAGCTAGATTTACAGTTTATCAGTCCCAGGTGTGATTTAGCCAAAACAGGAGGCTAACAGGACTCCATTCTATGGGAAAGAAGGTTTGTTTATATTATGGTTTATGTAAACACATTTTTGTTATGGGAAATGTAGTCACATGATTTGTTATTGTAATTAAGGGTTGGACTAGTACACATCATGTAATATCACCCAATCAGCTTGCAAAGGTTACACCCAGAAAGGTGGAGTCTTGTGGGACTGAGGGCTGAGAATCAGAAAGTTACTCACTTGCTTTTTGGCTTTTGAACTGTAATGAACTAATAAAACCATTCTTTTGGTGATGCTACTAACACATCTTGAATCATGTAGCAAATAGATTTTATTCCTGCTTAGCCAGCTTTGGCTAAAGTTGAAATGTTATTATTATTATTTGTTTTGTTTTGTTTTTTTGCTTTTGTTCTTTTACAATAAAGAAGCTTTGCTGAAAGTTCCAGGTTTGGATGTTTGGTTTTAAAGGACTGTTTTTCAACATTCCTACAACATTATTTTAACCAGTGGTACCAGAGGGATGGCTCTGATCCACCGACCTCTGCTGCAGAACCTGGATTTTAAAAGCAACAATTTTCTTTTCTCCTGGCCAGCGGGGACCCGCGGAAGGCTAGGGGGAGGCAGCACACAGACGGGCTGGAATTCCAGGCTTGATTTATGGCAGCAGCTCTACAGCCGGGAGCCGCGGAGGCAGGAGCCTGGATTTTTCACGTCTGATTTATGGCACAAGCTCCACAGAGGACTGTAAGTAGAAAACCTCCCTTATCTCAAGGCAATTAGTTTAAATGGACTGTTGTCTCAGTGCTGTAAAGCAGCAAGAAAAGCAGCAAATTAGACGGAGGCTGTGAAAAGCTGCAGTTTAAAGAGGCAGAGTCCTGGAGGAAGGCACCCGGGAGGGGCTGTCAATTTTAAGACTTGTGCTGGACTATTTTAAAATTAATTAATGTTGGAACAAGCCCGGTTTCCATAGCTAAACTCTGAAAATTATGGATCCTGAACTATTTATGCAAAATCTCTTTTGGTAAGGGAGGGCTTGTGGCAATCTGTACAGGCTGGTTTGGGGGCTGCTCCGTCTGCAGCTGACCAGGACCGAAATTCCCAAGCTGTAGCCACTCTCCTACTCCTCTTATCTGAGGGACAATTAAATCTTGTAAAAGATTTTACTTCAGCAAAAGAAATATGGGACACTTTGGCTAGAATTCATCAGTCCTCTTCTGATCTAGCAAAGATGATTTGGACAAAATGATTGTTTTCGTGTAAAATGGGAGACAAAGATTCTGCAGAGACTCATGTTCATAAAATGAGAGATTTGTTTGCCCAGGTTCAAGCAAGGGACATTGCCCTAGATGAAACCCTCAAAATTTACATTCTCCTGGGTTCCCTCAATGCATCTTATGATAATATCCTGTTAGGATTGCAAGCATTGCCTGGGGCTCAATTGACTATGGAATTAGTCTGTGAGAGAATTTTACAGGAAGCTGAAAGGAGGAGGTTTGAGGCAGAGCAACGAAAGCAGGGGTCTGCAACTACAAAGCCTCACAATGTCCCAGAGGGAACTCCAAAAGAGATGCAAACTAAAAAAGCTGCAATTTCAAAGGGAAAAATGTGTTATTATTGTAAAAAAATTGGACATTTAAGAAAAGACTGCAGAAAGTTGATTGCAGATACCAGGAGGGGGCAGCAACAACAGCAGCAGTCATAGCAGCAGCAGCAGCAGCCACGTCCCCCTGGTGGACAAAAGAAACACAGTGCTAACCAGGGATTTGTTGCTACAATTCAAAGCCGAGATGGTGTGCCTCAAGTTCAGCCATCTAGTGTCTGGCTTTTAGACTCTGGAGCCAGCACTCATATGGCAAACAGAATTGAACTGTTCCAGAGCACAAAACCAGCCAATGTTTCTTCTGTTGCTTTGGCAGACGGGGAAGGGCCAAGGATTAAAGAAATGGGAACTGTTTGCATTCCAAGTTTTGGTACCAATTTTGATGATGTCTTGTATATACCTACATTGCAAAATTGTTTAGTTAGTGTGTCAGCTTTGACCTCAGATGGGTACAAAGTGAATTTTGAGGGGGATGAATGTTTAATCTTTAAAGATGGTGAATTTTGTGCTAAAGCCATTAAGAAAGACAAGCTATACCACATGATAGACAGAGAAAATTGTGCAGTCGCACAAAATCAGCCTTTGCATGAAAATTGCATTCATTATTTTCACAGAGTGATGGGTCATGCTGGTTTTCCAAATCTTTTGAAATTGAAGCAGGTTTGTCCTGAACTTAAAATGTCACCATGCTCAAACCACTGGAGTGTTCAGTTTGCAGCAGGATTAAGCTGAAGGCTTATCCTGTGGCAAAAAACCCAAAACTTAGAGCCCAGAGACTTTTGATTTTCTGCACTGCGATCTTGCTGGGCCAATTAACCCCCCCTCTCAGGGAGGGTGTAAATACTTCATGATGATTGTGGATCGCTTCACAAGGTTTTCTTATATGATTCTTTTGAAAGAAAAGGGTGAAGCAGGGGAGAAGTTCAAAGAATGGGTGAACATGATAGAGAGACAGTTTAACTACAAAGTGAGAACTTTGGTCACAGATAGAGGAGGAAAATTCTTGGCTTCTCATTTGACCAATTGGCTAAGAAAAATGGGAATTAGACATTTTACTACTAACCCATCTTGCACGGCTGAAGATGGGCTGGCTGAAAGGAAAATAGCCATTCTGAAACAAATAAAAAAAAAGATTGTATGATGCTTGATGCCAATGCTCCAGAGCATCTTTGGGGGGAGGCTATTCTCACAGCTAATTACCTGACAAACCGCACTTAGAATTCAGCTGTGCAGAATACTCCTTACCACATGATTTTCAAGAGACCACCCAATTTAAAATATCTTAGAGTGTTTGAGCAGTATACAAATGTATACATACCTGCAGCTTTCAGAAAGAAAGGTCAGCCCAAATGGAGACGTTTGCTGATTGTGGGTTACACAGGAAACAGTTACAGGTTTTACCTCGGTGGAAATCAGATTCTTTTTTCCAGGAGCGCAAACTTTGAGAAACATTCTGGGTGGGAAAACATTCATTCAATCAAAGAGGTGTTTTTCAGACTAGGTCAGTTAGAAACACAGACACCACCACCTGCCAGAAATGGAGGGGCAGTGAAACAAGAATCAGATTCTTCAGAAGGTGAGGCTAACACATCAGACAAGTTGTCACACACACGTCCACCTGCACCTAGAATGACAGAAACAAAGAGACACACAGACAGGGAAGCTTCAAGTACAGACACTGAGGATGATGAAGGAAAAACAAGGACCATAGTTTTGAGGAGGACTACTAGAGTTAGGAAACCTCCAGATCGTTTTAAAGTGCAGGAAGCTAAGGCTTGTGTAGTCATGATAGAGGAGCCTGAAAGTTACAAAGAAATACAGGAGTGTTGTGATAAAGAGAAACAGAAATGGGAGTCTGCAATGGAGCAGGAATTCAAGTCTTTGATAGACAAAAAGGTGTTTGAAATTGTTGACAGGCCTACAAATCAAAAGGTGATAGGTTACAAATGGGTTTACAAAAGAAAGCTGATGCCGGATAGTAGTCAGAGATACAAGGCCAGATTGGTAGCTAAAAGATTTGCACAACAGAGGTTTGAGAATTATGACAAAACTTTCTCTCCAACAGCAAAGCCTGAGAGTTTGAGGTTGGTGTTGGCTTTAGCTGCAAGGAGGGGCCAGATAGTGCATCATTTTGATTTTGAGACTGCATACTTGAATGCAAGTCTTGATAAAACTGTTTTCATGGAACAACCTTTGGGTTTTCAACAGAATGGTGATAACAAGGTGTACAAGTTGAAAAAAGCATTGTATGGTTTAAAGCAGAGTGCCAGAAGCTGGAATCTTTGCATTCATGAAGAGTTGGTGAAGCTAGGCTACAGACGCAGTGTAGCTGATGCATGTGTTTACACAAAAGGAGATGTGATCTTGGTGATTTATGTAGATGACTTGTGTGTAACAGCAAATTCAAAACAAGAAATTCAGACAGTTAAGAAGAAATTGTCACAGAAATTTAGTGTCAAAGATCTTAGAGTTTTGAGGTCTTATCTAGGAATAGATGTTAAATGGTGTGAAGATGGGAGTTGTTTGTTGAGTCAACAGAGTAAAATTCAGAGTTTGATTGAAAAGTGTGGATTGCAGGATGCAAAAACAGTGAAAAGTCCAATGTCTGTTGGTTATGTCAATAGTGAAGGGACTAAGGAGTTTGAAAATTCAGAGATGTATAGGAGCTTTGTGGGGAGTTTGATGTTTATTGCTAATAACACGAGGCCTGACATTTGTTTTGCCGTGGGCATGCTTAGAAAAAAGGCAAATTGTCCTACAGTGGAAGATTGGACAGCAGTGAAACATTTGTTGAGATATTTGAAGGGTAGCATAGACAGGAAATTGAAGTTGCAAAACAGTCGAGCTGGTCTTGAATGTTTTGTTGACAGTTTGTTTGCTTCTGAGCTACAGGATAGAAAGTCAGTAACAGGATTGTTGATTAAGTTTGGAGAAAGTGCAATTGTTTGGAGAAGTAAAAAACAGAGATACGTAGCACAAAGTACAAGAAAAGCAAAATTCGGGGCCTTATCTGAGTTAGTTAATGAGATTGAATGGATTAGACAGTTGTTGAAAGATCTAAATGAAGAATGTGTTGGTCCAGTGATGATAAATGAGGATTCTCAGATATGCATTGCTATGGCTGAAGCTGAAAACATGAAGTGCAGAACGAAGTACATTGGTGTGAGGTATCACAATGTCAGAGAAATGATACAGAAGGGAATTGTGAGTCTGCAATACATTGAGTCAATTCATAATCAAGCAGACATCTTGACAAAGGCATTGACCATTGATAGACACAAACAGATGTCACGTCTACTTGGCATGCCTTCAGTTTAGGCCTAGCTATTGAGCTAAGTTAGTTTTACAACAGGGTTAGTTTAGTGTACAACATACACACATCTTACATTTCAGGAGGGGATTGTTAGGTTTAAATGGGATATAGAGTCAATGTTAAAATGTTGAAATGTAAAAGATGTGTGTCTGTATTTTTCCATGCTGTGAAAAGTTGCTTTTCTGAGAGCTAGATTCACAGTTTATCAGTCCCAGGTGTGATTTAGCCAAAACAGGAGGCTAACAGGACTCCATTCTGTGGGAAAGAAGGTTTGTTTATATTATGGTTTATGTAAACACATTTTTGTTATGGGAAATGTAGTCACATGATTTGTTATTGTAATTAAGGGTTGGACTAGTACACGTCACGTAATATCACCCAATCAGCTTGTAAAGGTTACACCCAGAAAGGTGGAGTCTTGTGGGACTGAGGGCTGAGAATCAGAAAGTTACTCACTTGCTTTTTGGCTTTTGAACTGTAATGAACTAATAAAATCATTCTTTTGGTGATGCTACTAACACATCTTGAATCATGTAGCAAATAGATTTTATTCCTGCTTAGCCAGCTTTGGCTAAAGTGGAAATGTTATTATTATTATTTGGTTTTTTTTTTTTTTTTTTTTTTTTTTTTTTTTTTTTTTTTTTGCTTTTGTTCTTTTACAATAAAGAAGCTTTGCTGAAAGTTCCATGTTTGGATGTTTGGTTTTAAAGGACTGTTTTTCAACACTCCTACAACATTATTTTAACATTTCCTCATCCAGCCCATTACCGCCTGAAGACATTCAGTGAGAGAGGAGACGCCATCAGAATTTGAGGCCGACGAACGAGACACAGAGAAATAGATTTGGGTGTCATCAGCATACTGTAATAATGAAATTTCCTTTGAATTTCTTTTTGAAGTGTTGTTTTACCTTCATCATCAACTATTTCCATAATGATTTTTGTCTCTGTCCTCTTGTTTAATTTGTTTGCCAGCCACTTCCCTGGCTTATTATCCATTTCAAATATATCTTGTCTCTCTCTCCTCTCTTTCTGCTCAATCTCTTTATTTAAAGTATTTTCAAGTTTCTTCTGCCAATATTTTATTTGATTTATTATGATTATAGAGGAAGGATCTTTCATCAAATTCATTTCTGCTTCTTTTATTTTTGCTTCCAAATGTTTACATTCTTTTCCATGTGCAATTTTTACCTCCTTAGATTTTTTCAGGAATATTCCCCTTAGGACCGCTTTGTGGGCATCCCAAATCATTTTGGTTTGTAGCTGTTCCACATTATTTTCCTTGAAATAATTTTTGATGTTTCTTTTCAGTTCTTCCACAAAGCCGTCATCACAAAAGAGTTCTGCATTTAATCTCCAATTATATTGTTTTTGGCCTAATTCCAAACTCATCAAAATTGGATTATGGTCAGAATCAGTCCTAGCCAAGATGGAGATTTCTTTAACTTTTGGAAATATAACTGCCGAGACCATAAACATGTCTATTCTTGAAAAGGATCCATATTGGCTTGAGTAATATGTAAACCCTGGATCCTTTGAATGGATCATGGACCAGACGTCGTGTAGACCGTAATTTTGTTTCAGATTAAAGAATGATTTTGGTAGCTTTCCATATTTACTGTTTTGTTTATTCTTGACCAGTCTATCAGTTTCTGGCTTCAATACCCCATTCCAGTCCCCCATAAGTAATATCTTATCAAAATTATATTTATCCATTTTTTAAAGAATTTACTCTAAAATATTACTTTCCAATAACGAATGCTTTACAAGTTAAAGGAGATGTTTCTTTGCAAGATGCTATTACTCAAATTGTTGAATTTCAAAATTGGCAAAGCTTGATGGAAGACAAATATAATGCAAAAACAACAGACAGAGAATTAGCTCAATTTGCTGCAGAGGATTTGAAAAAGGCATCCTTTTCTTCTAAATCAAATAGCAGCAATGTTGATAAGTCAAAGACTAGAGCTGAGCTGCAAAAGCTGCAAAGTCAGAGACTGAATACTAAAAGCAAAAGCAACTTTAAGAAAATAGTTTTTAATCCTAAATAGAAATCTTCCAGTCATGTTGATATTGGTTTGATTCAACAACTATTATTTCAAATTGCTGGAGATAAATATAAAAACCAAGTTTTAATTGATAATGGAGCAAGTGTACAAGACTTCAACAACAAAGAATGGTTTGTTGATTTTTATGCAAATGTAACTTTTCCTGTCTATCAGGCAAAAGGGACTGTTATTTACAAACAAAACATGATCCTGACAGAATAGGAACTTTAAAAATCCCAGATGCTTACTATGTACTGGATTTGCAAGCCTCCTTTCACAGTGTGCAAACCACATCAAGAGGCAACCATGTCAGTTTCAGAAAGCAAACCTTTTTTGGTTTTTATGATAAAAATTTGAATTTTAGGATCTCATAGATGCTATCAGATGCAGATTGTACACTCCTCTGTGAACAGTGTGATCAAATGTAATCACAAAGACTGTTCACCTTTATGGCATTGCAGATTTGCTCATCTAACTGTTGAAATATTAAGAAACTGGCAAATCAACAGCTTTCAAGAGACTTTAAGTTCAAAGCATGCTCAAATAATGAATATTGTGTAGACTGCTTGAAAGGAACAACCACAAGAGCTTCACATCCTCCAGTTACTGAGACAATCCAACAAGCCATTGGATCTTTTTATGCTGATCTTTCTAGATCAATGAATTAAAAGTCAGCAGAAGATAACTCTTAGTTTATGACTATTATGGATGATTTCAACAGATACACATACACCTATCTTCTCAGAGAGAAAAGTCAAGCAGTTCAAACATTCAAAGAGTAGTTTAATTGAGTCTCTAACAAATTTGGCTACAAACCAAAGAGCCTGCACAGAGACAACAGCACTGAATTTATCAATGATGAATTTGATTAATTTTTAAAGGAAACTGGCATTGAGCATCAGACTACACAGGCATATTCTCTGGAGCAAAATGGTGTGGCAGACAAAATGAACAGAACTCTCAATGATATGATAGTATACTTTTGGAAGCTAATATGCCTAAATGCTATTGGTCTGAAGTCATCATGACTGCCACATACCTGTGTAACACATTGCCAACAAAATCCAAAGATGTAACCCCATTCCAGTTATGGCATAGAGTCAAGTCTAAATTAAACCATTTGAAGGTTTTTGGAAACAAAGCATTTACCTATATTCACAAACAGAAAAGACTTGACTGCCAAAGTGAAGAGGGAATTTGTGTTGATTATGCTAGAAATGGTTACAGAATTTTAAATCCAGATGGACGCACAATAAAATTAACAATTGTTATTTATATAGATGAAAGACCACAGTCTAAATCTAATCAAAACCAAGATGTGTATCAAGATTTATTCGCAATAGAAGACTCCCACCAGCAACCATAGCAAGTGGAGATCTTCCGTCCTCCTGAGGTCTTGCATCCAGAAGGGGCTATACCTGCAGTGGACCAGCCTAACGATGAGGAACCAGAGAGCATGCAAGAAGCAGAACCAGGTATCCAAGTCCAGGTGAGAAAGTCAGAACTCTCCAATAAAATTGTGCCACCTGACAGATTCTCTTGTCAAACCACAGAGGAAAGAATTCCAAAACCTTGATTGGAAAATGGTCAACATCTGCCAGAGACAGATTCTGAGAAGTGGGTGCAAGCTGCTAATAAGGAAATGCAATCTTTATATAAAAACAAGACATGGACTTTTCAGAATAGACAGAAGGAAAAAGAGCAGTTGGCTGTAGATGGGTCTTTACAACAAAGCTAGATGCAGAAGAGCAGATTCAGAGATATAAAGCAAGACTTGTTGCTACAGGCTATACTCAAAAGTATGATGAGGACTACAGTGAAACCTTTGCTGAAGTAGTCACTCATATAAACATCAGAACTCTCATAACTGTTGCAGCATACAAGAAAATAAATGTTCAACATCTGGACATCCGCATAGCTTTTCTGTATGGCGATCTCACTGAACAAGTTTATATGGAGAAACTGCCGGGATTCCAGATATCTGGTAAGGAACATCTTGTATGCAAATTACAACAGAGCATTTATGCTTTAAAGCAGGGGTAGGCAACCTTTCCTCTTTAAGGGCCGAGGGACTTCAGCTCCCAGAATCCCAGGAGCTATTGGCCAACATGGGACTATTGGCCAACATGGCTGAGGCTTCTGGGAGCTGAAGTCCCTCGGCCCTTAAAGGGTAAAGGTTGCCTACCCCTGCTTTAAAGCAAGCCACCAGAGCATGGAGTGGTTCAGATACTTCTTATCAAAGAGGGATTAACTCCAGGCACTGTTGACAAATGTGTATAAAAGCGATTCAGAAACAATAAATGGACTTACATCACAAGTTATGTTGATGATTTGATCCTGTGCAGTGAGGACAAAGCAGCTAGTGAAGAGATAATCCAGAATCTTAAGAAAAAAATCAATTTCAAGAATTTGGGAGATATTTCACACTATCTTGGAGTGCAAATGCAAAAAGGCAATGGTGGAAGTTTATTCCTGAATCAAAAATAGAAGATACTGGATCTTCTGGACTTTTTTGGTCTGAAATATACATATTCTATGCATACTCCAATGGAAGTAGGGTTCTTAAAGGGCATTAAAAAATCTGAACCTTTACAAAATGGAGACAAGTATAGGACTGTAGTTGAAAAGCTCCTATACATAGCCAACTTCACCAGACCTGATATTGCAAATGCTGTTGGTATCCTATGCAGAATGGTCAACTGTCCTACAGAAAAAGGTTTCCTTGTAGTTAAGACAGTTGTCAGATATAGTTGCCCCTCCATTTTTGTGGGAGATCCATTCTGCACACACCCACACACCTGTAAAAATGAAATATCACAAATATTCAATCCCCATTGGCTTCAATGGCCATGTGTTCCTGTGCGTGGCCTTGTGTGTACACTGTGGGCATATGCACCATTTTGTCCCTTGGTGCTTGGTGTGCATGAATGACTGAGAGACATGAATGGCAAGACTGTGAATGCAAAGGGACAAGTGTACTTAAAAGGAACAGCAGGTCACAAACTGATGCTGCCAGCCTGTCACCAACCACAGCTGATCACCTATGCGGATGCAGACTGGGGTGCAGATCTGGCAGACAGAAAGTCAACCACTGGAAACCTGATCTTCTATGGTGGAGGACCTGTATGTTGGACAAGTAAGAAGCAATGTACAATTACAGATTCTTCTACAGGTGTTGAGTGTGTTTCAGGGAAAGCAACATGTGACAAAATCAAATGGTTACAAAACTTACTCATGGATTTTGGGATTACAGAACCCAAACCAGCCATTCTGATGCAAGATAATTAGAGCTGCATCAAGTTTTCTGAAAGTGAAAAGCCACTTAAGAAAAACATTGACATTGCCTTCCACAAAATGCAGGAGATGTACAAAAGTAGACTTGTCCAACTGGAATACTGCAACACAGAAGTTATGATTGTAGATATCCTCACTAAACCTCTGCCAAAAGATCAATTCCAGAGACTGCATGAGAGAGTGAAGATCCTTGATGTGGATCCAGGAGAATGAGAAGGTGATTGTTGGAAGAAATATGTGTTCCATTCTCCTTTCCCTCTTTAGTTAGACAGGGACATCCTCCTTACTCCCTCTCTCATTCTAACTATCTCTCTTGATGACAGTTTAACTCTCTGAACATTCTAAAGTTGTCTCAGTATCAGTCAGAAATAGTCCTCCTCTGAGTGAGGTTAACACCTTTCTTCCTGCTATATTAACTCCAATTAGATTAGGTTTTAGTTTGTTATGTATATATTTATTAAAGTCATCATTATTTGTTTTTAAACCACAAACTACATGTTTGTCGTTTTTGAGTTTATTCTTTAGGAAGACAGATTTAAAATAATGACCCACATTTTTACTGCTCTACTGACGAAAGTTGAACTCTAACAATTTTTACTTTCATATCTGCATATTTTACCTTCCCTTTAAAAAGGTTAACACCCTGGGAAACTAAAATTGCACCTCACACATTTTAATTATTGGATATTACAAGCATAATTCCTTTGAATTGTTGCCAGTACTCAGATGGAATACCTGCAAAAAGCAATTTTTTTTTAACTTAACACAAACATCATTGTACACTTTGAGATTGTGCACTTAAAGATATGGTAATATTTTTTACAGACAGACAGACAAACACACACACTGTATGGAACTATTCTGGGCTGTTTCAGAGTTATAAGATTATCCCATTCATTTTAAAGCGACTTATCCCTAATGGGATAAAGTTGTGCTTGGTTTTAATAGCGGGTATTATCACATTCAGCCACAAGCTCCCTTTTTTGAAAGTGTCTGGATAAGTGCGGCTGCGACCCAGGCTGCATACAGAATGCAGTTGCCTGGCCACAGCTGAATGAGATAATGCCCACTATTAAAACTAAACATGACTTTATCCTGTCAGGGATAAGTTGCTTTAAAATGAATGGGATAATCTCCTATGTTCACGTGTACATTTCAGACCATAATGGCTTTGGGGAAAAGTTCATCCATACTGACTTACAAGTACTTCAGAGGTAGATGAAAGTCCTCCCTCTATTCCAACTGCCACTATCCTGGCCTTGGAGGGAGAGAAGAAATAGCAGTATCTGCTTGACTTGATCCCCTTCCCCACTGCCATTCCCTTCTCTTTTTGTGTCATGCCATTTTTAGATTGTAAACCTGAGAGCAGGGAACTGTCAAATTAACAATCTGCAAGCTGCTCTTTGTGGCTCAAAAGCAGGGTTTAAATAAGTATGTAAGTGTGTAAGTAAGTAAAGGCCAGTCCTACCACAGGCTCAATTAGGCTTTCAGCACACTTCTGCAAATGAGCCCAAATGTGATGAAAGAAACATGTCAGAACGCAGGACATGAACATGCTTAATGTATTTTAACAAAGAAAAATGTGTCTGTATGCTACTGTCTCTGTACCTTGGATCTTATTGAACACTCCCTCATAGAGGAGACCCATTGAATCAACTGTTGAAGAATGAATTGACACATAAATAGGTCCTATTGATTCACTTTTTCTAGTTGCAACTAATAATAGGATACTGGCCAAAGTCTCAGCCACTTCCCCAAAATGGCTAGGGTGACAATGCAATCTTCTCTACATGAATCTAAAATCAGTCATGATGATAGTTACAAAGCTAGCTTCTTCTTTTTTAGTTTTTGTAGCTTTTCTTATCAATGCAAATAACCTGAGAAGATGGGAGCGACATTTGACTAAGTGAGATCATTTCTCCAATAATGAATACTTGATGTGTTAGTGCACATTGAGATCCAATCCAATCCATATCAAATATTATTTATTTCTGAATGTAGCTGAAGTGAATTGCTGATCCATGTGAGAAATCTTAATTGAATGACTCACTGTCTTCATCCTGAGGACATAAGCAGGGAAGGAAAGTATATATTTTCTATAACTACATGCTTACAATGTTATGCAGAGGTTGATTTTTACGAGTAAGATTTGGCATTTCAGTACAGTTTTCATTATCTCATGACATGCTAACATGTCATGGGTTTATGGACAACAATAAGCAAATGTTATTCAAAATAATTTTTAAAGATGATGGTACAAATAGAAGTAATCTCTATATTGAGTGCAATTCATGTATAAAAGGAGGAGTTTTGTGATATGGAATTCATTTTTATCAAAATATAATTGTAATAGAAAAAGAAATTACTCATCTCTAGGTTGCTATGGTTTTTTGTTAGCCAGGGAAAAACTGAAGATCACTGATAATTCTTGCATATATTTATCCACACAGGGAACTTAGTGCTTACAGAATAGCAAGATCTGATTGTACTTGGAAAGAAGCTCTTAAAGCCTATACCTCATGGTTAGCATGAGACTTCTCAACTTGAACTAATTGACTGAAAAGATTGCCACACACAGAGATGGAGAGCTTGGAAGCATTACCAGTTTGCATTGGCACTTCCAAATCTCCCATTATATCTGAACTGGTCTCAGGCATCATGTGCCTCTATTAATGGCACTAAGTTTAAAAGAAGCTGGAGAGACCATACACCAATTCACAAGCAAGAAAATGGAGCCAACATCAGTCACACATTTGGGCTTTGCAGTGGTTCCGCTCCTTCCTCGTGGGCAGATCCCAGAGGGTGAGGCTCAGGGACAGTTGCTCGTCTAAAATGGAGCTTAATTGTGGTGTCCCTCAGGGCGCCATACTGTCCCCGAGGTTGTTTAATATTTACATGAAGCCGCTGGGTGAGATCATTCTGAGGCATGGAGCATGGTGTCTTCAGTACGCCGACGACACCCAGATCTATCTCTCCATGACCAGATCATCATCTCAGACTTCAGATGGCGTCTCTCCTCTAATGACTGTTTCACAGCGGTAATGTATTGGATGAGGAAAAACAGATTGAAGTTGAATCGAGACAAAACGGAGGTACTCACAGTCACAGGCCCGAAACCAGATTTGGGAATACAGTCTCCAGTCCTGGATGGAGTCACACTCTCCTCCAAGGACTGTGTTCGCAGTTTGGGGGTACTCCTTGACTCGTAGCTTCACATGACTAGTCAGGTGAATGCGGTGGTCAGGAGCGCCTCTTATCAGCTTCGGCTGATATGCCAACTGCGCCCTTATCTGGATGTGAGGGATCTGGAAGCTGTGGTACATGCCTTGGTAACCTCACATCTGGATTACTGCAACGCACTCTACATGGGGCTACCCTTGTGCCTAACCCGGATACTACAACTGGTGCAAAACATGGCAGCCAGGTTAATTACCGGAACATCTAGGAGGGAGCACATAACACCAGTGCTGAAATCCCTCCACTGGCTGCCAATTAGTTTCCAGGCACAGTACAAGGTGTTGGTTTTGAACTTTAAAGCTCTACATGGCTTGGGTCCATCTTATCTTAGGGACCGCCTCTCCCCATATGATCCCCCTCGCGCCCTGCGGTCCTCTGGGAGGAATCTGCTACAGCCAATAAAAACTAGGCTGTCTCAGACCTCCCAGAGGGCCTTCTCCGCAACTGCTCCCAGACTTTGGAATGGCCTGCCGGACGAGATCCGTCTTATTACCACTCTTGCTGCTTTTAAAAAAGCAGTAAAGACGGATCTCTTTTGGCAGGCCTTCCCAGAATAACTGTGGTCTGCCGCTAGATGAGTTTATTTTGTTTTTACTGATTCCTTGTCTTATTAATGGATGGTTTTATTTTATTGTTATATTTTTAATTGTTCGCTAGTTTAATTCTGTTTTAAGGGGTGGGAGGGTGGATTATGGGATGGGGGAATGTTTTAATTTGTTTGTTTTAAAATTGTTGTACCCTGCCCCGATTGCTGTGCAGAGGGGCAGGCTATAAATAAAAATTTATTATTATTATTATTATTATTATTAGAATGAAAACTAGTAAGGGATGCCCAAAACAGGGTCTGAAAAGCAGAGTCAAGGATGCAAGTGGCAGAGGAGTAGTTTATACTAGGGGCAAAAGTTCAAATGGACTGCTGCCCCTCCTGCCCCCACACCCACCTAGAGCTACCCTGTGTACCATATTCTCCACAGGAAAATTAGGTAGATTGTCTATACTGTTGGGAAGGATCTAATTATGGGAATTTATAATTAGCTCAAAATATGCAAGAGTGGGATATGTGTATCCCATGAGACCGTGTAAGAGATCTCACAATGGATGACACTGAGACAAGCTTCTTCAATTAAGATCTAAATGTTTATTAAAAGGGGAAAACTGCACACATACACACATGACACATGCACTCACACTGCACACTTGGAAGTAAAGGAGTGAAAGCAGGAATAGATGGAGATGGGCCAAACTATGGGAGATACTCACTTCCGAACGCTTATCCGGGATCCACTGTGGATGTGGATGATGATGATGATGATGATGATACACGGCCACCAAAATGGGGAAAGGGATGGCCGAGGGAGCTATGATCAGAGCGCAGACTGGCATGGAGCCAAGATGCACTCTAAGGATAGCACATGGAGTCTAAAAATCTAGAGGTTTATATAGGCAATATCTAGTCTCTGGGTAGAGACTTGATGGCTTGGCTGAAGCCTGGAGAAAGGTGCTGATTGCCTGGGCTTTGTCAAGCCAAGGTGTGAGGATGGCCTAAACAATGCACTTTGGTCATGAAACAATCAAGGAGGGAGGCTAGAGGACAAAGGGGCGCAGCTAAATCTGATCACTGCCCCATTAGGTGTAAGGCTCAGGACAAACAAGCACTATTATGTTGTCCTTTAGGGTTGATGGTCTTTCCCCTTTAGCAACTCCCAAAGCTGTCTGGTAGGGAAGTTTCTAGTTGTTTGGCAGGCCTCTTCCCTGTGCCTACCTGACTTACCATCTAGAGGCTTATGGCTGACATCCCACAGAGGTCAGTTTGGGGTCATTGAGGGAACTCTATATGTCCCAAAATATTATTAAAATCATATATGTTAACAATACTACTCATCTGTCCCTGTGGAGATTCCTGAGTTTGTCACCATTGACAATGCCACCACTGCTGGCCCCACCACCACTGCCACTCCCCCCTGTTGCCACTGCCCCCTGTTGCCACTGCCACCTTCAAATCTTGGGGCCAGTTCCCAGCCTAAATGGTTTCCCTCCTCCTCCCTCAGCAACACTGGCTCTATTCAGTGTTCTATTCTGGCTCTATTCTGAGGCAAATAAGGTACTCAGCATTGGATATGGGGACTTCATCTTGAGCCAAGTGGCCGAGGACCACCACTGCTGATGCTGCTGGGAGGAGAGGATGTGTGAAAAAGTTTGAAGGGCAGTGGTGGTGGTATTGGGATGGGGGCAGTGGGGTAGCTGCAGTGATGGGGACAGCAGTGATGAGGGCAGTGGTAGTGGCAGGAGCACCAGTGGCAGGGGTACAACCTCCAAAGAAAACCACACAATAAGGTAGCATACCCCCAAATCTGGGGCAGATCGATTCATGTGTTGTGTGGCCTTATCACCCCAGATTCAGGGGAGGGCAGATTTTTAACATGTTTTAAAGCAGTGTAGGCCAGCCCAAAGTCCTACAAAGCTGGAGGAGGAAAAACTAGACATAGAGCTAATCCAGACAGACAATTTTGGCTGATTTGGGTCGCACTTTTTAACACATCTTGATTCTTGTCACTTCTTGTTGCTTTCTTGTTCAAAATCTCTCCTGGCAACAGGGGAAAGCACATGATATGTTTGAAATTTCTAACATTCTTCAGTCCAATACAATCACTCCTCCCTATTTTCTAGATGTGATCCACAGTCTCTTTCAGTTTCTACCTCTCAAAAGATACCTCTATCTACTCAACTGTCCCTGTGATATCTCTCTGTACAGCCTTGTCGTCCCACATGAGATCAATGTTGTCCCACATATAGAATGTTTTCTGGAATTCTGGAATTTGTAGTTTTGTGAGATATTTTTCCTTCTCTCTTAGAGAGCTCAGGTGCCACATAAAATTAAAAATCCCAGAATCCCATAGCATTGAGCCATGGAAATTAAAGTGTTGTCAATTTGGGCCCATCTCCCATCTAGAACAGATCTAGTAAGCCCCTAGTTTTGTTGAAGGAAACCATTCTTCTCCCTGTTACTTTGAAATGCTTCCCAATCTATAAGATCCCCAAATTTCTGTTGCCATATCAGGAGTTCATGGAGCCATTCCTTTTCACTGGCCAGATCACTGCTTTTTGCTACCTTGTTCAATCAAATACCTTCACAACTATAAGAGAGGCCATAGGTTTTGATAAATATAGAATGGTTACATCACCTTGTTGATTTTCTTAGGTGTTAACCAGATTTTCTTAGGTGTTAATCTTTGCTTGCTGCATATATCAGCCAAACAACAGAAGAAATAGGACATAGAATGCAGATATAGATATAGGTCTGTCCAAATTTGGAAACATAAGATGACAGTGTTGCATCCATGCTTCCAGAATGCAGATATGTTACATAGGATATATACGTTAGAGATATATATCCTGTCTTCCTACAGTTTAATTCACAAATTCCTTCCAGAAAAAGTCAATAGATCCTGAGCAAGTGAATTCTCAATACAATTAACACATAAAATACATAGTACAACAGAAACAGTATTGAAAGTGACACATAACAGAAGAATTAGCACTTTCCTCTTCTGGCCAGAAAACTTGGTCAGGAGATCATTCTGCTTGCTTTGGATGCAAGGCTGAACTTGTTTATTTATAAAATAACATTGCAATCAATCAGCTAAGGTAAATACTGTAAAATATTGCATATATTTATGATCATGTGTCAGGTTTCAAACATTGTGTGTTCTGGCCAAATTTCCCTGTTTTTCTTGTGAACTCAGCAGCCTGTTTTGAGTGAAGATTTATTTGAGTTTTCTGGATCAGTTAGCTCTAACCAAAAATCATCAGCATTCAGTGGAAATTTAGCTTGAGAGTCATCCGTTGGGATATCTTTTAATTTGATCATTAATCCTAATTGCACAAGTCACTGGCTTCCAGGCTAAAATAAATAAGAGAAAAGAAAAGGGTAGGAGCCTTCTCTTCTGCTTTGGCATCTCTACCTCAATATCTAAAATGCAAATGAAGTCATTAACAAAAATTCATGAAAAGCAAAATGTGAAAATTGTTCTATGAATTTATGTCAAACTTTAATGTGGAAAGAAAGAGACTCATTCTGTCTGATGTCTTTCAGCCTCTGAAGTCCACTAAATGTAAAATATTAATGGTCCAACATCATAGCCTCATGAGCATGGGCCTAATCTCACATCAGATTTCTCACAATGGACTAAATCATCAGCATTCAATGGAAATTTAGCTTGACCTGAATGAGACAGCCATAATCATTAGTTAGCATGACAGAAATTGCTCTTGCCATTTTTGTTCCAGATGATTATGTAGCATGATTTCTTTTCTGGGAACAATGTAACTGAACTAGTGATGTAAATCTTAGTAAATTCCATTCTCATAGGCAAGAGCAAATACTTTTACCACTTTTCTCCTCACTGTCATTGAAAAATGAGTAGTTTCTGAAGGCTAGTTACAGTTTGGGATGTATTCTATGGGGGGGAGGTTTTTTTCTGCAGCCAAGTCACACTCTCTCAACCTCAGAAAACAGCAAAGGGACCCCTCCTCTGGACAAACCTGCCAAGAAAACCCCACAATAGGGTGTCCGTAAGTCAGTAATGACTTGAAGGCACACAAGTGTTTAATAGCAACTCATGAGTTTTTTTCAGTTGTTTTCTAGTATTATAGACTGACAAGTTTGCCTTCACTTCTCATATATGTGAGAATTTTAGCTGGGGGATTGTTCACATCTTGTAAATGTCTTCTGAATATGGCCCATTAAATATTCAGTGTGGTTTATAGTTAATCTCCATTAGTTTCTGTCTATACAGTGGCATTGTGTAGATGATTACGCAGACGTACCCCTGTTTTCTTCAGAGAGACTTAGCTAGTAAGAGTTTTTATGATTATAGTCTTAGTTGTTTAATTGCTTCATTGTTGTTTTGTTGTGTTTTATTATATTGTATTATGTTTTAATTTTTCAATAGTTTAATTCTGTTTTAAGGGGTAGGAGGGTTGGATATGGGATAAGGAATGTTTTTAAATTTGTATGTTTTAAAATGCTGTAACCTGCCCCGATTGCTGAGCAGAGGGTATTATTATTATTATTATTATTATTTTCTGCAAAGCATTTCTCCTCAGAAAGCAAGCTTCCTTCCGACAAAACAGCATTTTCTCCACACTAAATGATATTTTTGTGTCAAAATGCACATGTGCATTTTCCTGCACGTAATATTTCCTTAACTGTGAAGTTTCTCAGCTCTCTAGCATTTTCCTCATCAGGGTTTCTCAATACTCAAGAAACCCATTTTTTAACCATTTATCCAATATTTTCAATTATTCTTTCCAAACCAAACTGAATCCTAGTCACATTATGTCTGGGATCCTACTGGTTACTTATGCCTGTGTAAGGATTTGTTATACCAGCATTGTCCCATTTTCAAACAGGGTGCTGTGGTTGTGGGAGGGTGGCAGCAAATGGCATTCCTGTCAGAAAATAAAGCTGTCCTTTAGCTCCCAAGCAGTACAGAAATTGGCAACACAAATTTGTCTTACGACAGAGATCACCTTTGCTGTTGCTACACTTCTCTCATTATTGCAACACTCATAGCTACTATACCTCTACTGCTAAACTACTATCACCTTGTTCTCCTATGCTCTCATGATTATGCTGGCCTATAGGATGCTGTGTGTGTGTATGTGTGGCCCTTCAATTTTCCTGTTTATTTAGGATAACACCACAAATGTGATAGGATTTTCTTAGGTAAGCAATGCAAAGAGGTTATTTTGCCAGTTCCTTCCTCTGAAATATAGCCTAAAGCACCTGGTATTCATTGACAGTATCCCATCCAGGTACTAACCAGGGCTGACCCTGCTTAGCTTCCAAGATTAGACAGGATCTGATGCCTTTAGGGTATTTTTTTTTCATTTATTTATTTCAGGGTATTCAGGCCCTGGCTAGTTACAAATCTATGCCCTCATCTTTCATTCATTCCCCCGGGTGTTTTCCTTAAATGAAAAGCATGGGAAGAAATGTATTTCTTTTTAAGATGCAGTGTGTGTGTGTGTGTGTGTGTGTGTGTCTGTGTGTCTGTGTTCCTCAAATCAAAGTTGCTAATAAATGTTGAGGAGTTTACAAGTTCAGAATAGGTCTGCCTGAGATGAGCTGACAACTACACAGTCAGTTCAATTCCTGAATCTGACAAATAAGCCCAATTTGATCTCTATCACTCTGAAGCATACCCCTATCATGAATCTAGCTTCTGTTCTTTCTCTGTGGCTACATCTGCACTGCAGAAATAATCCAGTTTGATACCACTTTAACTGCCATGGGTTAATGTTATGGAATTATGAGAGCTGTAGTTTGTTGTGGCACCAGAAGTCTCTGACAGAGAAGACTACTGTCCCACAAAACTACAATTCCTAGAATTCCATAGGATTGGGCCATAGCAGCTAGAATGGTGTCCAACTGGATTATTTCTGCAGTGCAGATGCAGCTCATGATGTATTTTGGCAGTGGGGAATGCAGCCTTGGATCCGTACACATCTTCTGTCCACGCTGGCTTATATACAGAATTTCCAAAGTGCTTGTGCTGACTAGTGAAGTGATAGCTGTTGAAATACTGATACAGTTGTACTGGCACAAAGGACACAAGATGCCTCTTTTTGGGTTTAAACAGGCCACAACTTTTATTTAGCTGTACAGGGTCTATTTACAAGGCAATAAACATTAACAAATTTGTCAAGTGTGTAAGTGAATGTGTAACCCCCCCCCCCAAATGGGTGGTCCTTCACCGCACATGACAAAATAAGTAAACAGTAATATTAAGAAATTTACAAACCCCTCCCCTCCGGAAGTGATGTCATATTACATCATATGACGTCATTCAAATTAATGATGTCATGCATTTAACTGCATTCGTCATTTCCTTTAATTTGTCTTATGCCAATTTTACCCAAATTAATTTAATTAGCCAGATTAATTTTCCTGTGGGGTAGGGGTCATTACCCACCACAAAGGGGGCCAGCCTAGCTAGGCATCCCCTCTCCCTCAGCCCCCCGCAGACAGCTTTTAGAATTTTTTCGGAGAGTGCTGTGACATACATCTCCGAATCTTCTGGAAGAGGTATACCCCATTCCCCCTGTACAGCTGTGGCCAATCAAGTTTGATTCCATGTTCCACCATGAAAATGCCCATTTTAGAGAGCTGCTTAGCAACATAGCAATTCAACCAGCGACGAGCATTGTTGATCGCAGCATCTTTTTGAGCTCCAGGCCAGCTACGCCGTGGCAAGAGCTTAGCCCAAAGTATTACAGCACCCAAGAATATCTTTTGAATTTCTTGCAGATCCCTCACCATCTGCTTTGCCAGCTGTAAGCACAGGATCGTAACTAAATCATTTTCCCCCAGGTGTATCACCAGAACCCGGGGTTGTGGACACGATCATGCCAATTGTATGATCCATGGAAGGAGCGCTCCCCACATCATGCCCCTTTGTCCAAACCACACGGTGGTTCCAATGTGCAAAAGTCCCAGAGTAGAATTGCGCTGATGCTCTATAAGGTGGCATTCCATCCAGAAGACCAAACTATGGCCCATAATCCATATTGAACCGTGGTAAAACCAGCTGAAAAGAAATATAACAAATTAGCGTGCCTGATCAGGAGTCACATTCCCTGATGGCCTGACATATGACTTGAATGCTCAGGAATGCCACCAACCAATTCTGCAAATATCGCCTTCACTCAAACCCTGAGTGGATACAGCTGTTGCTGCTCCAATACGAAAAGAGTGTGAGGAAAAACAGGCCTGGGGCAAATTAGCCCGCCTTAGTGACTCCTTCAACACTGCCCTAAATTGAAATTGAGTTAAGGGCATACCAGACAGATGAATGAAAATATAGCCAGCCACCTTGGGCCTGATCTTCAAATAGTTGACCATTGCTATTACCGGGCAAATTTGCCCAAGAGGCGCTTTGGCTAAGAAAATAGACTGACTCTTTGCTATCTGATCAGTCTTAGAGTACCTAACACAAATCTGAATCTGTTAATATGATATCTGAAAACAAAAGAGCCCTGCCAGATTGAGCATTGCGAGATCCTGGCACAATCTCTCTAATTCTTAATGCAGCGAAGAAGGCTAAAGCAAATACAGCCTGAAATAAAGCCTCTTCCCCAGGTGAGATACATATATCAGCTAATTTTTCCCATAATTTAGCTAGGACTGGGCCTGTTATTGGCCATCGCGAGTCCTTTGTTACAGGAGATTCCCTAGGCCAACCTTCCACAGCTCTTTTGACCTTAAAGTCTGTGGTAGGATCAAAATAACCACTTACCCTATAGTGAAATGCCAGGGCGGCCAACCTGCCCCTAATAGTGACAGGTGAAAGGCCTGCCTGTCTAAGATAAACTATAAAATGTAGGATCAGGTCAACCCTAATCGGCCAACTTTGAGCCACCCAATTTCCAATAAAAATTGATTAAATGAATTTAAAGCTGTTTGATAAGACTTGCATGTAGATGGAAGGATGGAATTCAAGATTGCCCTGTGAATTTCTAATCTCCAAGGCTCCATAGTAAGGCCGGTACCTCCAACGGGTGTGTCGACTTCTCGGGAGCCAGCTGCTGGAACCTGGAGAGTTGAAAATGAGAAAGGGCATCCGCCAAAGGGTTAAGTACACCAGGAACATGTTGAGCTTTGAATAACACATTATAATTCAAGCATTGCATAACCATCGCCCTTACTAAACCCATAACTCTAGGAGACTTAGAAGACTGAGAATTCACCACATGGATGACCGCCTGGTTGTCACACCCAAACCAGATGGTCCTGTTAGCAAACTGGCTTGCCCATAAGTGGATTGCCACCACTATGGGAAAAAGCTCAAGAAATGCTAAGTCTCTGGTTAGACTGCTATCAACCCATGCAGAAGGCCACACCTCTGCAGCCCACTGGGCATTCCAATAAACACCAAAACCATGGGCACCAGCAGCATCAGAATGCACCTGAAAGTCTGCCCTCAGCAGCATTTCAGATCTCCAAAACAATGTGCCATTGAATTGATCAAGGAAGGTGTCCCAGACCTTCAAATCCTCACGAATGCCCCTTGTGATTCTAATGCAATGATGCTGCACAATGACACCTGCAGTAGCCCTATATAATCTTGCACAAAATGCACGTCCTGGCACCACAACCCTACAAGTGAAGTTCAAGAGTCCTGTAAGGGATTGAAATTCTAGAAGTGTAGCTTTTTGCTTCCCCAACATGGCACTAACCTGCTGCCTCATAGCCACCTATTTATCATTTGGTAATCAAGAAATCCCAGCTATGGTGTCAATCTCGATACCCAAAAAGGTAAGCTGTGAATCTGGCCCCTCAGTCTTTTCTTCCGCTAAGGGCACACCCAACTCAGATATTAATTCCTAAAATTGGGCTAAGGAATCCCTACATTGAGAAGAATTGGGATCCCCAGCAATCAAAAAATCATCTAAATAGTGTGTTATGGCTCTATTGCCAGTCCGCTTAACTGCACACCAATGAAGAAAAGTACTGAATGTCTCGAAAGAAGAACAAGAAATCGAGCATACCTTTGGCATGGCTCTATCAAAGAAATACTTTCCTTCAAATTGAAAACCCAGTAAGTCAAAATCATCTGGGTGAATAGGGAGGAGCCTAAATGCAGACTTAATATCGCATTTAGCTAAAAGGACTCCCTTGCCTAAATTCCTAATCATCTTAACTGCTGAATCGAATGATGAATACTTAATAGAGGCAAACCCGGGATCTATAGCATCATTCACAGAATCACCCTTTGGATATGATAAATTATGTATCAACCTAAATTCCCTGGGAACTTTTTTAGGAACCACACCCAAAGGTGATAGATGGAGGGTGGGAATAGGCAACTGATCATGCGGTCCTGAAATCCTTCCCACAGCTATTTCTTTTGCCAATTTCTCCCTCACAATGTTTGGCAGCTCCCTTACGGAACAAGCATTGGGCGCAAAATGATAAACCCTAGTACCTGTATAAGGGATAAGAAAACTTAGGGAAAGGCTATGAAATAAATAAGAAGCAGCCTCTTTATTAGGGTAAATCTTTAGCCATGCCGCCGTAGTGTCTAACTTAATTGGTGACAGGGCCTTTTCCTCCAGGCGAAGCTGGCCGGGGGGCAGTAGCCACTCCTGGTCGCTTACCTCTATTGCAGGAAGCTCCGGGGTGGCCACCCCCACAGGTGTTGCACTTATGCTCAAACTTGCAGGGTTGCCTTTTGCATTTGCCTGCATTAAAATCCCAGCATATGCCAAATTGCCTTCTCTCTCCCGTGGCAGGCCTTGCATTCGGCCCTCCTGGCATGGTCACCATTGGAACATACCCATTGTCACACCGGCTCGAAGGGGAGACCCCCATCATAGCATCAGCCCACAGCTCGGACTGAACATGTCTCCAAGACAAGGAGCGATCCTGTGCAGCTCTCATTCTAAACTGCTCCTTGTCTTGGAGACAGGCTGCACCTCTAGTGTTATGATGGCAATTAGTGTACACTTTTATCATGATCTCCTAATGTTTGGAAAAGTCAGGAGATCTCAAAGGTTCAGTTCTTTTTCCTCTATAACACCTCTATAAATAGTGAAAAACATAATCCAATTCACCAAATTGTGCTCCAGTTTAGGGCGTTTGAGTGCTTGAAACTCTTTGGGAAGACTGAAAACAATCCCATCTTTTACTATGATCCTCGGATCAGGATCCCTAAAGGTAAGAGTAAATAAGTCAATGTATTCTCCCTTCCAAATCCTTTCTTTAGTAGAAAGGGGAAGGTGTGAACCAAGGGGTGTGGACATTCCACTGTAAGGGGCAGATTCAGCTTGCCCAACCGCTCCAGATAATAAAGGAGCACTCGAAAGAGACACCATAGAGGTGTTGCTAGCCATGACCATTGGCTGACCATCCTGAGCCCTAGTGTCAGGTACCTGTGAAAGTGCAGGTGCCTGCATAGGTGCCACCACCACCATAGGGTTGGGCTGTTCCACAGCCACACTCTGACTAACGTGGCCACCTGAAGCCCATACCGAGGCAGGCCAATTAGCATGTGCAATATTAGGAGACAAACCTGAAACTAAAACTTGCTGGGAAGCATCACCAGCCGACTGCAACGGTCCCCCAAAGTGTGGCCCCACAACAGCTCGGGTGTCCAATGCAGAAGAGGCAGCAGCAGCTTGATCACCTCTTTGCGCTTCACAGGTCTGCTCCATTGCACCAAATAACCTCTTATGAGGCACCACTCCTCATAAGAGGTTATATAAATCAGCCATAGTGGGCTGCTCAGACACAGGGGCAGCCGCACCCTGAAACTCCAAACCAGGGACCCTTTTCAGGAGATCCTACACATCGGCAAAAGTGGGGTGCCCAGCCTCCACAACTGAAACCACCAAAGGACCCGGTGTAGCATCCATCACCTGAGCATCAGATGCCACTGGAGGAAGCAGAACTTCTGTGCTGGTGGTACCAGAAGCACCAGCAATAGGGCTGGTGGCTGTAGCCTGTAGCCTTTTTTGAACAAGTTGATTGCAAACAGCAACACAAGCCTGAACTGTTTTGCCCAGTTGTGCCAACTGGGCAATAATCTCATCATCTCTGCTGGTAGACTGGGAAGGCCTCTTCAAAGCAGATTGACCAGAGCTGGGCACAGCCGCAGCTGCACACCTTTTAGATTGGGCCTTACTGCATGGCATCCTTCCTCCAGTGAATGGAACACGGGCCAAAGCAAAATCACCCAACCTTGGATGACTACCACCAGGCCGAAAGGCTGCTTTTTCCCCAAGTCTCACAAGAGACGCAAGCAGCCAGGAAGCATCACTGGCAACCAACCAGGGGGAAAGGTGTCCACCAAGTGTCCTATGCAGAGCCCTAAATTGAAGACAGCTGTCTTCCAACATACTGACTGCAGGAGAAAAGTGAAGCAACTCTCCCAAACCAGCGATGGGGTCCCGACCTTACCAGACCAGGGTCGCCGGGGTGGTGCTGGGACTGTATCCAGTACCGGGTCCATGCACCCGGTGAGGATGCCTGCCGCAGGGCCCTCCTCGGATGTACAGCCCCCCAAGAATTGGGGATGTGGAGGCCCCAGCAGGCCCAGAGGACTGGCCCGAAGGCCTCACTTGGACCACCGGGATGCTCAGGGAAGATACCTGAACACTCCCGCTTGTAAAAGGAAGAGAAATCCACAAAGACCACAATGCAGCCAAGGCCACAAGTAAGCGCCAGGCAAAAGCCAAGCCAAAGCCAGAGCCAAGAGCAGAGTGATGTTACTCGCTCAGTTCAAGTTCAAAAATGGCTGCCTCCACGTGGCAGCACAGAGCTATAAAGAACAAACTCTCATCCCAAATCTTGGGAGACCAGTAGCACTGCGAGACTTTAGAGTAACAACCAAACAACCCAATTGGACAAAGCGTGCAGGTGTTCTCATTCCCCCGCGCACTTTAACCAATCGGACTTCTCATGTCCTTATTTGGCCAGCACAACAAGAAATCCCTCACAACTCATCGGGGGGTGTCTTTCTGGAGAAAGTATTGAGTAAGGGGGCAAGATTTAACACCTCTCTATTCTTTTTTCTTGTCTAAACCCTCAACTAATCTAATGTATTTGGGGAGTGCTTTTGGCAGAAAAATAAGATGTGTGGCTCCAATAAAACTATTATCTTCATTGGTAAAAACATGCTCACCATCTGAGTTATTTTCTGGGAACTTATCTGGGATATAACTAATTTATATCTGGGATATAAATACATTAATAATAATAATAATAATAATAATAATAATAATAATAACTAGGCCATGACAATATTTGAAGGGTCAAAAGCTGAAAAATCCATGATGCATAAGGAAGTGTGTATAAAGTGCATAACAACATCAGTATTTATGCTCTGATTTGTAGCCTATAGACACATACATTTCAATCTCTAGCAGGTGTTGCATATGCCTAAAGTTGAAATTAGGCATATTTCAAGATTGAAATTAAGCAAAACTGCCAACCTAGCAGTTCAAAAGCATGCAAATGCAGATAAATAGGTACCACTTCAGTGGGAAGGTAACAGCATGCGGTGCAGTTATGCTGGCCACATGACCACTGGAGTAGTCTTCAGACAACACTAGCTCTTCGGCTTAGTAACGGAGATAAACACTGCCCCTACAGTCAGTTACAACTAGACATTTATGTCAACAGACTACCTTTGCCTTTAGCTAAGGTTGAAATACAAAACTACCAAGGCAGCACAATTTTGGGACAGGAAGTAAAAATAAATGAAGCCCCTACTCTACCAATGGTTGCAGTCCTGTACATTCACACCATTTACATTAGTACAAGGAGCTCTGTTCTCCATACACTGATCAGTATTTCCATAAAGTAAAAACCTTAGAAATAATAACATCCCCCAAAAATCACCATGATGTGCATGATTGTCTAAAACATTTATGTACAAGTTCCATGTGAACTGGTTCATATGATTTATTAATATTCTTGCTCTCACAATCATAATCTTTTCCCCCGATGCAGTCTCATGTTTAACCAACTCATCTAAATCATACAGTTAATGTTGATCCAGCAGAATCTTTTTTGAACTTAACAAATATATACTCCAAAAGGAATCATGAAGAATGTTTTTTATTTTATGTTTGCTGTTTTGCTCATTGATTCATGCATTAGATTAAATTCAGTGACAGTTAAGAAATATTAATTTCCAAACCAATGGTGAGTACAGTATATTTTGATGCCATGTTTCTATAGCAACATTTACAACTTTTCACTCCATCAAAAATCTGCTGACGACTACACTGTCAAGAATATGTAGATTGGATTAATTACAATACATTCATTTATGCCCATTATTGCCTTTGTTTTACAGACTGAAAGTTATTTAACTCGACAGATGGAGAGATGTCTGCAGGTCATAAACCTAATGTTATTCTAATAAAATTCAACATAAGGTTTTCACTTCTTGAAGCATAAAGCAATTTTATGCAAATGAAACGACACAATAAAAATTACCTAGTACTTTGTATAAAGTCCCACAACTCACATCAAAATATACATTTTAAGATCAGAGGATTTCCTCTTACTAGAACACATAAGAGCTCCATCTTTAATTCTGTCCCTGTTATGACTGACTATACAGATTTGTCAACACATTTGAAAGAAAACCTTTAGAATAACACAGTAAAATATTGATCAAGACATTACTCATCTGGAATTCATGAAATACATTTCTGGAAGTACTACAGAGATGATCTGTGAATTTGGACAAAACACATATATCCAACACATAGGAGAAACTGATGTACCACCAACGTATAAGTCATTGGTGATGTGAAGCACATCTACTTATAAGTAAGTGTCATCAAGCAAATGTGAGGCTGCAATCCTGGACATTCTTAAAGTACATCTCATTGAATGCAACCAGACTCATATCTGAATAAACTTGTATAAGATCACATTTTTCATTTCCTATGAAGCCAATTTTAGTTTGACATACTAGTTAGTACACACCTTTCACAATATATCAAGCCATGAGTGACAACATTGTCTGTGCATGTTAATGTCAGGCAGGGGTAGTTAGTGGATCTGTCACAAGGTTGGTATATCCTTTCTAGAGTTTACTGTTGCTCCTCCCTCAGCTGCTCTGAGTTGAACAGAGAGCTTTGCCACCACTGGACCCTACTTGGTCCTGGACCAGCTCCCATTCAACACAAAACAACTATAAGAGGAGTTGCAGTAAATCTAGAGGAGATTTGCTGCCTTCACAGCAGAAGATCCATTTGCTATCCCAACTTTTTTTGGATGGGGTAACATGGGCACAACAATGTTCCTTTTGCAAAATAAGTGTAACTAGAAACCTGTATTCATTATTCCTGAAGTGTTGCTTTATGGGGGTTTGGGGCCATTTCTCTTTTTAAAATCTGTTTGTAAATGTTGTTCACCTATTTGGAAAATAAAGAGACAAGACACAAAGAGCTGAGTTATAAAATGGACCACTTAATTT
Organism: Phrynosoma blainvillii; assembly: GCA_026167975.1. Classification (NCBI taxonomy): domain Eukaryota; kingdom Metazoa; phylum Chordata; class Lepidosauria; order Squamata; family Phrynosomatidae; genus Phrynosoma; species Phrynosoma blainvillii. Next base: position 246,011,386 of record JANUYF010000003.1, on the reverse strand, counting down.
AACATTTACCTATTTACTTTTTTTTCCTTGATAACTATAACTGGGGGAGGGGGGAGAAACCAGCTATGAGAGTAACTGGTGCTCTTTCCAAAACCATCTCCACATATCCCTTGGGTGAAACACCTGGGCCATGAGGATAACCCAGACCTGGGTTGACTGTCAGCTGGAATGCCAATCCGAGGTTCCCTCACTTAACTCACATGACTTAAGAGTGTCTCTGGCCATCCCCAAGGAAAATCTCCTTCCCCACTACATTAGCCACATGACACAAAGAGGTGGTTCCAAAGACTGATCCTTCACCCAAAAGAGGTTGCCATAGGTGTTCACCAAAATCTAATATCTCTCCCCCTCCCCCCATTTGCCGGTGACCACTTATTTAGAACACTAGCCTGGTCAACCATAAATCCCCAACCATCAGGGTAGGCAAAAAACAAATGGAAAGGGGAGACAATTCCTATCCAACCCCAGAACGATCAGATAACTCACACTAATGGAGAGGCAGTAGGGTGAGCCCATGATGAGCAACAAATAGGAAGAGGAGGGGGCAGTGATGCCTTATAAACCCTAGTCTCTGCCCCCATCTTTCTACATCATCTCACAGTATGCTTGCATCATGACATCCCATCTGGTATCTCCCTCCCAATTGGCCACAAAATGATGTTCCCCATGAGCTTACATGGTGCTCAAGAGACACAAAGTGTGAAAATGCCTGGGTATAGCAGAATTGAAGACAAAGCAGGGTGAAATATTAAGAAATATTGAAATGTACACATGGAGATTCAGCACTTTTCAAAAAGGAAAACAACTGTAGTTTATTTATTTATTTATTTATTTCCAGGATTTAAATCCTGCCTTTCTCCCACAGAGGGATTCAAGGTGGGATTCCAGTAGTTCCAGTGGTGATAGGTACTCTGAGAACAATTCCAAACAAACTGACAAAATAGCTGAATGAAATAGCTATATGCAGGATGACAATAGCATAATTACAAGAAGTGACTACAAGATGGAATATGCCACATAATATGATGATATCTCACTGATTCCTAGCTTCTAGGATAAAATCTGAATAACTGTCCAAAATTCCAGTCAGTAATATCTGGTAAACTGTAAAATAGAGGAAAAGATTCAACTATAAAGACAAATGTCAAAAAATAGCAACAAATAAGTGAGTTCCTTTTTAAAAAAGTAAACTAAGTTTTTCCCCCAATATAAAATATCAGTTTCTTCAATAAATCAGCTCATGCCATACTCTTATGCATAATTGGTCATGGAAGATATTGTAAGGTTATAGGAGTTTGGCAAAGAAACAGGCTTGACTTTAAATATATTTTGAAATGTAAAAGTGTATGCGTATCAGGTATGTGTACCTGAATTTCCTAATTTGATATTGTCCTTTCATGTAAGCATCCAAGAAGCATAAGGTTTCAGAGATGAAATTACTTCTTTGAAAGAGTTCTTTAATCAAATAATCTTTAATCAAAATAATGACCAAATTATCAAAATAAAACAATATTTTTCTTTATAATGAGTAGTATGTCTATTCTCTTAAATACTACACTCAACTACAATGAGGTCAACAGACTGATATCATGTTGAAGAGAAACTTTCTATATAATGCACTACTTCAAAAATTGAGGTACATAACAAATACTTGAGAAATGAAAAGTGCAATCCTATGCATTTTTACTCAGAAGTAAGTCTCACTAAATTTACTGGGACTTAGGCATACATAGGTTATTATCTAAGTAATTGATAAGTAAATATACTACAGTGAGTAAATATACTACACAAAAGACAATGAGAAATGCTACAAAACTGGAACAAGGTTCTAGACATAGTTCTTCCATGGACTTTTACTTGAGGATCCTACTTTCCTATTACACAGTTTGAATGATTGGTGAGAGTAAGAAATACCCAAGTTCTCCTTTCCCAACCTCTGCCAGAAGAACACAGATTAAAAGCAGAATTTGTAACTCCATACTGTGCAATTGAAATGACACACTGAAAATTTTGTGCACTGTATTCTTTAAGTTAAAATTTGAAATTAACATATACATATGATTAATTCACATTCCAGCTTCCATTCTGTTAGTGCAATGATTGGTCCCTACAAGGTGTATGTGTTATTAAAAATAATTAAAATTAAAATTAATTATTGAAATTATAGCTCTAGGAAAGTGTCATGATGGCTGTTTTAATGAGAATGTAATTACAATTTAATTTACAGATGTATTTCAATTATTATTATTTAAAAAGTGAAAAGCTTATTATTAGCAACTACTTTTGAAAAATGCCTTGGATTTGTCTGCAAATAATTCATTTATCTGCTGTGAAATAAACAAGAGGTAGACTTTAATTGAAGGTTGCACATATGAAAATGTTTAGTAGAAAAGCTGTTGCGTATATAATAATCTGAAGGCTTATGTCAGTCTCTCCTCCTTGAGTGTAAGTTAATGTGGCTATTCTGTTTTGAAAGAATGACAGTTAAGTGTGCTAGTTTCAAAACAATCCTTATCAAGGACACTTCATAAAAATGGATCGACAAGCATACTGCTTAATAAATAATGCAATACGCCAGTCCTTGATGGTTTTACTTTAGGGAATTGGACTTCCTACAGATTGCTAAGAAAGATAAATCTTATCAAAAGTGCAATAATTTATACAATTCAGTACACAAGAGTTCAACAACTCAAAACTATAAAGATTTTTGTAACTTTCCATCATTATTGCTATACCTTCAAGGATTCAGTACTGAATTATACAGTATGCACAGTCCAGCTGAAATATTTATGAATCATTGAAAGAAACAGACATGTTCCTGAACTGATTTTTGCCTAACTCACATTAATTTCTGCTGAACATGGATTACAACATGGCCTTCTATGAGTCTACTTAGAAATAGGTTCCATTGAATTCAACAGATCTTACCTCTGAGGACAGAATGGTAGGTAATGAGCTGAATGGCATTTAAATGGTAATGTGTATTACTTTCCTTCCTTTAAAGTTTGGTATCCCAACCTTACAACTAGTGAGCACTTTATTGAGTGAATCCCTGGACTTCTGACCTTTTCTCTCCCAAAGTCTTTCCCTGCTGTCACTGTTGGACAATTCAATATTGTACTGGAGCACTGACAATATTTCTAAAGAACTCTGGTATGCATTTAATGAATGTGAATGGTTAGGTGTAGATTGGCAAAGTTTGTTCAGCCCTCCAAGGCTAGTATTTGCAGTCCTCAGCCTTTCCAAACTCCTTAGATGGACCCTTCTCTGATTCTCCCCTTCGAAAGGATGAATTTATTTGTTTGCAAGCCTTCAGAAGTGGGAAATCATGATTTAAGTTCTCTTTTTCAGACCTGTAAATAGACTTCAGGCTATTGCTGTTTTGGGGGGTGATTTTGGCTGTCCATGTGTCCTGAAGGGTCTTAAGAAAAAAAAAAGGCATCTGGACCCATCACAGTTGCCCACACACATATTTTAGAAAAAAATAATCATTTCTATTTGCCATTTTAGTGGACACAGAAAAGGAGATTCTTAATTCCCCCACTGGAAAAAGAAGGATTTGAAAGTGTTAGCCATTGCTGGATCATGTCCCAAATTATTTAGGTTGGACAGCATCCTACAGTATTTATGAAGGAAATTACAATGTATTAAGTGTTGCTTCCCTGCAAGAAAATACATGGGATTGGAGCTTTACTGTCATAAAATTTGGCACATAATAAATGGTGGGATATAGTGATGTTTAAATGAAATTAATATTTCAATAAAATCTTTAGAAATGTCTAGTTATCTAAGATTGGCATTTTAATATGAAGAAATTCAAATGATTATGCTCTGAATACAAATGCAGAGCTCGTTATTTCAAACTATGAAAAATACAACTTCTTTTTATTTCTACAGTATATCATTGACTCTAAAAATATAGCTAAGGTTTTCAAGGTTATTTTAAAAAAATAATTTGAAACTCAGCAATTTAAAAATGGATCTTTTCAAGAAAGCATTTCCTGCAGCTGTGAGAACTTATGACATCTTAAGTTTAAAACATGCATCTAAAATGCATTATCCATTATGTGCACAGAAGTTTAAATGGCAGACTGCTTAGATTGATCAGATGAAATTTGGAATGTGTGTAAAGCAACAAATGCATTGAGGGTGAAGATTAAAAAGTCACAGTGTTAGGGACTTCAACAGAAACTACAAAAAAGATTATCTCTTGGACACATCAAAAGTAGGAGGATGGGAAAGCCCCTAATAAACTTCTGTTTTAAAAGGAGTTGTTGCAGCAATCTCTGTTGAAACATGGACACTTTTCAAAACCAAGTACTCCAAAGTTCTCCTTTTTTTTTTTTAACTTGGGAGAAAAACTCTGGAGATTTTTCATTGTTTGTGTGGAATTCTGACACTTCAACAGGGCTTGTTTTTCTGGACAAAAACCAACCCCCCCCCCCCACACACAAATATGAGCTCATCCAAATAGACAGGCCAGTAATATGTTTCAGATACATTGACCACTGCACTGCTAATATATTGGCATAGACATTGTTTATACTCCTCTGCAGTACCAAAAACATGTATCAATGGGGGAATATATAATATAATACAAGAATTTTTGCAGAGACACCATAGAAGCATATCCAGTTACAGCATGACTCCTGATGATACATTCAGTGCACAGAGAAAGACATTCAGTGGGACTGCCTGCACAGGCCAAAAGTCCTGTGTCCTCCCCCCACTCCCCCCCAGCCTCATGTCATTCTGTTTGGATGATGCAGGGCAATACTCCCAGGCAGTGATCAGCCAGACTAATGTCAATCCTGGTGCAAATGGGCCTTAACACAGGTCAAAATGATCTGCCATTTGCCACAGGGTTTCTTAGAAACTCCATCGCAATCACTGGCAGAGTGGATAGTCCCATGCACTCCTTACCTCCCTTCATTTTCACTGCTACTGAGAGAACTCCCATCAATGCATCTGACATGGAAATGGGGTGCCTGGACACATGGGTGCAACCAGGCACCTCCATTTCCATGTCAGATGCAGCAACAGGGGTTTCCTCAGTAGTAGCAATGGTGTGACACTGAACAGACATGTAAAAATCCAACTGTCTCCAAGCCAGCCCAGGAACTAACTCACGTTACGACCCATGCCAGGACCCATAGTGACAGAAGTTCATTGTATTGTTGTCAATTAATACATTTCACATGCTTTCCTGTAAACAAAACACAAAAATACTTTTTAAAAAAAAACATAGTGCCTCCTCCAATACAGATGAGGACAAAGGACAATCTTTAGGAATAGGGATATGTACCAGTCACATAGTTATGTTCAGGCCCTGCTTTGATATTAGGAAAAGGGCCCACTTCAGCTTGAAACAGTTTGGAACTATCAATTCAGGTCCAAAAGCCAAATTGAGGTTTAGAAATCTCAGTATTTATAGTTTTACTGACCATTATTTTGAAGGTGAAGTGATATAATTATCACTGAGGAAGGGAGCATGCTTGAAGAATCTGAGATTAAATCAAAGGATTTTGTATTACATGCTCTGATTTGATTTTATTTTTAAGGGAAGGGACAATACCATTTTTAAAACTATTTGGCAAATTTAGATGACATTTGCATTCTGAAAGAATCAAGACTACCAAATGTCATATGAATAAGTGCAGGGATTTTTGTGCAAGAGTACCTTTTCAATTTGGAGGGTATCAAAAAGATGCTCCTTTTCATTGGTCTCGGAATGGCAGAAAGTATAAAGGTATCCCCATGTAATGAATATGAAAAGTTTCAAAAGGATAAATGCATATGTTTTAGTGACATACAAGTCCTTAAAGAATGTAAGATTTTTTTTTGGGGGGGAGGGGAGCAACTGTATGAGGTGTCCTGAGTCAGAAAGGTGCAAATTTCCACAGGTTAGATACAGATACTAAGGAATTGTGATGCCTGACAACCAGTTTAAAGTGTGTGTGTGTGTGTGTGTGTGTGTGTGTGTTTTGGAAGACCATCTCACAACCCTCTCCTTACCTCACCTCACCTCACCTCATCTGTATTTGGCATTCTCCCTGCCATTCTCTGCCTATGATTTGGCACAGCAATGCCAGTCTTGTAAGAGGAGAATAGATAGAACAGGCCTGCAAAACTTGGCCATAGGTAGGGGCCAAAATTAAAATAGACTAAACTTCTTAGGGCTGCAGATAGGTTTTAATTAAATATTTATTAATTAGAATTAATTAATATTAATTCCACCCTCCTCTTCCTCTGTCCAGTCCTCTCCTCAGGAGAAAGCCAAGCTGTGGAGGATCATTGTATGTCCTTCTCCTCCTCTTCCTGGACCTCTCCTTGGGAGAAAGCCAGGTGGAGGAGGAGCCTTGTAGGGTGAGTGTTTGCCTGTCCCAAGCAGCAGAGGAGCCTTGCAGGGGAGTGTTCACCCATCCTCATCCTCTGCCACCACCCAGCCTTCTTCTTGGGACAAAGCAGGAAAGCAAGGGAGACTTACAGACAAGCATTTGCCCATCCTTCTCCACCACCCAGCCTTATCCTCAGAAAAAAGCCAAGCAACAGAGAAGCCTTGCTGGGTGAGTGTTTGCCTATCTTCCTCCTCCACTGCCCAGCCTTCTCCTCAAGAGAAAATGGGCAGTGGAGGAGACTTGTGGGGCAAGCATGTGGCTGTCCTCTTAGTTCTCTGCTTGGCCTTCTTCTCAGGAGAAAGCCTAGCAGTGGATGAGCCCTGAAGTTGTCCCACATCCTTGCAGGCAACCTGAAATCCTTTGGTGAGTCTCATGCAGCGCCTGGGCCATATATTTTGCAGGCCTGAGATAGTAGGTTGGACTGCTTGGCTATTTTCTGTCAAGCATCTCTTTCTACCCAGCAAAGAAGAGAGGAGCTAAAAGAAGTTAAAAAAACAAAAACCAAAGCAACAATCTCTTTCCAGTGACTGGAAAGCCCCTGGTGAAACATGCCCTAGGATTAGAAGGTGGTACTGTCAGTCATTCAGCACTACTCCTTCTCCCATCCCACATCTGCAGAATTTCCACAGAAATGAAACCTAACAGATGCTATTTATCTGCTTGCCCTTCTAAATACCAAATGCCACATAAAGATTTAATTAGTGTGTAGCTTCAGTTCTGGTAGCTTCGGGGGAAGTTTGCTTCTCCTTGGGAAGTACCAGAAGGAATTCCAAGTGGTCTAAATTTGGCTTGTACTATATCCAAATTTGAAACACAATCCCTAGCTTTGAAGTTCTGTCCAAGCAGAAATTAGATTTCCAGGCAATCCAAACAGCAACAACCTTCTGATTGGATTGCTGTTTGAATTCTTGGGGAGACTCCAAGGCCACATAAGTAGGAAAGAACTGTCATTCCAATCAAAATAATTAACTGGAGTGTAAAGAAAGTTTGCACTCACATAATAACAGAATCATAGAATTGGAAGAGACCACAAGGGCCATCCAGTCCAACTCCTTGCAGGCACTCACAATCAAAGCACTCCCAACAGATGACCATCCAGACTCTGTTTAAAAACTTCCAAAGAAGGAGACACCACAACACTCCAAGGCAGTGTATTTCACTGTGAACAGCCTTTACCATCAGGAAATTCTTCCCAATGTTTAGGTGGAATTTCTTTTCCTGAAGTTTGAATCCATTGCTCCGTGTCTGGAGCAGCAGAATATAAGCTTATTCCTTCTTCAATATGACATCTTTTCAACTATTTAAACACAACTATCATGTCACCTCTTAATATTCTCTCCAGGCTAAACATACCCAGCTCCCTAAGCTACTCCTCATAAACCATAGTTTCCAGTCCTTTTATCATTTTAGTCACCTTCCACTGGACACGTTCCAGCTTCCCCATATCTTTCTTGAATTATGGTGTCCAGAACTGGATATTGTATTCCAGGTGAGGACCACTAGCAAAGTGGTACTATTACTTTCCTTGATCTATACTCCTGTTGATGCAGCCTAGAACCACATTGGCTTTTTTAGTTGCTGTATCACACTGTTGACTCATGCTCAGCTGTGGTCTGCTAAGACTCCTACATCCCTTTCACATGTACTGGTGTCACCCATTATATATCTGTGCATTTTATATATTTTTCTGCCTAAATGTAGTACTTTACATTCCCCCCTGTTGAAATTAATTTTGTTAGTTTTGACCCAGCTTTCTAATTTGTTGAGGTCATTTAGAATTCTGATTTTGTCCTCTGGAGCAATTTGGTGTCATCTGCAAATTTAAAAACCATGCCATCTAGTTCATCATCCAAGTCATTGGTAAGATGTTGAATAGCACTGGGCCAAGAAGAAAACTCCGAAGCACTCCACTGGTCACATCTCTCCAGAATGAAGAGGAGCCATTGCTGAGCAACCTTTTGGATTTGGTCCTGTCAACCAATCACAAAGCCACCTAACAATAACATTTTCTAGCCTACATTTTACTAATTTATTTACATGAATATCATTAGGGACCTTGTCAAAGATCTTATTGAAGTCAAAATATGCTACATCCACAGCATTCCCTTCATCTACCAAGCCTGTAACTCTATTTTTTTTTTAAAAAAAAAAAAAGGGGGGGGAGAGATAAAAGATAAAAGATCCATCTGGCATGACATGTTTTTAAGAAATCCATATTGACTGATAGTACTTACAGCATTCCTTTTTAAGTGCTTACAGACTGTTTGTTTCATGATCTGCTCTACCAATTTTCCTGGTATTGATGTCAGGCTGACTGGATTGCAATTGTCTGTTGTTGTTAACTGCCTTCATGTTGATCTCGACCCATGCCAACCCTATGGATGAGAAATCTCCAGCACCCACCCACCTTTCCTCTACTGCTCTGTCCAACTCCAGCAAAGTCATATTCATGGTCTCTTTAATAAAGTCCATCTATCTAGCATGTGGCCTTCCTCTCATTCTACTTCCCTCCACTTTTCCTAACATTGTCTTTTCCAGCAATTCATGGCTTCTCATGATGTGTCCAAAGTATGACAGTCTAAGCCTTGTGATCTTGGCTTCTAGGGATATTTCTGGCTTGATCTGCTCTAGGACCCATTTGCTTGTCCTTTTGGCTGTCCATGGATTCCTCAGCACTCTTCTCCAGCACCAAATCTCAAATGAGTTGATTTTCCTCCTATCTTCTTTCTTGACTATCCACCTCTCACATCCATACATGGTAATAGGGAATACAATGGCTTGTATGATTCTGACTTTTGTGCTGAGTTGTATGTCTTTGCATTTAAGGATCTTTTCTAGTTCTTTCATAGCTGCTTTCCCCATTCCTAATCTTCTTCTGATTTTATAGCTGCAGTGTCATTTCAATCAATGTTTAATCCCAGAAATGGGAACTCTTTTACTATTTCTATTTCCTCATTGTCTATTTTGAATGTGTGTAAGTTCTCTGTAGTCATTATTTTTGTTTTCTTTATATTCAACAATAAGCCTGCCTTTGCATTTTCTTCTTTGATCTTCCTTAGTAGTTGTTCTGAGTCTGTGAGGTTCTCTGCAAGTATTATGGTGGCATCAGCATATCTCAGATTGTTGATATTTCTCACTCTTATTTTCACTTCTTCCCCTTTCATATCCAAGTCTGCTTTCCTTACAATATGTTCTGCATATAGGTTGAATAGGTAGGGTGATAGGATGCAGCCTTATCTGCCTCCTTTGCTAATTGGGAACCATTCTATTTCTCTGTGTTCTGTTCTGACAGTAGCCTCTTGTCTTGAGTACAGATTCCTCATTAGAACTATCAGATGTGTTGACACCCCCATGTCTTTAAGGGCATTCCATAGCCTTTCATGTCTATGTAGTCAAAGGGTTTGCTATAGTCTATAAAGCACATGCTGATTTTCTTTTGGAACTCCCTGCTATGCTCCATTAGCTATTGTATATTTGCAATGTGATTCCTGGTGCTTCTTCTTTTCCTGAACCCTGCTTGGACCTCTGCGGTTTCTCTCTCCATGTATAGTTGGACCCTATGTTGCAGAATTTTGAACATCATTTTGCTTGCATGGGAGATTAGTGCTTTGGTTCTATAGTTACTGCAGTCTTTTGTGTCTTCTTTTTTGTGGATAGGGATGTATATTAATCAATCTGTTGGCCATTATTTTGTTTTCCATATCTGTTGACATATTTTGTTTAGCACTAGAGTTGACTCTCAATGTGGATTGCAACAATTCTATTGGAATATATCTGTTCCTAGAGTCTTGTTTTTTTTGCCATTTTTATTGCAGTTTCCACCTCAGTTTTTAGAATTTGGGGTTCATCTTCATATGGCTCTTCATTCCATGTGTTGTTCATGTTGTCATCCCTTTTATATAACTCTTCTGTGTATTGCATCCATCATCTTTTTATTCCTACTTGGTCTTGAATTATATTATTTTTATTATCATAGAGCATCCTGTTCCTTGGTTTGTACTTTCCCTTGATTTCTCAAATCTTGAGGAATAGATCTCTCATTCTTCCCTTTTGGTTGTCTTCTATTTTTCTACATTTGTCATTGTAATAATTTTCGTTATCTTTGCACACTAGCCATTGTACTGTTGCATTCATGGTTCTTTGTTTATTCTTTTTCCCCTTGGGGACAACATTTGCTTTCCTCCTGGGACCTCTCCTGTTCTCCAGGAATTCTCAAAGATTATAGCCAGTGGTTCTGAGATGAGATGACTTCTAATAGTTTTTTTAATACCCTTGGGTGTAGTTTATCTGGCCCCAGAGACACGAATTCATTTAGAGTAGCCAGGTATTTCTGCTTTATTTCTGTATTATTTCTGTAACTATCCTGTGCTGCATCTCCACAATCTCACTAGAGGAAACTGTATGCACTCTGTGGTCCTTCAGGGAGGAAGAACACTGCAATGGATACTAGTGGAAGGTGAGAGAAAAGAAACAAAGACAGGCTTCATAAGGCATTTCTTATTTGATGCCCCTTATTGTGAATGAGTGGATCCTATAATACTGTAATTTATATGGAAGGAGGGAAAGACACCATAGATCCTAATTCACATAAGAATACCTTAACCTAGATTCAATAAGTATACTAGCAGACTGTCAGCATATGTATACCATTGTTGGAGTGAAGGCAGAGGTTTCTCCTTTACTACTGCCCTTCCAGAAGTCCACAATTCCAATTCTAAGCCACTGTTCTCTTTCTGGTGAATTGCAGAGTTATACCCAGGCAACTTCTGGCTACCACTGTGTACTTGCAAAGACAGATCAGCCTCAGACTTCAGCATAAGACTGTTTATCTGATATGCCTGCAAGCATGTCTATGTATATGTGCCTTCAAATTGCCTGACTACTTATGCTGGTCTTATGAATTTCATACGGTTTTCATAGGTCTAGTCTGCAGTGCAGAAATAATGCAGTCGGATGCTTTAACTGCCATAGCTCAATGCTATGGAATTCTGGGATTGGTAGTTTGGTGAAGTATTCAACTTTCTCTGACAAATAGCTCTGGTGTCAATCAGACTATATATCCCAAAATTCCATAGCATTGAGCCATGACAGTTAAAGTGGTATCAAGTTGCATTATTTCTGCAGTGCACATGAGGCCTGAAATACAGTCCTCCTTGGTGATTGTCTCTCCCTTAACTACCTGTGGTTCTTTCATTTTTGGTTGAAATGGAGCTGAGATTCCTTATGGGTGTAAAGGAGAAGAATTGGAGGAATAATAATAGCAAGCAGTAACAACAACAACAACAACAACAGCATTATCAATACTGTTATCAAAACAATAGAATTTTTTTTTTCATTGTTGGCTTTTGGGGCAGTAAACTGTGTCACTGGACTATATGTGGTTTATGGATCACACATTCCCCACCCTGGTACGTATACACCACTGACTGTATATACACTCCTTCAGTTTATTCCTTTTGAAATTCTATATCTACTGAGTCCATTTGTGTTGCTGTTATCTGTGTGATATCCATGCCATCACCAAGAGACAAATGCTTAAGAATGAGGTTTATTTTCTAAAATATATCTATTCCTTCCTCCTGTCTCTTTCAGCACACACAAGGTTTGACACAAAACTAGGGATAAAGTACACAGAATGCCAGAATATACAACAGTTAAATAAAATCAGCCAATAAAACACATGAAATAAGGCAATAACAGTAAAAACAAAGTGAAAAAAAATCTATACAGGTTGGGTAGAGCTATATGCTTGTAAAATATATACCTATTGTTTTATTTATTTCCAAATAAATTATCTTGACTAATATACAATTGGATGTGCATAAAGTCATTCAAATCCCTGGAACTATAACTTTTTGTGTCTGTAGTGCTTAGTGAATCATCATATCATTGCAACCCTAGATTAATGAATATATGGTGGTTTAATAATGGCACTGCACCATTAAAACATATATAACTGGAAGTTATACCAGAAGAGAGACCGAGGTACAATCCTGTTCTCATAACTTGTTTCATTACATCATTAATCTTTTGTTATGATATGGATCAGATTGCTTTGAAACAACCAGCAATATGTAGTTGTTGCTAAGACTATTTATAGTTCATTTGTTTGATTTAGCTGGTTCATACTGTGGGCAAAAAAGTGCAGGTGCTGCCCCAAAAATCACCCATGTGTTTCTAACTCATTATCTGCCACTGGCTGTTGTAACATGCAATGCCAATATTAAGAAGTTTGGATTAATGCTACATCCTGTGAGATATATACAAAACAATATAATGTGAATCGTTATGTGATTTTATCAGGAATCACAGAAAGATAATCACTTTTCGATGATGTTGTGTGGTGGACGAGTGTTCTTGACCATTAATCTTCCCCTGTGGGCATCAGATCCATTTTGATGGTGGAGGCAAGAAGAGGATTTTAGTCCTATTTGTGCACCCTCAACATGTGAGAGAGAAAAACTGGACTGCAATACTAGCCCTGCCTGCTCTACCATGGTCCTTTGATACACACCCCTTACATGCATATGGGGAGGGGGACATCAGAGAGCTGAATAGGGTGGTCATGTGTGCTTTTTAACACAATACACAGAGTCATTTATGTAAAGGATCATCCAGTCCAATGCTAACTGAAAGATAAAGAGCCAAAAGGGGATCTGCAGGAGCCTTCAAGTTGCCTCTCAATGTTTTGATCCCTGAGCCTCATGGTGAATGATGCTGTAGGGAAGACACTTTGTTGGTCTCGATGAGAGAAGACCAGGGGGATTTGTGCTTGGCCCATAGAGCCAACTGAGATTACATGCAGGAGAGAGGCTATTGGTCCTTGAATAAAAGAACTACAAAGGTAGATTAGAAAGAGAAACAGCAGAATTGGAGTTTATCTACAGACTACAGCCCATCAGCAATGGATTGAACAAAGATAACAGCGTCCTGGCACACTACACACATTTCATCACTATGAAACCCCATCCTCATGGGGGCATCCTACACTCATCTATTCTCTTCATCAACAGGCTAGTTTCCAATGCTAAACTGGACTTGCCACTTCATTTCCATACAAAAAGGCTAGCTTTCAATGCCTTTGTTCACAAATGACCATCGTTAAAACTGGACTTGCCACTTCCTTTCCATGCACAAAGCATTTTTAATTTGAATTGGCATTCTCATACACCAATGACATATATAGGTTTGTCCCTGGTTTCCCACTCCACCAAATGCATCTGAGGAAGTAGACTTAAAGCTATGAAAGCTCATGCTGCCAATTTCTTTCTTTCAATTAGTCTTAAAGGTGCTATAAGATCTCTCTACATACTGGTTAACATTCTGTTAGTGTCATATACAACTCTAAGTTAGCTTTGCACCTTCATCTCTCTCTCTCTCTCTCTCTGTTTGATTATTGCAGATGATGGTATTCTCTGCTATTTTATCCCTGATGTTGTTTAACATCTATATGAAGCTGCTGGGTGAGATTATACGGAGTTATGGTGCTGGGTGCTATCAGTACGCTGATGACACCCAAATCTATTTCTCTGTGTCTCGTTCGTCGGCCTCAAATTCCAATGGCATCTCCTCTCTCAATGAATTTCTTTGAGCGGTAATGGGCTGGATGAGGAAAAACAGACTGAAACTGAATCCAGACAAGACGGAGGTGCTCACGGTAGCGGCCCCGAATCCAAGAATTGGGTTGCAACCTCCAGTCCTGGATGGAGTCACACTCTCCTCCAGTGACTGTGTTCGCAGTCTGGGGGTGCTCCTGGACTCGTCGCTCCTGATGACAAATCAGGTTAATGCGACGGTCAGGCGTGCCTGTTGTCAGCTTCGGCTGATACGCCAGCTGCGCCCTTTTCTGGAAGTAGGGGATCTCGAGACCGTTGTGCACGCGCTGGTAACCTCATGCCTGGATTTCTGTAATGTGCTCTACATGAGGCTACCCTCGTGCTTGGTTCGGAAACTACAGTTGGTTCAAAATATGGCAGCCAGGCTTTTGTCGGGAATATCTAGGAGGGACCACATCACTCCAGTCTTGAGGTCCCTCCACTGGCTGCCTATTGGTTTCCGGGCCCAGTACAAGGTGTTGGTTATTACCTTTAAAGCCCTAAATGGCTTGGGTCCAAGCTATCTCAGAGACCTCCTCTTCCCGTACAATCCTCCCCGTGCCCTCCGGTCCTCTGGGAGGAATCTGCTGCAGCCCCAAAAAGCTAGGCTTGTGGTGACCTCCCAGAGGGCTTTTTCTGTTGTTGCTTCCAGGCTTTGGAACGGCCTGCCGGACGAGATCCGTCAATTAACATCTTTGGACAGCTTTAAAAAAGTTGTCAAGATGGATCTCTTCCGGCAGGCCTTTCCAGACTAATCACCTGGCCTCTGGACTTTGGCTCCTCCCCTTTTCAAGAATACTTTGTTCCCCCCGTTGGAACTGTAGTCGCAGGGGTTTATTGGTTTGGATTTAAATTAATTTGTGGAGTTTTAACTGTGGACTGTTTTTAATTGTGATGTGGTTTAATAATTTTTTAAGGGGGGAGGAGGGAATTATACTGTTTTAAGTTGTAACTTTTTTATTGTTGTTCACCGCCCAGATTGGCTCACCACAGGGAGTTATATAAATAAAATTTATTATTATTATTATTATTATTATTATTATTATTATTATTCCACCCCATGGGGCATAGCTAGACATGTCTCCAATCACCCCCCTCTCTTCACCAGCCATTCAGAGGGGCTTTGATTACAAAACCATGAGTCCTGAGGAAGTTGAGCAGGGAGAAACTTTATTTTACTTCAGGCAATGTGGAATCTTCACTAGTAAGCATTTTCCAAAGTTGTATCTGTACACACAAATTAGCCTCTTGATTTTTATGTATATCTGTGACCTCTTTTGTTCTTTATGTGGCTACAACAGACCTAAGAAGGCTTCCCACTTAACTTAATGTTTTTACTCAAATGGCATCTAAATCAGATGAGGGGCTCATACAACACATTCCCCACTACAGATGTTTTCCATCCTGTAAATGAAAAGAGGGAAGACCATGAGACAGACATGCAAAAAGAGAGTGGCAGCAATGGTGGTTCTGCTCTCTCAGAAACAGAATGCCTTTAGCAGGCCTCTTGTCTCTCAAGTTAGACACTTAATCAGTTAGACAGAGCAAGAACACATATTTCTTTCAGATATATAAAGAGAGAATGATAATTGTGAAGCCATTCAGTTATGCATGGTTTTGCAAACCTTCATAAATTTAATGTGGCATCTGCTGTTGGACATGTCCAGAATCCAAAACCTCTCTGGATTATTAACTTTTAAAAGCCCAAAATGTGCAGAAAAATCAATTGGCTTCTGCATCTAGCTCATGTATGGCTTGATAGAGAATGAAAACTGCCAACCATAGTTCTTTTACATATTGCCTGGCCCTAACACCAGAGAACCCTTTTCAGCAGCCTTTGGGATATTTGAATCTGGAAACTAGTCTGAAACTTACTATGGAGCAAATGATCATAGTAAACATAGACATTTATTGCTAATCTCTCCCTTCCTTTAGCACATTTCTCTTTGACAATATAGTCCTTTTTATGGAATACAATAGGACAGACCTATGCCAGATTGCCCCATAGCAATAATCTCACTGTGCCAGTGAAATAAGGATTCAAGGACTAGCCTCTGCCCTATTTGAAGCATTTCAATTTTTCCATCCCAAAGCGGTGGGATAATTTAGCCTTGGATTTATGATTTTTAAAGAGACCAATTCCATCTGAAGTAAATATACTAAACAAGTGTCTTTTCAGCATTTCCTTGCAGTGTGTGGGTGGATGGATGTAATTCCATGCTAGAAATGTCATGCTTTAGTTCTAGTCTAATTCTGTGTAACATTCTCACCCACCTTTTGGGTTGTCCTATGCATAAAAGCCACTCATGATTCTTATATTTCTGAAGATCTATGGCTCTTGATTTTGGTGAATCCAGATGACTCTCCTCAAGGAATTGCTTTCTGTTGCAACTGCAGCATGGTGGCATAAGTAACCACAGCAGCTGCTGTCCTGTTGGCTGCTGTGGGGGTAGTGAAGCTGCAACAGTGTTCAGCTACAATACTGTCACTAGGTACTGTAACAACAGGTGTTCATCCAGCAATATGGCATGTCATGGCAGGGTGTACACTGAAGTAGTACCCAGGCTCATCCCCACACATTGTCTTATCTCCCTGATCCAAAGATAATTTACCTGATCTCGGTCATGCAAGAATACCCCTCCATGCAGCAGTTCTACACACCAGTCCTGACCTAACTCACCAACCAATAAAACTTAGCCCTGTTGTTTTGTATCGCCCATCCTGTATTAATCTTTCTGACCCAAATTATCTGCAGCTGGAATCTGATCCAATCAAAATATCACTACCATGCCACCCTGATCATGAACAGGCTGGAGCCTGCTCCTAAGGTGCATGTGATGCAAAGAGCCCACACAATGGCAGCAACAATTCTCTACAACAACATTTATCTGAATGGATGTGGGCAATATGTAAATCCCAAGGTGTAAATCCCTACTGTGAAAAAATGTACCTTCCTGTGAAAGGATCAGGAATACAAGGAAGAGAAGAAAGTTCCTTCAGGGGTTCTAAGATATTGTCTGACTATGAATAAAGGACATTGTAAATACACTCATCCCTCCACATTTGCAGCTTTGACTTTTGGGATTTGATTATTCGTTGATTTTATTAATATGTTCTTTCTAGGAATATCTAGGTCGGGGGTAGGCAACTTTTCCCCTTTAAGGGCCGAGGGACTACAGCCCCCAGAATCCTCAGCCATGTTGGCCAATAGTCCCATGTTGGCCAATAGCTCCTGGGATTCTGGGAGCTGAAGTCCCTCAGCCCTTAAAGGGGAAAGGTTGCCTACCCCTGATCTAGGTCCTCCAGTGCAACTCTATGGCCATCTTTAACCAAAAGTCGCACTGAAGGACCTAGAGATTCCTAGACAGAAGACCCCACTAGGCATTTGTAGCTCCTCCAGTGCAATTCTATGGTCAATGTCTGGCAGATGTTGACCACAGAGTTACACTGAAGTACTTAGAGATTCCTAGAGAGGTGTTCTCTCAGGTAAGAAGTGTTTTTGTTATTTGTGGTTTTTCCACATTCAAAGGGTCCTGTGCTCCTAATCCCAGAAAATGTGGAGGGATGAGTGTACCTGCACTGATGTTTAATTTTGTTTCTCCTATCCAGTGGTTGGGGCGCGTTCAGCCTGTTCTTCCACCTGTAAAGAGCAAGACTATCCACAGAAGAATTAAATTAAAATATATTCTTGTGATTAAGTGCTCTTGTCTTCCAGCTAGTGGTTACTTTGAAACTGCTAACACCACAGATGAAATTCTGTCACCTGTCTCTCTATATATATCACCAGGGTATCAAGTATACTCTTCTTTTTTTACCACTGCCTGAGTTTTTAAAAAATATGTGTTATTTTTTATTATTTTACTGATGATTTCATATAGATGAAATAATCTGATATAACTCCCTATGGGAAGGCTTTCAGTGGTGAAAACATCTAAGTGCAATTAACACTAGGACTTTCAAAGAGGAAAGGTATTAGATAACAATATGATAAATAGATGCCAAAAGATACAACGTGTGGATAGAGCCATGTCACCACAAATGCAGGCAATGATGTTAATATTGTGGGGTGTTTTCTCATCTCAAAGAGCCTCCCGCTATAATAGTTCCTACTTTTCTTTCATGATGCTACTTCCAGACTCTGAAATTCCCTTGGGGCAGGCAAATATATTATTTATTCAAACAAACCAGTGTCATGTTATCTCGTCTGTAGTCGAAGTGGATTTAACAGCTTGGCTTCCAACTCCCTTTCTCTGTTGTATTTTTTATTTATTGGCTTTTGTGATTCACTTTCTGAAGATTTTGTTTCTCATTTTGCATTTTATTGTTAACTACCTTGGTTGCCTTTTTGATAGAGAATTTGGGTATAAATTAAGCAAATAAACATTATCAGATGCTGTGTTCAAGATTATGTTCTTGTTCAGCCATGTAGCAGTGCAGTGATTATTGTATCAGTGCATCTAAAGAAGTAGACTGGCATCAATGAAAGCTCACCTTGAAATAAATCAGTCTTAAAGATGATACTAGATTCCTTCTTTCTCATTTTTCTTTTGATGCTGCAACAGACTAATATGGCTTTCTCTTTGTAAACACATTCAGAACTGTTCCTGTTGCCATTTTCCTGTGATAATAATCCAAAATTACTAAATGCTGTACACTTCTCAATTCAAGTGCTTATATAAGATATTGCATCCTCAACTGAATACAACACAGCCATAAATGAGCTAGTTCGGAAACTGCTCATTTTGGATTCTGTAACCAAGTAAAACTGATATGGAAATTTTAATATCATGAGATTCTGTTAGTGATAAGCTAAACTTGAATCTGGAAGACTTAAGATAAAGCATCACCATTATCATGGATTTATTGAGCAGCCTTGGCCAAGTCATTTGTATTTTTAAAATAGGATTAATCATGACCTAGCCCATCAGGATTTTGTGATATGGAAATGTGATAAAAAAAAAATTCAGACATGCAAAGGGATATAGAAACGTCATGAAATCATGAAGTCATTAAATAAAATAGGTTACTTTTGATCAAAATTTACAGCAATTGTGAAAGGTATTTTCCCTGTGCTGATTTTGAGAGCCATGTAATGATAATAGTTTTAAAATGCCCTGATCTTCTTGAGAGAAACAACATAATAAGATTAATTATAAAGCAAAATGTGTTCTTGTATTGCATCATTTTTAAAAAAACTGCTGCTCAGAGGAAATAAAATGTGTCTCAGAAGCAGTGATATAAAGGAACAAGTAGCATCAGTAGCAGGAACAGAAACTGCAGAAATCCTATTTGTAAAGAAGGAAAGTAATTGATCCATGAATAGCAGAAACTGTTGGAGGGAGAGCAAATGGTACATTCATGGAACATAGAACTATTGACTGATGGTGGGAACAGTTCCCCAAAAAGCTCTTCTGGTTTATAAGGGGAAAAATTATTTCAAAAGTGAATGTTTATTTAGCATAATTTAGTATATGATTTTAGTTGACCATTTTTTTCAACAATTAGATGTAATATATTTCACAGAAATAATTTTGTCTACCTACATTTGTCTTTGTCCTCTTCCAATACAAGATTTGAAAAGACATTCAAAACATTTTGTCAGATCTGCAAAAGTATTTTTCTTTGCCCTTCTAAGTTAACCAGCATAGGCATCTGTCAATTAACATCTCTTAATACAGTATATCCATGGACAACAATAGAAACTTTATTTTTTTTTTCTGGTTTATTTTAATTTCTAGACTGTTGAGATGAGCAAGAAGATAAAAGGTTGAATTAACAACTTATTGATTGCAGAACTGCACTTCATAATATCAGAGAATCTATGTGCTTTATCGATGATCATACTGTAATAATAACCCATATCAATGAGGTAAGAATGAAAGAAGCATAAAATTTCACAGCAATATGTAAATGAATTCTATTTTTGTACAGCATTTTA
Source organism: Phrynosoma blainvillii (assembly GCA_026167975.1). Taxonomy (NCBI): domain Eukaryota; kingdom Metazoa; phylum Chordata; class Lepidosauria; order Squamata; family Phrynosomatidae; genus Phrynosoma; species Phrynosoma blainvillii. The sequence goes on along the minus strand of JANUYF010000003.1, from coordinate 245,991,455 downwards.
AACACGCCTTAGCCAGTGATTGGCCAGTACATACATCAAAATAATATAGTTAATAACAAAGGAGTTTCTAACTGGATTTCTGGAACATAGTTATTTGAAAGTCTGCATCTGCACTGCATAAATAATGCAGTTTGACACTGCTTTAACAGCCATGGCCCAATGCTATGGAATCCTGGGATTTGTAGTTTGTTGTGGCACCACAGCTGTTTGACAGAGGAGGCTAAATATCTCACAAAACTACAATTCCAGAATTCTATAGCATTGAGCCATGGCAGTTGAAGCACTGTCAAACTGCATTATTTCTGCAGTGCGGATGCAGCCATAGTTAGCCTTAAATATTTTCCAATCATTACAAACAGCAGTTACTTATGAAAGATCTCTCACAGCATAGTCCATTGAGATTTTGATGTAATTTTAACTGTGGTAAGCCATCCTGATTGTTTTTAACAAAGTGGCGGGGTATAAATAAATTTATTATTATTATTGTTATTGTTATTGTTATTGTTGTTGTTATTATTATTATTATTATTATTATTATTATTATATATACTGTTCTGTCCCTGGTTACATTCTTCGGTTTCCTCATCCCAAAAGAGTAAGGAACAAAGTTGCTTAAACATCTACTTTTCTTTTATCTTGTTCAAATTGCACACAGAAATATGAGATTCCATATAGAAAGGTTTACAAAAGTTTCAGGTTTTGAGTGCCATAGGTGATACAAAGGTAGTATGGATATGTTTTGGAGGAGAATGAATTGAATGATCTTAGAATTCTGATGTCACATGTAGAGATGTGCACATTTTTGTCTTGTACACACAGTTATCTATGTTTGATGTAAGAATAATGTGAAATCTTGGGAATTATTTTGAGATGTTCAGAATTATCTAGGGAAAACAGGGGCAGAATTATATTATAATAATAGTTTGTGAAAAGTATTATTGCTAAACAACAGACTGTTCATTTTACCAAGAGGGTAAAATTGCTGATATTTTTGTAACCACAAATATTGAAATCATGGTATTAATGGTGCATGTTGGATAGGTTAATTAGGGCTGGTAATTGGAGGCAACAAAGATGGAAGGTAATTGGACTTTGGGAATTATTATAAAATCATTAGGAAGGGAAAACAAGTGCAGAATGTAAATAATGTCAAAAGGGCACCAGAGAATTTTACAAGGTTGCCTCAGAAGGGGCAAATTTCCTATGGAGCAAATTTTTAAAACCCTTATATCTGAAGTTGGTTGAAACAGATTAATATACTAATCATATATATTTAGAGAAACTTTAATGATTTGTTTGTTGTTTACTACCATCAAGTCAGCATTAACTAATGGTGATCCTATTAATGAGAGACCTCTAAGTTGCCCAGTAATCTACAGCCCTGCTCAGGTCCTATAAACTTGGGCTATGGTTTCCTTGATTGAGTTTATCCAACTGTCTTGCTCTTTTCCTACTACCTCCCAATTTACAAAGAATTATTGACTTTTCTAATGATTCATGTCCCCTCATGATATGGCCTAAGTGTGCTAGCCTCAGTTTGTTCATTCTGGCTTTTAGGAGGAGATCAAGCTTAATGTCCTGGATCTATTTATATGTCTTTTTGACATGGTATCTATAGATCTCTCAATTAGCATCACATTTCAAATGACTCATTTCAAATGAGCTAGACAGAGCTTGTTATTATTATTTCTTCCATTCCTATTGAAGGATATTTTATTTTATTTATATTCTGCCTCTCTTCTGCTTTGGTACTTAAGATAGCTTATAATGATGCTAAAACAAGATAATGATAAAGACCAGATGATGATAAGTTAATACACAATTAAACAAGTTACCAACTTAAATGCCATTATTATTTTTAAAGGGCATTCGGTGCAGTCATGCTGGCCACATAACCACCAGAGCAGTCCTTGGACAATGCTGGCTCTTCGGCTTAGTAATGGAGATGAGTACCACACCCTACAATCAGTTACAACTAGATATTCATGTCAAGGGACTATCTCTACCTTTACATCATTTAACAACATCCAAAGAACAAACATCTTTAAGCAAGAATTAGTACTATGACAGGTTTGAAGTGTGGGAATATATCTTTACACTTGAGGATCTTCTAATGATTTATAGCTTTATCATATGGTTTGAAATGATTTTGATTTAAAATGTATTTAAAAGATCAATCATTTCACTGAGATCTGATTTTCTATTTGCCTTCTTTAAAAGAAGCATCCTACTGAACTTCATGAAATGTATTGTGTCTGAATTTTTTGGAAGTAACAATTAGTATTAGAACTGAATCTTAAAATCAGTTCTATAGAGAATTTTTAATTAATTATATTTTTTATTTAAATTTTATTATTAAAAAAACATCAATTACAAAAATAATTGAATAATTACATACATTACATAAACATTACATAAACAAACCTAATAACAAACAAAACATAATAAATCAACAATAACAAACATAAAAAACATACAAAAACATACAAATAGACTAACTAACATAAAACTATAACATACACTAAAATACTTCCTTCACCAGACTTTCCTTGAGCTTTGCCCTTTTCTTTTCTAACTTCTATTACCATGTCTTGCTGTTTATCTCACACCATACATGTTTTAACTTAAGAACAATATCTCATTTTTTAACTTAATTATTATTATATAAAGATTTTTGAATTATATTTACCATTTTACAGCAATTCTATTGTATTTTTCTATATTCTTTATAATAAACCTATTGTAGTAACTAACTCCCCATTTTGTCTCCAATAGTCCATCACTGGTTGCCAGGTTTTCTTGAAAGTCTCTTCATTCTCTTCTCTCAATAAGATCGTCAGCTTATCCATTTCCATTATATCCATGATTTTCATCGTCCATTTCTGTACAGATGGTATTTCTTTTTGTTTCCACATTGAAGCATATATAATCCTAGCAGCAATAATAAAATTAAGCAATAGTTTACCGAATTTTTCCCCCAACTCAGAATCTTTTACCATTTTTAATAAAAACATCTGTGGATTGTTTTCTAAAGTGGTACCCAGGATATCAGATATTATCTTTATTATATTTCCCCAAAATTCTTTAGCTTTTCGACATTTCCACCAAAGGTGGTAAAGTGAACCATCACCTTTATCACACTTCCAACATTTAATATCCGAAGATTTCTTCATTCTGGCAAGTTTAACTGGGGTTAAATACCAACGGTATTGTAATTTATAGTAATTTTCTTTAATAGCACTACTTAATGTATATTTTAATCTCTTTTGCCAAGTTTTTTCCCATTGTCCTAATTCTATATTGAATCCGAAATCCTGGGCCCATTTGACCATTTGTGGTTTGATTGTCTCTTTCTCCATTTCCATTGTCAATAATAATTTATACAATTGCGATATTTTTTTGTTATTATCTGAAAAAATAATCTCCTCAAATTTTTTATCTAAATTTCCTATCTTCCTGGTTTTCAAATCAATTCTTTCCCTTATTTGTCTATATGTAAACCAATTATATCTAAATCCCTCCTTGTTTAATTCTTCCTGTGTTTTAATTTCTTTTCCCTTTATCGTTTTTTTAAATAAATCTCTATAAGTTAACCAATTTTCCTTGTTAAATTTGTCCTCCTTGTTTACCATCTCACCAATTGCGGTCCACAGTGGAATATTATCAGGCCAAAATTTCTTTACTTCCGTCCAAATTCTTAGAAGCGCTCGTCTTAGGTAATGATCATTAAAATTTTGATGGACCTTCAATTTATCATATATTAAGTATCCATGCCAAGCATAGACATTGTCAAATCCCTCTAATCTTAAATTCCTTTCATTCTTAAGACAAATCCAATCTTCCAACCAAAATAAGGCACAGGCATAGTAATATAATTTAAAATTTGGTAATCCTAGTCCCCCACGTTCTACAGCATCTTGTATATATTTCATTTTTACTCTAGGTTTTCTATCCTCCCATATGAATTTAGAAATGTCTTTCTCCCATTTAGTAAAAGGCGCATCATTTATCAGTACTGGTATGTTTTGAAATAAAAACATCATTTTGGGTAAGATGCTCATCTTAACGGTAGATATTTTACCCATCCATGATAATTTTAATTTTTTCCATCTATTCATTTCATGTTTAATTTCTGACCATATTTTTTCATAATTATTTTTAAATAGTTCTGAATTCTTTGTGGTAAAATTTATACTCAAATATTTAATCATTTTAGCTTCTGAGTATTGAGTTTTGTCTTTTATCTGTTGTTTTTCTTTTTCAGGGACATTTAAAAACATCAACATTGTTTTCTCTCTATTGATTTTAAGTCCAGAAGCCCGGCCAAATTGTTCTAATGTTTTTAGTAATTCAATAATACTTTCACATGGATCTGATATTGATATCATTAAATTGTCAGCGAAGGCTTTGGTTTTAAATTCCATTCCTCTTACTTTAACTCCTTTAATTTTATTATTATTCCGTATCTCTCCCAATAAAATCTCAAAACACATAATAAATAACAAAGGGGAAAGGGCGCATCCTTGTCTTACTCCCTTTTGGATTTTTAAGTCTTTAGTCATTTCACCATTTATTATTAATTTAGCTCTTTGGTTATTATAAATCATTTCTATCCACTTCATAAAATTAGATCTCATATTTAATTTTCCAATTAATTTATACATAAATTCCCAATTTAAATTATCAAATGCTTTTTCTAAATCGAAAAAGATCAATGCCGCTTGTTTATCTATATTTTTGTTATAGAATTCAATCAAATTAATTACATGTCTGGTATTATTTTGGATTCTTCTATTTGGTAAAAAGCCTGATTGATCATCCGAAAACCATTCTATTAACCATTTTTTTAACCTTTTAGCAATAATGTTCGCAAATATCTTATAATCAACTTTTAATAATGAAATTGGCCGATAGTTTTTTGGTTCCGTTTTATCTTTATTTTCTTTGGGGATTAAAGTGATATTCGCATCTTTCCACATCTGCGGAATATAACCCTCTTTTATTTTATTTAATGCCATTAACAAAAGATTCGCCAATTGCTCCTTAAATTTTTTATAGTATTCCGCGTCATACCCATCTGGGCCTGCAGCCTTTCCAATTTTTAACTGAGCTATTGCATCCATAATTTCTTGGTATTCTATATTCTTGTTAAGATAATTTCTATATTTTTCTGTCATTATGGTTATATTCTGTTTTTGCAAATATTTATCAATTACTTCCAAATTCCTATTATTAGTTATGTATATGTTTGAAAAATATTCAAACATTATCCTTTTGATTTGTTCTTGGGTTGAAAAACTATTTTGTCCCTCTTTTAATAATGTTATAATTCTTTTTTCTCGTGCCTTTTTTAGTTGGTAAGCTAAGAATTTCCCAGGTTTGTTGGCATTCTCAAAATTCCTTTGACGTATATATTTTAGTTTTTTCTGTATTTCTTCTGTTAATAATATAGACATATGTTTCTGCAATTTTTGTAATTCTATCTGTAACTTCCTATTATTTGGTTTTTCTTTTAATTGACTTTCTTTAATTTTAATTTCATTTTTCAAATTCTCCATTTGTTTTTCTCTTTGTCTTTTTAGTTCGACACCTTTCTTTATAAAATAGCCCCTCATATATGCCTTCCCTGCATTCCACACAACATCTACAGATGTTTCTTTATTCAAATTCTCTTGAAAAAACCATTCTAAATTTTTCTGGGTTTCTTTAATCGTCTGATCATTTTTCAATATTTTAACATCAAATCTCCAATTGAAATCTCTACTTCCATTTTTAATTATCATCATAACCGGATTGGGATCTGACCAGATGGCTGGTAAATTATCCATTTTATGGATTCTTTTAGTCAGATTTGAAGACAAGAGAATCATATCTATTCTAGAATATGAGTTGCGGGGACGTGAGAAGAACGTATAATCCCTACTATTTCCATTGACTATCCTCCAAGCATCTTTTAATGTCAATCTTTCCTGTAATTCGAAGAAACTTTGGGGTAACTTGCCTTGCGATAATTTTGTCTTTCTGTGAGAGGTTCTATCAATTTGAGGATCTATTACCCCATTCCAATCTCCTAAGATTATCATTTTCTCATTATTTTCAATATTTTCTAATTGATTTAGCAATATCTCATAGAATTCTCTTTTATTAGTTAAAGGCCCATATAGGCCTATTACTATAATTTTCTCTCCTTTTATTCCAATTTCCACTACAATAAATCGCCCTTGGGGGTCTGCTAACAATTTTTTTGCTTCATACTTATTTGAAATATATAATGCCACTCCATTTTTTTTATTCTTTGCTGCCGCTATAAACTCTTGACCTAATTTCTTACAAATTAGAAATTTGGAATCTCTATCCCTTATATGTGTTTCCTGCAAACACGAAATATCTGGTCTTTGTTTTTGGATATAATGAAATAATTTTTTTCTTTTTGGGGGCATGTTCATTCCTTTTACATTCCAAGAAATAAATTTAATTTTATCCATTTTATCGTTGTAATTCAGCCCTCTTCTTTTTAAATCCTTATCATATCTCTTCCTTCACTCTTAAAGATTTCACTGACTTAGTAATATGTATAAGACTTACCCTTCAGTCATTATCAGATCCCAAACCTTTATTTAGTTCTTCCTCTTGGCTATCTTGGTCTCCAGGTGGTTCTAGATCTAAATCCTCGTCAAGCGATACTCTCCCCTTATTGTATCGCCAGTTACTTGCTCCCAATTCTTCCTGACTATCTTCTTCTGGAGTTATAATCTTACCACCCTTTTTCAGCAAGATTCTTTTCTCATCTATATTAGGGGATTCTGATTTCTTTTCTTTATTTCTATTATTATTATTATTATTATTATTATTATCCTATGGGTTTCCATATCTAAGTGAGTACTCAAACAATGATCTCCAGAGTCATTGTCCTATTCCCAAACCATTACACCACAATGACTCAAAAATAGCCAACAATTGTATTACACCATTGATCTCTGAGTGGACAGGCATATGCCAGGTGCCACTCTGCTAGAGTTCTAGACTTAGATGATCTTTAAATCAAATAGAGCTTCTCAGAAATAGACCAAATCTTTGTAAATAATTCCAACTTGGAGAGATCAAAAGAACCCACTAATGTGGGCTTTTTAGCTACTTCCCTGTCCCAAGGAATAATATTAAACCTGTTTGGGCGGGGTTTATGGGCCCTAATAAAGTCTGGCATTGGCCTCTTGCTTGGAAATAGTCAGAGTTCAAATATTTATACTGTTGTTATTGTATGACCCATATCCACTCCTGTCTTACTGTGACGGTGCTGGCAAGCCAAAATGTTTTATCATCAGCATTATGGTAACTCCTATCCCCTGAACATAGCCTTCTAAAATCTTGAAGATTTCTTGGCTTTTAAAATTTTCATTGGCCAAGACCCTGCATGGTACACACGGGACATAATAATCCCATTTGTGCAGTTCCAGGCCTTCCCTGCATCAGATGTTAAGTCCTATGGAACTATTGCTATGGCAAGGGTAAGGGAGGGAGGGAGGGGGTGTGAGGGAGGGGGAGGGGGAGGGGAGGGGAGAAACAGGAAGTGGGGACTGCCTGTTGTGTCTACTGCAGCCTGCTAAAGAGACAGCCAGAAGAACAATGAATGCAGAAGATTAAAATGTAGATAAAGGCTGGAATCCTGCTAGTGACATATGAATCCTTGATGAACATGAATGGCTTGTTTGGTATGAATTCAGCTCAAGTGTCTACTTGGAGGCTACTCCTGCAATTGCTATGGTGAAATGGGAGAAGGGACGGATGGAGTCTTCCTCTTCTTCTCCCTCCAGAAAACTGCAGCGGGGGGGAGTTTCTGCTTGGTCATCATAGCAACTGAAAGGGTAGGTACTTGTGATTCAAAAGAAGACATGCATGCCCATCAAGCATGTATATGTCACTTCCAGGATCCCAGCCGTTATCTTCTGCATTCATATTTGTTCCTGTTCTATATTTTTCCTCTTCTTACTCTTATGCTGGATTGCAAAAAAATGGCCATTCTAATCCACATAGCAAACAATCAGCTGCCCATGAGAAATCTCTCACCAGGGCTGGAGTGCAATTGCACCCTTCATTTTAAATTCCACAGCAACTATGATAAAGAAGCCTGATACCTTTGATGCTGAAGTTGACTTGTAGCCATTGATGACCCCCCCCCCCCAACTTCAGTGAATTGGTCTTAGATGTTTTAAACCATCCAATTTGACAATCATCACTATGTACTCACCAATAAACTCCATAGCTTAGCAATGAGGTGTGTGAAATACATCTTCTCTCTCTCTCAAATCACTCACCATTCAATTTAAAGAATGACCTTGGGACTAGATTCCAAAACCCGAAACAGACAGGCAGATGAGTCAGCTTCTGGCTGCTCTGGGAGTGTGGTGTTTACATGACACATCCCCCCCCCCGGAGCACCCAGAAGCTGCCCCGGGGCCATGCTGAGGCCTCCTAATGCAGCCCAAAACCAGCCCCAGAAGGTGCGCAGCTTTTCCTCTCCTATTTGGGGCTGTGGGAGGAGGCACCCTTCGCCCCCATGTGTGTTCGCCACAGCCCTGGGGCAATCAGGCTGGGAGCAGCTTCTACCTGCTCCATTCTGCCCATCTACTTTGCCCCTGTGTCACTGCATATCTTTATCTACTTTCCCTGCACCTTGCACTATCATAGCTCTGTATCACTCCTTCCAGTAATTAAGTAATTAGGTTAAAGAGCACTAAACATAACCTTTCCTCATACAGTACTTGTTCCAGTCCCCTCATCATGTTGATTCCACTTTTATATCTTTTTCAGTTTTAGTGACCAAAATATTACAGAGTATTCCAGTTGTGGTTGCACCATGTAACTGTATGATGCTTGCAGTTTTGGTTTTTCATTCCTTTTCAAATTTTGGTCAACACAGAGTTTGCATTGATATTGTGTTGATATTTTGTTCAGCTGTTGACCAAAATCATAAGGTCCATTCTTAGTCAATTACTGTCAGGTGTGTCCAAAGTTGGATATTTTCCCCCTTCAATGTGCATCATCTTTTTCCTTACATAAAACTTCATTTGCTATTTCCCTTTCTCCCAGTTTGGAGAAACATTTCTGGAGTTCTTCACATTCCATGTTCTTCACATTCCATTCACTATCTAGTCAAGAGCTGGGCAACTTGGAAAGTCCAGGGACCAGTTTCCAGCTTCTGGAATGTTTTATGTGCCACAATACGTTTGCAGCACATTCAAACAGATGAAAACCAAAAGTTTTTTCTGTCTCAATTTTAGTTTAATTTCTTCATATTTTGAAGAATGGGGGACACCCATACCAATGTAAAACCAATACTCCTAGAAGCCTCCAAGAATTGAGGAAAAAAATCAGTGGAAATATATTTAAGGATGGAGATCATTTTGGTGCTCTGTAATGAAGGGACTGATATTTTGCCTCTATTAAACATTCTTCCAAGAACAAAGCTAGGTCTCATTTCTCTCCAGAATTCAAAAGGTGCTGAATCCCATGTACTACCACAACCAGTACTGAATTGCTCCAAAAATGTCCAGTTTGAATCTAGTAGTTAAAACTAGTGATTATTGTAGAGTTTTCATATTTTAACATATCAACATTTGCTGTCACATTTGCTGAAGGTCTGACACACAATTTGTTTCTGGTGCTCTGGCTTATTCTAAGAATGAAATGAAAGTCAACTTATTTGTCAAGCACACAGCAGAAAAAGCCATTCAAATTAGTTTAGGACTGCATGTAATGTTTCACAATAACTTTTATTTCCCTCAGTGGGATCCATTCTATAGGCCTAATAAAAACAAGCCAGTGCCTTTGTATATCTCTGTGTGCATCCTCATCCATGTATTCTTACTTTAACTCTAGGAACTGAGTTTTGCTGGCTTTAATGTGGTTTGCAGAGATGTTTCAGAGTACTTGCAAAGTATGATGCAGCCTTCCTGAATGACATACAGGCAGCCACAAGAGAAAATTAAACACTCATGCTATTGAGGTCATGTAAGTACATCTGTAGATCAAGGTATGGTTTGTTGCTATATGAAAGCTAGAATTAATATTCTGTTCTTGCAGAACCTTTTATATCTGTTCTTCTGGGTGCCAATAAATAGTTGCTCAAAACTTGTCCAATGCAAAGTAGTGAAACATGCCTCAGATTTATGGTGGATATTGTGCGGTTATCATGTCTGGATCCGAATTTAACTAAACTTTGTCATCTAGGGATATAAATTTGGTTCTCAAAGGCAAGAAAGTCCTTCTTGTTGTGAAAAATCATCAAAAACTGTGCAGACCTTTCAAAAATTAGTCAGGGGGAGTGAACCATGTGTCTTTTCTTTATGCAGAAAATAGGTTTTCTAGATTGGATACAACATTTTTTTTTTCACAGAAATGTTATTTTCTGTGCTGGGAATGCTATTTTTCATGCAAAGACACCACAAGCATTTTTCACACAAAGTCTAGGATGACAATAAAATAAAATAAAATAAAATATGCAGTATTCAAGGACGCTATTTTTTAAACATTTTTAATATTTTCAAATATTCTGTCTATCCCTTGTCATGACCTTCTTGAGACTAATGGGAAAAGGGTGCCTCCTACCAAGACCTGGACATACTTTATCCCCACCCTTCCTACAACAATGTGTTGTTGTTGTGGTTGTTTTTTTAAAAAAAATAAACTTCAGTATTTCAACAACAGCTTGCTTATTGGGCAGAAGAGGAATTTCTGGTAGCAGGTAGAAATGTAATTTTAAATCTTTAAAAAAAAATAAAATAAAACTATGTTCATTCATTTACTATAAAAACAGGAGCCTGTTTTCAAGCAGAGCTGCTTGTATAAGCCTCTGAATATAAACACTGGCACGTCTTTTCACACAGTAATAGAATATACAGATGGGGGAGGTAAAGGTTGCTAGAAGAGAGAGCATCAAATGAAGCATTCAGACACATGGTGTTATTTAAAGCACAAATGATCCAGAACATAAGAAGCACATAGGGTAATGTGAAAGGAAAAGATCATTAAGGCAATTGACTGACTAACAGGCTAAGAGTAACTGCAGTATTAATTCTCCTAAAATAAATTTGGTGATGAATTCTATAGTTAGTTAAGTCATCTCAACATATATATATATATATATATATATATATATATATACACACACACACACACACACACACACACACACACACATTGCGACCAAGTATCCACATTATAGAGAGAGTACACACACACACACATTGCAACCAAGTATCCACATTATAGAGAGAGTGCCCATACAGAGTGGTTAAGGTCCTGGAAACTGAACTGTCAATGAAATCCTATACATGCCTACTTAGAAATAAGCCCTAACAAATTCAGTGGGACTTGTGACCCAGCTAAGAGGCAATAAGATTGCAGCCTGAGATTCCTTAACAGGACCATGTTCTATTAACTTGTTCAAGGGGTGGAAATGGTGTCACTGATTGCCTTTTTGCTTTGTGTGTGTGTTGGGCGGGGGGAATGTTTAAATTCTTTACTCTGTGCTTTTATTGTAATTTCAGGCACATTGATGTGCCTGAAGAGAATTACTCCTTTATTGATTTGTTAGTTTACTGAATGGATATATGTATCCCATCTCAGCCTTCCAACAAATGTTCAACATATAAAATGCTGAAAACATTAAATACACAGTTAAAAGCATTTTAAAAATAGACTGAAGCAATTTCTTTAAAATATTTCAAAAATATATATGAACCATCTCTAAAGGATTCCATTAAAGGTTCAATCCCTTTAAGAGAACTTTCCATCTGTGAGTCAAACCCTGCTTTGCCAGCCTTCTCCCACTCAACAATGGCTTTCCTCATGAAAGAACATCCTATTAGTGACTTACTAGTCTGTTAGGGACTTACAGTAAGTGGCTAACTGTTTTAGTGACTAGCCTACATAAATCAGTTTTCTGGTTGTTGTGGAGGTGGGAAGACTCTTCCAACTGTGTAACAACCAACTCATCTAACCTACTTTTAAGCTGCTATAGTGCCCTCAGCATGGCCAGTGAGAATAGGCTGCGTATCTAGCTATAGGCAGATAGGCGGATATGATTAAATGGCTATGATGAGGGTGGGGTGGGCAGCTGTGGCATCTTAAAAAGTAGACCGGAGTGAGGTAGATATGTGTTAAAAATCTGTCTATGAAAATTTTTATGGTACATCTCCCAATCCAGTCTCACTACCATGGCCCAGTGTTTCTTGTTCACTTATTTCACTCCTCTTGAGTCCACTTTCTCATAAGCCTCTTACTGGTTTGTACATACTACTAACCTTCTGCAGGCTAGTCACTGGCCACCTGTGCATCTAAGGCCAGTTGGCACCTCTTCAGTTCCTGGGTGAGCTGCCTTCGTGCCCTCATCTAGCTCAGAACACAATTTCTGTATCCATAGGCATTACCAAATTTCTTTATCCTTTCATAAATGAGCTACAATTTTTCATACACTGTGCTGTCTATTACTTCACTGGGACAGAATTGAGGGAATGAAAGTTGCATACAAGTCTGGAATTTAGAAAGGATATAAATTATTTTTACACAAAGGAAAATATAACATCCATGTCCAGAATGGCAATAATGGATTGATGCTTTTTCAGTTAGAATAAATGAATGTAGAATGAAACAAAGCTTTCCTCTGTATATACTCTACCAACACCACTCAAATCAAGCCTCCTTTTCATTTATAATCCTTTCTCTACTTGCTGGTTCCTTTTATAACAGTATATTGGACATAAGGCCCAGGTCCTGGCCTTGCCATGACAGATGGTGTACTTTGTGTTGTTGCTGCAGTGTGGTAGGTATTCCTAGATGCAGTACCTCCAAGGATGGGATGAGACAGATATCCTGTTAGGGTGCAATGAACATACATGTGTACAGACCTCTACACAGTTTCTTCCCTATATTAATAATGCTGCCATGGCTCAACACTATGGAATTTTGGGATTTGTAGTTTTGTGAGATATTTAGCCTTCTCTGACAGAGAATTTTGGAGCTGCAGCAAACTATAAATCCCAGGATTCCACAAGATGAACCCATGACAGTTAAAGTGCTGTCAAACCACATTAATTCTGCAGTGTGGCAGCAGACTTAAGTGCTCTGAGTTATTGGTTGAAATTTATAAATAGACCTAGGAGATGTTGACAATCAAGATGGCTTTTGAACTGGCATTTGCACTGGCATTTGGAGAAGTCAATGTTCCATGCATCTATTCCTAAGGAATGGAGTGTGACTTTAACCCTTAGCTCCATGAGGTATCTCTCTTCTTTCCCTATAGCAATGGATTGGTGGCCCCAGACAGGCATGTAAGCTATTTCCTCCAGTACTGCAACAGGAGTGAAAACAAAGAATTCTTCCAGTACTACTACCAGAGTGCAAATGAGGAAAGCACCTGATCTTGGTGGAACAACAAAAGTAAAGCATACTAAACTCACTTTTAATTGCAATGGCAGAAACCTTTGCTATGCTGCTTTAGTTTATGTTGTGCTAAAATTCCCAAATTCTCATATATTTTCACAAAACAGTTTAAAGATTTTTGCTTCTAATGCAATTTTAATACATTCTGCTTGCCACTGATGTATTTTAGCAGATATATAGTACCAACACAGTGTTCTGTGATGGACACTGTGACACAGACAAATCAAAATGATCCCTTAATACACTCGTGGCAATTTCCTTGTGTCAAGCAGACGTCTTCAATTCAATTTAAAATTAGCATTACTTGCACATTTATTTGATCTCATACACCCACCTATGATACAGATCACAGTCTGTTTCACTGACACACTTCATACAATGCAAGTCAAAAGATCCTTCTTGCCCTTTGCTCAAACACATTTGGTCCCTCCTTGCTTATGGCATTTCACAGGGAATTAAACAGGATAGTGGTCATTTGTTCTGTCTTATTTTGTCTTTGTTTTAGTCATTATATTTATACTTTCACCCAGACTTCTAGGTACCACCAGATGTTACTTAAAGCAGCAGGATTTCCAATCCCTGGCAAACATGTTTCTGATAGGAAGGCTGACAGGCTCTTAACTAGGGCAGAAAGCCATTCATTTGGTACAAGGAACACTGCAGTGCCATTTGCTCACTCTTTTGAGTTGTATAAGATTTTATCAAACTATCGGTATTAAAATACACTAGATGAATTGGTTTCTGTTAGATCAACCAATCAAATCATAGCATCTTCTCCCTCCTGTTTCCTTACCTAATGTCATCTTTACCTGTTTCCTCCTGTTTCCTTACCTAATGACATCCAACTATAACCCCTATGAGTTTATTGAACAGTTATGTTTCACATCATCTCAAATCAAATCAATCAGAATTAGAGCAGTCACCCAATAGCATGTGCTGTAGATATCATTTTAGGGAATGATTTTGCAAGAAGCTCACTTTACTATTGCTGGGGACTTCATAAGAAATTCACTTCTAGAGCTGATATTTTCTTTGGTTTTTGCCAAGGTAGTATTTGCTGGAACATTTCCTTCTTTGGAGGTTTTTACACAGAGGCTGGATATCTGTCAAGGGTGTTTTGATATTGTGTTCCTGCATGGCAGGTGGTTGGGTATGATGGCCCTGAGGTCTCTTCCAACTCTATGATTCTATCACTTAATTTAGATTATCTGATATCATTTATGTATCCCAGCAGTTTAAGATGATTAATTTCATCAGCTCAACAAAATTGTCAGTTTGAGATTTTTGTTTTCTTTCACTTTGTTAAGATAGGTATGTGGGCAGTGTTTCCATTAATGAAATTTAGAAACAGCTGCTGCCATACTTCAGAATTAATGCATTTGTACACCACTTTAACTGTCGTGGCTCCATCCTATAGAATTCTGGAATTTGTAGTGTATTATGGCACCAGCATTTTCTGGAAGAGAAAGCTAAATATCTCACAGAAGTACAGTAAAGCAGTGTTTACTCCAATAAAGCAAAAAAAAACAAAAAAATAAACAAAACACTTTCTATAGGACAGTGCTTGATAAGGTGCCAGCATTTCTCACCATTGGCTATGCTGGCTTGGGCTGCTAGGGCTTGCAATCCAGCAATATCTGGAAGACCACAGATGCCCAAGTCTTGCTATAAAAAAATCTCCATTGAATGTATTTGTCAGATTTGTGCTCCATCCATTAAGATGCTGCTGATAGGACAGGTGGGGCTATTTCATTTTATCCCCACAGAGTGAATTAGCCATAAGAGGAGGAAGGGGCTACTATACTTTTGGTCCCCCCAGAACATCTTCAAAGCCTACCACTGCTTCTGCTACTTTTTCACAGTTTCATTTCCTGTAGAGAAAAGGCCAAGAAGAGGAGTATCACCCCCTACATCTCCTTCAGCAATGGTTCAAATTTCATGTTTCTATTGCTAACACAGATCCATAATCTGAAATGGAGATATTTTAACAGGGAAGCAGGGAAGGGACAACTATAGTGCCCTTTAGATTCTACCCACCACTTCTCTGCTGGAAACTGTGTCCTCTAAACCTCTTCAATTTACTAGTCCTTTCTTGGAGAAGTAAACCTTCAGCAAGCAAGGAGCCTGATTTTCTTGCATCATAAGCTTGACAAAATCACAAAAGGATAAATATCACAAGATCCTGCTGTTGCAATTGCCAAATGAATGTACTGTCACTTTTATCTCATGGATTTCTTCTGCTCATGCTGCATACTTTGGAATTTATTAGATATCCTAGGGGTAATGCTCTTAAAGCAGCCACTACTGAGAATGAAAGATACATGTTTTCTACCCAGACCATTGTTGAAGCGAAAAGGAACAAGATTATAAAAACTGCTGGCCACGCTGTCCAAATCCTGCACATAGGCCTTTCTGTGCCTAAATTCTGATAAGTGAGGCTATGCTTTCACTCAAACATACTTAGCCAGAAGCTTGGTTGCCCCATTTTTCCTCAGTGTTGTTAGCATATGTTCCACACATATAATGGACACATTTTTTGATACATAAAATATGGAACAACCTGTGTTCCCATGTGCGCATCAGATCCTCCACGGAGCTTTGAATTACTGCCAGTATTGTTTACCCAGTGCTATTTTGAATGGTTTCCAATTTTTTTTTGCATCTAATATATCATGTATGTTGCTTGTGCATCTTTTATATGCAAAGTAAAACAAAATGGTCAGCACTTTTAGTCTTATTTAGAAAAAAAAAGGATATAAAAAGGATGCTTTTTTTGAAAAAAGCACAAAGTAATGTACATATGTCTCTTCCGTACTTGTTGCAGGCAAGTCACATTTGTTTGTTCAGTGCTCTTAGATCTCGCTCATTATTAAGATCAAAGCAGGTTTCCTGAAAGCAAGTTTGGAAGACATCTTAGAAATCAGACTAGTACTGTAGCTTCAATATGAATACTGCACTCATTTTTCAAAGAAATTCCCTTTGTATTCATTATAATATTTTATCTTCTAGTTATTTTTTTAAAAACTGAAGATGTGGATTCTTGACAATATTTATAATTGTAATAAGCAGTTATTTTTGAAAAAAACTATTTGATATAAAATATTCAGAGCTATTAAGCCATGCTCTTTACATAATATCACAAAGAATTTTGCCAATGATTCATCTAGTACATCTAATAAAACTGAATTTGTAGAAGTTAACTGACATAGAATTTGGCAACACTTTTGTGTCAAAAAAGCTATCCCAAAGATGCAGGTCTCTGACCTAATAAAGGCAGACCTGTCTGCATGGACCAAATAAAATGTCCTTCCTCCATCCTCTTGCTGAGGAGCCCAGTTGACACATGGCCCAATCCCCATGTTCTGGTCTGACCAGTCTTGGTAACATCTGGCCCATTCAACACTGAACCCACTCTATAATACTTTTAAAACATTTTAAAATAACCCACTCTTTGCTTTGGACCTTCCTGCAATATCCTGAGCCCTCTATCAAAAAGCTGGGTGACTATTTGCATGTGCATCCTACTTTGCCACCTGACATGGCTGCTGCTGCCATGTATCATCCCCTCTGAGATCAGAATGGGGTACCCAAACCTGTGATCAAGGCTGGGAGCAGTGTGTGGCAGTGGTGAATGCATTAGGCAGCATAGTAGGATGCACATGTAAACACCTGCCCAGTGTTGCAACAGAATCCTTCAAATAATGGGGAGATGTTGGCGATGTTCTGAGGCCAGAACCCTGCGTATACCCCCAGAGTACTGTCCCATGCAGTCCTGGCCCAAGATTCTACTCCTTTTCTGAGGTTCTCCTCTACTTCTAATTCCTGACCCATCCTCTCTTCTCCAGCTAGTCACAAGTTGGCTATTCTGTCAAGCCAATGAAAAGTAAATAAATATTAAAGACTTTGGCAGTAAACCCAATATTTTATTACTCTTTTTCTTGTCTTTATTATATCTACTGTGTGCAATATGGGATATATCATAGCACCATAAGAAATTGGCTTATACTGAATCAAACCATTGGTTCATTTACCTCATTATTATCAACTTTAACTGATGAACACCCTAAACAGACTGGCAGAAATAGTGCACATTAAATTGAGGCACTGCCCTGGCTCAGTGCTAGGGAGTCATGGGAATTGTATTTTTTTCTGGGACATTGAGCCTTCTCTGTCAGAGAGCTCTGGTGCCACAATAACTTACAGTTCCCATGATTCCCTAGCACTGAGCCAGGACAGTGCCTCAATTTAATGTGCACTATTTCTGGCAGTCTGCAAAGGCCCAGAGTTGCATCTCTCCAGAGATTCAGACTGGATTATTTCCAAGTCCCACCTGAACATCTCTGGTATTCTGTGATGGCATCCACATACTAATCAGGTCCAACCATGCTTAACTTTCAAGAAACAACAAAATTGTCTGTGTTCATGGTCTTATGGTGATCATACTTAAGAATACTTAAGACCTGCAGTACCAGGGCAAAGGCTTTTCTAATGTGGCATTTTGCTCCCATAGTCATCACATGGGTTCTCACAGCAGGGCATGAGTGCACTAGTGTCCTTCTGCTTGTATTTCTGAGCAAATGGTATTTTGAGGCATATTGCTTTTAATATAGATTTTATATTACTATCACAACTAGGAGTCTTATGCTACCTGAACTTGCCTAAAGATCCTTCTATACCATCTAACCTGATATCTATTACCCCACACTGAAGAAGTGAATTGTAGTGTTGTCTATCTTTAACATGTTTGTTTATTTGATTTCCTTTTTAAAAAGAGAAAGAGACAGAAATATAACATTCATTATATTGTTCAGTGGTGTCCAATGGCAACACCACTGGTCACCTAGCAGCTTTATTGATCAATATAGTGGACTAGTTCAGAGTACTGGATTGAAAGAGGCAGAAAAGGATCTTCACATGGCACATAATGCAACTGTGGAATTCACAGCCATAAGATGTAAGGGTTGCCAAATCAGAATAAGAAAATCTGTCAGTTCTGTTTTCCCCTCCATTTGAATATTTTAAATATCAAGTTTCTTCTGTCTTGAACATGTGATTTGCAAATACTGATAGAGTCTTTAAAATGAATTTAAAGTGATTATATGCCCATCTGTACTAGCCAAACTCAAAAGACACTGGTATTCCCAGCATGGAGAGAACCATGTTGGACCTACTTCCCATAAGTGGTGGGAATGTTCAAAAACAGTGAGGGCAACCCTTATTGTGCCCTAATATCACTGAATACTCAGAGATTCATAACCCATATTTTTAAGCATCCAAAGCCCTGAGACTGGATGGATGAATATGTCTGTTTTAATTTCTCCCATGTTTAATTTTTCATTCTGTTCTTTATTTCCATTCAGAGTATGAAGGAATTTATGAATCTTGAAAATTCATGAATTCAAAAACTACACTGAAACAATTTTCAAGCTATTCACAAACTTCAAGGAACCATTGTTTACATTCCTTATCATTTCTGTCCAAGAATTCAGACTGGTCCTTAAATTTCTTACTCTTCCTTACAGTTCTTTCTCCTCTTCGTCAATATCCAATTTACTATTACCCTCTCCTTCACTGTCTGATTCTGTATCTGATTGATTTTCAATATTTACTTGCACTCCTTCTGAATCTGTCTGTTTCCGAGCTTTTAAATTCCTCACCTTCATCACATCCTCCTCCTTATCAGAGTTTGACAAACTACCTTCTTTCCTCTCTTTTCTTTTTTTATTATTCCTTCTCTCCGAGCACATTTTTTTTTATTTTCATTATCACTCTTAACCTCAGTCACACTGCTACTAAGCCCTTCTCCTTTTCTATCATCATCTTTTTGCTCTCCTCTTTTGAGGAATTTATGAAAATCCTTATGCTCCTGTATAGTTCTAATTTCATTTTTTTTCTTTTGATACCACACAACTAACCC
The DNA here is from genome assembly GCA_026167975.1 of Phrynosoma blainvillii. NCBI lineage: Eukaryota > Metazoa > Chordata > Lepidosauria > Squamata > Phrynosomatidae > Phrynosoma > Phrynosoma blainvillii. The sequence continues at coordinate 245,972,098 of JANUYF010000003.1, read as the reverse complement.
CTCAGGAATCAGCCATCTATAGACCACACGTCTTTCTCTAAGGGTTGATGTTAAGAGCTTATAATCACATCTCCTCTTCAAGATTGCGGGTGGTATATCCTTATATAAATACAAATCTTTGCCTTTTCACTGTAGCGGTGTTTCCCTATATTTGTGCAACAAAGAATCTCTTAGATTTTTCCTGACAAAAACAACCATAATATCTCTAGGGACCTGCTTTTGTTTTGCCACATACGAATTCATTCTGTACAAGTTATCGATTTCAAGCACAAACATTTCTGCAGCTATCCCCATATACTCCCCTAATACCTGGAATACTATTTCTAACAATTTCTCCCTTCCTTGTTCTGGGATTCCTCTTATTTTGACTGCTTTTTTACTGGCTCGCAAATCTTTAATCATATTATTCTCCACTAATTCCCTCTGTTTCTGTTTAATTTGCTTTAAATTACATTCAAAAGATTCATGTTTAGGTTTGATTCTTTCCATCTTATTTTTAATCTTGTTAATTTCTATTGAAACTTTGTCTAGGGAACTGCTCACACCTTTTAAATCACCCTGCAGTTCTTTCTTCAATTCTCCCCTTAAGTCAGCCATTTCCTGCCTTATGTCTTGAATTTCCTTGCTAAGCTCAATACGGATTTTCCTTATTTCCTCCAGAAGCTGAGAATTATTATCCATTGTTTTAATTTGCTCTACAGATGTTCTATGAACTGTTAGGGCTTGTAACTGTGCCTGAGTTTGCGCCCTCATTTTCCCAGTGGCCATTTATTTTCTAAAAGGTAAAAAAAAGTATTTTCTGAAAAGTAAAAAAAAAATTATAAGACTTTCCTGCTTTACACCAGATCTTTATAAATACCTTAGGCCCGGATGATCTCAATCAATTAACTAGACTCATAATACAGTACCCAGAGACACTAATAAGGAGCATCAGTATCAGTATACCAATATATCATTACGCTGAGCAAAAAGAGGCAGAAAGACATGACACATGTGAAAGAGACCAACACGTCCTGTACCCTGCTAGAGAGTTTGGTTTTAGGTCAGAACAATCCCAGCCAAACCACAAGGGTTGGTTTCTGAATTTTCTCAAAAAAAACCAAACCTATTTCAACAGATAAATGCGGGAGAGTGATCTGCCCCAAATCACCGCAGCCTCTCAAACGCCAATCCACAGCTCCAGCCTCCGCTGGTGCCAGGAAATTCCAGCCTCTGCCCAGCTTCAAAGCACCAGTCTCCACTGTTAAATAATCCTTAAAAATTTAACAGAAAAATTTCTCCATCTTATTCCCAGCATTAGTTTTAGTGGGTGAGCTCCACCTAGCTTGCAAGAAATCTTCCTTTTCTTATCTTTTCTCTCAAGTCTTATTTATTCAATACAAAAGAAACACAGGAAATCAAAGCTTCCAAGAATAGGATTGATATCATTTCTGAAAGGGTGATTCGCAGATAGGAAAGTGCTTACTCAATCTTATGTCCAAAGTCCCACTGAAAAAGTAAATAAAAATCCCCAACAACTGATATAAATTTAAAAATTGGTGGTGTTCCTCAACCCCTTAAGATGGGGAAAGCCAAAAGGTGGACGTGGCCCCATTGCTCACTGCAGTCCCTCACAGATTTTCTACTTCTACTCTCGTTCCTCTTCTCTCATTCTCAGGTTCCTGCAGTCTCCAACTCGCCCTCTGAGACCCCCTTACCAGGGGGGCAATTTAGGTTATTGATATCACAAATAACCTCTTCCACCTATTAGCTAGACGGTTCCCTCAGGAGACAATGAGGAACGCACCTCACCGGTCCACCATCCCAACCAGAAGAATAGCTTGAAAATTGCCTCCCTAAATGTTAAGGGATTGAATAGCAGTGCAAAAAGAGGAAAGGTTTTTCAATATTTAAAAAAGTTTAATGTTGAAATTCTGTGTTTGCAGGAATTACAAATTAAAAAAGATAATGTGAAGCTACTTCAAAATCGAAAACTAGGCAAGGTTTTTGTTTCCACTGCTGATAAAAAGCAGAAGGGAGTTGCTATTTATGTCAAATAGACATATGATGCAGTAGAAATACTGAATGATAATAGAGGTCATTATATCAGGATACAAATTGTGTTAGATGGAAAAAAAGTCTTCCTGTTGGGTGTTTATAAAGCTTTGGCAAAGCAAGGGAAATTTTATGAAAAACTGCTGAATAAAATTTCCCTTGCTTTGCCAAAGCTTTATAAACACCCAACAGGAAGACTTTTTTTCCATCTAACACAATTTGTATCCTGATATAATGACCTCTATTATCATTCAGTATTTCTACCGCATCATATGTCTATTTGACATAAATAGCAACTCCCTTCTGCTTTTTATCAGCAGTGGAAACAAAACCTTGCCTAGTTTTCAATTTTGAAGTAGCTTCACATTATCTTTTTTAATTTGTAATTCCTGCAAACACAGAATTTCAATTTGATAATCTTTTCTTTGATTCATGTGTACTTATGGGGGATTGGAATGGGGTTGTTGATCCTCAATTAGGTAGATATTCAAGTAAAAAAATAAAGATCAATCAGGATAAATTGCCCCCCAAAATTTTCGATATTATGGATAGATTGGAACTAATAGATATATGGAGAGAATTAAATCCTGGAAGAAAGGAATTTTCTTTTTACTCGGATATATATTGTTCTTGGGTTAGAATAAACATGATATTAGTGTCAAAAAATATCTCCCCCAAGGTGTTGAACATAAAGATAAGCCCGAGAGTAATATCAGATCATGGGCTAATCTCCCTTGAATTAAAATTAAGACCTAAAGAATATTGTTGGTGGTTAAATGAAAATATATTAAACAATGATAAAATTTCTCAAGAAGCTTTAACTTGCTTACAAAATTATTTAAAAGAAAATTTGGGCAAAGATACTTCAGTAACTGTGGTATGGGAAGTAGCGAAAACTGTTATGAGGGGGGTTTTTTTGAAAAAAGTTGTTATCTTAAAAAGTTGAGAGTACAAATCTTGAAGATATTGCAAGAGAAACTAAAGTTAAAAGAAAATCAGCTTAAACAATACCCCAATAAGCAAAATATAAGAATGGAAATTAAAGATCTACAGGTACAGATATCAACAAAGCTGTTGGAGGAAAGACAAAAAGAGTTAAAGTTTATTAAACAAAAATTCTTTGAAGGAGGTAATAAACCAGGCAAATTGCTTGCTTATCAACTGAGAAAAGAAAGAACAAAAAGACAGAGCATCTGTTTAAAAGATCAAGGACAGAAATATATGGAACAAGATGAGATAAAAAGGATTGTTCATGATTTTTATACACAGCTTTATAGAAAAGGGGAAGAGATTCCGAATGAAGCTATCTCAGAATATTTATATAATTGTAATGTGACAGTATTTAGTGCAACCCAAAAAGAGCAAGTAAGGGCCTTTGCAGACTGCCAGAAATAGTGCACATTAAATTGAGGCACGGCCCTGGCTCAGTGCTAGGAAATCATGGGAAGTGTATTTTTTCTGGGACATTGAGCCTTCTCTGTCAGAGAGCTCTGATGCCACAATAAATTACAGTTCCCATGACTTCCTAGCACTGAGCCAGGGCAGTGCCTCGATTTAATGTGCGCTATTTCTGGCAGTCTGCAAAGGCCCTAAGTAAGACTATAACCACTCAGGAAGTTTTAGATGCAATCAAAAGAATTAAATTGGGAAAGGCATCAGGACCAGATGGCTTTCCTGCAGAGTTTTATAAGAAGTTTACATGGCAGGTAGCACCCATATTAGGCAAAGTAATGAACGAGACAGTATGTGGTAAATATCCATAAACATAGGCTCAAGCAAATATCATTTTAATACCTAAAGAAAACAAAGACATACAAGATATTAGGAATTACAGTCCTATCTCTCTGCTGAATGCAGATTATAAGATCTTTGTTTCTATCTTAGCTGAGAGACTAAAAATATGTATTAAAAGATTGGATCAATAAAGACCAATTTTTTTTTATTTTTTTTTTACCACAAAGATAAATTAAGGATAATCTGCGGGTTGTACTTAATTTGATTGAGATTTATGAAAAAAGCATAGATAAGAAACTGGTTATGACGTTTATCGATTTTGAGAAGGCATTCGATAAAGTGGATTGGTCCTTTCTCTTCCTAGTTTTGGAAAAAGTGGAGGTTGGTAAGAATTTTATTAGCTGGATCAAGGCTATATATGATACACAAGAAGCAAGGATATTAGTAAATGGGGAGAGAACGGAAAAAATAGGAATTTATAACGGGACCAGGCAGGGATGTCCATTATCCCCTTCATTGTTTCTAATGTTCATAGAATGCTTAACAATAAAATTAGAACTGAGGAAAGGATAGTTGGGATAAAGTGTAAAGGGCATGAATTTAAGCTTCGTGCTTATGCAGATGACCTTTTGGTCACCACGGCAGATCCCGATGAAAACATAAAACAATTATTAAATATAATAAATGAATTTTGTTTTGTCTCCGGATTAAAAATCAATAAAGATAAAACATCTGTGTTAACCATGAACATATCTAAGGATGAGGAAATCAAATTTAAAGAGTTCTCAGGATTTCAAATTTGTAAGAAGGTAAAATATTTAGGGATTACATTGTCTAATAAAAATGTTGAACTTTATAAAAACAATTATGAGAAGGTTACTATGGAGGTATCCAAAGATTTAAAATTGTGGAATTTTATATATGGTATGGTGGTATGGCGGGCGCGAGGACTGTCACCTAAGATCGCTCTGGGTGAAAGTCGCTAGCTGTGGGGATCAGCTTCGCAAGAAGACATCAAAGCAAAGTTTTTTTTGTTCCCTCCGATAAAGGGGAACGCTGAGGGACCCTTTTGTGAGACGGGAGGACCCCAAGCATTTGGAAATTGTGACCAAAAGAAGACCAGGGGATGCAGAGGGAATCCAAGCCTCACAGGGTAATCCACGACTGCAATTAGCAGCCTTGGAAGAGGCAGAAGCACTGCTGCCACTTCTTTACAATCTGGGAGAAAGTATCCAGAGGACTAACTAAATGTGAGAACAGCTGAATAAATAACTTCTGCAACAAGCCTTTACTACTCAAAGATCTTAGGTAATCTGTTTTTTATTTATATAAGTCTAAACCCAGGACTATTTAGTTGAAGGGGTCTGAATATTTAAAGGAAGGAAAGAAGAAGAAGTGGGAGAAAGTATAAAGTACAAAGATAATAATAATAATAATATTAATAATAATAATAATAATAATAATAATAATAATTGGACCTTTTTTTTTTTTTTTGGAGTGAAAAGGAAGAATACCACATGGATTCTGACTTCATATTGGGTGTGTATGAAAGTAAATGAAAGTAACTGCATGACAGCCCCAATCAAGATAAAGACTGCTGACATACATTGATAGAAATAAAATCGTAAGAGCAAATTTGATCAGTGTGGGCTGAAGGAAGAAGTGAGAAAGACTTTTAAAACCGTAGATCTGGAGTGGAAGGATATTGAATTGTATTTCTTTTGGAGTGAAAAGTGAATACACCACACAGACTGTGATCCTATACTGAACTTTGATCTATATTTATATTAGATTTGGATCTTATTCTGGGACTTTGCTTTTCTGTTGGATTTGAATTTAATTGAAAGTAAGTGAGTGATAATCTTGATTAAGACAAAGTTTCCTGAAATAAACTGGAACAGGTTTAAGAGACTGAGTGGAAACTATTGAATGGAGAAGAAAAGGACAGCTGCTTCTTAGAAGGATTTTGCCTGACAAGAAGAATAGAAAATATACGCAGAGGGATATAGGAAAATAAGAAGATAATAATTAACAAAGGAAATAAACAATTGTGTAAAAGTGCAAGTGTTATTTTAAAATAGAAGCTAAATGTTTCATGATTAATTGAATGTGTTTTGTGAGAATATTGAACTAAAATGCAACAGTGTAGTACTGGTTGGAATTGTAATAATTGGATATTATAAATGTGATGTGAAATCCGAAAGGGAAAGGGATACTTAGTTAAACTGTGAATGGATTCTTGTTGAGAGTTGGATATTGTTAGAGTAAAAGGGAAAGATAACAAAAATGAAAACCTTGGAAAAAACCTTGGAAACACCTGTGGGATAGATAAGACTTCCCCAATACACACTAAAGGCATTTTGTTTAGTCTGGGAAAGAAGTAGGAGAAAATAAATTGGAGGAACAAAACTGAAAAAAGGGTGACACCTACTGGGGGAAAGTGGGAGTTACTTTATATGAAGATTGTTTTTTTCTTTTCCTAATTGGCTATGTTAGGTGCTTCTTTCCCTTTCAATTTAAATTAATAGATGTATAAATTTATTCTTTACCTGTTGTTATTGTTGTGATTGCCTGTTTCTTTTTGAATTGGGTATAATAAGGGTTAATAACTAGATAGAATATTGGAACAAGACAAACGTATAGGGAATATATAAATATTGGTGATATAGGCTTAATATAGATAGAAATAATATTGTATAAAGTATAGGGAAAGTATATATATATATATATATATATATATACATATATATAGATAATTGTAATTGGCAAATAGAAGTCTGAACCTTGAAACTGAAAAAATTAAAAAATTTAATTAGAAATTGTTTTTCTTTTGAATTTGAGATATAAAAATTTGGAAAAAGTATAAAGTTGAAATTTTGAATTTTGAATTTTGAGAATCTGAATTTAGAATCAGGAGGTAAATTTAAAATTCAAAGTAAATTTTAATATTTGGATGAGAGAAAAAGAATTTTAAAAAGGAAATATAAAGAGTAATTGAAAAGAAAATTGAAATTTTAAATTTGGGGAAAAGAAAATTTTGAAATTTTGAAATTTTTGGAATTTAAAATTGTATTTTTTGGAATTTAAGAATTGGAATTTTGAATTATAAGAGTTTCATATTTTGAAGGTGGGATTTCAAAGGATTGGATAAATATAATTGATATAGAATTTTGTTTGTTTAAATTGAGAATTTGGTAATTGATAATTGTAAGCATTTAACCTAAGAAAATGGCTGCAGGTAGAAAGGCAAATACTCAAATAATGACTCTAACCAAAGAAGACCATCAGCTGAATTTGGAAAATTCTTGGACCAAAATGAGTTAATGTTAGAAGAAATGTGACAAATCCGGGAGGAAATACGAGAGGATAATTTAAAGTTAAAAAAGGAAATGAAAGAGGAAGTAAAGCAAGAAATAAAATTCGAGATGTCGGATATGAAACAGACTCTAGAAAAAATGTCAATGGACATGGGAAAAATAACAAATAAGATTGGGTAACTAGAAAGTAATGCAAAACAAATGGAAAGTAAAATAGAAGGACTTTCACAGCAGCAAAAGGAAAATCTAGAGATCATGACAAGAATGGAGATTAAGCAGAAAGAAAACTGCCTAAAATTTAGAGGGATACCAGAGTGAAGCGACGAAAATTTATACAAAATGTTAACAATGGCTCTAGCAGACAATATTGATGAACCAGTGGAACAATTCCCATGGGAATTGGATAGGATATGTCGCATTAATTCAAGAGCAGCGTGAACTAAAAATTTACATCGAGATGTGATTGCATATTTCATGAGAAAACAAATGAGAGATTTAGTACTTCAAGAGAGTTATAAAAAATACTTGATTATTGAGGGAAAGATAATTCGCATTTTTAAAGATGTGCCAGGAAGAGTGTTGAAATCTAGAAAGGACTATGCTTTTTTGACAGATCAATTAAAGGTTTATGGAGTTCCATTCCGATGGGAGAACATAGAGGGTTTATCCCTTACATGGAAGCAAAAGAGATACAAAATAAACTCTATAGAAAAAGCATGTGATTTTTGGAAAAAATATAGAAAAGAAATCAAAGGGAAGAAGAAACGTAGCCCAAATGGAGAAAGGAACGAGGAAAGATATTTGGAAAGGACAAGATTACAAGAAGCTCAGAGGAAAGAAAGAGAGAAAGAGGAAGGGAGACAAAACACAGGAGAAGAAGGAGAAGAAGAAGGAGAAGAAAGAGAAGAAGAAGAAGAAGGGGAAAATAGAAAAGAATAAAGTTAAAAGGTTAGGGTTATTTCCCCCATTTCTCTCTCAAAGTAGTTCCTTCCTGAGTTAAAACTAAAATAATAATGGAAATACTATCTCTAAATATTAAAGGATTGAATTCACCACAAAAAAGAAAAAAGCCTTTTTATTTCTAGAAAAGCAGAAATGTGATATAATTTGTATTCAAGAATCACACATTAAAATGAAGGATGATAGATTAATAAAAAATAAAAAATAGGAAAAGAATATGTTGCATCAACAGATAAAAAGAAAAAGGGAGTGATCCTGTATATAAATAACCAATGGGACTCAAAAGAAATATTTAATGATAAAAAGGGTCATTAGATAGGAGTAGAAATTACATGAAAAGGGAAGATAATCTTAATAGTAGGAGTGTACGCCCCCCAAGAAAACAAGGCAAAATTTTATGAGGACTTAAACAAAAAAATAAGTGAATGTGATTATGAAAATATTATAATTTTAGGACATTTCAATGGTGTAATTGAACCTAAACTGGACAGAAAATCTGGAAAAGAAATAGGAGAATCACAAGGGAAATTTCCAAAGACTTTATTTAGAATGATAAAAGACTTAACATTGGTAGATTCATGGAGACATTTATATGACCAAAAAGAAGGTTATACCTTTTTTTCAGATAGGCATAAATCCCTGGCAAGAATAGATTTAATTTTGATAAATAAAGGGATGACGGACGAAATTGTAGGAATGGAAATATTGACCAGAACAATCTCGGATCATAATCCATTAATTTTGGAATTGAAAGAACCTAAGAAATCAAAGCAATGGAGGTTAAATGAGGAATTACTTAAAAATCCGGTAGTAGTAGAGAGAGTAAAGAAGTTAATTAAAATTTTTTTTTAAGAGAATAGGAATAAAGGAACAAAGGAAATAGTAGTTTGGGATACTTTTAAAGTGGTTATTAGGGGATCTTTTATCCAACAAAATATAATATTACAAAATAATAGAAAGAGGAAAATGCAGAAACTAAATGAATTAATAAAAAAGAAAGAGAAAAATTAAAAGAAAGTCCGGAGGATAATATAGCATTAAAAGATGTAAAGATGTTGCAAAAACAATTATGAATGGAAATGGTTAAAGAAATAGAAGAAAAGTTTAAGAAGCTGAAACAAAATACATTTGAACAAGCAAATAAGGTTGGAAAATGGTTATCGCAAAGACTAAGAAAGGAAAGAGAAAAGAAACAAATAATAAAAATAAAAGGAGATAATATTTATACACAACATGATAAGATAAAAGAGGTATTTTACAATTATTATGGTAAGCTATATACAGAACACCCAATAAATAAAATAAAACTAGAGGAGTATTTGAGTAAGGAGGAGATTCCTACTATAAGTGATGAACAAGGAAGACAGTTGGATAAGGAAATCATAAAAGAAGAAATAATAGAATCTATTTTGCAGCGTAAGAAGGATATTTAGGAATGAGATTAGTGAATATTTACAGATACTAATTGGTAAAATTAAGGAATAAGGAGTCCCCGAATCATGGAGAGAGGCAAATATAACTTTAATCTCTAAGAGGACTTCCGGTGCGAGAGTCTCTAGAGGAGGATGCAGGTACGAAGAGCTCGTAACCGCACCTCCAAGTTAGCTTTTATGGGGGGGGGGAAACTGGACCAATTTTCCCCATCCCTAGTTCTTCTGTGTAGAAGAACTATTAAGACAGCTCTTTGGGCCCAACTTTGGGCAAAATTGGACACTTGTTTAAAGAAAAAGAGACAGCTACGTCGTTACCTACCCCAGCTGCCAGTGGCGTCTTGGGATTTGGCGGGGTAGGCAAATATAGAGCTGATACCATCCGCTTTCTTAGGCACCTGGTGGTGCCCATAAGAGCTTTGCACTGATAATTGAAGCTACGTTGGAAGGTTATTTAATAGATATAAGAAAAGGTTGAGGCCACCTACTTGGAAATGTCTGCAAACTAAGGAGCACCGGCACTTCGGAGACACCTGGCCCTGAGAGAGGGGCTGAGAGCGAAGCGCTGTGTGTTACAATGGAACAATAAGGAAGGAAAGACAGCGTCGTAAAGCAACAAATGTCGTAAGTGAAGGCAAAGGGAAAGACCATAGATCCAAACTTATAGAAAACACGTGGAGACATTTGTAAAGTTCACTTAAATAGAAAAATATTCATGAAGAAACATTTAAAACAGAGGCAACCTGCTGCGGTGGTGGAGGGAGAAAGAGAACTAAAAGGAGAGAGATGGAGAGAGACCGAGAGAGAGAGAGACTGAGGTGTATATGAAGCAGAGAGAAAGAAAGAGAGAGGGGGAAAGAGGAGTGGAGGAATTGTGGATTGACACAGAAGTAAAGCTACATATTGAGGTAAAACGAGAAAAAAAAGAGAACTGAAAAGATAATTGAGACGTGTTGAGAAATAAGCTGAGAAGCAGAGTAAGAGGTGTTTGGAAAGAGAAAGAGTAAACTAAGCAGAGAGAAAAAGAAGACGGCAATGAAAAAGAACATTGAAATATAGAGCAACACAGTGGGGAAAAGAAAAAAAAGTGAGAAGAGTGAAGGGAAAGAAAGAAGAAAGAGGGGGGGAAACATACCGTTACTGATATAAACTGATATAAACTGAAACGAACTTGGAGAAGGAAAAAAAAGAAATAAGAAAGAAAGAAAGGAAAGGAAAGGAAAGGAAAGGAAAGGAAAGGAATAAAGGAAAGAAAATTTGGACTGGAAAGAAATACATAGTAACAGGAAACAGGAGAAGATAAAAAGAAGGGGGAAAAGGAGAAAAGAAGGGGAAAAGAGGGGAGAGAGACAAACAATTTTTTTAAATTTTTTATTAGAAATATTTTAAAACAAAAAAACATACAAAAACAGTACAATACAATAAGTTACATACAAAAGTTACATAACAAAACAAACACATAAGACATGTTACAACAAAACAACACGACTACAAAACTACAAAACATCTACTTCCTCCGCCCTGCATTGGTTTATATTCTATTCATAATCTATCCTGACATTATATTCTATCACTATTAACATCAAGCAACATAATGTATCTAATATAATAGAAGCATTTCAATAAGAACTAATAACTCAAATGAAAAAGAAGGAAAAGAATAATAATAAAAAACAAATAAGTAATAATACCAGGCACAGATTCATTATACATTATACACCTTCAGAAGAAGAATTCATTTCATTTCATTAGTTCTAATATTTTAATAGTGACTAATATCTGGCTTAAGTTATTCTAATATTCTAATATAACCTATAATTTATAGTCTTTATCTTTAGACTATTAATATATAAATTCAAATCAATCTAATACAGTGATCAACTGTAGAGTATCACTATATGTTTTCTTTATATACGTATACCACGGTTCCCAATCTTTGTGAAAAATACTTAACGACTTGTTTCGCACTAAACATGTCAACTTTTCTAGTTCATATATATCATTCATTTTAACTCTCCATTCCTCAATTGTGGGGATATCCGGATTTCTCCAAAATTTAGCAAATAAAATTCTTGCCATCGTAGTTAAAAAGAAGAATAATTTTCCACCTTTTTTTTCCTATCTCATCTGTTGTTATATTTAATAAATATATTTTAGGATCTAATTTAATTTGTAATCCCATAATCTGTTCAATCTCTGTATTAATTGATTTCCAATATTTTTGTGAAGATTTACAGTTCCACCATAAATGTAAATAATATCCGGTCTCCTCTTGACACTTCCAGCAAGTTGGTTGATACCCTTTACAAATTTTGGACAATCTAAATGGGGTAAGGTACCATCTATACATCACCTTATAAGCATTCTCCCTTATGTCCATATTTAAAGCATAACACTTATTTTTTTTCCAGCTTTTGGACCAGTCTTCCAAATTAATATTTTGTTTTAAATCCCTCGCCCAATCAATCATATATTTCTTCACCGTATTTTCTTCCATTTCCCAATTTCTAATCAATCTATAGTATTTGGATATTAATTTCCTTGACTCACCTTTAACTAAATTTTCAAATCCTTTTTCGATGGGACCTAATCTGCCTAATTTATTATCCAATTTAAATTGCTCACTTAATTGCCAATAAGTAAACCAATTTATATTCCATCCCTCTTCTTTTAATTCTTCATACGTTTTAAACTTTATATTAAGACTGTCTGATCCCAGCAGGTCTTTATATTTGAGCCATATTCCATCTCTATAAATTGATTTCATCCAAACTGCTTCTGCTGGTGAAGCCCACTCCGGTATATTAATACACCACTTTTTTTTTATACTTTAATCAAATTTTCAAACAAACTTTACGAATATGATGATCTTTAAACCTAGAATCCCCTTTAAATTTATCATAAAATAAATATGAGTGAAAGACGTTTTGTAAATCAGCGCCTTCAAGGTCCAATATTCTTTGATCATTCAGATGAAACCAGTCCTGCAACCACTCTAGCACATATGCCTCATAGTACCATTGAATATTTGAAACTGCTAAGCCACCTCTTTCCACTGTCATTTTTACCCTATGCTTTCTATTTTTCCAAATAAAATTTGATATATCAGTTTTCCAAATTCCAAAAATATTTTCATTTTCAATTATGGGGATATTTTGAAAAAGATACATTAATTTAGGTAGGATTAACATTTTGAATAACCCTATTCTTCCCAGCCAAGATAAATTTAATTGATCCCATTTTTTCAAATTTTCTTTAATTTCTTGCCAAATTTTATAGTAGTTATTTCTATATAAGTCTGAATTTTTTGTAGTAAGCTGGATTCCTAAATATTTAACTTTATTTTCGGTCTTAAATTCGGATATATCCCTTAATTTATCAGCCTCTTTCTCTGAGAAATTTATCAACATCATAACTGATTTATTTTTATTAATCCTATATCCTGATATCTTACCATATTGGTATAGAGACGTCATAAGTTCCTCAATGGATTCTGTAGGGTTAGCAATAGTCAAAACTATGTCATCGGCGTAGGCTCTCAATTTATAAATTTGTTTTCTAATCTCAAATCCTTTAATAGCATTGTTGTTTCTAATTCTTATAAGCAGAACTTCAAGCGTCAAGATAAATAATAAGGGTGCCAAGGGGCAGCCTTGTCTGACTCCTTTTTGAATATCTAATTTTGGTGTCTTTTCCCCATTGATTAATATATTAGCTTCTTGGGTTGTATATATACTTTGTACCCATTTTATAAATTTTTCCCTGCTTCTATTTTTTGCAAGACTCCAATCATGAAACTCCAATTAATATTGTCAAAAGCTTTCTCCGCATCCAGAAAGATTAATGCCAATTTTTAATGTATATTTTTATAATGAATGTCAATTATATTCAATAAATTTCTAAAATTTTGTTTTGTCCCTCTGGATGGGAGAAAGCCATTTTGGTCTTTGTGAATTCAATTCTCTAATATTACTCTTAACCTTTTTGCCAGTATTGCAGCCATCAACTTGTAATCTGTATTTAGTAAGGAAATTGGTCCGTAATTATTGGGATCCAATTTGTCTTTATCTTGCTTTAATATTAATGTAATATTCGCAGAGTTCCATGATTGGGGGATAACACCTTCTATGATATTATTCATTGTTTTCAAAAATGGAGACATCAGTTGTTGAGCAAAAATCTTATAATATTCACTAGTGAAACCATCAGGCCCCGGGGATTTAGAAGATTTCGAGTGTCTAATGGCTTCCTCCAATTTTTTGGGGGAAATTGGTTGATTTAATAAATTCTGTTGTTCTTTAGTTAATTTGAACATTTGTACATCATTCAAATATTTCTTGATTTCAACCAATTTGGTAGGAGTTGCCTTGTATATATGTACATATACAATATATGTACATATATATATATGTATTTAAAACAAATTAAGGCCTTTATTTTTATGGACACAAGAGAAGCTGCAAGAAGAAAAGAGGAATTAAGAAAAGTAAGATAAAGGCAAAGAAAAAATAGATTAATAGATAAAAATATTATCTCATGTATGTAATTTATATAAGAGGAAATAATAAGGAGTAACTATAATAAGAAACAAGAGAAAAAAGTTTAAGAAGAAAATGCAAGATCTATTATATTGTTTGCATAATAGATAAAATATACAGAGAGAATTTATAAGTAATAATATTTTTCCCTTTTTTTTCTCACATACATTGAACATTAAGTGTTAAGCGAATGGGATTTATATGTATTAATGTACCTAATTGTTTATAATAACAAGAAAAACATTAAGGGTGGATTTCTATTGTTGAATGTTTGTGAAGGTTAATGTAGAATAAGGAAAAACAAGAAATATAAAAATAGAAAATTGTTACTTATGTTTAATGATCAAGATGGGAGGGACAAAACAAATTGTGTGATAAAGCAAAATAAATTAAATATTTATAATTTACACAATCTACATATAGAGAATAAAGTTACACTGCAAGTGTTATAATTCGGAGGGACAGTAGAATCATAGAATCATAGAGTTGGAAGAGACCACAAGGGCCATCCAGTCCAACCCCCTGCTATGCAGGAACTCCCAATCAAAGCATCCCTGACAGATGGCCATCCAGCCTCTGCTTAAAGACCTCCAAGGAAGGAGACTCCACTACTCTCCGAGGGAGTGTGTTCCACTGTCGAACCGCCCTTACTGTTAAGAAGTTCCTCCTAATGTTGAGGTGGAATCTCTTTTCTTGCAGCTTGCATCCATTGTTTCGGGTCCTAGTCTCTGGAGCAGCAGCAAACAAACTTGTTCCCTCCTCAATATGACATCCCTTCAAATATTTAAACACGGCTATCATATCACCTCTCAGCCTTCTCTTCTCCAGGCTAAACATCCCCAGCTCCCTAAGTCTTTCCTCATAGGGCTTGGTTTCCAGACCCTTCACCATTTTAGTTGCCCTCCTTTGGACACGCTCCAGTTTCTCCACATCTTTTTTGAATTGTGGTCCCCAGAACTGGACACAGTATTCCAGGTGAGGCCTGACCAAAGCAGAATAGAGTGGCACTATTACTTCTCTTGATCTAGACGCTATACTTCTACTGATGCAGCCTAAAATTGCATTGGCCTTTTTAGCTGCTGCATCGCACTGTTGACTCATGTTCAACCTGTGGTCCACCTGGATTCCTAGATCCCTTTCACACGTAGTCTCATTCAGCCAGGTGTCCCCCATCGTATATCTGTACTTTTCGTTTTTCCACCCTAAGTGCAGTACCTTACATTTCTCCGTGTTGAATTTCATTTTGTTAGCTTTGGCCCAACTTTCTAGTCTATTCAAGTCATTTTGAATTTTGATCCTGTCCTCTGGGGTATTAGCTACTCCTCCTAATTTGGTGTCATCTGCAAATTTGATAACTATGCCCCCAATACCGTCATCCAAGTCATTAATAAAGATATTGAATAGCACTGGGCCCAGGACAGAGCCCTGTATATATTCAGGAATATATACAGTATATATTCCTGAAGTGAGTAAGATAAAGACATATTATAAATGTTACATGATATTGACATTCCAGAATAGATTATTTGAAGTTAAAACAAAACTTTGACTTGTATATTATTCATTATTGTTGCTGTTAAGTATTGATAACCCTTTTCTTTTGCATAAATTAAACTTCGCACCTGGAGAAAGAAAAGTTGGAAAAAGAGAACATGGCAACATATAAGAGAGGAATAACAAAAACACAAACTCAAAGAAGGGGGTCAATATAAGACACATTAAATATAACTGATCCAAATATGCTACTTTTATAGGAAATACGAAGAATGAGACAAGAAATGAAAGAGATGAGGAATGAAATGAAAGAGGATCTGAAAGAAGCATGTCAGGAGTTAAGAGAGGAAATTGAAGAAAACAGTATGGATGTTAAAAAAGAATTGAAGAGAGATTTAGATCATTTGGGAAAGAAAATGGAGAAAATAACAACAGATTTAACCAAAACACAAAAGGAAGTAGAAAAGATCAAAGATAGAACCCAAAAATTGGAAAAAATAACAAAAGAAATGCGACAGGAACAAAACCAATATAACATACGAGATTGGTCCAATGAATTGAGATACAGGGAAAAATGCGTAAAGATCAGAGGACTTCCAGAAATGAAGAAGGAGGACTTAGCGACAAGGATCATACGCCCCTTGCCTCAATTCATTGGATATAGTACAGAGCAATTGTTAAAAGAACTTGACAAAACCTCCAGAATTAGTTCGGCACAAGCTAGGGAATGTAATGTTCCCAGAGACATTGTCGTTTGCTTTGTTAAATCCACAATGAGGGATCAGATAATAAATAAAAGTTACGAGAATAAATTAAAGATTGAAGATAATGAAGTCAAAATATTTCATGACATTCCACCCCAGCTGATGCTGGAAAGACAGAAATACAAATTCTTAACCCAACTACTCCGAGAATTAAGAATAGAGTTTAGATGGGAGCGAATTGAAGGATTGTCAATGATTTACAAACAGAAAAGATACAAGATTGACACTATAGATAAAGCAAAAGAAATGGAACAAAGATTATTAAAAGAGAAAAAAGACAAAGGAAGAGGTCCAGAAGAAGAAAATACAGATAGAATGCATTGGAGGAAAGAATGGAGAGCAAAAAGAAGTAAAGAAGAAGAAGAAAGAAAAGCAAACAAAAATTCAACAGAGAAAAGAGAAAAAGGAAAAGAAAATAATGTAAATGATAGAAGAGAATCACAGGAAGTAGAACAAGGAAAAACAGAAAAAAAGACTGTCTCCAAACAAGAAAGTTCTATATCAGAACCAGAAGAACTGAATGGTCAAGAAGAAGGTTTTTAAAAATTATCCATTTTATTGTTTAATAGAGTTAAAATTTAAAATAGATCTATATTACAAGAGGTAAATGAAAAATTGAAATATATTATAACAATTAAAAAATAATAAAAAAATAAAGAAAAAAACACAGGGGAGGTTGGGGTGGCACAACAACAACAATAACCAAAAATAGTAAAAAAGTAATGAATTGGTGAATCTAAAATGGCATTAACGATAATATCATGGAATGTCAAAGGAATGAATAATAAATATGAAAGAAGCTTGGTATTTCATCACATGGAAAAAACCCATGGAGATATTATATGTCTGCAAGAAATGAAAATCAAAAGGAGTGAAGGTAAGTATCTAAAAAATCTAAAACTAGGAGAATGTTTTTACTCCTCTACAGAAAAGAAAAAGAAAGGAATAGCAATTTATGTGAAGAAAAAATATAATGCAAAGGAAATTTTCTAAAATGAAGACGGCTCTTTAATAGCTATTGAATTTAAGTCAAAAAATATGACTTGTCTGATTGTGGGTATTTATGCACCAATAGAAAATAAAGAACAATTTTTTGACAAAGTTTATGGAAAAATAAAAGCAACAGAATAGAATGATATAATCTTGGTAGGCGATTTTAATGCAGTAATCCAGCCTGAAATAGATAAATTATCCATAAAGAAAAATATAAGGAAAAATCAGGAAAAACTTCCAAGGTCTTTCTTCAAGCTTCAAAAGGAATATGATTTAATGGATATTTGGAGGTACAAATATAACAAAGCAAAAGAATATACCTTCTTTTCGGAAGCACACAACTCCTTCAAGAGGATAGACCTATTTCTAACATCTAGGACGTTATTACCATTAATTCAATCAATGCAAATCGAAGCAATATCCATATCAGATCATAGTCTGGTAATATTAAAGATAAAAGAAAAGAAGAAGGAATACTTTTGGAAGTTCCCTGAAACATTACTCAATGAAGAAGAGACAGTAAATAAAATTAAAAAGGAATTAAAATTACTTCAAAGAAAACAATACAGATGGGATATCATATAATATCATATGGGATGCCAGTAAAGCAGTGATTAGAGGCATTATCATTAAAATACAAACCGAAAAGAGAAAAGAAGAACAAAAGAACAAAAACATCCTAACAGAACAACTAAAGAAAAAAGAAAAAGAATGGAAACTAAAAGGTGATAAGAAATTAAAAATTGAGGTATTAATGATACAACAGCAATTAAAATCATTAACAATTATGGAGCTACAAAGAAAAATACAGAAAGTTAGACAAAAACAATTTGAATTTGGTAATAAAGCTGGAAAGTTGCTAGCATACAAACTAAAGAAAGAAAAAGAGAAAAAACTAATAACAGAATTAATAATAAAGGGGGTGAATAATGCTAATCAAAATGAAATAAAACAGGAATTTAAATAATATTTTCAGGAATTATATAAAAAAGTTTCACATATAGAAAATGAAGAAGAAGCCATTAACATATATCTGGAAAAACAAAAAATACCATGTCTAAGTAAGTTGCAAAGGGAAAATCTAAACAAAACTATCACTACACAAGAGATTTCAGAGGCAATCCAATGACTAAAACCTGGTAAGGCGCCGGGTCCTGATGGATTCACGGCTGTATATTATCAAAAAATGAAAGAGATAATATTATTACCATTAAATAATCTGTTGAACAATGTGCACAAAAATGGCATTCCGAACACGTGGACAGAGGCATTGATAACATTAATACCAAAAGAAGGGAAAGACAAGAAAGAAGTAAAAAATTACAGGCCAGTCTCATTGATTAATGTTGACTATAAAATGTTTACAAGTATTATAGCAGAAAGATTAAAAAATATTCCATCAGAGATAATACAGGAACATCAAAATGGTTTTTTGCCCCGGAGTCCAATTAAGAATAATATAAGAACAGTCATTAATATTATTGAACATTATGATTATAATAACAATAAAAAATTAGTGATGATCATGATAGATGCTGAAAAAGCATTCAACAGAGTTAATTGGACTTTTCTGATGGAATTATTAAAAAGGATGAATATAGGGAATAAATTTGAAAAGTGGATAAAGGCAGTTTATAATGATCAATCAGCACAAATAATAATCAATGAAGAAAAAACTGATTAATTAAAAATTGAAAGAGGCACCAGTCAAGGGTGCCCTATGTCTCCTTTGCTATTTATAATGATACTAGAAATTCTATGCATAAAAATAAGAAAAGATGAAAACATTAAAGGAGTAAAAATAAAGAATATGCAATTCAAGTTGAAAGCTTATGCGGACAATCTGATATTCTTTTTGGAAGATCCTCAAGATAATATAATGCAATTAATTATGACACTAAAGGAATTTGGGAAGCACTCAGGTTTCAAAATTAACAAAGACAAAACTACAATATTAAAAAAAAATACAACACCTGAAGAAGAACAAAATTTAACTCAAATAACCGGATTTAAAATACAGAACAAAACAAAATATTTAGGTATCACATTGACAAATAGAAATATAGACTTGTATTCTAATAATTACAAAAAAACTTGGAAAGAAATCAAGAATGATCTAGAAAGATGGGCAGGACTACATCTCTCATTTTTGGGTAGGGTTGCACTTATAAAAATGAATATTCTTCCAAGATTTATGTTTCTTTTTCCTATTCTAGTGAAAGAGAAATGCTTCACTATCTGGCAGAAGGAATTATCCAAATTCCTATGGGAAGGTAAGAAAGCAAGGACGAGATGGAAAATACTAACAGAGGAAAAATTAAAAGGTGGAATGGCACTGCCAAACCTAAAACTATATTATTACGCCGTGTGTCTTGTCTGGCTAGAAGCCTGGGTTAAACTAGAAGATGAGAAACTACTAAGGATAGAAAGCAGTAATCTTTGATTTGGCATACATGCTTACATGTGGTACAATAAAGTAACACCGAATAAAGATTTCAACCACCACATAATTAGAAAAGTGCTATTAAATGTTTGGAATAAGATTAAAAATAAATTCTACCTGAAAATTCCACTATGGACATCATCACAGGAAGCCCTCTTTGGTAGAACACATAATACCAGAGAAAAATGGATTAGATATAAAGATTTAATAGAAGAAAATACAGAAAAAGTCCTTCAATTTAGAACTATAGAAACTTTGCAACAAGAAAATATAAAAATAAACTGTTTTTTATACAATCAGTTGAAGACAAAATTTAAACAAGACGAAAAGCAATTGGGATTAGAAAAAGCGGAAAATGAAATAGATAAAATTATATTTCAGGAAAAAGATAAACATATATCTAAATATTACATGGTGTTGAAAGAAAGAGATCTAGAGAATGAGACAATCAAAACAGTAATGATATAATGGGCAAGAGACATTGGGGAGACAATAGACTTAGAAGATTGGGAAGAATCGTGGAAAATTACAGACAAATTTACCCTATGTCAAAGCTATAAAGAAAATTATTTTAAAATGTACCATCAGTGACACCAACTAAGCTAAATAAGATGTATAAAGTCGGAAATACAAGGTGCTGGAAGTGTCAAATGTCCGAGGCAAATTTTATACACATGTGGTGGAGCTGTTAGAAAGCTAAAAAATATTGGTTTATAATAGCAAAGAGAATAAATGAAATATTTAAAATCAAGATAAATTTAGATCCCAAAATTTTCTTATTGAATATGATACACAGAATAGACAAGAAAATAACAAAAATTCAAAAGAAAAATATCCTATATATGATCACCGCGGCAAGAATACTATACGCTCAATTTTGGAAAAAAGATAAGATACCTAGTGAAGAAGAATGGCTACTAAAAGTACCAGAAGCAATGGATATGGACAGACTTACAGCGAGTTTAAGAGGGAATGATATAAAGGGAATGAAAAAAGAATGGATTTGTCTTCGGACAATAGAAGAAAAAAGAGGCTGGAGATTAATCTAAAAATAATTATATGATAGATAATTTAATAACTGCTTAGTATAATTAAACAATTGATTCAATTAGATGGCAGCAGAGGAAAATATATACTTGTAAACAAAATAAAAACAGACAGATATAGAAAATAAAGGAAAAAGAAAATAAATGAGAAGAAAACAAATCTAGAAACAGACAAGTAAGGTAGTCTCGTGGAAGGAAGCATCAATAAGAACACTTTGGAGAAAAATAGAAATTTGTCATGAACCATTCAAAGAGGAGGAAAAAAAATAACGAAGAAAACAACTGTGATGGGACTTTTTTAAAGACTTTTTTTGTAGTTGTATTTGGTTTTTGTCTTTGTATTGGTAGGATGTAATGATTGATCTTAAGAATGTGTGAGGTTGTGATATGTTGATGTTGTGTA
The DNA here is from genome assembly GCA_026167975.1 of Phrynosoma blainvillii. Taxonomy (NCBI): domain Eukaryota; kingdom Metazoa; phylum Chordata; class Lepidosauria; order Squamata; family Phrynosomatidae; genus Phrynosoma; species Phrynosoma blainvillii. Next base: position 245,950,942 of record JANUYF010000003.1, on the reverse strand, counting down.
ATGTGGATATGTTATGTAACTTAATAAAAAAAAAGAAAGAAAAGAAATAACCAGGCTTAGCTTAGGCATAAGACTTCTCAAAATTCTAGTATATGAAATATTCTCTTCAGTTAGAATTGTATTTGAAGAACTGGTCATTCCTTCCAACTGAGAAAATGTACACTCTGTTTCCAAAAGTATGTGCAATGTATTTTGGCCAGTCTGCTAAATTGTACTGTTTCTTTAGTTTGGCTAATAATAATAAAAAAGTATCCCAGAAAAAAAAATAACTTTAATCCCTAAAGAGGAAAAAACCCAGAAGATCCAGTAAATTACTGACCAATTTTGTTGCTTAACGCTGATTATAAGATATTTACAATGACATTAGCAAATAGATTTAAAAATTGCCTGAAAGAAATAATTAGTGAGGATCAAAGAGGATTTTTACCTGAAAGGCAGATAAAAGATAATATAAGATATATTTTGAATGTGATAGAATATTATGATAAACATTGTGATAAAAAATTGGGATTAATTTATTTTGATCTGGAAAAAAACCTTTGATTCGGTTAATTAGATAACTACATTGGAAATTATAAAAAACATGAATCTGCCCGAAAATTTTCAAATTTGGATCAAAGAAATATATATGAAACAAAGGGCATGTATAATTATAAATGGAGATAAAACAAAAGCTATACATAGTTTTTTTTGTGGGTTTTTTCGGGCTGTGTGGCCATGTTCTAGAAGAGTTTCTTTCTGATGTTTCGCCAGCATCTGTGGCTAGCATCTTCAGAGAAAACTGAGATGGAAAAGCATGGGTGTATATATACTGTGAGACCCTGGGTAGGGAGGAGTGGTTCCCAAGTGAACTGTGTGTTGTTCTGTGTTGAATAGGTATTGTTCTGTGTTAATGGCAAGCTTCAGGATATGCAATCAAGGATATTGTCTGCTATTCCCATGTAAACTGTGTATTGTTCTGTGTTTGAATAGGTGTTGTTCTGTGTTAATGGCATGGCTTCCAGGTGAGGATATGCAATCAAGGAGATTGTCTGCTATTGTCTGCTGGGAAAGCCCCTGACCCTGTATGCAAACCCATGGTCCAGGATTTCAGTGTTTTCAAACAGCATTTTGTGCCCAGGATGGTTTATGATGTGTTCTGCTACTGCTGATTTTTCTGGCTGGCCCAGTCTGCAGTGTCTCTCATGTTCCTTGATTTGTGTTTGGATACTGCGTTTGGTGGTTCCTATGTAGACTTGTCCACAGCTGCATGGTATGTGGTAGACTCCTGCCATTGTGAGAGGGTCTCTCCTGTCCTTCGCTGAGCGCAGCATTTGTTGGATTTTCTTGGTTGGTTTGTAAACCATTTGGAGGTTGTGTTTCCTCACTACTTTCCCTATTCTGTCAGTGACTCCTTTGATATATGGTAAAAATACCTTCCCTTTGGGTGGCTGCTTGTCTTCAGTCCTCTGGGTTTTTCTGGGTCTGGCAGCTCTTCTGAAGTCTGAGCTGGAGTAACCATTTGTGTCCGGGAAAGCTGCCAACACGTGGCTGATAAAGACAGAGGTCTCTTCTCAGACAGCAAGCCAGTTGTAAATGACATACCAATACACCAAGGGTTCCAAAATTCCAGTCCAGAGAGCACTCCAAAGTTCAGGGTTATAGCAAGCAGGTAGTCCAGAGTCGTTCCAAAGGTCGCAGGGTCTAAGCAGTATAAAGTCAAGCCGAGAGCCAAGAGCTTTCACCGGGGAATCCAAGATAAGCCTTGACAAAGAGCTTGGCATTCCCCAGCTGCTTATCTAGCCTCAGTTCCTCTTCCCCAGGTGTTTCTCTTTGGCTGCGCGTTTCTCAGCTAGCCTTCGAGAACACCGCAGCCCCTCCCTATCTGTTCTCCTCTGAGCAAAGGTAGGGATTTCAATCTCTTGCTCCTCTGCTTCTTCCCGGCATGAAAGCTCTGCTGGGGAAAGGCTTTCTGCTGGGGAAATGCTAGGCTGCTGAGGAGGGAGGCTAGGTTGCTGAGGCAGGGGCTGTTGCTCACTGGGTTCCACACAGCTAGGTCCAGGTTCAGCTGGGTCCATGGGAGCTGGTAGCACCAAGCTAGGATCAGGCCCCACATCCTTCCCCTCAGAGTCCTCCAAGTCCTCCACCTGGCTGTCCCTGACAATTTGCCTGTAGAGCCTGGTCTAGGTGCTTCAATTCCTCTTCCAAGAAGTGGGGTTCACAGATGCGTTTTGCCCGGTCTACCAGTGTTTTTATTGTGCTTCTTTTTTGTCCTGGGTGATGGTTAGAGTTCTTGTGCAGGTATCTGTCTGTATGTGTGGGTTTTCTGTATACTGTGTGTCCCAGACGTTGGTTAGGTTTGCGGATGACTAGGACATCTAGGAATGGCAGTGTTCCTTCCTTTTCTTTTTCCATAGTGAACTGGATGTTGGGGTGGATGTTGTTCAGGTGATTCAGGAACCCAACCAGATCTTCTTCTCCATGGCTCCAAATGGTGAAAGTGTCATCCACGTATCGGAACCAAGTTGTGGTCTTTTTCGGTGCTGTTTCCAGGGTTTGTTTTTCAAAGTGTTCCATGTAGAACTTTGCGATCACTGGGCTTAGAGGGCTTCCCATTGCTACTCAGCAAATGCAAAGGGAAAACCAAACAGGGTCAGGGGCTTTCCCAGCAGACAATAGCAGACAACCTCCTTGATTGCATATCCTCACCTGGAAGCCATGCCATTAACACAGAACAACACCTATTCAAACACAGAACAATACAGTTTACATGGGAATAGCAGACAATATCCTTGATTGCATATCCTGAAGCTTGCCATTAACACAGAACAATACCTATTCAACACAGAACAACACACAGTTCACTTGGGAACCACTCCTCCCTACCCAGGGTCTCACAGTATATATACACCCATGCTTTTCCATCTCAGTTTTCTCTGAAGATGCTAGCCACAGATGCTGGCGAAACATCAGAAAGAAACTCTTCTAGAACATGGCCACACAGCCCGAAAAAACCCACAAAAAAACTATGTATAGCTTTTGTTTTATCTCCATTTATAATTATACATGCCCTTTGTTTCATATATATTTCTTTGATCCAAATTTGAAAATTTTCGGGCAGATTCATGTTTTTTATAATTTCCAATATAGTTATCTAATTAACCGAATCAAAGGTTTTTTCCAGATCAAAATAAATTAATCCCAATTTTTTATCACAATGTTTATCATAATATTCTATCACATTCAAAATATATCTTATATTATCTTTTATCTGCCTTTCAGGTAAAAATCCTCTTTGATCCTCACTAATTATTTCTTTCAGGCAATTTTTAAATCTATTTGCTAATGTCATTGTAAATATCTTATAATCAGCGTTAAGCAACGAAATTGGTCAGTAATTTACTGGATCTTCTGGGTTTTTTTCCTCTTTAGGGATTAAAGTTATTTTTTTTTCTGGGATACTTTTTTATTATTATTAGCCAAACCAAAGAAACAGTACAATTTAGCAGACTGGCCAAAATACATTGCACATACTTTTGGAAACAGAGTGTACATTTTCTCAGTTGGAAGGAATGACCAGTTCTTCAAATACAATTCTAACTGAAAAGAATATTTCATATACTAGAATTTTGAGAAGTCTTATGCCTAAGCTAAGCCTGGTTATTTCTTTTCTTTCTTTTTTTTATTAAGTTACATAACATATCCACATTACACAACATCAACATATCACAACCTCACACATTCTTAAGATCAATCATTACATCCTACCAATACAAAGACAAAAACCAAATACAACTACAAAAAAGTCTTTAAAAAAGTCCCATCACAGTTGTTTTCTTCGTTATTTTTTTTCCTCCTCTTTGAATGGTTCATGACAAATTTCTATTTTTCTCCAAAGTGTTCTTATTGATGCTTCCTTCCACGAGACTACCTTACTTGTCTGTTTCTAGATTTGTTTTCTTCTCATTTATTTTCTTTTTCCTTTATTTTCTATATCTGTCTGTTTTTATTTTGTTTACAAGTATATATTTTCCTCTGCTGCCATCTAATTGAATCAATTGTTTAATTATACTAAGCAGTTATTAAATTATCTATCATATAATTATTTTTAGATTAATCTCCAGCCTCTTTTTTCTTCTATTGTACGAAGACAAATCCATTCTTTTTTCATTCCCTTTATATCATTCCCTCTTAAACTCGCTGTAAGTCTGTCCATATCCATTGCTTCTGGTACTTTTAGTAGCCATTCTTCTTCACTAGGTATCTTATCTTTTTTCCAAAATTGAGCGTATAGTATTCTTGCCGCGGTGATCATATATAGGATATTTTTCTTTTGAATTTTTGTTATTTTCTTGTCTATTCTGTGTATCATATTCAATAAGAAAATTTTGGGATCTAAATTTATCTTGATTTTAAATATTTCATTTATTCTCTTTGCTATTATAAACCAATATTTTTTAGCTTTCTAACAGCTCCACCACATGTGTATAAAATTTGCCTCGGGCATTTGACACTTCCAGCACCTTGTATTTCCGACTTTATACATCTTATTTAGCTTAGTTGGTGTCATTGATGGAACATTTTAAAATAATTTTCTTTATAGCTTTGACATAGGGTAAATTTGTCTGTAATTTTCCACGATTCTTCCCAATCTTCTAAGTCTATTGTCTCCCCAATGTCTCTTGCCCATTATATCATTACTGTTTTGATTGTCTCATTCTCTAGATCTCTTTCTTTCAACACCATGTAATATTTAGATATATGTTTATCTTTTTCCTGAAATATAATTTTATCTATTTCATTTTCCGCTTTTTCTAATCCCAATTGCTTTTCGTCTTGTTTAAATTTTGTCTTCAACTGATTGTATAAAAAACAGTTTATTTTTATATTTTCTTGTTGCAAAGTTTCTATAGTTCTAAATTGAAGGACTTTTTCTGTATTTTCTTCTATTAAATCTTTATATCTAATCCATTTTTCTCTGGTATTATGTGTTCTACCAAAGAGGGCTTCCTGTGATGATGTCCATAGTGGAATTTTCAGGTAGAATTTATTTTTAATCTTATTCCAAACATTTAATAGCACTTTTCTAATTATGTGGTGGTTGAAATCTTTATTCGGTGTTACTTTATTGTACCACATGTAAGCATGTATGCCAAATCAAAGATTACTGCTTTCTATCCCTAGTAGTTTCTCATCTTCTAGTTTAACCCAGGCTTCTAGCCAGACAAGACACACGGCGTAATAATATAGTTTTAGGTTTGGCAGTGCCATTCCACCTTTTAATTTTTCCTCTGTTAGTATTTTCCATCTCGTCCTTGCTTTCTTACCTTCCCATAGGAATTTGGATAATTCCTTCTGCCAGATAGTGAAGCATTTCTCTTTCACTAGAATAGGAAAAAGAAACATAAATCTTGGAAGAATATTCATTTTTATAAGTGCAACCCTACCCAAAAATGAGAGATGTAGTCCTGCCCATCTTTCTAGATCATTCTTGATTTCTTTCCAAGTTTTTTTTGTAATTATTAGAATACAAGTCTATATTTCTATTTGTCAATGTGATACCTAAATATTTTGTTTTGTTCTGTATTTTAAATCCGGTTATTTGAGTTAAATTTTGTTCTTCTTCAGGTGTTGTATTTTTTTTTAATATTGTAGTTTTGTCTTTGTTAATTTTGAAACCTGAGTGCTTCCCAAATTCCTTTAGTGTCATAATTAATTGCATTATATTATCTATAATAAACTATGGATGCCGGCCATGAAAGCCTACGACTTCACAAAAGCTATACAAATTCAAAGAGAGACAAGACAGGGATGCCCCTTGTCCCCTTTGATATTTTTGATAGTGATGGAAATATTAATTAGGAAAATTAATAAAGAAGAAAGATTGCAAGGGATAAGAATTTAAAAATATATATGTATAAAGTTAGAGTGTATGCACATGATTTGGTGGTAAATTTGGAGAATCCAAATGAAAATGTCAAAAATCTAATGGAAATTATGAATGTATATGGGGACATGACAGGATGTAGGATAAATAAAAACAAATCGACTATGATTACTAAAAATTTAGACTCTAAGGAAGAAGAATCTCTACAAATAAAAACGGGAATGGAAATAAAGAAAAAAGTAAAATATTTAGGAATTCAAATTTCAAAGAAAACAAATGAATTATTTAACAATAATTATGATAAAATATGGAAAGAAATTAAAAAAGATTTGATGAATTGGGGAAGGTTAAAATTGTCACTATTAGGTAGGATATCAGCAATCAAAATGTCAGTTCTACCAAAAATGTTATTTATGTTTTAAGCTTTACCCATTATAAACAGTAAAACTCCTTTTGATAATTGGCATAGAGATTTATCTAAGTTTATATGGCAGGGGAAGAAACCAAGGGTCAGATTAAAGGTACTACAAGATGCACAAGAAAGAAGAGGCCTGGCTTTGCCAGACTTAAGTATTTATTTCGAAGCTAGTGTGTTGAATTGGATAAAAGACTGGCTAAAACTAGAAAATAAGAGGCTTCGGGAATTAGAGGGAGAAGGAATAAAATTTGGTTTGCATGCCTATTTGGCGTATGATAAGGAAAAAACAAATCAGGCTTTTAATAACCATAGTATAAGGAAACCCTTGTTGAAAATTTGGAATAAATATAAGAGTAGGATAATGGATAAGACCCCTAAGTGGTTATCCCCACAAGAAGTATTTTATAGAAAAGAGATGGATAGGGATGATAATTGGGTTACATATAAAGATTTGATAGAAAGACAAAAAGGGAAGGTTATGATAGCAAAACAGGAAATTTTTTTTGGGGGGGAAAGGATTTAAATTAGGGTGGTTTCAGTACAGGCAAATTTATGAGAAGGTTATATTGGATATGAAAAATTGAGGAATAGCAGAAAAAAACGGAAATAGAAGAAATTTTGTTGGATAAAAACAAGAAAGTAATAGGGTTACTATACAAAAAAAAATCTTACAAATGTGGGTGGAGGAAGAGGTTGTTAAAGATGTCATCATAAGATGGACATAGGACATCCGATACAAATGAGTCAATGGGAGAAGATGTGGAAAATAGGAGTGAAACACACCGCATCACAAGGGCTAAAAGAAAATTGGTATAAAATGTTTTATAGATGGTACCTATCCCCAGATAAAATATCAAAAATGTATAAAAAGGTGAATAACAAATGTTGGAAGTGCAAGGAATCTCCAGGGACTTTTTTCCACTGTTGGTGGAAATGTAAAAGGGCGATAGAATATTGGAGAATGATTAGAAAAACGATTAATGAGATCCTAGAAATAAAAATGGAAATAAAACTAGAAAATTTTTTTATTAGGAATATTAGAGGAAGAATGTGATAAAAAATATGGGAAGGTTCTATTTTATTTAATTACAATGGCTAGAGTGGCATATGCCCAAAATTGGAAAAAAAAAAGATATACCTACAAGAGAGAATTGGATGTGGAAGTTATATGATGCAATGGAAGCAGATAAACTAACTCAGTTATTGAAATATGAAACTCTAGAAAAAAATTTTAAAGACTGGGGGAAAGTAATTGAATATATAAGAGAGCAATGGGGAGAACTAGCTGTAAAGCATTTGGTAGAATGAGAGAAAAAGGATATATGTATTTAGGTACAGGTAAATACATATGTATATGTATTTGTAGAAAGGGGATAATAGAGTTGAAAAATGAGAATAAGGGTTGTAAGAGTTGTAGAAGTATTTAGTGACAAGATTGGAATGATATAGGTAATACAATGTGGTAACTGGAACGATGAAGTCAAAGTATTTAGTATTGCAGGTTAAGACATAGTTTAAAGTTTGATTATAAGTTATGAAAAATGACTTTTTAATAGGCTCGATAGGGGGAAAGTACAGTAGTAAAGAATATAAATAAATAAATGATTAGACTGATATAAGGATATATATAGATATATATATATATTCCATGATTAATGAATTAGATATTAAGAAGTTCAACTAATAGGTATATATAGGAAAGAAATCAGCTGGGAGGAAGCGAACCAACTTGGAAGAGTATGAAGAGGGTTGAAAATAAGGATGAGGAATGAGAAGGTAAATGAAAGTAGAAGAGGGTATGAAGGTAGGTAGAAGAAGGTAAAGAGAAAGATAAGAATGATAGAGAAGGTGGTAAGTTGAAGAGTGGGAAGTGAAGTGTGAAGAGAAGGAAAGATAGGGGAAGGAAAGGAGGGTTGAGTGAGAGATGTGGATAGGAAAGATTAGGGGGACAGGAGGGAGGAACTGGAGAGGGTGTAAGAAAGGTATTGAAGAGAGAATGAAGAGAGTTGAAAAGAATGGAAGAAATAAGAGAAGTAATTTGGTAGAATAAAGGGATAAAAGAATATAAGTTTGTGGGGATATAGATTTTAAATTGGGTAATTGATAGATGTTTTTGTAAGTTGTTTGTTAAAATATGTAATGTGTTGTATGTTTGAATATGCAATAAAATCTAAAAAAAAATTATGGAATCAATTGCAATTGTCTTGGTTGGGGAAAATCTCTGTTATAAAGATGAAAATTCTACCCAAATTTATGTTTCTTTTTCAGAATCTCCCAATAATTACTAATTTCAAACCATTCAAGATTTGGCATAAAGAAATTTCTAAATTCATTTGGGGTGGGAAAAAGCCTAGAGTGAGATTTAAGTTAATGCAAAACAAGATTAACAGGGGTGGGCTCGCTCTGCCAACTTACAAGTATACTACGCGGCTTGTTGTTTTGCATGGATGTCAGAATGGTTTTTGTTAAATAATGAAGGAATTTTGGCATTAGAAGGGAAAGGGTTAAGATTTGGGTGGCATGGTTATTTATTATATGAAAAACACAAAGTACACAGAGATTTTGGAAATCACTTTATTCGTAAATCCTTGTTTAATGTTTGGTTAAATTACAAAGCTATAGTCTGCCCTGAACTACCAAGTTGGACATCAATACATGAGGCATTCCATCAGAGGGAGGTTATAAAAAAAGGAAAATGGATAACATATGATGACCTATTGGAAACAAATAGGGTAGATGGAAGTATGTCATTTAAAAAACATCAGCAACTAACGGAGGAGGACTATGCGTGTGGCTGGCTTCTCTATAGGCAGTTGAGAGAGAGATACCTTTTTGACCAGAAACTGATTGGTATAAGAAAGGAAAATAATAAATTAGACGAAATTATTCTCTTGGAAAACAAACATAAAATTGTGCTGTTTTATGATTACCTAATGAATTTCGAGATGGAAGAAGAGCTTATTACAGAAACGATGATTAAATGGGCCCAAGATCTAGACTATAATATTAATCTGGAATAATGGGAAATAATTTGGAGTAATAGAATAAAATACTCACCGTGTTATGTCCTTAGAGAAAATCATGTAAAGATGCAGTTTAGATGGCATCTCACACCAGCCAAAATCGGTAGAATTTATAAAGGTACATCAAATAAATGTTGGCGATGTAAGAAATCTACTGGCACATACATACATATGTGGTGGACCTGTAAAAAAGCCCAGAAGTACCAGAAAAAAAATTCATGTCACAATTGAAAATATTTTACAGGTAAAGCTAAATTTAGACCCGAAATTTTATTTGTTGAGTTTATGTGAAAATCAGGATTTAGAACATAAATTCAGAAAGTTAATTTTTTTATATTACAACGTGCGCTAGAATGGTTCTAGCCAGAAATTGGAAAACAGAAGAAATTCCGTCCATGGAAATTTGGATACATAGACTTTGTGAATTTGAACAGATGGATGAGCTCACCAACTCATTGAGGGGATATAATCAAGAGGTAAATAAGAGGATTTGGAAACGTTTACGTGACTATATGAATGGATTATATAAGGATAAAGAAAAATTTAAAAAAAGATTTTGTTCTTAGTTTATGAAGCTATGGTGACTATTAGGATTAGCTGGTCTAAGCAATTTAAGTTCTATAGTTAAAAAACAAATTTAACTTGAGGTTAAAAATATAAATTAGACATAGGTTACTATACTTCATATGATGCATAGCTTCATGGAAACAATAAAGAAAGTGAAATAAAAATTGTATCAAGATCTATGTCCTAGTTCAGGAAGTTATGTTACTGTCTTTTTTGTATGTAATGTAAGTATGTTTGTTGTATTGTCTGGCTTTGTCTGGTTAGTATGTAGACATGTTCATTATTGTTATGTATATTCATGTCTGTTGGTGTTTGTTTGTTTGTTTTTAATTATTAAAGCAATTATATATATAAAAAAAAAACTACACTGAAACAAAAGTCTCCCTCATCTCTATAACAGACTTTCGAGGGGATTGAGTACATTCATGGAGGTAGGTTCATCAGTGGTTGCCAGTCAAGATGGCCACATATCTCCTCCAGTTTTAGACACAATATGCCTATGTATATCAACTGCTGGGAAACGTAAGATAGGGGTGCTATTGCACTTAAGCTCTCCTGGCAGGCTTCACACAGATAACTGGATAGCCATTGTATCAACAGAATACTAGACCAGATATCCCTTTGGTGTGATCCTGCATGGCTTTTCTCAGGACAAAGCAAGGTACCTAACAACCTAGAAGGGAACAATAGCATATCTATAAATATCTAGAAACCTAGAAATAATATACTAATGGACAGTAAGTATGATAGTATGAACTGTTCAAGAGTGGGATAGGCTGCCTCAGAGTGTGATGGAGTCTCTTTCTTTGGATTTAAGCAGATCCTGGGCATTCTTGTCTTTATTATATCTACTGTGTGCAATCTGTCGGGAGTGCTTTTATTGTGTATTCTGGCATGGTGGGGATTTAGACTGGATGGCCCTTCTGCTCTCTTCCAACTCTATCATTCTATGATTTTGTGAGTTGTATATCTGAATTTGAGTCCAAAGAAGGAAGACTTCGGGGGGGGGGGGGATAAAGGCTTCTTTTTAATAATACACACCCCTGTTTTAACTAAGTTTTTGGATTATACTGTTGTATGAATTCCACTTTGGGGACAGGCTGTTTTTTCAAGCCACTAAACTTAAGCTCTTGTAACTCTTCAGATTTCAAGAGGCCTCTTGAGTTAAACTGGTCATTTGTGTGGGTTTTTAAGAGCTGTTTGCGGGATAGAATAAATAATGAAATGTAGAGCAATTCCACTGTGGTTTACTGTAATTACAGTTAAGCTTACAATATTGTTCAGGTCTAGGTTAGGCATTTAGAACCAGCTCATGGACTGCTCATAATGAGATGAAAGCTTTTGAAATACATACCTTAAAATTATATTTGTGCTATCAAGACAACTGTTTCTAGTTTTCCTATGTTGACTATATGCTTCAGTTTAAAAAAATGACATGCTCAAACATATTGGTAAAAAAAAATTCCATTGCTGAGGGACTGTAGTTTATGGATGAATTCCAATTCTGCTGTTTCTCTTTCCAATCTATCTTTGCAGTTCTTTTGTTCAAGGACTGCTGCTCTGAGATCTAGAAGAAATGCCAAGGAAGATTGAAATGTTCTGCCACCGTTTTTTTGTGTATTCCCATTTCTAATGTCTGATTTATGTTCATTTATCCTTTGGCACAGGGACTGGCCAGACTCTGTTCCCTGCACCAGAGGATAAATGGACATAAATCAGACATTAGGAATGAGAATACACAAAAACTGGTGGTAGAACATTTCAATCTCCCTGGGCATTCCATCTCAAACTTCAGAACAGCGATCCTTGAACAAAAGATAGATTGGAAAGAGAAACAGCAGAATTTGAATTCATCCATAAACTACAGTCCCTCAGCAATGGATTGAACAGGGACAATGGCTTTCTGACTCACTAAACACATTTCGACACTACCTGACCCCATCCTCAGGGAGGCATCCTACACTGATCTATTTTCTTCAGGCTAGTTTCTAAAGCCAAACTGGTCTTGCCTCTTCATTTCCACACACATTGGCCAGTTCACAATGTCTTTGTTCACTAACAACCATAATTAAAACTGGAGTTGCTACTTCATTTCCATACACAAAGGATTTTGAATTTGAATTTATATTCTCACATACCAATGGCATATATATGTCTGTCCCTGTTTTCTACTCCATTATATGCATCTGAGGAAGTAGACTGGTCTACAAAAGCTCATGCTGCCAACTTCTTTATTTCAGTTAGTTCTCAAAGGTGCTACATACTCTCTTTTGAATGTTTTCCTATTTGGGATGGATCTTTTGCAACAATAATTTAAGTTTTGCTTTTTAAACACTACCAAAGCATCCTACATATTTCTATCCTGTTTTAAGCCAGAAGCTCATGTTGCACAGGGGTATGCTGTACTCTGCTTTACACACACACACATACACACAATATTTTCCTATCAAAAGACACCAATGCACAATATGGCACATTGACTCAGTAAAACCAAGATCATATTGACAGTCCAAGCATATGGTATGGGTGGGTATTTGTGGGTGGAGTTTGATCCATTACAACTGTGTGATTGATTCTCCCACTTGAAATAATTCTTAGTCTGATTTTTCACATACCCTCTGCCTCAGGTTGAACACAAACCATGAAAAAATAAAATCTCTCCTCTCTGTTGTTTATTCTGTGCAGAGGAAAAGCAAAGAATGGGGCTATAGAAGAAATGTCTTACAGGGAAAAATTTGACTGTAGATATCTTTGAAGTGAGCCAATAGGCCTTTGACTGACTCTAATATGTCTTTTATCACTAGAAGGCTGGCAGTCTCATTGGCAGTGATTCACTTTATTGTTACTCTCAAGGGTTCCTTCAGTAAGAGAACACTTTGGATATGACCTTTTGTTTCTTGCACTGTATTTATTGCACCTAAACTCTAATTACAGCACTTTTCCCTTTTAGAATGTAATCTCAAGTAATAGCATCTCTTGAAGTTCTTGCCTCACAGTCAAGATATTTGACAGCTAAGTTTTGAGTAAATCTCCATCAGAGAGAAGGGTGGGGGGGAGAGAATCCATTTTTGACAATTGCAATATTTGTTCAAGTGATTAAGATGCTGACTCTGTTGATTGCAAGATCGGCAGGTTGGCAGTTCAAGGCCCAGGTGCTGCATGACGAGGTGAGCTCTCATCACTAGTCCCAGCTTCTGCCAACCTAGCAGTTCAAAAGCAGGCAAATGCAAGTAGAAAAATAGGAACCACTTCAGTGGAAAGGTAAACAGCATTCTGTGCAATCATGCTGGCCATATGATCACAGAGTAGTATATAACAATGCTGGCTCTTCAGCTTAGTAACCAAGATGAGCACTGTCCCCTATGGTCGGACATGACTTGACAACCTTGTCAACAGGAAATACCTTTACCTTTTTCCTTTTACATTTGTTCAAAAGTACAACTGCAAATTTGTCCTAACAACTTTGTTTGAAGCATCTACAGATATCCATCAGGGAGCCTTAAGATTGTGGTTTGAAAAATAATCCAGCAGACAATTTCAGCAGTTCTGCCATATTTCACAACATATGTTTTATTGAATGGTTATAATCACTCCTATCAAATTCAACAGTAGTGAATATTCATTTGGACAAAGTCAGAACATGAACCATGCCTTGAAAATAGGTTTTACTTTCATTTCATTACTAGACAGTTGTTTTTGTAAATTCCTTAACTGTCTTCCTAAAGAGACAGTCTTGTATGCTTGAGAAGGGAGTGCTGTAATTAATGGCAGGAATGGCAAGCAGACATGAAAAGAAGGAGAGGCTGTTTTTCCCCTAAGGCTGACACTAGGAAAGGTCTCTGTGACACATAGGAACCACACTAGTCCTTTAGAAAATTGCATTTCCCAGGTTTTCTGGGGACTTGGTTCTTGGGGTTGTACTACAAAGTGTGCCACTAGAGAGGAGGGTAAAGATCTCTTTTCCTCTCCACATAGCCATTTACCTCCACTACCTAGGTTACTAAAAGGAGTGTATTTACTTTTAAGTAGACAAGTAAATCATCATAGATTTTATTCTTATAATAAATAATAATAAAGTTTTATTTATAGCCCAGCCTCTGCTCAGCAATCGGGGTGGGTTACAGCATTTTAAAACATACAGAGTTAAAAACATTCCCTCATCCCAGAATCTACTCCTCCCATCCCATTAAAACAAGATTAAACTATAAAGAAATTTAAATGCCATAATGCAATGAAATCAACAAAATCATAGGGCAACCATAATAAAAAGGAACAATAGGAACCATCTCCCCTAGAGCAAGGGAATTATTCCGGGAAGGCCCGCCGGAAGAGATCTGTCTTTACTGCTTTTTTAAAAGCAGCAAGAGTAGTAATAAGACGGATCTCGTCCGGCAGATCATTCCATAGTCTGGGAGCAGTCGTAGAAAAGGCCCTCTGGGAGGTCTGAGACAGCCTAGTTTTTATTGGCTGTAACAGATTTCTCCCAGAGGACCGGAGGGCGTGGGGGGGATCATACGGGGAGAGGCGGTCCCTAAGATAAGGAGGACCCAAGCCATGTAGGGCTTTAAAGGTTAACACCAACACCTTGTACTGTGCCCAGAAACTAATCGGCAGCCAGTGGAGGGATTTAAGCACTGGTGTTATGTGCTCCCTCCTGGATGTGTCTGTAATTAACCTGGCTGCCATATTTTGGACCAGTTGTAGTTTCCGGGTTAGGCACAAGGGTAGCCCCATGTAGAGTGCATTGCAGTAATCCAGACGTGAGGTCACCAGAGCATGTACCACAGCTTCCAGATCCCTCATGTCCAGATAAGGGTGCAGTTGGCGTATCAGCCGAAGCTGATAACAGGCACTTCTGACTGCCGCATTCACCTGACTAGTCATGTGAAATGATGAGTCTAGGAGCACCCCCAAGCTGCAAACACAGTCCTTAGAGGAGAGTGTGACTCTGTCCAGGACTGGAGACTATATTCCCAAATCTGGTTTTGGGCCTGTAACTGTAAGTACCTCCGTTTTGTCTGGATTCAATTTCAATCTGTTTTTCCTCATCCAATCCATTACTGCTCTGAGACAGTCATTGAGAGGAGAGACGCCATCTGAAGGCTGAGACGATGATCTAGTCATGGAGAAGTATATCTGGGTTTCATCAGCATACTGAAGACACCGTGTTCCATGCCTCTGAATGATCTCACCCAGCGGCTTCATGTAGATATTAAATAACATCGGGGACAGGATGGTGCCCTGAGGGATGCTACAATTGAGCCCTATTGTAGATGAGCAACCGTCCCCGAGCCTCACCCTCTGGGATCTGCCCGAGAGGAAGGAATGGAACCACTGCAAAGCAGTGCCTCCAATTCCTAACTCTCTCAGGCGATCCAAGAGGATGGCATGATCTATAGTGTCAAAGGTCGCTGAGAGATCTAACAGCACCAACAGGGTCACACTACACCTGTCGATGCCCTGCCTGCGTGCTCATAGATTTTATTCTTACAGGCAAGAACTAATAATTTTCCAATTTTTCTCCTTGCTACATGGTTTTCAAAGATAATGCACAGTTGCACTGGCACAAAGGACACGAGATGCCTCTTTTTGGGTTTAAACAGGCCACAACTTTTATTTATCTGTACAGGGTCTATTAACAAACCAATAAACATTAACAAATTTGTTCTGTGTGTAAGGAAAGGTGTAACCCCCCAAGTGGGTGGTCCTTCACTGCAGGTGACAAAACAAGTAAACAATAATATCAAAAAATTTACAAACCCCTCCCCCGGAAATGACATCATATTTCATCATATGACGCCATGCATTTAACTGCATACGTCATTTCCTTTAAATTTCTCCTATGCCAATTTTACCCCAATGAATTTAAATAGCCGGATTAAATTTTCCTGTGGGGTAGGGGTCATTACCCGCCACAAGAGGGGGCCAGCCTAGCTAGGCATCCCCTCTCTCCCTTCCCCCCTCGCAAACCGCTTTTAGAATTTGGTCAGAGAGTGCTGTGACGTAC
The DNA here is from genome assembly GCA_026167975.1 of Phrynosoma blainvillii. Taxonomy (NCBI): domain Eukaryota; kingdom Metazoa; phylum Chordata; class Lepidosauria; order Squamata; family Phrynosomatidae; genus Phrynosoma; species Phrynosoma blainvillii. The sequence goes on along the minus strand of JANUYF010000003.1, from coordinate 245,935,061 downwards.
ATCTCCGATCCCTCTGGAGAGAGATGGACCCCATCCCCCCTGTACATCTGCGTCCAGTCAAGATTAATACCATGCTCCACTAAAAAGATGCCCATTTTAGAGAGCTGCTTAGCCACATAACGGTTAAGCCAGCGCCGCGCATTATTAATTGCTGCGTCCTTCTGCGCTCCAGGACAGCAACGTCTTGGCACAAGTTTGGTCCAAAGGATCACAGCACCTGACAAAATCTTTTGGACTTCTTGCATGTCCTTAACTATCTGTTTGGCCAGTTGCAAGCACGGAATCCAAACCAAATCATTCTCCCCCAGGTGTATCACCAAAACCTGGGGTCGTGAATGCAAACATGCAAACTCTATAATAAAAGGAAGGAGAGATCCCCACATCATGGCCCTTTGTCCAAACCACTCAGTGAGTCCAATGTGCGAAAGGCCCAATGTATTGTCACAGCAATTCTCCAAAAGGTGGCATTCCGCGATCCATATATTGCCATGGTAAAAGCCAGCTGAAACGAAATAAAACAAGTTAACGTGGCTTATCAGGAGTCCGGTTACCTGACTGCCTGACCTGACATAGGACTTAAATGCACGTGAACGACACCTGCCAATTCTGCAAATATCGGCTTCACTCAAACCGTGAGTGGCCGCAGCTGTTGCTGCTCCAATACCAAAGGAGTACGAGGAGAAACATTCCTGAGGCAACTCAGCCCTCCTTACAGTCTCTTTTAACACAGCCCTAAATTGAAATTGTGTTAAGGGCAAACCAGACAAGTGAATAAACAAATAGCCAGCCAAATTAGGCCTAATATTCAAATAGTTAATCATCGCTATCATTGGGCAAATTTGACCTTGTGGCACTTTAGCCAAGAAAATAGACTGACCCTTTGCTAACTGGTCAGTCTTAGAACACCTGAGGTGAATTTGAATCCCCTGTCCTGTTAGATTAATATCAGAAATTGATAGTGCCCTGCCAGATTTATCATTATGGGATCCAGGCACAATCTCACTGATTCTTAAAGCAGCAAAAAAGGCTATAGCAAATACGGCTTTAAATAAAGCCTCTTCCCCAGGTGAATAACATGTGTGGGCTAATTGATCCCATAACTTAACGAGGACTGGGCCAGTTATTGACCATCATGAATCTTTTGTGACAAGGATTCTCTGGACCATCCCTCCACAGCTCTTTTGACCCTAAAGTCATTAGTAGGATCAAAACAGCCCTTTGCCCTAGAGTAAAATGCCAGGGCAGCCAACCTGCCCCTGATAGTGACAGGTGAAAGTCCTGCATGCTTAAGATATACAATAAAGCGAAGGACCAAGTCAACATCAATAGGCCACTTTTGGTCCTCTCCAATTTCCTGTAAGAATTGATTAAACAAGTTCAAAGCTGTTTGGTAGGACTTGCATGTAGATGGAGCAATGGAGTTTAAAATTGCCCTATGCACTTCTAATCTCCAAGGCTCCAGAGTGACGCTGGTACCTCCAACGGGTGTGTCGACACCTCGGGAGCCAGCTGCCGGAACCTGGAGAGCTAAAAATGAGAAAGGGCATCCGCCAAAGGGTTAAGCACATCAGGAACATGTTGAGCTTTAAATAACACATTATAATTCAAGCATTGTAACACCATCGCCCTTACCAAACCCATAACTTTAGGAGACTTGTAGGACTGAGAGTTTACCACGTGCACAACTGCCTGGTTGTAACACCAAAACCTGACAGTCCTATTAGCAAACTGGCTTGCCCATAAATACACAGCCACCACTATTGGAAACAGTTCCAAAAATGTAAGGTCTCTCTTCAGACCACTTTTAACCCATGCAGCAGGCCATGCCTCTGCAGCCCACTGGCCATTCCAATAAACACCGAAGCCATGGGCACCAGCAGCATCAGAATGTACCTGAAAGTCTGCCCTAAGCAGCATTTCAGATCTCCAAAATGATATGCCAATGAAATGCTCCAAAAAGTAGTCCCAAACCTTCAAATCCTCATGAATGCCCCTCGTGATTCTAATGTGGTGATGCTGGGCCACTATTCCTGCAGTAGCCCTATACAGTCTCACACAAAATGCTCGTCCTGGAACTACAACCCTACAGGCAAAATTCAAAAGACCTGTAAGTGATTGAAATTCATGAAGGGTAGCTTTTTGTTTCCCTAACATGGTCCCAACTTGCTGCTTCATAGCCACTAGTTTTTTATTAGGCAAATGAGAAATTCCGGCTATGGTATCAATCTCGATACCAAGAAAGGTAAGTTGAGTATGAGGCCCCTCTGTTTTTTCCTCTGCTAAGGGCACAGCTAGCTCAAACTTTAATTCCTGAAATTGAACTAAGGAATCCTCGCACTGTGAAGAACTGGGATTCCCAGCAATTAAAAGATCATCTAAATAATGAGCTATGGCTGTATTACCAGTCCGCTTAACTGCACACCAATGGAGAAAGGTACCGAATGTCTCAAAAGCTGAACAAGAAATCGAGCATCCCATTGGCATAGCTTTGTCAAAAAATATTTTCCTTCAAACTGAAAACCCAGTAAGTCAAAATCATCTGGGTGTACAGGAAGGAGTCTAAATGCAGACTTAATATCGCACTTAGCTAAAAGGGCTTCCGTGCCCAAATTCCTGATCGTCTTAACTGCTGAGTCGAACGATGTATACCTAACCGAGGTAAGCCAGGATCAATAGCATCGTTCACAGACTTTGGGTATGATAAATTATGAATCAGCCTAAATTCCCCCGGGGCTTTTTTAGGAACTATACCCAAAGGAGATAAAAGAAGTGTGGGGATGGGCAGCTGATCATGGGGTCCTGAAATCCTTCCTGCAGCTATTTCCTTAGCCAATTTCTCCCTCACTACACTCGGCAAGTCCCTCACTGAATGAGCATTGGGTGCAAAACGATGAATCCTAGGGCCTGTATAGAGAATACGAAAGCCTACAGAAAAACCTTGAAATAAATATAAAGCAGCCTCCCTATTTGGACAAACCTTTAGCCACGCCACCATAATATCTAATTTAATTGGTGACGGGGCCTTTTCCCCAGGCTAAACTGGCTGGGGGGCAGTACCCACTCCTGCTCTTTTTCCTCTAGCACAGGAAGTTCCAGAGCGGCCACCCCTACAGGTGTTACATTTGGGCTCAAACCTGCAAGGTTGTCTTTTACACTTGCCAGCATTAAAGTCCCAGCATAAGCCAAATTGCCTTCTCTCTCCAGTGGCAGGCCTCGCATTCATCCCTCTTGGCATGGTAACCATCTGGACAAACCTGTTGTCACACCTGCTCGAGGGGGAGGCCCCCACCATAACATCAGCCCAAAGCTCAGACTGAACATGCTTCCAAGATAAGGAGCGATCCTGTGCCACTCTCATCCTAAACCGCTCATCATATTGGAGCCATGCCGCACCCCTTGAATTGTGATGGCAATTAGTGTACGCTTTTATCATGATCTCCTGATATTTAGAAAAGTCAGGGGATCTGAGTGGTTCTTTTTTCTCTATGATACCTCTATAAATAGTGAAGCCCATAATCCAATTAACAAAATTGCTCTCTAGCTTAGGGTGTTTGAGCGCCTGAAACTCATTTCACAAACTAAAAACGATTCCATCTTTTACCATGATCCTCGGCTCGGGATCCCTAAAAGTCAAAGTAAATAAATCAATATATTCGCCCTTCCAAATCCTTTCTTTAGTGGAAAGAGGAAAGTGTGAACCAAGGGGTGTAGACATTCCAGCGTAAGGAGTAGATTCGACATTGCCACCGCTCCAGATAACAGAGGAGTACTTGAAAGAGACACCACAGAGGTGTTGTTAGCAACAGCCGTAGGCTGACCACCCTGCGCCCGAGTGTCAGGGACCTGTGACATTGCAGGCACCTGCACGGGTGCATTCAAAACCACAGGGTTGGGCCATTCCGAAGCCACACCCTGACCCACCTGGCCACCTGGAGCCCATACCGAGGTAGGCCAATTAACATGTGCAATATTAGTAGACAAACCTGAAACTGAAGCTTGCTGGGAAGCTTCACCAACTGACTGCACTGGTCCCCCGAAGTGTGGCCCCGCAACAGCTCGGGTGTCAAACACAGCAGAGGCAGCAGCAGCTTGATCACCTCTCTGTTCACCACTGGTCTGCTCCATTGCACCACCCGGATGAACCACCCCTTGTAAGAGGTTATATAAATCAGCCAAAGTGGGCTGCCCAGACACAGGGGGGAGCCACACCCTGTGTCCCCAAACCTGGGACTCTTTGCAGGAGATCCCACACATCAGTAATAGTGGGGTGCCCGACCTCCACTGCCGAAACCACCGATGGGGCCCATGTAGCGTCTGCTACCTGAGACTCAGATACCACTAAAGGAAATGACGCTTCGGTGTTAGTAGCACCCGAAGGTCTGGCAATCGAGGTGGAGGCCATATCCTGTAGTTCCTTCTGTGCAAGTTGATTGAAAAGCACCACACAAGTTTGAACAGTTTTGTCCAGTTGTGCCACCTAGGCAGAAATCTCATCATCTCTGATGCTAGACTGAGAAGGCCTTTTTGAAGCAGAGTGACCCTGAAGCCTCACGCCTCTTGGATTGGGCCTTACAACGTGGCATCTTAACCTCAGTGAATAGAACGCGGGCCCAAACCAAATCATCCCACTGTGGATGATTACCACCAGGCCAGCAGGCTGCCCTTTCCCAAGTCTCACAAGAGACACAACAGCCAGGAAGCTTCACTGGCAACCACCACAAGAAAAGGTATCCACCAAGGGTCCTTGCGGATCCCTCACCCGAAGACTGCCATCTTCCACACGCTCACCGCTGGGGAGAAGTGTAACCAACCCTCCCAAACCAGCGATGCAGTCCCGACCTTACCAGACCGGGGTTACCGGGGTGTCTCTGGGCCTGAAAATCTTGTACCGGTCCACACACCCAGTGAAGATGCCTCCCGCAGAGCCCTCCTCGGGTGTGCACCCCCAAGAATTTGGGATGTGGAGGTGCCACAGGCCCAAGAAGGCTGCTCCGAAGGCCTCACTTGCCCCCCCCCATGGGTTGCTCAAGGAACGATACCTGAACCCTCGATACAAGCGAGAATAAGAATAGGCAAAAGCCAAAATTAGCGAAAGCCAAAGGAAGTGCTAGGCTGAAAGCCAAGTAAGACCAGAGCAAAGAGCGGAGCGAAGTTATTCGCTCTGTTCCAGCTCTAAAATGGCTGCCTCCATGTGGCAGCACAGAGCTATAAGCAACAAACTCTCATCCCAAGTCTCGCAAGACCAATAACACCGTGAAACTTGGAGCAACTAAACAACCCGATTGGACAAGTCACGCAGGTGTACTTGTTCCCCTGCGTGCCTTGACCAACCTGGCGTCTCCTGTCCTTATTTGTCCAGCACACCAAGAAACCCCTCCCAACTCGTTGGGGGGTGTCTTTCAGGACTTAATCTGTGCAAAAAGAGAGAGAGCACATTTTTACATAGGCAATTATATTTTTTATGTAGAATACAGCTTTCCTGCACATAAAACAACCTTTTCTGGACAGAAATATTGTGTTCTGTACCAAAACTAGTGTTTTCTGCAAAGTAAATATGCAGAATAAGTTCTGAACTGCAAAGAATTTCACAATTCTAGACTCCTCTGTGTCAGTTTTCCCTGCCTCTCAAGTACCCCATTTTTCAGCTATGTTAGAAATATTCCATCCACCTTTTTAAGTAGAATAGCAAAGAACTAAAAATTCACTTGATAAAATAGTAGCTTTTCCTCCTTTTTCCTTCCAGAAAAAGTGTTCTCCAGATTTCCTCTCCTTTCTAAAGGAGCAGACATTTTAACATCCCATTCCCATTCCTCCTAACTAACAGATTTCATCTGTTGGGACTAATTAGCCGTTCTTTTGTCTCTACACACACATACTGCAATGACAGAGGTATAACATATACAATGATAATAAAATACAATAAAACTCACTGATTATGTTACACTATAAAATATTGTAATAATGCTAAATAACAATGACAATGCTATAGCACAGAAACAAAAGCAGGCTGTACGTTAATGCTGTCTCTTTGCTGCTAGCAGCATCTCCCTAATCCTAAAAAGTATTGATCTATGTCACTCATCGCAGGATAAAAGGTATTGCTCTGAATGGGACCGTACTTCTCATGAAGGAACAGGTACACAACTTGGAAGTCCTCCTGGTTCCACTCATGTTACTGTATTCCAGGAAGATTTCATGATTAATAATGTCCGGTTTGACTGTGCACCAGCTATAGGCTGTCCTGGATGGGGATAATCTGCCTTCAATAATTCATTATTTCAGTAGTTAATTTCCTCATTTAACTCCTGCAATGCACTCTGTGGCAACTGCCCTTGAAGACAACTCAGAAGCTGCAGCTAGTGCAAAATGTAACATCTGGATTGCTGACCATAATGTGTTATAGAAAGCGCATACCACTGGCTTTAAATAGCTGTGCTGGCTGCCAGTATGCTTCTGGTAAGGATTCAAGATACTTGCAATTACCTTCAAAGCCCTAAAGAATTTGGGACCTTGACACTTGAAGGAGTGCCTGTTCCCATATATACCTGGCCAAGGACTGAGCTCTGTTAGAGTTTCCAGATTAACATGGTTATGTCTTTGAAGTATGCAAAAGGGTCTTGTAGCAGCTTTCAGACTGAGTGAAAGAAGACATCCAGGGGGTAGCCCTGTTGGGCATTTAGCAAATACAGTTGGTGGATTTTTGAGTGAAATAAGGTGTAGCATATGTTTTTGGAGACTTGGTATACATCTTCAGATGCCCAAGAAGGCCTTTTAATACCCATAGAAATGCAGAACCTGTGGGTATAGTAATGAGGTGACAAGTTCAGTTTTGACAAAGGCAGGAGGAAAGATGTAGTCTAAAGCCAGCATGGGTATCATATGAATGGTGGAGGGAGTTTTGGAATGTGGTGTATGCAGGCTCTGAACAAAAAAAGAGATATGATAAACTAAGCAAGAGTGGCCTCATGAGGCTAGGCTGAGTATGTGTAGTTTGCCAGGAAGCCATTCTCTCTGTTCAGCCCACTGTTGATAGACGAGCGCAGTGATGGTGAACTTTTTAGAGACCAAGTGCCCAAACTTAAAAGTGTTCCAGAATCCAGTGGTGTTACGTGGTGCCAGAGGGTGAAACTTCTGAGGGGGCAGGACTTCTACCTTCCAGGGGGCAAGACCTCTTTCCCCTCCTCAGGCTTGCTAGAGGGGTTATGAACAATAAACAATAAAAAGGGGTTTTTTGGGTATGTCCATAGCAAAAGAAAGAAGAAGGAAATGGTAGGGCCACTGCACAGAGAAGATGGAGAAATTGTAAGGGGGACAGAGAAAAGGCAGAACTACTCAACACCTTCTTTGTCTCAGTCTTCTCACAAAAGGGTGTTTGACCTGAGGAAAATGGGTCAGAGGACACAATAGGGGAAATGCAGCACAGAATAAATAAAAAGGAAGTACAGGAATACCTGGTTAACCTAAATGAATTTAAGCCTCCAGGACCAGATGAACTACACCCAAGGATATTGAAAGGCCTGGCAAATGTGACCTGAGAGCCACTGGTAATGATCTTTGAGAACTCTTTGAGGACAGGAGAAATCCTAGCAAAGGAGGGCAAACATTGTCCCCCACCTTCAAAAAGGGGAAAAAGAGGATCCCAACAACTATCGCCCAGTTAGTCTGACATCAATACCAGGAATGATTCTAGTACATTTCATTAAACAGAGAGTCTGTGAACATTTAGAAGGGAATGCCATAATCACTAAAAGTCAATATGGGTTTCCCAAAAACATGTCATGCCAGACTCATCTGATCTCTTTTTTTTGATAAAAATTACCAGCTTGCTAGATGAAGGAAATGCAGTAGACATAGCATATCTTGATTTCAGTAAGCCTTTTGATAAGGTCCCCCATGATATTCTTCCAATCCAGACAGTAAAATGTGGGCTAGACAATATAACTGTTAGGTGGATTAGTAACTGGTTGACTAACCGAACCCAAAGGGTGTTCAGCAATGGCTCCTCTTCATCTTGGAGAGAAGTGACCAGGGGAGTGCCACAGGGTTCTGTTCTAGGCCCAGTGCTATTCAACATCTTTATGAATGACATGGCTGAAAAAATAGGGGGGCATGCTTCTCAAATTTGTAGATGACACCAAATTAGGAGGAATAGCTAATACCCTAGAAGACAGGATAAAAATTCAAAATGACCTTAATAGATTAGAAAGCTGGGCCAAAGCTAACGAAATGAATTTCAGCACAGAGAAATGTAAAGTACTGCACTTAGGGCAAAAGAATGAAATGCATAGATATAAGATGGGGGACACCAGGCTTAACAAGACTACGTGTGAAAGGGATCTAGGAGTCCTAGGAGACCACAAGTTGAACATGAGTCAACAGTATGATGCCACAGCTAAAAAGGCCAATGCAATTTTAGGCTGCATTAATAGAAGTATAGTATCTAGATCAAGGGAAGTAATAGTGCCGTTGTATTCTGTATTCCACCTGAAATACTGTGTCCAGTTCTGGACACCACAATTCAAAAAGGATGTTGAAAAAGTAGAGTGTGTCCAGAGGAGGGTGACTAAAATGGTGAATGGTCTGGAAACCATGCCCTATGAGGAACGACTTAGGGAACTGAGTATGTTCAGCCTGGAGAAGAGATGGTTAAGAGGTGATATGATATCCCTGTTTAAATATTTGAAGGGATGTCATATTGAGGAGCATGCTAGCTTGTTTTCAGCTGCTCCAGAGAATAGGACTTGGAACAATGGATGCAAGCTACAGGAAAAGAGATTCCACCTCAACATTAGGAGGCACTTCCTGACAGTGACAGTTGTTTGACAATGGAACACACTCCCTCGGAATGTGGTGGAGTCTCCTTCTTTGGAGGTGTTTAAACAGAGGCTGGATAGCCATCTATCAGGGATTCTTTGATTTTGAGTTCCTGCATGGCAGGGGGTTGAACTGGATGGCCCTTGTGGTCTCTTTAAACTCTATGATTCCTCCCAGGCCCTCAGCTGTCTCTCAGGAGGCAACTGAAGGCCTGGACCAGTGGGGAAGAGGAGGAACAGTGTGCCTATTCCTCCTCTTCTCCACTGTCCGAGGCCTTCAGCTGTCTCCGGGGAGGCAGTTGAAGGCACAGGAGGGCGGGGGAAGAGGGGAAGCAGGTGCATGCCTATTCCTCCTCTTCCCCTGCCCTGCATCTCTCTGCATGTCCTCAAAATGGCTTCATGTGCCAGAGATGGCATGCATGCCAGAGATGGCATGTGTGCTATAGGTTTGCCAACATGGGACTAGAGTATATTCCAATTCAGCCTTTTCTCTTTCAAATCTTCACAGGAACCACTGTGCTGAGTTAAGAGATGGAAAGTCAAGGAAGTTTAAAATATTCTGCAAGAGAATTGAATGTATTCCCATTCTTAACATCTGCTTTATGGAAAACATTCAGGGTAGCTGTGTTGGCCATTTTGCAAATTCAAACAAAAATCCAACAGTGATTCCTTTATTGGCCAACCAAAATGCACAATATACTTGTTGCAAGCTTTCGAAGCTGCATGGGCTTCTTCTTTTGGCAGGACGTTACAAACAAAACCAGACAAAAACAACTGGAGATGTTAGCCAGATCCCTACATGTTATTTCAGTCTTTAGTTAAGATGGTATATGGTGGAGAGGATATCTTTTGTAGGCAGGATCCTCCTCCTTCTGACTCTGTGGCTACAGGAAGATTTGCAAAGTTCAGGAAATTTAAAATCCATTTGCCTTTCAACAGAGACTCCTCTTTTGCAATCCAATATGTCTCCATTCTAGTGAGGCCACAGCCCTCGTTATGGTTGTTGTTGTTAACTGACTCCTGATGACCCCATGAATGAGAAATCTCCAAGACCCCCTGTCCTCTTCTGCTCTGCTCAGGTCCTGTTGCCTCCTAATTGAGTCCAGCCATCTGGCATGTGGTCTTGTTATCTTTTCTACTGCTTTCCACCTAATGCTTTATCATGAAGTGACCAAAATACAGCAGTTGCAAAGGGGAAAAATGAGGATCCTAACAATTATTGTCCAGTTAGCCTGACATCAATACCAGGAAAGATTCTGGAGCAGATCATTAAACAGAGAGTCTGTGAACATCTGGAAAGTAATTTTATAATCACAAAAAGTCAACATGGGTTTCAGAGAAGCAGGTCATGCCAGACAAATCTGATCTCTTTTTTTGATAAAATTACCAGCTTGGTAGATGAAGGGAATGCTGTGGATATAGTATATCTTGATTTCAGTAAGGCCTTTGACAAGGTTTCCCATGACATTCTTGCAAACAAGTTGGTAAAATGTGGGCTAGACAAAGTAACTGTTACATGGATTTGTAATTGGTTGACTGGGTGAACCCAAAGGGTGCTCAACAATGGCTCCTTTTCAACCTGGAAAGAACTGACCAGTGGGGTGCCACAGGGCTCTGTCCTGGGCCCAGTGCTATTCAATATCTTTATTAATGACTTGGATGATAGTATTGGGGGCATAGTTATCAAATTTGCAGATGACACCAAATTAGGAGGAGTAGCTAATACCCCAGAGGACAGGATCAAAATTCAAAATGACTTGAACAGACTAGAAAGCTGGGTCAAAGCTAACAAAATGAAATTCAACACGGAGAAATGTAAGGTACTGCACTTGGGGCGGAAAAACAAAAAGTACAGATATACAATGGGGGACACCTGGCTGAATGAGACTATGTGTGAAAGGGATCTAGGTATCCAGGTGGACCACAAGTTGAACATGAGTCAACAGTGCAATGCAGCAGCTAAAAGGGCCAATGCAATTTTAGGCTGCATCAGTAAAAGTATAGTGTCTAGGTCAAGAGAAGTAATAGTGCCACTCTATTCTGCTTTGGTCAGGCCTCACCTGGAATACTGTGTCCAGTTCTGGGCACCACAATTCAAAAAGGATGTGGAGAAACTGGAGCGTGCCCAAAGGAGGGCAACTAAAATGGTGAAGGGTCTGGAAACCAAGCCCTATGAGGAACGACTTAGGGAGCTGGGGATGTTTAGCCTGGAGAAGAGAAGGCTGAGAGATGATATGATAGCCGTGTTTAAATATTTGAAGGGATGTCATATTGAGGAGGGAACAAGCTTGTTTTCTGCTGCTCCAGAGACTAGGACCCAGAACAATGGATGCAAGCTGCAGGAAACGAGAGTCCACCTCAACATTAGGAGGAACGTCCTGACAGTAAGGGTGGTTTGACAGTGGAACACACTCTCTCGGAGAATAGTGGAGTCTCCTTCCTTGGAGGTCTTTAAGCAGAGGCTGGATGGCCATCTGTCAGGGATGCTTTGATTGGGAGTTCCTGCATGGCAGGGGGTTGGACTGGATGGCCCTTGTGGTCTCTTCCAACTATTTGATTCTATGATTCTATGATTCTAGTCATCCTGGCTTCCAGGAAGAATTCAGGCTTGATCTATTCTAAGATCCATTTATCTTTCTTTTTAGCCATCCACAGTATTGTTAGCAATTTTCTCCAACACTGCATTGCAAATGAGTTTTTTTCTTTCTATCAGCTTTCTTCACTATCCAATTCTCACATCTATAAATTGTGATACAATATATTGGATGATCCTAACTTTAGTATTCACTGTTATATCTTTGCATTTTAGAATCTTGTCAAGTTCTTTCATATATGCCCTTCCCAGTCTCCTTTTGATTTATTGACTGTGGCCTCCATTCTGATCAATGTTTGATTCAAGGTATGGTAACTCTTTTAATTTTTGTAAATGAATTTGTGTAAATCTTCTGTGACTTCTTGTAGATCTTCTGTGATAATTGTTTTTGTTTTCTTAATGTTCAGCATTAAGTCTACCTTAACACTTTCTTCTTTGGCATTCTTTAGTCATTGTCCCAGGACTTTTTTGTTTCCTGCTACTACTATGGTATCATCTGCATATATTACATTATTAATGTTCCTTCCTCTGATCTTCTCCTTTCTAAACCTGCAATGTGTTCAATGTTTTCTGCACACAGGCTGAATAAATAGAGTGATTTAAATACAGCCTTGTGTGACCCCTTTGCCAATTAGGCACTATTCTGTTTCTCCATATTCTATTACCTCTTGTCATTAACACAAGTTATGCCTTTACAGAACAATTAAATGTAGTTGCACTCCAATTCCTCTAAAAGCAAGTCATACTTTTTTGTGATCCATCAGTCAAAGGCTTTGCTGTAATCAATAAAGCACAAGTACATTTTTTTAAAAAATTATCTGGTGCACTCCATTATCCATTGTATGTATATAATGTGTGTCAGGATATGGATGGGCTATGCAGTCAAAGGTGAAATGTAGAGATGTGTGTGTGGAAATTTCCTCATGAGAACAACATTTAGAGAAACAAAGTGAATCAACACCAGGTGGCTACACAAATGTAAACATGGACTTTCCCAAAGGTAGAACTCATGGACACAGATTTTGTTATGAGAAAGGCTTGATAACAATTATATGCAAACATCTTTAGGCTTGGGAAAATAGTCACGTGGTGGATGATGGACAGCAAGAGGTTGGGTTAACATACATCATACAGGCATTATCCAATTAACATAAGGTTAACACCTAGAAGGTGGAGTATGGGAAGGGCCTAGAGAATCCTTTGTCTAGAATATTATTCAAGATGTGAGTGTGTGGCTGGAAGCAGTGGTTTTAACTGCAACAAGTTGGAGATCCTAAGCTTTTGGGATTGTTAAAGATGTAATATTTCATGGCTGAACTGGACAAGTTCATCACAATGGATTTTACTTAGTTATCTTATTTTACTTTTATATGCATTAATAAACCTATTTACAATGTGTTTTCTTGACTGAGGAAGACAGGATCCTAAAGAAGAGAAGCTGAACCAGTTGATGGTAAGAGTTACAAAGTGGCTGCGGATCACAGCAGCCAGCTTGTCCTGCAGATTCTGCTGGGTGCCAAAGAGCATCACTACAACACTCATCACCCACACACTGACAATGTGATCCCTAGTGTCTCTTCCTTTTCTGAACCCTCCTTGCACACCTAGGACTCACTCCATTTGCTGCAGAATTTTGAGTATGACTTTGCTTGTGTGAGAAAATTAGTGCAATGGGCCTGTAATTACCACAATCTTTTTTCTCTCCTTTTTTGTGGAAATGTATATTGATTGCTTCCAATCTGTGGGCCACTGTTTTGTTTTCTCTGTTGGTTGGCAGATTTTACTTAGAACTAAGTTTGATTCTGTCTCTGTGTATTGTAGCAGTTCTATTGGTTTTTCATCTGTTCCTGGGAGATTTATTCTTCCCAGTTGCTTTGAGTGTGGCTTTCACTTACTGTAGCTTTCCAAAATTTAGATTTGATCTTCATAAGTTTCTTCATCCTTTCATATTTTTATATAGCTCTTCTGTGCATTGCTTCCACTTTTTTATTTCATTCTGGTTGTGTATTATGGATTTATGAAAAAATGGGCAATTTATGGATAAAGAAGTTTAATTTGTTAATTAGTTTCAATAAATAAATATGCAGAAGTATGCTTTAATCCAGGGGTAGGCAACCTTTCCCCTTTAAGGGCTGAGGGACTTCAGCTCCCAGAAGTCTCAGCCATGTTGGCCAATAGTCCCATGTTGGCCAATAGCTCCTGGGATTCTGGGAGCTGAAGTCCCTAGGCCCTTAAAGGGGAAAGGTTGCCTACCCCTGCTTTAATCTCTGGAGAAAATGCGTACAATAGGTAATTTGTGTAAATAAAGGCACACATTAGGAAAATATATATTAGGAATCTTTAGAAATTTCAGTGCTGAAATATAAATATAGATCCAATCTACACTGTAGAAATAATCCAGATTGACAGCACTTTAACTGCTCTGGCAAAAAATCCTGAGAATTGTAGTTTATTGTGGCACCAGAGCTCTCTCACAGAGAAGGCTAAATGTCTCACAAAACTACAGTTCCCATAATTCCCCAGCATTGAGCCAGAACAGTTAAAGTGGTGTCACTGGATTATTTCTGCAGTGTGGATTGGGCCAAAATCTCACAATTTGGTGAAGAACAAGAGAGGGAAGAAAATGCAGGTACAATTTAAAGACAGTATTTTTTACATCCCTTATGTAGATATATTTCCATATATTCCATATATTCAAGAGCCTCCAGAAATAGCACACAATTTGATAATAATTTTGTGAGCTGGGATGGAGAAAGAAAGCAATACCAAGGATGTGGATTTGTTTTCTGTTTCACAGACATATTTTTCTTAACAAGTAGCTCTATCATTGGATTCTAAAAACAAGATAAAAACAAGACAATATTTTTTTAATCTGTCAAAAAGAGAGAGCACACCACAAAGTAAAGTGATCCATAGGAAACCTTTTGATATACCCGTATTTCCCGGTGCATAAGATGACTGGGCGTATAAGACGACTCCCAACTTTTCCAGTTAAAATATAGAGTTTGGGATATACTCGCCGTATAAGACGACCCCTCTTCCAATGGGAGAAAATGAGAAAGTGTTGGGGGAAAGAACTGCCAATATACTACATGATGCATTCTAGGGTATGTACAATTTGTGGCCAAGTAAGTGACCCTGGGCATGTCACACACTCTCAGCCTCAGAGGATGGTAATGGCAACCCCCATTTGAAGAAACATGCCAAGAAAATTCTATGATAAGATTGCCTTAGGGTTGCCATAAGTCGGAATGGACTTGAAGACACACAAGAACAACAAAAAGTCTGCAATTGTTTCATAAGTAGTACATGGGAATAGGAGCCAGTATGGTGTAGTGGTCTGAGTGTTGGATTACCACTCTGGAGACCTGGGTTTGATTTCCCACTCTGCCATGAAACCCACTGGATGAACTTGGACAAGTCACACACTCTCAGCCTCAGGGGAAGGCAATGGCAAACCTCCTCTGAACAAGTCTTGCCAAGAAAACCCCAGGATAGGGGTTCACCTCTTATCTGCTGCTGCTTCCTCCTCCTGCCTCACGCTACACTACGCCACCCTTTCCTCCCCCCTCCTCCTCTAACCTGACTTCCTCTCTTCCTCCTCCTCCTCCCGCCTCCCACCGTGCCACACCTTCTTCCTCCTCCTCTGCCACCTGGCGTATAAGACGACCCCCGACTTTGGAGAAGATTTTCCTGGGTTTAAAAGTAGTCTTATACGCCAGAAAATACTGTATGTTTTAGCTCACGTAATAGATGGGACAAATGTGCACTCTTTATAGAGGAATTGCCAATTGTTTCAGAAGATAATGCTCAGTTATGTGCCACATGAAAAACATAAGGCAATCAAAGGGTACCCAATCACCATCACCATTACCATCACATGCATAAACAGACCTCAAGATGCTCTCAGCCCTAAGAGGAAATTTAAATAATGGCTGAAGCTTAATTTGTCACGACAAATACAGATTACCCATATTTTGCCCCAAAATCTGATATCTGAAAACTTCCAAAACCCACAACTTTTTGCCATCAGCTATCCACAGCCATTTTTGAGGTGACAGTTGCTGTGGTGCTCCTGCTCATTTGTTCGCAAGACACAATGGGATGAATGGCAGACTCCCTAGAGATATCCTGCACTTTTTTCCAGTGAAGCTGGAGAGAAACAAGGCTGGAGAGAGATGCAAGGATCTGTGAAATGGTCGGAATCCAAGTATAATGCTTAGTGTAAATCCATGCTTCCCACCATTTCGAGTTCCTCCTATCTTTCTCCTGACTATCTGAAAAGATCTACAGTGACCGCAAGTAGAGAGGTTCTGCTCTGTGCCTTCCCATAACTTTGGATCACTGTAATCCAGCTTCCTCTGGGGAAAAAACAAAAACAAAATATCAAACACTTCTGGTACCAAGCATTTCAAATAAGCAGTTCTCAACAAGTATTTAGGACTACACATATGCTGATTTTTTTCCTTTTTAGACAATCCCTCTCCATCTCTTTCCAGCAAAAGATAAAAAGATTTGTAGTGCATGATAAAGCTCCTTTAAAGCTTGAACTAACATGCAGAGCAGATTCACAAACCCACTGACATAGAAGTCACCAAGCAAAAACTCCCATGGCTGGAACATTAAAGTCAATAGGTGATGAGGCACAGATCTTAACTTAAGTTACGCAGAGAAATTAAAAATTTTAGACAGTCCCCTTCAGTTAATATGGCTACATTGTGTCCCAATATCATAATAATAATAATAATAATAATAATAATAATAATAATAATAATAATTTTTTATTTATAGCCTGCCTCTCTGCGTGGCAATCAGGGTGGGTTACAACGTTTAAAACAGACAAAGTTAAAACATTTCCTCATCCCACAGTCCAACCCTCCCATCCCCTTAAAACAGAATTAAACTAAGAAAAATTAAAATACCGCAAAACAATAAATGAAAAAACAATAAGACAAGAATCAGTGATATAAAAACAAGATGAAGACTCATCTCCCTAAGGACAGCTATTATTCTGGGAAGGCCTGCCGGAAAAGATCTGTCTTCACTGCCTTTTTAAAAGCAGCAAGAGTAGTAATGGATCTCGTCCAGCAGGCCATTCTATAATCTGGGAGCGGCCACAGAAAAGGCCCTCTGGGAGGTCTGAGACACCCTAGTTTTTATTGGCTGTAGCAGATTCCTTCCAGAAGACCAAAGGGCGCAGGGGGGATCATACGGGGAGAGGCGGTCCCTGAGATAAGATGGACCCAAGCCATGTAGGGCTTTAAATGTTAAAAACAACACCTTGTACTGTGCCCGGAAACTAATCGGCAACCAGTGGAGGGATTTAAGCACCGGTGCTATGTGCTCCCTCCTAGATGTTCCGGTAATTAACCTGGCTGCCATGTTTTGCACCTATTGCAGTTTCCGGGTTAGGCACAAGGGTAGCCCCATGTAGAGTGCATTGCAGTAATCCATATGTGAGGTTACCAGGGCATGTACCACAGTTTCCAGATCCCTCATGTCCAGATAAGGGCGCAGTTGGCGTATCAGCCGAAGCTGATAACAGGCACTTCTGACTGCCGCATTCACCTGACTAGTCATGTGAAGTGACGAGTAAAGGAGAACCCCAAACTGTGAACACAGCCCTTGGGGGAGAGTGTGACTCCATCCAGGACTGGAGACTGTATTCCCAGATCTGGTTTCGGGCCTGTAACTGTGAGTACCTCCATTTTGTCTGGATTCAACTTCAATCTGTTTTTCCTCATCCAATCCATTACCGCTCTGAGACAGTCATTAAGAGGAGAGGTGCCATCTGAAGTCTGAGATGATGATCTAGTCATGGAGAGATATATCTGGGTGTCATCAGCATACTGAAGACACCGTGCTCCATGCCTCCGAATGATCTCATCCAGCAGCTTCATGTAGATGTTGAATAACATTGGGGACAGGATGGCACCCTGAGGGATGCCACAATTAAGCTCTATTTTGGAAGAGCAACTGTCCCCGAGCCTCACCCTCTGGTATCTGCCTGAGAGGAAGGAACGGAACCACTGCAAAGCAGTGCCTCCAAAACAAATCTCTTTGATTTGTCAGCCATTTGCACATACTTTGGCAGGTTTCAGACTAACTTAGGGCCTTTACAGTCTGCTAGTAATAATGCAGCTTGAGCCACTTTAACTGTCCTGGCTCAGTGCTAAGGAATCATGGGAACTGTAGTTTATTGTGGCACCAGAGCTCTCTGACAGAGAAGGCTCAACGTCCCAGAAAAAAATACAATTCCCATGATTCCCTAGCACTGAGCCAGGACAGTTAAAGTGGCCTCAAGCTGCATTATTTATGGCAGTCTGTAAAGGCCCTCTGCTAACATCTGAAAATGTTTGAACAAGTAGAGCTAATTATTTTCAAGGCTTTTAGGATTAAAGAGCCATTCTTCATCCTTTGAAGCTTATGTCACAGCATTCGTTACACAGATATACTGTTTTCCGAATGCTTTGAGCATGTGTCAAATCTTGATACTAGTACATGAGATAATGAAGATACTTTCACATTCAGTAAGTTTCTGTGTCCCAAAAAGCGTCTTTTTTTTAAAAGAAGAGACTTATTTTATGAAAAGTATCCCATTACAATGATTAAAACAGAAATCTGATTAAAACAGAATCATTTGCTGTATGGTGTGATGTACACATTATTTTTGTGCAGGATCACATTGCAAACATACAATGACTAATAGAGCATAGCAGGGAGTTCCAAAAGAAAATCAGCATGTGCTTTATAAACTACAGCAAACCCTTTGACTGCATAGATCATGAAAGGCTATGAAATGCTCTTAAAGACATGGGAGTGCCAAGACATCTGATAGTCCTAATGAGAAATCTGTACTCAGGACAAGAGGCTACTGTCATAACAGAACACAGAGAAATAGAATGGTTTCCAATTAGCAAAGGAGTCAGATAAGGCTGCATCCTATCACTCTACCTATTCAACTTATATGCAGAACATACTGTAAGGAAAGCAAGCTTGGACATGGAACAGGGAAGAGTGAAAGTGCAAGGACAGGCTTACTGTTGAACACAAAGAAAACAAAAATAATGACCACAGAGAACTTACACACATTCAAAATACACAATGAGGAAATAGAAATAGTAAAAGAGTTCTCATGTCTGGGATCAAACATTGATCAGAATGGGGACTGCAGCCAGGAAATCATGAGATTAAGAATGGAGAGGGTGGCTACGAAAGAACTAGAAAAGATCCTAAAATGCAAAGACATACAACTCAGCACAAAAGTCAGAATCATACAAGCTATCATATTCCCTATTACCATGTATGGATGTGAGTGCTGGACAGTCAAGAAAGAAGACAGGAGGAAAATCAACTCATTTGAGATTTGGTGCTGGAGAAGAGTGCTGAGGATTGCATGGACAGCCAAAAGGAAAAACAAATGGATCCTTGAACAGATCAAGCCAGAGATATCCCTAGAAGCCAAGATCACAAGACTTAGGGCCTTTGCAGACTGCCAGAAATAGTGCAAATTGAGTCCACTTTAAGGGTTAGGGTTAGTGCTAGGGAATCATGGGAATTGTTTTTTTTCCCCTGAGATATTGAGCCTTCTCTGTCAGAGAGCTCTGGTGCCACAATAAAGTACAGTTCCCATGATTCCCTAACCCTAACCCTAACCCTTAAAGTGGACTCAATTTGCACTATTTCTAGCAGTCTGCAAAGTCCCTTAGACTGTCATTCTTTGGACACATCATGAGAAGGCATGAATCATTGGAAAAGACAGCAATGTTAGGAAAGGTAGAGGAAAGTAGAAAGAGAGGAAGGCGACATGCTAGATGGATGGACTTTATTAAAGAGACTACAAATTGAGTTGGCAGGAGCTGGGCTGAGCAGTAGAGGACAGGGAGGCCTGGAGAGGTCTCATCCATAGGGTCACCATGGGTTGAGACTGACACAAAGACAGTTAACAACAACAACAAAGGATTATTGAAATGGCTTCTACTTGAGCCTTCTTCATGTTTTATGATGTCAAGTAGGGCAATGCTTATAGCAATGTGTGAAACCATTTCTCTGGCACTGATATTGTAGGATTGGACTTGTGAGGTGTCTGATATCTGATGATGAATCTATGAAACTTTATTTATAGGAGAGCCTTGAGATCAAGATCCTCAATTGCATAACACCTCTGTGTTTGGGCAGCTATTTAAGTGTATGAGTTCAAATGCATAAAGCGGTGGAATTTACACATTTTAAGTTGTTGCAAAATTTTCTTTAAAGAAATTTCCCAAAGATATTCTAGCAAAGTAATTCACCACAAATTAGACAAAAGATCTAACACTACAAACATCTGTTCCTAAACTATAAATTGAAAGAATATTCAAGTACTCAAGGGGAAAAAATGGGAAAGCAGTTTTTCAATTGTCCAAAACCCTTAATAAATAAAATCTCCTCAAACCCCTTTTTTGTTTTCTTCAGTCCTTGAACAGAGTCAAAAACTATTCCCAATGCTATAATTCACCTATCCTCCTCCCCAGCAAGCCAGGAGAACATTGTCATTTCCCCCTTGATTGCTCAGGAGGAGAAGGAAGAGGAAGAAAAAGAAAGCATACCAGTTGAAGAGACTCAGCAGATGCCTGAAGATCAGTCAAGTCCTCTTCTTCAACAGGTCACTTCAGGATGAAAGGAGGGGGAAAGACTCCATAGTCCCAGGGAAAAGTGGAGGCTTAAATAACTGACCCAGACTGTTTCCCTCAGATATAGTATGAGGCTATAATCAAGGATTTGAGAAGAGATTATTACTCAGCTATGAATATTCCTTAAACCTTTGGCTCTGTTTGACAGCATTATTGACCTGCTTTAGTGGTTGCTACTGAGAATTCTTTCCAGTATGGAAACTTGGCTTCCTTCTGACCATAGCTCATGGACTCGGGATACCTGACCTTAGTGAAAGTAGGACAGCTAGAAGGGAAAGCTCAGCAAAAAGGATCATTGCAGCCTATGTTCTGATAGTTGGCATACAACATCATCTGTGTCATTGTGAACAGCTATCAGAACCCAAGTTCCCCCCTCTCAAAGTCACATGGGGAGGCAATACATCAAAATCTTGTAGAACTTTAGAAAATAATTGGGGAAAGAATCTTGTTTTCTTTCTTGTATTCCTGTAGTCATAAGCTTTTGTATTCTACTCCATCAGAATCAAGAGAGAACCACAGAAACCTATAGCATCCTGAGTCCTCACCTCAATTCTCCCACAACGCTCCTGATGTTTGTGAGAGGAGGCAAGAGAACATCATGGAAGAATGTTTGGAATAGAAGATGATGAAAGGCCTCACTAATCCTAGCTTCCTTCTGTCCTCCCAATATTGTAGGCCACAATCCAATGAGGATCATAGGATGTCATAGCCTCCTGATGTTGTACAGGGGAAGGCGCCAGGCTAGGAAGAACTCCCACTCTGTTCTTGTTGCATAGGAATTGATGGGAGAAGCCTGTTTACTCTGCCACCATAAATTCCCTCCCCCAGCTCTGCAAGTTGTCTTTGATAATTGCATATTTTCCTAAGATATCTTGTCCCAGAAGGGCAGGGGGAGTGGATTAAATGACTTGTTCTCCCTTGTAAAGTTACTAGTTCTTCCTTGCAGGAATAAATAATATAACATAGCACATCTGCAGTATAAACAAGGCCAGAGTTTACACTTTATAGACCCCAATGCTGTACTACGGGTGTTCTCTACAGTGCTGAAGTAGAAGTCTCCAATTCTTCATGACCTCCAATAAATGTGTTTCATGTTCTCTACTGCACACAGCACCTAACATTATAAATGAGGGGGGTGATGTAGTCAATCAAAATATCAAAATGAAACAAACCCAATATAAAGCAGCACAAGAAGAAACAAATGTAAAACATCAGCAGTAAAAATGATAATGAAAAATGTTTTCTCTGTGTTCCCCAAATGCTCGTCTAAATAAAACAGATTTTTCCCAGTGCCTGAAAGATAAGAGACAGCTTAGCAGCAAAAACTGATAGCCCTCCAATGAAACATTCCACCAGTCACTGCAGATGAAATAGAAAAAAATATTATAAAAATTATATTTAAAGACAGGAAAAATGTGTGATATCAAAGATGTTATATGAAAGAAGTCTCAAGAGTAATGGTACATAGTTAGTAGGGAGTAAACACATTTAAGTGCAATGAAAATTTCTTTCAAGTAAATGTGCAGGAATGCTATGGGTAAAGGATCTAGGCAAAAAGTAAGAATTTGATTCCCTTACAAGAGTTCCATGTCATTTAAATGAATGCATCTATTTCAGGAGATTCAACTAACATTTTCATTTTCAAGAGTAACAAGTTAAGTGTGCAGTAAAGGTCATAAAACCAAGATAGGTTATCTGAAATGGCCTATTCCACATAATTGCTGTGCATGTAACAAGCAAAACTGAAAAACGAAATGGAAATTATATTCCACTCAACTATGTTCTCCAGTATGAAAGACATTATATCATGTACTTAAACCCAATAGCTTAATCCAATTAAGACAACTGTATAATTTGAATTTTATTATTAGACAAGCCAGATGATGAAAATCATGTATGCATATCAAACAAGAAGCTATACACATTTTAGTGTTCAACCTGATGTCATTATGTATGTCTCTAATTATTATATATCCATATATGCTCTTCCTCTAAAGGTCATTTAGATTGCAGGCTGATTACTTGGCTTTTCCTCCACACATTTTGAATATTATTTGATTGTAAAAATTAAAATATGCTATCATATAGGAAGACAAACCAATGAACCAAGAGATGGAGCCCAACAAAGACTATGCTGAGCATCATAGGTGGATCAGACAATCATGGTAATAAAACTGTATTTTCAAAAGAAACAGAAGAAAGAGAAAGATGATGGTGATGAAAATGGGTGGAGAAAAACAAAGGAAATGCAGAAAGAGGAAAGAAAATTACACACACACATATCCAAACAACAACAACAATATATTAAAGTAGCTCTCTGGGTTTCAATTGGATGTTGAACATTTGCCCTGTTTTTAGGAGCTGATGGGTCTCTAAAAAAATATACGCAGATTTCATGGGGCATGGCAAAGGTATATTTTAGTTTACTTCCCATCAAAAAAGAAAAAACAGCTACACCAAAAAGGCAAAAACCCTTTACTAAAACTTGACTGACAAGAGAACTGAAGAATAAATTATGCACCTTGGTCAATTTTGTAGTTCATAGTTTTCTACAAGATTTTTATTAGCAAGTATGCATGCACACATACATAGTTTTTTCCAGGCAAGCACTAGGAACAGGTACTTTGAAGAATCAAAGTTCCAAAATACTGGAAAAGAGGTTTACATTTTTCTCTTTTCTTTTCTTTTCTTTTTTTTAAATTGGTTTCAAGCAATAATAATAGTTTAAAGGTTACAGTTGAATAAGTTATAGTTAAGATTTTAAATTAATAGTTTAAAAGATATATACAAGTGAGAAGGTTTAGTGTATGAAGGAGGAAGGAGGGAGGACTAGATAACTTTTTTTAAAAAAGCTAGCCAATGAAGCAGAATATTATAAAGGGCAAAGTTTGTCAGAAACTGGGAACATCCATACTAGAGTCATAGCACTATGTTTCCACTTTTATTTTCTTGTCTGGATCCTGTGTGATCCTGGTTCAGAATTTTAAATACCCCTACCTAAACTGTACATCCCAGGATTCCACAGAATGTTGTCATGGTGGTTAAAGTGGAATTGCAGCACTATCCACTGAACAGTGTCAGAGGCCCCTGTGGATGCATCTACATTGTAGAAACAATGCAGTTTGACATCACTTTAAGTGCTGTAACTCTATCCTATATTCACTCCTGAGATTTGTAAATGTACAAAGTCTTTAGCCTTTGCTGCCAAAAGGTGCTGGTGCCTAACATAACTATAAATCCTAAAATTCCATAGGTTGGAGCCATGGCAGTTAATGTCACACTGTATTATTTCAACAGTGTAGGTACACCCTCAGTTGGCCCCAAGAAACTCAGGGGCATTGCAGACTGGCCTAAAGGGTTGGGCTGGGGCTGGGGCTGGAGTTGGGGTGGGGCAGCTGCACGCTGGCTGCCCCAACCCCAACCAACACTGTCCCGATGCTGCGTGGCTATTTGCATGGTGTGTGGCATCAGGATGCCCTTCCAGTGCAGTGTGCAGACATGCTGCACTGAAAGGGCATGGAAGAGCCGTAGTGCTGGCTCTTAGGGCAGCGTTTTGCAGCCCCTGAAAGGAGCGGCTTTTGTCGCTCTTTTAGGAGCAGCAAAAGGAAGGATCGGGGCCACTGTGTGGGGTTGCCACAGCCCTGATCCACCGCTAGCAGGAGAGGCCCAGAGCCACCTGTCTGCATAGCCCCTCAGTCACTTGTTGATTGGAATAAGATAGAGGTGGATTGATTTGTATGAGTTTGTGGAAGTTAAAAGCCAGAAACAGAATTTGAGAAAAGTGGGGTTCTCTGGGGGAAAGACAGAGACTAAGGTCCAAAACAGACAGGCAAACAGGGTGACTTCCCTTCAGTGACAATAGCAAGAGAAGTAGGAAAATCAATAGGAAAAGCAGGAGGAAAAAAGAGGAGTGCACAATTTTGCCTTCCCTCCATACCACTCACAGGGCAGAGCATTGTAAATCCATGAAACACCTTCATAGTCACTCTGTTTTGAATGCAGAGTTTCCATAACAATTAAAAGATTTGGGTATTTTCTTGCATGTCTCTAGAAGATTTGTTATTTCTGGCCAACAATGTTTGATCAGGGCAAAATGAGTGATTTTCCTGTTTTACTTGTATGTTCTCAATCTGCCTGTGTTTCCTGAATTTGCTATGCTTCTAATTGTTTTGCCTTTACCTGTGCTCTTGGAGATTGGTGCAAAAAATTGTTTGGGATTTGGAACATGTATGTTCATAGCCCACTATCATGGAGCAACTGGAGAGAATGACAGCAACATCACTATGAGGGAAATTCATGGTGTAATCCTAAACTATGCCCCACCATGGCCAAAGGGTTACCCTAGAAGAGCAGCACAGTCAGCCCTCCATATTCACATATTCTTTACGAGCTATGGATGGTTGAATCCATGGATGTTTGAGGAAGATAAAAGCCAGAAATTTGCTGCCAAAAAGCAAATCTTAATTTTGTCATTGTTATATAAGAGAGACCATTTTACTGCTTCACTATATTTAATGCATCTATAGACTTTAGTAAACATGGGGAGTCCTGGAATCAAACCCCAGTAGATAGCAAGGGCCCAGTGTATAATGAAATAAATCTGTGTCAGTCTTGGATCAATATATGGAGTCCACAAGAGTGTCAGTATTGGGAAGATCAGACGAGGGGTGTGGTAATTCAACAAGCCAAGGTGAGATAAACAGTATCCTTTAATGCTTTAATTTAGTACTAATAGAAGGCAAACAGTAAAATGTGCCAAGTTAAGAGCCAAGGAGATCTAATAACAGCTAGGCAGGAATGTTGAGAACAGGAATCAAGGCAGGTTAATATGTTCATTGAACTCAGTGACTCACTGTTTAAGGACAGCCTGTTTATAGAGCTGGTATGCTTGGGCACTCCCTATCAAAGATATGGAGAGATTACTGCCAGTACAGCTTTTGCCAAAGCCACGTACTTCATCTCAGTCCTGTTTTTCAATCTCGTTTCTTCAAACATGGTCTCTCTTGGGACCTTGGGGCCTCTTTGCTTCCAGAGGTCTTCTCCTGAGTCTCAGCCTGAAGTGGTGCCTGTCAGTAGGAGCCTGAAGTTTAGCGCCTGATTTCTCCAGCAAGGGCTTGTTAGTCTGGCTCATTTGAAATGGGCTCCTCTAGACAAGGCATCAGTAAATGTATTTAATAAAAAGTAAGCCTACTGAAAACAATAGAGTGTACTTTTGAGTACACATGTAAGATTATGCTGTTAGTCTTGCACACACTGAGGTATGGGTACATTCAGACATCACAGTAAACCAGCCATGGTTATCAAGGTGGGAATGAATCTCACTTGGCCCATACTGATATGCTTCCCATCTCCTTTTAAAAAATATTTTTATTGAATAATTTTAACATATATACAAACAGTGTTACACATGAGCTTGGTCCATAGCAAAACAGTGCCCGGTAACCGGCATCGTACTTCATGGAGGTCCGCGATGATTCTTTGGACTAACTGCAATCCAGGAGTTTTGACCAAATTGTTCTCACCCAGGTGGATGAAGAGTATCTGAGGAGATGGGAAGGGATCAGCCAACTCAATGATTCAGGGAAGGAGGGCCCCCCATAGCATGCCTCTCTGCCCGAACCAATGAATGTGCCCAAGTTGCTCCAGTCCCAGGTTTGGATCTTGGCCTGACTGGAGAACATGTCGTTTGGCCCAAAAAACCAAGCTGTGACCAACAATCCATGTCACCCTGATCTCGATCTGCTCAACAAAAAATGACAAATTAGAACCTTGAGAACCCATCGTTCAGCCCCCCTTAAACTAGAAGGCAAAATCTAGCCAACCTAAGGGCAAATGTAAGCTTTAAATGCTCTAGAGCACCATTGCCCAATAGGTTGGATCACAGCATTGCCTAAGCCGTGAGCTGCCGCAGCCATGGCAGCTCTGATCTGAAATGAATGAGAAGAAAAATGGGCTGCTGGTAAGCCCGCATGCTTCACTCCTGCAACACCACCCTAAATTGAAACTGCATCAAAGGAAGACCTGAAACATGCAGAAACAAATAACCGGGGGGTGCTGGGCATAATCTAAAGTAATCTGTCAAAGATTTTACTGGGCAAATCTGGCCCCTAGGCACCCGAGATAATGCTATGGTTTGACCCCTGGCCAACTGGTCCATCTTTGAGTGCCTAAAGTGCAATTGCAGGCCCTGCTCTAAAACTTGAACATCAGATACCAATAATGCCTGGCCTGAAGTATCCAAGCGAGAATTAGAGATGAGTTCGGTAATTCTGGTTGCAGCAAAAAAGGCCAATGAAAAAGCGGCTTGAAACAAGTTAATTTCTTCAGGCGAGGAGCACACCACTTGGAGGAAGTGCCAAATCTGGATAAGGAATGAATCTGTCACCGGCATGCGAGTATCACGTGCTGGAGGGAGCTCTCTAGACCATCCCTTCTAAGCCCTCCGTACCCTAAAATCACCGTGGGATCCAAGAACCCCCCCCCCCCCCGCCCAGGAGTAAAAGGCCAGTGCTGCCAACCTTCCCCTAATAGTAACTGGAGACAGTCCGGACTGTCTAAGATGAACCACAAAGCAGAGTATGACTTCCACCCCCAGAGGCCAAGCCTCGATTTCACTCACAGCCCCAAGAAAATGTCTAAAAGCTCGCATCACAAGCTGATAGGACTTGCGTGTAGAAGGGGCAATGGAGTGTAGAATAGCCTGCTCAATCTCTATCCTCCAAGGTTCCACAGATGAGCTGGTACTGTCAACGGCTGTGCTGCTGCTTCAGGAGCTAGCTCTTGAAACCTGTGAAACTGAAAACGTGAAAGGGCATCTGCCAAGGGATTCAATAGGCCAGGAACATGGCGCACCTGAAACAGTACATTGTATTTTAAACACTGCAACACCATGGACCTGACCAAAGCCATCACCCTCTGGGAATTGATGACATGAACTACTGCCTGGTTGTCACACCAAAACCAAACAGTTTTCTGAGCAAATTGCCTAGGCTAAAGATGAACTGCCACCACAATAGGGAACAGTTCGAGAAAGCTAAGATTCCTTGTCAACCCGGTACTCACCCAACCCTGCGGCCAACTCTCCGATACCCATTGCCCCTTCCAGTATACACCAAAACCGTACGCTCCAGATGCATCAGAATGAACCTATAAATCTGCCTTGAGAAGCATCTCACTCCTCCAGAATGATACACCATTGAATTCCCCAAGAAAAGAGTCCCATACCTTCAGGTCCTCACGAATCCCACTGTTGATCCAAATATGGTGATGTGGGCAAACCACCCCCTCTCATGGCCTGGTATAAGTGAGCACAAAAAGCCTGTCCCAGAACCACCACTTTGTAAGCAAAATTCAACAAACCTGCTAATGATTGAAAGTTATGCAATGTGGCCTTATGCTTACCTATCATTGTCCTTACCTGTTGCCTCAATAGGCCCAATTTTTCATGTGGGAGGTGAGATAAACCTTTGATTGTATCGAGCTTGATACCCAGAAAGGTTAGCCGGGTGGCAGGACCCTCCGTCTTTTCATTAGCCAGTGGCACTCCCATCTTGTCCATCAAAACTTGAAAAGCCCACAAAGTGTCCCTGCATGTTGACTTGCCGGGGGCTCTAGCAAACAGGAAGTCATCTAAGTAATGCATAATTGCAGAATTACCAGACCTTTTTACAGCACATCATTGAAGGAAGGTACTAAACTCGAAAGCTGAGCAAGAAATGGAACAGCCCATTGGCATTGCCTTGTCAAAAAAACAAACAAACAAACAAAAAAAAAAAAACATGCCCTCAAATTGGAAACCCAGCAAGTCAAAACCCTCCGGGTGTACCAGAAGTAGCCTGAAGGCAGATTTTATATTGCATTTTGCCAAAAGAGCTCTCTTGCCCAAAGCTCTAACCATCTGTACTGCTGAATCAAAGGATGCATATTTCACAGATGCCAGCATTGGGTCAATAGCGTCATTGACTGACTCGCCTTTGGGATAAGAAAGATTGTGGATTAAGCGATACTCACCTGGCGTCTTCTTGGGAACCACACCTAACCATGACAACTATAATGTTGGCATTGGCAATTCTCTATGGGGCCCAGATATCCTTCCTGCTGCCAGCTCCTTTGCTAACTTCTCAAAATCACCCCCAGTAACTCCCTCACTGAACGTGCATTAGGTGCAAACCGATAAACTCTTAAACCAGAATATGGAATGTGAAAACCATGTGTAAACCCATAAAGTAAGTATTGGGCAGAATCCCGCTTGGGATAAACCCTCAACCAGGCAACCAAAACATCCAACTTAATGGGTGGTGCTTTTTCCTCCAGCTGGGGTAGCCTGAGGGGCAACTCCAGCCCAGGTCCACTTACCTTTGAAGCAGGAAGTGCTGGGGTGATTCCCAGCACAGGTGCCACATTGGTGGTCAAACTTACAAGTCTGCTGCCTGCACTTACCTGCATTAAATTCCCAGCAAACTCCCGGTAATCTCCTTTCCCCCGTGCCAGGCCTCGCATACTGCCCTCTCGGGTGAGTGACCATAGGCATGAAGCCGTTGTCACATCTGCTCAAAGGGGAGGCACCAACCATCACATCTGCCCACAGCCCCGCTTGCATGTGCCGCCATGAAATGGAATGATCCAAAGCAGCACACATCCAAAACTGCTCATCATACTGAAGCCAAGCCGACCCTCTTGTGTTAAAATTACAATTAGTGTAGGCCTTTATCATTATCTCCTGGTACTTGAACAATTCCGGAGACCACAGGAATGGATCCAGGCTAGATTAACTTTTGATTTGACTTTTCTAGATTTTTTTCCCCATTGTGGTAGCCATCACCATTTGGGTTAAAGAGTTTGATAATTCTTCTGTGCACTGTGCAATAACTTGGCTCCTGTACATGTCAACAACTCCTTGTCATCAAAATCCCTGAGGGTCATGCGTCTCAGGTTTTTACATTGCAATGCTTATATTTTAATATCTTGTTTATGTCCTTGCATTTTCCAGGAACTGATAATTCCATCTCAGATGCTCTTTCCCATATACAGATGGGTCGCTTATGGAACTTGGCCCCCAAGGCAGCTCAGCTGGCAGAACCGATGCCCGAACATCTTTGGAATCTTGACAGCATGAAGTGACTTGGGCCCTAGGTCTCTTGGTCATTGCCAGTATGAAGAGGAGTTATCTTAGGGTGGTTCAAGAGTTCATCAAGTTCTGAGTGCAGCACCAATTGGGGAAGGTGCTACCAATTCATCAGCTCTTACGATATTGTGTTTTTCTTCACAATAAGGGTTTGGCTCCTCAGTCCATTCATGGCCAGCTGTCTGCCATTGCTTTTTGGCAGAAGATTAATAGAATCATAGAATCATAGAGTTGGAAGAGACCACAAGGCCATCCAGTCCAACTCTCTGCCATGCAGGAACTCAAAATCAAACCATCCGCGAGAGATGGCCATCCAGCCTCTGTTTAAAGACCTCCAAAGAAAGAGACTCCACCACACTCCAAGGGAGTGTGTTCCACTGTTGAACAGCTCTCACTGTCAGGAAGTGCCTCTTAATGTTGAGGTGGAATCTCTGTTCCTGTAGCTTGCATCCATTGTTCTGAGTCCTATTCTCTGGAGCAGCAGAAAACAAGCTAGCTCCCTCCTCAATATGGCATCCCTTCAAATATTTAAACAGGGCTATCATATCACCTCTTAATCGTCTCTTCTCCAAGCTGAACATATCCAGTTCCCTAAGTTGTTCCTCATAGTGCATGGTTTCCAGACCCTTCTCCATTTTAGTCACCCTCCTCTGAACACACTCCAGTTTTTCAACATCCTAGGGGTTCATGATGCCAGTCTTGATTTCAGGATTAAAAAAAGTTTTGGAAGGCTGGTCTAGAGAGAGAGGTCAGATTAAGGATACTAGAGCACCTATGTCTCCTGACATTTTGAAAGTGCTTGAGGGCTGTATGAGCTGGTATTTGTGTATCACCATACAAGGTTTTATCATTCCATGTTGCAGCACTGACCATGTTTTTTGGTGCGCTGAGAATTAGTGAGCTAGTTTTGGCCACTAAACATGATAGATCTGGCAAAGCATTGCACTACGATGATCTTAAGTTTACTAGTTATCAAGTTATCTAAAATCGACCAGCTTGTGAAAGGCACACAGCTCTCTCTACAGCCTTGCTCAGATACATCTATCTGTCCACTGCAAGCCTTGAGTGAATACATTCATGCTAGAGGATCTAGCTCAGGGCCTATGTTTGTTCACCAAGATCTTTCTCCTCTAACCAAGCACCGGTTTGGGCTGTTACTTAAAGTCAACCCACCCACCAGCCGCAGGTGTAGTATGAAGTTTTTCTTGGTTGTCTAGTGGCCGAGCAGGAATTTTTATTCCCCTTTCCATGGGGTTTTTTGCCTTCTCCACACTATGTCCAGTCGGCATATGGGAAATTGGCTTGGGGGGAGTCTAAATAGGAATCAATTTGGTATAAATGATGCAATTACAATTTGGCTGCATTAATACTTGAATTGGCTTGACTAATTGGATTTGACATGAATAATTGAATTTGGAATGAAGGATTGAATTATTTTTCTATGAGCACCTTGGACACCGTTTGGGTAGAAGGGATGTTTCTGGAAACACCTCTTTAGGCCTTGCGACCCCCCCTTTAATCTTTGCAGATTGGGAGAGGGACTTTCTTGCCAGACTTCCTAATGTGGGCCAGCCTACAAATAACCCAGCATTGGGTTATTACTGAGGGCTCAGGTGTTATCATCCAAATAAGCTGTGGAGGTGGTCTGGAGAAAGACACTGGCTGCAGCTTCTTCCACACTTGGTTCTTTGATTAGTGGCAGTTCCGTTAAGAATTTATCCCAGTTTTGTGTCCTGACTCATTATTTCTGGGACTGCGTGGCAATTACATGCATTCAAATTTTATAAAGGACACCATTTAAAATTTACATTTACAGTTATATTTTGCCATTTTCCCCAAATTTATTTATTCAATTTCAAGGGGCCAATCAAATTACCTTTATGCTTCTGTCCCTTTCCACTTAATCTAATTAATGAACTGTGTTCCATATTATTTATTGATCTTTCTAACCTTACCCATTTCTTTTTCTTCTTGTATTCAAATTCTAAGATTCTTTTCATCTGAGATGCTTCAAAATAAATCTCTAAAGAAGGGATACCCCAACCTCCTTCTTCTTGGTGACCATAAATGAATGCATTTGTAAATCTAGATATATATTTTTATTGCCAGGAATCCATCTTTTAATTGTTCTCTCCCATCCTCTTATTATTTTAATGGGAATCCTTGCTGGAATTGTTTGAAATAAAAATAGAAATATGGGTAATATCATCATTTTAAACATCCTTACTTTTGTAAACATATTCCACTTTTTACTTGGCCATTTATTCATTTTTAATATATCTTATTCCATAACTGGTTATAGTTGCCTTCTACTATCCTATTCAATTTTTTTAGTTAAAATTACCCCCAAATACCTCATCTTCTTTATCCCTAACTTTAAACCAGTAGTAATTTTTATTTTCCTCTTCTCTTCCCATTTGGTATTTAAAAACAATATTTCTGATTTTTGCATGTTTATTGTAAGACCAGATAAGATCTTAAATTTATCAGTTATTTCCACTAACTTGTGAACACTTCTAAATGGATCTTGAGTAGTTATCAATGCATCATCTGCAAATAATCTTAATTTAAATTCCTCTTTACCAAAACAGTATCCTTTAATGTCTTTTTCATCCCTAATCTCATTTGCCAAAGGGTCTATTTCTAATAGAAACAATAAAGAGGAGAGAGGGCATCCTTGTTTCTTCCAACTCTTAATTTTAATATTTCTAGAATTATTCCCATTAACAATAACTTGAACCTCATTATCTGTATATATTTCTTTTATTACCTCACTAAATTGACTCCCTAACCCAAATTCTGTACAAATTTTATACAGATTCAGATTCACTGAATCAAAAGCTTTATACACATCTAGTTTAATTAATGCCACTTTGTTCTTATGTTGTTTCACATGATACATAACATTCAAACATTTCTGATTGGATCCTCAACAGCTCTCCCTTTAATAAATAGTCCATATTGATCTTCTCCAATTAATTTTGGTAGAAGAGTTTTTAATCTATTGGCCAAAGTTTTTGTCAAGATTTTGTAATCTTGATCACAGAGGGTAATAGGCCAGTACGATTCAGAATCATCAGGGTTTTTACCAGGTTTCAAAATCAAAATTATATCTGCTTTTTTCCAGGTCTTTGGTATTAACATTGTACATAATATTTGATTAAATATTTTGCACATATAGTTGCTCAATTCGTTTTTGAATGTCTTGCAAAAAATACTAGTAAACCCATCAGGGCCTGGGGACTGAACTCCTTTCAAATCATCAATTACTTTTTCAATCTCTTCCCTTCATATAGGTGCATTCAGATATTCTCTTTGACCCTTTTCTAATTTAGTCTGAATATTTATCCTCTGATGTAATGTTTCCCTTTCCCTATTTAGATTTTCATAGAATTTTCCATTGCTTCTCTTATTTTATCATAAAATATTTCACCATTTTCTCCCTGTATCTCATTAATCCTTTTTTCCCCCCTCTCTTTTTAAAAATATTGCCCAAGCCTTCATGCTCTTAGTATCCCAGGCTTGACCAACATTCCTTGTATATAATAAATTCCTTGTACTGGAGACCTGATCTAAATTTTCTAGCTGTTTCTTCTTCTTATCCTATTGTATTTTTATGTTTTCCCTTTTATATTTTTGGTATTCTTTCTGTAAAATTTCCACTTCCTTTACCAAATTTTGTCTATAAACATATTTTTCCTTTTTAATTCCTATATCTAGATTCATGCATTTCCCTCTTATCACTGCAAACAAGTCTCCTTCACAAAAAAGATCAAATTTTTTGGGGAAAAACACCTTCTCTATAAATTTGCATTGGTTTATATTTGGTGCATAAATGCAAGCAAGGGTAACTTTCAGATTCATTAGATTCCCTTTAATAAATATGTACCTCCTCCTGTATCTTTTTTTCCTAATTAAATTTTTATTGAGTTTTTATAATAAAACACATAACATCTGTACAACAATGACAACAACAACAACTAACTATAATGGCCAAGGTATGTATCTGATGAGTAGTTATTCTGCAGCAGAATAAAAAAATTAGTTCTCAGCAAAAGCCCTCTGTATCTTTTACTATTTTTTTCTCTGCTTGGATATTCCTTCCCTTACTAAAATGGCCATTCCTCTAGCTTTATTAGTTCCTCTGGACTCAAGCTGTTTATTCCATTTAGCATAATTAAAGAGCTTTGTGTTATCTTGTTTTTTGTGAGTTTCTTGAAGCATAAGGTTGTCCACACTCTTTATCTTTTAATAATTTATACTATCTATATCTCTTGACTGGAGTGGTCAAACCATTAACATTAAGAGAATGAATATTAATTCCCTTCATCTCAGCCCACCACTTGTTTAGTTTGAATTTCCAGAACCCACGTTTTAAACCTCTTTGCAGCTGTTATCCTCTTCCCCCTCCCAGTCTTATGGTCCATCACCCTCCCTGGAGGATGTACAAAGCAAAAAAGCCCTGCCGTCTTTGATGGTACTCTTGCTAAATTGTGTTCTTTATTTCCCATCCCTCTCCAGTTTCCTAAGCTCTACCTTTCATTTACTCTCCCCAATATTTCATTATTCAAGAACTATATTCTTATGCCATTATTAAATCATTCTCATATTAAACTATTCAAAAGTCCTTCAATATAATTTAACACTGTCCTTATATCTTTTTTCTGTATAAAGACCAATATCAATCTTCATTATTTTACTACTGTTGATGACTCTCAAACATCGATAGCTCCTACTTCACATATGCAATAGTTTAAGATTTCCATCTTTTCCATTGCAGATCTTCTTTTTAACATTTAATTAT
Organism: Phrynosoma blainvillii; assembly: GCA_026167975.1. NCBI lineage: Eukaryota > Metazoa > Chordata > Lepidosauria > Squamata > Phrynosomatidae > Phrynosoma > Phrynosoma blainvillii. The sequence continues at coordinate 245,901,055 of JANUYF010000003.1, read as the reverse complement.
TACTGATTCAAAGTCACTTACTTAGAGTCTGAAACCTTGTTTACCAAAGTAACTGTTTATACTTTGTTTGCCAAGATAACCATATAAATATATACTTATCCATTCCAATACCAGATGTAGTGCAGTTAGCACTTCTCACAGTCTGTCCTGCTTTTACTTCCCATTCTTTGTTTTTTCCCCTCTGTCTCTCCTTCTCACATCCATAGCTCTTTTCTCCAGATCACTGCCTAGTTCCTCTTCTTCTTCAGCCTCTGCCTGGTCACTCCTGGAGTTTATTCCACTCCCCTGTTTAATTCCCAGTAACTCTCCATTTTCAAACACCAATATAGATGTTGGGAAACCCCACGTAAACTTTGGCCAGCCTCAATCAGACATGTTGTTACTGGTTGCAGTTGATTTTTCTGCTTTCTAGTTTCAAAGGATAAGTCTACAAAGACTTGCACTCCCCCCCCCTTTAAACTCTAAGTTGTGCACAGCTCTTAATTTCTTAAATACAGTTGCCCCTCCATTTTTGAAGACTTGAAGTCTACGTTCCTTGCCTGTTCATCAGTGGCAAACAGAGGGGGATAAAATAGGCCATGCATCCATGGCATGTGCTCATGGATGCCTGCAGGTGCATGCCCCCATTCAGGTTTATGGGGCTCGAATATTTGTGGTTTTCTGTTTTCACAGGGGGATCCGGAAGAGCAACTGTACAAAGTCTTTAGTCCTCTCCCTACGAAATAGGATCATAACATCTGGATTGTATTTATTAAATCTTTGCTTTTGTTTTTTCTTGAGTTGCCCAGGGCTACGATGTGTCCTCTCAATATTATCTGGTTGTAGATCTATTCTATAGTCCTTCCACCATGATGTTAATGTCTCTGTTAGTTCTGTGGCATGTATGTTTGCAGGAAAGCCCTTCAGTCTCAAATTCTTCCTCCTCTATCTATCAGCTGTGTGGACTAGTCTCTGCTCAAGGTCAGCCATCTGTTTCTTGAGTTCTAAGATCTCTTTGCTGTTTTCAATCAAGCCCTCCTACACATCGTTTGCTGTTTGTTTAATTTCTCTTATATCTTTAGAGAGTTCCTGGACAGTCAAATTAACATTCTTGAAAATGACCAAGAGTTTTTCCAGTTTATTTTCTATAATACCCATCTTGTTATTTAATTGAGACCTCAGTTTTCATACAATGACTCACCTCCTCAGCTTCTGATTCCATTCTTGCCATGATCGCTGTTCCACAACAGATAAAAAAGTGAGACTCAGTTTTGTTTTTGTTTTCTTGATGTCCTTTTGCAGCCCACTGTAAATAGTGAGCTCCCTCTCCTTATTAGCTTTTAATAAGTTCAATTACATTCAATAAGCTACAGGGAGATATAATGAATATTTCTTATTTATTTCTAGCTGGAGGGGAGAGACTCAAAGGTGTCTATATCTTCTACCAGTGCATGCACAACTCTCTATCTCCTTCTTTAGCACATCCACAAGAACTGTGAAAACGTTTAATTCTGTTTTAACTTAACCACCATTTAGCAAGTTTTCCAGTCTCTAAATTGTACTTAACTATCATTTGTTGAAACAAACAAACTTCATAATCTACAGTCTAATATTGTCCTGTTTCAAACAAAAAGATTAGATTTATCAGGTTTGGATGATAAGCCACCTTTAATCAAAAATAGAAGAAAAACTTTCTGAAGCCTTCCTTGTGGTCAAGCCAAAAGAGAAGATATGATACAGAGAGCATGAACCCATGGAAGGCTATACTCTTCCCAGTGCAATAAACCATAGTTGTGCATTGTACATCACCTCAGGGACACAGGTGGGTCTAGAAGTAATTGGCAAATGCTTTAAACAAACAAAATCTGAACACAGCCAATATAAAACTAAGGTGACAAGTACAATTTTGTTTCCAACAAAACTTAGGTGGAAAAGAATGAATTGCCATATTCTTCTCTTTCACTGTAGTTAATATGCTGAAGGAAATAAAAGTTACCTGTTCTTTCACTCTCTTAATTATGACAGTAAATGTGCTAAATACATTAATTTCAGTGTGAGAATAGGAATGAAAAACTAAATTGATTTTTTTCTCCATTCAGGAGGCCTCAATTACAATATTAAAAGATTGCTGAAACTTACTAATTTGTTTCCTTTAGAAAAATAATCAGAGCTGTTCAGGCAAAATAAAATTTTATGTGCTTGAAACCTCAGAATAAAAAAATCAGCATAGCATTGCTGGAATTATAGATAGAAAAAAGGGCAATATCAGTGATAGTGGTGATAATCAAGACCAAGCCAAGAAGATGTAATACAGAGTTGTTTCAGTGGAGGAATTGACATAACTGTTAAGTGTAGAAACATCGACTCATTACTTGACCTTATGGGAACTGGAAAACAAATCTTTCAGAGTAGTTTACTGTTCAATGAGAACTTCACTCAAGATTCACCTGCTTGCAAATAACTGAGGGCCTCTGCAAATGAGCAGCTGTGGGCTGCCCCGAGAAGCCGCAGATTGGGACTGAGGCTGCCCCACGCCTTGGCCCCAATCCACTCCTTTTCCAGCCCTGGAAGGAGCACTAAAATAGTGCTCCTTCTGCAAGGCACAGAAAGGGCGCCGGAAGAGGTGGCACACACCTCTTCACCATCTTTTCCAGCTCAGTGTGTCTGCATACTGAGCCGGAAGGACGTCATTGGAGCGCCCGCCATGTGGAATGGCGGGTGCTCCAATGACGTCCTTTGGAAGGGGTTGGGGCGCCCACCGTGAGGCTGCCCCTCCCCTTCCTTGCCTCCAAGATGGCACTTTGCGCCATCTGCAAAGGCCCTGAGTTGTCATAATTAATTCCATTTTTCAGTAATGGTGTGCCTACATGGGAATTATATTATTTTCTGGGACATTAAGCCTTCTCTGTCAGAGAGCTCTGGTGCTACAATAAACTGCAGATCCCATGATTCCTTAACACTGGGCCAGGACAGTTAAAGTGGCCTCAAGCTGCATTATTTCTGACAGTCTGTAAAGGCCCTAATTCACTCAATAGTGAATGAGGAATACCACATAATTTAAAGCTTTGTCCTCTACTGTGGACAAGAATGAGGTAGACAGGAAGAGAGTAATAATAATAATAATAATAATAATAATAATAATAATAATAATAATAATTTTTATTTATATCCCGCCCCTCTGCTAGGCAATCGGGGCGGCGTACAACATTTCAAAACATCAAGGCAAACATCAGAACAAATAAATCAATTCGAATCCCATCCCTCCTTCCCACACCTACCCATCCCCCAAAAACAAATCAAACTAAACAAGTGAAATAGCAATAATTAAAAATATACAATTTAAAAATACATAATCTTTCAATATCATTATGGTACTCCAAGGGCTGCAGGCTGGCCAAAACAGTCCTCCGCAGCCTTAGAACGCTGCTGTTCACCGCACGGTGCCGGAGAAAGATGGAATCAGGCGGGGGCTTTATGTCCGCTGGTGCTCCTCCCGGCTGCACGCAGGTGCGGCGGCTCAAGCCGCTCAGATTGTCTTCTGAGGGCTGCAGGCTAGCCAAAGCAGTCCTCCGCGGCCTTAGAACGCTAAGGCAGCCACTGGTGCCGGTGTTCGGGCTGTCGGGCTGGCTATAAGGCTTCCCTGGAGCCAGGTGTTTCGGGGGAGGAGGGGGTGGGCTAGAGCACTCACCCCCCAGCTCAGAGTCCTCACCAAGGCCACCGCTGGTGCCGGTGTTCATGCTGTCAGGCTGGCTATAAGGCTTCCCTGGAGCCAGGTGTTTCAGGGGAGGAGGGGGTGGGCTAGAGCGCTCACCGCCCAGCTCAGAGTCCTCACCAAGGCCACCGCTGGTGCCGGTGTTCGTGCTGTCAGGCTAGCTATAAGGCTTCCTTGGAGCCAGGTGTTTCAGGGGAGGATGGGGTGGGCTAGAGCACTCACCGCCCAGCTCAGAGTCCTCACCAAGGCCACCTCTGATGGCGGTGTTTGGGCTGTCGGGCTGGCTATAAGGCTTCCCTGGAGCCAGGTGTTTCAGGGGAGGAGGGGGTAGGCTAGAGCGATCATTGCCCAGCTCAGAGCCCTCACCAAGGCCACCACTGGTGCCGGTGTTCAGGCTGTCAGGCTGGCTATAAGGCTTCCCACCTTATAGTATGTTTTGTACTACCACCCAGTTGCTTCATAAGAAAAGAAATCTACTTATTTATTTTTGAGAATTTACTTTTGGCAGAATTGTGTTTTTAAAATGAAAACAATAAGGGTAATTAACTACTTTGGGACTTGGAAACATAATTGTAACTATTCACTTTTATATAGCAAAAGCAAGTACATTTCTATACTGCTTCCCTATGAACTAGCACTCCCTAAGTCTGTGATGGCAAACCTATGGCACGCATGCCAGAGATGGTATGCAAAGCCATTTTCCCTGCTACACAGAGGGTGGGGAGAAGGAAGAAGAGGCACGTGCCTGTTCTTCATCCTTCCTGGCTGTCCCAGGCCTTTAGTTGTCTCTCTGGAGGCAGCTGAAGGCTGAAAACAGCACAGGGAAGGAAGAGGAAGAGCTGCGTGCCTCTTTCTCCTCCTTCCCAACCCTCCCCAGCCTTCAGCTGTGTCTCTGGAGACAACTGAAGGCCAGAAATAATGCAGGGGAGGAGGATGAGGAAAAGACACATACTTGTTCCTCTTCTTCCCCCCTCACCCCGCCCAGGCCTTCACTTGTCTCTGGAGAGGCAGCTGAAGGCCCAGGACGGTGGGAGGAAGAGGTCCCACCCTGGAAGTCCCATCCCCAGAAGTAAAACCCAGTACCAGAAGCTCTTTTAGTTTGGGCACTCAGCCCCTAAAAGGTTTGCTATAAACTGCCTAAGCAGTTTACAATGTGTAAGCCAACTGCCCCCAACAAGCTCGGTACTCATTTTACCAACCTACAAGAGGATGGAATGCTGAGTAGACCTTGGAGTCCTCCTATAGGTTCAAACTTACAACTTTGTGGCTGCAGTACATTTAAAAGTAACTTTTCTGTCTCTGATTTTATCTTTGAAGCAGAGTATCGCAGGTTCTGTCTGAGTCCAGAGCTATCATTCCACTTGACAGAAAACAAGTTCTGTCTGAGTCCAGAGCTATCATTCCACTTGACAGAAACAGGCCAGATCCGTCTCAGTTTGGGAGCTGTTAATTCAGCAACCCAGCAACTCTTTATTTATTTATCCCAGACCAAGCTGTTTTTTGTCACAGTGTGTGCTTTCATAGCTGACCTGTGTATTTTGACTTAAAATCCTGCATTGTGATGATCAGGATCCTGATGTGCAGGAGGAAAATGAGGTCTTTCTCCCTCTATATGTTTTTCCACAGTCCCCAGATTTCTAGCATTGCAGAGAGTGGGACACTGAAAAACAATCACATATACACCTTTTATATTGGCTGTGTTTTTTTAAAAAAAATTAAAACTGAAGGTTTAAAAGTATACAGTTAGCTATAATTTGAAAGAGAACCTATATAAAATGCTATTTAGATGGCACCTTACTCCCTTTAAATTGGCGAAAATATACAAGTTAAAAGAAAATGTTTGTTGGAAATGTGGGGAAAATGTGTGGTTGGAGTGTAATTTGGCAAAAAAATTCTGAAATTGAGAAGATATTAGATCAATCGTTATCAAAAGACCCGGGTATATATCTATTGAACACAGTTGAGGATGATAAGGTAGAAAACCAATATGGCAGACTCTTTTTTTACATGTCAGCGGCAGCTAGATTAGCTTATTGTGCAATGTGGAACCAAAATTATCCCCGATATTGATGTATGGTCTGGAAATTATATGAACTAATGGAAAATGATAAGTTGACACAATTGTTACAAAAAAAAAAAAAAAAAACAGAGAACTTTGCCAAAGTTTGGAATCCATTTATTAGATATATTAAACAAGAATGGGGGGACCTTTGGGTAATAGGTTTAGAAAAGCTATAAGCATAAAGAAAGTAAATACATTAGTCCAGGGGTAGGCAACCTTTTTGAGCTGAGGCCAGTCCCCTGAAGTTGTCCCTTCCGGCGGGCCAAGGGGGGGAATGGCGGCCCCCCGTGCTCGCTGCCACTGCCACCACCGCTGCTGCACGCGCTGCTGCAACTGCCTCCGTGCATGTCGTGGCCACCATTTTGTTCTCCAAAATGGCAGCCGAGATGTGTTTGCGCATGCGGAGGAGTACTGCGCATGCACAAACGAGTCGCTGCTGCCATTTTGGAGAACAAAATGGTGGCCGCCACCCGTGACCACCATTTTGTTTTCCAAAATGGCAACCGGGACTCGTTTGCGCATGCGCAGTACTCCTGCACATGCACAAACACGTCGCAGCTGACATTTTGGAAATCAAAATGGCGGTTTTGGTGCGCGTGGCCGCGCGGTGACCAAAACACGTGGTAGTGGCAGCGGCGGTGGCAGGGGTCCACCTGGGCCGGTAAGCGCGGGGCCCTGGGCCGAAACTGGCCCGCGGGTCGTAGGTTGCCGGCCCCTGCATTAGTCTATGAAATTCCAGGTTAAGGTTACAAATTAGACTACATAGGATATGTTAAAGTCAATGTACATAAATAAAAAAGAGTATGTAAATTAAAGAATATGGAGAATTCGGAAGTAATAGTTAACGTTGTTTTGAATGGAAACTGAATAAGTTATAGTTGACAGTAATACACTAATCAAGGGAAAAAAATGATATGATCAAGCAACATCAGTGGATATTAGAAGGAAGTCAAATTTATGTCATGTTAGTAATGTAGTTGTATAATAATAATATTTTTAATAATAATATTTATTTGTATACCGCCCTGTGGCGAACCAATCCGGGCAGTTGACAACAATAAAATATGACAAGATTAAAATATAACATTAAACATTATAATCCCTCCCCCCCTTAAGAAAGTATTAAACAATATAACAAATTAAAAGCACAATATAAGAACATAAAACCATAATTAAAACCACCTAAAAACCCTGATGTCCCTCTGGAGATCCTCAACCATCACTAAAGATGGGGCCACGGGAGGAATGAGGGGATCAGGAAGCCTGGGCCGGGATGGTTAATCTGGAAAGGCCTGCCGGAAGAGATCCGTCTTGACAGCTTTTTTAAAGCTGTCTAATGATGTCAACTGACGGATCTCATCTGGCAGGTCGTTCCAGAGTTTGGGGGCGACAGCAGAGAACGCCCTCTGGGAGGTCGCTGCAAGCCTAGATTTTAAAGGCTGCAGTAAGTTCCTCCCAGATGACCGGAGAGCACGGGGAGGATTGGACGGGAGGAGGTGGTCCCTGATATAGCTTGGACCCAAGCCATTTAGGGCTTTAAAGGTAATAACCAACACCTTGTACTGGGCCCGGAAGCTGATAGGCAGCCAGTGGAGGGACCTCAGAACCGGAGTAATGTGGTCCCTCCTAGATGTACCAGAAACAAGCCTGGCTGCCATATTTTGTACCAACTGAAGCTTCCGAACCAAGCACAAGGGTAGCCCCAAGTAGAGCGCATTACAGAAGTCCAGGCGTGAGGTTACCAGTGCGTGCACAACAGTTTCGAGATCCCTTACTTCCAGAAAAGGGCGCAGCTGGCGTATCAGCCGAAGCTGATAGCAGGCACTCCTGACCGTCGCATTTACCTGATTTGTCATCAGGAGCGACGAGTCAAGGAGTACCCCCAGACTGCGAACACAGTCACTGGAGGAGAGTGTGACCCCATCCAGGACTGGAGGTTGCAACCCAATTCTTGGTTTCGGGGCCGCTACCGTGAGCACCTCCGTCTTGTCTGGATTCAGTTTCAATCTGTTTTTCCTCATCCAGCCCATTACCGCCTGAAGACATTCATTGAGAGAAGAGATGCCATTGGAATTCGAGGCCGACGAACAAGACACGGAGAAATAGATTTGGGTGTCATCAGCGTACTGATAACACCCAGCACCATAACTCCGTATTATCTCACCCAGCGACTTCATATAGATGTTAAATAACATCGGGGACAAAATAGCCCCCTGAGGAACCCCACAAGTGAGGTTCCTCTTACTGGAGCTACAGTCCCCAAGCAGCACCCTCTGGGACCAACCCGAGAGGAAGGACCGGAACCACTGCAAAGCAGTGCCCCCGATACCTAACCCCCTCAGGCGGTCCAAGAGGATGCTGTGATCTATAGTATCGAAAGCCGCTGAGAGGTCTAGGAGCACCAACAGGGTCACACTACCCCTGTCGATGCTCAGACACAGATCGTCGGTCAAGGCAACCATGGCAGTATATATGTGAATCTTTTATGTTGTGGTGGTAGGTTTGTTTTGTATGGGTTTTTTTTTAAATGTTTTTGTCTAATGTCTTTTTTGTTGATTGTTTTTAATGTTTTTTCAATAAATTTAAAAAAAAACCTGAAGGTTTAAGTTTGTGCAATGCTAAAAATGTAGGAGAAGGAAAATTTCATAAGGGAGGGAGAAAATTCTTGTTTGAGGGAAATGCTCTCATCCCTCATCCCCCGGTAGCTACACTCTTAAGTGGATGATAAGAAACATAACTACTAACTATACTTCACAAGGTATGCATGTCTGGTATATGTACTTATATGATAAAAGATGTGGCCATATATGAAAAAGAACTGATCTGAAAATGATTTTACCCTGTTACTGGCCACTACTAGGTCTAGTTCTTTCTGCACCTTTCTTCACTGAAATATGTCAAATACGTTCATGATGGCAATATCCTACACACAACTATTGAGAGTGTTTGTCAACATTGCTACTGATTTTGCTCATGTTATGGTATCATCCATCTAATTCTGTATTTATTCTTTTAAAAACAGATTCAGAAACTATAGCTTTGGCTTCTGTCTCCAGAGCATAGGGGTTAAAGTTGGCCTGCCGTATCTATGGTTTCTGTATCCATGGGTTCAGCTATTCACAGTTGCAAAATATTTACTTAAAAAAAAATCCAAAAAGCAAACCTTGATTTTCCCATTTTATATAAAGGACACAATGTTATTCCACTATTGTGTATAAAAGGATTTGAGCATCTACAGATTTTGGTATTCATGGCAGATCCTAGAACCAAACCCCAGCAGATACCAATTAACTTTTGGTTGATTTTTTTTTTTTTTTTAGTAAAGCATTTCTGCTCTGTTTTGAGCTGAGATCCTGCATCACATTCACAGCTGTATAAATATAGCTACCAGTGACCTAAGGAATCAACCTCCCAAACCCACCTTAAGTTCCAAGGAGCCACCCCAAGTCATGGTGCAAAAAAGAGAAACAAGACCCAGATCCAAAACATACTGCAGAAATAATCCAGTTTGAGACTACTTTAAATGCCCTGGCTCAGGGCTAGGGAATCCTGGGAATTGTAGCTTATTGTGGCACCACAGTTCTCTGACAAAGAAGGCTAAATGTCTGGAAAAACTACAGTTCCCAGAATTCCCTAACATTGAGCCTGGGCAGTTAAAGTGGTTTCAAGCTGGATTATTTTTGCACTGTGTTTTGGATCCCCATCATTTCTTGGTTCATTGCAGCTCAAGTGTGGGAGAGAAGCTCTCCACTTATCTGCACCACAGGCCTCTGTTACTCAAAGTAGCTCCCTGAAGTTTAAGGTCAGTTGAGGGGCATTTATGACTGTGACAAAGTTCCAGGATTGTGGCTACATAGCATAGCTGAATATGGAGCTGTTACAGAAATGTTACTCTAGGTTACAAATTGGTAACTGCAATGCAGGATGCCAGGCAAGCCTGTTATGTAACTTGATAGTGCTACTGATTTTTAAAGACATGGTCACAAATCTAAATGTCATATTCCCTGCCACCAAAAATAGTATGATATGAGGGAATTAAAATAACTTTTAATAACTACAGTGGGATAAAAGTGCTGCAAAAATGTAACAGAAAAATTATTTAAAAAGTCTGATCCTCAGCTGAAAGCTAGTATAGTTTAAATATTCACAAATCCCCTTCATAACTATCTATTTAATGATACTGCCATCATTCATACACACAAACTGCTATGTGTACACATGTACCTAGAGAACATGGAAATATCACTAAAGCTGTTGAAAGCAGTCCTACCTTTGATTCAGGTTGCTATTAAAGTCAGATTATCCTGTTAAAATCAGATTATGACCCAATTCACTGTAGATTAGTTCAGACCTGATCCAACTCAATCCAGATCAGAATCCAATTTAGCATTTAGAAACCTGTTTCTTTATGCCTTCCAAATACTTGTGTTGGGTAAGCAAAAAACCAGCAGCATCTTTTTTTCACACAAGTTCATGACAATTGGAGATCTGATGATATATTATTCAAAAAGGATTAACCCTTTTATTAACTTCAGAAAGATAGGCCCATATATGTTTGGGCTAGGAACTCTTAAAGTGGGTTTAGTGTGTTTAAAAGTTTGCTGGTTTTTGTGCTGCTTTTTTGCTTTGAAGTAATATTAATAACGCATGTGTACCTTACTTTGTGGGGGTAACTGATGTACATACAAAGTCATTACAGCTGAGCTTGTCAATAACAGTGCTTGTGTACTTAAGATTCAAAGTGGCTTTAACCCATACTTTTGCAAAATCATTACAGCTGAGCTTGTCAGTAACACTGTTTATGCAGTTAAGATCCATAGTGGCTTTAACCCATACTTTTTCTAGGGATGTTAGGGGGAAGCAGACGGGCGGCCGTGGGCCACCCCGGGAAGGTGCGCCGCGGGGCCGAAGTATCCCCACACCTCGGCCCTGCGGCACAGCTTCGCCGCCCCTGAAAGGAGTGCTAAATTTGTGCTCCTTTCACAAGTCACTGAAGGTGCACCACAAAAGTCTGTCAGCACACCTTCGGAGACTCTTCTGCTGCAGCGTGTGTGAACGCTGCAGCAGGAGGTCCTCCAAGAGTGCCGGCCGTGCGGAGAGCTGGTTGCTCCGAGGATGACCTGGGAAAGGGGTTGGGGCACCGATCATGCGGCTGCCCCTCCCCTTCCCTGCCCCCAAAATGGCTCAATTAGCCATCTGCTTCCCCCCTTCATATCTGATTGCTTAGAGCCCACAAGTGAGAAAGAATAATTTCATAGTTTTCTCTCTGTGGAGAAAATGAATATTTCTGCACAGTTCTCATTATTCACATATCTTGATGTCTTCCAGGTGATTAGTCTGTGAAGAAATACATGGGGGTGCAAGAATTGTAGGCTGTGTGCAAAAACTGTTTCTAGAAGGCCACATGTGCTTTTTTGTGCAAAATTGCTTTTTTTATGCAACAACAACAATAAATCCAGCAATTTTGCACAACAAAATCTTGAACAGAAAACATTTTTGCTATTGTGTGTGTGTGTGTGTGTGTGTGTGTGTTACAAACTGTTTCTTTCACATAACAAAGAGCAGTCTTGCCCAAAAACTTACACATGAATGCCTGGAAACAAAGAGCCCTACACAAAAGCCACAACTCTAGCACAAAACCCCACATGTACCTCTGTGCAGAATAATTCCCCCAAACACTTCAGCCTGAATGAATACTGTGTGGAAATTTTGCAGAATTTTCACAACTATATTATGGTTCCCAGCCAGGTTTCCTGAGTTTTGAGAAACCAGTTTTCAAGCCAGGAAATGAATAACAGTGAATCATCTTTCCATCCCTGATCTTTCATTTTATTCAGTCAATGCTTGACCTGATCAACAAACTTAGTATGCAGGCTTAGTATTTTCAGTTCAGTGACTGCAATCATCTTAAAATAAAAAGGCTGTGGGTGGAGAACTAGTCTAAGATGAGTTGCCAGTAGCAAAAGCTTTAGCAGAACCTCCCACTCTCTCACTGTAATACTGCTGGTGGACTCCCTATAGAAGTACTTGTTAGAACAGTTTTCCACAGATAACAAGGACTTAAGATTAATTTTCCCCTTTTGCAATTTGCAGGACTCACATAATGTCTGCTTTTGATCTGCTTTAATGCCTTGCCACAATTTTGTGCAGACTGAATTATTAGTTTCTACATATAATCTTTGAGAAAACAGGAAAAAATGTTATGGTTGATTTCCAGGTTTGCTACAGCCTTTAGTATTGTACATTCCATCCATTAGCAATATGCATCTGATGAAGAGTGCTTCACCCATGAGACATGGACTTTACCCTTAAGTCTGCTCACTTCACCCCACTCACCTCTCCTCGCCGCCTCTTTAGTTATTAGGTTTGTAGAACTCTTTATTTTATATTCAAAGCATATTTGCATGGGTGTGTGTGTGAGAGGGGAATCATCTGGGAAGGTAAGGGTTAGACTTCCTATTGCATTGAAGTGTAGCTCATGTCTCCTGCTTTGTACTTTAGTTTGGGGAAAGCCTTCCATTTGCTTGTAACCTAACTCAAGGTGGTCATAATGGGATGGAGATCCAAAAGGGAAGCAGAGGTTCAATCACTGCCATTAATCTCATACACTGCTGCAATCTGGCTTGGAAACCAATGAATTATTGTTTCCAAGGCTGCATCTGCACTGTAGAAATAATCCAGTTTCACAGTACTTTAACTGTCATGGCTCAGTGCTATAGAATTCTGTGAATTGTAGTTTGTTGTAGCAGCACTCTGAGAGGGAAGGCTAAATGTCTCACAAAACTACAGATCCCAGAATCCCTTTGCATGGAGTCATGGCATTTAAAGTGGTGTTAAACTGGATTATTTGTGCAGTGCAGATGCAGCCCAAGTCTAAATTTTATTAAGCAGAGTTATACCAACTTCCGATATGACCTTTAGAAGCCTTCCACTGAGGCAATGGGAACCTTGGTTTGAAAAACAAATCTGATCTCTGGCTTAATAACTTTTGTCTTTACTGTCTATTGTTTTCTGCAAAAGGCTACTCCTTTGGAAGCATAAACATTGTGCCAGTCCTCATTTTCTAATCTGAAAATCTTGCCCATTAAGGTGTTTATTACTCATCAATTTTTTTTTAGTGCCAGAATGACAAATGCATTAAGGAGGCACATATGACCAGAAGAAACAACATCGGAGTTCAGGAACAGTCAAGTGGCTATAGGTTTCCAAAAAAAGAAAGGCAACCAGCAAAACAAAACTCTGACTATTCAAAATTCTGAGCACTTTTAAAACTTTTCTTCTTGGAAGGAACTGAACAAGGGGAACACTTCTAGTGAGAATGATACCAACTAGCTTAGGGAATAAATTAGTTTCTGCTGTTGAAAGCTTTCCTGAAATGAAGTGTCTCAACAGCTCAATGGTTTGACACATGTGAGTTAGATCCCCAGGGAAGTAGTCAACCTCCAGGTAGGACCACCAAACACACTCCTTATAATGAGCCATGTAGGAAACTGGGATACACATGTGGTTCATTAGCTAGAGAAGCCCCGCCCCTACTCTCTAGCTATCAGAGCCATGAGGCAGTCTGTTGCAAAGTGATGAGTGAAGTGAACCACTCAGAAATGACAAAACTAGTTGTGAATTCTAAGAAAATAATTAAGACCTGGCCCAAAAAAAAAAAAAAAAGTCAGGAACATCTTAGAAATCCATCAATAAAGGTGTTAATCAGCCTCTAGATTGCACAGCCTCGGATGTTATTGTAATATTATTTTTGGTTTCACATATATTACTATGAAATCATCTACCAGATATTAGTGATTAAAATCCTGGATCATCAGGATTTTATCAAGAACAAGGAAGGTATTTTTGGATAATATGACATGTTCCAAGTAGTGTCACTTTTCATAATTGTGCTGTTGCGATCCTATCTATAGCAATTTCATTCAGATGTTTTGTTTGGAATTGCTCCCACAAAATTTATCCTCAGTAGAACTACAACTGTGATCATTGTCATGATTATCATCATCAACATCAACACCATCACCATGATTATCATCTATATCCTGTCCAAGGCTGTTACGACTTAGAAAAGTTAAAATGTATACAGACAAAATATGTACAGATTAAAAATACAAATTTTTGCTGTTAAAATGTAGTTAAAATATTATAGACTCATATACTTGGAAAGGACAAGGGTAAGAATTGTAAAACTGTTTGACAGTGGAATAAACAGCCTTGGAGGGTAGTGGGCTTTTCTTCTTTAGTCTTTGGACAGAGGTTCAATAGACATCTTCCAGGAGTACTTTAGCTCTGTATTCCTGCAAGGCAAGGGTTTGACTAGATGACCTTGTAAGTCTTTCCAGTTCTCATGTCCATTGAATCTATGATGATAGCCACTGATTTAGAGTTCAAGCAGCTTTCTTGGAGCTAAGTGGAAAGTAATAACACAATTTGATGTCATTAGCTTGTGGGGCCACAGGACTTTAGAACTCTGGAAAACCAACCCAACAGTTTATGTATATGTTATAGCAGGGGTAGGCAACCTTTCCCCTTTAAGGGCCGAGGGACTTCAGCTCCCAGAATTCCAGGAGCTATTGGCCAACATGGGACTATTGGCCAACATAGCTGAGGCTTCTGGGAGCTGAAGTCCCTCGGCCCTTAAAGGGGAAAGGTTGCCTACCCCTGTGTTATAGCATAGAATCCTGAAGGACTGCATAGGCCACTGGCCAACAGGAATCCCCCAACACCACCTTCTGGGTTCACTCTTCCATAAAGACAGAGAGAGAATCCCTGTAGAATTCTGCCTCTAAGGTCCCATCCCAGCCAGGCAGCCCAGAAGGATACCACAGTTGATGGTACTGAAAACTGCTTAGAGGTCATGCAGACCCAACAATGACATATTCATCCAGTTCCCAGTGTAGGTCATATTGAATGCGAGTCAATAGTGTGATGTGGCAACTAAAAAAGCCAATGAGATTCTAGGCTACAACAATAGAAGTACAGTATCTAGAGAGTGAGGGAAGTAATAATACTACTCTATTCTGCTTTGGTCAGGCCTCATCTGGAATATTGTGGGTGTCAGGGACAGCCAGGTGGAGGACTTGGAGGACTCTGAAGGGGAGGATGTGGGGCCAGATCCTAGCTTGGTGCTACCAGCCCCCATAGACCTAGCTGAACCTGGACCTAGCTGTGTGGAACCCATTGAGCAACAGCCCCTGCTTCAGAAGCCTAGCCTTCCTCCAGCAAAAAGCCTTTCCCCAGCAGAGGCTTCAGGCCAGGAAGAAGCAGAGGAGCAAGAGATTGAGATCCCTACCTTTGCTCAAAGGAGAACAGATAGGGCGGGGCTGCAGCGTTCTCGAAGGTTAGCTGAGAGATGCGCAGCTAAAGAGAAACACCTGGGAGAGAGGAGCTGAGGCTAGATAAGCAGCTGGGAAACGCCAAGCTCTCCGTCAAGGCTTATCTTGGATTCCCCAGTGAAAGCTCTTGGCTCTCGGCTTGACTCTAGACTGTTTATATCGTGTGACCTCTGGAACGGCTCTGGACTACCTACTCGTGATAACCCTGGACCTTGGATTGCTCTCTGGACCTGCCTTTCAGAACTCTGGACTTGTTGGTTGCCTGCTGCAAGCAAACAGTGGTACGTTACTTGCAACTGGGTTGTTGTCTTGGAAGAGGCCCCTGTCCTTATCAGCCACGTGTTGGCAGCTTTTCCTGACAGAGGGACTCTGCAGATGGCTCAAAGCACCATCTTGGAGCCAGGGAAGGGGAGGGGCAGCCAGACACCAGACATCCCAACCCCTTCCCAAGGACATCATCAGAGTGCCCACTGTTGCACATGGCAAGCACTCCGATGACATCCTCCCAGTCCAGCTTCTGTGTGGGCTGAGCCGGAAGAGACATGGAAGAGCCACACAATGACTCTTCTGGTGCCCTTTGTAGGCCTTGGGAAAGGAGCGCTATTTTAGCACTCCTTTCCCAGCTGCTGAAAGGGTGGATTGGGCCCAAGGCATGGGGCAGCCTCGGCCCCAATCCTCAGCTTCTCGGGGCAGCCAACAGCCGCCCGTCTGTAGAGGCCCTGTGTTCAGTTCTGGGCACCACAGTTCAAAAAAGACATTGACAAACTGGAGCATGTCAAGAGGAGGGTGATCAAAATGTTGAAATGGCTGCAAACCATGCCCTATGAGGAGTGACATAGGGAGCTGGGTATGTTCAGCCTGAAGAAGAGATGGTTAAGAAATGATATTATAGCCCTGCTTAAATTTATGAAGGGATGTCATACTGAAGATGGAACAAGTTTGTTTTCTGCAGCTCCAGAGAATAGAACCCAATGGTTTTCAAACTACAGGAAAAGAGATTCCACCCAACATTAGGAAGAGCTTCCTTACAATAACAGCTGTTTAACAGTGAAACACTCTCTCAGAGTGGGCTAGACTTTACTTCTTTGAAGGCCTTTAAACAGAGGCTGTATAGACATCTGTTGGGAGTGCTTTGATTGTGTCTTCCTGCATGGCAGGGGGTTGGACTTGATGTCCCTTGAGGTCTCTTCAGCTTTATGATTGTATGTTTCTATAATTCATTCACCAAAATGACCAAAGCTCTCTCTATCCCATAAGTAGAGCTCAAGCAAAATGGATTATCTAGAGCCATTCCAATCTGATGCAGAAACCTCAGAGCTGAGACACCATCACATAGTCTACCTTGCCTAGAAATGGAATATTAGGGAATAATAATTATTTTGGGATTTACAGAAAGCTTTTTCAGTCATGGTCTTACAACTTCCTCTTTAAGTAATGTTGGGACCTTGTACAGAGGTCTCAGTAATTTCCTGTAATCAGTCTTGCCTTCTTAGGTCAGGACGAACAAACTTTAACACATATGTGTCCTCCTCCAAGGATAGGAATTAGCTAGATATTTCTGTGCCCCTACTCCTTTCCTCATTTTCCACTGACCAGTAAATGACTGTTGGGGTAGAGAAATGCAGCAGCTAAAATGTGGGTTTGATGGGACAGGGAGGAGACATTGCATAGCCCACATGGTGGACCGTTATGCTACATCTTTCTACTTTGACTATTAAAGATATAGGAGCTCTGTTTCATATTCTGGCAACCCAAGTTCTGTCCCACCTTATGAGAACATTTTGTCAATGGATTTTTATTAATGTGTCTATTTATTATTAAAATACTTGTTGCCCCAGATCATAACCCAATAACAAGATCTCTAAAGTGTGAGCATTATTCAATTAAAATCAATTTATGGAAAACAAAACTTTGGATGATGGCATAAAATTATCATAACCAAACAGACCGATACCCAAAAAAAGCCACTGACAAGTAAGATCAGGAGCATAAAAATCAGACACTTGGGCTAAAGGTATGTAAAAAAAACAAAAAAAAAACTTTATAAAGGCCTCAATTTCTGTCTCACTGTAAAGAAGTGTGGCATAGTGTCTCTATGTTGTGTGGATGGGTGGGTGTAAACAGGTGGAGCAAGAGACCTGTAGATGAAGAGTTGCTCACTTCTAACTAAGGGGCTCTGCAGACGGCACAAAGCGCCATCTTGGAGCCAGGGAAGGGGAGGGGCAGCCGGACGCTGGCTGCCCCAATCCCTTCTTGAGGATGTCATTGGAGTGCCCACCGTTACACATGGCGAGCTCTCTGATGATGTCTTCCCAGCCCCTGCATGGGCTGAGCCAGAAGAGATGTGGAAGAGCTGCGCGATGGCTCTTCCAGCGCCCTTTCCCCCTTAGAGCTTTCATTTGCAGCGTCTGCAAAGCCCCTTAGAGCTTTCCCAGGCTCCAAAAAGGTGGATTGGGGCTGAGGTGTGGGTCTTGAGTCTTGGCCCCAATCTTCCGCTCCCCAGTGCGGCCCACAGCCACCCGTCTGCAAAGCCCCTTAGAGCTTTCATAATAAGCACTTTAAACTGAGCTTGGAAACCAACTGAGACCCAATGAAGCCAGGAACCTGCTTTGCGGTAGAATGGATTAATAATATTGTTGTTGTTTTTCATTTCCAGGTAACCTTGGGATTAGGTACATATTACTACATAGTTCTTCTTTTGTTCATTGAAAAACTGACCTTTAGAAACCAGTGCCTGACTGTATACACATGCTAAGCAATGAGCAAGGCAATTCTAATTAGCCACTATTAATGTATCTTACAATGGGAAATGAATCTGAGAACTATGAACAACAAGCAACCTAAAAGAGACCCATATCCTCAAGGCATCCAAATCTGGCAAAAGTCCTTTCAGTCACCCCACAGGATTATTAGGACTGGAAGACTTTGCCTTGATTGCATTCAGGTTGATGGGGGGGGGGGGGGGGGAGGGAGAGAGAGAGAAGTTATAGTTCCATATCTAAGCCACCTATGTTGGAAACATGACTAAGTGCAATCTACACCTAGTTGAAAGGATCAAAGTCAATTTTTAGTCTGTATGGTCCACCTGGTTCTTTGCACCTGAGCTGCTCTTTGTTGTGGCACACCCATGTTGCTTGCACTTACAATTATATGCTTAGTGGGGAGCATCATTAATAACACAAATCCAATGGCTTTTGTACAAGAGTCACATACACCAAAATGAGTTAGTGCTGAACATATATTCATACATACACTCAAAAAATGAAAATGGATATGGAAAGCTTTGAATCTTAATTTGAATGCAGCTTGGTTCCAGGCTCTGTTGTAACTATCACTGTAGGGTGCCTTTACACTCAGTTGCAGTCTCTGATCGAAAGGAAGTGGCATACTGTTCCTTGAAAAATTTGGCACAGCATCTCTAGCAGCAATTGCCAGATCTTGTGAATAAAAACCTACCAGTAAGGCAAGGGAGACTGATGACACATGTTTCAATTTATAACAGAGTCACAGCATTTCAGGCTGGCAAGTTGACCCAAAAGAGCTTTCTGTTTTCCAAATGGAAACTACACAATACACAATTTGTGTAAACTGTGTTTATGTTCATAGTTTACCAAACTTGGAGGTCATGTGCAAAACAACATACTGTATTTCTTAATTATTTAAAATAAAGATGTCTGTTTAATTATCTGGATAATCTTCTATTCAGAAGTAGATCCCAAATAATTATATATAGAATTGCAGTCTATACTTATATTATTTTGTGAGTATCAGTCAAGGAATTATGAGCAAGGTCTGAGCCGTAACTGTGTACACACAAGACAGTATGGGGACGATATAATGGGGAGAGAGTCAGCAAGCAAGATAATGATTTCTGGGTGCAGAAGAAATTCTTATATGTTCACTTAGAGCCGAAGCAGACTGGCACAAAGGGCCAGCCTGGGGTGGACTTGGGGCAGGGTAGCTGCACGCCAGCCACCCTGACTCCACCCCGACACCATCCTGACGCATGGTGTATTGTGTCAGAACACCCTTTGGTGCAAAAAAGGGTGCAAAAAAGCCACTGCGACAGCTGAAAGGGCAGCCTTTTGCTGCCCCAAAAGGAGTGGAATGTTGCCATTCTTTTGGAGGTGGCAAAAAGCAGGATTGAGACCATGGCATGTGGTTGCTCTATTTTCGCTTTCTTTTCGGGATGCTTCATTTCCACTTTATTATCTCTTTAACAACTAAACTGGCCCACATGTGATAACGTCCTAAGACAAAAAGTCTACTACTGCAGGATCTCCTTGAGAATGTTAACAAAAAGTCCTCTTCAGCCCATTGCAAGAAATAATTTAACAGGTATATTATTTATCTATTTATTTTTATTTAAGATATTTCTATATCACCACACAGCTCACATGGGTTTCAGAGGTGATGAAGAAATATAAGTCATTACAATACAAAGATACAACATGTTAAAAGCATAGTAAAAATTTGACTTTTTAAAAATCTTTAAATTTTTTTAAAAAAGAATCTCAAACAATCCAATACTATTTCCAATCAGTTAAAACATAGCAATTGCAAATATTAAAGGACATGCTCAGAAAATATGAAACCAGCCTAACTGCTTTGGATGGGGTGTTCCACAGTTGGGGTGCTACTACAGAGAAAGCCCTGTTATGTGTACATACCAACCAAACTTCACAAGGTGTTGGAACATACAACATGGCCTCCTCTGAGGATCTCAGATTTGGGGCAGGCTCTCATGAGATGAGGTGGTCTTTCAGATATCCTGGCCACAAGCTATTTAGGGCTTCATTGGTCAAAATCAACATCTTGAATTGAGATTGTAAGGATATTTGAAGATGGTTCAATTCTTGTAAGACTAGTATTATATGGTGTCTAGAATGCATACTTTATATCAGTCTGGCTGCTGCATTTTGTACTAACTGCAGCTTCCAAACACTTTTCAAAAAGTGAAAAAGGAGTGACTTCTCTTCCTGTTGTTAGAAAAAGGACTTTGCTGGGCCTAAAATGTCTCAAGGGTAAATAAAGCATGGCAAAAATGCCCCCTTGCTACCTAGAAGGCACTGGTGCTAAAAATAAAGCTAAAGCAAAACTGGAAGATACTATAATATGATTGTGTTTTAGCGTTATTTTTGGATGTTTGTAGGGCATTCTTCTCATTTTGGGAGATCAAATAATCCATAAGCATGGGAATCAAAAGATATGCCTGCAACCTTCAAAAACAACAACAACAAAAAACCAAAACACTGAAATAATGGCTGATTTCTTTTTTACCATTTTTTAATTGAGAAAGAGGTCCAGGTCATGGGAGGCAAATAAAGGACAACTGTAATATTTGGGTGCATTTTTGAAGAATTTTAAAAAAAATCAGATTTTTCCCCCAAAGGGGGGAATCCAGTGCCTTTGGGGAGCCAGGAGCCTTGTAAAATCTAGTTAGATGCCTATGGACCATGGGCATTCCTATCCCCCGTGCTTGCTTGATTTGACTGTAAGTACAGCTATTAAAATGAAAACACATTCTGAGTAAAAATGGAATGAATAAAGAACAGCTTGTTGCAGCAATTACAATCAGGGTAAAGTAATTTAATTTAAGAAATCAATGCCCAAATAGCTAATCCTTTTCATCAGCGTTTTATTTGAGCTTTAGGGATTTATGTGGAGATATTTCCTAATCATTACTGTTGAACTGAAAAGGCTTCAAGCTTAAGATTAAGCCAGATAGTCATTGATATAGCTCTTTATTAACTGACAGGAAAATGGTCAATCGGGAAGTTGTAAATAGCAAGAATGCAAGATTGTCAATGAAAAATAAAGTAATTGTGTTTTCCATGTGGCAGTTGAGGGAAATTTTGTCTGGTTTTGTTTAATAGATTTGTTTCAGAAACTATGCTCTGAGGTATCAATTAAGACAGCTGATTGGAATAGAAATGCCTTTTTTGCTTTTCAAAAAAGGACAGTACTTAGCTTTCTACTATGTAAGCTTCACCAATGCAATTTGTTTCTTCGAGGGCCTCTGTAGACCGACCCAAAGGGCCAGCCTGGAGACACAGTTGGGGTGGGGCAGCCACATGCCAGCTGCCCCAACCCCACGCTGATGCCGTCCTGACGCTGCGCACCATTATGCATGGTGCACGGCATCAGGATGCCCTCCCGGTACAGTGTTCTCATGCACTGCGCTGGAAAGGGCAAAGAAGAGCCGCATTTTGTCACTCTTTTGGGGGCAGCAAAAGGGAGGATTGGGGTCGTGATGTGGGGTAGCCACAGCCCCGATCTGCCGCTTCCCGGGGCGGCCCAGAACTGCCCGTCTGCACCCTCCCCCAAGTATGTGTCTTTAGGATTGCATTCTTCAACTGCTTTCTCCTATTCACACTTCAGTTGGAGTAGGATCTATTGAACTCAGTGTGGCTGACTTCTGGGCATAGAAGTCTGCAACTAAATATTTTCACATCCATGGGAAAAAACAAAGATTTCTGTGCAATGCTAAAATGAAATTCACACCCTGAGAAGCCTTGCAGGGAATAATTTTGTGCAAAGGTACATGTGGGTTTTGCTGCTCAAAAACATATTTCTTGCATAGGAAGGAGTGTTTTAAAAACTGCTCATCCCTGTACAAATAGTTTCAGAACACTTTGCAAATTATGACAAATCTGTCCACTGCTAAATTCTTCTCAACAAGGTGCTCCAAGAATCAAAAACTCATTATTCATCTGGGAAACAAATAGAAATGAATGTTGTTTCTATTCCTAATGTAAAGTCAGCATGGCTGAGAATGCTGATTTATTTGGTTTTAATACAATTTGTTAGCCACCTTGAGTCCCATATTGGGAGAATGACAGGGTATAAATTTATTTATTTATCTATTTAATTCTTAATAACTACTTTAAAAAAAGAACTACCATAAGAATTGGGGGGTTAAACAAAACAAAAACATGACTGGGGACAAAAGCAAAACTGGCAAATTTGCCCATCTAGAAAGAGGCATAAATTAAAAGTCTATATTTTAATTTAGGTATACACAACCCTGGTGAGAATCCCATGTTGGTCATCTCCTGGCATAACAGTGAAATCCAGCAGAATTCTGTGGGAATGATTTCCTACTACCACCATTTCATTACCACACATTCCTCTTAACCAACTCTGGAGGACTGGGAAACCACCTAGAGCAGTGTTTTCCAGAACATCCCCCTGGGGGTGCTGGAAGAATCTGGGGGGTGGTGCGCTAAAAAGAGGGAGTAGGGGGGCAGTGAAGGGGAAAGGGAGAGGCAGGGGGTCTTTCAGTTAAAGTATTGGTTGTGCAGAAAAAGCAAGAGGTGCCAGCAGTCTTTAGGACCATGGTGGGGATGAGGATTATATTAAACTTCTTCTCAGGATCCCCAGAAAACCACCACACAGCCTCGCTGATCATTTTGTGTGGTGGTGTCTCCCTCTCTGCCTGCCCATGTGAGTTCACTCCCTTACGGGTGTCTTTCGCTAGTAGTGGCAAATGGGAAACTTGTGCAAGGCTTGGGCACAGGGCATCACTTCTGTGGCTCAGAGTGACACCATTCTGGGCCAGACTGGAGCAAAGAATTAGAGCACATGGTGGCAGGGCAGAAGTGGTGGCAAAAAGGAGCTTTCAAATTTGGGACCCTGCTTAAGCTTTTTGAGCTTCACTGGGACTTAGCTGACAGGTTGGAGTTGCACTGCTGCTCCTGCTTTCTTTCATTGGACAGACTGAGAAGAGGTAGCAGAAGAAACATTTTTTTTCAGAGAGTGGACACTTGAATCTGTGTGGGGAAGACATGTCTCTTGGGAAGAAGTATCTGTGCTCAGTTCTTGGAAAGTGTCCTTTGTCTTGGAGCGGCTCCTATAGTTAAAATCTCTCCCTTTTCAGCCCACACCAGTCTCCAGCCCAGAGCATGTGGCCTCTGTAAACCCCCTACACATACCCCAGCTGTGTCTTTCTCTGCTCCAACAAAAGATTGAGAGCCCCTCCTCTCTAGGGAGAAGCTTCTCCCTTGCACCTGGTCACTCTGGGAGTAGCAACTGAGCAGCTGCCTGAGCAGCAGCCAAGAGGTCTCTCTTTTGCACTTACCTTTGCTGCAAAGCTGACATGGGTGAGAGGCTTCTCAGTTGTGCTCAGCCAGCTGCTCAGTTTCTGCTCCCAAAGTGATAGGGCATAAAGGGAGCAGTGACTGAGCAGCCAGTCAAACAGTAACCAAGAATCCTCTTGCCTGTGCCAGCCTTAGCAAGCAAGATTAAATGTTTGGAATTTGCAGGAGAAAAGACAAGATTGTCTAGACATGTCCAACTATAAGGGGTGGTGCTCATCTCCGTTACAAACTGAGGGAGACAGTACTGTCAGAAATGATTCTATGATCATGTGGCCAACATGACTACACAGAGAATAGTGGATCTAATATTTTCAAAATATGCTGAAGGGGGGAGCTAGGGTTGGTGCCCAAAAGGAATAGGGGCGATAGCCCGAAAATGTTTGGGGGCCACTGACCTGGAGGTATGTTTTTGGCAATATGGAAGGTTGTAGGGAAAGGCAAAGGGTGCCAGAGTTTTGGGTGTGGACTGCTAGAATATTGTTGAATTTAGCCTCATAATTTTGGTGATGGATTGAGGTCAGCAACAGTTACATGACAAG
Organism: Phrynosoma blainvillii; assembly: GCA_026167975.1. Classification (NCBI taxonomy): domain Eukaryota; kingdom Metazoa; phylum Chordata; class Lepidosauria; order Squamata; family Phrynosomatidae; genus Phrynosoma; species Phrynosoma blainvillii. Next base: position 245,877,329 of record JANUYF010000003.1, on the reverse strand, counting down.
TATGTGTAATAAATATCTTGATAACAGCTATACTCATTGAATTTACCTATGTAGATAGCTGATAATATAATTCAAATCTTATACATATACCGGGGAGGAGGCGTTGTCAACATTCATAAAGTTCTTCATAAACAGGATGGGAAAAAACTTGAGATTTAAACCATTTGATGTGTATAGGGATTGTTCCCAGTTATAGATTAGCAATTCCTCTGCCTTTATCAGGCATTCTTAATTTTAAATGCTGCTAACCAGCATCTCTTAAGAGTTTCCTTCTGGTGATTTCATTACTCCCGTTCAGATAGCCCTTGTGAATAACCTGGAGCAGAGGCAACCTGCAAACAAGAACTGTAAACTTCTTAATTGACATGATGGAATGGGTGATGAAATAGTGCACCAGGAGCATCCACTCTCTAACTTATTAATCTATCTTGGGATGAATTGTGTTGCAGGTTACAAAAAGGGGTGGAAGCCTGAAAAACTTTCTTATTTAATTGGTTTGATTTGAACTTGGTTTGAGTGGGAAATTTAAATATGATACTTTAGTTACAAATGAGCTAATAATTACTAAAATTGCATCTGAAATGGAAATGGCCTGAAATGTACCTGTACCATGGTCCCTTATGCTAGAGTATTGCACTTTTACCTCAAATGTGTAGTGCTCCAGGACAGGCAGCATCCATTGCTAGGATGCTTTTAGCTCAGAGGATTCCCTGGAAAATCAACATTTTAAAAAGAGGCTGCTTTGTGGATAACAACTATGAACAGCACACCTACCTTTCTTTTTGGTGCTATGCCTGTGTTGCTTGTACTCTTACAGGTTCTCTCCTGCCACTGCATCTTACTTGGGTATAGTTAACACTTGTGTATGTGTAACATAAACCAATCTCAACCTATGATTTTAAAAAAGTAAGTCACAGTAAAGCCAAAGTTTACTTCTAAATGAAATGAGAAGAACCTCTATTCTGCTGACCTAATGTAACCCACAAGTGGTCCCAACCAGCCTATCAATATTTTAAATAAATTTTAATTTTTAATAAATTCTATTGGCAAAATACATACTACAAAACCAAGCAATCATTAATCAAACAGTAACAATGCAAAACAGAATACAGAAAATAAAAAAGAAGAAAAAGAAAAGAAATTATACAAACACATGCATGTACCAATCTTAAAATCATCTATCACCTATCTTCAAATTCTTCAATCAATCCTTACTTCTTACATACTTATAACTTCTCTCACATTCAATCTCTATCATATCTCGGCTTCCTTCCCTTACATCACCAGAATAGTTGTCCCTGTTTAAGATTTGCTTGTTCATTGTTCATCTTACATTAATATGTTGCTGTTTATATTTACATGCTAGTATTTGCACTTACATTGCTTCTAAAGCCCTTGTAATTTAATATATTAGGCAGTTAAACAAATAAATGAAAAACCTGCCCTCATGTTCCTATGAAAAATATCGAGAGCTGTTTCTTAAAGTTCTTTCCATCCCCAAGGATCCAATCTGTAGGGATTCCCCCATCCACCTACTCACTCTTCCAAGTGGGAACAAAGTGGCATATAGGTAAATCCCAAGTGTTATTTCCAGAGTTTGACTGGATCTCCAAGGAAAAGTCGAGGATGGGCCAAGCATCCCAGACCAAAACACAAGCTGCAATAATGCACCTGCAACCCAGCATTTGGATTGAAGCACAGTGTGCTATTCTTTCACTTTCACCCAAATGAAAAAGTTGTGGATGGAAGAAAACTACTCAACAGGATCTTTGAGACCTACCAGAGTCCTAGTGTCAGCACTATGCTAGCTTTCCAAACACTAGTCAAGGATGTATAGTTCTGCTTCTTCACCCCAACTTCCCTGCACAGAGACAGTGAGGAGGAAGCAAAGCCATTTATTCCCCCAGCTACAGTATCAGCAGAAAGCTCTGAAGCTCAAGAGTCTGTATCCAAAGAGCCTGTGAAGTCAGGAAACAAGTCATCCCTGTGATACCAGGGGCATGACATACCCTGGCTTGTTATCTGAACAGTATATTCATTCATATAGACTCAACTGATGAAGCCTAGAACTGGTCTTCTTAACTACCGCAATGCTCTGCTGATTCACATTTAGCTTATCTACTGAAACTCCTTAGATACTTTTCACATAGTTGCTGTCAAGCCAGATGCCACTTAACTTGTATTTCAAACTTGGTTTTATTTCTATCTTCTAAGATATTAGGTTCACCTCCCAATTTGGAGCCATCTCCAAACTTGATAAGCATCCTCTTTGTTCCTTTTGTCATCTCATTTATAAATAAGGTAATAAGCAACGAGATGACAATAGAACCATCTTGTTATCCCCCCTCTAGTTTTTATCCAGGCTTAATCTCCAGGTGCTTTATGAGCATTTGGAGACTGTGGTAATTGTGGGGGGAAGCAGACGGGTGGCACAGGGCCACCCTGGGAAGCTGCGGATCGGGGCCGAGGTATCCGCACTCCTCGGCCCTGAGGCGCAGCGTCCCAGGCCCAGGAAGGAGCACTAAAATAGCGCTCCTTCCACAAGATGCCGAAGGTGCACTGCAAAAGGCCTCCGGCGCACCTTCGGCGCCTCTTCCGCTGCAGCAGAAGTGCGCCGTCAGAGCACCAGCCGTGCGGATGGCCGGCCGCTCCGACAACGTTTTCGGGAAGGGGTTGGGGCGCCCAGCATGAGGCTGCCCCTCCCCTTCCTGGCCTCAAAAATGGCGCTTTGCGCCGTCTGCTTAGGCCCTGTGTCTGGTGCAGTCAGTTAAGCTGCTCCAGATTTTAGTTTAAACCTTGAAGGTCCTGAACCTTATTACCAAAATAGATTGAGCATATTGGATAGTTCTCTTAAAGTCTAGACCAGGGGTAGGCAACCTGTCCCCTTTAAGGGCTGAGGGACTTCAGCTGCCAGAATCCCAGGAGCTATTGGCCAACATGGGACTATTGGCCAACATGGCTGAGACTTCTGGGAGCTGAAGTCTCTCGGCCCTTAAAGGGGAAAGGTTGCCTACCCCTGGTCTAGACTATTCCCTGAGTGGATTCACTACCCCAGGTCCATAGCATCAGCTACCATTAGACTGTGTTTCATCAATCTGCTGTGAATCCACACATAATCTTGCCCACCTTTTACCAGTTTGCCAGCAAGAATATCTTGGAAGACCTTCTCAAAAGCCTTGCTGAAATCAAGCTAAACTTCCCCCACATAATCATCACAATTCACCAAGTTAGCAACTTTTTTTAATCAGTCCTTTGTGCCACTTCATATGAAGTCACTTTTAGTTTTAGACAGAACCTGAATTGGCCTGGTGCTGCTCACTACTATTTTGAATTCTGGCTTTGTTCAAACCAACCTAATATTACAATATTATTTAAATGTGAATTTTATGAAGATTTTTTTCTGAATTACAGATTGATGATATATGAGGTAATAAATTTAGGAATGAACACATATCAAAGTTAATTTATCTGTTTATCTCTTGCTGTTTTTTAATTTGGCTTAGGAACTGTTCATCAGTCTCATTTTCTTGTGTCCTTTGCTCAGAGTCTGCACAGTTTCTTGGAGGTCTAATTATCAGCCTCTGGAGACTTCATCCAGCTCTGTCTCTGAGCTGCAATTAGTGTCCAGTTTTTGAATGAAAAGCAGACAAATCCATTCCATTTTTGTACAATTTGCTTAGCCATTCAACAAAATGTTTTCCCTCATAAAACATGCAAATTGTGACATGAAAATAAAAATCCACAAAAACTCAGTTCAGCTTTATTTTATTCCATCTTGAGAACCACTCCCACCGCCCCAGAATGCAAGTGTCAGCATATTTGCCTTTCTCAAGGATATTTTTTACATCCTCTACACATAGATGGCAAACAAAGGGGAGAGGATTGCTTTAGGCTAGGTCCTACCTATGTTTAGGGAGTGAGATTGCCTCCTGTTCAGGAAATATTTAATTCATTCTGTGTCCTTCAGAAGAAAAAATTTGTTCCATGTCCTCTGAGCATTCTGATTTGGCAAGAACAGATCCATTTATTCCTGTCATCCCACTTCTCAACTGCTTTTAGCAGTGGGTAGAACCTTGCGGTTCTCTATAGGCTTAGGCAAAAACAAACTGGCACAGCTTGTGTGGTGTTCCTCATTAATGACTTTTACTATCCTGACCATTCTCTGATACTGTTTTGTCCCAGTTTTCATCTGTGAAGTACTGGAGGGCATAAAGGCACAGAAATATGGGCATATTGTATCCAGTACCAGGATTCAGAAAAGTTACCTTTCCGGATCCTATTTCCTAAAATCCCCCAGTTTCTGCCCACTGTATTGTTTCAGCAGTATCTTAAATGTAACAGACTAAGTAGTGGAATTGCACAAATGAGATTAATCAAAAGGCATAATTGCTGTGGGTTGGTGGTAGGATTGTAGTATTTGACCCCATGTGTTGCTCAAACAGGGGCGATGCAGATGAGCAGGAAAAGGTGACCTGAAGTTGCCTTTTCCTTAAACTGCAGCAACTGCATCAACCTGCCCAGAGGATGCCCTAAGTAGGGATGGAGCAACCGCAATGGGGACCAGTTAATACAGCCTTTCCGAGGCTGCAGTGAAGCCTCATCACCCACACTGCTGGCCCCAAGGTTTCTCTAAATGGGGATGGAGTAACCGCATGGGCCCAAAACAGCCACTTTAATTTTTTTCACAGTCTCTCCAGCGCATGCGCATGTGCACCGGAACAACACGGACCCTTTAACAGTAATGTTGGCATTGCTATGCTTCTGTGCACTGTGTGAAGTAAAGACATCATGGATGCCATGGCGACTGAGTGGTCCGCACTGGTAGTCAGTCTGCAATGCACGGCCACAGGAGCCTCTGCCACGGTCCCTGCAGCAGCTGCATGCATATAAGACTGCAGTGATGACTCAGACGACCCAGAAGTGACAACTTGTAGAGTGGGTGTCATAACAAGCATTGCATGGTGTATTGCCACCGCTGCTGCTCTGATGCCACCCGAGAGAGCCCCACGCCACTGGTGGATGTTCCCCAGAAGCACCGACTGGTGGGACAGGTTCGTCACATACATCTGGTCCGATGAGCAATGGAGGATGCTCTTCCAAATGTCCCGTGCCCTCTTTCACAAAATTGTAGAAATAATGGATTCGGAAATGGAGAGATCTGACACCATGATGAGGACAGCCATCCTGGTGGAGAAGAGGGTCGCCATGGCTATCTGGGTTCTTGCCCACAAAGCCAGCTACAAGCAGGCATCAGAGCAGTTTGGGGTCAGCCTTACCACTGTGGGGAAAGTGTTGGTGGAGTTCGTCCTCAGCATGGAGAAGATGCTGCTGACACAGACAGTGTACCTGGGGGATGCCGCTCAGGTAAAGACATTTGCACACACTTGTCCCTTTCACCTCCGGTGAAAAAAACGTCATGACCTGGCACACAGTATGGCTGTCACTGTATACATTAGGCTGCTAGGGCGTTGAACCTGTGCACATATGCAAAAAATGTCATGACCTGGCATACAGTATGGCTGTCACCATATATATTAGGCTGCTAGGGTCATTGAACCTGCACACGTATGCAAAAAACATCATGAGTTGGTAAGTGCCCTGACTTTTTTCATTAACCGTCCACTGATCCCCCTTCTTGTCAGCCACAGATCATGCAAGGATTTGCTGACCTCGACTTCCCCCAAGTAATGGGTACTGTAGACAGGTGCCACTGTCTGATTGTGCCACCCTTGGGGAGGAGGAACGAGTTTGTCAACCAAAAAGACAGTGGAAAAGGCCACCCTTCTATGACCGACTGCACGGCATCTGGATGAGGGCTGGCTGCAAAAGGTAGCAAGATAGTTGTCCTCCGTGTAAGTGTCAGGCCCTGCCATGGTCCCTCATGCTCATCCCTACCTTCCCCTCACCCTTCTCTATCCCTCCCCTCCCTCCTTTTTCAGTCCCATGGGTGCTAATGGTATCCCTCTTGTCCCCAACTGCAGCCGTGTGGCAAAGGCGATGACATGGACAGAGGAGGGATCCTGCCAGTTCCCCCTCATCCTCATCCTCCTCAGAAGGAGAAGCTGCACCAGACAGGGAGGGCCTCCCATGCCACAAGGTAGATCCATGAGGGGAGGGATAATGGCTGCATGACTGCAGCCTCCATGACATTCCTGTCCCTCCCCTCCCCCACCACTTTCCATGCCAGCTTCCTAAATGGAGTCTTTTTCCCTTTCACAGGTGGACTTGCTGAGGAGGAGGAGCCTGGCCCAAGCCACTACCCGCCAGGTGGGGAAAGGCAGGAGGCCCTTCATGCTGCCCGCCTGGCAGCACTCCAGGGGAGCCGGGACCAGGACAGTCAGAGAGGCAAGAGTGGCAGGGAAATGGGGGAGGGAATGGGGAGGGCACCCAGCAACCCTGGCTGTGGCATTGGGTGATGGGGTGCAGAGCAACGACATAACCACACTTTTGTCATTTCTTTCCCCTTGCAGATCGACGGCTGGAGGACACAGTGGCTGCCATTGAGGACCAACTCAAGCAGCTGACTGACTCGGTGGAAGCCATCCTGGACCATCTCGGTCCACCCCCATCCCCACCTCCACCTCCCCATCCCTGAAGCAACTTCCCCTCCCCTTCTTCCCCCTCGAAGCACCTTCCCCTCCCCTTCCCACATTTGTAAATACTCCTCTCCCCTTCCCCCCATTTGTAAATAGTTTGTACAATATTTGTTATTATTGAGAGAAAAAATATTTTAAAAAAATTATGCCACAATCTGCGCACATATGCAGGCCAGGCAAAAGCTGTCTTTTATGAATAAAGGTTCTATTTCTAAAGCTTGTGACTTTTATGCATGGGTGTGTAAGTTCAATGCAGGATCTCTGTAAGGAACCAGTGAGTAACCAACAAAAGTCCCAAAGGCAAAAAAAAAAAAAAGATACATACACACACACACACAAAAAAAAAAAAAAAAACCAAAGAAGGGGGTTATGCCAAAGCATTAAAAACTACCATGCCCCACCCAACTTCAAAAACAATGGTATAAGATATATAGAAATATAGAAAGGATTAGCCAAACCCTGGAGCAGAAAGCCCCTAAAATTACTAAAAGGGTAAAAGTACCCCACTAAATCCCGTGCCAATAATGAAAATGTATTAAAAGGCACAAAAAATCAAGGGCCAAATTTATAAAAGAATAACAATGCCTGGAAAAAAAACACTTGTAGTTCAAAAAAAAAATACTAAAAGGGTACCATTTACCCCACTAAAGGATCTGCAAATGCAGAAAAAGGTAAAATGAAAATTCATAAACCAAGGCCAAACGCGTTTCGACTCTTGTCTTCCTCAGTGGCCTATGAACATTTAATTTATATATATGCCTATTACACAGCTCACACAATGTGACTCTGCACCATTCCAAAGTAATAATGTGCTTCTCCTGCTTCCAGAGCCTCTTATATAACCAACCAAACTGGTGATGAAACTAATCCAGTCAAGACTTAATACAAAAGGAAAACCTTAGAATGTGGAAGGGCAGTTAACAATTCAAACCAAACAATAGGCCTTTTTTTATTATTATATATAAGCCCACCAGGGATTCAGATTTCTAACTGTAACTCCCTTGTTGTTTAACCATTCATAGATATTTCATCTTTAGATTTATATATTTGTAGATATTTCATCTACTAAATGTAGGACAATAGTTCAATTGGATTCTGCTACTACTCTTAGCTTCTCTAGTCCAGATCAGCCAGACTAGGCAAACTTACAACCCATTGCAACCCCAGAGGTTTGCCAATAGAATTGATCACCAAATTTGAAATGATTTTTAGTCAGAGTCATCTCAATTAAGTGTAACAAAAAATGAATAGGAGGAAGCCCCATAGGTTTGGACAACAAAGCTGCTTCTAAGATCTCCAAGGCCTCATCCTGGGGAATATTAGTGTAAAGTGATATCACATCTAGTGTCACCAAGAAAAATTCTCCTATAGGTGGTCTAAGTTCTTCCATGTATTTCACAAACTCCTTGGTATCTTTTATGTAAGATGGTATCTCTGGAATCAAAGGTTTCAGAAAAGATGAAATATATGTGGCTAGTGGTTCCAAAATAGAACCACAGCCAGACACAATCGGTCTACCTGGAACTGGTGTCTTATCCTTGTGAATTTTAGGTAGTAGATAAAACAGAGGGATCCTGGCTGGAGAATCCAGTAGATATTCATATACATTAGTTTTTATATATCCCATATTTAATGCCTCCTCCAGAGTGATTTTAATATATTTCAATATATCCTCTGTAGGGTCTTTCATACATTATTTATAGTGTTTTGCATTTGATAATTGATTGTATGCCTCTATTTCATAATCTTTCCTCCCCCATATGACTATCACACCTCCTTTATCGGCTGGTTTAATTATTATATCTTGTCTTTTTTGCAAATTATCCAAAGTGGCTTTATGTAGGTTGGATAGATTGTGCCAACTGTTGGATTGGGAGGTAAAGACATTATGCATATCCTTTAACACACTGTCCTGAAAGACCTTGATGTAAGGGTCATCAACATTGGGATTAAAGTTAGATCTTTTTTGAAAGGTCTTATATCTATCCATATCCGAGGGTCCCAAATATTCACTAGTAGTACCATTCCTAGAAAAAAAAATTGCCAATCTAATTTTCCGAAACAATTGATGAACTTCCCTCATAGTATCAAATGAATTGTACCTAGGAGTTGGAACAAACGAAAGACCTTTGTTTAGAACTTCCATTTCCAGGTCAGATAATGAAGATTTAGATATATTAACTATCTGTGTTTGGGGGAGTATCTGCCCTTGTACATTTTTCTTCTCTCCAAACTTCTGTCTTTGAACCTCCCCCTGTTGGACTGTTTTTCTAAAAAAGGTTTTCTAGTGGTTTTAAAATTGTCCACAGAATAATCAGTAGAAGAATCAGTAGTGACCCCCCCAAGGCTGTTGTCTTCTTTACTTGTGTCTAAACTCGTGTCAAATGATACTCTTTTCTTATTGTATGTAGATGATAGACCTTTATGTGATTTCCAGGAGTAAACCTTTCCTTCTTGATAATCTCTAAGGTCCCTTTCAAATTTCCTAAATTTAAGGTCCTTGAGTTCTTTCATTTTTTGAGTCACTTGCATATCAAATTCCTCTAATTTGTTGTTTAGTGTACTGGAATTCATCATCTTATTAAACTCCTGTTTGTGGTGTTCCAGTTTATCAGCCAGAGCCTTGCACTCCTGTTGACTAGTTTCTATCAAAAGGATCATGAGATCTAAGGAACATTTGTTAAGTATAGCTTCCCATTTCTGGGTAAATTTCTGATTTTCTAGAAACATGCCTGGAGACTTGATAATTCTTAACCCTCTTGGGATCATCTGTACCTTACAGTATTCCTCCAATGCTCCCATATGTGTTTCCAGTCTCATTTTTTTCAGAAACAATTCCATAGTGTGGAGTAGCAATCAGTGTGGTGGGCATAGTGTGGGGTAGTTGGTGGTGTCTGCCTTGGTACTTAGTGGTGATCATCACAGCATCTTCTTCCTCTTCTGCTTGATCTCTGTCTTTGGGATCATTGCTGAAAAGGCTGTCAGACTTGTCTATGAGGCATTGCTCAATGATCTCCACCTCCATAGCAACCCCCTCTTCCATGGGTGGAGAGCTCTCCCTCCTCCCTCTGCCCAGGCCCACAGCAACCTCCATGGGTGGAGAGCAACCCCTCCTCCCTCTGGCCACAGCAGCCTCCACCTCCATGGGTGGAGAGCGCCCCCTCCTCCCTCTGGCCACAGCAGCCTCCACCTCCATGGGTGGAGAGCGACCCCTCCACAGCACCCTCTACCTCCATGGGTGGAGAGTAAACCCTCCTCCCTTTGCCCAGGCAAGCAGCCCCCTCCTACAGAGCCTGGGGGATGCCTCTCGCACTTCCTCCCTCCTCCACACCATCCCTGCTGCCACCAATGGCCCTCTGGGGTCCTGTTATGGCATCCACAAGCCGGCCCAGCAGACCAGTCTGCACTTCTAGTGAGTCAGCAACACGCTGGTACTTGTGAGTGATGCATTCCAGTTGCTCTGTTGGAACTCCCTCCGGTGCTCTGCATCCCTCTGCCTCAGCTGATAGGAACGATCCCCGAGCGGTTCCCTCTGTTTCATGAGTTTGTCCATTTGGTCTGTGCTGTGTTCTATGGACTGATGCAGGGCAGTAGTAGTTGCTGCGGCTGCTGTGCGATGGGCCCTCTTCTCTCTGATCTCAGCCAGGCAGGCTGCCGGTGGCATTGCAGCTCTGAGATTCGCTGTTTCATCTTCCTTTCTCTCTCGTGCTACTTAATAATAATAATAATAATAATAATAATAATAATAATAAAATTTATTTGTATACCGCCCAATGGTTTCCCAATCCGGGTGGTTAACAGCATAAAAACAGTACAAAAACACATCCATCCCACCCTTAAAACAGCATTAAACAATTCCAATTTAAAATCAATAACAACAATACTAAAATCAATTAGTTCCAGTTCCAGTAACCCCTTAAGATATTTTAGTTTTCCGCAATAGGGGAACCAGGTACCACAGGTTGGATGTATAAAGTATAGAATCACCCGAAGTTGATTATCTAGTCCGGAAAGGCCTGCCGGAAGAGATCCGTCTTTACAGCTTTTTTAAAGCTATCCAAAGATGTGAGCTGACGGATCTCATCCGGCAGGTCGTTCCAGAGCTTGGGGGCAAATACAGAAAAAGCCCTCTGGGAGGTTGTAGAAAGCCTCGTTTTCCTTGTCTCCAAAAATTTCCTCCCAGAGGACCGGAGAGCGCGGGAAGGATTATACGGGAGGAGGCGGTCTCTGATATAACTTGGACCCAAGCCATTTAGGGCTTTAAAGATAATAACCAACACCTTGTACTGGGCCCGGAAGCGGATAGGCAGCCAGTGGAGGGACCTCAAAACCGGAGTGATGTGGTCCCTCCTAGATGTTCCAGAAACAAGCCTGGCTGCCATATTTTGAACTAATTGTAGCTTCCGAACCTGGCACAAGGGTAGCCCCATGTAGAGCGCATTACAGAAGTCTAGGCGAGAGGTTACCAGTGCGTGCACGACGGTCTCGAGATCCCTTACTTCCAGAAAAGGGCGCAGCTGGCGTATCAGCCGAAGCTGATAACAGGCGCTCCTGACCGTCTCATTTACCTGATTAGACATCAGGAGTGACGAGTCAAGGAGCACCCCCAGACTGCGAACACAGTCACTGGAGGAGAGTGTGACTCCATCCAGGACTGGAGGTTGCAACCCTATTCTTGGTTTCGGGGCCGCTACCGTGAGCACCTCCGTCTTGTCTGGATTCAGCTTCAATTTGTTTTTCCTCATCCAGCCCATTACCGCCTGAAGGCATTCATTGAGAGAGGAGATGCCATTGGAATTCGAGGCCGACGAACGAGACACGGAGAAATAGATTTGGGTGTCATCAGCATACTGATAACACCCAGCACCATAACTCCGTATTATCTCACCCAGCGGCTTCATATAGATGTCAAATAATGTCGGGGACAGAATAGCTCCCTGAGGGACCCCACAAGTGAGTTCCCTCTTATTGGAGCTACAGTCCCCGAGCAGCACCCTCTGGGACCGACCCGAGAGGAAGGACCGGAACCACTGCAAAGCAGTGCCCCCGATACCTAACCCCTTCAGGCGGCTCAAGAGGATGCCGTGGTCTATTGTATCAAAAGCCGCTGAGAGGTCTAAGAGCACCAACAGGGTCACACTACCCCTGTCGATGCTCAGACGCAGATCGTCGGTCAAGGCAACCATGGCAGTCTCAACTCCAAATCCTGTCCTAAAGCCGGTTTGAAATGGGTCTAGATAATCGGTTTCATCCAAGACCGCCTGGAGCTGAAGAGCAACCGCCCTCTCAATTACCTTGCTCAAAAATGGCAGCAATGACACCGGCCTATAATTTCTCATATCCAGGGGGTCCAGGGAAGGTTTTTTCAGAAGCGGCCTAACCGCCGCTTCTTTCAGACATGATGGAACATATCCCTCCCTGAAGGATGCATCGATGATATCCACAAGGAATCTCCTCAATGCATCCCCCCACTGGACGGCCAGCCATGATGGGCAAGGATCAAGAGGGCAGGTCGTCTTCCTTACCATACCAAGCAGCTTGTCCACGTCCTCGGTACTCACCGATTGAAGCTGATCCAGTATAACTACATCGACGGAGTTACTGGACACCTCGCCTGTTGACTCTGATTCAAAAGTGGCATCCAAGTCGGCTCTTATCTGAGAGATTTTATCTGCAAAGTAGTTATTAAAAGCGTCACAGCAGGCTGTAGTCGGGTTAAGTAAGGGATTCGGCACAGAAGATATCTGCGTCGTCTCCCTCACCACCTTAAACAGCTCTGCCGGATGGGACTCTGCAGACGCAATGCGTGCAGAGAAGAAAGCTCTCTTCGCTGCAAGTATTGCCTCCCAATAGGAACGAAGAAAGTTCCTATGGCGAGTTCTGTCTGATAAGAGTCGAGTCTTCCGCCACCTGTGCTCTAGTCGTTGACCAACCCGCTTCATTTTCCTAAGCTCTTGTGTATACCAAGGCTTCCGGTTTGAAGCGGGATGGTAAGGACGCTTGGGAGCGATTGTGTCGATAGCCCTGGTAAGACTGATGTTCCAAGTGTTGACCAGAGCGTCGACAGAGTCACCGGCATTCCTCACCATTTGACCCTCTAATGCTTTCTGGAATCCGATTGGCTCCATTAGCCTTCGAGGGCGGACCATTTTAATAGGTCCACCACCCCCGGCGGGGCAGATGTAGGCCTTAAGTTGCATCTTGACCAGGAAATGATCCGTCCATGACAATGCAGAGGTACTTACTACCTCCACCCACGGATATTCCTGATCCGTACTAAAGGCCGCATCGAGTGTATGACCTGCACAATGTGTGGGCCCGTTGACCAATTGGGATAGGCCCATGTTTGTCATGGTCTCCATGAACTCCCGAGCCGCACCTGTTAAACTGGTCTCGAGCGGGATGTTGAAGTCCCCCAAAACTAAAAGTCTGGGGGTCTCCAACAGCAGCTCAGAGACCAGCTGCGTCAGCTCGGTCAGGGAGTCTGCTAGACAACGGGGTGGTCGGTAGACTAGCAGAATCCCCAAGCTATCCCTGGTCTTCAGGCTAAGGTACATACACTCGAAGTGGACTGTGTTCCGGACAGGTATCCTGGTCAAGGTCAGATGGTTTTTATAAACTAAGGCCACTCCGCCCCCCCGCCCACTTCCCCTCACCTGCTCACTAACAGAGTACCCTGCTGGGAGGGCCTGCGCCCATATAGCAGCGCTATCCTCTCCCAGCCAGGTCTCTGTGAAGCAAGCCAGGTCGGCATCCTCATCCAGGAGAAGATCCTGGATGATGTGGGTCTTGTTTTTTACCGACCTGGCATTGCAGAGGAGCAAGGTGAGGTTTTGTGGAATGGTGGGTTTGCTCTCCAAGTCATTCCGAGAAGCAGAAGGAACTGAAGGTGGGATGGCTACTAAACAGTGATCCCGTCTTCTTTTGCAACATATGTTCCTGCTGTTCCAGCCATACCTCCCATTCCCCAACGCAACTCCGATGACAGCCCCCTTCACATTCTGGACCTCAGGTGAAATCATAGATATCAGATCCGGAGACAAAGGTGTAATAATTGAGATGGAAAATAGTCCCAAGTCCCAACCTCATCTCAAGTAGATTCAGTAAGGGTTTAAGGTTCTACTCATACACCTCCTTAATATATGATAATATTAATATATGATGATATAATGATATTATTAAACCTCTGGTTCCCCGGGGTTATAATAGCAAACAATTTATCTACGGATCCTTATAATAGGTCCCAAAGCACTCAATGCCAATTATAATGGCAATGCAATGTTACAATGTCACTGCATTGCACCGCTGAGGTGAGAGTGCCAGGCTTGGGAGAGTTTGAGGCCCTTGCAGGGCAGCTGGCAAAAGTCTCTCTCCGCGCGCTGGCAGCTGAGAAGGTGAGGCTCAAAGGGGGCCTTATTATAGGCCCAGGTGGTCCCGCCTCTTCCTCCACGGCGCGCCTCCGGTGCCGGGCTTGGGAGAGTTTGAAAGCCCTTGCAGGGCAGCTGGCAAAAGTCTCTCTCCCCGCGCTGGCAGCTGAGAAGGTGAGGCTCAAAGGGGGCCTTATTATAGGCCCAGGTGGTCCCGCCTCTTCCTCCACGGCGCGCCTCCGGTGCCGGGCTTGGGAGAGTTTGAAAGCCCTTGCAGGGCAGCTGGCAAAAGTCTCTCTCCCCGCGCTGGCAGCTGAGAAGGTGAGGCTCAAAGGGGGCCTTATTATAGGCCCAGGTGGTCCCGCCTCTTTCCTCCACGGCGCGCCTCCGGTGCCGGGCTTGGGAGAGTTTGAAAGCCCTTGCAGGGCAGCTGGCAAAAGTCTCTCTCCCCGCGCTGGCAGCTGAGAAGGTGAGGCTCAAAGGGGGCCTTGTTATAGGCCCAGGTGGTCCCGCCTCTTTCCTCCACGGCGCGCCTCCGGTGCCGGGCTTGGGAGAGTTTGAAAGCCCTTGCAGGGCAGCTGGCAAAAGTCTCTCTCCCCGCGCTGGCAGCTGAGAAGGTGAGGCTCAAAGGGGGCCTTATTATAGGCCCAGGTGGTCCCGCCTCTTTCCTCCACGGCGCGCCTCCGGTGCCGGGCTTGGGAGAGTTTGAAAGCCCTTGCAGGGCAGCTGGCAAAAGTCTCTCTCCCCGCTTCTCATTCTATGGGACATATATGGCACAGGGCACAATTTACACACAAAACATGTCCCGCAGAGATCTGGGGTGGAGGGGAGAGGTACATGCCAGGGAGGTTTGTGCGGACACACTGGATACATGCAGCTGGTGGTCATGCAAGGGACATAGTCAATAGGACACACAGACAAATGTTCCCTCACGATCCTCCCCCCCAGCATGCCAGGGTGCAAAAGCAGGGTGCAGGGATTCTGAAAACCGTTGCACCTACAGAAACAAAAAGCATCACAACAGCCATACAAACTGCTTTGCTTTTTGGAGTGCAGGCGTACATGCGACAAAATGCATTTATTGTCATAACAGGGAATTTACCGTGTGCAGCCTGGACCTGATGTATCAGCTGGGTAAATTGTCCAGGACCTGCCCTCTCCTTGCCCTCAGTGTCATTGTCGCTTACCGCTGTACTTGTCCATGGGACAGGTGAGCGGTCACGGTGGCTACTGCTCCTGGAAGATACAGTGGTCCATTCTGAAGTACGAGATGGTGACCTGCTGGTGGAAGATGTAGAGGCACGGGACAGTGGTTTCATGGCGGAGATGTCCATAGCCCTCTGACTGAAGGATGTCTTATCTGAGTCAGGGTGTTCTTCCTGGTCATCTACATGACAAGGGATGGTGTTATCTCTGCCCTCTGGCCACAACAGTACTGCCCCCTGCACACACACCCTGGCACATCTTACCTTGAGAGGGCATCCAAAGTTCCTGGGTGCATTCTCCCTTGGAGATGTCCTCCACAGGTTCCGCTCTGGCTGGCTGGCTGACTGGGACCCTCACAACCTCACTGCTGTTACAGATTCTGCTGGGTTGAATGCTGCCATCCCTGGTGAGGAAGGCATGCAGTTCTTTGTAGAAGGGTATGGTGAAGGGACCCTGTCCACTTTTGGCCTTGTGATCTCTAAACTTCTTGTAATCTGCCCTGATGTTTTTGGTCTTCTGACGACACTCCTCCAAAGTGCATTGGTGGCCCTTAGCCCTCATGCCTTCTGCCAACTCCTTAAATGTATCAGCATTCAAGAATAAATTCCTCAGTTTCTCCAAAATGTGTGGCTGTGATCACACAGCTATGAGGTCAGCCATCTCCGTAAGGGACTACGATATCCCTCTCCCTCTTTTTGGCTCAGTGCTTGTCGATGGCTGTGCCATTCTGCCCACTGTACAAGATGACCACCAAAGGTGCACAGCTCTGGAGGTCTGCAGCTACAAAGGTCCACTGCAAAAATGGTGCTGGAATGTGCATGGGGTCCATCTTAAAAGTGAAACTTTCCCTTTAATCACTTTCACACTGATACATCTGGTTGCAACAGTTTCACCTTCCCACTCTGGTGCACGCGCACTGCAAAAGTTAGGGTTAGGGCTAGAGTTCTTATGCAGGAGCACCTGCAGCAGTACACCTACACCTGGGCCATTAGGACTCTTTAAATTGAAGATTTTTTTCACAGGGCGCATTCTCTCAATGGGAGATTCAGAATGCAGTGCACGTATGCTGGTGCATTTACAAGGGCATTTTCTATTCTCGGGTGTCCTTTTTCCACCGCCCCTCAATCGCTGCACACAGATGCACCTCTGAAGGTGTGCATTTTTTAGGAAGAAGTGGGAAACAGCAACTCCTTTTTGGAGCGCCCTTTCACAGGAAGAGGCAGGTAGGGGGCACTTTTTAGGTGTGCATTGTTTAAATACCATACCTTTCAGTCACCTTCAAATCACCCCTTTTTGCCCATCTGCATAGCTCCTCAGTATATCATTCTATAATTGTATTTACTCTATTTGGTTTTACTAATGGCACCAGATCCTGTTTGATCTTGGAACCAAATTAGAACAAGCCCTGGTTAGTACTTGAATGGGAGACTGTCAATGAATACCAGATGCTGTAGGCTGTATTTCAGAGGAAGGAACTGGCAAAACCACCTCTGAGTATTTCTTGCCTAAGAAAACCCTCTGAAAGGGAGTCACCATAAAACAACAGGCAAATAGAAGGCACACACATTCACAGGTTCTGAACCATAATACATATAGAAAAAAATTATCACCTTGACTATAATTTATTTTACAGAAATGTCTTTAAATATAAATTGATGAGGCATACTGAAATAACTGAAATTTCAAAAGGAAATATTTTACTGATGAATATTTTACTATGAATAGAAGCAGACCAGCATACGATGGTACATCATACAGTGGCCAGATGCAAAAGAGGATAGGGATTCCAAACATTTAACAGTATAGACAAGCAATATATGCAAACAAGTGTAACACATGACAAGCAGATTAAAATTCCATGGTGAAATCTTACTTCTACACAAATATTAAAGGTGTGTCCAAATACTCCAGCAAGCTCTTTGATTTTAATCAAAATGTGACATTTGTAAAATTGGTTAAAAACAGGATTTGTGAGTGAAAGTTTCTGATGAAATGTTTTCAGCGGTACCCTGGGAATCGTGGGTTTTGATTTTTTGGTTTGGCCATAATCTTTCATAAAGCTCTTCTAAAGGTACTGCTCCTTCCGCCCATCACACACAACCAGTTCTTCTGAGGTATCATCCTTTTCCCCTGCCTGTTGCTCTAAATGTATGGGGCTAGTAAAGCCTCCACTGACAGTAGCAGTCTATCTTTGATTGGTTTGGGGAACACTCAACTTGGCTATATGAGAGGAGGTAATAAAATATGCAGTATCCAGCACCAGCTATTCTGGTAACATGTGAAATTATTTGAACTTTTATTAAAGAAATATAAAAACACAAACATACAGGTAACTCATCCAAACAAACAACACACCTAGATAACTAAATAAGGGAGTGAAATGGGATAGCAGACTTAGAGATCTGAGAGAGGGAATGCAGTTACCAATCCTGAAGAAAAAATTAATGGAAAGCTGGGAGGTAGAAAGACTCAAGCCTTGAGGCTTGAAGGAGAATCTTTGGGAGGCAGGTAGAGTTGACAAAGGAACTTAGACCAAAGCCTGAGGACAACAGTCATGGTGCAAGCGGGGAGGGAGCTGACTACAACTACAACTGTTGTGAAAAGGTTTCATATGGGGGATAATAACATGAGTGTTCCATGGGAAACCAAAGGTTTACCTTTGATGGAACCTGAGAATATTTGTAAAGTGAAGAGTTTGTTTAGGTATTTGGAAAATAAGGAGGTTTGATTGTGAATGATGATGCTTCATAGACTTTACAATACCTAGACAAGATCTGGACTTCCAAAATGTGAGGACAGGCAGAGGGTGTTGAATTTATTTATTTAATTTATTTCAAGGCTTTATATCCTGCATTTCTTTCACAATAGGATTGAAGAACTCAGAACACATAGAAGACAGGGTAGGTCTTGTTTGATCTGGCAGAACTCATCTCTTGGCTGTCAAATTTCATAAGAAATGCAGAATGGTGTGTGTGTGTGTGTGTGTGTGTGTGCGTGCGCATGTACCAATGCTCTTTCTTGTGCCAGATCTTCCACAAGCCCTTATCATTTCCATAACTGCTATTCTAATTTGGAGGTAGAATGGAAAATTCTTATTCTTGTTGTTGCTCAGAGAATCGAATTGCAAAAGATCTGGTGGGCTCAGGTTTTCCCACAACTAATATATGTATTCAGGTTTTTCTAAATGAAGATGCATATGAATGGATGTAATCTAAGCAGTGTAGCAACTGGGGAAATTCTAGTGTGTGTGTTACCTGAAACATAAAACAAAATTGTTAAGTTTATGAAGCAAACATGGCCTAAAGCAAACTAGTGATTTAAAAAAAAAGCATTATCAACTATACCGAGGGCAAATCATAATTCATACTGAATGTCACGACGTCGAATTCTGATACCTGTTATCTTATGCTTTCCTCTACTGCTCTTTTTATAAGCAGATTTAGCATGTGCTTGTACCTATTAAAAAGGGAACTGAATGAAGTGTTGAATTTAAAAACTTGCCCTTCATTCTAAAAATCTTGAGCTATAGTTTTTGAATTATGCAAAAGGAGGGAGAACTAAGAACAACCCTTCTCCATTTTGTTGTCCTTCACAGTGTAGTTATTTTAATCAATGTGCTTGTTTATGTTTATCTTTGTCTATTATTACCTTCCTCTGAATACTTATAGGTTTGCTTCTTGTTATGAATAATATAAATTAATTAACCTTTGTAAGCAGGAAGTTCTTTATGTTGTACTATCAGAAACAAATTTGAACAAGAGCATTCTCACTGAGGAAATTTTGTTGTTATTCCAGGAGTTATATTTTAACATTTCATGTTTCACTTTTTGTTTCTTTTTTCTTTTCTGCAAGAATCAAATTATTCATTTAAGAAGTCATTGCTCAGAATCATATTATGTTCACTGTTTTTTTTTTGTTTTTTTGTTTTTTGTTTTTTTGTAGACATCCATTTTATAATCTATTCATCTCCTAGACATTGTCAGATAGGGTCAAGGAATACTCTAGGTAATTTTGCCAGTTCCTTCCTCTGAAATATTGTGTGTATGTGTGTGTGCCTCCAAATCACCTGTCTATTTATGGTACCCAGGAATAATTTACTACAGAACAAACTTAAAAAGCAAAACGACAGAACACTTGCTACTTACACTTAACATAGATGTAATTTTTTTTTATAAATTTCACTGTTGCAGGCAATAAAAATAATTTTATCTTTTTTCTCTTCTCTAGAAAGTTATCAAATATTGTAATTTTCAGAGACTATTTGCTAATCAGGACCTATACTGTGCCCAAAAATGCAAATGGGTTTTTAGATAGAAAACAGCATTTTCTGTACAAAAATATTTTTTATGCAAGGAATTTGTTTTCTAAATAAAAAATGTTGTTTTGACCAAAGTAAATTTGCTTTCTGTGGATGAATGTTTTTTGCACAGGAGATGTGATTTCTAGTGCTAAAAGGGATCATTTTTCATGTAGAATAAGTCCAAAATTTTGAAGGTTATTGAGAGTACAGAATTCTTCTCATCGTGATTTCATAACACTCAAGAAACCAATTTGCAAGCTTTGAAATATATTTCCAAATATTCTTTTCCATCCCCATCATCTAGAGATACCAGCAAAATACCTTTTAAACAAATCATCAATGAACATGGCTCCTTACAGACATTTCCATAAATCTCACAAAAAAATGGAAGCATGTAGTAGATTACTCTTTCACAAGATCTCTGAGATCAGCCATCAGAAGAGTAATTTTCTCTGAGGAGATAGCAGCATCTATCCATTTTTGCTATTCTTTAAAAGTACTCCAGGCAGTTACTCGTTGAGAGCCAATTTCCCAAATTATGTTCTCACTTCCCTTGTTGGTACTTCTATTCAGTATAAGTCTGTCATCATGGCTCTTCAATCTTCATAATATTTCTTATATCGAAAAGTGGCTAAAGAGGAAGTTTGCAAATTTTATAATTTTGTTCTGGCACATGGAAATGAAACATTTCAAAAGTTTTCTTTTCAATAGGTGAAGGTTCTGGCACATGTTTATTTTTTCACATTTCAGGAATTTTTGCAAAAAATTCATCCCTTTGCTAAACATTTTTATGGTGCAGATGAAATTTTCACAAATGTGAAACTAATTGGAAAATGTGCAAAAACTCCTAAAAAGTCTGAAGATGCTCTTTCTCATTGAGGATGAGAAATTTGTGAATATTCTTCACATTCTTATGGAAGAGTAATTGAGAAAAGAGCTTTGGCTAACAAGAGGGGAAGCTTTATGTTCACTATGTGTCAGGGTCCCCTGTTCTGGGTCCCTCTACCATGTTATGTTTCTTATCTTATCTTATCTTATCTTATGTTAGTATAGAATGTCATTGTGTAGGTAGTTAGTGTCATGCAGATGGTGGAAGATCGCAAGACTTGGGAATGTGGGGGAGGAGGTAGAGATGGATAGCCAAAACTGGCTGATCTGGGAATGGAATATGCAGTTGGGAGTGGCTATACTATTGGTTTGTTGTAAGGTCCTCAGTGTGAATAAAGAATGTCTTCCTGTGCTGGTCTATCTCAATAAACTCTTTCTGGATCATCTAAGAAGTCTTGTTATTGAGTCAAGATAAAGAGGACATCACACTATGTGACAAAGAGAGTGGATAAGCAATTGGCCAGAATGAGGGACAGCCAGGATAAAAATGTATTTCTGGGACTCATTGCCACAAAGACAATAGCAAAAGTTATATGAATGAATTTGATAATCTGGAGAGCATCCATTAGGATAAAAATCAGGCCAGAAGTGATAAGGAGAGGATAAAGTCAATACAATTGTTGTATATTTCATTTTTGTTGTGGAAATTTTTTACAGAATGTACATAACATTACCTAGTATATATTATATTTTCCTACTAGGACAAAAACTACTTGTTGAAATAAGTTCTTGTCATCTTTTTCTAAGTATGTCACTGCAACAGCAGATTGGTATGGCAGAAGGACAGGAAAGGCTAATATTAATAATGTAATCAGGGGCTTTTGGAATAAAAATAAAAGATAAAAAGAAAACTACTCTCCAATATTAGTGGGAAATAGAATATACATATTAAAATCAGCTCAATGTCTAAAACTTGGCTGAGTCCATGTGAGTTACCTATTTTAGTTGTATTTTCCTTTTTGTTGAACCAGAATAAGACTCTATAAACTGTACAAGAATGAATGAGATCATGAAATCAAATCAAATGTTACATTGATTTTTTTTTTAAAAAAAATCCCACTGAACGTAGGAAGAAACACCATTCAGCTATTTAAAAATGGAATGAAGTGAACAAGAAAATCACTTTATCATAGTCAGTCCATATCAATATCAAAAATCAGGGAAGAAAGTATTATGGGCATTTATATTCTGTTCCTCACCCATCAAATCACCAACCCAACTTTTGTTGCCATTTTTAAAATTTAGAATGTTTAACTCTGGCAGATGATCACATTGATTTGTGCAGTAGTATTGCTTGCACAAACAGAAACTTGATTCAGAATGTATAATTCAGCAAAGGGGTTTCTGCTATGTAGTTAGGTATAAGTAAAGTTACACAATTTAACAAGGGTTCCAATAAATAGTTTTTTAAATAGAACATGCCTTCATTTGTTTATTTATTGTAATCAGAAAGAGTAAAAAAAATCAGATTTATTTTTGGGACCCCTAAGAAGCTTACGTTTATCTCACACATATTCTTCTAATTCCTATCAAGTTGTCATGACCCAGTAAATATCTAAAATATTCAAAATTAATAATTAAGAATGCTTCATTTTGCATGGATCATTCAAATATGCTGCTTCATCCAGAACCATTGCATTACCTATGAACCTCTTTACTTAGCTTGCAAAAATAAATTTATATCCACAATGAACTAACCTTATCACTGATGGTTAAAAATAATCAGTTACTCTACTTTCAGTAGAGTACATTACTCTACATGTGTGAACCTTGAAAGGTCAGTGGTGAAGAAGTCTGATAGGACAATTGCTTCTCTTCCTTCATAATTTCATGCTAGAAGTAAATTCATGCTTTGTCATGTGTACTGCTTCTCCTTTATATTCCTTAGAGGAAAAGCTTATTTGACAGAGCTGGTTTTGTTGGTGGTAAAGCTGTTGCCTACGTAACTGCAAGTTATTTGCACTAAATACAGGTTATTTGCACATGTAAGATAGCCACTGTCACCTCACCCTTAGATCATAGTATATATCCTATCTGGTTTTGAGATAATGTTTAATATGTCTTTGGGGGGTTGAGAGTGAGTCAGCCTAATGTGCCAATTAGCTAAACCCCTTCTAAATTTAGTAGTGTTTTCTGCCCCAAAGTCAAAGCAGATGGGACACAGTTCTGTCATACTATCAAGAAAATATAACTGAGAGACAGTTTCATAATTAAGAGAACAGTATGGAAACACAGTTGGAACAAGATTTAATGATGCCCAAAATAAATTCATGAATGAAAAAGGGAAGCTAGAGTGACTAGCAGCTACAAACTCCCCATCTGTAGAAAAAGGGAGAGCTAAATAATTATTAGATAATCTATTCAGTAACTCCAAATGAAGCCATACAGGACTATACCCGGGGGTGCAGTTAAATATGCAGACATCTGTTGATTTCAGCATGCAATAAGGTAGGCTGCCTACAGTCAATTTACTACTCCTGATTCAGGCAGCTCCTTGTAGCATTATTTTGTCTCCTGCAGTGAAGATCTAGTCTATGACGATTGCTGCTCTGCTGTTATTTACCTCAAATTTTATTATAGCTATGCACATCTAAGCTAAACTTATTTTTCCAGTGGATGATTTTTATTAAGGACTGCATCCCATGACACTGAGTTAAAAGCCATGCAGTAAAGGGATCATAAGTAATTGCACAGTGTATTAACTCCTAATACAACATACAACTCAGTGAATGAAATATGATCAAGTACAGCACACAACACTAATTACCCTGCTATACGAAAAACAGAAAAAGGCATTCAGTGGCAGGTCCACATCTTCCCCAGCCCTTCCTGCATGGGAACATGCAATCATATCCTAGCAGCACAAGAAGAAAGAGGAAAACACTGTGTGCTTCCCCTATAAAAGTGAGCAAACAAAGAGAGGTCACATTTCACCTTGACAGGAAATTCCTCATGCTTCAGAATTTCACCTACAGAGCATAATGTATCCCTCATAATTCCACTGGGAGAACACACATCTCTGTGTTTCAAATATGTGACAGAATGCATGGATCACTCATCTGGACAGATTATATCCCAATCATCCCTCAATCTTTCTTCTGGAAAAAAAAAATCAAGCTAAATATGATTGGCTAGTTCCTCCAAAGCTGAAGAACTGGGGAGTGGGATAGTCTTTATCCCTGTGAAAATATGTTCAAAGTAGGAAAACTCAAAACCCAGCAAAAATATGGATATAAAGTATGAGAAACAGCCCAGTATCAGTACTAAGCACAGCACACAATAAGGTATATTTCAAATCATCTATCATGTAGAATGGAGATGATATTTTAGGTTGATGTAACACAGTAAAAACTGCCAGACCAAAACATTTTCCTGTTCTTCTACTTATCAAGATGAATTCCATTCTAGCAATCCTCTGGTGAATAATCCAAACTAAACTGCACTGCATTTCATCTCTTAGTCATAAGAATAAGCTGAGAATGCTGAATTGTCAGCAAATCTTAGAGGTAAAACAGTGGTCACAGGAGATTTCTTTAGAAGGTAGAGGAACAAAATAATATAGCCATCAGCTCATCAAAGGAATGTCTTTTGCCTTTGGAAAAAAAATAACTAACTTTTAACAAGCAGTTCTAACATCATATAGTTCTATGCCCTCGTTATTGAAGGATACAATTGTTTTTGTTCAGAGTGGCTTTTAAAAACAGTGTAATGAGTCTTAATTTATTCCAAGAAGTGGTTACAGCTACAAAGTGCATAAATTAATAATGGGCATACTTCCTCTCTCCCTTTTCCTACTTGCTTGCTAGTTAACTTGCTTCTGTTGTCTTTGGCTTTTTACCTAAACACTACCAGCCACAAAATGTATTAGCACTTCATTACAAAAATGCCAGATTGGATTCACCTTTTGCATAGTAATCTGTACAATGTGAACTCTTATGATTTAACTATTCATCCCTAAGGGAAGAAAATAATTCAGTTAATTTTTTTATGAAGGCTGGAGGAAGCAATGGCTCAAAAATCCACCACACACAAAACCCACATTTCAGTGCCAGTAATGTACTTTAGCTGTTGATGTGCTCAGAGGTGAAAGGAAAGTCTGAAAATGCACAATACATATTATAGGAACATGGAATGTGAGAAGCTTGAATTAGGGGAAGCTAGACATAGTAAAACAAGAAATTGCATGTATAAACTTTGCAATACTTGGGGTGAACAAACTAAAGTGGACAGGAATGGGACATTTTGAATCAGATAATTATGTAGTGTTTTACTCAGGAAATGAAAATCTAAGAAGATAGGAATTTCATTAATAGAGAAGAGAATGTAGCAAAAGCAGTCAAAGGATATTATGCTTAGTGTGACCAAATCATGTCAATAAGATTTCAGTGAAAAACCATCAATATTACCTTAATCCAGGTTTTTCCTCCAACTACAGAGTCAGAAGAAGAAATTTAAAGATTTCATGCTGGGGTTCAGAAGGAAATTGATCACACACCAAAATACGACTTCAAGTTAATCATAGGTGATCAGAATACAAAAATAGGAAATGCAGAAGAATCAAAGATATTATGAAAATTTGACTGAGAATCAAAGGATGAAGGAGACTGGCTAACTAAAATGTACTAGGCCAACAGTTTGTTCGTCACAAACACATTATTCAAGCAACTAACGAGGCAGCTATAAACATGGTCATTACCTGACCACAACTTTTCCAGTCAAAATATAGAGTTTGGGATATACTCGCCGTAAAATACGACACCTCTTCCAATGGGGGAAAATGAGAAAATGTTGGGGGGAAGGACTGCCAATATACTAGGTGATGCATTCTGGGGTATGTACAATTTGTGGCCAAGTAAGTGACCCTGGGCATGTCACACACTCTCACCCTCAGAGGATGGTAATGGAAACCCCCATTTGAAGAAACATGCCAAGAAAACCCCATGATAAGGTTGCCTTAGTGTCTCCATAAGTCAGAAAGAACTTGAAGACACACAAGAACAACAAAAAAGTCTGCAATTGTTTCATGGGTAGTACATGGGAATAGTGTTAGGCATGGTAACACCGCGCATGGAGACCACGTAACGTGAAGCACCAGGATCCAGACTTCTCTGATGAAGCAGGCTGCTTGTCAGCTGGAGAAACTTCTCTCCCCTTCCAGATAGAGCACAGAGACTCTACAGCCAGATGTCTCACGAATGAGGCTTTAATCTTTGTTGCTCTATATACAGATATTTACAGCATACACCAATGCAACTCCAACAGCAAAATAGCAATACACAATCCACCATCCAACAATCCACCATCCAACAACCCACAACCAACATGTGTGTCCAGAGGCTTGTGCCTTATATGGCCTGTGCTCCACATGGCTCTCTGGCCCTGCCTCTTCCTGCTGGACACCTGTCACTCACCTGAGTGACACAGCAGTTTTGCAACACTTTTGCAGCAGTTTCTGTGCTTTCTAGCACCAGGTGACTACCCCCATGATGTCATGTCCTGTGACATCAGCATGAGGCTGCATGACTCAGCTGTGGCCAAATGCTGTGTCATCATGGCTGCTGCACTATCCCACAATGTACATTTTCCCTTGGGACCCAATCCTAACAAATAGGAGACAGCATGGTGTAGTGGTTTGAGTGTTGGACTACCACTCTGGAGACCTGGGTTTGATTCCCCACTCTGCCATGAAACCTACTGGATGAACTTGGACAAGTCACACACTCTCAGCCTCAGGGGAAGGCAATGGCAAACCTCCTCTGAACCAGTTGTGCCAAGAAAATCCCAGGATAGGGGTTCACCTCTTATCCGCTGCTGCTTCCTCCTCCTGCCTCACGCCACACCACACCACCCCTTCCTCCCCCCCTCCTCTGACTATTGCCCAACATGGCTGAGGCTTCTGGGAGCTGAGGTCCCTCGGCCCTTACAGGGGAAAGGTTGCCTACTCCTGGTATAAACAATGCATTTGGTTTCAAAACTATCAAGGAAAGGAAGCTAGAGAAAGGGGTGCAATCAAATCTGATCCCTGTCCCATTAAGTGTGAGACTAAGACCAAAAAACACCATTATGTATCTTTTCCAATATAATGGGATATTCCCAAGGGCAACTCCCAAAACCTGCCTGTCCAGGAAATCTTTAGTGGTCTTATGCAACTTTAGCTTGATTATCTGACCTTACAGTTAGGGGATTATGGCTGCCATCTCCCAAGGGTCAGGCTGGGGTCATTGGGAACTCCACATGGCTAAAATATATATGAAAAATGGAGCACATTCACTAACACTTTGGCTGGCCTCAAGGGAAAGCCAGGCCGAAACAGCTGCCTGGGCCAGAGGCCCTTCCCCCAAGGCCTGAAGCACCATGTGGGCCAAGAAAAGCAGCCATACAGTTGGGGAAACCCCTCCAGGGGCCAGGGAACCAACCAGGTCTCACCGCTCTCTTCTGTGGTGTCACCCCCCCTTCTGCAGTGTCACCTGCTATGATCTGCACCCCACCCCACCTCTCACCCCCTCAGTGAGGCTACTGCCCTACAATGATGTTAACCTCAAACTATCCATCCTGAGGATGGCAAACTTTGTTCTTAAACCAAGCAAATTCTAACAGTTCCCTATTTACCCATTTCTCCCTGTACCTCACACTCCCAGCTCTATCAGGTAACTAGAATAAAGGAAAGGAAAATAAACATCCTCTACATATCTGAATCACTACAAGAAAAACAGGCATCCCTTCCAAACTCATCAAACCATAAACCCCTTCTCTCTACATACCATTTGGCTAGCCTCCCCATTTGTCTAGCCCCCCTTCTAATGACATGCTATCATACTCACAACTCAAGCTTTTAAGTACCATACATGATCAATATATACATTCTCTCTAATATTTGGTAACAATCACGATAGAGCCATGGATTCTGACACCAGCAGGGGAACATATTGCATTACCAGCTAGAAATGATACTAGTAATGTGAGATTATTTGTCATGGTTCGCTAAAGACATGAATTGGTGATTCTTCAGCCACTTTAATTGTTTTATGTATTAGCTGAGAAATGTGTGACATGATCGCATAGGTGTAACAATTTTCATATGGTTCAATTGCAAACAAAGGAAAGGACAGGAAATTCCTTTTGAAGTTCATTCTTCCAAACGTTTATTGTATTATGGCATCATTGCCATAAGTGAAAGAGTATGTTAATTTTCACACTCAAGTCACAAACAAAACTGTCTTGCCAATGAGATGTTGAAATTGTGTGTTATGTTGTTTTTGCAATAACTGGATTCCTCTTTGGTTGGGAACTGCAGTCCAACAATATCCGGAGTTTGGAAGCTATGGAGAGTCAGTCAGCCCTGGTTAGTACTTGGATGGGAGAGTGCCAGAGAATAATACTAGGTGCTGTAGACTAGCCATACAGTCCAACCCCTTCTGCCATGCAGGAATACATAGAATGCTACAGTTGGAAAAGACCCCCAAGGGCCATCCAGCCTAACCTCCTTTGGCAATGCAGGAATACATAGAATCCTAGAGTTGGAAGGGACCCCCAAGGCCATCCAGTCCAAAACTCTTCCACCATGCAGGAAAACACAGAATACTCTCCAGGTATTGTTAGAATGCAAGTCCCAGCATCCTCTAGCTGGTGTAGCCAATGCTGAGAAATGCTGGGAGCTACAGTCCAACAACATCCGGATCACGGAAGCTGTGCTAGTTGAAGGTGCGTGTGCGGATTCCACACACATATGCTGGATCGCCTTTCATCTCTAGGATTCTACATATTCCTGCATGGCAGAGGGGGATTGGACTGGATGGCCCTTGGGGGTCTCTTCCAATTCTAGGATTGTTTGTATTCCTGCATGGTCAAAGGGGTTGGGCTGGATGGTGTGTGAAAATTCATATCCTCTTGCACCCCTGCAGTTTTATTGCAATGATGCCATAAAGTAAATGAATGAGCTTCAGAAGAAATTTCTTGCCTCTGATTGGAATGGCTGATTGTTGGCCATTGTGAGCGAGGAAACATTGTAATTATTTCATACTTTTCATGCAGGGAGAAAAGTAACTTTATTGCCCACCCTTCTCCAGGCATGAGAAGAATTATTCTGCCATTTTACAACACTAAGTGATACTATGGAAACAATGCACTGAAGAGCTATACAAAAGAGATGAAAGGATGACAGATTCATTTGAGGAAGTACCCATATGAAGATGAACCTCTAATTATAGAATGTGACATGGAAGTTTCATTCAAAGCACTTGGGAAAGAAAAATCACCAGGAACAACAACAACAACAACAACAACAACAATAATAAAGTTTATTTATATCCCGCCCCTTTGGGATCAATCGGAGCGGCTAACAAGAATAAAATATACATACAACTGTAAAATCTAATTCCCCCCCTTAAAAAATTATTAAATCAATTATAGATTAAAATGTACAATAAAATACAACAATAATTTAAAAACAATCACAGTGTGGCTGTGGTTCTTAAGACTAAAAACCTAGAAGCCCTCTTAGGAGAGGGATTCCTGAGGCTGGGATTATCTGTCACTGAAAGGCCTGCCAGAAGAGATCCATCTTAAAAGCCTTTTTAAAGCTGTCTAAGGATGTCAGTTGACGGATCTCATCTGGCAGGCCTTTCCATAGTCTGGGAGCGACCACCGAAAAAGCCCTCTGGGAGGTAGCCACAAGCCTAGCTCTTTGTGGCTGCAGCAAATTCCTCCCAGAGGAGGAAAATACCACTCTTTTTAGGAGCAGTAAAAAGCTGCCCTAAGAGCCAGTGCCGCAGCTCTTCAGCACCCTTTTGGCACAGCATGTTTAAACGCTGCACCGGAAAGGCGTCCTGACGCTGCACACCATGTGTATGGCCACACAGCATCAGGACGCCGTTGGGGTGGGGTTGGGGTGGTCAGCGTGTGGCTGTCCTGCCCCAACTCTACTCCCAGGCTGGCCCTTTGGGCCGGTTTGCAACGGCCCTTAGACTTGAAAAGGCAGATATGAAAGAATTAGATAAGACCCTGAAGTGTAAAGATATATAATTGAATACTAATGTTAGGAATGTCCATGCAATGGTATTTCCCATTTGTATGTATGGCTGTGAGAACTGGACAGTGAAGAAAATCAACTCATTTCAGATGTGGTGTTGGAGAAGAGTTCTACAGATACTGTAGAATGCTAAAAAGACAAACAAATGGGTTCTAGAGCAAGCAAGCTTGAAATCTCTAGAAGCCAAGGTGACTGAACAGAGACTGTCATAATTTGGCCATATCATAAGAATATCAAATGACTCACTAGAAAAGACAATAATGCTTGTTAAGGTAGAAGGCAGCAGGAAAAGTCTGCATTCCAGATAGATAGACATATTATAAATCAAGGAAGCCACAGCCCTGAGTCTGCAAGACCTGAGCAGGGCTGTTGATGATAGGGTGGCTCGGAGGTCTTTCATTCACAGGGTTGTAATAAGTCAAAGGCAACTTAAAGGCAGTTAACATACTAACAGCCATCTGGACATTTAGGTTGGTCACCTCATGTCTGCTTTCTTGAAATTGTCAGTGAGAAAAGAATAAATCTTAGACTTAAATATGGTTGCCACTATCTAGTGCAGCTTCAAACATTTGTATTGCATACTACATTGGATGTTTTAGTGAAACTGTACATTGATAGTATCACCCATAGGGTCAAGCCACAGACATATTAAAGGTTTAAATAGTTACTTTTTTGGAAGTTTCATAAATTTTAGAGTGCATATAAACAAACTTAAAAACAAGAGTTGCAGTGAAGTTTTTAACCAAGAAGCAAGATCCATTCAAACATCTTCTCAATGTAACTGACAGATATGTGTACTAAAACATATATAATACAGGTTCATCACACGCATCCTATATATGGCAAAAATGAGCCCTTCCTCTCCAACCCAGATTCTTGATTGGGACTCTCCAGATAATTTCAGCTGTGGATTAATTCATTCTTAATAAATGAATGATGAAACACTTGCATAGTACTTTCACTGTATAAATTTGAAAGAAGATATCTGTGTGAATATGAGCCTCTGTTTCACCCTTAGTTCTTTATCTTCTGTTCCAATTCTCAGTTCATTGTCCCTCAGCCTTAGGACCTTTGCAGACTGCTACAAATAGTGCAAATTGAGTCCACTTTAACTGCCCTGAATCAGTGCTAGGGAATTATGGGAACTGTAGTTTATTGTGACACCAGAGCTCTCTGACAGAGAAGGCTCAATGAGGGGTTGCAGACTGCCAGAAATAGTGTGAATTCAGTCCACTTTTAGGGTTAGGGTTAGAGTTAGGGAACCATGGGAACTGTATTTTATTGTGGCATCAGAGTTGTCTGACAGAGAAGGCTCAATGTCTCAGAAAAATAACAGTTCCCATGATTCCCTAGCACTAACCCTAACCCTAAAAGTGGACTGAATTCACACTATTTCTGGCAGTCTGCAACCCCCCAATGTCTCAGAAAAAAATACACTTCCCATGATTCCTTAGAACTGAGCCAGAGCAGTTAAAGTGGTCTCAATTTGCACTATTTCTAGCAGTCTGCAAAGGCCCTAAGTTTCCTATCTGATGCTAGTAATTGTTTTTAACAATGTTAACATGCTGTTCAAGACTCATCTCAAGTCCATAACTAGTGGATTATTTAGATTTAAAAATTCATACAATCAGGATGTATCAAAGGTCAGACATGAATATCAAATTGTGTTTGATTATTACTGTTGCTTGGAGATTGCATTTGTTTGATCATCACAGCACTTCCAAGTATGCTAGAAAGATTAATTTGGCATGTTAATATTAAATGCTTTGCCCAGAAGTATTTTAAAATATGATCAGCATGCCAAAGTGGGCTAAAAGAATTAGAACATGAAAATAAAATCTACGGCAATAAATTCAGAAAGTGAAAATTCAGTCTAATTGAATGCTAGGCAGCAGATCAAAAAGTATTTCTTTATTTATTTTTTTCTTTAAAAGATTTAGAGCATCAAAACTATTTTTAAAGTCTGTTTTGTATAATACTGGATTCTAATACTGCTGCCAGTAAATGAATAAATTAATAACACTTGACCAAGTCAAGTTGCCTTGTGGTTATTTTATATTTTATGCATTGTTCACAGCAAATTGCTGATTATGTATTGTTGCATGATACAGCTTGGTAAAAGATACAGAATATGTCTACTGAGTTACACAAAGTTCAGCAAAATAAAATATAAGCGTTCCAATGTACCTAGTTTAGGAACTTGAAAGCTTGAAGCATTAGAAGTATTTAGGGTTATATAATATATGAGATAACATTTTATCCAGTACCCTTATTCTTAATTTTTTCTTTATGATTATTATCATTATTATTATTATTAAAAATAAAAATACATTCATCACATTACATAACAGCACACTATAACGTAAACATATCTTTACATAAAACATAGCAGACATGACATATCTCTAAACATTAAACACCGATATACCTAATGAAAAAAACATAATAAACATAATAAAAAGCTTCCCCTCCTTCATTATGAATATTAGTTCTTTGTTTCTGACTTTCAATATATTGTTCAAATTCTTATCATTCTTATCATTCTAAAACATAACAATATTTTATATTACAATTCCACCTTAAATTGAGTAAATTAAAGCTCCAACTGTATTACATCTTACTCTTTCGTTTGATTTGCTCTACTTGTCCAAGTCGGGATAGTTTTTATATGATTTTTAAATTAACAAAAGTTATCTCTACTGTTATTATTTTTTTCTTTTTTCCTTCTTATTTCTGTTAGATACCTTGCAACTGGCATCCATTCTTTCACAAAGTTATCAGTAGTTTGATCTCTCAACAAACATGTTATTTTATCCAGTTCCATTATGTCGTATAATTTAATTTTCCATTCATTAATTGTTAATTCCTCAATACTTTTCCATTTTCTGGCAATTACAGATCTCGCTGCATACAACATGTAAAATACTATTTTACCAAATTTCCGCTCTGTTTCTTCATCTATCATGCTCAGTAAATAAATAGAGGGATCAAAGGATAGATTATTATTAATAATTTTTTCCTATTTCAGTTTGGATTTGTTTCCAATATTTTCTTACTTTGTCACACTCCCACCACATATGTAAAAAGGAGCCTTTCTCTTTCTTACAGTTCCAACATTTATTATTATGATTTTTATATATTTTTGAGATTTTTTCTGGGGTAAGGTACCACCTATACTGCATTTTGTAATAGTTTTCCTTAATATCATTACATAGAGAGTAATTTATTCTTCTCTTCCAATTTTTCTCCCATTCTTCCAACATTGTGTTTTTTAAGATCTTGCACCCATTTAATCACAAATTGTTTGATTATTTCTTCTTCCATCTCTCTTTCCAATAGTAGTCTGTACAATTTAGCTGTTGTATGTTGAGATTCATGTGCCAGCAATTTATCTAACTGTGTTTCTTCTTTTTCTATCTGATTTATTCTTTTGTTCGTCTTAAATCTTTCGTTGATTTGATGATACAGGAACCAATTACAACTATATTGTTCTTTTAATAGTTCTTCCATTGTTTTCATCCTCCATTCTTCTTTTTCCAAAATCAGAAGGTGATTATAATTGATCCAGTCATCCCTTTCATCCTTTCTCTTCTATAAAATGCTTTGTTAACTGAAGTCCACTTTGGTATTTTGGTAACTAAATCTGTCTTATATTTTTTTCCAAATTCGTAGTAATGATTTTCTGATGTAATGGTTATTAAATTCCATGTTAACTTTGTCCTTGTCATATAGCAGGTAAGCATGCCACACATATGGCAAACCATAACCCTCCAAGTATAATATTTTTTCTTTCTTTAGCATAATCCATTCTTTTACACAATCGAAACAGCAAGCATGATAATAGATTTTTAAATTTGGCAGAGAAAGGCCTCCTCTTTCTTTTGAGTCTTGTAAAATTTTCATTTTACCCCTTGCTTTTTTTTCTTGTTCCAGATAAATGAATTTAAATCTTTTTCCCAATGTTTAAAAGGTTTATCATTTGTTATTATTGGCAGAGACTTGAAAAGAAATAACATTTTAGGTGTGATATTCATCTTAATTGTAGATATC
Organism: Phrynosoma blainvillii; assembly: GCA_026167975.1. Classification (NCBI taxonomy): domain Eukaryota; kingdom Metazoa; phylum Chordata; class Lepidosauria; order Squamata; family Phrynosomatidae; genus Phrynosoma; species Phrynosoma blainvillii. Next base: position 245,843,894 of record JANUYF010000003.1, on the reverse strand, counting down.
CTTCTGAGCCATGAGAGATTCAGTTTCGACCATCTTAGTATATCTGTTTTTAACTCTTGCCAAGTTTTTTTCATAATTATTTTTAAATAATTCTGAATTCTTCTTTGTTATATATATTCCCAGATATTTCACTTTTTCCTTAATCTCAAATCCAGATATTTGTTGTAATTGTTCTCTGTCTTTTCTTTCCATATTTAATGTTAATATATTTGTTTTCTTTTCATTAATTTTCAATCCTGCAACATTGCCGTATTCTTGAATTGTTTCTAATAAAGGTTTAATACCATCCAATGGATTGTTTAATATTATCACCATATCATCGGCATAAGCTTTGATTTTATATTGGAATTTTTTTATTTTGATTCTTTTTATTGTTTTGTTTTCTCTAAGTTTATTAAGTAATATTTCCAATGAAATTATAAATAAAAGTGGAGAAAGGGGACAGCCCTGCTGAGTACCTTTCTGAATTTGACATTCTTCAGTTTTTCTCCATTTACCAAGATTCTTGCATATTGCTTTTGATAAATTGCTTCCACCCATTTCATGAAGTTATTTCCTATTTTCATTTTTCGCATAATCTCTTTTAAAAATGTCCAATAAATATTATCAAACACTTTCTCTGCGTCGAGAAATATAAGGGCAGTTTGTTTGTCAGATCTTTTGTTGTGATATTCTATAACATTTATTATTTCTCTTATATTCTCTTTCATATACCTCTTAGGAAGGAATCCAACTTGATCCTTGTTTATCCATTCACTTAGTGTTCTTTTCAGTCTTTCTGCCAAGATATTTGTGAAAATCTTGTAATCTATGTTTAATAAAGCTATCGGTCTATAATTTTTTGGGTCCTGTAGATCTTTATCGTTTTTTGGTATTAGAGTTATGAAAGATGTTTTCCATGTTTCTGGTAAGTTACCTTCCAGTATTGCATTCATTACAATTAGTAATGGTTTAGCTAGTACATCCTTGAATTTTTTATAATATAATGACGGAAACCCATCTGGGCCAGGTGATTTGCTCAGTTTTAAATTGTCAATAGCCTGGATCACCTCCATCAAAGAGATTTTTTTTATTTAGATCTTCTCGTTGTTCTTCCGTAATTTCTGTAACTTCTTGATTATTTATGTATTCTTGAATATCCTCCAATTGAATTTCTTTCTTTCCAAATAATTCCTTGAAATAACGATGAAAGATTTTCTTTATTTCTTTTTGATCCGTAACTATATTTTCTCCTTCTCTCAACTGTGCAATTATCTTTTTTTCTCTTTGTTTTTTAAGTTTCCATGCAAGCATCTTTCCAGGTTTGTCTGCAAATTCAAATTGTTTTTGTTTCACATACTTTATCTTCTTTTATATTTCTTCCATCAATTTTATGGAAATTTGTTTTTGTAAGCATTGGATTTTTTCAACCAGATCTTTATCTTTAGGGTGTTGGTTTTTTTAAACTGAAATTTGGCATTTTTTATTTCTTCAACTATCTTTTTTAAGGATTCTCCATTCTTTTTCTTAGTTTCTGCATTTTTCTGTATGAAGAATTCACGGATTATTGCTTTGGAGGTGTCCCAGACTACCTGAGGATTTACTTCATTATTTAAATTTTCCTGAAAGAATAGTTATAAGTTTTTTTTTTCTGTCACCTTCAATATTTCTTCTTCTTTTAATAAAATTTCATTAAGTCTCCAGTTGTATTCTTTTGTTTTATCTCTTATTTCCACTGTTGTAGGGTTATGATCCGATAAAATCTTGGGAAGTATTTCCATTTTATTGATTTTTGGAATTAGGGATGGAGAGGTCAATACCATGTCGATTCTTGACTAGGATTGATGTGTGTTGGAATAGAAAGTGTTGTCTTTTGAGTTGCCTTGTGTTATTCTCCATGCATCCATCAAAACTAATGTATATTTCATATCAAAAAATGCACTAGGTAATTTGCCTTGTTTTTTCTTTATTGGTTTGTCTGATTTTCTATCTAAGGTTGGGTTGATTACCCCATTCCAATCAAAGCAAAGCAAAGCAGCTTCCTTTATATACCGCTTCATATCACGCTATGGGATGTCTAAGCGGTTTACAACTGTGAGCTGATTGCCCCCCAACAAGCTGGGTACTCATTTTAGCGACCTCAGAAGGATGCAGGCCTGAGTCGAGCCTCAGCCCTGGCTGGTATTGAACTCGCAACCTTGTGGTCTATGAGTGAGTGGCTGCAGTACAGACATTTAACCACTGCACCTCCAGGGCAATCACCCAGCATTATTGTATGTTCATAATCATATTGTGATAAGATTTTAGTTAGTTTCTGGTAGTACTTTTCCTTCTGTTCTGTTGGGGCATATATTCCTACTAACAATGTTTTTCCATTTTGACAGTCTAGATCTAGTCCTAAATAATGTCCATTTGGGTCATTTAAGAAATCCTTTTCTGTAATGTTTTCCTTTACATATATAACAATTCCTTTCTTTCTTTTTGTAGTTGCTGACACAAATTCTCTTCCTATCTTTCGATTATACAGATATTTCTTTTCATCTTTTCTAATGTGTGTTTCCTGGAGGCAGTATATGTCGTATTTTAGTTTTTTTCAGATATTGGAAGACTTTTTTTCCTTTTTGGGGGGCTGTTAAGTCCTTTTACATTCCATAAAAAGTATTTTAAGTTTTTCCTCAACATTTTCCCAATTTTCTACTGTTATTTATTTGTTATTTATATCTTCTATATTTCTACCTCTCTTTATTGATCTTGTTTTTGTTCTTGTTCCAGATCTTTTCTGGTATTTTTAACTGAATAAGTCTCGGTTTGTGTTAGTGTAAGTTCTTCCAGTATCACTTGTTCCTGATCTTTTCCCAACAACTCAAGAAATTCTTGGGTCTCTTGGGTTGATGTTATTTTGACTCTTTTTAGTCTATATTTAAAGGACAGTCTTTCGGGATTTTCCCATCTATAGGGAATGTCTAATTCTCTGAGTTTTTTCATTAGACCATTGTACTCTTTCCGTTTCCTTAATATTTGTCCTGGTATATCTTTTAAAAGTTGAACTTCTGTTCCTTTGATCTTCAATTTGTTTTCAAAATGTTGTTGTAATATTTGTTCTTTCATTTGAGTGCAAACAAAGTATACAACTATGTCCCTTGGCAGTTTTCTTTGTTTTGCAATCCAGGAGTTTACCCTGAATAATTTGTCTTGTTCGAACTCCATTAATTCTTTGTCTCTACCCATGAATTCCACTAATGTTTTTGCAATTAAATCATAAAGATTCTCATTTTCATCTTCTGGAGCGCCTCTTATTTTGAGACACCTTTCTCTAATTTTATACTCCCAATTTAATTTCTCCTCTTGATACTCTTTACTTTTCTCTAATTCAGTGTTTAGTCTTCCTTCTAAATCTTGGTTTTTCTTCTCTTACTCTTTCACTTTATTCTTTACCAGTTTCACATCTTTAGATATCGATTTCATTGATTCTGTTAATTCTGCTAGGTCACTTCTGATCTCTTGTTTATTTTTCCCTTTCATCTTTTCCATATCTTGGCACAGTTCATCTTTATTTCAATTCATTTCCTGTCGCATTTGCCGCAGTTCATCCAGAACAATAACACTCATATCTTGACTCTTTGTTTGGTCAATTGAAGACCTTCTTTGAGGTTGCTGTTGTTGTTGATGTTGTTTAGTAGCTTGAAGTCTTATAGTAAGAGACATTTGTAGATCTTTTGAAAGTCTTATTTAACTAATCTTAAAGTTCTAAATTACAATATTCTATTGAAAATATAGACAATATTTTAAATGAAACAATAGAGATTATTAAAGTTCAAAAATATTAATATAATACATTTCTAATCAATTCTAATATATTTTAATATAAGATATATTTCTGAACAATAATAATGAAAATTAACTGTTAGATAAATAATTCTGTGTCAAAGTTTATCTTCAGTTGTTCTTAAGAGAAGAAAGGAAATAGGTCAAGAAAAAAGGAAAAACAATGATATTCAAATTTTACTATTGCCCAAACTACCACAAAAGGTCACTACTGTGCTATATTAAATTTCTATTAGTTCATTAATTATACATAAGATATTCCACACTCTGCCACCAGATGTCTCTATTGTTCAATAGTAAGGTTCCGATTGTCTGCTAGATTTATATTGTCCTTCTCTTTGATCTACCAATTCAGTTCAGTTCCTTCAACTTCCTCCCACCTCATGTTCTATGACCTCGAAAACACTATACTAAATGAATTATAATCATGTACCCCAACTATTAAATGTAATAATATACCTTGTTTATCTTTAATTTCTATTAATTATTGATTATGCATTCAGTTAAATCAAGTTAAGAATCACCATAAAAAAGTCAAAATATTATATTAAACACCTCTGCTTCGACTCCTGAATCTTCCTCCACCACCACTTTTTTGGTTCTTCAGGCTTCCTCTCCCCCCTCTGTTTCGGGTCTTGGGTCTTCCTTCTCCGCTACTTCTTAGGTCTTCAGTGTTCTTCTCCCCCCTCTGCTTCGGATTTTGGATCTTCTTTCTCCACCACTTCTTAGATCTTCAGGCTTCTTTTTCCCCTCTGCTTCGGGTCTTGGATCTTCCTACTCTGCCGCTACTTGGTTCCTCAGGCTTCTTCTCCCCCTTCAGCTTCGGGTCTTGGGTCTTCCTTCTCCACTGCTTCTTGGAACTTCAGGCTTCTTCGCCCCCCTCTGCTTTGGGTCTTGGGTCTTCCTTTTTTTGCCACAGCTAGAGTCTTCAGGCTTCTTCTCCCCCCTCTGTTTCAGGTCCTGGGTCTTCCTTCTCTGTCGCTGCTTAGGTCTTCAAGCTTCTTCTCCACCTCTGCTTCGTGTCTTGGGTCTTCAGGCTTCTTCTCCCCCCTCTGCTTCGGGTCTTGGGTCTTCCTCCTCCGCTGCTTCTTGGCCCTTCACGTTTCTTCTCCCCCCCTCTACCTTCCTTCTCCGCTGCTACTTAGATCTTTAAAATTCTTCCTTCTTTTACTGTTTTTATTTTATTGCAATGTGCAAGCCTCTCTCTTTTAAACTTCTTTCTATTTTCCTGTTACATTCAGTCAGCTTGTTACAAAGTTTCAGCTTTAACTTCTGTTCGCCTCTGCCCCTTTGCTTCCCGTCTTAGTTCAGATCGCTCTGATCTTCGTCCAAGCATTTTCCAAATTATAACCAAGTCAATCCTGTTATTCTATAAGTGCTGATGTAGTAAATCAGATGAAAGTAAATGTTTCAAAAATGAAGGTTTTTAATATTAGTGAAGATTAAAGTTCTATTTTTTAGTTGGAGACATCTGTGAGCCAAAAATGGCGGCACAGAAGTGGCCGTGTATAGTTCTCAGTCCCCTTCGTCTCTTACCGGTCAACTCTTGATGTTACATGTTGTCCCGGATGAGGATCGGACTTAAAAGAACACCTTGGAATCCTCAATACCAAGAGGATATTTTGGAATGGTTTTCTGTCTAGAAAACCCTTTCCTCTGCCGCTTCTGGCGAGTTGGCTGCAGAAAGCTGGCTGAAGTTCCACTCAGTTAGGGGGGTTGCAGACTGCCAGAAATAGTGTGAATTCAGTCCACTTTTAGGGTTAGGGTTAGAGTTAGGGAACCATGGGAACTGTATTTTATTGTGGCATCAGAGTTGTCTGACAGAGAAGGCTCAATGTCTCAGAAAAATAACAGTTCCCATGATTCCCTAGCACTAACCCTAACCCTAAAAGTGGACTGAATTCACACTATTTCTGGCAGTCTGCAACCCCCCTTAGACGCCATCCTAACCGGAAGAGTACATTTATTCTTAATAATGTTTTTTGGAATAGGAAAAGGGAGAATGGTTCCCACTGAATAAAGAAATCCCTGATTTTGCCAATGAGATAGACTTAAGAAAATAAATAAAAGGAAGAACTGTTTCTTGGACACTTTTTAAAAGTTATTATATGTTAGAAAAGCTCATCTCTCATTTGTTTGTTTGTTGCTTCTTCTTTCTTTCTTTTTTTACTTGACCTGCCAGGCCTTAACTTTGACTGTGTGGGTTCAACTCTGGAACTTTCCCTGCCAGTTTGCTCTTCTGAAACTGATCAGTTTGTTCTTCTGAACTTATCTGGTTAGACCCATTACTACTCCTTCACTTTAGTTTCTGCTCTCCCTCACCTGGTCTGCCTGACTCACTAGTAGAACTCTGTTTGATACCTTGGTTCTGTTATCTGACTCTGCTTCTAGATTCCCCTTGCCTGGCTTATCTACTTGCCATTTATTTCTTCTAGTATTAATATTTGACTGTCAAGATCTTGCCATAGGCACCAATTACATCAACATCACAACACACAACACAGCATAGAGCAAAAGTACAAGGCACAGGATAAACCAGCATTTGAACCATGTTACACTCCCTCATCATTTAGCAAGGTCACACTTCTGTAAAAGTAACCAAAACCTTACACTTTCACCCCAAAAGAAATCATTCCATCCTTAAGTTACAATGTTTATGTAACACCAACAGTTACTAGAAAGATAATTAATTACAAGTAACTTGTTATCTGTGAAAAAATATTTTTTTATCTTGGATGTCTAATAAAATGAACATGAAAAATGAATTGCCTTGATTTACAATTGCTACATAATTTAACTACACACACTTCTGTAATCAAAAATATGCCATTGTTATCAGTTAACTTGAAATGCTACTAGAATTCAGTGAAGGAACCTGCTTAAGCCAATAGTGCTTCCTTTGAATCACTACCACCTGAAAACCATTATATTTGTGCTCTTGTGGCTCCTTTACTGTTTCTCTGAATTGTGAGTCATGTCCCTGTAAACCTCAGTTATTAACATTTCATACTGAGACCCATTTTTGGTGAATTGTGCCCACCATTATTTTGTCCAACTAGGTCTGTCTATCAGAGTATAGTTCCTTAAAAAAAAACATTCTTATTGTAGTCATCAATCTACTATTACCCTAGAACTCTCCCTCAATACATCATACATCATACAACAGGGGTAGGCAACCTTTCCTCTTTAAGGGCCGAGGGACTTCAGCTCCCAGAAGCCTCAGCCATGTTGGCCAATAGTCCCATGTTGGCCAATAGCTCCTGGGATTCTGGGAGCTGAAGTCCCTCAGCCCTTAAAGGGGAAAGGTTGCCTACCCCTGTCATACAACCTCCTTGATTGGTTGGTTTATGTGAGAGAAATCTAGGTTCAAATCTCCTTGAAGTCATAATCTCATCTGGACTGCTTAGGACAGGGGTAGGCAACCTTTCCCCTTTAAGGGCCGAGGGACTTCAGCTCCCAGAATCCCAGGAGCTATTGGCCAACATGGGACTATTGGCCAACATGGCTGAAGCTTCTGGGAGCTGAAGTCCCTCGGCCCTTAAAGGAGAAAGGTTGCCTACCCCTGGCCTAGGATGTCATTCCCTCTCTGCCTAAACTGCATGTTCCTTGCACATTACATTTTAATTGTTTTTCATCCTTTTTAAGAGCAAGGAGAAGCCCTAAGACCAGGGGTAGGCAACTTTTCCCCTTTAAGGGCCGAGGGACTTCAGCTCCCAGAAGCCTCAGCCATGTTGGCCAATAGTCCCATGTTGGCCAATAACTCCTGGGATTCTGGGAGCTGAAGTCCCTTGGCCCTTAAAGGGGAAAGGTTGCCTACCCTTGCCTAAGACCAAGCAGAGTAGGATTATTCTGAGTGTTTCACCTTCAGCTGAGACATAAATTTTTCAGGATGACACTGTTAAAAGGCAAGGTCAGAGACTCACTGCTCTTTCTCTCCATTTCCTAGGAAATGGGGCTGTCCAGCTTATCATGCTGGCCCAGTTGCTGGGGAGAAGGCATCAGCCCCAGCTGCAGAGTATGGCTTACTCCCAGGAGGCACTGGGAGCATTTTCTCAGGCCCAGATTGGTTGCTGGGGGACAGGACTTCCAGTAGCTGCCCAGAACTACAAGTCCCAGTGGCCTTTCTGGCTGGAGGTCCCACCCCCTTTTGCCCCAGCTGGCTGCCTCCTTGATTGGTTGGGAGGCTGGGAAGGGGCAGGACTTCCACTCGCCTTTGATTTGGATTGGTTGTTGGGCCTATTTAAGGCCACATGGCTGGGACAGATGGTGCCATTCCAGCCTGGCTCTTGGCAATGGCAACAAGGCTCAAGTGGTGAGCTGAATGGACAAGAGTGGACAAGCTGTGCCTGCCACCCAGTTGTACTGCAGGTCAGGCTGCAACCAGCCCATGGTCCTCAGGCCTTGGGCAGCAGCCCCCAACCAGCAGCAACACACCCAACCAGCTAGGCCTTTTCTGCCAGACCTTGGCAGAAATCCTCAACAACATTGCCATGCCAGCAAAAGGGGGAAAGAAGGTTGATGCACCTGCTCAGCCTACCACCAGGGGACAGGCTGGGCAGCCAAGAAAATGCTGGACTGTCCTGGCCCCCAGAAGGAGGCAGAGACTGTCTGCCCAATCACTAACACCTGCTCTCTCATCACCTCCAATCTGGAGGACTTAACCTGCACCTTTTCTGCCTTTGTGCAGTAGTTGGGTGTATGGGTGCCCTGCCTGCCCCTGGGCCAAGCACACTAGTGCCCCCTGGGCCAAGTACATGAGCAGCTCCTGTAGAGAGAGAAAGGGTCTGGAAATCAAAGTGAAGAAGGGGGCACACCTCATCTTCTCCCAGCAGCACTAGCAGCAGCTCTTCTAGTGCCAGCAGCAGCAGTTCATCCAGCCATGGTTCATTGAGCAGTTCCTCTGCTGATAAGAGCAGGAAGCACAGGCATAGGTGTGGTGGCAAAAAGACCAAAAAGTCTCGGGGCAGAAGGGATGGGGTTGGTGAATCTGCTGATCCTGCAATCAGGGATGACTATTGGTTGGAAAGCACTCTGGTGCCAGGGCTGCCTTCATGGGCCATCAGGTGCAGGACCAGGCATCCAGGGCTGGAGGGGGGTTGGGGGGATCCTCAGGCCACTACTTTCCCAATCTTCACAGACAATGAGGACCCCCCTGGCCTTCATTTGCCCAAGAAAATTAGGAAACATATCCTCAGAAAGTACTATGTGGATGTTTTTACCTTACTAAAGCATGCAGGGGAGGAGGGTTGTTCCCCCAGGTCTAGCAAGAAGAGAAAACATGAGGCCAAGCCAGATCCTGTTGAGCGGTTCTTCACCAATCAGATATCGGGCTATTCCATTTTCATGGGAGTGTGAGCAAGGCTGGCACCTGGCCAACCACATGGCCAATGTGCTGAAGGCCCAGAATATCACTAGGGAGGCTGTGGCCATCGCGTATGGCATCACCTTCGGCAATCATGCATCCCAGAACGCCTTCTGTAAGCATGCATCCCAGAACAGCAACGCCAGGTAGGACCTCATCAACAATGCAATCTGGCTGGTTGAGGTGGGGGGGGCGATATCAAAGGAAAGGGGTAACCCTCAAGGCCATCAAATTGGGCAGGGAAGAAGGACCCTCTCAGGCTGTTGTGTTGGGAGTTTAACTTGGGAAAATGTGTTTGGGCCCACTGCAAATTTGAGCATTGCTGCGAGCTCTACTGGGGCCCACATGCCAAGCTGGCATGCTCCCTTCTGGTCAGTGCCCAGCAGCCCTTTCACCCAGGATGCCCCATCCCAGCAACTTCCAGAAAGAAGGAGGAAGTCTCTGGCTCTTGAACCAGAGGGTAAGGGGTCCAAAATGAGGCTGCTGAGGCTGCACCAACCTCTTTTTGCCTTTCCCCCATCCCTGTGCACCCTTCTGCCTTGCTTTCATTCATCAACCACTACCCTGACAAGAAAGTGGCCACACCATCACTTCTGCCTCACCAGGAGCATTAAGGAGGATTTCAGATTGTGGGAGGAATTCCTCAGGCCTTTGGGACTTTGGGCAAAGCCTACAGGTCCACTCCAATGCTGCTGGGAGCCTGGGCTTTGGGGTCTTTTTCCAAGGCCACTGATGCACCCAACACTGGCCTGCCTACTGGGAGAAGGAAGGGATCCTCCGGGACCTCACGTTTCTAGATTTCATCCCTATTTTGGTAGTGGTGCACAGCTGGAAAGATACCTTTGACAACAAAGCAGTTTGTTTATTGTTTTACAACCAAGCAGTGGTCAGTGTCCTCAAAAGCCAGGCCTCCAAATCTGAGTGGATCATGCTCCTGGTCTGCCATTTTATTTTGCTGTGCCTCCACAACAACACCACATTCAAGGCCTATTTTGTGCCTGGCCTTGACAACAACATTGCAGATTCTCTCTTTTTCATTTTCAGGAGGCCAGGTTGTGGCAGTTGGTGCCCAGAGCAGACCTCTCACCCATGCCTTTCCCAGAGGAACTCTGGGAGGTTAGAAATTTGCAGTGATGCAGGGCATCCTGTCTTCGCTGGCCCCAGTCACCTGCAGAGCATACAGGAGGGCTGTTTCCATGCTTTTCATCTTTTGTGGGCCATCTGGACTAATGGCACATTGGCTGGTTCAGTCCCTCACCATCCTCCAATTCCTTGCATGGTTGAGGGAGTCCAGAATGGCTCCTCACACCATGTCAATCCACTTGGCTGGTATTTCCTTCTTTTCCAAGGCCAGGGGGGTTCAGGAATCCTTGTGCAACCTTCTTAGTCAAGAGGGTCGTGGAGGGCTCGAGAAGGACATCCCTTAGCAAGGGGGATGGGAAGAAGCTCATTTGTTTTAAACTGCTGCTCAGGCTCTCCCTGCGCCTTGACTGGGTCTGCCACTCCAGAGCCGAGGCATGCCTCTCAGAGCAGCCTTTGCCACTGTCTTCTTTGGGGCACTGCGGTTGGGTGACCTGGTTTCCTTCTCCAGGTCAGATGGGAAAGCACTCACTGCAGAGGGAGGATGTCTGTTTACTGGGAAACACTATGTTCTTAGTTCTTCCCAGGTCTAAGTGTGACCAGTTGGAGAAAGGGTCCATCACCATGCTGAGAAGCTTCCAGGGCTGCCGCCTGTGCCCTGTCTGGACCTTACACAGACACCTGGCATCCTGCCCGCAGACCACAGGACCTCTTTTCACTCATGAGGATGGGACTCTGCTAACCAAGTTCCAATTGGTGTCAGTACTCTGTATGACCTTACAGCAGGCCTGGCTGCCAGCAGAGGACTTTGGGGTACACTCATTCCATATAGGGGCCACTACAACCTCAGCAGGATGTGGACTGCTGGTGGACTCTTTAAAGCGGATGGGCAAGTGGAAAGTGGATATCCAGGAACACCACCAGGGGGGCTGATAGCAGCTTCTTGTGAGGGTGGAAGACAAACAAAAGTCTTTTGCTAATGCAAAGCAAGAAAGCAAAGGTCTGTATTACCAATCCAAGGGTCCAGCCAGTGAATGTTCAAGCAGTCCAAAGAGCTAGGATTCCAGAGAGGCAGAGTGACAAGGCAGTCCAAAGGTCAAGGGTTCCAGAAGTTCAAGATAAGTTAGCAGTCCGAGAGTCAAAGTTTCAGGCCAAGGTACAAGGAGAGACAGAGGCTTTCGCTAGGAAGCTCAGATAATCTTTGGCACCAAGGCAGACCTTCTACACCTGCTTAAATTACCATGCTGAAGGAGCTCAGCTGAGGCTGATTGCTCCAGCATTTTTCATAGTCTCCTCAAATGATGAAGGCTCTCCCTTTCTGCTTGACACTGGCTGAAGGTAAGTATTGTCCCTAGATCCTCCTTCATGTCTGAAGGTTCTGCTGCCAGGAGGCTTGACTGTGGAGCCTCCTGAGAGACCCTGGACTCTGCTGGAGCTGGCAAAGCAGAACTAGGGCTGGGATGAGGCTCCACAGCTGCAGGTTCAGGTCCCAGAGGATGTTCTGCCTCATCCTCTGAGTCCTCTAGGCAGGGCATGACAGTGGAAGTCCAGGGCATTTGCTGGTTATGTCCTCCAGGTCTGTACCCTTGCTCAGGATAGCCATGAGGACTGTGGGAGCAGATTGGGGAAGCTAAAGATTTCAGGTGGGTTGGCAGAAGGCAGGCCCCCTGTGGGATGGTTTTTTGTGGTTCTAGCATAGGCCATGGATCTGCTGGGCATGGTTTCCTGTATTGTGGAGCCACAGGATTGGGAGTCCCACAGGGACCCAGGGGTGCTGGGAGCATTAGGTGTTGCCATTGTGGGGGCAACTCTTGAACAGCATCACCTGGTGACAAAAGGGCAATGATGCAAACAGTTGGTTACCCCTTCTGTCATCCTGAAGCCTGGCTGTGACCGGGCCATTTCATTCATCGAGCAAAAGGTGGGTTGGTCAATACCAGATCAAGACCCACACATTCAGAGAGGAGATGGGGTTGTGCTTTTTATGATCACTGCAGCTCGTATGGTGTACGCTAAGTATTGGAAAGAAGTTTACAAACAAATAATAGAAGAATGGATTGTAAAAGTGAACGAGCTAATGACAATGGATAAACTAACTATGATGATTAATGGGAAAACCGAACAATAGTATTCTAAGAAATGGGGGAAAAAATACATGACCAGTGGCAAAAAGGATGATATTAAATAATAGAATCTTAATAATGTAAGGTTAACCGAGTTGAATAGGCAGAAGATTTATATATAAAGAGTATAATTGTATTTTGAAAATATACTTAGCAGCTTTGGAATATAAGTTATTGAAGAATATACATAAAGAATAATGAAGGAACATGAAGGAATGTGATATGTTAGAATTTCGTTTGTATATGTTTCAGGTTGGCAGGTCTGTATGTATATACCTGTACATCTGTTTGTTAGCTCGTCTATATGTATTTTTGTTAATATACTAAGAAACTTAATAAAATTATCCATGAAAAAAAAGACCCATGCATTCAGGCCAACCCTACCTGTCAGCTGTATTCAATAAAGTTGTGGCCTTTTCATCCCTGTATGCCCTGGTGTTTACTTCCTGCAACACCTCACCTTCCCCTGAAACTGCCAGTTGCCCTTTGGGGTGGCACATTGTAATGCTAAGTAATTACATATTCTGGTTAAGCATTCATTTAACAGTTACTGACACAAGATGTTCTTCTTGGTTCTGTTATATTTTCTCACTGCTACACTAAATCCTATTATCATTATCTTTTCTGTAACTCCCATCTCATTATACCAACTACAAGCTGAGTTCTGAGGACAAGTGTTTTAACAGAGATGTGGCAGCAGAGAGAGAGAACCAAGTGAAAGGGCCTTTCTTTCCTCTGCTCTAACAGTGCATGTGATAAAGTTAAGCCTGTTGCACTTTTCCACAAATCAGGCAGGAGAAAATTGCTAGGGAGAGGGTATTATGGTAATACGGATAAATATGGCAGGATTAAGAAATGCCTCCCATCTATTTTCTATGGTTAAATATGATCAGCCTAAATTCCTCTTTAGTGACACACGATACAGTGTATGGCAGGGTTACCATTCTCACACCACCCATTCTGAAATGCTAATTATTATTAATGGGACTTCCCTGAAGTAATTGTTTTGGGGATTGCAGCAAAGGATTTCAAATGTTAGACTGGTGCCATACGCCAGTAAATCCTATTAAAGTTAATGGAGTCTGCCAAATATAAAAGACTTGTTCAGGATTACAGTTTATCGCATGACTGCTCTGATTAGTTTGGAATCACCTTGAGTTTTCATTGGAGAAATCTTTTTCACTACTGTGAAAAAGCAAATACTATCTGGGCCTCTGCTTTTTGTTTTTTATATATAACATGCTAAGATAGTCCAAGACAGGGGTAGGCAACCTAAGGCCCGGGGGCTGGATGCAGCCCCCCGAGGCCTTTGGACCGGCCCCAGGCCGGTCCTGCTGCCGCCACCGCCGCCTGCCATAATGATATTGATTATTGTTGTTATTACTTGTTCTTGGGGTTTTCTTGGCAAAATATCCACAGGGGTTTTGCCATGGTTTTTCTGGGGCTGAGAGAGTGTGCATACATATTTTTAATTTGTTTTATTTTTTTAAAAAAATATTTTTATTTTTATTTATTTATTTATTTATTTATGGTGCCTTCGGCCGCCCAATTGTCTGAGGGACAGCAACCCAGCCCCTGGCTCAAAAAGGTTGCCTACTCCTGGTCTAAGAAATCCTTTTCTAGGAGCAGCCAACATTTAAATCAGTAGCCAATGCATTCATCCATAAAGGACATTTCTTTTGTTTCTCTTTTTTTCAGTCACATATTTTCTGCCCTTGCTACCCAACATAGAACCTGTTGCTGGGACTAAAATTGGTAGAATCACTTCTTATAACTTTTAACAACCTTTTCACAAATTAGGTGAAGCCACAGGATGGCAGTGGATGCTCTTTCTAAAATTCAATTCTTGCAAAATTTGGATTATAACTCATAGCATTCTCTCATCAGAATGGTTTAAGTCCAAAAAATAACTTAGGGCCTCTACAGACTGGCACAAAGGGCCAGCCTGGAGGCAGGGATGGCAAGGTGCAGCTGCATGCCGGGCACTCAAACCCCACAGCAGCAGCATCCTGACACTGCATGCCATTGCGCATGGCACACAGCATCAGGATGTCCTTCCAGCGCAGTGTTTTGATGCACTGCGCTGGAAGGGGCGCTAAAGAGCCACGCATCAGCTCTTAGGGTGCCCTTTTTCCAGCCCTGAAAGGAGTGGCATTTTGCCACTCTTTTCTGGGCCAGCAAAAGGGAGGATTAGGGCCAAGGCATCCAGCAGCCTCAGCCCCGATCGTCCTCTTCCCAGGCTGGCCCAGGGCTGCCCATCTGCATCCCCCCTTAATATGAAATCCAGTAACTGTGAGTGAAAGTCTGTATTAAGGTCACATGCAGGACTGTTGAAAAAGCAGAGATTCATCAGCAGGAGAACCTAATCAGATTGTTGCCTTAAATGTTATGTGATGCTTTCAGTTTCTTCCTGATAATACAGGAAACTGCCTTATATTGAGCCAGAGAGTACTATGCCTGCAATATTCAACCTAATGAAGAAAGAGGGGAAAAATTTAAATTCTTAAATTTCCAGATATAGGGGCTTTACAGACTGTCAGAAATAATCCAGCTTGAGACCACTTTAACTGTCCTGGCTCAGTGCTAGGAAATCATGGGAACTGTAGTTTTTTCTAAGACATTGACCCTTCTCAGTGAGAGAGCTCTGGTGCCACAATAAACTATAGTTCTCATGATTCCTTAGCACTGACCCAGGGCAGTTAAAGTGGTCTCAAACTGGATTATTTCTGGCAGTCTGTAAATGTCCATAGTTAACTGATGCATACACCTTCCTCTTTCTAAATTTAATTTTAAAATGGAAAGAATATTCAACTATATTTAAAGAATGGTTTTAAAAGTTTTTGAGTGTTGAGAAACTCTGATGAGAAGAATCCTGGACTGACAAGAATCTTTGAAGTTAAGCCCTGGGTCTGTGCATTAGGTTCTTTTGTGCAAAAACAGCACAAATTTGAATGAGGTTCTTTTGTGCAAAAACAGCATTTTTATTTATTTATTTATTTATTTATTTTTTTGGCACAGAAAACATTTTCTGTGCAGGAATTACTATTCCTGCAATGATGTACAAAAATTCAGTCTTTTGCACATAAAATGCTGTAACTGGGGATTTATTCCATGTAAAATTTGCCTATGGTTGAAAACAGCATTTGAGCATATGGAAAATAATAGACTGGTTGCTATGAATCAATATGGGCTTAACAGAAAAAATAATAATAATAATAGATAATAAAAATAATAAAGACCAAGCTTATTTCCTTTTCTTTTACAGATGTATATAGATCATGGAAATGTTGTGAATATACTATATATTGATTATAGCAATGTATTCAACATGGTTTCTGTTGTGGATTAAAGTTTCCTAAGGCTTCAGCCTTTGTTAAGGAAAAAATATTATCAAAATGTCAAAAAAGTCCGAACCAAGTCTGTTAGGCTCTAGCTTTAAATTAGCAGAGTAACAATGGGCCATTGCAGATGGGCAGCCGTTGGCCGCTTTGAGAAGTGGTGAGGCCCCATGCTTCGGTCCCAATCCACTCTTTTTCCTTCCCTGGAAGGAGCGCTAAAATAGCGCGCCTTCTGCAAGATGCGGAAAGGGCACCGCAAGAGGCGGCACATGCCTCTTTAGTGTCTCTTCCGGCTCAGCGTGTCTGGACGCTGAGCCGGAAGGATGTCATCAGAGCGCCTGCTGTGTGCAATGGCGGGCGCTCCAATGATGTCCTCGGGAAGGGGTTGGGGCGCCTGGCGTCTGGCTGCCCCTTCCCTTCCTGGGATTGAAGATGGCGCTTTTCACCATCTGCATCCCTTGAATGTTCCTCTATGAATTGAGCCTTACTCAAAGACAACACAAATAACTTGTACTTTAAAAACAAAACTTTACTAGTGTCTTGAATCTACATATGCATAGAGGCTACATCCTAAATAGCTAATGAATAGTTCAGCTAAAATAAGGAATCTATCTCACCATTTTTTCAAAGAAAGTTGAGAGAGCAGGGAGATGGGAGACCAGATTATCGCAGGTGTGAGAAAACTTCCTAAAAGAAGTGAGCTGAATCACATGGTTTGTTTAACCAATTTACAAAGGTATTCATTGTCCCTGTGATTCAGCAAGAACCAAATGGGATGTTTAGAAGAGGGGACAGAGCGGAGTTTGCATGCATGGAAGATCCCATCTATCCAAGGAGGGGGGAGAGATAATGCAAAGATTTTCCAGCAGTTTCCCATAGAATCTTTGCACACCCCCAAAATGTCACAGATGAAAATAGGGAAACAAAAGTAAATGTGTAAGAGGTAGTGTTAGTAAATATGCTCCATTTTTCATACATATTTTAGCCATGTGGAGTTCTCTATGACCCAAGCTTGACCCTTGTGAAATGGCAGCCATAATCCCCTAACTGTAAGGTCAGGTAAACAAGCTAAAGTTGCATAAGACCACTAAAGATTTCCTGGAAAGGCAGGTTTTGGGAGTTGCCCTTGGAATATCCCACTATGTTGGAAAAGATACCTAATGGTGTTTGTAGTCTCACACTTAATGGGACAGTGATCAGATTTGATTGCACCCCTTTTCTCTAGCTTCCTTTCCTTGATAGTCTTGAAACCAAATGCATTGTTTAGACTATGCCCAAACTTAAGTAAACAATAGTAAACCAATCAAGCCTTTGTCCACCTATTGTTTAACTCATGGCTAGAAGGCAGAAATTGCCCTTAAAAGCCACTGGATTTTAGCAGACTTCGTGCTACCTTGGAAGTGCATGCTGAATCTCTGTCGGTCTGTGCTCTAAGATAGTTCCCGCAACCCCCTCTCTTGCCAGTCATGCCTCTTCCATGGAACTCATCCTCATTCGCCGCCAGAAGCCCAGAGGAGTTTCTCGGGTGTGAGTATATCTCCTTCTATCCTGGTTTTCCTCTTTGCCTCCCCCACTCTCGCTCTTCCCTGCTTATTCTTCGTGTGTGTGTGTGTGTGTGTGTGTCACATTTGGATGTTTGCTTATTTTTGTCAAATAAATATTTTAGATTTTAATTGGAGCTTGGTCTGTTTCAGTGTCTTTCCTACCAAAATTCTCATACCTCCCATAGACAATTGCATAAGATCTTAGAAGCGAAGTTGGGTGCTTCCCTCTCTCATTTGAGCTAATTATAAATTCCCCAAAATTAGGTCTAGGTTTCCCAACAGTAGGGACAAATAGCAGGACAGCATGACCACAAAGGTGTTTGTTAGTCAATCCAAGAGGTCTTCAATTCTATTTTTATTTGCAGGGGATTTGTTTCTTTCAGGCCAGCTTTCTAAAAGAAAAGAATGATGATGGGGGGGGGGTGTTTTTTATTTCTGCTTTTTTAGGATTGGCATAAATTCAGCAAGTACTCCTCCTCACCCTCAACTCTGATGGAACTTCAGTTATATTGGCGTTTCTTTTTGTTACTGAATCTCACCTCTTACAGACATTGTTGTCTCTGTCAGGAAATTATAAAATATATGGTAACATAAAACTGGAACTATGTGACAAATCCTCATTCACCTTTCACTTGCTGTAAATCAGTGGGTATATCAGGTACAGCCTCCTGCCTATTTTTCCTTCCTTTCTCCTACCCATTCACCTCCACTACCATCCAGTGGTGTCATTGGGGGGTGCAGGCTGCACTGGGTGACACTCCAGAAGGGAGGGTGACACTTGGTTGCCTCCCCCCAGGCTTCCTTGGGCCTGCATGGGTGCCCCTTGTAACCACAAGGATGCCACTCTGGGCCTAGGGGGCCTTCATCCTGGGCAAGTGGCCACTTCTCCTGGCCTGCATGGTGCTTCCCCTGCCCATGCAGCTATTTCTCATGTCCACATGGCTGTTTCTCCAGCTCTCACAGACACTTCCCTGGCCCTGGAGGTCCTGCCCAGAAGTCCTGCCCCTAAGAAGCCCCACCTCTTGCACCAGGTATCACCTGGTATGGGATTGCCATTGCAGCCCTCCTTCCCCCAGTGTGACATGCAGAAATTTCCACTTTTCCAACAGCAGCATGTACCAAGCTGTAATGACCATGTACTTTCTATGAGGCTGATTCAAGATTGAATAATGACTTGCACTCCTTCCTATTGCAATTGTCATTTTAAGGCTCTCAAGTGTCCAGATGAGCACACCTAAATTCCACAGGCACTTGCAGGAAAAAGCTAGCCATACCTAGGCTTACCTAGGGTGAAAAGTAGAAGTTTGATCCAGGTCCGTGCTCCTGAGTAGTATTTAAAATCATGAAGAATTTGCCAGAAAGCGTAGTTGAAAAGTACTTACCAAAGGTAAGGGTTCCAAGACATCAGAGATGTTTGTCAAGGTTGTACATGAGTTTGGGAACTGTTGTCTGCAGCACTGGACTGGTCTGGGCTAACCTGATAGTCAGCAGTAATGAGACCCAACTAGCCTCATTAACCCAGTGTTCTGTATTTAAAATAGAGAAGGCTGTTATCTAAGCCTTTGTTTCTTGTGTTTTGATTTATAGTGGATAAAGTGTCCTTGCCTCTTCCTCCTGATCTGCTGCTGCTGCCTGAGACAGAACAGGCTTTGGATCTGCCAGTGCCATAACCAGATCTTGATTCCTATAGGGAGGCTTTACGTGCAGCTCAGAAATCTTTCTGTTCTGCACATATTGCATCTGCAGAGTCTCGCCCGGCAGAGCTGTTTAGGGTGGTGGGGGAATTGACAAAGGTTTCCCCTGTGCCAAACCCCCTACTTAATCCAACAACAGCCTGCTGTGAGTCATTTAATACCTACTTTGCAGATAAAATCTCTCGGATAAGAGCCGACTTGGACGCCAATGTTTTGGCAGAATCCATAGACGAGGTGTCCAGGAACTCCTTTGATGGTATTTTACTGGATCAATTTCAATCTGTGAATACCGATGACGTGGACAAGCTGCTTGGAAGGATGAGGAAGACGACTTGCCCCCTCGATCCTGGTCCATCTTGGCTGGTCGCCCAGTGGGGGGACGCATTGAAAGTGTTCCTTCGGGACACAATCAACGCGTCTTTCAGGGAGGGTAGTATTCCATCGTGTTTAAAGGAGGCGGCGGTCAAGCCACTCCTAAAAAAAACCTTCCCTGGACCCCCTGGATAGAAACAATTATAGACCAGTCTCCTTGCTACCTTTTTTAAGCAAGGTGATTGAGAGGGCAGTTGCTCCTCAACTCCAGGCAGTCTTGGATGAAACCGATTATCTTGATCCACTTCAAACTGGCTTCAGGATGGGATTTGGAGTTGAGACTGCCATGGTTGCTCTGACCAATGACCTCCGCCTGGGCATCGACAGGAGTAGTGTGACCCTGCTGGTACTCTTGGATCTCTCAGCGGCCTTTGATACTATAGATCATGCCATCCTCCTGGATCGCCTGAGAGAGTTAGGAATTGGAGGCACTGCTTTGCAGTGGTTCCGCTCCTTCCTCTCGGGCAGATCCCAGAGGGTGAGGCTCGGGGACAGTTGCTCATCCAAAATTGAGCTTAGTTGTGGCATCCCTCAGGGCGCCATCCTGTCCCCGATGTTATTTAATATTTATATGAAGCCGCTGGGTGAGATCATTCAGAGGCATTCGGAGCTCGGTGTCTTCAGTACGCTGACGACACCCATATATATCTCTCAATGACCAGATCATCAGCTCAGACCTCAGATGGCATCTCTCCTCTTAGACTGTCTCAGAGCAGTAATGGATTGGATGAGGAAAAACAGATTGAAGTTGAATCCAGACAAAACGGAGGTACTGACAGTTACAGTCCTGAAACCAGGTCTGGGTATACAGCCTCCAGTCCTGGATGGAGTCACACTCTCCTCCAAGGACTGTGTTTGCAGTTTGGGAGTACTCCTTGATTCGTCGCTTCATATGACTAGTCAGATGAATGCGGCGGTCAGGAGTGCCTATCAGCTTCAGCTGGTACGCCAACTGCGCCCTTATCTGGATATGAGGGACTTGGAAACTGTGGTACATGCTCTGGTAACCTCACGTCTGGATTACTGCAATGCACTCTACATGGGGCTACCCTTGTGCCTAACCTGGAAACTTCAATTGGTGCAAAATATGGCAGCCAGGTTAATTACCAGAACATCTAGGAGGGAGCACATAGCACCTGTGCTTAAATCCCTCCACTGGCTGCCAATTAGTTTCCAGTACAAGGCGCAGTACAAGGTGTTGGTTTTGACCTTTAAAGCCCTACATGGCTTGGGTCCATCTTATCTTAGGGACCGCCTCTCCCCATATGATCCCCCCTTGCCCTTCGGTCCTCTGGGAGGAATCTGCTACAGCCAATAAAAACTAGGCTGTCTCAGACCTCCCAGAGGACCTTTTCTACCGCCGCTCCCATGCTGTGGAATGCCCTGCCGGACGGGTTCCATCTCATTACCATGCTTACTGCCTTTAAGAAGGCAGTGAAGATGGATCTCTTCTGGCAGGCCTTCCAGGAATAATATCTGCCCAGGGAGATGAGTTTTTCAGTTTATTATTTGTCCCCACTGCGTGTGATTTTTTTGGTTTGGTTTTTATTGCTTATGGCATTTTAATCCTTTTCTAGTTTAATCTTGTTTTAAGGGGCTGGGAGGGTGGGATTAGGGGCATGAGGGGGTATTTTTAACTTTGTCTGTTTTTAATGTTGTAACCTACCCCGATTGTTGTGCAGAGGGGCAGGCTATAAATAAAAAATATTGTTATTATTATTATTATTAAGACTGCCAGTGTCCTCTGGTTCAAACTAAGATCCATCATCCATGGCTCTTTGTCCTCCTCCTCCTCCTCCTCCTCCTCCTCCTCCTCCTCCAAAGAGGCCTTCTCCAGGAAGGCCATGCCATCAGCCCTTCAAGTCAAAGTTCAAAGTATCTAATGCTGGCTAGCTGTAGCATAAAATCTAAGCACCTCTAGCAGGAGAGTAAAATACACTCACACAAAGACCCATATCACATGCCAAACAACAATTCTGGTTGCAAAGGGATCTTGTAGCACCTTTGAGACTATCTGAAAGAAAGAAGCTGGTAGCATGAGCTTTCATAGACATGAATCTACTTCCTCAGATGCATGGAGTGGAGGGTCCAGGGACAGACTTATATAAGGAGGCTGTGTTTGAGAATATCAATAAAAATACAAACCTATGAATTCCAACCATTCTTGTTGACAAAGGTTGCAAGCAGGCAGCATGTCTGTAAGTACAGTGATCTCTATAATCTTCCATGGACAAATGTGTTTAAAAGTGCCATAGAAATCTAAAAGAATTGATAATAAGTTCCAACAACAGTTACAGTGAAATTAATACTAAGAATAACAATCCATCATGACTTCATGGAGCTTCCAGGTGATCACTGAAGTCCCAAATATGTTCGCTTTTTCTTGTAAAAAAAATATATGAGTTGAAGTGACAGAATGGAACACAAAAATGAGCCATATCATTTGTATTTTGATTCACTTACAAGTTGCCTTGGGATCCTGTGTTAGGAGAAAGATGGGATATTAATAAGTAAATTAAATGAAATAAATCATGCCTTGGATTCCTGCACTAGCAGGGGGTTAGATTAGATGACCCTTGGGATCCCTTCCAACTCTGCAATGTTAGGATCCCATAGATTCACATGAGTCAGTGTGGTGTAATAGTTTTAATGAAACTGCATTTCTATAGTTTTTATTTCCTTAGGATAGTTACATCTTTTCCTAAAGCACAGAAGGAAATTTAGCTTCACAAACTTATTGAAATTTTCTCTTAGGGTGCATTTTGTAGCTGGAGCCCTAATCGTTAAAGTGGTTTCAAACTGCATTATTTCTACACTGTATTTCTACACTGTAGAAATATTGCACTTTGAAACCACTTTAACTGTCAGGGCTCCAGACTACAAAATCCTGACATTTGTAGTTTTGTGAGGCACCAGCACTCTTTGGCAGAAGAGACCTTGTAAAACTACAAATCCCAGGATGCCATAGGATGGAACTACAGCACTTAAAGTGCTACCAAGCTGCATTATTTCTACAGTGTAGATGCACTCTAAGACTAAAAACCTTAACTATTGGTGTTCCCCTAGCCTCAGTAAAGAGAAAGATGAGGAAAGGAGATTATATTTTCCAATTTCATAATTGGTAGCATATGGAACATAAATAAATAAATCAGTTTTTTTAAAGGAAAACTATCACAAGGAAGACAGTGACCTAAAAGAGGGACACCATGAAGCACATGATAATCTTTGCAAAAGAATTCTAGAGTCAAAATGAAAAGTGATTGTAAACATCAATGGCTCTTCCAAAAAATGGCTTATAAATCCAAGTCAGTGTTCCAAACACACAAGTTAACAGCTACCTGGAGCTTTCTGGTGTTGAATTGTTTGTCAACATATTGGCATTCAGAACACAGATATGTATATGCTTCAGTGAACTTTAATATCATTGTGAAGTTGAAGGCTTTCATGGCTGGCATCCATAGGTTTTTGTGGGTTTTCAGGCTATGTGACCATGTTCATTTCGCCAGCATCTGTGGCTGGCATGTTCAGAGTATACGGGAATGGAAAAGAGTGGGTATATATGTGAGATCCTGGGTAGGGCGGAGTGATTCCTATGTACATAGGGACTACCAAACGCAGTGTCCAAACACGAATCAAGGAACATGAAAGACACTGCAGACTGGGTCAGCCAGAAAAATCAGCAGTAGCAGAACACATTGCAAACTATCATGGGCATAAAATGCTGTTTGAAAACACTGAAAATTCTGGACCATGCCAACAACTATCAGGTCAGAATGCACAGGGAAGCCATTGAAATCCACAAACACTTGGATAACTTCAACAGGAAAGAAGAAACCCTTAAAGTGAACAAGATTTGGCTACCAGTCCTGCAAAATAGAAAAATCAGCACTCAGCAAATGCAAATGAGAAACCACCCAGGGTCAGGGGCTTTCCCTGCAGACAATGATCACCAATTAGCAGACATTAATCCTTGTTTGCATATCCTCTCACCCTGAGGCCCTGCCATCAACAACAGAACAATACACAATTTACATGGGAATCACTCCGCCCTACCCAGGGTCTCACAGTATATATATACCCACTCTCTTCCATTCCAGTATTCTCTGAAGATGCCAGCCACAGAAACTGGTGAAACATCAGAAAAATTTTTTTTCTAGAACATGGACACACAGCCCGAAAAACCCACAAAAAACTTTAATATTGTCATTGTCCCCCACTTCCCTTAATACACTTGTTCCCCAACCCACATAACAGGCAATAGTGACAATGTTTCAATAATTTTCCACTAATTATATGATCCTTAAAAATACTGCTGTTCAGGAACCAAAGATAGTTTCTCCCAGCTTGAGTGTGAATCTTGTCTCTGTTAAGGTTGACACATAGTTATTAGCTTTTCCCTGTCTGACAGATGTAGTGGGCGACACAGGAATAAGAAGAAAAAGGAGGAGAATGAGCCAATAGTTTAATCTAAGTGAAACAGGGAGGTGAGAAAGAATGGGGTGGGGAAGAGGCCGTAGTTATAAATACACTGATCACTTTCAACACACCATATATTTGTATATCTGTGTACTGTTTTCTTCCAAGTCTATACATTTTGTTCTATGAATGAAACACTATACAATTGATTGCTATAGCCTACCTTCTAAATGCCTTCAGAATATTTTACTTACTTGCGGGAGAGTTGTTTCAATGAAGAGTCACACTGGCACGAAATGTTAGCATTTTACAAAAGTCACATCCCTGGTTTCCTTCTCCAGCAGCAAAATGTATGAAATAATGCCAGTTTTAATTTTATCTCTTGCCAACCAGCTCCTAAGGAAGCACTGCAGGTGTCCAGCACCCAACATGAAGGACATAGCAGGTGACTGCACCTTCTTTGTCTAAGTGTCAATGACATTAAAGAAGAAAATCAGTAGTTTCAGAAATAATTAAATAGGGAGGGATGGACCCATAATGATGAACTTGTTGAAAGCTCCAGCTTGCTTGCCTGGAGACATACCCACCACCTCAACAGTATTCTTCACCTTACATCTAAAATAAAGGACAACTCAGAGTTTGATCATCATGCACTATTAAACATATAGCCAATGTTATCATACACTGAAGCAGACATCTTAAAACAGTCTGAAATATAAGCTTGTAATAAAGATTTTAGGTCTTTATCCTTCTTATATCCAAGCATTCAGTTGTCTTATATTCATGGGTGGAACCTCATGAGGAAGAAAGTCAGTTTCTCATCCATCACATTTGGGACCAAGTTATATGTTATAAGGGTTATTAAGTTGCTGCTAACACATGTCTGTCTTTGTGTGCCTCCCTACTACTATCTAGTTCCCCTACTTCTTTCAGCCATTATCAATGGACAGAAGCATGGATACAGACATTCTGAATGTGACTGTATTCTCCTCCCCCCCCCCTCCGGAAGCCATTACTTTACTAAAGAACAAGAGAGAGATTATTCAATTTTCTTTTTGTTCGCTAGCACCTCAGACCCAAACAAATTACATGAAACTTTGGTCATATCTACATTAAAAATCATCTAGAACTTGGTATCATTTGTCCTATGATGATCATTAATAATTTCCACATAAAGGCCATAGTAATGGCTGTCTGGGAGATGCGGCATCTTGTAATCCAAAAAGTAAATTTTCCAAGCTCTAAGAATTTTAGGCTCTGAGAATACCTGGACTGGCCGAGGAATTCTTTGAGATGCATCATTTCAACAGTAACTTTTCCAAGCTCTGGATCTTACAGTAAACCCTATCAACACTCATCTCAAATTAATGTTTATGGTTTTGGAAAAAGAAAGGGAATAAATTGGATAGAATTTGTAGTATATATAAATCTGTTCCAATTCTGAAAGAATGGGTACCAAGTTTAATGCCTTGAAAACCCAGGCTGTTTAGCGCTTTAGATGTAATGCGCCAAAACTGAAATTTAGTAAGGGGAGGGAGAGATCTTCATGGCAAAAGAGAAACCCCGAGGAATTCCCTCATAAGCATGCATAAGACTACAAGGCTAATACAGGGCACAACTCTTTTTGAGGACAGGACCCCAACAAGATCAAAGTGCTCTTCCACTTCTGATCCATCTTGGATCCCCTCAAAATAATCTGCTCACCGGGTGGAAAGCACCAAAACAGTAAGGACAAAGCTTTGTCTGACAAATCATGCTTAGAAGAAGCAACTAATTCACTCACCTTAAAAGCCCCCCAAAAGGCAGTAAGCATGGCAGCATGAAAGAGAACCATTTGAAATGTTGATGCACAAAGCACAGACCATTGTTGCCTTAAGGGGTATAGCCAGAGATATTGGCTTCCAAGCATCTGCACCTCGAACCTGAGCCCTGCTCCAACCCTCCAACATTTTCCTGACCCTAAAGTCAGATGTACCTTGGGCCTTCACTGCAAAGGCTAAACCAGACAATTTGGCTCAAATGGTCTGCAGAGCAGCTCTCTCACACACATACACGGTATAAGGTAATGCAGAACTGCAAGCAATGATCCAGTGGAATCGGCCACTCAGGCTCCAAACCCAGGCTCTGCCTAAACTCCTCAAAATCCTTGCAAGCCCCCCAGTAAGCCACCTGAGTATTGTCAGACAGAGATAAGCCTATAACTTTCACAACTTTGCTCCTCCGAGCCTCCACAGTTTTGGTGGCATTGCAACGGGCTAGTTAGGAGTTGTCTGAAACAAGACAACTGTTGATGAGAAACGGCATCAGTGATTTCATTTTTCATCCTCCAGATTCCTCCCACTTCTTGCTTGTTGTTGCAGATACACGTGGCCATATCTGCATATATTGCATGTTTTAATTAGTTTGTTTTAATTTTATGTGATTTAATACTGTTTTAAGGGGAGGGAGGGAATAGGGTGTGGGTATACTGTATCTTAATATTGTGAGCCACCCCGATTTGTTTCAGAGGGGTGGGATATAAATTATTATTATTATTATTATTATTATTATTATTAATTTTTGATACCTGGAACATCAAAAGCAGTAAAACAAATATTATGGCAAAGACATGAAAGAACAAAGGTCCGAACAAGCTGCATGGCATGCAAAGATCTAGACATCATGCTGCTGATAACCTGGATAATGACCATGTTATCACACCAAAAATGCACTGCCGAATTGGCCAAGTCACAGGCCCATATGCACACAGCAACCACTATGGGGAAAAAAATCCAAAAATGTTAAATCAGATAGAAAACCTGCAGCCTGCCATTCTTTTGGCCAAACTTGCATGCGCAAATGTTTGTTAAAATAAACTCCAAAACTGGTGCTTCCAGAAGCATCAGAGGAGATATGCAAAGTATTGCAAAGCTTAAGCATATCCCTCAAAAAGAAACCCAATTAAAAGCTTGCAAAAATCCCAGCCAAACCTGTAAGTAACTTCTAATGTCCATTGTGATGCATATCCTGTCACGGGTCAAAATGAGACCAATTACCGTGTCAGAAAGCCATCACAAAAATGCCCCACCCAGCCCGACTACCTTGCATGCATAATTAAGGTTACCAATCAGTTCTTGAAAATCCTGAAGAGTGGCTTTCTTCCAGCCCATGAACAGCGTAATTCTGTCCACCAGATGGAGCAGTTTGTCCCATGGCAGCCTACAAAACTGACCTACAGTGTCGATTTCAATGCCTAAAAAAGTAAGACAGGTGGCCAGGTCCTCCATCTTTTCAGGGGCCAATGGGAAACCAAGGGCAGTTGAAAGGGCAGCAAAATTTTACATGAGCAGGGCACATTGTCCAGAGCCGGGACAACCAACAAATAAAGATTCATCTAAATAATGGATCACCCCATGCAACCCAGTGTTTGTTTTAATGTCCCATTTCAAAAATGTACTGAACCTTTCAGAGGCTGAACATGACACTGAACATCCCATAGGCAAAGCCCTGCCCATATAATACTTCCCTTCAAAAAAAAAAAAAAAAAAAAAAAAAAAAAACCAAAAGTTCAAAGTCTACCAGATGCACTGGCAAAAGCTGAAGGGCCAACTTAATGTCACATTTTCCTGATTCAGCTGCAGGGCCCAACCCACAAATCACACAGATTGCTTCATCAAATGAAGTATATTTAAAACTGCAAAATTCATGTGTAATACCATTATTGACTATCACCTTTGGGAAAAGACAAACAGTGAATAAGCCTATATTCACCCAGGGCCTTCTTGGAAACAATACCTAAAGGTGAAGCTCTGAAATTTGGAAATGATGGGGTGACAAAAAGCCTGATAATCCTGCCCTCTAACAATTACATGCAAATTTTAGACCAAACAATATCTTCTAACCCTTTAACTGACCATAAATTCCTAGAATGAAAAAGTTTACATGCACCATGGAAAGGGATGTGGAAACCAAATGTAAAACCAACACTCAGATAGTCAGCTGTTGCCCTATCAGGCTAAATATAAAGCCAGACAAGGTAATCTAATTTAATTGGACTATGCTCCTTTCTGAGAAGGAGCTGAGTTGCCACCTTGTCCCTTTGAAGTGTTTTGGCTCCAGAAACCTGCAACTTCCTTTGCTCTTGGGCAATTGCAAAATGAATGTGTCCCTCTGCAAATCGAGCACTCATGTTGCAAATGACAAGGGTGCTTGTTGTAATGCATCTGTACCCCAAATTCCCAACAAATCTTGCTCTAGTCTGGCGACTGTGAAGGGGCCCTGGCTTGGTTTTCCCCAGGGACTTCTAAACATTGTGGTCACTATGCGCCCTTTCACCTTACATTAGCCTGGCTGGGGTCATGAACTGCATTCAAAGCTGAGAATGCACCTGATCCCAACGAAGACCAGGAGTACAGGTGACCTTCATCCTGAAAGCCTCATTGTACTGAACCCTAGCCAATCCTCCAAACTCAGAGTAGGCCTGATGTATAATATCCATATATCTAACCAGAACATGAGCCATCATGGTGTGAAACCTAGCAATGACCCCCACATATATGACCATACCAGACAACCAGTTTCTCCATTTCCTGTCAACTTTACGTTTCTTAATTTTATCCTGTTCTTTCTCAGCAAGACTCTCCCAATCCTTCTTCTCCACTTCTCTATAAAGCAGTGAAAAAATGTGCACAAATTCCCCATGCAAAATTTTGTCAATAGTAGCCTGTGTAAAATGTTCTCCCAGCACTGAGTCCAGGTCTCCACTTGGCATGTAGGCATAGGAGTCCCCCAGCATAGCAGGAGGTGGCATCAAACCTTCCTTCACCATCTGGGGCAGGGGGCAGGTAAAAGACCAGGAAATGACAAACCCTGTGGTGATATGATACTTTGAGGCACCACCTGAAAGGAGTAAACATGGGCACCCTCCCTTGAGAAGAACCAGTTTGAAGGCACTGCCCCAATCCAGGTATAAGAACCCTGACCCAGTGGCGGAGCCACTAATGAGGCTGAAGTTTCCAGCCTTTGCAGCATATGATCCCAAACTCCCAAAGGCCAACCTAGTGCCTGATTCATATTAGAAGCCTGAGAGACCCCTGCCCCGAAAGGACCTCAATAGACACACCAGGTAGTGTTGTTGTAGCAGCTTTTTTCATCTCAATGATGAAGAGCTAAATGTGATTTCTTTTTCTAATTCCTCATCTGAAAAGTCCTAATTTAAAAAAAAGTTATTCATCTCTCCCTGTCAGGGGGGAAACAAGTATTTTTGGCAGATTTCCTGAAAGACAATACAAGATAATCCGAACATTTACGCTAATTATGTGTTGGTGCCAATTTAATTTGCATTTTAACAAAAGGTGTTATGTCAAGAGGAAGTTTTGCTGAAGTTCAAATAAGAACTTTTCTCAGCTTAAAACAATCTGATTTGCATGTAAAGAAAACATTTTTAAGTAGTTACAGTTAAACTTGCTAGAGTGGAAGGACTCCCATCCCACTTAGTACAACCCAGCAGCCTCTCTGATTTTCCATTGATAATGATTTAAACTAAAGAAATGAGTATATGAATTTAATGTTTTGTGCTTTTATGTAACTTTTGTAGTGTTTTTAAATCCACATGGTTTTAAAAGGTTGTTAGCTGTCTATTGTTGGGAGAAAGACAGGATATTATAAATGAATTAAAATTATTTTGAAACCAGTTAATTATTATTTATTCATTTAATTATTCATATCATATTAATGAGGAAAATAGAGAAAAATCATCATGTTCAGGTGCCTTCATTTCATCTCAAATTCAGGCCAATATTATATTTGGGTCTTCTTGGCAAAACTTGTTGCCATTGCTTTCCTCTGAGACTGAGAGCATGTGACTGGAGAGTGCGGTTTAGCTCAAGTAAATAAGCTACCCAAGGAACAGAGAAGGTTTGGGGACATAGAGAGTGCGACCTGCCACTATTACCTTCCTCTGAGGCTTTCTTTAGATGCAAGCAACAGAGCATTTTCAGTCCATTACCATAAGAAAGCCACCCACTACCCTTTGGCAACACCCAGTCTGAATGGTTCTTTACTTATGCAAATTATGCAAATCATGCCCATCAACTTATCATTTCAAGGCTACCGTCTTGTCACTTTATTTGCAAATGCTAAAAAATAAAAATTATTCCTGCTTGGTTGAGGAGCACCAAGTTTTAAGAGCATTTTAAAGAAATACAAACCAGTCAAAAGGCAAATTTCTTCTGCATTTGAACAAATTGTGTGAGTATTCTTTACATCACTAATACCAGGCCTCTCAGGCATCATCACAGAAGAACTTGCCGCAGGTGCTGCAGTAGGGTCAGGGCACTCTTCCTCTACACTCTGATGCATGTCCAAAGGAGGGCAACTAAAATGGTGAAGGGTCTGGAAACTAAGCCCTATGAGGAACGACTTAGGGAGCTGGGAATGTTTAGCCTGGAGAAGAGAAGGTTAAGAGGTGATATGATAGCCATGTTTAAATATTTGAAGGGATGTCATATTGAGGAGGGAACAAGCTTGTTTTCTGCTGCTCCAGAGACTAGGACCCAAAACAAGTTCCACCTCAACATTAGGAGGAACTTCCTGACAGTAAGGGCGATTCAACAGTGAAACAAACTCCCTCGGAGAGTAGTGGAGTCTTCTTCCTTGGAGGTTTTTAAGCAGAGGCTGGATGGCCATCTGTCGGGGATGCTTTGATTGGGAGTTCCTGCATGGCAGAGGGTTGGACTGGATGGCCCTCGTGGTCTCTTCCAACTCTATGATTCTATGATTCTATGATTCTATGATCACGTAGTCTGCCATGATAGCACTTGTTCAAGGCCTCTAAACAAGACAGAAACATGACATTAAAAGAGTCAGAATGTAGTCCTTTGGGTCTCTACAGACAGGTGGCTGTGGGCTGCCCTGAGAAGCCGAGGATTGGGGCTGAGGCTGCCCCATGCCTCGGTCCCAATCTATCCTTTTAGTGACTGGGAAAGGAGCACCAAAATAGTGCTCCTTTCCCAAGCCACGGAAAGGGCACTGCAAGAGCCAGCATGGGGCTCTTTGGCGCCTCTTCCAGCGCAGTGTGTAAAAATGCTGTGCCAGAAGGATGTCATCAGAGTGCTCGCTGTGTGCAATGGCGGGCACTCTGATGACGTCCTCAGGAAGGGGTTGGGGCGTCCGGCATCTGGCTGCCCCTCCCCCTCCCTGGCTGCAAGACAGCACTTTGCACCATCTGCAGAGCCCCTTAGAAACCAGTGCCTGGTAGCTTTCAAGCTCATCCAATTTAGATAGGATGGCAGCTCTAGCCCCCATGTCATTCCCATCCCCCAATGAGTCAAAGAGCACAGTGGTCGAGCACTTAAGGGGGGCCTTCTTAGTGGGCACTTTAGCCTTGGACTTCCCCACACCTTTCTTGGAAGTCATATCAGCTCGTAAATCAGGGAGACCCACACAGCCAAAAGGAAAACTACAAATCCTAAACTCATATGTCAGGGACCCCACAGCCAAAAAGGAAAATTACAAAGGTTGCATTATGCAAAAGGGCAGGATAAAAATAAAGTATTATTAATTATTATTATTATTATTATTATTAGGGGCAGGCAAGAAATTAATTAAAGGGGAAAAGGAATATGTGTATCACATTAGGTAAACAACAACCACACAATGCACTAATTCAGAATCAAAAACAAAAAATAGACTTAGCCCAGTAACAAAAAAAGACAGGATCAATGAAGTTCACAAGTCCCTTCTCTCACATTTCAAAGAGAAGGAATGGCAACCAGCATAAAAAGCTACTGTGTTCCACCTCCTATCACATGCCCCTGGCTTGACTAATCATCTAATTATCCTGGTCTCTAATCATAAAGACCATCAAAGGCATACCTTCCCTTAAAGCAGCTGTACTGCTTAGGTCATGTCCAAATGATGGTGATCAGGCCTGCCTCAAGGTGCATTGCTACATTTAACATACAACATGGCACTGCAAATATACTTCTTAGAAATTATGAAATTGTGTTTCATTAAAATTACTTAGGTCCAAAACACATTGCAGAAATAATCCAGTTTGAAACTGCTTTAACTGCCCTGGCTCAGTGATAGGGAACCCTGGGAATTGTAGTTTATTGTGGCACCAGAGCTCTCTGACAGAGAAGGCTAAACTCTCACAAAACCACAGTTCCCAGAATTCCTTAGCATTGAACCAGGGCAGTTAAAGCAGTCTCAAACTGAATTATTTCTGCAGTGTGTTTTGGACCTTAGTCTCACATTGTTATTATAATCAAAGTATAGAGGTATGCTCTAATCCATCATCTTGTCATGCTCATGTAGGTGGAAACAAATACATTTATGTTTGACTGAAAACCTGTTACCTAGAAGTAAGATCAAATGGTTGGCAGAACAGATTCCTTAAGAGACTTTCTAAAGTGTCTGCCAATGCATCTTGCTTTTAAACAGTAGATTTTGGATCAAGATGCAAGTTCATGACTGCCCATCTCCACATCAGCATTTTGTCCAATTGTAACATCACAATCTTCATAATTGATAGCTGCAATACCAAAGTAGTGAAGCTAAACATATGCTCAGTGAGACATGTCAGAATGAAAACCTTTGTCAGTCAATCATAACTTAAATAAAATGTTCTCTTCAGGCTGCAACCTGTCATGCTTAGTGTCAGTTTCATTGCAAATGTGTCTGACAATTGATTCATATGAAATTTCAATTTAAACTGGCATTTTTAGCACAATGTCTACAACAACTTTATTATAAAAATGCAAGTAAGGCTTCATTTTTTTGCAAGCACATTTCTTTTAATCAACTCAAAACCAAGGCTGAAAATGTGTTTGTGGACTACAGATCTAAGAAGTTATCATGTTTTCTTCAAAAAAAGTGTTTTCTCTTTCAAAATATGCATGAGACTCTCTTTCACATGACTATCAGTAATATTACAAAAGCCAGAAATAAAAAATAGTTCTACAAAATGAAGGACCTGCAATGTTTCTTTTAAATTGTTTTTAAATCTGGATCTGAACTGTTCTGCAAACAATTGCTGGAGTTCAAAATATCATTCTGTTTTCAGCAGGATACACTACAGTACAGCACAGTTCTAGAAGATATTTTTTTAAACTTCATAATGCATAAGTCATGCTGTATTCTTTGTGCCCTGTTGCTCTAAAAATCATCAGTGGTGTTTTAAAAAGAGAAATGTGTGGCTATTATAATAAAATGTAAGACTGAATTTACACATACACATAAATGAGGCTATGGAGAGGTAGTAGTGATGCCATTTCAGACTACAGGTGATGAATAACATTTTAAAATGCTGCTCCCTGCTTTTAAAAAAAACCTGGAATAATTTATTTATTCATTCATTCATGTATTAATTTTAAGCAATTATCTCGAGTTGTTATTTTTTTACAATGATTTACAATACAGTGGGTCCTTGTTATCTGATGGGGTTTGGTTCCAGGACCCCCCGTGAATAACAAAATCCATGGATGCTCATGTCCTATTAAACACAATGGCATAGCAAAATGATGCTCCATATATAAAATGG
The DNA here is from genome assembly GCA_026167975.1 of Phrynosoma blainvillii. NCBI lineage: Eukaryota > Metazoa > Chordata > Lepidosauria > Squamata > Phrynosomatidae > Phrynosoma > Phrynosoma blainvillii. The sequence goes on along the minus strand of JANUYF010000003.1, from coordinate 245,810,638 downwards.
AAAGTCAAGGTTTGCTATTTGGAATTTATACTTTTTTGGAATATTTTCAAGCTGTGGATGCTTGAATCCGTGTATAAAAAAATCTGTGGATAAGGACAGCTGACTGTAGTTTAAAAAATGAAGATTACAAAGGTAGACTCTCATCATCATCATCATCATCATCATCATCATTATTTATAGTCTGCCTTTTCCTTAATAACAGAGATCTCAAGGCAGCTTATTAACATTAACACTACACAAAAGATTATCATTAAAATGTAATCGAACTATAACACTGAAACTTATTTAAAATGTTCAATGAAAAGATAAAGACAGATTAGTAGACCATGCTAGTGAATCAAGGACCCAATTTTATTTAGAAACAGAAATGCTTTTCTAACCCCCTCCCTGACAGACCAGAATCCAATCAGAATGGGAGACCTGAGCCATGAGCTCTTACACTTGCAACAGTTGCAAGACTACCAAGGTGGCTGCTGCATTGCAGAATTAATGTAGTTTGACACCACTTTAACTGGTATGGCTCAGTGCTGTGGAATCCTAGGATTTGTAGTGTGTTGTAGCACCAGAACTCTCTGAGAGAGAAGATTAAATATCTCATAAAATTACAAATCCCAGAATTCCAGAGCATTGAGCCATGGCTGTTAAAGTTATGTCAAACTGTATTAATTCTGCAGTATGGGTACAGCCCAAGTCACTACTGCCTCCTTAAACATAAACAATCACTCCCCAGTCCTTGTTAAGTAACCTGTTCCTCAATCTGTCATAGGGAGGAAGATATACTATGTACCCTTCACAGTGTCAGCTTGGTTTTTTGGAAGAAATTTCCTAGGACCAAAATACACAATTAAATGGAGATGTAAACATGTTTCTAGGTTAGCCCATGCAAGTCTCTTCAAAATCATATTGCAAGTCTCAACTAGAGTAAACCCAGTAGATTAATGGCATTTATTCACACTTTGACCCAGAATTCAACAATTAAATCAATGGGTCTACTCTAGTTGGGACTAATTAAGAAGATTCAAGACAAAGAGGCTAAGCAGACGGGTGGCCGTGGGCCGCCCCAAGAAGCTGTGCCGTGGGGCCGAGGTATCCCCACACCTCGGCCCTATGGCACAGCTTTGCCACCCCTGGAAGGAGCGCTTAATTGGCGCTCCTTCCACAGGTCGCTGAAGGTGCGCCACAAAAGGCTGCCGGCGCACCTTTGGCGACTCTTCCACTGCAGCGTGTGCGAACGCTGCAGCGGGAGGTCTTTCTTGGAGCGCCAGCCATGTGGAGGGCCGGCTGCTCCTAGGACGACCTGAGGAAGGGGTTGGGGTGCCCACCGTGCGGTTGCCCCTCCCCTTCCCTGCCCCCAAAATGGCTCTTTAAGCCGTCTGCTTCCCCCAAAAAAGTCATTAATAACCCTTTCTTTTTGTTCAAGTTTTCCATTTACATGCAAGGTTGGGGGTTGGGGGTTTTGTTTTTCCCAGAAGAAAGCATTAAAATGCAATCTCCTTCAGTATGAAGTGATTTAGTACATTCTACCACTTCAGAAAAGTGTAGCATAGGAAATTCTGGGGAGAAATGAGAGAGTAGAGATTCAGCTTCTTCCATCCATGCACTCCTATTGCTAATATTAGGAACATAAGATTACAAGAAGGCTCTGGCTGAACCCAACCAAAGGTCCATCTCATCCATCATCCATCATCATGTTTTCTGCAGTGACCTATGGGAAGCTCACAATCAGGGCATGAATGAACTAGCCTTTTCCCACTGTTTTCCTCCACCAACCTACAACTGACTTAAGTTATGGAGATATGATATACCCATCATGATTAGAAGCCACTAATAGCCTTATCCACCATGAATTTCTCAGGAACAGTCAGATTCAGATTACCCATTTACACTATGTACACTATTGTTAGGATATGAATGGGATATATAGTCAAAGGTGAAATGTAAAGATGTGTGTGTGTCTGTAATTTTCCACTTGAGAATAGTTTCTGGACAAGGCACAAACAATATTTAGAGAAACAAGGTGAATCAACGCCAGGTGGTAACAGAGACATCAACAATGTACTTTCCCAGTGATAGAACTAATGGAACCAGACTTTGTTATGGTTAACAAAGAGATATCAAATACGTAAATAATTGTTAGCTTGGGAAAGTTACTCATGTGGTGGATGATGGACAACAAGAGGCTGGGTTAACATACATCATACTGTCATTATCCAATTAACATAAAGTTAACACCTAGAAGGTGGAATATGGGATGGGCTTAGAAAATCCTTTGTCTAAGAATTGTTTATTGTTCAAGATGTGAACGTGTGAGGGTGTGTGGCTGGATGCTGCAACAAGTTGGATCCTAATGCTTTGGGGATTGTTAAAGATGTAATCTTACATGGCTGAACTGGACAAGTTCATCACAATGGATTTTACTTAGTTATCTTATTTTTTACTTTTTATATGCATTAATAAAGCTATGCTTTTGGACTTTACAATGTGTCTTCTTGACTGAGGAAGACAGGATTGCCTGGAGAGGAGAAGCTGAGCCAGTTGATGGCAAATCTACACAGTGGCTGTGGATCACAGCAGCCAGCTTGTCCTGCAGACTCTGCTGGGTGCCAAAAGGCATCACTACAACACTCATCATCCACACACCAACAAGGTTTATGGGGCCCAGTTATGGCTTTTCTGCCAGTTATGGCCTGTTTGCCAGTCTATGGCTAGTTTTGCCAGTTAAGACTGTTTTGCCAATTTAAGACTGTTTCTGCCAGTTTATGGCTTGTTTTTGCCAGAAATGGCTAGTCTGCCAGTTAAGACTGTTTTTGCCTAAAGAGAGGCTTGTCTGCCAAATGTGGCTGGTCTGCCAGAAGACAAAGAGGACAAATGTCCAGGAGGACAAATGGGCCAGGAGTCCAGATCACAAATTTGCAATGTGGCCAAGAGACAAGGCTTGCCTATCCACGACTTCAGCTGTGCTGGGACAAGAAAACCATGCTTCAGCGGTTGCTGGGAAAAGCAGAGGTGGCTTCAAATCTTCAGATGTAAGTAAAGTTTACTGCTAAGCTGTTTTTGCCGGATGGCAGAGTGCAGAACTCTTTAAAGACAGGTTGTCTGAGGACTCCACTATTTAAACAGTAAGATACAGAAAAAACAAAGCCTAAAAATGCTGAGAATACTGCGGGTTCAATGCAGTGAAAATTTTTGTTTTTTGTTCAAGCTGCAAAAGACTTTGTTAAAGGCCATTTTATTTGATATGGAAGCAGCTGGGGCTTGAGTCACAGAATACATGTTGCAATGTATGCAGTTTAAAATGCAGCATGATTGCTGGACACAGGCGGTTGCCTAAGCCAAGAGAACTCATTCTGTTACCCCTCTCTGAGTTACAGTTATGTTTTGGGAGAGGATGTTTCTTCAGCCAAAGGTTTTGGGAACTGAAGAAAAGAATGCATGATTTTCTACACAACTTTGTCAGAAATGCTGTGGTCAAAGGACTTTACAGTTTTTAGAGAAAATACAAAAATCCCTGGTGGGGGTAAAGTTTTACACAGTGGTGCAATGCTGTGTGGAGCTGTAACAGGTTTGCAAATGCCTGAAGTTCAAAGGCTGCAACGGTGTTGCTAAATGCCAAAAGTTTTGCTGGAGGCCTGAGGTTCCAAAAGATGGGAATCTGTTAAGCCAAGCGGTTTGCTTAAAGAGGCCAGAGAATGCCAAAAAAAAAAAAAAAAAAAACAGTTTGCTTGAAAAAGCCAAAATGTAGGCTTGGGAGAAAGCCTGGGACAGCATCTTGAGGTCAAGATATGCGTCCTGAAAAAAAAAAAGGCAGCTGATGCACGGAGTGCGAATCGATGTTTTTACTGCCAGCAGAGCAAGAGTTTTAAAAATGACAATGCAAGGATGTTTGCTACAATCAACAATCTATCTACAACCCAGAGACATTGGGAAAAACAGAGAAGCTACAAGCTGTTTTACAGAGCTGTGACTGTGACTCAAACAGGTGAAACCTGAAGACAAGAGTCTATATATTCTGGGACATATGTTACAGTTTTGCTAAAAAATAAAGAGATCCTCCAATCTTAAAGATGTTTATCTAGCTGATGGAGGGGTAAGAGATGTTAAAAGAAATTAAAAAATGTCTACATACCAAGTTTTAGTGAGAAAACTTTAAAAATGTTTTATGTATACCTGTTTTACAAAAGGTGTTTAGTTGGTGTGCCACTGAGTTTTGTGGGGGGAAAAATATAAAATCACCCCGGCTGGGGAGGTGTGTACAAAAGCTATAAGAGAAAAAAAATATGTATTTTATACAAAGTGAGACAAATGCTAAATGTACAGGTATGGAAAATGAATCATTGCATTCTGGTTATACACAACAATATAGAATCCTAGGGAACATAGGATTTGAGAGCTTGTTTAAGCTATGGGATATAGGTCCTGAATTTTGAAAAATGTTTTATTATACAAATGATTTGGGAGATGTTTGGTTTGCCACAGAGTAAAAAGTCAAGGTTTTTCCTGTGACAAAACCGGAACAAGTGAATTACAAAAATGACCTGTTGAGGTTGCTGTTAAACAAAAGGGACAAATGTGTGTTATTGAGTGACAACAATTATTTTCTTAGTGATTATGGATAGATTTTCCAGAGTTTTTATATGTCAGAGTTTTAAGACAGAGATGTGATATAATTGAAAGTTTTTAACAATGAAAAAATTAATTACAAAGGGTCTTTGCTCACAGACCGGGGAAAAAGAGAATTCTTGTCTCACAGTTTGAAAAACTGGCTAAAAAAGAAAAAAAAATCTAACATCATTACACATGTTATGTGGGGATCCACTAAATTTAAAATATTTAACAGGTTTTAGATAATATACAAAGATATATGTGCTAACATGTTTTAAAAGAAAAATTAAACCAAAGTGTCAAGATAGTGTTATAAAATATTCAAAAATAACAGTTAGAGATTTTACCTTGATGGTGAAAAAAAAGTTTTAATGTTTAAAAAATAACAATTGTGAAAAAAAAACATTCAAGTTTTGACTGAGAGTTCCTGCATGGCAGGGGGTTGGACTGGATGCCCTTATGGTCTTTTCCAACTTTATGATTCTAAGTTGAAAAAAGATACATTCAAACAAGAGGTTTTACTAAAGATGAGACAGTTCAAAGATCCATGTGCCAAAAAAAAAAAAAAAATGGAGGGGCACAAAACACACAAACACACAAAAGACAGATTTTTTTTTTTAAAGTGAGAGAAACACTTTAGATCAGACAATACAGACAAGATCATTAAAAGGTAAAATGACAAAAATCAAAGGACACACAAGTCCAGAAATGATACATGTTATGTCAAAAAAAAAATTCATAGAGAGTAAAAACAACACACAAGTTTATTATACAAAGGACAAGAGTTTATACATAAGTGGCTGGTGAGCCAAAGAGTTTCAAAGAGAGTTTTAAGGAGTTTCAGACAGTGTTAAGGAGTTTCAGGGAGTTTCAGAGGTTTTAAAAGTTATAAAAGGTTTTTTCCTGTTGAGAGAGGGAGAATGATACACTGCAGTGCAGCAAAAAGTTTAAGTGTTTAAAATTGACAAAGAGATGTTTAAAATGTGGTTGATAGACCTAAAGACAAAAATCACAAGGTGAATGGATATACAAAATAAAAGATGCCTGATGGCAAATGAAAATACAAAGCTAGGTTAATAACAAAAGGATTTGTTCAACAAAGGTTTAAAAACATTGATAAAACAGTCTGAGGCTGAGAGCTTGTGACTAAAATAAGCTTTTAACAGTAAGGAGGGGCTAATAAGTTCAACATTTTGGTTTTGAGATTGCTTGTTTAAATGCTGATGTGTTAACACAAAGAGATGACAGCTTTGGTTGTTTAGATTCAAGAGATTTAAAAAAAATAATGAAAAAAGTTGTCTAGAGAGATGTGGTATCAAAAGTTTTGATTTTTTGAGATTTTATTTTTGAGGTTACTAGTCTGCTGATAAAATGTGTTTAGTGAGTCAACACAGAAAGAGTTTAAAAAGTGTGATTTACAAAGTGCAGAGGTGGTGACAAGTTTAAAGTCAATAGGTTTTGTTTAGAATAAAGTTATAAGAGGTTTTAAATATCCAAATACATAAAAAAAGGCTTTGTATAGGTTTGATGTTTATAGTTAACAATAATAGATTATAATTTTGTTGTTATAGGTGTTTAAGAAAACAATTGTTTTAAGATAATAAATTAGACAACAATAGAACATTTAATAAGTTTTTTTTTTAAAAAAAATAGAGGCTTGTGATTTAAAATAGCCACATTAAAATAAGAGTGTTTTATAGATAGTTCATTTGCTTTAAAGTTATGTGATATGATGGTCAGTTTAAAGATTGTTGTTTAAATATAGACAAGCTTAAGTGTTGATAGATTAAAAATAAGGATATATAGTTATAAGTGTTGATAGAGTTTTAAGTGCTGATAAGACAAAAATATATAACATTAAATGAGATAAAATAGATTAAACAGTTGTTATAAGATTTACATTGTGATTTATCAGTTGTGATATATAGAGATTCACAGACATACATTTTTATGACAAAACCAAGGTGTTAAAAAATGTTAAAATATAGGTCAAGATATGTTAGAGTTTTGTAACAAAATGCTAGGGAGAGCTGGTTTAAAAATAAAATTGTGTATCTAGAGTTTAAAGCCAAGACACAACACTATAGATATATTAACAAAGGGTTTTAGAGATAAAACAACATTTAACAATTATTATAACAGATTGAGATGTCATTTTAAATATATAAAATCAAACATTGTGCTTAGATGGTTTTAATAACAACAACAAAATAATTCTCACACATCTATACATTTCAGGAGGGGATTATTAGGATATGAATGGGATATATAGTCAAAGGTGAAATGTAAAGATGTGTGTGTGTCTGTAATTTTCCACTTGAGAACAGTTTCTGGACAAGGCACAAACAATATTTAGAGAAACAGGGTGAATCAACGCCAGGTGGTAACAGAGACATCAACAATGTACTTTCCCAGTGATAGAACTAATGGAACCAGACTGTGTTATGGTTAACAAAGTGATATCAAATACGTAAATAATTGTTAGCTTGGGAAAGTTACTCATGTGGTGGATGATGGACAACAAGAGGCTGGGTTAACATACATCATACTGTCATTATCCAATTAACATAAAGTTAACACCTAGAAGGTGGAATATGGGATGGGCTTAGAAAATCCTTTGTCTAAGAATTGTTTATTGTTCAAGATGTGAACGTGTGAGGGTGTGTGGCTGGATGCTGCAACAAGTTGGATCCTAATGCTTTGGGGATTGTTAAAGATGTAATCTTACATGGCTGAACTGGACAAGTTCATCACAATGGATTTTACTTAGTTATCTTATTTTTTACTTTTTATATGCATTAATAAAGCTATGCTTTTGGACTTTACAATGTGTCTTCTTGACTGAGGAAGACAGGATTGCCTGGAGAGGAGAAGCTGAGCCAGTTGATGGCAAATCTACACAGTGGCTGTGGATCACAGCAGCCAGCTTGTCCTGCAGACTCTGCTGGGTGCCAAAAGGCATCACTACAACACTCATCATCCACACACCAACACCTTATTAATAACATTATCTTTAATTATCTTGCTGATATTCCTTTCTTCACTTATACAAAAATCAAGAAAATACTTTTGTTCCTTTCTGCCTGTGCTAGCAAACATGAAACTGGTTTATCTGTGCCTCCATTAAAGTGGCATCTGTTACATAGCTTAAATTCATAGCATTATTTCAGTCTTGAAATGTCCTTTAACTGAGGCTTTAGTAATCTTCCTACCCTACTGTCTTTTCATTATCTCTGGTTCTGTGATCTGTCTTGCTTTTTTGCAAATCTTATTCTGATTTGGATAATAAACCTCTTGAAGCCTATAAAGCAGATGGTACCTTTTGTCACTTCCATAGGGATTCAGGCTAGGATCTAATTGGAAATTCCCCTGTTGTGTACAGAATTACATTTTGCTGCCATCACCAGCAGAGGGTAGAAGGTTTAACCATTGCTCATTTGCATATATTGCCATCCCTTGCTCTCTAAAATCATAATAGATCTACCAACCTTTCAGAAAAATCCCAGTAAGCTTGTGATTTTTAGAATGGAATTTAAAACCCAGAATTGAGTATGGAGGAGGGAGAGAAATGTAGGGATATTGAGCTCTAACTTGAGTTAAATTGTTATTATTGTTAATTACTGTCAAACTGCCTTTGACTTTTCATAACCGTATGAACACAAGAACTCAAGACACACTGTTGTTAATAGCTTGGCACAGATTTTGCTAACTCAGGCCTGAGTTGATTAATTGAATGAATTCATGGTGTTGTGGTGGTCCTCCTCTTTTGCTGTTGCCTTCAACTTTCCCTACCATTATCACTTTTCTGTATTCTGTCCTGAGGGTAGCATCTTGTCCTGAGCACAGATTATATATTAGGACAGGGGTAGGCAACCTAAGGCCCGGGGGCCAGATGCAGCCCCCCGAGGCCTTTGGACCAGCCCCAGGCCCATCCTGCCACCCCCCGCCACCCCCCACCATGGTGATATTGATTATTGTTGTTATTACTTGTTCTTGGGGTTTTCTTGGCAAAATCTCCACAGGGGTTTCGCCATGGCTTTTCTGGGGCTGAGAGAGTGTGCATGCATATTTTTATATTTATTTATTTATTTATTTATTTATGGTGCTTTGGCCCCTCAATTGTCTGAGGGACAGCAACCCAGCCCCTGGCTCAAAAAGGTTGCCTACCTCTGTATTAGGACAATAGAAGGTTGTGGCACATTCATTTCTTTAAGAACAATCCAGTTTTTCATGAACTACATAATCAAAGGCTTCACTATAATCTATAAAGAACAGGTAGATTTCCTTCTGAAATTCATTGGTACACTCAGTTATCCAACATATGTTTGCAATATAATCCCAAATGCATCTTCCTTTCTTAAACCCATCTTGGTCATCTCACATTTCTCATTCTATATATGGTAAATGTTTTTGTTGTAGAATTTTGAGCATTGTTTTGCCTTCATGGGATATTAATGCAATGATCCTGTGGTTACTGCAATTGCAGGTATCTCCTTTCTTTGGGCATGGAATGTATATTGTCCATTTCCAAACTGTAGGCCATTGTTTTGTTTTCTATATTTGTTAACAGATTGTAGTTAGAACTAGAGTAGATTTTGTCTCTGTCACTTATAGTAACTACATTCATATGCCATCTGTTCTTAGTAGTATATTATTCAAAAGTGTCCTGAGAATACATTCCATTTTACTTCCTAAAACTGTAGGAACAAATGAATCTTCCTTGAATGAATCTTTCATCCTTTCATCTCTTTTATATAATTCTTCAGTGTATTGTTTCCATCAGTTTTCTCTTGGTACTTGGTCATGTAATGTGTTTCCCTTCTGGTGCCATAACATCCCCACTCTCAGTGTAAATTTCCCTTTGATTTCTTAGATCTTGTGGAAGAAGTCTCTTGTTCTTCTTTTTTGTCATCATCTTTTCTTTCTCTGCATTTTTTTTTATTATTGGTTCTCTTTGTCCCTGTGCAAATGTTACTGAACAGTTGCATTTAGAGTTCTGACCCTATTTCTGTCCACTATCAATTTTGTTTCTCATCTGTTCTTAACTGCTTGAAGAGTTTCATCTGTCATCCAGTGAAGCTTCTCTTTCTTTTTGGTCATAGACAATGTTTTTTTTCAGGGGGGGGGGGGTTATTCCTCCTTCACAAAGTTCTTGGCTTCAGTTCAGAGCTCTGCTGGCTCCTGCTCAATTAGGCTTAATAATGAATATTTATTTTTTACATTATCTTTAAATTCTATGCAGATGTTCTTCAGGTTGTATTTTGGCACAATGGTCAGTTAGTCTTTTTTCTTTAGCTCTAGTATAATTTAGTATTAGCAGTTCATGGTCTGTTCCACAATCAGATCAGATGATGCCAGGTGAAGAATGTATTTGTGATTAACTAACTGTCAGACTCATGAAATTCAATAATGCAATCTCCTTCTTCATTTTTATCCTAAACCAGATTTTTCAACAAACTTTCATTCTGCTGTTTCCTATTTTTGCATCCCAACCACCTATGATTATCAAGTCTGTGTGATCAGTTTCCTCCTGGATTCCAACTCAGAATCTTTCAATTTATTCTTCTTCTGCCCCTGTAATTGGAGGATAAACTCGAGTTATGGTAATAGTGGTGAGGCTTTCCTGAAGTGTTATTGATATGATTTGTCAACCTTATTTGTCAAAAAAATTATATCATTTGACTACTGCTTTTGCTACATCTCCCTTCTCTGTTAATGCCACATTCATATAATTTGTGTTGTACAGTTTCAGACTTTCCTTTCATTTCTGAGTATGTTAACAGCAGATCATCCTTTCGAGTCATGTTGTGTTATTGTCACAGTCAGAGTGGTTTAGACCGTTCTTTTTATTTCGAAAACATGTAGTGGAGATACCCTAGAGAAAATACACCAGCAGGGCTGATACAAGACTAGAGGCACCAAATTTGGATTTTGGCCACTATGCATATAACATGTTTCTCACATTCCATGTTTATATAATATGGGTTGTGCAGTTTCAGACTTTCCTTTCACTTCTGAGTATGTTAACAGCAGATCATCCTTTCAAGTCATGTTGTGTTGTGAACGAAGTCAACTGCTTGTAGCTGAAAATTATATTTTAAAATAACTGTCCATGATTGCCTATGATTTGGGGTCAGACTAGATAATCAACTGGGACTCTGAATGAGAGAAAATTTTCTTGTCTTATTGAGTGTTTCTGAGTGTTATGCTCTGTGTTGCACTGGCACAAAGGACACAAGATGCCTCTTTTTGGGTTTAAACAGGCCACAACTTTTAATTAGCTGTACAGGGTTTATTTACAAATCAATAAATGTTAACAAATTGGTCACGTGTGTAAGTGAAGGTGTAACCCCCCCCAAATGGGTGGTGCTTCACTGCACGTGACAAAATAAGTAAACAATAATATCAACAAATTTACAAACCCCTCCCCTCCAGAAATAACATCATATTACATCATATGACATCATGCAAACTAATGACGTCATACATTTAACTGCATACGTCATTTCCTTTAAAATTGTCTTATGCCAATTTTACCCCAATTAATTTAAATAGCCAGATTAATTTTCCTGTGGGGTGGGGGTCAATACCCGCCCCAAGTACAAAACAAACAATTTTAAATTATAGACTACCTCTAAGTTGTGGCAAAGCAATTAACAAGAACAACATGAATTATCACACCATGACTCATTCCCAAATCAATTTTAATTAATAATCTCAGGGAGGGCAAAAAACCCAGGGAAGCACCCTGGGGAAAAATTCCCTCCTGGCCCCCAAAGGTGACCAGCCTAAGCCTGAGAGTAATGATTTATAACTTCTAAATAAAGGGTGGGTGGGATGGGTCACACAGTTCAAGCTTGAAAATGTCTGCCTTCACGTAGCAGCACAAAGCTATAAAGAACAAACTCTCAACCCAAGTCTCGTGAGACCAGTAGCACCGTGAGACTTGGAGTAGCAACGAAACAACCCGATTGGACAAGGCACGCAGGTGTTCCCATTCCCCTGCTCGCCTTGACCAACCAGGCATCTCATGTCCTTATTTGGCCACAACAAGAAACCCCTCCCGACTCGTCGGGGTGTGTGTTTCTGTACAGCAGTCAAGATACTGATAAGGCCATAGACTGCATGTACTGTAAACAAGTCATGTGTTTTGAAAACAATGTCTGTATAAGAAAAAGTGCTGAATGTAGTAAAAGCTAACTGAACTAGAAGAGGGAGGGAGTATTCATTGTCATTTTGGGGATTTTGCTCTGTGAGATAATACAAGGGAATTAAATTCCACAACATGCTAGACACTTATTTAGGCATCATAAGAGAAGATGTAATTTTGGTCCATGCTCATCCACAATCTATAGAACACATGTCCTTTTTGTGTGCTCTAATTGAATTTAGTTGATCAAAATCTGCTGTAAGCCCCCCCCCCCCGATATTTTACATGATATTTCAAAAGATTAAAATATGTAACTACAGCCATGGAAGTGGGCTTTCCTTAAAGACTGTTGTGGAAATAAAATGAAATAAAAGAACTTGAAGTGTCAAATGGAAAGATCATCAAAAGCAAAGGAACTTTTTCAAAGGCTAAAAAAAAATATACCCATTGTACAGATAGATTTTATTTACATGGGACATATAATCAAAGTTATATACCTGAAGAAATGAATCAGACCAATTGAAATGAAATGATATCCAGAATATTCAAATGTTAATATTGATGTAAATGGGTTAAAACAAACAGGAAGAAGTATATTTTCTGGATGACAATCATGAGATCTGAACATAAGGTTCTTCTTTGATAAATACGTCATTAATCTCCATTTTGATAGTTGTCAGTGTGTAGGGATGGGATATTTGACTTTTCCATCCAAGTATGTAAGTCCGAGTGTCCACAGGTTAGACCTAAATGGGAGACATACGATGAGCCTTTGGGACCAGTGTTCAGATGAAGTTACAATTGGTGTCCAATACTCAGACACTTTAACCATCTGCTATCCTCTCTATCTATTATAGATTATAACCATGTTAGATCTTCCATATTCTCTTCTGGTATATTCTTTTATTCCTTTCTTACTTTATTTAACTCATTGATCGTTGATCTACATATATATATTACCTTGCTGTTTCCACTCCAAGTTATTTTCCATACATTTTTACCTTTGGCAACTCTTTCATTAGATTCCAAATTTGTTTCCATTGACTAAGATGTTTCCAGTCTTTTGCCCAAAATTGTAGAGATCTTATACCCTCATGATATACATATTCACTGTATATACAATTATAGGGCCTTTGCAGACTGCCAGAAATAATGCAGCTTGAGTCCACTTTAACTGCCTTGGCTCAGTGCTAGGGAATCATGGGAACTGTAGTTTTTTTCTGAGACATTGAGCCTTCTCTGTCAGAGTTCTGGTGCCACAATAAAGTACACTTCCCATGATTCCCTAGCACTGAGCCAGGGCAGTTAAAGTGCACTCAAGCTGCATTAGTTCTGGCAGTCTGCAAAGGCCTATAGACTCTTCCTTCAATTCTCCCTCCCTTAAAATTGTTATCATCAAGTCTGGCTGGTTTATGGTTTCAAGATCAACTCCTTATTAATTCATTTTAACTATCCATTTTTGGTAGTACTAAAGGAGAGGGCTTTTCCTTATAAACTATATTTCAAAATTCCACAACTAGACTGTAGTTTGGTATAAACCTGCTGACATCCCATTTTTTCATCTTGTCTGTTTCTTGACAAAATAGAGCAACAGCTTTAAAAAAAAATTTCCCACCTTGGTTTAAACACATTAGTTAGCAGACACACATACATATATATCTGAAAGGAAATGAAGAATAGGCAAAGATCATGCTCTTGCAAGTCATCTGTAAAGGAAGATGGCCAAAGCCACATAGTCACAAAGGCAGAGCTAGGCTAGCTTCCATAATATAGCAGAGAAAATAGTATATGCAAGCAAGGGAATTGTTAGAATCATTGACAAATGTGCTGCATGACTCTCTGGGCTAAAGACAGGAGATCTCAGCCTGTGTATGTATTTTCTAAAGCAAAAACGAAATGGAGGTCACATGCCTCTCAGTTCTGGAATAGGCTAACACCTCAGGTCTGGAACAAGTATAGGCAAAATATGGGGGCATCTGGAGGGCATTGGAAGTCAGCACCCTTCCTGATAAAAATACAACTCTCAAAAAATCTTTACACAGAAAATCAAACAGGCATGAGAGAAAATCTATCTCTCCATAACTCATTGTAAAAACAAAAAGTCTATCTGGTTTAGAAAAATTCCCTTTTAAACTTGAAAAGAAAAAGTGAAAATAGCAAATTGGAGCAAAACACAAGTTCAAATGTATGGGGACAAAATAGGTCTATAGAGAAAATTCTTCAAGTAGGACTGTTTGGTTTTTCTCATAAAAATGGCACATAAATAGTTAATTGTTATCCCAAAGTGAATTTGCTAGCTTCCTGCACCAACAGAACTGTTACTATTTCAATTTTTTAAACAGCCAGGCCAATTCAGTGCTACATAATCTGTTTGACTTGGTGTTTTTCAGACACTAAGAATCTGATTGTTTTTCTTCTCTTCTCTTTGTCCTTCGCTCCTAACAACAAACACACAGTTTTTATTCACACCCTTCAACTCTCTCTCTCTGTAACTTTTCTTCTTCTCCTCCTCCTGTCCATGTTCTCTATTACCATTAAATACACATACTCTCACCAACAAATCCATATACTCTTTACCACCGAATCTACATACTTGACCACCTCCTGTCACCCCCTTGAATTTGCTATTGCTAAAAGGGAGGCCTGTAATTCTAGTTCCCTTTTTCCCCATTTCTCTAGATTCAATTAGAGTAAACTCTGTAAGTAATCTGTCCCAGTTGGGAGATAGATCTGTTTAGATCTTTGTCCATCTTAGTTTCCAGGACAGCTATCTTGCTGACAGCCGCAGTATAGCAGCAACAATAAAACAAAATATCCATAAAGAAAACCCGAAGATGAACAAGGTTCGAAACAACAGTAACAAATTTTAGAAGTTTTGTCCATGGACCAGAGAAAAAAAGCACAAGGGAAAACTTATTATTATGCTCAGGTAGACTATGCCTGATGAAGAGGCTCTTCTAAAAGTGTAGCAACATGGGGGGGAAATCAAACCTAATCTAATTTACATTGGGTTACCACAATGGGCTATGTCATATCCCAAACAACAATATTATGTTAACAACACAAACTCCCATTAAGTCCAAAGACATTGTGTTATTTTTGTGGATATGCAAAAGACTTAAAGACTCCAAGTGGATATACATATCCAGTTTTCCATTTTTTCACATCAGTCCAAATCCACTGTCTCATTTATTTCTACTATATTGCAGTTCATACAGATGACATTTTTTGACTGCAAATAGGATTTCCAATAATTTTCTCCCATATTAAATCATCAATTTTGTCTGCCACATTGATTCTCCTATTTTATAATCCAAAATTTCATACCATGATTGAAAATCTGTATGAATCCATCATTCCAGTTTCCCTATTTTCACTAACAAGTTTCTATGATTTCTAATTGTAAACCAGCAGCTATTTCATGTAACCTAAAAGTTAATACTAAGTCTTCCCCAGCCATATGTATGACTTTTTATTATAACTCTCCTAAAGCAGTCAATTTATTTGCTTGTTTCTCAATATCCAAAGAATTAGCTATACCAACCCAATATGGTGTCTAACAAATCTCTTTTTATTTTGCTTCCATAATTTTTCCTTCTTCCTTGCAAATTCTCAATAGGGATTCACATATTTACTACATTCTGGCTATATAAGGTTATATATTCCAAAACCCTAGTTATCTACATTTCCCCTTGGTCATGTTTTACCAAAAATAAAACCATGCACTATTACTATTTGTACTTTAGAACAATTCAATATTACATTTGTGATTGCAACTTTAATTATTATCCCTCAACTTTTCATGTTAAGTTTCCAATTTCCTGTGTTACTTATCCAAATGTTTCCCTTATATATTTCAAAAGGCTTGTCCCATAAAACTGACAGTCTAACATTCCGTATCTTGTGTCCCCCATTATACTCTAACATGCTTTTTCCCGTAATTGTACTATTTACACAGTCGGTCATACTATAAAAACCTGTCATTGAATATTTAAATCTTTGAAATTTCTTTATTACGACCATTCGGTCAGCACACATTGAATATTTATTTTTGTCTCACTGTGGAAAGGAATGATTTCTTTGTTTTTATTCTCTTTTTGTAATTCCCTTTTCCCAACTTGAAATGATAGTTGTTCCTTTGTTTAACTCAATTTCCCTGAAAAAAATACTGAAAATATCAAACTGTACCTACCACTTCTTCATTTTTTTGGCTGTTTCCTTTTAATCTACACCTTCTATAACCACTTAACAGAAAACAGACATTCAACATTCCAACACTCTTCTATCTTGTGTTATGTAAATAGACTTTCAGGGAGAGCAAAAAAAACCCCTCCCTTTTCCCGTTTCTCTGGATGGTGACTTAAACAAACAACTACTTGGCCACAAGGAAAAATTCTAGTTACATTGGAAACTTAGTTTTCACTAAGTACCACCAATTACAGATTGTAACTTAAAATAAATGCTAGGCTTTCTTTGTCTGCAAGACTGGTGTATTCAAAAGAAGCCAACTATGTTTTAACCTCACAAAATATATTTCCTGCAACTTTTTCCTCTAACATATTTTTCACCTGGAGGACCATCCTCCAACACAGGGACTGGCAACCTATGGCCAGGGGGCCGGTTAAGGCCCCGGGCCCCAGACTTACCGGCCCAGGCCGTAGGTTGCCGCCGTCACCACCGCCGCCGCCGCTGTCGGGGCGCGTTTTCAGCTGCACTTGCTGCGGCCGCCATTTTAGAAGTCAAAATGGTGGTTGCTACATGTTTGCGCATGCGCAGTACTCTTGCACATGCACAAACGCGTCACGGCCACGATTTGGACTTCCAAAATGGCGGCCGCGACATGTGCCGTGGCGGCTGTGGCTGCGTGTGCTATGGCGGGGGCGCGCGCGGCAGAGGAGGGCGCGCACACACGCATGAGCGCACGCACCGCCATCCCCCCCCCTCGGCCCAGCCGAGACCGGCCCAGGTCTCAAAAAGGTTGCCTGTCCCTGCTCCAACATATGAACCAACACAGCCCTAAGGACTGTTGTCTAACTTGGTTTCTAGGGCAGGATCTTAAGCCACCCCATAACATAAACCTTTACCCTTGAAATGGATCCCCAAGACTTAAACATTAGTGCAGCAAAGCTTAAATACAAACCTCTTGATGCAAAATACCTTTTGTTCTTTAAAACCTTGTTTTCCAGGGAACTTAGCAACACCTTAGCTCAGTCCAGATTACCTTGCTCAAAAATGGTAACAAAGAGACTGGCCTATAGTTGTTCATATCCAGGGGGTATGAAGGTTTTTTTAGTAGTGGCCTAACAGCCGCTTCCTTCAAACAAGATGGAATATAACCTTCCCTAAGGGATGCATTGATAATGTCCGTAAGGAACATCCTCAATACATCCCCCCTGGATGGCCAACCATGATGGGCAAGGGTCGAGAGGGCAGGTTGTTTTCCTCATCTACCAAGGAGCTTGTCCACGTCATCGGTACTCACAGATTGAAACTGATCCAGGATAATTTCATTAACAGAGTCGCTGGACACTTCGTCAGTTGTTTCTGTCAAAACACTGGCATCTAAGCGGCTCTTATCTGAGAGATTTTATCTGCAAAAAAGTTGTTAAATGCATCACAGCAGGCTATTGTTGGGTTAAGTAATGGGTTCTGCACAGGGGGTACCTGTATCAGTTCCCTTACCACCCTAAACAGCTCTGCTGGACAGAACTCTGTACACGCAATACGTGCAGAGCAGCAGGATCTCTGCACCTGCGAGTATTGCCTCTCGATAGGACCAAAGAAAGTTCCTATGATGAGTCTTGTCAGATAAGAGTTGAGTTTTCTGCCAGGTGCATTCTAGTAATTGTCCAACCCGCTTCATTTTCCTAAGCTGTGATGTATACCATTGCTTTCGATTTTGAGCGGGTTGGAAAGAATGTGTCGATAGCCTTGGTAAGGTCGGTGTTCCAGGTATCAACCAAAGCTAGAAGGCTGCAGCAGACACTAAAGACTGAAGCCAAGCAGAGCGGAGCCATATAACCCACCCCAACCTCTTCTATACCATCAGTATGAGTCTTATTTTTAACTGACCTGGCATTGCAGAGGAGCAAAGTAAGGTTTTGTATAATGGTTGGTACGCTCTCCAATCCATTCCAGGGAACAGAGTGAACTGAAGGCAGGATAGCTTTCAAACAGCGATCCCGTCTTCTTTTGTAACATCTATTCACTCCATTCCAACCATACCTCCCTTTCCCCAGCACAGCTCCAATTTCCGCCCCCAAACCATTTTCGGCTTCAGCTGGTGGAAAGGTCACTAGAGCCACACAACCTTCTCAAATGCAGCTCACAGTCTCTCTGGTGCAAGTCCAAATGAAGGTGCAAATGGATGGGGTGGGCTGGGTGGAGGAACCTGGCTCAGCCTCACTCCCAGCCTCGGGTGTTAAAAGGGTTGGGCGGGGGAGGTGGAAGTCCTCTGCCCCAGCTGAAGCTCATCAGCCACTGCTACTGATGGTATAGAAGATGTTGGGGTGGATTATATGGTTCCGCTCTGCTTGGCTTCAGTCTCTAGTGTCTGCTGCAGCCTTCTAGCCCCGGTGAAGTGGGGGAAGTAGAAGTGGCTTATAATGCCAGCCACTCCTAGCCATGCCCCCTCTTGTTGCTGCCCTGCTCCAGGAGTTTCTCAGGTCCTTCTGCAGCCTTCTGGCCCTGGTGGAGTGGGGGAAAAGAGGCTGCTGCAGGCTTGGGTCTTCCTGGCTGGCAAGCTGGTGTTCCTGAGGGGTGTGGGAGTGGCTTATAATTCCAGCCACTCCTGGTCATGCCCCCCCCCTCACTGCTGCCCTGCCCCAGGAGTTCCTCAGGTCCTTCTGCAGCCTCCTGGCCCCAGTGGAGTGGGGAAAAAGAGGCTGCTGCAGGCTTGGGTCCTCCTAGCTGGCGAGATCCATTCATTCCTCACATTATTAGCCACAGAGCTACTCATAGTTTCCACTGATGTACCCCAGCAGCTTGTGAAGTGTGTTCCAAACAGGAAGTGTAATCTTGTGGCATTATCTCTTGGTTCATTTTGGATTGTTTCATCATAGGGCTTTCATGGTAAAAGTCATTCAAAAGGGGTTTATCTTGTCCTCAGTACTAGCAAGCATTAGCTATGATGCCACTGCCATTGTCTCAGAGAGATTTTCCACTGGTGTCACCCTCCTGTGCCCCCAACTAATGCTGTTGTTTGACACATTTAGTCTAGTGTTTGACATGGGAGATGCAATCCCACCACCATGGAAAGGCTGTGCCATGGTGGGCAAAAGTATTATAGCCTTCTTTTAGTAATTTTGGTTTCTAATTTCTTCATATTTAGATGCCACATTATATACCTACTATATGATAGCATCTCCATCAAGACACTTTGTCCATTAAAGTATTGATTTTTTGAGTAATGTACTTGTAGAATAAAAGATTTTAAAATACAATTGTCAGTTTGGTATCTTTTAAAGTCACACTTGTAGTTTTTTTTTTAAATGCCCTGCAATGTGAACATAACTGTAACATAAAGGTTAAATAATAAATTGGCAGAAAGATAAACAAAGATCTGATAATATAGGGGTTCTATGACAAAAAATTATGAGAAATCATCAAAATGTATGTCCCTTTTAAAGAATCTTATGTGATCTTATCTACCCATTTTAGAGTAAAATTGCTTAACTGCATTGGTAGACATATTGTACAACTGTTTCAATTCAACATTTGGATCATAGCCTATTTTTGGAAATATATAAAAATGTTAATTATTTTTCATTTATAAATATTTGGTTCATTTAAGGAGGAAATTTAAACATTATAAATAATGTACATCTCTTTCCCACTTATTAATCTATACTGATATATTATTTTCTCCTTTCTCTCTTGACATATGCATCTCATTGGCTTAAAGCAAGCAGCACAATGTTAAAAGATAAAACCTGGCCTATTCATGTAAGAGGAAATTTGTACATAAAATATACCTGTTCTCTCAGTCTCAATCACCAGCAGAAAGCTAAGAGAGAAAACTAAAGCTCCTGGGAAAGAGATAGTTTCATGAATATCCAAGGGAAGAACATTGCATACTTATACAGCAAATGCTTACACTTCTACATGATCAAAAGTAGCCCATAAAAGTGTATTATGAGGATGGTCTTCAGGAAATCAGAAAAGCAAAGTTTATGCAAACCACTAAAGTTTACCTCCGTGTAAAAACCTCAATACCAATGTTTTTCTGCCAGAGAGATTAATATGTGAGCTTTTTAAGCATGTAGTTCACTCCAGGTAATACCTGAGCAAGGTACTATTTTGAGCATTACATGTTATGCTCTGTAAATATGAATATTAGACTTGGATGCATAAGCTGTCTGTTACCAAAGTCTGCGCAAGTTGTTAAGGATTCATGATAGATGAGCTAGGGCTGATGATGACCTGCATCCTGCATCCTGCATCCTTGTCCAAGCCTTATTCTAAAGGCCAATTGCAAATTCCCTCACCCCCTGCTCTGGCTGTCAAGGAAATGGTTGCACTGACAGCAATCATCACTCAACTATCTCTACAGAATGGAAACCTACTGAACAGGCTTAGACTGGTACACCTCAACTGTGAGAAATCCTGAAGCCTTCAGAGAGGTTGGCCAAAACATTTTAAAGAGGGTAAATATCATACTTGATTGGCTTTTTTCTGGTGAATGCAACCCCATTGCTCAAGCCTGCTCAGATCAATTAAAAGCCATTATCAGATCCTGAGGTTCATCTCTGTCCTTTTGCATTCCCATATTTAGGTCATGTTTTGCCCCATCCAGAGGTATTCTCTTGACTCTTAGGAGACCAGCCCAGAAGTTAAAAAGACCTTAAAATTGAGAGACACAGAGAGAATCCTTGTCTTTGACTTGCATCTTTCTTAGACCTACTCCTCTCTCTCTGACCTTCCCCTCTCTTAGACCTGTCTCCCTGACTTCTGCTGTTCCAATCTTCAATCATCTTCTTCATATTAGAGGATGAGAAAATTCATGTGTGCTTTTGCCTGTTGTCCCTTAATCTTAGTTCTATCCCCCTTAGATTACTTAAGTGAAGTGTTTTTAGATTCCATGCTGTCTTTCCCCTCGGTTTATTTTGAGAAAAAGCTTCTATTGAGTATAGACTGTTCTGATGGTTTCCTCTGCTATCTTTTCCTGTCATTTTAATAAAAAAATAATCGTTTGTGCTGCAAAATGGACTAGTCCTTTTATTTTATTTTTATTTGGCATCACTTTGGTTACTTGTCCATTTTTAAAACTTTCAGCCTGCAAGTTCCTGTGAGATGGTGCCTGGAAAACCTCTTCCCTCTGACCAGTAAAACACTGCTCTAAACAACACTTTGATTACCAGATACACATATAGCCTTTCACACATGACATCTTAAATTGTTCTTTTAAGTAAAGTAACTAGGTGCCATGTTGCAAAGGATCATTTGTGACAGACACACTCAAGTGAATTTAAAATCAAGATGTCAGAAATTTTGATAGGATTTGATCTTTGCTTGATGTTCTCTTTCATGCATAATTAATAATCCAATGAAAGGAAGAATTTCATGGATTAGACCCATCTTTATAACCCTTGCAATCTAAGTACTGGGGATCTCAAGCCTACTGGCTATATAGGCTCTGCATCTAGAATATTTTATCAGCATGTTTAGAAAGAAGAGGCAAACTATACAAAGATCAAGTTATGCAAAGTTTAAGTAATTCACATATAAGCCATTCAAGGCTTGTAATTAGGTTTACAAATTTGCTTGAAGGGCTCCCTTTTGAAGATATTTACTGAATAGAAATATTTTATAAATAACAGATGATGGAGAAAACAAATAGCACTGGACAAAACTAAGCTCAAATAGCATTGGAGAAAACAGTTCTTAATTTTTGGGTGATTCATAGTGCCCTTGGGTTCTACTGAATCTCTGACTAACATCAGGGAGGGTTGTAAAATGTAGCACCTTGTATTCAATACTCATAGTTTTGGTACTACAGAGCAACAGTAGTTGGGAATTACAGATATTTCCTTTCCATGAACATGAACTGACAAAGGAGATTATCACATTCATTTAAAGTGACTTATACCTGACAGGATAGCTGCATTTAATTTTAAAAGTGGGTGTTATAACATTCAACCACAGCCAGTCGAGTGCAACCCGTATGCAGCCCAGATCCCAGCCACACTTATCCAGCAGCTTTGTAGAAATGGCAAGCTCCAGTTATGCAAAGTCTAAATAATTCACATATAAGTCATTCAAGGCTTGTAAATTAGGTTTATAAAATTTGCTCAAAGGGTTCCCTTTTGGAGATATTTATTGAAAAGCTGCTGAATAAGCATGGCTGGGATCTGGGCTGCATAAGAGTTGGACTCACCCAGCCACAGCTGAGTGCAATAATACCTGCTTTTAAAATTAAACGCGACTGTATCCTGTTGGGGATAAGTAGCTTTAAATTGAATACAATAATCTCCATAGTCCTCAAAATGATGTAATGTGTGTGCATTCATTAGGAGTAATCCATCTAAATTAAAATGTATTGTTATTTGCCATCAAGTCTTGACTGAATCAATCTGCTTATAATGCAGTATTTCTCTTTTCATACTTCCTTCAACTTTACCACATATTATTGACTTTTCCCATAAGCCATCTTATCTCATGATACAACAGAATGCAGAATCCACAAAGCAGCAATACCCCTTTTGGGCCACCTCTAAACATAAAATATGTTATGCAAAGTTTTTTGTGGGTTTTGCAGGCTATGTGGCTGTGTTCTAGAAATTTTTATCCATGATGTTTTGCCAGCCTCTGTGGTTGGCATCTTCAGAGAATACTGGCAATTTCAGAAACTTGTGACCCTTGGTTGAGAGAAGGTGATTTACATGTTAATCTGCATGTTGTTCTGTTGTTTAATGGCAAGGCCTCAGGGTGGGAGGATATGCAAAGAGGGATTGTGTCTATTTAGTGATTCATTGTCTGCTGAGAAAACCACTGGCCCTTGGTGGTTACTTTAAGGGTTTCTTCTTTCCTATTGAAATTGTCCAGGTGCTTGTGGATTTCAATGGCTTCCCTGTGCATATTGACCCGATAGTTGTTGGTATGGTCCAAAATGTCAGTGTTTTCAAATAGCATTTTATAAACCCAGGATGGTCTATAAGGTATTCTGCTACTGCTGATTTTTTCTGGCTGACCCATTCTGCAGTGTCTCTCGTGTTCCTTGATTCATGTTGGAACACTGTGTTTGGTAGTCCATATTGTAGACTTGTCCACAGCTGCATGGTATGTGGTAAATAAGATACGCCTTATTACGTCTCTTACCACTTTTAAGAAAGCAATTAAGACGGAGCTCTTCCGGCAGGCCTTCCCAGAATAACTCTGTACAGGGATATGCACAGCTGAGCCACTTATCTGGTCTCTCTACCGAGAGTGGCATTTTGTTTTATCTTTTATTATTTATTTTAGTTATATGTCTGTTTTTAACTCTATTATGTTTAATACTGTTTTAAGGGGGGAGGGTAGTGGGTGAAGGGCAAGAATGTGGATTTTAACTGTAATATTTTAATTGATGTATGCCGCCCCGATTGCCGAGCAGAGGGGCGGGTTACAAATAAAATTTATTATTATTATTATTATTACATTCCTGTGTCTGTGAGAGGGTCTCTCCTGTTCTTTGCTGGATGTTCTTGGTAGGTTTGTATATAATTTGGAGGTTGTGTTTCCTCACCACTTATCCTATTCTGTCTGTGGCTCCTTTGATGTATGGTAGAAATACCTTCCCTTTGGGTGGTTGTTTGTGTTTACTCTCTGGGTTTTTCTGGGTCTGACAGAAAGGCCCAGCCTTTCTGATGTCTGAGCTGGAGTAACAATTAGCCTGTAGAGCACAGTCTAGGTCAGGGACCGGCAACCTACAGCCCGGGGGCCGGTTAAGGCCCCAGGCCCCAGACTTACCGGCCCAGGCCGTAGGTTGCTGCTGCCGTCACCGCCACCGCTCACTGCCGCCGGGGCGCATTTTTGGCCGCGCTTGCTGCAGCAGCCATTTTGGAAGTCAAAATGGCAGTTGCAACATGTTTGCACATGCGCAGTACTCTTGTGCATACGCAAACGCGTCACAGCCGATATTTTGACTTCCAAAATGGTGGCTGTGACATGCGCCGTGGCGGCTGCTGCTGCTGCGCGTGCTACGGCAGCAGCTGCAGTAGCGGCCGTAGCGGCCGCGTGCGCAGGGCGCAGGGGAGTCGCACATGGCGGAGGAGGGTGCGGGCACGCGCATGAGCACGCGCGCTGCCATTCCCCCCCCTCGGCCCAGCCGAGACCTGGGCGATGGGAGACCGGTCCAGGTCTCAAAAAGGTTGCCTGTCCCTGGTCTAGGTGCTTCAATTCCTCTTCCAGGAAGTAGGGTTCACAGATCCTTTTTGCCCCATCTACCAGTGTTTTATTGTGCTTCTTTTTTGTCCTAGGTGGTGATTGGAGTTCTTGTGTAGGTATCTGTCTGTGTGTATAGGTTTTTCGTATACTGTGTGGCCCAAACATTGGTTCAGTTAGTGGATGACCGTGACATCAAAGAATGGCAATGTTCCTTCCTTTTCTTTTTCCATGGTGAATTGGATGTTTGGGTGGATGTGGTTCAGATGGTTCAAAAAAGCAGTCAGATCTTTTCTGTGGATCCAAATGATGAAAGTGTCATCCACATATCGGAACCATGTTGTGGGATTTTTTGATGATGTTTCAAGGGCTTACTTTTCAAAGTGTCCCATGTAGAAGTTTGCTATCATGGGGTTCAGACAGCTTCCCATGGCTTCCCCATCTCTCTACTCATAGAATCCATTGTCCCACTGGACGTAGCTTGTGGTGAGGCAATGTTTGAAGAGGGCTGCAATGTCTTTCAGAAAAAATTGTTGAATGAATGCCATGGTGTCCATTATGGGGACTTTGGTGAACAACGAAACCACATCAAAGCTGATTAGTATGTTTCCAGGCTTAAGTTTGAGGTTGTTGGTTTTTTTCTATGAAGTGAGCTGAGTCCTTGATGTAGTGGGGGGGGGGGTTGCCCTATATGGGTTTGTAATTGTGTGGCCAGAAACTTGGCCAAGTCATATGTGGGGGAACCAATAGCACTCACTATTGGTCAGAATGGAATGGAATCCTTGTGGATCTTGGGAAAGTCATACAGTCTTGGTGGGAGAATCCATACAGTCTTGGTGCATAAACTTTGGCGTATGGTTGGCTGAATTGAGGACTTCTTGATTAAGATGTTCATTTTCCTGGTGATTTTGTTGGTCAGATCTCGTTTCAGTTTTTTATATAATGCTGGATCCAGGACTTCCTTGATTTTTTGTTTGTATTGTTCTGTTTCCATGATTACTGTGGCATTGCCTTTGTCTGTTGGGAGGATGACGATTACTGGGTGGTGGTTTTGCCTTATGCAGAAAGTGTTTGTGCTTTCTATATATCTACTGCAACAATTATATTTGTTCTCATTCATTTGTACTAAGTCTGAATGTATTCATCAAATTACCCAGTGGCAACACTGGCCATACATTCAGCCATGACGGCCTCCCTTCCATTCCAGCACTAGGAACTCACCATTAAACCACACTCTTTCTATGTGATTTTTGAGTCAAGACTACAAAATTTGGAGAAATGTGCAGACAATAGGTAACGTCTGGTCAACATGTCAATAAATGAGATCACAATACTAATTCACTAAGACATCTGAAAATCAGCTGAATTGACTCTAGGCTGACTGAAGCTATATTCAGTCCAACCCCTTCCTAGTATAGGCATGTTGGAATCACTT
The DNA here is from genome assembly GCA_026167975.1 of Phrynosoma blainvillii. NCBI lineage: Eukaryota > Metazoa > Chordata > Lepidosauria > Squamata > Phrynosomatidae > Phrynosoma > Phrynosoma blainvillii. The sequence continues at coordinate 245,785,091 of JANUYF010000003.1, read as the reverse complement.
AGGAATATCCTGGCTCTGACAAAATATTGTAACATTATTGCAGCTTTGTCCTTGGGCTGGAGGAGATTTGGATTTAATGCAACTTGATTCCTCCATTGCTCCAACCTTTTTCTGCACCTTTTTGGGGGTTGTTTTGCCAGTTAACTTCAACTTGCAGAAGATGGTTATGAAAGCATAAGGGCAGTTCAGCTGGGAGAAGTCCAGTGCACAACAGGCATCTATTCTTAATCTTTTACAGACAGCAAGTCTTTGGGTTAAAATTGCAGAGTGGAATTCTCACCTTGTGAAATCCAAGCAATCCTACACAGAGGAGTTAGACCACTGGCTTCAGATGATGGCTCCTTCCTGAATCTGAGCCACAAACTAATGGGTTAGGAACTTCAGCAACATTTCCCCTCCAAGCACACACACACATATCAGCTAAAACTGTGGGATATCAAAAAGACACTCTTGTCCTTTACAATACATAGACAGGAAAGGGAGGAGTGTCAAAGAGGCAACACCTTTTGCAGAAGGTTAAATGAGAAATAATGGGCAATTAACTACCATATTTTCCAGCATATAAGACGACTGGGCGTATAAGACGACCCCCAACTTTTCCAGTTAAAATATAGAGTTTGGGATATACTCGCTGTATAAGATGACCCCTCTCAACATACACCAAATAAAAATTAAAAAAAAACAAACATGAGATTTGATTTCAATCCAGTAATTTTAAATCAAATGCTTATGGCATGCAGGTACTTAGCAGGAAAACTATCACTTATAAACGCAACAAATTACAGCTCCCATGTTCCCTAGCATTTATTTCTGCAGTGTGTTTTGGACCTTACTTTTTAAAAAATATTCCAGATTTAAATGTTGCTTTAAAAATTATTTCCATCTCCCAGCTATGAGATGGTTGAGGGAAAATGAGAAAGTGTTGGGGGAAAGGACTGCCAATATACTAGGTGATGCATTCTGGGGTATGTACAATCTGTAGCCAAGGAAGTGGCCCTGGGCATGTCACACACTCTCAGCCTCAGAGGAGAGTAATGGCAACCCCCCTTTGAAGAAACATGCCAAGACAACCCCATGATAAGGTTGCCTTAGGGTCGCCATAAGTCAGAAAGGACTTGAAGACACACAAGAACAACAAAAAAGTCTGCAATCGTTTCACAGGTAGCACATGAGAATACAAGCCAGCATGGTGTAGTGGTTTGAGTGTTGGACTACCACTCTGGAGACCTGTGTTTGATTCCCCACTCTGCCATGAAACCCACTGGATGAATCTGGACAAGTCACACACTCTCAGCCTCAGGGGAAGGCAATGGCAAACCTCCACTGAGCGAATCTTGCCAAGAAAACCCCATGATCACCATAAGTCGGGAACAATAACAAAAACAATAACAGTATTGGAGGTCACACTCTCTCAGCCTTAGGGAAAGCAATGGCAAACGCTTTCTGAATAAACCTTGCCAAGGAAACCCAGGATAGGTTTTCTGTTCAGTTGACAGAAGTTAGAAATGACTGGAAGGCACACAACAGCCACCACCACAACAGCATTTATGGAAGTCACACTCTCTCAGCCTTGGGAAAAGCAATGACAAACGCTTTCTGAGCAAACCTTGCCAAGGAAACCCCAAGATAGGTTTTCCTCCTCTTCATCTTCTTCTTCATCCTCCTCCCCCCCCCCCCCCCGCAAAGGCTCCAGGAGGGGAGCCCAACCCAGCTCCCCCAGAGATGCTTCCTCTGCCATGGGGAAGAGGAGGAGGAAGGCTGGCAAGTGCCAGGGCCCCAGAGAGAGGGGGGGGACTCCCCAGGAGAGAAGAGGAGGAGGAGGGCATCCCTGCCCTGCAAGGGGGCTTCCCTGCCCCTCTTCTCCTCCTCCTCCTTCTCCCATGGGGGGGCTTTTTCTGAGGGGAAGGGAGGGAGGGACGGAGGAAGGAAGGAAGGAAGGAAGGAAGGAAGGAAGGAAGGAAGGAAGGAAGGAAGCTGAGGCCTTCCCCTGAGGCTGAGAGAGTGTGACTTCCCCAAGGCCACCCAGTGGGTTTTTACAGGGCCTTCTCTGCAGAGAGGCAGGGCAAAGGAGGGCAGCCCAGCCCAGTGAGGGAGGAAGGGAGAAACGCCTCACCTCGTCTGGCTTCCTCCTCCTCCTCCTCTTCTCCCAGGCCAAACCAGCAATGCCTCCACCTCCTGCTCTTCCCTGATCTTCCTGAGGGTGTGGCCCAGCCTGGTGAGTTGAGAGGGAGAAGGAGGGAGACAAAATGGCCGTCGCACTGAAGAGGGAAACAAAATGGCTGCCAGGTGAGCAAGATCTTTCTCTGCCCGGTGGCGTATAAGACAACTCCCGACTTTTGGGAAGATTTTCTGGGGTTATAAAGTTGTCTTATACGCCGGAAAATATGGTGCTTGCCATCTCAAAGAAGCCATAAACTTCTCAGCAGCTGCTGAAATTCTTCTGGTTCACAATTGTTCATTCTCTCTGCAGGCTTCATGCCTGTGGTTTTATTCTGAATTCTTGATATCTGGAATGGCTTATCTTTTACCTCTCTTGGAAATGGTTATTGTGACTGCTGGCTTCTCAGGACAGATTCTGGAACAGTTGAGACATTGCTACTGCACCTCCCTTTGGTCACAGTAAACTCTCTTAATTTCCTGTGTATGTCCTGGACTAGCTTGACTATCCTGTAACAGCTTACCCTATTATAGCCTGCCATGGATTCTTTAGCCTGACTTTAGGCATGGGACACATGGTTAAGTTGTTTCATTTTGAAATGTGGATCCCCCACCCAATATCAAAGAAAGCCCATCTCAAATATATTTTAGGTAAACATGGAAAGGATTACATTGCAAAGCGTCTGCAACACTATTTTCAAAGGAAAGCAAAAAAAGATTCTGGAAATGATTATTTATCCTACAATTCTACTTTAAGATCCAAAGACTTGGAAAATCATAATTTCAATTGTTTCTGTGGTTTTATACCCACATAAAAATAGAGGGGAAAGGAATTCTGTGAATAATTGTTTATAGTAAAAAGACACTCAGTACTCATGTTTCCTTGATGTAAAAAATGTAAAAATAAGTGATGATGCATGTAGAGTCACATTAAAAATTAGAATCTTTACTTGTAGCTAAAGATAAAACAATATATTATTGTATTTAAAAATGTGAATATTTAACAGGTTCAGGTGTTTCTACATTGTGTTAGAACTTTTCATTTTGTTAGTGAATAGAAGCCAGAATTCAGTGTAAACACGATTAACTTCCTGATTAGATTTTTAAAATAGAGCTCTTTAGATGCTTCCTTTCTAAATAGCTTTGTTCTGGAAATGTGCTCTGTTTTCTGTATTTGTCTATAAATAGATAATTTCCACTTTAGCTATGCAAGAGAATTTTTCCCCTCAATCTGTATTGTATTTTGTTTCCATGCCTTTTAAGTAAGGTTTTTTAAAATTATTTATTTACTTAGTCTTACGTACATGCATGCATAGATACAATTTATATGCCTCCAGAAATTCTCTGTTTCAGGAATAAGATTAAATGAACATTTTAAAGCAAAAAGTAGAGGCAAGAGACTTTCTAGCCCATAAATAATTAAAGAAGAAGGAGGGAGGAGGAACGAAAAAATTTATATAGGATGGAATCACTAGCTAGTAGTCAGGAAAGATCTTTGGGTGATGTTGAAAGGAAATTAAATTTGGGGCACTCTAGGAAAGGCAGTCCATAACTAAGGATGAGTACTGTTGGCCCTCCATATCCATATATTCTTTATCCACAGATTCAACTATCCATCGCTTGAAAATATTTTAAAAATCTATAAGTTCCAAAAAAGCAAACCTTGATTTTGATTATTTGTATCATGAACACCATTTTACTATGGCATTGTATATAATGTGACTTGAGCATCCATAAATTTTGGTATCCATGGGAGATCCTGCAACCAAACCTCTGCAGATATCAAGGGCCTCCTGTAATTAAAAGGCCAGCCAGTAAGTCAACATGTGCAATTTGATGAGACTTCCTTGATGTCGGTAATTGGAAGATTTGCCTTGAAGACATTTGGTTACAAAGTGTTATACAGGAGGGTCTTGAAGGCTCTTCAGATTAAAGGCTCTTCATATTAAAGTTATCTTTCAGCCTGCTCCTAAATAAAACATATATTCATTTTTTGTCTGAGATATTACAGTATATCAAAAACATTTCATTTTACATGGTTAATAAAACTAGCAAGTAAGAACCCTTCAATTCTGTGAATAATCATTAGGCTTAAAAAAGAGTGGTATGACCACAGCAGGGGTAGGCAACCTGTCCCCTTTAAGGGCCGAGGGACTTCAGCTCCCAGAATCCCAGGAGCTATTGGCCAACATGGGACTATTGGCCAACATGGCTGAGGCTTCTGGGAGCTGAAGTCCCTCGGCCCTTAAAGGGGAAAGGTTGCCTACCCCTGGACCACAGCAACAAAATCAGAGAATCAAATATTATTCAATACACAATGACATTGGATACAATTAATACTGCCCTAAGAACAAAATCGGAACAACATAAATAATAATTAGAAACAAAATAAGAACAAAATAAGGATGCAGTGGCTTAGTGATTAAGGGCCTTTGCAGACTGCCAGAAATAGTGCAAATTGAGTCCACTTTAAGGGTTAGGGTTAGTGCTAGGGAATCATGGGAATTGTATTTTTTCTGAGACATTGAGCCTTCTTTGTCAGAGAGCTCTGGTGCCACAATAAAGTACAGTTCCCATGATTCCCTAACCCTAACCCTAACCCTTAAAGTGGACTCAATTTGCACTATTTCTGGCAGTCTGCAAAGGCCCTAAGACACCAATTCTGATTATCATAAAGTCAGAAGGTTAGCAGTTGAGGCCCCAGCACCTCATGACAGAGTGAGCTCCTATCACTAGACCCAGCTTCTGCCATCCTAGCAGTTCAAAAGCATGCAAATGCAAGTAGATAAATAGATACCACTTTGGTGGGAAGGTAACAGTGTTCCATGCAGTCATGCTGGCCACGTGACCACAAAGTCATATTCAGATAATGCTGGTTCTTCAGCACCATCCCCTATGGTTGGTTATGACTAGACATTCATGTCAAGGGAAGCCTTGACCTTTAAGAACAAAATATATTCCAGTTGTATACATGGGTGAATTTTCTAGTACAGCTATTTGATTGATCTGGAAGATAGTCTACCCTTCACTACGTCTAGAAGAACAATAAGATTTTTTAAAAATATATATTAGGGGGAATCTGAAAAGCATTAGCAATGGGAAGCAAGAAACAGAAAGATCAATGATAATGTTCAAACTAACTTGGTGATAAAACTAAAGAGTGATGTTACTGAGAGAGCTCTAAGTAAAAATTTAGGGAGAAACCATGCAATAAATACTGTCTTTTGCATATTGAATGTGAGATAATGCATATTGAATGTGAGATAATGATCTAAGAATATCAACAAGTTAAGATATGCTGATAACACCATACTACTAGCAGAAAGCATCACAGACTTGAAATGACTATTAAAGAAGATCAAAGAAGAAGGCAAAGGCAGGCTTAATGCTAAATATAAAGCAAACCAAAATACTGACCATGGAGGACATAGATACATTCAACGTAGACAATAAGGAAATCAAAATAGTAAAAGAGTTACCATACCTTGGATAAAACACTGATCAGAATGAAGATTGCAGTCAAGAAATCAAACAAAGACTAGGTATGAGAAGGGCAGCTATGAAAAAACTAGAAAATATTCTAAAGAATAAAGAACTGAGCACTAAAGTTAGAATCATACAAACCATTGTATTCCCCATCACCATGTATGGATTTCAGACCTGGACAGTGAAAAAAGGGGACAAGGAGAGACTCACTTCATCAGAGATATGGTGCTGGAGAAGAGTGCTGAGGATACCATGGACAGCCAAAAAAGACAAATAGTTGGGTCCTTGGAGAAATCGTGCCTGAAATCTCCCTGGAAGCCAAAATGATCAAGTGGAGGCTATCATATTTCAGCCACATCATGAGAAAGCATGCTCAAGAAAAGACAATAATGATCAGGAAGGTGGAGGGAAGTAGAAGGTAGAAAGAGAGGAATACTGTCATCTAGATGAATAGACTCAATTACAAATATGAATTTACAAAACATAAGCAGAGCAGTACAGGATAGAAGGTCTTGGAGATGTCTCATCTACAGGGTCTCCATAAATCAGGGTTGACTTGAGGGTGGTTAAGAACAAAATATAGCATTATAATTACATTATAGGGAGAAGGAGAAGAAGGAAAGAAAGGGGGAGAGAAGAAGGAGAAAGGAAAAAACCACACAAAAAACCAAACAAATTTATAAAAGACTGAATAAAACAAATTTTCACGGGATGGTTGGGGTGGCACAAAAAAATAATAAAAAAACCTATATTGAAAGATTAAACATGGTTATAAATATACTATCATGGAATGTCAAGGAACTGAATTCAAAACATAAAAGAGGCCTAGTATTTCATCAGATTGAAAAGCTAAAAGGGGAGATTATTTACATGCAAGAAATGAAGATCAGAAACAATGAATCAAAATACATAAAAAATCCAAGATTAGGGGATTGTTTTCATTCCTCAATAGAAAAAAGGAAGAAGGGACTAGCAATTTATGTAAATATATATATATATATATATATAACACAAATGAAATCTTTAAAGACAAAGAAGGCTCCATGGTTGTGGTGGAAGTAAAACTTAAAAATGTAATACTTCTCACAGTGAGAATCTATGTACCATCAGAGAATAGAGAACCTTTCTATGAAAAAATTCATAAAGAACTTAAATTAACAAAATATAATGCTATACTTCTTCCAGGACATTTTAACGCAGTGATAAAACCAGACCTAGATAGGTTTCTACTCATAAAAACATAAGAAAGAACCAAGGAAAACTTCCCAGATCCTTTTTTAAGCTTCAAGAAGAATACGGATTGATTAACATCTGGAAACATAAATACAATTCAGCAAAAGAATATACCTTTTTCTCAGACATCCATAACTCCTTTTCTAGAATAGATCTTGTTTTAGCAACCAAAACATTACTCCCACAAATTCAATTGATGGAAATACTGCCTAAATACATTTCAGATCACAACCTGATTCTATTAAAGATAACAGGAAAAAAGTTTGAATATACATGAAGATCATGAAATATTTTATTTAATGAAAATACTGAACAAAATAAAAAAGAACTAAAACTTTAAAGAAAATAAGACTGAGGCAATATCAAATAAAACCTTATGGGACACAAGCAAAGCAGTCATTAGAAGAAAAATAATTAAAATTCATATAGAAAAGAAAAAAGAAGATCAAAAGAAAAGAAAACAATTGCTAGAAGAACTAAGAAAGAAGGAAGAGGAATGGAAACAAAAAGGAGACAAGAAACTAAAAACTGTAGTCCACATCTTACAGCAACAACTAAAAATGTTAGCAATCAATGAGATCCAAACGAAATTACAAAGAGCTAAACAGAAACAGTTTGAATATGGGGAAAAAGCAGGAAAGCTTCTAGCGAATAAACTTTAAAAAGAGAAAGAGGAAAAAATAATAACTGAACTTATAATTGATGGAAAACATATTACTGACCAGAATGAAATCAAAAATGCTTTCATAGAGTATTTCAAATACCTATACAAAAAAACTTCAAATGTGAATAATGAAGAAGAAGAAATTGGTAAATATTTAGAAGATGACAAAATGCTCAGTCTAAATTTAGAACAGAAAGAAAGATTAAATCAGACTATTACTATAAATGAAATTTCAGAAGCCATTAGCAAACTGAAACTTGGCAAAGCTCCTGGACCTGATGGCTTCACATCTATATATTACAAGAAAATAGAAGAGGTCCTACTTATTCCATTATATCAGGGGTAGGCAACCTTTCCCCTTTAAGGGCCGAGGGACTTCAGCTCCCAGAATCCCAGGAGCTATTGGCCAACATGGGACTATTGGCAAACATGGCTGAGGCTTCTGGGAGCTGAAGTCCCTCGGCCCGTAAAGGGGAAAGGTTGCCTACCCCTGCATTATATAATATGCTAAAAAATATGCATAGAGATGGCATTCCAGAATCTTGGAAATAAGCCTTAATAACATTAATCCCAAAAGAAGAACACGACAAAAAAGATGTGAAGAACTATAGACCAATCTCCCTGATTAATATCGACTACAAGATTTTCGCAATAATAATTCCAGAGAGACTGAAAAGAATAATGAAGGAGCTAATTCATGAAGAGCAAAAGGGGTTTCTACTCAATTGTCAGATATGGATAAAAAAACATGGATAAAAGCAATTTACAAAGAACAAAGAGACCAACCTGTTAATAAAGAAAGAACAGAAACTATAAAGATTGAGAAATGCACCAGACAAGGATGCCCCTTATCCCCTTTACTTTTCTTGATTGTACTTGAAGTGTTAAATAATAAAATATGTGAGGAAGTTAATATCATAGGAGTCAATATGAAAAAGGAAAAATTCAAAATTAAAGCTTTCTCAGATGACTTGATCTGTTTTCTAGAAGATCCTAAAAAGTATAAAACAAGTAACTATAATACTAAAGGAATTTGGTACCTATTCAGGATTTAAAATTAATAAAGAAAAAACTACAATAATGACAAAGAATATAACACCAGTAGAAGATTCAGAATTTTAAAAAGAAACAGGATTTAAGATACAAAATAAAGTAAAATACCTGGGTATAATACCATATTTTCTGGCATATAAGACAACTTTTTAACCCTGGAAAAGAGTCTCAAAACTTGGGGGTCGTCTTATATGCCAGGTAGAGGAGGAGGAGCATGAGAAAGGAGGGGGGAGAAGGAGGGACTCAGGCAGCAAAGAAGGCAAATGGAGGGGATAGAAAAAAGGACCCAGGAAGAGAAGAAAGCAAACGGAGGGGAGAGAAAAAAGGACCCAGGAAGAGAAGAAAGCAAACGGAGGGGAGAGAAAAAACGGACCCAGGAAGAGAAGAAGGCAAACGGAGGGGAGAGAAAAAAGGACCCAGGAAGAGAAGAAGGCAAATGGAGGGGAGAGAAAAAAGGACCCAGGCAGAGAAGAAGGCAAACAGAAAGGAGAGAAAAAAGGACCCAGGAAGAGAAGAAGACAAACGGAGGGGAGAGAAAAAAGGACCCAGGCAGAGAAGAAGGCAAATGGAGGGGAGAGAAAAAAGGACCCAGAAAGAGAAGGAGGAGGGTGAGAATGGGGGGGGGGGGGGAGAGAGAGAAGAAGAAGAAGAAGGAAGCCACTTCTAAGATTGTTGTTGTTGTTGTTGTTGTTGTATGCCTTTGAGTCGTTTCCTACTTACAGCAACCCTAAGGTGGCCCTATCATGGTGTTTGCTTGGCAAGGATTCTTCAGAAGGAGTTTGCCATTGCCTTCTCCTGAGGCTGAGAGAGTATGACTTGCCCAAGGTCACTCAGTGGGTTTCATGGTCAAGCGGGGACTTGAACCCTCACCTCCAGAGTCATACTCTGATACTCAGATAGTGTGACCAAATGTGTTCAATGCAAAGGAGGACAAGTCACTACAAAAAAATGTAGGACATACAAGAAAAAAATGTAGAGAAAGCTAAAAACACTAATATACATGTAAATCCATGCTTCTTAGCCATGCTCAGAGAGAGTGTTGACATGGAGGGCATGTCCTGGAAAAGAGAAGGCTAAGTAGCCCAAATCCAAGAGCTCTCATAATATGGAGCCATGGCAATTAAAGTGGTGTCAAATTGCATCAGTTCTACAGTATGGATGCAGCCTGAATCTGCACTCCAAAAATAATGCAGTTTGACACCGCTTTAACTGCCATGGCTCCATCCTATGGACTCCTAGGATTTGTAGTTTGCTTTGTGGTACTAGAGCTCTCTGACAGAAAAGGCTAAATATCTCAAAAAACTGCAAATCCCAGAATTTCATAGTTTTGAGCCAGGGCAGTTAAATCTGTGTCAAATTGCTTTAATAAATTTCTGCAATGCAGACACAGCCAAATTTGATGTGTTGCTTGGGCATGGCTTCTTTAACAAATAAGGATGTTATCACATGGGGAGTCGCGGGGAGAAAGTGAAAATAAACGGGCATGAGCGGAAGTCTTTAATTTATGGGATTTGTCCCGTTCCGCCTCTTCTGTTAACTAAATTCGAATTTAAAAGGGGGTTAATTCGAACGAAAACCTGATCTTTTCATTTTTGGGATTTTTGAGGATTTGAAAAGATCAGGTTTTTGTTCGAATTAACCCCCTTTTAAATTCCAATTTAGTTATCAGATGAGGCGGAACGGGACAAATCCCATAAATTAAAGTCTTCCGCTCGTCCCGTTTATTTCCACTTTCTCCCCGCAACTCCCCGTGTGATGTCCTAAGTCTGCACAATGAGAGAGAAAGAGCATGTACCCTTCAAGATTTATCTAAAGAATAACCAAGTTCCTTAACTTGGAGGTTATATGTGTATGTTGTGTGCCTTCAAATTGTTCCTGACTTATGGTTATCATGGGGTTTTCTTGGCAAGATTCTCTCAGAGGAAGTTTGCCATTGCCTTCCCCTGAGGCTGAGAGTGTGTAACTTGTCCAAGTTCACCCAGTGACTTTCATGGCAGAGTGGGGAATCAAACCCAGGTCTCCAGTGTGGTAGTCCTGGTGGTGCAGTGGTTAAATGCCTGTACTGCAGCCACTCACTCATAAACCACAAGGTTGCAAGTTCAATACCAGCCAGGGCTGAGGCTCAGCTCAGGCCTGCATCCTTCCGAGGTTGCTAAAATGAGTACCCAGCTTGTTGGGGGGTAATCAGCTCACAATTGTAAACCGCTTAGACATCCCATAGCATGATATGAAGCGGTATATAAAATGAAGCTGCTTTTAGTCCAACACTCAATCCACTACACAATGCTGGCTCCTATTCCTGTGTACATGCCCAGGGTCACTTACTTGGCGGCAAATTGTACATACCCCAGAATGCATCACCTAGTATATTGGCAGTCCTTCCCTTCAACACTTTCTCATTTCCCCCCAACCATCTCATAGCTGGGAGATGGAAATAATTTTTAAAGCAGCATTTAAATCTGGACTATTTTTTTAAAAGTAAGGTCCAAAACACACTGCAGAAATAAATGCTAGGGAACATGGGAGCTGTAGTTTGTTGTGTTTATAAGTGACAGTTTTCCTCTTAAGTACCTGCATGTCATAAGCATTTGAATTAAAATTACCATATTGAAATCAAATCTATTTTTTTTTAATTTTTATTTAGTGTGTGTTGGCATAGGGGTCGTCTTATATGGAAAGTATATCCCAAACTTTATATTTTAACTTGAGAAGTTGGGGGGTTGTCTTATATGCCCAGTCGTCTCATACGCCGGAAAATACGGGTACTGAGGAAGAGAAACATAGATCTATTTCAAAACCACTACAATAAGATATGGAAAGAAATGAAAGATTTGGAAAAATTGATAAGACTGTAACTCTTTTTCTCAAGTAGAATAGCAGTCATTAAAATGAACATTCTTCCCAGGTTTATGTTCCTCTTCAAAAATTTACCAATCCTAGCTAACGAAATATGCTTTGAAAGATGGCAAAGGGATCTATCAAAGTTTCTTTGGGAAGGGGAAAAAAGCAAGGACCAGATGGAAAATTCTAACAGAAAATAAAGAAAAGGGAGGATTAGCTTTACCATACATAAGATTATACTATTATGCATCGTGTCTATCTTGGTTAGAAGAATGGGTAAGACTGGATAATGAAAAACTACTTTCTTCAGAAGGCAGTAATCTAAGATATGGATTCCATGCATACATGTGGTACAATAAGCTAGCAGTTAACAAAGACTTTGAGCACTATGTGATAAGAAAAGCACTTCTAAAAGTTTGGTTTAAAATTAAAAAGCAGTTTTACTCAAAAAAATCCCCATGTGGGTATCCTCACATGAGCCCTTCTACCAAAGATCTAAGAATAAAGGGGGGAAATGGATCCAATACAAAGATCTTTTAATTATAGAGGACAGAAAGGATTTCAAAATAAAAACTATCACCCAATTACAAGAGGAAAATATAAAAGTTAATTGTTTCTTGTATAACCAATTCAAAGAACAATTTAAAGATGATGATAGATTACCAGGATTTACCAAAGAAACAAATGAAATAGAAAAGATTTTGTTTGATGAAGAAGGAAAACATATTGCTAAATACTACAAGCTGCTTATAAATAGAGACTTAGAAAATGAAATAGTCAAACATGTGATGGTTAAATGGGCCCAAGATATTGGTAGACCCATAGACCTAGAAAGCTGGGGAAAATCATGGAAAATAACTAACAAATTTACATTATGTCAGAACTATAAAGAAAATTAGTTTAAAATGTTACATCAATGGTACATGACACCAACAAAAATAAATAAAATATACAAGACAGGAACTATAAGCTGCTGGAAATGTCAGAAACAGGAATGCAGCTTTATACACATGTGGTGGAGATGCCAAGAAGCAAAACGTTATTGGAAGATCATATTAAACATAATGAATGAAATACTTCAGATGAGAATAATACTTGATCCAAGAGTCTTTTTATTAAACATGACAAACAAATTAGATGGAGAAACTGGGAAAAAAACATGCTAGGAAAATCTTATACATGATAACAACAGCTAGGATAATTTATACTCAATATTAGAAAATTAATAGAACACCAACAGAAGAAGAATTAAGAGAAGCGGTAGATATGGATATACTTACAGCAAGATTAAGAGTAAAAGATATTAAAGACGAATGGTTATGCCTCCAAAAATTCGGAGAGAAGCGAGGATGGAATTTAGCTTAGATAACAGTAAAATAAAAGACAAAGAGGAATATAGAATCATTCTACAAAGCAGGTTAGGAAAAGAGATATAAAGGGCGACATATACAGAAATCAGAATAAACTATAGGAGAATTAAGAAAATTAACAAATCCAAAAGGGTGCTGAAGATACATCAGGAAGTTCAAAGACAAAGTAATATACTAGAGTTTGGTTTGGATAGGTCTATCTTAGGTGAAATTACATGTTTTGAATGTACTGTCCTATAATGTATTGTAGGGGTTTTTTTTGTTTGTAGAAAGCGAAGTATGTATTTGTTTGAATATATGTTTTGTTTTTTCAAAAGCAAATACAATTTATTTTTTAAAAATAATTATATTATAGTTTCTCTACCTGGGGCTCATTCCCACTATGATTTACATCAATTTGCTGATCACTTTAAATGTACCACGTCCACATTTGAAATGATGCAAGTGTGATAATTTGGACTCACTTTGAAGTGAGACAAATGCAAAAAAAAAAAATTGCTCTTTTCAGACACTATTTTTATGCCAGTCCTTTTGAAAAGAAGCAATTAGCAAGCGTGTTCAGCAAGTGGGAACGATGGACCTGAGTTGAATCAAACTGAAGGGGAGGAAAAATCCACCATTTCCCCCTCTCTCAGAGCTGACTTTGTGCTTTGTGGTGTGACCTATGGGCACTATATATATATATATATATATATATATATATATATATATATCAGTATATGTGCTCCATTGTATTTGTAATTACTTGCAGGTGGCGAGCCAGACAAGCAGACCGACTGTGGCTCAGCAAAAACAATGGAGGGCATATACTGTCAATTTTTTTAAAAAATTGCATGCATCCCAGGGGAGAGTCCTCCATGACACTCTGGATGCATGTATCCCAGGGGAGAATTCTTGCACCCATGACTCCCTCCCATTTTTTCTTGAATGTGTTGCCAGTTGTATCACTATTGACGCATAGATGATTGACAGGCATTTTGAAGAAGCACAAACTAGTGGGAACGACAATCGTGCCAAAAAAGAAGCAAATAAAGATAAGAGCCACTTCCATAGTGGGAGTGATGCATCAACTGGAATCGATTCACCGATCCAGAGTGAAAGCGAACCACAAACCGGGTTAAATGTAAGTGGAAATGAGCCCCTGAGAGCAATAGAGAAGAACATGAGCCAAAATATGTGAAGTAGAAAGACTCTGAAATAGAATACTGGAAATCAGTCCATACCAACCAGTGGCCTTCTAATGTGTAAGTAGATTGGTTCAAAATAATGCATGGTGGCTGATGTTAGGATTCCTTATGCTGTTCTGGGAATCATTGTGGATGTGTTTACCTGCTGTTGAGCAAATTGCTATGCTTAAGCTTTATTTTTCTAAAATTGTATCTCTTCTTTCAACTTATTAGACTGCAAATACATTTTCTGGTCTTTGAAAGAAAGTAATTTCAGTAGGAGTTACTATTGATGTCCGTATAGATTTTCACATAAACACATTTCACTTTCAGAACAGAAAAAGCCACTTCCTGATAAAACAACAACATCAACAACAACAATGCAACTTCACTTTTCTCTTCAGTCTATCTAAGTATATTGTCCAGGCCACAAAGGCACATTGCATTGCATTCCAACCAAACTGACATAATCTGAACAAAGTAATGAAGTATTTCACCTCCTAGCTGTAGGGCTGCCAGCTGTTCTTTGTAGTGAAGTTCATTTTGGATATGTTCCTATCATCTGAAGTTCCCATGCACACTATTTCATGTCTGAAATGTAAGCAGGCTTCAATAGACTGACATCTCTTTCTCAGTTTAAAGGCATGAAACTTCACATAAACTAATTTAGAACCTTATTTTCAAGATACAATCTTGAAAATACTTTTTTAAAATGAACTTGTGTGATTCATTTCTCAATGACAATGAAGATGCTATCTTTTTAGGTAAAGTTTGATTATCAGGAATGGATACTGCAAAAAGTAATTTGAAGAAAGAATTTTTCAAAGGTTTTTTTCGGGCTCAAAAAGCTGATTTCCAGAGCACACCCTCTGACTGCCCCAATTTGGCAAGGATAGTCCACTATTGTCCTATTTTTTCAGTTGATTTTAAAATGTCCCAGTTTCTGTCTCCTCCTATTTTCTTCCTTTTTGTCCTCAGCTTTATTCAATAGCTACAAATTGAGTTCAAAGTACAAAAGGACTTTTGCACTCACGTCAATCAGGGTGAGAGGAGTGGAAGAGGCATAATCTTGTCCTCTGTTTTACTTGCTTTTTATCTTTTATTGGTATTTTATCTTTTAAAATGCAGTGTTAAATCATTTTAATATTGCCAATAGTTTAATCCCATTTTAATGTTCACTTTTTAATGTTTGTAGCTGTTATATATATATATATATATTGTAAGCCACCGGGACTCCCAGTCTTGGGGAAAAGGCAGAATTATTGTTGTTGTTGCTGTTGTTTTCCTCCTCCATGACATCTGTCATCTTGAGCACACTCTGATCTTGCCTTGTTATGCATGTCTCAGTTTTCATCTGTGAAATTTTGGAGGGCATGAGCCAGAATTTTAACCAGTGTGGTGTAGTGGGCTATGGCTCTGGGTACCAAGGTTCAAATCCTGACTCAGCCATTGAAACTCACTGGGTGATCTTGGGCAAATCATACTCTCTCAGCCTCAAAGGAAGGCAATGGAAAACCTCCTCTGAACAAATCTTGCCACCTTAGGGTCACTATAAGTCAGAAAAGACTTGAAGGCACACAACATAAGCAAATGTTAACACCAAATGGTCTTATTATCAATATTTCTGTGTTATTGTACTTCAATTTATTTAAGGCTATCCGTGACTACTAGCCACAATCTCTGTATATTATTTCCAGTAGTCAAAACAGTATGTCTCTATTTATCAGTTGCTGGGAATGAAGGTAAAAGGTGGCACTTCATTAACGTTCCTTTGGTGAAGCCTCCTATAGGCACCTTTCACATCAAATAGTGAGAAGGCACATTTAAATTAATTATTTTTTTAAAAAATAAACTTTATTAATTTAAAAATAAACAATACAACAAAGATAACAATACATGACAACAGCCAAGACATTCCACAATTATAACATTGTATACATGAACATATGACATGAAACAACATAAAACACATTCACAACATTGACAAAAGTACTTCCTGGATTTCCATACTGACCCAATTTTGAAAATTAAGATTAATTCCTTTAAACTTCATTTAACAAAACTTCTGCTTGTATTTTCTGAATATTTTATATTTATCTAGATACACTACTATGTATTGCCTTGTCTAATCTATATCTATTCTATGTCAATCATATATACCATACCTTATACATCACCTCTATGATTTCCTGAACTAATATTCTTCTTGGAACCAAGTTTAGTTAATATCCTGTATATTAAAGGTTATAAACTTAATGCAATTGCCTTTACTTTGTATAGAAATTTTGTCAAAGGTTCCCAATTTTTTTTTTTACATTTTCCCCATATTTTCCTCTTAATTAAGCAAGTGAGCTTATGCATTTCTATATATTCAAAAAATTTCTTAAACCATTCTTTGACATTCACATAGCTTTTGCTTTTCCAAGTTGAACCATAAACTGCATGAGCTTCTATAATTATATAAAATAAAAATTTTCTGAATTTATATTCTAATTTTTCATTTGTGATAATCCTCAAAAGGTAACATTTCGGATCCATGTTTTCTTTACAATTTAATGTTTTTTAATTAAATTGTGCATTTTTCTCCAATATTTCTTTGCCATCTCACAATCCCACCACATGTGAACAAATGTACCTGGAGCTTTTCCACAATTCCAACACTTGTTATTAAATTTTTTATATATTTTTGCTAATTTTGTGTGAGTGAGATACCAACTATTTTGTATTTTGTAATAATTCTCTTCCACATTGTTGCTTAAAGTGTATTTTAGCCTTTTACACCAGGTGTTCTCCCATTGCTCTAAAGGTATATTACAATCTAAGTCCTGTGCACATCTCACCATTGAAGTTTTAATAGTTTCCTCCAGTAATCCAATTTTCATGAAGAATTTATAAAAGAGTAAGATTTTTCAGGTGGTTTCTGAACTTATGATTTTATCAAATTCCTGAGTTGTGGTTTCTATTCCAGATGTTTTTTCATTTTTGGTAAATCTTTCTTTTAATTTTTGTCTGTATAAAAACCAATTGACAGAGTAACCTTCTTTTATCAGTTCATCCTGCATTTTAATAGTCAATTTATTGGATGTTTCTTCTAGTTTTAACAGTATGTCATATGTTAACCAGTTATCTTTTTGGATTTCTTCATTTTTGTGAAAGGCTTCATTTATACGAATCTAGGAATACTGTGATAGATCTTAGATTTAAGCTTAAACCAGGCTTTTATTAAAGGTTTTCTTATGAAATGATTTTCAAAAGCTTTGTTTGCTTTAATCTTTTTGTAAAATAAATATGTATGCCAGCAAAAAAACATTATTTATTCCTTCTAACTGCAATATTTTTTTTTGTTTTTTTTAAAGTAAGCCAATCCATTAACCATTTAAATCAACATGAGTAATAATATATTTTTTAAATCTGGAAGGGCCAAACCTCTTCTATTAATGTTGTCTTGCATAACTTTCATTTTTACTTTGGTTTTTTCCCCACCACAGGTAATCTTTATGCCATTGTTTGAAAAGCACTTCATTTACGATACTTGGGATAGATTGAAATAAGAACAAAATTTTAGGAAGGACCCACACAGTGGGTCTTGGGTGCTTCCTTTTTGCCAGCTCTGAATTTATTTACGGTCTTTGACCAAAATATCACAAAATTATATAAATATTAGCCAATAAAATCACACTTACAAAACTGATAAATCTAAATAAAATTAAATCAAAACAAATGTACATGTAAACAGAAAACATTACATGCCAACATAAAGGAAGGGATCTTTTAACATCTCGTTTCCCTCATTTAAGAGTAGTTATTATGCAGATAATTTGTTTGCGTGTAGCAATGACTACAGCACAAAATCGGACCACGTTCTCAGTTATTTGTGGATCTACATCCTCGAGTAGTAATGATAAATAGTGATTGGCTGTTCGCCCCGGGAATTTTTGTAAAATTGGATAATTTTTTGTAAAATTAGATAAATTAAAGAGGAGCACACACCTTGATAGAAAGGGCAATATAGTATAATATGCTGGAGTGATTCAACTAAGGTATCAGAGCATAAGCATGTCTGATTCTCATAAGGGATCTTCTTGTATTTTCCTTCCCAAACTGCAGAGGGAAGAATGTTTCAGCGGGCTGCAGTGAAAGCTGCCCTAAATTTGGGTACTATTAGCTTGGTCAAATAAGTTGACCTAGCAAAGGTCATTTCCAAGCTTCCTAAAACTGGGATGTTCCTGATTTTGCCCCTATGATTCTGTAGTTCTATATCCCAGATTCGTTGTCTAAAGGCTGATTTTGCCCTTTCGTGGACCATTTGTATCAGGGTAGTTTGTGAAAATCTGCAATTGCTCAGGAAGCTGTTAATCATCATTTTCCAGGAGGAAAGAAAATTATCTAGTAGAACCAAGCCAGCCTGCATGGGGCAAACGTAAGTTTAAAAGGATGTTCATATTATGCAATTTTACCTAATTAAAAGAGACTAATTTTATCCCATCTAACCATGTTTTTTAAAAAATATCTTGCCATGCTTTCACGTAGTTATTTTTTAAAAAGGTCTTTGGCTGTCATTTAATCTTTAATCTTTTCTTTTATCTGAAAATCAGATTTATTTATTTATTCTTTTACTAAGGGGCAAAACAAATGGGTAGGAAAAAGTGGCTTGAAGGTGCATTTTCCAAAGCCACTATGAAACTCCACAAACCGCATTGCAGGCTCCCAAGGCAACTGGAGTGTGCATGTCATGACCATATGGCATGGCTTTAAGCTGGTTACTTTTTTTTTTAACTGTCCCCACCACCATCCTTGCGCACCTTTGCAGGAGTGAACTGCAAACTGCCTGCACACATTCGCATGTGCAGTGCTTCACGGGGACAGGGCATCAGATCAGAGGTGTGCCCAGATCCCAGGAAGGTACAATCATGCATCCCTTCACCACCACCCCTTCACCCTATTCCCCCTCTTTGACTGTCTGTTTTGTGTATGTTGTACTCAACTCCATGATAGGTTCCATGGTTTCTCTTTAGGGAATTGCCACCCCCACCACTTGTGTACAGCAGCTCTGTTCCTTTTAAATGCATTTCTGTGATGGGACATTTGCATGCACAATTAGAGTTAGCTTTTGGAAAGAGAGCTGCACTGGCATTGGTGCATTTATACGTACATGCAAAGGTGCACACTTTCTGGGAAGAAACGGGGGAAAAGCAGCGTCTTTTTGAAGCAGTTTTTCTCCCCATAAGACAGTTAGAGAGCGCTTTCCAGCTGGCTTCAAAGTGTGTGTCATCTAATGCCCCACCTTGAAGCAAGCCTGAAACCTGCTTATTTTGCCCATCTGTTATGCCCCAAGTCATCTTTTTCAGCTTTAGTTAACTTCATTGTTATATATATATATATATATATATATATATATATATATATATATAATTTTATTAGTTAAAAAAATACATATGTATACATCATCACATTTTCATAACAGAAAACACACAAATTTATAAAGCATTATAGCCATAATTAACTTTTCCATCTTAGACAATTCTTCTCTCAATTATAGTTCTAGCTCTTGGCTAATTTAGAACGTTTTCTTGTATGTTTATCGGTATCTACAAGTAAATAAATTTTTATTCTTATTATTAACAAACAAAGAAATATATATATATATATATATATAATCTTAAACATATTTCTGTTAACCCTATTCAAATAATAAATTTATAAAGTTTTTCCAACTTCTTGTAAAGATTGATTGATTGACTTAATTCTTTCAGCGAGCTCTGATGCCATGACAAACTACAAATCCCAGGATTCCACAGCATTGAGCCGTGGCAGTTAAAAGCAGTGCCAAACTGCATTATTTCTCTAGTGCAGAGACAGTCACAGCAAAGGAAATTGCCCAAATTGTTTACTTTGTTTTTATTTGTTTTTGTTTTTGATTTTATTATGTTTTCAAGAATCGTTTTAATTCTGCTATTATAGTTTAATTTAGATTTAAGGGGTGGGGGATTAGGGTGTGGAATATAGGAATTTTACATTGTCTTTTGTTTTTAAATTATGCTGTACACCACCCCGATTGCTGAGCAGAGGGGCGGCTTAGAAATAAAACTTTATTATTATTATTATTATTATTATTATTATTATTATTATACTGGAAACTCACAAAATATATTCCAATCCCCAAGAAAGGAGACACCAGGAACTGCAGTAATCACAGAACTATTGCATTAATTTCTTATGCAAGTAAGATGGTGCTTGCATAAGTCTACAACAAAGACTCTTAGCATATATGGAACAAGAATTGCCAGATTTCCAAGCAGGGTTCAGGAAAGGAAGATGCACTAGGAATTGCATACCAAACATACGCTGGATAAGGGAACCTACTAAGGAATTTCAAAAGGTCAACCTGTGCTTTATAGATTATAGAAAGCACTTGATTATATAGATCATAAAAAACCATGGATCACTCTTAAGTAAATGAGTGTGCCACAACATTTGATAGTCCTAATGGGTAACCTATATTCAGGACAAGAAGAGGCTACTGATAGGACAGAATACAGAGAAATGGAATGTTTCCAATTGGCAAGGGAATTGGGCAAAGTTGCATTTTATCACCCTATGCTAAAAACATCATATGAAAAACAGAATTGGATTCAGAGGAGGGAGTGAAAATTGGAGGAAGGAGCATCAACAATCTAAGATATGCAGATAACACCATACTACTAGCAGAAAATATCAGAGATTTTGAAAGATTATTGAAGAAGGTCTAAGACAAAACCAATTTCCCATATACAGTTACAAAGGCAGGTTTACAGCTGAACATAAAGAAAACAATAATTATGAGAACAGGCAACCTACATAATTTTGAAGTAGATGATGAAGAGTTTGGAATAGTTCAAGATTTTCCATACTTGGGTTCAATCATCATTCAAATAGGACACTTTAGAAGAAATTTTCTTTTTAAATTTATTTTTAATAATATAGCATTACACAGAGAGAGAGAGATTGTTTTCTCTTATATACTTATATATCTTACTTATATAAAATTATGCTTAATTGTCCTGCTATTTACATTAATTATATTGAAAGTACATAAACTTTCTACTAACAAAATAATTTTTGTGCCTCTTATTTTATATGTCCATGGTAACATTTGTATTGTATGATTGTTTCTTGTAAATTAATTCTACTTCCCCTTATTGTTGTATCACAAGTTAACTTCAGTATTCCTTTTGTTTCCTTAATTTCTCTGGTCCTGTTATTATTTGTCATTCATTCTCCACTCTTGTTCCATCTATTTTTGCAGGATTTACTGGTGTCCCATACTGTGTTCATTTTTGTTTCAGAGTTAATGTTATCTTAAAAGAACAGAAATTCCTCATCTGCTAATAAGTTTTCATTTAATCTCAAATTGAATTGAGTTTTGTCAATTTTCATTTCAATATATATGGGGTAGTGATCTGATTCTATTTTGGGAAGTATATGCATGCTTTCAATTTTTGGCAGGAGTGTATTTTTTAGAAACATACCTATGTGGGATGTGGAATTGTATTGATCAGAATGAAAGATGTAGCTGGGTGAATGTCCATATAGTTTGGTCCAAATGTCCTCTTAGTCCAATTGTTCACATAGTTTAAAAGTTTTGGGTAGTTTCCCTTCATTTTTTAAAAAATTCTTGATAGATTTTCTGTCACTTAGTGGTTCTGTCACTTCATTCCATTCTCCTGCTATTAGGACATTGGTTGTACTTTGCTTTTCAATCTCTTTTTTAATGTTTTGTAGAAAGAAGGTTTGTTATTTATTGGGGCATGTATTCCAATCGCTAGAAAGTTGGTGTTTTGAATTTTCAATTCAACTCCTATGTAGTGACCTTCCTCATCTCTGAAGCATTCCTTTGCTGTGAATTTGCTCTGTATGTATAGAACCACATCACTTTTCCTTTTTTTTCTTTGTTTGAACTGAACATTTGTCCTAGTTTCCAATTTCTTAGATATTTTGCATTCTCTTTTTTGATCTTGGTCTCTTGTAAGCATAGAATGTCAAAGTGTTTTTTCATAAATAATGAAAGATTCATCTTCAGTTATATAGTGAGTTAAGACCTTTAATATTCCAAGAATAGATTTTTAATATTCATTTCTGAAGTTTTGATTCTTATGGTCTAATATAATTTGTCTTCTTCTTCTTCTTCTTCTTCTTCTTCTTCTTCTTCTTCTCCTTTTTTATCTATGTGCATATGTTCCTCTTCTTCTCTTTCTTGATCTTAATCTATCACTTTGTCTTTCTGTGTCTGAATCTGTCTCTTTTGTTTCACTGTCAAATCCCTTTCTTCTTCCCCCGATTCTGTGTTTTTTTTAATTTTGCTGCTTTTTGTCTGAGTTTGTATCTTATCTCCATGCTTTCTGCTTTCTTCTTTTCTGGTGTGCCATTTTTCTGTCTCTCTTTAGTCATTTCTTCTTCTTTGATATATTCATTTTGAGGTTATTTACCAAAATTGTCTGCTTTTTCTTTGGAATTTATTTTATACCTTTTCTATTTGTAGTTGAATATGACTCCTTCTACCCTATCCCATGAATAATTTATTTTATGTTGATCTAGTAAATGAGTGAAACTTTCATACAGAATAAATTTTCAGAAGAAGATTTGGACTTGAAAAGGTAGCTATGAAGGAATTAGATAAGACCTTGAAGTGTAAAGATATATCAAGTGAGTGGTAATGGTGCTGCGAGTAGCTGGGTGTTTGCGGTGCTCTGTCAAACCCTGGTGTTTATAGAAGGATTTTCTCACCAAAAGATTTTGAGACCGGGGGTGATAAAAGTGAGGATTTACCTGAATCCCCCCAGTCAGGAAGGAAGAAAGAAAAACAAGAAAATTAAGAAAATCAAGAAGTCCAAGTGGAAACCGGGAGAAGAGTGAACTGGGTAAAGCTCGAAGAGAGTTCCTCCCAAGAAGGAGGGAAGATAGTCGGGGAGAGAACTGAAGAGCTCTCGGAACTCAAACCTTCTTTTAAAAGCTGAAAAGCAAGAGCAGTGTCCATCACCTTTTTAAAGACTAAGGTAAAACTAACAGATGGAAGACACCAAAAACATTGAATAGTACAACTTACTTTTTAAATGCCATGATTTAATTTAAGAATCTAAGTACTGAAAACACTCTTAATTATCTTACTCACAACGAGATAGCTGAGACAGCTGTGTCTTATTTCATTTTCTCCCTGGCGGCGAAGCAGCAGAATTAATTATAAGTAAGATAAAAGACTGCTGTGTATTCTAAACCCTGTTTTTCTTCTTTTGTTAATGGAGTGTTTATGACAGCGCTAGGTGAGCCAGGAGTTATAAGGATAATCTTCCCCAGTGGCGGAGCACCCGCGCTGAAATCAGGAAAGCCAGGGAACATTAAAACGACCCTGGGCACTCTGGGCATTCTCTTGGCAGATGTGACTGTGGTGGCAATTGGAGCGCTAGTTACTCTTGAATCACTCCTGGGTTGCTTTCTATGGTGGCAAGACAGTTGAGGTGGTGACAGGAGAATCAGGAGCCTTGAAAATGCTCCTGGATAATCTTCCCGACGACGGAGCGGCAGCGGAGGTCTTATGACGAAGCGGCTGCAGTATCGCCAGGGAAACTAAGAACTTTGGAAAATGCTCTTGGACAATCTCCTTAGCAGTGGAGTAACTGTGACAGCGTTAGAAGTGCAAGGATTTCACCTTTGAGTAGTCTCCCTTGGTGGTGAAGAGACGTCAGTGGCACTGGGAGATTCAAGAGACTCATATACTCCCGGAAGGCTTCCTTGGGCAGAGGAACAGCCGCATTGATAGCAGAAGAACCAGGAGACCCAGGAACTTTCCTCTCACCCACCCTTTGGGAAAAAAGAGAGGGGGGGAGATCTGGGGCGATCCTCTTTGGCAGCGGAGCAACAGAGTTGGTGGTGGAAAAGCCAGGAATTATAAAACGCTCCAAAGGAAAAAAGGAAGAAGAAAGGGGGGGGGAGGGAACAAATAAAAAAAAATAAAAGAAAGAGAAAAAAGGGGAAAGGGGAAGGGGAAAAGAGAAGAAAAGAAAGTTAGTTTGTATTTCCTTGTGGGGGAAACAAGGCTTATAGATACAGAAATAATTGAAGTATCATAGTTTGCACTGTTATTAATATTGTGTATATATATGTGTGTGTGTGTGTATATATATATATATATATATGAGTGTGTATGTGAGTATATAGATATGTGTGTGTATAAAATATATCCAGAGTAAATTATATAATTGTACTATTTGGCGTAGTATAGGTTTATATTTGTATTATTAGGCTTATTACAGGGTGGTTGGATGGTTGAATTTGATTGGGGTAATAAAAGAAAGCAAGAAAGACTAGATAGGGAATTAGTTTCCCCCCCCCCTTTCTCTTAATAATATGTTGTAAAACCTTGAGGGGATATATTGAAGGGTACATGTTTAATAGAATGTGAGAATTTGTAGATTTGAAAATATATGTTAAAAATGAATTAAGGAATTTGGCTAACAGAATTATTTAAAAACTTGATTTTGAACTTGGGCAGTGTTCTTTTTAAATTGTTATCTCTAATAGAATTATAGAAAGTGATAAGGTCTATTGCTCTTGCAGAGCCAATAAAAAAAATTAATAAGAATATATTGAAGTTTATACTGAAGAAAATAAGTATTTAAAAGATGGCCGAGGAACAGACTCTTCAGATGTTGGAGCAAAATCAAAATGAGGATCAAAAGGAAGAAAATATTGAAAATATTGAAATTATAAAAACACCAGATATAAACAAGGCTCTGTTAAATGAAATCAGCTCTTTAAGAGCTGATATTAGAGCTGAAATACGAGCAGAAATCCGGGCAGAGATAAAAGAATGGAAGGAAGAAATTAGAGCTCAAATACATAGAGAGATCCAGGAGTTCAAAGAAAATCTAACAAATATGACGACAGAAATTAAAAATTTGGAGACAAGAATTACAGCAATTGAAGGAAAGACAGGTAAATTAGAAAAAAATGTAACCAATATAGAAAAAACCTGCAAGCAAGAGGATATACACAAAATGTTTTTGGAAATTAAAATTAAAGGTAAAGCTGTAAAATTATGAGGTTTGCAAGAGAGATATATGGAGGACTTAAACACCAGTGTAATCCCAGACTTGGCAGATTATATAGGATGGTCTACGGCCCAACTGGACTTGGAAATAGATAAATTGTACAGAGTAAACTCTTGGGTCGCGACGAATAGAAGATTACCAAGAGATATCATAATACATTTTGTGAGAGAAAGGGTTAGAGATTTATTTATAGAAATGAGTTTTCAGAAACGATGTATTATTGAAGACCAAGAAATACGAATCTATCGGGATATACCGGCCCAGATCCTTCAAAAAAGGAAAAAATATCATGAACTAACACAATATTTACAACAAAATGATATTAGTTATAAATGGGGGAAAATTGAAGGAGTCATATTTTCAATAAGAAGAGAAAGATTTAGGATTGATACTTATCAGAAAGCTAAAGAATTCTTGGAAAAAACAAAATCAGAAAAAGACTCACCATCTAAGGGAAACAACGGGGATGATACACATCAAAGCATTACAATACAGAAAATGAAAACAAGATCTGAATTCAAAAGACAACAAAGCACACATACAGTTAGGAAAGAAGGATCAAGCCCAAGTGACTCTCCTCAACAATTAACTGACACACAAGAAGAGGAATCAGATAATGGAAAAGTAAGCAATGAAGAAGAAGACACAACACCAGATGAGAGTTTTGAAGAAATATCAAGACACGCAAAACATGTCATTACAAGTGTCAGAAAAGCTCTTAGTAGTGAAAGCGAACAACAGGAAGAGAAAATTAAAACAAAGAAAAGACACGCCCAAGCAAAGCTAAAGACAAAGAAGAAGAAGACAACTAACAGAAAGTAAAACTACATATACCCTATTGTTATAAAAAATAAACACAAAATAAATCAAAATACTTAAAAGGAACAATTAATAAACAAGGAAATAAAAAATGTCAATTAAATTAATGTCTTTGAATGTTAATGGATTAAATTCAAAATTCAAACGGAACATTATAATGCACTTTTTATTGAAACAAAAAAATAATATCACATGTTTACAAGAGACACATTTAAAGAGCAAGGACGTGAGATTATTAGAAAACAAGAGATTAGGTAAAGTATTTAATTCATCAAATGTTAATACCAGGAAAAAAGGTGTAGCTACATATGTTAAAGAACCTATAAAAGCTAGAGAAATATTTAAAGATAATTTGGGACACTATCTGGCAATCGAGATAGAATTACAAATTGGTAAGATCTTATTATTAAACATATATGCCCCACAGGAAAACAAAACTCAATTTTTTGATTTATTAAAAAGAAAATTAAGGGGATATAACTATGGAAAAATATTAATTGTTGGCGATTGGATCGGTGTGGTGGACCCAAAGATACATAGATCTTCCAAATCTCAAAAAAGAAAATCGCAAGGGAAATTACCGTCAGCTGCTTTTGAACTTATAGAAGAGCATAGCTTAGTTGATGTATGGAAAGCTAAACATTTGGGTTCTATAGATTATACGTTTTTTTCAGATAGATTTAAATCTTGGTCACGAATAGATATGATATTCGCCTCTAAAACATTATTAAAAGAAATCGTTAAAAGCAAAATTCTTCCAAAAATGCATACGGACCACTGCCCAGTAATTGCATATATTTACCCTAGGAAAAAAGAATATTCATGGAGGTTAAAAGAGTCACTTTTGGCAGACGAAGATATTGTGAAGAGGATAAAACAAGAATTAAACCATTTCTTTCAAGAAAATCTAAATAAAGAAACACCTATTCATGTTGTTTGGGATGCGGGCAAAGCATATATTCGTGGAATTTTAATACAACAAGACAATAGAAGGAAAAGGTTAAGAGAAAAGAGAGAAAAAGATCTTATTCTAAGATTAGAACAAAAAGAAAAAGAACATAAAAAGAAACCAAAAGACTCAGGAATTTACCAGGAAATTAAAGATATTAGAAATCAGATTAGCGATATTCAAATGCATGAAATAATGAATAAAATAAAATATATAAAACATTACCATTTTGAAAATGCAAATAAAGCAGGGAGGTGGTTGGTTTTTAGGTTAAACAAAGAAAAATAAAAAAACCCAAATTGTTAAATTAAAATTTAAAGAACAAGAACTAAGACAACAAAATGAAATAAAACAAAAGGTTAGTGAGTTTTTTGGAGAACTTTTTAGAGCAGAGAAAACATCACAAGAAAAACGAGTACAAATGAGGGAATATATTAAAAAGTTACAAATACCAGGACTTGATGAGGAAAGTAAAAAGGAATTAAATTTACCAATCTCAATTGCAGAAATAGATCAAGCAATTATGGAGATGAAAGATCATATAGCCCCAGGTCCAGATGGCCTGACGGCTAAATATTACAAGACATTTAAAAATGAATTAAATAACATATTATGCAAAACTATGCATTGACTATGGAAATTATCCGGAAACATGGTGACACTCCATAACTACTTTAATCCCATAAGAAGGCAAAGATCCGGAACTTATAAACAATTACCGCCCCATTGCGTTATTAAATACCGATTATAAAATAAATGCATCCATTATAGCTAAAAGACTAAAAAAAGTTTTAGAAAAACGAATACATGAAGACCAGGCAGGGTTCTTACCTAGACGTAATATAAAAGATAACGCAAGAACAGTAATCAATATGTTAGAGAAATATGAACATCAGAAATCATCTAAATTGTGAATGGTCTTCTTAGATTTTGAGAAGGCCTTCGATAACGTAAACTGGGATTTCTTAGAAATAACTTAGAAAGCGGTATACAAGGGCGCTATATAAATTGGATAAGAAATATTTACTCAGAACAAAAAACCCAAATGTTAGTAAATGGGGAAAAAACACCAACAATTAATATAAATAAAGGAACGAGACAGGGCTGCCCCTTATCCCCTCTTCTTTTTATAATGGCTATGGAAATTATGTGCACAAGAATAAGAGCTGACACCACAATTCAATTTCCATCAATATCTAATCATAAATACTGTTTAAAAGCATTTGCAGACGACATAGTTATATTTTTGGAAAACCCAATAGAGAACATGCAACCTTTAGAAAAAATATTAGATCAGTTTACTAACCTAGCTGGTTTTAAGATCAACAAAATGAAAAGTGGTATTTTGGTTAAAAACTTAACTAAAAAAGAGGAGGATGAATTGAAAATTAAAACAGAATATCCTATTACAGATAAAACTTCATTGTTAATATGGATGTTTTTTCTTTATTTATGAATAGACCTGCCACCTGACCAAATTGTTCTAATATCTTATTTGTTGTATGTTATCTTATGGATTGGCTAACAAAAGGACTAAGTTGTCGGCATATGCTCTTCATTTAAATACATTATGTTTGATATTAACATCTTCAATATCAATGTTATTTCTAATGGTATTGTTTAAAATTTCTAAAGTTATGATGAACAAGAGGGACAATAGGGGGCATCCTTGCCTGGTGCTGTTTTGTATTTTAATGATCCTCATTTTTTCACCATTCACTAATATCTTTGCGCTTTCTTCTTAATATATCATATCAATCCACTTCTCAAATTTTCCTCCTACCCCCATCCTCTTTAATATTTCTTTAATAAATAGTCAATTGACATTATCAAAGGCTTTTTTGAAATCAATGAATATCATTGCTAATTTTTATCAGTTTTTCCCCATGATATTCTATTAGGTTTAAAAGATGTCTAATAAATTTATTTAATTATTTCTAACTGACCCTATATCACCAGAGCTCAAGGGAGTACAATCAATACAATCATGCTAAATAATCTAATATAATCAGATACTTTAAAAACAGTTTAGCAACCTAAATGGGGGAAAATGCAAACAGAAAGACAGAAAACCAAGGCATAGTTACACTAGGAGCCAAAGGCTCACATGAACAACTTATCTTGGCATCAAAATAAGGTCAATGTCAGTAGTTCTTCCAAGGGGAATCAATCTACAACAGGAGTGGTATGTCTGAGAAAGCCCTCCCCCACATCTCCATATAGTATGTCTTTCCTTATATTACAACATGTCTTTGTCTAAGGAGGGAGTGAGCAAACGCCATTGCATGGAGGGCTGCACTTGCCCCCACCCCCACAGAAACTCTCTCTCTCCCCCCCCCTCTCACACACATATCCTGCCACACTCCTGCCGTGAACCCATCAACACTCTACCTTATGAATTTTATTGCTCGTTTTTTCAATTCTCTTTTTAACTAAAAGTTATGAAGAAATTTTGTGATATTCTCAGCCCTCATTGACAATTTTAGGCCTAGGAGAGGACTTTATTCAACCAGGATGTAAATCAGAATGTTATAAACTGAATGAGGGACATGTTTAATTTAAAAAATGGTTGGTTGGTTGGTTGGTTGGTTGGTAAATGAGTGCTGGAGCCTCAACAATTGCCTTAGGAGGGCTTCAGGTGGCCTGTGGACACACTGACCAGACTTGGTCTAAACCTATGAAGTTTACAACAGAAAAATATCAGATCAAAGACCTATCTAGTCCAATATTCTGTTTACACACTGGCCTAACAGAAAGCCCACCAGCAGGACATGCCCCCTGGGGCAAAAGCCTGATAGCTTCCCCCAATATAAAGTAATCTGAAGAGAATAGCACTGGGACTGCCTGTGCATATACACATTACTATTGTTGTTGCTTTTATTTGTACAACACTAAAAATTTACATGTTCCCTTCTCCCCATTAATCCTGCAACATCCCCTCAGGTGATGTTTGGTGAAAAGTAGTAGTGACCCAAGATCACATGCTAATTTCCATGACCTAGCAGAAATTTGAATTTGTGTCTCCCTGTTCCAAGTCCAGAGTGTTAAAGATTACTCTATACTCATTCTCTCAGTTCAATTGTTGCTGAGGGAAATGGCACAAAGTTTGAAGAAAAGAAGAAAAATGCAAAAATAAAAGTCCTGAATTTTATAGGCCCACATTTGTAGACTTGGGTTCCCTTCTAAAACTTGCTGCAACTGAAATACAGGTGGATACTGCTTCTGATGGCAGCCCTTTCAGCGGTGGATTGGGCCTGAAGCAACTGTATGCTGTGGCCCTGATTCAGCAGTTTACCGCTCTAAAAAGAACCAGCAAAATGCCGCAGCGGCAGCTTTTCACCGATTCTTTAGCACAGCACATCTAAACGCTGTGCTGAAGACATGGTGTGATGCTGCCCACTGTCTAGTTGGGCAAGCAGCATGACGCCAGCATCGGGGTGGTGCTTGGGCATGTGGCGTACCGTCACTCTGCCTCCACTCTGCCCCAAAGCCGGCTCAAAATGCTGGTCTGTACAGGCCCTAAGAGGAGTGAACTGACTACTGAGAGAATGTGTTCTCATATCATGGAGCAGTTAGTCCCTTCTAATATTTAGCCAAAATCCACCTTTTATAATTTAAATCAGTAGGTTCTGTTTCCCTCTGGAACATCAGAAAACAAATTTGCTCTCTCATCTATATGGCAGCCCTTCTAAGGATGGCAATCATATTGCCTCTTAATTGTCTCTTTTCCCAGGCAAAACTCAAATATCCAAGTTCTACAAAATTTTATCACAGGACATGGTCTCCAAACTCTTTGCTACCCCTACAACCTTATCTAGAACATATTCCAGTTCATCAATACTCCTTTTAAACTTCAACACCCAGGGCAGGACAGAGGTGAAACCAAAACCAAAGAGAATTATTATCAGTATTGATCCAGAGAACTATACTTTTGTTGAAGTAGTATTAGCATCTTTAAAATACATGCTGCACTGATAACAGAAGAGTTTGAAAAAAAAGATTCTCTTTATGAAACGGAAAAAATTTGAAGGCGCGAATAAGCCAGGAAAGTGGCTTGCCTTTTTAATGCGAAAAGAACAAGAGAAAAAACAGATAACTTTTCTGACTGATGAGGAAAAAAGAATTACAGATCAGGACCAAATTAAGCAGGTTATATATATAAATTTTATGCACAATTGTATAAACAAAGCCAAAAACCAGATCTGGATGAAATAAAGAAATATCTGAAAAATTCGAAAATAAAACCATTGAATGAAGAACAAATATTAAATTTAAACCGTAAAATTACAATCCAAGAAGTCATGAACGCGATTAAAATCACTAAATTAAACAAATCACCAGGTCCTGATGGATTCTCAGCCGAGTTCTATAAGAAATTTGCTAGTCAATTAAGTTTACCTCTTTGTGAAATGCTAAATGAAATAGCAGAGGGCAAGACAGTTATTCCAAAATCGTGGTCTCAAGCTGAGATAGTTTTGATACCTAAAGAGGAGAAAGATAAAGGAGATATAAGAAACTATAGACCAATCTCCCTATTAAACAGCGATTATAAGATTTTTGCCACAATTTTGGCCGAAAGACTTTAAAAAAATTCTTAGTAGCTGGATCCACCAGGACCAAACAGGATTTTTGCCCGCAAGGAAGGTCAGTGAAAACATTAGAACAGTGCTGGATCTAATTGAACTCCATGAGAGGAAAATAGATAAAAAGCTTGCCATGATATTTTTAGATTTTGAAAAAGCGTTCGATAACGTAAGCTGGCCATTTTTGTTTAATGTATTAGATAAGATAAACGTTGGCGATAAATTTAGTAATTGGATCAAAGCCATATATAACCAGCAGGAAGCGCAAATATGTGTTAACGGTGAGAGGACTGGGTACATTCAAATTGAAAAAGGAACTAGACAGGGGTGTCCTCTATCCCCTCTACTCTTTTTGATAGTAGTCGAAATTCTTAATAATAATCTAAGAGATGATGTTAACATAAAAGGAGTAAAATGTAAAGGTTTTGAATTTAAACTTAAATCGTATGCCGACGATTTATTAGTCACAATTTCAGATATTGAAGACAGTCTAAAAAGTTTAGTATTGCAGTTGGATAAGTTCATTAAAGTCTCGGGTCTCAAAATTAATAAAGATAAGACAATAGTTGTACCAAAGAACATAACCCAAAAAGAAAAGGTTAGTATCAAAGAAATAACAGGTTTTCAAATTGGGAAGAAAGTAAAATATTTAGGTATTGAAATTACCGGCCAAAACGTGGATTTATATAAAAATAACTATGAAAAACTGTTTAAAGAAATTAAGAAGGATATGGAAACCTGGGGGAAGATAAATCTATCGTGGTTAGGAAGAATTTCAGCCATAAAAATGAAGGTCCTGCCTAAAATTATGTACCTATTCCAAAATTTACCCATTATTACAAACAATAAACCATTTAAGAACTGGAACAAAATTCTTTCTAATTTCATCTGGCAAGGCAGACGCCCCAGAGTGAGACTTAAAATTTTACAAGACAGCAAGGAAAGAGGGGGGTTGGCCCTCCCCAATTTGCAACTTTATTATGAAGCAAACTGTCTCAATTGGATGTTAACATGGTTTAATCTCAAGGACAAAAAAAATTTGGCGTTAGAAGGGATCGACCAGAGATTTGGGCTGCACGCCTATCTCTTTTATCAGAAATACAAGGTACATAAAGACTTTATGAATCATTATATCAGGAAGGCCATGTTA
Source organism: Phrynosoma blainvillii (assembly GCA_026167975.1). Taxonomy (NCBI): domain Eukaryota; kingdom Metazoa; phylum Chordata; class Lepidosauria; order Squamata; family Phrynosomatidae; genus Phrynosoma; species Phrynosoma blainvillii. Next base: position 245,752,536 of record JANUYF010000003.1, on the reverse strand, counting down.
CAAGTGTGGATTAAATATAAAGATAGAATTTGCCCGAGTATACCAATCTGGGCTTCAGTTCATGAAGCCTTTCAGAATAGAGAGACTATTAAACAAGAAAAATGGTTAACTTATCAGGATCTAATTAATTATGATTGTAGGGATGGTCAGATGGAATTTAAAAAATTGGAACAGCTGACCAACGAAGGATGTACTTTAGGTTGGCTTCTATATCGCCAACTCAGGGAAAGATATCTTTTAGATCGCAAAACGTTAGGAATTAGAATTAATAAGACTGAATTTGAAGAGTATATGGTTGTGGATAATCCAAAAAAAGTAGCTTTATTTTATAAATGTTTATTAAATATCAATTTAGAAGATGAGGTTGTAAAAGAATATATGGTTAAATGGTCCCAAGGTATTAATCAAGTTATAAGGTTAGAACATTGGGGAAAAGCTTGGACCCAAAACCAAAAATATACAATGTGTTTTGATTTGCGAGAAAACCTCTTTAAGATGCATCATAGGTGGTATTTGACCCCTGTGAAACTAGCCAAAATTTATAAAGGATTCGTAGGCTTTCATGGCCGGCATCCATAGTTTTTTTGTGGGTTTTTTTCGGGCTGTGTGGCCATGTTCTGAAAGAGTTTCTTTCTGACGTTTCGCCAGCATCTGTGGCTAGCATCTTCAGAGAAAACTGAAATGGAAAAGCCTGGTTGTATATATACTGTGAGATCCTGGGTAGGGAGGGGTGGTTCCCAGGTGAACTGTGTGTTGTTCTGTGTTGAATAGGTATTGTTCTATGTTGATGGCTTCGCTTCAGGCTATGCAATCCAGGATATGTCTGCTGTTCCCATGTAAACTGTGTATTGTTCTGTGTTGAATAGGTGTTGTTCTGGTGTTAATGGCATGGCTTCCAGGTGAGGAATGCAATCAAGGAGATTGTCTGCTGTTGTCTGCTGACCCTGTAACATGGCCTTCCTGATATAATGATTCATAAATTTGTTGAAACAGAAATTCAACAAATGCCAAAAGCACCCGCAGAAACCCTCATTGGATAAAGCACGGACGATCATCAATCTCACACAGCGGCAACTTTCAGAAGAGGAGACATCTATCCTGGCCAAAGGAGGCAACTTTGCAGTAACCACCACCAGAATCCCTGTTGAAGGCATCATTGCCCAGGTAGAATCGGCACTCCACCATCTCCCAGAAGAGGAAGCAGAAGAAATAAGAGGAGAAACAGCAAGGATTCTGCGCAAGGCAAAACCACCTCCCAGCAACATAACCAGAAAAGAAAGGAAAGCCATCAAGGACCTCAATTCAGACCCAGAAATCATCATTCTCCCAGCAGACAAAGGCAATGCCACAGTAATCATGGAAACAGAACAATATAAACAAAAAATCAGTGAACTCCTGGATCCTACAATATACAAAAAACTGAAACAAGACCCAACCAATAAAATCACCAGGAAAACCAACACCCTGATCAAAAACTCCTCAATTCAGCCAACCACAAGACAAAGTTTGTGCAAATCTGAGGCTCTCCCGCCAAGACTATATGGACTTCCCAAGATTCACAAGGATTCCATTCCACTCCGACCCATAGTGAGTGCCATTGGATCTCCCACATACGATTTGGCCAAGTTTCTGGCCACACAATTACAAACCCATATAGGGCAAACCCCCCATTACATCAAGGACTCAACTCACTTCATAAGAAAAATCAATAACCTTGAACTTCAACCCGGAGACATACTAGTCAGCTTTGATGTGGTCTCCCTATTCACCAAAGTCCCCATAATGGACACCATGATACTCATCCGACAAATTTTTCCAGAGGACATCACAGCCTTGTTTGAACATTGCCTCACCACAAGCTATTTCCAGTGGGACAATGGATTCTACGAACAGAGAGATGGGGTAGCAATGGGAAGCCCTCTGAGCCCAGTGATCGCAAACTTCTACATGGAGCATTTTGAAAAACAAGCCCTGAAAACAGCACCGAAAAAGCCCACAACTTGGTTCCGATACGTGGATGACACATTCATCATTTGGAGCCATGGAGAAGAAGATCTGGTTGGATTCCTGAATCACCGGAACAACATCCACCCGAACATCCAGTTCACTATGGAAAAAGAAAAGGAAGGAACACTGCCATTCCTAGATGTCCTAGTCATTCGCAAACCTAACCAACGTCTGGGACACACAGTATACAGAAAACCCACACGTACAGACAGATACCTGCACAAGAACTCTAACCATCACCCAGGACAAAAAAGAAGCACAATAAAAACACTGGTAGACCGGGCAAAACGCATCTGTGAACCCCACTTCTTGGAAGAGGAATTGAAGCACCTAGACCGGGCTCTACAGGCAAATGGTTACTCCAGCTCAGACATCAGAAGAGCTACCAGACCCAGAAAAACCCAGAGGACTGAAGACAAGCAGCCACCCAAAGGGAAGGTATTTTTACCATATATCAAAGGAGTCACAGACAGAATTGGGAAAGTAGTGAGGAAACAAAACCTCCAAATTGTTTACAAACCAACCAAGAAAATCCAACAAATGCTGCGCTCAGCGAAGGACAGAAGAGACCCTCTCACAGCTGCAGGAGGTTACCGCATACCATGCAGCTGCGGACAAGTCTACATAGGGACCACCAAACGCAGTGTCCAAACACGAATCAAGGAACATGAGAGACATTGCAGACTGGGCCAGCCAGAAAAATCAGCAGTAGCAGAACACATGATAAACCATCCTGGGCATAAAATGCTGTTTGAAAACACTAAAATTCTGGACCATGCCAACAACTATCAGGTCAGAATGCACAGGGAAGCCATCGAAATCCATAAACACTTAGACAACTTTAACAGGAAAGAAGAAACTCTTAAAGTAAACAAGATATAGTTACCAGTCCTACAAAATAAGAAAATCTGCACTCAGCAAATGCAAAGAGAAGACCAACCAGGGTCAGCAGACAACAGCAGACAATCTCCTTGATTGCATTCCTCACCTGGAAGCCATGCCATTAACACCAGAACAACACCTATTCAACACAGAACAATACACAGTTTACATGGGAACAGCAGACATATCCTGGATTGCATAGCCTGAAGCGAAGCCATCAACATAGAACAATACCTATTCAACACAGAACAACACACAGTTCACCTGGGAACCACCCCTCCCTACCCAGGATCTCACAGTATATATACAACCAGGCTTTTCCATTTCAGTTTTCTCTGAAGATGCTAGCCACAGATGCTGGCAAAACGTCAGAAAGAAACTCTTTCAGAACATGGCCACACAGCCCGAAAAAACCCACCAAAAAAAAATTATAAAGGATTGTCATTTAAGTGTTGGAAGTGTAAACGAGCTAAGGGGACATTATTCCACATATGGTGGAATTGTAAAAAAGTGAAAAAATATTGGTCAACTGTACACAGAATCATGGAAGAAATACTAGAAACTAAAATAAGTTTGGATCCCAAATTGTATTTACTGAATATTATTTTAGATAGTAACTTGGAGGTAACACATGGGAAACTCATATATTATATGATTACTAGTGCGAGAATGGTTTTTGCCCATAAATGGAAGAGTGAATTATTACCGCACCAAGAGGACTGGTTAGAGAAACTATTAGATCTGATGCAATTGGATAGATTAACAATAAGGATGAGGGAGCAAAATTGGGAAAATAATGAAGTAATCTGGCAACCGCTCCTTAATTATATTAGTAATAGAGATAAGGTTAAATGATAAGTAAAATGGGGGTGAGAGGTCTGAGTATTGATATCAACGATATCAATTAGTATGGATAAAAGATTATTGGAAGTCATAATGATGTTAGGAAAATATTAGTAGATACTGGAAGCGAATATATAAGTTGGTATATGCATATAACGCAAATGGAAAAAAGGATGTTAGTAATTACTTAAACCTCAGACTTTCTATAACTAAGTAAGAAGGAGTATATAGAAGTGAAGATTAATATGACTTGACTCAGGTTCCAGGAGGTCATAAGGGGTATTTAGTGTTCACCCCCTTTCTTTTATCTTTTTTTTTTCCTGTTCTTTCCTTTCCTTTTTTCTTTTTTCCTTCTTCTTCTCTTCTTTGCTTTTTTCTCTCTCTCTTTCTTAATTTGTTGTTTGTCTTTATAATAGGCTTTGTATGTAAATATCTTGTATGTGTGATATATGTAATGCAATGTAATGTGTAATCTTTTTTTAATCTAATAAAAAGTTTTTAAAAAATACATGCTGCACTGCTGACTCATGTGTAACCTGTGGTTTATTAAACCACCTAATTCTTTTCACATCCATTATTGTCAAGGTGTATGTGCTTCAAGCTAAGTCTGCTGATTTTCCTCACCTGCATCTTTACATTCATCACACTTACATAGGTTGTTGGTTCTCTAATCTGTCAATAATGTTGTAAATTGTGGGCCTCTGCAGACGGGCCCTTTGCAGCATCCTCGAGGCAGGGATGGGGAGGGGCAGCCACACGCTGGCAACCGCAACCCCTCCCCGAGGACATCCTGATGCCATGCGCCGTTACGCATGGTGTGCAGCATCAGAACGCCCAGCCCAGCGTCTTGATGCGATGCACCAGAAGGTGCGCAGAAGAGCCGCACAGTGGGTCTTGGGCGCATCCTTTTTGCCAGCTCTGAAAGGAGCGGCATTTTGCTGCTTTTTTCCAGGCCAGCAAAAGGGAGGATTGAGGCCGAGGCATGGGGCAGCCTCAGCTCCAATCCTTCACTTCCCAGGGTGGCCCAGGGCCATCCTTCTGCATCCCCCCTGTGTTTCTGTCTTCTGAGGAATTAATTACCACTCCCAATTTGATGTCAACTGCAAATTATATGAGGACCATCTCTACTTAATTTATAATGATGTAGATCCATGTTGGTGAACCTATGGCATGTGTGCCATTAGTGGCATGTGGTCCATTGCATCAGGAAATGACAGCCAAGGGTTGAAGGGACGGGGCAGGGGACGCATGCATGCAAACATGCAGCTTGGCTTCTTGTTGCAGCCCGGTGTGCCCCAGGACAACTGGCCACGGTAAGGAGGGGTGGGGCAGTGCATGCTGCCGGCTGGTTCAGTTCTCCCATTGAAAACTGGGAGGCTGCAAGGAGCCAGGCAGCAGCACCAGCATTCTGGCCAGAAGTCCCACCTCTTCTGGCTGGAAGTCCCGCTTCCTTGTGATGGGGTTTTGGGAACTCTAGTTGTTTGTTGCTCTGTGCCAGCCCTTCCCTGGCAGTGGAAATTTGTCTCTCTGTTGGTGGGGGACTGTTGTTGTTGTTGTTGCTGTTGTGTACCTTCAAGCCATTTCTGACTTAGGACAACGCTAAGGGAAGCCTGGCATAAAGTTTTCTAGGTAAGTTCCTTCAAAGGGGGGGGTGCCAGTGTCTCCCTCTAAGGCTGAGAGAGTGTGACTTGCCTAAGATCACTCAGTGGGTTTCTGAGGCCATGCATGGATTTAAACCCTCCAGCTTCCTCCTCCCCCTCCAGCTCTCCTTCTTCTGTGGGAGTTTGTCTTCCTGTCGGTGAGGGGACTGGTGTTGTTTTTGTTGTTGTGCACTTTGAAGTTGTTTCCAACTTAGGAGGACTCCAGGGAAGCCTGCCACAAGGTTTTCTGGGCAAGCTCCTTCAAAGAGCGCTTGCCAGTATATTCCTCTGAGACTTTGGGCCTAAGCAGATGGCTTAAAAGGCCGTCTTGGGGGCAGGGAAGGGGAGGGGCAGCTGCATGCTCGGCGCCCCCCCTCCTGAGGTCGTCCTCGGAGCAGCCAGCCCTCCGCATGGCCAACGCTCCGAGGAGGACCTCCCACCACAGCGTTCGCAAATGCTGCGGCGGAAAAGTCGCCGAAAGTGCACTGCAGCCTTTTGCGGTGCACTTTCGCTGACTTGTGAAAGGAGCGCTGATTTAGCACTCCTTTCAGGGGCAGCAAAGCTGCGCCACAGGATCAAGGCATGGGGATGCCTCGGTCCCACGGCGCAGCTTCCCAGGGCAGCCCACGGTCGCTCGTCTGCTTAGCCTCTTACTCATCCCCCCCCCCCAACAGCTCATAGCTGGGAGATTGATAGATTTTTGAAGGTGCATTTAAATCTGGACTATTTGCTAAAAGGCAAGGTCCAAAACACACTGCAGAATTAATCCAGTCTGAAACCACTTTAACTGCCCTGGCTCAATGCTAGGGAATTCTGGGAACTTTGCTGCTCTGTGTCTTCCAGTTGTTTCCAATTTATGGCAACATTAAGGCAAATTTATCAGGGGGGGGGGGTTCTTGGCAAGGTTTGTTCAGAGGAGGTTTGCCTTTGCCTTCCTCTGAGGCTGAGGGAGTGTGACTTGCCAAAGGTCATCCAATGGGAGGACAAGAAGAGCAACCACTGGAAGATAAGAGAGCATAATGTCCTCCATTTTGAGCCAGGGTGATCAGCCATCCTCCTTTTCCACCTCCTTCTGTCCAGGAGGAATTTCAAAAGGTCCTCTATTTTGATCCAGATGACCAGTTCAGAGGAGGTTTGCCATTATCTTTCTCTGAGGTTGAAAGAGTGCCACTTTCCCAAGGTCTCCATATATAAATGTAAATTCATGCATCTTAGCCATGCTCAAAATGGGGGATGTTCAAGAAAAATGAAGGACAGGCAACATAAAAGCTATGTAGCCACAAGTCTATGAAGGGGAATTTTATTTAGCTCAAATCAAGAGGGGGTCTGCTACAAGGACCCTGCGAGACCATCTCCCACATGTATACCAACAGTCCGGTGGATCTAAGAATTGATGCAGAGACAGAATTCTCCAATAAAGTATTATTTATTAAAGGGGGGAAATCACACAGCAATTCACATACACGCACACACTCATGCAAGGCTCAGGAAACCAGGGATTAGCTTGGAAAAAGATATTGAGGCAGAACTATGGGTGATACTTACTACAGATGAGGCTTTCTCTGGGATCCAATTGAGTGAAGTGGCATGCGACACAACTGTTCCAAGAGTAGGTTTGAATGGAGGTGCTGGTAACTAGATTAAAGAATAGAAATGAACTCTGACTAGCGACACTGAGGGGAGAAATCCAGGGGGGGTTAGGAGTAAAACTAGCTGCAGGGCAAAGGTGTGGGATTGCCTGGGTGAGGTAATCTGGTCCGGCAATATTCAAGGGAAATGGGAGTGGATTAAGTCATTAGCTGGCCCATCAGGTGAGACATCTAGGCCATTATCACCCATCCTTCTGATTATGGATGGTCCATTTGCAACTCCCACACTATCTGTCTGGCTTTGGGGATTGGGGATTTTCCAGTCTTCCAAGTGACCTAGGCATGACCTGCCTGCCTTGCCTTGGAGGCACTTGGGGTTCATTGCAGTGTACATCTGGGGTCATGAGGAATTCATACACACACCAAAATTCAGAAAAATGCACTTTTGGTAACAGCTAAAAACAGCCAGAAATATAAATTTAGTTCATCAGGTTTATTTACAGCCAGAAATATAAATTTAGTTCATCAGGTCTATATTGCATATTGTTGCTGTGTTTTCAAGTTGTCAAGATTTGTTCAGAAGGGATTTTTGCCATTGCCATCATTTGAGGTTGAGAGACTGACTTGCCAAAAGTCACCCAGTGAATTTCCATGGGCAAGCTGGAATTCGAGCCCTAGTCTCCAGAGTTCCACACTCAAACCACTGCACCATGCTGGCTCTCTATGTGGAGGGGTACAGTATTAGGGGGCCTTCCAAAGGTCTTCCATTTTGAGCAGGATTGTGGTTGCAGGGTTAAACTCTTAAAGGGTTTTCTTGACAAGGTTTCTTCAGAGGGTTGTTTGGTTTTTTTTTACATTGGCCACCCTCTGAGGCTGAGAGAGTGTGACTTGCCCTGTCTGTTGTTTTTGTGTGCTTTCAGGTCTTTCCCAACTTAGGGCAACTCTAAGTTTCTTCAGAAGAGGTTTGTCATTGCCTTCCTCTGAAGCTGAGAGAGTGTGACTTGCCCAAGGTCTCCCAGCATGTTTCATGGCTGAGTTGGGATTTAAGACCTGGTTTCCAGAGTTGCACGCTCAAATCACTGAATCTTTGTTCTTGTTACTGTGCTGTGCCTTCTATGCTTTATTATGAATATTGTCATTGTTGCTGTGTACCTCCAAGTTGTCTCCAACCTATGGGCTCAGAGCACCCTCCCTCCCTTCCAAGTGCCAGTTCCTGGTGCCCCTAAGATAAAACTATCATGGGGCATGCTTTGCCAGAGGAGGATTTCCATTGCCATCCTCTGAGGCTAAGAGAGCATGACATGTGTGTGTGATGCCTTCAAGTCATTTCCAACTTATGGTGACCCTAAGGTGAAACTATCATGGTGATTTCTTGGCAAGTTTCATCAGAGGGGAGTTGCTATTGCTAGCCTGAGGCTGAGAGAGTGTGCCTTGGGTTTTTCCCCTGGAAGTCCCACCCCCAAAAGGCAGAAGTCCCACCCCTGGAAGTTGAGGCACCTACGTGTGTTGCATAGGCCCATTCATTATGTGAGTGAAGTGTTGCCAGCTGACCAAATATTGTAACTTTTTCCTATGCCACCTGGAATCCAAACTCTTAACCACCTCAAAGTATTGCTCCCCCTCCATCACTAATGGAGGCAGAAGTTCAGGCTCTTCTCTCCAAGGGTCCTCTTCCAGTGCTGGCTTTAGCAAGCTGAAATGGAACACATGGTGTAAATGTCTGTAGGTTTTTGATAGATCCAACTCAGCTGTCACCTTATTGATGATTCATTTTACCACAAAAGGTCCCACAACTTTGGGACCATTTTTTTGGAAGACTGCTGAGTCTTTAAATGCTTGGTGGACAGGTAGACTCTTCTCTCAGGTCTCAGCTCCCACCCTCTGTCCCTCTTTCAATCTGCAGACTTCTTGTAGGTCTGTTTGACCTCATCTAGGGCTGCCACAATGTGAGGCCATGTATCTTTGATTTCGTAATCCACTGGGAGAGTGGCACCAGATCTGTAGCTCCTGTGTCAGAGCCAGCAAAGTTTTTGGTTCATAGCTATAAACAGCCTCAAAGGGAGAATGTCCAGCACTTTGGTGAACCATCCCATTGAAAGCAACTTCAGCATGAGGCAGTAAGTCAAACCAATCATCCTGCAAATAGTTGCCAAAGTATCAAATATATTGTTCCAAAAACAATTATTTTTCTCTGACAGCCCATCTGATTGGGGGTGACGAGATTTACTCATGGCCCTTTTGACTCCTTATTTCTCCTGCAACTTTCCAGACTTTCGAAGTAAATTATCTGCCTCTATTGGTCACAATTTTATCCAGAAGCCATGATTTTTGTCTATATGTCCAATGAATAAATTTCCCTGGAACTTTTTGGATAAGTAAGCGAGTGGTCTTAGCCTCCTTTCTGAGTCCTTTTGTATTAATACAGTGCCCAATGCAACATCACTGGCATCAGTTTGCACAACAAATGGCTGGTCTGGATTGGGGTGTTTTAAAATAGGCTCAGAGCAAAAGAGTTCTTTCAGCTGTTCAAAAGCTGCTTCACAGTCTGGAGTCCAATGCATCTTGGTGAATGGCTTGGGTTTTAACATTGGGTTCCCTGGGATGAGTCTTGCTTTATAATAGGTCGGTGATGGGCAATGCCAGTTGAGCAAAATTCAGGATGAACTGTCGGTAAAAGTTGGCAAAGCCCAAAAACCTCTGCATCTGTTTTCATGTCTTCGGAGGGGCCCATTTCCAAAATAATTTCCACTTTGCTGGATCCATTCCCATTCCCTGAGTGTACGCTCAATATCCCAGAAAGTCCAATTTGCCTGTGTGAAATTCACATTTAGGCACTTTCACATATAGATGATTGTCCAGGAGGCACTTCAGGACCTCCCTCACTAGCTTTATATGGGAGTCTAAGGGCCTTTATAGACTGCCAGACATAATGCAGCTTGAGTCCACTTTAACTGTCCTGGTTCAGTGCTAGGGAATCATGGGAACTGTAGTTTATTGTGGCATCAGAGCTCTCTTTCAGAGAAGGCTCAATGTCTCAAAAAAAAACCTACAGTTCCCATGATTCCCTAGCACTAAGCCAGGACAGTTAAAGTGTACTCAATCAGCATTATTTCTGGCAGTCTGTAAAGGCCCTAAGTCTTGGAAGTAACATAGGACATCATCCAGGTAAACTAGGACTCCCTCAAACAACAATCACGTAAAACTTGGTTTATGAGTCTCATAAAAATGCCAGTGTGCCCAATAGCCCAAAAGGAAGTTCAAGATATTCAAAAGACATCAAGGGCCAATTAAATGCAGTCTTATATTGATCCCCTTCTTGTATGCACACCCAGTAGTAGGCATCTCTCAAATCCAATTTGGTAAAAATCCAGCAGGTGGCTAGCCAGCCCATCATGTCCTGCATCAGAGGAATTGAGTATGTGTTAATACTGCAAATCCCATTAAGGTTTCTGTAGTCCATTACCAGGTGTAGCAAACCATCTTTCTTTTCCTGGAAGAACACTGGGGCCCCAAACGTGGAGGTGGACGGGCAGATGAAGCCCCTAGCCAAGTTCTTTTCCACAAAGTTCTTTAAGGTTTTCATCTCCAGTGGGGTTATGGAGTATAGCTGGGATTTAGAAGCTTATGCGCAGTCTGTTTTCCAATGGGGTGGGTGTTGGTCACACTCCTTTTCCTCAAACACCTCTGCCACTTATATTCCGGAGGATAGCTTGGTGGGGTACTGCATTTCCAACCCTCTCTAGTGCTGAGTTGAGTTGCCCCAATGTCACCACTGTGCACTTGCCCACACTCACTCTGGTGTCTGCTCTGCATCCAGGATAATCAAAAACAGTTCTCCTGACCCCACCGGAGCCCCGGGTTATGGATGTGCAACCAGTCTATGCCTAGGATTAAGTGGTATTCCGAAGTGTGACCTAGTACAAATTGGATCTTCTCCCAATGATCTGCTACTCCTAGCCAGACGGTCCCAGTTTCCTCACTGGCGGGTGCTCCCCCCATTGAGGTGCACTCCATTTAGTGAAAGTTGATGGGGTACCTCAACTTTCAGATGTTCAGTCCTATTTACCTTGCTACAGTTGATGAAGCACTGTGTGCACCCTGAATCAATAGCAGCCACTACGTTCATGCTCCTGTTCCCACCCCGATCTTCCACTTTCACATCCAGGGTGTATAAGGGAACCCCACCACTCACCCTCACAGTACAGCTATGGGATCTTATGGATGGCCTCCTGCCACTGCTTGAACCCAGCCATTGAAGTTTTCTGCTGGCTCTGCATTGTCCTCCAACTCCGTCGTACCTGAGGATGTCTCTGGATGCATGGCTGCAGCTGCAGCCTTGAGGGCTCAACTGCCCAGTCCTATCCTGGAGCGTTACTGGTCTCCTGGGAGTGGTGGAGGGTGCTGCCCGTTTATCAGGCTGCTTAGCTGCCTGTCCCTCCTTTCAGGGCACACCGCCATCAGATGTTCCTTCTGCCCACAGGTTAGGCACAGTCTTGGGAATAGCGAGGAAGACGTCGGTCTTTGGGACTCTAACATCCAACCCAGCATCTCTGCTCGCACGTCTGTGAGGGAGACAGCCTGCAGAGGCTATTAAGAGTAGCCTCACTCTCTCCAGGGCAGCTCAGCTGTTAGGAGCGAGGAAGACGTCGGTCTTTGGGACTCTAACATCTTCCCAAGCATCTCTGCTCGCACGTGTGTGAGGGAGACAGCATGCAGAGGCTATTAAGAGCAGCCTCACCTCCTCCTGGGCAGCGCAGCTATTAAGAGCGAGGAAGACGTCGGTCTTCCTGATGTGTGAGCGGCAGAGGAGGGACCATCTCTCCACCCGAGCCCACGGCAGCAGTGTCTGGGGCCACAGAGGGGACTGGGCAGTGCCCTGACTACCAATACTTGGCGTCTTGACGTGTCAGTGGCGGCCTGATCGCCAGCACCTCAGCCGAGCCCTAATTATCATCACCTGGCGGCCTGAACTGCTGGAATTGGTGTTTGAACTGTAAAGGACTTTCTCTGACCTTGGCCCCCAGTCCTCAGTTAACCATCTGAAACTGCCTGAGCCGCCTCACTTTGCTAGAAGCTGGGAGGAGTTTAACAGGAGATAAAAACCCTGCATAAATACCACCTCTCCCCCAGCAATTATGCAACGTACGGTGGCATGGGGCCTTAGAGAACTAGGAGGGATTAATACCACCATCACCAGAACTGTCTTTTTTAACATCTCAACCCCTAGAATGTTGATAAGGGGAAATTATTTGTTCTGGGGAAAAGTGACCATCAGGAGTTCCTTTCAGTTCACTCTTTTCCTGGCTATTTACCTTGGAAGACGCTTCCATTTACTGGGGACAGAGACTAGCTGGATTCTTCCTATCCCCCTTTATATAATGTAGCCAGATACAGCCTGGGAGCGGCCATCGAGGTAGTGCGGGGGCAGGGAGGGTATGGCGACAACAGAGTCAACAAATGTTACAAATGAAAGAGGGATAGATGCCTGGTACCTATCCCTCCTTCAGTTCACTCTGTTTACCAGGATAACATGGAGAACGTGCCAACCATTCCACAGACCCTTAATCTGCTCCTGTGCAATGCCAGGTCGGTCAAAAATAAGACCCACCTCATCCACGATCTCTTGGTGGATGAGGCGGCCGATCTGGCATGCTTTACTGAGACTTGGCTGGGGGATGCTAGCGCTGCGACATGGGTGCAAATCCTCCCAGCTGGGTACTCAGTTAGTGAGCAGATTAGGGAAAGTGGGCGGGGCGGCGGTGGCGTAACCTTAGTCTACAGAAACACCCTTGCCTTGATCAGGTAGCCTCTCTGGAAAACTACTTATATCGAGTGTATGCACCTTAGCCTGAAAACCAGGGATAGTTTGGGGATTCTGTTGGTATACCGGCCACCCTGTTGTTTAACAGACTCCCTAAACAAACTGACTGCCCTGGTTTCTGAGTTGTTGTTGGAGTCGCCCAGACTTATGGTCTTGGGCGATTTCAACATTCCACTCGAAACCAGCTTGCAAGATCTAACTGGTGCAGCTCAGGAGTTCATGGATACCATGACAAACATGGGCCTATCCCAATTGGTTGATGGGCCCACACATTGTGCTGGTCATACCCTCGATGCAGTCTTCAGTATGGAGCAGGAACATCCATGGGCGGAGGTCAAAACAACCTCCGCATTGTCATGGACGGATCATTTCCTGATCAAGGCAGAACTAAGAGCTACTGTCTGCCCTCCTGGAGGTGGCAGACCCATTAGAACGGTCCGCCCTCGAAGGCTTATGGAACCAATTGGTTTCCAGAAGGCCTTAGAGAGTTTAATGGTTGGTAACGCCGGTGATTCTGTTGAAACCTTGGTGAACATGTGGAATACTGATCTCACCAGGGTTATCGACACAATCACTCCCAAGCTTCCTTTCCGGCCTGCTTTGAATCGTAAGCCCTGGTATACAGAGGAGCTTAGGAGGATGAAATGGGTCAGACAACAACTAGAGTGCAAATGGCAAAAGACTCGTCTCTCATCCGATAGAACTCGCCTTAGGAAGCATCTTGATTCCTACAGGGAGGCTTTGCGTGCAGTGCAGAAATCTTTCTGTTCTGCACGCATTGCGTCTGCAGAGTTTCGCCCAGCAGAGCTGTTTAGGGTGGTGGGGGAGCTGACGAAGGTGCCTCCTGCGCCAAATCCCCTACTTAACCCAACAACAGCCTGCTGTGAGGCATTTAACATCCACTTTGCAGATAAAATCTCTCGGATAAGAGCCGACTTGGACGCCAGTGTTTTGGCAGAATCTGTAGAGGAGGTATCCAGCAACTCTGTTGAAGGTAATTTACTGGATCAACTGCAATCTGTGAGTACTGATGACGTGGACAAGCAACTTGGGAGGATGAGGAAGACGACTTGCCCCCTCGATCCTTGTCCATCATGGCTGGTTGTCTGTGGGGGGCGAGTTGAAAGTGTTCCTTCAGGAAAAAAGCAACGCGTCCTTCAGGGAAGGTTTGGTACCATCTAGTTTGAAGGAGGCGGCAGTTAGGCCGCTCCTGAAAAAACCTTCCCTGGATCCCCTGGACAGAAACAACTATAGGCCAGTCTCCTTGCTACCATCTTTAATCAAGGTGATCGAGAGGGCAGTTGCCTCCCAACTCCAAGCAGTCTTGGATGAAACCGATTATCTTGATCCATTTCAAACCAGCTTTAGGACAGGACATGGAGTCTAGACGGCCATGGTCGCTCTGACCAATGACCTCCGCCTGAGTATCGACAGGGGTAGTGTGACCCTGTTGGTGCTCTTGGATCTCTCAGCGGCCTTTGACACCACAGATCATGCCATCCTCCTGGATCGCCTGAGAGAGTTAGGAATTGGAGACACTGCTTTGCAGTGGTTCCGTTACTTCATCTCGGGTAGATTGCAGAGGGTGAGGCTCGGGGACAGTTGCTCTTCCAAAATTGAGCTTAATTGTGGCATCCCCTGGAGCGCCATCCTGTCCCCGATGTTATTCAATATTTATATGAAGCCGCTGGGTGAGATCATGGAGCACGGTGTCTCCAGTACGTGGATGACACCCAGATATATCTCTCCATGACCAGATCATTGACTCAGACTTCATATGGTGTCTCTCCTCTTAATGACTGTTTAAGAGCGGTAATGGATTGGATGAGGAAAAACAGATTGAAGTTGAATCCTGACAAAACGGAGGTACTTACAGTCACAGGCCCGAAACCAGATTTGGGAATACAGTCTCCAGTCCTGGATGGAGTTACACTCTCCTCCAAGGACTGTGTTCGCAGCTTGGGGATACTCCTTGACTTGTCGCTTCACATGACTAGTCAGGTGAATGTAACGGTCAGGAGTGCCTGTTATCAGCTTTGGCTGATACGTCAACTGCCGCCTTATCTGGATATGAGGGACTTGGAAACTGTGGTACACGCTCTGGTAACCTCATGTCTGGATTACTGCAATGCACTCTACATGGGGCTACCCTTGTGCCTAACCTGGAAACTTCAACTGGTACAGAATATGACAGCCAGGCTGATCACAGGAACATCTAGGAAGGAGCACATAACACCGGTGCTCAAATCCCTCCACTGGCTGCCAATTAGTTTCTGGGCACAGTACAAGGTGTTGGTGTTAACCTTTAAAGCCCTACATGGCTTGGGTCCATCTTATCTTAGGGACCACCTCTCCCCATATGATCCCCCCGTGCCCTCCGGTCCTCTGGGAGGAACCTGTTACAGCCAATAAAAATTAGGCTGTCTCAGACCTCTCATAGGGCCTTCTCTGCAACCACTCCCAGGCTGTGGAATGGCCTGCCAGATGAGGTCCTTCTTATTACTACTCTTGCTGCCTTTAAAAAAGCAGTAAAGACGGACCTCTTCCGGCAGGCCTTCCCGGAATAATCTTCCGACCTGAGGGGAGATGGTTTCAACTGTCCCTTGTCTGTAGCTCACTTCATTTTTTTGTGTTTATTGTTTTATTGTAATGTATTGTTTGTTTGGTTTTAGACTGTATTATGTTTTAATCTCTTAAAGTTTAATCTTGTTTTAGGGGGTGGGAGGGGGGTTCTGGGGATAAGGCTTGTTTTAACTTTGTATGTTTTAAAAAGTTGTAACCCGCCCCGATTGCAGAGCAGAGGGGCGGGCTAGAAATAAAAAGTTATTATTATTATTATTATTATTATTATTATTATTATTATTATCTCTGTCGCTCGTGCTCCGTCTCCTGGGGCTTAGTTTCTTTCTCCTTTCCTTGGGAGTGGCTTGGGTTTGCTTTAGTTCCCTTGGTCACTCTCAGTTTCTATTGGGTCATCAAGTGTATCTCTTCTGTGCCATTTCAACCTCTCCCACCAGTTGGTTCCACTCTCTAACCCTCTGCAGGTTGTTGGTCATCCATATCCACTTCAACAGGTCCACTCATAAGCCTGCTTTGAAGTGTTGCACCTCAGTGACTTCGGGCCAGTCCGTGACTTGAGCTGCTAGTCCTCGGAACGCCATTGAGTACTTGGTCACAAAGCGTGTCGCCTGAGTCAGCACCATCAGATTAGCCTGGGCTTTCTTGATCCTAAAAGGGTCCTCAAAATGGGCTTGCAGGGCCACCATGAATGCTTATAGGTTCTCCATATCCGGGGCTTGGGCATCAAACAATTGCATTAGCCAGTCAGCTGCATAACCTTCCAGGTGTTTGATCACACACCTCCCTCTGGGGCACTCCATAGGAATGTGGGTCCCTACTCTCACATGTGTGCCACTATCTGGGGCATGAAGTAAGATAACATACTGGATCTCCTGTCAAACTGTATCCTCAGTTGTCACACAGCTGGGTTCTGAACATGGCTCATGGGTGCTACTGTGGGTGTTTGGAGTATTGCTTCTCCCCATGCCTGGTGTTGTGCTCTTGTGGCTCGCAATGGCATGGCCAGAGTCACAGGGAACTGGTCCTAACACATAGATCCATGGGTTGGGGTTTCCATTGCAGTGTCTGCCTGCTGCACTGGCCTCTTACTGGGATTGAGGCCTGGAATCCTCATACTCTTCCGCTGTATCCAGTGGGTCCTCGGGGGTATTCTCCCATGGCCCGTCCAAGGTTTCCTCGGGCCCTTCTTCTGTGGACCAGTCCTCCCAGTCCAGGTAAGTTGGGACCCATCCTGTTTTATGCCTCCACACTGTCCACCAGGCCTCTTCCTGAGTCTAGGCCCCACTCCCAGGGCCTTCCCTGGATTCCTGGGGTCTCCTCATTCCAGCCTCACATGGCTGGAGTTCACTTGGCCTTCCCGGGTTGTGGCCTCCAAGCTGCCACTTCACTCTCCCTGGAAAGGTTCTTCCAGATCAGCTTTGCCTTAAGGTGTAAGTGGTTGACACAGACAAAGTGAAGTTGGAGGGAGAGTTATTTCAGTGTCATGCTTGGTAGCAAGAAACTTGAAGAACCAGGAAAACATCTTTAAGTGTAAATTCACTATATCTTTATTCTGGAATCAAGATACTTTGTCATAGCAATCATTTTAGAAACAACTCTAAGGATCTCCCACCAAACCAGTACTTTAAAGTCCTCTGACCAAACCCCGTTTTCCCCCTCCCCTATAGTCTAGTTGTCCATATCAAAGAATCTTTGAAGTTTAATTCTTCTAGGTCCATCTCCTTTCATCTCCTGGGATTGGAAGGCAAATTCTCATCCCAGTCATAAACCTGCCTCAATGTCCCAGTTATTATTTACAATGTCCATCTGCCATTCCCTTTGATTCCTCCTCCACCCCACCCCCGCTACATGCATCATCTCTTGGTGGTCAGGTTCCTATGAGAAATATAGAATCCTGATTGGTCTAACTCAATATGCAGGCTGTAAATAAAATTGGAACATTGCTGTGAATTGTTGTGTTCAGCTAGAATGACTTGGGAAGCTTCATTTGTTTCAAGATTTGGGTTTTTATATATATATATATATATATATATATATATATATATATATAAAAGCACAGAAAAATAAACCAAAACAAAAGAAGGAAACTGAATCAGACTGAGAAAGTGTCAAACATGAACTGGGTTACATGGCGTGCATGGTCACATATTTAGAAAGTGGAAAGTGAGAGCTTAAGCCAAGAGTTAATTGATAATTGGTTGAATTATTCATCTGTTATTAATGGTTACTAATGAGCAACACTGGAATAATCAATGTTCAAACCCTACACTTTGCCAGATGTCATGTTAATTACTATTGAAGCCAGCAATAGCCTCACAAACTGCGGAAACAAATTAGTATGATTGATTCAAACTTAGCCACCTCATGTCTTCCTGGAGGGTTTTTTTCCCCAGCTGTATCTGAGTGAAGTATAAGCCATACTGTGTTTTTGAAAGAAGCTTTGCCTATGGTGTGCTGCAGAATAAATGCCATAAATCTGACTTAGGTGAATATTTACCATGAGACTGTATGGTGCTGCATGATAATAAGAAATAAATTATCATTAACATTCAATATATAAAATGTTTTTAAAAGCTGGAGTTTGTGGCCAATTAAGTCTAAAATTTCCTCCTCATAGGGACATTTGTTATAATTTTCCAAACTACATTCCATTTTTAAAACAAGGGTTTATGAGTTGGAACAAAAATCATAAACTCTCTTTCTGACATATGGTGTTATGACAAATAATGCAGGTTTGTTTGGCTGTTGTTAGCATTTTTTTGTGTTCATTTTAACTCATTGTTATTTGAAGATGTGCCTTGCATTCAGTCCATGGCCAACAAGAAAATGCTTATTTTTGGAATGGATCAAAGAGAGCTGAATGGCAAATAAGGGTAAGTTTATCCTTATATATATATGTTTCTTCCCATTTCTTGCTGACTTTTTATTTGCACATATTATTACTCTGTGACTAAACATGGCTCATTTACACACACAAAACCACAATTAAGGAGAGTTCTTATATGTCACAACTGAAAATTATTGTACAGCAATTCTGTATTTATATCCCTAAAGGATTTTTTTCTGTTAAAAAAATGTTTTAGTAGGCCATATGTACAAGAGCCTATACTGTAAGTGTCCTCTACAGGTTCCTAGATATTGACTCTTCATAATTCACAGTGTGAGAGCCAGTGTTGTGTAATGATTTAAGTGTTGAACTAGGACTCTAGGAGACTGGGGGGGGGGGGGGTTGCAGACTGCCAGAAATAGTGCAAATTGAGTCCACTTTAAGGGTTAGGGTTAGTGCTAGGGAACCATGGGAATTGTTTTTTTCCTGAGACATTGAGCCTTCTCTGTCAGAGAGCTCTGGTGCCACAATAAAATACAGTTCCCATGATTCCCTAACCCTAACCCTAACCCTTAAAGTGGACTCAATTTGCACTATTTCTGGCAGTCTGCAACCCCCCTGGGTTTAAATTGCTACCTGTTCAGCCAAGGAAACCCAATTGGTAAAGTCATAATCTCAGCATAACAGGAAGGCAATGACAAGCTGCCTTTTAATATATATCGCTAAGAAAACTCTCAGATAGAATCATCATTAATTAGCATCAACTTGAAAGCACATAACAACAACATCAAAAGTTTACAGCAAAGGTAGGAATTGTGTGTAACCCTGGATCAACTTTTATTCTTATTTCTTCTACAACAAAAGCCACTTTATTTTGTTGTTGTTGTTGTTGTTGTTGTTAGCTGCCTTCAAGTCATGTTTGACCTATAGCAACCCTATGAATGAGAGGTCTCCAAGTCACCCTGCAACCTATAACCCTGCTCAGGTCTTGTAGATTCAGGGACTTGGCTTTTCTGATTGTATCCATCCACCTGTTATATGGTCTTCCTCTTTTCCTATTGCCCTCAACTTTACCAAGCACTATTGTGTTTTCTAGTGAGTCGTCTTCTCACGATATAGCCAAAATATGACAACTTAAGTTTGATCATCTTTGCTTCCAGGAAGAGTTCACAGAACTCTTCTCTATCTCATCTCAAATGAGTTAATTTTCTTCCTATCATCTTTCTTCACTGTCCATCTCTTAGGACCATACATAGAAATGGGAAATATAATGGCATAAACATTCCTAACATTGTAGAGAGATCTTGTAGCACCTTTGAAACTAACCGAAAGAAAGAAGTTGGCAGCATGAGCTTTCATAGACTTCAATCTACTTCCTCAAAGCATCTGAGGAAGTAGAGAGAAGTCTATGCTGCCAACTTCTTTCTTTTGGTTAGTCTCAAAGGTGCTACAAGATCTCTGCATACTAAATCTACAGATTAACATAGCTAAATATTTGAATTCTATTCCTAACATTGGTATTCATTGATATATCTCTACACTTCAGGGTCTTATCTAATACCTTCATAGCTACCTTTTCAAATCCAAATCTTCTTCTGAAAATTTATTCTGTATGAAAGTTTCACTCATTTACTAGATCAACATATCCTCTTGCTTGCAGGTTTTTTCTATATTGGTTACATTTTTTCCTAATTTACCTGTCTTTCCTTCAATTGCTGTAATTCTTGTCTCCAAATTTTTAATTTCTGTCATCATATTTGTTAGATTTTCTTTGAACTCCTGGATCTCTTTATGTATTTTAGCTCTAATTTCTTCCTTCCATTCTTTTATCTTTGCCCAGATTTCTGCTCGTATTTCAGCTCTAATATCAGCTCTTAAAGAGCTGATTTCATTTAACAGAGCCTTGTTTATATCTGGTGTTTTTATAATTTCAATATTTTCAATATTTTCTTCCTTTTGATCCTCATTTTGATTTTGCTCCAACATCTGAAGAGTCTGTTCCTCGGCCATCTTTTAAATACTTATTTTCTTCAGTATAAACTTCAATATATTCCTATTAATTTTTTTTATTGGCTCTGCAAGAGCAATAGACCTTATCACTTTCTATAATTCTATTAGAGATAACAATTTAAAAAGAACACTGCCCAAGTTCAAAATCAAGTTTTTAAATAATTCTGTTAGCCAAATTCCTTAATTCATTTTTAACATATATTTTCAAATCTACAAATTCTCACATTCTATTAAACATGTACCCTTCAATATATCCCCTCAAGGTTTTACAACATATTATTAAGAGAAAGGGGGGGGGGAAACTAATTCCCTATCTAGTCTTTCTTGCTTTCTTTTATTACCCCAATCAAATTCAACCATCCAAACACCCTGTAATAAGCCTAATAATACAAATATAAACCTATATTAAGCCAAATAGTACAATTATATAATTTACTCTGGATATATTTTATACACACACATATCTATATACTCACATACACACTCATATATTTATATATATATATATATATATATACACACACACACACACACACACACACACACACACATATATATACACAATATTAATAACAGTGCAAACTATGATACTTCATTTATTTCTGTATCTATAAGCCTTGTTTCCCCCACAAGGAAATACAAACTAACAAATACCAATACGAAGAAGTACAAACTAACAAATTCTAGAGCATTTTAGAGCCAAAGGGAAGGTTGTTCACAAGGCTGTTTTTTTTTCTTTTTCCTTCCTTCTCTCTCTTTTTCTTTCTTTCTTTCCTTCTCTTTTCCCCTTCCCCTTTCCCCTTTTTTCTCTTTCTTTTATTTTTTTTATTTGTTCCCTTTTCCTCCCTTTCTTCTTCCTTTTTTTCCTTTGGAGCGTTTTATAATTCCTGGCTTTTCCACCACCAACTCTGTTGCTCCGCTGCCAAAGAGGATCGCCCCAGATCTCCCCCCCTCTCTTTTTTCCCAAAGGGTGGGTGAGAGGAAAGTTCCTGGGTCTCCTGGTTCTTCTGCTATCAATGCGGCTGTTCCTCTGCCCAAGGAAGCCTTCCGGGAGTATATGAGTCTCTTGAATCTCCCAGTGCCACTGACGTCTCTTCACCACCAAGGGAGACTACTCAAAGGTGAAATCCTTGCACTTCTAACGCTGTAACAGTTACTCCACTGCTAAGGAGAGTGTCCAAGAGCATTTTCCAAAGTTCTTAGTTTCCCTGGCGATACTGCAGCCGCTTCGTCATAAGACCTCCGCTGCCGCTCCGTCGTCGGGAAGATTATCCAGGAGCATTTTCAAGGCTCCTGATTCTCCTGTCACCACCTCAACTGTCTTGCCACCATAGAAAGCAACCCAGGAGTGATTCAAGAGTAACTAGCGCTCCAATTGCCACCACAGTCACATCTGCCAAGAGAATGCCCAGAGTGCCCAGGGTCGTTTTAATGTTCCCTGGCTTTCCTGATTTCAGCGCGGGTGCTCCGCCACTGGGGAAGATTATCCTTATAACTCCTGGCTCACCTAGCGCTGTCATAAACACTCCATTAACAAAAGAAGAAAAACAGGGTTTAGAATACACAGCAGTCTTTTATCTTACTTATAATTAATTCTGCTGCTTCGCCGCCAGGGAGAAAATGAAATAAGACACAGCTGTCTCAGCTATCTCGTTGTGAGGTAGATAATTAAGAGTGTTTTCAGTACTTAGATTCTTAAATTAAATCATGGCATTTAAAAAGTAAGTTGTACTATTAAATGTTTTTGGTGTCTTCCATCTGTTAGTTTTACCTTAGTCTTTAAAAAGGTGGTGGACACTGCTCTTGCTTTTCAGCTTTAAAAAGAAGGTTTGAGTTCCGAGAGCTCTTCAGTTCTCTCCCTGACTATCTTCCCTCCTTCTTGGGAGGAACTCTCTTCGAGCTTTACCCGGTTCACTCTTCTCCCGGTTTCCACTTGGACTTCTTGATTTTCTTAATTTTCTTGTTTTTCTTTCTTTCTTCCTTCCTGACTGGGGGGATTCAGGTAAATCCTCACTTTTATCACCCCCAGTCTCAAAATCTTTTGGTGAGAAAATCCTTCTATAAACACCAGGGTTTGACAGAGCACCGCAAACACCCAGCTACTCGCAGCACCATTACCACTCACTTGATATATCTTTACACTTCAAGGTCTTATCTAATTCCTTCATAGCTACCTTTTCAAGTCCAAATCTTCTTCTGAAAATTTATTCTGTATGAAAGTTTCACTCATTTACTAGATCAACATAAAATAAATTATTCATGGGATAGGGTAGAAGGAGTCATATTCAACTACAAATAGAAAAGGTATAAAATAAATTCCAAAGAAAAAACAGACAATTTTGGTAAATAACCTCAAAATGAATATATCAAAGAAGAAGAAATGACTAAAGAGAGACAGAAAAATGGCACACCAGAAAAGAAGAAAGCAGAAAGCATGGAGATAAGATACAAACTCAGACAAAAAGCAGCAAAATTAAAAAAACACAGAATCGGGGGAAGAAGAAAGGGATTTGACAGTGAAACAAAAGAGACAGATTCAGACACAGAAAGACAAAGTGATAGATTAAGATCAAGAAAGAGAAGAAGAGGAACATATGCACATAGATAAAAAAGGAGAAGAAGAAGAAGAAGAAGAAGAAGAAGAAGAAGAAGAAGAAGAAGAAGACAAATTATATTAGACCATAAGAATCAAAACTTCAGAAATGAATATTAAAAATCTATTCTTGGAATATTAAAGGTCTTAACTCACTATATAACTGAAGATGAATCTTTCATTATTTATGAAAAAACACTTTGACATTCTATGCTTACAAGAGACCAAGATCAAAAAAGAGAATGCAAAATATCTAAGAAATTGGAAACTAGGACAAATGTTCAGTTCAAACAAAGAAAAAAAAGGAAAAGTGATGTGGTTCTATACATACAGAGCAAATTCACAGCAAAGGAATGCTTCAGAGATGAGGAAGGTCACTACATAGGAGTTGAATTGAAAATTCAAAACACCAACTTTCTAGCGATTGGAATACATGCCCCAATAAATAACAAACCTTCTTTCTACAAAACATTAAAAAAGAGATTGAAAAGCAAAGTACAACCAATGTCCTAATAGCAGGAGAATGGAATGAAGTGACAGAACCACTAAGTGACAGAAAATCTATCAAGAATTTTTTAAAAAATGAAGGGAAACTACCCAAAACTTTTAAACTATGTGAACAATTGGACTAAGAGGACATTTGGACCAAACTATATGGACATTCACCCAGCTACATCTTTCATTCTGATCAATACAATTCCACATCCCACATAGGTATGTTTCTAAAAAATACACTCCTGCCAAAAATTGAAAGCATGCATATACTTCCCAAAATAGAATCAGATCACTACCCCATATATATTGAAATGAAAATTGACAAAACTCAATTCAATTTGAGATTAAATGAAAACTTATTAGCAGATGAGGAATTTCTGTTCTTTTAAGATAACATTAACTCTGAAACAAAAATGAACACAGTATGGGACACCAGTAAATCCTGCAAAAATAGATGGAACAAGAGTGGAGAATGAATGACAAATAATAACAGGACCAGAGAAATTAAGGAAACAAAAGGAATACTGAAGTTAACTTGTGATACAACAATAAGGGGAAGTAGAATTAATTTACAAGAAACAATCATACAATACAAATGTTACCATGGACATATAAAATAAGAGGCACAAAAATTATTTTGTTAGTAGAAAGTTTATGTACTTTCAATATAATTAATGTAAATAGCAGGACAATTAAGCATAATTTTATATAAGTAAGATATATAAGTATATAAGAGAAAACAATCTCTCTCTCTCTGTGTAATGCTATATTATTAAAAATAAATTTAAAAAGAAAATTTCTTCTAAAGTGTCCTATTTGAATGATGATTGAACCCAAGTATGGAAAATCTTGAACTATTCCAAACTCTTCATCATCTACTTCAAAATTATGTAGGTTGCCTGTTCTCATAATTATTGTTTTCTTTATGTTCAGCTGTAAACCTGCCTTTGTAACTGTATAAGGGAAATTGGTTTTGTCTTAGACCTTCTTCAATAATCTTTCAAAATCTCTGATATTTTCTGCTAGTAGTATGGTGTTATCTGCATATCTTAGATTGTTGATGCTCCTTCCTCCAATTTTCACTCCCTCCTCTGAATCCAATTCTGTTTTTCATATGATGTTTTTAGCATAGGGTGATAAAATGCAACTTTGCCCAATTCCCTTGCCAATTGGAAACATTCCATTTCTCTGTATTCTGTCCTATCAGTAGCCTCTTCTTGTCCTGAATATAGGTTACCCATTAGGACTATCAAATGTTGTGGCACACTCATTTCCTTAAGAGTGATCCATGGTTTTTTATGATCTATATAATCAAGTGCTTTCTATAATCTATAAAGCACAGGTTGATCTTTTGAAATTCCTTAGTAGGTTCCCTTATCCAGCGTATGTTTGGTATGCAATTCCTAGTGCATCTTCCTTTCCTGAACCCTGCTTGGAAATCTGGCAATTCTTGTTCCATATATGCTAAGAGTCTTTGTTGTAGACTTATGCAAGCACCATCTTACTTGCATAAGAAATTAATGCAATAGTTCTGTGATTACTGCAGTTCCTGGTGTCTCCTTTCTTGGGGATTGGAATATATTTTGTGAGTTTCCAGTATAATAATAATAATAATAATAATAATAATAATAATAAAGTTTTATTTCTAAGCCGCCCCTCTGCTCAGCAATCGGGGTGGTGTACAGCATAATTTAAAAACAAAAGACAATGTAAAATTCCTATATTCCACACCCTAATCCCCCCACCCCTTAAATCTAAATTAAACTATAATAGCAGAATTAAAACGATTCTTGAAAACATAATAAAATCAAAAACAAAAACAAATAAAAACAAAGTAAACAATTTGGGCAATTTCCTTTGCTGTGACTGTCTCTGCACAAGAGAAATAATGCAGTTTGGCACTGCTTTTAACTGCCACGGCTCAATGCTGTGGAATCCTGGGATTTGTAGTTTAAGTCCCTCCCCTTATAGTCTACCATGTCTCTAGCATGACTGTCTTAATGTATGTAAATCAGTTTTTTGCCATAGGATCTTCTGTGCTTTACCCATAGTAAGTGTAAACTGGTTACCCTTTTTAAGGAAAAGATCATGTATCTATAGTTTGACTTCTCAAGAAGAATGATATATTTTTTAGAAAAAGTAGAACAGGCTCTTCTGGAAGCACAAAAAAACAGTTAATGTCTCTACAGATGGCAGTAATTCTGAAGCACAAGAGGAAGATCCTTGGGGGAAGGTAACACAGAGAAGCAGGTCTATGAAGAACCATGCTTCAAGCTTGGAGATAAGCAATTGATTCAAAGTGCTCACCTGAATAAGCAATTATTAGGCACAGGAACAAGGACAAGAGCCTCACACCCCTGCAGTTATGGAGGCAACATTTTGGAGGGCTCTATGGATGGAAGAGGTACTACAATTCCCAGAAGAAGAAGAGACTTGTGATGTTTGTGGGTGATTCCCTTTGTGAGGAGCAGAAGCAATGATGTGTGAGCCTCAAAAAGTGTGCTGTCTCCCAGGAATGAAGATCTGAGGTGCAACAGACTAGCTGACAAGACTCACCAAACATTACCCCTTCCTTCTGATCTATGTTAGAACTAATGATAACAAATATAGCCTTCAATAAATTGCAAGAGGCTCAGGCTAAAGGACTCTGGAGCACTGGTTGTTTTTTTCATTATTCCTTTCCATGCACAAATCCATGGTAGAGGGAGAAGGATTCAAGAAGTGAACAACTGGCTCTGCAGATGGTGCAGTCAAAAAAGCTTTGCTTCCTTAGACCATGGTCCAAGACGGACTTTAAACAGGAGATGTGTTGCACCTCACAGCAGTTGGAAGGGATGTATTTTGTAGGAGTCACAAATATGACCAGAAGAGTTTTAAACTGAGTTACATTGGGGAGGGAAATGGCTTTAATGATACAGCAGGATTGGGCCTATAGTACAAGAACTAAACACTGGCTAGAAAAACAACAAAGAATCATTTGAGAAGAATATCTTAGATGTCTCTACAATAATGCACAGAGCATGGAAAATAAACAAGATGAACTTGAACTCTTAGCACAAGAAGGGAAATATGATTTGATAGGCATCACTGAAACCTGTAGGGATGAATTGCATGACTAGAACATAGTAATGGAAAGGTATAACCTATTCCAAGGAAATAGACCAAACAGAAAAGGAGGAAGTGTAGAAGCAGTGTATGTCGAGGATATGCATACCTGTGATTAGACCACAATTTAAAGCATGATACATTTTTGGCAAGTTCCTGGGTAAAAAATTAAGGGGGAAAGAAACTACTGTGACCCTACTATGGACATTTACTACAGCCCCTCTCCCAGCCAGACTGAAGATTTGGATGATATCTTCCTACCACAAATTACCAAATATTCAAACAGAAGAGATATAGTAGTAGTAATGGGAAACTTCAACAACCCTGATATTTGTTGGAGGTCACACTCTGCCAAGAGTGCAAAGTTCAAAAAATTCCTCACTAGCCTTTCAGACAATTTCATTTTGCAAAAGATGGAGGAAGAAAGAGGATCAGCTATTTTGGATTTGATCCAGTAAAGACGTCTTGTCAATCATGTGGAAATAGTGGGATCCTTGGGTGGAAGTGACTCTGTCCTCTTGGGATTTGTTATACAGAGAAAAGAGGAAGTCAAACATGCTCAGACATGAACGCTGGGCCTCCAGAAAATTGATTTTGATGAACTTGGGGGAGAAACTGGATGAGATCCCATGGTCAGAATTACAGAATGGTAAGGGAGTTCATTATTCATGGACATTTCTTAAAATTGAAATATTGAAGGCATAGTTACAAACAATTCCTAATGAGGAGGAAAACTAGGAGGTGTCTACAGAAACCAGAGTCGATGTACAAAGTTTCAGATGAGTTGGGATTTTTAAAAGACATTTATAAAAAAAGAAAGAAATGGAAAACCACCAGAAATGAATACAAACAAATAGCCAATACTTGTAGGGTGAAAATTAGAAAAACTAAAGTTCAGAATGAGCTCAGGTTTGCTAGGAAGGTTCAAAATAAGAAAATAGTTTTTAATATAATATTTGGAGCAAAGGGATAGAACAGGGAAATGATAGGATCACTGCATAGAAAAGAGGGTAAAATGCTAACACAGGATGGAGAGAAGGCCAGATTGGTTAATACCTTCTTTGCCTCAGTCTTCTTCCAAAAGGAAAAACGGTGCTGTAATTGGTAAAAATGGAATAAATAATGCAATAAGGGGACTACAGCCCAAAATAGGAAAAGAGGTAGTAAAGAAACATCTAGTTACTCTAAATAAATGCAAATCTCCAGAGCTCAATTATCTGCATCCAAAACTACTAAAGGAATTTGCAGGTGTAATCTCAGAGCCACTGTCAAACATCTTTGAGAATTTTTGGAGAACAAGGGAGGGCCCAGCAGATTGGAGGAGTGCAAATGTTGTCCCCATCTTCAAAAAGAGAGAAAGAGAGGACCTAAGCAACTAGTCCCCAATCGGGTTGATGTCAATACCAGGAAAGGTTCTAGAACAGATCATCGAAGAGTCAGTCTGCATGCACTTGAAATGGAATTGTGTGATTATTAAGATCCAGCATGGGTTCTTCAACAAAAAGTCACACCAAACTAATCTTATCTCTTTGTTTGACAGAGTTACAAAGGAGTGCTGTAGATGTAATATGTCTTGTTTTCAGGCTTTTGACAAGCACCTTCATGATATTCTTGCAGGCAAGCTGGTGAACTGTGAGCTAGACAGCATTATAGTTAGGTGGATTTGTAAATGACTGAACACAAACGTATTCACCAGTATTCAGTTAGTCTTCATCCTGGAGAGAAGTGGCTAGTGGGGTGCCTCAGAGTTGGGCCATGGGTTATTCAACAGCTTTATAAAATGATAAATAATAGAATAGAAGGTATGGCTCACACTACTGCCACCTTTCTCCTTTACCACTTTAAATTCTAGCTGGCAGTCCTGTGAGAACTTGTTATCCCCACCCTTGCCACCTAATGAAGTGTAAGGGACCCACACTGTCTTTTGTATGATGTCCCCCTTCAAATCCTCCAGATATTAGTAGCATGTTTTGTGACTAAAACATAGGCCAAGTGATGTTGGAATAAGAAGAAAAGTTTATTTTAAATCAGCATGTAATAAATGTAACTTGCTCCAGAACTTGCTACTATAGTCTTTTGGTTACAACATTATAATGTTTGTTTCTAATTCACTCACGGTACCTCAGCCACACTGGCTAACAGTATCTATCTGGAGAGAACACCACAGCAACTCTCTTCTTTAGAGCTCTGTGAGTGTTCAGAGTCAGTCCTTTCTAGAGTCTACCTCCCCAAAATACAGTTCCCTCAGGAACACCCTAAAACACAGCCCTCTCTCTGGCTTAACTTTCTCAACACTCTCCTCATCTCAACATTAACTCTAACTGTCCACCAACTGTCAGTCTGAGCTTTTTAAAAGCTCCCAGCTGGAATCCCATTGGCTGGCTCTCAGCTACCTCCTGATTGGCCAGCTGGACATTCTATTCACCACAGAAGGCATGCTTATCAAATTTGCAAATGACATCAAATTAGAGGGAGCAGCTAATACACCAAAGGACAGGAAGAACTTCTTTACTGTAAGAGCTGTTCAACTGTGGAACAAATCACCTCATAAGGTAGTAGGCTGTTCCTCTTTGGAGGTTGTAATTGTGTATTTCTGCATGGCAGGACATTGGACTAGATGCCCCTTATGGTCTTTTCCACCTCTATGATTCTGTGATTCTAAGGATAGACATTCTCTGTTACATTTCATTGTTTCATTCCAATGAGTAATGCCATTCACTCTAATCACTCTATCTTTCATTTTTGCCTTTCTTCAAGATTGTCCTGAATCTTGGTCCAGTTAATTTTGAAAAGATTACATGAGATGATATGAAGAGCAAGACTGCTCCTTCAGTTATTACTGTATAGTGCTTTCTAAATAGAATAGATTTAGAGAATCAAGGCACTGATATGTTTGAATTAGATGAATTTGGTTCTCCCAGATAGTAAATGTTCAGTCAAGTCTTCCCACATATCCCCATTAAGACAGTCTTTCTCTGTCTCACAACTAAATTGGTTGAATGAAGCTCCTAAAATCTTATAATTTGTGAAAGTTCAGTAGTTTCTTCTGTTTCATCTACCATTTCTAATGAAGGCAGGCCCAGGCTTAGTCCTCCATTGCATTGGCCCCTCCAGCTAAGTTTAACAGCAGTTTGGGGGTTCTTCATCCCCGCGGCTCGGACCTTGGGTCCACGGCTTATACACTTGCCAGTACATTCTGGCTTGGCTTTTGTGTCCCAAAAGGGGAAGTGGTGGGCCTTTTGGCCATCAATTGGGTCCCTAACAGGTGTTCTGGTTCGGGAGACCCGTGCTTATTCTATAAGGGGAGGGACTTAAACATTTCAAACTCCAGAGGATATTCAAAATTGAGTGATTCTTTCTCTTGATAGCATTGGACACTATTGGTCTTAGTAGGGCTGCTGTGTTAATTCCTGTTGTGTCACTGTTTGCGAACAGCTAGCCAAAAAAGGAGTTCAAGGTTCTAATCTAGGGTCCCAAGTTAGTGGTGTTTCAAGTGGAGACCAAATTTCTGGGCAGCAGGCTACACAGGTGCAACCAATTACTTCACCTGGCATGTCTGCTGAGGATGGAGCACATGGTCCCCCAGTTGCATCTGCTATGGAGGTTGGCCAGCCTACCATAGCAGATGTTATGGAACCGTTAAAGAGAGTTCCAGGTGTCGCACAACAGAGAGCAGCTGCCCCTGTGCTGGAGCAGCCCACTCTGACGGACTTGTATAGTTTCGTCCAGAGGGCTGTGGTTTCAGGTCAAGGTGGTGGGTCTGCACCTGAAACTTGTGAAATTTCTAACTGGGATGGGGGAAGTGTTTCTTCCATTCCACAGATTGGCACCTGAGCAGAGGATTCGGCACACTCAGAGGGAGTGTCACAAACATCTAGGGAGGCTGCTCAGCAATTGGCTAATACAGGTTTGTCCCTGCCTTCGAATTATCTAACTTCTTGCTCCACCTCAGTTTGGCCCCCTGGTGGCCAAGTGGGGTAAAATACTGGTGGGACAGGTTCTTCGACTGTTTCCGTTACAGCACCCTCGACTTTATCAGTTGCACCCCAGGTGCTTGACTTGAGGGTGCAAACTGAGCAGCCCTCAGTCTCCAAGATAAGTGACACAAGGCCCGTGGTCACTGTGGGAGCATTAGGTCTAGCTGGGGCAGATCATGCAGTGGAGTGCAACCCCTATGCTGGGATGTCAATTCCCTTAAAATCCTATCTTCCCCTCTCTACTAAAGAGAGAATTTAGAAAGGGGAATACATCGATCTATTTTCATTGACATTTTGTGACCCCGAGCCGAGGATTATGGTGAAGGGTTGTGTTTAGTCTCCCTAAAGAATTCCAGGCTCACAAGCGTCATAAGCTCGAAAGGAACTTTGTGAACTGGATGATGGGTTTTACCATATATAGAGGTGTAACTGAACAAAAAGATCCATCTAGGTCTCCCGATTTTTCTAAGTACCAGGAGATCATGATCAAAGCGTACACGAATTGTCATTTCAATTCGAGGGGCTCTGCATGGCTCCAGTACGATGAACAGTTCAGGATGAGAGCTGCTTTGGTTGCAGCTCTCATCCTGAACAGCTTTGGTCCTTCTTTGTCTTGGCAGCACGTCCAATCTTAAATGTTATGCTAGGAGCCCCTAGCAGATGTTATGCTAGGAGCCTCCCTTTCGAGCAGGTGTGACAATGGCTTTGTGCCCATGGTCACGCAGCCGAAAGGGCAGTATGCGAGGCCTAGCACGGGAGAGAAAAAGGTTACAGGTTTATGCTGGGACTTCAACTCTGGCAAGTGCACTAGGCAGCCCTGTAGGTTCGAGCATAAATGTAACACCTGCAGAGGTAATCACCCAGGCGCTTCCTGTTTCAGGGGAAGGAAGGCATGGGCTGGAGTCTCCTCGCAACCTTCCACAGCAGGAGGGAAAAGTGCCAACACTGGATGTTTTTTCTGCTTGATTGCGGATTTACCCGAATAGGGATTCCGCTCAGTATTTGTTAAATGGGCTTTCATTTAAAAATGCTATTTAATTCTGATCAGAGAGAGAACGCTTACAAAGTAATGAGCAGGTGGTATTTGACACCATATCGACTGTCAAAAATTTATAAAGGATATAAAGGATATAATCCTGTTTGCTGGAAGTGCGGGGAAAAGACGGGGTTTTATTTCCATTTGTGGTGGAATTGTGAAAATGCCCAAAAATACTGGAAAGCTATTAATAAGGAAATTATGGTTATATTAAACATGAATATAGGAATGGACCCGAAACTATATCTTCTCAACATTATGAAGAATGAGATTGAGAAAAGAGGTGGAAGATTATTGTACTTATTGATTACTGCAGCAAGAACAGTGTATGCCAAATATTGGAGAAGGAAGGAAACTCCAACAGTTGAACAGTGGAGACATAAAATGTATGAAATATACGAATTAGAAAAATTGACATGGTTAAGTAAGAATAAATCCATTACTGAATTTCATTTGGAATGGAATTATTGGTATGAATACGAAGATAAGAGATCAAAAATCTTGGTTACTTTTTTAAGAGATTAGAAAAAAGGCATAGCAGACATGAATAGACGAACTGATTGTATATTCGTATGTGATATTGTTTTAATTTAAAGGTGTTTGGGTGATTAAAGATTAAAGAATGTAGTAGAATATCAATAAAATCCAACTGTAATTTGTACTGTGACAGTCTAAAACATGATTAGTTTTTGTACGATAATATTGATGCATACTGCTTTTTGCATATTTTGGATAGTGGGAATATACAAAAAGAAGAAGCTCTGTTATGGTTATGGTTATTGGCATATGGGCATATATATATATATATATATATATATATATATATATGAGTTTTGAAGATATTTAAGATCATAGTAAATATATCACACAGAAATTATCATAGGATTTAGGATTTAGGAATATCGACTAAGGAAGTTAAGGAGAGATTACTGTTATAATTGATTTAAAATATATTTGTTTTAAAATATTAGAATATTTAAATAGTGAATGTTCTGAATAGTAGAGTAAATTTTACACCGAAAAGATTGTTACGTTCCGGGATGTCTGATTAAATTCAAGTAGAGGTCTAAGTATAAGGAAATATCTGTTAATCCCTTGCTTTGATCATGGAAGATTTTTGTGTGTGTATGTTTTTATGTTAGTGTCTAAGTCTTTGTAATTGTATTATTAATTGTCTGTGATTATATGTCTCTTTGTTTTTTTTTAAATTTTCTAATAAACTTTATATAAAAAAAGTATTTGTTAAATGGGCTTTCAAATGGTTTCCATATTCCTTATACTGGTTTGAGGGTTCACTGATTTGCACCTAATGTGTGTTCGGTGAGGCAGTCACCAGAGAGAGTCAGGGAGAAGCTGGCTAAAGAATTGGCTGCTGGTAGGATATCTGGGCCCAATCAACATCTGCCAATGCCAACACTAAGGCTGTCACCTTTCAGTGTTATATCCAAGAAGGTGCCTGGTGAGTTCCGTCTAATTCACAATTTGTCATACTCTAAAGCAGTGCTTCTCAATTATTTTCTGTCATGCCCCCCCTTGGAAGAAGAAAACATTTTGCGCCCCCCGTATATAGTATATGTAAATAGTATATGTACAGTATTTGCTGAGGTCAAACGAGCCCCCCTTTACGGAGCCTCGCGCCCCCTTTTACGGAGCCTCTTGGGGGTGCGCCCCACTATTTGAGAAGTACTGCTCTAAAGGGGAATCTGTTAATGATGCCATTGATCCAGCTTTGGCATTAGTGAAATACGCATCATTCGACACAGCAGTGCAGATGGTACGGGCATTGTGTAGGGGTGCCCTATTGGCTAAGTGTGATATAAAATCTGCTTTTAGGCTTTTGCCAGTACACCCTGAGGATTTTGACTTATTAAGCTTTCAATTTGAAGGGATGTACTATTTTGACAAGGCTATGCCAATGGGGTGTTCTATCTTGTGCTCTGCATTTGAAAAATTTAGTACATTTTTGCACTGGTGCGCTGTCAAGAGGTCAGGTAATCACACGATTACTCATTATTTGGACGACTTCTTGTTCGCTGGAGTTCCCGGTTCTACAAGGTGTGTGGATACCTTGTCGGCATTTCAGGGGCTGATGGTTGAGATGGAAGTTCCTTTGGCAGAGGAAAAGACGGAGGGTCCTGGCACCCATCTGACTTTCTTAGGCATTGAGTTAGACACAGTTGAGGGACTTTCCCGCCTACCATTAGAAAAACTCGAAGTGATGAGACACCAGGTAAGGCTAATGAGCAGTAGGACCAAAGCCACACTTTGAGAATTTCAATCCCTGACAGGGTTGTTAAATTTCACTTGTAAAGTTATTATTCCTGGACAGGCATTTTGTGCTCACTTATACAATGCTACTAAAGGGGTTTCTGCTCCGCATCACCATAGTAGAATTATGAGCGGGATAAGAGCTGATTTGAAGGTTTGGGAGTCATTTTTGGATCAATTTAGTGGAGTTTCCTTTTGGAGGTCCGAATTGCTTTTAAAGGCGGACCTCCATGTACACTCCGATGCCTCTGGTGCACACAGTTTTGGCCTCTATTGGAAAGGTCAGTAGGCAGTGGAGAGATGGCCACAAGCTTGGATGGATAGGGGTTGGACACGTGATCTCACTTTTCTTGAAGTCTTCACTATTGTGGTTGCAGTTCATTTGTGGCCAGTTCAATTTGAGAATAAAACTGTTTGGTTTTGGTGTGACAACCAAGCAGTGGTTCATGTGATGAACTCCCAAACCTCCAAATCATTGAGGGTGATGGCATTGGTTAGATCAATGGTTACTCAATGTTTGAAGTTCAATGTGTTGTTTCAGGCTTTCCATGTACCGGGTTTATTAAATCCGTTGGCGGACACCCTTTCTCATTTTCAGTTTTCCAGGTTTCGTCAACTCACCCCGGAGGCAGCACCTCAACCATTGGAGGTACCGGAACATCTGTGTAGCCTTGGAGAATAGAAATCGACAGGGCAATTCTCCAGTCTATCGCTCCATCAACACACAAGTCGTATCAGCTCGCAATGCGAGCTTTTAGGTTGTTTATGTCTATGGAAGGGGAGGTTGAGGTTTGGCCCTTGAGGGTGGAGACTGTGTTACGTTTTGCTGTTCACCTTCGGCAGTTGGGTTTGTCCCCGGTCACTATTAGGGAGAGGTTAGCAGCTCTGTCTTTTTATTTGAGGGGGGGTTAATGACCCTACTGTGGACTTTAGAGTCTGTAGAGCATTGGAAAGATGGACTAGGGAGCTTCCTCCAGCACACTATAATAGATTGCTGGTAACACGATAGATTCTCATCCAAATTTGGCACTCCGTTCCAAATGTATGTTCTTCATCACAGGAAGTGCTTCTCTTTAGGGCAGCTTTTTGGGTGGCATTTTTTGCGGCCACTAGAATTAGTGAGCTTGTCCCTAGCTCCCGCTCTGATACTTCAGGCAGAGCACTTTCCTTATCTGATGTCCAAATTAGTGAACAGGGTGTTCAAATCTGTTTTAGGCATTCTAAAATTGTCCAGTTGGCTTGTCTAGGGCACCAGTAGGTCAAATTTGTCCTGTTTCAACTTTGTTGGAGTATCTTGGACTTTGCCCAACTGGCCCAGGCTATTTGTTCCTTCATGTTTCGGGCCTTCCGTTGACACAGTTTCAATTTTGAGCTGTGCTGAGGGAGACTTTGAGGCATGCAGGTCTGCCAGCGGCCCAGTTCTCTTCACATTCTTTTCATACAGGGGCAACAACCGCTGCTGCTACTCAGGGCTTAAGTGACACTGCAATCCGACGGATTGGGCATTGGCGGTCCAGGGCTTTCAAGTCCTACATTTGCCCATAGTGCCATGGTTCGAACTGGCAATATTTAGTTTAAGGGTTGCACAGTTATACTTAATTTGTTTTTTTCTATTTAAGCAGATGTGACATTAGAAGATGTATGGATGATTGGGCACAGCCTTGTGTCTTGGGCTGAACATCATGTTCTACAATCGGGTTGTGACCGGAACCTGGGGATAAAAGAGGTTCATCGTGTATGATGGCTTGGTCGGAGAGGAATGCTATGGGGAGCTCTCATTCCGCGCATCATCAAGCTACCTGCGACTTTCACTCTGCCCAAGATTCTAATGGTGCACTTGGGCAAAAATGACTTAGTTCAAGTTCCTTGTTTCAAGTTGGCCAAGAGGATTTTGAGTGACATGCAAGACATTAAGTGGAGAGTCCCTCAAACGGTGTTGATGTGGACTAAGTTTTTGCCTCAACACTCTTGGATGGGAGCAAGGAAGGACTCTTAGATCAATATGGCCCATCATTGGCTGAATAGATTCATGGTTAAGAAGTTTGGGACTTTGGGAATTTTAGTTGTTGATCACAAGGGGATTCAGATTGGTATGCCACATTTGTACAGGGGCGATGGAGTTCATCTTTCCCCTGAGGGTTGTGATGTATACTTGGAGTTTGTCACTCATCACATTGAATGAGCTGTCCTGGGCAGGAGGGGATGCCAAGCTAGGCTGGCCACCTCCTGTGGCAGGCAGGGACCCCCCCCCCCCCAAGATAAGTTAGTTAATTGGAATTACTAAATTGGATTATGTTGATTGGGACAAAGAGGATACATCAATGGGTTAATAAAAATTTTGCTATGACATCACCAACCCAGGCATTCTTACATCATGTTACTTCATGAGTTAGATCAGGGGTAGGCAATCTTTTTGAGCCGGAGTCTGGGTTGCTGTCTATCAGACAATTGGGGGGCCGAAGCACCTAAAATAAATAAATAAATAAATGAATAAATATGCATGCACACTCTCTCAGCCCCAGAAAAGCCATGGCAAAACCCCTGTGGAGATTTTGCCAAGAAAGCCCCAAGAACAAGTAACAACAATAATCAATATCATCATGGGGGGTGGCGGTGGTGGCGGCGGCACGGGGTAGCAGTGGCGGCGGCAGCAGCAGGACCAGCCTGGGGACAGTCCAAAGGCCTCGGGGGGGCGCATCTGGCCCCCAGGTCTTAGGTTGCCTAACCCTGAGTTAGATTATGATGTCATTTCCAGTTGGGGGAGTTGATTTATTTGGCTGAGGGTTTAATCAGAACTTGATGTGCTTGACACATGTTTTAAATGGATTGGTTTACCCTATCAACAATTTTCGTTATGTACAGGGCAAATGTGTCAGGAGCAATATAAATTGTGGTTAAATTGAATTGTTAATGAAGTTGTTTACAACCTTGTACAAAATAAATAAAGTTGTGGCCAAGTTTATCAACCATATTGAGGAGTACGGTGTCCTTTTGTGCCAGTACAATGGGTCCTTATCACAATGAATCTAGGCAGAATTAGATCCACTACAGTTAGCAGATAATAATAATAATAATAATAATAATAATAATTTTTATTTATATCCCGCCCCTCTGCTAGGCAATCGGGGCGGTGTACAACATATCAAAACATCAAAACAAATAAATCAATTTAAATCCCATCCCTCCTTCCCCCACCCCCCATCCCCCAAAAAACAAATCAAACTGAACAAATTAAATAACAATAATTAAAATATGCAATTTAAAAATACATAAATTATTCAGTGTCAATTATGGTCCTCCGAGGGCTAGAGGCTGGCGGAGATTTTAAAGCCGCCGGTGCTCCTCCCCAGCCACACAGGTGAAACAGCTCAGGCCACTCAGCTGGTCCTCCAAGGGCTGCTGGGTGACCAGCAGTCCTCTGCGGCTTCAGGGACGCCGCCACTTGCGTGGTGCCGGTGGAGATGGTGTCAGGCGGAGATTATAAAGCCGCTGGTGCTCCTCCCCAGCCACGCAGGTGAAACGGCTCAGGCTGCTCAGCTGGTCCTCCGAGGGCTGCTGGGTGACCAGCAGTCCTCCGCGGCTTCAGGGATGCCGCCGCTTGCATGGTGCCGGCGGAGATGGTATCAGGCGGAGATTATAAAGCCGTTGGTGCTCCTCCCCAGCCGCGCAGGTGAAGTGGCTCAGGCTGCTCAGCTGGTCCTCCGAGGGCTGCTGGGTGACCAGCAGTCCTCCGCGGCTTCAGGGACACCGCCGCTTGCGTGATGCCGGCGGAGATGGTGTCAGGCGGAGATTTTAAAGCCGCTGGTTCTCCTCCCCAGCCATGCAGGTGAAACGGCTCAGGATGCTCAGCTGGTCCTCCGAGGGCTGCTGGGTGACCAGCAGTCCTCCGCGGCTTCAGGGACGCTGCCGCTTGCGTGGTCCACTAACACCCAGAGGAAGTGTTTAAGCCAAGAAGCAAACTCAGATTACATGTGGCTACGCTGTTCAGGTTTTTCTCTGAGCTCACATGTTGCTCTAAGATGGATCCTATTGATAACTCCAATTTTTGATGAATCCTACTTTAATACCAACAATAGTTGAGACAGATAACATAGAGTATGGTGCATGTCCAGAGTGGAGGTGTATCTATACTAGACAGCTATATGTATTTTATATCATTTCACCTGTCATGGGCCTATCCTATGGAATCCTAAAATCACCCATTTTTGGAGGTATTTTTAATTTTCTATAGACTATGAATGCCATAGGAAAGAATTCTAGTTTCCTCACAAATTCCAGAATTTCATAGGCTGTGGCCAAAATAGTTCAAGTACTATAAAACTCCCCAGTCATCATTATATCTTAGTATAATAAAGTGCCTTTCATTGTGGTACAACCTGGTGCCTCTGATCCAAAGATTCCAGATTCCACTGCTAAAGTACTGATGGAATTTTTAATCACTCTGGATTCATTCTGTCTCACAGGTTTGCATTATTTATTTATGCAACTATAGACAGGATTCAAGGACCTTGAGGAAGAATTTTCAGAGAGAAAGAGAGGCCTTTCAGAATCATTTCCCTATCTTAACCCAACAAAGAATACTTACAAATTATAGGAGTTATATTATAAATGCACATAGGACTGCATTTTTTAAAAATGGAAATGGTGGAGTTACAGTGAATATACAGAAACATATATATTCATATGGGGAACCCAGTGTCTTTATTTCCTTCATTATATCACTGTACATCTGTATAATTTTATGAAAAGCATCAGAATGTCCAGCCAAAGTGGGGCTTATCAATAGTGGTAAATCTCTAATGTACTTTTGCAAATCTCATTTTGGCTAATTCCTGATAAATGTAAAAAGCATATATATCAAAGAAGCTGGCCCAAGGATGATTACCCACTCACACACCCCAAAAATAATTCAGAGGTTATGATACTGTGACTTGTTGCCAGTCCAGTTGGAGGGTCCAGTGCCTTTCATTGCTACAATATGAAATGTATTTTCATATATTTATAACAATGTAATTATTTTTTTAGCTCTCATGACCACCCCAATGCATAATCCCTGTATGAAATTTGAACATATCTTCTCCTTTATCTTTCTTAATTTTTGAAGTTGCTGCAACCACATAAACAAATTATGGACCGTTGCTGACCCAACCCAACCCCCCATGCTGTCCTGATGCCGTGCGCCATTACGCACAGCATGTGGCGTCAGGATACCCTTCTGGCACAGCATTTAAACACACTGTGCCAAAAGTGTGTGGAAGAGCCATGGCGCCGGCTCTTGGGCAGCCTTTTGCCGCCCCTAAAAGGAGTGGCATTTTGCCTCTCTTTTAGGGGCAGCAAAAGGAAGAATCAGGGCCACAATGTGAGGTTGCCATGGCCCTGATCCACCACTCCTGGAGTGGCTCTCTGCCACCCCAAATGGGCCATGTGCATCGTCCCTAAGTCTACCTGAAAGCAACACATCCATACATATGAAGACAGTCTCTCTCAAAACATACTTTGAATTCATTGTGCTGATATAGATGATGTAATTGTGTATACTCTGAACTCTGGAGTTAGCCCTAAAACATAACTAATAAGCACAGATTAATGATTCCATATTCAAACAAGTGTCATTTGAGTTTGCCTGTTATAATTTCAATGGCATTAAGTTGATATTATTGGTTTGCAAATGCTAGCAAAGATTCAAGCATTACATCTTGTAATGTATAGCAGATTTCTTTCTTATTTCATTGCCCAAAGTGACAATAGCATAACTTCTCATGGGGAAAATACACTAAACATGAATACTGTCACTTTATTTGTCATTGGAGTTAATTCCCCCTGTGAATTTCTCATTATTCAGCTCATGGAGAGAAACTTTGAAGTCAATTAATTAACTTCTGAAACAGTGGAACCTGAGAAACATGTTGACAACTTGGTTTTGACAATGGCTGCATACCCAGATGGATTGAGTACCATGTAATGTCTCTTAATGTAATGAAAGACATCTCTGCAATATAGACTTCACATATGTATTGCTTCACATCTTTCATGAACACAGCTAAATAAACTGCACCTAAGCTATGAGCTACTGCTGTCAAAATGTAAGAAGCTCAGGTGATGCAGTCAATAGAAGCCACTCTGGGCAAAAAAATGAGAGAACCCTCGGGAAACCTCTGCCATGCCAAATCATTTGCTGCTTCCTGAGGATACATACTTTAAGAAATGCATGCACATATTAAGGCAATGGGCTTCTGGCTTGCAAGAATTTTTATTTTATTTTATTTCTGTATATAAAAGTGCAAGCAGATACAGTGCTTGCATTTCTCTCACATAGTCCAAATGGGCTGGTAAAATATAGTGATGTCTAGAAAAGTACTCATGAGCAAATTTGCATAGCCTTTTGTGTTGAAAACAAAGCTTGGGATGTTACTTTTTAAAAAGGAACTAGGCATATAAATAGTTACTTTGATACTTTTGGGACCAATCAAAAAGCACCACTTTAATCTTAGTAGCTTTGGGATCCCACTGCCTTCTCTGTCAAGCAAATATGGTGACAATGATTCTGGGTAAGGAAAGTGATCATTTTAGAGTCACAACTCTGCACCTTGCTTGCTTGCCTGATGTGGCATAGAGGGAGAGTCCATGCAGATATAAAATGTTATATAAAATAACTATGAGGTAACTGGGAACAAATGCAGTAAAAAAAAAGTGATATGGAATTCCTTCATCATTTGCAGCAGTAAAGTATTCATTTGGGTCTCTCTCTGCCCTGCACAAGGCTACAGGCCACTTTGTAGGCAGAATATAGTGAGTCTCTCAGGAAGTCTTCATACTATTAGAAAATAAATGGGTATTGTAAGAGGAAAAGCATGTCAGAAGAAGCCAAATTGGATTGTTTAAATTTGGGAGCACCCCAATATGTACCTTGGATTTTGGATTTTGTCTTACAGTCTCAACAGGTACACTGCATTTTCCCCCTCAGTATTCTGGTCATTCAATTTGTTATTGTTTCTTACTGTTACTGCAATCACCCACAAGTTTTGGATTTCGGTTGCTATTCACACACACAGCCTGTTCATTCAGAGCTAGAAACATCTGTTCCTAAGCACTTCACAACATGCATCTGATGAAGTAGACATGGGCAGCATCTGCACTGCAGAAATAATGCATATTGACAGCACTTTAACTGCCATTCTGTGGAATCTTGGTATTTATAGTTTGCTAAAATATTATGTATTTTCTATCTAGTTTGCCTGAAATATTATGTGTTTTCTGCATTTTGTACAATAAAGATATCATTTTTATGGATTTTGTTATATGTAGGACATAGTGTTTCTGATTTCTATGTATGGTTTTGAGAGCTGGACAGTGCAGAAAGCTGACAAGATGTTAGGAAGGATCTAATTAGGGGAATTTATAATTAGCTCAAACATGCAAGAATGGGGTCCTAACAAAGCCCTGTGGGACAGGGTGGCAATATGTATACCAGAGGACTAAGGAATCCCACAATGGATGATGCTGAGGCAAGCTTCTTCAATTAAAGTCTAAATATTTAATAAAAGGGGAAAACTGCACACACACAAATATGACACACATACACACTGCGCACTTAGGAATAAAGGAGTGAAAGTGGGAATAGCTTGAGATGGGCCAGACTGAGGGAGTTACTCACTTCCAAAGGCTTCTCTGGGATCCACTGTGGATGTTGATGATAATGATGATGATGATGTACGGCCAGCACAATGGGGGAAGGAATGGTCGAGGGAGCTATGATCAGAGCACAGACTGACGTGGAGCCAAGCAGCACTCCAAAGATAGCATGTGGAGCCTAAAAATCTCAGTGTCCCGGAAAGCAGCCAACAGAGTAGTTGATAAGAACAATGTCAGGCTCGAGCACAAAAGCAGTTGCAAAGTACAGTACCAGTCCGAATGTTCCAAGAAGCCAAAACAAGGTTTCGAGAGTCCACAAAGCAAATCAATGAATACAGTCCGAGGTCCAGGGTTCCAGCAAGCAGGTCATCCAATCCAATAAAAAGGTCATGAATTCCAAGTCAGTCCAAAGTCAGTCAGAGAGTCAAGAGTCCAAAGCTTCCACCAGCAAACTCAGATAAGCTCTGACAAAGAGTTTGGCTTTTCCCAGCTGTTTATATGGCCCAGCTCCCACTCACAGCTGTTTGGACTTAGCTGCGGGTTTCTCATATAACCTGAGAGAATGCCGGAGGCACGCCCTTTCTGTCCTGCTCTGACTAAAGGTAGGTACCTCTGTGTCCTGCTCCTCTATAATTCCCAGGCCTGGAACCTCTGCTGGGGGGAGGCTAGGCTGCTGAGGCAGGGGCTGAGGTTCAGTGGGTCCCACAGAGCTAGGTCCAGGTTCAGCTAAGTCCACTGGAGCTGGTAGAGCCAAACTAGAACCTGGCTCAGCATCCTCATCCTCTGAGTCCTCCATGTTCTCAGCCTGACTGGCCCTGACACTCAGGGTTTAAATAGGAAATTTCTACCTTCTGGCTATTGACTAAATGGCTTGGCTGAAGCCTGGACAAAAGCACTGATTGTCTTAGCTTTGTTAAACCTAGATGTGAGACCAGTCTAAATAATGCATTAAATAACGATTCAATCAAGGAAGGAAGGCTGGAGAATGAGGGTGCAGTTAAATCTGATCACTGCCCCGTCAAGTGTGAGACTTTGGACAATGTGTCCCTTTTTGGTATAATAGTTTTCTCCCTTTAGCAACTTCAAAACCTGTCTGGTAGAGAATTTTCCAATTGTTTGGGCAGGCCCTCCTGAAGTCTACCTGACTTGTCATCTAGAGGATTATGGCTGACATCCCACAGAGGTCAGTTCGGGGTCATAGAGGGAACTCCACATGTGTCCCAAAATTTTATTAATTTCACATCTGCTAACAAAGATCAACTCAATTGAAATGTGGTGCTGGAGGAGAATTGTACAGAT
Source organism: Phrynosoma blainvillii (assembly GCA_026167975.1). NCBI lineage: Eukaryota > Metazoa > Chordata > Lepidosauria > Squamata > Phrynosomatidae > Phrynosoma > Phrynosoma blainvillii. The sequence continues at coordinate 245,709,932 of JANUYF010000003.1, read as the reverse complement.
ACCATAGACTGCTAAAAAAACATGTCATGGCCTGCCCTGGGGCTGCTGAGGAGAGGGACTCTGATGCAGAGACAGACTTGGGGTGCCAGGAGGTTCAGGGGAGTACCCTGGGCTGGGGGATTCCCCTGCAGCCTCAGAGGACAAGCAGGACTCAGAGGAGGAAGAGACAGATGTGATCATGCCAGTCCCAGGGCCTGCTGAGAGATGACATGCCAAGGAATTCCTGAGACACTCGTCCTGACTGGAGGCCAAAAGGATGGCTAATCAACAATAGCTGAGGCACACCGATACTTTTTAAAAGGAGCCAGCTGCTTCACTTCACAACCCATTCTGGAGAGTCATGCTGCTGTTGTGTTTCTTGTTCATGAACCCTAATAACTTGAATTGGACTCAGGCTACCAGACCCCTGGAAAGAAATTTTGAACTATGGCTTTGCTTCTCCCCTCTTGCTTAGTACTATCAGACTTGTCTTCATTGGTAGATACAGAAATGTTCTGAGGAACTTAAGGTTTGCATTTGTGGTGTGGGAGAGGTAGAGGAAGAGGATGTCTCACAGTATTTACTTTATTGCCAGCTTTACCAAGATCCCAGGAAGAGATTATTGGGTCAGATCCTAGCTTCTGTGTGGGGTGGGGGAGGCATTCTTACATTAAAATATACTGGTTACTTCCAGACTGTGATCTGTATGTTACACATAGAACAGCTTTATTTGCTAAAGTGGCTAAAATTATACGTGCTACCTAGCTGAAAGATATTGCTATAGATAGTGCAGGGAATTCACTTTTATGATGTTTTTATGGATATATTGTCATTGGGGTTTTATGGAGTAGTAATGGCTTTTAGTCAAATACAATGAACGATTGACTGACTAGTCTTTGAAGTCTGTAAGTTTTGCCTACTCCCTGCTGGCATTCTTGCTTTGACCTCCTGCTCCCTGCACACTGCCAGCTAAAGTAAACAGGACAAGACAAATGAATTGTCCTACAGCAAATCAGGCCTCAATTCTCACTAGAAGACAGGATGACTCAACTAATGTTGCCATACTTTGGATGCATCATGAGGTTATGTGCCTCATTAGAAAAGACAATAACACTCAGTAAAGTGGGAAGTGGTAGAAAAAGTGGAAGATCACATTGTAGGTGGATTCAAATACACAAGCCACAGCCCTGAGATTGCAAGACCTGGGCAAGGTAGGGCATGAACAAGACTCTTGGAGGTCTCTCATTCATAGGGTCACTATAAATCAAAGTTGACTTAATGGCAAATAAGAACAACAAAAATTTAATCTAAGTGCTGCTTTAAACAGCAGTTATTTGGACTGGGATTGTGACACACAGGAAAGTTAACATTTCCCTCTCCAATGGATCTCCAAGATGATTGCTGGGACACCGGGGGGGGGGGGGGACGACAGATGCTGGTTCCCCACATCACATTACCTGAGAAGCATTGGTCTAAACAAATTTGCATTTAGTGCAAATGCAAATTGAAAATCCATTTAGCATAATATAGTTCCATATGCCCACCAGCAAAAAGCTTCAAGTGAAATAACAATACTTACATACTCATTGGTGGCACTGGAATTCTGGCACAGTATATTTAAAGGACTGGACTGTCCTCCTGAACATATACACTCATCTCTCCATATTCACTGGGGTTAGGGGCATAGGACCCCGTGAATGTGGAAAAACTGAAAATAACAAAAATGCTATGTTTTTACCTGAGAGAACACCTCTCTAGGAATCTCTAGGTCCTCCAGTGTGACTCTGTAATCAACATCTGCAGACATTGACCATAGAAATGCACTGAAGGAGCTACAAAGACCTAGTGGAGTATTCTCTTTAGGAATCTCTAGATACTTCAGTGCAACTTATGGTTAAAGTTGACCATAGAGTTGCGCTGGAGGACTAGATATTCCTAGAGAGAACATATTAATAAAATCCATGAATAATCAAATCCGCCAAAGTCAAAGCCACAAATGTGGAGGGATGAGTGTACATATTTCATGATGTCCTCACACTCAATAAGAAAAGGTCATGCTTCTTTGAGCTTTATTGCTTCTGATTTATTTTTGTATGTTTTATTCCTGTAGTAGGGAAAAAGATTCTTCACATTCAATGTTGTGTGATCTTTTGTAATATAAGGGAGGTAGCATAAAGATGGATAAGGGCTATCTTTCCTTTGCTCCCAGGCCTAATTAGTGTGGCACAGTCTGAAACAATATTAGAGGCTTTGTTCTAATTTAATAAGTGCAAACACTGGGTTTGAATAGCTGTTTATTTATGTCAGTCACTGAAAGAGCTCCCATGTAGAGAACTATGAAGATAAAATCATAAGCAATTAACAACAACAACAACAAAAAACATGCACTTTGTTATGTAAGACTAGCATATATAGAACTTAACATGGTGTCTTCTAATGCAACATTGTGTTATGTATTTGGAATGGAAAATATAAGTTTCTAGATTCAGTGTGACACAATTTAAATATTCAGTCCAACACTAGATATGTAAAATACCAACTAAGCTCTTAGATGAGTCAGCTGCTGAATATCAGATTAAAAAGGCATTGTCTCATAATAAATGTAACAACATGCATTGAAGTAATTATGGGGCTGTACAGACAGCCACATGACCCTTGTTGCTTAGTTTAATACAAACTATTTAAGAATGTATTTTTTAAAAAGCTGTCCATTTAACTTTTTAAGGGCATCAGTAAGATCCAACTATCTATGTGATAATATGAGAGCTGCAATGATGTACACTCAGGAGACATAGCATACAAACTCAAGGAAGCAGATTGTTTTAAATATGCACTGCATGCCTTTTTAATCTTTAATCTAAATCCCAAATTAAAATTGTAACCCTTTTTATTATGTGTGCAAATTGATACTATAAGGGATATAAAGATGATTAAGCTTAATGCTGCTCGCTTATTTTATAGATAAAATATATCCATACCAATTAAATATATTTCATAAATAAAATATCCATAACTGCATACATAGATATTCTATTTATTGCTCAAGTTTACTTTGCCAGCTATAGAACGTCATTACTGTTATTTGATTTAAATTTCTTCTCTAAGATTATTCCTTCCCTATGGCAGGGCTGGTTCAGTTAAAACCAGTGCTATTAAATGCATAGATCTCCCTCTCCTTACCACAATCAGATTTCTTGGACCTCTCTGAAATACTTTTTGCATACGTATCTGTCCTTGTAGAATATGTCAATTGTGTTGTTGTCAGTATGATATTAAATAAATACTTCTTTGTGTGATTGACTTTTTCACAATGCTGTTTGTTGTTGTTGTTGTGCCTTCAAGTAATTTCTGACTCATGATGACCCTAAGGTGAACTTATCATGGGGTTTTCTTGGCAATATTTCCTCTGAGGCTAATAGTGTGACTTGCTCAAAGTCACCCAGTGGGTTTCCATGGCCAAGCAGGGATTCAAACACTGGTCTCCAGAGTCATAGGACCTTTGCAGACTGCCAGAAATAGTGCAAACTGAGTCCACTTTAACTGCCCTGGCTCAGTGCTAGGGAATCATGGGAATTGTATTTTTTCTGAGACATTGAGCCTTCTCTGTCAGAGAGCTCTGGTGCCACAATAAACTACAGTTCCCATGATTCCCTAGCACTGAGTCAGGGCAGTTAAAGTGGACTCAGTTTGCACTATTTCTGGCAGTCTGCAAAGGTCCATAGTCAAACCACCACACCACATTACTTCTCTATTATTCAAAAGTACTAGAATATTTCAAGTAAAATGATGGCCTTGCCAGGGATAGGTATCAGGGCCTCTATGATACTTTGGCATTGTCAAGGATACCTATCAGGGCTTCTATGATACTCCCCCCCCCCTTTCCCTAGCAATGATCATTTCACACCCAGTGAATATGGTCCTACAATATTGACAGTATTTGAATATAGAAATATATCTTGGCTGGCATCTTCTTAGGCAGTTCTGATGTGGTAAGATAGACTTACAACCACATAATTACTTTGTATTCACTTTTACAATCATGGCATTATTACTACAATTGCAAATGCCCCTAAGACCTACCTGAAAAGTCAAACAGCTATACCAAGTGAAGAAGGTCTGTGGTGCTGATGAGTGGGAAGCTAAAAGATGACAGGTCCAGTTCCCTACCACTTGCAAGCTTTAGCACTATGCCGAGTTGTAACAGATCCCCACAGGGGGCAATGCTTTTGCTTGTTGCACTGCTGTTCACTGATGCAATGGGACTAGACATGTCATCCTTCAATGCCTCCCTTGTGATTGCTGCAGAACTTTATTTAATACAGCTGTCTAGTTTTTAAGGTGAGTTATAAAGAATCAGAGCAGAAGACAAAGGGTATCTACAACATCCTAGCTATGTGTCCTACACAGGATCTCAGCCGTTACTTTTTAGAAATGAGAAAAGCAGCTGCAGTCACATCAGTCTATGAAACAGTTCATGCTCTTAGTGAAAGGAACAGAAGGTTCTCAGGTACAGCAGCAAGCATAAAACCTACTGTTGTATAAGTTATTTACTTTATATGATTTTTAAATGGTAGATCTTTCCCAAATGCAATAATTGTTTTCATAATTAGTGTGAACATAATATTCACACCCCTAAAACTTTCCTTTCTTCCTCATTCCCTTCCTGCCTACATGCTTTAATATCAGACCATTCTTCCAATATGACACCCAAAGGAGCTTACAATACATATTAAAACAAAATATAGCTAAAACAGTATATAATAAACCCTTTTTTAAAAAAAGCAAACAATCCAATTTAAAAATTATTAAAACAATTTAAAACACATTGAAAACAATAGAAGATGCAGCACATCTGATTAAAATAAACCTTTCTGCCCCAATCAGTTAACTGCCAGTGAAAAAGAGAGGCCACCCTTCAAACCAAACCACCCTTCAAACCAATTCCTTCAGAGGGAATTCCACAACCAGGAAGCAAAGAATTTCCATCTCCTTGAAGATGCCTCTTTCATGTGGAGCTTGAAAGATATATGTACAGAAATGGGTTTGTATGTGAATCCTTCACTCAGTCACAGTTAATAGCTGCACACCTAAATCCACTAATTTTTAAAATACCAATTATTTAACTCATCTATTCCCCCAATTCCCATAAGTGAGTGGAGGACTCAGTATATTGACCATCAGTAGGTCATCAAACTCCCTCCTCCTCCTCCTCCTGTTGTTGTTACAGTCATCCCTCCCTGTTTGCAGGAGATCCAGTCCGCCTGCCCCACCCACCCACCCCCGCCCCACACAAATGGGAAAAAACATGGATATTCAAGCCTCATTTATTTTAATGGTGGTGTGCTCCTGTGTGACAAGGTTGTCGAATCATGTCCAACCATAGGGGTCGGTGCTCATCTCCATTACTAAGCCAAAGATCCAGTGTTGTCAGAGACTACTCTGTGATCATGTGGCCAGCAAGATTGCACAGAACACAATATAGATTAAAATGCAATATATAACTAACACATGAAAACATTTAAATACATAGGTTAAAATACATAAACATAAGATGACCATTACACATTAAAATCATCCAGACATAAAATTAAAAATATATCAATTTACAATTCATAGTTTAAAATCAACTGATTAGGCCTGCTGGAAGCTATAGGTCTTTAATACTATTTTAAATTCAGACCATGTGTTTAGATGTTGAATCTCTCCCACAAGTTATTCCATAGTCTATATATATATATATAACAACAGCAGTACACATGTGCAAAGATGCACAAATTTCAAATCATGGATGGTTTGTAGCTGGCTGGTGTTGACTCAAACAAGTTGCCCAATCCTGCCAATCTTTCCTGCTGGACTGTTAGAGACAAATGGCCCCAGTCCAGAGAAAATAACTGCTGGAAAATACTCTCCAAGAAAAACACAACTCTCACATCTCGGATATTAACATAAAGATGACTTTAGTTCCTTAACAAACCATTATTTACCATCATTTCCTGTAAGCACAATATCAAAGGTCTTGTACAATGCTGACATATGATCCACCATGAATAAGTATTTTTCCTTATTTTTATTTTATTGTTCAGTATCTTGAGATTCTCTTCATACTCACTCTCTTGGGTTGTTAAGATCCTTTTCTTACTTACATCACAAATGACAAACATCCTGCTACAAATAAACTGATAAATCAAACCTTGGACACAGAAAACCATTAGAGTTTAGTTCAACTAATAAAGTCATAATTAAAAGTGTTATTATGTAAGCAGTCCCACAGGATCCCTTCCCACTTGATTAATAATTCAGAAACTGGAGCATATGAAAAAGCCCCCAGGACTAGCATAATCAAAGACTTCTGATATATTATTTCTTTGTGTACAATTATTTTATTTTTCTATTAATTCCATGCCCTATTAAAAAGCTGCTGTCAGTTCTGTCAGGATAGTTCTGAAGCCTGTATAATGATGTGGTATTTCACCCTAATGATAGAATTATTTATTTTGCTTTATTTTCATTTAAATTTACTGCCTTAAAAATGCTACTAAGGACCATAGCAACTTTAATTTTACAAAAATATGCCATACTAGGAATAAAAATCTTAATAGTTGAGTGAAAGTTTTAATATTTGAGAGACATGCATGATCATAAAAACATTTTAGCTAGGCATCTGTTCAAAGAGCACTTCTAGGAGTAGCATCATCAGAGAGTATTTTTGAAACTTTTAATATCTGAAGTATAAAATGTAGTTTGGCCTTCATTAGGGAATTTGGGTGTATTTTTACTAAGGATGTAGTTCTTGATTTGTTCTCATGTGGTAAACAGGAAAGCTTAAATATTTTCTCTTCATGATTTTCTGCAAGAAGTGATGGGCTCTATTTTTGTTGGCCTTGTAGAAAAGTTGCACACTTTCATGAGTGGTTTTCATAGATTTCAAAATTCACTGAAGCTTGCTGTTGCTGTTGCCTTGTCACATGAACTAGTAGAACTAATAGCATTGAATAAGTTATTTGTGTTCAATCAACTATTTCAGTTGGAATGTTTGCGCTTTCCTGTACAAGGGGAAAAGATAGTAGTTTTGCACAGAAACGTGAGTTTTGTACAAACAATGTTTTTTACAATTACAAAAACCACAACCCAAATCCCATTTGGCATGGCAGATTCATGAGCAGATTCATGAGGGGGATCTCACTGTATCACTTGTCACCCCATTATTTCCTTATGCTCTGCCATTAAATCTCATTAGGTGTACTCGAGGTAGAATAAAGTAAAAGTGCCTTTTCCTCATGTAAGATGACATTTAATTAACTAATGATAATATAGAGCAATGATAATTATTGCAATAATTAAATGTCACCTTACTTACAGAATTTAAAAGAATTAGTTTACATGTTCTGTGCATGCCATCCTAACTCAAGGAATAAGAAGCATCTGTAGATAGAAGCTCTGTCCTTATGCCTGAGTTGTTACCTTCCACCTTCTCACCTCTGCCAAGTGTTACAGTCTGCATGCCTGGTACCGCACTGTTTTTGCACTTCTTTGGTGAAGTTCATCAGCTGTAGATGCTGGGGACCAGCTAGAAGCTTTAGCAAAGCCATTCAGTAGAAATAGGACAGTGTCAAAACAAAGACAAAATGAATTTTCAGGACTGAGAGCATGTCTACACCAGCTGCTTAATCCAGGAGCAGTCCAGAGCATTATGCTCTGGATTGGCCCTGAACAGACCACAATGGCAACCATACACACCAGGCTAAATCCAGTACAATGCTACATTATTGTGCATATGAGTCACTGGGGACAACACTGCATAGGCTCCACTGGCCCATCCCCTGTTTTTGTAACCATGTGGGCAGGAGCTTCACGTAAACCCTGCCCAGTTTGCTGCTGCTTCTGTTAAGATCAGAAACTGCCATGTAGTCATGTGATCAACAAAGAGTATGAACACCAATTTCTGACCTAGAGCTCCTGCCCACAAGTAAGTGGCAGTGGCAGCTCTGAAACAGGACATCCCTTTCCCTGTGCAGGGATGTTATGCTTCTTGGTGTGTGGACTACTGATTGAGCCTGAATCAGACCTGATCCAGTTGTCCACATACCAAAAGAACCCAAGGTCTCTCTGGGGTTTCCAGGAAACACTGGGTTTTTCCCTGACTTCACTTAGTTGAGAGCAAAATTGGGTTAAGGGCAGAAAAACACAGATGCTCCCCAGAAGTAGCTGTACATAGTGTTGGGAAACAAAGACCTAATTTGGGGGAATTTATAATTAGCTCAAATGTGAGAGTGAAGCACCCAACTTCGCTTCTGAGACCTTATCCAATTGTATACCAGAGATGTAAGAGTTCTGGCAAGGAATGACACTGAAACGGACCAAACTCCAATTAAAGTCTAAAATAGTTATTAATACAGCAATCAAACATCTAAATGCTACACACACACACATACTCTAGAAGACAAGCGGGAAAGAGTGACAGCGGGGGAGGCAAAAAGGAAAACCAGGATAGAGGAATATACTTATGCCCGAGAGACTCCTCAGGATTGCTGGCAGTGAATGAGGATGAGTTCCATGGAAGGGGCATGACCGTCAAGAGAGGGGGTCGTGGGAACTATTTCAGAGCGCAGACCGACAGAGATTCAGCATGCACTTCCAAGGTAGCACAAGGTCTGCTAAAATCCAGGGGTTCTTATAGGGAATTTCTGCCTCCTGGCCATGAGTTACACAATAGGTGGACAAAGGCTTGATGGGTTTACTATTGTTTACTTAAGTCTGGGCATAGTCTAAACAATGCATTTGGTTTCAAAACTATCAAGGAAAGGAAGCTAGAGAAAAGGGGTGCAATCAAATCTGATCACTATCCCATTAAGTGTGAGGCCAAGACAAACAAACACCATTGTGTATCTTTTCCAGTACAATGGGATATTCCCAAGGGCAACTGCCAAAACCTGCCTGTCCAGGAAATCTTTAGTGGTTTTGAGCAACTTCAGCTTGCTTACCTGACCTTGCATTTAGGGGATTATGGCTGCCATCTCCCAAGGGTCAGGCTGGGGTCATAGGGGACTCCACATGGCTAAAATATATAAGAAAAATGGAGCACATTCATTAACAATAGTTAGGACTACCAGGACCAGCTTTAGTGCGAGTTTGACATTTTTCACTGATGTAAACAAGTCCTGAGTAGGGAACAGCATTCAGAAATGGTTTCTGGTTTTTGCCACAGAGCATTGTTGACCAACCATGAAATAATGAGATGAGACATAAGCAGATTAAACAAGGGACATTTTATTGACCTAAAAAAACTATTGAACTAATAAACAAGGGGGGAGCAACCTGAGACCCAGATATCAACTTACAACATCTGAGACCCAGATGTCAACATCCCCAGCTATCCCTTGGGCAAAACACCAGACCCCAAGGGCAATCAAAAGGATTGGTTGCTACCTCAGCCAGTCATCTTTGGAAGGCCAAAATCTGGAGATCTCCCTCCCAAATGACTAAACTTTCTAGGAGGAAGTAAACCCCAGATCAGCCCCAAGGGCAGTCTCCTTCCCACACATCCCCATTACTTATCCTGTGGAGGCAGTTCCAGAGACCAACCCTCCACCACAATGGGGTGCCAAGATGTTCACCGATCTAAAAATCTTCTCCATCCACTACCTGCCCATGGAAACCTATTTAATGACACCATGTCAAGCTAATTATCCAATTCCCAACAGATACAGTATTGCAGGGGTAGGCAACCTTTCCCCTTTAAGGGCCAAAGGACTTCACCTCCCAGAATCCCAGGAGCTATTGGCCAACATGGGACTATTGGCCAACATGGTTGAGGCTTCTGGGAGCTGAAGTCCCTTGGCCCTTAAAGGGGAAAGGTTGCCTACCCCTGCAGTATGGGGTAGGCATATCCCAAGTACTGGGGGGGGGGGGAGGGATTCCTACCTAGCCCCTAGATGACCAGCAAAACTCACACTGCTCTGAGGGTGAATGAGTGGGTTGCAAATTGGGAAGAAGAGCCAGTTTAGGGGCAACAGGTTAAATAACCTTATCAGTTGCCTCCTATCATGTGGCATAGATTGACCAATCAGGCTAAGATTATAATACCACCTGGCCTCTCTTCATGAAGGCCAACAAAAAGGCCCCTTCCCCCTCCATAAGTTGACATGTGACTTGAAAGCACATACACACATAATGATATTATAAATAATGAGTTACTTTGGGAGGAGACATAACAGTTGATAATGGTTATCTTTTAACATGGGTACATGTTATTCCTGAAACACTGCTTTTGGTGAGGCATTTGGGAGACTGGGGGCCATTTTCCCACAAAGTGTATTTGAAAGAAAAAGTACCCTTGTAACAGGTTTGTAAAATGGTACTTACATGTTAAAAAAATGTTTAATTTGAAAACAAAAAAATCATTAGTAATGAATTGTTTTCTTAATATAACAATAATATAGCAAGCAATGGTCAAATCTATGCAAATCACATCTTCATAGTTTTAGTAACCTGTTTGTTGTTGTTTTTAACTGCCCTTGAGGTGATCTCAACTCATGGCAACTCTATAGATGAGACAGTTCCAAGACCCTCTGTCCTACACTGCTCTACTTAATTCCTGCAACCCCATATCCATGACCTCCTTAATAGAGTCCATCCATCTGGCATGTGGCCTCCCTCTCTTCCTTATTGTATTTTCCAATGAGTTCTTCCTTCTCATGATGTGTCTGAAGTAAGACAGCCCTAGTGCGTTCCATTAGCCATCATATGTTTGCAATGTGGTCCCTAGTGCCTCTTCCTTTCCTGAACCCTACTTGGACCACTGGGATTTCTCTCCCCATGTATGGTTGGAGTCTGTTTTGCAGAATTTTGAGCATAATTTTGCTTGCATGGGAGATCAGTGCTATGGTCCTATAGTTGTTGCAACCTCTTGTGCCTCCCTTTTTGTGGATGGGGATGTATATTGATCACTTCCAATCTGTTGGCCATCATTTTGTTTTCCATATTTGTTTAAATATGTTGGTTAGCACTAGAGTTCACTCTGTCAATGAGGACTGCAGTAGTTCAATTGGAATATCATTTGTTCCTGGTGATTTGTTTTTCTCTATTTCTCTATTTCTCTTATTGCAGAGGGTGAATGAGTGGGTTGCAAATTGGGAAGAAGAGCCAGTTTAGGGGCAACAGGTTAAATAACCTTATCAGTTGCCTCCTATCATGTGGCATAGATTGACCAATCAGGCTAAGATTATAATACCACCTGGCCTCTCTTCATGAAGGCCAACAAAAAGGCCCCTTCCCCCTCCATAAGTTGACATGTGACTTGAAGGCACATACACACATAATGATATTATAAATAATGAGTTACTTTGGGAGGAGACATAACAGTTGATAATGGTTATCTTTTAACATGGTTGTAACATGGTTGTAACATGGTTACAATTTGGGGTTCATCTTCATATGGCTCTTTGTTCCATGTGTCCTTCATTTTGTCATCTTTTTAGTATAATTCTTCTGTGTATTGCATCCGACATCTTTTTATTCCTTCCTGGTCTTGAATTATGTTATTTTTATTGTCATAGATGATCCCAGTCCTTGGTTTGAATTTTCCTTTGATTTCCTGGATCTTGTGAAATATATTTCTTGTTCTTCCTTTTTTGTTGTTGTCTTCTATTTCTCTGCATTGGTTGTTGTAGTAATTTTCTTCATCTTTCCACACAAGCCATTGTACTGTTGCATTCATAATTCTTAGTTTGTTCCTATCTTCCTTTAGTAGCCTGTAGCAACATATAATCTGCTGAACTATCTTAAGTTACCTTAGCAATTAAAAACACAACTACTCTTACTAGGAAATTAAGCTTCACTGAACACTTTTGGCTTCTTGAATAAACATTCATATGAATCTATGGCAACTGATTTTTGGTGACAAGAATTAGACTTGGATAGAGTTGGCTTACCTTTGTGCCAAATGATGCAGTTGCCTCAGGCTATGGACAACAGCAAGATTTTAATGGAGAAATCTGCATACCTAGCTTACCTAGGGCCTACAATACTTAAACTGGCCTGCAAACTTCATCCATGATGTAAGTTGCCATCCTATTATCAGAAATCATTAGTGCAGCTAACATTTGTGCATCAAATGGGCTGGGTGCTATTTTATTCATCATCTCCAGTAGTAAAATGACTTTCACTGGCCCTGATATTGTATTAACACACACACATCAGTTTTATATCAATTATCAATTAGGTAAAGGATATAACCTTGTCCCAGGTATCAAGGGACTAGAGTAGGTATCCCTTAAAACTATGATGCAGATCTAATCAGATCCTGACACTAGCAATATAAGGACAGGACACCCATTAAATCAATGGTTTGGATTCAGAGTTAGGGCTTTTGCAGACTGCCAGAAATAGTGCACATTAAATTGAGGCACTGCCCTGGCTCAGTGCTAGGGAGTCATGGGAATTGTATTTTTTTTCTGAGTCATTGAGCCTTCTCTGTCAGAGAGCTCTGGTGCCACAATAAATTACAGTTCCCATGATTCCCTAGCACTGAGCCAGGGCAGTGCCTCAATTTAATGTGCACTATTTCTGGCAGTCTGCAAAGGCCCTTAGTTAGAGTGGATTTTTATAAGTAAATCATAAGCTACTGTACAACAAAAACCTAACCTGAAAAGGAAATATGTACATTCTTACATTAAGTATATAAACAAATAATGCACACACCCAGTTTTTGAAGTGATTGTAGGTCACATAATCTACAGTTGCACTCAGTTTATAATGTCCTGGGGGGGGGTATATTAAAATTTGGGTTCACTCTAAAACGAATAATCTTTGAATTGCTCTTGGGGTCTGGTGTTTTGCCCAAGGGACAGTTGTGGCTATCTTGATGATTTTCTTCTTTCAGGTAGCATGGGAGAGGTCAATGTGGGTACTCAATGCACACATTCTATGCTTTGATGAAAAGGCTAGGCATACTTTTGAGCAAGGAAAAGATGGAAGGTCCTGTAGAATGTCTGACATTTATTCCAGTACCCAGGTTTGTAGATTAGCCCAAGAGAAGCTTCAGGATATGCAGGATAGAGTCTCCAAATTTATGAAACTTCATAAACACACATTAAAGGAATTCCAAGAATCTGAACAATGTTTGCAGTGTGGTCGCATTGAATAGTGCATTTAGAAGGTGTCTTTGTGAGTCCATGCTCACCATTGGATATCCCCACCCAGGATATCAAGAAGACATGGCAATGTGGAAGGATTTTCCCTACAGGTTTCATGGAATTTCCTTCTGCTGGAGGGAACTGAAGCTTTGGGTTGCCCTTCAAGTGTTAAATGATGCAGTGGAGTTTGGGGTGTATTTTAGAGATAGGTGATGTGTGGGCAAATGGCCAGTTGAGTGGGTTGTTTCGGGGATTAATGCAAACCTTGTGTGTGTGTGTCCATATGCATGCTTTCAAGCCCCCTGTCAATTTATAGTGATCCCATCATTTCCATAGGGTTTCCTTAGGCTAGGAATATTCTGAAGTAATTTTGCCAGCCCCTTCCTCTGAAATATAACCTACAGCATTCGTTGCTTCTCTCCTGTCCAAGTACTAACCAAGGCTGACCCTGCTTAGCTTCCACCTGATGGGATCTGGTGCCTTTAGGGTATTTAGGCTACTGCAGACCTTACCTTTCTAGAATTCTTCCTCATACTAATAGCAGTTTTGATATGGGCCAAGGAGTTTTTGTTGTCCAATATATTTTTGTTGTGACAATTTAGCTGCAGTGCAAGTTATAATCTCTTTGTTTTCCAAATCCTTGAGAGTTATGTAGCTTGTCAGGATGCTCATGCTGCACTGCCTTCTATTTAATAATATTTTTTTTACAACATGTGGCCTGGATGAACAATGGCACTACCAATGCTCTGTCCTGTAAACAGATGGAATGACTGAGCCAGCTATCTCCAAATGCCTTGACCTCTCCAGACCTGATTCCAGTTAACCTCTGGGTGCTGGGGGGGGGGGGGAGGTTGTGATAGCTATTATTCTCTCTATGATTCCAAGCACAGAAATTGTTATAAGCAAGCAGTGCTGGAATTGTGGGGGGAGGCCAGCTTGGATAATTGTAGGTAGTTCCTATGCCACAAATTATCCAAACCTGCATTTATCTGAAGGGCAAGAACATTTATGTGCAGTCTGTCCATGGCAAGGTAACAGGTTTGTATTTTTTAGCTAAAACAAAAGTAATAGGAATACGTGTAACAGATAAATATTATTGATATTCACTATTCAGTATCCAACTTAGAATAACATATTCCAAAAGCAGTTGTACATCATATCATATAACATAAATAAACAACTATCTATTGTATAAGTTTTTGTAGTAAACATGAAGATACCTTTCATTTAAATGAGAATCAAAGCTATAATCCATACACAGTCTCAGAAAAATAACTTAAACATAAGCTGTATGTAGCTGCAATAGTAACCAGTCCAAACAGATTTCAAAATAACAAATCTTTTTGACAGGACAATAAGAAAGATTACAGCATAACCAGTCTTCTTGGAATTCAACACTGAGTCTTCTTAACAAGCAAAATAATAATAATAAATCTGTGCAATGAGTATTTTTAACAGAACAACGTTACAAATAGAATGCTATCATTTCCATTTCAAGAGAACGTCCTGCATGCTATTGTTTTCATTTCGCCACAGTGTTCTTCAGTTGAATATGCAACTATATAATACATTTTAAACGGTCCTACTAAAGTATACAACCATGAAAAAGCACCCCCCCCCAGCTAAAGTCCAAAGTGATTTCACTGGAGATATTAGGGTTAGAAAAATATTAAAGGGCTGGTGCAGGGAGATGATGATAGTGGCAAATAAAAGGGAACCATTCTCCTCATGTACTTTGAAGTGTTTGGGGAACATTTCAGTGAAGGTATGTATTTTGATTTATGAAAGATTGCTTTTACAAGTGATGGTGCTGAAAGCTTTCTTTAGTGCCTTACACCTGAGTGAGCTAGTACTTTGTTCCAAAGTTGATAAAGCAGGACAAGCCTTAGAGTTCAAGGATATTCAGTTAGCTAATTCTCAAGTAGACCTGTGAATATGTACATCCAAGACCAAATAACATCAACTGTGATCCCAGGTAATACTATGTCCTTGTGCTGATTAGGCCCTTTGCCCAATCTGAGATATCAATCAGTATTTATAGGTTGGGAATACAGCAACAGGCTCCTTTTCTTTTCATGCAGAAAAGTCACCACTCACTAGATATCAATTCTGAACTATTACTTCTAGGGCACTAATCACATTGGATTTAAGAATAGTTAAATTTGGCCCCCACTCATTTAGAATCAGTGTAGCATCAATAGCTGCGTTATGGGACTAGATGGTGAGTCCATCCAGCATTGAAGGCATTGGTACTCAGTAAATAATATGTACATCCACTTAAACTCTGAAATATTCTGCTTCATATTTACAAACTTGTTATTTCTTGTATGTTTGACTGTATTGCCTGAACAATATAGATCCATTTATGGCCATAGCACAGTCTATTGGGCTGCACAACTGGACCAATCTGGCCACTATGTCACCCACCTGGTACTGAAAAGTTTGATGATCATGAAGTGGCTTGGCAAAGGGAGCCTGAATTGGTATGGTTTGTTACCACTGTTGTTCCAGGAGCATAATGGGCCACTTCCATGTCATGGTCATTCAACTGTGTGAGAATGACTTAGGCCTGATGTGTTAATTATACCAGCTTTGCATGACCTTCAGATCATTCAAGCCAGATGGCCTGGGATTTCTTTAATTTGGTCTGGTTTTTTTTCCTCACTGAGTTTGGTGAGGGGGAGGGAAGGGAGACCCATGCTGTTTATATAAAGGTAGAAGTAGGATTAACCTGGAAATTAGAAATGTTTTGGGCCACTTTTTACCCCATTCAGGGATACCATTCCAGAGACTGGATCTCTGTATGACTGATAGTATCTACCTATCTGAGATAAGGAATGGGCTGTTCCTTAGTGACTTCCAAAAAGAGGTGAGGGCCATGTTAGCTGGTCTGGTGGGGGAGAGGGACTAATTGTTCTGATTAGGGTCTTTATTCAGGGCAGGTAGTGGGAAAAGAAAGCAGTATTTTTGATCGACACCATTTGTTACCCCAGGACCAGGCCTCCAATTGCCACTCATATTTCATATAAAATTAATATTAAAAGTGAATCTGGGAGGTGACCTAGGCTGAGGATGCCTGATCTACTCACACATGGGAAAAAAAAAACAGTTAGGGCTAGCCAACGTCTAGAAGACACCCACCATGCTGAGATTCCGTGGGGCTCCAGCATAATCCTTTTTGTCTGCAGAAGGCAGTGAGAGGATCATGGCCAAAGGAAGTGATTGTTTGTGATTACCTAAGAGATGGAAGCACTGGCAAATCCCTTTGCCTAGTGCATTCACAACAATCACCCAACTATCCACTTCAAGTCTGAACTATTCTTTTCCCCCTGGGAAACCATTTAGCAGATCTTCTAATCCTTTCAAACCTTGGTTCCTACTCCCAAGACACAGTTCTGGGTATATATACAGCTAGTAAAACTGCCATTCTCCAGTCTAGGTCTAGCTTGCAAGCAGGTAGGCACTATGTCGGTTTGGCTAGACGAGGCTCCTCACTACACCACCTTACCCCCCTTGCCTCAGAAGCTATTGAGTCTTCTCCATTCTGGACTCCCATCAATTGGAATCAAGATCCACATTGGTAACATATCATCATTAGCAAGGCCTTAAACCTATTCCGCTTCTCCCACCTTTGTTTCACTAGCTCTTGTGTGTGTGTATGAGTATATGTGTGCTTGTGTGTGCTGATTGTTTTCTCTAATAAAAATACAAAAGCCTATTTGGATTTGCCTCTGGAGTTCTATGTGATTCAAACCTGGTATACATTTGGGTTGTTATCCCAGGCCTCTGTTACCCTGGCCATACTATATCTCCCATTTGAGCTAATATTAAATTCTCCTAAAACATATTGATTTGTGGGCATCAACACATTGTTGATAACACATTGACATTCATTTGGTAAAGGTGAGGTTTCTGGAGCTGCCTTTAAGTTGTGGAACCCCGAGGGAGCTAAGGAAGGAGGCTGGTCTTTAGGGTTGGCCTGGGGACTTCCTTGTTTTAAGTCACAGGACTTGGGACTTGGATTCCTCAAGTTTGTCTTCCAGCATTGGATTGGCCAGAAAGCAAGCCAGGAAATTAGTTTATTCCTGGGGCTCTTGTATTTCCCAAAGGGAAAGTGGTGATAGGGTTAAGAGCTGACTTCCAGCTTCAGTAATCCTGCCTCTTTTGCAGTTCACAATTTCAATCTTGTTACAGATTTCACTAGGTTAATAGAGTGCCTTTTCAACCCAAATACCTTCATCTAGTCTCATTATTCCTGTGGTGGGTCAGCAATATCCTGCTTACAACAATTATGAACCTTCTGAGACAGTAAGTAATGAAAAGCCATTGAGCATCATTGTCTTGCAATGTGTCCTAATGCTATTTAATGATGTTTGTGTATGCATCCCCTCTAAGTATCAAATGTAGGGATGAGGACAAACCATCCAATGCCAATTATTTCAGCATGAAGTTGGATAATTTTTGTATAATTTTAGAATGACATTTCCAAATATCTTTCAAAAATGCTATGAAACAGACTCCAAAACAGTCCTGAACCTAAACAGTTTTAATCAATAATTGTTTTTTTTTCTCCAGCTGGGATACCACAAGAAAATGCATTATAATGTTACTGCAAAATGAGTGCCAAAACCCCCCAAAATTTCCTGAAGGAAAATGAAATAGATTTAAGATACTTCATATTTTAATAAAGATTACTATGACAGCTGAAGATATGTTAAATCAAATTTATATTGTCCAGGGCAATGGAAGGTTTAAAACACATAAGCAGATCCCTCAGAAAGTAGGAAGAAATGTAGCAATGTACCATACATCACTCTTTGGGAATTGATGTTATGTATTACCACATTTGTACATCCATCTTTCCAACTAAAAACACTTCTGAAGGCTGCTTCCAGTTCTATATTTTCAGAGGAACTACAAGGGAACAATATGGAATGTCCTTAAAAGTATTTGTATTTTAATTGTTCGGGGGTGGGTGGGGGTGGAATCTATTAAATCCTACCTCATCCCAGTCCTGCTACAGCATAGTTCTATAAACTCTAGCAGCATTATGTATTTCTGTTACTCATATTTATATCGGCAAGATGGGAGAACACAGAGGTTTACCATTAAAAAAAAAAAAGCCTAACTTCACATGTCCCAATTTGCAACACACACAGGAAGAGGATGCATATATAATTATAGTATTTTTTTTTTAATTCTCATAGTATTTGAGGGTAATTACTGGCATGACCAGTCTCTTCTCCAATATCAAAAGAAGCAATACCAGCATTATCTCATTGCTCCTAGATGACAAAAATACCTTGCAGGTTAACTAGGAGCACTTGTATTCAGTCACATGTCATGCTTGAGAGAGTTTTGTGGACCTTTATAATTCAAGATGTACTTCAGTTTATGACTTACACATACCCTGTCTTCTAACCAAAACAGACAAATTGAATGACTAGTTTCCAAAATGCAAAGGGATCTTGTAGTATCTTTGAGACGTAAGAGGAGTGGAAAGGAGATGCAAGGAGTGAAGTGCCTATGAACAAACCTTTATAGCTATGAATGGTTGCATGTGTGAATAGCAATTGAAATGCAAATCTTGTGGGTATGGTGGTGAGATGACAGGTTCAATTTTCACAATGGTCATTTGGGGACAAAGCCAAGAGGAAAGGTGTTGCCTAAGGCCAAGGTGAGTAGATAACCACATGAATAGTGGAGGGGAGGTATTGGAATATACAGTGATTCTGGCTGGGAACCAAAGAGGAGATGTGATAAACTGGCAAGAAAAGCACTTATGAGGCTGGTATATTAAATAGTGTTATAATATGTGTAGTCTGCTAGGAAACCATTACTCTGATCAACTCTCTATTGTTGAACTGGAGTTTGTGACTATATTCCAATTCTGCTGTTTCTGTTTCCAATCTCCCTTTGTAGTTTTTTGTTTCTTTGTTCATTCAAGGACTGTTTTTCTGAAGCCTGAAATAACAGCAATCCTTCAACTAAAAAACTACAATGTTAAAACTGAACTTGTCATTTCATCACCATGTCCACAAGTTTTACATGTCTATTGCTATTGACACATACTACCATCTTATTTGTGGCTATAAACAGTGGTATCACCAGGAGGGTGCGGTCTGCACCAGGTGACACCCCAGAAGAGGGGTGACACCCAATCAGGCTGTCCTTCCACCACGAGGAAGGGGCAAGAACACCTGGCCCTGCTTCTTGTGGCAGTGGTGTTTTCCTCATGAGAAGATTGCTGCTGCTGCCACAAGGAGAGAGAAGACTGAGCATGCCCAGCACCACTTCCCCACTTCATGAGGAGGCTGTTGCCACCACAAGGAGGGAATAGACTAATAAGTGCACCCAGCTCCGCTTCCCTGCAGCAGTGATGGGTTCCTCATAAGGAGGCCACCACAAGGAGGGAGAAAACCAAACCCATATGGTCCTTCTTCCCCATGGTGATGGCGGTCTCCTCATGAGGAGGCTGCTGCTGCCTTGAAGGGGAGAAGCAGTAAGTGTGGCCTTTTAGCCATGCCCCCCCAGTAGCCCCATCCTGTACTGGGTGACAATGGGGGGATGCTATAAAGGTCTGTTCCTGGACACTTCACTCCATGCATTTGGTGGAAAAGACTAAAGCCTGTGAAAATGTAGGTTATCAGCTTCTTTCTCTCATTTTGGGCCTCTACAGACGGGTGGATTGGGGCCGAGGCTGCCCCATGCGTCAGCCCCAATCCACGCTTTCAGCGACTAGGAAAGGAGAACCAAAATAGCACTCCTTTCCCAAACCGTGGAAAGGGCGACGCAAGAGCCTCTTCTTTTGTGCCTCTTTCGGCGCAGCATGTAAAAATGCTGTGCTGGAAGGATGTCATCAGAGCGCTCACCATGTGCAACCTCAGAAATGGATTAGGGCATCTTGCATCCGACTGCCCCTCCCCTTCCCTGGCTCCAAAACGGTGCTTAGTACTGTCTGCAGAGCCCCTAAGTCTCAAAAGTGCTACAAAATCCCTTTGACTAACTGACTAACTGACTAACACAGCTATGCTTTTGAATTGACACTGAAATGTATACATAAACTAACACATCCACACACATAGAGGTAGGGCTAAAATCATATAGAATGGTGGTGTTCTTGAACTTCTTAGTCCTGATCCAAAAATTCCAGGAGCCATAACAAAATCCAATATATTTTCAGTGAATCCAGCATATGTTCATTCTAGTCATATGTTTTCATTGCTGTTTTCATTCTGTCTATGCTCATAATAGCTGTTATAATTTTTTAGCAATATCAACACTATTAATCCTGCTGCTGTTTTGTATTATGTTTACTTCAGTTCCTTGAAACAAAGTTGTTTAAGCATCTTTAAGAATAAAAACCATGTGATGCAATGCCTTCAAATGTAATGTGCATGCAAGACAATGTGTTTATCGTATCTTTAGGTAAATAAAGTGGGCCATTGGATCTCCCAAACCAAACATAGGGGTGAAACAAATGGGCCAAATGGAGCAATCTGTGGCTGCTCCAGTCATGATCACTCCAGGACCATGGCAACTGGATGCTGTGGTCCCAAAGCTGGATGCTGCTATGGTCCTAAATGGGCCACCGGCAGGAGCAACCTTTTGCCACTCTTTTTTGGGATGACTTCAGGTTGCAGTAGCCAGACCCAGAGTGGATTCCAGCCATTTTGTGGGTATGCGTCATTTTAACACCATGCCCCCAAAACACCCAGCAGGTGCTTTATTTGGTCCATCTCCTTCGGGCCGCAATCACATAAATATTTCAGATTTTTAGCTGTGAGTTAAAATGTGAGAAATAGATAATGCTGAAGGAATGACAGGACATGTGAAATTATTCCATAGTTGAACAGATGGAAATTTTGCCCTCTGCTATCCAATGGGTAGATCTAGGAAACTTAAATTAGAGGGGAAATTTGTCATACAGATTCTTTACCACATTAAATTACAAGGTGGGATTTAATGATTTGAGATACTCTTTTAATATTATAAAATGCTTCATCAAGGTGTGGTTAAGCTTTACAGATTCCCCAAACCGTTTCTCACTTCTCCTCTACTTCACTGTAAAAAAAAATGTTACTTGGTGCTCAGTAGCAGTAGCAGTAAAGTATTTAGCAGTAGTAGTATAGATTGAGTCTTTCTTATCTGAAATGCTTGGGATCAGAAGTGTTGTGAATTCTCTCTCCCCCCCCCCCCCCCCCCGATTTTGGATTATTTGAAATTCTGCATACCGGAAAGGGAAAAAAGGAAAATACAGGAACATTCTGAACATAATAAAAAGAAAGAAAACATTTTGTGGTATCTCTAAGACTTACCAGTTTATTGGTTAAGAAACTGATAAGCCTTGAAGATGCCACAAGATCACCTACTTTCTTTTCATACTGAGGCTAATATGTCTATCTCTTTGAAAATTGCCTCAAATATTGACAACTTTCAGCAAGCAGTACAAAAGCCTATTCTGTTGCTTTCTAAAATGCCATTCTACAGACAAATTAAGATATAGAAATTATCTATAGTATCTTTAACCTTCTCTTCATCTTCTCTTTACCTTGTCCATCCTACACAGTGGCTATCTGAATTTTAGCATCTTATGTTTCATACTGTCTATTTAATTATTCTTAGCTGTTCCCCATCCCTCATCACCACCTCCACCCAAATGCCTAGCTTGGTTAGTTATTAAAATTTTCTTTGGGTTGTTGCTGTAAAAGTTGCAGCTACATGTTAGAATACAAGTGTGTACTGGCAAGCTCAACACACATGTGTTCCATTGAACAATAGAAGATTAATGAGCCTATATTTTATAGCTTTCAAAACACTTTAGCTGGAAAATTATCTGTTTTGGCTAATTGCTATATATCAGGGGAAATGCTGTCCTCAGTAATTCCCCTTCGCTTGCATTTTGGCCCTGATTCTCTTGTTCCTGTGCCATGAGGAGTTATTTATCTCTGTATAAAGTGGGTATGAAATGTTACTATTTGAGTGGCTGATGATTTGTGACAGGGGAGCATTTCACAGAAGCTTTATGTAGTTATAAATAGCCACAGAAGTCCCATATATCTTCTAAAATCCACTGAGGTTTCATTATGCCCATCTTTAGATGTAGCCTAGGGAGGAAAGTTGCACATTCAAACCACAAGCACAAAGTCAGGTGAGATATATTGCTGTGTCTCTGTGTAGAACTGTAACTTTAGCAACTATGTTCTCAAACTAACAGTTTCTAGCCAGAGATGATGTAAAAATTGAGAAACAGAGATTTGGATTAAAAAGGAAGAGAAGAAGTCTCTTGTTAAGCCACTGCTAATGATTCCTTCCATAAGAACCAGAAATTCTAACTTCCATATCACATGAGAAAAGAAAGTGGAAATGGAGCCAGGGAGTAGTGGCTTTCTCCATCCTTATCACATGACACCATAGCTCTTCAATTCTCTTCCCATGGCACAGAGTTATTTATTATTATTATTATTATTATTATTATTATTATTATTTTCTTATATCCCGCCTTTCTCCCAATAAAGGGAGTAAAGACAGCATTGTAAAATCATATCTTTTGTCAAATGAATTTTTCCAGCTACACAAAAGATGCAATTTTAAAACATCTCCCAGTGCTATGATGTCATGCAGTAAGCTATTGAGAAAGCCATTACTCTCCATCTCTTTTCCCACTTTCTTTTCTTATGTGATAAGGCCCAAGTCAGATTTTAGAAGCCTTTCATAATTCCAAAAATGCAAAACATTAAAGCAGAGAGACAACATTTTATGTACCGTAGTTTCTTTAGGGACTGGTGTGTATGTCATTAACTCAACATCTCTGCTGTGATCATGATTCCTATTGATTGGTGTCTTTCTTGTCTTATGACATCTGGTCAAACCTCAACCCACAACAATGTAGCAGAACAAAAATGTGGAAAAAAAATTCTTGTGTGTCAAAAATGGGAACTAGAGAGCTTGATCACTCACAATGACAAATTGTTTATCCTGAAGTGCCCAGTGAAACTTACCATAAATGTCTGTTAATTGTGGTTAGGATTTATTGTTATTATTATTATTATTATTATTATTATTATTTTCTTATATCCTGCGTTTCTCCCAATTTAGAAAGTTAAGGTGGTGAACAACAAGTATAAAACAATACAATTTAAAAACAGTACAATATAAAAATATATACATTTAAAATTTAAAAACAATTAAACAATTTTAAGAATTAAAACAGTTATAAATTAAAATATAGCATGTTAAAATACAAACCATGAAAATTTATATAGTACAACATTAAAAACCCAATCCTTATCAGTTTGCAAAGGCCTGCCAGCACAAGAATGTTTTCATCTGCTGCTAGAAGGACAGCAGGGATGATGCCATCCTGGCCTCCCTAGGGAAGGAGTTCCAAAACATGGGAGCAGCCACTGAGAAGGCCCTCTCTTGTTCCCACCAAACATGCCTGAGAAGGTGGTGGGACAGAGAGAAGGGCCTATCCCAATGATCTCAATACTCTGGGGGGCTTGTACAGGGAGATACAGTCCTTCAAATAGCCTGGACCCAAGCTGTATATGGATCTCAGCCATAGTATGCATGAAAGTGTTCAAGATGCATTTATGTACCTGCTATCTATTTACATATATGTGAAATAATACAAACTAGCACTTAGGAGCAATATTGCACAAAAGGAGATCTACCTATAGTCTAAATATGTTATGAGCTAGCAACCTTAGCATGCCTGTGCTCACTAACTGATAGTTTGCATGTTATTTTATAGGTGCTTAGGCAAAACAGCATATCCACAGGGGATCCCCCGGGGATAAGAAAAAATGCAGGACCTCAAGTCCCATTGTCCTCAATGGCAGTTGTAAAGTGCACATACCCACCAATGTGGCCCTGTGCACCCGACCCCATTGAGATCAACAAGGTTTGCCATCCACAGATACTTAAATCCATAGATGGCAAGCCCATGGATATCAAGAGTCTGCTGTATATTTATTGTAATTTCCTGTTTGTTTATCTGTTTTTCCACATTGTCTTTCTTCCTGTATCATTCTAACCTTCAGCTACCATATATACTTGACTATAAGTTGAAGTTGTGTATAAGTCAAGGACAGGTTTTGGGGCCAAAATTAGGGATTTTGATATGACCCATGGATAAGTCGAGGGTATCCCTTCCTCCCTCTCCGCAGCCCAACTGTCCCCTTGGAGGACAGCCAGAGGACAGCTGGCCTGAGGAAGGAGGGGGAAGCAAATGTTTGCCTTCCAAACCTTTCCTCAGCTTGGCTGTCCCCTCAGAGGAGACCTGGAGGACAGCCAGGCTGAGGAAGGAAGGGGAAGCAAACGTTTGCTTCTGAAGCCTTTCATCAGCTCAGCTGACCCTTCGGGAGACAGCCAGACTGTGGAAGATACTTGCGGGGCAAACCTATTCCCATATTGTCCTGTATATAAGCCAACCCAGGTTTTGCGGGTCACTTTTGGGCATACATTTCTTGACTTATAGGCAAGTATATACAACATTTTTGTTGTTTTCTCTGTCTCTCCTCCATTAAGCTATGTATCTGATTATGTACAAGTAATTTGTAAGTAAAGTTGCTTTTATATGTTCTACCAAGAAGACTGAGAGCCATTGTGGCATAATGGCTTGGGTCTTAGACTATAAATCTGGAGACTCTGCTCAGCCATAAAATCCACTGGGTGGCCTTGGGCAAGTCACATTCTCTCAGCCTCATATGAAGGCAATGACAAACCCACCTCTGACCCAATATTGCCAAGGTAACCCATGATAAGGTTGCTTTAGGGTCGCCATAAGTTAGAAACAACTTGAAGACACACAACAACAGCAATAGCAACTACAACAACAAGAAGAAGACTTGGATTTTTCCCCCCTGCTAGTTCTGTATGTGTGTTGGAGAGGTGAATGGGGAAACTGGTTGCTGTTCTTCTGCTTTGCCAATTTGATAATTTTCCTTGAGAAATCCAGGTCATTTGCTGTAGTCATGCAAAAACCCGGCTAGACTCCGCCCTCAACAGGCTGCATTTCACTTTCAGGAGCTTCACGGTTTTGCAAATTGGCCATCTGAGGGTGGATTCTAGCCAGGTTTTTTCATGGATCCAGTTGGGAGGCAGCAACAGTGGCAAAATCTATGCAATAATACTCAGCCACATCCTAATTCACAATAGGTAAGTCACCTTACTTATTAATGAGATAATCTCCTTACTGTAGTTTCAAATTATTCATAGAATTATAGAGGTGGAAAAGACATCAAGGGCCATCCAGACCAACCCTCTGCAATGCAGGAAGACACAATCAAAGCACCTATGACAGATGGCCATCCAGTCTCTGTTTAAAAACCTCCAAAGAAGGAGACTCCACCACACTCTGAGGGACTCCACCACACTCCGAGTATTCACTGTTTAACAGCTCTTCCTGTCAGGAAATTCCCCCTAATGTTTAGGAGGAATCTCTATTCCTGTAGCTTTCATCCCTGTTCTGTGTCTTTTTCTCTGGAGCAGCAGAAAACAAGCTTGCTCCTGCCTCAGTGTGGCATCCCTTCAAATATTTAAGCATTTCCAAATCTTTCACCATTTTGGTTTCTCTCTTCCAGACACACTCCAGCTTGTCAACATCCATTTTGAATTGTGGTGCCCAGAATTGCATACAGTGTTCCAGGTGAGGCCAGAACAAAGCGGAATAGAGTGGTACTATTACTTCTACTGATGCAGCCTAGAATTGCATTGGTCTTTTTAGCTGCCTCATCACACTGTTGACTCATGTTCAACTTGTGGTCTACTAAGGGGCTCAACAGATGCCCCCTAAGGGTGAAGTCCCACTGCCCCTTTCCTTGCTGGATCACAGCCCCAATCTGGTACTTTGCCATTCTAAAAAGAGCTGGCAAATGCTGCTCCTTTTTAGAGCGGCAAAAAGCCCCCCTTGCCACCATGGTGGCAGCTTTTCAGCGCTCCTTTGGTGCAGTGTGTGTGAACCTTGCACCAAGGGAATGCACTGATGCTGCCCATCATCTGTTTGGGAGGGTAGCGTGATGGTGGAATTGGGGGTAGCAGCTAGCAGCACACATTGGAATGGGGGCGTGTGGTCACTACACCCCCACTACACCCCCAGGCCAGCCCTTTTGGCCAGTCTGTACAGGCCCTAAGACTCCTAGATCATGTTCACATGTACTGTTGTCAAGTCAGGTCCTTCTGCTTACTTTAGGCATTCCTTTGGCAGAACAGGTTTATGACTACAACCAGACTGAAGATCTGGTTGGTACAAGATCTTGTACCTTACATACCCCATTTGCAGTTGGCGCAAAGCGCCATCTTCAATCCCAGGAAGGGGAGAGATACCAGACGCCGTGCGCCCCAACCCCTTCCTGAGGACGTCATCAGAGCGCCTGTCATTGCACACGATGGGTGCTCCAATGACGTCCTTCTGGCTCAGCGTCCGGACATGCTGAGCCAGAAGAGGCGCAAAAGAGCCACATGGTGGCTCTTCAGGCTCCCCTTTTGCAGTTTGTGCAGTTCACCAGGCGGCGAAAGGGAGGATCGTGGCCAAGGTGTAGGGAGGATCGGCACATCCCAGGGCAGCCCACAGCCGCCCGTCTGCATCCCCCAATATTTTCCCAGGCCAAGGAGAAAAATTCTCCATATACTTCTCTGTGTTATTAAAAGAAATTTCCACCTTCATATAATTAATTGAAGATAATCAACCTCGTAACATTAGTATCACTATTTGCTGTTGCCAATAGGCATTTTGTATATCACATAACATAATTAGTTAATTTACAGAAACTGTTGCTGATCTGTGGAATATGGCAAAGAATTGAGTCTCCCTTATGTGAAATGCTTGTGTCCAAATGTGCTTTGGATTTCAGAATTTTTCAGACTTTGGAGTATTTACATATACATAATGAGATATCTTGGAGGTCGGAACCAAGTCTAAGCAAGCCATTTATGTTTTGTATAACCTTATACATATAGCCTAAAGGTATTTTTATACACAATATTGTTGACCACCCATGAAATAATGAGACCAGGCATGATTAGTTGGATTAAACAAGGACCATTTCATTGACCTGTTAAATACACCTGACTGGCCAAGTGGAAAGCCATTGTGGTGGCCAATAAAGAGCTCCCCTTCCATATCAACATTTGCTGCACAATTTGGGGACCAGTTGTTGACCAAGCATGAAATAATGAGACCAGACATAAAGCAAAGCAAAGCAGCTTCATTTATATACTGCTTCATATCATGCTATGAGATGTCTAAGTGGTTTACAACTGTAAACTCATTGCCCCCCAACAGTTGGGTACTCATTTTAGCTACCTTGGAAGATTGCAGGCCTGAGTCGAGCCTGAACCCTGGCTAGTATTGTACTCACAACCTTGTGGTCTATGAGTGAGTGGCTGCAGTACAGGCACTTAACCACTGTGCCACCAGAGCTCTTATTGGTTTGTTGGATTATGATTAGTTGGATTAAACAAGGGTCATTTTTATTGACCTATAACCTATTTAACTATTTGAGGCTTGGGAATAAGAAACTCATAAACAAGGGGGAAGCAACCTGGTGCAGATCCAGCTGAGGCCCAAATATCAATCTTCAACACCTCCCTAGCTATCCTTTGGGTGAAAAATCAGACCCCAAGGGCAATCCAAAGAGATTGGTAGCTATCTCAGACGTTCATCTTTGGTAGACCAAAACCTGGAGGTCTTTATTCTTTAGGAAGGCAGATTTAGAATAAATAGTCTGAACCATACTTTTGTTGCTCTGGTGCTGAAAGCTAGACTCTAACAAGTGTAACTTTCATACTTGCATATATTTGTTTCTCTTTAAAAGGGTTAACACCCTGAGAAACTCAAATTACACACCACATTTTGAGGCTATGGGCCCAGAAGGGGTCCCAGTCTAGACCCAGTGAAGTTTCAGAAGAGGTTCCAGATTATTTTTAAACTGCCTCTCCTTAAGATACTGACTTCAAGAAAGATTTTTTCCTACTCAAACAATAGAAAATGGCTTCAACTAATCCTAATTTCACAATGATTACTGAAATTTTAACTGGAACAAATTATAAAACGTGGTCATGGAAAATGCAAATGTACCTAACTACTATGGGACTATTTAAAACGATAAAAGGGCAGAGACCCAGAGAAGCAGGAATACAACAACAGTTTGATGAAAATGCAGAGAAAACAGCAGCTTACATTTGCTTGTCTATAGCTCCCCACATCGCATACCATATTCAAGGTTTAACTGAGGCAAAACAAATATAGGACAAACTACAGAAAGTATTTAATTCTACAGGTACATCTAATCATATAGCTCTCATGATCAAACTTCTTAACTCTAAGCTGTATCATCCGCAGTATTTAAATCAGTACATTAATGGATTTATGACAATTTTGACTGGAATTATAGCAGCTGGAGACTCTTTTCCAGAACATGCAAAACCTGGACTATTTTTGGCTATTCTTCCAAAATATTATTCTCCAATATTCAACACTTTACAAGTTAAAAATATTTTTTTACAAGGTGCTATTGCTCAAATTGTTGAATATCAAAACAGACAAAACTTGATGGGAGATAATTACAATACAAAAAACACAGACAGAGAATTTGTTGCAGAGGATTTGAAAAAGACTTCCTTTTCAGCCAAGTCAAATAGAAGCGATGTTAACAAGTCAAAGACTAGAGCTGAGCAGCAAAAGCTGCTAAGTCAGGAAATGACTACTAAAAGAAAAAGCAACTTAAAGAAAGAAGATTTTAATCCTAAACAGAAATCTTCCTGTCATGATGATATTGGTTTAATTCAACAACTATTATTTCAAATTGCTGGAGATAAATATAAAAACCAAGTTCTAATTGATAGTGGAGCAAGTGTACATTACTTCAACAACAAAGAATGGTTTCTTGATTTTGATGCAAATGTAACTTTTCCTGTCTATCATGCTAATGTTCAAGAAGTTTCTCCACAAGAAAAAGGGACTGTTATTTTGAAAACAAAACGTGGTCCTGACAGAATATGAACTTTACAAATCCCTGATGCTTACTATGTATTGGATTTGCAAGCCTCTTTTAGAGTGTGCAAACCACAATATCAAGAGGCAACCATGTCAGTTTCAGAAAGCAAACCTGTTTTGGTTTTCATGATAAAAAAAATTGATTTTTTTTTAGAGCAGATTTAAGATCTCATAGATGCTATCAGATGTAGATTTTGCATTCGTCTGTGAACAGTGAGACCAAGTGTAATCACAGAGACTGTTCAACTTTATGGCATCACAGATTTGCTCATTGAAGAGTGGAAAACATTACGAAACTGGCTAATCAAGAGCTTGCAAGAGATTTTACATTCAAAGCATGCTCCAATAATAAAAATGTGTAGAATGCTTGAAAGCAAAATCCACAAGAGCTTCACATCCTCCAGTTACTGAGAGACAATCCAAAAAGGCATTAGATCTTTTACATGCTGATCTTTCTGGACCGATGAATCAAAAGTCAGTAGGAGACAACTCTTATTTTATGACCATTATTCATGATTTCAGCAGGCATACATGCACTTATCTTCTCAGAGGGAAAAGTCAAGCATTTTAAAAATTCAAAGAGTACTTTAATACAGTCTCTAACAAATTTGGCTACAAACCAAAGAGACTATGCACAGACAATGGCACTGAATTTGGCAATGCTGAATTTGATTTTTTTTTTTTAAAAAAATGTGGCATTGAGCATCAGACTACATAATGGTATGGCAGAGAAAAATGAATAGAACTCTCAAGGAGATGGCAGTCCCTATGCTTTTGGGAGCTAATATGCCTAAACACTATTGGTCTGAAGCCATCATAACTGCTACATACCTGTGTAACAGATTGCCAAACAAATCTAAAGATGTAACCCATTCCAGTTATGGCATGGAGTCAAGCCAAAATTAAACCCTTTGAAGTTTTTTGGAAGCAAAGTGTTTATCTATATTTCTAAGCAGAAAAGAGGCAAACTTGACTGCAGAGGTGAAGAGGGAATTTTTGTTGGTTATACTAGAAATGGATACAGAATTCTAAATCCAGATGGTCACACAATAAAATTAACAAGTGCTGTTTATGCTGATGAAAGTCCACAGCCCAAATCTAATCAAAACCAAGATGTTTATCTGAAACCAGATATTGTTTGTCTCCAGGAGACTCACATCAGGCTTAAGGACATAAAGTATTTGGTAAATAAAAGGCTCGGGAATGAATTTGTTGCTTCAGCTAAAAATAAGAAGAAGGGAGTGGTTCTTTATGTAGCTGAGTATGAATCAAAACTGTTATTTTCAGATCCTAAAGGTCATTATTTAATGGTAGAAGTGAACATACGAGAAAAAAAATTGATTCTTGGAGTGTATGCCCCTTTGTCTAATAAAAAGAATTTCTTTGAACAGCTATCAAGTAAACTGCAATTGATCAATAACAAATTGTTGATTGCCCTTGGTGACTGGAATGGTGCTATCGACCCACAGGTAGATAGATTCTCGGATAAAAAGATAAAAAAAGATCAGGGCAAACTCCCGAAAAGTTTCTTCTCTCTTCAAGAGAATTTTGCTTTAAAAGATATTTGGAGGGTAATGTATCAAGATTCTAAGGATTACACTTTCTTCTCCCAGGTTCATCATTCTTGGTCGAGAATTGATATGTTTTTGATTTCTCCATTTTTGTGTAAACAAGTACTTAAAATTGATAATCTGCCAGCTATCTGGTTGGATCATAATCCCTTGATGATGACAATGAGAAATGGTCTAAAGGAATTTAGATGGAGACTAAATGAAAATCTGCTGAGGAATGATAATATTCTCAAGGAAGCTCAAAACCAACTACAAATATTTTTCCAACAAAACTTAAACAAAGAAACACCAATAAATGTTGTTTGGGATACCTCTAAAGCTTTTATGAGAGGGTTTTTCATGAAAAAGGGGGCGGAAGTGAAAAGGACTAAAGAAAGGAAAATCAAAGAATTAGAACAGGAATTAAAACAAAATGAGGACCAATTGAAAGTATGTTTGAAGAAGGAAAAGGAAAAGATTAAAGTAAATATTCAAAGAATTAGGAATCAGATATCTGCTTTAACGATGGAAGAAATCCAAAAGAAAATAAAATTTGTTCGGCAAAAATACTTTGAACATGCAAATAAGCCGGGGAAAATATTGGCGGCTTTATTAAGAAGAAAACAAGAAAAAAGAGTTATAACTAAATTGAAAGAAGGAAAATATGTCTTCTGTTCCCAAACTCATATTAAGAGAATTCTTTCGAATTATTTCTCCAATTTATATGAGAGTAAAAAATGGAAATTTTAAAAATATCATTGCTTATCTGGATGATCAAAAGATAAATAAGATCCCTGAGGAATATAAAAATGATTTAAATAAAAAAATTGAGCATCAAGAATTTTTGGATACCATAAAGGGTTTGAATTCAGGGAGGTCCCCAGGTCCTGATGGTTTTATAGTAGACTATTATAAAAAATGTAGTAATCAAATAATGGCCCCTTTATTGAATACCATGAATGGAATTTTAGAAGGATCTATCCCCACCTCATGGCTGCAGGCGAATATTACACTTATTCCTAAGGAAAATAAGGATAAAACAGAACCTAAGAACTACAGACCAATATCATTGTTAAACAATGATTATAAGATTTTTGCAAAGATTATAGCTAATAGATTTAAAAGATGGCTACCTTACTGGATCCATGGGGACCAAGCGGGTTTTCTCCCAGGCTGTTCTTTAAAAGATAATATTCGACATTTATTTAATTTATTTGAGTTTCATAATAAAAGGATTGACAAAAAATTGGCTTTGATTTTTTTTGATATAGAAAAAGTCTTTGACAGTTTAAATTGGAAGTTTATGATGGAATTGATTAAAAACCTAGGGCTGGGGAAAAACATAACAAAATGGATTGAATCAATTTATCACGATCAAGAAGCAAGAATATTGGTTAATGGTGAATTGACTACACCTTTTAAAATTCAAAGGGGTGTTAGACAGGGTTGCCCACTGTCTCCCCTTTTATTTATATTAAATTTTGAAGTATTGATGAGTAAAATTCGAATGGAGTTAAATTAAAAGGTGAAGAATATAAAACAAGGGCGTTTGCGGATGATCTTATGGTGTCTCTGTCTAACCCAAATGAAGATATAGATTCCCTTTAAGATTCTGAAAAAGTTTGGAAATGTGTCGGGCTTGAAAATTAACAAGGATAAAACTGCAATGTTAATGATAAACTTAACCCAAGCGGAAAGAAATGAAATTAAAGGGAAAACAAGTTTTCAAGATAGCAAAATAGTGAAATATTTAGGGATTAACTTTTCGATAAAAAAATTGTGATCTGTTAAAAAATAATTATGTTAAAAAATAGACAGAAGTAAAAAAGGATTTGAAAGTTGGGATAAATTAAACATCTCCTGTATGGGTAGAATATCGATTATAAAAATGAGCGTTCTTCCCAAAATGATTTTTTTGTTTCAGAACATTCCAATTATTTTTAATGATAAACCTTTTAAGGAGTGGGACCGAGATATAATAAAATTTATTTGGGCGGGGAAGATGAATGAAAATACTTCAAGATTCTGTTGATAGAGGAGGCTTGGGGCTACCAAATTTTAAAAACTATTATTATGCCTGTACTCTATTTTGGTTAACTGACTGGATTGAATTGAAAAGGGAAAGAGAACTAAAGTTAGAGGGATTTGACAATATCTATGGTTGGCATAGTTATTTGTTATATGACAAAGTGAAGTGTCATCAACTCTTTAATGATCATTACATTAGACGATCTTTATTGAGAGTGTGGATTAAGGTGAAACAAAAGTGGCCTGATATTATACCTAAATGGGCTGCAATTGGCGAAGTGGTATCCAAAGAAAATAAATTCGGTAAAGAATAATGGCTAACTTACAATGATCTGATTAAGGATGATAAAATTAAAACACAACAACAACTGAATCTGGAAGGATATAAATGTAATTGGTTTTCATATTGGAAAATTAAAGAGTGCTATCTATTAGATAGGAAAACGAAATCAATCGGAGTCTTGGATAAAAAATTTGAATCTATTATAATGTCCCAAGATAAGCATAAGATAGCCAAATTTTATAGAATGCTCCAAGATATAGAATTAGAAACAGAAATAATTAAGCCGTCAATGATTAAGTGGGCGCAAGATTTGGGACAATCTATTGAATTAAGCCAATGGGAAAAATGCTGGATGAAAAGAATTAAATATATGTTGAACTACAATATTAAAGAAAACTTCTATAAAATGGCATACCGATGGTACTTGACCCCAGTCCAATTGGAAAAAATTAACAAAATCTATTCCAACCTTTGTTGGAAATGTGGGAAGACGGTGGGCTCTTTCATCCACCTTTGGTGGAAGTGTAAAAAAGCGAAGGACTTTTGGTCAAAAATACATTTTGTTTTGAAAGATATTCTAGGAGTCGATTTAAATTTTGATCCCAAACTTTTCTTACTGGGAATGATAACATAGAATGAAATGGAAAAAAAATATGGAAAAATAATATTTTACTCTCTTTCAGCCGCTAGGTTACTCTATGCCTCTAAATGGAAATCAAAGGATACACCTCAACTGCACGAGTGGAATCTAAAAATGATGGAGTATATGGAGATGGATAGATTAACTGGTCTTATCCATGGGTCAAAACACGATATGTTTAAGAAAGACTGTGAAGTTATGATTAGATATTTTAAGCAAATAGGAATTAAGATATCAGAATAATATGAAGATATAATTGTTTGTTATAGGCTGTTCTTTTTATTTTCTCATGGATAGTTTGTATATAAGATAAGATAAACTAAGATAATATTACTGTTGATGTTCAGAATATTTTAGAGTGATTGATAATAATATACTTCATTATAGTTTATGTATCAAATTGATTGGCATGGATAAAGTTAAGTGATAATTTGGAAGTTATTAGAATTTGGCTAAAAGGCAAGTTACACCAAACATGGAAGTCTGTTTTTTTTCATTTCTTTAATCTAGTTATGGAGCTGTTGTAGTTTTGTTTATTGTCTGTTTTGTTTGTTTGTTTGTTTTCTTTTTTCTTCTTTTTTTCTATTGAATTCTGTACAAATTATTGTTAAAATTTATTGGTATGTTTGTTATGTGTTGTTTTAATAATAAAATTTATTTAAAAAAAAGATATTTATCAAGATGCTATTTGCAATAGAAGAAGACTCCCACCAGCAACCAGAGCAAGTGGAGTTCTTTCATCCTCTAAAGGCCTTGCATCCAGAAGATGCTACACCTACAATGGACTAATGATGTAGAACTGTACAGCATGCAAGAAGTGGAGCCAGATATCCAAATCCAGGCGAGAAGGTCAGAATGCTCCCATAAGGGTGTACCACCTGTGGTTCTTATCAAGCCACAGAAGAAAGAATTCCAAAACCCTCTGATTGGAAGAAGATAAAGAGAATTCTAAAGATAAATTCTAAGAAGTAGGTGCAAGCTGCTAGTGAGGAAATACAATCTTTATATAAAAATAAGACATGGACTGGGTTAGAATTGCCAGAAGGAAAGGGGGCAATTGGCTGCAGATAGGTCTTTACAACAAAGCTAGATTCAGAGAGGAGATTCAAAGATACAAAGCCAGACTTGTGGCTAAAGGCTATATGGTGAGGACTATAATGAAAGTTTTGCTGGAGTAGTCACTCATACAACCATCAGAACTCTCCTAACTGTTGCAGCTTACAAGAAAATGAATGTTCAACATCTGGACATCTGGACAGCTTCTCTGTATGGTGATCTGTCTGAACAACTATATATGTAACAACTTCCAGGATTCCAAGTACCTGGAAAAGAACATCTTGTATGCAAATTGCAAAAGAACATTTATGGTTTGAAATAAGCCACCAAAGCATGGAGTGAAACACTGAACTAGCTTCTTATCAAAGAGGGCTTTACTCCAGGCACTGTTGACAAATGTGTATAGAAGAGATTCAGAAATAATAAATGGTCTTATATCACAAGTTATGTTGATAATCTGATCCTGTGCAGTGAGGACAAAGCAGATAGTGAAGAGATAATCCAAAATCTCAAGAAAGAGATTGGTATTAAGAATTTGGGAGACATCTCATGGTATCTTGGAGTGCAAATACAAAGAGACAGTGATGGAAGTATCTTCCTAAATCAAAAGCAGAAGATACTAGATCTTCTGGACTGTCTTGGTCTGAAAGATGCAAATGCTATGCCAAGTTCAATGGAAGTAGGATTCTAAAAGGACATCAAGAAATCTGAACCTTTGCAAAATGGGGACAAGTATAGAATTGCAGTTGGAAAACTTCTATACATTGCCAACTTCACAAGACCTAACATAACAAATGCTGTTGGCATCTTATGCAGAATGGTCAACTCTCCTACTGAATGAGACTTCATTGCAGTGAATAATTGCCAGATATTTAAAAGGAACAACAGGCTGATGTTGCCGGCCTGTCACCAACCACAGCTGATCCCTTATGTGGATGCAGATTAGGCTGCAGATCTGGAAGACAGAAAGTCAATCACCAGAAACCTGATTTTCTATGGTGGATGAACTGTAAGTTGGAAAAGTAAGAAGCAATCAATGATTACAGATTCTTCTACTGGAGCTGAGTGTCTTTCAGCAAAAGATCATGTGATGAAATCAAATGGCTGAACAACTTACTCCTGGGCTTTGGGATTACAGAACCCAAACCAACAATTTTGATGCAGAATCAGAGCTGCATCAGAATTTCTGAAAGTGAAAACCCACTTAAGAAAAATATTAACATTGCATTTCACAAAGTTCAAGAGATGTGCAAAAGTGGACTTGTCCATCTAGAGTATTGCAACACTGAAGTAATGATTGCATCCTGCACCTGAAACCCTACCCAAAGATCAATTCTAAAGGCTATGCGAAGGACTGAAGATCGTTGACATCAATCCAAGAGAATGAGAAGGGGATTGTTAGAAGAATTATGCATTGCATTCTCTGTCTCTCCTTATATAGATAGGAACTTCTATTTATCATGTGACTCCTGTCACTCTTGGAGGTAGTTTAACAGTGCTCTCTCAAGATTCTAAAATGCTTCAAGCAGTCAATAGTTGTAGTTTCTTCCTGCTAGCTTAAAAGATGATGAGATTTAGGGCCTTTGCAGACTGCCAGAAATAGTGCACATTAAATTGAGGCACTGCCCTGGCTCACTTCTAGGGAATCGTGGGAACTGTAATTTATTGTGGCACCAGAGCTCTCTGACAGAGAAGGCTCAATGTCCCAGAAAAAAATAAAATTCCCATGACTCCCTAGCACTGACCCAGGGCAGTGCCTCAATTTAATGTGCACTATTTCTGGCAGTCTGCAAAGGCCCTTAGTTCTCTATACTTGAACCATCACCAGTTACGATAAGATTTACTTTGTTATGTACATATTTATTAAAGTCATTGTTATTTGATTTTTAAACTACAAAGTGCATGTTTGTCATTTTTGGAGTAAGTGAAGTCGTAGGCTTTCATGGCCGGCATCCATAGTTTTTTGTGGGTTTTTCGGGCTATGTGGCCATGTTCTTGAAGAGTTTCTTTCTGACATTTCACCAGCATCTGTGGCTGGCATTTTCAGAGAATACTGGAATGAAAGAGAGGGGGTTTATATATACTGTGAGACCCTGGGTAGGGAGGAGTGATTCCCATGTAAACTGCTTATTGTTCTGTGTTGAATAGGTATTGTTCTGTTGTTAATGACATGGCTTCAGGGTGGGAGGATATGCAAACAAGGATATTGTCTGCTATTGTCTACTGGGAAAGCCCCTGACCCTGGTTGGTTTCCCATTTGCATTTGCTGAGTGCTGATTTTCTTATTTTGTAGGACTGGTAGCCAAACCTTGTTTACTTTAAGGGTT
Organism: Phrynosoma blainvillii; assembly: GCA_026167975.1. Classification (NCBI taxonomy): domain Eukaryota; kingdom Metazoa; phylum Chordata; class Lepidosauria; order Squamata; family Phrynosomatidae; genus Phrynosoma; species Phrynosoma blainvillii. The sequence continues at coordinate 245,672,936 of JANUYF010000003.1, read as the reverse complement.
TCTTCTTTCCTGTTGAAGTTATCCAAGTGTTTGTGGATACACAGTTTACATGGGAATCACTCCTTCCTACCCAGGGTCTCACAGTATATATACGGTAGACCCCCTTTCTTCCATTCCAGTATTCTCTGAAGATGCCAGCCACAGATGCTGGCGAAACATCAGAAAGAAACTCTTCTAGAACATGGCCACACAGCCCGAAAAACCCACAAAAAACTTTTGGAGTAAGTCTTTATTCTTTAGGAATGCAGATTTAGAATAAATAGTCTGACCCACACTTTTGCTGATCTGGTGATGAAAGCTGGACTCTAACAAGTTTAACTTTCATACTTTTATATTTTTGTTTCCCTTTAAAACGGTTAACACCCCAGGAAACTCAAATCACACCCCACAGAACACCCCAGACCACATATGCATAACAGACTGAAAATCCAGTCAGTGTTGGCTAGCAGAACATGTGCCTTCCCTCCACCCAGGGCCTTCACCATCTACCTTCCTTCCACCAGATCGACTCCCAGTAGCCTGCATGGAGGAGGAGGAGGCGGCAGTGGCAGCAGCACATCTCTCTCCCTCTGCAACTGCAGTAGTGGCAGCACTTATTCCTCAGGGCAGCTGTTCCCAAGGCCCCCCTTGACTGCCTGCCTCCCACTTTCCTCCCATGCTGCCATGATGGCAGAACTGTTCATGGAATGTGAAGAGGAAAATCTTGAGCCTTGGCAACAAAAAATGAAACCGATGGTTGTAGACAATGATGACAATGACAATGAACCCATCTTTGTTGGGGAGATCTTGAGCTTTAAGCCAACCAGTACCTATATATTGAACAGAGTCAACCCCAGTTTGTTGGAGATTGGATTGCAGAATGGTGCAACATTCCACGACCAGACTAGCAACAAGCACACTAGCCGTCCAGCCACAGGCGTGGGCACCCCACTGGTTATGTCTCTCCAGGATGAAAAGGAGCCATTGCTGAGCATCCTTTGGGTTTGGTCAGTCAACCAATTACTAATCCACCTAACAGTTGTATTGTCTAGCCCACATTTTACTATCTTGTTTGCAAGAATATCATTTTTCCTTCTTATTGGAACAGTTTGAGATTGTGCCTTCAGTATCTCCCTTTTGAGCAACTCCAATCCATCCTGACCTCCCTTCTCTTTTAGTAGTCCTGATCATGGGATCACTCCCAGTGTTTCCATAAGTTTATTGAAATCAGCTCTGCTAAAGTCTAGAATGAGTGACTGACAATGAGGATCAGATCTAAAATGGCTGAACCCCTTGTTGCCTCTTCCACCTTTTGAACAAGTGAGGAATTTGCTATACCTTGAATTATTGGCTGAGTTACCCAGCAAATATCAGGGTAGTTGAAGTCACCCATCACTGCTACATCTCCCCTTTCTTAGTGTGTGGTCATCTGTTTTAGAAAGGCACCATCCAATTCCTCAGTCTGACTTGGGGGTCTGTAGTAGACTCCCACAATAACATCCCTGTTGTTTCCTTCCCCTTTAATTTTTATCCAGATGCTCTCCACCTGATTTCCAGGATTTAAGTCCTGGATCTCTTCACAGGTGTAAACATCCCTGACATATAATGCTATTCTTCCTCCTTTCCTATTTGGCCTATTTCTCTTTAAAAGGTTATACTCCTCTATTCCTACATTCCAAGCATGAGACTCATCCCACCAGGTTTCAGTGATGCCTATTATATAGTATTTGCTTTGTTGTGCTAAGAGTTCATGTTCTTGTTTATTTCTCATACTCTGTGCATTAGTGTAGAGACATCTAGACCATGGGTCCTCCCCACTTGCTGCCTGGGTGAGGTTTTTTGCCTCCCACTGTTGGGCCCTTGCATCATTTACCTTGTTCCCTCTATAACACTTTGACTATTATCTCCAGCACATGATGTACTCCTGCCTTCCAAGATACCTACCAAGAAACTGTCTCCCTCCCCAACATGACCCAGTTTAAAGCCCTCTTGACCAAAAGTTTGAGACTATTGACAAAAATGTTTCTGCCAACAGGTGTGAGATGCAGCCCAGCTGTTGCCAGAGGTCCACCCTCATGGAACCGTAGCCCATGATCCAAGAATCCAAATTCTTCTTGGTGGCACCATCTATGAAGCCAGTTATTCACATCTGCTATCTTCCTCTCTCTTCCTGGACTATGCCCTTCAAATGGGAGAAGAGATGAGATATCAATCTGTGCATCCAGCTCTTTCAGTTTTCTACCCAAAGCCTCATAATCCCTTCTGATATTCTGAAGGCTATGCCTTGCAGTATCATTGGTTACCACATGGACCAAGAGGAAAGGGTAATGGTCAGTAGGCTTGACAAGTCTTGTCAGCCTGACTGTCACATCATGGATTTTTGCCCCAGGGAGACAACACGCCTCCTGGGACATCTTGTCAAGCCCACAAATCACTGCTTCTGTACCCCTCAACAAGGTGTCCCACCACCACACACCTCCTCTGAGGCTTGGCAGTGGCTGTTCCCTGCAGTGGGACTCTCAGGGTCCCCTGCACTGCCCCTGAGGACTGTCCCTGCTGCTCTTCCTCATCTTCCTTGATAAGGGAGAGAGCTTCAAATAGATTCTGTAGCTGCAAGCTCCCAGAATGATCCCTGGTTTCCCTAGCTGTCTACCTCCTGTATGTGTGAAGTGACTTCCTTCCTGATAACATTCTCTTTGTGGTCCCCATTCAAGACTGTTCTTTCCCTTCTGTCCAGGAAATCCTCTTGCTGAAGTCTAGCTACCCAGGCCTCCAGCTGCTGGACTTTCTCTTCCAGGAGGGCTACCAACTTGCAACTTGGTGCAGGTGAAGTTCCCCACATCTTTAGGCAAGAAGACAAACATCCCACAAGTGTTGCAAGTGACTGCAGCAGCTCCCTCAGAGTCCATATTGAGAAATCTTAAGCAAGCACTGAAACAGGACTGTGGGCTTCTCCCTCAAAAGGTCCTACATAAAGGGCCCTGGTTGTCTTGGCCTTTTTCACCAGGCTCTGTCAGTGACCTCAATCAACTGAGTTTATAACTCCATAGAGAGCTCCTGGATGCTACCTTATTCTGAAGCAAGTCTCTGACTCTCTTCCTCCACTCAAAATGGCTGCCCAGAAACTGCTTTCCTTCTTCTCCCTGGCAAGGACTAGCCATTCATACTTAATTTTTTCTGAGGCCACCTGTTAATAAAAAGTTCCCTACCTTTAGGCCTTGTTAACCTGTAATGAAGAGAATAAATTTATAAATAATACACTGTTGCTTAAAAGACTGCCGGGAGCTGTAGGGACTGGAATATGTGTGCTTGGCAGCCATGATATTTGAGCTGTAGGCACTAGGCACTGCCACCCTAATTACCTGTAATGAATATATATATATATATATATATGACCTGAAATTTGAATACCTTACCTGACCATTGTTCAAATATTCCAGGTCTACAGCCACCTAGCAGCTGGCACATCTGCCCCCACTCTGAGAGGAAGCAATTCCCATTTCCACTCATTAAAACCCACATGCAATAAAGTGGAAGCTGAAATAGTCACATGCCCAGAATCAGCAAACAGTACCCTGGTAATGGTCAGCATAATAGAATATGGGTCCTTCACATATATCCTTGAGCTCCTCATCCCCTTACTGGATACTGACCTCACTGGCAAAATAATTGGACTTTATCTGTAAACTATGCCAATCCTCCTTCTCCATCCAACTGTCATCTAACTACTGTATATATATATATATATATATATATATATATATATATAAAAATTACAAGCTTGGTAGATGAAGCGAATGCAGTAGACATAGCATATCTTGATTTCAGTAAGGCTTTTGACAAGGTCCCCCATGATATTCTTTCAAACAAGATAATAAAATGTGGGCAAGACAATACAACTGTTAGGTGGAATAGTAATTGGTTGACTGACCAAACCCAAAGATTGCCCAGCAATGTCTCCTCTTCATCCTGGACAGAAGTGCCCAGTGGGGTGCCACAGGGTTCTGTCCTGTGCCCAGTGCTATTCAACATCTTTATCAATGACTTGGATGAAAGCATAGGGGGCATGCTTACTAAATTTGCAGATGACACCAAATTAGGATGAATAGCTAATACCCCAGAAGTCAGGATGAAAATTCAAAATGACTTTAATAGATTAGAAAGCTGGACCAAAGCTAACATTATGAATTTCAACACGTAAGAAATGTAAGGTACTGCACTTAGGGCAAAAAAAATGAAATGCATAGATATAAGATAGGGGACACCTGGCTTAATGAGACTATGTGTGAAGGGGATCTAGGAGTCCTAGTAGACCACAAGTTGAACATTAGTCAACAGTGTGATGCAGCAGCTAAAAAGGCCAATGCGATTTTAGGCTGCATCAATAGAAGTATAGTATCTAGATCAAGGGAAGTAATAGTGCCACTGTATTCTGCCTTGGTCAGGCCCCAACTGGAATATTGTGTCCAGTTCTGGGCACCATAATTCAAAAAGGATGTTGAAAAACTGGAACGTGTCCAGAGGATGCCGACTAAAATGGTGAATGGTCTGGAAACCATGCCTTACAAGGAACGACTTAGGGAACTGGTTTTGTTTAGCCTGGAGAAGAGACAGTTAAGAGGTGATATGATAGCCCTGTTTAAATGTTTGTAGGGATGTCATGTTGAGGAGGGAGCTAGCTTGTTTTCCACTGCTCCAGAGAATAGGACCCGGAACAACGGATGCAAGCTACAAGAAAAGCAATTCCACCTGAACATTAGAAGGAACTTCCTGACAGTGAGAGCTGTTTGACAGTGGTGTTTGGTGGTGGAGGAGCAGGTTTTTGTAAATCCAGCAGAGTGTTTATTGCAGTAGAGAAAACAACATGCAGAGCATCCAAGCTTCTAGCAGTAGGCTTTATTATAGAAAAACATATGCAGAGTTAAAACTATAAAGTCCAATAAAACATCACATCAAGGAGATGTGCCTAACAAACAAAACTACAAATCCTTAATGCTACATTGTGAAAAAGTTAGTCATGCTATAGCTTCAGCAAAAATAATGAAAACTTAATCCATTCTAATGAAAGTTCAAAAACAGACTGACTTCTATGCCTGATAAACAATTTTCTCAGCCCAACCTTTCTTCACCTCTTGGGTGTTAACCTCAGGTTAATTGGTTGTTCTGTGCATGACGTATGTTAACCCAACCTCTTGTTGTTCATCTTTTACCATGTGATCTACTTTCTCATAACAACTTTTATTGTTGCTTTCTTTGTGTAAACAAGAACACTTTCCCATCTAGTGGTTTCCTTTTGTTTTGTCTTTTTGGCCACCTGGACTGAGTTGTTGTGTTCGGCTTAGAAGCATGTTCTCATGGAAAAAATACAGACACACACATCTTTACATTTCACCATTGACTGTATATCCCATCAATACTCTGACAAGTGGAACACACTCCCTCGGAGTGTGGTGGAGTCTCCTTCTTTGGATGTCTTTAAAACAGAGGCTGGATGGCCATCTGTCGGGGATTTTGAGTTCCTGCATGGAACTGATTTTGAGTTCCTGCATGGCAGGACGTTGGACTAGATGGCCCTTGTGGTCTCTCCCAACTCTATGATTCTATAATTGTTCACTCTGTTACAACTATTACTGATCAGGTGTCCAATACCACTCCACAGCCTACATAGCTTTGTTTCATCTGCCCCTATGGCTTTAATCTACTCAGTAGCCATAGTTCTGCTGAAATCTATTCTGAAACCGACTGAACCATCACAGCCACCTGATAAAACTGCTCCATCTGACTGAACACTTGCTTCATGTAACACTTGCTTATGCCAGTCATATGTCTCACAGCGAACAAGGCATTATACTGGAGATCACTAATCTTGAGCTGACCAATTAAATAACCAAAAGTAGACAAATGAATTGCTAACTGCACAACTCCCATCAAACTATTACTCTTAGGAAAAACCTCATGGGCATTTTGCCGCTCCTTTCCCAAGTGGCAAAGGGGAGGATCAGGGCCAAGGCGTCTGGCAGCCTCGGCCTCGATCCTCCGCTTCCTGGGGCAGCCCAGAGGCACCCATCTGCATCCCCCCTTAGTAGTCCACATGAAAACCATAGTCCATATAAAAAATACTGCCAAAAGAGAAACCTAAGAAATAAAAACCAAAGCAAAGAGGTCCTCTGAGCATGTCAAAATTTTCATATCACTCAAGAAAGTAATCCTAATGACCAAAGGCAAATTTGCATATTTGCAAACTGCATCAAATTCCCATGCAAAACTTTCTCACAAACCTGATTTGAAATAACATTGGTAAGAAAATGTAGGTAGAATATGCAAAAACAAAATGAATCAAAACAGAGTTTTTTCATGTCCCTAATTTTATAAGCTGCAACCTGGTGAAATGAGCTATTATCAAGTACAGATTGAGAGAGTGTGCTATGATCCTTGAGGTCACTGATTGAAAAACTGTTTCAGATAATGAGAAATGAGAAATGAAAAAAGTATGATATTCATTATATTTTAAAAATATGCCAAACTCTGTAGTGGATGGTAATTTCTTTTTAGTTAAGTGTAACAAAGCTACTGATGCATGTTCTACAGTATTTCTAGTGAACTAGTGGGTTAAATATTGATTACTTTCTTTCCTTTTTAAATAAATTTGGAAAATAAGCTATACAGGTCTGCATCATTCCTAATTCTTAATTGGAGCCAGTGCATTTTTATATTTCCATTATGTCATGAGCATCTGCTGCTCTTTCTTCACTTTTATATTGCACAGTGGTTTGGCTTACATCTCCTCTATTTTTGTGTTCCCTGTATTTTATGAAGCATGCAGAGTGATGTGATAAAATTCTATACAATCACTGTTCTATGCAGGCAGTAAGATTTGTTTGCTTTTTCTCCACTATTTCACATCATTCATTAATGACACCTCCAGATAGACCTCCCTTTTGACTGTCTTTTCCTACACTCCATATTTTACAAGGCACTGAGATGTGTGATAGTTTCAGCTGACTATTCATTCTTTTACATTTATGTGCACTGGACTGTCTTTTTCATCCATTACTCTTCCAGCACTCTTGTCTCTCTACATTTATCTATATCCTTCCCTTATTTTTTACTATTGCCCTTTCATCCCAGCCACCAAATCTCTTTGTTCATGGCCATTATTTTACAAACCATACATCAGTACACTTCATACTCTTTCACAAACTTCAAATTATGGGACAGTGGAGACAGAAGCACTCAACTTGATACCTATTGTTCACATATTTGTTATCTTAAATCAGATATGTTCACTGTACAAGATTTTATTATTGGCTGCATCTGGAAAATCTCTTCCATTTTCTAAACATAGGTGCTGAGCCCCTATAAATATATAGAGAGAGAAACAAGGATAGGGACTAATTAGTTAAAATCAAGATATCAATAAACATGGAAAAGAGACAATGGTAAAATTCTTTTTTAGCTGAAATAAATGATTCAATGTGGAATTTCAGCATTAACCTAATTCCAGGATTAAGTTATTGATTTAGTTATTAATAATGACATGAGAGACTATGCTTGAGAACCAATATATTTTGTGATAGTTTAGTTAATTCCAGGTTAAAAGATTTTAAATGAGTAACAGCAGCTTAGAAGAATGGGGATGATACAGTTGACCTTTCTATGTTCCATGTCAGACACTGCATACTGTTAATCTGTCCCAAGAAACTAAATTTTGAAACTCAGAACCCTAAATCTTTTACATGGATTCATGTGGGAATCAGTAATAAAATAATAAATCAGTCATAATCATGGATGCCATTTTTCAGTTTCATTCTGATGAAGCTTTTAGTGCAGGTATTTAAATTAAAGTTAAATGGCAATTTAACATAGACTTAATAGTCAAATTTGCCCTCTCTAATGTAATGCTATTGAATCACATTTTTTTACTTTATTAACAATTAACTAAATGCATTAACCCTTTCATTGTTCTGCATCTCAGTATAGATTTGAATATAAAGTCTCATTTGATTTATTGTGCTTCCTACTCACAGTTCACAGACATGATGAAAAAATACTTTTAAGTGGTATCTTTCACTATAAGCACATTCAGTGTACATATATTATAGATGAACTTTTAAATAGTTGTTGGCCAGTAGTGTACAGAATAAATTTGTGGACTAGATAAGAAACTGATTTGATTAAAACCTCATTTCCTGTTTCCTATATTGAATGTCATTTTTTCTTTAATAATTCTTCAGCACTGGTTGTTCCTAAAGAGATATTTCTTGGGTACAGAGTCTGTTGTCCAACTCCTTTTTCCATGCATAGTTGATTGTCTTCCAGCCTCTCTCTTTCCCTCTCTCTTCCCCTGGCATTTCAGGAATAGATTAACAGATTCACAAATACACTTGGGCATCCAGGACATTGTTATGGACACTGAAGATTGTATAGCAGATAATAACAACCTTCACAGTGCAAGTCTCCACATATCTACTCAGAAGTAAACTCTTGTGTGGTATATAAGTAGGTATAAGACTACACATCATTCAGTGTTTGTACATACAATGATACATTAAAAACTGCAAACATGACGTCAGTTAGTAATGGCGTCCTGAGGAGACACTCTCCAGGGTTCTTCCCGGAGTTTGACTCACGCCGTGAGGGAGATGAAATCTGTCTGAGGGTGCTCGATGGAGGTCTGGATCCCAAGTTGTTGGCAGTTGATGATATAATTGGATTTGTGTTGCCCCGACGGACCTGGTGGGACCGTAGAGGAAGCCATGACCCCAAGGCTGCAGTGAGGATTATCTCACACAAAGACATTGTCAACTTTTTAATATTATGAAGATCAATTTATTAAATAAGCCATGAAGGTGAGCTGTTACGCTGAGAGGGTAAAACAACAACTCAAGAATTAACATCTAAGAGGGAATGAATTCATTAAAATGGATGTTCTAATGGTGAATTGAAATGTATTTGTATGAACTGGAATCAATGCTGGATGAGATATGATTTGAATTTGATAGATTGCATAGTGAAGAAAGGACTGGATAATATTATGACACTTTTGCTCAGACTCTTGCTCAAACAAAATTGAATATATTGATTACAGAGACTGTTTAACAGTTCCTACCTGGTTAAGTCTTTTGAGGAACACAAAGAATTAAATGGCCTTTTTTATACTTGTAATCAATATTTTTGCTGTTATCATTGGACTGTTTTGCTGGTTGGTGCGGGGGAGAGAAGGCACCCTTGGTTCCGACTGCTGGGTTGATGTGGAGTTTTGTTTTTTTTTTTGAGTGGGAGGATTCTTGTGATCTTGATTGCTGGAGGTGGAGTGACGGGTGGAAAAGAAAATCATAGAGACAATGAGCTCTGGGAGTGATGGATGGAAGAAGAAATCATAGAGACAGCGAATTCTGGAAGTGGAGGGTTGGGCAGAAGGAGACATCATAGAAGGGGGAAGATAAAGTAGGACAGAGTGGAGATAGAGTGGAAGTAAACAAAAGGAACAAAAGGAACAAGAAAGAGAAGGCTGATTAAAGACTTTGGAAATTGATGACTGAGGGATAGTAAAATAGTAAATAGCCTGGGACAGATTAAACATTTCTATAGGAGAGGAAACATTGAACAGGACTCATGAGTTTTGCTGGACTGTTCTTTTTATTCAATTGTAGCCTCTATTTGGATAAGGAGATAATTTAATGGACAAGAGCTAGGAGATTTTGTAATCTGTGGTTGCCACAGGCAAGAAAAAACAGATTGGAGACTATAGCAACTGTTGTAGAAGGCTTATTTGATGGTTGGGCTTGTAGAGTGATGTGACTGGGTCAATTGTGGAGAGTTGTTATAACATTCTTGAGAGATTTGTTGTAGTAAGCTAACCTGTTCAATTCTTTATTATTGTTTATTATTGACTTGTTGAAGTGAAATATAGTGATCACAATGCAGTCAGATAGAACAGATAGAATGACCTCTCAGGGTCAAGCTCCGAAATTAAATTCCCAAACACAAAATCAAAGAAGACCTTCTATATATCTAAGAATCAAATCATCTTAGAGAAAATCAAGATGCTTTCTGTAAACTTCACCCAACAATTAAATGATTTTAAGAGGGAAATTAAACAAGAAATTAGGGTGGATTTAAAGGAGATTAACCAAACAGTAGATAGATTAATGGTGGATATGCAATCTACTAAACAGAGGGTGGATATTTTGGAATTTAAAAGTGATAAGATTGAAATGAAAATGGCTAAACTGGAAAATAAGAGAGAACAAGAATTGGATGAAAAAGCAATATGGGAACAAAGAATGAGAGGAAAAGTAGTCAAAATAAGAGGTTTAGTAGAGGAAAAAAATGAAAACCTATTAGAAGAATTGGTACCAAGAATTGCTTTGTTTTTGGATAAAAAATTACAAAATTTTGAATCACAAATAGACAAATTATACTGCGTGAACTCCGTAGTGGCCAAACAAAAAGGACTCCCTAGAGATGTGATGGTACATTTCGTGAGAAGACGAGTGCATGACTTTTTTCTTAATAAGTACAATGAGTCCCCATTTGAATATGACAGACTGGAACTAAAGGTGCTGAAAGATGTGCCTATGAGATTGTTGAGGAAAAGAAGGGAGTATACACATTTAACAATTTTACTTAGAAAGGAAAAGATCCCATATTGTTGGAAGGTTCCAGAGGGGTTGTCATTTTGGTGGAAGAAGAAAAGGGTTAGAATCTCTTCCCCTGAACAGGCTAGGAATTTTATAAAACAATGCTTTGGGAAAGAAAATCCTCAGGATAGTAAGAGTGATAACCCTGACATAGGATCCCAAGGAGATGAGACTGGAGCAGTAGGAGCTTCAATCTCCAATGCCATTATAATCAGTGGAAGTGATGTAGAAGATGATATGTCAGAGGACAAAGAGGTAGAAGATGACACAAAATCAAATGCCAAACCAGAAGAGGTTCGAGGTTTGGACTGTCAAGAATCAAAACAGATCAGGGAACTAAGATCTCCAGTGAGGTTGGGAGTTGAAGATTATTTTGATAACTGATATGGATCGAGTTTCTGGAGTAGAGTTTTATTCCATATTCACTTGATTTAACATGGATCTGGGTGATAGTTTAAAAATTGGAACATGGAACGTTCAGAGAATGAACACTCCTCAGAAAAGGGAAAAAAATCTACAAAATTTGAAATTAGATATTTATTGTCTTCAAGAAGCAAGAATCAGAAAAAGGGATTCTAAGCATCTATGATGTACTAAATTAGGGCAAGAGTTTGTAGCCACATCAAATTATATATATAAAAAAAGAGTGGTAATTTATGTTAAGTCAATTTTTTAAGTAACTAAAATTTGTGATGATCCAGAGGAACATTTCCTTATCTTAGAATTAGTGTGTAATGATAAAAAATTTTATTGATTGGTGTTTATGACCCTTTGGAAAATAAAGACACATTTTATAAAAAATTAAGAGAAAAAAATAATTACATTAGAATATGACAACATAATTATGATGGGGGATTGGAATGGGGTGGTAGACCCAAAATTGGATAGAACTTCTGAAAAAATCGTTTAAAAGAATCAAGGGAAACTACCAAAGGATTTCTTTGAATTGATTGATTTATTGGAGCTGGAAGATGCCTGGAGGTTTAAATATGAAAATGCAAATGACTATACTTTTTATTCAAACAAGCATCATTCATGATTGAGACTGGATATGATTTGGTTATCAGGACACTTAACAACCAAAATTACCAAATTAAAAATTCTTCTGAAGATATGGTCAAACCATAATTCTGTGATAATAGAATTACAATTTGGAAAAATACAATATAATTGGAGGCTGAATATAAATATTTTGAAAGACAAAAAAAATTCTGACTTAAAAAAACAAATAACTAATTATTTTGAGGAAAATATGTACAGAGGAACCCCGATGCATATCGTATGGGACGCATCCAAAGCAGTTGTAAGGGGATATATAATTCAAAAAACTGTTGATGGAAAAAGAAAAGAAAGCAAAAAGAGAATAAGTTAAATGCAGAATTAAATAGATTGGAGAACAGATTGAAAAACGATCCTAGGAATATGGATATCCTAAACGAAATTAAATATATTCAAAAGCAATTATCAATTTTAATGATGGAAGAAATTGAAAATAAGATCAAATTTGTAAAGCATGAATACTTTGAAGGAGCGAATAAACCATGGAAACTATTAGCATACACTTTGAGGTGAGAGAGATCACAAAGATTAATTGCTATAATTAGGGAGGGATCTAAAATTGTGACTGATAGGAAACAGATACAAAAAATCTTTGTGAGACATTTTGCTGATATCTACAAGGAGACAGCAGGAAAGCAGTTAGAAATTCAAAAATATTTAGATAATCAGGAAATATTAAGGTTAACAGAAGAACAAAAATTAATTCTAAATAAACCACCTTACACGTATGGAATTAGCGGAGGGGATCAAAAAAGCTAAAACGGCCAAGTCTCCAGGCCCTGATGGATTTGTAAATGAGTATTACAAAACTTTTGAAGCTCAATTAAGTACCCCTTTGCTCAAAATGATGAATGGAATTTTAAAAGATCAAGTACCCCAAACATGGAATTTGGCGAATACATCCTTAATTCCCAAAGAAGATGAGGATAGAATGGACCCAAACAGTTATCAGCTAATTTTTCTCTTCAATTCAGATTATAAGTTATTCGCTGCAATATTGGCAGAAAGATTAAAAAATATCTTAGACAATTGGGTATATTTAAATCAGAATGGCTTTCTCACAAATAGAAAAATAAAAGAAAATTTTAGGGACTTGTTAAATTAAATATAAATTTTTGTTTGGGGTCTTAAACAAAATTGATGCTGGTGAGTCTTTTATAAATTGGATAAGGAAGATATATTCATTGCAAGAGGCATCTATTTTAATAAATGCTGAGAAAACAACAACATTAAAATTATTAAAGGCGCTCAGCAGGGTTGCCCATTAGCCCCACTTTTATTTACACTCACCTCTGAGATTCTATTGAACAAAATTAGAAATGATCAGTTAATTAAAGGGGTTGAAATTAAGAAGGAAAAATACAAATTGCGAGCATATGCCAATGATGTGGTTTTGACAATTACAAATTTAGCGGAGTGTAGCAGTGATTTAATGCAAATTCTCAAGCAATATGTAGAAGTCTCAGGTTATCAAATTAGTAAGGCAAAGAAAGGAATGATGCTGTTGAACCTCCCTGAAAAAGAGATAGAAAACATTGTTTTAAAAACAAGTTTCAAAAGGGTTGAATAAGGTAAAATACTTAGGGATTATATTAACTCTGAAAAATATTGATCTATTTCAAAATAATTATGAAAAAAATTTGGAGTGAAATTAGAGAAAATTTTAAAAGATGGGTGAAATTAAATTTATCATGGATGGGACAAATAGCTGCAATAAAAATGGTAGTTTTGCCTAAAATGATGTTTTATTTTCAAAATATACCAATAATTAAAAACAACGCACCCTTCCAAAGATGGAATAAAGATATTTTTGATTTTATTTGGGGGAAAAAGAAACCAAAAATTGGAATAAAATATTCAAAATGCCATTGATAGAGGTGGCCTTGCACTTCCTAACTTAAAATGGTATTATGATGCTAGTGTTCTTGAATGGTTACAGGATTGGTTTAAATTAAGGAATACCAGAGTGTTAACTCTTAAAGGGCAGGATTTAAAGTTTGGTTTTCATGCTTATTTGTTTTATGATAAGGTAACGGTTGATAGAGGTTTTAAAGATCATTTTCCCCGTAGTGCCCTTCTTAGAGTTTGGTTGAAATATAGAAGCAAGTGGTGTCTGAAAATTCCCTTCTGGGCATCTCCAGTAGAAGCTTTGCTTAAAAGGGAGATTTACAGTAAAAAACATGGATTTGTTATAAGGATATGATAAATAGTGAACAAGACCTGACTTTAAAATCTCAGGAGGAACTTTCCATGATTGGCTACAATTTCAATTGCTTTAAATATGGGCAATTGATAGAAAGACTTGAAATTGACAAGGGAAATTGTGGAATTGGTTTGGCTAATGGGGGCTTTGAGGAAATTTTGAGGGGAGAGGCAACAAAATTAATAGCTAAATTTTATAAACTAATTAGGAAATGGGAGTTAGAGGAAGAGACAATTAAATAATATATGATAAAATGGGCAGTAGACCTAAAACAGAATATCCAATTAGATCAATGGGAAAAAATTTGGAGGGTAAAGATTAAATATGCAACTAGTGTTGAATTAAAGGAAAATGTGTACAAATTGTTGTTTAGGTGGTACTTGACTCCATATAAATTCTCTAAAATGTTTAAGGGAGTCAAATCCACTTGTTGGAAGTGTGGGAATGAGCCTGGAACATATCTCCATATGTGGTGGAATTGCTGTGTGGCAGTAAGTTATTGGAAGAAAATACATGTGGAAATGAGGAAAATATTTAACTTAAAGCGTCCGGACCCTAAATTGTATCTTTTCAATATTGTTGAAGACTCGAAACTGGAAATGGACAGAGGGAAACTCCTGTTCTTGGTTATAATAGTGGCCAGGATGATTTACGCTAAATACTGGAAATGGAAAGACATTCCCACAATTGAGGAGTGGAAATTAAAAGTTTATGGCCTTTATGAAATGAACAAAATATCAAGAAAGTGTTAATGAATACAGATATATGGTATTTGCAGAGTAAATATGTTACAAGAACGACCTGTTATCTCCGAACTTAAAATGATGGTATTTGACAGGAGGACAATATGAGTTGGATAGGGCATATTTAATAGATGAATATTTAACTTTGTTCCTTGTATTTTATTATTTATATACTGCACTATAGTAGTTAATGAACATTATAAGGTAGTAACTTTATCAAATGGATTTAAATTATTTGATATTTAAAGATAAGAAGAATTCTCATTAGATCCATATTTTCTTTATATAAGATTTTGGGTGTATTTTGAACAGGTAAAAAAGGAGTTAGAATAGGTAAAGAGGAAATTGGATGTTTCTCATGTACAGTTTAGGAAGCTGTTTTTATTTTTGTTTGTTTGTTGATTTGTTTGTGTGTTTCTGTGTTTGTATTGTGTTGTTAGTATTGTTTGCTTAAAATTTAATTTTAAAAAGTTTTTTTTAAAAAAACTGCAAGCATAATGTATAAATTATGACTGAGTGCTACACCCCAAAACAGAAATACACTCAAGTACCTTGGGCATTAATCCCATCCATTGTGTATGTTATTGTTTCAATTCTGCATGCCATGCAATACATATTTAGAAATGAATCCCGTTAAACTAGGAGAACATGTTATAAAAAATTTTGAGCAGGGTGAGAACCTGTGTATAATTTTTAAAAGAAAAATAAAAAATGCCATTTGATTGTATATTATTGTTCCCAGACTCAGATTAGACATAAGCTTTGAAGCTTTGAATAAGCTCTGAAGGTAGCAATTTCTTGACAAAGAAGAGACTGGTGGTGAAATGAAAACACACAAAAAATAAGAATGGCAACTAGGAAAACAAATGGTGACTATCAGTAACAACTTCCAATTACTATATTGTAATTTTGTATACATCTGAAGTTGTTGTCTTCTCCATCAAAAGGAGATACATAGTACCATGACACATCTTATCCAAGCATTTGGTATTCAATTGCCCTGTTAAGTAGCCCACATTTTATAGTGTCTACAAGTTATTTAGATGAGTTAGCAATCATGCTGAAGACTGTGACAAGCAAATATAAATGATGCATTTCCCCATAAATACTGCAGTTCATCCAATATCCACATAAATATCAAAGAGATAAAGTAGGACGCACTTTTACGTGGCACCAAGCAGAGGTGAAGCATGCTGTTACATGATATATAGGATCCAATATTTGGGATGTCTACCCACTGTCTTTCTTTGAAAGTTTAGAATATTTGTACCAAGTTATCAACAGAGAGCAGAAATGTGTATTTCAACAACTTATGATGTCTTTTGAAAGTATGTTCCTTCTCCTTTCCTTACCCATGATTCCCATAGAGTTACTTGAGAACCAATTGTCAAGCAGACAACTGCTCCATCTTTACTAAATTCATTATAATATACAATAGTGCTATGCATTATTCTCCCACCATCATATCCTCACCTCTACCAGGGATCCTTTTGCACTACACAGTTATAAGATTATGAATCCATTTGAACAGGCATGGCTGCATTTTATGGACTTCTGGGTTTTGTAGACTGGTAAGACAATGGAGCTCTCTGGCAGAGAAGTCTGAGTAACCTAAATTGCAAATCCTAGGTTACTATACGGTATTGTCATAGAAGTTAAACTGGAAACATAGCCCTATAATAATAATAATAATAATAATAATAATAATAATAATAATTTATTTATAACCCGCCCCTCTGCAAAGCAATCGTGTAAGGCACCCAGGCTGTTGTAGAGAATGGTATAAATGTGTAAGGCACCCAGGTATAAATGTGTAAGGCACCCAGGCTGTTGTAGAGAATGGGGGGAGAGAGAATGCAAAGAATATTTTGAGATAGAATGATGTCTTCTAAATCTTTCAAGTGGAAAGATTTACATTTTGCAAGCTGGTTAATACTGGATTTGTTTTCTTCATCCTTTAAAAAAAGCCAAATGTTGCTTCCAGCAGCTGCCTAGATATAGGGGTGAAACAGATAGGCAGGAAGGAGTGGCCAGAAGCTGCTCCCGGCCCGATCACCCTGGGGTCATAGCAGCCACACACCATGGCCCTAAGGGTGTCTGCCACAGTCCCAAATAGACCAGGGGTAGGCAACCTAAGGCCCGGGGGCCGAATGCGGCCCCCTGAGGCCTTTGGACCGGCCCCAGGCCGGTCCTGCCGCCGCTGCTGCCACTGCCCACCATAATGGTATTGATTATTGTTGTTATTACTTGTTCTTGAGGTTTTCTTGGCAAAATCTCCACAGGGGTTTTGCCATGGCTTTTCTGGGGCTAAGAGAGTGTGCATGCATATGTATTTTTAATTTTTAATTTTTTTTAAAAAAAAATTATTTATTTATTTATTTATTTATTTATTTTTGGTGCTTCGGCCCCCCCATTTGTCTGAGGGACAGCAACCCGGTCCCCAGCTCAAAAAGGTTGCCTACCCCTGCAAATAGACCATGGCAAGAAGTGTAAAAAAAATCCTTTTTTTTTTTTTGGCTGCCTTAGGCTCAGCATCGGTGCAACTTCTGCATGGTTTGGGGGCATCTATCATGTAATTGCCACGTCCTGAAGTCATGTGGAAGCTGGATTTTTAAGCTGATCTGTTTGGGGCCATAGTTTTCCATTTACTTCTGAAAACTCCCCTGAATCACCCCAGGATGCAATACTATATGATGGTGTATTATTAGTTCCAGAAACGATATGGAGGGGAAAATGGCTGTCCATGGCTTTCCACTCTACCAAATGAATCTGAGGAAGTAGACTTAAGTCTACAAAAGCTCATGCTGCTAACATCTTTCTTTCAGTTAGTCTCAAACGTGCTACAAGAACTCCCTACATATATTATCAAGTCACCTATAATCTATCTATCTGTCTGTCTGTCTGTCTCTCTGTCTACCTAGCTATTTATGCAGCCATCCATATATCTTTTATTAGTTGCTATATTTCTATAACATACTAATATTGATTAGTTGGAAGTCTGTCTTCACCAGTCAATTCTTGAAAACACAAGTGTCAATAGTGATTTGTACAATACTGATGTTGAAATCCGTATATCATATTGATTTATATTCTTATGCTAATAATTAAATATTCTTTTACTTCAACTTAGGGGTCAAGCAGACCCACAGCTTGGAATCACCGAGGCAGAACAAGAAGAAATTGATAGATTTTACGAACGAGTACAGGAAGAAATTGACATCACACCAACACAGGATGTCAAGCTGATCCTTGGAGATTGGGATGGAAAGGTTGGAAGTAAAGAATAATAATAATAAAAAAAACAGTAGGCAGATTTGGACTAGGCCAGGGGTAGGCAACCTTTCCCCTTTAAGGGCCGAGGGACTTCAGCTCCAGAAGCCTCTGCCATGTTGGCCAATAGTCCCATGTTGGCCAATAGCTCCTAGGATTCTGGGATCTGAAGTCCCACGACCCTTAAAGGGGAAAGGTTGCCTACCCCTGGACTAGGCAAAAGGAATGAAGCAGGTGAGCCTCTGATAGATTTTTGTGAAGCCAACAACCTATTGATAGCAAACACATATTATACACATAAACATCACCAGATGGCCAACACAAAAACCAAATAGATTACATAAATGGAAGTAAAAGATGGCAAAGCTCCATACTGGTGGCCAAGACTAGACCAGGAACTGCTTGTGGCACAGATCACAAAATACTCATTTCAAAAATAGAAATAAATCTCTAGAAGACACCAAAACCAGTCATTATACCAAAATATGATGTAAACAAAATATTATTTAAACAACATTTCCACAAAATTCATTGACCATGTAAGAAACAGATTTGCAGTACTAAGAATAATAGATCGTGAACCGGAAGAGCTTTGACCTGAAGCCAGGGACATTATAAAAGAAGAATGAATAAAGACACTTCCAACAGACAAAAGGAGAGTGAAGAAACCATGGATGACAGATAAAATGCTACAAGCAATAAAGGAAAGAAGAGAAACGAAACAAAAAGGAGATAGGAATAAACTCAGAACCATGAATGCAACAGTACAACACTTAATGTGCACAGATAAGGAAAATTACTACAATGACAAATGCAGAAAAATAGAAGACAACAAGAAAAAGGGAAGAACAAGAGACGTATTTCACAAGATCCAATAAAGCAAAGGAAAATTCAAACCAAGGACCAGGATGCTCTATGACAATAAAAATAACATAATTCAAGACCAGGGAGGAATAAAAAGACGATGGATGCAATACACAGAAGAGTTATATAAAAGAGATGACAACATGAAGGACACATGGAGCCATATGAAGATGAACCCCAAATTCTAAAAACTGAGGTGGAAGCTGCAATAAAGGAAATGGCAAAAAACAAGACTCCAGGAACAGATGATATTCCAATAGAACTATTGCAATCAACATTGACACAGTCAACTCTAGTGCTAACCAACATATGTCAACAGATATGGAAAACAAAACAATGGTCAACAGATTGGAAGCCATCAATATACATCCCCATCCACAAAATAGGAGACACAAGAGACTGCAGCACTAATCTTCCATGCAAGCAAAATCATGCTCAAAATTCTGCAACATAGTCTCCAACCATACATGAAGAGAGAAATCCTAAAGATCTAGGTGTTGTTGAGAAAAGGAAGAGGCACTAGGGACTACATTGCAAACATACGATGGCTAATGGAGTGTAACAGGAAGTACCAAAAGAAAATCAGCATGTGCTTTATAAACTACAGCAAAGCCTTTGACTGCATAGATCATGAAAGGCTATGGAACACCCTTAAAGACATGGGAGTGCCAAGACATCTGATAATCCTAATGAGGAATCTGTACTCAGGACAAGAGGCTACTGTCAGGACAGAACATGGAGAAACAGAATGGTTCCCAATTGGCAAAGGAGTCAAACAAGGCTGCATCCTATCACCCTACCTATTCAACTTACATGCAGCCCTGGTGGCACAGTGGTTAAATGCCTGTACTGCAGCCACTCACTCATAGACCACAAAGTTGTGAGTTCAATACTAGCCAGGGCTCAAGCTAGATTCAGGCCTGCATCCTTCCAAGGTCACTAAAATGAGTATTCAACTGTTGGGGGGCAATGAGCTTACAGTTGTAAACTGCTTAGACATCCCATAGTGCAATATGAAGCAGTATATAAATGAAGCTGCTTTGCTTTGCTTTGCTTTATGCAGAACATATTGTAAGGAAAGCAGGCTTGGACATAGAAGAGGGATAAGTAAAAATAGGAGGGAGAAATATCAACATTCTGAGATATTCTGATGACACCATAATACTAACAGAGAACCTCACAGACCTAGAACAATTACTAGGGAAGATCAAAGAAGAAAGTGCAAAGGCAGGCTTATTGTGGAACATAAACAAAAATAATGACCACAGGAACTTACACACATTCAAACTAGACAATGAGGAAATAGAAATAGTAAAAGAATCCTCATATCTGGGATCAAACACTGATTGGAATGGGTCTGCAGCCAGGAAATCAGAAGAAGATTAAGAATTGGGAGGGCAGCTATGAAAGAACTAGAAGAGATTCTAAAATGCAAAGACTCAGTCAGAAAAGTCAGAATCATATAAGCCATTGTATTCCCTATTACCATGTATGGATGTGAGAGGTGAACAGTTAAGAAAGAAGACAGGAGGAAAATCAATTCATTTGAGATGTGGTACTGGAGAAGAGTGCTGAGGATTCCATGGGCAGCCAAAAGGACAAACAAATGGGTCCTAGAGCAGATTAAGCCAGAAATATCCCTAGAAGCCAAGATGACAAGACTTAGACTGTCATACTTTGGACACATCATGAGAAGGCATGGATTGTTGGAAAAGCCAATAATGTTAGGAAAGTTGGAGCAAAGTAGAAAGAGAGGAAGGCCACTTTCTAGATGGATGGTCTTTATTAAAGAGACTATGAATATGAGTTTGCAGGAGCTGGGGAAAACAGTAGAGGACTGAGGGGCCTGGTGATGACTCATCCATAGGGTCGCCATGGGTCAAGATTGACATGAAGGCAGTTAACAACAACAATGACTGTGCCACACCAAGTTTATGTCAAATTCCAAATGTTCTCATTTGGGCTAAACTTTCATTAAGACTGAATTCTAGAGAAAGAATCATGCATAAATTATTTGTAATGATGTGTCTTGTTCAGACTAAGACCCCTACATAGTTTGGCAGAAGTAACACTTGCCCTTGATTCCATTACAGGATCAATTAACCAAGGACAGTTTAGAGCTATTTCAGTTCAGTTCTCAGCAAATCTCTCGTTAGGTGGATTTATTTAACACCCTTGCTGCTGCACAATAGAAATACTGCTTGATATATACAGCATGGAGAATACAAAATTGATATTGTGAAGGATAAGAATCCTGCTTTTTATCTATCTCTTCTCTTCCTCTGTAGTATTTCTAGGTTACTAATAATGTTTTTCTAATACATCCCTCTTTCATTTTCAGAGTACCAGAATGTTCGGTCTCTTGGCATGCCTCATTTTTTTCTTCCTGTATTACTGTTGCACTGGCACAAAGGACATGAGACGCCTCATTTGGGTTTAAATAGGCCACAACATTTATTTAACTGTATAGGGTCTATTGATAAACAATAAATAATAACAAATTTTGTCACGTGTGTAAGTGAAGGTGTAACCACCCTAGTGGGTGGTCCTTCACTGCACGTGACAAAGCAAATAAGAAATCATCAACAAATAAACAAAGCCCTCCCCAGAAATGACGTCATATTTCGTCATATGACATCATGTGATTTTATGACGTTAGGCATTAAATGCCTACGTCATTTCCTGTCAATTTGTTTTATGCCAAAAAAAAATTCCCAATTTTAATTAGCCGAATTAAATTATTCTGTGGGGAGGGGGTCATTACCTGCCCCACAATACAACTATAAATTTCAACTCATAGATCCTTTTCCCTCAGTTATGACAAGCATAAATAATGAATTAACACCGTGACCCATTCCCGAATTACGTTACTTAACATCACCAAAGAAATCTCAGGGAGGGCGAAAAACCCAGGGGAGAACCCTGGGAAAAATTTCCTCCTGGCCCCCGAAGGTGACCAGTCAAAGCCTGAGAGTAAACATAACAAACTTATAATAAAGGGTGGGTGGGATGGGTCACCAAAAGCAAAGAGCCGAGTGATGTTACTCTCTCCATCTCAACTCTAGAATGGCTGCCTCCACGTGGCAGTGCAGAGCTATAAATAACAAACTCTTGCCCTAATTCTCGCAGAACCATAAACACTGCGAGATTTGGTTCAAACACCAAACCTATTGGTCAAGGCACAGGTGTGCTTATTCCCCTGTGCGCCTTGACCAATCAGGCGTCTCCCGTCCTTATTTGGCCAGCACAACAAGAAACCCCTCCCAAGTTGTTGGGTGGTGTCTTTCTACTTAGTGTATTCTTCTGATGCCTGGTACATCCCTCTCTCAAGCTCTTCCATATCAGTTAAGTAGCTTCCACTCTGTGCTTTGTAGATGAACAACTGATAGGGCAAAGCATGCACATTTTGGCACATTGTCATCCTGAATTTGTTTCCTCAGCAGCAGTACCTTTTTTCATTGAATGTCTGCATCTGCTTGAGTAATTGCTGGTCTACCAAAGAGACAGGATAATGAAGAGTGATTGTATTTTAAAAAAAAAAAAAAGAATCACAGAGCAAGAAAGGGTTTTCAGCTTTCAGCTTTTTTCCCTGGCCACAATTTAGTAAATAAAAATGAGCTTGCCTGAAATTAGTGTAAGATATGCTGTTGCATACTAAATAACTGAAGTTAGGGTGTATAAAATGTATCACTAAATATAATTTTAAAATATATTAAATGGTTCTTTTAAAAAAGAAATTAATAAAGTACAATTATAGAATTTAATACAATCGGTAGAAAAATACATAAGCCATTACATTCTGTAACTAGGAACCTAAGTCCTTAACGGAAGGGGAACATATGCAGTCTGGGAAGATGGACAGGCATTTCTTGAAACAGATGACTGAAGTAAAATCCTTGATAGGAAAGAAGTCAGTTGGCTTCTGTATGACACCAATCCACTATCTGCTCATAGCCAAACACATTTTGACCAAAGTCTTCCTCAATGGATGAGCTATTCTTACTTGGTCTATGCTTCCTTATCACAAATAAAGTACTATATATAGAATGAATTGTTTACAGAACTTCTCTCTCATGGCTTTTGCTTCAGATGGGATCAAAATTACATTCCCCCCCCCTTACATTTATGTATTGCTTTGTCTTTGCATTTCACCATGGCATTCTAGAGAGCATGCATAAGGTTCCCAGGTGGTGCTCCATTTACACCTAGTTAATCTTATGTGTGCCTCACTGGGATCTATGTGTATGGGCCAGAGCGGATGGGTGAGAAACAGCAGCCTTAGTCTGCTCCAGCTACATGCAGATTGGGTCCACACTGACTGCACAGCCCATTCTATAAGTGGGCTGTGGCTGCTGGCCTCAACCTGCACGGCCAGAAGCCGGATTATCACAACTCCTTTTTGCTCCAGTCCAAAGGACTAGAGCACAGCCTTGAAATGGTTTTGGGCCAATTGGAGGTGTGTATCATTTGAATGTCATGCCTCCAAAGTAGCCAGAATCCATTTCTTTTGGCCCATCTGTTCTGAGTGAATGTCTGGCAACCACCTGTACATTAAGCAATAGTTTTCACATTGAAAATATATTCATTAGTTACATGTCTATTCTTTTTGTTTATGTCTACTAGAACAATTTTTGAGAAGTCATCAGGAGAAACCTTGTTTTTTGTTCTTGGCTTCCATCAGTTGTTTTCTTCCTCCAAGATAAACTAGGATTGAAAGTACAGCCTGTTTGGGATGTGCTTGCCCAGGTTTCCAGTTTATACATACTATTAAACTGAGTTTGTTGAGTGGGGATGCCATTGGACCCAGCATTGCTTCCATATTGGTTTTGGGGTGAAGTGAAGCTTTGCCCAGCTTTGGGTGGTGAGTTCTGTCAAAACAACAACAACAACACATGATAGGGTTGCCTTAGGGTTGCCATAAGTCAGAAATTACTTGAAGGCACTCTAGAACAACAATAAGAACAACAAATGAGCTCTATGGTTGGTGTGTATACTTGAATTATGGTGAATTATTCATAGGTTTCCGGTGGAGCCTTATTGAGATAATTTGGTCTGATTTTGCATTGTATCCTCTGACTGCTTTTGCAATATTTTTTCTTAGTATGAAAGCCACCCTGTTTCTTCTTCTTTGTCATGTACAGCATGCCCACAAGCCTTCTTTCAGATCTAAAAGACAGATCCCAGACTTAAAGCCAAAAGGACAGCTTTATTGCAAAAATATATATATAGTAGACAGGTCTGACTTCTTTGACAAATCTGAAGTCAGAGCACATTGAAACACTTTTATAGAATATAACAATGTCCCTCCCCATAGTCTGGTGTCACACAATGATTGGTCTCAAATTCCCACACTTTGGCCATTCACATGATGTCATGTCCTACTGTCCGGAAAATCCAACAAACGACCGAGTGCGTGTGAATTCATAGCTTCCCACCATTAGACAAAACAACCTTGAGCAACATCTGCACTTTGTTGGTACACTCTGTTTGTGTTATGTGGAGCCTGAGACCAGGACCACATAGATATTAATACAATCACATACATGCATCCAATTCATTTACCAGCTTACCATAATAAATCCTAAAACCATCACTTATTAAACTATCAAGCAATTTACCTATACATAAAACACCTTATAATCCAACTCCTGATACATTTAACCATGTTTTTAAACTCTAGCCTCTAGCTTCAGCCAAGGCAGGAGCATCTCACACATTCTAAAAGGCCTTTCAGTTCTCAGCTAGCATGTTTCCCCTTTGCAACTCATTAACCCTTACATCACAATCTCACAGCTTCAACCCTTATAGTTAACCATATCTTAACAATACCATTTCTAATAAAAAAAATCCATGAAAGCAAATTCTGGCAGGAAAGCATTAAGCTAACGCATTCCTGACATTCTTTTTTCATTCAGTGAGTAGAACATTGAGTGGTTGTCTGATTCAAAGTGGCCCATTCCTGTCCATTTTAACTCACTCACCCTCGGTACTGCTATGTTCATGTGTTGCATTTCCATTTTCACTATGTCTTGTTTCCCTTAGCTCATGCTTCTCACATTCCATGTCCCTATTTTATGTGTAGTGCTGCTCTGATGGGGTTTGTCTTTTTGAGAGTGTTTCTTGCTTGCTTCGTCATTTTTGACTACCCTTAGCTGCTCTTGCAAGTGTGTTTTCCTTTAGTTTCTATATATCTCTCTGTTAGTGCTCTTGTCCTTCCTGTGTGATACTTTTGATGTCTCCTCATAGGGTTTAGTGGGTGGGGGGGTTACATAAGGAGGACCACCTACATCTTCCTGTGCACAGTGCTAACAAATATTAGCTATGATGTCACTGCTGTTCTTCATTTTAGTGACACCCACCAGTACTGCTGCTGCCCAATAGTTGTTTTCCTATGTCATTCTCCCTCCCCCCATTATTGTTGAATTGATCACTTCTCTACCCTTCTCCTCCCTCCTCCCTCCTTTTCTCTTCTCCCCTCATATCCTTCTTTGTTTTAGTGTCACAGCACAACCACTGGCTATCTAATCATTTTAGTCCATCATTCCCAAAGAGCGAAGACTGTTTGCTACACTCCACTCCTTTTCTTGATAGACATGAATTGAAGTACTCTTTCAAGTACAGAGTTTTGCTTGAAAATACATGACAAAACACATATGCTTCTACTGTTATGGTGTACGAAAAAATAAATGTTCTTTTTAACTTCTCTTTCAGAAGCATTTGTTTCTCTATTATATTTCCATAACAAACAAACAAACAAAAAACACTTGTAAACATGCCACTCTTGTTTTGTGAATTGATAGGAAATATTTGGTGAGATGTAGTAGGAGAATTTTACTCTAATTTTATATTGTCTTGGATACTCAAATTTTGGGAAATGATTTTCCACTAAAAATACTTTATATTATATCAAACTTGCCAAGAGTTTAACATTTCAGTTAATCCATGGTCATTTATTTCATTGGTACTGCTCCTGAATTTACAGTTGGATTTGCTTTGGTTAGCAGTACATTGACTTCTATTGAGGCACTTATAAACAGACATCTTGCTGTTGTGGTTAGAGTGCTGAACCCATATTTGGGAGATTTAGGTTCTGGTGTCCACTTAGCCATGAAACTCAGTGAATGAACTTGGCCATTCACACTCTGTTAGCCTAGCCTACCTCATGGATTTATTTTGAGAAGAGAGGAGAGGAGAGGAGAGGAGAGGAGAGGAGAGAAGAGAAAAATAATGTATACTATCTGGAGCTCATTGGAGTAAATACAGAATGAAAAAGTAATTCATAAATAAATATACAGGGTGCAGTAGAAAAGGACAAACTCACCTTCCAGAAACCCTAGATATTACAAAAGATGTAATACAAGTGTTGGGGAAAACTTTAGTACTACCAATGACTTTAATATTACTACTCTTAAAAAAGAGACAAGCATACTCACAAACATAGGATGCGATGGCTCAAGTGGTTAAGACACTGACTCTGTTGCTTGCAAGATTGGCAGGTTGGCAGTTTGAGGCCCAGGTGCCATGTGATGGGGTAAGCACCTGTCACTAGTCCCAGCTTATGCCAACCTAGCAGTTCAATATGCAAATGCAAGTACATAAATAGGTACTATTTCAGTGGGAAGGTAAACAGCATTCTGTGCAATCACACTGGCCACATGATCACAGAGTAGTCTCTGACAATGCTGGCTCTTCAGCTTGGTAATGGAAATGAACACCACCCCCTATGGTTGGGCATGACTTGACAACCTTGTCAATGAGGAATACCTTTACGTATTTATACTGACAAACACACCAGAGCAGTGCAACCATCAGCTTTTCCCAATGAGGAAAAAATTGCTTGACAAATAAGGATGTATATCTTCATGAATGTCATTCTTGCAGGCTAGAACAAATAATCTGATGATTTTTTCACCTCACTGCAAGAAAGACATAAAAACTGCACAGTTTTTGAAGACTGTTCACAGTCTTATTTACTTTGGGATTTATTCTATGTAGAAAAAATGCACATAGATTTTTATATTTTTTTACAAAAACAGCACAGAAATGCACACAAATGTTATGCTCAAAAAATGCTGTTTTCCGTGCAGGAAACTTGCTCTCTGTACAGTAATATTGGGTAGACCACTCATAATTATTGTTCTATGTGAGTGACTCAAATTTTAATGCAATTCAGCCATAAAACTCAATGGTCTTGGAAAAATTACCATAAGGCACTCTAACATGACCATACATTTATGTGAAATGAGGTAAAATACTAATGTTTTATACACCAAGTTCTATAGAAAGTATTATTATTGTTTCCAAGGCAACAAGCTATTTTCTGTGCAGCACATAAGTCTCCAGGGGGGGGGGCAGAAAAGGAAAGAAAGTTCTGAGGTTCCACTATCAAAACATTGTAATTAACTTGTATAGTTTCTTGTATGTTGATTGTCTACTTAATCAAGAAGCAAATTCTATGAGTATCTGCACTAAGTCTAGAAAATCTCACATGATGGATGAGTGATCCCTCTTTTCTAAAATATTTAGCTAGCATGGCCATCTTTGGCACCATTGGGTTGCCTTTTGAAACTGGTCTTCTCAAACCAGAGATAAGCATTGCCAGAACTGGCTGACAGTTAAAAACCATCTGTTTGGCTGTGTATATACATTAGATAAGTCGTCTATGTGTGTGCTTTTTGCTGTACCCAGTTCCTTTCTCCATGCAACAACATTAGCAAGGAAAACCATCATGTTTCTTCTGAGCATCCATCACTCTTGTTAGTACAGGGAAATTCCATCTAAGAACACAAGAACTATGATTAATAATAATAATAATAATAATAATACATTTTATTTTTATCCCGTCCCTCTGCTCAGCAACCAGAGCGGCGTACAACAAATTAAAACAGTCAACAAGTTAAAACAATCCTTCAACCCACTCCCTAGCCCTCCCACCCCCTTAAAACTAAATTAAACTGATGTAAAATTAAAATAAAAATTAGGACAAACATAAATACAATACACTAAACCATTTTTAAACAAAAACAGGCAATGGCGGCAAGAGGGCAGGTAGCAGTCCAACTCCGTTTGAGCTGGGAAGTTATTCTAGAAAGGCCTGCCGGAAGAGATCTGTCTTTACCACTCTCTTGAAACTGTCAAGAGTCGTGATGAGATGGATCTCGTCTGGCAGGCCATTCCATAGTCTGGGAGCATTAGCAGAAAAAGCCCTCTGGGAGGTCTGCGACAGTCTAGTTTTCGTAGGCTGCAGCAGATTCCTCCCAGAGGACCAAAGTGCATGGGGGGGGGGATCATATGGGAAGAGGCGGTCCCTAAGATAAGATGGACCCAAGCCATGTAGGGCTTTAAAGGTTAAAACCAACACCTTGTATGTGCCCGGAAACTAATTGGCAGCCAGTGGAGAGATTTAAGCACAGGTGTTATATGCTCTCTCCTAGATGTACCAGTGATTAACCTGGCTGCCATATTTTGCAGCTTCTGGGTTAGGCACAAGGGTAGCCCCATGTAGAGCACATTACAATAATCCAGACATGGGGTTACCAAAGCGTGTACCACAGTTTCCAGATCCCTCATATCCAGGTAAGGGCGCAGCTGGCGTATCAGCCGAAGCTCATAACAGGCACTCCTGACCGTCACATTCACCTGACTAGTCATGTGAAGTGATGAATCAAGGAGCATCCCCAGACTGTGAACACAGTCCTTAGAGCAGAGTGTGACTCCATCCAGGACTGGAAGTTGTATTCCCAGACCTGGTTTCGAGCCTGTGACTGTAAGTACCTCCGTTTTGTCTGGATTTCAATCTGTTTTTGCTCATCCAATCCATTACCGCTCTGAGACCATCATTGAGAGGAGAGACATCATCTGAAGTCTGAGCCAACGATCTGGCCATGGAGAAATATATTTGAGTGTCATCAGCGTACTGATGACACCGCGCTCCATGCCTCCAGATGATCTCTCCCAGAAGCTCCATATAAATGTTAAATATCATCGGGGACAGAATGGCTCCCTGAGGGACGCCACAATTAAGCTCAATTCTGGAAGAGCAGCTGTCCCTGAGCCTCACTCTCTGGGATCTGCCCGAGGGAAAGGAACGGAACCACGCAAAGCAGTGCCTCTGATTCCTAATTCTCTTAGGCGATCCAAGAGGATGGAATGATCTATAGTGTCAAAAGCCACTGAGAGGTCCAAGAGCACCAGCAGGGTCACACTACCCCTGCCGTTGTGCAAGCGGAGGTCGCCGGTCAGAGCAACCATGGCAGTCTCAACTCCATATCCTGTCCTGAAGCCAGTTTGAAATGGATCAAGATAATTGGTTTCATCCAAGACAGCTTGGAGCTGGGAAACAACTGCCCTCTCGATCACCTTGCTTAAAAAAGGTAGCAAGGAGAGTGGTCTGTAGTTGTTCCTATCCAGGGGGCCCAGGGAAGGTTTTTTTCAGGAGTGGCTTAACCGCCACCTCCTTTAGACAAGATGGTATAATACCTTCCCTGAGAGACGCATTGATTGTATCCCATAGGAATACTCTCAGCACGTCACCCACCTGGACGACCAGGCAAGATGGACATGGATCGAGAGGGCAAGTTGTCTTCCTCACTCTTCCAAGGAGCTTGTCCACGTCATCGGTACTCATAGATTGAAATTGATCCAGTAAAATGCCATCAAAGGAGTTGCTGGACTCCTCATCTATGGATTTTGTCAAAACACTGGCGTCCAAGTCGGCTCTTATCCAAGAGATTTTATCTGCAAAGTGGATGTTAAACGCATCACAGCAGGCTATCATTGGGTTAAGTAGGGAGTTTGGTGCAGGGGGAACCTGCTTCAGCTCCCCTACCACCCTAAACAGCTCTGCTGGACAGGACTCTGCAGATGCAATACATGCAGAGCAGAAGGATCTATGTGCTGCACGCATTGCCTCTTGATAGGAGTCAAGATGCTTCCTATGGCGAGTTCTGTCGGGTAAGAGTCAAGTCTTCCACCATTTGCACTCTCGTCGTTGTCCAGCTTGCTTCATCCTCCTAAGTTCCTCTGTGTACCAGGGCTTACGATTAGAAGCAGGCTGGAAAGGATGCTTGGGAGCGATTGTGTCGATAGCCTTGGCAAGGTCGGTGTTCCAGGTGTTAACAAAACCTTCAACAGAATCACCAGTATTGCCAACCATTAGACCCTCTAGGGCTTTCTGGAAACCAATTTGTTCCATTAGCCTTTGAGGGCAGACCGTTCTAATGGGTCCACCACTCCCGAGGGGGCTGACAGTGGCTCTTAGCTCCATCTTTTTTTAATTTTATTTAATTTTATTAACAAATATACATACAATATACATACTTATATATATACTTATTATAAACAAACATTATATATCTTATTATACAAGAAATATCTTTGTATCTTCTATCCTCCCAAAAGTCAATTGTAACTCTGACTGTTCATCAAGCTTATCTATGCAATTATTCTTCCTTTTCTTCTCCTGAATAATATACCATACATTATATTTATTGAATAGTTTTATTTTACATCTGAATGAGCAAAATATATCTCCTTTTCCTTTTCTCTTCACATGTAATCCATTTCCCAAATCACTTTCTACCATTACCATACTTGAAATCTTATTTAATCCTTACTTTGACTATCTTTCCCTGCAGTATCTCAATAATAATCCCCAATCTCCATCCCAACCTCGTCAATCTCATAGAATCATAGAATCATAGAATTGGAAGAGACCACAAGGGCCATCCAGTTCAACCCCCTGCCATGCAGGAACTCCCAATCAAAGCATCCCCAACAGATGGCCATCCAGTCCCTGCTTAAAGACCTCCAAGGAAGAAGACTCCACCACATTCCGAGGGAGAGTGTTCCACTGTCGAACAGCCTTACTGTCAGAAAGTTCCTCCTAATGTTGAGGTGGAATTTCTTTTCCTGGAGCTTGCACCCATTGTTCCGGGTCCTAGTTTCTGGAGCAGCAGAAAACAAGCTTGTTCCCTCCTCAATATGACATCCATTTAAATATTTAAACAAGGCTATCATATCACCTCTTAACCTTCTCTTCTCCAGGCTAAACATCCCCAGCTCCCTAAGTCGTTCCTTATAGGGCTTGGTTTCCAACTCCATTATGTCTATACCTTTATTTAACCAATCATCTATCTTTGGAATCTCTTTCTCTTTCCATCTCTGTGCATACAAGATCCTTGCTGCAGTAATCAAATAAAGAATAAATTTTAAGTGCTTTCTATCTTTGTCTCCTTCTTGTCTGGATTCCGTCTTGTCTGGATTCAGTTTCAATCTGTTTATCCTCATCCAGCCCATTACTGCCTGAAGACATTCATTGAGAGAAGAGATGCCATTGGAATTCGAGGCCAACGAACGAGACACAGAGAAATAGATCTGGGTGTCATCAGCGTACTGGTAACACCCAGCTCCATAACTCCATATAATCTCAACCAGCGGCTTCATATAGATGTGAAAAGGAAACTAGGGATGGTTCTATAGTGCTTTTCTCAATGGAACCATTAAGCAATTATTATTAGCAGCATACGTATTTGCCAAACAGCTGCCAAACGTGAATCTCTACAGGGCTTTCTAAGTTCTCTGTGCATGTCTGTGAAAAGGCAAACAGTGCAGCTGTTTGTGAAGTAAGTTTTCAGGCATTTTATAATTTGTAATTCATCAGAAATTAACAGGTTGTTTGGTTCAAAATCATGTTTCAGATATTTTATTTTTAATAGAAAATAACATTTCTCAGAAACCTTTTATCCACTGTTAGGCAATAATACCATGTTTGGTCAAGAAGGATGTTCTGCAGAAAAAAGGGGTTTGGGTACAGAATAATCTTGAGAAAACTACAAGCTAATAAACAATATTTATATCAGGACTCATTGCAACTAGCTCAGCTCACATTAATATAATTGCTTTAGAAATGTTGCTTTCAAATTTTCCTGTGGAAATAGTGGCAAATGATAGCATGTGAAGCCTTCTCTCAATAACAGTAATGAATACAATCTAGTGAAAACTAACTACACTAATGTTCCACTGAACATAATGAGATTTCCAGATGTCCTCTTTCTTAGCAATGGTAGCTGCAATCCAAGAAGTAAAACAGGAAATGTCTACAAAAAGATATCTGTCCTCAACAAGGTGTAGAACTGCTATTGCTGATTAGGCATAATGGTTTCTTCTGTTCCCTTTGTGCTTATACAGCTAGTACATATTGCTTGCCATCTGGCATAAGACTTTTTTATTCTCAAAGGGGTGGAGAATACACTGGCTATGGGCTCCCTAAATGTTCCCTGTGCACCAAGCAGCTCATAGCCACCAAATTTTGGCAGCAGCAAATAACATCTGTCATTTCCCTTAAAGCAAGGTGAGCAAGGAACACACAACTTTTTGACAAGGTGATTAACATTCTCAAAACTGTCTTGGAAGCCTTGATCAGTTTCTAAACAGTGCACGTGTTCCTTGTGCACCTTGTTTTAAAGACAGATATTACAGTTTTTCAATCACAGCTGATGCATCACCAAACTAACAACATGACTGCAGGCATGAGATATGAATTTACCTTTTAAAAAAGACAAACAGGGAATGTATTTTTTTTTGGGGGGGGAGGGGGCAGGGCTAGTTATCATTTTCAAGAACTAAAACCCCTGCGGAGTTAGGGGTGGGAGCAATGACCAGCCCTATCCACAGGTAGCAAAAGTTCTTAATATTGTTCTTTTCCTTAACTCTCTAGCAGTAATTTCTTGTTGATATATTTCTTGTTGACCACTGTCTATTTGGTATTTTTATTGTTTTTGTATGTACTTAATGCACATACTTTACTGCCTAGTTTTATGACAGTGATGTCCAAGGCAAGTGATATACAGAGCAATTCTATTGTGGAAGAACAGTTCAGGCTAAATTATGACCACATCTAAAGCCCTAAAGACTCACTGCAGCAACAGTGGGAGGTGGTTTTCATTTCATTTTTCTTCAGTTTCCTGGCCTATTGTGAGGGAATTGACTATGCCACTACCAAGGCAAGTATAGTTTTCAGTTCTGCTTGGAAGTGTGTTAGGGGAATAAGAGGTCTTAGAAACTTGTGGATCCCTGATTTTCCTGACTGCCAACACCCTAGAATATCCCATTCTGATCCCCATTTCCAGTGGGACAGAAAAAGAGCAGAATTTTCTGCTTTTATAAGGGTGAGAGAGAACATATCAAATTATTTACTATGCCTGTTGTTAAGGTGGAACCTGCAGGTCTGTCCAGTCTCTTGCTCTTCTGCATTCAAATCTGAATTGATGCACAGGCTGATTCTGTCTGATGTCTCTGAGGCCAAGGACTCTTTGGAAGCTTCAGTCATTACACCTTTCTGTTTCATCAGTATGCTCTTGTTTTGCCAGGAAATATCTAAAGGAGAGAGTGCATACTATAGCTAGGTTCTGGAATTTAGCTGCACTGAAGATACACTCAGAATACAGCAATACATTATCAATATTTTAAGAAGAAAATAATATTTTGTGTCATGAATATTCATGATGGGGTGAGCTCCTGTCATTAATCCCAGCTTCTGCCAACCTAGCAGTTCAAAAACATGCAAATGCAAGTAGATAAATAGGTACCACTTCAGTGGGAAGGTAAACAGCATTCTGTGCAATCATGCTGGCCACATGATCACAGAGTAGTCTCTGACAATGCTGGCTCTTCAGTTTAGTAACGGAGATGCCCCCTACATTTGGACATGACTTGACAACCTTGTCAATGGGGAATACCTTTACCTTTACCTTTATATTCTACATATTCATGTCCCATGATGATCTTAGCCAGACAGTGCACGTCATCAATAGAAACAGGTCTTACCATACCTTCAGTATCTTCACAAGCCAGATAATAGCAAAATGAAAATTGAATCTTAATAATTCAAGTTGGTTCTAGTACTTTCAAAATATGGGGATCAATATTAATGTTAAATCCAGTTTGCACCATTATTCAATAAACTAGATGTGATAAAAGATGAATTAATTCCCTTCCCTAAGGCCATTTCTTAAGGCTTATGCCCTGCTTGTGCATCCTGAGATGTAGCCAATGCTTTTTGTTGAATATTATAATATTATAAGATTTGCATTCCCTAGTGTCTCATAATTACAGTCCAACAGTGCCATCCACTGCATTTCTAAATAATGCCCTCATACTGTATAACATTTTTTTCTGTAAATGGATTCTAAGTGAATTATGAGGCCATAACTTAACCTTCTACAATGTTCAAAAGGAAATAAGAGAGCTTTTCAGAAAGCGCAAAACCATTCCAATTAGTGACAAGTGTCTTTTGTTTGGATAAAATAAAGTTTCCTCAGCATTTTTGTATGAGTTGACAATGCCACAAATCAGTATGTAACTTCAGTTAAAACTCAACATTATGTCAATTATGATATTTACTGTTTTTAAAAGAGATGTGGGATATAATTTTTTTGTTATAAGAATACCAGTGCTAATACTTTTGTCTCTGATCAAATTGAGCTGGCTTTGTGCTTGCCAGTTTATTTTTAAAAAATTGCAGTGCTTGGGAACCCCATGAATACACTCGAGGTCATTACACAAAAGTGTTCTACAGTATTTCAATACTTCTATTTCAAGAAGTACTTCAAGGCTTTAGATGTATCAAGACAACTTCTACCTCTCAGGAAACTATCACTTGGCAAAATTATTATTATTATTATTATTATTATTATTATTATTATTATTACTACTACTACTACAGTTTAGGTACGTTTTGCATAATATGAATGACAGTTATGGAATTATTCTTCTGCAAATGTATCCAGTGACTTCATAGGTGAGATTAGATTAAAACAAAATTCTATTTGTTTATTCTACTTCTTGGCTTTAAGCAATGACTAGTCTAAATATTTCCATCTACCCACTAAGGAGGCCATCTACACTGTAGAAAGAATACAATTTGGCACCACTTTAGGTCCTGTAACTCCATACTATGGAATACTGGGGTTTGTCATTTTGCAGGGTCTTTAGCCCTCTCTGCCGGTGCTCACAAAACTAAAAATCCCAGGATTCTGTAGGATGGAGCCCTGATAATTCAAGTGGTGTTAAGATGCATTATTTCTGCAGTATAGATGCACCCTGAGATGACCTCTGCCTATAGTCTCTGTGCATTTAGTGTACCTTGATGACTATGGGGTGAAGCAGATAGGGCAAAAGTAGTGGCCAAAGTGGCCACAATCCCAAAGCCAGACACTGCCATGGTCTCGAATAGGCTACCAGCAGGAGCAGCTTTTTGCTGCTCCTTTTTGGGCCAGTTTTGAGATGCCTTAGGTGGCCTCAGAGCAACTTCTGGGTGGTTTGGGGGCATGTCATTTGAATGCCATGCCCCAAAGCACCTAGAAGGTACTTTATTTGGCCAGTGTGTTTCAGGCCTATAATATATATTATAGCACAGTGCAGTGATATGATGTAAATCATCGAATATGTTATTATTGTTTCAAATTGGCTAAGGCTGCAATCTTATATACAAGGGGTCTGAACCACAGAGCCACACTGGCCACCTTTGTTTAACCTTTGACCCTATATCATTGCTTTGGGGCCTTTCCTCATTGCTTTGGGACCCTCCAGAAGCCTTCCTTCAGTCTATATAAGCCATTCTCCAAAACAGGAAGGAACCATAACAGGAAATCTTGTTTAACGTTTGCTGCAAAAATGTGATTCTCTCTTCCAAAATGCCAGAAAATGGACAGTGCTGCTCCCTAAGGCTTTGTGGCAATATAGGCCATTGGGAAGCCCCCCGCCCCCAAAAAAGGATTCCTAAAAAAATACTTGGGGGGTATGGGTGTGTGGGGTTCTTGGCATTCACAAAAACAGGTATGGAGGTCCATATGACCCATGAACTGCACCTTGTCCACTCCACTAGGTACTGTGGGTTGGGACATGGTGTTCAAACTTCATTGGACTACAATTCCTTTCAGCCCTAACAAGTATGGCTAATAATGAAGGATAATAGGATGTGTAGTTTAAACTTTACAGGGTGTTATGTTCCCCATCCCAGTTATACATCCTTACCTAGTGGCTGTCACCATGTTATAAGGTGAAATTAGATCTGCACAATTGCACAGTCTTGATGAGTATGTGGTTTGTGTGACAAGGCCAGGACATCTGGAGATTAATGTCCTTGAAGAGGCCAGACACCTAATTGTGTATTGCACTGCAGCTGTGTATATATGACTAAGCGTAATGATGTAATGTTCAACAATGTAATGGATGAGCAACCCTGCACAGAGGTTGCATCAGCCAAGGGTATATAAGTCCCATGTAACTATAAACTCATGTGGGTTATTAGTAGTTAGCCAGTAGTAGTTGTGGTGCAGTTGTGAAGAGAGTCAGTGCAATTGGTGTGTGTATAGTTAGTATACCAGAGAGTTCTGTTTAGTTCTGTTATTGTTGAGCTACCGGGGAGGAAGAGAGAGTATTGCTTCCATCCTAAAACTCTTTGTTCCTGTTTATGTTCCTGCATCTGTATATAGTCATCTTCCTGATCACGTGTAAATAAATATCTTCACTGTGAACTGTCTGGTCCCACTTCCTGATTTCTAAAGGTATCTCAAGGTCTGGCAGAGATACTGAAAATCACGTTCACACCTCAACCTCAGTGTGACAGTGGCAAGTCCTGCTGAATTCAGTAGGTCTGTCATTTGAATAAATATATATAAGATTGGGCTGGTAGTTATCCAAGCAGTCTTAAGCTATCATTTTAAAACTGTTGCTTCTTCCCTAAAAATTGTGAAAGGGATTGGATGTGCTCTGAACCCTTTAAATTCAAAAAGATCTATCATTAAATTTCTTATTATCAACTACTTTTAAGTATATTAATATTCAAGAATATAATTTTTCTGGCTTGTGCAGAAAGATAAAGAAAATTACTACAATGACCAATGCAGAGAAATAGAAGACAACAACAAAAAAGGAAGAATGAGAGATCTATTTCACAAGATCCAGGAAATCAAAGGAAAATTCAAACCAAAGACTGGGACGATCTATGAGAATAAAAATAACATAATTCAAGACCAGGAAGGAATAAAAAGACGTTGGTTGTAATTGTCCAGGAAAGCCACCAAGAGTGCTGATAACAGCTTCTTTTGAGGGTTGAAGGTAAACAAAAGTCTTTTGCTAATGCAAAACAAGAAAGCAAAGGTCCATATTAGGTCCAATCCAGAGGTCCAGCCAGAAAATGATCAAGCAGTCTGAAGGTCTAGGATTCCAGAGAGGCAGAGTGGCAAGGCAGTCTGAAGGTCAAGGGTTCCAGAAGTTCAATATAAGCCAGCAGTCTGAGAGTCAAGGTTTCAGGCCAAGGAACAAGGAGAGACAGAGGCTTTCACTAGGAAGCTCAGACAATCTCTGGCATCGAGGCAGACCTTCTGCACCTTTTTAAATTACCAAGCGACAG
This sequence comes from Phrynosoma blainvillii, assembly GCA_026167975.1. Classification (NCBI taxonomy): domain Eukaryota; kingdom Metazoa; phylum Chordata; class Lepidosauria; order Squamata; family Phrynosomatidae; genus Phrynosoma; species Phrynosoma blainvillii. The sequence goes on along the minus strand of JANUYF010000003.1, from coordinate 245,635,760 downwards.
GAGCTCAGCTGAGGCTGATTGCTCCACCGTTTTTCATAAAGTCTCCTCGAATGCTGAAGGCCCTCCTTTTTTGCTTGACACTGGCTGAAAGTAGGTATTGTCCCTTGATCCTCCACCATGTCTGCAGGTTCTGCTACCAGGAGGCCTCCTGGGAAACCACAGGCTCTGCCTGGAGGGTCTGCTGGAGCTGGCAAAGCAGAACTAGGGCTGGGCTGAGGCTCCACAGGTGCAGGCTCAAGTTCCAGAGGAGGTTCTGGCTTGTCCTCCAAGTCCTCTGAATCCTCCTCCAGGCAGGGCATGACAGTAATACACAGAAGAATTATACAAAAGAGATGAAAAAATGAAAGACACATGGAATGAAGAGCCATATGAAAATGAACCCCAAATCCTAAAAAATGAGGTGGAGACTGCAATAAGAGAAATAGCAAAAAAGAAATCACCAGGAACAGCTTCCAACAGTGATGGCAGGGTGACCAGTCCTGTGAGACAGGGCTCTCCACAGGACTGCCATTCCAGGACATAAGGGGATTGCAAGATCCCTCTCCATCCACACTCCAGGAGGAGTGAGGAACTTGGGGGCCTGAAGGAGACCCTTGTCCAGAAGAGTCTCTTGAGAGGATTCCAGATTGGGAGAGATGAGGTCACAGAGTAGTGAAATAAGAAATGGCTGCCGCTAGGTACTGTGCCATGCCTGTCAATTTTTTAGATTTAGATTGACAAAGCCTCAAATAATTTCAAAGCAGCGACAATAAATACCACAACCTCTTTGGACTAGAACAAGCTCTCAGGACTATTTAAGATATTTGCAACATCAAATAACTTCAACCGCAATTGAAATTGCGATGGACTCTCACAGCCCAAGGTGGGAAGAAACATCAAAGATCGGGCTGGGATGGAAATAGAAGAGGAGACAGACATTTGAAGTGATAAGTACGTGAAATTAAACTAATGGGACAATAAAAGTACAAAATAAAGAATAAGAGAAAAGGAGGAGGGGCAAACTTAAAATTGGTGGAGTGAAGCAAGGAAAGAAGCAGACAAGGAAGGAGTAGATGAGAACTAGTAGAAGGAGGGGGAGGGAAGATATAATAAAATAGAATAAAAGATAGCACGGCAAAGAGGAGAAGAAATAGAAATTGAAGGGGCAGAGTGCCCGAGTGGAATAAAATCATGGAAGGAAAAAAAGACACAATGGAAGGAGGATAGGAAGATGGGACAACAAGAGATAGCAGGGAGAGATCAGAAAGAAAGGGAATAATGAGTGAAAGAAGTGACGGAAAGAGGATGGGAGGACGGGACACAGGAGAATAAAGGGGAGAGACTAAAGAGGGGAAGCTGCAAGAAGAAGAGATAGAACTTAAAATTACATTTATATGTGCATTTACATTTGAAGTTAATGTGTTAATTCAACAACAGATAATAAAGAGAAAGGCACAATGGAAGAAGGATGGGGAAGGAAATTAAGAATGAATTGGCAAAATGGAACAAATTGAATCTCACACTGACTGGGAGAGTAGAAGCAGTTAAAATGGTTGTCCTCCCAAAGATAAATTTTTTGTTTCAATGTATTTCGATTGTACACAACATAAAACTGTTTAAAGAATGGCATAAAGATTTAAGGGAATTATCTGGAATGGAAAGAGATCTGGAGTCAGTTGGCAAACAATGACGAGAAACAAAAGTGAAGGGGGTAGAAGCATACCAGACTCAGAGCTATACCATCAAGCAAATGCACTTAATTGGTTGTTAAACTGGATCATACAAAAAAACATAAAAATATTGAACATTGAAGGTTTTAACAACCAATTTGGTCGGCATTGGTACTTGTGGTATGGTAACACAGTGGTACAAAAAGAATTTAAGCATCATGTCATAAGGAGAGCATTTTTGTACATTTAGAATTAAGTCAAGAAGAAAACATACACAAAAATTCCACTTTGGATCTCACCACACAAAGCATTTTTTGGGAAGTGGATGGCAGTTCAAACATGGATGAGATATAAGGATTTACTTAAAAAATCAGGAGATAATAAATTTGACTTAAAATCAATTGAACCGGAACAATTAGATTGAAAATACATTGGTTACTTTATGCTCAATTGAGAGAAAGATTTAAGATGGATATTAAAACATAAGACTTTGAAGAGGAACCTAAAGAGTTTGATGATAGTCTAATGAAATTGGGGAGGGGGGGAGAACAAACAAACTTTATAAAATGTTGATGGATAGAAAACAAGAAAGAGACCTGATCTCAGACAATATGATTAAATGGACTATAAATATAGGGAAAACAATTGACTTAGAAAGCTGGGAATATGCTAGAAAGAAAACAAAGAAGTTCACTAAATCTCAAGGCTTAAAAGAAAATTACTGGAAAATGGAACAAAGATAGTACTTAACTCCAGCCAAGATTGCAAAAATTTACAATATAGGTTCAAATAACTGTTGGAAATGTAAACAAAACATCGGATCATGGTTTCACACTTGGTGGAGATGTTCAAAAATGAAAGCTTATTGGAAGAAAATTCATGATTCAATACAAGAAATCTTTAAAGTTAAATACAAATTAAAGCCAGAAATTTATCTACTGAATATGTTAAATAAAACTGAGGCGATACTAGAGAAAAAATGCTAGAGAGTTATTTTATATATGATCTCGGTAGCTAGACTGTTAATAGCACAAAGGTGGAAAAAACAAGAATTACCTACAGTGGATGACAGGTTGTTGAAGCTAGTATAAATAAAAGAAATGGACAGATTAACAGCTTTACTAAACCAAAAAGATTTAAAGAAGGTCGATAAGGAATGGTCACCAGTTGTAGAATATAATAATAAAAGATGGCAATTAAAAAGCAAGTAGAACCATGGGAAAGTTAAGAAAATTTTTAAATTTAGATTTTTAAAAAAGAAGTTAAGAAAGTAATTAGATACGATGTATGGGTATGATTACCTACTTTTTGAAAAAGAGCTATTATTAAAGCATCAGAGTCAGAAAAAGAAAGGAAATCATGAGTATAAATGAAGGTATTTATTGTCAAAGGAACTTTGGAAGTATTGAAACGTAAGACTATGAGCTGATTATGTTTAAAATTTTGATTGTAATTTTTTTTATGTTTATATAGTATAAATAAAATATATATTTAAAAAAAAACACAAATCACCTGGAACAGAGGATATTCCAATTGAACTACAGCAATCCACACTGACAGAGTCAACTCTAGTGTTAACCAACATATGTCAACAGATATAGAAAACAAAACAATGGCCAACAGATTGGAAGTGATCAATATACATCCCCATCCACATAAAGGGAGACACAAGATGCTGCAGCAACTATAGGACCATAGCACTGATCTCCCACGCGAGTAAAATCACGCTCAAAATTCTGCAACATAAACTTCAACCATAAATGGAAAGAGAGATCCCAGAGGTCCAAGCAGGTTTCAGGAAAGAAAGGGGGAGTAGGGATCACATTGCAAACATATGATGGCAAATACAGCACATCAGGGAATTCCAAAAGAAAATCAGCATGTGCCTTATAGACTATAGCAAAGTTTTTGACTGCATAGACCAGGGGTAGGCAACCTTTCCCCTTTAAGGGCCGAGGGACTTCAGCTCCCAGAATCCCAGGAGCTATTGGCCAACATGGGACTATTGGCCAACATGGCTGAGGCTTCTGGGAGCTGAAGTCCCTCGGCCCTTAAAGGGGAAAGGTTGCCTACCCCTGGCATAGACCAAGGGTCAGCAACCTACGGCCCGTGGGCCGCACCCGGCCCGCAGACCCCCGCCAACCAGCCCCTGCCGAACCCCCGCCGCCCCCCGCCATGCACACCACTGCCGCTGACTGCTGCCATGCACGCTGCTGCCATTTTGTTTGTCAAAATGGCAGCTGCAACTTGTTTGCGCATGCGCAGTACTGCTGAGCATGCACGAACGAGCTGCAGCCACCATTTTGGAAAACAAAATGGTGGCTGTGGCACACGTGGTGGCAGCGTGGCCAAAATGGTGCCCTGGAGGAGCCCCGCAGCAACCCTGGGCCTCTTGGAGGCCCGGCGCTGCTGAGGGAAGCCTCCTGCGGGGCACCCATGGTGGCACTGGGCATCCCGGAGTCCCATCGCTGCTGAGGGAAGCCTCCTGGGGGGCACCCGCAGTGGTGCTGGGCCTCTCAAAGGCCTGTTGCTGCTGAGGGAAGCCTCCTGGGGGCCCCCGTGGTGGCGCTGGGCCTCTTGGAGGGAGCCCTCCTGGGGGGGCCGCTGCTGTGTGCATGTGTGCGTGACATGGGGGTGGCAGCCACCATTTTGTTTTTCAAAGTGGTGGCACGTGTGCATGCGTGCCTGTGAATGCAAGTGCACGCACGCGCACCAGCCCCCAGCGCCATTCCCCCCCACCCCGGCCCGTCGGCAAAAAAGGTTGCCGACCCCTGGCATAGACCATGAAAGGTTATGGAATATCCTTAAAGACATGTGAGTGCCAGTACACATCTGATAGTCCTGATGAGGAATCTGTATTCAGGAAAAGAGGCTACTCTCAGAACAGAACATGGAGAAATAGAATGGTTTCCATTTGGCAAAGTGATCTGGTAAGGCTGCATCCTTTCACCCTATCCATTCAACTTGTATGCAAAACATATTATAGAAAAACAGGCTTGGACACAGAAGAAGGAGGAGTGAAAATAGGAAGAAGAAATATCAACAATCTGAGATATGCAGGTGACATCATAATATTAGCAGAAAACCTCACAGACCTGGAACATCTACTAAGGAAGATCAAAAAAGAAAGTGCAAAGGCAGGCTTAATGCTGAACATAAAGAAAACAAAAATAATGACCACCAAGCACCTTTTCAAGTTCAAACTAAACAATGAAGAAATAGAAATAGTAAAAGAATTCCCATATCTGGGATCAAACATTGATAGAAATGGGGACTACAGTCAGGAAATCAAAAGAAGACTAGTAATGGGCTGGGTGGCTATGAAAGAACTAGAAAATATTCTAAACTGCAAAGATATACAACTGAGTACAAAAGTTAGAACCACAGAAGCCATTAATAATAATAATAATAATAATAATAATAATAATTTTTTATTTTTATCCCACCCCTCTGCAGTGCAATCAGGGCGGCATACAACAAATTAAAACAACATCACAAGTTAAAACAAACCAAGAATCCCCTTCCCTAACCCACCCACCCCTTAAAAATATATTAAACTATTAGTGAGTTAAAATACAAAATAAAAACAATATAGTACAGACATAGAAATAGCAGCATGGCAGAGGCAGTTAAAGAGCCGGAATCAATGTCTTCTCCTTTTCTTTTTTGGGCTGGGATGTTATTCAGGGAAGGTCTGCCGGAAAAGATCCATCTTGACTGTCTTTTGAAGCTGTCAAGGGTGGTAATGAGACGGATCTCATCCGGCAGGCCATTCCATAATCTGGGAGCGGAGGCAGGCAAGGTCCTCTGGAAGATCACCAACAGCCTGGTTTTTATGGGCTGTAACAGGTTCCTCCCAGAGGACCGAAGTGCTCGGGGGGGGGGGGATCATAAGGAAGGAGGTGGTCCCGAAGATAAGTTGGACCCAAGCCATGAAGGGCTTTAAAGGTCATAACCAACACCTTGTACTGTGCTCGGAAACTAATGGGCAGCCAGTGGAGAGATTTCAGCACTGGTGTAATGTGCTCTCTCCTAGATGTACCAGTAAGCTACCTGGCTGCCATATTTCGAACAAGCACAAGGGTAGCCCCATGTAAAGTGCATTACAGAAGTCCAGACATGAAGTTACCAGAGCGTGTACCACAGTTTCGAGATCCCTATTTTCCAGGAAAGGGCACAGCTGGCGTATCAGCCGAAGTTGATAACAGGCACTCCTAACCATCGCATTCACCGTCATGTGAAGCGACGAATCTAGGAGTACCCCCAGACTGCGAACACAGTCCTTGGAGGAGAGTGTGACTCCATCCAGGACTGGGAGTTGTATTCCCAGACCTCGTTTTGGACCCGTGACTGTTAACACCTCTATTTTATCTGGATTCAGTCTCAATCTGTTTTTCCTCATCCAGACCATTACCACTTTAAGACAATCATTGAGAGGAGAGACGCCATCTGAAGTCTGAGCCAACGATCGGGTCATGGAGAGATATATCTGGGTGTCGTCAGTATACTGAAGACACCGTGCTCCATCCCTCTGAATGATCTCTCCCAGCGGCTTCATATAGATGTTAAATAGCATCAGGGACAGGATGGCGCCCTGAGGGACGCCACAATATATTATATTCCCTATTACCATGTATGGATGTGAGAGCTAGACAGTTAAGAAAGATGATAGGAAGAAAATCAATTCATTTGAGACGTGGTGCTGGAGAAGAGTGCTGAGAATCCAAAAGGACAAATAAATGGGTTCTAGAGCAGATCAAGCCAGAAACCTCCCTGAAACCAAGATGATCAAACTGAGACCATCGTACTTCGGACACATCATAAGAAGAGAGGAAAAACCAATAATGCTGGGGAAGGTGGAGGGAAGTAGGAAGAGAGAAAGGCCACATGCCAATAGATGGACTCTATTAAGGAGTTCATGGGTATGGGGTTGCAGGAATTAAGCAGAACAGTGGAGGACAGAGGGTCTTGGAGATGTCTCACCCATTAGGATCGCCATGAATTGAAATCAACTCGAGGGCAGTTAACAACAACAAATATTCAAGAATAGAATATAAAACAAGAACAAGAATATAAAAGAATGGCTTGTCAACATATTTTAAGTGATTATTTATTCTCTTTATTAGCAATTTAGGTTTCAAAAATTATTTCACCTATTATAATATTCACTGTGTAAACTAAATGTCACCCATCACTTCAGTTCCAAAAGAATGGCTCACAGAACAATTCAGAGCAGCAATTCAAATGGCTCATTATTACTGGAATGTTCATATGCCCCCCCCTACACACACACACACACACACACACACTGAAAATGTGATTTTATATTCAATAGACAAAAAACTGGGTTCATTAAAATTGTTCATTGGTAAGTCTGCAGCAAATGTCCTAGAGAAATGTCAAGATAATGCAGCAGGGCTTACTGCCAGACTAATACCCAAACATAATTAGAAGTAAGATAGGTGGTTTACTACCTACTGAAATGAAAAAAATTGTGCCAAGAACATTATAGCTAGTTGTTGCTGGGATTTCAGCTCACAAAATAAACATTCTTAGTATAATTTAAAAAGCAACATAAAGGAGTGGGTTTCTCTCCACCACCACTATTCCATGATATATTTGCAATGTTCCTTCTTTTCTTTTTGAAAAAGAAATTCTTAGTCACATCTTCAAAAAATGCTGAGATTCTTGCAAAGCATGCATGTTGCTTGAATATTTTTCCCATTCATAAAGTGATAAAAACCCCACAGACATCAAAGCCAGTACATTTTCAAAATTATACAGGAGGAGATAGGGAAAGTGCAGTTTATGGCTACATATGGTCCTTGGGACTTCAGGAAGCCCCTGAAGCTCCCATACCCTTTTTTTAAAAAATGGATGAGATTTCCCCTCAAAATGGGGGGGGGGACCAGCTAAACCAGCTAAAAACCACCACAAACAGCATTGCTTTTTTCCCACTACCACCCTGATCCACCCATGACCCCCTAAAACACAACAAAAATAAAAATAAAGCAGTCAAAAATGGGCAAAAAACAAAAACAGAAATGTTAAAACATCATTTCTGGTCATGTCAAGAGCACTAGTATGCTCTGTGGTGGGAGTGTGGATGGAAAAATCCCACACACATATATCAGTTGTCCACCTCTGCTATAAGAGATTTACTGGCTGGGATTGAAACTTCTGAAAAAACAGGTGTGCACCTTAGGGATTCTCCTTGATCTGCCATTGTCACCAGAGATCCAAGATTATTAGTGAGTTACACACTTGCCTGGATGGAGAAATCCATGTTCTGATCAGCTTCAAGTTGGATTACTGTAATGTATTATTCTTGGGGCTCCCCTTGGAAACAGTTTGGAAGTTTCAACCAGCACCAAACTTGACAAGGAAAATTCTTGTTGATCTAGATATACTGAAGAGAGAGGCTTCTCTGTGGTGATATATAAACTTCAGGATGACCTCCTGAGAGTGGTACATTTAGTGCTAACATTGCATTCCTTTCAGCATCAGATAGAAACCTTGTTATTTTCATTCACATTTATAATTATCATATTTTCAGCTCCTTCAGTAATTTTATTCTTCAATTTGTTATTTATTGTTTTGTATTTTAACATGTCACTGTTCTATTTTTTAAAGTATATACCTCTTAAATCCAGTTTTTGAATTAAAAGCTCAATTTATAAACTCTTAAAAATGAATAATATTTTTATATTGTACAGTGGCTGCACTTTAGCCAATTCTAGATCCCTTTAAATTCTACACAACATTAACTGTGGTGGAGTGACACTCTGGTCTAAAGTAGTAGAGTATGCTGTTCCAAAATCCATGGACTAGAGTTGATTCAAAAGACACCAGTGAATTCAAGTATCAAGGAATTTGTTAATTCCTTCAACATACTTCAGTACCACAACCAGAATGCTATAGAATGCTTGTGAGGGGCAAATAATAGTTTAGACTGCTGGATATAACAAAAGCATCTGTATTCTTTCATACATATAATAAGTGAATGAATGTGTCACATAGATTGCTGATTATACAGGTCATGTTTCTTTCTATAATGTGTTGTCTCGAATTCAATGAAGGTAATGAATGACATATTTTTCACATTTTACCTGGCATTCTTTTGGATGACACTAGATAGATCAAATATAGTGTAGTTTTTCAGATATCTATCCAAATTCTTCAGGCAATTTTTTTTTCTTAACAAAACATCCTTTGCCAGACTTTCAGCAGAAAATTCAAAGGAGGGGAATTCAATTTGAATACATTTGTTAAGAATGTAGCCATTCAGAATCCCACTCTGAAATGCTGGCAAAACTGAAATCCAGCATTCTTTCAGTAAAACTGTGACTCACATTCACAGACATACAGATACATCTTGGAAGCATTTTATTTTGGTCAAGCTTAAGTGCATAAGAACTTTGGTTTCCTTACTGGAATTCTTAAATTTCTAGTTGCTAATAAAGGGAGTAAATAATGAAATATAAATATGTCAACAAGTTAACATGTTATAATGACATATAAATATGCTAACTGTATGTTGAATATAAACACACTAAAAAGTAGTTGATAATAAGGAATTTAATTATTAGTCTTGTTCTAAGAGCTCAGATCACATCCATGCTTCTTCACAATTTCCAAGGAAGGCTTGAAAAGAACGTAAACAAGGATGACTAACTACCCATCTCTTTAAAGGTGGCAGTGTTGTAGCCACGGGCCTTTTTAAGGAGAATTTATTATTAGCCCAATATTGTGAGACCGGCTGGCTACTACACCCTGCAGAACCGACTTCCCAATGTGTATACCGAGCAGACCAGGGAAGTCCCAGAAATGAGGCTGAGACAAACACTTCCAATGAATGTCTTAGTTTTATTATAGGGCAAAGTCACACAATAACATGCGCTCACACACTCATACAGGCTCAGGAAAAATAGAGGTTAGTGTGGGGATAGAATACAAGCTTCACTAGGGATATACTCACCAATAGACTATGCTCGCCTTCGGGGTCTGGATGGGAAGAGTGGATATGGAGACAAGTCCGCTCCACAGTGTGGGTTGGAGCGGAAATGCCGGTGACTAGCTTCAGGGGTCAGAGTGACGTGGAGTCATTTAGACCGGGAAGGTAGCACACTAACTGGCCAAAACCTGGGGGTTTTATAAGGCCAAACTGGGCCTGTGGCGAAAGGTGATAATTACACAGATGACACTCAACTGTATAGGGTTGTATTGTGTCTACTAGTCTTAATCCAAAGGGCCAATATACTGGGGGGGGTGTGATTGGCTGGTCCAATACAAACATTACACTTTCCGATGGTTTTGATGCTATCAGATAATTTCATCTGCAACTCTCCTAGACTATCTGGGGGCTATGTATGCGTTGGGGATTAAGGGTGATTGGCCCATGCCTTGGGCGTGGAGGGCACTTACCTCTATGTCTACTGCCAGAGTTCATCTGGAAGTCATTCATGGAGTTTATATTTTTAATATTAACAGCACTATGGGTAACAGTGTGTTGACTACTCCTGAAGAAGGTCACTAAATGGAACTCATTGGCTAATGGTCTAATTTTTCTAATTTTCAGTGAGGTGCTGGCCAACTTCAATTATTTCCAGAGGACACTATCTGGCCCCATTATTACAACAATAGGCCTAGTTCTGGAGAAGAATTACTTTGATCTCTCCACTGTTCTCCAAGAAAAAATAGTCCTACATAGTTAATTATGGTTTTCTTTTTGTTTGCATTTTTATACCCCAAAATAGCCATGTGGGCATTGCCATTTAAACAATACATAAACATCTTTAAATAAATAAATAAGCCAGCTTTAACCACTAGGTCCAGCAAAGTAACTGTCTTAGGCAATAGTTTTGGCAATGATTGTCTCAGGCAATGGATCATGAAAACAAAACCTGCTATGTATTTATTTAATTTGTTATAGTTTTACTGTCAAGGAGGAGGGAAGATGTTATCTTCATATTCCCAGCCAAAGTATCCTGGCTGATTTTGCCAAAGTTTTATCTTTCCCAAGATAAGTTAGCTGGCTTTGAATACTTTGGGTGCTTTGACATTGGTGTCATCATTTACTCCTCTTCCTTAGAAAACTAAATGTTTTGAGCCAGCTTTGATTATAAAAATAAATCATTGGTTGACTGAGATCAGAAACAGAAAATCCAATAACCAGAACAAGATATGGAAGAATCAGGGAGCTATAGGAATGCAGGGTAGGTCAAGGCCAGCCCTGCCATGCAGAGAGTGAAGTGACCTGCTTCAAGTGAGATAGATGAAGACAGAGAGTCTCAGGCCCAAAACACATGGGCCAAATAAAGCACCTTCTGGGCACTTTGGAGGTATGGCATTCAAACGATGCACACCCCCAAACTGGCCAGAAATTACTGTGAGGCCACCAATGGGTCTCTGAAGCCGGCCCAAAAAGGAGTGGCAAAAAGCCGCTCCTGCCAGTGGCCTATTCAGCACCGCAGCAGTGGCCAGCTTCAGGACTGCAGTGTTTGGTCACTGCAGACTCAGAGCAATTGAGGCCACTCCTTTTGCCCTGTCTGCTTCACCTCTCAGTGGATGCTATTTAGGCTCCACTTCAGGCAGAAAAATGGGTTAGGTTAACACTTGGCTAAGTCAGAAAAGTGTTTTCTGTTAAAGGATACTATCAGGATGAATGAATGACTGGAGAGATGCTTCTAGTCCCACATCCCTAGGGGCATCTGCCAGTATAGTTGTTCACTGTTATCCACCACAATTAGATCTATGCACCTAAGGGGACTTGGGCTTGTGTTACTTATTACAAATGTAACTCCCCATTACCACCCATGTTGTATAGTAAGCTACCTTTAAAATAGATGAGCATTCAAAAGAAGCTTGTGATATGGTACAGCTTTTAAAATGCTCAGTTCTTTGCATATGCCTAAAATAGATACTTGGATTGCAAGCATAAACAGGTATATAATTCTTCATGACCCTTTCTCCTTACTTGAAATAAATGTTAAGGTTTTTTCTGGGGTTGTTTTCTGAGGATGTTCTCATCTCTGAGTCATGCTTTCATATTTCTTTGGGCTTCTCAGCCAGAGGGAGGTAATGTTTCCATGAGAACTGCAGGCAAAGCAGTAAAAACCAAACAAACTTGTCTCTCACCAGACTGGCTTGATATGTACCTTCTTATGTTCTCATTCTCATGCTAGAAGCACTATAACAGTTGATCAGTTATCATGTAATAAAACCAGCAATGCCCATCTGCTTTTCTGTACAGTTTTTCTGATATCCTCTATATTATGAGGGGGGAAACCTTACCATTCGATGTCAGCCGTTTTGTTTCATGGGTTAGGAAAGAGTACACACATGGATGGATGGATGGAATTAAAAGGCCAACTGGAGTCTGGACAAAGAAGGATGATTGATCATTTGGGTTAGTAAACCAATGATTCATCTTGGGACTTTCCCTCAAACTGAAGAAACTGTCTATCACATCTAGAATGAGGGAGCAGTTGAAATATGTACCTTTTAAAGAGCCATTTCAAACCCCTGCATGGAAGTTGCCAAAAATGCTTATCTGTTAGGAAGATATTCATGTGAGTATTGTAATATTTGTAAACTGCTTAATCGCTAATCAGATCAACTGTGTAGACAGAGACTTGAAAGAATAAATTGCCTGATCTGATTGCTTTGATCAAGAGAAAAAGACAGTGAGAAACACTGCAATCTACTTTTTTAAATAGGCAATTTGAGGACCAATGGCACCAATGGCACTTGTAATTGTTTTATTTGTTTGTTATAGCTCATCATATGTAATGTGACTGGTCATTTCTCTGTTTCTCTGATTGGTAGGTGATATCAAATTAGGGATTTGTAGACACAATTGTGTTTCAATGTGGGTAAATTTAAAGTACTACTTAGTGGTGATACGCATTGCTGAAACACACAGCAATGAATTTTTTCCTACAAAAGATGACCAAATTGAACAAGGAGCTGGTGCTCTCCTGTGAGGAACTCTCCTGTGAGGGAAAAGTTGCAACATCTTAGCTTACAAAAAAAAAAAAAGTAAATAAGTAGAGATATCTTCAACGCATATGAGATGGAGACTAAAGCAACGTTGGCAGAAGACTCAAAGTGAATCTGATCTAACACGGGCTAGAGTCTGTTTGAAGGTCTACTCTGTGGCAATACGGGCAGCAATGAAATTATTTTTTTGCTGCTAGCCTTGCATCTGCATGGAGTTGTCCAGCAAAGCTTTTCTGAGTGGTCAGGGGTCTTTTACACACTTACCCTTAAGTAGAAAATGCAGACCACTCAGCGGCATACTATGAAGAATTTGCATGGCACTTTGCAGATAAAGTTGCTCAGATTCACTCCGACTTGATGCTGTACTTGATACAGTGACAGTGGATATAAACTTGGCACCTCTCTGTCCAGCATTAATTGATACTTTTCAGCTTGTGCAGCCTGATGATGTGGACAGGATCCCTGGAGAGGTGAAGGCCACCACATGTGTCCTAGATCCTTGTCCTTCTTGATTGACCAGGCCAGAGGAGGGCTGACTGAGTGGATGAAGGAGGCAGTCAATGCCTCCTTGCAACAAGGCAAAGTCCCAACATGCCTAAAAGAGGTGGTTGTGAGACCTTTGTTTAAAAAGCCATCCCTGAATCCCACCGTAATGAATAATTATCAAACAGTACCATTTTGTAGTGGAATGTGTGGTGGCTTCCCAACTCCAGGGGTTTCTGGATGAAACAGATTATCTAGATACATTTCAATCTGGTTTCAGACCAAGCTATGGAACAGAGAGAGCCTTGGTCACCTACACAGGGAACTGGACAGAGGGAGTTTGTCTCTGTTGGTTCTACTGGAACTCAGCGGCTTTCGATACCATTGAACATGGTATCCTTCTGGGCCTTTTGGCAATGAAGGTGGCTCACAAAAGTTACATATAAAACAAACAAATCCATAGCAGCAATGAAGGTGCTGGTTATAACCTATAAAGCCCTATATGGCTCAGGTCCACACTACTGGGCAGATTGTATCTCCCTGTATGAAACCATCCCGGGCTCTGAGATCCTCTGGAGAGATCCTTCTCTTCCTCCCACCACCATCACAAGCACAGTTGGGGGACGCAAGAGAGGGCCTTTTCAGTGGCTGCCCCTAGACTCTGGACCTCCCTTCCCAGGGAGACTAGAATGGCTCCCTCTTTGTTGGCCTTCTGCTGGCAGGCTAAGACCTACCGGTTCACACTGGCTTTTAAAAATGGAGTGTTTGTAAAGGACTGGCTTGGGATGTTGTATCATTTTAAAGTGTTTCATTTATAACATCCATCTATAACAATAAGCCTTTTTCAAACTGGAATAAGGAGCTTAAAAAGTTCATTTAGGAAGGAAAAAACCCCTGCATAAGATGGAAAAATTTGGTTGAGAAAAAAGAAAATGGCTGTTGTGGGGTGCCAGATCTAGAATTATACTTTCAGGCTAGCGCCTTAGTATGGATCCAGGATTGGGTGAGATTAAAAGATAAAAGATTGCTTAACATGGAGGGCCATGATCTTAGGTTTGGATGGCACGCGTACCTATGGTACAATAAACAAAAGATGCACCATAATTTTACTCTCCACATACTAAGAAGAGCCCTTATAAAGAGATAGAATAACATTAAAGTAAAATTTTATCGCGGAATACCTGGATGGATGTCTCCCCAGGAGGCCATAATGAGCAGGTTTAAATCCATTAAAACATGGATAAGATATGAAGATATTTTAATAGAAGACGAAAGAAATGGAATTATGGAATTAAAAGATCTGGATACTATTAAGGGGATTGACTTAAGCATCACATGGTTTTGATACCATCAATTGCAAAGCACATTCAAATCTGATAGTAAATCTTATGGGATTTATCTAGCTAAGAACAAGATAGATAATATTATATTATCTGAAAACAGGAATCTAATTGCAAAATTGTATAAAATATTATTAGCTAGGAAAGTAGAGGAAGAAATTGTGAAGGAACATATGTTAAGATGGGCAAGAGATATAGGCCATGAAATCCCCTTGGAAAAATGGACGCATGCAAAGCAATTTACTTTGAAGTTCACACAAAATCAATTAATGACAGAAAAATTGTTTAAAATGGAAGTAAGATGGCACCTAACTCCAGCAAGACTGGCAAGAATATATAAGAACAACAATCATGTCTGCTGGAAATGTCATGCAGCAATTGGAACATGGTACCATATGTGGTGGACGTGCCCCTTGATTGAGAAATTCTGGAAAGATCTTCATGATACAATATCTGAAATTCTTGGTATTACATTTCAATGTACACTTGAGATCTATCTGTTGAATATGATAAAGGATATAATGGTAAAATAAAGTAAAAAAATGTGGAAAATAATATTATACATGATAACAACGGCTAGAATTTTAGTAGCTAAAATGTGGAAAACGGGAAACATACCTTCCATAAATAATTGGTTATGTAAATTGATTGATGTCTCTGAACTGGATAAAGGAATAGATATCACTGAAGGAAAAACAATTAATAAAGATTGGAAGCTTCTATATGTTTATTGTGACCAAATTTGGGATTCTGGACATGATTAAGAATTATAATTAAAAAAAGCAACAAAATAAATATCAACGTTATAATTATATCATAATTGGGAATTAAATAGAATCAATATGTAGGATAAGACGAGATATAGGGAAGATAACAACTTAACAATAAAGCTTTGAGATAAAAGGGAAAAAATAAATGAACGGAAAAATAAAAAATGGAAGTTGGTAAGTAACATAAGATATAACAACATATAGATAGGATATATAAATATAGAAGTATGTCAGTTCAAGTGAAATTTAAGTGTTCTTTGTAAATGTGAGTTCTTATTTTGAGAAGTTGTCATTATATGTAAATACTGTGTTTTTGTCTTTAATTGTATATGTTGTCTTTTCAATAAAAAATGTTTTATACACTTTTATCTTTTTAAAATGTATTTTATTATTCTAATAGCTATCTATTTTAACATTGTAATAATTTACTTCCTTTTTAATACACCTCTTTTCTATGTTTTTAATTGTATTTTTTTCCCCAATATTGTGAAGCTGCTCTAAGTCCTAGTTTTGAGAAAAGAGCAGGATATATAATAAATATGATAGTAATGATAATAATGATGACAATAATATGCATGGTGTGGAGAAAGTGGTCTTGTCCTATAAAATCCATGATGGGAAAGGTTCAAGTCAAATAAAAGGAACTTTTTTCACATCACGCATAATTAATCTATATAATTTGCTACATCATAATAGAGTGTTGACCTCCAGTTTTGATAGTTTGAAAGGGTGATTTAAAAAATCATGAAGGATAAGGCTATTAATGTTTACTAGTCATGATGGGTATACATTTCCTTCAGTATCAAAATCAGTATCCTCCAAATATTAGCTGATCATGATCATGATTGAGAGGGGCTTATTGTACTTATCTCATGCTTGTGAACTTTCAAAAGCCCTCTGGTTGGTGACTGTGAGAACAGAACAGTGAAGCAAGTATGCCTTTTTCTGATACAGTATAGGTATAGTTAACATTGTTGTGTCTTTTTAAAAAAACTTTGGGAGCCTTAAAAAGAGTAGAGTTTAAAAACTCTAAATAGATTATACATATGAATAGTAATGTCAGTTCTTTGGGTGCCAGTCCTTTTGTAGTAAAAACCATGCACATGGATGAAATATTGGAATGATTGCAAGAACCCCACATTTGCAAAGGAAAGGTTTAAAATAAACTATAATGAAGAGTGGCAACCAAAAATAGTAAAGACTGAGCATATTCAATGGCCATGGAATGCTGGATAATGGTTAGAAATGAGAAAAAGAAAATTACAGAGATGTGGATGGAACAGAGTATGTTGAAACAAGGCATGAGTGGAGCCTTTACAAGAGAACTTCACACTGCAATATGGCATTGCAGATTCCAGGTATGAAGAAATCAGAGCTGGAAATAAATTTTAGTCAAATCAATGAAAGTTGCATTTTCACATCTCCAAAGACACCCACCAATGAGTCGGGAGGGGTTTCTTGTTGCGCTGGCCATATAAGGATATGAGAGGCCTAATTAGTTAAGCACGCAAGGTTCGTGAGCACCTGCGCACTTGGTCCAATCAAGTTGCTTTGTGCATATCCCAAAGTCTCATGGTGCCTGTAATCTCCCGAGACTTGAGATGACAGTTTGTTCTTTATAGCTCTGCGCTGCCATGTGGCAGCAGCCATTTTAGAGCTTGAACTGAGCGACCCATCCCACCCACCCTTATTTAAAGAGCTTTATTTGACTACTCTCTGGCTTTGGCTGGTAGCCTTTGGAGGCTGCGAGGGAATATTTTCCCAGGATACTCTCCTGGGTTTTTCACCCTCCCTGTGATTAATGCTTAATTTGACTTTGGGTATGGGTCTTAGGGTAATAATTGATTCATTGTTTCATGTTATTATTAGCTTGTCACAACTTAAGAGTTTGGGTCTATAAGTTAGAATGTGCTTATTTTGTATTTAAGGGTGGGTAATGACCCCCACCCCACAGGAAAATTAATATGGTTAAGTAAATTAATTGGGGTAAAATGGATAATGTTAAATTAAAAGGAAGTGACGAATGCAGTTAAATGCATGACATCACAAATTGAATGATGTCATATGATGTAATATGACATCATTTCTGGAGGGGAGGGGTTTTGTAAATTTGTTGTTATTATTATTGGCTTACATACTTTGCCACATGCGGTGAAGGTCCACCCACCTGGGGGGTTACACCTTCACTTACACATGTGATAAAATTGTTGGAAGTTTATTCTTGTAAATAGACCCTGTACAGCTAAATAAAAGTTGTGGCCTGTTTTAACCCAAAAGAGGTGTCTCGTATCCTTTGTGCCAGTGCAAAAGCATGTTGTGAAAATTTCCACATTTGTGAGGCATACAAGAAAAATGCATACAAAACAATAATTATGTTTAAGAGGAGATTTTTTAAATGTTATGGTATTTTAAAACTGAAAAGATGCTTTTAATTATTAAATTATTGATTTATTGGGAGCAGTGTTGAACTCTCACCTAGAACTCTTTAAAGACAAGGCAGGGTTTAAATCTTTTAAATAAATGAATAAAGGTTCATTGGGAAAGGGAAAATCTGAATAATGATCTCGGTCAATGATCCTAAATGTAGAGTACTCTTAAAAACTGAATTTAACTTAAACTGTGTGTTTTTATTAGGTTATTAGATTATTGTTTTGATATAATTTAGAAACAGATTTATCCACTGTATTCATGGGTCTGCTAACATTGCAAAAAAACAGGATGCACAATTATTCTAACCATCTTTTTATTATAAGGCAAACAGTGTCACAAACTAATTAGCAGAATAAAATTGTGTTGATATTCCAGTCTAGAGAACCTTGACCTTACCTTCATTAACTAATCATAATAAGCCAAGTCATAAATGGTATACTCCCACTAACCTCCAGTCAAAACAGCTAATAAAAAGGACACAATTAATTAGAGAAACATTTTTATACAACTAAATAGATTTAATTTCCAGTTAGGTTGTTCTAATCTCTGGTAGAGAATGTGCATACTTGACCTTTTCCAGCTCTTAAGACCCAGGACAGAACTCAGCAACTAGTTGGGCTGAAAAGAATAGGCCACTGTATGGGAATAGCTGGACATCTTTTAAATCAGGATTATTGTGTATTTGCAAAAATCAATTTGGATTTCCAAAAACATTTATATATCAAAGAAAATTAGAGGTCTGCAAAAAAGAAAATCAAGCATAGGATTACACAGTGTGTTGAAATATGTATTGTAAATAAAACCAGCTTTTCAATGAACTGGTATGAGTGAGTCTTCTGTTAAAAGGTAAAGATTTCCCCTTTCATGTGATTGTCTAGTTTTGTCTGACTGTAGGGGGCAGTTCCCATCTCAGTTACTAGGATGAGGAAGCCAGCATCATCAAAGATGACTCTTTGGTCATGTGGCCAGCAAGTACAACTGCAAGGAAAACTGTTACCTGCCCACCTCCTATGTTGGCAGAAGCTGGGACTAGTGATGGGAGCTCACTTGGTCCTGCAGTGCTTGGGTCTCAAACTGACAATCTGCTGAACTTGCAGTCATCAAAGTTGGCATTCTAACCACTAAGCCACTAAATCCCTTCTTCTGTACTTCTGTACTACCCTGTTAATTGGGTAAACTGTGGTACTGTCCAGATCTGATCAAATACAAGTATTAAGGATGGTATTGTTATTCTTTTCCTGTGAGAAGCAATACATATCTTTGTGCCTATTGAAAGGTCACATAGCATGAGGAATATCCTAACCTGACATCACACTGACTGTTTGCAATAACTACATACCAAAAACAAAACAAAAACAAAAATCACCCATCCTCAACAAGAGTATATAAGGTTTACTACATATCATCAGCCATTATAATAGATGATAGATAGAGAGAGAGAGAGAGAAAGAGAGAGATGCTCAGATGAAATATTTGTATAGATATCACTTATTTATGACTCTAGTCAATGAGGGATGGTGTGACTTAGTGGCTAAGATGCCAATTCTGATGATCGGAAGATTGGAAGGTTGGCAGTTTGAGGCCCGAGTTCTGAATGTGCTTATACTTAGGACATAGCCCATAAACAATATCTTTGTCTGATAAGAATTAAGTGATCTTATCTTCTCTTCCCTCATCTTATTTAGCACTTTTGAAGTTACATAAATTATTAATAGACATCAAATCTGATAGTTTAAATATTTATACCAAAGGAAAATAGTTTTTTTGTGGGTTTTTTGGGCTGTGTGGCCATGTTCTAGAAGAGTTTCTTTCTGACATTTTGCCAGCATCTGTGGCTGGCATCTTCAGAGAATACTGGAATGCCAGCCACAGCTGCTGGTGAAACATCAGAAAGAAACTCTTCTAGAACTTGGCCACACAGCCCGAAAAACCCACAAAAAACTATGGATGCCGGCCATGAAAGCCTACAACTTCACAAAGGCGGGGGGCATGGCCTTGGTTCACAAAAGCAATCTGACCTTGACCAGGAAGCCTATCCGGAAAACAGCTTGCATCGAGTGTATGTACCTTAGCCTGAGAACCAGGGATAGCTTGGGGATTCTGTTGGTATACTGGCCACCCGTTGCTTAACAGACTCCCTGACCGAGCTGACGCAGCTGGTCTCTGAGCTGCTGTTGGAGTCTCCCAGACTTTTGATTCTGAGTGACTTCAACATCCCACTCGAGACCAGTTTGTCCAATCTAACTGGCGCGGCTTGGGAGTTCATGGAAATCATGACAAGCATGGGCCTATCCCAATTGGTTGTTGGGCCCACACATTGTGCGGGTCATACCCTCGATGCAGTCTTTAGTATGGAACAGTAATATCCGTGGGTGGAAATTATTAAAACCTCCGCTTTGTCATGGACGGATCATTTCCTGGTCAAGATGGAACTAAGAGCCACTGTTGCCCCCCCCCCCCCGGGGGTGGCAGACCTATTAGAATGGTCCGTCCTCGAAGGCTAATGGAATCAATTGGTTTCCAGAAGGCCTTAGAGGGTTTAATGGTTGGTAACGCCAGTGACCCTATCGAAGCCTTGGTTGACACCTGGAACACCGATCTCAGCAAGGCTATTGACGCAATTGCTCCCAAGCATCCTTTCCAGCCCGCTCCTAATCGTAGACCCTGGTATCAGCCCTGGTGGCGCAGTGGTTAAATGCCTGTACTGCAGCCACTCACTCAACTCAAGGTTGTGAGTTCAATACCAGTCAGGGCTGAGGCTTGACTCAGGCCTGCATCCTTCTGAGGTCGCTAAAATGAGTACCCAGCTTGTTGGGGGGCAATCAGCTCACAGTTTTAAACCGCTTAGACATCCCATAGCTCGATATGAAGGGGTATATAAATGAAGCTGGTTTGCTTTGCTTTATACAGAGGAGCTTAAGAGGATGAAGCGAGCTGGACAATGACTAGAGCTCAAATGGTGGAAGACTCGGCTCTTATCCGACAGAATTTGCCATAGGAAACATCTTGATTCCTATCGGGAGGAACTGCATGCAGGGCAGAGACTTTTCTTCTCTGCATACGCTGCATCTGCAGAGTCTTGTCCAGCAGAGCTGTTTAGGGTGGTGGGGGAACTGACGCAGGTACCTCCTGTGCAGAACCCGCTACTTGACCCTACAGCAGCCTGCTGTGATGCTTTTAACATCTACTTCACAGATAAAATCTCTCGAATAAGAGCCAACCTGGACGCCAGTGTTTTGACAGAATCCGTAGGTGAGGTATCCAGCAACTCTATTGATGACATTTTACTGGATCAGCTTCAATCTGTAAGTACTGATGACGTGGACAAGTTCCTTGGCAAGGTGAGGAAGACGACCTGCCCTCTTGATCCATGTCC
Organism: Phrynosoma blainvillii; assembly: GCA_026167975.1. Taxonomy (NCBI): domain Eukaryota; kingdom Metazoa; phylum Chordata; class Lepidosauria; order Squamata; family Phrynosomatidae; genus Phrynosoma; species Phrynosoma blainvillii. The sequence continues at coordinate 245,614,711 of JANUYF010000003.1, read as the reverse complement.
GTCTTGGCTGGTCGTCCAGGGGGGAGATGTGTTGAGGGTATTCCTTCGGGATACCATTAACACGTCATTCAAGGAGGGCACTGTTCCATCTGTTTAAAGGAGGCGGCGGTTAAACCCCTCCTGAAAAAGCCTTCCCTGGATCCCCTGGACAGGAATAACTATAGACTGGTCTCCTTGTTACCTTTTTTAAGCAAGGTGATCGAGAGGGCCGTTGCTTCCCAGCTCCAAGCTGAGTTGGATGAAACCGATTATCTCGATCCATTTCAAACCGGCTTTAGGACAGGATATGGAGTTGAGACCGCCATGGTTGCTCTGGCTGACAACCTCCGCCTGGGCATTGACAGGGGTAGTGTCTGCTCTTGGACCTCTCAGCAGCCTTTGATACAATAGACGACTCCATCCTCTTGGATCGCCTGAGAGAGTTAGGAATCGGAGGCACTGCTTTGCAGTGGTTCCATTCCTTCCTCTCACGCAGATCTCAGAGGGTGAGGCTTGGAGACAGTTGCTCTTCTAAAATAGAGCTTAATTGTGGTGTCCCTTAGGGCGCCATTCTGTCCCCGATGCTATTTAATATCTATATGAAGCCGCTGGGAGAGATCATCTGTAGGCATGGAGCACAGTGTCTTCAGTACGCTGATGACACCCAGATATATCTCTCCATGACCCAATCATCTGCCCAGACCTCAGATGGCGTCTCTCCTCTCAATGATTGTCTTAAGGCAGTAATAGATTGGATGAGGAAAAACAGATTGAGACTGAATCCAGACAAAACGGAGGTACTAACAGTGACGGGCCCAAAACCAGGCTTGGGAATACACCTTCCAGTCCTGGATGGAGTCACACTCTCCTCCAAGGACTGTGTTCGCAGTCTGGTGAATGCGACTGTCAGGAGTGCCTGTTATCAGCTTCGGCTGATACGCCAGCTGCACACTTTCCTGGACATGAGGGATCTCGAAACTGTGGTACATGCTCTGGTAACCTCACGTTTGGATTTCTGTAAGGCACTCTACATGGGGCTACCCTTGTGCCTAACCCAGAAACTTCAATTGGTCCAAAATGTGGCAGCCAAGCTGGTCACTGGAACACCTAGGAGAGAGCACATAACTCCAGTGCTGAAGTCTCTCCACTGGCTGCCGATTAGTTTCCGGGCACAGTACAAGTTCTTGGTTTTGACCTTTAAAGCCCTACATGGCTTGGGTCCAACTTATCTTCGGGACCGCCTCTTCCCATACAATCCCCCCCGCACACTTAGGTCTTCTGGGAGGAACCTGCTATTGCCTATGAAAACTAGATTGTCACAGACCTCCCAGAGGGCCTTCTCTTTCACCGCTCCAAGATTATGGAATGGCCTGTCAGATAAGATCCATCTTATTACCATGCTCGACTGCTTTAAAAAAGCAGTAAAGACGGATCTTTTCCGGCAGGCCTTCCCGGAATAACTTTCCCAACCAATTTGAGAATGATTGTTCCTTTGCTCCCATCCTCCATTGTTTGTTTGTTTAATGGTTTTAAATTACTGCTGGTTATTTTTATTTTATTTCTAATACAGTTTAATTTTATTTTATGGGGGTGGGTGGGTTAGGGATTGAGGGTGAGATGAAATTGTTTTAACTTTGTTCTTTTTAATCTTGTTCGCCATTCCGATTGCCCAGCAGAGGAGCGGGATATAAATAAAATTATTATTATTATTATTATTATTATTATTATTATTATTAAAATATCTCGTAACAAAGTTGAATTTGTGTTGAGTGTGCAGGCGGAAACAGATCATGAGCATGCAATAAAACATTACAGAGATCTAAGAGTCTATGGAGATTATCACACGGGAAAACGGATGTCCTTTTGCGGTCCTTTTCCTGTCTTTATCGCACAATTGGTAAAAGACTTTCAAATGACATTGCACTTATCTGGACATTATCCCATCTCAATAAGTGCAATTGTCTGCAATCACGCAAAAGACTTTCTGATGACATCATGTTGATCCCATCATTGTCCTGTCAGTGAGGTGGAATTGTACAATCATTTCCCTTAATTTTTGAATAACAGAATAAGACATTAATACTAGTGACAGGACAATTGCACTTCACAGACAGGATAATGACCAGATAAGCATGACGTATGTGATATTTTTTCATGTGATCACAATAAGGATGGGATAAGGACAGGAGAGCCATCTGCTTCACTCCTGTCCCTGTCTGATCATCTCCAACGTGAAAAAAAATCATTTTAACATGTACCCTATCAGATTCCCATAAGAAATTACTCAGATGTTTGCATTTGATATTAAATGCTCAGATATATGGTGAAATGTGCCCCATGCTTTAATTTCAAAAATATTTGATAGGGAAGTCAGGAAGATGTGGCCCTCCAAGGTCCCCTAATGGAGGCAATGAGCTCCCAACAATTGCCCATCCCTGCTCTATGAGAATGCCAGGGAAAGTTGTACAGGATGTAGTATTGTTCTGTATATTAGGGAGGACACTGTGTCCACTAAGCTAATTATCTTAAAGGCATTTGGTTCCCCATGAAATCATTGGGAGTGACAGTATGAGAAACAAAAAGTAACAGTACTATGGACATGTTGTCATTCTCCTAAGTAAAATTCTCAGGAAGATTGTCAGATGGATAATGATATAAGCAAGCTCTCTAAAGGAAATAATGTTGTAATAATGGGTGTCTTTAATTACTCTTACCCCTACTATGGCTGAATCCACACCTGTAAAATAATTCATACTCACCTTGATGCTGATCCTGTTGAATCACATGACATTCCCTTCATTCAAAGTGAAAATACTTCTTTTTGATACCTGAAGGCTTTAAAGCAATTTTTAAAAAGCCCCTTTTTACTCCAAAGTTTGTTGCTGAAATTGTTCTGTGTTGTTTTTTTTAAGTGCCCTGTGCTTCAAATCAGGATTGGGTCAAATGGTGGTGGTGGTGGGATTGGAGGGCAGAACAGGTTGATGGGAGGTTATCTTGGCATTGTCCAGCAAGCATGGTGTGCCCTCATGTGCACTCATGTCACCAGCCCCAGGAAAGGAGGCATCCCTGCTGAATTTGAATAGGCTACTACTTATATTTTCAAATATTGCAGTGCTTGGGGGTGTACGTGTGTGAGAAAGAGATGTTTGTGTGTATGTGCATTTGTGACATAGCAGGCCTAAGAGCTGGTGGCCACCACTGCCATATACCACAGCAGGAGCAGCTTTGGAGCAGCCCTATAGGCCATCCTGCTGCCCATGAGCCAGAGGAGAGCTGTTTGTGGCTAGCAGAACTGGACAGAGAAGGAGCTGGAACAGAAACAGGAGTACAGGGCTTTGCCAGCCAAGAGAGAGATTGCATTTCTCCTCTGAGAAACCCAGACAGTAAGGGTCAGTGCAGGGATTGTTATATGTACACACACACGCAGAAGCATTTCCAGACAAACATCAAAATAAGAAGAAGGAGCTTGTTCTGTAGCCACCAATCTTAATTCAATTAAGGATTTGGCATGGAAAAGGGGAAGAGAGGGGACATTTTATTTTTTATTTTTCTCCTTCTCAGGGCTGCCTTTGTCAGGAGTCATTTAAAGTTCCTTCACTTACTCACTGGGGTGCAAAGGGGGGGAGGGGGTTGGATAGGGGAGAGTGCAAGGTGCATGGTAAAATGGACAGAAAAACAAGAAAGTCTACTAGATGATAGGTTTAATGCATGCTGGGAAAGTGCAGCCACTACAGACAATAATCTGATGCAACAAGCATGTGGGCAAGGTAAGGGACTCCCTTTTGCACCTATGTGACTTCAGGATAAGGAAATTAGTGGCCCCAAACCAAATGCATCCAGATTATAATGGGTGCCAATGGGATTCAAGCTAGGAATGAATACTGAGAAGTAAGAGTGAATTATTTTGCCTATGTAAATAGGATCTAAATGAATGTTCTAGTCATGATAAAGATGAAATATGTTTAGATGTCCTAGAACATGAAAGCAATAGGAAAGGAGGTAACCATGAACTTTTATCTTGAGTTGTATTGATTGAACAATAGTTTGCACAAGGGAAATTCAAGCAGAAAGTGAAGGATATAAAAAAAAAGGATATTATGAAATTTATCACTAATATTAAGACCAATGATAAAGAATTGATTAAATAAATCAGGAGCCAGTTAGGGAGACGGGCATAGTACTGGATGCAAATGAAGTGAATAAATGTCTGCAGGAGAACAGGAAGATAGTAGAGATTCTGAATGAACTATTTGTATTTACCTTCACAGTAGAAAATGTAGGGCGAATAAACATGCTTGAACTGATGTTCCGAGGAAGAGAGAATGAAGAACCGAGGCAAATGTAGTGACAAGAGAGGGATTTCAAGAACTCATTCAAAAATACAAATAAATATCCAGGTCCAGATGGTACCTGTTCTTAAAAAATTCTTAAAATTCTTAAAGAATTCAGAGCATAAATTGCTGGTCTCTTGACAAAAATATGCAACACATGTTTAAGATTAGCTTCTCTGCCAAAGAACTGAAGGATGTCCAGTGTAATATAATTTTGTAAAAAATAAAGATCCCAAGGGGATCCAGGAAACTATAGGCTAGTTAGCTTATCTGCTGCAAGTAAATTGGTAAGGAGTATTATTAAGAACAGAATCTTCAAACATATAGAAGAGTAAACCTTTCTAGAAAATAATCAATATGCTTTCTACAAAAGTAAGTCCTGTTTCATTAAGGGTTTAGAGTACATTTAAAGTGAATAAACATGTAGACAAAAATGATCTAGTAGATGTTGTCTACTTGGATTCCCAAAAAACTTTTGATAAAGTCCCACACCAAGGACACCTTAGCACTCACAGGATAAAGAGGACACAGCCTTTTACAGTTCAAAAGTTGGTTAAAAAATAGAAAGCCAAAAAAAAAAAAATAGTAAAAAATAGTAATAAATAAATCTGGCAGTCAAGAGCAGTGGAATTTATCTAAGGATGTTTGTTGTGGCACCAGAGCTTTTTTAAAAAGAAGGCTAAATATCTCACAAAACTACAAAACCACAATTCCATAGTATTTATGCAGCCCAAGATTTTTCTTGAGACCAATGCTTTTTGAATGTATTCATAAGGGATCCGGAAATGGGGCTGAATAGTGACCAGCTGTACTCATGACACTAAATTATTCATCTTAGAGATGAAACAGAACCTGATTTTTCCAAAAGTGGTTTCAAATCCCACTGTCTGCACCGGCCACTCCCAAGACAGCCTGAATCACACAGCCCAACCACATGGTGCTGTGTCAAACTGCACCACTATCGGTGACTGCCTGCTGCCTAGATGTCATCCAATTGGATGGCCACCCCTTTGATCAGTCACACAGTCTCACCTGTCATCCTCCACTGGTACAGGGCATCAGAGTATTGATGTGCCCAGTAAAACACTGGCAAAGCACAATCATACCCCCCTACATGTCCCTTTCACATCCTTTTACCTCATGCCCCCTCTTGAACTCTCTGGTTTATGTATAATGTAATTACATCCATTGGAGGTGTCACACTTTCACTTTTTTGCATTGCCACCCAGACTGCTTGGGCATGCCAACTCCATTCTTTTTTAAATGCACAACTGCACCAGTGCAGTTTTAGGATTAAGGTTAGGATAGATCACTCCTTTAGAACCACTCTGTCATCAGGGCATTTATTCTCAGTCAAAAGTGTGCATTTTTCGGGGTACGTGGGAATATTCCAGTCTCTTTTTGCTCTGGTTTTTAGTCCTGGGACATGGCTTCAATCTGGTTTCCACCCTCTTTGGAGGCATGCATCATCTAAATACCCCACCTTCAAAGTGGTTTGAAAAAACTTTATTTGGCCTGTATGTTTCACCCCTTAATGAAAAAAAGAAGACACAGATTATGAAGGACTGAAAAAGGATTTCTCCAAACTCCAGAATAGGAAGTAAAATGGAAACAAGATTCAATGTAAAGTAATACATATTGGGAACAGAGATTCCCAAATTCATATATGCATATACATGGTCTAATGCAGGGGTCGGCAAGGTTTACTTACCTGGGGCCGGTCGCTAGTCCCCAGGTCTTCCGCCAGGCTGCGGGGGGGGGAAGGCAGTGTGCGCACTTACGCGCACATGCACAGCCCCCACCAACCCCCGCCACCGCTGCGCAAGCTGCCACCATGCCGCCACCGTGTGCGTCGTGGCCGCCATTTTTGCCAAAATGGTGGCCGTGACTCATTTGCGCATGCGCAGTACTCCTGTGCATGCGCAAACAAGTCACGGCCACCATTTTGGCAAACCAAATGTCAGCCGCAGCTCGTTCACGCATATGCAGGAGTACTGAGCATGCGCACGTGAGCCACGGCCACCATTTTGGCAAACGAAATGGTACCTGAAGCGCGCGCAGCAGCAGCAGCGCAGTGGCAGCGCGCGCGGTGGTGGCAGGGGTTGGTGGGGGACAGTGGGTGGGGGAAGGCGGGCTGGGTGCAGCCCGCAGGCCATAGGCTGCTGACCCCTGGTCTAATAGAATCTGAACTGGAAGAGATCTTGGAGTTGCTGTACATACCAAAAAGAAAATGTTCGTGAAGTAAATTTTCAGGGAATATATATAGAGTAGTGCACCTAGTAATCTAGACCTCCCACTTTTTAATATCTAAATTGATATTTTCATACTTTTGAAATGTCAAAAAAGTTAGCTGCTGTAAAAAAAAAAAGAGCTTAGAACTGCTAATAGAATATTGTATTCAGTTCTGTTTACTGCATCTAAAACAGAATACTGTAGAGGTAGAAAAGGAGCAGGAAAATACAAGCAAAAATAATCAAGGGAATGAAGCAGCTGACCTGGGATAAAATATCACAATTGGTTCCATTTAACTTGGGGGGGAAAGGTAAGTAAGGGAGGGATATAATAGAGATATAGAGACACATCTCTTCCAGGAGATCTACCCAGTCAATTTTAAAACATGACTATTTAATTTGTATATTTGTATATTTTAAAAAATGTGCTCATATGAATTTGATTGTTGATGTAAGCTGCCTTGATGGCTATGAGTAAAGACGGTGTATAAATAAATTATTATTATTATTATTATTATTATTAATGATTTTATAATATTGTATTATAACTGTTGTTTTATGTGTTTTCATTTTAATTGTGTTTTGTATTTTGACATGTTGTAGTCTGCCTCAAGCCTTGTGGAGAGGTGGAAAAGAAATTGTTTATTATTATTATTATTATTATTATTATTTCAAATTATGTACATTTGAGTATTGGGCATGGTCTTCTAATAAAATATTGATAGGGTTAAATGTCTTAAATACAATGGATGGATCCAGATTTAATGAAGACAAGTTTAATGTTTTGTTGTTGTTTTTTTTAAAAAAACAACTTTATTTTAAACAGACAAAATTGAGATAAAAACCAAATACCGCTAGGGAGGGATACATAAGGGTCTACTACAAACAGCCATATAAGTATAAACCATCATTATCATTAGGCTTCCATAAAAGTCCCATTCCAGAAATTCAAGTGCTGATCTGGCAGCTTTAACTGATTTGAGTAATTTTTAATATACTCCAAAAGAGGACACCACTCTCCTCAAAAGAAGCACGGTAATGGTTATCCATCCTGTCCGACAACTTTTCCATTAGCAAACTGTCCCATAGTCTATGCCACCAGTTGTCCATTGTTAAACTGCCCATTTTCCAATTCTTAGTGATTTCAGTTCTTGTGATAGCCAGGAGAAATGGTTTATTTTCCAAGTCTTTGTTCTCTCCCAAAAATAATGATAGTAGTAAAAGACCTGGGCAGGGAACTATCTCTTGAAGAGTGATCTCAGAAATAACAGATAAAACATTTAACCAGAACTGTATAACGCTATCACAATATAACCACATATGGGCATACGTTCCTTTGCATTTACATCCTCTCCAACATTCTTCAGTTGTTTGCTTAGAAAATCTAGCCAGTTGCACAGGGGTGAGGTACCATTTATACAGTAATTTTAAGGAACAATCTCTAAGCTGGGTAGATTGTGATTTAAATGGGGGGAGGCTCCAAATCTTATTCCAAGCAGCCTCAGTAATTCATATATTTAGATCTATTTCCCATCTCCTTTTATATGCCAACCCATCACCATATGTTTCCTCTATAAGACAACTATAGAGTTTTCCCACAATACCTTTAGGGAGCTGGGTGGAGACCTTACAATAACTTTCAAACATTTTAAGGGGGTGTAAAGTCTCCCCTTCTCTAACCAAATTTGCTGTTAGGGAGATAATTTGCTGTAGCTGGAGCCATGTGGGCTGAATGGGTGCTAAGGTCTTAAATAGCTCATTGCTGATTTGGGCTTACCCTTGGAAAAAAAAATCTTGTATTGTATAAAGCCCTTTATTTTTCCACACACCAAACTGGGAAATGTTGTCAGGACTTTTAAATTTAGGATGCAAAATCAAAGGCCTAATTGAAGAGGGATTAGGAGCTATCAAATAATTCCATTTTCTCCATATCACAAGAGAAGAATGGAAAAAAGGGTTTGTGATTTCTTTAACTGATTTTGTGGTGGAACCAAAAACTAATAAGTCTAATTCTGGAGAAAAATCATTTCCAATTTCCAGTTGAGTCCATTTATTAGAACCATCCCATCTTATCAATTGAATAAACTGACATAACTGGAAGTCAGCAAAATAAAATTCAACATGAGGAATAGCCAAACCTCCCTTCTTGGAATCAATAAATCTGAAATCTTTTGGAAATTGAGAATTCTGATTATTGAAAACAAATGTATTAATGGATATTTGCCAGTATTTAAAATAAGCGGGAGGGGGAGTTAATGGTATTGTCTGAAAAAGAAAAAGTAGTTTAGGGAGTAAGAACATTTTGATAAGGAGAATGCATCCTAAAAGAGATAGCTGCAGGCTTTTCCATGTTTCCAGTTTCTCTTTCATCCATGTATTAATGGGCCCGTAATTATTAGATTAGGAGACATCTTTTGTAATAACTATTCCGAGATACTTAATGCCTGAAAGCTGTACCTGAAAACCAGAGAGTCTTTGCCATTTTTCTTGGGAGTGAACACAGGTATTAAGGCATAGCATACTAGATTTCTGGAAATTAATTTGTATTCCAGTAAATCTATCAAAAACTTCTAAAGTTCTTATTAGGGGTAAGAGTGAAGAATCTGGATCTGACCAAAAAAAAACACACCAAAATATTGTCAGCATGAAGACTAATTTTTTGCTCAGCTTTGTTAATCATAATGCCCTTTATCATCGTTATTTCTAATACTACAGGCTAATGGCTCAATTGCAATAGCAAACAAAAGAGGGGAAAGAGGACATCCCTGTTTTGTGCCTCTTTGTAATTTGATTAATAAGGAATCTTTCCTGTTAATATGTATCATTGCCTGAGAATTTGTGTAGAGATTCCTAACCAGGGAGATAAATTTATTTCCAAAATTAATTCTGTCAAGAAGACTAAAAAGATACTCCCACTCCAACCTGTCAAAAGCCTTTAGAGCATCCAAAGATAGTAAAGTGACAGGGGTCTTTGACAGGTTGAAATAATGAACTATAATCAGCACTCTTCTAACAGCATCTGTTAATTTTCGTCGAGGCATGAAACCAACTTGATCGCATTCAATATATTCTGTAATGAATTAATTAATTCTATTAGCTAGTATTGAAGTCAATATTTTGGAATCCTGATTAATAAGTGCAATAGGATGAAAGTCCTTCACTGTAGGACTGACAGATGACATTTTAGGTAGTGGGACAATCCTAGAATTTTTCCAGCTGTTGGGAGGTGATGAGCCTTGCAATGCCTCATTATATAGCTGTAATATCAGTTCATCTTGCAAAGCTGTATAAAAATCACTTGAAAACCCATTCAGGCTTGGAGATTTGCCAGTCTTCAGGTTCCTAATCACTTTTTTAATTTCATCTAATGATATTCAAAAAGGAGTTATGTGTTTCACTGATTTTCTTAAGATGAAGTGTATCAACAAAATTTTGTAAGTCTAGATCTTTTGGCAATTCTGAGGTGTAAAGTGTGGCATAGAAATTTTCAAACTCATTTAAGATATCTTCTGATTTAGATTTTATTTCTCCTTGTGAGTTAAAGATACAAGGGATGACGTTTGTATTTTATATAAATCTAGCTCTTCCAGTTCAGCTTTTTCTTTGTTCAGTGCAACCAGGATATCTGAATCTTGGGAACCTTTATGGGAGTGAGTAAGTTTTGTAATATCTATCAAAAGTGATGCATGCGTAGCCTCTCTTAATTTTTTCTTCCAGGTACCTTCTTGTATAAAGAAACCTCTAAGTACTGCCTTGAGGGTATCCCAGAGTATTGCATTTGGGTCTCTAGAGTCCTATTTTCCTTATAAAAATTATTAATGGCTTCCTGAATTCTTTTTTAAAGGAATTATCTGCCAGTAGTCAAGGATTGAAATGCCATATTCTAGTTGGAGGTAGGTTCCCTACAGGTGACCAAATTAAAACCAAAGGACAGTGATCTGAATACTGCATTGGTTCTATAAATATTTTACTAATTTGGGGCAGGATAGATTTAGGGGGGTTGCAGACTGCCAGAAATAGTGCAAATTGAGTCCACTTTTAGGGTTAGGGTTAAGGATAGGGAATCATGGGAACTGTATTTTATTGTGGCACCAGAGCTCTCTGACAGAGAAGGCTCAATGTCTCAGAAAAAAAAAACCAATTCCCATGATTCCCTAGCACTAACCCTAACCCTAAAAGTGGACTCAATTTGCACTATTTCTGGCAGTCTGCAACCCCCCCTTACTGACAAAAAGTAATCAATACGAGAATATGACTGATGGGGAGCTGGGGAAAAAAGTATAATCTCTTTCATTGGGATGAAGGGTTTGCCATGGATCAATCAAATCTGCCTCTTTCATCACTTTTAATAAAGGGGAGGGGGAGGGAAAGGTTTTATTAGGATGCTTCCATCTAAAGAACTGTCCAGGACCACGTTAGCATCTCCCCCAACAATAATTTCCCCTACAGCCATTCCATTTAAGGAATGGAAGAAACATTGCATAAAATTAATTTGTTCCTTATTTGGGGCATAGAAAGCACCCAGTGTAATTGTACTGGTACAAATTTTCCCATTCAATATTAGAAATCTTCCACCAGGATCATGTTTTAATTTATCTAACTGAAAAGGACATAATTTATCAAACAAAATAGCTACCCCCTTTGCCTTACCAGTTCCTCCCACTACATATTGATCCCCCAAGAACTGAGCTTTCAAAACTGGGTCTATACCCTTGTTATGTGTTTCTTGTAAAAGCAACACATTTGGATTGAGGATCTTAATCTGCTTGAGATTTTTCTTCCTCTTAAGAGTCGATCCTAAGCCATTCACATTCAATGAAACCACACATAGTTCCATCTTTGGGACAAATGATGAACTATGAATAGCAGAACCTTTCAGTTTTCTCCTCCCTCCCAAGGACAGATAGACCTTTTGACTGGAGCTACTACCACTGTCTGCAAGATGTGTACAATATATAGATACGGGTTTATAGATATTTACCTTAGACTGTGTGCTACCAAATGATGTTAGATCTTCTTCCTGCATTCCTAAGGGGTGGAGTTTTGTCTCATCGAATCTTGTCATTCACAAGGTTCTGGATAGGAATATTCTTCAGACTCTAAATATATCAATTTATCTTTATCTAAACCAAGAACACTCACATTAGTTTTTATAGGGTTAACAATTTTCACCACTGGTTCTAGAGGGGCTTGGGTGGGACTGGAGAGTCCCAATTCCTTATCATCTAAATATCTCATAGCTAACCAGTTGGAGCTATTCAGATCTATCTGCTTCTGTTGATTTTGTTTACACTGGTCACTTTCAGTTTCTGCTTGTCTATTGGTCTCATCAATTTGTATTTCTTTCAGATGATTTTGTAGTCTATCTAGCCTTCCCAAAATATCTAATTGTATTTCACTTGGTAGTACTTGAAGCAGTTAAGGAGAACAGCCTCGTCCTCCAAAAGTAAATTGTCTGCCCACATGTTTAGGTTGGGTAGATCAGGGGCTAATAGTTTTAACAGTGGAACTTCATGTAATCCTATAGACTCTAAAAGACTACTTGTAGTTTGTAATTTAGCCTGCTGGTTAGTCTTAGGTAACTTTACTGTACTTTTACATATATTTTGAAGGGGTATTTGGTTCTCAAAAAATCTTGTTAAAACTGGTCCAGTCTTTAAAAACATCATCTTTGCCTTGAAAATAAAATTAGCTATATTCTGTTCCTCAAAAAGAACAACTACATGCACCTTTATATTATCATTATGTAAATAGTCTATATGCATGATGTCCTCAGAAAACAGGGCACCTGGCAGAACCTTATCTAAGGGCCTTTGCAGACTGCTAGAAATTGATTCCACTAGGATTCCAGGGTTAGGGTTAGGATTAGGGAATCATGGAAACTCTATTTTATTGTGGCACCAGAGCTCTCTGACAGAGAAGGCTCAATGTCTCAGAAAAAAATATATAATTCCCATGATTCCCTAGCACTAACCCTAACCCTTAAAGTGGACTCAATTTGCACTATTTCTGGCAGTCTGCAAAGGCTAAAGAAGGTGTACAATTTGATCTGATTGGCCTTTGTATCTCCTTGGTTTTGGGTAGTTCATAAACACTACCTTTTGAGGGATGAGTACCAAATTCCAACTGGGACTTGAGCTACCCCTCACCTGCGGCTCAGCAGGCTGGGGAGTTGCCTCCTGATCAAAGGTCTCTGTATTCTTCATCTGTATCAATGTATTTTCTTCTTGCCGATCCTGTGGCAGTCCCAATACCTTTCTCTTTAATCGAAGTCAGGTTTTTAGCAAGGTCATCCTGCTGATGGTAGTGTTTATGTACACACTTATGTTTTGATTTTTCCTTCTTTTTTTGGAGTGGCTTCTTCCGAGTGGCTTTATGTAGAATTGTTTTTGCCAAGGAGTTAATTAAGGCAAGCAGTCTTTTTAAATCTCTCTTCTGAGCCCGTATAGTTGAATTTCCTTGCTTTCCCTTCTTCTTGATGTTCTTGATGTTCTTACTTTTCTTCTGCATCTTACTATTTTGCTGTATCTTATGCCTTCTCTTTTGGACCACTTTTCCCCTTACTTTACCCTTTTTCTTGGATCGATATTTTAGACACTCCTGTAGGCCTTCAGCTTGATTTTTAATGGTGTTTTCACAGTTCCTCTGCAGATCTCTCTCCTGAGTTATAAAGAGTTCAGTTAATGTTGTTAGCAACCTATTACTTTCCATCATAATTTTTTTTTATAAGTAATAATTCTCTAAAAATTATGTTAGGTCAGTCAACTGTCTGCACTATGCTTCCCTCTGTCGCTTCTCCATGGTTCAGTGTTGAATGGTGGTCAATCCACAATGTAGTGTCTGGGGAATTAGAAATTTCACTATCAAAGACTTTTTTCTGAACTTCTTCATTTGTTTGGATTTGGGTCTCATGATGTTGATAAATTATTACAGAGTTGTTAATTTCTGCCAGGGCTAACTCATCTGCTAGGTTAGTTGAGGCTGCTGAGGTAACAGGCTCTTGTATGGTCCCCTTCAAGTCTATTGTCCAGTTCAAGGCCTCTTGCTGATGACTATCCTGCGATAACTCACCTCCCTTTTCCTTAATATTCAATGCCACCCCCTCTCTATCTCTTTCATCATCCTGTGTGAAGAACTGGGTAATTTTAGTTTGCTTAACCTGTTTTTTTACATGTGTTAGGGGGGTTGCAGACTGCCAGAAATAGTGCAAATTGAGTCCACTTTTAGGGTTAGGGTTAGTGCTAGGGAATCATGGGAATTGTTGTTGTTTTTCTGAGACATTGAGCCTTCTCTATCAGAGAGCTTTGGTGCCATAATAAAATACAGTCCCCATAATTCCCTAACCTTAACCCTAACCCTAAAAGTGGGCTCAGTTTGCACTATTTCTGGCAGTCTGCAACCCCCCTTAGTTTGTTTAACCAGTTCTTTACATTTACTGATGAACACCATGTTAAATTTTACAGAGAAATTTTTTAGACTAAAGAGACCATCTGGTTTTTATTAGTCCACTGACCTGGGCCCAAACTATTGCTCCTGGTGTTGCAAGGAAGGGCGGGAGGGTTGCAGGACTCATGACACCGCTGCTACTCTTCTCTGGGCCTCCAGGCCCCTATTATGAGGACTTTGGTGTTGCTGGGAAGGGCGGGGGGGGGGGTTAGAGGACTCATGCTGCTGCTGCTGCCTAATGCTGAGAAATTAAAATCAATAGGAATCTAGGGGCTATGCAGATGGGCAAAAAGGGTTCTTTAAGGATGACATGTAGGCATGGCCTTTAGATGACGCATGCCTAAAAGTCTCCAGGAAAGCACCCTCTAGCCATCGTATGCCAGGAAAAGCCACTCCAAAAAGGAGCCATTTTTTTCCGCTCCTTCAGTGAAGATGCACACCTTCACATGTGTATGTATGCAGCGACACTGATGCACCAGAAAATGGCCCTATAAATGCACCATCGCACATGTGGTGGAAATTGACTTGGTGATCCAGAGCATGCACCCTATGATGCAAGTCTTAATTTAAAGAGCCCTATGCTTCCAGGTGTGGATGCACTGGCTCAGGTGCGCTTGATTATTAGAACCCTAACCCTAACCCTAATTGTAACCCTACACATGTGCCTTAGCAACTGTCCTCTGTTATGACAATAAATGCATTCTGTTGTATGTATGCTTGCTGTCAACATGCACAGTAGTTTGCATGAAAGAGGCTTTTGTGACCTCTTCTGTGCAGGTGTGCAGGTGTGCATAAGACCTGCACACCACTTACTGGCATGATTGGGGGGGGGGGGGCTCCTGGAGTAATGTTTGTCCATGGGCCCTGTTGACCATGTCCCTTACATGACCACCTGCTGCATGTATCAAGTCTGTCCACACAAACCTCCCTTGCATGTACCTCTCCCCTCCTCCCTGATCTGTGTGGGACATGTTTTGTGGAGGATGATGGAGTGTCTTTTCAGTTGACAAACTCTTTCCTTTGCCCCAATGCTGGCCACTTACCATCTCAGCTCAAAATGCTCCAATGTAACCTTCAGGGAGTTTTATAGTTTTTTGCGGCAGCGCACCGGGGGAGAGGACTTTGCCACCTGGCCCTGTAGAGGGCCCAAAAGCCCCAAACACCGGCTTCCCGCGGCGCGGAGCACCGGAAGGAGGTGGGACCAACTGGGCCTTTAAATTGGCCCCCATTGAGCCTTCCTCTTCGGTGGCAGCGCACTGGGGGATAAGACTTTGCCACCTGGCCCTGCAGAGGGCCCAAAAGCCCCAAACACCGGCTTGCCGCGGCGCGGAGCACCGGAGGGAGGCGGGACCAACTGGGCCTTTAAATTGGCCCCCATTGAGCCTTCCTCTTCGGCGGCAGTGCACCGGGGGAGAGGACTTTGCCACCTGGCCCTGCAATTCCATCTGAGGCATTAGCGGTGGTGGGACCCGCTCAATAAAGACCTTTTTTGGCTTAACACCGTGGCCGTGGCTGGGGGCGTGAGGGAATTGCAGGTTTGTAACCATCTGGAGCTGGGAAATGTGGGGGGGGGGCAGCGATTGGAGTGGTGCAGGGGAATGGGAGGTATGGCTGGAACAGGAGAAACATGTTACAAAAGAAGGCGGGATCGCTGCTTAATAGCTATCCCACCTTCAGTTTCTTCTGTTTCCCAGGATGGTTTGGAGAGCAGACCAACCATTCCACAGAACCTCACTCTGCTCCTTTGTAATGCCAGGTCGGTGAAGAATAAGACTCACATCATCCAGGATCTTCTCCTGGATGAGGACACCGACTTGGCTTGCTTTACAGAGACCTGGCTGGGGGAGGACAGTGCCGCTATATGGGCGCAGGCTCTCCCAGCTGGGTACTCAGTTAGTGAGCAGGTGAGGGGAAGTGGGCGGGGGGGGTGGAGTGGCTCTGATTTACAAAAACACCTTGACCTTGACCAGGATACCTATTCGACACACAACCCACATCGAGTGTATGTACCTTAGCCTGAAGGCCAGGGATAGTTTGGGGATTCTGCTAGTCTACCGGCCACCCCGTTGTCTAGCAGACTCCCTGTCCGAGCTGACGCAGCTGGTCTCTGAGCTGTTGTTGGAATCTCCCAGGCTTCTTGTCCTGGGGGACTTCAACATTCCGCTCGAGACCAGCTTAACAGGTGCGGCTCGGGAGTTCATGGATACCATGACAGACATGGGCCTATCCCAGTTGGTCAACGGGCCGACGCATTGCTCAGGTCATACACTTGATGCGGTGTTCTGTACCGAACAGGCATATCTGTGGGCGGAGGTGGTTGGTACCTCCGCATTGTCATGGACGGATCATTTCCTGGTCAAGATGGAAGTCAGAGCCAATATCTGCCCCCCCGGGGGTGGCGGACCTATTCGAATGGTCCGCCCTCGAAGGCTAATGGAGCCTACCGGATTCCAGAAAGCCTTGGAGGGTTTAATGGTTGAGAATGCTGGTGATCCTGTCGAAGCCCTGGTCAATACATGGAATAGTGATCTTACCAGGGCTATTGACATGATCGCTCCCAAGCGTCCTTGCCATTTTGCTTCAAATCATAAGCCATGGTACACCTCTGAGCTTAGGAAAATGAAGCGATTTGGACAACGACTAGAGCGCACGTGGTGGAAAACTCGACTCCGATCTGACAGAACTCGCCATAGGAACTTTCTTTGGTCCTATCGGGAGGCAATACGTGCAGAGCAGAGAGCCGACTTATGGCTCCAGTCCCTTTTGAAGATCCTCCCCCCTTCTATGGCCTTCTATGACCTTCTATGACCTCTATGACTAGGTCTTTTATGAGCCAGTATACTTACTCTTGCCTGCACTTTTTTCTTTGTTATGGTTTGTATGTGATTTTATGGAGGAATTTACCTCCTTTATAATCTGTTTTAATTGTAAGTGGTTTAATAACTTTTTAAGGGGGGAGGGGGGAATTGTTCTTAAATTGTCATGTGATGATTTTTTATGATGTAAGCTGCCCCGATTGCTCTCAGAGGGGCGGGGTATTAAATAAAAATTATTATTATTATTATTATTATTATTATTATTATTATTAAGTCCTCTTTTACAAAACAATACATGGTAGTCTATGCTCATGGTAGTTCAAAAAAAAAAGTCTAATTTCCATACATTCCTAGAAAGGATGTAAAAATTACTTGCATTTTTTTCTAATCCCTGATGAGAAAGAGGGACTCATCATATCAAGACCATGTGAAGTAAATGGTTGTGTGTGTGTGTGTGTGTGCATTTTGAGACTTCTTAGAAAACTTCATTTGTATCTGAGGAAGTAGGCTCGAGTTTACAAAAGCTCATACTAACATCTTTCTTTCACTTGCATCTCAAGGGTGCTACAACATCCTTTTGCATACAAAAAATTCATTTATTCATTTATTTTTATGACTTTCTGCATGGTCCTTGAAAGTCAGTTAACTTTCCCCCACTGTGGCTTACTGTCATGAGAATCTGTATAGGCTCATAGGAGTTTATCACATGGGGAAATCCCATGCAGAAACGGGGGTTTAAAGTAGAAAAAAACTCAAAAGTGGATGTTTTTTCAGACGATGTCACTGTTAAAAGGAGGTTAAACTGGGGTTAATCCAAATGGAAACCCCTCATTGACTGCTTCTTTTTACTTTCGGGTTTTTCCAAAAGTAAAAAGAAGCCGTTTCTGTTTGGATTAACCCCATTTTAACATCGCTTTCACTTTTCACACTGGGGAATCCCATTAATAAATTGCTTCCGCTTTTGCCGTTTTTTTCTACTTAAAGCAGGGTTTCTGCATGGGACTCCCCATGTGATAAACTCCATAGTGTAATGGATTTTATAGGAGTACATTTGTTTCCCTTTTCTTCTTACCATTTTTCCAGTGCTAAAAGTTCTGTAGCTGAACTCCTCATTCAAGGAGTGACATGACTAACTCGGATCAAGTGTTGATTCAGCTTTGTTTTCTTACATTTATTTATGTGTACATAATTTTAATTGCAAAGTCTTTTTTCCTTCTGTGTTATATTATGCCCAGATTATCTTCCACTTACATTTGCATTTGGGTCATCTGAGACAAACATCAGCATTATGGCCAGGTATTTTCTTGGCCTTGTTTACTGCAGGTGTTACTGCAAAACTTTTTTCTTGCCATGACATTGTACTCTGTGCTTCCTCAGTTTCTTTACATTCCAAAAACTTTGTTATGTCCCAGAGTCAGAGAATGAGGAGCCAGACAAGGAGGCACCAGCCATGCTTCAAACCCTTAACCTGGCCATACAAGGCGCTCCTGCACCAGCCATGTCTTATGCTCCTAAGTCTACCACATCAGATACCAAGATTAGTGTCTTCATTCCCATGATGACTTTTAGTATCTAAATACTCTCCAAATTTCACAGATTAAAGCCAGGACACATGTGACCAAGCAACATCAGAATGTGGTCCAAGACAGCAAAAGTTATTAATGAAGAAGAAAACATAAGCTTGGAGAAGATGCAGCAGTCTGTTTTTGCCTGAGGACAAGGAGGGCAAGATTCTGCCCTCTCTTCTCCCTCCTGCTGAGTTAATTTTGCATTTTGAACTGATTTTGCAGCAATTGATGTAATCTGAAGCCAAATGGAGTAAGTGGGAGCAGGACATAGAAACTGGGAGATTTTTAAAATTCTGAAAAATTGTGACAACAGAGGATTGATCGGGACCGTTCCTGCTAAAACTTGATTGCAGGGTATGCAACTTCAGAGTCTACCCCCACCAGTGGCATCCCTAGGGTTGGTGTCACCCAGTGAGGTAACTCATGGTGTCAGCCCCTCCATTGACCTCTTCCCATTTCATACCATACAGAATCCTTAGTAATGCTTTTTTGCACTAATGTGTCTCATAAATCATAATTCCCATACACCACTGAATGTAATGGTAATCATTGTGACATAAACAACTAGCAAAATTAAAATTATACTTTCAAATTACAATATCATATGCACAACCTAAATGTATTTACATATACATAGTGATGATTTGTTTAAAATGTGGTGTTTTTAAATAAAATTTTAAAAGAATATTTTTTTAAAAAAATCAATTTTTTAAAAAAGTAAGATCTTAAATTTTGAAATTGTAAATTTTAATTTTAAAAAATTCTGAGGCCTCTCCTTTCTTTTCCCAATGAGCTTCACCCCACTCCCA
Organism: Phrynosoma blainvillii; assembly: GCA_026167975.1. Taxonomy (NCBI): domain Eukaryota; kingdom Metazoa; phylum Chordata; class Lepidosauria; order Squamata; family Phrynosomatidae; genus Phrynosoma; species Phrynosoma blainvillii. The sequence goes on along the minus strand of JANUYF010000003.1, from coordinate 245,595,531 downwards.
CCATTTCTGAAAGCATTTTAAAGGGAAGTATATAATTATTATTATTATTATTATTATTATTATTATTTTTACCCCGCCCAATGATAATCCAATCAGGGCGGCTTACAAATTAAAACACACAAGATAAAAACATAGAGTTCCAAAAGAGTAAATACAATGTACCCCCCTCCCCCCTTAAAATGATATTAAATCAATAATAATTTAAAACAATTCAATTAAAAAACCCAATGCAAGATAAATTTAAAAAGCCTGACACCACAATCCTCACCATCAGATCGATGGGGCCACGAGAGGATCGTCATTGATGTGGCTGTTTGTATCCAAGGTGGGGATCACTAGTCTGGAAAGGCCTGCCGGAAGAGATCCGTCTTGACAGCCTTTTTAAAGCCGTCCAAAGATGTTAAAAGACGGATCTCATCCGGCAGGTCGTTCCAGAGTTTGGGGGCGACAACTGAAAAAGCCCTCTGGGAGGTAGCCGCAAGCCTCGCTTTCTGAGGCTGCAGCAAGTTCCTCCCGGAGGACCAAAGAGCACGGGGAGGATTATAAGGGAGAAGGCGGTCCCTGAGGTAGTTTGGATCCAAGCCATTTAGGGCTTTAAAGGTGATAACCAACACCTTGTACTGGGTCCGGAAACTAATAGGCAGCCAGTGGAGGGACCACAAAACCGGAGTAATGTGGTCCCTCCGAGATGTTCCTGATACAAGCCTGGCCGCCATATTCTGAACCAGTTGTAGTTTCCGAACCAAGCACGAGGGTAGCCCCATGTAGAGTGCGTTGCAAAAGTCAAGGCGTGAGGTTACCAACGCGTGCACCACAGTCTCGAGATCCCTTACTTCCAGAAAAGGGAGCAGCTGGCGTATCAGCCGAAGCTGATAACAGGCGCTCCTGACTGTCGCATTAACCTGATTTGTCATCAGGAGTGAAGGGTCAAGGAGCACCCCCAGACTGCGAACACAGTCACTGGAGAAGAGTGTGACCCCATCCAGGACTGGAGGTTGCAACCCAATTCTTGGATTCGGGGCCACTACCGTGAGCACCTCCGTCTTGTCTGGATTCAATTTCAATCTGTTTTTCCTCATCCAGCCCATTACCGCTTGAAGACATTCATTGAGAGAGGAGATGCCATTGGAATTTGAGGCCGACGAACGAGACATGGAGAAATAGATTTGGGTGTCATCGGCGTACTGATAACACCAAGCACCATAACTCCGTATTATCTCACCCAGCGGCTTCATATAGATGTTAAATAATATCGGGGACAAAATAGCTCCCTGAGGGACCCCACAAGTGAGGTCTCTCTTACCGGAGCTACAGTCCCCGAGCAGCACCCTCTGGGACCTGCCCGAGAGGAAGGACTGGAACCACTGCAAAGCAGTGCCCCCGATACCTAACCCCTTCAGGCGGTCCAAGAGGATGCCGTGGTCTATTGTATCAAAAGCCGCTGAGAGGTCTAGGAGCACCAACAGGGTCACACTACCCCTGTCGATGCTCAGACGCAGATCTTCGGTCAAGGCAACCATCGCAGTCTCCACCCCAAAGCCTGTCCTGAAGCCGGTTTGAAATGGGTCTAGATAATCGGTTACATCCAAGACTGCCTGTAGTTGAAGAGCAACCGCCCTCTCAATCACCTTGCTCAAAAATGGCAGCAATGACATAGGCCTGTAGTTCTTCATATCCAGGGGGTCCAGGGAAGGCTTTTTCAGAAGCGGCCTAACCGCCGCTTCCTTTAAACATGATGGAACATGTCCTTCCCTGAAGGATGCATTGATGATATCCGTGAGGAATCTCATCAATGCATCCCCCCCGGACGGCCAACCATGATGGGCAGGAGTCGAGAGGGCAAGTCGTCTTCCTCACCTTACCAAGCAGCTTGTCCACATCCTCGGTACTCACAGATTGCCACTGATCCAGTAAAATTACATCGGCGGAGTCGTTGGACGCCTCGCCTATAGACTCTATCCCAATAGTGGCGTCTAATTCGGCTCTTATCTGAGAGATTTTATCTGCAAAGAAGTTATTAAATGCATCACAGCAGGCTGTCGTCGGGTTAAGTAAGGGATTTGGCGCAGGGGGCACCTGCGTCATCTCCCTCACCACCTTAAACAGCTCTGCCAGACGAGACTCTGCAGACGCAATACGAGCAGAGGAGAAAGCTTTCTTCGCTGCGCGTATTGCCTCCCGATAGGAACCAAGAAAGTTCCTATGGCGAGTTCTGTCAGATAAGAGTCGAGTTTTCCGCCACCTGCACTCTAGTCGTTGTCCATACCGCTTCATCCTCCTAAGCTTAGGTGTATACCATGGCCTACGATTAGGAGCAGGGTGGCAAGGGCGCTTAGGAGCGACCGTTTTGATGGCCCTGATAAGATCACTATTCCAAGTGTCAACCAGAGCCTCGACAGGGTCACCGGCATTCCCAACCATTAATCCCTCTAAGGCTTTCCGGAATCCAATTGGCTCCATAAGCCTTCGAGGGCGGACCATTCTAATGGGTCCACCACCCCTGGTAGGGCAGGTGTTGGCTCTAAGTTCAATCTTGACCAGGAAATGATCCGTCCATGATAATGTGGAGGTATTTACAACCTCCGCCCACGGATATTCCTGTTCCGTACTAAAGACCGCATCAAGTGTATGACCCGCACAATGTGTGGGCCCGTTGACCATTTGGGATAGGCCCATGTTTGTCATGGAATCCATGAACTCCTGAGCCGCACCTGTTAGGCTGGTCTCGAGCGGAATGTTGAAGTCCCCCAAGACTAAAAGTCTGGGAGACTCCAGCAAGAGCTCAGAGACCAGCTGTGTCAGCTCGGTCAGGGAGTCTGCTAGAGAACGGGGTGGTCGGTAGACTAGCAAAATCCCCAAACTATCCCTTGTCTTCAGGCTGAGGTATATACACTCGATGTGGACTGTGTTCCGGATAGGTATCCTGGTCAAGGTCATGGTATTTTTATGAACCACACCGCCCGCCCCCCGCCCGCTTCCCCTCACCTGCTCACTGACAGAGTACCCAGCTGGGAGGGCCTGCGCCCAGGTGGCAGCACTATCCTCTCCCAGCCAGGTCTCTGTAAAACAGGCCAGGTCGGCATCCTCATCCAGGAGAAGATCCTGGATAATATGGGTCTTGTTTTTTACTGACCTGGCGTTACAAAGGAGCAGAGTGAGGTTATGCGGAATGGATGGTCTGCTCCCCAAACCATTCTGGGAAACAGAGGTTGTAGTAGATGAATGTCACACCTGATTTCTGCCCAAAAAGCAGGTGTTTGAGGACCAGTGGTGTCACCCTCCTTAGAGTGTCACCTGCTGCAGTCCACACACCCCACAACCCCCTAGGGATGCCTCTGAGCCCCACTAGTGGAACAGACCACTTGTCTCCGTGACACCAGGAGTGAGCATGCCAATATGATCAAGGTAGTCAGCATGAACTCCCAAACAAGCAACAAAGTACCAGACTTCAAGCCAGGAAGCAGTCTCTTTAAGGCTTCCAATTTGCTGAGGCCTAGGATGCAGACATATAAGAATCCTCCATTCACTTTTAGAAGAAGGTGCTCACTTGATGCTGTCCTTATTAACAGTTTGGACTCTGTGAATTAGATAAAGCATGCATTAATGCACCCACAATATAATCCTTATAACAGAGATGAGTGGATGGCAAAGATGTAGTTGATTCCACTTCTGGTGATTCAACCTTTTGTCCCACCAATTCCATTAGGTCCCACTTGCCACTGGAACCTTAAGAAAACAGTTCCAACAAAGATCTATAATTGCTTATTAAACCATAACAAGAAGGTGGCAATTTAGGAGTGATAGAACTTGCTGATAACTCCCACACTTTAGGGCAGGGGTAGGCAACCTAAGGCCCAGGGGCAGCCCCCTTGATGCAGCCCCCCGAGGCCTTTGGACCGGCCCCAGGCCGGTCTTGCTGCCGTCGCCGCTGCTGCCCCCCGCTGCCCCTGCCGCCCACCTTGATGATCTTGATTATTGTTGTTATTACTTGTTCTTGGGGTTTTCTTGGCAAAATCTCCACAGGGGTTTTGCCATGGCTTTTCTGGGGCTGAGAGAGTGTGCATGCATATATTTTTAATTTTTTTAAAAAATATATTTTTATTTATTTATTTATTTATTTATGGTGCTTCTGCTCCCCAGTTGTCTCAGGGACAGCAACCCGGCCCCCGGCTCAAAAAGGTTGCCTACCCCTGCTTTAGGGTATCTGTACTTTGGACGTGCTGTTCAATTATTGGGCTGGTTTTGAAGGTCATATTTCAATGACTGCCAGAGAGAAACACTTTGGGGCAATTATATTCTTTTCTAAAAGGTCCAGAGTGGCCCTTGGTTAACATTAATGAAGCTGATCACTTACTGTTATATTTTAAAATAGGAATGGCATTCTCTCTGAAATTTGGCTCTTGTGCTCTTCTTTGTGGAAATGATGTAGTTTTACTTTAATAAATTAAATTTAGCATTAAAATTGCTCCTTGAAGAGTAAGCTAACATAAATTATAAATGATCTGAAAACCAAGATAATAGTATTTTCTAAGAGAAAATTGATTGTCCGGTCAGCCTCCTGATCAACAATCTCTTTAACAATCAGAGAGTAGAGCAAATTGATTCATTGGAGTTTGATTCAAATCCTGTGAAATCACACAAGGAATACTGCATAGCACAGATGCATTTTTTTTTATTCTTAAAAGGTAGATTTGTCCCTGCAGCTTTCAAGATCTTTAAAGCAAAAAGCTGCACTCCAGTTTTTCCATGGAGCTCCCATATGATTCCCTAATTTTAAAATCTCTCTAGAACATCTTCAGCGTTATATCTCTTTATAGCCTGCCAAGTTTGGTTGCTGCCTTAACTTGGAGGTTGATTATATAGCTTAATTTGGGCAAGTGATATTAATTTTTTACTTCACTGTGACTCATTGCCTAATAACAAATCTTTATTCTCCCTGGCAATGAAGAATGCTCATGAGTATTTGGAGGAAGAATTTCCTGGGAGAAATGCGTGTTATAGAGCTCTTACCTATTCATTTACTGTAACAAACAAAATCAGTAGCCAAGAACAATATAGATCTATAAAAATTATGTGAAGTGCCCTAGAGGCTTTGCTGTCCATGTCTAGAAGTTGTGGCCTGACTAGTCTTTGATAATGGGTCAACTTTTTATGCATCGCACAATATAATAAAACTTTTTACTCTGGCATGCTGCCAAAATTTGTCCTCAGAACAGACCAGCTGCTGCCAATTTGTTGTTCACTGCCTTCAAGTTGTCCTCGACTCATGGTGACCCCATGAATGAGACATCTCCAAGCTCCACTGTCCTCAACTGTTCTGTTCAGGTCCTGCAGGCTCAGGGATGTGGCTTCCATGATTGACTCTATCCATCTAGTATGCAATGTCCATCTATTCCTACTACCCTCCTAGCATTATACAGACTGCAGTCTGGGATAACCACGCATGTAATTTCAAGCCTGTTTCTTAAAATCTTCTAATATCCCTTTTTATTTTATTCTTATTCAGATAATATTAATGCATGTTCAGGGCAGGGTGGTATATGTGCTGCCCCCACACTCTGATCCCTATCACCATTTTTTTCAGTGCTTTATCTTTCCAGTGTTGAGGTGGGGGAGGTGTAAAGGACACATCCACTTGTATTTGTGCCTTTGCATGTTCTGAAATACTGCTTTATTCATGTTCTTTATTGTGAAAAGGAAGGTTGGGCTCAAATTCAAGTGAATGTATATAGACTCTTCCTCCTCCCAACTTATCCTTGCAAACAAGATTATTGGAAATTAAAGAATAGGCATGTACAAAGATATGATCAGAATCAACACAGATGACTTCATGCCTCTTTCATGCTCTGTTGTGAAATTTAAGTATATGTTTTTGTGGTCATCTTTTAAAAACTGAAAGGTTCTGAGTATCAATTGTTGCCTATATAACAGCTACAACATAATATCATATAATAGATATCCCTACACTTTCAATCCAAAGTGATGAATAAAAATGCATTTCATATACTGTTTTTCACTTCTTACCAGTGATCTGGGGTTAATTAACACTTCCAAGTATAGCCTCTCTCTGAAATTCAGTAAAGTGTGAAATTGCTTTATTGGTGATGAGAATAGTGAAGAAATGTTCTAATGTCATACATTTTGCTCTTTGTCTGAAATTAAAAATTAAATAAGGCCACTTATTAAGTGCTAAAAGCTGAAGCAATAAACACATACACACATCAACTCATTACTCCAGCAGGTATTTAATTTCTAACAGATACTAAATATCTCATGTCAGATTCGTGAATAATGCTTTCAACTATAATTCATGCTGGCTGTTTTATTATTATTATTATTATTATTACACTAGTTCTGCCAATGAGGAATGATATATTTCCTTCGTGATCTACACGATATGGTTGCATCACAGTTCAGTCTTCGGGAGTAGAGCAACGTTTCTTAAATTGAATCCAATTTGCCACTCCCTCTATTGATTTGTAATGGGATGTCTTTATCAATGGATAAAATCACACCAAAATACATCATGGTAGGAGAACTTTTTAAAAATCATACAGGAATCACTCAGACTTGCCAGAATCCAGCATAGCAGGAGCATATTCCAACACATTATCTCAGATTCCAAGGCCAGTAAAGCTAAGTTGGTTTAGGAGGGAGTTTCTAGGCTGGAGCCAGCATAGTGTAGTAGTCTGAACATTAAACATTGACTCTGAAGAACAAGCTTCAAATCCTACCTTGGCCATGGAAACCCACTGAGTGACCTTGAGCAAGTCACACACTCTCAGCCTCAAAGGATAGCAAACCCCCTCTGCCAAGAAAACCCCATGATAGGTTCCCCTGAGGGTCACAATATGTCAAAAACATTTGAAGGCACACAATAACAACATATATTTTCTATCATGAAAATGGAGGAAGATTGGGTATGCTTATTTGCTTGTTTGTTAAATCTAGTAGTGGTTAGCTATTATTGTCTGCAGAGGTCTTTGCATTAGCAAGCGTGGATAGCACAGAAACATTGTAACTTACTAAGAAGAACTTCACTAAAGATACACATCTTGATCCCATGTCATTTTAAAGGAAACCCAAATCTTAGGCCAGTTGTGGGGAAAGTGAAGCTCTTGGCTAGCACGTAAACTCAAACCTTGTCTATCCCCCAGGTTCCATCCAAAAAGTTTTAAAATTTTGGCCCATAAAATGGCCAAAAATGCCACTTAGAGTGGTGATGTGCAGCAAAACCCCTCAAAACTGATCACTCCCAATGCCTGGAACTTCGCATTGGCTTTCTATCACTTCAAGGTCACATTTTCAGCTGATTGACTAACTGAAAAATCAAACCTGCAGCCTACTGTGGGAACAAATATTGGTGTCCCTGTCCCCCCCCCCCCCCCCCGTAGTGCATTTACCACTTCTCATGATCTAAGCTAAAATATTAGCTTCTAATAAAAATATTAATAAATAACAAGACCCTTAAAGAGTGTAAAATGCAGCAGTAAGGAAAGAAACACTGACTTCACTTTATATTCAAAGCATTATTCAGTTTTCAAAAGAGCACTTGTCAGTGTATGGATTGAATGACAGTTGGTACAAGAAAATGTTAAGTTTCCCGTGTTCTTCTTGGGTTTGAGGCAAATTATAAGCTTCCTCTCACTTAACAATTGCAAGTGTAAACCACCATCTTTTGTGGTCAGAGGACACTAGTTAAATATGTACTTGTTAAAGAATAAAACATCTTAAGTTGTCAGTTATTCAAAAGAATACTGTACTAACTAGAAACATGAAAAATTTGCTTTTCTCTAACAATAACCATGTATTTGATGAAGGAAAACTGACTCTTTTTTTCACAGATGGAAGCCAACTGAGATGCTTGCTAAATTTGTGGGGATTGCCATCTTCCTTGCTGGAACATTTTGTAAACAGGAGATATTGTGTAAAAACCATAATGAAAAGAAAATGTCAGCAGGTAAGTGTGGGATACAGACAAATCATATCATCAGATTTATATATCATGGGCTCAAAAACTCCAGAAACTCTAAGACAGGAGGGAGAAGAAACAATTAGGGGTTGCAGACTGCCAGAAATAGTGCAAATTGAGTCCACTTTAAGGGTTAGGGTTCGTGCTAGGGAATCATGGGAATTGTTTTTTTTTCTGAGACATTGAGCCTTTTCTGTCAGAGAGCTCTGGTGCCATAATAAAATACATTTCCCATGATTCCCTAACCCTAACCCTAAAAGTGGACTCAATTTGCACTATTTCTGGCAGTCTGCAACCCTCCAATGACAGTACTTTAGAATAATGAGAAGTCATGAATACCCATTAATGCCCATAATAGGCCATTTGCCCATTAGTGCAAACTGAAATGTATTAAATAGCTTTAACATATACATATAACAGAACTGATTGAAATGAAGAAATGGGTGAGGGGCAAAGATATTACTGCTATAGTTCAGGTGAACTTCCACTATTGATAATATGAGTGTGGCCAAACATTCTCACATTATTTCTTGAAAACTCTGGCAATATATTACAAGAGTTTCATAGTACCTCTGTCATAATATATTAAAATGACTGGTTAAGAATTATGTGTTGTTCAGGTCATCTAAGTGTAAATCGTGATTAGGTCTCACAAACTCTGGGTCATATTCTGCTGATAGTTTTCACTAGCATAGAAAAAAATTAATGGTGACTTGAGCCAGCATGGTGTGGTGGTTTGAGCATTGGACTACAATTCTGAAGACCAGGATTCAAATACCAAGTCAGCCATAGGAACTCACTGGGTGACCTTAGGGAAAATCACACATTCTCAGAATATAACAATGGCAAACCCCCTCTGAACAAACCTTGCCAAGAAAATCTCATAATAGGTTCCACTTAGGGTCGCCATAAATCAGAAATGACTTGAAGACATATAACAACAGTCATATCTTGGGTAACTAAACACTACTATACATTCTGTTCATTAGTTATTTATTTAATACCCCAACTTTCTCCTAGCATGGGATCCAATACAGTGTACAACATTTTAAAAGCACAATATTGTGTTTTCTGTTAATTCAATTGGTCTGCTCTTCAATTGATTACCTTTATTTTGGATTGTCTCATCATAATAGTTTTTTTTTCAAAGTAAAAGCCATTCAGCCAGAATCATCTGTGTCATTGTATTTTCTATTTCTATGTATGCTTGTGAAAGCTGGACAGTGAAGAAAGCTGACAGAAATAAGATCAACTTATTTGAAATGTGGTGCTGGTGAAGAGTTATGTGAATACCATGCTGAAAATCAAATGAATGGCTCCTGGAGCAAACAAAGCCTGAACTTTCACTAGAAGCCTAGATGATTAAACTGAGAATCATAAAATTATCATAGAATTATAGAGTTGGAATAGACCACAAGGGCCATCCAGTCCAACCCCCCTGCCATGCAGGAACTCCCAATTAAAGCATCCCTGACAGATGGCCATCCAGTATCTGCTTAAAAAGGCTCTGCTTAAGCCTCTGCTTAAAGAGGCAATTGTACTTTGAACATATGATGAGATGTCATGACTCATTGGAAAATGTGACAATGCTCAATAAAGAAGACAGCAGTAAGAACAAAGGAAGACTGTTACAGATGTATTGACCCAATACATTTATTTATTTATTTTAAGATATTTCTTTATTGCCTCCCAGTTCACAACTTCTCCCAAGGTGCTGAACAAATACAGACATGTAAAAAAACTTTTAAAAACATATTATAATAGTCTTTTAACACATTTTAAACAATCTCAAAACAATCCTAAAATACAGTGTTAAAATGGTAAAAATGAGCAATTTTTAAAAAAGGAAGCCACAGCTCTAAGTTTTCAAGACCTGAGAAGGACTGCTGATTATATCCTGCCCCTTTGAGATCAATTGGGACAGCTAACAAGAATAAAATATACATACAACTGTAAAATCTAATCCCCCCCTTAAAAAATTATTAAATCAATTATAAATTAAAACATACAATAAAATACAACAATAATTTAAAAACAATCACAGTGTGGCTGCGGTTATTGAGACTAGAAACCTAGAAGCCCTCTTAGGAGAGGGATTCCTGAGGCCAGGATTATCTATTCAGGAAAGGCCTGCCAGAAGAGATCCATTTTGACAGCCTTTTTAAAGCTGTCTAAGGATGTCAGTTGACGTTCATCCAGCAGGCCGTTCCATAGTCTGGGGATGACCACCGAAAAAGCCCTCTGGGAGGTAGCCACAAGCCTAGCTCTTTGTGGCTGCAGCAAATTCCTCCCAGAGGACCGGAGTGCGTGGGGAGGATTGTAGGGAGAAGTCGGTCCTTGAGATAGTTTGGACCCAAGCCATTTAAGGCTTTAAAGGTAATAACCAACACCTTGTACTGGGCCCGGAAACTTATAGGCAGCCAGTGGAGGGACCATAAAACCGGAGTAATATGGTCTCTCCTGGATGTTCCAGACGCTAATCTGGCTGCCATATTTTGCACCAGCTGCAGTTTCCGAACCAAGCACGAGGGTAGCCCCATGTAGAGCACATTGCAGAAATCTAGACATGAGGTTACCAACACATGCACAACAGTCTCAAGATCCCTTACTTCCAGAAAAGGGCACAGCTGGCGTATCAGCCCAAGCTGATAACAGGTACTCCTGACTGTCGCATTAACCTGATTTGCCATCAGGAGCGATGAGTCAAGAAGCACCCCCAGACTGCGAACACAGTCACTGGAGGAGAGTGTGACCCTATTCAGGACTGGAGGTTGCAACCCAATTCTTGGTTTCGGGGCCGTTACCGTGAGCACCTCCGTCTTGTCTGGATTCGGTTTCAATCTGTTTTTCCTCATCCAGCCCATTACTGCTCAAAGACATTCATTGAGAGAGGAGACGCCATCAGAATTTGAGGCCGATGAACGAGACACGGAGAAATAGCATACTGATAACACCCAGCTCCATAACTCCGTATAATCTCACCCAGCAGCTTCATATAGATGTTGAACAACATCAGGGACAGTATAGCACCCTGTGGAACACCACAGGTGAGCTCCCTTTTAGTGGAGCAACTGTCCCCGAGCAGCACCCTCTGAGACCTGCCCAAGAGGAAGGACCAGAACCACTGCAATGCAGTGCCCCCGATACCTAACCCCCTCAGGCGGTCTAAGAGGATGCTATGATCTATTGTATCGAAAGCCGCTGAGAGGTCTAGGAGCAATAACAGGGTCACACTACCCCTGTTGATGCTCAGATGCAGATCGTTTGTCAAGGCAACCATAGCAGTCTCAACCCCAAAGCCTGTCCTGAAGCCAGTTTGAAATGGGTCTAGATAATCGGTTTCATCCAAGACAGCTTGGAGTTGAAGAGCAACCGCCCTCTCGATCACCTTACTCAGAAATGGTAGTAAAGAGACTGGCCTGTAGTTGTTCATATCCAGAGGATCCAGGGAGGGTTTTTTCAGAAACGATCTAACCACCGCTTCCTTCAGGCATGATGGACTGTATCCCTCCCTGAAGGATGCATTGATAATCTTTATAAGGAGTCTCCTCAATGCATTCCCCCCAGACGGCCAGCCACTATGGGCAAGGGTTGAGAGGGCAAGTTGCTTTCCTCACCCTATCAAGGAGCTTGTCCACGTCATCGGTACTCACAGATTGCAAGTGATCCAGTATAATTACATTGGCAGAGTTGCTGGACACCTTGTCCATTGTTTCTGTAATAATACTGGCATCTAAGTCAGCTTTTATCTGAGAGATTTTATCTGCAAAGAAGTTGTTAAATGCATCACAGCAGGCCGTCATCAGGTTAAGGAAGGGATTTGGCGCAGGGGGTACCTGCGTCAACTCCCTCACCACCCTAAACAGCTCTGCTGGACGAGACTCTGCAGACGCAATACGTGCAGAGGAGAAGGATCTCTGCGTTGCATGTATTGCCTCCCAATAGGACCAAAGAAAGTTCCTATGGCGAGTTCTGTCAGATAAGCGTCGAGTCTTCTGCCACCTGCGCTCTAGTCGTTGTCCAAGCCACTAAATTTTCCTAAGCTCTGGTGTATACCATGGCTTACGGTTTGAAGTGGGTTGGCAAGGATGCTTAGGAGCTTAGGTGTTAACCAGAGCATCGACAGGATCACCAGCATTCCCAACCATTAAACCCTCTAAGGCATTCTGGAATCCAATTGATTCCATTAGCCTTCGAGGGCAGACCATTCTAAACTCTCTCACTCCTAAGGTCACCATAAGTCAAAGCAGGCTTGACAGCAAATAACAAAAACATCATATTCTAGTATGATGACTAGTATAAAATCTAATGACTGATATAAAAATAAAAATTGCTAACATTATGCTGCTTTACAGTTGTATCAAATATTCAAACAAAGACGGTGCCTTGAATCTTAAGAAGCATTTATGCAAGAGGTTAGCCAAATCTACCTTTCTACTCACCTTTCTATCCATTAAGTCCCTCCTGGAGATCAGGAGATCTCTTGAATAGGGCTGAGGGAGCGGAGGAAAAGTCCATTTTCCAAATCCCCTTCACAGATATGGAATAGCTATACACAGATGGGCCAGAGGGAGGAAATGATGCCAAAAAAGTTATTTCATTGGAAGAGAATGCTAAAATTCAATCTTTTAATATGGTCAGTCCCAGTGAATATTTAGCCTAGAAGGACTATTTTGCCATTTGGAAAGAGTCACATATAAAAAGTGTTCTGACCTTTTTGTTTAAAAATAGTTAAGTATTTTTTTCCCCAAAAGGGATTCCATTTTTGTGCTTCATTTGCCTTTTTACAGACTTTTAAAAACTTTTTCATTTAAAAAAAATACTCTTTAATGTTCAATAAGTTGATACAGCCACTTCCCATTTCTTTGCACTTCTTTCTTTTTTCTTTTTTCTCAAGGCTTGAGCCAACATGGGCTCCAGAGACACTTGTAATATAACAACAAACCATTAAGAGACAGTAAGACTCAAGTTTCAGAAAAGGTGATTGTGCAAAGTGAATTGCCCTCATGAGGCAAACAATCATGTGAAACTCCATTTTTTCCCTACCCTAATTCATTCAATGCAATTGGATAGCTCTATGAAAACAATGAAGATGTGAAATGGGATTCTAACCAAATCTTCAAGGAAAGGAAAAGCCTCCCTGAGTTATTACTGAGGAATACACTTTTCTGAGATAAGATTGTAATGCCTTTTTAAAAGTTGGCTAGCTGCCCAAAAGGCAGCTTAACATATCTCAGTAATGGAACATTTCTTCTAATTCTATCCATGAGGAAGTAACCCTTTTAGCTGAATGAACTTTAATTTGAAAGTATTCTGAGTAGAGACTTGAGCACTCTCCTCTTCTAGGAAATAATCATTATTATGAATGTGTACCTAGAGACTTGGATACCTAACTCTGATTTCTAATGAAAAATAGGTGAGATTGAGAAATCTTTTCACTATTTTTATATATTATTACAACATTTGCATTTATATCCAGCACCTGCAATACCCTCTTTTTTTTTTTTACAGACATATGGTTTGAGACACTAGGTCTCAGATCTCATTTAAAAATTTACACAATGTTTTGTGATAGACTTAATCACCAAAGTCATATAAGAAATAAGGACAAAATAACTATGATACTTTTAGGCATGATAGTTGATCGCAAGATCAGCAGATAGGCAGTTCAAGGCCCAGGTGCTGCATGTTGGGGTGAGCTCCTGTCACTAGTCCCAGCTTCTGCCAACTTAGCAGTTCAAAAGCATGCAAATGTAAGTAGATAAATAGGTACCACTTTTGGTGATAAGGTAAACAGCATTCTGTGCAATCATGCTGGCCACATGATCACAGAGTAGTCTCTGACAACGCTGGCTCTTCGGCTTAGTAATGGAGATGAGCACCGCCCCTTACAGTCAGACACGACTTGACAACCTGGTCAATGGTGAATACTTTACCTTTTAAAAAGATTTAACATCATTATTCTAGTGATCTAACTATCAAGTGATGATGATGATGATGGTGATCATGATGATGATAAAAAGAAGCTAAGCATTTCACAAGTTTATGTTCCTTTTAATGCAAATCCATAATTATTTTTGTTGGCTCTAGAAATTGCCATTTGTTCATATTGTAACTCTAACATATTGTTTTTTCTAAAGCATTTGAAGTTTTGGGACAGCAGCTCCTAGCTTTCCTCAACATTATGAACAATTTGCCACCATGCAAATGGGTACACAGTGTCAGGACGGCATCGAGGTGCAGCTGGGCCAGCTGGCGTGCAGCTGCCCCACCCCAATTCCACCCCCAGACCAGCCCTTTGAGCTGGTCTGCAAAGCCCCATTGTTCCATCCCTTCAACATTTTAGTTCCTTTTATGAACCTTTACTAGCTCTGAAATATCTTTCTTTTTTTTTCAAAATTCCAGATATGGTTGAACCATAGATTCGATTTTGTTTTATTTTTATTTTTATTTTATTTGTAATTGTGACTAATATAGAATTTGGGCCTCTGCAGACCGGCCCAAAGGGCTGACCTGGAGGCAGAGATGGGATAGGGCAGCCACATGCCGGCTGCCCCAACCCCACACCGATGCCATCTTGACACCGCACACTGTTACACACAGCACGCGGTTTCAGGACGCCCTGCCAGCCCAGCGTTTTGACGTGCTGTGCTGGAAAGGGTGAAGAAGACCCACGCATTGGCTCTTAGGACGGCCTTTTGCTGCCCCTGAAAGGAGTGGCATCTTGCTGTTCTTTTTGGGGTGGCAAAAGGGAGGATAGGGGCTGCAGCGTGATGTAGCCATGACCCCAATCCACTGCTTCCCGAGACGGTCCAGAGCCACCCGTCTGCACCCCACCTTTGTCTTTCATGTAACTTTGAAAAATTGTATGTAACTTGCAATTTCAGTTATTGAAGTCATCGATGTGTACAGTGCTTGGCTTATCAGCATTTTGCTATAGGCTGCTTTAAAAGGAGAGATGCCTTCCCTGAATTTCCGATAGGATTGTGGCAAAATTCCCACAGTACCATTCAATAAAGAGAATGCTGCATGAAATTAAACAATCTTGCACAAAAGGGAAGTGGGAGAACACATTAGTATGGCTTTGCTTCGGCTAACTTAGAAAAATGTTTGCTTTTTTAAAAAGAGAGAGAGAGTCACGTGAACATCCCTTTCAAAGATTTTCCTCCCCCCAAAAACAAGATGACATAGCTAGAGTTACAGGCTGCACATTTCTTCCTGCTTGAAATGTCAAGTTTAAAGGCCTTCTAATAGCTCCAGCTCCTGATAACAGTTTGAAAACAGTTTTCTGCTAGCAGTTTGAAAGCATGCAAATGCCAGTAAATAAACAGGTGCCATTTCAGTGGGAAGGTAAACAGTGTTCTGTGTAATTGTGCTGGCCACATGATCACAGAGTAGTCTTTGACAATGCTGGCTCTTTGGCTTAGTAATGGAGATGAGTACCGCCCCCTATGGTCGGACACAACTTGACAACCTTGTCAATGGGGAACACCTTTCACTTTAATAGTAAGAAGTCTGGAAGGGGTCTGTGGAAGGCTGGAAGACAGCTAGCCTAGTCAGGGTGTGTTTGTGTGTGTGTGTTTTAAACAGAGGGGGGTTGCAGACTGGCAGAAATAGTGCAAATTAAGTCCACTTTAGCTGTCCTGACTCAGTGCTAAGGAATCATGGGAACTGTATTTTATTGTGGCACCAGAGCTCTCTGACAGAGAAGGCTCAATGTCTCAGAGGGAAAAAAAACAATTCCCATGATTCCCTAGCACTAACCCTAACCCTTAAAGTGGACTCAATTTGCACTATTTCTGGCAGTCTGCAACCCCCCAGAGGTTCAAAACACATTGCAAATAATCCAAACAAAGAATAATCCAGTTTGATACCACTGCAAATAATCCAAACAAATAAATAATTCAGTTTGAGATCACTTTAACAGCCCTGACTCAGTGCAAGGGAATCCTGGGAACTGTAGTTTACTGTGGCACCAAAGCTCAATGTCCCAGAAAAAAATATAATTCCCATGATTCCCTAGCACTGAGCCAGGACAGTTAAAGTGGTCTCAAGCTGCATTATTTCTGGCAGTCTGTAAAGGCTTGTAGTCTTGAATTGATTGACTTGGACTCAAGTCAGACTCAAGTCACTTCAATGACTTAAGGGGGGATGCAGACGGTGGCCATGGGCAGCCCCAGAAAGTGGAAGATCGAGGCTGAGGCTGCCAGATGCTTCAGCCCCAATCCTCCCTATTGCCGCCTCGGAAAGGAGTGGCAAAATGCCGGTCCTTTCATAGCCGGCAAAAAGAGCTGGTGCACCCCTTCTGGCGCAGCGTGTCAAAAGGCTGCACCAAAAGGACATTCTGATTCCACGTGCCATGCGTAACGGCGCGGAACATCAGGACATCTTCAGGGAGGGGTTGAGGCTGCCGGGGTGGGGCTGCCCCTCCCCATCCCTGCCTCCAGGATGGCCCAAAGGGCCCATCTGTAGAGGCCCTTCACTTGGACTCAACTCCAATATAAATGATGCACTGTCTCAACTTGACTCGTGACTTGTATATTTTTAGCAACTGACTAGCTGGCCTTGGTTCATGAATTTGCAGCTGCTGCCTAGTGTGACCTCCTTTTTCTCCCAATCCTTCTCTCAGTTTCCTGTGCTTCCAACCCTGCCAGCCCATCATTCCTTTTGCCAGGGATTGATAGAAGGATTACAAGGAAGAGGAGGTCGATGGGCTTGAAAGGGGTTTATAATCTGGTTTAAGCTCCTAGGGGCAAAGTGAGAAAAAAAGTAATGGCCAGGCAGAGTTGGAAGCAGTGCACTCAAACAAAAGTTTGTATTAGAACTTCACCAGTTCTGCACCATGGTTAATCAGAATCAGTCTTCAATCAGTGAAAGAACTAACCATGAAGTACTTCCCAGCAAGAAAGCCTGTGTTTC
The DNA here is from genome assembly GCA_026167975.1 of Phrynosoma blainvillii. Taxonomy (NCBI): domain Eukaryota; kingdom Metazoa; phylum Chordata; class Lepidosauria; order Squamata; family Phrynosomatidae; genus Phrynosoma; species Phrynosoma blainvillii. The sequence continues at coordinate 245,578,640 of JANUYF010000003.1, read as the reverse complement.
TTCTCTTTTTGATTATTCTAAACAAAATAATAAAAATAACTCTAGTCAAGTTGATTTTTATGCTGAGATGCATTTTTATAATAATCTTGTAACTCAAAGTACTAATTGTGCTCTGATCAATGTGTTAGAATTTTGAATAAACTTTTGCAAAAGAGCTACCATTGCTAAGTAAGGCAGCTCTGGGTGTATTTATGGTTCCAGCCAGTTCAGCATCAGTTGAGCATCAGTTAAGGTGGAATCATTATCAAACCTGACCAGAGGAGGATGGAGGGCAATCTTGTGGAAAAAAACATTTTTTTCTAAAATGCAATCTTGATAAATTTGATTAATAGCACAGCTTTGTTTAAATAAAGGCTTGTTGAACTTGCCTATGATTATTAATTTATTTTTAACTAACTTTGTGCATGGGGGGATGCAGACCAGGGCGTTTGGAGCGCCCTGGTCCGGAGCGCCGCGGGGCTATGGCAGCCACACCGCGGCGCTCCTGGAGCGACCCTGAAAGGAGCGCCAAATTGGCGTTCCTTTCATAAGTCAGAAAAAGTGCGCCCTAAAAGCGGCGGGCGCACTTTCTCTGACTTATCCTCCGCAGTGCGTCCGGTTGCTGCGGAGGGAGGTCGCTCTGAATTTGCCGTCCGTCCGGTGGCCCGGAAGCGCTCAGGGCGACCTCAGGAAGAGGAAGGAGCACCGCGCGTGCGGTGGCTCCTCCTCTTCCGGGCCTCCAAGACGACTGTTTTAGTCGTCTGCTTAGGCCCCATGTCATCTTGATTTTCTAGTTATTGAAACTAATGCATATGATATGCAGTCAAAACTGGAAATGTACAAATGTATGAAAATCTCTTCTGAGTAAAGTTTCTATGCTAGGAAAGAGTCTTCAACTTGCAGGTGCAGTTTTCTATAAACATACTTATACAAAACGCCACAACAAAGGCACAGTGAGCCTGAGAACACAGGCAGACAGGAAATAAACAATGAGATCATCTTTGCTGTTTTGAGAACCAAAATCACATGATACATGACACACAAGAGGCTGGGTTATAGGTTGGGCTAAAGCTGTTCATCCAATGATTATGCATGTTACCACGCAGAAGGTGGAGTTTGAGGGTTGGTCTAAAAGTTCTTTGTTCTAACTTACAACAACAGTTGTGTTCCGGTGTTCATGTTTTCTACCTACAAAGATGGATGTATATAGTATTATTTTGTTTCTCTTGTTTTACAACTTACAATAAAATGTTACTTGGAACTACTGCTATGTCTTCAAGCCTGGGAAAATGCATGGAGTTGCTACATTCCTGGATGGTGGGATAAATGGCTGTAGAATAGCAGCCAAGCATTTCAGCAAACCGACCTCTGCTACTCATAAATCACCATAAAATCAACAACTTCACCCATACACATGCACAAACAACACCTCTTCTTTCTGTTAAAGTTGACTCTCAGACTTGATACTCGATTTGAGACTTGACTTAAAAGTATCCTGCAAGGACTTGAGACTCAAATTGAATCTTGACTTGACACTTGGAGTAAAATCTTTAATACATCACTGGTGAGTGTGCCTTCTAGTCGCCTGTTGACTTATGCCAACTCCATTAATTTCATAGGGTTTTCTAAGGGAAGGGATACTCAGAGCTGGTTTTCCCAATTGTTTCCTTGGAAATATAGTCTACAGCGCCTGGTATTCATTAATGGCTTCCCATCCAAGTACTAACTGACCCTGCATAGCTTCAAAGATCAGACAGGATCTGGTGCATTTAGGGTATTTAGGACTTCAGGAAGTTTACTTAGAGCCGATGCAGACCGACCTAAAGGGGCAGCACAGAGCCACCTCTAGGAGCGGTGGATTGGGGCCACAGCAACTGCACACCATGGCCCCAGTCCTCCTTTTTGCTGTACCACCATGGTGGTGGCTTTTTTGTGCCCTTTTGGCACAGCGTGTGCGCATGCTGTGCCAAGAGGGCATTCTGACAGCGCATGCCATGCAAACGGGCATGCGGTGTCAGGACAGGGTTGGGGTGGAGTTGGGCTATATTAGAATGTCTCATTCTGTTTAGTTTCTGGTTGATTTGAATGAAAGACAGAAATGCATTTCTTTCAATAAGTTGGATCCTTGATTCACCAGCATGGCCTTCTAATTTCTCCTGGAAATACTGGGGAAGGCATGTTCACTTCCGAAGCCAACAGAATATGTTCATATGTTGGACCTGAAATTAATAAACCAGAGTTTACATTTCTGCTCACCCATAAAGCTTAAACCTTGGGTCAAGTCCATCCTCAGAGCTAAGCATAGATCACAAGGTTGTGATGAGATGTGTAATAAATATATTAAAGACTAATTACATGTCTCATGGGGGTTTGGGGGGCTGAGAGTGTGTGACTTGTACATTACAAGTTCTCCAAGGAATTCTTCAGATTGTGTACATGAGAGAGAAGTATTAGCAGGTTTGGGGTATTCCCAAGATTTGGAAAAGAACAAACAAGCTTTAAATGAGAAAGTAGCTGAAGGAAAAGGAAAACGCCAAACAATCCAAAACAGATGAATGTCTTCAGTGACCACAGACTACTGCCTGATGAGGGAGAAGCAGAACACCAAGGGGATTTCTCTATCTATCTGCTAGCTTTCTCTATCTATCTGCCATCCTGAGCTTCTTGGAGGAAGAGTAGAATATAAATGTGAGTGAGAAGAACGTTGTCCAGATCACAGCAAATGCAGAGATTTCAACTGCTGACACAAATTCAAATATGTGTTGTGGGGACATACTTTTTCTAAGAGAAGAGAAATCTGGCAAGTTCACACAGGCTGTCTTGCTTTCTGCCACCTGTGTATGTAATAAGAACTTGATAATTTCCTCTATGTTGTTCGCTTAACCTCTGTAATGAGACCATACTCTCCATGAGATTTGGTTTGGTTTTCTTTGCTCAGAGAGAGATGAGTTATAGTTTGCATTATTCACAAGTTATGCATCACAAAAGATATTCCTCTGCCCTCATTAACCATCAGTTAAATCTAAATGAAACATCTGAATTTCCAACTCAGTGAAAGGATTATGGGATGAAATATAATTAAATCACTGAAAGTGCTTAAATGAACAGCACATGCTAGGTCTGTCACAATGTTGGGTTCAGTGGTTTATTTTGCCTTGCTTTTAAAAGGTTTAATCATTATGCTGCAACTAATAAGAAATTAATAGATTTCTAAAGTCCTGCAACCACGGAAGTTCTTACAACCATGCATTAATCTTAATTACAAAATGTTATGGTTGAGCTCCTTCCATATGGCTGATTAAAACATAGGCAGAAATGAAAAATCTTGTGGATTCTTTGGCAAATATATAAGGGAAGTTGCAGAACTATCAGTAAAATATTTATGAATGAAATAAAAAAAACTAAGTAAACTGACACAGCAGACAACCTGAGATCTTCATTTACATGTCTTCCTCTGTGATGTCAGTTTGTGCTCCTTTGCATTCATGACAGTAAATATTGTGGTTACTGGTATTTTATTATGACTGCACGCATATGCATGCAAAACAGTGCTGAGGAACAACTGGCTATCTTCAATGTTGAAGAAAATAGCTATGAAAATGGATAAATATGCATAAAAACAATTGGTGCAGCTAAACAGTTTGGCTATATTGAGAAGCTGATTCATAAAGGTAATCCATGAGAGAATTCACTCAAGACATTCCACCAGAATTTAACAACTTCCACCTCACCATCAACCTCAACCTGGAACTATCTACTGAACAAGTTCACTTTCCAGAAACCACAATACAGCTACAAAATGGACAGATACGCACCACACTATATCATAAAGCCACGGACTGCTACACATACTTACATGCCTCAGTTTCCACCTTGAACACACCACTAGATCCATAGTCTACAGCCAAGCCTTCCAATATAATCACATCTGCTCAGACCCACAGAACCATAGAACCATAGAATCATAGAGTTGGAAGATACCACAAGGGCCATCCAGTCCAACCCCCAGACATGCAAGAACTCCCAATCAAAGCATCCCCGACAGATGGCCATCCATCCTCTGCTTAAAGACCTCCAAGGAAGGAGACTCCACTACTCTCCGAGGGAGTGTGCTCCACTGTCGAACCACCCTTACTGTCAGGAAGTTCCTCCTAATGTTGAGGTGGAATCTCTTTTCCTGCAGCTTGCATCCATTGTTTCGGGTCCTAGTCTCTGGAGCAGCAGAAAAAAAGCTTGTTCCCTCCTCAATATGACATCCCTTCAAATATTTAAACATGGCTATCATATCACCTCTCAGCCTTCTCTTCTCCAGGCTAAACATCCCCAGCTCCCTAAGTCGTTCCTCATAGGGCTTGGTTTCCAGACCCTTCACCATTTTAGTTGCCCTCCTTTGGACACACTCCAGTTTCTCCACATCCTTTTTGAATTGTGATGCCCAGAACTGGACACAGTATTCCAGGTGAGGCCTGACCAAAGCAAAATAGAGTGGCACTATTACTTCTCTTGATCTAGACCAGGGGTAGGCAACCTTTCCCCTTTAAGGGCCGAGGGACTTCAGCTCCCAGAAGCCTCAGCCATGTTGGCCAATAGTCCCATGTTGGCCAGTAGCTCCTGGGATTCTGGGAGTTGAAGTCCCTCGACCCTTAAAGGGGAAAGGTTGCCTACCCCTGATCTAGACACTATACTTCTGATGCAGCCTAAAATTGCATTGGCCTTTTTAGCTGCTGCATCGCACTGTTGACTCATATTCAACTTCTGGTCCACCTGGATTCCTAGATCCCTTTCACGCGTAGTCTCATTCAGCCAGGTGTCCCCCATCGTATATCTGTACTTTTCATTTTTCTGCCCTAAGTGCAGTACCTTACATTTCTCCATGTTGAATTTCATTTTGTTAGCTTTGGCCCAACTTTCTAGTCTGTTCAAGTCATTTTGAATTTTGATCCTGTCCTCTGGGGTATTAGCTACTCCTCCTAATTTGGTGTTGTCTGCAAATTTGATAACTGTGCCCCAAATACCATCATCCAAGTCATTAATAAAGATATTGAATAGCACTGGGCCAAGGACAGAGCCCTGTGGCACCCCACTGATCACTTCTTTCCATGTTGAAAAGGAGCCATTGTTGAGCACCCGTTGGGTTCGCCCAGTCAACCAATTACAAATCCATGTAACAGTTACTTTGTCTAGCCCACATTTTACCAGCTTGTTTGCAAGAATGTCATGGGGAACCTTGTCAAAGGCCTTACTGAATCAGGATATACAATATCCACAGCATTCCCTTCATCTACCAAGCTGGTAATATTATCAAAAAAAGAGATCAGATTTGTCTGGCATGACCTGTTTCTCTGAAACCCATGTTGACTTTTTGTGATTATGGAATTACCTTCCAGATGTTCACAGACTCTCTGTTTAATCATAGAATCATAGAATCATAGAGTTGGAAGAGACCACAAGGGCCATCCAGTCCAACCCCCTGCTATGCAGGGACTCCCAATCAAAGCATCCCTGACAGATGGCCATCCAGCCTCTGCTTAAAGACCTCCAAGGAAGGAGACTCCACTACTCTCCGATGGAGTGTGTTCCACTGTCAAACCGCCCTTACTGTCAGGAAGTTCCTCCTAATGTTGAGGTGGAATCTCTTTTCCTGGAGCTTGCATCCATTGTTTCGGGTCCTAGCCTCTGGAGCAGCAGCAAACAAGCTTGTTCCCTCCTCGATATGACATCCCTTCAAATATTTAAACACAGCTATCATATCACCTCTCAGCCTTCTCTTCTCCAGGCTAAACATCCCCAGCTCCCTAAGTCGTTCCTCATAGGGCTTGGTTTCCAGACCCTTCACCATTTTAGTTGCCCTCCTTTGGACACGCTCCAGTTTCTCCACATCCTTTTTGAATTGTGGTGCCCAGAACTGGACACAGTATTCCAGGTGAGGCCTGACCAAAGCAGAATAGAGTGGCACTATTACTTCTCTTGATCTAGACGCTATACTTCTGCTGATGCAGCCTAAAATTGCATTGGCCTTTTTAGCTGCTGCATCGCACTGTTGACTCATGCTCAACCTGTGGTCCACCTGGATTCCTAGATCCCTTTCACACGTAGTCTCATTCAGCCAGGTGTCCCCCATCGTATATCTACTTTTCATTTTTCCGCCCTAAGTGCAGTACCTTACATTTCTCTGTGTTGAATTTCATTTTGTTAGCTTTGGCCCAACTTTCTAGTCTGTTCAAGTCATTTTGAATTTTGATCCTGTCCTCTGGGGTATTAGCTACTCCTCCTAATTTGGTGTCGTCTGCAAATTTGATAACTATGCCCTCAATACCGTCATCCAAGTCATTAATAAAGATATTGAATAGCACTGGGCCCAGGACAGAGCCCTGTGGTACCCCACTGGTCACTTCTTTCCAGGTTGAAAAGGAGCCATTGTTGAGCACCCTTTGGGTTCGACCAGTCAACCAATTGCAAATCTATGTAACAGCTATTTTGTCTAGCCCACATTTTACCAATTTGCTTGCAAGAATGTCATGGGGAACCTTGTCAAAGGCCTTACTAAAATCAAGATATACTATATCCACAGCATTCCCTTCATCTACCAAGCTGGTAATTTTATCAAAAAAAGAGATCAGATTTGTCTGGCATGACCTGTTTCTCTGAAACCCATGTTGACTTTTTGTGATTATGGAATTACTTTCCAGATGTTCACAGACTCTCTGTTTAATGATCTGCTCCAGAATCTTTCTGGCCGCCATCGCCCCCCGCCCTACCATGATGATATTGATTATTGTTGTTATTACTTGTTCTTGGGGTTTTCTTGGCAAAATCTCCACAGGGGTTTTGTCATGGCTTTTCTGGGGCTGAGAGAGTGTGCATGCATTTTTTAAATTCTTTTTTTTTAAAATGTATTTTTATTTATTTATTTATTTATTTATTTTTGGTGCTTCGGGCCCCAAATTGTCTGAGGAACAGCAACCTGGTCCCCGGATCAAAAAGCTTGCCTACCCCTCATCTAACCCCATCCTCATAGGGGTGCCCTACATTCATCTATTCCTCTCACCACAGGCTAGTCCCATGACAACACTGGATCTGCCAGTTCATCCCCATGCACAAAAAACTGTTTCCTATTTCTTTGTGCACTAATGACCATAATTAAGACTGGACCTGCCACTTCATTTCCATACACAAAGGATTTGTAATTTGAATTGACATCCTCACATATATATGTCTGTGCCTGGCCTTCACTCCACCAAATGCATTTGAGGAAGTACACTAAAGTCTATGAAAGCTCATGCTGCCAATTTATTTCTTTGAGTTAGTCTCAAAGGTACTACAAGATCTCTCTACATACTCCAACTGAGAAGTTTGCAGAGAATTAGAAGCTTTACATGGTTAGTTGCAACTCCACTAATTCATTGTGTCATGTGTTACCTATGAAAACACAAACTCTCTGTTTAGTGATCTGCTCCAGAATCTTTCTGGGTATTGATGTCAGACTAACTGGACGATAATTGTTGGGATCCTCTTTTTTCCCCTTTTTCAAGATGGGGACAACATTTGCTCTCCTCCAGTCCGCTGGGACTTCTCCTGTTTTCCAGGAGTTCTCAAAGATTATTGCCAATAGTTCTGATATTACGTTTGCCAGTTCTTTTAATATCCTTGGATGTAATTCATCTGTTCCTGGAGACTTATATTCATTTAGATTATCCAGATATTTCTGTACTATCTCTTTACTTATTCTGTGCTGAAATTCTCCTATTCTGTCTTCTGCTCTATTATCCTCAGGTTGAGCACCCTTTGCTTTTTCTGAGAAGACTGAAGCAAAGAAGGTGTTGAGTAATTCTGCCTTTTCTCTTTCCCCTGTTAACTTTTTGCCATCTTCTCCACACAGTGGCCCTACCATTTCCTTCTTTTTCCTTTTGCTGCTGACATACCCAAAAAAGCCATTTTTGTTGTTCTTAACCTCTCTAGCAAGCCTTAGTTCATTCTGCGCTTTAGCTTTTCTGACGTTAACCCTACACGTGCTAGCTATTTGCTTGAATTCCTCTTTGGTGATTTCCCCATTTTTCCATTTCTTATACATGTTCCATTTAAAACATAGTTCAGTTGCAAGTTCCTTAGTCATCCATCTTGGTTTCTTGAGACACCTCCCATTTTCCTCCTCGTTGGCATGGTTTGAAATTGTGCCTTCAGTATCTCCCTTTTGAGAAACTCCCATCCATCTTGAACTCCCTTCTCTTTTAGTATTCCTGTCCATGGGATCACCCCCAGTATTTCTCTAAGTTTAGTAAAATCAGCTTTCCTAAAGTCTAGAATGCGTGTCTGACTATGCCTGGCTTCTCCTTTCCACTGTATAATAAACTCCAGGAGGACATGATCACTCCCGCCTAAGGATCCAACCACTTGCACCCCATTAACTAGGTCTTCCCTGTTAGTTAGGATCAAATCCAAAATAGCTGACTCCCTCATTGCCTCTTCCACCTTTTGGACAATGAAATTGTCTTTGAGGCAAGTGAGGAATTTGCTAGACCTTGAGGATTTTGCTGAGTTTGACTTCCAGCAAATATCAATATAGTTGAAGTCACCCATCACTATTATATTTCTCCTTTCTGAGTGTGTGGTCATCTGTTCGAGAAAGGAATCATCCAATTCTTCTGCCTGAGTTGGGGGTCTGTAGTAGACTCCCACACCAATATCCCTGTTGTTTCCCTCCCCTTTAATTTTTATCCAGATGCTCTCCACCTGGCTTCCAGGATTGATGTCCTGGATTTCTTCACTGGTGTAAATATCCCTGACATATAATGCTATTCCTCCTCCTTTCCTGTTTGGCCTGTTTCTCTCGAAAAGGTTATACCCCTGTATTTCTACATTCCAGTCACGAGACTCATCCCACCAGGTTTCAGTGATGCCTATTATATCATATTTGCTTTGTTGTGCTAGGAGTTCAAGTTCATCTTGCTTGTTTCCCATGCTCTGTGCATTAGTATAGAGACATGTAAGACCATATGTCCCCCTTACTTGCTGCCTGTGCACGTTTTTTTGCTTCCCACTGTTGGGTCCTTGCACTGTTTGCCTTGTTCCCTCTATGACAGTTTGACTATTTTTTCCAGTCCTTTTGTCTTCCAGGGTGCTGTCTCCCTTCCCCACATAACTCAGTTTAAAGCCCTCCTGATCAAATTCTTGAGACTGTTGGCAAAAACGTTTCTTCCAACTGGTGTGAGATGCAGCCCATCCCTTGGCAGGAGTCCGCCCTCATGGAACTGCAGCCCATGATCTAAGAATCCAAATCATTCTCGACGACACCATCTGTGGAGCCAATTGTTGACATTTGCTATTTTCCTCTCTCTTCCTGGGCCATGCTCTTCAACTGGCAGTAGAGACGAGATGACAATCTGTGCCTCCATTTCTTTCAGCTTCTTTCCTAGAGCCTCATAATCACTTTTGATGTTCTGAAGGCTGTGTCTTGCTGTGTCGTTTGTTCCCACATGGACCAAAAGGAAGGGGTATTGGTCAGTAGGCTTGACCAGTCTTGTCAGCCTCTCTGTCATATCTTGGATCTTTGCCCCAGGGAGACAACACACCTCCCGAGATATCTTGTCAGGACCACAAATCACTGCTTCTGTGCCCCTCAGCAAGGAGTCCCCCACCATGACCACACGCCTCCTCCGAGGCTTAGCAGTGATTGTTCCCTGTGGTGGAACTCCCAGGGTCCCCTGCTCTGTCCGTGAAGCCTGTCCGTGCTGCTCCTCCTCGTCCTCCTTGATAAGGGAAAGAGCTTGAAATCGATTCTGTAGCTGCAAGCTCCCAGAACGATCCCTGGTCTCCCTACTTCTGCATGTGACATTCCTCCAGCTGTCTACCTCCTGTGTATGTGGTATGACCTTCTCTTCCCCAGCAACTTCCTCTGTGTGGTCCCCATCCAAGACCGTTTGTTCTGTTCTGTCTAGGAAAGCCTCTTGCTCCCTAATATGCTGCAGTGTAGCTACCCGTGCCTTCAGCTGCTGTACTTTCTCCTCCAAGAGGGCTACCAACTTGCACTTGGAGCATGTGTAGTTCCCCACATCTGTAAGTAAGAAGACAAACATCCCACAGGTATTGCAGGTGACGGCAGCAGTTCCTTCAGTGTCCATACTAAGTCTTAATTAGTCCCTGAAAGAGGCTTACAGCTTTCCTCCTCAAAGAAAATCCCTCACTTTCTACTCTTTTTTTCAGAAACTGGTCTGGAGAGCCGCCTCCTCCTCCTCCTCCCCTGTCCTGGCCGAAACTGACCTGAAACTGGCCTCTGGGAACAGTTATATAGAGCTAACTGCCTAGCCCACCCCCTATTGATTTGCAAATGTGACTCAACAAAGCCCCACCCTCTGAGTAACAGTCACACTTTCCCCAAGTGTTTTAAAAAAGAATTTAAGAACTTACCCACTCAAAATGGCTGCCTGGAAACTGCTTTCTTCCTCTTTCCTAGCAGGAACTGGCCTGGAAAGCCTCCTTCTCTTTCTCCTTTCTCCTATTTTCAATTTCTGCCATCTATTCAAATATCCAGTTTGTTTCCAGTATTCAACTAATTCCTTCCAATCTCTCTTGAACGCCTCCTCATTATCACCTTTAATTAAACCAGTTAACTTATCCATCTCCATAATATCTAACATTTTCAACATCCAATCTTGTGTAGATGGTATCTCCTTCGACTTCCACTTTGTGGCATATATTATTCTGGCTGCCGTTATAAGATTAAAAGTGAGTTTTCCATGCTTTCTTTCCAGTTCCTGATCTTCGATAATGCCCAGTAAAAACATCTGAGGGTCCCTGTTCAACTTGATTTTCAATATTTCACCCATCTTTTGTATTATTTTGTCCCAAAATTCTCCTGCCTTTATACAGCCCCACCATAAATGATAAAGAGATCCACTTTTCTTCTCACATTTCCAACAATGATAGTCCTGAGTTTTCCCCATTTTAGCCAATTTATATGGTGACAAATACCATCGATACTGAAGTTTGTAGAAATTTTCTCTAATACTACAACTCAGGGTATATTTTATCCATTTTTGCCAACACTTCTCCCATTGCTCCAGCTCAATATTATGACCAAAATCCTGGGCCCATTTTATCATTTGCGGTTTGATCGTATCCTTCTCCAATTCAGTAGCTAATAACAATTTATAAAGTTTAGATATTTTATGGCTAGAATCCAAGGCAATTATATCATCAAATTCTTTATTTAAAGTACCTATTCTTTTACTTTTTTGATCTAACAAGAAGCATTCCTTTATCTGCCTATAGGAAAACCAATTACAAGAATAACCCTCCTGGTTAAGATCCTCTTGTGATTTTATAGTACTATATTGTCCATCTTTCTCTTTTTCCTTGATCAAATCAGCATATGATAACCATTTTTCCTTGCCAAATTTATTGTCTTTGGAGGTTACTTCCCCAATAGCTGTCCATTTTAGAATGTTCTCAGGCCAATTTTTTTAAACTTTAAACCAAATTCTCAGTAAGGCACACCTTAAATAATGATCACTAAAGTTTTTATGTAATTTAACTTTGTCATACAAGTACCCGTGCCAACCGTACATGTTATCAAAGCCGTCTAATTTCAAATTCTTCTCATCCAACAAATTTATCCAGTCTAACAACCAAAACAGAGAGCAAGCATAATAATAAATTTTCAGGTTAGGTAAGCCCATACCCCCTCTTTCAACTGCGTCTTGGAGGAATGTCATTCTTACTCTTGGCTTCCTACCATGCCAGATAAATTTTGATATGTCCCTATCCCATTTTGCAAAGGAAGAGTCACTTATCATAATGGGAATATTTTGAAAAAGGAATATCGTTTTAGGTAAAACACTCATTTTAATTGTAGCTATCTTACCCATCCAAGATATTTTCAATTTCTGCCATCTATTCAAATATTTTTAAATTTCTGCCCAAGCTTTCTCATAATTATTTTTAAATAATTCTGAATTTTTAGAAGTAAAATTTATGCCCAAGTATCTTGCCATCTTAACTTCTTGAAAATTAGTTTCTCTACCAAAAATCTTCTCTCCTCATTTGTTAAATTTAAAGGTAGCATTACGGTTTTATCCTTATTTATTTTTAAACCTGAAACTCTACTAAATTTACTAATCAGATCTAAAAGGGCATCAATGCCATCATAGGGATTGGCAAGAGTCACCATTAAATCATCCGCAAAAGCTTTAACTTTAAATTCTGATCCTTTTACCTTAATTCCCTGTATCATGTTTTCCTTTTTTATTTTATGCAAAAATATTTCAAAACTCATGATAAATAATAAAGGAGACAAGGGACATCCCTGTCTGACTCCCTTTTGAATTTTAAACACCTTGGATATCTCTCCATTAATCAAAAGTTTTGCTTCCTGGTTTTGATAGATTGCTTCAGTCCATTTTATTAAATTTGATCCCAAATCTAATTTATTTATCAATTGATACATAAAAAGTCCAATTTAGGTTATCAAATGCTTTCTCTATGTCGAAAAATAATAATATCACTTTTTTATCAATATTTTTGTTATAATATTCTATCACATTTATTAAATGCCTGGTATTATTTTTTATCAACCTACCAGGATGAAAACCCACTTGATCACCATCAATCCAAACAGACAACCATTTCTTCAGTCTATTTGCAATTATATTTGTAAATATTTTATAATCCGTATTAAGCAACGAAATTGGTCTATAATTTTTTGGTTCACATCTATCCTTATTTTCTTTACGGATTAACGTAATATTGGCCTGAAGCCAAGTCGGTGGGATCTTTCTTGTTAGAATTTCATTCATTGTTTTTAGTAAAGGACTCCCTAATTGATCTTTAAATTTTTTGTAGAATTCTGCAGTAAACCCATCGGGACCAGGTGATTTTCCTAACTTTAAACCGGCTATCGCATTATAAAGCTCTTGAAGTTCTATCTTCTTATTGAGATCTTTTTTTGTAATCCTCTGTTATTGTATTTATATTTAAATGTTGCAAATATAAATTGATTATTTCCAATTTATCCTGTCCTTCTTTATATAATCTGGAGAAGTAGTCTACTAAAATTCTTATAATTTGATCCTGAGATATAAATCTATTTTGACTTTCTTTCAATTCTGTGATTGTCCTTTTTTCCCTGTTCTTTTATCAATTTATAAGCCAACATTTTACCTGGTTTATCAAAGAACTCAAAATATCTCTGATGGATAAATTTCAATTTCTTATGTAATTCCTTAGTATTATTGACAATTGTTTCCTTAATTTCTATAAATCCAACTTTATATGTTTTTTATTGGGGTTAATTTTTAATTGATCCTCCTTTTTATTTCCTCTTCTAAATCTTTTCTCTGATTATCTCTTCTTTTCCTTAATTCAACACTCTTTTTTAGAAAATGACCCCTCATATAAGCCCTGGCTGCATCCCAAACCATATTTATAGGAGTTTCTTTATTCATATTCTCTTGAAAAAAGAATTGAAGTGCCTTTTGGGTCTCTTTAACGACCTGGTCATTTTTCAACAGATTAGAATTGAGCTTCCATTTAAATTCTCTCAGACCATTTTTCATAATCATAGCTACTGGGTTATGATATGACCAAATCGTTGGTAAAATGTCAGTTTTACAAATTCTATTACACAATTGTGCTGAAACGAAAAACATGTCAATCCTAGACCAAGAATTATGGACGTGTGAGAAGAAAGTATAATCTTTGGCATTACCGTATATTGTTCTCCAAACATCATTTAAGATGAGTCTTTCTTGAAATTCAAAGAATTTTTTAGGGAGTTTCCACTGCCGCAACTTAATTTTTTATACGAGTTTCTATCCAGTTGAGGGTCAATAACCCCATTCCAATCCCCCAGGGCAATTATCTTATCACAATTAAAGTTTCCAATTTTATTCAACAGAAAATCATAAAATTCACTTTTATTTGTTAAAGGAGCCTATACCCCAACAACAATTACTTTTTCCCCTCTAAGATTAATTTCAACTATAATAAAGTGACCATTTGGATCTGATATTAATAATTTAGATTCTATTCTCTCCATAATATATAATACCACTCCCCTTTTCTTCTTTTTAGCAACCGCCACATATTCATTTCCTAATTTCCTATTTTTCAAATAAGATACATCCTTTTCTCGAATATGGGTTTCCTGAGAAGACATAAAATATCAGCCCGCAATTTCTGGAGATAGTGAAAAATCTTTTTTTTCTTTTGTGGAGTGTTGAGCCCTTTCACATTCTATGTAATGAATTTTAATTGCTCCATCAACTAATCACTTAATCAATGAAAAAACTATAATGCCTTTATGATTAAATCGAAATAAGTGAAATAAATAAAGTTCCAACCTTGATTCGGATTCGCTATTGTACACGATTCAAATTTCACTCTCCTAAGAGCTCCTCCTCCTCATGATACCTTCCCAGCACTGAATTTCCTTCTAGTTCTTCATCTGATAATTTTCCTCCCCTTCCGTACCTCCAGTTAGTTGCACCGACTTCTTCTTGGCTGTTGCTTTCTCCGGGACCCCCTTCTCTTATTACTATTTTTTTCACTGTCTCTCTATTAGGACTATCAGACCCTTTTTTCCTTTCATCTTTATCCCTGTCTCTCGCTTCTCTCTTCTTCTCTTCTCTATCCCAGAATCGCTTTGCTTCCTTCACTGATCTCAACACCACCCTCCTTTTTTTCCACCAAAATATTAGACCATTGGGGTTACCCCATCTATATGAGATTCCTTGCTGTCTCAAAAATACAGTAAGGAAAGCGTATTCTTTTCTTCTTTTCAAAAGTCTCTCTGGGACATCCTTCAATATCTGAAGCACCTTCCCTTCAATCTCAAGTGGGGGTTTCACTATACGTTTTTAAAAGTAAATCCCTGCTTTTCTTACGTACAAAATATATTACAATATCTCTTGGTAAATTCTTTTGTTTGGCCACACTTGAGTTAAGGCGAAAAGCCCGATCAATTTCAAAGTGGAACTGTTGCTGATCTTTGCTCAAAAATTTTGCCACAGCACGACTTGTATATGCAAAATATTGGAAAAAGCAATATGAACATTTATTTGAAGAATGGGTAATTAAAGTGAATTACCTAATGTTAATGGATAAATTAACAATGGCACTTAAAGGGAAATCTGAACAATGACATCAAAGAAAATGGAAAAAAATTAAGTGTCTTTGGAGTGAAAAAATGAAATAAGGTTTTGTTATTGTAGTTGTATGCACCTCCTTTTCTGGGATAAGGGATGTGTACTAAGAATGTTAAAATATATAAACCATACATGTAATATACAAAGCAAAAGTAGTTTAATTTAAGTTTTGAGAAAAGGAGTTATTTTAAGTTTGAAATTTTTCTATATATATGTATATATACATGTAAGGTGGAAGAATAAGGATGTATGTATATTTATTGTTACAACTAATAAAAAAATTGCCAAATTAATAATCAAAAACTCTATCAGATTTTCTTTTTTATCTTCAGGCACTCCTTTAATCTTTACACATTTCTCTCAAAGTTTTTGATCCCATAATGCTTTCTCATCAAGGTCACTTTCTCTTGTTTTTCTTATATCTTCCAATTCCTCGGCAAATCTATCTCCCCTAATTTCTAAATTTTCAATTCTTTGATTTGCCACAGAAAATTCTCCTGTTATTTTTTCAAAGGTTTGATTTATTTCCTGTAATTCGGTTCGAATCTCGTGTCTAATTTAAATTTTAAAATCTTGCATTTCCTGTTTAATTTCTTGTTTAATTTCCAAACATAATTTCCTAATTTCATCGAGAATGTGAAGGTTAGGATCAGTAATTTTAGGTTCTTCCAGAGAGGGTCGCCTAGGTAGTTGGGTCTGATTTTGTGTCTTAGTTAACTGGGCCCTTGATATCATGATCTAAAATAGTGTGAGTGACTTCTAATACACAATTCTCAAATAAACGCTTCCAAATTCTAAAAATTAAATTTCAAAATTCAGAATTTAAATCCTTTTTTTAAAATTTATCTTTGAGTTAAGATCACTTTCCGAAAATGAGCCAATAAAGAATAATTTAAGTTAAATTACTTTAATTGTATTTTTTTAATTTATCCAATTAAGTAATTCAATTTATTTACTTTGACCCAATTAATTATTTTTAATCCTATTGGTTGAATAATAATTTATTCAAGTCTATAATAAATCCTTAATTTGACTCTTTAACTAATATTTAAAATTTGATATAATATGATCTTAACTCCAGGTCTTATACAGTTCTTCAAAATTGTTTCTTTCAATTAATTATCCAAGTTAATTAGAATTACAATAATACAGTCACCACTATACCACTGTACCTGACTCCAGTTTTATCTAAATATTTGTTTTTAATCAGATAAATTCTTCAGGAATTATGGCATGTCCCATCCAAAGTGTTATAGTCTTTCAAATGTCACAGCTATCCTCTTTGTTCACTTAGATCAATGTCTCTATCGTATAAGTCTCAATCTCAGTCTCAGAGGATTTCCTGGTAAAGTCTCTGTTGGGTGTATTACAAAATAGTACAGCAGAGTTGTGGAGTCAACAAAAATAGAGCTTTACTCAGCAGAGTGTAAGACTAAAAAATATATGCAAAAACAGAGTACAGCATCATGGCTAGGCACAAAAACAGTACAGCATAACTTCCTGCATACCTGCAGTACTATAACTTCATAGCAAGGAGAAAAACTTACTTCCCAGCAACAGGCTTCTTACCAGCATAGAGAGTAATACACTCTCCAAAATCCCAACAGACTCCCAATGCAGTTATACACTACTAAGTGGCTATCAAGTCCACCTGGCCTAATTGGCTGACTGCATCATTAATTGCCAGGGCTGGCTTACTATCATGGACTCCACCTGCCACTTTGCTATACCTTCATCCAGTCACAACTTAGTATGCAAACTGGCATACCCTGACACCCCTCCTTGTGCACTGAATGAAGTATGTAGCCAAGTGACATGCTTACGTAACATTTTGAACCATACTAAGCCTGGACATCATTTCTTTATGTTTTACAGCTACTAAGGGTTTGGTAAACATATCAGCAACATTTTCTTGTGATGAACAATATATTAGCTGTATTACATTGGCTTGTACAGTATCTCTGACATTATGGTACTTAACATCCACATGCTTAGTGCGAGTTTTTATCCTTTCTGATGTGGCCATCTCAATACATGCTTGAGAGTCTTCATACACAGTTACAGGTTTCTCTACCTTTAATTGTAGATCCTTCAGAAATTGTATAAACCATACTAGTTCACAACATAAATCAGATAAGGCTGCAAACTCAGCTTCTGCTGAAGAAACTGATACAAAACTCTGTTTCTTTGATTTCCAAACTACAGGAACTCTGGCATAAAAAATAACAATGCCTGTTGTAGATTTTCTATCATGCACATCATTTGCAAAGTCACTGTCTACATAACAGCACAATTCATTTGATACAGAAGATGAAATTAACAAACTATAATGCATTGTCTCCTTTAAATACCTCATGGCTCGTTTTACAGCTTGCCAGGCTGTTGTTGTAGGCTTTGAACAAAAACGACTTAACATGTTAGCAGTTGCAGATAAATCTGGTCGATAGATGGTGCAACAAAACAAATATCTACAAATGCTAGCACTATCTGTAAATCTTTGCCTGACCCTTTGGTAAAGACACAGGGATCAGCAATACCCTGTTTGAAACCATGTCTTGTTAATTCAGCTTCAAGGCACTTATACCAACATCTAGCTGATTGCTTTAAACCATAAATAGCTTTGTTCAATTTCCAGACCATGTTCGAATCACTTGTTTGAAATCCAGGAGGCTGCACCATGAATATTGACTCGTCCAGCTGTGCATTTAGAAAAGCTGTGGCTATATCAAAATGATGAACTAATGCACCTGTTTGTGCAGCTATGGTGAGGATTAACCTCAGACTTTCAGCCTTAGAAGTAGGCGAAAACACTTCATCATAGCTTTCAAACCTCCTTTGTGAAAAACCTTTAGCTACGAGTCTGGCTTTGTATTTTACTTCTCCTGAACTAGATTGCTTGATTTTGTATACCCAGCGACATCCTACAGGTGTTTTATCAGCTGGTAAGTTTACAACTGTATATACCTTGTGCTCATTCATAGAATCCATCTCAGCTTGCATAGCCTTCTCCCACTTTGCCTTCTCATTGGGTGGCAAACTCATAACTTCCTCATAACTTTGGGGTTCTAAAGCAATATTACAAACTCTAATAACATTAGGAACAGAAAACCTTACAGGTGGAACCCCTTTATTCTCTCTCTGAGACCTCCTTGGTTGATCAGTAACACTTGATTCAACTGAAACCTTTGGACTTTCCTGCCCCTCCATTTTAACATTACCAGGACTTTTCTCTGGACTTTTCTTTTGTTGACCACTTGGTGGAGTCATATGTCTAACTGGACTGTTTGACCTTTCAGGGGATTGAGGTGATAATGGCACAGTATCACCTAACCCATCATTCTCAGTCATGGGTAGAATGATGTCTGAATTAGCATGAACATGCTTCCAATTGCTTTCAATAAAACTAGCATTCTGAGATATTATTACTTTGCCATTGCCTGCATCAAACCTATAACCTTTACTTCCTGTTGCATATCCCAGAAACCTTAGTTTGGCTGTTTTGGCTTGTCCTTTCCTCCTTTGTGCCTTTGGTATATGTACCCAGGCAAAGCATCCAAATATTCTCATGTGAGTGAGATTGGGCTGTTTACCAAACAATATGTGATATGGAATGTCATTGATACTTGTACTCCAAATTCTGTTGACTATATAATTGGCTGTGAGTAGAGCCTCGGCCCAATATTTACAACTCATGCCAGAATCACATAATAAAGAATCCTTAACTGTTTGGAATATCCCCCCTCGGCCTGCTACGCCATTCTCCCAAGGAGAAAATGGGTTAGTTAGCCTGTGGAAAATGCCCTTTTTCTTCAGCCATTGCTGAAAGCAATTTGAGATATATTCTCCTCCCCGATCAGATTGCAATTGTGCCACCTTGTGGCCAAATTGCCTCTCTACATATGCTACCCAGTTTTTGAAAATTTGAAATACCTCTCCTTTACTCTTTAACAAATAAACCCAAGAATAACGACTATAGTCGTCAACAAAAGTCACAAAACATTTTGCGCCACCCAAACTGCTTGATAGCGGTCCCACAACATCAGAATGTATTATTTCAAATGGCCTTTTAGTAACTCTGTTACTTTTCTTCCTTATGGGCTGTATGTTACTCTTAGACTGTTTGCACACAGCACAGTCAAGAAACATTTTACACTCTTTCAACTTGGTATCCTCATACAAAGATATCATTTTGTCTATAACTTTAAAACCAGCATGGCCTAATCGCCTATGCAACAAATGGATACACTTATTATGCGGAGGGTTATTGTTATAAATTGCACCTACAGAACTCTGTAAATTGGGCACCATGTGGTAAAGGCCATCTTTTTTAACTCCTTTAGCACATAGTTCCCCTCCTTTCTTAATATCACATGTTGTGCCAACAAATGAAATCTGATAGCCTTCTTCTGTGAGACAGGCAACACTTAGAAAACAAAAATTTAACTCTGGCACAAAATATACATTCTGTAATGTTGTGAATAAGCTAGGGACATAACACTTTCCCATTCCTTCAACAGAAACCTTTAGCCCATTTCCTAACTTAACATGGTTTATACTTGCTGGTTCCAGAGATTTAAAATAACTTCTCTGGTTAGATATGTGACAAGCACATCCAGAATCCAGAAGCCAGTCCTTTTCTCCTTGGTTTAGACAATATACAGCTGAAACAAGCTGTGATTTAGTGCCTTGTTTGCACCTCTCTTGCTGCTTCTTCTTGACTGCAACATTTTGTCTCTGCCAAGCTGGACAGAAACGCTGAAGATGCTTTGTAGATCCACATTTGTAACATTTCCTCACAGCAAACACACTCTCTCCACTGTTCATCTCATTTACTTTCTGAGGCTGAGCCGAAGAATGCCTGGAATGCTGTTTGAAAGCTGCCAGCTCCGCTCGGCGTTCCTTCCTCTTGGCTTCTTCCTCCAACAGACGACCAGTGAGATAATGTAGTGTTAGGTCTTTCTCAGGAAGAACTTCCAAACTTTGGGCAAACATGTCCCATGATTCATCAAGAGAACTCAAAATAATGAATACTTTAGCACTTTCTTCAAAAAATGTGCCTCTCTCCGACAACTCAAGAAACGTGTTCTGCATGTACTGCAAATGCTGGGAAACATCCCCATCTGGTTCCAGACGTGCTCTGTAGAGCTTTCTTGTCAAGGCCATCTTGGAGATAGCAGAGGTGCGAATGTGTATGCCACGCAGAGCATCCCAACATTCCTTTGCAGACTGCAAGTCTCTAATGTGAATCAGTTGACTCTCTTCTACCCCCAAAACAATCCAGGAGTGAGCCTTCTGTGCTGCAATCCTTTGTCCTCTGCCAGGCTGTGCTGGGGGGTTTACAACTGCTTCCCATAACCCTTCTTTGATGAGAAAACATCGCATCTTTACAGACCACGACAGGTAATTGTGGTCATTCAGTCTCTCTAGTGGTAAACCACTAATTATTGTACTAGCCATGGCTGCCAGTCTTCCACACCCTTCTCAGACAGACACAAGGTGGTCAGCAAGCCCCTTTGTTTCTTACCAGCCTCTGCAAACTCTTCAGACTCCAGACGTCTTCCAGACATACACTACGTCAGCAGTAGCGCTCTGGGCCCATAACCATTGTTGGGTGTATTACAAAATAGTACAGCAGAGTTGTGGAGTCAACAAAAATAGAGCTTTACTCAGCAGAGTGTAAGACAAAAAAATATATGCAAAAACAAAGAGTACAGCATCATGGCTAGGCACAAAAACAGTACAGCATAACTTCCTGCATACCTGCAGTACTATAACTTCATAGCAAGGAGAAAAACTTACTTCCCAGCAACAGGCTTCTTACCAGCATAGAGAGTAATACACTCTCCAAAATCCCAACAGACTCCCAATGCAGTTATACACTACTAAGTGGCTATCAAGTCCACCTGGCCTAACTGGCTGACTGCATCATTAATTGCCAGAGCTGGCTTACTATCATGGACTCCACCTGCCACTTTGCTATACCTTCATCCAGTCACAACTTAGTATGCAAACTGGCATACCCTGACAGTCTCAATTCCGGAGGACCATCGTTCTATCTTCACTCTATCTTCACTATCAATAGTCAAAGGCTCTCAGCCCTTCTATCTCCCTCTCTGTCTCTCCTTCTTGTGATGTCACTTCCCCATTTATCCTCCTTCCTTCTTCAACAGTCAATCATTCCAGGAGACCCACCTCAAGCCTCGTCCGACTTCCTTACTTTATATTCCAGCTGCACCAATGCTTTCAAGGTCGACAGTGTGGCCTCTTGTCTTGGCTTTCCCCATGCCTCCTCCTCCTCCGTTCGGTAGGTTAACCCTTTATTAATTACTTAATGCCTATCCTGGGATGTTAAATATATAGTCCCAAGCAAATCTTATGTGGCTTCGTCACCAATATTGAATCTCCAGCCACTTTTTTATTCAACAAGGGGGGATCCTATGAGGTTTCGCCCTCAATATTAAATCTTCATCCACTTTTTTGTTTGTTTGTTTGTTTGTTTTTTTGTTCAAAAGATGAGGAAGGAAACGTTCTTAAATATTAAAGTCAATCCAAAAGCGAAACAACTTCCGACACAAAAGTTATGACTTCTCTTTTTCTAATTTTCCAGTTCAAATTAATGGCTTTAGTTAAATATGTATTTAAGTCAAGCCTGATTTTCCAACTCAAAAGTCTCCTATTTTGCGATCAAAGCGCTGTTCAAAATCCTCAATTTCCCAAAACATTTATCTATGTCCAAATAGTCCATGCATGACAGTTCTAGAGAAGTTATTCGACCAAGTCAGTCAAGTTCCAAGTTTTATAACAATTACTAAGTTGTTAAATTACTCATGCTTACTCCATTAAGGAAACAGAGCACAATAGAAAGAAAAATGAAAAAAGAATTGGTGGTGTCCCAGTCTTCTTTATAGAAGATCTTTGCAATGTGGCCACGGTCCGAGACCCTAGTATTTCTACCTCCTCACCACAATGAATCTGTGTCCATCTAGGTTATGGAAGCTTCCAAGCCCAAATCTGGGTCACTGATCGGATCATCCAGGGTCCCAATACCATGGGAGCACTTTTAGATCAGTTTTATCATCTTCTAGTCGATCTAAGACCACAATGCCAAAGAAACCTTACAGAGGCAACTTGAAAGACTTCTCAAAGGGATGCCATACCAACCGGAAGTGTTCCAAATGACTATTTTTTTTTTTTTTTTTGATATCACTTTATTGGCTACTACCAGTCTGTTTTAGGATCCAGCATAAATTTCCAATGTCAGAAAAGGTTTTGGGAAGTATTTCCTGTGTGAAGTCTATGAAAGCTCATGTTGCCAATTTCTTTGTTTGTTAGTCTCAAAGGTGCTACAAGATCTCTACATACTGATTCTACAGATTAATATGGCTATATCTTTAAATTCTTCCTTGTTGGATGTGTTAGACCCACTGAACAAAATCCTCCGTGCATCATGCATTAACCCTAAGCAAAATTCTAGGGATTTATTGTGTTTTCTTCTTTCATCCCCCCACCCGCATCATTTTTGGAAGCATTTATTCTGGGCAATTCTGGCTTGAGTAATTTAAATGATAGGAAATATTTTGGTAAATGTCCTCTACTTTAGATATTATCATCTGTTATTGCTGGGATGAATATATTTTGGTTAAAAAAACCTTGTGATATTCTCCTTTATTGCTTCTCTAATCCCTTCTGTTTTATGCTTTGAACATAGCTCAGCATAGTTTCTCAGCTCTCTAACATCTGGCTACCTGAGACAGTTGCCTCCCATTGCCTCATGACAGGGCTAGCCTTGTATTTCCCCTAAAAAAAACCCTCTTCCTTCTCTCATGTCTACCAGTAGACTATCATGTCTCTTTTTATGGTAGTATTAGCACTTGGATGGCCTGTTGTAAATGAAGATATTAGAACCTACACAATAATTGAAGTGTCACTCCATGAAAATGACATGCAAAGAGATCTTCAGGAAAAACATAGGAAAGTTGATGTAAAAATGGCTTCAGTTTCATTAATGTAGACTGTTTGACAAGTGTAAACTCTGGTGTGTGTTAATGTCTGACTTTTAATGGCCTCTTCTAGTATATGTTTGAATTCTCCTTATAGTAGGGGATTTATTATTTAGCTTTTCCCAAGAGAATCATTTCATAGGATATAACTATACACTCAAACTTTTCTACCTTTGTTTCTCTGCTGTGCTGATCTAGAAACATTTTTCTTTCCTTGGTAGAAAAAGAGTTTGACAGCATGATCATATGGATTTATATACACACAAAAGTCCCACTGAGTTCACCTTGATTTAATCACAGGTAAATGCATGTAGGATTGCAGCATCAATCAGAGCACCAAGTAGTTCGGCAACTAAAACAAATCTACTCATCCTAATAGATTATTTTGGCTGTGATAACCCAAATCTGACCTATGTTTTCAGTGTATCTGTATATATTTCTGTTTGATTCCTTTTAAGCCCTGGATATCCATAGCAAAGTAATGATGAACCAAAACCAGAATTCAACTCTTCCAATGTAACAATTATCCCATCTGCATGTATGGAATGTATTTTCCTGTACAATTAATAGCTAGTCATTTAGTTGTGGACAGAGCTGTGTGGGTTTCATACAGAGGAGGTGAATTGGCAGAGTATATTCCCCTGGTATTAGCAAGGATTTTGTTCATTTTTGGAATTAAGAGACATTAGAATGGAAATATTTATAGCATGGGATCTGGCAAGATATGTGTTCATTAAATAGATTAAAAATATACATCTTCCCCCTTTAAAAGTATTAAAAAGTATGAAAGAACTATCTGGAAGCCATGTACACTGTGTTAGAATTAAAGCACTGAAATGGAACAGTGCTTTCACAAATGAGCTGGACGAATAATCTCCCATTTGGCATTTTTCTTCCCATTAATATAGTGCAGCCAGATTTAGTGTTGGCTAATGGCCAGAGGTTACCACTGAAAAGTAGGCATTGAACAGTGTGATTAATGAAGGTACAGCCACTCACCTGACATAGACTGTGCTTCATTTCCTCAGAATTCAGAGCATTGCTCAGAGCTCCAAGCCTAAAAGCTCTTAAAATACCTTGTTTAGGGGTATGTTTGAAGAAGGTATCATTCATCATTTTCATGTTTTTATCATCAAGATTAATTAAATGTCCCCAGAGACTACTTGCATGCTTGTAGCCAGTCTATCTTTGGAAAATGAATGCCCATGCCTAGAGTTTGAAGTTTATCGCACACACATTTTTGTCCAATCCATGCATGGGTCAGGATTGGGCTGGAACAGGGGAGAATAGGTGTTATCACACACAAAAATACTGCTGTGTTGCTGCCCGACCACCACCCATCCCCAAACTACATTTAGCCGGCCAATTTTGCAAGGATGGAAGCTGCTCGTCCTTGCAAAATGGGCTGGCTAAGCATGGCTTGGGGATGGGTGGTGGTCGGGCAGCACTGCAGCAGCATTTTCGTGTGTGGTAACACCTGTTCTCCCCCATTCTGGCCTGATCCCAACCCATGCACAGATTGGGATAAAAGAAGTGTGTGATAAACTCCGTAATCTTCAATTAAGTTGAGTTTCACTCAAATATTTCATCCCATTAACAAGTTAAATTGAGTTCACTGACAATAACAATAGCAAACATGCCCTTTTTATGGCCCGCCACCTGGTTATTTAAAAATCATCTGTCATTCTTGTTCCAACTGGATATCACTGACTTACTTCTGGCATTGACATAAGACCAGTATTGTAGACTAGGAATCAACAAGAGGTTGATTTTCTTTGGTTTTCTTTGAGGAACTAATCAGATCCTTCATATCCAGAAACCACTGCCTTAGATATCTTCCTTGTACATAGCAGGCAGAGTGGGAGCTACTTGCCTCATGTCTCCTTGCCCCATTTTTAAGGATGGGGATCTTCCAGATAACTGCAACTTCCACAATTCCTTATCATTAGTCATGCTGA
Source organism: Phrynosoma blainvillii (assembly GCA_026167975.1). Lineage (NCBI taxonomy): Eukaryota > Metazoa > Chordata > Lepidosauria > Squamata > Phrynosomatidae > Phrynosoma > Phrynosoma blainvillii. The sequence continues at coordinate 245,553,563 of JANUYF010000003.1, read as the reverse complement.
CTGGAACTTCTACTTGAAATCCAAAATATCTGGTGGGCAAAAGATTCCCCACTCTTGCCTGTCTCAGTTGTTTTAAGATTGATGACCAACCATGCTATAAGGAGAGCAGGCACAGTATTTTGTTTTAAACAAGGGCCACTTTATTTGACCTATAACCTATTTAAATGAATGAACAAGAAGGGGGAATAGCTTGATGTGGGTCCAGCTGAAGCCAGGTGGTCAACATGTGATCATCCCCTCAGCCTTCCCTTGGGTGAAACACCAGACCCAGAAGGCAATTCAATACAATGGATTGCTCACCATCTGACCATTTTGGAAGGCAAACCCACATTCACCCCATAAATCCCATTACTTTGTAAGACAGAACAAACCACCATGTCAGTTCCAAGGGGATCCTTTCCTACCCCCAGGTCCCCTGACCTGTCGAGGCTATTCCAGAGCCCAGCCCTTCACCAAAAGGGTGTCATGGTGTACACCAAACTCTTGTATTCTTCCCCCCCCACTACCTGCCAAAGGACCCACTGTAATCAGTTGTCAGAGTCCCACAGATACAATATGGGGTAGGCAAAAAAAAAAAACTGGCAAAGGGGAGAAAATTCCTACTGGGCCCTGAAGCAATCAGCAAAGCTCAACCTGCATATAGGGTAGGAGGAGGGTGGGTTGCAATCCAAAGATCAAAGAGGGGGCAGCTCAGCCTTAGATCACCTCTGGCTCCACTTTCAGCATGTCCCTCAGCTCAGCATTGGGTACCAGGCTGCTTTAAACCTGGTCTAATCATGGAGGCTATCTAATAGCACATTGTCCTGCAACATTGTGATGCCACGCAGGTCCAGATAAGCATTATCATTAGAGAATGCATAGGATTTATTTTGACATTTGTAAGCGTTCATTAGGTAGTTAGGTATAAAGTTGAAGTAGCTGAATTTATACAGATTTGTATAAATCTCACACCCAATATATAATTATAGCCAATGTAGAGCCATATGTTAGGACTAGCCTAGATTTCATGCACATGACAGAGCGGCAGGAAATACTAACAAGGCCCATTTGGAAAGTAGTCCTTCAACCATCTAGATATGAATGGCTGTGATGGGGATAGTTTGGAAGAGATATAGAATTTTGGGTAATACATACATTTGAACTAATGCTATTTTCCCCAGTAAAGATAGTTGCATTGATTTCCACTTTTCTAACTTCTCTTTAATTTGATTCCATTTTTAATGTAGTTATTTTTAAGCAAATCTGAGTTCCTGTTTGTTAAGATTATGCCCAAGTATTTTGCACTATGAACTATCTTTAATCCTGAAACTCTTTCCAGTTCCTGTTCTTCCTTTTTTGTCAGATTTTTTTGTTAATATACTACTTTTGTCTTTATTTATTTTAAAGCCCACCAAATTGCATATCTCTTCTAAAGTTATCCATAGTTTCCCTATGTTGTTCTTGGGGTCATCTAATACAATAGCTACATCATCAGCAAATGCTTTAATTTTGAATTGATGATTCTTTATTTGTAGACCTCAAATTTCTTTTTCTTTTCTTACTCTGTTCATCAAAATTTCTATCATCATTATGAACAATAATGGTGATAGAGGGCACCCCTGTCGAGTCCCTTTATTAATTTTACTCTTTACTGTTTTTTCTCCATTTACATCTATCTGGGCATACTGCTGATCATATATCACATTAATCCATTTCTGAATATTTTGACCTATATTGCTTTGTTCTAATACTTCCTTCATGAATGTCCAGTTTGCATTATCGAACGCTTTTTCTAGATCTAATAAGATAATACCCAATTTCCTTTCCTTGTGTTTTTCATAGAACTCTATTATATCAATCAAAGACCTAATATTATTTTTAATTTGTCGCCCTGGCAAGAACCCCGTTTGGTCTTCCTCAATCCATTGCACTAAAGCTTTTTTCAATCTTTCTGCTATTATTAGGGTGAAGATCTTATAATCTATATTCAATAGCGAAATAGGTCTATAGTTTTCTATTACACAAGGATCTCTGTCTTCTTTGGGTATTAACACAATTGTAGCCATATTCCAAGTTTGTGGATAATAATCCTTTTCAATATTTTTAATTGTTTTATATAATGGCATTATTATTTCTTCCATAAAGATTTTATAATATCTGGTTGTTAACCCATCAGGTCCTGGTGCTTTATTATCTTTTAGTCTCTTAATAGCCTGTATTATTTCTTCCTTTTCTATTGGTCTATTTAATTCTTTTATCCGATTATCTGTAAATTGTGGAATCTTTTCTTTTTTAATAAATTCTTGTATTTTTATTTTTTTTAATCCTGTATCCTTCTCCTCTCTATAAAGTTTTGCAAAATAATCTGTAATAATTTGCTTTATTTTTCCCTGTTGTGTATATATTTGTTCTTTTTCTTTTAGCTTTATTATTAGTTTCTTTTCTCTTTGTTTTTTGATTTGGTATGCCAGCCATCTACCATTTTTTTATTTGCATTTTCAAAATATTTTTGTTTTAAATATTTAATTCTATTAGCTATTTGAATTGTGATTTTTTGATTAATTTTGTTTCTTAATATTCTAAGTTCTTGCTCTACTTTCTTATTTTTGGGATATTTCTTTAATTCTAACATCAACTGCTATATTTAATGACTGGGAGAAAGATATAAAAAATTTCATTTGGAAAGGGAAAAAAGCAAGAATCAAACTGAAAATATTGCAAGATGCCAAAAATAAAGGGGGATTAGGGTTACCAAACCTTCAACTTTATTATAATGCGTCTGTATTGACATGGCTAAAAGAATGGGTTGTACTGAAAGATGAAAGATTATTGGCTCTAGAAGGGATAGGATTAGAATACGGATGGCATAGATATCTTGGATACGAGAAAGAAATATCATTCAAAATCTTTAATAATCATATAATAAGGAAATCTTTATATAAAGTATGGATTAAAAACAAAGAATTTATGTATATGAAAGTGCCAAGCTGGGTATCAGCACAAGAAGCATTTTATAAAACAGACAAAACATTTAAACACAAATGGATAACTTATAGAGATACAATCAAAATAATAGGGGGAAAAGAACAATTTAAAACTATAGAGGAATTACAAAGGGAAGGAATACAAATACAATGGCTATTACACCTTCAATTAAAAGAAAGATTCAAAAAAGACATTGCGCAAATAGGAATAGAAACTCAGAAAAAGGAATTGGAAAAAATGTATGAAAAGGGTGATAAACATATGATTTCAAGATTATACAAAATGCTATTAGAGATCAAAATGAAAGAAGAAACTGTTAAAAATTGCATGATCAAGTGGATGCAGGACTTAAAAGAAACCATCCCACTGGACATATGGGAAAGAGTATGGACAAAGAATCTAAAATTTACTAAAAGTGCGAACTTAATAGATAACTACTACAAAATGTTCTACAGGTGGTATACAATACCTTTAATGCTAGGGAAAATAAATAAAGATAAAGTATATAGCTGCTGGAAATGTGATTGTCAAAATGCTGACTTTTACCATATGTGGTGGGGATGTAAAGTAGCATATAAATTCTGGGACAGGATACATAGGAAGATTCAAGAGTTATTTTCAATCAGATTTGAAATGGACCCCAAGTTATATTTATTAAATATAATGGAGGGATTGAAGTCCAAATTAAAAAGAGGGGAAATAGAAGTGATCTTATATATGTTAATTGCAGCGCGTCTCGTTTATGCAAGATATTGGAAGAAACATCATGAACACTTATTTGAAGAATGGACAATCAAAGTAAATGACCTAATGTTAATGGATAAATTAACAATGGTACTTAAAGGGAAATCTGAACAATGATATCTAAGGAAGTGGGAAAAAATTAAGAGTCTTTGGAGTGAAGAAATGTGACAAGGCCATGTTAACACAGTCCTCCTATTCTGGGATGAGGGTTATGCATTTAGATTGTTAAAATATATAAACCTTACATGTATTTTATAAAGTATAAGAAGTTTAATTTTTATTTTGTGAAAAGGAGATATTTAAAGTCTGGAAAAACTTTGTATTTTATATATATATAGATATACACATGTAGGTGGAAAAATAGGTATGCATGTATACTTATTGTTATATAGTACTACTAATAATAATAAAAAATAAATAAAAAAATAGATATGAATGGCTGTGTATCTACAGCAGTTTTCCCTGTTTTTTTTATGATGACTGGTATGTGAAGCATTAAATTTGTCCAGATCTTTTATACTGGCCATTGATTTTAATCATATGATAGCCAATAATTAAACAAGGTTGTATCAGTATAAAAAGTTGTAGTCAGCAAGGTAATTTGCTAAACACTGACAGCCTGTGAGGCAGTAGAAGGAGAAATGGAATTCATTGCCTGTCAGTCATAGGAGGCAGGAATGGAGATGAGTGATGTGGTAGTCAACACTGTGGGCCTAAGCAGACGGCGCAAAGCGCTGTCTTCAGGGCAAGGAAGGGGAGGGGCAGCCACATGCTGGGCGCCCCAACCCCTTCCCGAAAACATCATTGGAGCAGCCGGCCCTCCGCACGGCCGGCGCTCTGAGGATGCCTTTCCGCTGCAGCGTCCGCACACGCTGCAGCGGAAGAGGCGCCGAAGGTGCGCCAGCAGCCTTTTGCAGCACACCTTCAGCGATTTGTGGAAGGAATGCTATTTTAGCGCTCCTTCCTGGGGCAGCGAAGCTGTGCTGCGGGGCCGAGGAATGCAGATGCTTCGGTCCCGATCCGCAGCTTCCCGGGGGTGGCCCCGTGCTGCCCGTCTGCTTAGCCCATGTATCAATGCACAGTGGTTTCATGTGTTGCTGCCTCTGCTGACATAAACAAGATGAATCTATAGCACAGGTAAACTGATACAGCACCACTACCTACCACTGCCACATCTCTAATGCTACTGCTTGTTTTTAGTTGGGAGACTGGGATAAAACGCACACCACACACACACACACACACACACACACACAAAACCCCAAACCTTCCTCAGACATTAATTTGAGTTGTTCATCTACATTCTGCTATTACAGTACAGAGGCTAAAGTTTGGTTTCTGGAAAATCCAAGTTCATGTCCCAAGTTATCCAAGATATTTACTGGGTGATATTGGACATACAAGCTTTTTTCTTGCTCCCTATCCTGCCTAGGGCTTTTGTGAGGCCATGATTAATTCTTCAGAGAAATAGTGGCATAGAAATATAACAAATGAATAAAAACAAGAAACAACCTCCATACTCAGGCAAACCATTTTGTCAGCTTTCATATTTTAACTGCAGACTGCATAAAGAGCTCACAAAGGATGATTACTAATGGGAGTGAATAAGAAGAAATAAGAAGGATACATTTATATCAAATGTCTTCTCTAGAGCAGTTAGTAAAGAATAGGACCACCTGCAGCTCACTTCAAAGGCAGGAAATGCTGTGGAGAAGTCCATGGAGTTTCAAGGCTTTGAAGCTTTTGAAATATATTAGGAGTAGTTCTTAATTGTTGCCTACCCTCATAAAAACAGGATTTGAGGTCCAGATTTAACCCATGTAGAATTTTTAGAACAACTGCAGTGAATATATATATATATATATATATATAAAACCAAGGAAATTCAAATTTCAATCTGCCTGGGTGGGATTTCAGGGAGGCTTTGCAAGTACATGCTACATTTATTTTATTAAATTACCAGTGTTTCATGTGGCTGATTTCTTGGTGTTAGTGCAGCCAAAGGCAGATAGACACTACTGCAAATACCAATTTCATCTCTCACTGGATGTTTTGGATGAGATAAATGCTATCATTAACATAATTTTAATTGAATTTTCAGATATGTGAAAAAACTTTGTTACCATTGTTATACAAGCTATGAAATTTTGCATTTAGAAAATGCCATATGTCATTCTAACCTACATTTCTACAACAAATACTTCTCAGAATTTGGCTGCATTGAAGATTTACCTTCTTTCATTCCTAGTCTTTAGCTATCCACTAATTAACTAAATATTGGGTGTTTAAGTATGGTGGTCGTAAAGGAATAGTTGAATAAGGAACAAGTAAATGGGGAAATATAAATACTGATTGTAAGGACTACCTTGTATGCTGATTATAAGGACTGCAAGCGGCTGAAGAGTTGGAAGTGAGAAGATGGACAAAAAGCAGAACTATTGCAGTTCAAAGCTTTGTTTCATTGTGAGAACACAGCTGTGCAGAGTAATACTAAACAGTAGTGAGATAACGGTGGTGTGAACACTTTCTTCCATAGAAAAGGTCATCTTGTTTATTGATCTGAAACAACATAAGATTGTTGACATTGGGGATGCCGAGTAGAATGCTCTGTATCAATAATTTAGACATTTTCTAAGGAATTGAAGAACTGGACCTCTTTTGTTTGTTTGTTGTTGTGACCATATTACAATATGGACTCACTAATTAGTTAAGAATCCCTTGTTTGTCAACAACTGAGTTGTATTATTTTTACCAAGTGCAGGTTTATATTGCCTTATCATAATAATTAACAATTTTATTAAAATCTCTGCAAAGGTAGTCAAATCTGAGACATAATTTAAGAGGCAACTCCATTCTGTCTGTCCTCTCCTGTGAACTGGCAAGTCTGCAGTCTGTGACCTACAGATCATTCTAGTATTAATGAAATAAATGAGACTGCTCCAGGCTTTGAGAGAATTGTACATGGCATCCTTTGGCTCCTTATATTCACAATTGTGCAAAGCAGATCATTACTGTTTCTATTTTAAAGATAGAGAATCAATGTATGAGAAAGTGGAAAGAAAGGAGTTGACCCTAACCCATGTTCAGCATTCTACCCACTGGTCCAGATTGTCATCAACTGAGATAAACAGGCCTGAATATTGAAAAACACCAATTCCACAATATGTACAATTTGTCTTGCATATAAAACTTTACCTTTTCTATAGATATTGCAAGGGTGCATTGACATGAAAGTATAGGCATTGACACAATCTAGTGGATTTTTTTATATAATTAACTTGTATTAATGTGCTTATTTGTTATTGATTTATATCCCACTGTCCCATTACAAATAGCAATTGGCAGGCTAACAATAAAATTGAAGATAAAAGATAAAAAATATGCTTAAAAAATCAGTCAGTTAATAATGCTATAATAAAAAAAAGAAAAGAAAAGAAACACATAACACCCAATAGTTAAAACCAAATTTAGCAATCATCCTAAAACTAAACTAAATTCAGGCCTGAATCCCATTGTTATTTTCATCTAGCATACACCCATTGAATCAATGAGATTTACCTAAGCATTCAACAACTGATGTAATGAATCTACTCTAGTTGGAATTAACCAGTAAGAGTCAAGTCTCATTTTCTATAAAGATGTCTGGTTGCTGGTAAAAGGAAAATCATGATGGAACTAGCCTAGTATCCCTTGGCAGGGAGCTTCAGAACTTGGAAGGGAACAGCATTTGAGAAAGGTTCTATCTCACAGTCTCACTTCCACTGTTGGCAGGACAAACATAAGGCCTTTTTCTGAAACAGTAGAAACAGGATGTTACAACAACTTTCCAGAATAACTGTATTATTTACTGTGTTATTTGTGTTTAAGTGTTGAAAAGCTAACGAAGACAAGCGTTACATACTATTAACTCTGTCTTGTTCAGATGCAATATTTTGGATGACACAATGGACAAATAAGGAGAAAAGGTTATTATTATCATGCCTATTGTGGTCTTCCCTAAGTATCTGAGTATAGCATGATACTTTTAACAGTGCAATCCTCTACATGGCTGCTTAAAAATAAGTTGATTTCAATGGAGGTTACTCCTATACATGTGAGCATGGAATCACAGGCTATATCACTCAGTGGATAGGTATTTGCATTTATCATTGGTGTTAATGAGTAGAAGAAGAAAAAAATTATATTCTCTTTTGCATTGCATATAAATAGCATATACACGCTGCTATAGGTCTGGGCATGGTGTTTACAAGCAGTGAGAAAAAATAAATGTTGTCGCTCACATATTATATGATATACTATACATCGATGTCATATATGAGCATTGTATATTGCTTTGTTCTTAACTGTTAACATGGCAAAATACTGCCAGAGATGGAGAGTTGATCATATCAAAGTGAGAAGAATATGGCCTGAAACATATATGCTTAAAATGCCAGCTTCCACGTGGCTTGGGGGTGTGGCAATTACATGACACATGTCCCCAACCTGTGCAGAAGCCATGCTGAGGCTACACCGGGGCCACTTAAGGCAGCCCAAAAAGGAGAGAATCTTTTCCACTTCTTTCTGCAGTCCATTTGGGACTGTGGCAGCAGACACCCTCAGGGCCATGGTGTGTGGTCACTGCAGCCCCGGGGTGATTGGGCTAGGAGCAGCTTCTGGTTGATTCTTCCTGCCTGTCTGTTTTGCCCCAAAGTTTTGAAACTTCAGCAGGTGCTTCTGATGTAATAATGGAAATTAAAGTAGTAAGGGCAGTCTGGGAGACATGGCTAAAGATTTACAAAATCCTCAGTATTAGTGAATTATAATTTGATATATTAAAGCATTCTGTCTAATGTGGAAGTTAACCTTTAATAAGTTGCTTTCTAAAATCACTTTTAATTGGCCTATAAGTCAAACTTTAATGTTAGGAGTAAAAATAAAGGGTGTCAGTGCTGCAGCTGGACTTGATCCCAGGAGCAGTTCAAATTAGCTTGAATTAAGTTGTAGCACTATTTACTAAGCACAGCCATCAGGATTATTTGCCCTTGTAAATACTTTACATTAGTCAGCAGATGGCATTCAGTACATGTTAACTATTTCGCCATGTAACAGGAAGCATATTTTTCTCTCAAATGGATGCATTCTTTCCTCATTTGCAGCTCTGTGTTAATTTGTGAACTATTTAGTGATAATATGCTGAGGCGATATTTCATCCCCACTCTATTTGTGTAACAGATTTACTTGAGTATACAATAGTGGGAAATGCAGGTGATACTTCTTTTAGCAGATTTCAGTAATGTGGGAAGCTTACAGAAAGTGAGATGTTGATTTTTGGCAGAAAGCTGAAGTGATTTTGGAAATATAATGGGTGAGTTTCACAAGATCCTTTAGCAACAGTTCAGGACAGATGACACCTCCTGTAAGTATGATTTCAGAAAGCCAAATACTCACCTAATAGTCCTTCAAAATCTATTTCTCAGAGTTAATCTACATCAAATATGAAGTAGAAATGGCACATTTTCTTGTCATAAAGCACTGACAATCTGCACAGACTGCCCTTTCAGTATTTCTGGATAGAAATCCAATCTTTCTGAACATACTGTTCTCTGGCACACTTCACATCTATACTCCTGCCCATCTGTTGGGATGGCATAATGCCTACTTCCAAGGTGTTACATTGGCTTCAGTAGGGTTGAAGTGCCAATTAAATACAGGGTTGAAAGGCACTAGAGTTTAAAGCTTCATTTTATCTACAAAGAGGATGTTAAAATGAAAGCTCTATGCTACAATACATACTGTCACTCCCGTGACATTGGATTTAGTCCACAAAGAAATTTCACTGAGAACCCTCCTCCTGATGAAAGGAAAAGAATTGCTCTTGTCAATATTAGCACAAAATTTTCACATGTGCACAAATGTGAACAGTATTGAAAACGCTCCTCTTTCTCTAGACTCTTTGGTAGGACTTAATTTTATGTTTTCCCTTCATTCATTTCATCATAAACACCAAATCCGACCAGATTTGCTCTTGTCAATGTAAGCACCAACATTTTATTCATGTACATAAATAAGAACTGTACTGAAATTGGTCCTGTTGCTCCAAAGCCTTCAAGGAGACATACTGCCTTTGCAGACTGCCAGAAATAGTGCAAATTGAGTCCACTTTAACTGCCCTGGCTCAGTGCTAGGGAATCATGGGAATTGTATTTTTTTTTCTAAGACATTGAGACTTCTCTGTCAGAGAGCTCTGGTGCCACAATAAACTACAGTTCCCATGATTCCCTAGCACTGAGTTAGGGCAGTTGAAGTGGACTCAATTTGCACTATTTCTGGCAGTCTGCAAAGGATATTAATTTTATGTTCTCCTACCTTTCATTCTGTTCTATTCTGCCCTTTGGCTCCATTCAGTACCCCATCCTCCCAAAATTCCCTATTGACATCTTTTAAAACTTAGAAAATAAAATCAGCAATCTTAAAAATCAAAGACGAGAACTGAACAGTACCACTGGTAAATAATTAGACACAGCAAAAAATGCCAGATTTGGAAAATGCACAAATGCTGGCCAGCCATTGTTCAGAGATTAGAGGGTCTTACTGATCTTTCAATGCATGAATGTATAGACACCAAATTCTTCTAGACACTAAATTCAAGCAGGATTCTCTGCCGCATATAATAGCCACAGTCTTGTTTACATGGTGGTTGCACTATGTAAACAATACAATGCTACCATAGGCACTTGGTCAGAAGAGGAAAAACTTTACAGTTCAATGGCTGTGAAGAAACTAAGGGGGGTTGCAGACTGCCAGAAATAGTGCAAATTGAGTCCACTTTTAGGGTTAGGGTTAGTGCTAGGGAATCATGGGAACTGTTTTTTTCCTGAGACATTGAGTCTTCTCTGTCAGAAAGCTCTGGTGCCACAATAAAATACAGTTCCCATGATTCCCTAACCCTAACCCTAAAAGTGGACTCAATTTGCACTATTTCTGGCAGTCTGCAACCCCCCTAAGGCACAGATAAAACAGTTTGCTCAAAGCTTGTATATTTTGTCTGCCTTTCTGTTGCCATTTAATGATATTAGAAAAATTGAAATTACATGTATTACTGACATAATTTTTCTGATGACCAGATTACTTCAATATATATAACTGGTTATATATATTCTATCATCATTCTCTTTCTTTTGGGAATTTTTTTCTCTTTCTCTCTCTTTTGCTCCATCTTTTCTTTTTGTTTTACAGTCAAAAACATCTAATAAAATGTTTTAAACATTGAAAAAAATGGCAGAGAGCTATCACAATAATAAATAATAAACAAAAGCCTGTCAGTACAAAGCACACCTAAGAAATTAAATTTTCCATTGGTGCTTGAAGAGAGCCAACCAAATTGCTTATTGCAAGATGTTCCATAACCTGAACTATATTACTAAGAAGGCTGTCTCTTTCCAACTGTAGATCCATCAGCCCATCTTTCCATCACTCAGATGAATCTCAAAGGAAAATTTAGAATCAATTTACACCAGCAGACTTGTTTTTGTTAAGTTGATGTTTATGAACAAATGCTTTTAATTAATATTTTCTCAGTTGCTATAACAGAGACAACGTCCTGAATATTCTTTTAAAGATTTCCTATTTTTAATTGTGCATTCAAAATCTCTTTGTCATTTAAGCTTTGTTAACAAAAACGTCTTTTTTTTAAAAAGGGGCATACATAATGAAAGATTTATAGAGCTTTTATTGCTTCCTATTATTTTTACTACCATTAAAATTTTATTACCATATTGGACTTCATGATCCAGGGCAAATACTTCATTTTGATTAAAGAAAAATTGTATGTTATTGTTCTAGAAATTCTCTTACTTAATTAGAGTTCTCCTACGTGGGGTTTTGAATTACAAAAGAAAGCTCATCAATTTACCTCCTCTCTGATGATAGATCAGTATATATAAAAGAAAAGCCATGATATTCTGAAAAACCCAATCCATTACTAATCACACTACTGGTAGGCACAGAGATACAATAATAAGATTTGGCTGCCAAATACCCTGAGCTTTGCTATGAGGTTTGTGTTATGTATCCATGGGAGCCAGATGGCCTCTGGTCTTAGCAACCTGAAACCTGAAAAAACCCAACAATTTTGAATGACTTATGAAGTGATGTTAAAGAAAGACTCCTAACCACAACAATTTTTCAACATAGAAGCAGTCTTTTGGTATTAGCTGATGACCTTCCTTCTCTATCCTTGTCAAAGCTTCTCAGGAGAGACTTTGTAACCTCTCCAGCTACAGCCAAGAAAGCCAGTCTTTGGTTGATAAATCACTGCACTGATGGAGATTACAATTAGACACCTGGAAAGAAGGGTAGCCAAATTACAGATCCAAAAAATAATTATGACAATCTTAATAAGAATAATAACAACAGTGGGAGAATAGCTTACTGACACCAATAATTTCTAATCTGAATTATCATTACAGCCAAGTGAACATAGCAAGAAAGCTTATATTATATGTAGTCTTTTTAAAGTATGTGTGTGTATGTGTCTTCAAGTAGTCATTAAACTTATGGTGACTCCATGACTTTCATAGAGTTTTCGCAGGAAAAGAATCCTTAGAAGTCATTTTGCCAGTTCCTTCTCTGAAATATAGCCTACAGCACCTGGTATTTGTTGGAAGTTTTATGTCCAAGCACTAACCAGTAGCGATCTTGCTTAGTATCTAAGATCAGCAGGATTTGATACCTTCAGAGTATTTAGGCATACAGTGGTCCCTCCACTGTGAGGTGCCCTCTTTCACACTATTATTTATATTAGTACTTGAGATCTTAATAAATAAAATAAGAGGTGAGTCTGAAATAGGAGGAGTCAAAATAAAACATCATATATTCAAAATTCAGGCATTTGCAGATATTATTTGCTTTTTAGAAAACCCAAAGGATAGTATAAAGAAATTAAAAGAGGTGATAACAGATTTTGGGGAGGTAGCTGGTTTTTACATAAACAAAGAAAAAACGGTGATATTGACAAAGAACATGAATTTGAAAGAAGAAGAGGACTTAAGAAAAATACCAGAATTTAAGATAGAAAATAAAGTAAAATATCTAGGGATATATCTAACGAAGAGGAATATTGACTTGTATAATAACAACCATCAAAAGGTCTGGGAAGAAATTACAAAAGATTTGATAAGATGGACTAAAAAAACCATCTCATTTTTGGGGAGAATCGATACAATAAAACTAAATGTATTACCTAAATTAATGTATTTGTTTCAAAACATACCAATAATCAGTGACAATAAATGTTTGGGCAAATGACAAAGAGAGCTATAAAAATTTATATGTGACGGGAAACGACCTAGAATTAGTTGGAAACTTCTAACAGAAGAAAAATTAAAAGGAGTATGTGGATTACCCAACCTTAAACTTTACTATCGAGCTGCTTGTTTAAATTGGTTAGAAGACTGGGTGATAGAAAATGATAGAATGTTAGATTTAGAGAGTATCAACATGAGATATGGATTTCATGCTTTTTTATGGTTCGATAAATTAAAAGACAGCAAAGATTTTTCTCATCATTTTCTTAGGAATGTGTTATTTAAAACATGGATGAGAATTAAAAACCAATTTTATAATCAAATTCCCAGTTGCACATCACCACAAGAAGCTTTTTTAAAGAGATCTAAAAATGAAGGAATACCGTGGTTATCTTACAAAGAATTGTTATACTGGGAAGGAACAGAAAAAGGTAGCTTTAAAACAATGGAACAACTGGAAAAAGGAATAAAGAGGAACTGGTTCTTATATAACCAATTAAAATATAGATTCAATTTAGATAAAAGGAAGTGTGGAATTACAAATGAAAATAATGAAATAGATGTTATCTTTTGGGATAGAAAAAAAGGACATATTGCTAGATATAAAATTCTAAGAGAAAGAGATCTTGAACAAGAAAAAAATAAACATTCAATGAAAAGATGGGCACGAGACATTGGTAAACCAATAGAGTTAGAATCATGGGAAAAAGCTTGGAGAGATACCAAACTGTTTACATGTTGCCAGGATTATAAAGAAAATCATATTAAAATGGTATATCAATGGTACATGTCCCCAGAAAAAAATCAATAAGCTATATAAGACAGGCAAAAATAATTGTTGGAAATGTGGCAACCAAGGTGGAACTTTTTTCCACCTTTGGTGGGAATGTAAAGAGGCCCAGGAATATTGCAAGAGAATACATAAATTGATAATTGGAATATTAGAACTGAATATCCCATTTGATCCGACCTTTTTCTTATTAAATATGATCAGTGTAATAGATATAAAGATGAGAAGCAATATAGATGTATCTTGCTGTATATGATTTCAACAGCTAGAATTCTCTACGCTAAGGAATGGAAGAAAGTAAGAACCCTGAGTAATAGAGAATGGAAAGAAAAAATGTGGGAAGCAATGGAACTTGATACATTAACAGATTTAATAAATGGAAAAATAGAAGATGATGTAGAGGAAGACTGGTTACGCTTTAAAAAATACTGGGAGAAGGAAAACAGAAAAATAACTACGTTACCATAATTATTAACAATATGACAAAGAAGATGATAGAAAAGAATATTGAGTAGAACAGAAATTATTATGGAGTTATGATTAATTTAAATTAGTATATTATTTAAATTGTACTTGTTGAAATGTATTTAGTACTGATTAAGAAGGGAAATCATTAAATTTGCTTTTACAAAAGGAAAGGGTAGATATTTATTAAGGAAGTCAATATATCTTTCATATCAATAGAACAATGAAATTTAATGAACGAGGTGTAGTTGTTTACGTTGTATGAGGGTTTGTATGAAGTATAACTGATATTGTATGTGTATAATGTATGTATGTATGTATTGATGTTATATGTTATTTGCATGTGTATGTGTTATTACAATTGAGTAATAAAAAAAAATAAAGGACCCCTGTGAATGTGGAAAAACTGCAAATTAAAAAACCACTATTCTTTTTTATCTGAGATAACATCTCTCTAGGAATCTCTAGGTACTTCAGTGCAACTCTGTGGTCAACATCTGCCAGAAGAGAGTTGTGCTGGAGAACCTAGATGTTCCTAGAAAGAGTACTCCCCTAGGTATTTGTAGGTCCTCCAGCATAGAATTATACCTACAATTATACCTACAAATACCTAGGGAAGTACTCTTTCTACGAATGTCTAGGTCAGGGGTCGGCAACCTACGGCCCTCAGGCCACAACTCCTGGGGACCCCCACAACTGTGCTGGACCTCTGAGAGGCCCAGCATGGTTGAGGGAGCCCTCCTGGGGGGCCCCTCGCAGCCATGCCAGGCCTCTCCGAGGTCCGGTGCAGTTGAGGGAGCCCTCCTGGTGGGGCCCTGCGGAGTACTGTGCATGCGCAAACAAGTCACAGCTGCCATTTTGGAAAACAAAATAGTGGCCGTGACTCGCTCACGCATGTGCAGTACTTCTGGCATACGGTGCATGCATGAGCGAGTGTGTGCGCGCGGTGCCATTTCTCCCCCTCGGCCCGTGGAAGAGCTCCAGACCAGCGGCCCGGCCCCAGTCAGGTAAAAGTTGCCTACCCCTGGTCTAGATTCTCCAGCACAACTCTACATGGAGGACCTAGAGATTCCTAGAGAGAACATATTAAGCAAAACTGCAAATAATCAAATTCTCAAAAGTCAAAGTCACAAATTTAACTGAATATCTTCAGTAAAATATATAGAACTGAAAAAGAAAAGAAAAGATGGAAGCAGATTTCAGAATTACTACTACAAACATTTTCTTAAGGTAACTAATTATTTTTGAACAAAAGAAAGTGCAAAGAAAGATGCAATCAGAAACTACTGCATTACAATTTGAGAAGTCCAGTTCTGTTACCTATGGCTTGAACAGGGATCATGGAGCTTTAGACCCTACACAGGGTAAGTAGCCTATTGATGTCACCATTTTTGGTTCATGGTGATGGCTATAACACATGAGCATAGACAATAAAATAATCCATAATGAAATAATGACATAGCAAATAATGAAATTATCACTCTTTGTAAAGCCTATTTTCCTCCCTTTCATCTCATTATTAACTTTTTTTTGAAAAAAAATACTAGGCCCATCTATATATAAATCTGGCAGCTCAGCCTGACATTCCATAATTTATGCTATAATAAATGTGTTCATTTTTAAAGTATCCAAAGTTTCTTTGCTACCTCTTTGTCAATTTGCAAACATGTTTCTTTCATGTTATGAAGACAAGTTCTATAAAAGCAGACTTGTCACTAATAAGAGAATCTGTTATAATTCATGATTTTGTGACAAAGCTTGCTGCATCTGTGAACATTCTCATTCCTAGAATAACAGTTCAGTGTTACTAAAACATGACATAAATGAAAGGTTGATCAGCAGGCTCATGATGGCTGCTCTGTAATTCATAGAGATTTCCTACTGCAGTCAGCAAGTCATGTATTTCATAACCCATGAGCAGCGGCTATTTTTCAGTTGTTGTTCCTATGCTAGTGAGTTCTGACTCATGGTGACCCTGTGGATGAGACATCTCCAAGAATCCCTGTCTTCCACTGCCTTGCCCAGATCCTGCAAGCCCTTCCCCATAACGCTCTTGATCGAGTCTAGCCATCTGGTTTGTGGTCTTCCTTTCTGTCTTCTACCCTCTACCTTTCCTAGCATTATTGTTTTTTCTAGTGATCCATGCCTTCTCATCATGTGGGCAAAGTACCATAGTCTCAACTTGATCATCTTTGCTTCCAAGGAAAGCCCTGGTCTGATCTCTTCAAAAACCCATCTGTTTGGGACTTCAGGTGCGAGGGCGAAGGAGGAGATGCAGGTATGAGGTTCTCTCATAACCTCATCCCCGAGTTGGCAGAATTTTTTTTTTTTTTTTTTTTTTTTTGGAGGGGAAATGGGGACAAGTTACTACCCATCCCTAGTCATCCTGTGTAGGATGACTAACAATTCAACTCTTGGACCTGTTTTTTGGGGTGAAGAAAACATAAAAAAATAGAAGAAAGAGAGGATTAAAAAGAAGACCTATCCTAGCTGCCAGTGGCATCCTGGTGTTTGGGGTTTGGCGGGATAGGCAAGGAAAGAAGAGTTGTGACCATCTGTCTTCTCAGGCACTGAATGGTAGCCAAACGGAGCCCCACACAATTAATAAGCAATCTAGACAAAGCTTTGATAAATAATAAAGGACAATAAAAGTGTGATTACTCACATTAATAATCTTAAAAGCCCAGTGCAGTGGACATTTCAGAGATGCCCAGAACTCCCTAGCGAGGGAGCTGCCTGAAATGCTCAGTGATACAATAAGGCTGTGGACAAACATTGAGGAGAAGTTGTTACAAAACAGCAGAGGACACATAGATACAAAGTGTAGCCGCGAAATGAAATCGTAGAGACTGACTGCAGTAAATGGTCATAAATGGGACAAAGATAGAAGTAATAAATATAGAGAACACATGATGGTGCAACTTGAGAGGAGCAGAAGAAGATGTCCAGAGGAAAACAGTTAAAGGAAACAAACACACGTAAGACTTACGAAATGGAGGAGAGGAGAGGAAGACAGCAAAATAGGAAGACACACAATTTTTGAACTTGGAGATAAGTAAAGAAAGACATAGAATTAAGTGATGGTGATTAAGACAGAGAGACGATACCAACTTAAGAAGGTGAATTTAAGAAAAAGACAATAACCAACAAAAGACACATAAATAGACTAAAGAAAGTAAAGAAACAAGATTGGAGGAAAACAAGAGTGGCGATTTTGGTAAGAATACTACAAGCTCAAGGATTATAAGTAGTGACTTCACTCTAGAAAATGAAAAAAATATTAGAATGCTGATGTAAACATAGACTTAAGGAAGAATGAAGCTTTGAAAAACTAAAAACTCAAGACATTTCATACATATACAATTGCTCACTACTTTATGGACACAAGGGAAATGACAAGAAGAAAAAAAGTAAGAAAAAAAAAAAGAAAAAATATATTGTCCATTAATTATAAATACATAATTGATATGTGGCATAGAGAATTTGATAAAACTGTAATATATGACTAGTAAAACAATACTGTAACTGTAGGGAAAGTAAAGAATAAGAACAGTTAATTGATACATTTAGTTATATATAGTGATAGAAGCAGAGCTGATTGATTAAATGATACATGTTGTACATTAGATAAAAGTGTTTACTTTAGAAATTTGTACTAAACATTATTGATGCTGACAGAGATTTATTTAGCAAACCAGTAAAATATTAAAATAACAGTACGAATTATAGATAGTATTACATAAAGCAATTACGGTAATAAAACTTAATTAGAAAATTGACATGATAAGAAGCTCTAGTTTTAGAGACTTTGTCTAAATTTAATATGGAGATGATAAGACTGAATGTGTGAGACTAACGTTTAAAAATTATAGTTTATAAATTTATAGAGATAACTATATTGGTTAAAGATTACGCATTATATAATTTGTTGTTACCATTATTGTAAAATCATTGACTGAAATTTATCATTAGTTAAGTATGATAATTCTGGTACTTAGAAAATAATAGATTGAGTAGAATATTATTGATAGCTGTTGACTTCTTTTCATTTTAATATATTTTTATGAATTATTGAGAAGGAAAAACTTGAGAAAATGACAACTTCTAAGAAAAGTATTACTCAAACACAAATGCAAACCACTACACAAAGAAGAGGGTCAATGGAAGATTCTATAAAAATAACTGATCCAAACATGTTACTTCTGGAGGAAGTAAGAAGAATAAGACAGGAAATGAAAGAGATGAGAAATGAAATTAAGAAGACTTAAGAGATACCTGTCAAGAAATGAGAAAAGAGATCAAAGAAACTAGAATGGACATTAAAAAAAGACTTTAAAAAGGCATTAGATTGTTTGAGTAAAAAAATAGAAAAAATAACATCAGACTTAACTAAAACACAAAAGGAAGTAGAGAAAATTAAAGATCAGACACAACAACTAGAAAAAATATCGAAAGAGATGCAACAACAACAGAATCAACATAACATAGAGACTAGACAAATGAATTAAGATACAGAGAAAAATGTATTAAAATGAGAGGAGTTCCTGAAATGAAGAATGAAGACCTTACACCAGGGGTAGGCAACCTTTTTGAGCCGGGGGCCGGGTTGCTGTCCCTCAGACAATTGGGGGCCGAAGCACCAAAAATGAATGAATAAATAAATAAATATAAAAATATATTTAAAAATAAATAAATAAATAAAATATGCATACACTCTCTCAGCCCCAGAAAAGCCATGGCAAAACCCCTGTGGAGATTTTGCTAGGAAAACCCCAAGAACAAGTAATAACAACAATAATCAATATCATCATGGCGGGTGGCAGCAGCAGTGGCAGGACTGGCCTAGAGCCATTCCAAAGGCCTTGGGGGGGCCACATCCAGCCCCCAGACCTTAGGTTGCCTACCCCTGCCTTACGGCAAGGATAATCTCACCATTAGCCCAATTTATTGGTTACAATACAGAACAATTAAAGATGGAACTAGATAAAATTTTCAGAATTAGCTTGATACTAGCAAAAGAATGGAAAGTTCCCTGGGACATCGTATATTTTATTAGATCTATGATAAGCGATCGAATTATTCATAAAAGCTATGAAAACAAACTCCTGATTGAAAACAATGAGGTAAAAATCTTTAAAGATATCCCACCAAAATTGATGCTGGAACAACAAAAATACAGATTCCTGACCCAGTTGTTACAAGAATTAAGAATAGAATTTAGATGGGAGAGGATTGAAGGACTATTGGTTATATATAAACAGAAAAGATACAAAATTGATAACATAGAAAAAGCAAGAGAAGATAGAAAAGAAAAAGAAACTCTGCAGAAGAAAACGCAGACAGATTATTTCGTAGAAGAGAATGGAGAGCAAAGAGAGGCAAAGAAGAAGGAGGTGATGAGGAAAATAATATCTCAAAAGAGAAGCCTGAACAAGAAAAGAAACATGAACTAGAGAAAATAACAGAACGAGAAGAAAATATTGACAGTTGAAAAAAGATAGAAAAGGATTCTACTTCAGAAGAAGAGAACCTACTTCCGAACAAGAAGAGACTGACGGACAAGAAGACGGATCATAGATTACCTTTAAACTATTAAATAAAGGAAAAAGAAAAGAAATGTTTAGCAAATAAACAAGATATGGCTACCAGTCCTACAAAATAAGAAAATCAGCACTCAGCAAATGCAAATGGGAAACCAACCAGGGTCAGAGGCTTTCCCAGCAGAAAACAGCAGACAATCTCCTTGATTGCATATCCTCACCTGGAAGCCATGCCATTAACAACAGAACAATACCTATTCAACACAGAACAATACACAGTTTACATGGGATTAGCAGACAATAACCTTGAGTGCATTTCCTCCGACTCTGGAGCCATGCCATTAACAACAGAACAATACCTATTCAACACAGAACAACACACGGTTCACCTGGGAACCACTCCTCCCTACCCAGGGTCTCACAGTATATATAGACTCATTCTCTTCCATTCCAGTTTTCTCTCAAGATGCCAGCCACAGATGCTGCCAAATGTCAGAAAGAAATGCTTCTAGAACGTGGCCACACAGCCCGAAAAACCCACAAAAAAACTATGGATGCCAGCCATGAAAGCCTAAGACTTCACTTTAGCAAATAAATTTATTAATATTGAAATAATATTCCTAGCATTATTGTTTTTTCTAGTGATATGTACCTTTTCATCATTTGGCCAAAGTACCATAGTCCTAACTTGATCATCTTTGCTTCCAAGGAGAGCCCTGGTCTGATCTGTTCAAAAAACCATCTGTTTGTCTTCTTGGCTGTCCATGGTATCCTAAGTACCCTTCTCCAGCACCACATTTCAAATGAGTTGATTTTCTGTCTGCTTCCTTCACTGTCCCGCTTTCACATCCATACATGGTAATTGGGAATACAATGGCCTGAATGATTTTGATTTTAATGCTCAGTTGTATGTCTTTATTCTTCAGTATCTTTTCCAGTTCTTTCATAGCTGCTCATCGCATTCCTAGTTTTCTTCTTATTTCTTGACTGCAGTCTCCATTCTGGTCAATGTTTGATCCTAGATATGGGAATTTCAATTTCCTCATTGTCTAGATTGAATATGTGTATTTCTTCTGTGGCCATTATTTTTGTTTTCTTTATGTTCAACACCAGACCTGCCTTTGCACTTTCATCTTTGACCTTTCTCATTAACTGTTCCAATTTCTGAAAGTCTTCTGCTAATATTATGGTGTCGTATGCATATCTTAGGTTGTTAATGTTGTTTCCTCCTATCTTAACTCCTCCTTTTTCTGATTCTAATTCTGCTTTTCTTATGATGTTTTCAGCATAAAAATTAAACAAATAGGGTGATAGGATGCAGCCTTGCCTGGTGCGTTTGCTTATTGGGAACCAATCTGTTTCCCTGAATTCTGTTCTGAAGGTGGCCTCTTGTCCTTGGTACTGAAGCAGAATGAAATGGCTTTTAGAAAATTTTTATTAGTTATTGTTAGGATTGCTGTTAATGAACTCTTAACAAGCTGTGCTGAAAAGACAGTGTTCAGCTGATAGCATTGTTTTGACCAGGATGTCCTAATAAGGCCTTCTTGGTTGACTCTGCCCAGAACTGTTTGGTAACTGATTTCAAAAGATGTAAACAACATTGCAGAAGTGCATCAAGGGGGTGGGAGAATGATGTTTCTGCATATGTCACAAAGCCAATTAACTGTCTATAAAAGTGTTCAAGATCTGTCACTCAGGGCTCTTGGTATTTGGAACAGACACTTCCACCAGAGCCAATGCGATACTTGGAAGTAAAGGCTCCTTTCTCAGGATCTCTGTTTGGTCTTTTGTCTGAGTTTCTGCTACATTTCTTGGTGCCGTGACTCAGATGGAAGGTGGCGTTTAGCCTGCCCTTGACTGCCGTGTCGGAAAGGGGGGATACGGCTCTTCCCTTGTCTCAAGGCACCACCGACCAGCTTCATTGGAGAGCAAGTGGCAAGAGCCGTGCCTTCCCTGAACGACAGCTGCGCAGCCGGAGAACCGAAAGCACAGAGATGGAAACTGAGCCATCTTCAGGAACAGGCAAGAATAGAGGGAAAATTTGAAAAGGGAGAAAGTAGACAGGGAATTTTTAAATCCTCCTCTGGTGACAGCAGGGGAGGTAGGGGCCCGATCACCCCCTTTGAGAAGGCACTAATACCCACTCAGACAGGGGGGCTGGGTGACTGGGGAAACTGCCTTTTCCTTATATAGAAAATTAAAAGGTAGTGAAAGGGAATTTTTAGTCCTCCACTGGTGGCAGCAGTGGAAGTAAAAGGCAATTTTTGATTTTTTCCAGTGATGGCAGCAGTGATATTAGAAAGGGGATTTCTCAGTGGGAGGTAGTTGTGTGTGCATGAGGTATGCTTGGTGTGTGCTTGGCTACACGGTTCCCTACTCTGACCGTTGGGCAGTACACCCTCGAGTCACCTACGGGTGCTTGGCAAACCAGCTGACCCATCTCCCAAAGTTGGTTTGATCCCTGTCACTCCTTTTGTGTCTTCTGTCCATTTTAGAAGTGGGGGGAAATGGGTGGTAAAGGGAGCAAACGCACTGCATTGGATGGTATACTGAAGAATTTTAAAAAGGGCTTTTTGGGGGATTATGCATGGATGTGGAAAATCTGCCCAAAATCTGGACTGGGCTAAGGCATTGCTATGTTCCTTGGAAACAAAGTTTTAGAGAATAAAGGGTATTTTGTAACAAGAAGTTTGTGTTTAAGCATTTGCACTAATGTTTAAGTTTTAAGGACCCATTACAAGGGTAAATGTTTATGTTATAGGGTGGCCTTTGCAAAGGTCCTGCCCTAGAAACCAAGTTAAATAGCAGTCCTCAAAGAAAAGGGATTGCTATGTTGGTTCATATGTTGGGAAATGATCCTCTAGGTGAAAAATATGTTGGAAGAGAAAGTTGCTGGAAATATATTTTGTGAGGTAAAACCATAATTGGCTTCTTTTGGATACATCAGTCTTGCAGACAAAGAAAGCCTAGCATTTATTTTAAGTTACAATCTGTACTTAGTGGTACTTAGTGATAAACTAAGTCTCCAATATAACTAGAATTTTCTTTCTGGTCACATAGTTGTTTTGTTTCAGTCTTCAGCTAGAGAAGCAGAAAAAGGGAGGGCATGGGTGAAGGAGGAAGCAAAGCATGCACCCGCTTGAACTACATTTTAAAGAATTTTAAGAAAGGGTTTTGATGGGATTATGGTGATCCTCTTATGACACCACAGCGGTTGCAGAACCTTTGTAGAGTAGAATGGCCCTCCTTTGGGGTTGGATGGCCCAGGGAGGGGTCTTTAGATTCGGTGATCAGGGCTTTTCCCCCTAAGGCTTAAGAGATGCATGAAAACCCAAGCTCAGGTTTTGATTCTTAGAAAAGACAAACTGGCCAAGGAGCAAAAACCAGTGTTAGATTCACTGGGGGAGGATTGGACTAAGCCAATGGTACCTCCACCTTATCCTCTACCTCCATCAACACCAGAGCTAGAAACTCAGCCTCTCAGCCCGGTAGCATACAGCAAGAAACCCCATCTCTACTGGAAGAAGATGAAAGCCCACCCATTGCTCAAAAGACCAGAAGTAGAACTATAAATCAAGATAGTGCCACAAGTGCTGGCCTCTACCCTTTACGGCAGGTGACCCAGATGGTACCCAACCCAGATGCAGCAGCTAAAATTCTTTTTAACACAGTGCAAGCTTACTCCTATATTTCTTTTACTACTTCTGATTTGTTAAATTGGAAAACTCATTATGCCTCTTATTCAGAAAAAACTATAGGACACAGGAGCTTTTAGAGTTATGCTCCAGCATTATGGCATCTCATATGTCTAATTGGCAAGACTGTCAACAGCTAGTGAGGACTTTGTTCACTACAGAGGAATGGTGGTGTATTATTCAACATGCAGAACGCATAGCTCTAAAAAGCCCCCCCCCCCCGGCTGAGAGGGATCCAAATAGCTGGACAAGGGAAAGGGTGCCCCTAACAAACCCACCATGGGACCCCAATGAGCAACAGAGAAGGGATTGCCTCACCCAATAAAAGACTTTGTTTGGAGCATACCTTGAGTGCCTCTTAAATGCCACCCATGCCTACTGCCCATACACCCCCCCTCAACCTTGAGAACCCTGGCAATTTGGCGACAGTCAATATGTCCTTTGTAATGCAGAGTTTTCCTGATATTCGGAGGAAGTTACAGAAGCTTGAAGGTTTTTGCAAGTGAAAATTTGATGGAGTTGCTGGAAGTTGCACAGAAAGTGTATGTGAATAGGGATTAAGAAGTTAAGAAGGAAAAGGATAAAAAGATGGCTAAAAAAGCAAAACTGCTTGCAGCCTTACAGTGCAGCGGAGGAGCTGGAGAATGGAACATAGAACGTGGAGCATGAACATGGAAGAGGGCGAGGACATGGCCGTGGTGAAGGAAGTCGGTCTGGAAGAGGCAGAGGAGCTTTGAGACAGAACCAGTGTGCCCAGTGTGGCCAAGAAGGACACTAGTGGCGGGAGTGTCCGAATATATCAAGGCAGATGACTGGCAGAGAAAACCAGTGGAGCCTCAGTGGACGAGGGAGGGGACAGGCATCAGGGCAATCTAGCTGGCAACCAGCTTGGCAAACACAGACACCAACAGAAACATATGAAGAAAACCCTTTCTGTGGAATGGCGGAGACGAAACCTTCGATTAGGACAGACTGGGCCCCCTTCATCTCGGCCTCGGGGAGCCCATGGTCACTGCCATTGTGGGGGGCCGTAATATGGACTTTATGATTGACAGCGGAGCAACATCATCTGTAATCACCTATCCAATAGCCCCTATTACACACCAAAAAGTAGGGAAGTTTCCCAGGGACAACGACAGTTGGGTCCTGAACAGAAGTAGGCGGTGTGTGCCCTGCCTGAGCCAACTACTAGGAGGCAGGTGCAAGAGTTCCTGGAGGCAGCAGCGTTCTGCAGAATATGGTTCCCAAACTTTTCCATAATGATTAAACCACTATACGAAGCAACAAAAGGCCCAGAAAAAGCCCCTTTTCAGTGGAATAAACTACAAGCCAAGGCTTTTCAAGACATCAAGAGAGCCCTACTCCAGGCCCCAGCACTAGATCTCCCTGATGTGACCAAGCCCTTTCCTGCCTTACGTCCATGAACGGCTGTCGGCATGCTGACTCAACAGCTTGGATCCTGGCAACGTCCGGTGGCATATTGGCAATATCTCTCCAAGCAATTAGACCCAGTGGCAAACGGCTGGCCTGCATACCTCAAAGCCATCTCTCACTGTGACTATCTATACAGATTCCAAATATTCCTTTGCCACCCTTCATGCCCATGGAGCCCTATACTGTAAAAAGAAAGAGATTAATCAATTCTGCTGGACAGGGCATCAAGAATGCGAAAGAGACCTCTTCTTTGTTGGACGCTGTGTGGCAACCTAAGCGGACAGCAGTAATGCATTGCAGAGGACACCAGAGAAGAAGTGTTGTTGTTGCTCAAGGTAATCAATGGGCCGACCAGGTGGCCAAAGAGGTAGCTCTAAAGAAAGAACAGGGCGAAGTCAACAGAATCAGAGATGCCATGGAAGCTCCACTATGCTTCTCCCAGATACACTTCAAAAGAAGACCAAGCAAAAATAGACTGAAATGTTGCCCTTGGCTCTTTTCCAGATCCGGTACACCCCCCATAAAACTACTGATTTATCCCCATTTGAGTTGATGTTTGGGAGACCCCCACAGATTTTGGTTGGGTTAAGGGGGGCATTCAAGAATTGGGAAATGTTAGTTTACAACAAGAAGTCCAAGCCCTGAGTAAGACATTACAGGCTCAATGCCACTATGTGTTAGAAAATAGAGCCCCCATCCCTATTACAGAAGTTCATCCTTTCCAGCCAGGGGATGAGGTGTGGATTAAAGAATGGAAAAGTGACCCCCTGAACCCCCATTGGTGGGACCCAAAGCCAGTTATCCTCGCTACTCCTACAGCTGTTAAGGTAGCTGGGATCCGGCCCTGGATACATTGGACATGGGTTAAGAGAGCAAAGGGGGAGGGGTGAACGGTTGCTGGTAACCCTAACAATTCTTTGCAGATTACCCTAAAGAGGCAGAATGAAGGCTCAGTCTAGACCCTACTACACGCATATACCAGGAGGCTGTGTGTTCATCGTATGGTCAGACCTGCCCCTGGGGAGGAAAGAAGAAGGGGACTAGGCCTTTCTGCCCCTAACCCGGAATGAGTGGGCCCAGCGTATGGCCAGATCCCGAAGATTTTAAATCATGAATATTATAAGGCTTTGCTTTTGGTTGTTTGTACATATATTGGCCCCCAGGGGGAGCTCTATCCCAATGAAAAATGTCCTATCTGAACACCTTAAAGATAATTACTGGTTTAACTTGGCTAATATCTCAGGGGTAGATCACTTCTGTTTGCCAAATAATATGCCTACTAATCGCCTCATTAGCTCTTGCCTTGTACCAGTGTGCCACCATCCTGAAAAGATCCAAAATTACACAATGTTTAGCCAGGAAAATTTGAAATAGCCCTCACATATTCACAGAGCCATGATTGGGGTACAGTGTCAGGAGTCCTGCCCCATACAGAGTTTGCCTTGTGGACCTCACTGCGGCTGCAGAAAATGCCACCTATGCAAGGATGTTAAATTGCACCAGGTGTGCCAAACGATGCAAGGCCATACCTGGTCCATCTTTCCATTGCAGTTCAGTCCAAGATATATCTTTTATTACTCTCATGTACTTCTTCCTCAAGGGTGGTTTTGGACCTGTGGTTCCCGAACCTGGTCCTACATTCCAGCCAACCTATCAGATAGCCATACCTGCTGCCTTAGTCAGTTGATCTCTGTTCTCCCATCATGGCCATCACAAGCTCATGCCAACCGGCACCTAAGAGCTGCTCAATTGGCTGAGGATTGCTGTGACCACCTCACGCTATATGCAGATGGAGAGATGTTGGCCTTGTCCCTCTCCCTAGTGGGAGTTCCAGGGCTGGCCCTACATAATGGAATGGAGACTAATCGCTTAGCCTGTGCCCTTGTTAAAAATATGAATACTATCTCCCGAGCCCTAGCTCTACTGAACAGAGAACAAAGGGAGTTGCGAAATGCTATATTGGAAAACCAGGCAGGCATAGATTATTTGTTCCTCCTCCATCATTTGGGCTGTGAGACACACCAAAACCTATGTTGCTTCAGTCTTACTGACAATAGCCAGTATTGATACGGAGATCAGTAACCTCCATACTATAGTATCAAACATACAGCAGCATAATAATAATAATAATAATAATAATAATAATAATAATAATAAATTTTATTTATAGCCCGCCCCTCTGCTCAGCAATCGGGGCGGGTTACAGCATTTTAAAACATACAAAGTTAAAAACATTCCCTCATCCTGGAATCCCCCACCCATCCCCTAAAACAAGATTAAACTATAGAGAAAATTAAAATGCCTTAGTACAATAAAACCAACAAAACAATAAGGCAGCCATGATACTAGGAGCACTAAAACCCTCTCCCTAGAGCCAGGAGATTATTCCAGGAAGGCCTGCCGGAAGAGATCCGTCTTTACTGCCTTTTTGAAGGCAGCAAGCATAGTAATGAGACGGATCTCGTCCGGCAGGCCATTCCACAGTCTGGGAGCAGCTGCAGAAAAAGCCCTCTGGGAGGTCTGAGACAGCCTAGTTTTTATTGGCTGTAGCAGATTCCTCCCAGAGGACCGAAGGGTGCGGGGGGATCATACGGGGAGAGACGGTCCCTAAGATAAGATGGACCCAAGCCATGTAGGGCTTTAAAGGTTAAAGCCAACACCTTGTACTGAGCCTGGAAACTAATCGGCAGCCAGTGGAGGGATTTGAGCACAGGTGTTATGTGCTCCCTCCTAGATGTTCCTGTAATTAACCTGGCTGCCATATTTTGGACCAGTTGTAGTTTCCAGGTTAGGCACAAAGGTAGCCCCATGTAGAGCGCATTGCAGTAATCCAGACGTGAGGTTATCAGGGCATGTACCACAGTTTCCAGATTCCTCATGTCCAGATAAGGGCGCAGTTGGCATATCAGCCGAAGCTGATAACAGGCACTCCTGACCACCGCATTCACCTGACTGGTCATGTGAAGCGACGAGTCTAGGAGCACCCCCAAGCTGCGAACACAGTCCTTAGAGGAGAGTGTGACTCCATCCAGGACTGGAGACTGTATTCCCAAATCTGGTTTCAGGCCTGTGACCGTGAGTACCTCCGTTTTGTCTGGATTCAACTTCAATCTGTTTTTCCTCATCCAATCCATTACCGCCCTGAGACAGTCATTGAGAGGAGAGACGCCATCTGAAGTCTGAGACGATGATCTGGTCATGGAGAAATAAATCTGGGTGTCGTCAGTGTACTGAAGACACCGTGCTCCCTGCAGATACATGGTTCGATTGGCTGACTCCCGAATCTCGGATGGTTAAAAGTCTATTTTTCCTGTTTATTATAATAATCATAACTCTTGTTTTGCTATGCTTCTGTATTCCTTGCTTGGTGCAGTGGGTGACAAAATCCTTTCAAGCTACTATTCAGAGGACTGCTACCATTTATGCTCAAATGCTAAACAATGAAGATTAGTAGTCAATAGAAATGCTATAATTGTCTAAAGAAATGATGCATTTAAGGGGGGAGTGAAGCAGAATGAAATGGCTTTTAGAAAAATTTTATTATTTATTGTTAGGATTGCTGTTAGTGAACTCTTAACAGGCTGTGCCAAAAAGACAGTGTTCAGCTGATAGCACTGTTCTGACCAGGATGTCCTGATAAGGTCTTCTTGGTGGACTCTGCCCAGAACTGTTTGGTAACTGATTTCAAAAGATGTAAACAACATTGCAGAAGTGCATCAAGGGGGTGGGAGAATGATGTTTCTGCATATGTCACAAAGCCAATTAACTGTCTATAAAAGTGTTCAAGATCTGTCACTCAGGGTTCTTGGTATTTGGAACAGACACTTCCACCAGAGCCTGCGTGATACTTTGAAATAAAGGCTCCTTTCCGAGGATCTCTGTTTGGTCTTTTGTCTGAGTTTCTGCTACAGTACAGATTCCTCATCAGGACTATCCGATGTAGTGGCACCCCCATGTCTTTGAGTGCATTACATAATTTTTCATGATCTACACAATCAAATGCTTTGCTGTAGTCTATGAAACACAAGCTTATTCTTTTTTGGAATCCTTTGGTGATTCCAGGTGATTCATTAGTCATCGCATGTTTGCAATATGGTCCCTAGTGCCCCTTCCTTTTCTGAATCCTGCTTGTATCTCTGGAATTTCTCTCTCCATGTATGGTTGGAGTGTATGCTGCAGAATTTTGAGCATTATTTTGCTTGCATGTGAGATTATCGCTATTGTCCTATAGTTGCTGCAGTCTTTTGTATCTCCTTTCTTGTGGATTAATATGTATATCGAGCATTTCCAGTCTGTTAGCCACTGCTTTGTTTTCCATATTTGTTGGCATATTTCCATTAGCACTAAAGTTGCATCTGTCTGTAGGCACTGTAGCAGTTCAATTGGTATATCACCTGTTCCCAGTGATTTATTTTCCCCATTTCCTTTATTGCAGATTCCACTTCACTTCTTAGAATTTGGGGTTCATCTTCATATGGCTCCTCATTCCAAATATCATTTATTCCCTCATCTCTTTTTTATAACTCTTGTGTGTATTGCCTCCAACATCTTTTTATTTCTTCTTGATCCTGTATTATGTTCTTTTTTTCTCCATAGAGCATCCCTGCCCTCAGTTTTAACTTGGCTTTAATTTCTCAGATTTTTTTTATAGAGGTCTCTCATTCTTCTCTTTTTGCTGTTGTCTTCTATTTCTCTGCATTGGTCATTGCAGTATTTCTCCTTATCCCTGCGTGTCAGCCATTGGACAGTTGTGTTCAAGCAAACTTTTTAAAGCATTTGTTAAAAGCAAACTAATGTATGCTGTTAGAATCAGAGAATCATAGAATCATAGAATCATAGAGTTGGAAGAGACGACAAGGGCCATCCAGTCCAACCCCCTGCTATGCAGGGACTTCCAATCAAAGCATCCCTGACAGATGGCCATCCAGCCTCTGCTTAAAGACCTCCAAGGAAGGAGACTCCACTACTCTCCGAGGGAGTGTGTTCCACTCTCGAACCGCCCTTACTGTCAGGAAGTTCCTCATAATGTTGAGGTGGAATCTCTTTTCTTGCAGCTTGCATCCATTGTTTCGGGTCCTAGCCTCTGGAGCAGCAGCAAACAAGCTTGTTCCCTCCTCGGTATGACATCCCTTCAAATATTTAAACACGGCTATCATATCACCTCTCAGCCTTCTCTTCTCCAGGCTAAACATCCCCAGCTCCCTAAGTCGTTCCTCATAGGGCTTGGTTTCCAGACCCTTCACCATTTTAGTTGCCCTCCTTTGGACACGCTCCAGTTTCTCCACATCTTTTTTGAATTGTGGTGCCCAGAACTGGACACAGTATTCCAGGTGAGGCCTGACCAAAGCAGAATAGAGTGGCACTATTACTTCTCTTGATCTAGACGCTATACTTCTACTGATGCAGCCTAAAATTGCATTGGCCTTTTTAGCTGCTGCATCGTACTGTTGACTCATGCTCAACCTGTGGTCTACCTGGACTCCTAGATCCCTTTCACACGTAGTCTCATTCAGCCAGGTGTCCCCCATCGTATATCTGTACTTTTCGTTTTTCCGCCCTAAGTGCAGTACATTTCTCTGTGTTGAATTTCATTTTGTTAGCTTTGGCCCAACTTTCTAGTCTGTTCAAGTCATTTTGAATTTTGATCCTGTCCTCTGGGGTATTAGCTACTCCTCCTAATTTGGTGTCGTCTGCAAATTTGATAACTATGCCCCCAATACCGTCATCCAAGTCATTAATAAAGATATTGAATAGCACTGGGCCCAGGACAGAGCCCTGTGGCACCCCACTGGTCACTTCTTTCCAGGTTGAAAAGGAGCCATTGTTGAGCCCCTTTGGGTTCGACCAGTCAACCAATTACAAATCCATGTAACAGTTACTTTGTCTAGCCCACATTTTACCAATTTGCTTGCAAGAATGTCATGGGGAACCTTGTCAAAGGCCTTACTGAAATCAAGATATACTATATCCACAGCATTCCCTTCATCCACCAAGCTGGTAATTTTATCAAAAAAAAGAGATCAGATTTGTCTGGCATGACCTGTTTCTCTGAAACCCATGTTGACTTTTTGTGATTATGGAATTACTTTCCAGATGTTCACAGACTCTCTGTTTAATGATCTGCTCCAGAATCTTTCCGGGTATAGATGTCAGACTAACTGGACGATAATTGTTGGGATCCTCTTTTTTCCCCTTTTTGAAGATGGGGACAACATTTGCCCTCCTCCAGTCTGCTGGGACCTCTCCTGTTTTCCAGGAATTCTCAAAGATTATTGACAATGGTTCCGATATTACATTTGCCAGTTCTTTTAATACCCTTGGATGTAATTCAACTGGTCCTGGAGACTTATATTCATTTAGAGTAACCAGATGTTTCTGTACTATCTCTTTACTTATTCTGTCCTCTGCTCCATTATACTTAGGTTGAGCACCCTTTGCCTTTTCTGAGAAGACTGAAGCAAAGAAGGTGTTGAGTAGTTCTGCCTTTTCTCTGTCTCCTGTTAACTTTTTGCCATCTTCTCCACACAGTGGCCCTACCATTTCCTTCTTTTTCCTTTTGCTGCTGACATACCCCCAAAAGCCCTTTTTATTGTTCTTAACCTCTCTAGCAAGCCTGATTTCATTCTGCGCTTTAGCTTTTCTGACTTTACCCCTACACGTGCTAGCTATTTGTTTGAATTCCTCTTTGGTGATTTCCCCATTTTTCCATTTCTTATACATGTTCCGTTTAAAACATAATTCAGTTGCAAGTTCCTTAGTCATCCATCCTGGTTTCTTGAGACACCTCCCATTTTTCCTCCTCGTTGGCATGGTTTGAAATTGTGCCTTCAGTATCTCCCTTTTGAGAAACTCCCATCCGTCTTGAACTCCCTTCTCTTTTAGTATTCCTGTCCATGGGATCACCCCCAGTATTTCTCTAAGTTTAGTAAAATCAGCTTTCCTAAAGTCTAGAATGCGTGTCTGACTATGCCTGGCTTCTCCTTTCCACTGTATAATAAACTCCAGGAGGACATGATCACTCCCGCCTAAGGATCCAACCACTTGCACCCCATTAACTAGGTCTTCCCTGTTAGTTAGGATCAGATCCAAAATAGCTGACTCCCTCGTTGCCTCTTCCACCTTTTGAGCAATGAAATTGTCTTCGAGGCAAGTGAGGAATTTGCTAGACCTTGAGGATTTTGCCGAGTTTGACTTCCAGCAAATATCCGGATAGTTGAAGTCACCCATCACTACTATATTTCTCCTTTCTGAGTGTGTGGTCATCTGTTCTAGAAAGGCTTCATCCAATTCTTCTGCTTGAGTTGGGGGTCTGTAGTAGACTCCCACACTAACATCCCTGTTGTTTCCCTCCCCTTTAATTTTTATCCAGATGCTCTCCACTTGGCTTCCAGGATTGATGTCCTGGATTTCTTCACTGGTGTAAATATCTCTGACATATAATGCTATTCCTCCTCCTTTCCTGTTTGTCCTGTTTCTCTTGAAAAGCTTATATCCCTTTATTTCTACATTCCAGTCATGAGACTCATCCCACCAGGTTTCAGTGATGCCTATTATATCATATGTGCTTTCTTGTGCTAGGAGTTCAAGTTCATCTTGCTTATTTCCCATGCTCTGTGCATTAGTGTAGAGACATCTAAGACCATATGTCCCCTTTACTTGCTGCCTGTGCACGTTTTTTTGCCTCCCACTGTTGGGTCCCTGTACTGTTTGCCTTGTTTCCTCTATGACAGTTTGACTATTTTCTCCAGTCCTTTTGTCTTCCAGGATGTTGTCTCCCTTCCCCACACAGTTCAGTTTAAAGCCCTCCTGATCAAATTCTTGAGACCGTTGGCAAAAACATTTCTTCCAACTGGTAGATGCAGCCCATCCCTTGCCAGGAGTCCGTCCTCATGGAACTGCAGCCCATGATCCAAGAATCCAAATCGTTCTCGACGACACCATCTGCGGAGCCAATTGTTGACATCTGCTATTTTCCTCTCTCTTCCTGGACCATGCCTTTGAACTGGCAGAAGAGACGAGATGACAATCTGTGCCTCCATTTCTTTCAGCTTCTTACCTAGAGCCTCGTAATCCCTTTTGATATTCTGAAGGCTGTGTCTTGCTGTGTCATTCGTTCCCACATGAACCAAAAGGAAGGGGTATTGGTCAGTAGGCCTGACCAGTCTTGTCAGCCTCTCTGTTACATCTCGGATCTTTGCCCCAGGGAGACAACACACTTCCCGAGACATCTTGTCAGGC
Organism: Phrynosoma blainvillii; assembly: GCA_026167975.1. Classification (NCBI taxonomy): domain Eukaryota; kingdom Metazoa; phylum Chordata; class Lepidosauria; order Squamata; family Phrynosomatidae; genus Phrynosoma; species Phrynosoma blainvillii. Next base: position 245,520,406 of record JANUYF010000003.1, on the reverse strand, counting down.
CCACAAATCACTGCTTCTGTCCCCCTCAGCAAAGAGTCCCCCACCACGACCACACGCCTCCTCCGAGGCTTAGCAGCGACTATTCCCTGTGGTGGAACTCCCAGGGTCCCCTGCTCTGTCCTTGCTGCTCTTCTTCGTCCTCCTTGCTAAGAGTAAGAGCTTGAAATCGATTCTGTAGCCGCAAACTCCCAGAACGATCCTTGGTCTCCTTACTTCTGCGTGTGACCTTCCTCCAGCTTTCTACCTCCTGTTGTTACATAATAAAATGTCCTTGGATCATGATGTAATTACAGAGGGGACTTTCTGTGTGTATCTGAGATGGGGAATTGGATAGTGTTAGTCTCCCTATATTTGTCCTACTGGGCACTCAGTGGTGAACCAGACCAGCATCTTCTGTCAGTGAGGAAGCATCACTGTGGATTATAATGTGTTTTGTCCAGCTTTACTGTTTAGGCAAGCACCAGTTTGGAGTATTTGTATCTTGTGCTGCATGGGAAAAACAGTTTGGGATTCTGCTGATGTATTTTCTCCCTCTTGCACTATGCATTAGTCTGTATTTCAGAAATGACAGAAATGAAATTGTCTCTTATTTGGTGTAAAGACTCCTATAATGTCTTGTAAGACAATGTCTTGTAAGCCATGGCTTAACATATTTGGGAGCTTACACTACATTTGATATTGCTGACTGGGCAGAAGGGTGCTGATCATTCTTTTACATTGATCATTCTTTTGAAATTTACTCATAGAATCATAAAGTTGGAAGAGAATACAAGAGCCATCCAGTCCATCCTCTGCCATGCAGGAATACATAATCAAAGCACTCCTGACAGATGGCCATGCAGTCTTTGTTTAAAAAACCTCCAAAGATGGAGACTCTACCACACTCCAAAGTAATGTTTTCAACATATCCAGCTCCCTAAGGCACTCTTCAAAGAGAATGGTTTCCAGACCTTTCATTATTTCGATCTTCTTCCTCTGGACATATTCCAGATAGTTTATGTCAATTCTAGTGTCCAGAACTGGAAACAGTATTTCAGGTGAGGTCTGACCAAAGCAGAATAGAGTGGTACTATTATTTTCCCTGCTACTATTATTTTCCTTGCATCCTATTGATGCAATCTAGAATCACATTGAATTTTTAAAGTGCCACATCACATTGTTGATTCATGTTCAGCTTGTGGCCTACTAAGACTTCTAGATCCATTTCATGTGTACTGTTGTCTAGCCAGATGTCACCCAGCTTATACCTGTGGATTTTTTTTTCTGCCTAAGTGTAGTACTTAGTACATTTTTCTCTGTTGAAATTCATTTTGTTAGTTTTGGTCCAGCTTCCTAATCTAATAAAGTCATTTCGAATTATAATCCTTTTCTGTCTACAAGAGTGGAGGGTGTACTGAAATAATCTGCCTCTGGAGGATGATGGATTCTGATGGACTTCTGAAAGCTCTCTGTGTCTCTGATTTTCTGGCTGGTATGGATTGTACAAAGGCAGGCTTAATGTTGAACATAAAGAAAACAAAAATAATGGCCACAGAGAATTTACACACATTCAAACTAGACAATGAAGAAATATAAATAGTAAAAGAGTTCTCATATCTGGGATCAAACATTGATTGGAACAGGGACTGCAGCCAAGAAATCAGGAGAATATTAAGAATGGGGAGGGTAGCTATGAAAGAACAAGAAAAGATTCTAAAATGCAAAGATATACAACTCAGAACAAAAGTCAGAATCACATAAGCCATTGTATTCCCTATTAACACGTATGGATATGAGACCTGGGCAATCAAGAAAGAAGATGGGAGGAAAATCAACACATTTGAGATTTAGTGCTGGAGAAGAGTGCTGAGGATCCCATGGACAGCCAAAAGGACTAACAAATGGGTCCTAGAGCAGATCAAGCAGGAAACCTCCCTGAAAGCCAAGATGACCAAACTGAGGCTGTCGTACTTTGGACACATCATGAGAAGGCATGAATCCTTGGAAAAGACAATAATGTTAGGAAAGGTGGAGGGAAATAGAAAGAGAGGAAGGCCACATGCTGGATGGGTTGAGATCGATGCAAAGACCGTTAACAACAACAACAACATGGGTTGTGTTTATGTTAAAGCCATATCTGATTTGTGGAATGCAAGGGACTTTGTCAGGCTCATGCAAGTTTACTGGACCTTTGCTCTTTATAGCCTATTACCTCTAGAAGAAACAGACCATGTTACTGGGTCTAGGAAGTGACAATCCATTTTTGAAAGAGGAAGTTGTAGCATTCTTAAAGAAGGGACAATAGCTCTAGAAATCCCAAAAGGTGGCATCTAATGGAATGAGTTAAAGAGAAAAGTGAAAAAAAAAATTGTATGATCTAGAGAGAAAGCAGAGTATGATTGGGTTCATTACCATTATCACACTGGGAAAGATTAAAATAAAAATGGAAACTAGCTGGTTGTATCCTGGATATGAGACTAGCACATTGTCTTGGTATGCCATGGCTTGTTACTGGACCAGTACTCATCTGCTATGTGGTCACTGATTCTGGCATTGTCTGACCTTAGAGTACAACTATGGTGTAGACATTTCCACTGTCCCGAGCCCTCATAACACTACATGGTTAACTGCTGTCAAGTCGACTTTGACTTATGGCAACCCTATGAATGAGACCTCACCAAATCATTCTATCACCAACAGCCCTGTTCAGATCTTGCAGACTCAGGACTATGACTCCCTTTTTTAGTCTATACATTGTAATATGGTCCCCATCTTTTCCTACTGTCTTCTACCTTGTCAAGTATTATTGTCTTTTGTCTTCTGTAATGAGTTATGTCTTCTCATGATATGTCCAAAGCATGGCAGTCTCAGTTTAGTCATCATGGTGTCTTGGGGGAGTTAAGGCTTGATTTCTTCTAAGACTCATTTGTTTGTCTTTTTAGTAGTCCATGGTATCATTAGAACTCTTCTCCAGTACAACATCTCAAATGAATTGATTGCATTCCTATCAGCTTTGTTCAGCTTTCACAACTATATATAGAACCTAGAAATAGGATGTCTTGGAAGATTCTAACTTTAGTATTCAGTGATATATCTTGACACTTCTGGATCATGTATAGATCCTTCATAGATGCCCTTCCAAGTCTGGAATAGATCCACCATGAATTGGTAGAGGCTTATTGTGTTTGGGCTGATCAATCTGTTGGCCTCACAAAATCCAATCACTCTCCTACATAATTTCTTGATTCTAGGCCAAATTTTGCTACAAACTTTGATTCTTCACTGTTTCTTACATTTGCATTCCAATTGGCTATGATTAAAAATAAGTCCTATTTTGGTGTGTGGTCAATTTCCTGGACTACAGCATAGAATCTTTTAATTTCTTCTTCTTCGGCCTCTGTAACTGGAGCATGAACCTGGATTATGGTTCAATTGATAATGCTTCCTGAAATCTTAGTGATATGGTTCTTTCAGTCTTTGCATTGTATCCTTTGACTGCTTTTGCTGCATCTCTCCTCACTATCACCCAATTTCCTCTTAGATTTTCAATTCCTGAGTAAAACACTGTGTACTTATCTGACTCAAAATGTTCACTTCCTCTCCATGTTAGCTCACTTTCTCCCTAAGTATTGCAATGTTTATACCAGGGGTAGGCAACCTTTCCCCTTTAAGGGCCGAGGGACTTCAGCTCCCAGAAGCCTCAGCCATGTTGGCCAATAGTCCCATGTTGGCCAATAGCTCCTGGGATTCTGGGAGCTGAAGTCCCTCGGTTCTTAAAGGGGAAAGGTTGCCTACCCCTGGTTTATACTTTCCATTTCTTGTTTTACTATGTGTGATTTCCTCTGATTCATGCTCCTCACCATCCATGTTCCCATAGTATGTATTTTCCAGCTTTGGACTTTCCTTTCACCTCTTAGCATGTCAACAGCAAAACTTTCTTTTGAGTTGAATCCAAGTGCAACATTAGCTACAGTGCTACTCATAGTTTTCTCCTGCTCTTCTCCAATAGCTCCCTTCTGACCTAGGAGTTTTATCTTCTGGCATTAGTTCATGTTTCATTTTAGATGGTGTCATCATAGGTTTTTCATGGTAAAATACATTCAAAAGGAGATTTACCATGACTCTGGTGCAGTACAAACAAGTATTAGGGGTTTATCACACGTGGGAAATCCCGTGCAAAAACGGGGCTTTAAATTGGAAAAAACCCGCAAAAGTGGTTAGATTTTCAGACGATGCCGCTGTTAAAATGGAGTTAAAATGAGGTTAATTCGAATGGAAACTCATCAAAAACTGCTTCTTTTTACTTTTGGAATTTTCTGGGATTTCCTCCGTGTGATAAACTCCTTAGTGTCACTGCCATTACCTCTACTGCTGCTTTCAAGTAGCTGTTTGGCAGATTTAGTCTGGCTTCTCAGCAAATGCATGTCTTACATGGTAGACTCTACAAACAGCACCGCTGCCACCAGTGTAGCCTTTTCCATCACAGGAGCACATAATTTCCCCCCTCCCCCCAGTTGTTGACTGTGACAAACCTTATTTTGCACAACAGAAATGGAAAGCACTTTGATAGATGTTAGTGCTGTGTACTGCATCAAGTAGTAACAACTTGCTATGTTATTAATAGAGCTTAAATACACTAAAAGCTCCAGATCCTGTCTGATCTTGGAAACTAAACAGGGTCAGTCCTGGTCAGCACTTGGATGGGAGGCAACCAAGGAATACCAAACACACACACATACACACACACACACACACACGTATTCTGAATGGAAGCAGTGTGTTCACGGAATATGAATCTCTAAAATTAAGTTGGTAAAATTTGATATAAAATGCCCCTACACTCTACTGCAAATTTTCCAAGAAGACTGAACTTTTTAGGAGTTCCTCAATGGGACTAATTGACTGTGGGGCCAGGGAATTACCTATTAACTCCTACTGGAGATAATTAGTTCACCACAACCATAGGCAGAACCCTTTCTGTTATTCTTCTTTAATACTAATGCTTTTGAAGCTGTTCCATTCTGCTTGGCTAAAATTCTAAGATGAACATAGTTGTTTCCTCATAATATCTGCCTGAGCATAAGAGAAGCACTCTAGAATTGCAACTATGAAAAACAATGACTGCCAAATCTTTCTGTCTGAAGGTATTCATTTTTGTGCTTAGTTTAGTGGTATGGAGGAAGGATTCCTAGAATTGGTGGTGGTGGAAATGGCAAATTCATAGCAGTATTGTCATGTATATGGATGGATGTTATTGGACAGAAGGTTGAATGTCTCCCTGTGCTAGGGAAGCAAATCTTTGATTATTTCATACCCTCAAGCAAGAATGAATAATTTCAGCAATTTTCTCCCTTCTCTGTGAGAATATGAGAGTTACTGTATAGTTTTGGACTGCTATTTGTACTTTGGGATTTCACTGGGGAAAATTCATCTGAAAAAAAATACACATGATTTCCCACCCATAATATGTTGGGGATGGAAAACATGCAAAACACTTACTTGCACAGGCATCAGTGTGCTTTGCACACTCATGTGCAACATTTTGATTTTTCTGCCCTTAACATATTTTCTGTTGCTCCACTACATGATTTCCATACAGGAAAACTACACATAGCTTTTCTATGGAGAAATTAATGTATCTGCACACTATGTTTTACTCATTGACTCTTGTGCAAAAATATTGCTTTCCCCCACCCCAGAAAACAAAGTTTTTCTGTGAATGATTTTTTTTTCCGCACAGGAAAATCACAGGTATTTTTGCACAAATATATATCTGCCCTGCAAATTCCCAAATTGCTAAGTTTTTCATGTATGGTTTCCCTTTCTTTGGCAAGATGTTTTATATAATAATAATAATAAAATTTTATTTATACCCCGCCCCTCTGCAAAGCAAAGTTTTGAATGTCAAGATGCCCCTCTTTGTCAAGGCTGTAAGTATTAATGAAGGTTCTTTACATCTATAGTCTCTGTTCTGTAATTACTGGAAATTGGAGGGAGCCATTTCAAGCCAGATGCATCACTGTTTAGCAATTAGGAAAGGATGCAGACATTTTGGTCTCTGACTTATCTTTTTCAGCAGTGGCCAAGAACATAAGTTATGACTGAAAGAGAGAAATTCCATCTGGCCTAATTTCAGTTCTCTTTATGTGTGTTGGATGAGTTCATCTCTCTGCTCTCAATATTCACTGTTGATGCCATATATATATATATATATATATATATATATATATGAAGAGAGAGAGAGAGAGAAAGAGAGCCCATTTGTTTCTGTGTCTGTTTATGAAACTTAAGAATAATTTTACATACTTTTCTCCCTCATTTGTTTTTACATTTCCATCAATGTATTATATACCATAAATGCTATCCTCACATTTTCATTTGATGCTTAATACCTGGATTATGTACTGCAGTGTTATATGCTACTATGTGTTATGTAGTAATGCTCCTTTCCATGTAGCTTCAGATTTCATCTTACCCCACTCTGATTCACTCATGCAGACTAGCAGTCAGCAATCTGTTTCGAAAATCCTGCCGCTTCCATGAGGTCAATTGAGAGAAATGAAATCCTTATGAAATTGTCTTCTCCTGTTGTTTAAAAGGTGAAGATTGTTTTCTGAATTTTTTTATAAATGGTCTAGGAAATTGTAGGCTTTTTACAGGACATAGGAATAGTGATTCTCATCATATTGAGACACATTAAGAAATATTCAAAACATGAAAATGGGAAGAAATAATAATAATAATAATAATAATAATATTTATTTTTTTTATTTATAGCCCACCCCTCTGCTCCACAATCGGGGCGGGTTACAACATATTAAAAAACAACAAGATTAAGAACAATCCCTCTCATAACAACCCTCCCCCTCTTAAAACAGAATTAAACTTACAGAATTAAATTAAAATTAAGTCCATACTATAATATTGACAGCAACAATAAATATGAAATCGGTGAGGAAATGGGAACAGTTAAGAAGGGTCAATTAGGGTTCGATTAGGGTTCGCCCCTCTGAAGATGTTATTCTGGGAAGGCATTTTGGAAGAGATCTGTCTTTACTGTTTTCTTAAAAGCAGTGCCTCACAGTTGGTAGCAGTTCTACATAAAAATGAAAGTGAAAATTAAGCTTAAGAATAAAACTGCAAGAGGTCCAATTAATGGAAAGAGTGGGCATTCTTATTTCTCATGTGTAGATCTGAGCCATTTGATTTTAGCCATACTTTTTTATTCAAAGGTACAACACAAAGAGATATTGTATTATTCAGTTGTCTTGATCAAAACAAATCCCTTTTGACCTAGCTCTTTGATAAAAATAAACAGTTGACAAGCAAAACACACTTTTATAAAACAACATTGCTGCAAACTGATATGTTACTGGTATCTAACTACTCTCTGATTAAGCCACATTTATAAAGATCTCAATGGAAGATTCTAGACAGGATGTGGAATTATAGGTACTTACCTCCATTCCTGCTGGGAATGTTTTAGAGATTCATGGTATTGGGGAACAATGTTTCACTTTTCATTATTCAACAAATAATCAGGTTCTTCAGAGATAGAGCCGCACTCTTTATATATGAATGAACATAAAATGTTAAATTATAAATAATTAATCTGTTTATTGTGTCTGGCAGCGACATTGGAACTAGTACAAAGTTGGAAGAATGTGAATAGCCTATCTATTAATTGTTGGATGAACAGGATTTGATATCTGGCCTTAATGGAGAAATGAAATATAAAATAAAACACAGTCACAACACAAACCAGTACCAACTATATGATTACTTTTGATTGATTATAGGAATCACTGAGATCTTATCTCTCCACACATAAATCATATTGATTTCTGGGAAGATTCTTTATAGGACAATACAATATAACCCTCTGTGCAGTAATATCTTTTATTATTTTTGAGTATAATAGTGAATATATCATTTAATAATTTTTGTCAATTTTTGTATTGTTTATTGTTATGAAACTGCCACTTTGACATATTTTCAGTAACCCAATAAAAAGTTATTGTTAAAAAGAATAACCCCATAATTATTGCAATTTATTGTTATTATTTTAAAAAGTTATTTAAAAAAATTTTTTTAAAAGTCCATCTTTATGAAGTATATATATAGAGAGAGAACATTTGCAATTCATGTAGCTGAAGGTGAGCATTAATAATTAAATATGCTATTAAAATCAATGAGATTCAGAAATCTGGATTATGTATTTTGTACTTAATGGATATTCAGAAGTAGTAATCTTTTTAAACTGATGTTCTGGGAATAATTTTATTTGGTCTGGGGTTCAATTTGAACCAATTCACAGTACATCAGCTTCCTCCTGCCACTAAATTTCTGTGGTATAACTGTTGGGATATGTAGTCAGAGTGGAAATGTACACATGTGGGAAAGTTTTTGCTTGCAGGTGTAGTAAAAAAACAACTTAGAAAAATACAGCCAAGGTCATTGTTTCTGGGAACAAAGAAGGCAAGAAGAAAAACAAATTAGATCATCGGGGATTGTGAGAACCATTACCCACGTGACTATGAGTCACAAGAAGAGGCTGGACTTTGAAGCTGTTTACAAATGTCCACAAATCAATTGAGCCCTCAGCTTGGGGGGTGGAGCTGTGTTCTTTTTCTTATGCTGGTTAATTGGTTAGTTTTTTTAGATGCTTCTTTTGTTTTCTGCCTGCTGATGGACTAATTTCCTTTGTAAATAATTACTATGTTTTTACTGCAACTAAAGAAATAAAATGTACTTCTTGAGAGCTAACTTCTGCCTCTGCTCTGGAATTCAAGCTGAACACTGCAGGCTGCATTCCTAAGTGGTGAGACGAAAGGAGGGGGAGATGCTGCTCACAATGGCTTCAGCAAAGATTTATTGCTCTGTTCATCTTAAAAATAACAGTAACAGAGATACTGCACATTTCTTTTTTTAAAAAAAAAGAAAGAGCAGGGAGCAATACCTTGCTTTAAAGCACTACATTCTGGAGAGCTTCTAGAAGTATGATCCTCATTAACAAGGCATATACTGATCACCTACCTTATTTTATAATGAAAATATTTTTTTGAATTCTTGTTACTCTGCTGCTGAATTTTTGTTTTACAAGACCTCTTGGAGTGGGGTACTGGAGTCTACAAAAATGAATGAGTACTGTTGTATGGGTGGTCCTAAAAACTGTAAAGGCACCAGATACTATCTTATCTTGGAAGCTTAGCATGGTCAGCCTTGGTTAGTACTTGGATATAAGACCACCAATGAATACCACATATGTAGGCTATATTTCTGAAGAAGGAACTGTTAAAACCTCTGAGTATTCCTTGCCTTAAAAAAAAAACTCTGAAATTCATGGGGCCAACATACGTCGACATGCAACTTGAAGGGACACACACATATACACAGATTGTGTTGCATGAAACTCATTGAGAATGTACACTTCCACACACACTGTGAGGGAAATCTTCTGGATCTATTTAAGCAATGTATAATATTTGGTCTTTATTGGATTATTGTAGCTTTCCATGGGTTTTATAAAGAAAAATATTGTGATACCTCTGAGCACATTCATCCCTTATATATTTCTATATATTGATTTTGACAAACTGTGAAGATGTGAGAGTCTGCATTAAAAACAGTTTTAAAAATTTTCTGATTCTGCTTAATGTTCATCAGTCACTTAGCAGAATGCTTTTGACATCATTCATCTGCATCCCAATTTTTTAAAAATATATTTGCAAAAATAAACTGAGAGCAGATATTTGATTACTTTTTTGTACCTGTTATAAAGAAAAAATACTCATGATGGCAGCATAATTCTTATCATACATACACATAAATGTTTATGTTTCCATAAATGGTCACATGTCTAATTTGTGAGAAGTGAAACAAATTCTTCTAGTCAAAATGTTTTATATAGGAATTTGCTGACTAGAAAATGAAAGGAAAAAATACAGTAGAAGGGATATTTGAAAACAGTGTCAGAATTGTATTCATGTAATGATAAGAAATATTTTAGCTGCTTGATTATTAAAATATTTTAAGATCAGTACAAGCAATCTTTAAAAAAAAGAAATTAAAGCTTATAGAAATAATAATACTGTACAAGAAAAGAGATCAGATCAGCATTCTATAGATACTTCATGTTCTTTGCATCTTGTAGCAAATAGGAGCATTTGTAGCACTGGTGAAAGCATCAGTTAACATCTTTCGGTTTAAATGGCTCCATTCAGAAGAGATAAGCCAGACATATACACATGGCTTCCCTGTCAGGACTAATTTTCCTCTCAAATGGATGGTTGGGGGGGGGGGGGAGAACAAGACCATAAAGAGAAGAAAAATAGGGAAAAAACAAGACAATAAGTTTTAATAGCACTTATTCTAGAAATTAACTAGAATTATATTATGGAGATGATCAGAATGGAGGGAAATCGGGGAAGAAAAGGCATACTCCTGGCAAAATCGTATGATCGCGCTGAAGATTTTCAGACAATGTCGTGCTTATCCAAGACTCAACCCATGAAGATCCAGGAGTGCTGCAGCAACAAATCATCCCTGGGACTTCCCTGTGAATGGTTTGTTGTTGGAGCATTCCTGGATCTTCAAGGGTTAAGTCCTGGATAAGTGCAATGTTTCTGAAAATCTTCAGTGCGATCGTGCTACTTTGCCAGAAGTGTGCCTTTAACTCCTGGCTTTTTCCTCCGGCCTGATAATCTCCCATGTCACCTTGGATCTTTAAAACCAGGATTTGCCTTTGCTTTAATTGTGTGTGTTTTTGAAACTGATTTTTTTTATAAAGAAAATTGATTTTGTTTGCTTTAAAATAAAGTTTGAATCAGTTTTTGTTTGTTTTATTTGTACATTGTCTTGTCGGCTAGAGAAGGTTAAGAGGTAAAAATTAAATATTTTAATAAATAAAATCCTCTGCTCATAAGCAAACGAAATTGAATATAATGGGACTCATGTCTGGAAGTACAGTAGATACATGGTTTTTCTCTTAAGAGGTCTCTCTCCTTCATTCTCATTAACAAGTAACAGGAATGAATTCCTTTTGAAAGGTAATTTTCCAACCCTTGTTGTAGAAACTCCAAGACAGTTTGCTATCTTATCACCATGGGGGATGATGTTTAACTTTCAAAAATTATGACTCCCAGCTCCACCATTTCACATTAAATGAGCCCTCTTCTCTTGCTTACCAATTCACAGTGAACTAGATTGCATTGGCTGATCCAGCTTTTGATAGCTGCTCTTCCAACAACTCTTCCTTGGTATGTGTGGAGGATGGTGCTTTGTTGAGAAGCAAAGAATCATTTAGAACATGGGTAGGCAACCTTTCCCCTTTAAGGGCCGAGGGACTTCAGCTCCCAGAAGCCTCAGCCATGTTGGTCAATAGTCCCATGTTGGCCAATAGCTCCGGGGGTTCTGGGAGCTGAAGTCCCTCGGCCCTTAAAGGGGAAAGGTTGCCTACCCCTGATTTAGAACAATAAGAAAATATATTTATTCTACCTAGATATAGGAAGATAAATTTGAGATGCCACCTCTTATTGCATGCCTAGCAAAGAGTGGAGGTGAGATTCTGAGAACAAAACAAGTGAAATTACTCTGAGAAGCCAGTTTACATCTGGGGTGAATAACTGCTGCATGCTGAGAGGCCATTTTCTGTTTCTGGGATCTTTCAGGGTCCACAGAGTTGGTAAAAAATGCTTAAAAAGAGAACTAATCAAGAATATGCTCCTAGTTTTGAAAAGTGGGTATTTTGATGTATTTTTAATATTTTAAATCTGAGGAATAAAGACTTTATAGTAGAAGAGGAGTTAATTATGCATATTTCTGTGGTTATGAGGGCATTGCCCTACAAAGAAGAATTCTGCCTCCAAAATGAAAGACACAGTGAACATTTCCTTCATTCCCCAAATACCTAGCATTGCAAATGGTAAGACACTGAAAATGCTTCCTACTTAGAAATTTTGTATTTGCTACATTTGCATTCCCTTGGTAGCTTTGCTTGTCCATTTACTATAGATGCCTAAACATTAGTATGAAATGCTAGAAATTTGGGAACTGGCAGAATATAGTAATCCATTTGAGAGTGACAGATTTTTTATTTGGGGAGAAATGTCTTCAATTTTCCCTCATGCAGTTATACTTCTGGGATGTGTTTGCACAGTTGGCCCTTGGTATCTGCAGGGGATCCATTCCAGATCCCCCGCAGATACCAAAATCTGTCCCCTTGTCCTTAATGGCCATGCCAACATTTGGGACAATGGGACTTTGTGGCCCAAGGCACCCGAAGCCTGCTTCACTGCTCTCACTACAGCAGGCAGCACAGGGCTGCCTCCTCTTACTATCTCCTCCTCCTCTTCCCACCTAACGGCTGCCTCTTCCTCCTCTCTCCTCTTCCTCCTCCTCTTCCCCACCATCATTGCTGCCTCTTTCTCTCTCCGCCTCTTCCTCCTTCTCCTCCTCTTCCTCTTCCCTCGGCCCTTAAAGGGGAAAGGTTGCCTACCCCTGCTCCATCACACTCTGAGGCAGTGCATTCCACTGTTGAACTGCTGTTACATCAGGAAGTTCTTTCTAATGTTTAGGTGGAATCTGTTTTCCTCTCATTTGAATCCACTGCTCTGTGTCCTCAGAAAATAAGCTTGCTCAATTTTCAATATGACATTCTTTCAAATATTTAAACATGGTTATCATTTTTAAACATAGCCAGCTTCCCAAGCTTCTCATCATAGGGAATGATTTCCAGACCTTTTTACTATTTTGGCCACACTCCTTTGAACATGTTCCAGCTTGTCAATATCCTTTCTGAATTGTGATGCCCAGAACTGGACACAGCATTCCAGGTGAGGTCTGACCAAAGCAGAATAGAATGGTATTATTATTTCCCTGGATCTATACACTATACTCCTATTAATGTAGCCTAGAATTGCATTGCAGAGCTAGTTGTTCATATCCACTATTCTTCTTTCCCTTCCTAGGCTGGGCTCTTCAACTGAAATGACAACCTGTGTATAAAGGTCTTCCCTGCTTCCTACCCAAAATCTCATATTTTCATGTGATATCCTGAAGTCATTGCCCTGTAGTGTCTTTGGTTCCCAAAAGGATTGGGTAATGATCAGTGGGCTTGATAAGTCATGTCAGCCTGTCAGTTACATCTTGAATTTTTGCCCCTGAGAGATAGCACACCTCTTGAGACATCCTGTCAGGCCTGCAAACCACTGCTTCTGTTCCACTCAGCAGTGATCCCCTTAACAGTACCACACATCTCCTCTGAGGATTGAAAAGGGCATCCCATGTGCTGATTTTTCAAGGTGCCCTACACATTATCTGAGGACTGACTATCACTCTTGTTTTTCCCCTCTTCATCACTGATAAGGGAAAGGGCTTCAAATTGATTCTGTAATGCCAAATGTAGATAATGATTCCTGGCCCTTCTAATCCTATAGGTCACATTCCTCCAAATGTCTACCTCTTGTGTTTGGGAAGTGACCTTCTCCTCAGAGACATTCCCTGTGTATTCCCCATCCAGGACAGTCTGCTCTATTTTGTTCAAGAAAAACCTAATGCTCCCCAATATGTTAAAGAGTAGATATGAGTAGATACATGTACACAGGCCCTCACGTTGCTAGACCTTCTCTTCCAACAGAGCAAGCAACTTTTACTTGATGCAGATATAGCTATGCCCATCCTCTGGCAAGGACACAAATGTACCACAGCTGTTGCAGGTGATGGCAGCAGTTCCCTCACCATTCATATTCAGTAGTCTTAGGTAGGTGTTAAAACAGAACTCTAGCTTCCCCCACTAAACTCCCACATAAAATACCTGTTGGCCTTGCTGCCTGTTAGCAAAGCTTCTGTTCACTGAGCTCCAGGGACTGGGTTTGCAGATATATATAGAGATAATGGCTGCAGGAAGTAGGGAATTATGGATACTTTAGGACTTGAATTTTCTGCTTCTTTGCCTCTAAAGGCACAAAGGTGTATAGGACATCGGTGGATGATGGATGTGGCATATACAGTGGCAGATGTAGAGGCAGAATGTGAGGGTCTAGCATTTTCCAAGCAAGTAACTAGAGCAGCATCTTTTTGGGTCAACACAGGCTCCACCTAAGTGGATGTAACCTTTCTTCCCTTGGCAGGGAAAAACACAGTTAGGAAAGTTACAAGGAAAGCTTAACAGATTTTGTAAATAATTTCTGCACTCAAAATCCCATTAATGTTGGATGGAAGTTATTTTTAGTACATTGAGTTGTCACTCTTTTGAACATCAATATTAACAGTAGAAATCATAGAAATGACAGAAGATGACATATAATATGGTTTGATTCATCTTCACATGGCACAGTTTTAAGTGGCACATTTCATTGTTGGCTCTTTCAAAAGTACTTTTTGGGGAGTTTAGAATTGCCTTCCCCAATCTGGCACTTTCCAGATCATACAAATCCCACAACTGACTACTGGCAGATGGTGCTGGGATTTGTAGCCCAATATATCTGGAAAATCCCAGGTTGGAGAAAGTTGCCTAAATTGTGGTATCTAACAATTTTTCTCTGAGATGAAAAGAAAAGAGGGGAAAATGACATGACATCTTGTTCTACTCCCCACCTTCAGCCCGTATTTTCCATCTTCTGTTCAAGAATGAACCAAATAAGGATTTGCACCTCTAATTAAAAAACTGCAGCCACAGTGTTGTTTTATATATATGGAAAGCTTGATTTTTTTTTAAACCAGTTTCTGTGGATGCATTCTCTGTGTGTCTCTGAATCCAAATGTCTAGTGAATCTTCAAGAGTGTTCAGATTTGGATTCTGCCCAATTTGGAGGAGGCTTGCTTTGATTTGAATGTCTCCCAAAGTAGCTTGATTGGTCTGAGAGTTGTCTGAATCCAAAACACATTCCCAGCAGAAATGAAACTATTGACTAGATCAAAAGCCTATGGGAGACAAATTTGTAGGTATTCAAATGGATGCACTGAATAAAAAGAAGGTTTTAGGTTCTCTAGTCTCTGAACTATGCATGTATTTGTATGCAAGTCATTTTACAGTCCATTGTTTTGCTCTCTTGACAGCTGTGTTTATACACCTGCCTTCTCCTAGGGTTTAATTGAATTTATGTCCTACCTTTGGATCAATGCACTTTGTACTCTATATTTTAGATAGTACTGTATTTGCTTTTCTAAGCAAACAGGTTTAGTTCTCATCTTCTTTCAGACATTCTTATATCAAGAGTTTCTTTTAAAACTTGACATATACAATTATCTGACTTCCTGCCACACAATGATTTTCTTTCTTTAGGAAATGGGATTAATGATAAATATGTAGATAGTCCTTCGGACCATAGATTGATGGGAAAATCATTCATGCCACACCAACTTACTGGTCTCATCTTGCAATCTCTGCTGCATATGGTGTCTCTTCTTTAATTATTATTGTCACTAGGATATGACATCAATACTTTTAAAATATATTCTTCTTTTTATTGACAACAGATTGTAATTACTGACTGAGTTTGTCTCAAGTGTCACAGAATGATATGTTGTCTTATTTATATCTTATAGCTCAGACAGTGCATTATAGGAACCTGCTCACTCAGTCACACACATGGGAGCCAAATCATTAAGCAGCCAAAAAGTGTTTTTCTTTAGGCAAAGTACTTTTACAGCATCACACATCTTCTCAGAATGAGTAGTTATTGGACAGTTAAGAAAGATGATAGGAAGAAAATAAACTCCTTTGAAATGTTGTGCTGGAGAAGAGTGTTGAGGATCCCATGGACAGCCCAAAAGATAAACAAATGGCTCCTAGAGCAGATCAAGCCAGAAACCTCCCTGGAAGCCAAGATGACCAAACTGAGGTTGTCATACTTTGGACACATCATGAGAAGAGAAGACTCATTTGGAAACACAATAATGCTGGGAAAGGTGGAGGGAGGGAGGAAGAGAGGAAGGCCACATACCAGATGGGTGCTCATGTATGGAGATTTCACATTACTGAACTACTGCATCCCTTCTGCCTCTCACCTTTCAGTCTTCAAGTATGGTCTGCAAAGATCAGAGGCAGAGCATAGATTTTGTATGCACTAGTCAGAGATCGCAAATACAATCTGTGGCATCTGCAGATATTTAACAACCCCACTCTTCTCTGCATACATCTTAGTTGAATTGTTCAATTAAAATGGGGTGGATAGGAATGAGGAGGAAAAGAATGATGATGATAATAATGATGATGTGGGTGGATGGATAGAAAGCAGAATGGAAATGGAAATGGGAGAGAGGAAGAAGAGAAGGGAGAAAGAAAAATAGGGATGGCTTTCAGGAAAATATCTCAATTATTCCAGGCCCTAGCATTATATAACTAATATGCTAAAGAATTGGAAAGTTCATTTTCATTGCAGCTCACCTAAAATATATATATCAGGGGATGCAGTGGCTCAAGTGGTTAAGATGCTGACTCTGTTGATTGCAAGATTGGCAGTTAAAGGTCCAGGTGCTGCATGATGAGGTGAGCTCCTTTCACTATTCCCAGCTTCTGCCAAACTAGCAGTTCAAAAGCATACAAATGCAAGTAGATAAATAGGTACCACTTCGGTAAACAGTGTTCTGTGCAATCATGCTGGCCACATGATCACAGAGTAGTCTCTGACAATGCTGGCTCTTAGGCTTAGTAATGGAGATGAGCACCACCCCCTACTGTCGGACACAACTTGACAAACTTATCAATGGGAAATATCTTTACCTTTACCTATATTATATTATATAATAATATAAATAGGAATCAATAGAGTATGAGAAATTACTGAAGATAATCATAATATCTCTTCCCACTGATAGACTCAAAACACTTTCCTTTCATATAGGCTGATGGGAGGCACCTCCTTGTCAGGCTTAAAAAGCCACTCTGAAATATACCATATAATATTTGTGTTTAATATATTATATATTATATAATATGTGTATTTTGTACCATAATGTAGAATAGAAAACAGTCCAGAACATAATTAATATACAAGTTAATTAAGAGAATCATAGTATTGCCCCTCACATCCAGACACTTTCCTTACATATAGGGCCATTCCATATAGGTGAATTTCTGAAAAAGCCCTGGCTGTTTGAGGGCCTTCACCTTCTGCTAAATAAATAAATTACTCCTCTCTCTGTTCTTCTTTTTGAATTATTTCCCCAAATTAATTGTTCTTTTGCTCCATAAATCTATCTGACCTTCTAGAAAATATTTTCCTCTCCGCTTCCATCCTCTCTTCTGTCTTCACAAAGAAATAACATAGATTAGACAACTTAATAACAAAGCCCAGCAACAGAGCCATGTGACACATTTTGTCCAATTCTATTTTTTTTATCTCCCAAAACAGCAGCACTTCTTGTTTTAGGGAATGTGATGGATGGAGAGGAATTCTAATAAGGAATTCTAATTCATTCACTGAAGTATATTTGTAATTGCAGCATTAACTGGGGAATCCAGAAAGATGAAATCATATTAAGATTTAGGAAATTAATAATGTTAATTCCAGTCTCTGCCCTTCCCCAGCTCACTTAACAGAAGCAGACTGAATAGACTCTTGAATCTTATTTTAGCAATGTTAATGGGGTATGCCCTCAATCACCCTTGTAGCATGAACATTAAGGGAGAAAAAACAGGTTGGGTGGCATACAGGACCCTTTCTTTTAGCAGAGGGGAACATATTTCTTTTTAACTATGAGAATGCACTTTTGCTCATGCCCCTGCATTCTTTTCTACTGCTTCCCTTTACCTAATGATAGGACTGTC
Source organism: Phrynosoma blainvillii (assembly GCA_026167975.1). Classification (NCBI taxonomy): domain Eukaryota; kingdom Metazoa; phylum Chordata; class Lepidosauria; order Squamata; family Phrynosomatidae; genus Phrynosoma; species Phrynosoma blainvillii. The sequence goes on along the minus strand of JANUYF010000003.1, from coordinate 245,502,657 downwards.
CTTTTTTCACCACATAAGGACAAACCTTCCCTTTTTCTGGTTTGTGATTTCTTAGTGAAAAGAGGGGAAAAGGACATGGAAGAACTACTGGATAAATTGCTGCACACATGGCTGTACTTCTAGGAGTCCCTACATCAGGGGTAGGCAACCTAAGGCCTGGGGCCGGATGCATCCCCCCAAGGCCTTTGGACCGGCTCCAGGCCGTTCCTGCTACCACCGCCATCGCTGCCGCCGCCTGCCACAATGATATTGATTATTGTTGTTATTACTTGTTCTTGTTGTTATTACTTGGTTTTCTTGGCAAAATCTCCACGGGGTTTTGCCATGTTTGCCATGGCTTTTCTGGGGCTGAGGGAGTGTGCATGAATTTTTTTATTTTTTATTTTTTTAAAAAAATATTTATTTATTTATTTATTTTTGGTGCTTCGCCCCCCCCCCCCCCATTGTCTGAGAGACAGCAACCCAGCCCCCAGCTCTAAAAGGTTGCCTACCCCTGCCCTATATGGTTGCTTGCTTGTAACAAGGAGGGCTTGGGTCATTTTGTCAGACACTTTTGAATGGAGCAGCTGTCTCTGTGGTAACAATCTCTCTGCATTATATCCTCACCAGTACTAGAAGGAAAGTGGATAATATCTGTTGGTTTGAATTGTTCTATGGAAATAGGTGACTGACAACCAAGCTTTACTGCAAAAGCACATAGTGAGAAAACTCATACTCCAGACCTCTAGGCTACAATTCAAGATCAATTAAGCTGGAGTAATTGTTCCACTTAAAGTAATGATACTTCCAAGTACTTTGGCTTAATTGAGTCCTATTCTGGCCATTGTTCCTTCAATCAGTGCAATCAGTGCAATGAATGTTCACATAAATCTTTGTGTAGATTTAGCATTTTAATTACAGGGAATGATAGGACTTCCTCAAAGGAGTAGCTCAACCTTTAGCATGCCCTTTTTCTTTTACAGGTATTTCATCCCCTGTGTATTTTCCCAATTCATTAAACTTACAATGAAAGATAAAGCAGGGGTGGAAGAGGTACTGATGCACACAGAAAACAGCTTCTAGTTGAGGTAATCAGCTTATCCTCTTTGAATGCTGGGAGTAAATTTTAATTTACATCTCTTCCATTGATACTGAGGCATTGATTTTCATTTGGGAGATAATACTATTCTGTTGAGCAATAGAACCACACTAAGCCAATATCAAAAGTTAAATCTGCAGCCAAAGTTATAAAACATTTTCTCAATAGAAGTGTCATATTTGTTTCTGATGAAGACATAGGTTAAAAAAAGTGCTAAAGCAGGGGTAGGCAACCTTTCCCCTTTAAGGGCCGAAGGACTTCAGCTCCCAGAATCCCAGGAGCTATTGGCCAACATGGGACTATTGGCCAACATGGCTGAGGCTTCTGGGAGCTGAAGTCCCTCGGCCCTTAAAGGGGAAAGGTTGCCTACCCCTGTGCTAAAGGATCTGAGTGAGGAAACATTTCAACAAGCTGTAGTGAAAGATCATCAGGCTGAACTCTCCTATGAACAGGGAAAAAAAGATGTATTTAAGAAAAATCAAGTTATCATTTAAGACTTTCTGTGAGATCGATAACTCATGCCAACACCACTGAAGCAATTATTTGATGTTTTACATTGGCAATCTAACAACTGAAATGCTAAATAAATAAACAGGTCTTTTTTCTTTCTTTCTTGTGAGCAGAGTGATAACTTATTTGAGTGTGGCTGACAAAGATCAAACAAACATGTTGTAGTGCCAATTATGTATAGGTGGCTTCATGTTTGTCAACAAGTATGTATAATTCTGGGCCAGGGAAAGTTTTATTCACATTTTCCCATATTTTTTGTGTTGAAAATAGACTAAAGAAGTGCTCAATCCAGTTATGTTCCTGAACATCCCTACATAAAGAATGTATTTCTCCATAAATCAAAAGTGCTCTACAGAAGTGGTTGCAATGATGATGTTCTTGAATTCCACTTCTCATCATCCCGCCAGTATAACCGAAGCTGAGGGAAAATGGACCCTGCAACTTAACAACCTCAGCCCCACAGGGTCCCAGATCTGCCACAAAAGAAAATCGCTTGGGATATCTTTGTTCTTCCTTTCTGCATTTTGAAATACTCTATTTTTCAATAACATCAAAACATAAGCTGGAGGAAGACAATAGGAATTTGGGGTTAGGAGCCATAGTGCCCTTCCAGAAGACTTTGGAGAACTACTACCACAAAAGTTCAATTATTTCCCTTCAAATGTCATTGGAGGCATGGGGGCTATATTTTGCCACATTTCTAAATCCAGGAGAGTTCTTTTTTTAATAAAAAAAGTAAGATACCAATTGTATCCCACCAGAGTCACAGTCACATATTATTCTCTCCTTTTTTACCCACACCCCTACTCCTCCAACATACCAATAGTCTCTTCTTCATATACAGAAACATCCTTCCTTGGTCACATAGATATACTCATCACAATTACTTACCCCACCTTGCCAAAAAGGTATTGTGAGGAAAGGTAGAGCATGATTGTTCTGGCCTTGGACATAAAGCATACCAGATAATGTGCTGAGCAAGCCTGAACTCTCCCTGGAAGCCAAGATGACTAAACTGAGGTTGCCATACTTTGGCCATATCATGAGAAAGCATAATTCACTAAAAAACACAATAATGCTAGGAAAGGTAAGAGGGCAGTAGAAAGAGAGCATGGCAACATGCTAGATGGATGTCAGTCAGAGAGGTCACAGGCATGAATTTTCAGGACATGAGCAGAGCAGTGGAAGACACTTGGTCTTGGAGATGTCTCACCCACAAGGTTGCCTTCTCAAGGTTGACTTGAGGGCAGTTAACAACAAAAACAGGGGTGTAGCTACGGGGTGGGATCACAATAACTTAAAACCTCCATTGAGCATTTAGAAATACAGTTTAGGCATCCAAAGAAAAAGGGTATGCCAAAGAACATAGGAAATGAGAACACATTGAATATGAGACTTGTAGTTGTGTACAATATTCAGTGTCTCAGTCTTCAGTGCTAGAAATTTGGCAACTCAGGGAAAATTGCATTTGGAGGGCAACATTCATATGTTGGTAGTCAAGCCCGCTTTTTGTCCTCCCCCATGGTTTACATACATAGCTGAATAGATGCATGATCTAGTGTGTTCTGTGGTTGTTTTCAGAGTCCAGCTCCTAGAGTATATACTAGAAGATTGTTCCATCATCTGCTCTGGTCAAACATAGAGTGTGCCAGTCAGTCTATACAGTTATTGTTGTTGCTAACTGCCTTCATGTTGGTTTTGACCCATGGCGACCTTATGGATGAGACATCTCCAGCCCCCCCTGTCCTCTACTGTTCTCCCCAGCTTCTGCAAACTCTTATGCATGGTCTCTTTAATAAAGTCCATCCATCTAGCATGTGGTCTTTCTCTCTTTCTACTTCCTTCCACATTTCCTAACATTATTGTCTTTTCCAATGAGCCATGCCTTCTCATGATGTGTCCAAAGTATGATGATGTGTCCAAAGTATGACAGTATTTGGTCTATAAAGTATTATACCTGAAATGATCTATGGTTGGGTGTTAAACCTCTCCCCATATAACTCCAAACATCTCATGCTGTTGGTAGTGTTTACCTAAATTGGATGGCATGAAAATCAGATACATCTCCCAACATCAATGGGATGATGAATCAGCTCCAGTTATTAAGATGGACATCTATTTTGGAGATAGGGCTCAGCTCCTTTAAATTTTGGACCAAAATCCCAGATTGAATTCAATATTCCACTGACATCTGAGCCACTGCTTTTCTACATGTCAGTCCTTGTGAAAAATCATGGTGGTGAGAATGGGGGTGGGGGGGGTGGGTGGGGGGTGGGCAGCTAGACCTTGAGGGCTGAATGTAGGTCCCAGATTGAATTGTGGTCTCAGATGGAGAAATATTTACATAGGTTAGTACATAGATACAGCATGTAATAGCTAGAAGCTTCTTCCTCAATTGCAATGGCACTGAAATGTAGGGAGGACCTCTGGACCAGACACTTTGCAGTGTACACTTATTCTATGCTTGCTATAACAGGGAACTTCCTGACAGTAAGGGCGGTTCGACAGTGGAACACACTCCCTCGGAGAGTAGTGGAGTCTCCTTCCTTGGAGGTCTTTAAGCAGAGGCTGGATGGCCATCTGTCGGGGATGCTTTGATTGGGAGTTCCTGCATGGCAGGGGGTTGGACTGGATGGCCCTTGTGGTCTCTTCCAACTCTATGATTCTATGATTCTATGATTTAGTAAATACGATAGGTTTAGAGTAAAACATATGTAAGATAGCCTAATATAAAATACAAGGAGCACTGCATTAATGTGCTAAAAATGGTGACATAAGGATAAGTGAGAAAATGATTGATGTAGAGGCTTAACAAATATATAATGCATGACTTGGGAAATTTAAAGTATGTTTATAAGAAGTAGTAGTAAATCGGGCTAAATTGCAAGGTATGTCAAGTTTAGGAGGTGTTTTTAATTGTTATATGTTGTATGTAATATGTTTGTAATGATTTAATGTAATAGTTTATTTGTACGTCAGTTTTGTTTTGTTTTGTTTTATTATTAGTATGATTTTTTTTTCTTTTTATCTAAGTTTGTATGTAAGTCTATTTGTTTTTGCTTTGGTTTTGTCTAATTTTTCACTTTTAACCAATAAAATTTATAAATAAAAATTATTTTTAAAAAATGGAGTCATTTGGAGGTCACTTGGAAGAGAGCTTTCTGGGAACTGTAGTTTGACTGGTTGGAGTGTTGCCTGTGTGCAAGAGGACACCTGGAGGAGAGCTTTCTGGGAATTGTAGTTTGATTGGCTGGAGTGCTATCTGCATATAAGAGGACACCTGGAGGAGAGCTTTCTGGGAACTGTAGTTTTTCTGCCATTAAGTACCTTACTCCTGGAAGAGAGATACGAGGGGAAAACTTCCTGAATTTGACTGCACATTCTACCCTATTGCTTCTTGGTACTTACTCATAGGATTGATTTAAAAGATCTTTAAAATCGCTGGTGAAAGATACAAATACTGGGAGTTTTCACCAAAGTTCTTGGAGAAAATTAATGTAGAAAATTGATCTTCAAATTGGACTGAGAACCCTACTTCCATATATATTGAGATTTGAACTATATTTTCTATAACCTGGATATCTGCAACTTTAATAGGGGAAACTTTAATTTAATGGCACTTTACCTGAACAGTTTCTAAATTTGTAAATCGCCTTTGATGGGAGCTTTATGAATTAGAGAGGGTTGAAAGTCTTAAAACAGTTTCCTTTACAATACTTGAATTTACTAAGCACTTCAAACCTTATTAATCTTTATTGGGAAACTGAGAATTGACTCAAGCTTTTTTTCTAAATAATAACAAAGGATCACAAGTAGTATATGTGTGTATGTGTGTGTGTATATATATATATATATATATATATGGGTGTGTGAGAGTGTGTGTATGTACGTGTGTGTGTGTGTGTGTGTGTGTGTTCATGTATGCATTCACAATGGCAAATTATTAGTTTTATATTTTGGGGGTAAATTAAGAGGTTTTCTCTTAGAATTACTATAATCTGTATTTTGGGTTTGTTTGTTTTTTTGTTTGTTTGTTTGTTTTATTCAAAATTGTCAATTGGTTATGTCCACAACTAGAAGTCAAGCAATGAAAAATCAAGCTGCACAAAATAGAAGACCTTACGTAGATCAACCTAAGGTTTTGGATAATGGCAAGCAATTTTGTAAGAAATAACGAGACTAAGCCATGATTTAAACAAAAGAGTGGATGATCTTACTCACGAAATGGCTGGGTTTAAAAAAGAGATTAGAAATGATTTGAAAATTGAATTAAGAGAAATGAAGAAATCTGTAGACAAACTTTTGACTGACTTTTCTAAAGTCAAAGATAAAATTGCTAAGATTGAAGATAAACAGGATCAGTTGGAAGCTAAGGTTAACTCTATAATTAAAGATCAGGATGGGAAGATGGATGAAAGATTACTCAATCAGATAAGAATGAGGGGAAAATTTATTAAATTGAGAGGCATTCCTGAAAGAGAGGATGGGGATCTATATAAGGACCTCATACCTATTCTAGCTGATTATATGGATAAAGATGAATCTCTGCTTGAAATGGAGACAGATAAAATCTATAGAGTAGAATTTAGATTTGCTTTATCTAAAAGCCTTTCTAGGGACGTGTTGATCCTTTTTGTTCAAAAGAATGTCAAAGATCAATTTTTGAAAAAACAAAGAGACCATCTTTTTAAAATCCAAGATCAAGCAATTCAGGTTTTTAGAGACCTTCCTTCAGAAATTTTAAGAATGAGGAAAGAATATGCCTTCTTTATAAAATGTTTGAGAGATTTTAAGATTAATTATAGATGGCTTTTCCCAGTAGGGTTATTTTTCTGGTTCCATGGTAAGAAAATTATAATCAAAAATAAAGATGAAGCTAAAACATTTTTGGACAGTTTAAAGAATTCTAAAAAGGAGTCCAGATCACATAGTCCTAGTAATGAGTATAATAAAATAAATAGCAACAGTTCCTTAAATCCTCATATTAACAGTATAACAAACAGTAGGAACAATTTGAATAATAAAGAAGTTCCTCCTCTAGATAGACAAGCTCTCCAACTGGCTCCACATTTTGATTCAATCAATCCATTACCTCAAAAGACTCTTGGGAATGAGTCAGACACAGACAAGGCAGGAAATTTTTCAGGCAAGGGGATTTAAATGCTTGTAAGTTTAGCTGAATAAAAATTTCAATTTTCAAAGAAGCAGTAAATGGCTTTAAAAATATTTTAAAATAAATACATCCTGTGATGCTAATTTTGAAAATGTTTGGGAAGCCCACAAAGCTGTTATGAGAGGGGGGTTTTATTAGTAAGGGATCTTATTGGAAAAAAATTAAAGAGGAAGGAATTGGATTCATTGCAAAAAGATTTAGGTTTAAAAACAAAGCAGCTGAAAATCGATCCTACAAATAAAATATTAGAAAAAATAAGAAATGTACAAAGTCAAATCTCACTCTTACTTACTGAAGACTTGGCAAAAAAAATGAGATTCTGGAAACACAACATTTATGAATGGAGTAATAAGACTGGCAAATTGTTGGCAAATATGCTTGGTAAACACGGGCAAAAAAGATGATCTTTAAACTTAAAAAAGAAGACAAAATATATACAAACCCAAAGGATATCAAAAATATACTTATGAATTTTTTCTCTAATCTATTTAAGGCTAAAACAGATGATATTGATGAAATTAGACACTATTTGAAAGACATACAACTAATACCTTTTACAGACAAACAAAGAGAACTTCTAAATAGTCCTATTACTATTCTAGAGGTCAAAAATGCAATCACAAGAGGTAAGGAAGGAAAGACTCCGGGACCTGATGGTTTCCCCCAATTCATATTATAAAACATTTGAAAATCAGGTAATAATTCCTTTATGTAACACTATTAACCATACATTAACAGGAGATATCTCAAATTCTTGGCTAGAATCCCAAATTGCATTAATTCCCAAAGAGGGTAAAGATGCTCTGGATCCAGGTAACTATAGACCTATCTCTCTATTAAATAACAATTACAAACTGTTTACATCTATCTTAGTGGATAGATTAAAGAAAATATTGACTTCTTGGATAGGTTATGAGCATTTGGGATTTTTGCCAAACCGATACATCAAAGATAATATTAGACACCTCTTAAATCTTATTGAGATAAATGACAAAAACATTGATAAGAAGTTAATTATGATGTTTGTAGACTATGAGAAGGCATTTGATAGTGTTAGTTGGTCTTTTATAGTTGAAACTTTTAAAAAGGTACAAGTTGGGGATAATTTTTTGAAATGGATACAGGCCATATACCGTCCCCAGAAAGGCAAAATTATTATCAATGAGGAATTGTCTGAATTATTGTTAATAGGGAAAGGTACAAGCCAAGGTTGTCCTATTTCCCCTATTCTTTTTAATATGGTGTTAGAAATTTTCCTTATTAAGCTAAGATTTAACGTACAAATCAAAGGGGTCAAAATTAAAGGAAGAGAGAACATAAATTCAGAGCATTTCCGGATGATTTATTGTTGACCTTGTCTGAACCTTTAGAAAGTATAGAACCTTTGCTAATAGAGATGGAGAGATATGCAAAGGTTTCTGGTTTAAATGTAAATAGGAGTATGTCAGCCATCCTTGCTTGGAATATTCCCAAAGAAGAATTAGAGAAAATTGAAAAAGATTCCCAAATGAATGTTTAAAAAATGGTGAGATATCTTGGTATAAACATTATGACAAAAAATGTGGAACTATATAAAAGCAATTATGATAAAACATGGATACAAATTTAAAAAGATCTATTGAAATGGAACTATTTTAAATTATCAATTTCTGGCAGGATAGCTACAATTAAAAATTTTATACTCCCAAAACTCATCTTTTTGTTTCAGAATATTCCAATCCTTTCTAATTTGAAACCTTTCAAATTATGGCAAAATTATCTTTCAAAATTTCTATGGGGAGGGAAGAAACCTAGAATTAAAATTAAAGTATTATGTGACAAAATATCAAGGTACTGCTGGGCTCTTCCCAACCTTAGACTCTATTTTGACACTGCTTGCTTTGACTGGCTTTGGCCTTGATTTAAATTGAATGATCCTAATGTGCTAGAAGTGGAAGGTTATGGGAACCATTTTGGTTGGCATGCGTACTTTTTTTATGGGAAACATCAGGTTAATAAAGATTTTCTTAATCATTATATAAGGAGATCACTACTTACAACTTTGTTAAGATATAAGATAAATTGTCCCCACGCATACCCTTTTGGGGTTCACCTAATGAAGCTTTCTTTAGGGAATCCAAAACATCTAAAGATTCATGGCTTTTATATAAGGAAACAATAATAAAAGATGATAAAACTTTTGATTACAGATTTATCACACAAAAAGAATTTGAGAAATCAGGTGAATACAAAACCTGGTTCTTTTACAAACAACTTCAAAGTAGATTTAATATTGACATAAAAGAACTGGGAATAGGCAAGGCTGATGAAAATTTTGAGAAACTCTTGCAGTATAGAAAAAATTATAAAATCTGAAATATATATGATATGTTCTGGAAATGGGATATGGAAGATGAAGTTATTAAGGAATCTATGGTAAGATGGGCGCAAGATCTTGGTCAAAACATTCCTATAGATCAATGGGAGAAAAATTGGACTAAGAGAATTAAATATACGTTGAGCAGTGACCTTAGAGAAAATGTATTAAAAATGCAATACAGATGGCACTTTTAACTCCAGCAAGACTTGCAAAAATTTATAAAACATCATCTAACAAATGCTGGAAAATGTGGGAAATTGGTAGGAACCTTTGTACATCTGTGGTGGAATTGCAAAATAGTTAAAAATATGGCTGGATGTATATGAGATAATAAAGCAAATTTTAAAGTGTAAGTTAAACTTTGACCCTAAGTTCTTTCTTTTGATTATGGTTATTGATGATAAGCTGGAAAAACATAAGGGAAACTGCTTTTTTATATGTCATCTACAGCTAGAGTGACTTTAGCAAGATGGTGGGGAGGGGGGAAGAATCTCCAAATACAAATGAATGGTTATCAAAATTGATTGATTACATAGAATTAGATAAATTTACTTGTTTAAGTAGAGGAAGTGATTGGGAAGAAATTCAAAAGGATTGGTTACCACTGATAACATACCTGGATAAAAAGGGGAAACCATTACAAATTTGATGTTAGAAGTAAAAGGTGATATTTATTATGAATAAAAACTACTTTGTTCAGAGCACTAAGGTGATCTAGCGCTGCTCTATTTTAAACAAATGGGATCCTTTGTTATACTCTTTTGACTTTCATATATATATATATATATATATATATATATTAATATAAGTAAGTTCTCCTTTATTCTTCAAGTCTCATTAAAGCAGAAAATTATCTTCTGCAAGAGTATAATATATGTAGATGTAGATCAAAACAAAATCCAGGAAGTCAACTCTTTGTTTAGTGATTGTTTTTGTTTTTTGTTTGTTTGTTTTTTATTTATTTGTATTTTTCAATTTATGTTTTATTGTATTCATTCTCCTATGTATCTGTATTATGTATTTGTGGTATTGTTTATTGTTTTGTCCTTTTTTATGTATGTTTTTTCTATTTCTGATATTTAATAAAATTATTATTTTTAAAAATGGAGTCATTTGATCAAAACAACAGACAAAACAGATAATAGTTTTTTGTGGGGTTTTCGGGCTGTGTGGCCATGTTCTAGAAGAGTTTCTTTCTGCTATTGTCTGCTGGGAACCAAGTTGTGGGCTTTTTCGGTGTTGGTTCCAATACATGGATGACACTTTCATCATTTGGAGGCATGGAGAAGAAGATCTGGCTGTATTCCTGAACCACTTGAACAACTTCCACCCTAACATCCAATTCACTATGGAAAAAGAAAAGGAAGGAACACTGCCATTCCTGGATGTCCTAGTCATCTGCAAATCAAACCAATGTCTGGGTCACACAGTATACAGAAAACCTACACATACAGACAGATACCTGCACAAGAACTCCAACCATCACCCAGGACAAAAAAGAAGCACAATAAAAACACTGGTAGACCAGGCAAAACACATCTGTGAACCCCACTTCTTGGAAGAGGAATTTAAGCGCCTAGACCAGGTTCTACAGGCAAATGGTTACTCCAGCTCAGACATCAGAAGGGCTGCCAGACCCAGGAAAACCCAGAGGAGTGAAGACGAGCAACCCCCCAAAGGGAAGGTATTTTTACCATATATCAAAGGAGTCACGGACAGAATAGGGAAAATGTTGAGGAAACACAACCTCCAAATGGTTTACAAACAAACCAAGAAAAAACAAATGCTGCGCTCAGCGAAGGACAGGAGAAACCCTCTCACAGCCGCAGGAGTTTACCGCATACCATGCAGCTGTGGACAAGTCTACATAGGGACCACCAAACACAGTGTCCAAACACGAGTCAAGGAACATGAGAGACACTGCAGACTGGGCCAGCCAGAAAAATCAGCAGTAGCAGAACACATCATAAACCATCTTGGGCATAAAATGCTGTTTGAAAACACTGAAATTCTGGACCATGCCAACAACTATCAGGTCAGAATGCACAGGGAAGCCATCGAAATCCACAAACACTTGGACAACTTCAACAGGAAAGAAGAAACCCTTAAAGTAAACAAGCTTTGGCTACCAGTACTACAAAATAGGAAAATCAGCACTTAGCAAATGCAAATGGGAAACCAACCAGGCTCAGGGGCTTTCCCAGCAGACAATAGCAGACAATATCCTTGTTTGCATATCCTCCCACCTTGAAGCCATGCCATCAACAACAGAACAATACCCATTCAACAACAGAACAATACACAGTTTACATGGGAATCCTTCTTCCCTACCCAGGGTCTCACAGTATATATAGATCTCTTCCATTCCAACTTTCTCTGAAGATGCCAGCCACAGATGCTGGTGAAATGTCAGAAAGAAACTCTTCTAGAACATGGCCACACAGCCCAAAAAACCCACAAAAAACCATGGATGCCAGCCATGAAAGCCTATGACTTCACAAAACAGATAATCTTAGAAGCAGAATGTTGAATCAAAACCTAGCAACTAAGGGGTTATCTCCACAGGCCAAAATTTCCAGGTTCTCCCCAGCCTTGGGTCATCTAGTTTACCTCCATTGTGGGATCGGGCTAGACTGAACCTTTACCCCAGGGTAAAATAGTGCTTTTACCTCGGGGTAAAATAGTGGTTTTCCAAGAAACCCTGCAGCAAAGCCAGGCTGTTTAGATAGGCCATCCCCCCACATTCCTCACCTGTGACACCTGGCAATTTATCTGAGAAACCCCGCAATCACCCCATCTGATGCAGAAATGGGGTAGAAATAATGCTGTTTGACACCTCTTTAAGTGTTGTAGCTCATTCCTATGGAATTCTGGGATTTATAGTTTTACAAGGTCTTCAGTCTTCTCTGCCAAAGTGTGCTGGTGCCTCACAAAATTACAAATCCCAAGATTTGGTAGGGAAGAGCTACAACACTTAAAGTGGTGTCAAATAGCATTATTTCACAATAGATGCACCCTTGGACATACAGGGAAGAGCTAGCACCCTGCTCTTGCATTCAGCTAACCATATTCTGACTAAATATCTGAAAGAGGACTAGGTTGCCATGTGCATCAATGAACAGGATTTTTTTAAAAAAAAAAGTCTTGTCATGCACTTTTTTGTAAAGACATTTTCAGTTTCAGTAGTGTTGGTATCAAGCATAATGATTTCAGTAATCTTTAATTAATGTGAGTATGAAGCAGTGGTTTGGGCAGGGAAAACATACATCAGTTTCTCTCCTTTTCCAAATATCTACTTGCATGAAGTGAGCATTTATAAGTCTTCTCTTTGGCTACCTTCCCAGATAGCAGCAGGTTATGGATATTAAAAAGGAGGATTAGGTTAGCTACTTTGAAATGAAAATAAAAGATTTCTCTTTTCAGCAGGGAAATGTCAGTTAATGCAGGCAGGAATATTCTCAGCTCCATTTGATTGAGCTGGCATTACACTAAGTTAGCAACCTTTGTACTCTGTATTATCTTCCTCGTACAAGCGACTAGTTTTGTAAGCATTTATCCTCCTACTGGATCTCCTTCATGGAATATAAATTGAACCAGATGCCAGTGAGCAAACTCAATTTTATGTTCTAATAGGTTCACTGCAATGTGTCTGTGAAGGGCCCTTTGCCAAGAGGAGAGACCTGCTGCTTCTCAATGCTTTCGCCAAGTGTGCCATGAGCCTACTTGCAATGGCTGGGTTTTAAGGTTTAATCACTTAATATTTTGACAGGTTCTGCAAAGAGAGGAGGTGGAGTTAACTATGACAGAGGGAATTCACTAATGTGAATGATCAGAAAACAAATCAGCATGATTGCAAAGTAAAGTCAGGGCACATAAAAGCAAGGGAATAAAATTTTAAAAGAGTGATATTTATTAAACTTCAGAATGAATATATGGTGGAAATAATGATACGGTGCCCATTAGCTGCATGCAAATCAGAGAATTAATCTCCAAGAGGAGAAATGTTTTATGTTTTAGAAACCCACAAACAGATTTGCTTCAGCAACAGTAAATCAAATATGTGGGTAGTTCAGTTTGATTGATGGCTGCACGTGCCACTGGTTGCAGGGCAATGACATATATAGAATAGCAATAAATTGTTGCACTGGCAGTTCAGCAGCCCTTGCTCAATGTCACCAGAGGAAGATGGAAGGCTCAGGAAGAAAATTAAAAGCCAAACTGCAGAAAACCATTTGGCTTTTCTGCACCTACTCTGATATTTTGCTTTTACTTTAGACCAGAAGATATTAAAATGAAGAGATGAAATTGGGTAGATCAAAAGAAAATGAATCTAGCTATTGAACTTTATATTCCTGCCATATTAATGAGAAGCTTAATACTCCATTTTTCATGCCTGAGAAGTGGGGGAGATCTGGGAGCTTTAGTACAGGTGTTTAATATTAAGCCATGCTTCACCCGTTATTGAAATCTCAGATAGGTTTGTTCTATAATTCTGAGGTAGCCAGTAGGTCCAAGACAGTAATCAGATTGCATGTAAGAACACCAGAACATAAGAACTACCTTGTTTGATCAAAATAAAGTTTTAGTTAATCTAGCACTATATCAACAAGGGCCAGTCTGAGGTCCTTGAGCAGACCTTGTTGAAGAGAGATGAGTGTATAAAGTCCCTATGAGTGTATATAGTCCTAATTAGATATTATCACAGCCGCTTCTCAGCTACTCAGCAGGGAAGTGTGAAGAGAGGACTTAAATCCATCCCAATCAGATAACATTAATTAGTATTATTCACAATATCAAGCAGGGGCTATGCTTCTAGCATCAAGGATATACAGCTCAAGCTTCTGTGGGCCCTGTGCAAGAGATTTACACTAGCTTCCTATGCACAAAAATCTCTATAGTCTCCACTTGAACTCTAGTTTGTTAGGGGGGTTGCAGACTGCCAGAAATAGTGCAAATTCAGTCCACTTTTAGGGTTAGGGTTAGGCTTAGGGAATCATGGGAAGTGTATTTTATTGTGGCACCAAAGCTCTCTGACAGAGAAGGCTCAATGTCTCAGAAAAAAAAAACAATTCCCATGATTCCCTAGCACTAACCCTAACCCTAAAAGTGGACTGAATTTGCACTATTTCTGGCAGTCTGCAACCCCCCTTAGTTAGTTATTTGCTTTATATCCTGGCTGTCTCTCAGGACTAGGATACAATGCAACTTCTAATGCAATTAAACAGAAGTTCCAGCAAAACCACATATTTAAAAAAAAAACAGATTAATTAATTATGCTATTAAAGCACAACTGAAAACTTCAAACTAATAATAAATGGGAATTAGAAAAACTAAAAATTCCAGCACTCCCATTTGACAGATATTCAGTGAATGAATCAAAAGGTCTTTGCCTCTTGATAGAAGGACAAAAGAGAGAGTTAGCATAATCACTCTTGGAGGAGAGTTCTGTACTCTGAGAGCAGTCCTCTAGAATGTCCTCTCTCATGGCATCCCCAAATACACTTCTGGAGTTGGAGAACTTGTTACCCCTTCCTCTTGGTCCATGATACTGCAAGGCATAGCCTTCAGAATATCAGAAGGGATTATGAGGCTTTGGGTAGGAGGCTGAAAGAGCTGGATGCACAGGTTGTTATCTCATCTTTTCTCCCAGCTGAAGGGCATGGTCCAGGAAGGGAGAGGAAGATAGCAGATGTGAATCACTGGCTCCATAGATGGTGCCACCAAGAACGATTTGGATTCTTGGATCATGGGCTACGGTTCTATGAGGGTGGGCTTCTGGCAAGAGATGGGTTGCATATCACCCCAGTTGGCAGAAACATTTTTGCCAATGGTCTCAAACATTTGATCAGGAGGGCTTTAAACTGACACATGTGGGGGAGGGAGACAGTATCCTGGAAGGTATCTTGGAAGGCAAGAATACGTCATGGGCTGGAGATAATAGTAAAAGTGTTATAGAGGGAACAAGGCAAATGATGCCAGGGCCCAACAGTGGTAAGCAAAAAACCTCACACAGGCAGCAAGTAGGGAGGACCCATGTTCTTAGATGTCTCTACACTAATGCACATAGCACGGGAAAGAAACAAGATGAACTTGAACTCCTAGCACAACAAAGCAAATACAATATAATAGACATCACTGAAACCTGGTGCGACAAGTCTCATTATTGGAATGTAGGAATAGTTCTCTTTTTAAGAGAAATAGGCCAAACATGAGAGGAGGAGGAATAGAACTATATATGGGATGTTTACACCTGTGAAGAGATCCAGGACTTAAATCCTAGAAATCAGGTGAAGAGCATCTGGATAAAAATTAAAGGGGAAAGAAACAACAGGGACGTTATTGTGGGAATCTACTACAGACCCCCAAGTCAGACTGAGGAATTGGATGATGCTTTTCTAGAACAGATGACCACACACTAAGAAAGGGAAGATGTAGTAGTGATGGGTGACTTCACTATCCTGATATTTGCTGGAAGTCAAACTCAGCCAAGGTCAAGGTCTAGCAAATTTCTCATTTGCCTCGAAGACAATTTCTTTGTCCAAAAGGTGGAAGAGGCAACAAGGTGATCAGCTATTTTAAACCTGATCCTAACCAACAGGGATGACCTGGTAAATGGGGTACAAGTGGTGGAATCCTTAGTTGGGAGTGATCATGTTCTGCTGGAATTTCTCATACAGTAGAAAGGAGAAGCTAGGCATAGTCAGACACTCATTCTAGACTTTAGGAGAGCTGATTTCAATAAACTTAGGGAAACACTGGGAGTGATCCCATGGTCAGGACTACTAAAGGAGAAGGGAGGTCAGGATGGATGGGAGTTTCTCAAAAAGGAGATACTGAAGGCACAATCTGAAACTGTTCCAATGAGAAGGGAAGGACCCCCCCGACGAATTGGGAGGGGGCCTTTGTTGCGTCTGCCCAGAAAAGGGCATCAGCACTTGATTAGCCAGGAAGAACGGAAGGCCCGCCTTTCCGGTCACCCTGGCCAATGGGGAGGGAATCTCGCGCCAAGTCTCGCGAGATTTTAAATCTCGCAGGATTTGGTCACGAGATTTGGAGGGCTATAAAGCCCACAGCTGCCACGTGTTGGCAGCCATTTTATTTTTTTAGCGAGCAAGGAGCACCTTGCTATTACATTATTGGATCTGGGCCTTTTTTCCGGCCTTACCGGCTGTTTGTAGGACCTTTGCACAGGTCCGGCTTGGCCAGCACGCGGGAGGGAGTTTTTTCTCTTTCCCCGCAGGCATCGGGGGTTTAAGGCCCAGCTGGGTCGGACGGGTGCGGCGGCTGCCGTTTTTACGCCTCGCCGGCCCCTAACGGACATACAGGCTGAGGGGAAAGGCCTGGGGCTCTCCAGCGCACTCGCGCTTGTTTGGAGAATGGGCGCAGTGGCCGCTTCTTATGCCTCGCTTGCCCCATCACTTGGATAGGCCGCGGGCCTTGGCGACAGCGCGATGGGCTCACGCTTGGTGGGGTGGCCGGCCGGGCGCGGCGGCTGCCGGATTACGTGTCGCCAGCCCCAATGATCAAGCCAGGCATTTGGCTAACGGCTTGACGGTCCTCCGGAAGTTGGAGGACAGGTGGCGCGGCAAGTAAAGTAAAAAAAAAAAAGGAGGTGGAAATAGAAGGGACAGGCCATTGGTTTGGGCTGACGGCCTAGACTTATAGGTTAGCCCCCCCCTCCCTCCCTCCCCCCCTCGCTACCATTTCGTTCAGGCCTAGCAGAGGATAATTCTGATAGCTTGGCCTGGCCACAATAAATAAATAATAATAATAATAATAATAATAATAATAATAATATTAACATCAATAATTTAGAAATTAAATAATAAAAGGGGGGTGAGTTTGAATGAAGGCCTACTTCTGATATTGTGGTTTTAGCCTGCATTTGTTGGCAATTGTACAACGGGATTACATGCAGTTTACACTATAATTTTATTACACAGGTATAGTGGTTGTTCTATATCCTGCATTAATCAGTTGTTAAAATCTGTTATTTGATCATTGTGTAATTATGCCGCGGAGTAAATCTCAATCTAAGCGGCGTGCGACCTCATCTGTTCAACAAGATGGCCAGCCAGCCCCTAAGCGAACGGCTAATGTGGCAAACAAAGATGATGACATCACCACACATCTAGCACAGATAGGTCGCACTATGCAGGCTTGTGCTGCAGTATGTGAGCAGTTGGCTCAACATCACTTGCAAAAAGCGGTGCAAGCAACTACCTCTCCAGTGGCACATACAAATGTTGGACAAGCCTCTGCACATCCGGCTGTGGATAATTCAAGTACTCCATCTGACACTGCATGTAGTTACCCGGGTACTTCAGCTATGGAGGTTGGGCAACCAACCGTAGCTGATGTAATGGAACTTTTGAAGAAAATTCCTGGTGTGGGGCACCATGGTGCCATGGCATGTACTTCTAGTCAACCTACTTTGTCTGACTTGTTTCAATTTCTTCAAAGTGTGGTTGTTACAGGCCAGAGTAATATATCTACACCTGAGACATCTGCGGATTGCAGCGGCGATGTACTGGGCACTCATGCCGGACAGCACAACACTAGAGCTGCTTCAGTGACACCCGCAAGGGGAGAGCAGCAACCATCTTTAAATACTTCTGCTCATTCAACGGGCTCAGGTTTGTTTGACCACATTAATTCACAGGCGACATGGCCTGCGGCGGTTTGGGCTACGGGTGGGCAGACAGGGTTGGCATCGCCAAGCGATTGCCCTAGCCTGGAACCTGTAACTGCACCTTTAGAGCGCTCTACCTCGACACAGGGTTTCGATTTGGGGTTGCAGCGTAATATTCATGTGAACAACACGGTAAGCCAAACGAAGGAAACACCTGTAGTGGGTGCATTAGGCATTTCAGGGGCCGATCGGTCTTTTGAATGTAATCCTTATGCAGGTATGTCTATGCCTTTGGGGTCACACCTTCCCATGTCTACAAAAGAAAGAATTTGGAAGGGTGAATACATAGATCTGTTTTCGCTGACATTTAGGGACCCCGAGCCTAGGATAATGGTGAAGGATGGGGTAGTATTTACCCTCCCAAAAGAATTTCAATCGTATAAACGCCCCAAGTTAGAAAGAAATTTCGTTAATTGGATCATGGGTTTTACCATTTATAGGGGTATTATGGAAGAAAAAGACCCTGCAAGATCCATTGACTTCTCCAAATATCAGGAGATTATGATTAAAGCCTATACTAATTGCCATGTTAATGCTAGAGGTTCAGCTTGGCTTCAATATGACGAGCAATTTCGTATGAGAGCGGTGCTAGACCACTCTTTATCTTGGCGCCATGTACAGTCTGAATTATGGGCTGACGTTATGGTGGGGGCCTCCCCCTCGAGCCGGTGTGATAATGGGTTCATACCTATGGTCACCCAGCCGAGAGGGCAAAATGCGAGGCCTGGCACGGGTGAAAAGAAACAATTTGGGTTTTGCTGGGACTTTAATGCAGGTAAGTGCAAAAGGCAGCCCTGCAGGTTCGAGCGTAAGTGTAATCTCTGTAAAGGTAATCACCCAGGATCAGCATGCTTTAAAAGTAAAAGGTCAGGAAGTGGGGGGCCCTCTTATCACCAACCAGCAAATGCGGGAAAGGGCTCCAACACCAATTAACCTAGAGGCCATGGCCTCTTGGTTGCGGATCTACCCTAAAAGGGAGGCCGCTCAGTATTTGTTTGAGGGTTTTTCTCTTGGTTTTCGTATTCCCTATGTTGGTTTAAGGGTACATCGTTATGCACCCAACGCACGTTCTGTTAGGGAATTGCCAGGGATAGTAAGGGACAAATTGGCCAAAGAAATAGCAGCGGGCAGGATTTCAGGCCCGCATGAGGATTTGCCTTTGGCAAATTTGAGATTATCTCCACTAGGCGTAGTACCTAAGAAGGCCCCCGGAGAGTACAGGCTTATACATAATCTTTCTTATCCAAGGGGTGATTCGGTAAATGATGCCATTGATCCTCAACTGACATCTGTGAAGTATTCTTCCTTTGATTCGGCAGTTAAAATGGTTAAGGCTTTGGGCAAAGGGGCATTATTGGCAAAGTGCGATATTAAATCCGCTTTTAGGCTACTTCCTGTTCACCCAGACGATTTCGATCTTTTGGGTTTTCAATTTGAGGGGAAGTATTATTTTGATAAAGCTATGCCAATGGGATGTTCCATTTCTTGTTCAGCATTCGAAACATTTAGCACATTTTTACATTGGTGTGCTTCTAAAAGATTAGGTAGTCAAGCTATTACTCATTATTTGGATGACTTTCTTTTTGCGGGTGCCCCGGGGACAAATGATTGTGTAGATATGCTGTTGGCTTTTCAGCATTTAATGAATGAAATGGGTGTACCTCTGGCTGAGGAAAAAACGGAGGGCCCTGATACACGCCTAACTTTTTTGGGGATTGAACTAGATACTGAGGAGGGTATTTCTCGTCTCCCACCTGACAAGCTAACAGCTATGAGGCTGCAGGTAAGGATGATGAAAAGTAAGTCAAAAGCCACGCTTAGGGAATTTCAATCTTTAGCAGGTTTGTTAAACTTTGCTTGTAAGGTCATAGCTCTTGGCAGGGCATTTTGTTCGCGTTTATATAAGGCCACCAAGGGTGTAAAGGCCCCACATCATCATATTAGAATAAATTCTGATCTAAGAAAGGATTTGGAAATTTGGGAGTCATTCTTGGAACAATTTAATGGGGTATCATTCTGGAGATCTGAAATGCTTCTTAGGGCAGATTTTCAGGTTCATTCAGATGCTTCTGGGGCTTGTGGTTTTGGAGTTTATTTTAATGGCCAGTGGGCGGCTGAGAAATGGCCAGTAACATGGGTTGAAAAAGGTTGGACTAGAGACCTCACCTTTTTGGAATTATTTCCTATTGTAGTGGCGGTTCATTTATGGCCAGATCAATTTGCGAACAAAACAGTGCGCTTTTGGTGCGATAATCAGGCTGTGGTATTTATAGTGAATTCATTGTCTTCCAAATCTGACAGGGTGATGTCATTGGTTAGAAAAATGGTGGTTCAATGTTTACAATATAATATTGTCTTCCATGCTCAACATGTTTGTGGTTTATTAAATCCCTTGGCGGATGCCCTTTCGCGTTTTCAGTTTTCCAGATTCCGACAGTTGGCGCCAGAGGCAGCAGCTCATCCCTTGGAAGTACCACACCAACTTTGGAGCCTTGGAGAGTAGAAATTGAGAAGGCGATTTTTCTCTCCGTCGCCTCGTCGACACGCAAGTCCTATGGGCTCGCATTGCAAGCATTCAGATCCTTTCTATTGTCTATTGGGGAGGTTGAGGTTTGGCCATTAAGCGTGGATATTATTCTTCGTTTTACAGTCTATCTTAGACAAAGGGGTTTATCAATAGTTACTATTAGGGGAAGATTAGCGGCTCTTTCATTTTATTCTAGAGCAGGAGGTTTCAAAGACCCTACAATTGATTTTAGAGTACGTAGGACTTTGGAAGGATGGGCTAGGGAGTCTTCTATTTCTCAGGACAGTCGCTTGCCTATAACTGGGTCAATTTTGTTGAAGATATGGCAATGCCTCCCAGTTACATGCTCTGCACCCGAAGAGGTGATTTTGTTTAAGGCAGCGTTCTCCGTAGCGTTTTTTGGTGCCTTAAGAATAAGTGAAATTGTTCCTTGTTCACATACAGACACTTCTGGTAGGGCTCTATTGCTATCAGATATTCAATTTTCTGAACATGGCATGCAGCTGACAATTCGACGCTCTAAAACAGATCAGTTAGGAAAGGGACAGGCCATAATGTTAGCCAAGGCTCCTCAAAGCCATATTTGCCCGGTACTAGCTTTGAATAATTACTTACAAATACGGCCGGGTATAACCGGATATTTGTTTTTACATTTATCGGGTTTACCATTAACACAGTATCAATTCAGAGCGGTATTACGAGGAGTTTTAAGTCATGCTGGTTTACCAGCGGGTCAATTTTCATCCCATTCATTTAGGATTGGAGCAGCTACAGCTGCAGCAACACAGGGTCTGAGTGAATCTACAATTAGTAGGGTTGGTCGTTGGCGCTCTAGAGCGTTTAAATCTTATGTTCGCACTTAAATTTGTTGTATTTATATTGTTCTTGTTTTGGTTTAACTTGGCAGAATTGATTCCTGGAGACGTGTGGATACTCGGACACAGTCTGGTATTCTGGGCTGAGAGACACAACATTGAGCAGCGGCTGGATTTAGCTGTTGGACTTGGACTGGCGGGAACCGTAAGATGGTTTGGGCGAAGAGGCATGCTATGGGGAGCCATACTGCCTAGACTAATCGAACTGTTGGCTACATTTGAACAGCCTAAAATATTATTGATTCATCTTGGGGAAAACGACCTTCCAAAATTGACTTCGTTACAATTGGCTAGGAGAATTATTAAAGACATGAAGGAGATTCAGCATATGTTGCCGAATACACTCCTCATGTGGACGAAGTTTCTTCCTAGAAGAGTCTGGCATGGGGCCAGAAGTGACGTCGCCATTGATGGAACACGGCGTTGGTTAAATAGATCTGTGGCGAAGACGTTAAAAAAGATGGGGGTGGTTATTGTTGATCACCATGGAATTCAGTTTGGGTTACCACATTTGTACAGGGGTGACGGTGTGCACCTCTCCCCTCAGGGAAACGACATATACCTGTTAACATTGGAGTCTTTTTTGAAGGCTTCAATTGGGGGGGGACAGGGGATGCCAAGCTAGGCTGACCCCCTCTTGTGGCGGGCAGGGACCCTCCCCCCTTTAGGGAATTTTGTAGTTTAATTGGATTTATTAATTGGCAAAGAATAATTAACAAACCGGGTATATGTCATGAGATTAAATAAAATTTTGATGACATCATATTTAAAATTAATGATGTCATATCATGGTTTCGTCATGTAATGATGTGACGTCATATCCGGTGGGGGAGGGGTTTCATATTTGGATATGAACTTTTCTAAGTTAAAGAATTTGATGCATGCCCTGTAAAAAGGTAAATATTCAATAGCGCCTGCCCTTAAAACTCATGGGCATGCGTCAAAATAGATGATTGTTTAAGAGATAAGTAAATTGAGGATAAGAATTAGTTGTTTATATTGAAATTTAAATATGTCACACCCTGTACAAATAAAAGTTGTGGCCAATGTTTCATCCATACAAATTGTGTTGGTGTCCTTTTGTGCAGACGCAAGGACCCCCCCGACGAATTGGGAGGGGGCCTTTGTTGCATCTGCCCAGAAAAGGGCATCAGCACTTGATTGGCCAGGAGGAACGGAAGGCCCGCCTTTCCGGTCACCCTGGCCAATGGGGAGGGAATCTCGCGCCAAGTCTCGCGAGATTTTAAATCTCGCGGGATTTGGTCGCGAGATTTGGAGGGCTATAAAGCCCGCAGCTGCCACATGTTGGCAGCCATTTTATTTTTTTAGCGAGCAACCCATCCCTCCCACCCATTAATTGTTGGTTAACATGTTGTGGACACCCAGGCTACGGCTGGTCGCCTTCAAAGGGGCCGGGAGGGAATTTTCCCAGTTCTGACTGGGTTTTTCACCCTTCCTGGGGAAACGACATTACCAACCAAGTTATATGTCAGGTTGTTGATGATTGTCTTTGTCGGGGGGAAAGTTTATGGGAGGGATTTATGACTAAGGTTAGATTAAATATTGGAAATTCAGAATTAAGATGCTATAGTTTGTCACAACTTGGGATGTTGGGTTTGTTAAACTTATTGCTCAGGATTTTTTTTTGAATGGTTGGCGGGCAGGGACCCTCCCCCCTTTAGGGAATTTTGTAGTTTAATTGGATTTATTAATTGGCAAAGAATAATTAACAAACCGGGTATATGTCATGAGATTAAATAAAATTTTGATGACGTCATATTTAAAATTAATGATGTCATATCATGGTTTCGTCATGTAATGATGTGACATCATATCCGGTGGGGGAGGGGTTTCATATTTGGATATGAACTTTCCTAAGTTAAAGAATTTGACGCATGCCCTGTAAAAAGGTAAATATTCAATAGCGCCTGCCCTTAAAACTCGTGGGCATGCGTCAAAATAGATGATTGTTTAAGAGATAAGTAAATTGAGGATAAGAATTAGTTGTTTATATTGAAATTTAAATATGTCACACCCTGTACAAATAAAAGTTGTGGCCAATGTTTCATCCATACAAATTGTGTTGGTGTCCTTTTGTGCAGACGCAAAATTATATTCTTGCAAACAAGATAGTAAAATGTGGTCTAGACAATACAACTGTTAGGTGGAATAGTAATTTGTTGACTGACCGAAACCAAAGGGTGCTCAGCAATGGATCCTCTTCATTCTGGAGAGAAGTGACCAGTGAGTTGCCACAGGGTTCTGTCCTGGGCCCAGTGCTATTCAACATTTTTATCAATGACTTGGATGAAAGAATAGGGCCCATGCTTCTCAAATTTGCAGATGACACCAAATTAGGAGGATTAGCTAATATCCCAGAGGACAGGATCAAAATTCAAAATGACCTTAATATATTAGAAAGCTGGGCCAAAGCTAACAAAATGAATTTTAACATGGAGAAATGTAAGATACTGCACTTAGGGCAAAAAAATGAAATGCATAGATATAAGATGGGGGAAACCTGGCTTAATGAGACTACATGTGAAAGGGATCTAGGAGTCCTAGTAGACCACAAGTTGAACATGAGTCAACAGTGTGATGTGGCAGCTAAAAAGGTTAATGTGATTTTAGGCTGCATTAATAGAAGTATAGTATCTAGGATCAAGGGAAGTAATAGTGCTACTGTATTCTGCTTTGGCCAGGCCCCACCTGGAATACTTTGTTCAGTTCTGGGCAGCACAATTCAAAGAAGATGTTGAAAAACTGGAGCATGTCCAGAGGAGGGCGTCTAAAATGGTGAAGGGTCTGGAAACCATGCCCTAGGGTATGTTTAGTGTTAGCATGTATAATTTTAATAAAATTTTGGGACATGTGAAGTTACCTCTATGACGCTGAACTGACCTCTGTGGGATGTCAGCCATAAGGTTCTAGATGGTAAGTCAGGTAGGCTCAGGAAAACACCTGCCCAAACAACTGGAAAATTCCCTACCAGACAGGTTTGGGAGTTGCTAAAAGGGAAAGACCATTATCCCAAAAGTCAACACAATAGTGCTTGTTTGTCCTGAGTCTTATTCCTGATGGGGCAGTGTTTAGATTTAACTGCGCCCTTTCTCTCTAGCCTTCCTCCTTGATTGTGTCAGGACCCAAGTGCATTGTTTAGGTCATCCCCACACCTTGGCTTAACAAAGCCCAGGCAATCAGCACCTTTGTCCAGGCTTCAGCCAAGCCATCAAGTCTATAGACAGAAGCTAGACATTTCCTATATAAACCCCTAGATATGTAGACTCCACATGCTATCCTTAGAGTGCATCTGGACTCCACATCAGTCTGTGCTCTGATCATAGCTCCCTCAGCCATCCCTTCCCCCCATTTCAGTGGCCGTGGATCATCATCATCCACATCCACAGCAGATCCCAGAGAAGCCTTCAGAAGAGATTATCTCCCATAGTTTGGCCCATCTCAATTTATTCCCACTTTCACGCCTTTGCTTCCAAGTGTGCAGTGTGTGCGTGTGTCATATTTGTATGTGTGCAGTTTTCCCCTGTTAATAAATATTTAGCCCTTAATTGAAGAAGCTCATCTCAGCGTCATCCATTGTGTGATCTCTTAGTCCTCTGGTATACACAACAGTACTCCAGTCTCGTGGGGTGTTGTTAGGCCCCCACTCTTGCATATTTTGAGCTAATTATAAATTCTCCTAATTAGATCCTTCCTAACATTAACATGGAGAAGAAATGGATATGATAGCCCTGTTTAAATATTTGAAAGAATGTATTATTATTATTATTATTATTATTATTATTATTATTATTATTAATATACCACCCCTCTGCAGAGCAATTGGGGTGGCTTACAACATTAAAATTTCCATAAAATACAATCCCAATCCCATCCCAGATAACCCCAAAACCTACCCACCCTTAAAAAGGTATTAAACGATATCATATTAAAACTTACATAAAATAATGTCATATTGAGGAGGGAGCTAGTTTGTTTTCTGCTGCTCCAGAGAACAGGACCCGGAACAAAGGATGCAAGCTACAGGAAAACATTAGGAATAACTTCCTGACAGTGAAAGCTGTTTGACAGTGGAACACAGTCCCTCAGAGTGTGGTGGTGTCTCCTTCTTTGGAGGTGTTTAAACAGAGGCTGGATGGCCATCTATCAGGTATTCTTTGATTTTGACTTCCTGTATGGCAGAGGGTTGGACTGGATGGCCCTTGTGGTCTCTTCCAATTCTATGATTCTATGATTCTAACTGAGAGAAGAGCCTCTGTTGGAGGTCTCAAAGCCCAGACACCATTCTATATGAGAATGCAGCCTTATAGATAGCCTCAACCTAGAATGTATACAACTTCATAGATCATAAGCATTTTCAATTTGAATCCCTGGAATCCTTTTCTCAGAGCTCTTCTTATCCCCCAAGCTATTTAATAATAAATATGAAACTGTCTGAAAATTTGGGATTAAATGCCACCACTGTAGTGATTTCTCCATTTTATCTAAATCCAAGGAAGCCACTTTAGTTCTAAAACAGTTTCTGGTGTAAGTACAGGTTGAGACTCTATTAATCAAAATGCAAAAATTCAAAATATTCCAAAAACCAAAGCTTTTTTTCATGGGTGGCTGAGATAGTGACACCTCTACTTTCTGATGGTGGTGATCAGTGTATACTTTTTTTTTTTTTTTTTTTTTTTTTTTTGTGGACAAAATTATTTAAAATATTTTATAAAATTATCTTCAGGCTGTGTTATACGGCATATATGAAGCATAAATGAATGTTGTGTTTAGATCTGGGTCACATCTCCATTTCTTTGCTTCCCATAGGCATAGGACAGTATTACTCAAACCTTGCTTTGCCTCATCCACATCAAATTATTAGAAGTAAGTGCTGGGGGAAAAATAATGGGAAATATGGTCAAAAATGGTTTACTTGGGTGTCAGGAAAATCTGAGGAGGAGAATGCCAGATGAGTGAGCATCTTCACAGTTTGAGAAATGGGGCTTTACACAGAAAATTACATTTTCTATGCAACACACACACCCCATGCATGATTTTGTGCATGTAAATCCCAAATGGTAAATAGTCTTTGAAAAGTGTGCAGTTTTTAATGATTTTCTTGCAACAAGCAGAAAAATTGCAAAAGTATTCATTCTTGCCTGCAAGAATGAAATTTATGAAGATTTACATCCCTAATGGGAGGCACAAAAGGAAGCACCAAGAGGTCTTCAATGGAATGAGATATGAGGAAGAGAGCAATGGACTTGCCTGAGAGAAAACACATGGCAGCAGCAAACTTATATTGGCGAGGAAGCATCACTACCAAGGTCAATCCAAAATATTTTGCTTCCTGAGGTGGAGAAGGAATTCAAAGATAGACCTCCACCACTTAAGTCAGGTTGCATAGGCCCATAATTGGTCAAGTTGCCTTGACTTAAAATCTCACAAGATAATCGCACAGGTATATAATACCAAGACAAATAGGTTCAGTTGCCTTTACCAACCATGTGGCACTAGCATAGCATAGCTAATGGCAGATAGTGGGGAAAGTACAGAATATATAAGCAGCATTGTACTAGTCTCCCTGGCACAGCAAGAGATGAGAATGAAACCAATAGCCACTACCTCTTCTATCTGCAATGAATGAATTGTACAGTCAATCCTCCATTTATATCTTAAAATGAGCTGCTTTTCTTCACTGTTTTATTGGACAATGAACACACAAGAGGAGGAATATGGCCTTAATTTGCAAAATTCCTGTAGAACAAACTATTTCTTCACAGTATGTTACATAACAGCAGTATTGCATTCTTGGCTGAGCTTTGTGAAGAGTGGTATCCTCATTTTAACAGCATGAGCTGGATAAGGCCTTTTAACTACATGCAGTGAATGACCTATGATGGAGGCCATTAAGAAAGGAATAAAAAAATGACAATATTATAATGACACTGTACAAATCTATGGTGTGAACACACTTGGAATAGTATGCATCACTTCCCTTCACAATGCACATTGCAAAAATGGAAAAGCCTGGAAAATGAGAGGGAAGTACCAAAATTGTCACTCTACTGGAACCTTGACAATTGTGACAAAAGGTTATAATGTCTAGAGATTTTTAGCTTACAAAAGAGGTAAGTGGAGTGAAGAACATGACAAGAGGTTTATAAAATGATGCATAGTGCGGAAAAAGAAGACAAGGAGGTGTTTTTCTCCCTTTCTCATAATGCTGGAACTCAGAATCATCCAAGGAAGGTGAATGGTGAAAGACTGAGGATGGGAAAAAAGGAGCTGAACATGAATTTTCAATTACAAGAGGTGGCAATCATTATCTACATAAATGGCTCTAAAAATGGAGTCAACAAATTGGGAGAATTAGGGTATCAGTGGCTAATAGTCATGATGGTTATACAACTTTGTTTTACAGCCATAATTCTATTTGCTACTGGAGGGTGAGGTGCTGATTTTAAGTGCTCCAAGTGAAGGGGAGAGCATGAAGCTCCACAGTACAACTTCATAACACAACCACTATTAAGGGTGGAGTTTGGCAGGGCATATAACCCTAGAACAACTGGCATCAGCCTTCTTATTGCCTTGTTGGGCTGCTGTGCCACCCTGTGGGGTTAGCACAGGATTGAACTGGTCACTTTATAGGCTGGGTAGAAATTTTTGGTTGTGTCATTTGGTTGGCAAAGTTAGAAAAAGGAGGTAGGGAAATGTTTGCCTATCCTGCACTGTTTGCCCACAGGGCATGTAAGAAGATTGGCTGGGCAGTGCTGCATAAAAAAGGTCACACTGGTGTAGGGAGTATAGAAAAGGGGAGCAAAGCTAGGATTGGTGAGCAACTGTAGGGCACATTTGGGGTGAATAGTTGGTGTCCCTGACACCTAAGATTTAATGAAGCTCAGGGCCTATGAAATGATCTGTGAAGACAGGCAGGTCCATGGCTTCCTATAAAGCCCAGAGCTTGAGGCAGTAGTGGGCAGATCCAGTATCCTCATGATGTTTTTCCAGCTGGTGAAAAGCTGTGAATTAACAAGCTGGCCCTGGTGCCTAGGTGACTTGCCCCAATATGAAGGAGAGGCCAGGAATGACCTCCAACCTCATACATATTGTGCACTTAAGGAAGGTCCCACAGGGGATTTAGGAGATTTAAAGTAGTTCAGTGAAGTGCTACCTAAGCTTAAAGCCATCATCTATGTCTTGCCTCTTTTTTTCCATTTAGGGGCATAATATTGTCCCCCAATCTCTAAGTATTGTGTGGGATAGAGGAGAGTAGTAATGTATGCCCCATTTATGTTCCTAGCTGACTCCTATTGATTAGATTTAGGCTGCATCTACACTGGAGAAAGAATGCAGCTTGATACCACATTAAGTGCTGCAGCTCCAGCCTATGTAATTCTGGGATTTGTTGTTTTACATGGTCTTGAGCCTTCTTTGCCAAATACTGGCATCTCAGAAAACTACAAATCCCAGAGTTCTGTTGGGTAGAGTCACGGCCACTGAAGTGGTGTCAAACTGCTTTATTTCTACAATGTAGATTCACCCTTGGTCTGATCCAAGAGATTTTTTATGTTCTTATGAGCCAAATTGAATAGTCCATATAGAAGCCACACTGCAGAAGTCCAGAACTATATTTTTCATCCTTCTATGACCTCAAAGATTTTCTCTCTTATATATGCCTTTAAATAAGTATTTTAAGGAGATTTTAAAGTATGATATTAGTACTATTTTTCATACTGTTCTGTCTATGAAGCTACAATGCAACTATGTGATTCAGGAGGAAAAGAAAGTTAAAACCAGTAAAGAATCTATCTAAAAATGCCACATTGCACGAATCTCTGATTATTATATTTTACTTCATAGACACTATTATTACTATGAGGTTTTATGGTGAGGAAGATCCATTTTGAGTCAGAATGGAAACAAATTCAGACCCAAAATTTCCAAACAGATTTTCCCCCTTATGATTGTAAAATATTATATATATATATATATATATATATATATATATATATATATATGAGTATTTAATATTCCACTATGCTTAAGCTGAACATTTCACCATCCTTCAGCGATATTTGAAAGGAAGAGAAAAAACATTTTCCCAAAGATCAGAACACCTTTCTTAACTTGAAAGTGTCACAGTTGACCATCATACTTCTGAAAACAAAAAACACATGCTTTTAAAGATCTTCTCCACAAATGTTAATACAGGGGTGAGCAAGGCACAGCCCTCAAGCCATACATGGCCCTGAAAGCCCCAAGGGCTCAATTTTTAAAAAAGAAAAATGCCTCAAAATGCTCCTCTGGACATGTGAAGGGAAAATTGCCATGTCCCCCCCCCCCCCGACAGTTAATTTATGCACAAGGTGAGGCATGTTTTGAAACAGGAAGTGAACTGGTGTAGCAGAATATTGGTGAATGACCAAGAACCAAGACTCCAAGGTAGGAAAGGAAAACAGATTTAATTTAGCTAGCCAAAACTCTCAGCGGGATCCTTCCCAAAGAAATCAGAGCCCTGCCTTAAACTCAAACGGTTACTTTTATAGCATTTTAATAACAGCAGGTTGGGCTTCAACATTCAGCCCCAGATACATATTCTATATGAGGCATGGTGTGGCATTTCAAGCATTTCATTATTCTTATAGCTGCTTCCTGAAAGTTCTACAAGACTATGTACATGTGATCAACTCATGATTACTACATGATTGACTCATGATTTCTTCCCCCTACTGGGTCTACCATCAGCATGTACACATCATGACCTCTGACCATCACCCCCTCCTTATCTGGTCAGGTTGAACAAACATTACCATCTATCTATGCAAGGACAACATTCCAGGCAAAGGAAGGACATAGATAAGGGATAATCAACATTCTATGTTGGTGCAGGACTTTCTGCCCTTATTTGGTTTTATTTTATATTTTGAACATTTTTGGTTTCTCTGTCTACCATATTTTCCCCTTGGATACTCAATCGTTTCCTATGATTGTTTTGCATCACTTTTCAAGTCAACACCAGGTGAAATCTGTGTCTCATCTCTTAACTGTTCATAGTTATAGAAAGCCATCACATTTGCAACTGACTTGTTTTCTGTTAAAGCAGTCACTTGTCTCAGCCCTCATTTTAATATACAAGGTATACACAAGCAAAGTACTATTCCCATCATCATCATTAGGCAAAATATTAAAAATGCTGACTTTAGCCAATAAAGGTTTGGTAACCAAGATATAAGCCATACCCACAAATCAACCATTTTATCATCTTCAGTAATACCACTAGCTAGTCACTTCATCTCTTGGAGTTTTTCCTCAATCATATGACTATGATCTGACAAGTTACAACAGCACATCCCTTTCAATGCTTCACACCCATGATTGTGTCTGAGCAGCAAATAATCTATTGCCACACAATTTTCTAGAATGGCCTGTTGGACTGCTTTCAAGTCTTGTAACAATCCTGAAATAGCAGCTGAGGTGGCATTTATATGTTTTCCTAAATTGCAAGCCACTTTTCTCAAATATTATGAGCCTTAGCAGCTGCTAAGCCAGTGATGAAAAAGGAGGCTGACATTATTTTGGCATTGTTCCACAAGGTGAATGTTGGATCACAATCAGAAGACAAGGTGGGTGCACTCCTGCATTTTCTTGTAGGTCTATCCCTAAAATCTGTCCGGGTGATTAGAAGAGGTGAAAGCCTCCCCATCATACAAGGCCCACCTGTTACATTAGCTGGAATATATGATAAGGCCATATTTCCACAAAAACCATCCAGGCATGAAAACCTTGTATGGGGTTTGGCAGCTAGTTGAATTTTTCCCATTATGGGTCCTCACCCTGTATATTTAGTGGAGTTCAATTCAATGGTATTTGAGCAATTAACAAAGGGAGTGCTTGTAACCTTAAATGAAACATCCTGGCAGTTTTTAGGGTCCAGGCATTGTAAAAAATTAAAACAGCCTTGGGTCCTTTCAGAACTATTATACATGATCCCTGAAATTTTTAGCTGTATCATCTCTGTGGTTCTGAGAAGACC
The DNA here is from genome assembly GCA_026167975.1 of Phrynosoma blainvillii. Classification (NCBI taxonomy): domain Eukaryota; kingdom Metazoa; phylum Chordata; class Lepidosauria; order Squamata; family Phrynosomatidae; genus Phrynosoma; species Phrynosoma blainvillii. The sequence continues at coordinate 245,471,407 of JANUYF010000003.1, read as the reverse complement.
ATGGGTGGTCCCTTATCCAAAATGGAAAAAACTCCCAAAGAAAGTATTATTATAAGGGAATTCCCCATATATACAGGAAGACAAAATTTGGGCAGCGCATGTTCCACTGTTTAAGTACAAAGAGGTGGTGTTTACTATGGAGGCCAATCTTTCCCAGATGTTAACATTTTTGCTCTATGTATTTGAATATATGCCAATGCCACCAGATGGCATACTCATCAATAGTATGAAGCTAACAATTGGGCCAGGGCCTGAACGAGCCATGGTCCCTTTGGAATAAACTGGTATTTTAGCCATCTGTAAAGCAAATGCTTGGCCCCATTGTCCCAGGGATTATTTCTTATTTTAAAAGTTATGGGCTCAATGGGCAACTGTTGGCTGGTATGTTCATGAATTGTGGGGTTTGACGATCCTCCCATCCAATGGGTTGTGTGTAGTTCAACTGGCTTCCAGTGCAGTTGGAGCAGAACCTAGCCTTACGTAGAACAGTCAGCCTCCAGAGTGACTGTAGTAGGGTCTCTTTTGTTCTTCAGCCATGCGATGCCAAAGCCATTTCCAGCAGGGCTGGTGCAGGGCCTTACAGCTTACATTGCCTGTGAGTCTCCCCATTTCTGGTAGGGTGAGCCTAAATGAGTTGTTGGGGTCAGGCTCAGGAGCCCATTGCAGGGTTGCCTTTTTGACTCTGGTCCAATGAACCCAAGGCCTGATAGCTGCTAACTTTACTGCAGTGGGAGTGGAGAGTAACACAGTTAGAGGGCCTCTCCATTTGGGAGCTAGGGGCTCATTATTCCAGTTCTTCACCCAAACCTCCTCCCTGAAATGAGTGTAAATTGGTCTGAAACAAGGGGGGGTCTTTGTTCTAACACATATTGTCTAAACCTCTTGGTGCAGAGCCATTTGACCCAATTCTCTTATATCCCCCCCTTGGGCTATCAATCACCATAGGTGGTCTCCCATACATTAATTCAAAGGATGCATTTTTATTTGGGGTGCCTGAACAAAGCCAAAGACAGGATCTTGGTCCATTTAAGTTGGGTTTCTTGGCACAGTTTTGACAATTGGTTCTTCAAGGTTCAGTTCATCCTCTCCACTTTCCCTGAGCTCTGAGGCTGGTACATGTGATGCAGTGTCCAGGTGATTCCTAATATTTTTGATCATTGCTGTATAGTTTTTTCCACTAAGGAATGTCTATTATTGGACTCAATATGGTGAGGTATTCCATGGTGTGGTATAACATCTCTCAATAGGGCTCTAACTACTTTGGTGGCTTTCTCTGCTCTGATAAGGTAGGCCTCTATCCACCCAGTAAAAGTACATATGAAAACCAACATGTATCTGTAGGCTCTGACCCTTGGCATTTTTGTAAAGTCTACCACCAGTGTTTCAAATGGAGATACTCCATGGTGTTGTATGCCTGGCGGCTTTCAGGGTCCCTGTCAAGGGTTGTTCCTTGCACAGGTGACACATCATGAAGAATCAGATGGTGTTAGGGAATTCAATCCGTCTATGTAAACCTGACATTCCAGTAAAGTTCCCAGTGCATTTTTTCCCAAATGAGAGGTGGCATGTGCTTGATGTACCACCTCCCATGCCAAATCACTTGGTATGAAAATACATCCATCTGGTAACTGCCATCAACCTTCTTTAGTCAACTGTGCCTTCATTTCTTCTTCAGCCATTCAGTTTTCATCTGCATTGTATTTTGGTTGTATGGTGATCAATTGAACCTGGAATACTGGTATCATCTTGAAAGTATTTTCTGGCTTTGGTTACACTGCTGCTTCTTGTGCTGCCTTTTCTGCTTTTCAATTTCCTTGGGTTACAGGGTTGCTTCCTTTTTTATGTCCTTTACAATGCATTACTGCCACATTAGGAGGTGTCCAAACTGCTTGGAGCAGGCATAACATTTCAGTGTCATATTTTATTGGCTGACCTACTGAATTGATTAATCCTTTTTCTTTATACAGGGCTCCATGAGCATGCAAGGTGGTAAAAGCATACTTGGAGTCTGTGTAGATATTTACCACTATTTGGTCAGCCAATTCCAATGCTCGGGTGAGAGTTATTTGTTCTGCCTTTTGGGCTAAGGTTCCAGCTGGAAGTGGGGTAGCCTCTACAACTTTTTCTTGAGTGCACATGATGTATCCTGCATATCTAGTACTGTCTTGCACAAAGCTACTGCCATTGGTAAAATAGGTGGCATCAGGATGGGACCATGGGGTGACCTTCAAGCCTGGTCTGCTGGAATATACCTCATCCATGGTTTTGATACAGTCATAGTTCAGTGTCCTTTCTGGATCCACAGGTAACAAGGTTGCTGGATTGAGAGTCATGGTCATCTCCAGTTGGACCCCAGGGTTCTCACATAACATAGCTTGATACTTTAACATTCGGCTGTTGGTGAACCAGTAGTTCCCCTTGTATTCCATTAAACTCACAACTGAATGAGGAACTTTTATCTTTGGATCCTGTCCCAAAGATTATTTGTCTGCTTCTTTCACCAACAGGGCTATTGCTGCTATGACCCTCAATCAGCCAGGCCAGCCTTTTGCCACTGAGTCTAATTGTTTTGACAGGTATGCCACAGGTCACTGCCATGAGCCTAAAGTCTGGCTGAGTACCCCTATTGCCATTCCCTGTTTCTCATACACATGTAGAGTAAAAAGTTTTGTAACATCTGGTAGCCCCAAGGTGAGAGCTTTCATTAATGCCTTTTTGATTTTTTCAAATGCATTTCTTTGTTCCAACCCCCATTGTAATTCTAAATATTCTGGTCCTTTTGTAGCCTCATATAAAGGTTGAGCCATCAATGCAAAGTTAGGGATCCAAATTCTACGAAATCCTGTGGCTCCTAAAAAATTTCTTACAGCCCTTCTGGTCTTTGGTTCTGGCAGGGAGCCAACAGCTTCTTTATGTTCAGGTCCCAACTCACGCTTTCCTTGCAACACATGGAACCCTAGATACTTTACTCTCTGCTGACACAACTGTGTCCTTTTCCTTGGTATCTTATATCCTGCATCCCAGATGAAGGAGTACTTTCATGGCATTCCAGCACTCTTCCTCTGAATCGGCTGCTATCAATAGGTCATCCACATATTGGAGCAGAACCTTCTTCCCTGGTGCAGATTGGAATCACTGAAAATCTTGACTCAAAGCAGTTCTGAACAATGTGTGTGAGTTCTTGAACCCTTGTGCTAATCTCATCCAACAATATTGAATTTTCCTTCCAGTTGTTCTGTCTTCCCACTGGAATGCAAAGATAGGTTGACTCTGGGGTGTCAAATGTGTGGCTGCAGTCAGAATTAGTCCCATAAGAACATAGGGGTTCAATAGCCTGGTTTAGAAGTCATACATCTTGGAATGGCTGATAGTCTTCTGAACTGGTAACAATGGAGTGTTCCACAGTGATTGGCACTCCCTAAGAATGTTGTATTTTAGGAGGCAATTCAAGTGTTTCTGGATACCTATAATAGCTTCCCTGGGTATGGAATATTGTTGGACATGAACCGGACTTGCCCCTGGTTTCACTTCCACGATGACTGGTGGGATGAACCTCACCATTCCCAGGGGCACCATTCTCTGCCTTTCATTCTGCCCATACTTCTAGAGCCTTAAAGGATCTCCACAATTCCAATTCTTCTTGGATATTTAATACCTGATGGCACCACCGCTCCTCCTCTATTGGATGTGTAAGGGTAAGAATCTTGGGGACTGCCCCAGCCAAAAACTGCACACTCAAGGTCCCATCAGTTTCAAAAGATATTTGAGCTCTCAGTTTTGATAGCAAATCCCTCCCCATCAGTGGGATAGGGCACTCAGGTATATATAAGAATTTGTGGCTCACCTCATGAGTTGCCAAATTACAAGTCTTCTCTTGCAATAGGTGGCATAATTGCTTGTTTCTGGTGGCCCCAATTATCTGTATTTTCTGATTGGTGGTAGGGACAATTGGGTGGGTGACTACAGATTTTTCAGTGCCAGTCATGAAGGGAACTTCTTGGCCCCCTATATTGACTTTGACCATAGGTTCCCCATGGCCAAGATCCCAATCTTCAATCCCAATCTTCCATTTCCACCATGCCAATGAATCCTCCTTTGGCCTCATAAGTGACAGCCGACGGTGGTGGATAATAGACCTGCTGTTTTTTTCAGCCCCTATTTCCTCTTCCTCTTGGGGCTCCCTCTGTCCTTCTTTAATTTTTCTTTGGGCATTCATTTTTCCGATGTCCTTCCCCCTAGTAAAATGCACATTGATTTAGTCCCAGCTGCCTTCCTTGGCCTGCAACCGCTTGTCCTGTTTCTCTGCCTTTCATTCTGCCTCATCCTCTCAGTCCTGAGGCTGAACTTGATTCTGTCAATGCTGCTGCCAAAAGTTCAGCCTTTTGCTTCATCCTTCTTGTCCGTGTAGACAGAGAAACCAAAAATGTTCAAAATGTAAAATAAAACCACAGCAGGGCAGAAAGTCCTGAACCAAGATAGAATGTTGATTATCCCTTATCTATGTTCTTCCTCTGCCTGGAATGTTGTCCTTGCATAGATAGATGGTAATGTTTGTTCAACCTGACTAGATAAGGAGGGGGTGATGGTCAGAGGGGGAAGAAATCATGAGTCAATCATGTAGTGATCATGAGCTGATCACATGTACATAGTGTTGTAGAACTTTCAGGAAGCAGCTATAAGAATAATGAAATGCTTGAAATGCTACACCATGCCTCATATAGAATATGTATCTGGGGCTGAATGTTGAAGCCCAACCTGCTGTTATTAAAATACTATAAAAGTAACCATTTGAGTTTAAGGCAGGGCTCTGAGGATCCCACTGAAAGTCTTGGCAAGCTAAATAAAGTCTGTTTTCCTTTAATACCTTGGAGTCTTGGTTCTTTGTCATTCATCAATATTCTGCTACATTTTTTGGTATGTTGGCCAGGAAAAGGGGTGGTATCTGTACCCACTCTGACTGGCACCTTGCGCCCAATCAATGGTGGCTGTGACTCCAGTTCTAGCAACACTAATGACTTCATTGGAGAACTAGGTTTCTGGCAGCTATCACACCAGGGGCCAGTGTTCACATCATGGAACCCTGACAGGAAGATTTGAAACCAGGTGCCCCATGTTCTCAGGAACAGGTGGGTATAGAGGGTATATTCTGAAACCTTCCCTTAAGGGAAGAAGAGGACCCCCTAAGTTCAACCTGAGTAGTGGTTCCAGAGGGGAGTTGTGACACGGTTGAACTAGGCTTTGGAAAGGGACGTGGGAAGATGTTTGTCTGGATGTCTGTTGTTTGATTTTGAGTGTGAATGATTATAGCAGTCCCTGTGCCAGAACATGAGAGTCCAGGTGGCCAGGTTGGTAACACATAATTGGTGTGATGTTTCTACCCTTTTTGTGTTAGACTCTAAAACCCCTTACTCAGAATCCCAAACCCCTATCCCTTCTGGGTCTGTATAGTATTTTTTAAATGGGATCATGATACAGTAGGACCACTGCGTGATAAAAAAAAAATAACTTTTCAATCTACATGGCCTATTCGTACCACAACATTTCAGGTCTCAGTCACAACAAACAGACTGATAATGAAGCAGTACCATTGGCAGCTGTCCCTGCTGCTAATATTAGGGTAATCTCTCTCTAGCAATCTCTTCAGTATTCATATGCATTGACCAAACCAAAGTTGAAGCCTAAATCCAACTATTAGACTAGCTAGAGCAGACACACAAAATCAATTGTTGAATGGTAAGCCAACCCTTCTGTAAGTCTCATTTATTCAGTGTTCATTCTAGCTGGAATTATCATCTGGATTTTAGGCCTAGGGTCTCTACATCATATTTGGGTTGCCACATGGGAAAAGGGGCAGAGATTTGGTGTGTGTCAGCATAGATCAGGTGAGACTTTGGATCTGTGGAAGCCAAAAGCCAACCATTTCCTAACCGAGCCCCAGAAAAGAGGGGAGATGTTAGACTTACAGCTGGCCTAAATAATTTCTTTCCTACGCATGTAATGTGAGGGGAATAATTCTTTTTTAAAAACCTGGATGAAAGGAAGACAGACATTGCTTCTTCTGCACTTCCCACTTGGCAAGACTTTAGATGCTGCAGGGGCTCTGATGTTCAAGCTCTGCATCAGACATTAACATTGTTTTCTTTATATCCTGTGGGTTAGCAACTACAAATCAACTGCATAACAACACACTTATCCAAATATCTGAGCACACTACTGTTTATTTACTGCTACCAGCTGTGTATTCCAAGACATATACACAGATAGTAGAATAAGATCAAGATAAGTAGAAATGTTTCTGCTGTAGAGTATATAGCTTTCCTCCTGGTCTCTGATGCGTTGAATTTCAAAAATGATAATTTGGAAAAAGAAGCAGGCTTATGAAGTATATGTACATGTTTTTCACATTATTTATTGAAATTCTATCCTGGAAATTTAAGGTCTGCTTTTAAAAAGGAACAACTATTTTCAAAATATAATTTTGATAATTTCAAGTCTGATGTATTTATCAACTTCTGAGGTGGGTGGGGGAATGAAAATATTTTTAGAGTTAGAAGAAATATGGGTCTGCTACTGAAAATGACAGCCATACCGAATGTGTTGTAAAACTATCAAGGTTCTTGTGCCATTACAGTATGTATTTTCTGGAAATGGAGAATATTTCTAGAAAATACATAGTGTTATTTTAAATAAATGGAGCTCCATTACATTTGATTGTTGGTCTGTCTAGCTCAGTATTGTTTGCACTGACTGGTAGCAGCTATCTGGCATTTCAGGGGGGTATTCACACTACAAAATAACCTGGTGTGAAAACCAGGTTATTTTCTTAGTATCCAGAGTCGCCCTGACTGCACTCGGTGCACTTTGTGGAGGAAGGCTACCCAAAAACCCATATTCGATACTGGGCTTTTTCCCACATATTTTTGAAAGATCCACATTGTTGCAAATGTGAATGCGCTATTGAATTATTCTGAGCACCCAAATAGGAAGAGAGGGGTTTAGTAAGCAGAGGTGGAACATCTCACCTGACTGTGGCCCTCCTACCTAGGGACCCTCCCCTCTTCTCCTGGCAAGGGGTTTGCCATGGCCATCCTTTGAAGCTGAGAGAGAGTGACTCCCTCATGGTGAATCTATCCCAGGAGTTGTTGTTGTTGTTGTTTTGGCAAGGTTTCTTCAGAGGGGTTTGCCATAGCCATCCTCTGAGGCTGAGAGAGAGTGACATTTTCAGTTCTTCCAAAATGGCTCTTTATGTCATTTTAAAGCTGCCTTTGAAAATTAGGACTTTTCTCATATGGGCTACAAGCCCATAAAAGGATTGTTGACTGGGATTGTTGACTGGTGGGAGTCCTAAAAAGTGAAGTGGAAACTGCAATAAGAGAAACTGAGAAAAATAAATCATCAGGAACAAATGACATTCCAATTGAACTGCTGCAATGCACACAGTCTGAAGCAACTTTAGGGCTAATATATGTCAACAAACACAGAAAACAAAATGGTGGCCAATTGACTAGAAAAAATCAATATAATCCCAGTCCGCAAAAAGGAGACACAGAATACTGCACCAATTATGGGACCATAGCACTGATCTCCCATGCAAGCAAAATTACTCTCAAAATTCTGCAGCATAAACTCAAATCATACATGGTTAAAGAAATTCCAGAAGTGCAAGTGGGATTCAGGAAAAGAATAGGCAGTTGGAACCACATTGCAAACATACAATAGCTAATGGAGCATACAATTCCAGAGAAGACTCTGACTGTATAGATCAGGTGTAGACAACCTTTCCCCTTTAAGGGCTGAGGGACTTCAGCTCCCAGAAGCCTCAGCCATGTTGGCCAATAGTCCCATGTTGGCCAATAGATCCTGGGATTCTGGGAGCTGAAGTCCCTTGGCCCTTAAAGGGGAAAGGTTGCCTACCCCTGGTATAGATCATGAAAAGTTGTGGACAGCTTTTAAGGGCATGGGAGTGCCACTACATCTGATATTCCCAATGATAAATCTGTACTCAGGCCAAGAGGCTACTGTTAGAACAGAATTTGGAGAAACAGAATAGTTTCCATTGGCAAAGGGCGCAGGCAAGGCTGCATTCTATCACCCTATCTCTTCAATTTGTATGTAGAAACTAAAACAAAAGCAGGTCTAGACTCAGAAGGAGGAGTAAAGGAACATCAACAATCTAAGATATGTGGACAACACCATATTACTAGCAGAAGACATCACAGACTTGGAACAATTATTAAAGAAAGTCAAAGATGAAAGTGCAAAGGCAGGCTTAATGCTGAACATAAAAAAAATGACAACAGAAGAAATATATAGATTCAACCTAAACAATGTGAAATTCACATACCTTGCATCAAACGTTGATCAGAATGGTGACTGCAATCAAGAAATAAGAAGGAGACAAAGAATGGGAAGGGTGGCTATGAAAGAACTAGACAAGATCCAAAAGAGTAAAGACGTATAACTTAGCACCAAAGTCAGAATTGTCCAGTCCATCATATTTCCCATCACTATAAATGGATGCAAGGGCTGGATAGCGAAAAAAGCAGATAAGCAGAAAATCAGTTCATTTGAGATGTGGTGCTAGAGAAGAGTGCTGAGAATACCATGAAAAGCCATAAAGACAAACAGATATGTCCTTGAACAGACCAATCCTGAAATCTCCTTAGTAGCAAAGAAGCTAATGGAGGTTGTCATACTTTGGCTACATCATGAGGAGGCAGAATTCATTAGAAAAGACAAAAATGCTAGGAAAGGTAAAGGGTAGCAGAAAGATCTGAAGACTGCACAGCAGATGGATGGACTCAATTAGGGAGATCATGGGACTAAATCTGCAGGACCTCAGCAGAGCAGTAGCAGATAGGGGATCTTGGAGATGAGGACAGTTGACAAGAACCAAAAACAGATTCACAACCCCAATTTATATGGAAGCTGCTGGTTGTCACTGCCTCTGGTAATGGGGTCTTGTAGATGTCTCATCCATAGCATTGCTATGAGTCGAGGTCAATTTGAGGGCAGTTAACAACAGATTCATAACCCCAATTTACATGGAAGCTGTCAATTGTCACTGCCCCTGGTAATGACACTTCCATTGTTTCTCCTGTTCATACAGGAACAAGAGGCTACAAAAATAACCATGGGCCATTTAAGGGGAACACCTAATATTCAGTGAGTGGGGAGGATGGTGGGTCTGCAAAATATGGGCCATCCATCCATCTTAAATACTCATTGGTTTTCAGTCTCATTGAGAAATAGCTCTTCCTATGAAAAAAACACTACAATATGCTGTCCTTGCAGTTCTCTACCTGGGTCTTCTGGACCTGTATCTATCTCATAGAATGTAAGCCTGCTTTACTGGGCTGAGTTCCCCTCTACCTGTCAAAGCATTATTTTTGAGGTTTTGTGCCAGCACCTTCAACTGAGCATCTAGAAAAGCTAGCATAGTACATTATTAGAAAATTGCAATGTCTGTGTGTTCCTATGTGAGAGGGTGGGAATGTAGGGTTGCAAACTGCCAAGGGAATAGAGTGAGAATTCTGTTGGAAATGAAGTGGATTGATTTTCCTTTGCCTAGCTAGATCATATAGGTAGCATGTAAAAAGTCTAAGGCACAGTCTGTGACATCTTCAGGATGGGCTGGGAAACACACATAGGGCTCATTCATACTCACGTTTTTGTACCAAGGAGATTCGACTCTCCTCAGGAATGTGAAACCAAATTAAAGTTCCCACTATGTTTACCCTGATTGAATCTATCCATGGCATGTTCACCCCTATTGCTATTCACACTGCTGTCATATTGATTTAAAATGCAGCTTCCATTTCTAATGTGTTCGATTTTCTCAGTTTTTTTTAAAGTCAATTAAGTGATGCACATCTTCGTCACTCTGCTTCCGCTTTCACTGTTAGTGATGTCAATCTGCTTCCTGCCTTCTTTTGAAGGTTACTATTGTATCTGTCCCATTAGACAGAGGAGAATCACCCTCTGTCAGCCTCAGAATATGGCCATGGATAATCTCGCTGAAGAATCCTTGCAAAGAAAACCCTGTGATAGGTTCTCCTTAGGGGGACTTCCACCCACCGGATTTCTTCCCCTCCCCCACTCTCCTGGTCCTTCAGCTGCTTTTCCAGAGATAGCTGAAGGCCCGGGAGGAGAGGAACAGGCACTGAAGGGTGGGCAGGGTTGGGAAGGAGGAGGAGCAGGTGCACACCTCTTCCTTCTCTTCACCACCCTCCATGTGCCAGAGAAAATGGCTTCGTATGGCATCTCTGACATGTGTGCCATAGGTTTGCCATTATGGGACTAGATGGTCCTTGTGGTTACTTCCATCTCTAAGAACCAGACCAGACAAATAGGAAAAAATTGCTCAATCCTGCTTTTCCAAAAGCAGGTTGAGACCCTGCTGCATTCCCAAGGCAGGCCAAATATGCATATCCTGACAGCATGGCACAGCATCAAGCCATGCCCCTGGGTTTTGTTGTTGTTGTTGCCTCCCCAACATATATCTGCACCATTGCACAAACACACCACCTGCAACTTCCAATTGTCTCCCACATCTGCCCAGATGCCATCCTACTGCATTGCTGCCCCTTAGATTGGCCACACAGTCTGTCTGGGAAAGCAGCCAACTGTGTAGCTGATAAGAGCAATGTGAGTCTGAAGCACAAAAGCAGTTCCAAAAGTACAATACCAGTCCAAATGTTCCAAGAAGCAAAACCAGGGGCAAGCCAAGGGTTCAAGAGTCCAGAGAGCAAGTCAGTAAGTCCAGTCCAGGGTCAAGGGTTCTAGCAAGCAGGTCATCAAGTTCAGTCCAAATGTCAGGGGTTTCAAGGCAATCTGAGGTCTATGAAGCCAGGGAGTCAGAGTCAGATGTTTTTACTAGAGAACACAGATAGACTCTGACAAAAAGCTCGGTATCTCCCAGCTATTTATATTGGCCCAGCTCCCAATCACAGCTGTTTGGTCTTAGCTGAGCGTTTCCCATATAATCTCAGAGAATGCCAGAGGCACAGCCTTTCTGTCCTTCTCTGTCTAAAGGTAGGTACCTCCTTGTCCTGCACCTCTATATCTCCCAGGCCTCGAACCTCTGCTGGGGGGAATCTAGGCTGCTGAGACATGGGCTGTGCTGCAGTTGATACAACAGAGCCAGGTCCAGGCTCAGCCAACTCCACTTGAACTGGTAGAGTAAAGCTAGGGCCTGGCTCAGTCTCCTCATCCTCCTCATCCTCCGAGTCCTCAGCCTGGCTGGCCATGACACAGTCACACATGCAATTCTTCACTGGTAAAGAGCATTGGTGCATCAGTATGCAAGTGATACATTGGCAAAGCACAATCATGTAGGCCCACCCATATATGCCTCCTTCACCCTATACCTCCTGTTGGACCATCTGCTTTATGTATATTGTAATTACATCCATTGGAGTTATCACACTTTCATTTCTTTGCTTTGCTTCAGTCCTGCACTCATGTTGGGGTGTTTATATAAAAGCACAAGGATGCACATTTTCCATGTTGAATCAGACTATCTCAGCTTCTTTTTGCTCTAGTTTTTAGCTCCAAGGCATGGCTTAAGTCCAGTTTCCAGCTGCTTTTGAGACGTGCATCATTTAAACGCCCCACCTTCACTGCAGCTGGAAGCCACTTTATTTTGCTTGTCTGTTTCACCCCTAAGATTCTATGATTCTATATATCAGATTATATTCAGGAACATCAGTATATACAGATTATCCTAAATTAAATGAAAACCAGTATTGAAATAAATACATAATTATGCAAACATTTAGGGGAGAAACATAGATCACCTTAGATAGATAAGATTACCAAATGACAAAAATAAATACATGCTAGACAGATCTAAATCTGTCTGTTTTACTCTTAGTCTTATCTTTAGGGGGAGGGGGAATGACTGGCAGATAACTTCACCTTTGTTTCAGGTCGACATTTCTAATAGTTAAAACTCTACATTTTCAGAGGTTGCATCCAGAACAGACTGCTTCTCTGGTGAATTCAGTTGCAACTTCCCCATGCCACATCCCTGTGAATTCCAGGGTTTCTATGACATGGACTCCTAGCAGGTTGGGAAATGATTCTCATGGTGTAAACCCATGATGCAAAGAGGCATATGTGACCAATTATGGGGAGAGGGCCCACACAGTCAATCCTTCCTGCTTGGTCATACTATTCCCTACCCATACATTGTCTTGATAGCATACAGAATGTTACCCATAGTGCCCTTGATTTCCAAAATATGAAAAACCCCATATGCTACCCATAGTTCCCCTGCTATCAAAAATGTGAAATTCCATGATGACCTCCAGATGAACTGTGGCAGTGGAATTGGAGGCCAAAAGTCCTCTGCACCCATGGCCTGGGCAGACCACCCTTAATCCTTAAGGCATACATAACCCCCAGATAGTCCAAGAGAGTTGCAGATGGGATTTCTCTGATGAGATCATCCAAACCCATTGGAAAGCTATATTGTGTCACCCAGCCACAAGCACCCTCAGCCATCAAAGGTGTAATGCTTGTATTGTGCCACCCAGTCTCACACTCCCCCACCCATCAGGAGGTGCATTGTGTCACCTAGTCACACATTCCCCCAGGAAATGGGCCCCTCGGATTAAGACCACCAAACACAATGTAACCCTATACAGCAGGGTGCCATCATCGCAATTATCGCCTTTCGCCCCAAGGCTCATTTGGCCCTATATAAACCCTAGACTTTAGCCAGTCAGTGTGCTATCTTCTTGGTCTAAATGACTCCACGTCACTCTGACCTCCGAAGCTAGTTACCGGCAAGTCAGCTCAAACCCAGGCTGCGGAGCTAAACTTGTCTCCCATCATCCCGCATCTCATTTCGCTTCCCGGCGGAGGCTACATTTCGGTAAGCATCACCCTTAGTAACGCCTGCATTCTGTTCCAAACTCCAACCCTGATTTTCCTGAGCCTTGAGTGTGTGTGTGAGTGTATGGTCTCTGAGTGTGTTTCCCCTATTTCAATAAACTAGATATCTACCAACATCAGTCTCAGCTTCATTCCTTGGAACCCCCTGGTCTCTTGGTATAAACATCGGGAGGGCGATCTCTTGGGCTCTTGTAGTCAGCCCCCTCTTGCAATAATTGAGCTAATCATAAATTCCCCTTAAACAGACTCTTGGCTACAAGGTAAGTTAATTTTATCTTGTCCCCATTCTACTGGCTGCTTCCTGTGCCACTTGTGGCAATGATGATTGCCAAAGTATTATCCTAAAATCTTCTTGTCTTTATGGTGGCAGAGGAGAATATTAGCTATAAATTTACCAGAGAAGAGTCTGTCCCAAATGTGACTTCTAAAAATCCAGGCTGGCATTCATTATTGCAGTTCTGGATCCATAACCTACAGTTACGAGTCTGAAACTGCTCTATATTCAGTAAGACTATGGTCCAAAACCATCCAGAAACCATCCAATTTGAGACCGCTTTAACTGGCAGGGAATTCTAGGAACTGTAGTTTATAGTGGCACCAGAGCTGTCTGACAGAGAAGGCTAAATGCCTCACAAAACTACAGTTCCCAGAATTCCCTAGTACTGAGCCAGGGCAGTTAAAGCACTCTCAAGCTGGATTGTTTCTGCAGGGTGTTTTAGACCTATTTAGACTTACTATAAAACTATGGAGATTATCACATGGAGGATGGGATAGGGACTGGATTGCTCCCCCATCCTTATCCCATCCATGACCTGAGTGAAAGTGATTGTGCAAATCACTTTCACACTGCAGCGGGCTGAAAAGTGCTTTCAGCCATCAGCTGAAAGCATTTCCAGCCGTCATGTTATTAACGGGTTCTTCCATTAATACAAAAGACTGCAAATGATGGCTGAAAGCACTTTTAGCTGATGACTGGAAGCACTTTCAGCTGATGGCTGAAAACGCTTTTCAGCCTGCTGCAGTGTGAAAGTGATTTGTGCAACCACTTTCATTCACACTTCCCTGCTGGGTTAATGACAGGTTAAGTGTGAAAGTCCTTTCTGCTATCAGGTGGGAAGGATGGGACAGAGATGGGACAATGATTTCCCATCCCTCATGTGATAATCTCCTATGTAAATACCACCCTAGTGCACCTTAAGAGCCAATAGCCAGATCATGTAAAGGAAACCGATTCAGCTTCTAATCCAGGCTCAGTGAGGAGGATGTTTCATCCCCCTCCTTACAATGAATGAAGCTGTGAAAACTGGAAGCAGGACTCCTTTCACAAGTCCTTTTCACAGCCTCACTCACTGGGTGGAAATATATCTCTTCCACCCTGATCAGAAGCTGAATGGGCTTCCTTTCTTCATTGCTACTGCTGGCTCTTAAGGTGGACTGGGGGGGTGTCAGGCCAGGAAATATACTTAGGGTCTCTGCAGATGGCACAAAGCACCATCTTGGAGCCAGGGAAGGGGAGGGACAGCCGGACGCTGGACACCCCAACCCGTTCCCAAGGATGTCATTGAAGCATCCACCATTCCACACGGCGAGCGCTCCGATGACATCCTTCCAGAGGAGCATTTTTACATGCTGCGCCAGAAGAGGTGCAAAAGAGCCACATGGCAGCTCTTGCGGTGCCCTTTCTGCGGCTTGGGAAAGGAGTGCTATTTTGGCGCTCCTTTGCCGGTCGCCGAAAGAGTGGATTGGGGCTGAGGTGTGGGGCAGCCTACTTAGTTATGTGTCATACATAACTAGGAAATCGATATACATTATCAGTGGTAGAGCTTTAACTACTAGCCTGAAATGAAGAGCCATCACTGTGTGTGAAAAACAATGGCTCTAACAAGGAAAGTCTCATTTACTGATGGAAATTCTCTGCGTCATATTTTTTTAATTTATGTATTTGGTGGAATTATATCCTGCCTATCTCCCAAAATGCGACTGAAAGTGGTATGGGTAAACCAGATCTGTGTTTCATGTGGATAGCTTCCACTTATATAGAACATATTTCCAACACATCACTCTTTATGTATGCAAAACGACAATGAAGGGGGCAGATTTTGCCTGCCCTCTTTCTTGTATGTTAAATAAATGTGTTTAGGAATGCCTGAACTAAGAGCTAGCATATATCAGTGCTACTATACAACAACTAGACTTTCTCAAGGAGAATCCTACATGTTTCTTTGTTAAGGGACTAAGATGCTTGTCAGTAGCAGCAGAGAAATAACCATCTCCAACTTTTTACATTATATAGAAGTCCCCAACAGCTTCTTTGCCTGCTTTATAAATCTTTTTCTAGCCAGTGGTGCCTAACAGAGTTTACACTTCTGCCAACAGGGAATGGTTGGTCATTTGTCCTCATCATTCTTCACTGCTGACTGTATTTGGCTAAACACTCCACGGGTTTCATCTGCTAAATCCCAGGTATCAGATTTTCCTCAGGTCAATAAGTACTACCTGACACATTACCAAGCTATAGTAATCATCATAGCAAGCTCTTTAAAACGGGAAACAAATACCAATCACTTTGGTTTTAAGACACATATTGGAAATGCAGAGATTTTAGACTTGTTTCCATGCTGATCATACTTTCATTTGTTGTTTTTGCTCTTGAGATGGATCCATTTTTGTTCCTTGCTCTGCAAAGCCAGTGGGGATTTATCTAGTCCCTCTAGACAGTGTCCTCCCCACATTCCAGTTAAGCTTCTACTTGTTTGAGCCATCTCACATGTATTGCTTGATTAAAGCCATTAAGTACAGCTAAGTTTTATGATTCTTAGCAATGTCAGGGTTTGGGGATGTGAATAAAATATGAGACAGACACAGTGAATGTTTTTGTCGGGTGATGCATTTCTCAAATCACTTGAACTATGGACAGGGACCCATAGTTTAATTTATGCTCTGTCAATATGTCTGTTTTATGGATGCTTATGTCTGCATTTAATATGCCTCTTTAGAATACAAATACCTGTTGCAATTTCTGTTGCTGTTTGAAGCAGATTTGGTTTTACTATCATAAGAATAATGTTGACTAGAAAAGTCATCAGAGCTTTATTTTCCTTTCCTTTATTTCTCTTTATTTTTCATCAGAGGAAGTACTCAGTTCACTTCTATATTTCATTTAATTTTCAACTCACTGCATGAAGAACCAGAAATAAGAGTGGCATTTATTTATTTATTTAATTTTGCTACATTAACAGGATTACTGATTTCTTTTGTGTGCTTTCCCCTAGACAGTGTAATTTGGAGCTTGTTTTTAAGGATTTAGCTGTCTGGGATAGAAGTTAAAAGCCACAATTTTTCTAACCCAGGGAGACATTTATCAGCCAATATATTTTCTTCCCTGGGCTGGAACAATTTCATACAAATTTCAAAGTAACCACTGGTATCAATAGAGTTTTGCAATATATATATATATATATATATATATATGGATTAAGAACTTTTGGAAAAGTAGGCATGATGTACAAGAATTAGAAATCCTGTTGTGCATCACAACACTGTGCATCATGAAATGCATAAGCATTCCAAATTCCTATATCCAATGAGAAATATTGTGTACAGTTTTGTTCTAGATTCAATATGTTGTATGGTCTGAGGCCTTCTTCTGATGGAAATAGCAAATTTCCCACAGCTTTTCAAGAGAACTAGATTAGACCCAAGGTAAAATATCAGCTGCATGGGAGGCATAATTATTCATAATAGGATTCATAATAGGGGAAAATCCATTTCTCTAAGCAAACATTAGCAGTACAAAGAAACATCAAGCTTTGGCTCATCTCAGCTAACAACACTACAGGATTGGCTTGGGGGGAGGGTGAATTATCCAGAGTGACAGATTGCTGTGGACACTGATAACACAGGAGAGGACATGAGCTAGGTAAGCTTCCCTTTTAGCAGGGATACAGATTTAGCCATTTGCAAATTCCTCCCCCCCCCCATTATTTTTATCTACAGACACCATATATTCATTATGGCCATATGAAAAATATACAGCAGTCCACCAGTAATTGTAGTGAACAAACTAATGGGGCCATTCCTTTTGGGGAATCAAGCATTTCTCTGGGAAACAATCTGTTCCCTGCTCCCAGAGATACGATATTATGTTGAGGTTACATGGATGTCTTTCTTTGTTGTATAGGGAGTAGAGGAAAAGGGATAAGGATGAATTAGACCATAAAGAGAAGGAAACATTGTGTAGGCATAGGGTTGATAGGACATGGAGAAACTTGTTGCCTGGGATTCTCTTCTATGCTGAAGTTATTGTTAAGGTGCAACCTTGGAGGGTTCCCACCCACCCCCTGCTGTAGTATATAGATATTATCTATAATAAGTATGTGGACTATTCAAGGCTAGCATAGTTGCTTTATGATGAGGCCTTTTGTATGAAGGTGACAATAAATCCCACCAAGGATTGGCACCTGGTGGATGGGACTATGGTGCACACTACTGCCACCTTTCTCCTTTTCCAATTTAATCCTAGCTGGCAATCCTGTGGGAACTTGTTATCCCCACCCTTGCCACCCAATTAAGTGTAAGGGACCCACACTGTCTTTTGTATGATGTCCCACCTCCAAATCTTCAAAATATTAGTAGTGTGGTTTGTGATTAAAACGTAGGCCAAGCGATGTTGGAACAAGAAGAAAAATTCATTTTAAAACAGCATGTAATAAATGTAACTTGCATCAGAACTTGCTACTATAGTATTTCTTGGTTACAAAATTATAGTGTTTGTTTCTAATTCACTCACAGTACCTCAGCCACACTGGCTAGCAATATCTGTCTGGAGAGAACACCACAGCAACTCTCTTCTTTAGAATTCTCTAAGTGTTCAGATTCTCTCCTTTCTAGACTCTACCTCCCCAAAATACAGTTCCGTCAGGAACACCATAAAACACAGCCCTCTCTCTGGCTTAACTTTCTCAACTGTCTCCTTATCTCAACTCTAACTGTCCACCAACTGTCAGCCTGGGCTTTTTTAAATGCTCCCAGCTGTAATCCCATTGGCTGGCTCTCAGCTTCCTCCTGATTGGCCAGCTGGACATTCTATTCACCACACACCTCCCCCCTTTAGCAAGTTTATGGACACACATAACCTATCAGTTATGTGGGCCCATAAATCCCTATAATAAATTATACTTACCACCTAACCATGACATGTATAACATTCAATAATCAACAACATTTATATACACAATACATTTATACATATACAGACCATTACCTGTTAAACTATATTACATTACCATTTTTTTTTATCCCTCCTCAGTTAATCTGGAGACACTATGCTACTACATTCTCCTTACCTTTTACATGCTAGATGGAGTAATTAAAGTCTTGCAACAATAAACTCCATCGCAGTAATTTACTGTTACTTCCCTTGGCGTGATTTAACCAACACAAGTGTGAGTGATCGGTCTTGATTATAAACTTCCTTCCCCATAGATATGGCTTGAGCTTATTTAAAGCCCACACTATCGCCATACGTTCCTTCTCTATTGTGGCTAGGTGTCTTTCTCTAGGAAGGAGTTTCTTACTCAGATATAAAATTGAATGTATTTTGGCCATCTTTATCTTCTTGGCTTAACACTACTCCGAGTCCAACATTTGCGGCATCCATGGTGACTATGAAAGTCTTGGTGTAATCTGGAACCATTAGGACAGGAGCTATAGTCATTAGATGTTTCTATAATATAGAATATTTGCTTTCTCTTGTGATTTGTATTCATTCCTTTGATATTCCATGAGCCTATAGAGATTGCCATTTTTGTTTTGTTTTGTTTTTGTTTATTTATTTATTTGTTTTGTGTCTAGTTGTCTATTTAATTAGTTAGTTTCTTCTTCTGATTGTTTTTTTTTTTTTAGGTTTCTTCTTCTTGTTCTTCCTGTTCATCCTGTTCTTTTTGTTCCTTACTATCATTTCCATCTTCCTCCTCCTCTGACTCTTCCAATTCGTTCTTATTGTCATTGTTCTCATCTTGCATTGGATTCTTATCTGCTTGTTTGGTTGCTCTTCTGACTTCTTCATCTTCATCTCTAGTTCTAGATGTCTTGGCTAATTATTTTTCTTCATCCTTGCTTCATTGGTCTTTTCTTATTTTACTTGTAGTTGTTTCTTCTTTTTTTCTTACATGTATTTTCCTATAAAAATTTTTGGCTTTCTCGATTGTGTTGATTTTATATCTTTTCTGCTTATATGTGAATAATATTCCCTCTATTTTTTCCCATTTGTAATTGACATTTATTCTTCTCAATGCTTCAGTAAGGAATTTGTATTCTTGTCTTTGTTTCAAAATTTGTTGCGGAATATCTTTAAAAATCTCTACTTCATGTCTATCGACCACCAGTCTCTCTGTGATACTTTGTTGGATAATTTTGTTTCTGACCCTAATGCTAGTTAATTGCATAATTACATCTCTTGGTGTTTTTCTTTCTTTTGTATATACAGAGTTAATTCTGAAGGCTTGCTCTATGGATCCATCCATAGCTTCTTCTGTTAGACTGATATATTTGGCAAATATTGTTGTCAATTTTTCCAGGAGGCATTCATTAGTCTGTTCAATCAGCCCTCTAATCTTTACACATTTCTGCCTATATCTCACTTCTTGAGTCAAAATCTGTTGTGTATTTGTTTTTTGGTTTTTGTCCATCTCATTTGTTTTTTCTTCCAAGTCCTGCATTTGTTTTTTAATTACATTGATTTCCTTCCTCATATCTTTCATTTCTTTAGATAAGTCATCAATTTTTGAAGATAATTCTCCTATTTCTTTTTGCAGATCCTCTTTAATCTCTTTTCTAGTTGCCTTCAGTTCTTCTCTTATTTCTTTTTTAAAACATTTCTTAAATTCCCTCAGTTCTTGAAGTATAGTAGAACTCAGATCTGATTGTTTTGATGAAAGTTCAATTGATGCTCTTCTTTGTGTGGATATTGTCTGAGTCTGCATCATCGATCTGGATTTAATTCCTGAAGTCATTTTTTATGCTTCCTATATGTTGTTTTATATATATATATATATGTGTGTGTGTGTGTGTGTGTGTGTGTGTGTTTGTGTATGTGTGTATATATATATATGTGTGTGTGTGTGTGTGTGTATGTGTGTGTATATATATATATATATATATATATATACACTTTATTGTATTATTTTATTTTTCCCTTGCAGGCAGAAACCCAAAAATTAGTAAACAAATTGAGCTTTTCAATTTCTAAAGTTCGGCAATATGAGTAAATTACATTAACCCAGTTAACAGCCTTTTATAATTGGGAAAATTCAGAGAGAAAAAGAAAAAAAATTCAGAGGTCAGTATTAATTATCTTAGCACAAAGGTTTTATACTGTAGACTCTATTTCAAAGCAATCATTTAAAGTTTGTTAACCATCACAATCTAAGCTTAGCATTCCTTTGTAGACAAGAAAATATATAGAAAACTAAACTAATGCTGAGTATCAATCATTTATATCAACAAATTTCCTCCTAAGGGAAATAATTTTCCCCCTTGTTAAACAAGCCAACCACCTGTGCTTTTACGAATCTCTTTTCTCACATTAATCCTATTCCAAAAAAAAGCTGGGTAAGTAAAGTACTATTACAGAAAATTAATTTACTGACAATTTGTTACAAACAAATAAATCATTTCATAATTTTCTGTTTTGTTCAAAGCTATTTCTCTTCCTTTAAATTGGGTTAAACTGTTTCTCTTAATATACTCCTTTAGAAAAATCTTTTCGCTATGTTTTTTTCACACTTGGCCACTTAGTTCAACAAAGGGGGGGGGGGAGAAGAGAACAATGTTCCTTTTTCTTTATGTTGGGTTGAAGTAATTCTTTTAACAAGTATCTTGTGTGGATTCCTTTTGCAGGTTCCTTTCAAGCTTAAGCAATTAGGTCTTTCAAGGAAAGGAAAAGATAAACTCAAATTACTGCAATTATGAAGTCTTTCTTCTTTTAATAGTCTTTGCAAGTATTAGGTTAATTGGTTCAAACAAAGGAGAAGCAATAGCCTTGATTGTATCAGCTGCATGATCTTTCTTCCTTCAATAGTCCTTTGAAATCTTTGCAAATGCCAAACTTAATTTTAAATAAGTTTCTCTTTCTCCATTCGATGATAAACCTGTCATCCCAGTAGTTTATAATGTAAGAGTCAGAGTCTTGTTTGGAGATAGAAAAAATAAAATAAAATAAGAAATATGTACATATATAATATGAAGAGGGTCACACACAAAAAATTGCTCTTGTCCACCCGTTTTACTGGAGGTTCTTTAAGCTTAATCAAGAGGATATTACCTGGTTCCCAAAGCACAGTCACACTTCACCTTCAAAAATAGAAGGATTGAAAAAAAATCAGATGAAATAAATCACTTTAATTCAGTGATATAAAGTCAAACCAAATTTGTAGGAAAGCTGCTCTTTGCTGGGGTTATTTGTTTGTATCGCCACAGCCAACAAGCCTCAAATGTTGTAGTGATGTTGAAATAAGATTGGAAAAGCAAAAATTCCCACTCTAATTCCACACAGTCCACATTAAAAAATTACAGGAGTGGCTTTAACCTAAAAGGCTCCACAAAAAGTTTACCGTGGCAGCGGTTGCTCTGTGGTCTGTTCCAAAGCCTCCCAGCTCGCCAGCAACAGTCTCGATTGGCTCTCTTCTCCCTCTTTCGCTTCACTCCTCCCAGAGTCCTCCTGGATGCTGCTTGCTTCCTAGTTTCAGACTGGACCCCCAACAAGCCCCGACCTTTCCTAACCTCCCTGGTTAGAAATTCCAGGCAAAAGCTCTGGAAACGCCCCGTTTGGGGTGGCGCAGAGACTCTTAGCACAGAGCTAAGCCTCGCGCCTCCGTTCATCTCTCCGTCATAACTGGAAGTCATTAGGTGTTTCAACTCCCTGAAAGCATCTTCACACTTGTCTGACCAAGTGACTTTAGCAGGCTTGTCCTTTTTGGTTAAATCGGACAAAGGGCTTGCAATGCTGCTGAAATTGGGAATAAATTTTTGATAATACCCTGCTAATCCCAAAAATGACCTCACCCTTTTTTGGGATATAGGCCTTGGCCAGTTAACTATGGCTTCCACCTTAGAAGTTTATGCCTTGATGGTCCCACTAACTACAATGTATCCCAAGTATCGGCTTTCTCTTTTGCCCAGATGACACTTGGAACTTTTAATTGTCACCCCACTCTTCCTAAGTCTGTTTAGAACTTCAGTAAGATAGTGTATATGTTCATCCCAGGAATTACTAAAGATACCAATATAACTGATGTATGCTACAACACGGTGCTTTAGCCCCACTAAAATGTTGTCTACCAATCTCTGAAACGTCAACAGAGCATTCTTCAATCCAAAGGGCAACACTGTAAATTCATATAAGCCTCTATGTGTAACAAAGGCAGATTTCATCTGATCTTTAGGACACATGGGTACCTGCCAATATCCTTTTATCAGATCTAACGTTGAGATATATTGAGCCCTTTCCATCCTTTCAACCAAATCTGCAGTTCTAGGCATAGGATAGGTGTCAGGTTGGGTGATTTTATTTAACCATCTATAATCAACACAAAATCGAATAGTATGTCATGTTTTTCTACTAACACTACTGGTGAAGCCCAAGGACTATTGGATGGTACAATAATCTCCATCTTTATCATTATATCAATTTCCTCCCCAATACTGTCGGCTAATGTACCGGTGACTCAATCTGGAGGAGTGGTTACGGGGCTTGCTTCTCCAGTATTGATATTATGATATATGCCCTGGACTTTTCTGGGTACATCTGAAAAAATATCCTCAAACTCTTTTAACACATTCTGTATTTTGGATTGTTGCTGGGGAGTAAGAAAAGTGTCAAGAGTAACCTCTTGTATCTTTTCTTTACCTGCATTTTCACATTTCCACTGAGGAAGGACAATACCTTAATTCTCCATCTCTCTAACAGCATATAATACCAAATTTTCCCGCCTAACATAGGGCTTCAGCATATTTACATGCACCAATTTACACTCCACATCATCTCCCAAGTCGACTATATAGTTTACATCATTGATCTTCTCTGTAACTTCTCTGAAATGGCTGCAACATGACTGGTAATGGACACAGCTTGGCTCTGGTCTGATCTCGCCTTGTTCCCACTTTTTGACAAATGTCAAAAGATTTACAAAAAGATTTTATATCTTGTCCCATCTTTGGCCAATAAAAACTTAAAGAGACTCTTTCAGCAGTTTTCTTAATTCCTAAATGACCTCCAAATGAACTAGAATGGGCTATTTCTAGTATCTGGTGCTCTGCAGACAGCACAAAGTGCCGTCTTGGAGCCAGGGAAGGGGAGGGGCAGCTGGATGCCGGACACCCCAACCCCTTCCCAAGGACATCATCACAGCGCCCTCCATTGCACACAGCAAGTGCTCTGATTATGTCCTCCTGGCCCAGCCTCTGCATGGGCTGAGCTGGAAGAGATGCAGAAGAGTGGTGTGATGGCTCTTCCAGCGCCCTTTCTGGGCTTTGGGAAAGGAGCACTATTTTAGTGCGCCTTTCCCAGCCGCCGAAAGTGTGGATGGGGGCCAAGGTGTGGGGCAGCCTTGGCCCAAATCCTCAGCTTCTCGGGGCATCCCATGGCCACCCATCTGTAGAGGCCTTCTGGCTTCTACATTTCTGAGGGACTACCAACTGTTTTTGAATTTCTTTCTGAGTATTATATTTACACTTGAGAACCTCTCTATATAAGCGGTCTAGAATGATTTTAAATCTGTGAGGGTGATTCTCATTCAGCTCTACATTGACTTCTTCCTCAGCTGGAATAAACAAAGATTTTAAACTTTCAACTCTCTTTTGTTCTGGACCAAATTTGGCTTGGTTCTCAATTTTTTTTTAAAGGCCGCTCGGGCTTTATTAATTTCTGTAGACGAGTACAAAATAATAATAATAAAAAAGAGAGCATGTTACCAAGGCTGTGTTGGAAAAAGAAAGATGTAGTTGCATTGACAAAAAAGAAATAAAAGAGAGTAGAAAAGATGGTGTAGAAGGTTTGTTTGGTGTTGTTGTTTTTTTAAGTTGGCATTTTTGTTTTTATAAAAAAACTATGTCTAAAGTGGTACTCGAAGCAGCCTACCTATTCTACAGGGAGGGGGAGTGGAAAATGGGACTCTGACTCCTAGCCTTCCAAGTCAGAAGGGCCAGCTGGTGGGCCATCAGCCTCCTCACGCAGTGAGACCTGTGTTGGTTTTGCTGTGTTCGCTGGCGTGGTGCTTCCTCATCATTTCCTGAGCCAGGCCACACGTGATCATGCCGTTTGCCACCTGGAAAGTGCCTGAGTTCTCTGGGGATTCCGATACAGTTGTCATGATTGGATGGGTTGGTTTTCCAAAGAAGAAGCTTGCCCACCATTGTCCAGGATCAGACTTGGAGAGACCTGGATGATATGGGATGACTTCCCCAGAGTACTCTGCATTTAAACAGGAGCTGTTGCCGGAAGTGGAACCCAGACGCCTTCTGTAGTAGTTATGGGTTGCCACAAGGGAGCTGCTTGATGGGATTGCTGCCATGTTTCTTGATCTTCGTTCTTGTGTAAACCCTTTGGCTGCTTAGTGCTGAGTCCAGCAGCAGCAGACGACGACCCCGACCGGCTTGAGACCACAGGTGACCTGGCTCAGGAGAGGGAAGGCTAGGCAACGGAGCCCATTTGCAAAGGAGATACTGGGCGTACGCTCCACATCCACAAAGACAAACCAAGAGGCACCGTGGGAGTTCCTTGGTGCCGTGGGGGTTCCTAGTTTTCTGTGTCTGCTCTTGTCATTCCATGGTTGGTCAGCAACTGTGTTTTTATCTTTTTTTAAGTATTATATCCCAGTTTTTTATATTGTTTTTAAACTTTTGTTTTTAATTGAACTGTCTTCTAATGGATTTTTTTAGCTTTTGTATAAATAATGTCTTAACTGTACTCTGTGGGTTTATTAAGCTTGCAAGCTGCCTTGCATCCTGTACAAGGAAAAGGATGGGATATAATTTAAATATATGCATATATCCATTGCTAGTGTGATCACTGTGATATAGATACAGCTTCAGCTAAAGATAGTTTTTCTCCTTTGAATGAATGCCTAGATGAAGTAATGTGCTGGAGGCTGTATTCAAACAAGACAGAGGTGCTTACTGTCCAAGTTACCAACATGGGTTTGGAGGTGTCTCAACCAGTCCTGGATTGGGTTACTTTCTCCCTGAAAGGCTGAGTTCACAGCTTGGGATCCATAGCTCCAAATGACAGCTAAGATAGATGTGATGGCCAGAAGTGCTTACTGTCAGCTTCAGCTGTTATGCCAGCTCTGCCCTTATCTGGAGCTGGAAGACCTAAATATAGCAGTGCACACACTGGTAACCTCTGAGTTGGACTTCTGTAATGCGCTGTACGTTGGCTACTTCTGTGTTAGGAGTGTTGGGATATGTAGTCAAAAGTGGAAGTGTACAGATGTGGGAAAATGTCTACTGAAAAGAGTTTGTGCCTTCAGGTGGCAAATGTGTAAGCAACACAGCAAGGTCATAGTGTTCTGGGAACAGATAGATAACACATAAACAATGAGCTCATCTTTGTTGTTTGGGAACCAGGATCACATGACACATGACTCACAGCAAGAGGCTGGGTTAGAGGCTGGGATAAAAGCTATTCAGCAAATTGTCTATGGAGGTATCCACACATGGGAGGAGTTTGGGGTTTGGCTTTAGAGCCTCCTTTGTTCTTACAAATTATGCATTTTTTTTCTGTGTGTGTTCAAGCTCTTCATACCTGGATGATGGATATGTATATAGCTTTTCTCTTTGCAATGTAATCATGAATAAAAACCTTCTTATGAAGAATTCTTTGTTCTGGACTGGATTAATGGCAAACTGCTTGAAACTACAAAGAACTGCATACCAGAGTGATGAGGTCAGCTCAACTCAGTTCCAGACGGAGGTGGCTGATGGATGGATGCCTGGCATTTCAGCACGAGATCTCTGCTAATACAACACAACCATAAATCAGCATTCTGTACGAAGTTTGGGAACTTCAGTTACTTCAAAACACAGCAGGCAGATTGATTACTGGGACATCCAGGAGTGATCACATTACACCAATATTAAAATCACTCCACTGACTGCCAGGCAAAGTGTTGGTTATTACCTTTAAAGCCCTACATCAGTGATTGCGAACCTTTTAGAGGCCGAGTGCCCAAACTCAGTGGCATTCCCACACTGGGTGTCATCAGGTGCCGGGGAAGGGACTTCCGAAAGGGACTTCTGGGGGTGGGATTTTGACGGGGTGGGACTTCAAGGGGGCAGGACCACGGCTGAAGTCAGAGGTCCAAAACATCCTGCAGAAAGAATCCAGCCTGAGACTGCTTTAACTGCTCTGGCTCAGTGCTAGGGGATCCTGGGAATTGTTGCTTATTGTGACACTAGAGCACTCTAACTATCTCACCAACCTACAAACCCCAGGATCCCATAACCTTCAGCTCTGGTAGTTAAAGCAGTGCCAAACTGGATTATTTCCAGAGTGTGGATGCAGCCCTAACACTAGTGTCTGAATATCACTAATTTGTGGATTTTGGATGTTATTGTACTTTGCTATATGGCCAACAAAAGCCAGCATGATGTAAAGATTTGAATGTTTGACTGTGACTCAGGAGACCAAGGTTCGATTCCCTGCTCAGGCAAGAAACCCACTGGGTATCTTTGGACAAGTCACACTCTCTCAGCCTCAGGAGATGTTAAGGGCAATCCCTTCTGAACAAATCTCACAAAGAAAATCCTGTAACAGGTTTGTTGTGTTTTGGACACAAGGGTGGTGTAGCAGTTTGAGTGTTGGACTAATCCTCTGGGAGATCTGGGTTCAATTCCCCATGAAGCCACAGAAATTCACCAGGTGACCTTGGGCAAATCACACATTCTCAGCCTCAGAAGGCAATGGCAACTCCCTCTGAAGAAATCTACATGTGTACATCCTACATTTCAAGCTTCTGTCCAGGAAGAATCTCAAAATGTCCTCCCTTTTGAGTATGACTAGTATGAATTTATATTCATATTAAGTGTTTGTAGCTTAAGTTTATTTTGTGTTTTTTAGTCCAACATTTTTCTTGAATGTCCAACATTTTATGGTCCATTGTCTTCCTTTGCTCATGACCTACATTTTTCCCCACAGGTCTGACATTTTGCAGGGTTTTGTCCTCCTTTGTGCTTAGGTGACCAGGCGTCTTCCTTTTCCAGGACCCATACTACATTCAGACCTTCTGCCCAGAAGGAATTTCAGAATGTCCTCCAGCTGGAACATCACTAAGAAGCATGAATTTACATTTATATTAAGTGTTTCTAGCTTTTCTTTGCTCATGTCCTACATTATTTCTTGAATGTCCAGCATTTTGCAGTGCCTTGTTCTCCTTTGCTGTTAGGACAACAACTGATCACCTTGTCCAGCAGAACTTTAAAGTCAAGATTTAAATACATTAGATGGGCCAGAATTAGCAACAAGAGGAAGCCATGATGCTCATTTGGGCTCCCAACTTAGCTAGCTAAATTTAGCCAAGGGAGAGGCAGTCAAGGATCACTCTCTCATCTCCAGGCCACCACATGTCTCCAGCTTTGTGCTGTGTGCTGTTTACACTCTTCATTGAAACAAAAAACAAAACACACACATACTATTCCTCTATAAGCCACAAGAAGGAGGATGGGGAGCTGGCACAAGAGCACAACTCTCTTTTAGAGGTAAGCTTCTATCTGTTGTGCATCCTCTTTGGAGAGCCATGAGTCTAGCCTTCTAGGCATGTGCATTCATGCTTCTCACACTCCCTGCCCCACACAACACACAAATGTAGACATTCCCATGTTATCTATGCTGTTTCTTGCAATGGCATTCAAGGGCAGGGTGTCCAGATGTTGTCCTAACCACAGAGAATGACAAGGCACCACAAAATGGAGGGCATGCAAGAACAATGTAGGACTAAAAAAAACACTTAATGTGAAACATAAGCTAAAAACATTTAATAAACATAGAAATTCATGCTTCTTCATCATGCTCCTGTACAAAAGGTTGAAATGTAGGATGTGTCCTGGAAAAGCACCGCACCACAAAATGTGAGAGGTTAAGAACAATGTAGGACTAAAAAAAACCAGTTTATATAAAACTTAAGCTCAAAACTTAATATAAATATAAATTCAGGGTTTTTAGTCATGCGCAAAATGTGAATTCTAAAATTCATCCTGGGCCGAAGATTGAAATGTAGGTTGTGTTCTGGAAAAGGAGGTTGCCTGGTCACCTAACTACAAAGGAGTACAAACTACCTGGTGGCATAGTTGTTTTAGTGTTGGACTATGGAGACTAGCCTTGGACTATTGCTCTGGTGGTCATTTTTCCAAGCCAGAAAACTCCTGGCTTCAAAAAGGGGCATGAGGAGCACCCTCTGAAGCAGCAATGGAGCCAGGCTGTAGCCAGGCAGCAATTTCAGCAGCTAAATGTGTGTGATACTGAGAAAAATTTTTGGAGAATTATTTTATATATGGTTACAGCGGCGAGAATTTTAATTGCTCAAAAATAGAAACAGCAAGATACACCAATGATAGAAGAATGGCTCTTAAAATTACTAGAAATGAAAGAAATGGATAAACTAACAAAACTATTAAACAACAAAAATTTAGATTTGGTTAATGAAGAATGGGTTCCAATAGAGGTATATATAAAAGAAAGATGGAATATATGAACCAAGAGAAAAAGAAATAAGGGATTGGTATTGTTTATTAGCAAGAGTGTTATATATGTGTAACTGGAGGTGGATAGAGTAATCATATAAAACTTAAAAAGTGTACTCACGGTGTTCGAACTAAAAGAAGTGTTGTAAAATTGTAAATAGGATAATATAATAGAAATAATATTTTAGATTTTTTTAAGATTGTATAAAATACTTATTTTTAATAAAAATAAAATGGAAAAAAATGTGTGTGATACTATCAGGCTGACAGCCGCTTCTAATTTTAAGCCAGCTCAGGTAAGCTGGTTTATAAACTAGTGAGGTAGTCTCCTATGACTTTAGAGACCAGGGTTCAACTCCCTCTTGGCTATGTGAAACTCAGTGGGTGACCTTGGACAAGTCACACTCTCTCAGCCTCAGAAGGCAATGGCAAATGTCCTCTGACCAAGTCTGCCAAGAAAACCCTGTGATAGAGTCACCAGAAATGATGTGAAGGCACAAACACACACACACACTCAAAGCCACACTCTCTCAGGGCCTAAGCAGATGGCGTAAAGCGCCGTCTTCAAGGCCAGGAAGAGGAGGGGCAGCCTCACGCTGGGCACCCCAACCCCTTCCCCAAAACGTCGTCGGAGCGGCCGGCCCTCCGCACAGCCGGCCCTCTGATGACGCACTTCCGCTTCAGCATCCGCACATGCTGCAGCGGAAGAGGCGCCGAAGGTGCGTCGGACACCTTTTGCAGCGCACCTTCAGCGTCTAGCGCTCCTTCCTGGAGTAGAGATGCGCGCCGTGGGGCCGAGGAATGCGGATGCCTCGGCCCCGATCCACAGCTTCCTGGGGCGGCCCTGTGCCGCCCGTCTGCTTCCCCCCTCAGTCTCAGAGATGGCAATGATAAACCCCCTCTGATTAAACTTACCAAAAAATCCCTGTGATAGGGTCACCTTAGGGTTGCCAGAAATGACTTCAAGGCACACAAAACTCTCCCCAAACATTCAGGTCGCACTTTCTCAGCCTCAGAAGACAGCAAAGGCAAACCCTCTCTGACGAAGCTTACTGAGACACACACACACACACACACACACACACGTTGATAGGGCTGCTTCAGGGTTGCCAGAAACAACTTCAGGGCACACAACCACCACCACCCCAAGTCTGGGAGGAGGAGAAGGTAGTGACGTCCCCCTTGGGACTTCCACTCCTACTTTTTGGAGCCTGGTTTTCCATGGGAGAGCTGGGCCACAGCTGTGGCTGCCGCATGGCCATTAAGATGGCTTTGAGTGCCACAAACGGCATGCATGCCATGCATCCACAAACACAGCCCTACATGGTTTGTCCAGGTTAAACTGCCCCACACATTCAGGACCTCTGGCAGACACATACTCCAGTCAGCTAAGGCTAGGTTAGCAACTGTCAGCCAGAGGACCTTTTCTTCAGTGACTTCTAGACTGCAGGCTGACCTACCAGAAGAGATTTGAGAGCTGAATACAGTGTCTGATTTTAAGAGCATTAAAGACCAATCTTGTCCAGCAGGCTTATCCAGATTATTTTTAAATTGTAAATTTTAAATTATGAATTTTAGATGTGGATTGTTTTAATATGTGTACATCTTGTCCTTTTAAACTGATGTGTGTTTTAACTGATGTGTTTTAATGATGGTGTTTGTTTGTTAATTGTTGTTGTTCTCCTCCGCAATCCATGGGGAGAGGCAGGTAAGAAATTTATTATTATTATGATGATAATGATGATGATTATTATTATTCTACATCATTGTGTTCATGCTTTCTCTACCTTTTCTGCACCACAGGCTACCACTTTTAAGATGTTGGTTGTGATGATGACATTAAAGTCATCTGTAACAATGGTGCTTCAAGTCACAGGAAGGAGATCAAGACAGTGGGATCAGCATACAATTCTGCACACCTGTTTAAGGAGATGTAGTATTGGATGGCACAAGGTCCACCTTTACAAATTCTCATCTTCTATTCAATTATTCATGATAATTTATTCTACATAGGGGGAAGCAGATGGCGCAAAGCGCCATTTTCGGGACAAGGAAGGGGAGGGACAGCCACACGGTGGGCACTCCAACCCCTTCCCCCAAACGTCCTCACAGCAGCCGGCCCTCCACATGGCCGGCGCTCCGAGGATGCTTTTCCTCTGGAGTGTCCGCACGTGCTGCAGCACAAAAGCCACCGAAGGTGCGCGGGCAGCCTTTTGTGGCACACCTTCGATGATTTGTGGAAGGAGCGCTATTTTAGCGCTCCTTCCAGGGGTGGCGAAGCTGCGCCGCGGGGCCAAGGTGTGCGGATACCTCGGCCCCACAGCTTAGCTTCCTGGGGCGGCCCCGTGCCGCCCGTCTGCTTCCCCCCTTTGTTTCTGATCACAGTCAATAGCCTCTGGGAAACAGGAATGGCCTTTGTCTCATCATCAAGTACCTTTGTACAATTCATTAAATGAAAATTTAGGTACTGAGAAAATCCTAGTACCTCAAGGCTAACTCTTTTTTCTCTAATATGGGTCCTCCCCAAATCATACATATAAAGTATCAAGGATTTTTATCTTCTCACTAATCAGGATGGGATGCCTTCCATGTCTATTTGAAGGTGAAGCCTTCTAATTATTAAAAGTGTTCCATCTCACATTCCTAAGATGACTTTTAATTCTATGCCTCCACAGCATAAATCACTCACCTATGAGATGCAACGCAACTTCAACCTTCCTTTTTTAATTAGCTAGTCTGGGCAAGTTGCTTCATTACTTCAGGCAGCCATAATAAATTCATTATTTTGTGTGGCTTTCCTATCTTTCCCCAGCTTTTCCATTCTTTATATAATATCTCTTACACTTTCCTCTTGTTTTTATAACCATTTTTTATTTATAAAGGATAATAAACTAGAAAAGCATTTTATGAACCTACCTTAGCCCTTCCATGTAATCAATATTAGAAAGCATAGTCAGCTGTCAGCAAATTTTTTTTCCAGACAATCATTATATGGAAGAATGGCAGCTCTTCATTCATCATCTTAAACAGTTGTCTGGGAAGGGGAGAGAAATATTTTATGTAACAAAGTTTTGTTACAGAAACATTGTTTTTGACACATACCCATTAGCTTGTTTGGATTGCAGAAGGTTTCTTGCTGTACAGCAAAATGTTGCCACGATTAGCAGAAAGTGGCCCGTTCTGTCAGCTCTTTCTCAGTGTAATTGTTCCACCGATGACAAATGATTTCTTCAACTGTTAGCACAATGTTTTACTGTCTTCCTGCAGGAGAGGCATTAAGCTCATGTTTAAAAGTGAAATAAGACAATGTCATCTCCAGTTTTATTAGAAAAGGAGGAATAAGGATTTGAGAGAAAGATGCAAGATTAATGCTCCTGGTGTGATTAATCATCTGTTTACTTAGAATCAGATCGACACTGTACTTGCAGGGCCCAAAGTCTATGGCAAAGGAGGTTACACTGTAGTATAGATTTTAAGAATACTTTGGTCTGGCAAGTTTGTGCTGACACTAGTTATCTTTATAATCCCCAGCTGCTTCAAATAGAGTAGTTCTTACCCTCAGCATTTGACACGGATGAGGCGGTTCAGTGGTTTCGGTCAGAAACCTAAATGGGCTCAAGGTATTCCAGCTACAAGACGAATATGTTTTAAAGCCAAGCAATTAGGTTCAGAGACCTTAGGGAACCCTTGCAGTTGGCAAGCCTTACCACAAACATTAGCAGACTAATTAGAAAATTACTTTAGTTAAGCATTTAGGACCAGCAAGTGACTCCTGTGTCATGTATATGTATATGTATATATATCTATGCTGCTTTGAAGGAGAAAAAAGACAATGAGAAGCATATAATAAAAGGACATGTAAACATGACTTATGCTGTCCTTTAAATTCTTTCCATTTGTGAGATGCTTTGATGGTTTGTAATCTGTGTGAGGGGGACACGTCTACTATCTCAGGATGAATGCACCCACCACACAAACTATGGGCTGGCCTAAGAAAATCAGACTAGAAAAGGCTTGTGCTTACGTGTTTATTTTCACCTTTAAAGATCTTCTCTACAGATATTTCACCATCATCAACATAATCTCTATATAGCTTCAGCCTCTGTGTAGCCTCGGCCACATGTTTGGATGGCAAGCAAAACTTACCCTCTTTGGATCGATAATCAGTACATATTACCTTCATGTTTTATGTAGCACTCATATCTCGCATGGCAAAGCTGTTATATAGCAAACATGATTTTCAAAGGAACACTGATGTTTCCCTCAGAAAACATAGAGTAATTAAGGCAAGCAGGCATCCTATGACCCTCAAAGCTCATTCATTCATTCATTGGTCCTTAGGGTCCCCTTGTTGGGATTTTTAGTCAAAGTGGAAATGTATAGATGTGGGGAAGTTCTACTGTGAAAGCTTTAGCCTGCAGGTTGATTTTACGAAAACAAAGTAGCCAAGGTCAGTTTGTGCCTGGGAACACGTAAGAAAGAATGTAAACAGATTAGGTCATCAGGTTTGGTGAGAACCAGGGTCACATGACACATGATACTTAGAAGAAGGCTGGATTTAGAGCTGTTTAGCAAATGTCTATAAAGGTAACACCCTGGGGTGGAGTTTTTTCTTGAGTGGCTTGCTGGGCTTGGCACAGAGTTTTCTTTGTTCTGGCTTTTCTACAATGTAAATAGTTACCATGTTAATTCTGCATCTGAAGAATAAAGACCCTTCTTTTGAAGAGAATTTGGTCTCTGGTCTGGTTCATGGAATGCCGGAAGGCTGCAGCAAGTTACAGATCCAGAGATGTTTGGAGCTGGTGAAAGGCAGTCCTGCATACACTCTGCACATTTTCTAACCATAAACCAACACCCCCTGCACATTGCCATGTTTCCCTGAAGCCAAAACTATATTTCTCATCATTTTTGGCATCCCTGGACATAGGACTTATCACACAAGGAAAATCAGGGGTTTAAAGAGCCATTATCCCATGAAGACTGCATGATAGTGGTAAAGATTTTCACACAATGTCACCATTAAAGAACCATTATCCTGGAAATAAGCAGACAATAACCAGCAACAATTCATTCATGGGATTTCCCTATGAATGACTTGTTGCTGGTTATTGCCAGCTTATTTCCAGGATAATGGCTCTTTAATTATGATGTGTGTGAAAATCTTCCAGCGATCACACAATTTTCATGGGGTAATGGCTCTTTAAACCCCCAATTTTCCTGCACGTGATAAAGTCCATAGATTGTCCCATGGTCATGCAGATTGACATTCCTGCATTTCCTTTAGAAAAAATGGGATGGTTCATGATGTAATGTCTTTGAGACATGTATTACTTTATGTTTGAAAAAAAAAACATTTGATACTTATATATCCTTATGTGTTTTTGAATTTTATTAGTGTCATATAGAGTTTAATGATGTTAGTATGTCTGGTTCCCTCACATTCTTTTGTTGCAAAGAGACTAGAAAGTCAAGATTGGAGAGGATTCACCATTCATGGTCTGAAGAGCTTATTCATTCATTGTAAATTATCATGGGGGGGGGGGAGCCAGGAGTAAAAGATATACTCCCAGCAAAGTAGCGTGATCATGCCGAAGATTTTCCGACATATCATGCTTATCCAGGTCTTAACCCATGAAGAACCAGCAATGCTCAAGCAGCAAACCATTCATGGGACTTCCCCATGAATGGTTTGTTGCTGGACCATTGCTGGTTCTTCATGGGTTAAGTCCTTGATAAGCATGACATCATCTGGAAATCTTTGGTGCTTTGCTAGGAGTATGCTTTTCCCTCCCTGATTTTCCCCCATCTGATAATCTTCATTGACACTTGAATATGTGTCTCTGAGGTGTGAAGTTCAATCAATATCTTTTTAGATATAGAGTCTACATTTGCAGGTGAAAAAGCCCACTCATGATTTACCTCTCACCAATCATCTCTCTCTTGAATTTTGGATAGAGAAAAATATACAGATTTTGTAGGGGGGAAAAAACATTTATCACACACCCACCCAAAAGGAAAGGAATGAGGTTACAAAGAAATATAAACAGATAGAAAGGTACGAAGCATAAACCTTTTATCTAGAAGTATAAACTATATGCCAGATTCACCATACCACACCCTGTGCACACATGGAGCAATAAAATTGGTATTGACACACACACACACACATATATATATATATATATATATATATATCCTACTGTTATACAATTTCAAGAAGCATCTCTCTGCACATTTCCTTTTTTAAATATCTTTATTAAACAATATATATAAAAACAACAATTTTTACAAAAAAATCTTACTATTAGCCTTTTGTTATTTCTTCTTTTTCTTCATTATCCTTCCATGTCTGTCTTCTATATCTTTCTTCTTTCTTCTTCTTGATTCCCGTACCTTTAACTTCATACTACTCTATGTCTTATCTTATTTTGACACATATCATTATATATATATATATATATATATACACATGTGCACGCACGCACGCACACGCACACACACACACACACACACACACATATATATATACACACACACATATTAATATGTATATATATGTATGTATATATTTACTGAAAAAAGTTTCCTTTCTCCTTTTAATATAATGTTTTCTTTGTTACACCTATTCTTCTTAATTAATCTTGATTTCACATTGATTATATTGTTATTGTTACTTATCCATCCAAATGATTAACCTTAATTTTTGCTCAATTCTTTTTTTCCATATATATATATATATATATATATATATATATATATTCCCCTTATTTTTACTTGATTTCATTCAGTATTTTATTTTATTAAATCGAACCTCTATCCCTCCCCATTTCTTTTCCCAGTATTTGACTATTGGAAGCCATTCTTCCTCCACTTTGTTTAATGTTTTCATATTAATTATTGCTGTCAATTTATCTATTTCTCTTGTTTCATTAAGATTTAAAAACCATTCATCTATGTTTAGAAGTTCCTCTGATTTCCAATTTTAACTATTATTATTCTGGCTGCTGTTATCATATATAAAATAAATCGCCAGTATTTTTTTTCTCATCTTCTTTTTTCATATTGTAGTCATATTTAATAGGTAAAGCTCTGGGTTTTTTGGAAATTGTATTTTAAATATTTTTTGAATTACTTTGTGAATTTCTCCCCAAAATTCCTTTATTCTACTATATTTCCATCACATGTGGATCATTGATCCACTCTCCTTATGACACCTTTTTCCAACTTAAATATCTTTTTTTAATCTCATGGGGGTGTAGTACCATATGTTGCTTATTTTTAAGATGTTCTTATTAAGATCCTGAGATCTAGTGAAATTATTTGTTTGGGACCATGCTTTTTCCCAAGCTTCTAAATGAATCAGATATCCAAAGTCTCTTGCCCATCCTACCATGTAATCTTTTATTGTTTCCTGTTCTAATTCTTTATTGATGAGTAATTTGTAAAGTTTTAAGATTTTTTTTTACATCAGATTTCCATATTTCATCTAATTCATTTTGATTATTGTCTATACCCTTTTTTCATATCTTCTATGAATTTCTGTTTTAGTTATAAATAATTAAACTAATGTATGTTTTTATTTTCTTCTATAAGTTCTTCTCTAGTTTTGAACTCTGTTTTTCCTTGATGATATATTTTTATTCGATCTTTATAATTTAGCCATTTTTGTTTTTGTGCCAAAAAACGCTTCCTGGACTCAAATTCAGGCAGGTATTTTAGTGTAAAATTTATTTTTTATTAGCATCCATAATGATTTTCTAATTGGGTTGTTATTAAACCTTTCTTAATCGAGTCTTTATTGTACCATAAGTATGCGTACCAACCAAACTGTAGATCGACACCTTCTAAATTCGAGATTTGTTTATTTTCTAATTTAATCCAGTCCTGAGTCTACATCATGCTACATGCCCATGCATATATTTTAAAGTCAGGCAATGCACAATCATCCTTTTCTTTTCTTTTCTTTTCTTTTTTTAAACTTTGTCCATTTGATTCTTGCTTTATTCCCTTTTCATATAAATTTGTTTATTTCTTTATTCTATTCCTTTATGATCTTTTCTTTATTGATGATTGAAATATTAAGTAACAAAATAATATTTTTGTTATTTGTCCTTCCATCTTAATTCCCTTACATACTTCACAAACATAACAACCCTTCCATCATCCAACTACTTCCGTTTGTCCATCCTCCACTGATTCATTTCCACATAATTCCTTTTACTTATCTTATTTATGATAATATTTGGTATTTGGTATTTGGTGACCCTACTTCTTTTCCCTTTTTTTCCCATTTCTTTTCATCCATCTTCCATATATATAAGCTCTAGAGCTAAAACTTCTATAATTCTATCCTCTTCCTTCCCTTCATTTAACTTATATTTTTTATATTCACCCATTTTTCACTTATATATTTATATAAAATATCCCAAGTTCCCCTATTAATATCTATGTTATTTTCAATATTGTCTGGATCTTCCCTATTATCTTTTAATATTTTTGAAATTATATCTGTTTCTATCATGTCCAATAGTTTCAATAGCCATTCTCCAATTTGTATTTCCTTCTTTATTTTCCAATATCTTGCATAAATTAATCTAGCTGCTGTCAGCATATAAAAGATTGTTTTCCCATATTTCTTTTCTTCTTTTATCACCATATTCAAAAGTAAAGTTTCCAGACTAAATCTTAATTCTATACCCAGTATTTCTTTTATTCCACCATGTATATATAACCCTCCAGAATTTTTCCACTTTGACACATCCCCACCATAAATGAAAAAAGGTTCTCTTTTCCCTCTCACATTTCCAACATAAATTTTGTCTATTGCCATAAATCTTACTTATTTTATCTGGAGTGAGGTGCCATCTATATATAATTTTATAAAAAAAATTCTTTTATATCCTGACTCAAAGTGTACTTTATTCTCTTATTCTGTTATTTTTCCCATTGGGCCAAATCTAATGCTTTACCACAATCTTTTGCCCATTTAATCATGTTTTCTTTTATTATATCTTTTTCCAGAAAAAAATCCAATAGTTTTTTATATAGTCTTGAAAGAATGGCTGGTTTCTCTTTCAATATGATTTCTTCCAATTCTGCTTTTTCCTTTGCAATACCAATAGTTTTTTTATCCATTTTAAATCTTGATTTCATCTGGATGTATAAGAACCATTCACACTCATGGCCTTCTGATCTTATTTGCTCGAGGGGTTTCATTTTTGTCTTTCTGCAATATTTCCTCATATTTTATTTCTCTCTCTCTCTCTCTCTTTTTGTTTTGTTTTGTTTTGTTTGTTTGTTTTTTGAGGGTCAGTATTAAATAGAGCCTCATTTGGGGAGATACCCATCTCTTATATTTTCTCCATATTTTATATAAAGACGCTCTAATAAAATGATTTTTGAAATCCTGATTTACTTTTTCTTTTCCATAACATAAATATGCATGAAAGCCAAATATTATTTCAGATCCTTCTAATTTTAAAAATTTCTTGATTTCTAATAGGATCCAGTCTTTTAGCCATACTAAGGCACTAGCATCAAAATACAAATTAATATTTGGAACCACGAGTCCACCTCTTTCAACTACATCCTGCAAATATTTTTGCTTTATTCTCGGCTTCTTCCCAGCCCATATATATTCTGACAGTTGTTTTTGCCAGTCATTTAATACTTTTTCATTTTTAATTATTGGAATTACTTGAAACAAAAAAAGAAGCTTTGGTAAAATATTCATTTTGACTGCTGAGATCCTTCCACCTATTCATGTCTTTTTTATTTCATCCCATTTTTTCCCGTAGTTATTCCGAAAAAGGTCAGAATTTTTATTTGCTATAACTATTCCTAAAGATCTGGCTTTTTTGTTATATTAAATCCTGTCAAATCTTTTATATCAATGTCCTCCTTTTTTGTCGTTTTTTTTGTAATTACATTTGTTTGTTCTTCATTTATTTTTAACCCTGACATTGCTTCAAATTCTTTTGTATGTTTTATTAAA
Source organism: Phrynosoma blainvillii (assembly GCA_026167975.1). NCBI lineage: Eukaryota > Metazoa > Chordata > Lepidosauria > Squamata > Phrynosomatidae > Phrynosoma > Phrynosoma blainvillii. Next base: position 245,432,778 of record JANUYF010000003.1, on the reverse strand, counting down.
TTTGGCATGCTATTCAATGGGTCTTCTATTGTTATTACAATATCATCCACGGCTCTAGCTTTATATTGATCCCCTTTGATTTTTATTCCTTTTACTTCCTTGAATTTCCTTAATAAAATATCCACTGTAATTACAAATAATATCGGTGACTATCGGCATCCCTGTCTTGTCCCTTTCCTTATCATTATTGGCTTTGTTCTACTTCCATTAATTATTATTTTAGCCATTTTCTTTTTATATATATTGCATTAATCCACTTAAAAAAAAATCTTGTCCAATTCCCAATCACTGTAGTATATTTTTCATTAGTTTCCAATCTAGATTATTGAACGCTTTTTCCAAATCTAATAAAATTATGGCTAATTTCTTTTTGTTATGCACTTCAAAAAATTCTATTACAATTATCACGTGTCTTATGTTCTCTTTCAAATGTCTTCTTGTAACAAAACCACACTGTTCCTCTGATATTATATCTGTATGCGCAAACAATTTGTAATCTTCATTTAATAGGAAAATTGGTCTATAACCATTTGGATCTTCTGTATTTTTCCCTTCTTTTAATATTATGGTTATATTTGCTTCTTTCCATGATGGAGACATCCTTTCTTCACTGATATTATTCATTGTCTGCAATAAAGGATCACTTATTTCTTCTTTAAAAACCTTATAAAATTTCCCAATCAATCCGTCTTGACCTGGGATCTTATCATTTTTTACATTTTTTGTCGCCTCCCATAATTCTTCCTTTGATATTGGTTCATCTAATTTTTGCCTTAATTCCTTTTTTATTATTAGAATATTACACTGATCCAAATAGTTTTCTATGTCCTCTTCTTTTATCTCTTTAACTTTATACATTTTCTCAAAAAAAAAATTTATTAAACTTTATTCATATATTAAAAACAAATACAATGACAAAACAATACAAACACTTCACATATACATTACACTTAAAGAAAAACACATACATCTACATGCATCTAAATACTCAACCATTCATCCATTCACCAATTACCTCCAATACCACAGTAACATGCAACACACACACACACACAAAAAAGGTTAACTTCCTGAGCTTCGGCTACAGTGCTATGATCACATATTCTATTTTCATCTTTGACGCAACAACTAATATGACATTATCGTTCATGCCATTTCTTCATCCCATCTGGCACTTTCCTTAATGGAAAAGAAGTCTTTAAGTATTTTTTTTCTTTTTAATTTCTCTTTTCACATTAAATCTCATGTGATACTTAGTAATCTACAACCTCACTAGTCACAAAAGAATAAATCTAATCCTTTTAACATGCCACTAACATTTCATATTCACCATTTTTCAAATAATTGTTTAAAGGCTCCCAGCTTTTCTTCTGTCTATTCCAGTTTTCCCCTTTCAGGTATACAGTCAGTTTATTTATGGACATACAATCTACCAATTTATATATCCAATCTTTTACACTGGGGCAAATTTTACATTTCCATTTAGCTGCATACACCATTCTGGCAGTTGTGGTTATATAAAATATCAGCTTACCATAATCTTTTTCTAGCTCGCTGCTACCTATCATTCCTAACAGGTAAAATTTAGGATCCATTCATCCTTTTAATGGGATTATTTGAGTGACCATTTTATGTATACTTTTCCAGTATTGGATTGCAACTTTACAGTTCCACCATATGGTGCCCTCCTCTTCATTTCCAATACATCTTATTTACACCCTTACACATTTTAGCTAATTTCACAGGGGCCAGGTACCACCTGTGTTACATCTTATGGAAGTTCTCCCTTAAGTCATAACTTAAGGAATATTTAATTCTATAAATCCAGCATCTCTCCCATTGTTCCAGTGGTATTTCCTGTTTTAAATCCACAGCCCATTTTACCATATTAGCTTTAATTACTTCATCCTCCTGTTCTAACTTTAGCAAAAGTTCATAAAAATGGGAAATCTTAGCTTGCTTTCCTTTTTCTATAATCTTCTCAAAATCATCCTCAGCTTTCCCTATGCCTTTATTGTTTCCATCATTTATAAATCTTTCCCTAAGTTGTCTATGCATGAACCAACTACACTTATAACCTTTACTTATTAATTCCTCCTGCGTTTTAAAATCTAATTTTCAGGTGACCTTTTTGATGTTGATTAACTCCTTATATGTTACCCAGTTATGTTAATCAAGCCTCTCTCTCCGAAAGAGAGCTTCGTTTGTCGACCTCCATGATGGAATATTTCTACATAGGATGTCTTTATATTTAGTCCATACATACATTAAGGCTTTCCTTACAAAATGGTTTTCAAAATCTCTATGTACCTTGGTTTTATCATAAAAAAGGTACCCATGAAATCCGTATCTTAGGTCAGCCACCTCCAATGACAATACCTCCATATTTTCTAAAAGAAACCAGTCCATCAACCAAGTAAAACAACAAGCTTGGTAATAAATTTTTAAATTTGGTACTGCTAATCCTCCTCTTTCTACCTTGTCCTGGATGATCTTCATTCTAACTCTGGGCTTTCTCCCATTCCACAAAAATTTAGAAAGATCTTGTTGCCAATTCTTAAATGGGGTGTCATTTCTAATAATAGGGAGATTCTGAAACAAAAAGAGTATCTTAGGAAGAACAGTCATTTTAGTCACAGATATTCTTCCGAACCATGAGATTCTTAAGTTACTCCACCTTTTTAAATATTTTTGAATTTCCTGCCACTTTTTTTGATAATTATTTTTGAATAAGTCCACATTTTTAGAAGTGATGTTTATACCCAGGTATTTTATTTCTTTCTTAATTTTAAATCCTGTTTCTTTATTTAACCCCATTACTTCAGCACCGGAAAGATTCATTGTTATTATTGCAGTCTTATTTTTATTTACTTTTAATCCTGCGACTTCAGCAAATATATCTAGCTCTTTTACTGCTGCTTCTATTTTATCTGGGTTAGTAATTGTCAGGACCAAATCATCTGTGTAAACCCTCAATTTCATCTGCTTTCCCTTCATTTTAATCCCTTCTATATCCATATTTTCTCTGATGTTATGGCTCAATATCTCCAATACTATCAAAAAAAATATAAGAGGAGACAAAGGGCATCCTTGCCTAGTACCCTTTTGTACTTCCAACAGTTTGGTCTTCTGTCCATTAACTATAACTCTGGCTGTTTGACCTTTATAAATTGCCTCGATCCATTTCAGAAATTTTGCACTGACATTGATTCGTTTTAGAAATTTCAACATAAAGTCCCACCTGACGTTGTCGAACACTTTTTCAAAGTCAATGAATAACATTGCTAATTTGCTATTAATATCTTTTTCATGATATTCTATGATGTTCAGAATATGTCTTATATTATCCTTTATGTTTCAATCTGGCAAAAAGCCATTCTGATCACGTGGGATCCATTCCGACAAAATCTTTTTTAAACGCTCCTCCAATATTGTGGCAAAGATTTTATAATCCACATTAAGCAAAGAGATAGGCTGGAAGTTCTTAACCTCTGTCTTGTCTGTACCTTCTTTGGGTATTAAGCTAATATTAGCCTCCATCCATGTTTTTGGACCTTCAGCATGCTCAACATTGTGAAATACATTTAACAAATACGGTATTAAATCCTCTTTAAATGATTTATAATATTCCGTTAAGCAGTCATTCTGAGCCAGCGGCTTTCCCAGCCTTACATTTCTGAATCGCCTCCATTATTTCTTGTGCAGTTATTATCCTGTTCAGGCTTTCTCTTTGTTCTTCCGTAAAGCCTCTAATAGAACATTTCTCAAGATATTCATCTAGTTTTACCCCATTGGTTTCCTTCTTCTTATAAAGGTCATTATAGTATTTCCAAACTACTTGCATTAGATCTGATTGATCCATTACTTCCTTGCCATTATTCTTTAATTTGCATATTATTCTTTTAAACTTCTGTTGCCTTAACTGTGCCGCTAACAGTCTCCCTGGTTTATTTGCTCCTTCAAACTTTTTCTGTTTGGTATATTTCATTTTCCTAGTTATGTCTTCAGTTTTACATAAAGACATTCTATGTTCAAGTCCTTTAATCTCGCTTATTAGTGAAGTGTTTCCTGGGTCCTTCTTTAATAATCTCTCTTTGCTTTTTAATAGATTTTGGATATCATTAAGCTCTTTCTCTCTTTTCTTCCTTCGTTCAGATCCCTTTTGAATAAAGAAGCCTCTGACCACTGCCTTTGAGGTGTCCCAGATCGTATTTAAAGGGATTTCCTGGCATATGTTCTCTAAAAAATAATTTCTCATCTGTGCCTTGGCATCCTTTACCACATTTTCATCTGACAGAAGTATATCATTAAGTACCCAGATGAATTCCTTTCTTTTCTCTTTCAGTTCAATAGTTATGGGGTGGTGATCAGACTTAAATTTGGCTAATATCTCTGCTTTCATAACTCTTGGGCTGATATTTTTTGAAATTAAGAACATATCAATACATGCCCAAGATTCATGTATATCTGAGAAATATGTAAAGTCCTTAACAGAGCTATATTTTTCTCTCCAAACATCTACTAAATCAAATTGACTTATCAACTCAAAAAATTCCCATGGGAGTTTACCTTGAGTAGGTTTGATTATTTTTTGAGAGAATCTATCCTTCTGGGGGTCAATGACCCCATTGAAATCCCCCAATATCATCAATGTGCCAATGTTTAATTCAATCAATTTAAGCAACAGTTCTCTATAAAAGATTTTTTATTCTTATTTGGGGCATATATCTGCACAACAGTTAGTCTCATCTCCTGCCACTTTATATCTACCCCAATATAGCATCCATTTGGGTCTCTTAATATTTCTTTCAGTTCGAACCCATTCTTAACGTACATAACAACACCACACTTCCTTTTTCTGGAGACAGCTATGAATTCTTTGCCTAATTTATTGTTTACTAAATATTTAGTTTCATCCCTTCCAATTTTAGTCTCCTGCAGGCACATTAGATCACAATTCAGTTTAGCTAAATAGTGAAACACCTGTTTTCTCTTTATAGGAGCATTCAGGCCTTTAACATTCCATGTTATACACTTATTTAGTTTACTCATTTTCAGAAATCGAACTTTCTCCTTCCTCCGAGCTTTTTTCTGACTCCTCTAATTCCTCGTCCTCAGTATTCTCATCTTCAGTTTCCTTCTCAATTACATCATGCCATACTGGCAGATTCCCCATCTCGCAGCTTATCCCATGTTGTGCTTCTATCTCCAACCCTTCCTGCGTTTTACTCAGTCTTTTTGGCAATAATACACTATCTTGATTTCCTCTTTTGATCAGCTCAGTAGCCTTTGTCTTCCTCTTTGTCCCTCTTACCTCTACAGTGCCTTCAGTCTTCTTTTCATTTTCTTTCTCTCTATACCTACTCTTTCTCTCTCCTTCTGTTCTCATTTCCTCTTTAGACCTTCTCCCACTTTTAAATCTCTCATCTACTTTAAATTCATTTCTGTATTTCTTCCAAAAATCTTTTGCTTCATCTATGGATTTCAATTCCACCTTGGTCTTTTTAAACCAAAAGGTTAGCCCTTCTGGGAAGAACCATCAATAAGCTATTTGAAATCTTTGCAATTGAATAGTTAAAAAGGAGTATTCCTTTCTTTTTCTTATAACACTTAGGGCCACATCTTTAAATATTTTTAATTCATTGCCATTCACCAATAGAGGGACATCATTTTGCACACTTAATAATTGATCTCTCACACGTCATCTTACGAAGTTCACCACAACATCTTGTGGGAGCTTCCTTTGCAATGCCATTTTTGAATTCAGTCTGAAGACCTTATCTATCTCAAGCTCAAAAAGATGTTCTGGCTTTCCTAGATAGTTTGCTAAGGGCAATATCAGAATGTCCATTAAATTCTCTCCCTCCTGTTCTGGGAGACCTCTCAACTTTACTGATCTTTCCCTTTGTCTGGCATCAGCTTTAATCCTTTCCTCATATAGGTATTTTGGCAAATCTTGTATACCCTCCATTTTCTGTTCAAATTTCACCTGTCTATTTTCTACACTGTCTATTCTTACTTTCATTTTATTAAATTCTACTGATATCTTATCAAAGGCCCTCCCCACATCTTTCATTTCTGATTTTAATTCTTGCTTAATTTCAGCCTTAAAATCTGTCATGTCCTATCGCAATTCTTGAATTTCCCTACACAAGTCACTCCTCATTGATTTAATTTCATCTAACAATGTGATGTAGGGACCTCCACCCTTGGTTTGCTCTATAGATGGCCTTCTTTGTAATGGAGCTTGCGCCTTAAGTGCTTGACTTCTCAGATTCATAGACATCGTTAGTTACCATGTGAATAATCTAATAACAATACTGGCAATATTGGTCAAAATATATTACATTCAATCCAAAAAATACCTATCTTCTTCTATCTGCCAACCCCCCTTGAAAATACACATTCTCCCTCTAAAGTAGTTGTATCCACTCAACAAGGGTATTAATACCCTCCCAGAGGACTCCGGTCCTCTGGGAGGAACTTACTTCAGCCACAAAGATCTAGGCTTTCAACTACCTCCCAGAGGGCATTTTCCATCATCGCCCCCAGATTATGGAATGGCCTGCCGGATGAGATCCGTCTGCTCACATCTTTAGACAGCTTTAAAAAGGCTGTTAAGATGGATCTCTTCTGGCAGGCCTTCCCAGAATAGAGATCCCGGCCTCGGAAATCAAAAATCTATTTAGGAGAATCCTCTAGGAACATCTACAGTAGCTATGTATGGACAGTGCCACTTTTATTTTATTTTATTTATTGATCAATGCCACCAGATCATGTTTGTATAATTGTGTAATGCTGTTGCCCATTAGGTTGTTTTAATTTGTATGTTTTAATCTCTTTGGATTTAATACTTTTTTAAGGAGGGGAGGGTGTTGGGGATTTGATTGGATTGTGTATTTTTAATACTGTTAGCCGCCTCGATTGTTCTCAGAGGGGCAGGATAAATATTATTATTATTATTATTATTATTATTATTATTATTATTATTATCCAACTATAATTCTTCCATACCCTTTTCCAATTACTTCACAAATTAGGATGCAAGAAAGTATCTTTAAAGTATATAACAACACAACATATCAATATTTTCAAAAATCATATAAGGTCACTTGAAATACAATCCTATTTTATAATACAGTCCTATATAACATATATCTTCTAGGTCTTGTTATAGGATAATATCAGAGAGATGAGTACAGCTTTACAATTTTTGAAATAATATAATACCTTTCCCCTTCAAGCCTCTGACATCAACATATCTCTATTATTCCATTTTAGAGTGGGGAATTTTATCCTCTTCCTGCCCCCACCATAATTGAATAACCAGGAATATAAATATAAATAACCAAGGGGGCTTTATTGGTGGCTTATTTTTTCCCCTCCTGCCCTGGTTCTTATATCATATCTTCCGGTATTATTATTAAATCCACTCTTTCACTTTTTCTGAAACTGATTTTCCTTCGGATTCAACAGTCACTTCCTTAATAGAAAGGCCACTGCTGCACTATCTGCTGCATCAGGTTTCACCTCCTTGCAGTTCAAACAAGTAAGCAAGCAGTATAGAAGAGAAAGACTACAGTTCGCACGATCCTCCAGCTGAGTGCTCCTAGACCAGCAGTGCTATTGCAAACATGCCAGCTCACCTTCCCGGTGCTTGCATTCTAGCACCTCCAGAACTTCCCAGCTCTTTCCTTTTTGCAAAAGCTCCTGTAGAGGTGATAATCTGTCTTCAGCGTTGCTCCCCAATGAAATCACCTTTTCCTCCTACACTCTTGTCGTTGATGTCATTCGGCAGCGCGATTTCATTAACTACATCTCCCAGGATCCTTTGTTTCATCCAATCCAATCAGGCCAACGCCCACACTGCAGACCATCCACGCTTCACTATTTGGCTCAATACACAAATCTATCTCCAGTACTTGCCAGTCTCCACCGTCTCTGGAAAAGCGAGGTAAATAATTTTCTATGTCCTTTCCAATCTCTTCTTTAAAGCAGACATCTAAAGCTGCCAATAGAGTCAGAAGTCAGACATCGGTATATCGCCTAATGCCCATGACCAAACACAATGTCCTATAACTGGCGCCCTATTAAAATTCTTCTCTGTTTTCTCCAGTTCCTTATGCCGAAGGGCTCAAAGATGGTATATTATTAATGCTTAGAGCCTTGGCTCTGCTGAGCAAACATTACGTAAACGCCAATGTAGATGCTTTTTAAAAATTGGCGGCGTCCCAAACCGCAAATGCGGTAGCCTTGGCAAGGTATGGAGGCTAAATACGATCTTTCCCTGTTCTTTCTCTTGTCTTTTATTTTCTGTCCTCTTGAGCTCTTCAGAGTATTTTATGATTGCTCAGGAGGACTATGTGAAAGCCCCTTCGCACTCTCCTTACCAGGAGAGTTAATGAATGGTCAAGGTTGTTTTAAATAGACCTAAACCTTGCTGAGCAGTATGGACCGACTCGCTAGTCCATCTTACCAGTCCGCCATTACCAACCGGAACCAAAATTTCAAAGAATAATTCTTTAATCTTTTTTTTTTTTTGCTCTGTAAATATTTTCTCACCTTTTTTATCTTTGTAATTATATTTTTACCTCTATCTCTCTTTAGCTTCCAAGCTAACAATTTCCCCACTTTATTTCCACTCTGAAATTGTTTAGCTTTAACTCTTTTCATTATTTTTATTATTTCCTCTTCTCTATTAAATATTATTTCTGTAATATTTTAATTCCTTGTATTATTTTATCTTTATTAGTGCTATTTACTAATTCTTTTTTTCATTATTTCATTATTTCATCTGATATTAAATTCATCTTATCTTTCCTTTTCTTTTCTAGCTCCTTATGTTTCTGTATAAAAAATCCCCATATTACAGCTTTAGCCACATCCCAGACAATTTCCAATCCCACTCCTTTCTCCAAGTTATCCTGAAAATGATTCTTCAATATTTGTTTTGCCTCTAAAATAAACTTTTCATTTTGCAGTAAATACTCATGTAGTCTCCATCTAAATTCACTCTCCATGATTTTCAAACTTAAGGTTATTGGATTATGGTCTCATAGAATCATAAAATCATAGAATCATAGAATTATAGAGTTGGAAGAGACCACAAGGACCATCCAGTCCAACCCCCTGCCATACAGGAACTGTTAGGATTGGGTTCCAAGGGGAAATGTACATTGTGGGATAGTGCAGTAGCCATGATGACACAGCATTTTGCCACAGCTGAGTTATGCAGCCTCATGCTGATGAAACAGGACATGACATCATGGGGGTAGTCACCTGGTGCTGGAAAGCACAGAAACTGCTGCAAAAGTGCTGTGTCACTCAGGTGAGTGACAGGTGTCCAACAGGAAAAGGCAGGGCCAGGAAGCCATGTGGAGCACAGGCTATATAAGGCACAAGCCTCTGGACACACATGTGGCTTGTGGATGTGGTTTGTGAATTGTTGATGGTGGATTGCGTATAGCTGTTGGAGTTGTGTTGGTATATGCTGTACATATCTGTATATAGAGCAACAAAGATTAAAGACTCATTCGTGAGACGTCTGGCTGTAGAGTCTCTGTGCTCTATCTGGAAGGGGGGAGGAGTTTCTCCAGCTGACAAGCAGCCTGCTTCATTAGAGAAGTCTGGATCCTGGTGCTTCACGTTACGTGGTCTCCACGCGCTTTGTTATCACACCTAACACGAATTATGGGCCCTCTCTTGCACAGATTAGATGCACATGAATGGCTGTTTGTATCTGCATCCAGAAGAGCTGCTTTCTACTATCTATAGTGCCGGAGGGCAAAGAGTTAAGAAGCCTTGCTGTTTAGCTGTGTCTTCTTATCAACTCATGACAGTGAAAGCTGGGAAGGCTGCCAACACTGAGTTTTGTTTTGATTACTGACAAGAATGGAATTTTTAAGGTTCCCTAAGTTGTCGGACAGCAACTATTCTCAATGGGCTGTTTACATGGGAGCTGCTTTGATAAGAGAGAATCTTTGGGAACCGGTGGAACAAGGTCTCACTGCTGCAAATGCTGAAATAGACAGAAAAGCACACGTGACTATCTGTCTCAGCTTGGACCTGAGCCAGCTGGTCCACATGCGAGATAAAAGCTCTGCCCATGAGGTTTGGTTAGCTTTGAAAAGTGTGCTTCAGTCTGACTCCTCCCTGTCTAAAATGCTTTGGTCAAAAAGACTCTATACTTGCAAAATGGCTCAGGGTCAGCCTCCAGAGGAGCACCTAGCCAATATAAAGCATTTGTTCCTAGAAGTGCAGTCCAGAGGAATCATCCTGTCAAGGGAGCAAAAGGCATACCTCCTGTTGAGCAGTTTGTCATCTGATTTTGACCATATACTGTACAGCCTCCAGGGAGTGCCAGAGAGTCAGCTCACAGTAGACCTTGTAACTACACATGTATTGGAAGAATGCCAGAGACAGCGTTTTGAGACTGGCATTCAGAGACAGCGACAGACAACCACAACCACACCACCAGAGGCAGTTCAAGGGATTGAAAGTGCTGCTGTCTGCAAGGTCAAGAGATGTTTTGTTTGTGGACAGCCAGGACATTTCCAGAGGAACTGCAAGAGGTCACCTGCTGCCAGAGGGAAACAACAACACCAGTCTCCTGGGAAAAGGAAAGGAGTTGTTTCAACAGTAAAGGACAGTGACTCTCAAGCCCATCATGCTGATGCTGCCAGACATCAATGGATGGTCGATAGTGGCGTGACTCATCACATCATGAACCAGAGGTCCTCGCTGAAGGACAGGAAGCCCTCCTGTGTCAACAAAGTGGGCTTGGCTGATGGAGGTTCAAGCCAAATCAGAGACATGGGGACAGTGCATTTCCCAGGGTTTGACAGGGACTTTGAGAATGTACTGTGTGCCCCCCAGTTACCGAATTGCTTAATCAGTGTCTCAGCACTGGCTGCAGAGGGCTATGCAGTGCATTTTAAGGGGGATGAATGTCTCATCACCAGAGGGGGGCAGGTTTGTGCTAAAGCTTACAAGTAAAATAAGCTTTACTATTTGGATGCCCAGGCAGGGTGTGCTTCAGTTGGGAATGTGCCATTGCACTCAAACTGTTTACACTATCTCCACAGAATATTAGGACATACCGGGTTCACAAATTTGGAGAGATTGAAAGAGGTATGTCCTGAGCTAAAGTGGGAGGACTGCAGCAACAACTTGGAATGTTCTCTGTGCAGCAGGATCAAGCTGAGGGCTTATTCTGTTGCAAAAAGGAGCAAGTGCACCACCCAGAGGCCATTCCAAGTGGTGCATGCAGATATTGCGGGCCCTTATACCAAGTCAATAGGGGGAAGCAAATATCTGATGGTGGTTGTGGATCGCCACACAAGGTACACCTATGCCTTCACCCTGAAGGAGAAGAATCAGGCAGCTCCCACATTTAGAGCCTGGGTGGAGATGGTTGAGAGGGAGTTCGACTACAAAGTGGGCTCCCTGGAGACAGATCGTGGTGGCAAATTCCTTTCATCCACTCTGGGGAACTGGTTGAAGCAAAAGGGTATCCGCCACAACACCACTAACCCTGCCACCCCTCAGGAGGACGGATCGGTGGAGAGGAAGATAGAGGTGCTGACACAGATAAAGGATTGTCTGATGCTGGATGCTGGGGCCCCAGAAGGTCTTTGGGGGGAGGCAATCCTGACAGCATGCCACATTAGCAACAGACTGTGGCATTCAGCTGTAAAACAGACCCCATATTTTATGCTTTATGGGAGGCCACCCAATTTGAGTTATCTGAGGGTGTTTGGGCAGTTTGCCAATGTGCTGGTTCCCCAAAACTTTCAGAAGAAAGGTGACCCCAAATGGCGATGCCTGATGTTTGTAGGGCATGAGGGAAATAGCTACAGGTTCTACCTGGGGAATGGGCACATCCTGTTGACAAGAAGTGCTAACTTTGAGAAGCACTCTGGGTGGGAGAGGATTCACTCCAACCATGAAGTCTTTGTTAGACTGGGACAACAGGGTATTGGTAGTACTGGGACTGGAGGGGTGGAAACACCAAGAAAAACATCTGAAAGTCAGCCAAGCACCTCCAGTCAGCCCACAGACACACTATCACTACACCTAAGGTTGAGGCATCAACACCTACATCTGTCGACATAGGTGTGCAGAGCAGTAGTGATAGTGAGGATGAGAGGGGCAGAACAAAGGTGATCATTCCCAGGAAGACCCAAAGAGTCAGAAGGCCCCCAGAGCGGTTTGTAGTTCAGAAAGCTAGGGTGTGTGCTGCAGTGGCAGAGGAACCAGAAAGTTTTCAGGAGCTTCTCACATATCGAAGGGAGGAACAGGAGAAGTGGTTCCAGGACATGGAGAGTGAGTTTGACTCAGTGGTGAAGAGGGAGATATTTGGGGAGGTAAGTAGGCCAGGTGACCGGAAGGTCGTAGGTTGTCGGTGGGTCTACAAAAGGCCTGATGAGACCTACAAGTACAAGGCTAGGCTAGTAGCTAGAAGATTCTCTCAACAGAGGTTTGAAAGCTACGATAGGACCTTCTCTCCCACACCAAAGCCAGAAAGTTTGAGATTGGTGCTTGCTTTGGCTGCCAGGAAAGGACAGATAGTGAGGCACTTTGATTTTGAGACTGCCTACCTGAATGCCAAGCTTGAGGAGGAGGTTTACATGGAACAGGCACCAGGTTTTGATGATGGCAAAGAGGGCAAGGTCTACAGACTCAAGAAGGTCCTATATGGTTTGAAGCAGAGTGCGCGCTGCTGGAACATGTGCATCCATGAGGAGCTGATAAGGCTTGGATTCACACGCAGTGTAGCGGATGCATGTGTGTATAGGAGAGGAGGGGTCACTCTGATAATATATGTAGACGACCTCTGTATGGTTGCTCAGACGGAGCAGGAGGTGAAGGCTGTGCAGGCAGACTTAGCCAGGAATTTTTTTTGAAGGACCTGGGGAACCTCAAGGCCTATCTTGGGATTGAGGTTGAGAGGACTGCAGATGGTATGGTATTGCTAACTCAGACCAGGAAGATCGAAAGGTTGCTGGAGAAGTGTGGCTTGGAGCATGCCAAGGGGGTAAGAAGTCCCATAACTCCAGGGTTCACCAGCAGTGCAGAGTCTGACAAGGTGTTTGAACATGCAGATCTGTATAGGTCAGTGATTGGTAGTCTCATGTTCATCGCCAACAACACCAGGCCGGACATAGCTTTTGCTGTGGGCATGCTGAGCCAAAGGGTGAGCAGTCCAAAGGGGAGGACTGGACAGCGGTAAAAAGACTTTTGAGGTACCTGAAGGGCAGTAAAGAGCGGAAGCTGGTGTTGCAGGGATCTGAAGCCCAGCTGGAGTGTTATGTAGATAGCTCCTTTGCATCAGAGATGCATGACAGGGAGTCAGTAACAAGACTACTCATCAGGTATGCTGACCGTCCAGTGGTCTGGAGGAGCAAGAAGCAGAGCTGTGTGGCACTGAGCACCTCAGAAGTAGAGTTTGCAGCTTTGTCTGAGATGGCAGGGGAGGTGCAATGGATCAGGCAGCTTCTGAAGGATCTTGATGAGGAGTGCACAGGTCCAACAGTTGTGCACGAGGACTCACAGGCCTGTATTGTCATGGCTGAGGTGGAGAATTTGAAGAACAGGACCAAGTATATCGGTGTTAAATATCAGAATGTGAGGGAAATTGTCCAGAATGGTGTTCTGTGTCTGTCCTACATTAGGTCAGAGGACAATGTATCAGACATCCTCACAAAGGCTCTGCAAGTGGAAAGGCATGAGTGGTTGACATCGGAGTTAGGCTTGGTACCAGGAGCGGTAGAGGAAGCTCAAGGCTTTTGGAACTGGTAGGTTCAGCCAAGGCATTGGCAGAGTTGAGAAAATCTGGGCCAGAGGGCCAGAAGATCTAGGCCAGAGTGCGGTTGCACTAGAAGATATGTGCCTGGAGTGGTGAACAGTTTCCAGTATGGGGGTGCATATCAGGAGAGTGCTGCTGAAGAAAAGAACGGGTGTCTGAGACTAGAACGGGGTTCTGAGGTCTGGGGCACACTAGGTCAGGTTGACAGTGGCACAGACAGGGGACCAGAGCACTGGAAGCCAGCAGGAGGACATCGGTGCTGTCAGGCTGGTGGGATATGGCACACTAAGGAAACTAAGGGGTTCACATGCAAACACTCCAAGAAAATGAGCTAAGAGATGTGCACACATTGTACATTTTGGAGGGGATTGTTAGGATTGGGTTCCAAGGGAAAATGTACATTGTGAGATAGTGCAGCAGCCATGATGACACAGCATTTGGCCACAGCTGAGTCATGCAGCCTCATGTTAATGAAACAGGGCATGAGATCATGGGGGTAGTCACCTGGTGCTGGAAAGCACAGAAACTGCTGCAAAGTGACAGGTGTCTAGCAGGAAGAGGCAGGGTCAGGAAGCCATGTGGAGCACAGAATATATAAGGCACAAGCCTCTGGACACACATGTGGCTTGTGGATGTGGCTGTGGGTTGTAGATTGTTGATGGTGGATTGCGTATAGCTGTTGCAGTTGTGTTAGTGTATGCTGTACATATCTGTATATAGAGCAACAAAGATTAAATACAGGCCTGTGAGTCCTCGTGCACAACTGTTGGACCTGTGCACTCCTCACCAAGTTCCTTCAGATCTCCAGCTGACAAGCAGCCTGCTTCATCGGAGAAGTCTGGATCCTGGTGCTTCACGTTACGTGGTCTCCACATGCTGCGTTACCATGCCTAACACGAACTCCCAATGAAAGCATCCCTGACAGATGGCCATCCAGCCTCTGCTTAAAGACCTCCAAGGAAGGTGACTCCACCACACTCTGAGGGAGTGCATTCCACTGTCAAACAGCCCTTACTGTCAGGAAGTTCCTCCTAATGTTGAGGTGGAATCTCTTTTCCTGGAGCTTGCACCCATTGTTCCGGGTTGTAGTCTCTGGAGGAGTAGAAAACAAGCTTGTTCCCTCCTCAACATGACATCCCTTCAAATATTTAAACAAGGCAATCATATCACCTCTTAACCTTCTCTTCTCCAGGCTAAATATTCCCAGCTCCCTAAGTCGTTCCTCATAGGGCTTGGTTTCCAGACCCTTCACCAGTTTAGCTGCCCTCCTTTGGACACGGTCCAGTTTCTCCACATCCTTTTTGAATTGTGGTACCCAGAACTGGACACAGTATTCCAGGTGAATGTATTCTCGCTAGTATTTCTGTTTTGTTTTTGTTTTGTTTTTTGTTTTTTAACTTTAGAGCATAATGTCTTAGAAATCAAAAAGAAATCAATCCAAGCAAATGATCTGTGTCTTTCTGAGAAAAAAGTAAATTCTCATATCTTTTCTTTTTTGTGTCTCCATATATCTATTAGATTAAAAGAATCCATTTAGTCAAAAAAGGTTTTTGGAAGCTTTCCTTGTTTTTCTTTCACTTTTTCACTTGATAACCTGTCCAATTGTGGATTTATCACTGCGTTAAAGTCTCCACATATGATTATATCTTTCCCATTATAGTCTTGTAATTTTTCATTAATTTTGTTGTAAAATTTAGCTTTTTCTCTTGTGGAGCATATATTGCCACCACTATTATTTCCCTTCCTTGTACCTTTATTTCTATCCCTATATAGAACCCATTCATATCATTGAACAATTCTCTAGAGATTAATTTCTTAGTAATATAGATAACATTTTTTTTCTTAAAGGATGAAACATACTCCATTCCAATTTTAGGGTTTCTTAACAGTCTTTTATCTTTATTTCGAATATGAGTTTCTTGTAGAGTAACGATGTCATATTTTAATTTACTTATTTTGTGAAAAATTTCCTTCCTTTTTTTCCCTGTCATTTAACCCTTTTAGATTCCAGGATAGGAATGTTAAATCTTTCAACTCAGACATTTATTATTTCTTTAATTTACTTTCTTTGTTTCCTCACTTAAGATTTCTACTTCTCCATCTTCTTCTCCCTCTTCTTCTTCCTCTCCTTCTCCCAAACATTGTAATATCTCTTCATTTTCATTTTCTTCTTTATTCCTGTTTGCCAATCTCAATTTTTGTCGATGAGTTTGAGATTCTTGTTTCTCTGATTTCTTTTTTTATTTCCTTATTACATCTTTTCCAAAAATCTTTCACTTTTTGAATGGAATTTAATTTATACCATCTTTGTCTTAAGAAAACTGAGATCCCTTCCAACTTCTCCCATTTATAAATGATACCATTTTTATTCAATAAAAAGTCCAAAAATTGTAATTCTCTCTTTTCCTCAGTATTCTTTTGGGAATATCCTTGAACATCTTTATTTCTTCTTCATCCACTATAAAGGGTTTCTTGTAGCTTAACTCAAGTAATTGATCTCTTGTTCTTTTCCTTAGGAAGTAAATTACTATGTCACAGGGTCATCCTTTTTCTTTCGCCACTTGGGAGTTCAATCTAAACATCTTATTAATTTCCCAAATCAGCTCTTGCTTTGGTATTTCTATATATTCCAATAACATTGGTAGAAAATGATCGTATAAATTTTCTCCTTTTATGTCAGACAGTTTTCCTTTTGTTTATATTCTCCCAAAGCTTTTTTGTCTAGCATTTTCTCTAATTCTTGTTTTTCTCTATTTTTTGTTTTTGTTATCTTTTCTTCTATACGTTCTGTTTTCTCTTCTACTTTATCCAATCTTCTTTTAACATTGCTCATATCTTTTATTACTTCTTCCAAAGATTTTTTTATGTCCATAAGCTCAGTTCTCATATCCTGTTTTATATCTGTTCCCAACAATTTTACCTCTCTTCTCATATTTTGTTCCATTTCCGTCTGCATTTCAAACTTCATTTTTTTAATTTCTTCTAATATGGATATTTGTTCATTAGATTGTCTCCTATGTGTCTGTTTCTGTGTCTGAGTCTGAGTGATCCAAGCGATAATTCTTGTAGTTGCCATATTTTCTTATTGCCACTTGTTTGATATGATTGGCAACTTATTTACTAATTAGATAATAAATTCCAAATGTAATCATATTTTTGTTTCATTTATTTCTCCTGATTTGATTCTAAACTTAATTTTTAGAACTTTTAAATATTTTTTTCCTAATCAATCAGTTCTTTCAATCAAATCAAATCTTATTTTATTTTATTTTTTATCAAAAGGTGTATTAATTTAAGTCCTTTGTGTTGCTATCAGTTCCTTTAAATTAAATCCATTCCTTGAGTTGACTTTAATCCAATTCTGATCTGTTCCTTTAAATTAGTCCAAGTCTATTAAAGTTTCCAAGTTTCAATCAATCCCTTAAATTAATTTTATTAATTTCCCTTAATTTCATTCATTTAAGTTACTTCCAGTCAATTCTGGTCCTTTGACTTATTTCAATTCCTTAATTTTATTCCAATTTTTCACTTCTTTATAATTCATTCAAACCCTTTATTTGATCAATTATCTATTTCTGTAATAATCACCACATGTTGAATTCCTTCTTCTATACATTCATTGTGGGTATGGGAACACTCTCTAATTACATCAATTTTTGAATTAATTCCAGTCCTTTCAATCCATTCCAGTCTCTTCAAACGTCAAACTTATAAATTAATTCAGTCCTTTAAATTAAATCAAGTTGTAGTCACTTCCTTTAAATTATTTATAGCCCTTTTATTCAAGCTCAAGCCATTCTTCAATTAGTTCAACTCCTTATACTCACTTCAGGTTTGCTTGATGGTGTATCTTGCTATTTTGGGGATACTGTTGGCCTTCAGCTGGTTTGTATTTATTTTAATGTAATAACTATTTTTAATTTTAATTGTAATTGTTTTAATTGAACTGATTTAATAACTTTTTAAGGGGGGAGGAGGAAATTATTTGGTTTTTACGCTGTATGTTATTTTATTCTTGTTCACCACCCGGATTGGTTCGCCACAGGGCAGTATATAAATAATAATAATAATAATAATAATAATAATAATAATAATAATAATAATAATTTTAACATTACTGGAGGAATCCATTCTAAAACGCTCCTTTCCCTTTTCCTCCTTTCTCCTTCCACCCCCTCTCCACCACTCCTCCTTTTGTATTGAGTTTGTTCTTACTGTCTTCTTGCTCTCATTGTTTGTAGAGGTCTATTGCTGCAGATAATTTATGTCTCCAGTCTTGCTTAGACTTTATTCTTTAGTTGTTTGTAGCTTCTTTTCTCATGGAAAAAAGGGGCATTTGGCATTTGGTGGCTCAGCCATGGCATCTGCTTCTGTGCTGCTGGGATTTCCCCTTTGACTTCTTGGCTTTCTCCAAGTGGTTCTTCACCTTTGCCTTCACCTTAGCTTAGGTGCCATTCCCAGCTCAATGTCTCTGTGGGGACCCTCTGAATCCTCTATACTAAGAGGATTTATACCACCCATGATTTTATAGGGCAATGTTTTGTTGTAATATCCACAGTACAGAGCGGCGTTTCTCTGGAGCTCCTTTGAAACGCTGCTTCTCGCCTTCTACGCCCCATTGGAAGTCTCCACAAAAATAATATTTTTGGAAGTACTGCCATTTTTATTGATGATATTTTTCCTAGTATGAACAAATTTAATCTGTTCCACCTTTGTAGCTCCTACTTTATCTCTCTCCACAATACTTTATACTTGTTATCATATAGATTTAGATTATTTCTAGTAAGCCAGATTCCCAAATATTTTATTTTTTCCCATTTTGCATCCTGACTTTTTAATTAGCTGCTCTACTTCAGATTTTGTCAATTTTTTCATTAATATCCATGATTTTTCCTTATTCATTTTAAATTCTGAAAGTTTTCCAGAACTTTTTAGTTCATGCAGTAATTGTACAATGATTTTTTTTGGAATCATCTAATAGAGGAAAGATAAATTACAAATGCCTCTATTATTGCTAATAGACTAAAAAATATTTGTCAGAAATCATTAAAGAAGATCAAAATTGCTTCCTCCCAGGAAGACAGATAAGGAATAATATAAGAACTGGTGAATATGATCGAATACTACAACATGCATAATGAAAATAAATTAGCACTTTTGTTTATCGATGCCGAAAAGGCATTTGATAATGTTAGATGGAAATTTATGTTGGAGATATTAAAAAGAATGGACATGAGAGAGAACTTTGTAGGAAAAATAAAACAAATATATAATCAACAATCTGCATGTTTCAGAATAAATGGAGTAAGAACAAAATAATTCAAAATCCATAAAGGAACAAGGCAAGGGTATCCGCTCTCCCCTCTCTTATTTATTATAATATTAGAACATCTACTAAATAGAATAAGAGCTAACACTAAAACAAAAGCCAAAGGATAAAAGGAAATGAGATAAAGGTCAGAGCATATGTAGACAATATAATATAAGATTATCTCTGCACGTTTCCAATCCATCACTACATTATGAAATAAGTTAGATGCAGGTTCCCCAATTATGCATTCAGAACTCAGGAAAGTGATTATAGCACTCCAAGTGCTCCAGTTAACAGGCCACTGGGAGATTGAGAGTGTATCAACGCTGTAGAAATAAGGCAGTTTATACGACTTTGAGTAGTATAACTCCATCCTCTGGAATCCTGGGATTTATAGTTTTACAAAGTCTTTAGCCTTCTCCACAAAAGAGTGCTGGTGCCTCAGTATGAATCCCAGAATTCTGTAGGATGCAACCATAGCAGTTAAAGTGGTGTAAAGTACATTATTTGTCTGGCATTACTTGTTTCTCTGAAACCCATGTTGACTTTTTGTGATTCTGGAATTACCTTCCAGGTGTTCACAGACTCTCTGTTTAATGATCTACTCCAGAATCTTTCCCGGTATTGATGTCAGACTAACTGGATGAAAATTGTTGGGATCCTCTTTTTCCCCCTTTTTGAAGATGGGGACAACGTTTGCCCTCCTCCAGTCTGCTGGAACTTCTCCTGTTCTCCAGGAGTTCTCAAAGATTATTGCCAATGGTTCCGATATTACATTTGCCAGTTCTTTTAGCACCTTTGGATGTAATTCGTCTGGTCCTGGAGACTTATATTCATTTAGATTAACCAGGTATTCCTGTACTATCTCTTTACTTATTCTATGCTTAAATTCTTTTATTCTGTCCTCTGCTCCATTATCCTCAAGTTGAGCACCCTTTGCCTTTTCTGAGAAGACTGAAGTAAAGAAGGTGTTGAGTAATTCTGCCTTTTCTCTGTCCCCTGTTAACTTTTTGCCACCTACTCCACACAGTGGCCCTACCATTTTCTTCTTCTTCTTCCTTTTGCTGCGGACATAGCCAAAAAAGCCCTTTTTATTGTTCATAACCTCTCTAGCAAGTTCATTCTGTGCTTTAGCTTTTCTGACTTTACCCCTACATATGCTAGCTATTTGTTTGAATTCCTGTTTGGTAATTTCGCAATTTTTCCATTTCTTATACACGTTCCATTTAAAACTTAGTTCAATTGAAAGTTCCTTAGTCATCCATCCTGGTTTCTTGAGGCACTTCCCATTTTTCTTCCTCATTGGAACTGTTTGAAATTGTGCCATCAGTATCTCCCATTTGAGAAACTCTCATCCATCTTGAACTCCCTTCTCTTTTAGTATTCCTGACCACAGGATCACCCCCAGTATTTCTCTAAGTTTACTAAAATCACCTTTCCTACAGTCTAGAATGTGTGTCTGACTACGTCTGGCTTCTCCTTTCCACTGTATAATAAACTCCAGGAGAACATGATCACTCCCACCTAAGGTTCCAACCACTTGCACCCCATTAACTAGGTTTTCCCTGTTAGTTAGGATCAGATCCAAAATAGCTGACTCCCTTGTTGCCTCTTCTACCTTTTGGACAATGAAATTGTCTTCAAGGCAAGTGAGGAATTTGCTAGACCTTGAGGATTTTGCTGAGTTTGAATTTCAGCAAATATCAGGATAGTTGAAGTCACCCATCACTACTTTATTTCCCCTTTCTGAGTGTGTGGTTATCTGTTCTAGAAAGGCATCATCCAATTCCTCTGCCTGAGTCGGGGGTCTGTAGTAGACTCCCACAATAACATCCCCATTGTTTCCCTCCCCTTTAATTTTTATCCAGATGCTCTCCACCTGGCTTCCAGGATTGATGTCCTGGATTTCTTCACTGGTGTAAATATCCCTGCCATATAATGCTATTCCTCCTCCTTTCCTGTTTGGCCTGTTTCTCTTGAAAAGGTTATACCCCTGTATTTCTACATTCCAATCATGAGACTCATCCCACCAGGTTTCAGTGATGCCTATTATATCATATTTGTTTTGTTCAAATTCATCTTGCTTATTTCCCATGCTCTGTGCATTAGTGTAGAGACATCTAAGACCATATGTCCCCTTTACTTGCTGCCTGTGCAGATTTTTTTCTCTCCCACCATTGGGTCCTTGCACTTTATGACAGTTTGACTGTTTTTTCCAGTCCTTTTGTCTTCCAGAACACTGTCTCCCTTCCCCAAATAACTCAGTTTAAAGCCCTCCTGATCAAAATCTTGAGACTGTTGGCAAAAACGTTTCTTCCAACTGGCATGAGATGCAGCCCATCCCTTGCCAGAAGTCCGCCCTAATGGAACCACAGCCCATTATCTAAGAATCTATATCGTTCTCAGTGACACCATCTGTGGAGACAGTTGTTGACATCTGCTATTTTCCTCTCTCATCCTGGACCATGCCCTTCAACTGGCAGAAGAGATGAGATGACAATCTGTGCATCCATTTCTTTCAGCTTCTTACCCAGAGCCTCGTAATCCCTTGTGATGTTCTGAAGGCCGTGTCTTGCTGTGTCTTTTGTTCCCACATGGACCAAAAGGAAGGGATATTGGCCAGTAGGCTTGACTAGTCTTGTCAGCCTCTCTGTCACATTTCAGATATTTGCCCCAGGGAGACAACACACCTCCCGAGACATCTTGTCAGGCTCACAAATCACTGCTTCTGTCCCCCTCAGCAAAGAGTCCCCAACCACGACCACACACCTCTTCCAAGGCTTAGCAGCGACTGTTCCCTGTGGTGGAAGTCTGTCCATGCTGCTCTTCCTCGTCTTCCTTGATAAGGGAAAGAGCTTCAAATCAATTCTGTAGCTGTAAGTTCCCAGAACGATCCCTGGTCTCCCTACTTCTTTGTGTGACATTCCTCCAGTTGTCTACCTCCTGTATATGTGAAGTAACCTTCTCTTCCGCAGCAACTTCCTCTCTGTGGTCCCTCTCCAAGACAGTTCATTCTGCTCTATCCAGGAAAACCTCTTGCTCCCTAATATGCTGACGTGTAGCTACCCATGCCTCCATCTGTTGTACTTTCTCCTCCAAGAGGGCTACCAACTTGCACTTGGAGCATGTGAAGTTCCCCACCTCTGTAGGCAAGAAGACAAACATCCCACAAGTGTTTCAGGTAACGGCAGCAGTCTTAATTAGTCACTGAAACAGGACTATGGCCTTCCTCCTCAAAGAAAATCCCTCACTAAACACTGGTGTTAAAGGCTTCTAATGACCTGAACTTTTCAACAATCACTGCTGGTGATAAAAATTCTGAGAGGAGTTATATAGATCTAGACTGCTACCTCCACCCCCCAGTGACTCACAAGTGTGACTCACAGAAGCTCCACCCCCTCAGCAACAACACACTCTCCCCAAGAGTTTTTAAAAGTTGAAAACTCACCCCTTAAAATGGCTGCCCAAGAACTGCTCACATCCTCCTCCTCCTCCTCTCTAGCAGGGACTGGCCTAGAAAAATCTAGAAAGCTCTGAGATGAGTTGTATAGAGCTAGACTGCTACCTCCACCCCTAGTGACTCACAAGTGTGACTCACAGAAGCTCCACCCCCTCAGCAACAACACACTCTCCCCAAGAGATTTTAAAAGTTCAAAACTCATCCCCTTAAAATGGCTGCCCAGGAACTCTCCTCCTCCTCCTCCTCTTCCTCCTCTCTATCAGGTACTGGCCTAGAAAAGTCTAGAAGGCTCTGAGAGGAGTTGTATAGAGCTAGACTGCTACCTCCACCCCCTAGTGACTCACAAGTGTGACTCACAGAAGCTCCACCCCCTCAGCAACAACACACTCTCCTCAAGAGTTTTTAAAAGTTCAAAACTCACCCCCTTAAAATGGCTGCCCAGGAACTGCTCACCACCTCCTCCTCCTTACTCTGGATGTAGTAACCAAAAAAACCCAAAAAACTTTTCTGTGCTCTGGGGATGGAGACACCCCACCTCTTTCTCCAGTTCTAACAGCCTTGCACAGCAGCTTAATACTCCATCCGGCTAGGTTGGCAACATACACTACTACACAAAGTCTGGAACCTAAAAAGCTATTTTATACCACAATTGATAATTTGTTCATTTAGTTCAGTGGTTGCCAAAGTGGGTGGTAGTGCCCCTGGGGGCAATGGAAAGCTCCAGGGGGTGCTGAAGGGGAAAAGAGCAGTAGGGAGGTGTTGAGGGGGAAAGGGGGCAGCAGGAAATTGTGGGGTGAGGGTTGCAAATAGGGTTGCCATTGCTGCTGAAAAATCATTAAAGTCCCAGATTGAAGTCTGAAAAGCACCATGTCTCAAATTCCTGAAGGCAGGAATGAAACCTCAGCAAAAATCTCATCCAGACCCCACTCTTGAGGCTCTGGGAGGTACCACACAGGCATGCCAGACCCCCAGAGGTGGGAAGAGAAAGGAGGCAAGCAGAGAGAATGCAGTGAGGAGCCTTTTTTGTGTCCTGGTAAATGTGTGGCAATACAGTGGAACTTTTTGCTTGCTTGGGACTGGAGCTGCCCTTCCCTCCAGCTCAAGCCCCCCCACACACACACATAGAAATGTTTGTGTGTGTGTTTGAAAAAGGGGGAACCCTTTCTTAAGGTCTTTCCTCTTAGTTACATGCTAATGAGCTGGCGCTCCCGTTTTCTTCGTTTCCCTCCCCCATAGAAATGTGTATGTGTTTGAAAAAAATTGGAACATATGGGCTCTGGAAGACAAACAATAAAGTCCAGGAAATAACATTTGCAAATAGGTCCATTAGCAACACAATGAAAAACCTTTCTTTTTCTCTCCTGTGTGAAAATACCTGCTCCCTCCTTTGGCAGACAATGTTGAATTTCTCAAGAAGTCTCTGTGTTGTTGCATCTGGGGGGAAAATCACATCAAATGCAATCCTTTTTTAAAAAAAAAAGTTTGACTTTTGTTTGAGGTACAGACCTGAAAAAGTTAAGTCTGAGTCCTTTTCCCCTCTTGTTTAAGATTCTCCTGTTGTGTCTAAAATGCAGTATCCTGAAATGTAGTAAACATATCCAGGAGTAGCTGTGTTGGCCACACTGCAAACAATAACATCCAAAATTCAAACACAGTGATACCTTTCTCCTGTCTGATTTTTAACACTTTTGCCCAATGAAGAAGCTAGCTGAGCTTCAAAAGCTTGCTTCATCTATTTTGTGCATTTTCGCTGGCCAATAAAAGTATCACTGTTTTGTGGATTTTGGATGTTATTGTGATTTGCTGTATGGGCTGCCCAGCATGACAACCCCTGGATATGATTCCTAGAGTAGCTGTTTGTGAGATTTTTCCCATCCCTCCCCCTCATAGAAATGGGAGGAGGGGAAACCTCCTTTTGCTAAGTGATTAGAATTCAGAGACATAGGTTTAATTTGCATAATAATAATAATAATAATAATAATAATAATATACCGCCCAATGGTTGCCCAATTGAAATAATGCAGTACAACACTGCTTTAATTACCATAGCTCAATGCTATCGAAATCTGGGATTTGTAGTTTTGTCAGCTGTGTAGCCTCTCTCAGAGAGCTTTGGTGGGACAACAAACTACTAACCCCAGAATTCCATGCCATTGAGCCATAGCAGTTAAAGCAGTATCAAACTACATTAATTCTGCAGTGCAGATTCAACCATAAGTCATGTTAGTCTGGAATATCAATATGTAAAGGGATCTTGTAGCACCTTTAAAACTAAGGAGATTATCACATTAGGATATAAAGCGGCTTACCTGAGCTGGCTTAAAAGTAGAAGCGGGTGCATCCTGATAGTATCGGACACATTTAGCCACCAAAATCACCACCCAGGTACAGCCTGACTCCATCGCCGCTCATAGGGATGCACCTCATGGCTCTTTTCAAAGATGGGCGTTTTCTGGCTTGAGAAAATGGCCACCAGAGCACTCCCCTGAGCAGCGATGGAGCTGGGCTGCACCCGAGTGGCAATTTTGGTGGCTAAATGCATCTGATACTATAAGGTTGCTGCCCACTTCTAATTTTACTTTACGTCGGCTCAGGTAAGCCACTTTATATCCTAATGTGATAATCTTCTATGTGAAAAAAGTTGTAGCATAAGCTTTAGTAGACTTGCATCTGAGATTTTGTGGAAGAGTATTATGACCACCCTAGTCACAAGAAACTGCTTTTGTACACCATTCTGGGACAGAGGGAGGCTGAATGAAGAGCTGGGGAAAAAACCCTTGTCTGTCCAGGCTGAGAGGCAAGAAACCTAGCATGGCTCCTCCCACTTTGCCTCACCTTGGAACAGAGCAAACATCCTTCCCTTGCTCCCTCCCTTCTTTGGACATCTAAATACTTGCCATGCCCACCTTTTCCCATAAATTGCTCAGCTTCCCCCTTCAAGGTGCACAAGTAAGACTAGCTAGCCAGGGCAGAAGGGAAGAGAAAAGGGTTCAGGGCACTTCCTTCATTCCCCCTCACATTGGATACTATCAATGCTCAGGTGACTCCTGGGGTTTCCTGTTCCTTTCCCCTCCTTTTATTCCCCTCTCCTTCCCTTTGCCAGGAGAAGTCTGGAGGAGGGCAGCTGCAAGGATATTTCTTGCCATGGACTGCCCAGGCAGCCACACAGCCCTTCCTTCCTCAGGTGGAAATCATGCTGAGCTTGCCTGCCCACCCACCCTCTTCACCAGGCATCCCATTCAGACAACATTGTTCCATAGAGGGGCCTCTCTCTTTCACTTTCCCAAGCCCCCTCCCCCTCCCCCTCCCCCCAGCCTCACCTCCCTCCCCCAAATACAAACTTGCCTGGCTCCAGGCTCCCTTTGGAACTTGGGCTCACTAGCAGCAATTGTTGTGTTGTTTTGACTCATGGTGACCCTAAGAATCTATCA
The DNA here is from genome assembly GCA_026167975.1 of Phrynosoma blainvillii. NCBI lineage: Eukaryota > Metazoa > Chordata > Lepidosauria > Squamata > Phrynosomatidae > Phrynosoma > Phrynosoma blainvillii. The sequence goes on along the minus strand of JANUYF010000003.1, from coordinate 245,406,769 downwards.
TGAGGTTTTCTTGAAAAAAATTCTACAGAGCGGGTTTACCATTGCCTTCCTCAGTGGCTAGGAGAGTGTGACTTGCCCAGGGTCGCCCAGTGGGGTTGCATGGCAAGCAGGATTTCATTTACTTCATGTGAAAAACTACCCCAAAGCAACCACTTCCCTTGCTTAGGATACTTTCTCTCTTCTCTTCTCCTCCTCCAGTAGAACAGTGAACCTAATACTAAGAAATAGGCATGGGGGGGAGGCACTAGGGTAGTTATCCAAAAGGAAAGAGGGCGGTAGCCTGAAAAAGTTTGGGGACCACTGATCTAGTCCACTTACTATGTCTTCTCTGGCCAATAACATCTCTGTAAAGTCTAAGGCAGAGACCTTTCATGTCAGCTTCTGCCTGATCCTTCTATTTCTGGCGAGAACACCAAAACAATACCACAGGCTGTGATGAGATGTCCAGTTATTGTTTTCGAGCTAGAACAGAAAGCAGCTCAGAGATTTTGCTGTTTCATATTTCTACCTTAATCTTCACAATACAGATCCCACAGCACTTGATGGAACAATGACATTCTTAATTCTCTTCACCATTACTCAGAATAGCACTGAGCACCTATCAACAGCCAAGGTCTGTTTTAATTTAAAAACAAGCTTGTCAACACAATGTTGCACCAAGTGGGTTTTTTTTTCATTCTTTATTTAAAAAGCAAAACAGTTGTTCATTTTTGTACTTGTACAGAACAAGGAAGAACTTGTGGACTCCTGGGGCTTTGGTAAGCAGTACTGCAATGTAACTATACTAATTCAGGATTTTGCTAAGGCTGTTATTAAAGTGGAACCTGCCAGTACTGCTAAGCCCTTAAGAGCTTCATGACAGAAGTTTTCCAGTTAAGTGTGCTGTGTACTTGAAAGTGCAGAACAGCCATCTGAAAAATATGAGAAAAAGGTCATCTATTACTGTGGTGCTTTGGACTGTTATCATTTATTTTATGTACCACACATCTATCCTGCCTTTATGGCAATGTAGGTGCTGTGGGGGTTATAAATTTATCCTCACAAGTGCTCTGTGGGTCAGGTTGCAGACAGAACAGAAACTCCTTATGACAACTTTGCTGGCTACCACTTTGTTTCCAGACATGATTCAAGGTGACCTGAAAAAAACCTATTAGGATTAGGTTCAAATTATCTGAAAGACTGCATTTTCCCCATGAACCTGTTTGAGCTCTCAGACTCTCTGTCTCAGCATTCTCAGCACTTTTGGTGAGGCCAAAAGAGAGGACCTTCTTGGTGGTTGCTCTCCAGACTAGGACAGGCAAATTTCAAGCCCTCAAATATAGATATCTAATTTGCATATTATGCAAGTTTAGAATTATGAGTATTTTTAATTTACATACCAATTATACAGAATCAACACATGAATAATTGCATTTTTCTATCACTATATTTCAACCTTTTTTTAAAAAAAATAGGACTCAGTGGCTCAGCGGTTAAGATGCTGACTGTGACAAATGCAAGATCAGAAGGTGGGCAGTTCGAGACCCAAGCGCCATGTGATGGAATGAGCTCCCACCACTAGTCCCAGCTTCTGCCAGCTTAACAGTTCACAAGCATGTAAAAGTGCAAGTAGGTACCACTTTGTTGGTAAGGTAACAGCATTCTGTGTGGTCATGCTGCCTACATGATCACAAAGTTGTTCTTGACAACACTGACTCTTCAGCTTAGAACCAGAGATGAGCATCGCCCCTGTAGTCAGACATGACTTGACAACTTTGTCGAGGAGGAAATCTTTACCTTTACCTTTACCACTCTTCAGAGAGAATTAGCTTGGGCCATCATCAACTCTCAACAAATCCACTTTAGAGAGTTTTTGTGGGGATTAACAGCAAGACAAGAATTATATAAAATGCCAGTGTGCGTTCCTTGGGCTCTTCACTCTACACACCATGATTCCATATTAACAGCCCATGGTTCCATTCCATGGAATCCTAACACTGGCAATTGGGGTGGCGATGTTGGTATTTATAAATTTCACCTAGAGAGTACATGTGTCTTACCAAACTACATATCCCAAGATTGGATAGAATATAGCCATGGCAGTTAAAGTAGAATCATAGTGCTATAATTGTATACAGTCACCTCTCTGTTTTCATGGACTTTGAGTCCATGTCCCTCACCCGTTCATGGGCAGCAAATGGAGGGGGACAAAATGGGTGCACACCCATGTGTGACCCTGTGCATACACTATGGGTGTGTGACCATTGATTTCAATGGGGCTTGAATATTTGCAAGCCGCCATTTCACAGAGGGGTCCAGAACAGATCCCCCATGAATTGGGAGGGGCTACTGTAGTATGAAAGGGACCCTAGTGTCATGATAACAGCAAAGCAACAGCAGCAAAAGGGATGGCATTTTGTCTTGTATAGGGACTTTTAATGCTATTTGCATCAGATTGCCTCACAATTTGCCTACACAATGGTTCCCTTCTTTACTCTGCAGCTGTACCTCTCTCTTCCTTGCCTCAGTTTATACCTTTGTTATGCTTCCTTCCCTTGCTTCTTCCATTCTACCACTTACACCACCAACATCCCTTTCTCTTTTAGTCTCACATTGTCAGTGGCATCACTAGGGTTGGCATCACCTGGTGCAGTAACTCATGGTGTTTCCATTGATCTCCTCCCATACCACACCATACAGAATTCTTAGTACCATATTTTTCGGCGTATAAGACAACTTTTTAACCTGGAAAATCTGGGGTTAAAGTGGGGGGGTCGTCTTATACGGCGGGTATAAGGAGGAGGGGGAGGAGGAAGAAGATAGAGGTGTGAGGCAGGAAGGAGCTGGGGAGAGAAGGAAGAAGACCAGAAGGAAGAGGAGGTCCTCCTCCTTCTCTCCACACCTTTTCCCCCCTCCTCCCAGCTTTCCTCCTGTCCTCGGGGGTTTTCCTCTTTTCCCCATTGCTATTTCCCTCCCGTTCCCAGCTTTCTTCTTTTCCCCATTGCTATCTCCCTCACGTTCCCAGCTTTCCTCTTTTCCCTATTGCTATCTCCCTCCCGTTCCCAGCTTTCCTCTTTTCCCCATTGCTATCTCCCCCCATTCCCAGCTCTCCTCTTTTCCCCATTGCTATTTTCCCCCCCTTCCCACCTTTCTCCGTGGGCTCCTGTCTTCTCCCCATCGCTCCCCCCATCTTTCCTCCTGTCCTCCTGTTCCTCCTCCTTCTCTCCACCTTCCCCCCCACCCCTCCCACCTTTCCTCCTCATCCTCCTTTTCCTCCTGGTTCAGGAGGACATGTGTAAGGTGGGGGGGGGGAGTTGGGGAGAGAAGGAGGGTTCCCTTGGCAAGGTTTGTTCAGAAAGGCTTTGCCATGAGGCTGAGAGAATGTGACTTCCAAGACTTGTGTGCCTTGAGGCTGAGAGTGTGAGGCTGAGAGAGTGTGACTTCCAAGACTGTTGTTGCTATTGTTGTGTACCTTCAAGTCATTCCTGACTTTTGGCAACTCAAACATGAACCTTTCCTGGGGTTTCCTTGGCAAGGTTTCTTCAGAGGGAAGTTTGCCATTGCTTTCCCCTGAGGCTGAGAGAGTATGACTTCCAAAACTGTTGTTGTTGTTGCTGTGCGCCTTCAAGTCATTTCCAACTGATGATGACACTAAGGCAAAGCTATCATGAACCTATCATTTCTTGCCTATGTGTTTTTTTTTCAGACAGGGTTTACCTTTGCCACCCTCTGAGGCTGAGAAAGTGTGACTTCTAAGATTGTTGTTGTTGTATGCCTTTGAGTCGTTTCCAATTTACAGCAACCCTAAGGCTGTTTTATCATGGTGTTTGCTTGGCAAGGTTTCTTCAGAGGGGAGTTTGCCATTGCTTTCCCCTGAGGCTGAGAGAGTATGACTTCCAAAACTGTTGTTGTTGTTGCTGTGTGCCTTCAAGTCATTTCCAACGATGATGACACTAAGGCAAAGCTATCATGAACCTATCATTTCTTGCCTATGTGGTTTTTTTTCAGGGTTTATCTTTGCCACCCTCTGAGGCTGAGAAAGTGTGATTTCTAAGATTGTTGTTGTTGTATGCCTTTGAGTCGTTTCCAATTTACAGCAACCCTAAGGCTGTCCTATCAAGGTGTTTGCTTGGCAAGTTTCTTCAGAGGGGAGTTTGCCATTGCTTTTCCCTGAAGCTGAGAGAGTGTGACTTTCAAGACTATTTTTGTCTGCCTTCAAGTCGTTCTTGACTTTTGGCAACTCAAAGATGAAGTTATCCTGGGGTTTCCTTCACAAGGTTTGTGCAGAAAGGGTTTGCCTTTGCTTTTCCCTGAGGCTGAGAGAGTGTGACTTTCAATACTGTTTTTGTTGTTGTGCATCTTCAGTCATTTCCAACTGATGATGACACTAAGGCAAACCTATCATGAACCTATCATTTCTTTCCTATGTGTTTTTTCAGACAGGGTTTGCCTTTGCGACCCTCTGGGTCTGAAAGAGTGTGACATCTAAGATTGTTGTTGTTGTTGTATGCCTTTGAGTCATTTCCAATGTACAGAAAACCTAAGGCTCATAGTGTTTGCTTGGCAAGGTTTCTTCAGAGGGGAGATTGCCATTGCCATCTCCTGAGTCTGAGAGAGTGTGACTTGGCCAAGGTCACCCAGGGGAATTCCATGGCTGAGCCAGGATTCGAACCCTGGTTTCTAGAGTCATACTCTGATACTCAGACAGGGTGACCAAATGTCTTAAATGCAAAGGAGGACAAGTCACTACAAAAAATGTAGGACATACAAGGAAAAAAGGTAGAGAAAGCTAAAAACACTAATATAAAAGTAAATCCATGCTTCTTAGCCGTGCTCAAAATGGAGGACGTTTTAATGGTCAAAATGGTGACTTTTAACCTTATCATGGGGTGTTCTTGGCATGTTTCTTCAAATGAGGGTTGCCTTTACCATCCTCTGAGGCTGAGAGTGTGTGACATGGCCAGAGTCACTTACTTGGGTGCAAAATGTACATACCCCAGAATGCATCACCTAGTATATTGGCAGTCCTTCCCCCAAAAACTTTCAGCATTTATGGTAAATCAGGACTATTTTTGAAAAAGTAAGGTCCAAAATACACTGCAGAAATAAATGTTAGGGAACATGTGGAAGCTGTAGTTTGTTGTGTTTATAAGTAACAGTTTTTCTGCTAAGTACCTGCATGTCATAAGCATTTGAATTAAATTTACCATATGGAAATCAAATCTGATTTTTATTTGGTGTGTGTTGGAAGAGTGGGCTTGTCTTATACGGCGAGTATATCCCAAACTCTATATTTTAGCCTGAAAAGTGGGGGGGTCATCTTATACGCCCAGTCGTCTTACGGTAATGTTTTTTGTACTAATGTTACTCATAAATTGTGATTCCCATGTATCACTGAATGTAATGGCAATAGCTGTGACATAAAGAACCAACAAAATTTAAATTTAAAGGTATAAGTACAATATCATACATAGCCTAAATGTATTTACATATACATAGTTTCATTTGGTTAAAGTGAAAATTTTGTAAGATGTTATGCTTTTAAGAAAATGTAAAAAGAATTTTAAAATCATATATATATCCTTAGACCTTTCCTTTCTTCTCCCACTGGGCTTCATCCCACACTATCTCTTCTGCTGAGCTCCAGCATTTTAAATGGATGCAAGCGAACATCACAGCCCATTTCTGTCAAAAGGCTGATGTTTGGGAAGCAGTGGTGTCATCTCCTCCCTTGTTAAGGTGTCACATGGTGAGGCCCGCAGCCCCCAAAACCCTAGTGATGTCCCTGACTTTGTGCCAGTATTCCTCTCTGTTTTTGTCATGGCCAGCCAGGCTGAGGACATGCAGGACTCAGAGGATGAGGAGGCTGAGCCAGGTCCTGGCTTTGCTCTGCCAGTTCCAGTGGAGTTGGCTGAGTCTGGACCTGGCTCTGTTGTACCCACTGAAGCACAGCATCTGCCTCAGCAGCCTAGCCTCCCCAAAGCAGAATGCCTTCCCCCAGCAGAGGTTCCAGGCCTGGGAGATATAGAGGAGCAGGATGAGGAAGTACCTACCTTTAGACAGAGAAGGACAGAAAGGGTGTGCCTCCGGCGTTCTCTGAGATTATATGAGAAACGCTCTGCTAAATCCAAACAGCTGTGATTGGAAGATGGGCAATATAAATAGCTTGGAGATGCCTAGCTCCTTTGTCAGAGCTTATCTGTGTTCTCTGGAGAAAGCATTGGACTCTGACTCCTTGGCTTCATAGATCTCGGATTGCCTTGAAACCCCTGACATTTAGACTGGACTCGACGACCTGCTTCCTAGAACCCTTGACCCTGGACTGGACTTACTGACTTGCTCTCTGGACTCTTGAACCCTTGGCTTGCTCTCGATTTTGCTTCTTGGAACATTTGGATTGGTATTATACTTTGTGAACTCCCTTTGTGTTTCAGACTTGCATTGGTGTGCTGGCTTTTATCAGTTACTTGGCTGCTTTCTTGGACAGAATAAGCTCTGACCAAGGAGCTCGGTGTCTCCCAGCTGTTTTTATTGTCCAGCTCCCAATCACAGCTATTTGGCATCCAAGAGCTCTGTTGTTGCTGTATATAGTTTGTCTCCTCTACTCTGTAAATAAATCCTTCAACTGTAGCAGCCCGGTTTCAGCTTTCTTTTTTGGGAGAGTATCTCATGGTCCCCACCGAGATACTGAAGCGCATTCATGCTGTGTTTCAGTTCTTCAAGTCTGATGATGTGGACAAGACACTATCTCAGCAGTCCATCTCACCACATGTAAGTTTGACCCTTGACCAAGTTGGCTGATAAGATTCAGCAGAGTTGGGCCCAGGGAATGGTAAATGCTTCACTATGGGCCTTGGCAGACGGCTTATTAAACCGTCCTGGAGGCATGGAAGAGGAGGGGCAGCCACACGCTTGGCACCCCTTCCTCCTCCCGAGGTTGCCCTCGGAGCCGCCGGCCCTCCACATGCCCGGCGCTCCGGGGGCAACCTCCCGCCGCAGCGTCCACACACGCTGCGGCGGATAAGTCAGTGAAAGTGTGCCTCACGCTTTTGGGACACACTTTCACTGACTTGTGAAAGGAGTGCTATTTTAGCGCTCTTTTCAGGGACGGGGAAGGAGCGCCGCAGGATCGAGGCATGGGGCTACCTCGGTCCTGCGGCGCACCTTCCCGGGGCGGCACAGAGCCGCCAGTCTGCTTCCCCCCTCAGTCATCAAAAGGTGCCTACCGCCTTGAAGGAAGCTATAATGCATCCTCTGCTAAAGAGAACCCAGAGATGTGTGACAACTACTAACCTATTGTTAACGTGCCCTTTTAGGGTCAAATGCTTAAACTTGTGGCGGCTTAGCAACTTCAGAGTTTCTTCACAGAAACATATATCTAAACCCATTTTGGTCAGGTTTCAGCGTACAGTACTGATATATATACTTGGTTGCCCCAATGGATGACTTACTACAGGGGAAAAGAAACAGGGAGTGATGCATGTTGATCTTCCTGGATCTCTCAGTATCTTTTGATACCACTGATCATGGTATCTTAGGGCCTTTGCAGACTGCCAGAAATAGTGCACATTAAATTGAGGCACTGCCCTGTCTCAGTGCTAGGGAATCATGGGAACTGTAATTTATTGTGGCACCAGAGCTCTCTGACAGAGAAGGCTCAATGTCCCAGAAAAAAATACAATTCCCATGATTCCCTAGCACTGAGCCAGGGCAGTGCCTCAATTTAATGTGCACTATTTCTGGCAGTCTGCAAAGGCCCCTACTGAGTAGAAAAAGGAGGTAATGTGTTATGGTAGTTCTTCTATTTGTTTCCAGAGAATAGTACTTGGGGACTCCTGTTCAGCTGCATTGTTGGCATTATAAACAGTACCTGCTTGTACCACAATCTTTCTCCCTTAATCATCCCCTTGCTCCTAGCTTTTGGAGGGAACCAACTTTGTTTAAAAGAGCATGTATACAAACACCTTTGCAACAAACCACAGAACAGCTAGAAATGGCTGCAGCTGAGAATGGGTGTAGATGGGTGCCCAGACTTTTAAACCATCAAAAATACAAAAATCAGACTCCCTCACTTCCCAGTGTAAGTGACCCTGAGAATAGTCTCCTTGCCTAGAGACCTGGGGGAACACAGTATTTGTCTAAAACTTCAGCTGAGCACCCTGAAACCTGGCAATCATACTCACATACAAAAAAAAAATGCTTAGTTCTGTTATTCAGGACTAACTTGGCCCTGTTGTTCAGTTAACTTGGGCCTGTTGTTCAACTGAGAGGAAAGGTGCATCATTCAAGAGCAAAATGGACAAACTAACATTTACAATGCACTATAAAATGTACAACACTGGATCAAATTTCTTCAAGTCTCTTTGAGGATGCAGCCTTCAACCAGCTTACAAATAAGTGTGTGCGGCTCAAATAAGGTACTCTGTAATAATAGCTGCATTGTTTGAATGGCCCTAATGTGAAATAAACAGTTTGCAGATTGAAGTTAATGTACTGCAAGAGGCCATTTCTATGGTCTATTTGTAGTAGGTTGCAGAGACTGTATTCAGTTTGGCACTTAAGTATACAATTTAGAGCAGGGGTAGGCAACCTTTCCCCTTTAAGGGCCGAGGGACTTCAGCTCCCAGAAGCCTCAGCCATGTTGGCCAATAGTCCCATGTTGGCCAATAGCTCCTGGGATTCTGGGAGCTGAAGTCCCTCGGCCCTTAAAGGGGAAAGGTTGCCTACCCCTGATTTAGAGTAATAGGTGAAGCCACAATACACTCTTATGGTATCCATTGCTTTGGAAATCAATAAAGCATTTTCTTTATATATACCTGCATAATCTCTTGTATATAAGCTTAACTATATAAAATGCTACCTTCACAATATGCTTTTATAATAATTCTTTTCTATCATAAATAATTCACACTCAGCTAGTGGCCTCTGTAGTACTCAATGAAATTCTGCTTGGTAATGTTTTATTTTCTTTGAGAGAGAGTCAGAGTCTTTACACACAAGTGAAGACACCCTAAAGCTGGGGGGGGGGGGGGGGAATCCATAGCTGGTCTACAAAAATACAAACATTGCTAGAGAACAAGTACTGTGTGTGCATGCATGCTGCTGTGGGCGTTCAGGACATTTTGGCAACAAGAAAAGTCACACAGTACTCAAGGGCAAATATTCTGGCTCTTGAGACAGAAAATGTAATTGGTATCTGCTTCTCACCCCAGTGGTAAAAATGCAATATCAGTACCTACAACAATTTGCTGCCCTTCCCTGACACCCAATAGCAGCTACCTAGGATTTCCAAATCATACTATCCATCCTGCTAGTGAGAATACATAGGACAAGGCTCATAGAACTCAGTCTTCAAGTTGCTGAAAAGAAAGAGAAATGTAAAACAAAATAGCAGTGGTTAGTGGTACTGAATTAGGTTTCACACATTTTCTTTCCTTCACAAATAGATGGTAGAAGATATGACATGGCTCATTCAGTAGTTTTGCTATTTCATCTGACCAGTGCAAATGTCTGAAAAATTCCCTTGTACCATTTTTGTTAAGAATTTATGAAAAATCCATATTTTTCTTGTTGAATTTATTCAACAGTAAAGACTTGGAATTTAAAACATTCAGATACAGCAAAACTAATAGATTTGACTGGTCCTCGGTATGACCACCACACAAACTGTAGATTTTCTACTCAATCTCTGTTAACTGAAATATGTAAACACCAATACAGGTTCAGTTTGAATAATGCAAAATATTGGACAATACTGAGTATTTTAGTCAATATACACTACCTTTTTAAAAAAGGTGTGAGGGGGTTCTAATAGATTGCTGCATACCAAAATCAAAACTGTTTAGTGCTATATTATTATTGTTTCTTCCTGGACACTTAATGACTTCTTATGTACAGCAAAAAATATGAATGATGCATGAGTGAAGGATTTATGGTCAGAAAAGTAGCTTTGTAAAAATAGCATGTTCTTACTCAATCTTGAGTGCATCCAGAAATCAGACCTACTTACTCATACATCAAAAAATTGTTCCTTTCTCATTTGAACTCCCAACAGAGCTGAATACTCAATGCTGCTATGACAGAGTGAATTAATCCATTTCCTGCTGGACCTTCATTTGTGGGTTTGCCAACTATGTTCAAGTTGCAATATATATATATTATTGATGATGGAAGGTAAGCCAGAAATAACTAGCACATCTTGCATTTCAGAGCCAAAAGTGAACTTTGCAACTCCTAGAATTTTTTACATCATCACTATTTTTCAGTCTGGGGACACCTGTCATTCTTGTAGCAAATTGTCACTAGCAAAACTATACGAACTCTTACTGAACCAAATTGTTCTGTAACTTTATTTAGCAAGGGACACAGAATACTCCACTTATTCATTAGCCTTTGTTAATCTGAAACTCCTGGCTATCTGTATCTCAACATTGGTTACATTTCAGGTAAATAAAGTAAATAATGTATCACGTTTTACAACTACAGTTGACCTTTGACATTCACAGGGGTTGGGGGCACAGGACCTCCATGAAAGTCAAAATTCACAAATAAAGCAGAGGGGGCAAGAGCAGTGCACACGCTTGCTCCTCCTGCCTCTCTTCCAAAGCCTCAAGCACTGTAGCAAGCTCTCTGAGGTGCTGGAATGGCAGGGGGGTGCACATTTGCGGATCCCCCTATACATCCAAGGCTCCAAGAAGCTCTGGGGAGCTCTCTGAGCCTTGGAAGGACAGGAAAGAGTGTGTGTTCATGGCTCACTCCTTCCCTTCCAAGGCTTCCAAGGGTGGGGGATCGTTTCCCCAAACCTCTTCCTAGGGCAGAGAGCTGCTTGGGAAAGAGGCAGCTCTGCCTCTTGGAAAGGAGTGGGATTGGCACCACACCCTTCCCAGCTTCTCCCTCCTGGGCTTTCCCCTCCCCAGGAGGGAGGAGGAGGAGTGCATGTGCAGTGGCCTTGACTTCGTGAATAATCAAAATCATGAGTGTCAAAGCCACAAATGTTGAGGAATGACTGTACATTGAAATACTGGCTATAAAACTGAGAGGGCCTTCTTGTGGGTGCTCCCAGGCTGTCAAATTCCCTTCCAAGGGAGGCTAGCCCCTCTCTGCTCTTCTTTCACCCACAAGACCCCCTTTTTAAAAAATGGGCAGTAGGTGACAGGTAGTGGAAGAGGTATTAATGGATTGTGTGTGCTGCATTTTTATCGTTATAGTTATACATAATTAAATTAGTTGCTATGCAAAAACACCTATGATTTAAAACAGTATAAAATTATTTTTAAAATCATAGGTGTTTTTGCATAGCAGCTAATTTATTTATTTTTTTACTTTTGAAGTTTTTTAGTTGTGTCTTGTTTTTAACCTTAGAATCATAGGATCATAGTGTTGGATGAGACCTCAAGGGCCATCAAGCCCAGCTCCCTGACATGCAGGAATACCCACTCAAAGTGTTTCTGGCAGGTGGCCATCTAGCCTCTGTTTAAAAAAGAAGGCAATGCCACCACTCTCTGAGGCAGTATTTCCAGTGCTGTTACTGTCAGAAAGTCCTTGTTGCATGACACCTTAGATCCCTTTTAGAGAAAAAGTTGAGATATAAATTAAATAAATAAAAATAGAGTCATCTTCATGCACATACACAGGTATAACCCCCAGTTACACCAGTATATGCTTTTTTAGTTGTGGAAGGAGCTATTATGTACTTTCTTGTGCAATGCCCATTGCCCTAGATGCACAATGGCACCAAAGGGCTTGAAGGTGCAGCTCTAGCACTTCAGCAACCAATCAACAGTGGGGTATGCCTGGCGGCTATCATTATTCACAGGTTCTTGACCTACATATTATTTCATTATCTAGTTTATTTCTACTTACTAAATCATTGCAATCAGTATTGGACACCTGGATGACCTGAGAGTTAGCATGAAGGATTGGCTCATTTTCTGAAATGAAATGTTGTTCTTGTTTTTAATGCTTATATATGATCTCCTTTACCTTCTCCTCCCATCCCCTGGGTATTCTTTTTAAGATAGATTGTGAGTCTTTGAAAATGTGTCTTATTTTTTCTTTATCTTCAAGAGAAGGTAATTAAATAACTAAAGGAAAGGACATCTGCAACACTTCCATATCAATTCCAGATGAATGCCAGCCTCCCATAATGTTGCTGAACAAGTTTTGTTAGCAGTGTCCATTGATTTATCAGTTCTTCATAAGTAGGTGTACATTTGAAGTCTACATTTCTTTAAAAGAATCAGCAGTTTAAGGGAATGGCATTTTTCCTGTAGAAAAAGTAAAAAACAGCAGCACCATCTCCTGGATGCAAAGAGAAGAGAACAAAAAAAGATGAACTATTATAAAGGATAATGAGAAGGGAAATATATATTTGGTTTCTTCTCAAGTTCATTTGTGCACATTTTCTATAATATGCTTTCTTTGCTCTATTCAATTTATTTCATCTAAAATTATATGTCACATTCCCTCTTACATTTAAGCATGAAGGCACACATACTTTTTGGTTTCCTATTTTATTTCACCAGGGAAAGTTAGATGAATGAACATTTTCAGTTTACTTTGATAGATATTTTTACTTCCAAGAATCAAGGTCTCAGATATTCAAAGTATCTATGCACAAACCCATTGGTATGAACCAATGACACAATAATGCATTAGACATTCAAAAGCACAGATCGGGCTTTTGTGGAATGGTGGGCTATATCTAATTATTTCTTAGCTAAAAAACATAAATTTCATGCTGTTCTTTATCACTTAATATGGTATGTTCATTTGTTTATTTGTTTATCTTTAATGCACTATATTCCTCAGCTTTATACCAGCACAGCATACAATGCACTGAAAATAAAAATCATGGTAAAATATGTGAAACCATATTAAAATCAACAAAAAAGTAACACAATCAATTGACCATTAGAAAGGAAGTGGAAAACCTATGGCCCATAACATGCTTTTGGACTCTAATTCCCATTTGCTTCAGCCAGCAAGGACAATGGACAATGTGGATGGGAATTGTAAACCAACAATATCTGGAGGTCCAGAGATTTCCAACATCTGCATTGAAATAACAGAGTTAAGAACAGCAGAGTTTAAAATATATTATCATTCCAATATTTACAATACAAGCCATTAAAATTTGGAAATAATAAGATCATCTGACAGTAAGGCCTGTTCGACAGTGGAACACACTCCCTCGGAGTGTGGTGGAGTCTCCTTCCTTGGAGGTCTTTAAGTAGAGGCTGAATGGCTATTGTCAGGGATGCTTTAATCGAGAGTTCCTGCATGGCAGGGGATTGGACTGGATGGCCCATGTGGTCTCTTCCAACTCTGTAATTCTATGATTCTATTCTATGATTCTATGATCTTATCCAGACACCTGAGAGATAATGTTATTGAAAGAATGGAAGGAAAGGTACATAACCAAGGTACCACAGATAAGAAAGCCCTTCATTTTGTCATGGATAGCTGTAGGATCTAAAGCTGCAACTATATTATTGTCAACATATACCCATCTTCTACTCATTTAAATATACTATGGGACAAGGTTGAAATGTGTAGTTTCACTCCCTAATCTCCACCAAATGTATATTTCTGCATAGGTGTAGTAGTTTCATTTGCTCTAAGCACACTGCAGCTAAAGGCTACAATACTATTATCTTTAGATTTGTTGCCATTATTATATATGAGGAGAGGGAGATTAGCTTCTGTGCAGTAATACTATCTTTATTTTAAATAAAAGGACTTTTAGGTCATTTAAAGGATTACAGAGCAGAATGAAGGTAGAGGCTATTAAACTCAGCCCCAAGCACAAATCAGAGCCATCTATACCCACTGAACTCTTGTTGAACAATATATCCAACAACCTGATTGCACAAAACAATAAACTCTGGTTTAGCATACATACTTGAGCTTCAAGACTTCCCTAGAGACCAGAAGCTTAACCACAATTACTCATTGTATAGTGCAGGGGTAGGCAACCTTTCCCCTTTAAGGGCTGAGGGACTTCAGCTCCCAGAAGCCTCAGCCATGTTGGCCAATAGTCCCATGTTGGCCAATAGCTCCTGGGATTCTGGGAGCTGAAGTCCCTTGGCCCTTAAAAGGGAAAGGTTGCCTACCCCTGGTATAGTTCAGGGGATGGAATGGGAAGGAAGAGGAGGGAAAAGGAACTCCAGGTTCAAGGATCCAGCTGGGATTCCCAGTATGGTCCACAGAAGCTCCACAGTTAGTCGTGTTTTTCCTAAAGTTACACTTCCTCTCAAAGAAACACCCCTTCAGAAAGGAGATAGGGAAGGCGTAATGGAAACTGGCAATTCCAATCAGGGCCATCACTAGGGACATGAGGAGTGCAGACTGCATCAGGTGACAACCTAAGGGGTGTGACACAACTGCTCTCCAAACATCTGCCTATTGACAGAAATGGGCTGTGATGTTTGCCTGTGTCCCTTTAAAATTCTGGAGCTCAGCAGAAGAGATAGTGTGAGTGGGGCAAAGCTCTGTGGATGGAGAATGGAGAGGCTTCAGTTTTTGTTTTTGTTTTTAATTTTTAATTTTTTTAATTTTTCTTTAAAAACATCATAGCTTACCAAAGTGTCATTTTAACCACTTGAAATTATATAAATGTAAATATATTTAGGTTGTGTACATTGTATTGTAATTTAAAAGTAATTTTAATTTTGCTAGTTGTTTATATCACAACTATTGCAATATATTCAGTAATATATGGAAATTACAATTTACAAATAACATTAGTACAAAAAAAAACATTACTAAGGATTCTGGTGTGGTATGGGAAAATATTAATGAGGGGAGTGATACCATGAGTATGGTGTATGACACCAGCCCTAGTGATGCCACTGACTCTCATGCCACGAGTGTGAATCCATGCAAGGTTTTGGTCAGAATTTGAATGAGTTATCCAAGATTCTGAACCTATTTGGATGGGTCAAATTCTGTAGACAGCCAGTGTGGTGAAGTGGTTTCAGTACTGGACCATGACTCTGGAGACCTAGTTACAAATGCCCACTCTGTCAAGCAATTGAGTGTGCAGACAAAATCTTTAGAAGCTTTCTTCACTTCGCAGAGAAAAACACCCGGCGACCTTGGAGCTGTCTGGCTGCTTTGGAATGTATCCCCCCCCCGCTTCTGATGAAACAGACTGAAGTCAGGTTTAACTCCAAAGAGGCACTTTTATTCTTTAGTTGCAATATGTACAAAACTATATACACTCACCACTGACCAACGACAACCCACACATGACAACCTGTGATCTCTTTTTTTTTTATAAACACTTGCCATGCGGCCGCTAAGCCCAGCCTCTTCCTGTGACTTCTTCCTGTGTCACTTGAATTGTTGTCCCCCAGACATGATGACATAATGTGTTTACACTTGGTCTATGTGCTCTCTGGCACATCCTGAACTTGGACACTGCTAAAATTTTGAGTCCCAGCTGCAAACAACTTTCCCAGCTGGCAAGCTATAAAGAGACCTGTAGTACCATTTGTCACTTTCCCACATCTGGACATTTAAACTCAGGTTACAAATCCCAACACACTCATCCATAGAAACCAGCTGGGTGACCTTGGACAAGCCACACTTTCTTAGGGCCTCGGCAGACGGCTAATAGAGCCGTCTCCGAGGCCAGGAAGAGGAGGGGCAGCCGCACGAGCGGCGCCCCTTCCTCTTCCTGAGGTCGCCCCTGGAAGCGCCAGCCATCCGGACGGATGGCGCTTCCGGGTTGACCTCACGCCGCGGCGACCACACGCGCCGCGGTGTTTGAGTCAGAGAAAGTGCACCCGCCGCTTTTGGGGCGCACTTTCTCTGAAATCTAAAAGGAGCGCCAATTTGGCGCTCCTTTTGGATTCGCCGGGGAGGCGCCGCGGTGAGGCTGCCTTGGCCCCGCGGCGCTGCGGACCAGGGCGTCTTGGACGCCCTCGTCTGCATCCCCCCTTAGTCTCAGAAGAAGGCAAAGATAAATCTCTGAACAAATCTTGTCAGGAAAATCCCATGTCAGGCTTGCCTTATGGTCAGTATAAGTCAGAAATCACTTGAAAGCACACAACTACAGCAATCTGCACTCTGGGCTAAAAGCTACACTACCACACTGATATTAGAGTAATCAGTTGCCACTGGGCAGGTGCAACAGATTTCACCAGTTCTATGGGCCTTTGCAGACTGCCAGAAATAGTGCACATTAAATTGAGGCACTGCCCTGGCTCAGTGCTAGGGAATCATGGGAACTGTAATTTATTGTGGCACCAGAGCTCTCTGACAGAGAAGGCTCAATGTCTCAGAAAAAAATATAATTCCCATGACTCCCTAGCACTGAGCCAGGGCAGTACCTCAATTTAATGTGCACTATTTATGGCAGTCTGCAAAGGCCCTATGTTTCACCATGCGGATGTAACTATTGAGAAAACAATATATATGCCCAATGATGGGAGCAGATAGTGCAAAACCCAGTATGCAGCCCATATTTGAATATAGTGAACATAAATGCACACATACATATACATGCACACACTATTGGTAAATTACATAATACCTCTCACTTTTTGTATGAGCAACTGAAAAAGACAAACCGAAACATTTTACTAATGTATTCATAAGGTTTTGTTTGTTAATTGCTATCATAAATATAGCTTATGGGAGATAGATAGATAGATACTCGTTAATGGAATTCTTGGCCTAAACTGAGGAGCAAAAATGTCCTTGGGATGCTTTTTGTCAGCCCCTCCCAGTGACAGTGCTCTATACCCTGCATGCTTTGTTCCAAGTCACTTTGAGCATAAGTGACCATTCAAGAACAGAAACTATGGATTTGTTCAGGAAGAGACTCAGAAAATCAGGGAGTGAATCTTTTTCTTTTGTGATGAAAAGACTGTAAATCTGGACTGTTCTCATACTTGAAATAGGGAACTGCTGGATTTTGCTATAAAGATCCTATGCTGCATTACTATTGTTTGGAAATCATACATGAGTTAGCATGTTTTCCTGGGCTGAAATCACTGCTAAATCGTAGCTTTAGAAACAGAATTAGAAACAGAAAGAACAATCCAGAATTGGTATCTCTACATACAACTGTATAATAGATTTGTGGTGGATAAAAAAAATGGGGGGGATTTGAAGGAGAAAAAACAGAAATTGATAACATTATAACAGATGACAAGGGACACCACATTGCGAAGTACTACAAGATCCTGAACGAAAGGAATCTTGAATTTGACACTGTGAAGCATGTGATGATAAAATGGTCCCAAGATGTAAAAAGAACTATTGCTCTAGACGACTGGGAGAAAACCTGGATATTGACAAACAAATTTACAGCATGCCAAGATCTTAAAGAGAACTTTTTGAAATTAATGCATCGATGGTAGCTCTGCCCGATTAGACTTAAAGCAATGTACAAAACTGTTTCAGACCAATGTTGGAAGTGCCAAAAACAACTAGGCACATTCTACCATTTATGGTGGGAATGTGAAGTAGTTAAAATATATTGGAAAAGAATCAGGTAGAACCTAAATGACATTTTTCAAATTCAGTTTCCATTTGAACCAGAGGGGTATTTTTATTGAATATGTTACAAGACATAGACAAGAAAGTAGAAAATAGGTATATTCAAACTATCTTATATGCTATAACCTCAGCTAAGATAGTGCTTGTGAGGTACTGGGGGGAAAAAGATGTACCAGATATCGAGGAATGGTGGGTAAAAATTTGGGAAATGATGAATATGGATAAACTGACAGCCCTGATTCAAAACAAACCATTAGAAAAATTGGAAGAAGAATGAGGTCCAATAAAGAGGTATGGTAAAATATTTAAGTACTGTATATGCTCCAAAAATAGATATTTATACAAAAAACTGGTATATGTTGTTCTGACCTGACTGATAGACAACCAAATAGGAGTTTATTTTCTGAATACTTCAGTTTATAATATATGTTATAAGACTTATAAGTGATTAAAAGGAAAAGTTAAAAACGAAAAATGCAGATTACAGAGAAATATATGGAAAAGAATTAGAAATCCTTCAAAGAATGATATACAATATAAGAGATAAACTTAGGGCCTTTGCAGACTGCCAGAAATAGTGCACATTAAATTGAGGCACTGCCCTGGCTCAGTGCTATGGAATCATGGGAACTGTAATTTATTGTGGCACCAGAGCTCTCTGACAGAGAAGGCTCAATGTCCCAGAAAAAAATACAATTCCCATGATTCCCTAGCACTGAGCCAGGGTAGTGCCTCAATTTAATGTGCACTATTTCTGGCAGTCTGCAAAGGCCCTTAGTTAGGTAAATAAGGTGAACTCAACTGGGGAGTACTCTATGTTTTTGTGACTATGCAAAGTAGGCTTACCTATTTCTTTTTATGTATGTATATATGTATGTGTCAGTGTGTGGATGATGGGTGCTGAAGAGAGAAGTGATATTATGTGTTGTAATGAATGTTTTGTTTTTAATGTTTATTTGTTTTATTGTTGTTTTTAATTTCCTAATAAAATTTAATTAAAAAAATAAATTGTAGCTTTGCCGTTCCGATTGGCTGAGAGAACAGAAGTGTGAGGACCTGGCACAGCCTTGTCTTCCCAGCTTTTCAGTGTTGCCCTTGATCCCACCAATTATACATGGAGGCTGTGGCCTCCTTACCAGATGCATTAACAAGAGACCAGATTTGTTTCAGTTTTTACCATTTTAAATAAGTAGTGGCTACACCTGCACTCCAAAAATAATACAGTTTGACACCGCTTTAGCTGCCATGGCTAAATGCTATGGAGTTCTGGGATTTGTAATTTGGGGTGGCACCAGACTTCCCTGACAGAGAAAGCTAAATATCTCACAAAAATAGAAATCCCAGAATGCCATAGCATTGTCATAGCATGCTAAGATAGGTTTGAGAAGGCTTTTGCAATAATGACACAATCACAAACATAAATCCCTTTTGTTTAGTTAAATAATGTATGATTCTGTTTCTTTTACTAATCAATATATATACACCCCAAGAACAAAGAGATGACTTCTTTACAGAACTAAATAAAAAAATAAGACAACACAACTATGATCAAATTATAATAGTCGGTGATTGGAATGCGGTGGTGAATCCGTTAGAAGATAGATCTGGTCAAAAAAATAGAAGGAAAAATCAGGGGAAATTACCAAGAACTGCATGTAATCTACTAAGGGAACATAATTTAATAGATATATGGAGATTACAAAATAAAACAAATAGAGATTATACTTACTTTTCTAATAGATTTGATACATGGTCGAGAATTGATATGTTTTTTATATCTGCTTCAATAAGTAAAGAAGTAGTAAAAAGTAAGATATTACCTATGGGTATGTCAGACCACTCACCAATAACACTATTAATGTCCAGAAAGAAAAAAGAGTATAGTTGGCGTTTAAAAGAAACATTGTTAGCTGATGAAGAAATTGTAAAAAAAATAA
Source organism: Phrynosoma blainvillii (assembly GCA_026167975.1). Taxonomy (NCBI): domain Eukaryota; kingdom Metazoa; phylum Chordata; class Lepidosauria; order Squamata; family Phrynosomatidae; genus Phrynosoma; species Phrynosoma blainvillii. The sequence continues at coordinate 245,387,342 of JANUYF010000003.1, read as the reverse complement.
AGAAAGATCTCTCAATGTATTTTATGGAAAATACAAATGAAGAAACACCAACACATGTTGTCTGGGATGCAAGTAAAGCAGTGGCAAGAGGTCTTTTGATACAGCAGGAAAAAAGGAAAAAAAAGATTAAAAGAACAAAAAGAAAAAGATTTATTAAATAAACTAATGGAAATAGAAAAAAAACATAAAAACAATCCTAAAAATGAAGAATTGAATAAAGAAAGACAAAGAATAAGAAATCTAATAACCCAGATATCAATTAGTGAAATAGATAACAAAATCAAATATGTAAAATTCTATCACTTTGAAAATGCAAACAAAGTGGGTAAATGGCTAGCTAGAAGACTTAAAAGAGAAAAGGAAAAAAATATAATTTTGAAACTAAAAAATAAAGACCAAGAATATACTCAACAAAAAGACTTGAAAAAAGTTATATTAGAATATTATGGAAAATTATTCTCATCAAATGAAACTTCACAAAAAAATAAAGAAAGAATAAAGGAATATCTGAAAAAAGAAAATATAATTAGATTAACAAAACAAGACATTCATGATTTAAATATGCCAATTTCAATGGCAGAAGTAGATCAGGCTATAATGAACCTAAAGGACAATAAGGCTCCTGGTCCAGATGGATTAACATCAAAATATTATAAGATATTCAAAGATGAGATAACAGAAACCTTACATAAGACAATACAAAAAATAGATTGTGGACAATATCCTGACACATGGAGATACTCATTAACTACATTAATTCATAAAGAGAATAAAGACCCGGAAAACATTAATAACTATAGACCTATAGCATTATTAAACACCGATTATAAAATATATACTACAATCTTAGAAACAAGGTTAAAAAAGGTGCTATCAAGATTAATTCATGAAGATCAAGCAGGGTTTTTACCCAAAAGACATTTAAAAGACAATATTAGGATAATGTTAGATGTATTGGAGTTATATGATAACAACAAATTGAAGAAGCTAGGAATGTTGTTTCTAGACCTAGAAAAGGCTTTCGACAATGTGAAATGGGACTTTTTAGATTTATTACTTCAAGAAATTGGAATAACAGGAAAATTCCTTAATGGTATTCGCCAAATATACAATATACAAAAAACTCAAATACTAGTAAACGGAGAAAAGACAGATATTTGTAATATAAGGAAAGGTACACGCCAAGGTTGTCCCTTATCCCCTCTGCTCTTTATTATAGTCATGGAAGTACTAAATATGAAAATAAGGAAGGATAAAAATATTTATTCACCAGAAGTTAAAAATTATCAGTATAAATTAAGATCATTTGCGGATGATATTGTAATCTTTTTAGATGATCCCTCTAAAAGTATAAAACGATTAGAAGAAGTACTAGAAGAATTTAATGAAATGTCAGGACTCAAAGTTAATAAATCAAAAAGTGGAATTATTACTAAAAATTTAACAAAAAAGGAAGAAGAAGTATTGAAAAAACAATCAGGATACCAGACTCTAAATAAGATAAGATATCTTGGAGTTATAGTTACAAAAAAGAACATAGATTTATATAAAAACAATTATGTACCTGTATGGAATAAAATTAAAAAGGATTTAAAAACGTGGGACAAAAAGCAGTTGTCATTATTAGGAAGAATTGCAACAATACAAATGAATGTATTACCTAAAATGTTGTTTCTATTCCAAACACTTCCCATTGGTTTAACCAAACAAAACTTTGATATTTGGAACAGAGATATTAATAAATTTCTTTGGAAAGGAGGGAAATCTAGGATACAATCAAAAATATTGAAAGATAGAAAAGAAAGAGGAGGATTGGGCCTCCCAGACTTAGAATTATATTATAAGGCATGTGCATTGTCATGGATAAAAGACTGGATTCTTCTCAACAAACCAAAATTATTAGAACTAGAAGGGATCAATATGAGGATGGGTTGGCATTTACAATTATGTTATGAAGATTTATCTAAAGAAAAAGCCTTTAATACACATTATATCAGGAAAAATCTGGTAAAAGTATGGAAAGAATATAAAAAATATTTATATCAAAAGCTACCAAAATGGACTTCCCCTCAAGAAGCATATCACAATAAAGAAATAACAAAGCAAGATAAATGGATTACTTATGAAAAAATATTAATAAAATCTGAACAAGGATATAGATTAAAAACTAGAGAAGAATTATATCAGGATAAGATCATTATTAACTGGCTTCAATATCTGCAATTAAAAGAAGACTTTAAAAGAGATATTAAAAAATATGGAATCGAAGAAGAAACAAGAATATTTGATAAAATCTTGAAAGAAGGGGAGAAACAATGGATAAAAAAGATATATAAATGCTTACTAGATATCAAAACAGAAGGAGAGGTAATAAAACAAAATATGATTAGTTGGATGCAAGAAATTGGGCATACAATCCCACTACAGAGCTGGGAGAACACATGGAAAGATTGCAATAAGTTTACTAAATATAACACCTTAAAAGAAAATTACCATAAAATATTTCATCGGTGGTATATCACTCCTGTAAAATTAGCTAAAATAAAAGGCAATAATGAGAATAAATGTTGGAAATGTAAGAAAGAAATAGGTACCATGTATCATATGTGGTGGAAGTGTGATAAAAGCAACATATTTTGGGTGGTAATTAGAAAGAAAATGATAGAAATACTACAGAAATATATACCATATAAACCAGAATTATTCCTGTTAAATATTCTTGATACGATAAATAGCAAATTGAATAATGATGAAAAAAGCGTAATACTTTATATGATTACAGCTGCACGCCTTATATTAGCAAAATATTGGAAAACGGAAAATCTACCTAATATAGATGAATGGCAAAATAAAATATATGAATTTATGATAATGGATAAATTATCAATGTATGCGGCAGACAAAACAATACAACAATATGAAAAAAAATGGGAAATAGTACAGAAAAAACTATTTTTATAAAAAGTTAATCTTTTACAAACCCACAACAATGAAATGTGTAATGAGGATAAAGTAAATTTGTTAAAGTTGCATGAAATGTGAAATGTGGATTTTGTGAACCAATCAATTGTGCATTGTGTGAAGAAGGACTTCCTGTTGTTTTGTCTCCAGATCTCCTGACAATCAGATTTATTGAGTGACTGTGAAATGTGTATATTTGTTGAAATTGATAAGAGATATAAGCAACCCCCCATAAAAATGTTAAATATTTAATGTGAAATATAGTATAACAAGTACAATATGTAATGTATGGTAATATGGAAAACCAAATAAAAATAAATTATAAAAAAAAAAAAAAACATAAATCCCAAGCAGTTGCAAATTTGTAGGTCTAGCTTTTGCAGTCATAAATGCTCAAAAGGATGCTAGCCCATATTCATATTGCCTAAGTAACACATCTGTTAAGGCCTAGCTCTTAACAGCTCTCAACAGATCTTGGACTATTGCCTTCATACCCATTACATGTTTTTTTCAAACAATGACCAAAAAGACAATTTCTTAATGACTTAGCACCCCTTTATTACATATGCATGTCTTGAGTCATCCCCACTTTGTTCTCATGTAGTCCTATTCAAAGTTGTGCTCTTTTGCTCTTTTCTTTTCTACTTTTTTTACTTTTTCTTTTTTGGGAAGGGAGGGTCACTTTCCTTTTCTTAAGCTTGCCAATACAGTAATACTATTATTAGACCTTCTATTTTTCTCAAGTTTTTTAAAGCTTATTTTTTTAAAGTTATTGTACCAATGTATGTCAATATTTTAAGGGAAAACAGAAATACCATTGTGGCACAATAAATTAAATAAAAAGCTGCTGCTAATTCAATTGTCACCCAAGGCAAGTTGGGTGCCTCAGTTTCTTCTCACATCCTCACATCTTCATAGTGGACATGGATCTAGGCTTACTGCAGTTATACATGTACTGCCCGACTTTGCAAATCAGCCAGCCGAGAATGGATTTTAGCTGGGTTTTAGGTCAGATGCAGCTGGGCAGCAGCATCGGTGGCATTCTGCATGTAATTGTCTTGAAACCAGCAGGGGTAAGTAGGTTTATTTTGTAATGAGATAAGTTCCACTGTAAGAAGCTCTGCTCACAGTGCCACTTCACTTATTACGGTATGTACTTAAATGAAGTGAGACACCCACTCTATTTCTTTCCTTTCTGTTTAAGGAGGAATCATGTTCCATACCTTACCCACCAGCCTGACATGTTCAGTTTCTGAAGCCATTGGAAGACATTGTGTACACTGTCTGCATATATGTGCCCATGATGTAATTCTACATTAATTTTGTTTCTGAAAGAAGTAATTAATAATTTTAACCATTTCTTTCCTGCTGGGAGATGCAAAGTGTTTAAATATTTTTAAGAATAATCCCCAAACTGCAACGATTCAGTCCTGGGTTCTCCTTATCTGGATTTCCTGAAAAACACTTTTTTTAAAAAAACATTTTTCAAATACTTTCAAATACCTTTCTATTCCCAGTGCAACCAAATAATCTGGATTTTACCTTAAATTATCATCCACAAAATTGGAATGCACAAACTTAGGTCAGTAGCTTTGTCAGGTTTTTAATGTCCAGATTCTATTTAAATACCCATGTATGTATGTCAGTAGCATTAAAAGTGAAATAAATGTGCTAGGAAGGTAAGGAGCTAAGGTGAATATTCATTCCTCATCATAACTAACAAAGCAATATAAGATTGCACCAGCACAAAGATGTCCGAACGCCATTTGTGGGTAACAAATGGCCACAACTTTATTCATCTGTACAGGGTCTTATACAACGATTTGACAGCCAAAAATCTTCACATTATTATAACTTCCTTCTTGACAAATGTGTATGTGTACATGCCATAATTCCTGATGTAATCCTCACCATAAATCATGTGAAGGCATCAGGGATAAGTCATGCCCTAAACCAAGCATCTATCAACAAGGGTCATACATAAGTTGCCAAACTTGTAATCAAATCTTCCCCCCATCTAATCCTGATGTCATCTTTATGGTTGATGAGGTCAGAGATTTTAAGCTGTTGATGTAAACCAATCATTCATCATAAATGATCAAATATTGACAAATCAGTTATCCAATTATCCGGGGGGGGGGGGGGTCCCTGCCCCGCCCCGCCCAAGACAAGACAGGCTAATCATTACAATAAATGACTAGAAGACCCTGTCCCAAGTTGTGACAAAATCAAGAATCAAAGAACTTGAAACAAACAGTCACACTTGAAGTATTAACACATGAATGACATTACTAATTATCTCACAATCCAAACTAAAACTGCAACATCCTCAGGGAGGATGAAAAACCCATGCTACAATAACTATGGGAAAATTCCCTCCCGGCCCCCGAAGGCAACCAGCAAAAGCCTGAGGGCATGGTAAAGCAACGTACACAGCCGAGGGTGGGTGGGTTGGGTCTCTCGGCTGCCGATCCTGAAATGGCTGCCTCCACATGACTGAGGGCCATTAAATAGGCCCACGAATCTTGCCTGAAATCTCACGAGACTATGACATCTCACAATATTACGTGGGCTGCTGGGGGAATCTCACGAGATTCCCCCTGATTGGCTGGGAGCCGAAGGAAGTGCAGGACTTCCTGCCCTCCCAACCAATCACGGTGTCAGCCTTAAAATGGCTGTTGCAAAAGAAGGTCCCTCCTGACATGTTGGGGGGGTCTTTGCACCAGCACAAAGAAGTCCGAACACCGTTTGTGGGTAACAAATGGCCACAACTTTATTCATCTGTACAGGGTCTTATACAATGATTTGACAGCCAAAAATCTTCATATTATTATAACTTCCTTCTTGACACATGTGTATATGTGCATGCCATAATTCCTGATGTAATCCTCACCATAAATCATGTGAAGCCATCAGGGATAAGTCATGCTCTAAACCAAGCATATGTCAACAAGGGTCATAATAATAACAACAACAACAACAACAACAACAACAATAATAATAATAAATTTTATTTTTAACCCGCCCTTCTGCAAAGCAATCGAGGTGGCGTACAAGTTAAAACAAGGCAACAGTTAAAGCAATTCTGTCCCCCCATCCCTAACCCACCCACCCCATAAAAATTGAATTAAAACAGTAGAATAATTAAAATATCAAATTAAAACAACTCAGTAACTTAAACCTTAAAACAAACAGTGGTGGCTGGGAGCAGCAGCCACCCAACTCTGTTAGGGTGGGAGCGTTATTCTGGGAAGGCCTACCGGAAGAGATCCATCTTGACTGCTTTTTTAAAGCAGTCAAGAGTGCTAATAAGACGGATCTCCTCAGGCAGGCCATTCCATAATCTTGGAGCAGTGACAGAGAAGGCCCTCTGGGAGTTCTGTGACAGCCTAGTTTTCATAGGCTGCAGCAGATTCCTCCCAGAGGACCGAAGTGCGCAGGGGGATCGTACAGGAAGAGGCAGTCCCAGAGATAAGTTGGACCCAAGCCATGTAGGGCTTTAAAGGTCAAAACCAACACCTTGAACTGCACCTGGAAACTAATTGGCAGCCAGTGGAGAAATTTCAGCACAGGTGTTATGTGCTCTCTCCTAGATGTTCCCGTGACCAATCGGGCTGCCATATTTTGGACTAATTGAAGTTTCTGGGTTAGGCACAAGGGTAGCCCCATGTAGAGTGTGTTACAGAAGTCCAAATGTGAGGTTAACAGAGCGTGTACCACAGTTTTGAGATCCCTAGTCTCCAGGAATGGTGCAGCTGGCGTATCAGCCGAAGCAGATAACAGGCACTCCTGATCGTTGCATTCACCTGACTAGTCATGTGAAGCGACGAATCTAGGAGTACCCCCAGACTGTGAACATAGTCCTTGGAGGAGAGTGTGACTCCATCCAGGACTGGAAGGTGTATTCCCAAACCAGGTTTAGAGCCCTTCACTGTAAGTACCTCCGTTTTGTCTGGATTCAGTCTCAATCTGTTTTTCCTCATCCAATCCATTACCGCCTTAGGACAATCATTGAGAGGAGAGACTCCATCTGAGGCCTGGGCAGACGATCTGGTCATGGAGAGGTATATCTGGGTGTCAGCAGCATACTGAAGACACCGTGCTCCATGCCTCCAAATGATCTCTCCCAGCGGCTTCATATAGATATTAAATAGCATCGGGGACAGGATGGCACCCTGAGGGATGCCACAATTAAGCTCTATTCTAGAAGAGCAACTGTCCCCGAGCCTCACCCTTTGGGTTCTGCCCGAGAGGAAGGAATGGAACCACTGCAAAGCAGTGCCTCCAATTCCTAACTCTCTCTCGAGATCCAAGAGGATGGAGTGATCTATTGTATCAAAGGCCGCTGAGAGGTCCAAGAGCACCAGCAGGGTCACACTACCCTGTCGATACCCAAGCGGAGGTTGTCAGCCAGAGCAACCATGGCAGTCTCAACTCCATACCCTGTCCTAAAGCCGGTTTGAAATGGATCGAGATAATCAGTTTCATCCAAGACAGCTTGGAATTGGGAAGCAACTGCCCTCTCGATCACCTTGCTTAAAAAGGGAAGCAAGGGGACTGGTCTATAGTTATTCCTGTCCAGGAGATCCAGGGAAGGCTTTTTCAGTAGGGGCTTAATCGCCGCCTCCTTTAAACAAGATGGAACAATGCCTTCCCTAAATGATGCATTGATTGTATCCCGAAGGAATACCCTCAATGCCCCCCTCCGGACAATCAGCCATGATGGACAAGGATCTAGAGGGCAGGTCATCTTCCTCACTCTACCAAGGAGCTTGGCCACATCATCAATACTCACAGATTGAAGCTGATCCAATAAAATGCCATCTACGGAGTTGCTGGACACCTCACCTACGGATTCTGTCAAAACACTGGCGTCCAGGTCAGCTCTTATTCAAGAGATTTTATCTGCAAAGTAGATATTAAAAGCATCACAGCAGGATGCTATAGGGTTAAGTAGCGGGTTCTGCACAGGAGGTATCTGTGTCAGTTTCTCCACCACCCTAAACAGCTTTGCTGGACGAGACTCTGCAGATGCAATGTGTGCAGAGGAGAAAAGTCTCTGCGCTGCATGCAGTGCCTCCCAATAGGTATCAAGATGTTTCCTATGGCGGGTTCTGTCAGATAAGAGCTGAGTCTTTCGCCATTCGTGCTCTAGTCGTTGTCCAGCTCGCTTCATTCTCCTAAGCTCCTCTGTATCCCAGGGCTTACGATTAGGAGCGAGCTGGAAAGGACACTTGGGAGCGATTGTGTCGATAGCCTTGGTGAGATCGGTGTTCCAGGTATTAACCAAGGCTTCGACAGAATCACCGGCGTTACCAACCATTAAACCCTCTAAGGCTTTCTGGAAACCAATTGGATCCATTAGCCTTCAAGGGCGGACCATTCTAATGGGTCCACCACTCCCAGAGGGGCAGACAGTGGCTCTTAATTCCATCTTGACCAGGAAATGATCCATCCATGGCAAAGCGGAGGTATTGATAACTTCCAGCCATGGATATTCCTGTTCTGTACTAAAGACTGCATCGAGGGTATGAACCGCACAATGTGTGGGCCCACTGACCAATTGGGATAGGCCCATGCTTGTCATGATTTCCATGAACTCCCGAGCCGCACCAGTTAGATTTGGCAAACTGGTCTCAAGTGGGATGTTGAAGTCGCCCAGGACCAAAAGTCTGGGCCACTCCAGCAGTAGCTCTGAGACCAGCTACGTCAACTCGGTTAAGGAGTGTTAAGCAATGGGGTGGCCAGTATACCAACAGAATCCCCAAACTATCCCTGGTTCTCAGGCTAAGGTACATACACTCGATGTAGGCTGTTTTCCGGATAGGCTTCCTGGTCAAGATTAGGTTGTTTTTATGAACCAAGGCCATGCCGCCGCCGCCCCCCCCCCCCCCCGCCCACTTTCCCTTATCTGCTCACTGACTGAGTACCCAGACAGAAGAGCCTACACCCACGTCACCGCACTGGCATCTCCCAGCCAGGTCTCAGTGAAGCATGCCAGGTCGGCTACCTCATCCAATATGAGGTCATGGATGATATGTGTTTTATTTCTGACCGACCTGGCATTGCAAAGGAGCAGAATAAGTGGCTGTGGAATGGAAGGTACACTCTCCACATTATCCTGGGCAACAGAGACAGCTGAAGGAGGGATAGATATTAAACATCGATCCCCCCTTCTTTTGTAACATTTCTTCACTCTGTTACCGCCATACCTTCCCTTCCCCCACACAACATCAATCCCTGCTCCAAGATAATTTCTGATGCCGTTACATGATGGTGGTGGCAAAAAATCCAGCTAAGCTCCTGTTCCCCAACAAAAAGAGGGCACTATTGTATAATTTTTGAGAAAGAGGAGCATGGGAATTCTTCAGGAATTTTTCAGGAATTCTTCAGGACTTAATTCTCGTCCTATCTTTAACTGCTCCTGACTGCTCTTACTACTAATATAGTGTGTTCTAGCTAAATATCAGCTGCACTATATAGACTCTTTTTCTCTGCCCTTCTAAAGTTAAATTACGGGCAGATGACAGTCCTCCAAGGCCAAAGACCCCAACGCTGCCGCCGCTGCTGAATTGCCGGGGGAGAGATGTTCCTGGATGGGGTTTTATATCTGCCAGCGATCTCCCTCGGTTTCACAGCCGCCGTGCCTGCTGCTGGGCCATCCCAGGTGGTGGTGATTGTGGATGGATGACAATCCTCCAAGGCCAAAACTTCACCACAGGTGCAGCCACTTGTGTCCACTTCGGGGGGGAGATGTTCCAGGTGTCCAGCCTGCTCTCTACCTCCTCGCGGCACCACCGCTGTCTCCACTGCTCCTCTGAAACCGATGGTCAGGCTGGAGCTGGCTTTGAAGGCTCTCTGAGAGCCTGATGTTCCAAGGGAGGAGGGGGCAGACCAAGCACTCACTGCCAGGCTCCCAAGTCAAGCCCAAGCCACTGCTGTTGCCTGTGGTCAGGCTGGGCTGGAGCTGGCTTTGAAGGCTCTCCGAGAGCCTGATGTTCTGAGGGAGGAGGGGGTGGACCAAGCACTCACTGCCCGGCTCCCGAGTCAAGGCCAAGCCGCTGCTGTCGCTGGTGGTCGGGCATACATAAGTTGCCAGACATGTAATCAAATCTTCCCCTGTCTAATCCTGACATCATCTTTATGTTTGATGAGTTCAGCGATTTTAAGCTGTCGATGTAAACCATTCATCCATCGTAAATGGCCAAATATTGACAAATCAGTTATCCAATTATCCCTGGGAGGGGGGGAGGTTCCCTGCCCCACCACAGGAGGGGGCCAGCCTAGCTTGGCATCCCCTCCCCCCCCCCAATAGGACTCGTTTGATGTGATAAACGATGGAGTCCAAGTACAGATCACAGCCCACCAGGGAGAGATGAACTCCATCACCCCTGTACAGATGTGGCAATTCAACCCTAATCTGGTCATGTTCAACACATGAGGCCCCGATAGCTTCCAACCTCCTCAAAACACCCCGATTCACCCAGTGATGAGCCACGTTAATAGCAGAATCTTTCATTGCACCGGGCCAGGTTCGTTGAGGCAAGAGGTTGGTCCATAACAAAACAGTGCCTGGTAACCAGTGTCGTACTTCATGTAGGTCCGCGATGATCCTTCAGACTAACTGCAATCTGGGGGTCTTGACCAAATTGTTCTCACCCAGGTGGATGAGGAGTATCCGGGGAGATGGGAAGGTATCAGCCAGATGATTTGGGGAAGGAGGGCCCCCCATAGCATGCCTCTCTGCCCGAACCAATGAATGTGCCCAAATCACTCTAGACCCAAGTTTGGATCTCGGCCCGACTGGAGAGCATGCCGTTTGGCCCAAAAAACCAAGCTGTGACCAACAATCCGGACGTCACCCTGATCTCCACCTGCTCAACAGAAAACAACACATTAAAACATCGAGGAACCATCATTTCCCCCCTCCCCCCAGAATTAGAAGTCAACATCTAGCCAACCTAAGGGCAAATGTAAGCTTTAAATGCTCCAGAGCACCATCGCCCAATACATCAGATCACAGCATTGCTTAGGATGTGAGCTGCCGTGGCTGTGGCAGCTCCAATCCGAAATGAGTGAGAAGAAAATTAGGCTGCTGGAAGCCCACATGCTTCAGAGCCTCCCACAACACCACCCAAAATTGAAACTGCAACAAAGGAAGGCCCTAGACATGCAAAAACAAATAATCAGGGGATGCTGGGTGCAATCTGAGGTAATTTGTCAAAGACTTTATTGGGCAGATCTGGACCCTGGGAGCCCGAGATAAGACTATGGTTTGACCCCTGGCCAACTGGTCCGTCTTTGAGCACCTAAAGCACAATTGCAGGCCCTGCTCCAAAACTTTAACATCAGATACCAATAATGCCCAGCCTGAAGTATCCAAGCAAGAACTAGGGATGAGCTAGCTAATTCTGGTTGCAGCAAAAAAGGCCAATGAAAAGACAGCCTGAAACAAGGTAACTTCCTCTGGCGAGGTGCACACCACTTGGAGGGAGTGCCAAATCTGGATGAAGACTGAATCAGTCACCGGCATGTGGGTATTGTGCACTGGAGGGAGCTCCCTAGACCATCCCTCCAAAGCCCTCCGTACCCTAAAATCCACTGTGGGATCCAAGAACCCCCACACACCCAGGAGTAAAAGGCCAGCACTGCCAAGCTTCCCCTAATGGTAAATGGAGACAGTCCAGACTGTCTAAGGTGAACTGCAAAGTGGAGTATGACTTCAACCCTCAGGGGCCAAACCTCAATTTCACCCACAGCCACAAGAAATTGTATAAAAGCTTGCATCGCAAGCTGATAGGACTTGCGTGTCGAAGGGGCAACGGAGTGCAGAATAGCCCGCTCAATCTCTATCCTCCAAGGTTCCACAGATGAGCTGGTACTGTCAAAGGCTGCGTTGCTGCTTCCGGAGCTAGCTCTCGAAACCTGTGAAACTGAAAACGCGAAAAGGCATCTGCCAAGGGATTCAATAGACCAGGCACGTGGCATGCCTGAAACAGCACATTGTATTTTAAACACTGCAACACCATGGATCTGATCAAAGCCATCACCCTTGGAGACTTTGAGCTCTGGGAATTGATGATATGAACTACTGCCTGGTTGTCACACCAAAACCAAACAGTTTTCTGAGCAAATTGTCTTGGCCAAAGATGAACTCCAACCACAATAGGGAACAGTTCAAGAAAGGTAAGATCCCTTGTCAACCCGTTGCTCACCCAACCCTGAGGCCAACTCTCCACCACCTATTGCCTCTTCCAGTATACACCAAAACCATGGGCTCCAGATGCATCAGAATGAACCTGTAAATCTGCCTTGAGAAGCATCTCGCTCCTCCAGAATGATACACCATTGAATTCCTCAAGGAATGAGTCCCATATCTTCAGGTCCTTGCGTATCCCACTGTTAATGTGAATGTGGTGATGCGGGGAAGACACCCCCCGCATGGCCTGGTATAGGCGAGTAGAAAAAGCCCATCCCAGAACCACCACTTTGCAAGCAAAATTCAACAAACTTGCTAGAGATTGAAAGTCATGCAACGTGACCTTATGCTTACCTCTCATTGCCCTTACCTGTTGTCTCATTAGGCCCAATTTTTCATGTAGGAGGCGAGATAAACCTTCGATTGTATCGAGCTTGATACCCAGAAAGGGTAGCCAGGTGGCAGGGCCCTCCATCATCTCATTAGCCAAAGGCACTCCCATCTCATCCATCAAAGCTTGAAAAGCTGACAAAGTGTCCCAGCACATTGCCGTGCCGGGGGCCCCAGCAAACAGGAAGTCATCTAAGTAATGCGTAATTGCAGGATTGCCAGACCTCTTCACAGCACACCAATGCAGGAAGGTACTAAACTTCTTGAAAGCTGAGCAAGAAATGGAACAGCCCATTGGCATCACCTTGTCAAAATAGTACATGCCCTCAAAATGGAAACCCAGCAAGTCAAAATCTTCTGGGTGTACCGGAAGTAGCCTGAAGGCAGATTTTATATCACATTTCACCAAAAGAGCTCCCTTGCCCAAAGCTCTAACCATCTGTACTGCTGAATCAAAGGATGCATATTTCACAGACGCCAATGCTGGGTCAATAGCATCATTCACTAACTCCCCCTTGGGATAAGAAAGATTGTGTATTAAGCAATACTCACCAGGTGTCTTCTTGGGTACCACACCTTGCGGTGACAACCATAATGTTGGCATTGGCAATTCTCTATGGGGCCCAGATATCCTCCCTGCTGCCAGCTCCTTCGCTAGCTTGTCCCTTACCACCCCCAGTAACTCCCTCACCAAATGTGCATTAGGTACAAAACGATAAACTCTTAAACCAGAATATGGAATGCGAAAACCATGTGTAAAACCATCAAGTAAGTATTGAGCAGAATCCTGCTTGGGATAAACCCTCAACCAGGCTGTCAAAATGTCCAACTGAATGGGCGTTGGTGCTTTTTCCTCCAGCTGGAGTAGCCTGAGGGGCAGCTCCAGCCCCGGTCCGCTTACCTTTGAAGCAAGAAGTGCTAGGGTGATTCCTTGTACAGGTGCCACAATGGTGGCCGAACTTGCAAGCCTACCACCTGCACTTACCTGCATTAAACTCCCAGCAAACTCCTGGTAATCTTTTTTCCCCCACGCCAGGCCTCGCATACTGCCCTCTCAGCTGAGTGACCATAGACAAAAAGTCGTTGTCACATCTGCTCGAAGGGGGAGGCACCAACCATCACGTCCACCCACAGTTCAGCTTTTATGTGACGCCATGAAATGGAACGATCCAGAGCATCACGCATCCGAAACTGCTCGTCATACTGAAGCCAAGCAGACCCTCTTGAGTTAAAGTGACAATTAGTGTAGGCTTTTATCATTATCTCCTGGTACTTGGACAATTCCGGAGATCTTAAAGGCCTCTTCTCCTTAATGAGACCCCTATAAATCGTAAACCCCATTATCCAATTAACAAAATTCCTCTCCAACTTCAGGTGCTTGTGGGCCTCAAACTCTTTAGGGAGACTAAAGACCACTCTGTCTTTCACCATAAGTCTTGGTTCTGGGTCCCGGAAAGTCAAGGAAAAAAGGTCAATGAACTCACCCTTCCAAATCCACTCCTTCATTGTGAGTGGGAGATGGGAGCCTAACGGAGTGGACATACTCGCGTAAGGGTTACAATCAGCTGATCTTTCCACCCCCAGCTGCCCTAAGGCCCCCACTGTAGCAGCTCCTTTGGACTCACCTACCTTGCCAACCAGGGGCTGCTCCACCTGGACCCTTGCTACCTGAGTCTGAATTGCCCCAGCTGCCACTAAGGATGTGCCCAGTGAAACTGAGGGTGAACTCACAGCTCCGCTGCCCTGGCCAGCTTGAGCACCAGGCACCCATACTGCTGCTGGCCAAGACCCCAAGGAAATAGGTGAGTTAGACATACCTGAGCCCACCAGCTGCTGTGGGGTTTCCGTCAACGCTTCAACACCCCCAACTGAATGAGATGCAACTGGGGCTCAGGTGTTCTGCTGCAGGGTGGAGGAAGCACCTCTCACCACATTGGTCTGTACTTCTGGGGCTTCCGCAGATGGCCCGCGGGCCTGGCCTGAAGCCACCGCCTGCTCTACCACCTTGTACAAATCAGCCAATGTAGGCTGCGCAAACACAGAGGCCGCTACACCTTGCTGCACCAAGCCAGGAACCTTTCTCATAAGCTCCATGACCTCAGCTACAGTTGGCTGCCCACCCTCCATAGTTGTATCATTTACCGCATTATGTGAGGAGTCACCCACTGACAAGCCAGATGAGGGTACATCCTGCACCTGTGCAGATTGCAGCTGCACCTCCTGTACCTTGCTTGAGGACTCTGAGCTTGGGGCTGGAGGGGCCGGGATTCCAGGGATTCCTCTGAATGAGTTGCTCACATACAGCAACACATGCCGCCATTGTACGGCCCAACTGAGCCAGGTGGGCTACAATCACATCATCGCGGCCCTGGGCTTTGGCCAAATGCTTAGGCACCGACTGACCGTTGACAGACCTAACAGGCGCCACACGCTGCTTGGATTGAGACTTGCTCTGCGGCATGAGGAAAAAAATCCTCTTTTACGTTTGACTAGCCCAGGGGGTTTCAGTGTCCCAGCTGGGAATCGAACCCTTTTCTCCAGAGTTGCAGTCCAATGCACAGACCGCTAAACCATGCTGGCTCTTCCCTCTCGGCTGCCGATCCTGTCTCTCAGCTGCCAATCCTGAAATGGCTACTTCCACATAGCTGAGGGCCATTAAATAGGCCCCCAAATCTCTCCCAAATGACGTCTCACGATATTACGTGGGCTGCTGGGGGATCTCGCGAGATCCCCCCTGATTGGCTGGGAGCTGGAGGAAGGGCGGGACTTCCTGCCCTCCCAACTAATCGCAACATCTGCCTTCTTAAAATGGCCGTTGCAACAGAAGGCCCCTCCCGACACATCAGGGGAGGTCTATGTGTCAACTGATCCAGTTCAAACTGATTCTCCAAGTCCATAGTACACTTCCTCAGAAATTGCATCAGGAGGTTTGGGGGAATTTTAAAAAGAACATTTAAAATAACCACGGGAAAACTCCATAACACACTAAGGCTGGAATTCACTGATCTCTGACAACTTTGGTAGAGGCCATGGTATTTTTCAGAGCTTCTTCTCTGAGTGGGAAGAAATAGGTCCATCCTCCTCAGAGAAGAGACCCAACGATGCAAACCTCTTTTGTAAAACTGCAAAAAGTTTTGTAGGGAAATGCCCTGTAAGCATGGTATGGGAGTGTCAGGAAAGTCTGTGGGTCCATGGGATGAGGGACGATTTGTGCCCTGTAACCAATGGATTTCATTTCCCTCCCATTTGAATAGACAAAGGGAACCAGAGGTAGGGAGGAGTGAAATATAACCAACTGAAAAGCAAAGAAATTTGTACTCTTTGATCTTTTCTTGAACAAGCTGACAAAACAATGGGGAAAAGTGATTCCTCTGCCTTGGTTCCTCCACCTCCACTTTAAGACCACTCTGTTAAACAATAAATTCATTAAGGGGACATATGAAAGAAACACACTGAGCTATAAAAGAAGCTAGAAGTGCAAATTATGTGGTAACAACTTTTTGCCCTAGATATTAATGCATAAACTGTGTACAGTTTTTATAGTTTACATGAATTAACTTTTTATTATTTATTCTGTGATTATTTATTATCAAAAGATGTAACTGCCTCATTTCATATGAAGAAGCCACTGGATCACCAACTGAACAGCTGTGCAACTTCAAGAAAGCAAATGACTATAGAGAGTGAGAGGGAAAATTTTATTTATGTATTAAAAATATTTTTGTCTTCACTAGCATTGATGAGATTTAGGGTGAAGGTATCACAGCGACTTTCAACATAAAGTAGATGTAGTAATTGCTAGTGTAATCAAAATGTGATAATACTGTTCACATGTAATACTTTTCCTTTCAAATAAAATGAGGAAGGAAGAATTACAACATTGGAAAAGAGAAAGAAAAATACTTTTCCTTTCAAATAAAATGAGGAAGGAAGAATTACAACATTGGAAAAGAGAAAGAAAAATATATTGCAAGATTGGGGAACCTTTGGGTCTCTAGATGTTTTGGATTTCAGTTCCCATCAACTGTAATTGCCAATAGTAGGGAACTGAGGGAGTTAAAAATAAAACAGAGCCCTGTTCAGTGGACAGGACTATAAGAGTCAACTTTTTAGCTAAAGATTTCTCAATAAACTGGAAGATTGCTTCTTCATTTTGTAGTATAAATATGCACTAATATTCAGATATAATGAAATAAAGTAATAATATATAGTAATAATCAGGAACATGCTAAGAATAATGTGCTTTACCATTAGATTTCACACCTTATGCACCAGGAATTTAATTATGTCATGAAAACCATACCTGTTGTGTCTATGTTTTGCTTAATTAATCATATGCTTGTAAAATTACTTTGATATGTACTTTACAAGACATTAATAGCTGTATAGATTAAAATAAATAGATGACATGAGTACATGCCATTTTGTAATTGCATTCGTACATATAACATTAAAAAATGCTATTATAGGGCCTAAGCAGACTGCCAGAAATAGTGCACATTAAATTGAGGCACTGCCCTGGCTCAGTGCTAGGGAATCATGGGAACTGTAATTTATTGTGGCACCAGAGCTCTCTGACAGAGAAGGCTCAATGTCCCAGAAAAAAAATACAATTCCCATGACTCCCTAGCACTGAGCCAGGGCAGTGCCTCAATTTAATGTGCACTATTTCTGGCAGTCTGCTTAGGCCCATAGTTTCCTGGATGGGTGTGTATGTTAGTGTAGAAATATATAATAGTATCATACCTGTAGTTCAGTTAAAAAACAATGTGTTCTACCTAAGTTCTCAACAGTATTTTTTATTCTGTAATGACGTGCAGTTGTTTAGTAATTGAATAGCAATTATCAACATTTTTTCTTAAAACAAGTCTTATTGTTTAGCCAGATTGTTATTTTTTAACACTCACCGATTATACAACAGTGACAGAGTAATGAACAGAAAGCTGGGAAACTAAAATTTAAGTTCCACTTGCACATACATTAGGACCTAAGCAGCTACTTTTAAAATTCTAAGCACTCATGTGCACAAAGCACGATTGCTGACTTTGAAATAAGAAAGGACACAAGAATAAAAGCTTCCTAGCATTCACAAGAAAATATTTTCTCTCTAAGTTTTGCTAATGACTAACTGGAAAATCAAATCTGAATCAGTGAATCCAAGATGGTCTCCTAGGCTGTTGTACCTATGAATTTCTGCTTCTTAAGTTGTAACTCCTAGGAAGCATTCAGCTGTATGGATGCTACAAGAACACTATTTAGGCATGGTTGTAACCCTGTTGTTTGCTGGGTTTTTCTTAGTGGAGAGAAATCAACAGCCAGAAGAATGCCAGATTTCATATCTTTATACCTCCAACTGTGTGCCAAATTGATTTTGGTTGTCCAGTTATATACTTCTGCATATTAGGGCTGTGGATGTGGAGTGCCATAGGATCTTCCTATTTTTCTTCCTGAGAAGAGATTGTTTCTATTCTTGAGGGAGCAGCTATGGAGGAGTCATAGACCAAGTAGGCTGTTCTGCTATAACTACTGTGCTTTGGACTTCATAAAGCATTTTGATGAGCTTTTCAAGCACTCAAAAGTTATGGGGGGTGATTAGTTGTAACACTGTTGTAGATTTTAATGGTATAATTCCTGTTTCTGAACCTGAAGACTGTGTTTTAAATCTGAGTACAAAAAAGGATGCTGGATGTAAGGTTGGAGAGATCAGTCTTAGAATCTTACTCCACTCTCTTCTCTCCAAAGACTACTATCAATACATCTGAGCAAGTGGTCGACTTCCTTTGATGGAAGGTTGTACTTCTGTCATTTAATCTGTCAGTATGAACTAAGCAGGCATTAAGTTTAGTTAAACCTATAATATTAAATGTATGAATTAATCTGATCTCAAATAAATTTGATTAACAGTGAGCATAATCTATACTTTAGATGTTTGTTCAAGTATCTATTACAACTAGTAACTGATGTTAGTTTTTTCCTGTGTGCTTGTTTTCCAAATAATATTTTTAAAACATCTTACTGAAACCTTGTGCTTAATTCCACATAAATAATTTCCCATCAAGAAAATGGGACTGTAGGTCAAGAAGTGGGGCATCACCGAATTTAAATCTATTGGTACAAACTACCTGTTCCACCTTAGAGTTTTCAATGGCTGGTAGATAAAAATCAACAATGTAATCTTTCTCATCAGATAGATTAAAATAATTAGCTGGAATCCTGTATGGTTTTTACATATACAGAAGCTAGTTATGGTGCTACTCAGCGAATTCTGGCTCAATTTCCCACCCTGCAATTCCCACTTTACAGAAACCACTAGCGTCTGTTTCCTGTCACTCAAGAAGCACTTGGCTGCCATTTCCACCCCTTCCCATGAGTGATTCCCTTTGTGACAGACACAAACAGGGTTCCTATCTGAATTCCCCTTTGCTGTTGAGATTGCTCATGAAGGGAGGAGGAATGTCAGTTAAGCTGCTTCCTTGGTGGCAGGGGAACAGATCCCCATTGATTGCAGTGGCTACTTCTCAGTAAGTGGAGATTGGGGGACCTTCACAGTCAGCATAGTCCCCAAACTAGGAGCTAGGTAGAGATAGTGAATACATTGTTGCTATTATTATTATTATTATTATTATTATCATTATTATTATTATTATTATTATTATTATTATTATCCCACCTTCCTCCCAGTACAGGGACTCAAGGCGGCTAACAAATCTAAAACAATCCAAATTAAAACAGTATAAAACAACATTAAAAATACAAAAAAAATTAAAAAAATTAAACAATTCAAACAATTAAAAACATTACGTTATTAAAATTTAAAACTCATTAAAAAAAACAGCACCCATATCAATAGGCAAAGGCCTGGCGGCATAAAAACATTCTTATCTGCAATAAAAAAGAAGGCAAAGATTGAGTTATCCTGGCCTCTCTAGGGAGGAAATTCCAGAGCTTGGGAGCAGCCACTGAGAAGGCCCTTTCTCTTGTTCCCACCAAACTTGCCTGAGAGGGTAGTGGTGTTGCAGGAAAATGGGACAAAGAGACCACTCGGATTATGAAGGAAAGTGAGATCTAGTTTATTGAGAATAACGCCAGCAGGCTCAGCAGGAAATAGCTTTCCCCACAACGCCAAGCCCCATGTGTGTGTCGAAACAGCTTTATATAGGATTTTACATATGAGTTTAACATATGACCCCTCCCTCCCCCTCAGGTTGCAATGCACTTCTTTCAGTAGTTTTCCTCTGGCCAAGAGTGTTTTATCACCCAGGAAATGCTTACTACGGTACTCAAAATGTCTTCACCTTATCTCTGTATCCTTGACTACGGCCCTGACTGGGACCAAGTGTAGCTAGAGAAATACCAGGAATTCTCTAAAGCTTTGTCTTCCCTCCTGGAGTCTATTTATATATCCAAATTAGCTCCCACCAGTAATCAGAAGCAGTCATTTATATATGTGTAGCATACAATATATTGATTATATAAAAATTGTTATTTCAGTGGAACAGGGAGAAGGACCTCTCCCAATGACCTCAATACTCTGAGGGGCTCATACAGGAACATACAGTCCTTCAAATAGCCTGGACCCAAGCCGTATAGGGCTTTATAGGTCAAAAGCAGCACTTTGAATTGTGTCCAGAAACGGACCGGCAGACAATGGAGCTGTGGTAACAAGGGGGTTGTATGCTCCTTGTAGCCAGCTCTAGTTAACAGCCTGGCTGCAGCTCTTTGGACCAGCTGAAGTTTCTGAGCACTTTTCAAAAGCAGCCCCATGTAGAGAGCATTACAGTAATCCAAATGGGATGTAACCAAGGCATGTACCACTGTGACCAGGTCTGACTGAATACATGATAGTCATGAGTACATAACTCTAGGTCATGCATTCATAACTGCCATACAGGATTCCAGTATTATCACTTAATCTATGCTACTTCAGATTTACAGAAATATGTAAAGATTTGCAGTTACACCTATTCTTAGAGATTTTATGGAATAGAGATTGGCCTATTTTTATTTTTATTTTAGCATCTTGGACAACCAAGAGGTGAATGTGCTATATGGTTCAGACCCTTCATGCTCAAAATTCCAAAACTAAAACAGCAGCAGATTTTTACTGAGAAGGGGAGACCAAAGTAGACCATAAAAGCTGATGACTGGAAAAGAATTTAGAAAAAAAATGTAACTGAAGCAGAATAGCTTTAAAAGAAACTATTGCTTTAGCCACTTCTCCACCAAGTTCCTGAAATTACCATAACCCAATTAGTATTTTGAGATCACAGATTGATTAAAGTGTTTTTTGTTTTTCAGTTCAGATGGCTTGACTATATTAACTATTTGAAAAGGAAGGATTTTTACTGCCTAACTACTTCAGCATTCGTGCTTTGTTCCATATGAACATGTGCATGAGTTAGGAGATTTTGTTTGGTGTAAATGCAATATATGCATCATATTTGCTGATGGACAACATTATAGCATAGTTCCTTCTTTTTTCATATACCTGTTATAAATATAAAACATTCTGTTCCTTAAATTGCAGCTGTTTCCACCTGTAACAGTTCAAATCTGTGCAGACTGAGAAATACCAACTCTACAAATTGCAAAAAGGACTTGAAAATTACATCATATGCTTTCCCTGAGGTCTACTGTGATGACCTAAAGAAAAGACAGATAAAAAATGAGATATGACATTTTGCTTGGTAAATATTTGAAAATTGATGGGGTTATATTTAGCCCAAGGATGTATATATTTTTGCAAGTACAATCACCAATCTTTGGTTTATGCAAGCAGAAAACAGCACCAGAAGGGATGCTGGAATAGATTTCTATACAATGAAAACTAGGGCAAAAAAAAAAAAAAAAGATGTTGCTGTCTGTGCTGATTCAGCACATATCCCATGCAGCTAATATGTCCCAGTGTATAAAATACACAGGAAATGTGGAAGGCAGTGGATTGGGGGTTCTGAGGGCACATTCTTGGATAGCTGAAAATGAAGCTTTCATCTGAAAGGAAAATCACCTATAATACACTATATCTAAGAAGACAGACCCAGAGAGAAACATGCCACTTGTTCAGTATGAATAAGATGGAATATGATATTAAATTAAAATTCTACAGTGACCTGTTTTGTACAAAGAAAGAGTATGGCTGACTACTTCCTATGGTTATTTAGAGACACTTAAATAACATCTTTTCTTTCACTGTCCATGAAGTGCTGTCCCAATACAGGTCCCTTTAAAATAATAATAATAACAACAACAACAACAACAACAACAACAACAACATTTATTTATATCCCGCCCCTCTGAGAGCAATCGGGGCGGCTAACATATTAAAATACAGAATACAATCAAGACCCCAGTACCCACCCACCCCTTTGAATTAGTGTTCAACTTGTGGCCCTGCAAATGCTATTAGACTGCAACTCTCAACTTTTCTCGCCATTGGGTATGCTGCCTATGGCTGCTGAGGATGTAGTTCTGATGTGGGTAAAACAGGAAACAGAGACTCTTGAATCAGGAAAAATTGAGTTTATTCTTTTAACATTGATGGCCCTCCCAGAGAGAGCGCCCCTCCCCGCTTGCTAATCAACATCCTTATATACCATCTTACACAGCTAACTTATAATTATATTAACACATGCATAATTGACCATTTTCATTGGTTACAGTACACAGCTCCAAAAACCCCTCCTTTCCTGATTACGTTACACTTCTATTTGCCATGCACGAACGATTTTGGCATTAATTATCAATACCTGGACTAACTAATTGGCTCTTATCTCCTTAGTTTCCTAACTTTACTTCCAGTCCAAGCCATCAGTCTTACTAATTGACATCAACAAACATTCCTTTTCCTATCTCTTTGGTTCTGAAACAGCCTTTGCTATCTTTTCCAGTGAAGCCAAACTGAAAGCCTTTTACTAACTGCCTGCAAATGTACAGTTTTAACATAGAAAATGAGACCCCAAGGGTCATCCAATCCAGCCCCGAATTAGCCATGAGCTGTGGAGTTTTTAGGGTTTTTTAAACATTATTTTTAATCTCTTACTGTCCAACAACAGCTACATAATTCCCATCCTACTTTAAACTGACAAAACAATGCTTTAAAATTTAATTGTGCAGTGTACTGATATCATTACTTGATTTTTTAAAAAAAAATTACATCTTTTATCTTTTCCTTTTACATGTTTCTGCTTCTTCTAGAACACAGCCTGGTCCACCCTCTTTACATCCACAAATTACCAACAGAGATTGGAGTAATGAAGGGATTAACTTGTCAGAGCAAAGATGACAGGGAAGAGAAAGTATATAAGAAATAGTGTTAGACTTCAAAAATGTGAAACTCTTATTTGAAAGAGATATGTATATCTGTCTAAAACAGCCTAAATAATCAGAAGGAACCAGGTCCCATCTGATCTTCAAAACTAAGCAGAATCAGGGCTAGTTCATACTTAAAAGTGGGAGGGGGGCAAAGGAGTTTCAGGTGCTGCAAGCAATATTTTAGGAAAGGTAATAGTAAACCACCTCTGAGTATTTATTGCTTAAGATAACCCTTTGAAATCCATGGGATCACCATAAACTGACAAGTGATTTGAAGGCACTACATATACATATACATATACATATACATATACATATTAAACCAACCAATTTATATGGCCACAATGCCTCAGGAATTGATGGGTTCTCCTTATGTGGAAATATTTGTGGAGAGTTTGGCTAGCCATCCCTCCAAAATGCTCTGTTTGCCTCTTGCACTGTAAATCTTGCACTGAACAAGGGATTGAACTATGTAGGTTAAAAGTACATTCCAACTTTGGAGTACGATGATTGGGCTCTAAGGATATCTGTTCAAGTCCCACACTGGGACCTAATCAGTCAGACCTGTTGAATTCCAGTGAAAAATGAAAGCACTTGTTTTTAAAAGGGACAAGTGCACATTTGAGTGCAGGTGAGCCAAGAATACATCCACCTGCTCCTGATTGTGCAGTATTGCTTGATGGTTAGTGGATGATAGACTTCATAAAATGCTTGAAAACAGTGAAGTGTTTAGGTGGATTACAAGGCAACTCTATTTGCAGTAAATTCTTCTAGCACAATCTATATGTCCTTCATCCAGTAATTGATGCTGAAGGAACAGACTGCAGACAGCCCAGCACATTCTACATACAATCCAAGAGGCATTTATGTTCTGTATTAAACTGATGCTGCTAATCTCTTGGCAAATCTCTTTAAATTGAAGTAGAGCATTCTGATAATTGCAAAGTTCCCAGTAGAAATCTTTCACCCACTTAATGCAAAGTAATAAATGTATGACTAAAAAATAAAAATAAAAAGTCACTTTTCCCCTCCCCCGGGACAATATATACTTGATACAATTGTTGGTGCATATAAATGAACAAGGAAAAGTCATGAGCATTAGCTAGAGGTGCTTCCAATCATGTATAATTGCCCATAAAGATCTTAGTTCAGTCATCAGAAGGAGAAATTAAGTTATTTTATATTTAGAAAGGCTTGCACTGTTCTTGTGTTGGCCTTTGTTTATTACTTATTATGATTTTATTAGACATGCAAACAACCTTTGCACACTGTCTTAGATCACCTTTATAGGGCTCATGTTTGGTACCCACAAATAACGGGCATAAGTTAAGCATATATATTGTTTCCTGTATTTCTAATACACTAAATTGATGTTGTTAACCACTATCAAGTCAACTTTGATATGTGGAAACCCTATGAATGAGACCTCAATGTTAACCTATTACCCTGACACTAAATGTCCTAATATAATTTTAGCAAATTTTAATTTAAAAGGAATACTGCTTTAGAACTGCTACTTAGAAATGTACTTTGGCTAAATTTCTATCCATTACCATAACAGCTAATGTCCTTGCCACATTCTACCTCAAGTAATTCATAAGTAAGGTTTGGAAGTCTATGCTTAGTTGACCTTGTCAATAACTAGAACTCCTCCATGCTAACTTCTCCTCTGGAAGTCTTCTCTCTGGCAGTGGTGCCACTAGAGTTGATGCCACCTCAGTGCGGTAACTCATGCTGTTGTCCCCAGACTCAGAGGTGCCAGGCCAAAGGTCCCACAGGAGTATATCTGGCCACTATGGGAGAGAAAGGCTCCAGTCTACTTGCTGCTGGTGGGCTAGAGCATCTGAATGGATTGTCCATGTCCCAGGATAATCTGATCTACCTGCCTTGTTTGCAAGTCCTAAAAGAATCCAGACTCCATTCGGCAAAGGGAGAGACCTCCAGGAGTTAGGTGTGGTGTTCTAACAACTTCCCGATTGGCCTCCTAGCCTCATCCAGGTGAGTGGACTGGAACGTTCAGTCTCCAGGAGTACTGCTATGCCAGCAGAGAGTCACAGTGGTACACTGTACACTGGAAGGCATGAAGCCACCTCTATAATAATAATAATAATAATAATAATAATAATAATAAATTTTATTTTTAACCCGCCCCTCTGCAAAGCAATTGAGGTGGCGTACAAATTAAAACATACAACAGTTAAAACAATCCCTAACCCACCCACCCCATAAAAATCTAATTAAACCGGTAGAATAGTTAAAATATCAAACTAAAACAATTCAATAACTTAAACCTAAACAAACAGTGGTGGCTGGGAGCAGTGTCCACCCAACTCTGTTAGGGCGGGAGAGTTATTCCGGGAAGGCTTGCCGGAAGAGATCAGTATTTACTGCTTTTTTAAAGCAGTCAAGAGTGCTAATAAGATGGATCTCCTCAGGCAGGCCATTCCATAATCTTGGAGCGGCAACAGAAAAGGCCCTCTGGGAGGTCTGCGACAGCCTAGTTTTCATAGGCTGCAGCAGATAACTCCCAGAGGACCGAAGTGCATGGGGGGGATCATACAGGAGGAGGCGGTCCCTGAGATAAGATGGACCCAAGCCATGTAGGACTTTAAAGGTCAAAACCAACACCTTGTACTATGCCCAGAAACTAATTGGCAGCCAGTGGAGAGATTTGAGCACAGGTTATGTGCTCTCTCCTAGATGTTCCTGTCACCAACCTGGCTGCCATATTTTGAACTAATTGAAGTTTCTGGGTTAGGCACAAGGGTAGCCCCATGTAGAGTGCGTTACAGAAATCCAAACGTGAGGTTACCAGAGCGTGTACCACAGTTTCGAGATTCCTAGTCTCCAGGAAAAGGTGCAGCTGGCATATCAACCAAAGCTGATAACAGGCACTCCTGACTGTCACACTCATCTGACTAGTCATGTGAAGCGACGAATCTAGGAGTACCCCCAGACTGCGAACGCAGTCCTTGGAGGAGAGTGTGACTCCATCCAGGACTGGAAATTGTATTCCCAAACCTGTTTTCGGGCCCATCACTGTAAGTACCTCCGTTTTGTCTGGATTCAGTCTCAATCTGTTTTTCCTCATCCAATCCATTACCGCCTTAAGACAATCATTGAGAGGACTTCCGGTGGCATGGCAGTGTGACAGTCTCTCCAATCCTTGTCGGAGAAGAGAGATCGCTGATCGCGAGTCCAGGATCCCCCAGGCGTTAGTACCGGGGGGTAGAAAATATCTCCCCAGAAAGGGGAGACTCAGAGGGGCTCATCAGAGACTAAGAGGAGTTGCAGCAGATCAACTCCACGGAGTCGGGCCAGGAGCTGGTGAAATGGAGGTCTGAGCTGACCACGGCCGGGATCAGCAGCCGCTTTGCGGCACAAGCGCTGCCGCCGCTTTAAGCTAACTTTGTAAGCAACCGAACAAAAATATCTCTTACTTCCATTGGAAGATTAATCTCCTACATATTTTGCCTTGAGTGACTTCGTAAGCTTAGTACCCAAGGACCGAGATCAAAGAAACGAGGAAACAAGTAAGCTAAATATAGAAGTATACTGAGGGGGAGAAAAGGGAAAGGAAAAAGTATCTGTTTTATTCCCTCTCTATTGGAATATACTTTAATTGAAAACCTTGATTGGAACCGAATTGAGCAAACTGGATTACTACTTTTGGATAATTATTTCTGTTGACTCTTATAAATCATCTGTTTGGTTGATAGATTAATTGGAAAATTTGCTATTTTTATAACTGGAAACGGACATTGATAAACCCGATTGAAACGTTAATTGACCCCCAGATTAGTGGAGAGCAACTGCAAAGGAGTTCGGGGAACAGAGACTGTAATCTTAACTTTTAATATTGTAGCAGAGATATATAGTTACGGAACAAATACAATCTACAAACAAAGAAACTGCGCACCCTTTTTTTGGCTGGAGGATTAATAATAGAGAAACATTTGGGCAGTGACTGTGACTTGTAATAGTATTTCAATTGGACCTATCTCCTCTCTGTGAAGATATCAAGGAAGGAAAGGGGGGGAAAGAGGGAAGGAAACTAAGGGGGGAAGCAGACAGGAGCTTCCTGTGCGCCGCGGGACGGAGCGCCGCTGGACCGCAGCAGCCGCACCGCGGCGCACCGTCGGCGACTCTAAAAGGAGCACCAAATTGGTGCTCCTTTTAGATTTCAGGGAAAGGGCACCCTAAAAGCAGCGGGCGCACTTTCCCTGACTCAAACGCTGCGGCGCGTGCGGTCGCCGTGGCGTGAGGTCATCCTCGGAGCGCTGGCTGTGCGGAGGGCCGGCGACTCCGAGGGCGACCTCTGGAAGAGGAAGGGGCACCGCTCGTGCGGCTGCCCCTCCTCTTCCCTGCCCGGAAGACGACTCTATTAGTCATCTGCCGAGGCCCTTCGAAACAAAACTGTTAATGGACAATTAAAGACTATGAGAACAGTAAAGATCTATTTTTAATAAGAGGTTTTGCTTAGTTCCTTGGCGATTGAGTTGGATTCTACTGCCCTCCCTAAACTGACAAAGGATAAATGGCTGACCGCATGGAGAAAGAGTGAAATGCCAAACAGAGCCACCCCTTCGAACTTTCTTTTGTATTTTTGGTAGCTCTCATCGAACCAAAGGGACCGGACTTTTACTTTACAAAAAGATATTTTCATAAAGACCTTTTCTCACAGATCGTCAGAGGGTGAAAATATGAAGGGGAAAAAAAGGACTGTAAGCTGCTTTGTTGAAAACATCCAATAAGCCCCTGGTTTTAACACTGTGGAAGAGACTTTGTAAAGGGAAATCTGCTAAGTGAAAGTGGTGGGGAAAGGTGAACTGCGGGTAGTCTATATTATATAGACTATAATATATATTCTATTTAATGTTCTACTAAAGGTGTCTGGGAAGTTAATTACATATTTGTTTTTCTCTGTTTTTCTTCCTATTATTTAAATATTTCTATAAGCATAAAATAGTGGGAAAGTGGGGTTTCTTTCCCCCCCTCTTCCTCTCTCTTTTCTTGCTCCCCCTCCCTCTTTCTCTTTTTCTTTTCTCCTTCGTTAAAGTGTTTTAGCCTATTTAAATTAGTAGGCTGTACCATTATTTAACAAACAAGTAATACAGTTAAAATTCATGTGATATATAGATTTAAGAAGAATACAGAATATAACTTTGTTTTATAATAGATATAGCTGGATGGAAGATCTCTAAGAAAATTTTGATAATCTTGATAATTATTTTGGAAGAGATTTTGTTGGAAACTTTCATTTATTTAAGCAATTGAACCCAAAATATAATATCTAACTGTCGCAACATTTCTATTTACAGTTAAAGGTTTAGAGTATATTACTTATTGTTGGATTATTTAGTAATAGAATCTGTGTTTGACTTATTGAGGGGATTACAGAGATAGAGTAGAGCAATTATAAATAATTGTGAAGTTTAATTGATATTTACTATTTACAATGCTAAATCAGTGAATATTATTGTTTGGAAATTGGTTTTTTAAAGGGGAAAAAGTATTGATTGTTGTGTTGTATATATAATAGTATAGAATTTGAGACTCTAGGGGTATTGAAGGTTAGTTTGGTTAGTCCAACAAATTGTATACAGTTACTTTAGAACAAGTTAAGTAGTGGGATTTTTTTTCAGGGAAATCAGAAGGTGTTCTCCCTACTTAAGAGAAACATAGCAGGAATTAAGTGACCTAGCTAAAAATATAGTGGGAACTAAGTGATTAAGGGGGGGAAATTACATAAAACAAAGGATTTAACAAAAAGAAAACTCTATAGTTTTTATAAAATAACAAAATAAACATATAATAAGTTCTATAATAAGGAAAGGAAAGGAAAGATAAGGAGAAAGTGAAATAGAAATTAAAAATTTGAAATTTAAAACCAATATTAAACATTAAAAAATATATATAGCTGACTTGGAGGGAGAAAGATATTGAAAGGTTATCAAATTTGTAATAATAGAGGAGGTAGTTTTCTAAAGGTATATTAAAAGGAAACTGAAAATAGTAAGAGAGTGGGGAGAGAGAGAGGAGAGGGGAGAGGACTCACTTTCATCCTTCAATAAAAATTATGATGTCTAGAAGGGAAAGGGAAAAACAATCGCAGACAAATACACGTAGACCTTCCCTAGAGATGACATCTAAAGGTGGGGAGATAAACATAAACTCAAATTTCCTTCTCGATGAAATTAAGAGACTCCATTTAGAATTAAGGACTGAAATAAGAGAATCGAAGGAAGAAATGAGGAAAGAGATAAGGGAGTCGAGAGAAGAGACTAAGAAAGAGGTAAAACATGAGGCAAAATTAATAAGACAGGATTTAGATAGAATAAATAAAGATAAAGAAAATATTACATTGAAAACTGAAGAACTGGAACTTAAAACAAAAGGAATGGAATCCAAAATGAATGATGTATATAAACAACAACAAGAAGACCATGACGCTATTTTACGCCTTGAACTCAAACAGAGAGAGAAATGCGTCAAACTGAGAGGGCTGCCAGAACAACCAAATGAGGATCTGTATCAATTCCTGTCACCTTACTTAGCAAAATACTTAAATAAAACAACACAGGAAATACTAAACGAAATAGACAGGATTTACAGAATAAATTCAAAATTGGCAAAAAATAAGAAACTACCGAGGGATATAGTCATTTATTGGACAAAGAAACAAACAAAAGAGGATTTTTTGCAGAAGAATTACCAAACGAGATTTGTAATCAAAGGCGTGGAAATTCAAATTTTTAAGGATATTCTGGCACAAATATTGAAAAGAAGACAGGAATACCAATTTCTATCTGAACAACTGAAGAGCTACAAAATTCCTTACAGATGGGAGGAAATTGAAGGTCTTTCTGTATCTTGGAACCAATGAAGATACAAATTGAATTCTGTAGAAAAGGCTTGTGCTTTCTGGAAGGAGAATAGAAAAGAAATTGAGAAGTACGCAAAAGGTAAATACAGAAATTCGAAAGAAGAAACAGAAAAGAATTATAAGAAGAAGACTACAGTAAGTACAGAAAATTTGGAAAGTGCAAAAGAAGAAGGTGGAGAAGGGAAAGAATTGGAAAAGAGTGTAACTGAAGACGATGATGAAGAAACTTTCGACAGAGATGAAGAGAGCAAAGATGAGGTGGCAAGGGGTGGAGGAACTGATAGTTTAGAAGAAGAAGAAGTTGGCATAGAATAGAAAAAGGGAGAAGGGAAAAGGGAAGAGAGAAAAACCGTTTCTATATAAGAAGAAAAAACAAAGATTTAAAGGAAAAGAATAAATGAAAATCCTTACTTTGAATGTCAAAGGGATAAATGCAAAAGTTAAGAGAAAAAGAATATTTCATTATCTAGAAAAACAAAAATGTCAGATACTGTGTCTTCAGGTAACACATATCAAGAAAACAGAAACGGCACTATTGAAAAATAAAAAATTAGGGGAATGCTATATTTCAGCTAGTAAAAATAAAAAGAATGGGGTAGTGATTTATATTACTAATAGATTACAAGCAGAAGAAGTACTAAAAGATTCTAAAGGTCATTATATAGGGGTATCTGTTAAATGGAATGGAGAACAACTACTGATATTGGGCATCTATGGAACTCAATCGAACAAAGGAAATTTTTTTCAAAAGATACATGATGAGTTGAAAGATAAAGATTATAATAAAATAATAGTACTGGGGGATTTCAATGGAGTAACAGACCCTGATATAGATAGAAAATCAAAAGATAACAAAAAGGCATCCCAGGGGAAATTGCCTAGAACTTTTTTTGACCTTTCTGAGGATTTCGGACTTTTAGATGCTTGGAGACACTTATATAGGAATAAAGATGGCTATACGTTTTATTCTAATAGGCACAATTCGCTTTCCAGAATCGATATGTTTTGGATATCTAAAACACTAGCAAATCAAGCTACTAGTATCCAAATATTACCGAGAGGTATTTCTGATCATAATGGATTAATAATGACACTTTGTGAACAAACAAGTTATTTTAATTGGAGATTAAATGACAGTGTAATTGGAAATAAAAAATTAGTAGATAAAGCAAAGGAGCTTATTAAAAACTATTTTAAAGATAATAAAATTGGAGAAACTAAAATTACATCAATTTGGGAAGCAGGTAAAGCAGTGTTTAGAGGCTATTTTATAAGTCAAGAAGCTTTTTTGAAGAAAAAATGGAAAGAAAAAGAAAATTTAATTAGTAAGCAGATTAGCCAAAAAGAGAAAGAGTTGGAATTAGATTTAGGAAACAAAACGATTTTGCAAGAATTGACGATTTTAAAGAGGCAAGAACTAAGGAAATATACATTAGAAATTGGAAAAAAAATCAAAGTAATTAAACAAAAAGAATTTGAATCTGCAGACAAGGTAGGAAAATACCTTGCTGCAAAATTAAGAAAGGATCGAGAAAATAGAGCAATTGTCAAAATCGAACAGGAAGGTCAGATTATTACTCAGCAGGAAAGGATTAAGGACGCTTTTCATGTTTTTTTTTCTAAACTTTACAAAGGTGAAAAAATAGATCAACAAAAGCTTAACGATTATTTGAGCAATAAAGATTTTGGTGTCCCAACTTTGGAACAACAAGAAGAACTAAACAAACCCATTTCAGTAGCAGAAGTGGAAGAGGCAATCCGAAAGTCGAATGAATCAAAAGCTCCGGGACCAGATGGTTTTTCAAATAAATTCTACAAAGTTTTTAAAGACGAAATATGCAGACCCCTACAAAATGTTATAAACGCGATATTAGTAGAAGGAATACCTGAAACATGGAAAGAAGCAGACATAGTTTTAATCCCTAAAGAAGGCAATTCTAGATCAGATATAAAAAATTATAGACCTATTTCCCTTCTTAATTCGGACTACAAATTGTTTGCAAAAGTTATTTCGGAAAGACTCAAAAATTATCTATCAAATTGGATTGATAAAAACCAAAGGGACTTCCTACCAGGAAGGCAAATTAGAGACAATACAAGAATAGTTTTGAATATATTGGAATATTATGAAAAACATAATGATAAGTCACTTGGTATGCTGTTTATTGACTTAGAAAAGGCTTTCGATTCGGTCAATTGGCAAACACTCCAGACATTAATTAACAAAATGGAATTAGGACCTCATATTACTAATTGGATAAACCAAATTTATAAAGAACAAAGTGCAAGAATCATCATTAATGGAATAAAAACAGATAAAATAAGCATAGCAAAAGGTACAAGACAGGGATGCCCCCTGTCTCCTCTTCTTTTTTTAATCGTGATTGAGGGATTACTTAAAGATATTCAAAGGCAAGATTCAATTTTAGGAACAAAAGTTAAAAATGTGATGTACAAGATAAGAGCTTTTGCCGACGACTTGGTTTTGTTTTTGGAAAACCCATTAGAATCAATTGGAGTAGTGATAAAATTTTTAGAAAAATTTGGGGAAGTTACGGGGTGCAAATTGAATAAAGATAAATCACAGATACTCACTAAAAACATGTCTCAAGCTGAAGAATTAGAACTAGAAAGTAAATCGGGAATGAAAATACAGGAAAGAATAAAATATTTGGGTATTACAATTACAAAGAAACCAGTCGATTTATTTGAAGAGAATTATAATAAGACATGGAAGGCAATTAAGAAAGACTTGAAATATTGGAGCAACAAATGTTTGTCCTTTTCAGGAAGGATAGCTACTGTTAAAATGGTAGTTCTTCCCAAAATGCTTTTTCTATTCCAAACATTACCTATCTTGTTGAACAAAAAAATTATACAGATTTGGCACAAGGATATCAATTATTTTATATGGCAAAACAAAAGACCAAGAATTCGACTTAAAATTATTCAGGATGAAAAAGAAAGAGGTGGAATGGGGCTCCCAAATTTACAAATTTACTTTGAGGCATGTTGTCTTACATGGATTAGGGATTGGGTACTACTTGAATCAGAGGAATTGTTAGAATTGGAAGGAGAAGGTCTGTGCTATGGCTGGCATGCCTACTTAGGCTATGATAAAATTAGAATCAACAAAGAATTCAGCAATCACTGTATTAGAAAACCCCTTCTAAAGGTATGGCAAAAATATAAAGATAGGATAATGCCCAAATTTCCAAAATGGTTTTCCCCACATGAGGCACTACAAAGAAGAGAAATGAGACACAACAACAAATGGATTACTTACAATACTTTATTGAAGAAAGAGGAAGATTATAGAATAAAAACACAAACAGAATTATTGGAGGAAGGTTACAAATTAGATTGGTTTAAATATTTACAACTGAACGAATGTTATAAATTAGATAAAAAGGAAAAGGGTCTGAATCAAAATCATAATGAACCTGAGAAAATTTGGTATGAAGAAAAAAAATGGATAGGGAAATTTTATAGGCTTTTGTTAAAATGGGAGTTAAAAGAGGAAACTGTCAAGGAAAATATGATTCAGTGGGCTAAAAACTTTGGTTATCCTATCCACTTCGAACAATGGGAATTTGCATGGAAAAGTGTATTAAAACACACTGCTTCACAAAGACTCAGGGAAAATTTCTATAAGATCTATTACAGATGGTATTTGTCCCCGGAAAAAATTGCTAAAATATATAAAAACAGCAGTGACTTATGTTGGAAATGCGGAAAAGAACCGGGAACAATTTACCACTGTTTATGGACATGTAAAATAGTAGAGGGTTATTGGACTAAAGTAAGCAAAATAATTAAAATAATTCTAAAGAAGGAAATAGCTTTTAAACCTGAACTTTATTTGCTTAATATGTGGAGTAAAGAATTGGAAAGGGAAGTAGGAAAAGTGTTATTTTATCTTGTTACTACTGCAAGGATAACATTGTGTCAATTTTGGAAAAAGAATTATGTGCCCAAGTTGAATGATTGGATTATAAAATTCTACGATGCAATCGAAATGGACATAATGACTGAATATTTAAGAAGAAATAATTCAGAAAATAACTTAGATGAATGGGGACCAGTAATAAAATATTTGGAACAATATTGGGGGAAGTCAGCAACAATTGCCTTTTAGGTTCCTTTGTAAGGTGAAAGGGAGAAGAGGGAGTAGTAAAATTACATATATATATATATATATATATATACATGCATAAAAGGGTAGTTACGATCGAATATCATGAGATATGATTGAATATTAAGAGAGGTACTTAGCTTTAAAGAATAAAAAATGCAACAATTATTGCGAAAATATTGTCAAAATACATGGAGAGTTTCACACAAGGTACAACAACAAGAGGGCTGCTATATATGAGGGAACATATACACTGTGTAATGATTATGCAAGAATTAATAGGGAAAGATGAACTTAAATATTAGGGATAAGGAGGTCAACATTAACAATTCGCATCCAGTGAAGTAAGGTACATAGGAAGTTTATAATGGGGTGAACGCAAGGAGGGGAGAGAAGGAGGGAGGGAGGAAAGAGAGAGGAAGGGAGAAAGTAGAGAAGATTGGTAGGAGATAAGTATAGGGTAGAAAGAAAAGGTATGTAGTGGAAGGTAAGAGGATGTTGAGAAGGGGGAGAAGGTAGGAAGGAGGAGAGAGGTTGAGTAGAAGAACGGATGAAGTGGAAGGGTAGAAGATATGAAAGTACTGAAA
Organism: Phrynosoma blainvillii; assembly: GCA_026167975.1. Taxonomy (NCBI): domain Eukaryota; kingdom Metazoa; phylum Chordata; class Lepidosauria; order Squamata; family Phrynosomatidae; genus Phrynosoma; species Phrynosoma blainvillii. Next base: position 245,352,873 of record JANUYF010000003.1, on the reverse strand, counting down.
GGAAGGGAGTATGTAGAGGATGTAAGAAAGAGATAAAGGAGTGGAAGTAGGATGTCAATGAATTAAAAGAAGAATTTGAATACATCCTAAATTGAGTGTGTAGAAAATATGAACTATGTGTAAGAACCCTCCTTGTTAGCTTTTATATGTATATGTATATGTGTGTAAATGTGTTTGTATGTTGTTTTTTTAATTAATAAACTTATTTTCTAAAAAATAAAAAATAAAAAAATAAAGACAATCATTGAGAGGAGAGACGCCATCTGAGGTCTGGGCAGACGATCTGGTCATGGAGAGGTATATCTGAGTGTCATCAGCATACTGAAGACACCGTGCCCCATGCTTCCAAATGATCTCTCCCAGCAGCTTCATATAGATATTAAATAGCATCTGGGACAGGATGGCACCCTGAGGGACGCCACAAGTAAGCTCTATTTTGGAAGAGCAACTGTCCCCGAGCCTCACCCTCTGGGATCTGCCCGAGAGGAAGGAACAGAACCACTGTAAAGCAGTGCCTCCAATTCCTAACTCTCTCAGGCGATCCAAGAGGATGGAGTGATCTATTGTATCAAAGGCCGCTGAGGGGTCCAAGAGCACCAGCAGGGTCACACTACCCCTGTCGATACCCAAGCGGAGGTCGTCAGCCAGAGCAACCATGGCAGTCTCAACTCCATATCCTGTCCTAAAGCCAGTTTGAAATGGATCAAGATAATCAGTTTCATCCAAGACAGCTTGGAATTGGGAAGCAACCGCCCTCTCGATCACCTTGCTTAAAAAGGGAAGCAAGGAGACTGGTCTATAGTTATTCCTGTCTAGGGGATTCAGGGAAGGTTTTTTCAGTAGGGGCTTAACCGCCGCCTCCTTTAAACCAGATGGAACAATGCCTTCCCTGAATGACACGTTAATTGTATCCCGAAGGAATACCCTCAACACGTTTCCCCCCCCCCCCCCCCGGACGACCAGCCATGATGGACAAGCCTCTAGAGGGCAGGTTGTGTTCCTCACTCTACCAAGGAGCTTGTCCACGTCATCGGTACTCACAGATTGAAGCCGATCCAATAAAATGCCATCAACGGAGTTGCTGGACACCTCACCTACAGATTCTGTCAAAACACTGGCGTCCAGGTCGGCTCTTATTCGAGAGATTTTATCTGCAAAGTAGATTTTAAAAGCATCACAGCAGGCCACTGTAGGGTTAGGTAGCGGGTTCTGCACAGGGGGTACCTGTGTCAGTTCCCCCATCACCCTAAACAGCTCTGCTGGACAAGACTCTGCAGACGCAATGCGTGCAGAGGAGAAAAGTCTCTGCGCTGCATGCAGTGCCTCCTGATAAGAATCAAGATGTTTCCTATGGCGAGTTCTGTCGGATAAGAGTCGAGTCTTCCACCATTCGTGCTCTAGTCGTTGTCCGGCCCGCTATATCTTCCTAAGCTCCTCTGTGTACCAGGGCTTATGGTTAGAAGCTGGTCGGAAAGGACGATAGCCTTGGTGAGATTGGTGTTCCAGGTATTAACCAAGGCTTCGACAGAATCACCGGCGTTACCAACCATTAAACCCTCTAAGGCTTTCTGGAAACCAATTGGTTCCATTAACCTTTGAGAGCGGACCATTCTAATGGGTCCACCACCCCTAGAGGGGCAGACAGTGGCTCTTAGTTCCAACTTGACCAGGAAATGATCCGTCCATGACAAAGCGGAAGTACTGATAACTTCTGCCCACAGATATTCCTGTTCTGTACTGAAGACTGCGTCAAGAGTATGACCCACACAATGTGTGGGACCGCTGACCAGTTGGGATAGGCCAATGCTTGTCATGGTTTCCATGAACTCCCGAGCCGCGCCAGTTAGATTTGGCAAACTGGTCTCAAGTGAAATGTTGAACTCGCCCAGGACCAAAAGTCTGGGCGACTCCAACAGCAACTCCGAGACCAGCTGCGTCAGCTTGGTTAAGGAGTCTGTTAAGCAATGGGGTGGCCGGTATACCAACAGAATCCCCAAACTATCCCTGGTTCACAGGCTAAGGTACATACACTCGATGTAGGCTGTTTTCCGGATAGGCTTCCTGGTCAAGATTAGGTTGCTTTTATGAACCAAGGCCACACCGCTGTCGCCCCCCCTACTTTCCCTTATCTGCTCACTGACTGAATACCCAGCCGGGAGAGCCTGCGCCCACGTCACCGCACTGGCATCTCCCAGCCAGGTCTCAGTGAAGCATGCCAGGTCGGCTGCCTCATCCAATATATGGTCATGGATGATATGTGTTTTATTCCTGACTGACCTGGCATTGCAAAGGAGCAGAGTAAGTGGCTGTGGAATGGAAGGTACGCTCTCCACATTATCCTGGGTAACAGAGACAGCTGAAGGAGGGATAGATATTAAACATCGATCCCCCCTTCTTTTGTAACCTTTCTTCACTCTGTTACCACCATACCTTCCCTTCCCCCACACAACATCAATCCCTGCTCCAAAGATTATTTCCGATGCCGTTACATGATGGTGATGGCAAAAAGTCCAGCTAAGCTCCCGTTCCCCAATAAAAAGGGCACTATTCAATAATTTTTGAGAAAGAGGAGCATGGGAAATTCTTCAGAAATTCTTCAAGACTAGATTCTCATCCTATCTTTAGCTGGTCCTGGCTGCTCTTACTACTAATATAGTGTGTTCTAGCTAAATATCAGCTGCACTATATTGTCTCTCTTTCTCTGCCCTTCTAAAAATTAAATTGCAGGCAGATGACAATCCTCCAAGGCCAAGGACCCTAATGCTGGCGCCGCAGCTGAGTTGCTGGAGGAGTGATGGTCCTGGGCAGAGTTTATATCTGTCAGCAATCTCTCTCAGTTTCACAGCTGCCATGCTTGCTGTTGAGCCATCCCAGGTGGTGCTGATTGTGACTGGATAACAACCCTCCAAGGCCAAAACCCCACCACAGGTGCAGCCGCCTGTGTCCGTTGGGGGGGAGGGAAGATGTATCAAGTGTCCAGCTCTCTACCTCCCAAGTCAAGGCCAAGCCGCTGCAATTCACCGATGGATGGGCTGGGCCGGAGCTGGCTTTGAAGGCTCACAGAGAGCCTGATTTTCTGAGGGAGGAGGGGGGCAGATCAAGCACTCACTGCCCCTCTCCCAAGTCAAAGCCAAGCCGCTGCAATCGCAGGTGGTCGGGCTGGGCTGGAGCTGGCTTTGAAGGCTCACAGAGAGCCTGATGTTCCAAGGGAGAAGGGGGGTGGATCAAGCACTCACTGCCCAGCTCCCAAGTCAAAGCCAAGCCGCTGCAATCGCCGGTGGTCGGGCTGGGCTGGAGCTGGCTTTGAAGGCTCACAGAGAGCCTGATGTTCTGATGAAGGAGAGGTGTGTTACTCAGTGTGATCTGTACCCCAGAAATGTCCATGCCCTCCAGTCAGAAACTGACACTCTAAGCAACTATTTCATTGCTTTCAGCTCTCAAGAACTGCTCCCAGCTCCCTCCCTCCATTAGTGTCCAATTGGATTTAAGAGACCAACATCTCATAACCCAGCTGAAGATTCCACTCCATTCAGTTTTCATGGAATGTTGATTTTGCTATACAGTTTGGAGCCTCTCTGACCCGATAAATACTCAAACTGAAACCAACCTGATAGCCACTCTCTGAAAGTTAAAACACAGTAGTGGTCAAAACAACCACTACTTTTTTACAATGTAACTTTCTCAAACACAAATTTCAGTTTCAAGCACTTTTATTTCTGTGGTTATTTGACTCTATTGGTGTATATTTTGCAACAGTTAAGATAAGCATACATACACATAATAATTTTCCTACATATTAAGGCCATTTCTCAGTTATACCACCATACCACCCTGAATATTCCCAATCCCATCAGAATTTAGATGGTAAATAGAGACTGCATCTGCAGCACAGAATTAATCTACCCCCTCTGCAGACCAGGGCGTTGGGGATGCCCTGGTCTGGAGCGGTGGCGGAGCTCAGCCTCCAAATTGGCGCTCCTTTTAGATGTCAGGGAAAGTGCGCCCTAAAAGCGGTGGGCGCACTTTCCCTGACTCAAATGCCATGGCGTGTCTGGTCGCCGCGGCGTGAGGTCATCCCCGGAGCGCCGACCATGCGGAGGGCCGGCGACTCCGAGGGCGACCTCAGGAAGAGGAAGGGGCACCGCTCGTGCGGCTGCCCCTCCTCTTCTGGGCCCAGAAGACGGCTCAATTAGCCGTCTGCCGAGGCCCCTAGTTTAACAGCACTTTAACTGAGATGCAATTGAAATATTGGGCTTGTAGTTTTGTGAGATATTTAGCCTTCTCTGTCAGATAGCTCTGCTGCCACAACAAACCTTAAATCCCAAGATTCCATAGGATGGAGCCATGACTGTTAAAGCAGTGTCAGAATTTATTAATTCTGCAGTGTGGCAGCAGTCAGAGTTAGGTCTGGTTAGAGCTTGCATGGAAAACAACACAGGAATACCAGATATGACTAGGAGAGAATCCTGTCTAAAACCCAGAAAAAACCATTGCTGACAGTCAGAATTAACAATACTGGACTAGGTAGATCAGTGATCTGTGTTTTCCACATGTGCATTTCTTTTCTTTTCTTATGCTTTGCAGGAAAAAATACTTCCAGCAATATCTAGACAACATGCAAAAAGTCATTCAGATTAATTCAGTGCTCTTTTAATAATAATAATAAATAATAAAATTTATTTATATCCCGCTTATTGAAAGACAATCCAAGCGGCTTACATAAAAAAACCCATACAATATAACCCCTAAGACCAACCCACCCCCCTTAAAACAATATTAAACATTTCATAATTAAAATAATAGTAGCCATAAAACAATTCATATAAGTAATAACAATAAAAACATTTATGAACCAACAAAACCCGGCCAACCTCTAAAACAATTCCTCATCTATCAGAATGATGGGGCCACGAGAGGAAAAAGGGGGCCGGGTATCCTAAGGGGGCCAGTAACCCAAGGGTAACCTGAGGGGACTGGGAAGCCCAAGGCTGGGATAATTAATCTGGAAAGGCCTGCCGGAAGAGATCCGTCTTAACAGCCTTTTTGAAGCTGTCTAAAGATGTCAGGTGACAGATCTCGTCCGGCAGGTCGTTCCAGAGTTTGGGAGGGGTGCTTTGATGACACACTGGGGATGTGGTAAAAGCAGCTACATGGCTTTGAATGCCATTTTGATAATGGTGGTCAGGCTGCTAGGAAAATTGTCAGAGTGGGATGGCTTTTGGTGAAGCTGCTGTATCTTTAAAGATTGACATGAATAAATCTCTGTCGATCAAAGCAAAGTCATTTAAAATGGTAGGACCTCTCCGCGAAAAGTCACAGCTGTCTCTGGTTCCCCCCAATGTTCTATTTTCATTCTCACAGCCTACATAGGAGTATAGAAAGAAAAGAACTCAAGAAAAGATATCCAGAGGTACAATGTCCAAAGGGGCAGCCCTGTTAACCTCTTGCAACAAAATTAACATAGGGTCCTGTCGCTGTGGTGGCAAGTGATTAAATGCCTGTAGTGCAGCCACAAGTTTGTGAGTTCAATCCCAGAGGCTCCAAGGTCTACTCAGCCTTGCATCCTTCCGTAGGTCACTAAAATAAATACCCAACTTGTTGGGGGCAATTAGCTTACACATTGTAAATCACTTAGAGAGTGCTTAGTTCACTAATAAGCAGTATAGAAATGTACTTGCTGTTGCTATTTCTATCTTAAAGGCTAACAAATTTATGATAGCATAAGCTGTCAGAGATAGAGTTCACCTCATCAGATGCATGAAATATAATAGAAACATGTCCCCATTTTGCACATTTTTGGAAGTAGTGTGTGGACAGCAAGGTGAAAGTGGGAAGAAAGAAGTAAAGACAAGGAGAATAACATTATTAATACTAGCTATCCACAAAGCCATAGCACAAACATCCCGGCACTGCTAAGTCAATTCACAAACATAATCTGATAAAGAAATGATTATCCTGATTCCAGCCTCTAGTGATATATTGGAACTTCTTGATGAACTTAACTCAGCAATTTTTTGATCCAGTTATCTTGTGAAAAGTATCCCTTTGATGGAGGAAACTAACATCAAGGGACTGGGTGTCATGTGCCTCTCCTTACCACCGTAAAACATTCTGAAGCCTTCTGCCTGGAGACTAAAAGGTGTTTGATATCAAGAGACTGAAGACTATGAAATGTATTCACATATGGAGCTTGAAGAAGGAAAGAGTGGGTAGGGGAGACAAAAGCCCAAAGGAAAACTAACAGAAAAGCACTCAGGTAAACCAACACAACCCAAAATTTATCAAACATATCTGTAGATCAGTGGTGGATCAATTTTGCCATTATGTGGAATGATCTATTTGGTGTTGTATTTACTATGCCAATACATCTCACCTGTTGAATTTCAGCTTGTCAGATTGTTAATTTATCTTTATTTTATTCAGTATTGTATCAGTCAAATGTTTTACTATATCTTTGTAAAAACATAGCAAATACCTACATAGTTCAATATTCTGTTTACAAGTGGCCAAACAGTTGCACAAGAGAAGCCTGCAACTGCACTTTCCATCTTGTGCTCCCCTACAACTAATTCACAGAGGCATATTGCCTCTGATATTAGAAATTATGTGTAGCCAATCTCACTAGTAGTCATTATGGCTCTGCCCTCCAGGAATTTATCCAGTCCCCTTTAAAGCCATGCAGCAGCCATCTCTACATCTTGTAGCAGTAGGTTCCACAATTTAACTTTGCACTTTGGGGCTAAGCAGACGGGCGGCACGGGGCCGCCCCAGGAAGCTGCGGATCGGGGCCGAGGCATCCGCATTCCTCAGCCCCGCGGCACAGCTTCGCCGCCCCAGGAAGGAGCGCTAAAATAGCGCTCCTTCCACAAATCACTGAAGATGCGCTGCAAAAGGCTGCCGGCGCACCTTCGGCAGCTTTTCCGCTGCAGCGTGTGCGGATGCTGCAGCGGAAAGGCATCATTGGAGCGTCGGCTGTGTGGAGGGAAGGGGTTGGAGCACCCAGCTGCCCCTCCCCTTCCTTGCCCTGAAGACGTCTGCTTCCCCCCTTTGTGAAGAAGTACTTCCTTTGATCAGCCCAGAGCCTCCTCAATTCAACTTCATTGGTGACCAGTGCCATATTAGCCATTAATGCAATGGTAATTTATAATTTAAAATTGTTTTGATGTTTTTGAATGGCTATACTCGTCACACAATTTGTTGTGAGCTGATTTGGGCACAATTTCATGGAAATGCAGCATATAATTATTACTATCATCATCACCACCACCACGATCATCACAATTAATGTATATTCCATCTTTTGAGACACGGTACAACTTAAATAATGAAAAGAGATACAAATAAAAGTTCACATCACCAAAAACATAAACAAATTAAATTAAAGTTAAACTCTCAGTTGAATTAAAAGCATATTCATTAAATAGCAACAGATATGAACATTGAAGGGTATTATTAAAAGCCTTGTCCCCACAAACAATCAGTTCCCATATGTCTAGCGAAACAGAAAGTCTTCAATTGCAACTACATCAAGAGAAGCACCTTCCTCATAATTTTTAGAGCTCAGTCAAGCTTATATGGAAAGGTGTCCTTCAGATAGCCTGGATCCTAGCTGTATACATGTTTATAGGATATAACTAGAACTTTGCATCATTTCTCAAGAACATATGTGTATATTACAAGAATAATTTATTAAACAGAAGTTCAATATAAGTTAAATATTACTTTGTACACAGAGGTTTATGGTTACAGCATTTCATGTCTGTTGTATTGTTACTTATTTAACTCCTCTATTATCTGAATTGACTTTATCACATTTCACTAGCACTTCCATTATCTCCTCATAATCCTAGCTGAATCCAATTAACAGTCCTAACTGACCCACAACACAAAATCCTTCCCTTCACTGCATGGCACTTACATACACTGCTGGAATATTAAACACAAACACAAACAAATGTTGAAAGATTCCCAACTAGAAGACCCACACAGTAAAGAAAGCCAAAAATAGAACTGGGATATGCAAGAATTAAGGAACTAACATTTTACCCTCCTGATGATAATCTCCTAGTTCCACCTAAACACTGGCCTCTAGTTACACTGATGGGCACTAGATTTTAACAATCTCCATTGGGCCACAGGGTGCCCTTACTAGACTCTGGAAGACTTGATTTAGTTGCATTTAGTCTTTCTAAATATTGAACAGAGTGAAATCCAACAATCTGTGCAAAATAGAACAAGACAAGCTCATACAGAGGCAGAAGGCCTATAATGCTGAGATTCTTGTAAGCATTTATATTTGCAGGCAGAACTGCAACCTTGTTTTTAAAATACTTGATAGTTAGAACTATCAGGCAACCTATTCTACTTCATAGATCTCACTCTCACAGCTGAGAAGTTCTCCCCTTTTAAACATGTGACTCTCTTGGGTTCTGCTTGTTTCCGCAGAGAAGCAATTTGCTGCACCTCATTTTGAAGGAAGAGGTTAACTTGAGCCACTGTTATGTTTAACAGCAGTAGTTCCACACTGTGCACTGGCTGGGTTACTCTGAGGTGGATGCTCCCTGGTGGAGCTCTTGATCCCCCCTGGGTTCCAAAGCCTCAGAGTCCTTTTTGCAGGAATGTGAGGCAGTTGCAAGTTGAAGGGAACTAACTAGGGAGGAACTAACTTCTGCTGAATCCTGTGCAATGGGACTTATTCCAAGTAAACATGCTTAAGTTCAGTTATAGAATATTTATCTGCAGAAGTGTTTTGTGTCCATCCTTTTGCAAAAGCTTCACATACTGTTAATACTTCTCTATTTTGTGAAAGATGTGGGAAGCAATGTCCAGTGCTTTTACTTACTCTGGATGTGAGTAAAATAAATCTATTGTATTTTATAAAAAGATAGGAGTTTAATTATAAACATAAAAGCAGAAAAGAAGGAATTCTTGCAGGCAGTCACTCTACTTCCTCACATCAGATCCTGAGAGAGAGAGAAACCCTGAATACCCAAGCACCTTCTACATTCCTTCAGCCAGTATGGGCACTGGCTGTAGTCCAAAGAAGTACATTTTCTAACCCCATTACCTTCAGCTTTCACCCATCTCCCATATTTTTCAGGCTGCAGATTCCCCAGCTATTAAGAAATGATCTGCTAATCCACTGTAACTGACCATTCTTAGTTATTGTCTCACAAAGGAATGGTGGACTAGCAGCCATAGAAATATCTGAACACTACTGGCAAGCCACTGGCTGAGTAGGGAGATGAGCCACCTTACCCCACACTGGTGCCCAAAAATACACTCCACTTTGCCATGAGCTGCCAGTGCTGACAATGTGAAAATTATGTAAGTTTACAAACAAGAAAAAATAAATGGCATGGATGGGGGATGGGGTATAATACACCAAAAGTGAAAGACATTGGTATTTATAAATGTATTCTTCCGATAAATGTAGGATGTCTTTGATGTAACAAACGAAACCCTTATATTTTAAAAGGATGCTTTCTGAGACGTGTTTCTCATCATGTGTGCTAAGGTATATAATGCAACCAATATGATTAAAACCTCCAGCAAATGAATATATTACAGAAAATGTGTGACAATTATACTATTTACTATATACCATGGTGACTTAAATGCATCGTTAACACAGAATAAACATGCAATATGTGATCATCACAATACAAAAAAGCATTTATGTATTTGTTTCTAACAGATATATCCACAACAGTCATTTTGAAAGAAAGTTCTTTAAAAAGATAGGCAGAGGCTATGTAAAATACTTTTTTTTCCTATCTAATCCTGGTGTGATGCTTTGATCTTAGAAGGTTAGAAAATGTGCTAGACCAGGGGTAGGCAACTTTTTTGAGCCAGGGGCCGGATTGCTGTCCCTCAGACAATTGGGAGGCTGAAGCACCAAAAATAAATAAATAAATAAATAAATATTAAAATTAAAAATTAAAAAAATTAAACATTAAAAAAATGCATGCACACACTCTCAGCCCCAGAAAAGCCATGGCAAAATCCCTGTGGAGATTTTGCCAAGAAAACACCAAGAACAAGTAATAACAACAATAATCAATATCATCATGGCGGGCGGTGGGGGGCAGCGGGGGGCAGCGGTGGCAGGACCGGCCTGGGGCCGGTCCAAAGGCCTCGGGGGGGCGCATCCAGCCCCCGGGCCTTAGGTTGCCTACCCCTGTGCTAGACAAAGGCATAGCCATGTTACTCTCTACCTACTCTCTAAACAGCCTAAAAACCTGAAATTTTCCTTGCAGAAGAGATCGCGGTGACTGCAGCGATCTCGGCCGCTTGAGGAGGACTCGGCCAGCCCTGATCAGTCTGAGGGAACAGCTGAGCGACCAGATCGGCAGCGGCAGCGGTGACACCGGGAGGAGTGGCGGGCATTTAAACCCGCCCAGCACCATCTCTCCCCCGGCAACACGCGGCGGCTGCAGCGATCTCGGCCGCTTGAGGAGGACTCGGCCATCCCTGATCAGTCTGAGGGAACAGCTGAGAGATGAGATCTGCAGTGGCAGCGGTGACACCGGGAGGAGCGGCAGGCATTTAGACCGCCCGGCACCATCTCTGCCCCGGCAACATGCAGCGACTGCAGCGATCTTGGCCGCTTGAGGAGGACTCGGCCAGCCCTGATCAGTCTGAGGGAACAGCTGAGTGACCAGATCTGCAGTGGCAGCGGTGACACCAGGAGGAGCGGCAGGGATTTAAACCCGCCCGGCACCATCTCTCCCCCGGCAACATGCGGTGGCTGCAGCGATCTCGACCCTATGCCCTGGTACACTGAGGAGCTTAGGGGAATGAAATAAGCCGGACAACAACTAGAGCGCGAATGGCGGAAAACTCACCTCCCATCCGACAGAACTCGCCTTAGGAAGCATCTTGATTCCTATAGGGAGGCTTTACGTGCAGCGCAGAAAACTTTCTGTTCTGCTCATATTGCGTCTGCAGAGTCTCACCTGGCAGAATTGTTTAGGGTGGTGGGGGAGTTGACTAAGGTTCCTCCTGCGCCAACCCCCCTACTTAACCCTACGATAGCCTGCTGTGAGGCATTTAATATCTACTTTGCAGATAAAATCTCTCGGATAAGAGCTGATTTGGATGCCATTGTTCTGACAGAATCTGTAGACGAGGTATCTGGGAACTCCGTTGATGGCACTTTACTGGATCATTTTCAAACTGTGAGTACTGATGACGTGGACAAGCTACTTGGAAGGATGAGGAAGACGACTTGCCCCCTTGATCCTTGTCCATCTTGGCTGGTCGCCCAGGGGGTTGGTGCGCTGAGGGTGTTCCTTTGGGACACAATCAACGCGTCACTCAGGGAAGGTAATGTACCATCTTGTTTAAAGGAGGTGGTGGTTAGGCCGCTCCTGAAAAAAACTTCCCTGGACCCCCTGGATAGAAATAGCTATCGACCAGTATCCTTGCTCCCTTTTCTGAGCAAGGTGATCGAGAGGGCAGTTGCTTCCCAACTCCAAGAAGTCTTGGATGAAACCGATTATCTTGATCCATTTCAAACAGGCTTTAGGACGGGATTTGGAGTGGAGACTGCCATGGTTGCTCTGACCGATGACCTCCGCCTGGGTATTGACAGGGGTAGTGTGACCCTGTTGGTGCTCTTGGATCTCTCAGCGGCCTTTGATACCATAGACCATGCCATCCTCTTGGATCGCTTGAGAGAGCTGGGAATCGAAGGCACTGCTTTGCAGTGGTTCCGTTCCTTCCTTTCGGGCAGATCCCAGAGGGTGAGGCTCAGGGACAGTTGCTCTTCCAAAATCGAGCTTAATTGTGGCATCCCTCAGGGTGCCATTCTGTCCCCGATGCTATTTAATGTCTATATGAAGCTGCTGGGTGAGATCATTTGGAGGCATGGAGCGCGGTGTCTTCAGTACGCTGACGACACCCAGATATATCTCTCCATGACCAGATCATCGTCTCAGACTTCAGATGGCGTCTCTCCTCTTAATGACTGTCTAAGAGTGGTAATTGATTGGATGAGGAAAAACAGATTGAAGCTGAATCCGGACAAAACGGAGGTACTCACAGTCACAGGCCCGAAACCAGATTTGGGAATACAGTCTCCAGTCCTGGATGGAGTCACACTCTCCTCTAAGGACTGTGTTCGCAGTCTGGGGGTACTTCTAGATTCGTCACTTCACATGACTAGTCAGGTGAGTGTGACGGTCAGGAGTGCCTGTTATCAACTTCGGCTGATACGCCAGCTGCGCCCTTATCTGGATATGAGGGATCTGGAAGCTGTGGTACATGCCCTGGTAACCTCTCGTCTGGACTACTGTAATGCGCTCTACATGGGGCTACCCTTGTGCCTAACCCGGAAACTACAATTGGTACAAAATATGGCAGCCAGGTTAATTGCCGGAACATCAAGGAGGGAGCACATAACATCTGTGCTCAAATCCCTCCACTGGCTGCTGATCAGTTTCCGGGTGCAGTACAAGGTGTTGGTTTTTACCTTTAAAGCCCTACATGGCTTGGGTCCATCTTATCTGAGCCTCTCCCCATATGATCCCCCCCATGCCCTGCGGTCCTCTGGGAGGAATCTGTTACAGCCAATAAAGACCAGGCTGTCTCAGAGGGCCTTTTCTGCTACTACCCCCAGACTATGGAATGGCCTGCCAGATGAGATCCATCTTACTACTGCTCTTGCTGCTTTCAAAAAAGCAGTAAAGATGGATCTCTTCCGGCAGGCCTTCCCAGAATAACAGCTGCTGTAAGGAGATGAGTTTTTATCCTACCTGGTTGGCACAATTGTTCTGTTATTTTTAGCATATTGTTTTAATTGTATTGCTTTGTTTTAACTCATTCTTGGTTTAATCCTGTTTTAAGGAGTGGGAGGGCAGATTATAGAAGGAGGGAATGTTTTTTAACTTGTCTTGTTTTAATTGCTGTAACCCGCCTCGATTGCTATGCAGAGAGGCAGGCTATAAATAAAATTTATTATTATTATTATTATTATTATTATTATTACCCATCATAGAAAGGAATCTTGTAGCACCTTTGATACTTGAACAGACAGGCCAAATGAAGCAGCTTCTGGCCACTTTGGAAGCATGCCAATTAAATGACACACACCTCCAAAGCATCCAGAAGCTGCAATGAAGACTCACTCTAGTTCTTATGACCAGAGCAAAAAGGAGCCAGGATAATCTGACTCCTGGTGGTGCCGGTTGGCCCCTGTGTCCATAGATGGCCTTGGAAGCAGCCATATGGACAGCAGGATTCCGACCTGCTTCCAGCTGGAGTGGACTTAGGCCACTCTTTTGTGCCCATCTGTTCCAAGCCTAAGACAAAAAAAAAATGTAGCATAAGCTTTTCAAGATTATGGGTACATCCAGACTGATGGAAAAGTTTCAGAATTTGTTCCTGTTATTTCCAATTTTATACTGGGGTAAGATGAAGTGACCAGCGGTGCTGATGTAAAAAGTCTCTGATTTGAGAGCTGACAGAAAATGTTCTGGGATAAACAAAACTTGTGTGGTTCTCTAAAATAAAGTTGGAAAGAACAGGAAGAAAATCTGGGACTTTCTTATCTTTTTAATCAGTACAGATGCACCCTCAGGCTACTTCATTAGATGCGCTCTCAAAAGTCCTGCAAGTTTTCTTTGCATGCCAGACAACGAATTTTTAATTTCATAGCAGTGGCAAATGTGTTGGTAGCAGATCAATGGAAACATAAAAACCAGCCTATTGACTTGTCCATGAGTAAGATATGGAATGTTGTCAATAAGATAAAGCTTTTTTTCCCCCTTGAGCTTAGGACTGCTTCATGCTTTCTTTAAATCTAATAATATTGTAAGGAAAATAATTATAATTCCCCTGGCATAAACAATTGCAATTTCTTTTCTATATAGAATTCATATAATTCCTATTGTTCATTTTTTGGTTTGTCATAAAGCAGAAATTAGAGTTTTTAAAACCATTTATAGTTTTATAGTATCTTAAGTGGAAAATTTGCTTCTATTATGCCTTTATAATAAAGGGGCAGTTTATAACATTACTAAACACATCACTTAATATACTTTCAATAGCTGCCATCAGCAAACATGACCAGATTTATTCTAGATGTAAATGGGCATATTTTTCAATTGTCATTTTTATACTGAGGATTTTAATAATTTTATCCCTTCCTTCTATCCATTTATCATTTCACGGTGCTTGCAGAGATGCTGGCCTGGTTCTAAATTGTGGAAATTTTCAGAGAAGAAATCAGGTAACATCAGAAAAGAGACATCAAGTTAAGATTCATAGGCTTAGACTATATTTACTATACATAGAATACTAATATACATAGTATATATTTACTATACATAGAAAATATGGTGTGAGTTGCTGTTGCATATCCATGATGAATGAGTGATTTTATACGTCTATAATTTTGTCTGGTTTATTAAAGTAATTTTTAGTTGGTGGGGGCAAGTAAATCATTTTGTTACTAACTGTAGGAGAAATGTAAAGAATTTAAACGTTTCCATGTAGACTCTTTTCTATTGCTCGTGTCACCCATATTCACACTTAATTTCTTTTTCTTGAAAAGAAAGATGAGTCTTCACTAGTGCAAAAGAAGTGTCTGCATTTCTGGATACTGAATGATGTGGAATAAACAAATGAGCAAACACATGCAAATCTCAAGCCAATCAATGTCGCTCTATTCACAATAAATGCTCAAGTAAATTTAAGAGGCTTTATAAAAGAAGAAAGTCTCTTAGTCATGAGCCATGGATTCCTTGTAGCACTTTTGACACTTGTTGAAATTTATAGTCAACAGGATAATTCAGCCAGCTTGAAGATTTTGGGCTAGCTTTTAAATACTGCCATGCTCCAGTAACTATATTTCTTATTCCATTATCAGGTGCTAGGTTTCAGATGCTAGTACTAAAGAGACAATTTTTAGATGCTGACAACTCAAACAACAAAATAATTTCACCAATGGAGCAGATAAAGAAACTGAAGAACTGTAATGGATTGTTGCAGTGTACTCCTGAATACCAGTGTGCCCAACCAATAACACCAGGGATAAACAAATAAGGAATATGTCAGTGCATGCCATGCAATAGATTGTTTATCATCATTGATTTCTAGCAGATTATTCAACTAATAAGCTATCTTATTGCTTATTATAGGCAGGTGAACGTCTGATAGATTTTTGTGAAGCCAACAACCTATTCATTGCAAACACATTTTTCATACAACCAGAAAGAAGGCTACACACATGGACATCACCAGATGGTCAACACAAAAATCAAATAGATTATATAATTGGAAGTAAAAGATGGTGATTATACCAAAATATGATCTAAATAATATCTCAACAGAATTTACTGATAACATAAGAATCAGATTCTCAATACTAAACATAATAGACTGAGAAACAGAGGAACTATGGTCTGAAGCCAGGGACATAATAAAAGAAGAATGCAGACAGACACTTTCAATAAACAAAAAGAAAGAGGGAAAAAACATTGATGACAGAAAAAATGCTACAAACAATAAAGAAAAGAAGAGAAGAAAAACAAAAGGGAGATAGGAACAAACTAAGAATTATGAATGCAACAGTACAATAGCCTATGCGGAAAGATAAAGAAAATGACTACAACAACCAATGCAAAGAAATAGAAAAAAACAATAAAAAGGGAAGAAGAAGAGATCTATTTCACAAGATCTGGGAAAACAAAGAAAAATTCAAACCAAGGACAGGGACGATCTATGACAATAAAAATAACATAATTCAAGACCAGGAAGGAATAAAAAGATGTTGGATGCAATACACAGAAGAATTATACAAAAGAGATGACAAAATGAAGGACACATGGAATGAAGAGCCATATGAAGATGAACTCCAAATCCTAAAAAGTGAGGTGGAAAACGTAATCAGGGAAATAGCAAAAAACAAATCACCAGGAACAGATGATATTCCAATTGAACTGCTGAAATCCATATTGACAGAGTCAGCTCTAGTGCTAACCAACATATGTCAACAGATATGGAAAACAAAACGATAGCCAACAGATTGGAGGAGATCAATATACATCTCCATCCACAAAAAGGGAGACACAAGAGACTGCAGCAACTATAGGACCATAGCACATATCTCCCACACAAGCAAAATCATGCTCAAAATTCTGCAACATAGACTCCAACCATACATGGAAAGAGAGATCCCAGAGGTCCAAGCAGGGTTCAGGAAAGGAAGAGGCACTAGGGATCACATTGCAAACATACAATGGCTAATGGAGTGCACCAGGGAATGCCAAAAGAAAATTAGCATGTGCTTTATAGACTATAGCAAAGCTTTTGACTGCATAGACCATGAAAGGCTATGGAACACTCTTAAAGACATGGGAGTACCAGCACATCTGATAGTCTTAATGAGGAATCTGTACTCAGGACAAGAGGTTACTGTCAGAACAGAACACGGAGAAACAGAATGGTTCCCAGTTGGCAAAGGGGTCAGACAAGACTTCATCCTTTCACCCTATCTGTTCAACTTGTATGCAGAACATATTATAAGAAAAACAGGCTTGGACACAGAAGAAAGAGGAGTGAAAATAGGAAGAAGGAATATCAACAATCTAAGATATGCAGATGACACCATAATACTAGCAGAAAACCTTACAGACCTGGAATACCTATTAAGGAAGATCAAAGAAGAAAGTACTAAGGCAAGCTTAATGTTGAACATAAAGAAAACAAAAATAATGACTACCAAGGACCTTCACAAGTTCAAACTAGGCAATGAAAAAGTAGAAATAGTAAAAGAATTCCCATACCAAGGATCAAACATTGATAGAAATGGGGACTGCAGTCAGGAAATCAGAAGAAAACTAAGAATGGGAAGGGTGGCTATGAAAGAACTAGAAAAGATTCTAATATGCAAAGATATATAACTCAGCGCAAAAGTTAGAATCATATTAGCCATTGTATTCCCTATTACCATGTATGGATGTGAGAGATGGACAGTTAAGAAAGATGATAGGAAGAAAATCAATTCATTTGAGATGTGGTGCTGGAGAAGTGTGCTGAGGATCCCATGGACAGCCAAAAGGACAAACAAGTGGGTCCTAGAGCAGATCAAGCTGGAAACCTCCCTGGAAGCCAAGATGACCAAACTGAGACTGTCGTATTTCAGACATATCATGAGAAGAGAAGACTCTTTGGAAAAAACAATAATGCTGGGGAATGTGGAGAGAAGTAGGAAAAGAAGAAGGCCACATGCTAGATGGATGGACTCTATTAAGGAGGTAACAGGTATGGGGTTGCAGGAATTAAGCAGAGCAGTGGAGGACAGAGGGTCTTGGAGATGTGTCATCACCATGAGTTGAGATTTACTCGAG
This sequence comes from Phrynosoma blainvillii, assembly GCA_026167975.1. Lineage (NCBI taxonomy): Eukaryota > Metazoa > Chordata > Lepidosauria > Squamata > Phrynosomatidae > Phrynosoma > Phrynosoma blainvillii. The sequence goes on along the minus strand of JANUYF010000003.1, from coordinate 245,335,519 downwards.
GGCAGTTAACAACAACAACAACAAAAGCTATCTTTAACTGTGAGAAATAAATATACTGCACAGCACAACTAGGTTATGCAATTGAATCTGTCCTCTATTCTATAGAACCATCTAACTATAGATGGCACATATTTTGGCTTTCACTTATTCAACTGTAGCACCATCCAAAGCAGCTAAAAAGGCAGGAAGTCTTCACACTGTCTGAAGCTGCCTCCCAACATTTTGTTGCAGTAAATCTGCATAATCTGCACCATCACCAAAAGTTGTCTAGCCCTAGTACTCCAATGCAGTGCAGCATGTTGAAAATATGTCTTATCCAGAAGAGATTCTTATCTAGAACAGAGTGTGTTTTTGCACAGATCAACTAGGATTTCTAGTCTGGCAAATAGATTTTGTTCTCAATAACTTTCAGTCTCATAGTTCTTTGTATGTAATCAGAACAGATTATGTCAGGAAGAGAAGGCACCATAATAACTGGGTATATTGATCCCAAGAGCAGTGGGAATTTTCATGAGATAGAGGAAAAGTATTTCTTCTGGACAACACTGATGGTCATCTTCTGTAGATGCAAGGACCTAGTGAGATCCTGGCCATTGCACTTAGAGGCACATTGGCCCATAAAAATAAAAATGCTGACAGAATAAAGCCATTTTTGGAACCAACCAAAAAGTTACAAGATAGAGCTGTTTTTGGGGCTGGTCATTATGGGGGGTTGCAGACTGCCAGAAATAGTGCAACTTGAGTCCACTTTTAGGGTTAGGGTTAGTGCTAGGGAATCATAGGAATTGTTTTTTTTCTGAGACATTGAGCCTTCTCTGTCAGAGAGCTCTGGTGCCACAATAAAATACAGTTCCCATGATTCCCTAACCCTAACCCTAAAAGTGGACTCAATTTGCACTATTTCTGGCAGTCTGCAACCCCCCTATGTTAAATAAAAATAGCAAAAATGAAGCAAAAGCATATGGCTTGGTAGGAAAGTTCTACAGTGGTTCATAGCACAATTTCACATATGTAGAAAATGTAATGTCAGAATTAAAATAGAAACTTTTTTTCATGATTCCTGAGAGAGTGTTATGGGATGGCATTATGTGTGTGTATGGGAGGAGGACAATGTTAAAGCTGTTAACATGTTAAAACTGATGCTTGGGACTCAATCTGACATGAACATGTTTTCCCAACAGTATTGACTATTTAATAATTTCCCTAGCTTTCTTCCAAGTTCATGAGAAACACACATTTATGTACCACTTTCATCTAGTACTCACATATCCAGAAGTAATTTTCTACATAGAAATATATGGGAAGTGCATGAAAATGATGGAGTTTTATGCTAAATAACAGTTTCCAGAAGTGTGGGTTTGTTTGTTTTTCAATTGGGAAATGAATAACAAAAAAATATGATTCCCTTCTGTAATGGTCATTTAAAGGATATGTACAGAATATGTGTCCAATTATCTAACTAGCAAGCTATAACCTGCATCAGGATGGGCAGCACTGGAAAGCTCAGGGACAATTTTAAACCCCCAGGACACCCTGCCATGGGCTAAATGAGGTCCAAAATGTCTACTTCCAATGTTGCTTTTCAAGTTGGGGGTTGAGAGTTGTGGGTATCCTGTGCCCCATTTCGGGCCTAAATGACCGAACTGGAACCCTACAGAACCAGAAACTCAAAATTTGTCATTTAAATATTTCATTCTGGCTGAGGGCCACTGGGAATAATGGAATTCTGCAGGCTCAAAAAAAAAAAAAAAAAAAAAAAAAGGATTGAAGAGCTGCACTTCTATATGATGGCATATAGTATGCCTGTGTACTAGTTTGAGGCACTCAGTTTCTTTATAGAGCAGGTCTACGTATGTAAGCCACTGAGATAAGCATGATCCACCAGCCATGCTATATAGCAGGGGTAGGCAACCTTTTTGAGCCAGGGGCCGGGTTGCTGTCCCTCAGACAATTGGGGGGCTGAAGCACCAAAAATAAATAAATAAATAAATAAATAAATAAAATAAAAATTAAAAATTAAAAAAAATAAAAATATGCATACACACTCTCTCAGCCCCAGAAAAGCCATGGCAAAACCCCTGTGGAGATTTTGCCAAGAAAACCCCAAGAACAAATAATAACAACAATAATCAATATCATCATGGCGGGCGGTGGGGGGCGGCAGCACCGGCCTGGGACTGGTCCAAAGGCCTCAGGGGGCCGCATCCGGCCCCCTGGCCTTAGGTTGCCTACCCCTGCTGTATAGTCTATTCATAATTCTATAAACTTTCTGCTTGTCTGGACCTGAAGAAAAATAAGGAAAGCCAGTTGAAGCATGTAAGAGGTCACAAAGCATGTATGATAAATTGTATTTAGTTTGGTGAGTCACTAGTTGTCTAGATTGGCTTACAGAGCATATTCATGTTCTTCTTGCTCTAATGAAACATGAACAGAATAGAACAGAGAAAAGATCTAATCTTTTTGTCAAGAAACAAACAAAAAGGAATAACATTATTATAATTGTTTACACCCCAACTGGTATTCCTGATACCATTTGTTCAGTATGTTGGTTCTGTAGGACATAATTTTCACATCAATTTTGTTAAATCTATTGAGGAACATTATTGTATGTTGAAATTCAAAAGACTAATACTGATTTTCATCCATTTTCAGGTCTATCAATGTGATGACAAAATTTCGTTAGATACACCCTTTCAGAATCTATTTATTATTATTATTATTATTATTATTATTATTATTATTATTTTAAGAACTCAAAATGATGGACTCACATTAAAACTATTATAGGGACAGAAAACCTACCATATAGAAGTAAGTGTTTATATATATATATATATATATATATATATATAGAATTATTTGTCCTGGTGCTGATTCATTTGACTCTGGGAACTGATTGATTTCATCCATGTGGCTTCAGTTGAAACATTCTATATATTAAGTGCACCCAGCTCTATACACTCAAGCTTTTTAATTGCTTTTCTACTTTGGGATTACAGATTTCATTGTAACCTTTAAGTAATCATGTTAAAAGTGAGTGGCCGCAATCTTGATGGATTCAATGGTGCTTGAGAACTGTGGTGGCATTTTATTAACAAATTTTAAATCTCGGACATTGACAGAATAGTTGAGGGATAAATGCAGCTAATTTAATTGTGTGAAGAAGTTTTAAATTCAGTTCAGTCATATTATCAAATGAAGATACATGGGCTAATCTGTAGTAAGGTTCAGATACCATACAAAAGTACAGGTTGATTGTAAATATGAAGACAATTACTTCCTGAAGAGCAAAGGTATCACTGTATACTAAATTTAGGATTGTCCATGCCATTGTATTTCCCATCACTATATATGGGTGTGAGAGCTGGATGGTGAGGAAAGCAAATAGAAAGAAAATTCAATTGAGTTGTGGTGCTAGAGAAGAGTTCTACAGAAACTGTGGACAGCTAAAAATAAATAAATAAATAAATAAATGGGTCCTAGAATAAATCAGGTCAGAACTATCCCTAGAATCCAAGATGACTAATACGTTGATGGGTTTGGATGATCTCATCAGGGAAATCCCATCTGCAACTCTCCTGGACTATCTGGGGGCTATGTATGCCTTAAGGATTAAGGGTGGTCTGCCCAGGCCATGGGTGCGGAGGACCTTTGCCCTCCAATTCCACTGCCAGAGTTCATCTGGAGGTCATCATGGAATTTCACATTTTTGATAGCAAGGGAGCTATGGGTACCATATGAGGTTTTTCATATTTTGGATATGAAGGGGACTATGGGTAACATTCCCCCCCCTCAGAAATCATGAGACCGCACGGGTGTTGTGTGGGCGAGTGTTTTCCGAATTAGCCTTCCACCAAAGAAATTTAGGGGTGTGAATGTTTAGGGAGGATGTCCTATCAAGGGAAGCATCTCGACTGTAAGGCCCGCCTTAGGGGTGTGGATACCTCGGGACACTCACACACACACATCAATAGAAATTAATAGAAATAAACACATTAACAATTGGGGGAAATATCAACAAAAAGCAATCAGTAAGCAATAAGCAATATGCAATCTATATACATGAGTGAGGCATCTGCAGTCCGTAAAGAAGTGGGCAAATGACTGTGCCACAAGTATGTGCATCTGAGAATGCGGGCACTGAAGTATCGAGAGCCACGACTTGGGCTATGGCAGTCCAGTGGCAAGTAGTCCCCTTGGATGATCTCTGGCTGTCCTTCTTCCGGGAGGACCGCGCCAGGAGGGGGGCGGTAGCCGGCATGTGGGTGCTGTCATCAGGGTTGGCGGCAATGAGGAGGACCGTCCAGATGCGGGTGGTGCCATGGAGGACGGGTATATCGGCTGGATCTCGGGTGTGTTTCTGGAGGACATCCGGGTGTCATCGGGATTGCCTGTGGAGTCTGGTCCAGTTTAAAGCGTGTAGGGGGCTTACCTTCCCCTTGATGAGGGATCGGAAACCAAGCAAGGAGGGGTTAATTCAGGGATCGGTTTAGTAAGGGTCATGTGGATGAGGAGGGAATGATGATTGGCTAGCCCAATTTGGGCAATGAGGCCGGCGGAGCCATGAAAAGGAAGGGGCTGATCATGCTGGGAGAAATATGCAAATGAAGTCCGATTTTGGGCTATCCGTGCTTCTTATTGCTCAATTAGCCCTTTGTTTGTTTTAAGGGTCCCAGTTTCGGATAGTCCGAGGGCTGAGGGTCAGCCTGAGTGTAGATATTTTAAGGGGGTTTGTCACCATTACCTTAAAGATAAAAGAAAGAAGTGAAAGAGAAGGGAATCTTCCCCCCGCCCGGTCCCTTAATGGACTCATCTCTGGAGGATGGGAAATTCTTCAGAGGAGCATGCGGGGCGGGTTTCTTAGTATGAATGGCATGCAGGAGGAATGGGCCGCAGGCGGCTAGCCCCAAGGATTGGTTGCCTGCTGTTTAATATGTAAATGGTCACTCATGGCCCCTTATCTTCCTTTTGTTCTTGATGTGTAACCGACATGGACAGCAAGCCAAGCCGAATTGGTTCAGGGGGAGATGGGCGGGTGTGCCAAAAGGTGTCTGTGTGTCTGTGCTCTGTTTTGCCATGATTTTGGGGACTCGCCATGATCTGAAAGGCAGCCCTGCAGGGTGGAGTGGTAGCTGGCTCCCAGCTGTGATTTTAAATTCTCATGTGAGAGTTAGCGATTGCTTCCCTTGGCTGAGGCTGCGCTGTTGCGGCTTTGCCAAGGATAGCAGTCTCTACCTCACACACCAGGGTAGAGGGTGCTATCCTTCCGCCCACTTAAGTTTGTAAAAGACAGACGAATTAGGCATGAAGCCTTGTAGGTGGAGCACAGGCCGTGCTTAGAGGGCTGTGTTGGGAGGTCTCCCTGCGGATGGCCCTGAACTCAGCCATCTGCCTCCGCACCCAGCATGTGGACTGTTGGGTGGTGGACCCGATCATGATTATAACGATCATTGTTAGTGGGTTGGTGAATAAATTTAGGATGGCCTGGCCAGTGGCGGACCAGTCCCAGTCTCCCCACCAAGATTTGGTGGTGGCTTGCTTTATTTCCTGGGCGACCTTCAGAATTTGTTGGGCCCGGAGATCTACCATCAACTTAATGCAGTCCTCAGTCCGCTCTATTTGTTGGGCGGCCTCACTTAAATTAGTAAGCAGGCTCAACCATTTGGAGATACATGGGGGCTCTTGTCAGGTTTGGAGCAAATGGAAGCAAAATATGGGGGCACACCCCCCCCGCTATCAAAAAAACTCACACCAAAAATCTCATGAGACCTAAAAAGGAAGATCGAAAGGCAGGAAGGGAAAGCCTTCCTCTCTTTTAACTCCCTCACTTAACTGAACTCATATGCAAAACATCTTTACCTAATCAAAAATACATACATAGCTGGAGCAGTTCAAGGAAACTACAGAAAAATAGATCCATGCTAGAATGCAGGCTAGAAGAGCCTTTAACTACTGGGTCTTTGCTGGTCCGCAGAAAGAAAAAACAACAACAATAACATGGCCACTAGGCCTGCTGGCCCCAAAAGACAGAACTTAACAAATCCCTATATCCTTTCCTTTCTCTGCAATATCATGGACTCAGGTAACAACCATATTCAAAAGACCAAACATTCCTAAAACATGGGTGCAGGGAGCAAGGCTGCAACAACAAAATACTGGGTTGCTCAAAAACAACAACAACAATAAAAACAACAACAACAATATCCTAAAGCTGAGGATGAGGAGGATGTAAGAGAGCAATCTGGAAAAGAGCAAAGCGGAATCTGACTTTGGGCTGAGAGTATGTGACTAGTCACACTGTCTGGTAACAAAAGAAAATAGAGACATTTGAGGCAGAGTTAAAACAAACAAGAAAACAGATTTGATCCTACTTCCTCTGAACATGTACAGAAAGCCATACGAACTGAAAGGGGGCGCCAAGTGGCATTGTGGCAAAGCAAGGGAACTACAAGGAAGTTTAGGAGGAGAAAGGGGGAACATTCCTGAGCATGTCTAGAGTGCAGCCAGAAAGAACAAAGGGTTCACATGTCTTCCCCTTCTGTGGAAGACAGGAAAGGAAAAGAAGGAAAAGTGATGATGGTCGTGATGATTATTGATTGCCAACTGACTAGGCTGAGAGACTGTGCCTTTCAGCTTTAGAGCAGAATGAACTAGGGTCACTCAGCAATGTAAAACCTGTTCTACATCTTGTAACATCCAAAGGAAAGATAGGGTGTTCTGAACAAATAGTCTCTGGGCATGTAAAGAGAGTGCAGAAAGCAGAAGCAGAAGCAGTTGCAGCTTAGAAGAGACAGGGGGCACTGTGAGGTGAATTGGTATCACTTGCAGCATGTGAGGAGGAAATAAAGGAGCATAAAAAGGCAGATAGACTGTGCTGGTGGATGAGGATCTCTTTGTAGGAAACAAGGCGGTTGTGAAAACAGCATAAAATGGAGAAACCATATGGAATTTAAACATATCACAAACCCAAGACCCACAAACAGACCAACAAACACTTAAGAAAGGATTTCAGAATATCTAAACAAACACACAAACACCAATTAACAGGAAAATGGGATTTTATGGCTTTGTCTGATTCCTGGGGGCTTATGTAAATCATTCTCTCAAGAGAACTAAATCTGCTTTTGTTTTCTTTGCTAGGGTGAGTCAGGCAGACAATGCCAGAGTTCTCCATGCGGATGACAACTTGGAACATCTAGTTTCCCAAGTACCACTTAGTACAGGTCATAACTTTACCAAAACGCTAGACTTTCTTCCCTATATTTTTTTGTACACTCATGAGCTCCTGCTATAACAAAATCACAAAATTTAACATGACCACTGAACCAGAAGGAGACTTGAACCTGAATTTCTACACAAGAAGTCTCAAAACACAGACCAAGTGAATCACAAACTTGCAGACACACAACAAAACCTTACACATTGCACAATCCTACACCACAAATTGATGGGGACAACACAAGAGGTCTATTCTCTAGCCATTAGACTTGAACAATGCAGAGCAAAAGCCAAAACTGCTCCCAAAACTCCAAATGAAAGACTGGAAAGCTGGTATTATTCCTAGAAAAGACAGAAGGTGTGCCGGAGGAGGCTACACTAGCCTCTGAGCATGTAAAGAGAGCAAAGCAGAAACAGGAAACAACAGCTGAAAACTCATGCAGCCCCAAGCACATGGCAGCAGGGGGAAGCCATGTGTTCCTAAGGATCACACAGCAATAACCTATAGCTTGAAAAAGACAAACTCCTAACAGCACATCTTAGAGATAGGAAAGGAAATACAAACAACTGGTTTTGATTCAAATCGAGGTCTAGAGGACTTGTACTCATTGCTGGGAAAGGAAGGAGTAGCCTCTAAGCATAGGCAGAGTACAGAAAAGAACACAAGCCAAACATACTTAACTATGCCAAACTATGCCAAAATAAAATAAGAGAACACACAAGGGTGAATGGGTTTGAGACAACGCCCACGGTGAACTTTAGAAGCATAGGGGAGCTGCACCCAATCTGAGACTGCAGCTCTGAACTTTGTGCTATTCATGGCATCTGAGCACATGCAGAGTGCCAACAACAGAAAATAGTGAGTCCCTTTGCGAAGCAGCTAGAGAAGGGGGGGGCTATCCCTCCCACATTTTTCAAAGCTATTTTTCCTTTCCTAATTCTTCCTTATTGTCCTGGGACCAAATTACTTCTTAACTTCTCAAATCACTCTACACAACTTGGAATTTCTACTCAATGCTCTTGTCCACTTGCCTTAGGGGCACAAGGGCAAGAGAATAATACTAAAACATAGACACATCAGTGGTGAGAAAAAGGCAACCTTAACAGCCCATTTCTCAATCCAAGAAGAGGGAGTTTTTTCCCAAGGAATCTAGGGCACAGCTTTTTGGGTCACAAACTTATGGCAAGGGAAATCCATTTCCTTTACTTTCCAAATGAAACAAGGACAGCCTGCAGGATGATGGGATTTGCAACCTTTCTATGGCAATGAAGCCGGGCAGTTTAGAAGCCTTAGAGGGCAGTTTCTAGGAGTCCCTTTCGAGGGCTCTCAGCTCTGGTGAACACTGGGGAAGCTGGGGTTAAGACAGTGCTGCCTATCTTTGGGGCAGGGAGAAAAGAAGCTGAGACAGTGTTGCCTAACTCCACTATCTCTTCTGAGGGGCAAGGGTTTGGTCTCCTACATCTCCCTGTTCCATTCCAGTTCTTTCCACATGGGTGAGTGCCTACTTCTGTACTCCTGGGTTGACTTTGCCATGTGATCTGGGGTTGGGATGGATGACCTCGTGGGGTCCCTTTTTCTGGCATGGCCGAATGAGAGGGCTTCTGAGACTTAGGGTCTTTTGATTGTGCCCATGCCCTGTTGTGGACTGTAACAGAAGGGAGGGGGAGACTTTCAGCCTTTCTGTGTGGCTCTTGGGAAAGGGGGGAGTGAGGTCTCCTGAAGGTTTCCCTATGAAAAGTGGATCTTTCGGATGCTTCCTTTTCCCTTTGGGGAGTGGGGGAAGGCTTAGTGGGGTTTTTACTTAGTGGGATTTTTCTAGCTTGTCTTTTGCGCTCTAGGGTCTTTTCTTGTCTCCATGCTAAGACTTTGCGGAAGTTATCAGAAATCTGCTTTAGGATTTGGGAAAAGGATTTCCAGGAGCCTGGGAACCATGACACTCCCTCACGCTGCAAGCACTTTTGGGTCTGGGGGTAGAATCCTGAGTATAATTTTCTCAAAAATGGCTCATTGTCCCACACAATCCATCCTTGGGCATCAGGTATTACATCCCCAGACAACACCGCTAGGAACATTTTCCTGGCAACATATTTCTCTGGGATTTCATTCTTGGCTTGCCTTTCTTTATAGATAGTTTCTCCTGGCCTTAAAAGGGAGGCAATTTCTCTCATCCAGGAGTGACTGTCTTTAGATAGGAGATCCCGAACTATTATAGCTGACTCCAAAATTTTTCTATCCTCTGGGCTCATACACATTCTGGCAATTTGGGTGAGATCTGAACCTTTTGCACTGGGGCAACAGTTTGATATTTGCATCAGCCATGGCAAAAGGGTTTGTGAATTTAAAGGTCCCAATAGCTGTGCTATGCAGGATGCCTCATTAATAGAAAATGTGGGTTTTGCCTCCAACTTCTGGATTCTGTCTAGTGCATCTTTAAGTGTGGCTGTGAGAATGGAATTTTCTGCTTTGAGGAGATTAATTTGGTTTGCCAAATCTCCAATCTCCCTTTTTATTGGGGGAGAGTCCTTGAGTGTGGGTGCCATTGCCGTAGGCTTGTAATTGGGTTTTATTGGCCCAGTGCGTTTGGGTCGAGCAGGCTTTGGCTGTGCCCTGGGGATCCTAGGCCCTGCTACCTTTCCTGATGTTAAACAGGATCCCGGGCTGTCCTAACCCAAACCCTCCTTCTTTTGGGTTTCCTGGGCAGCTATCTCCCTGGTCCTTTTTAACAAGAGATGCACCAGCTCCTCACTGGGGTGGTGGTCTATAGCCTCCCTGGGACCACCTAACTTCCGAAGTTCGTGCCACAGCTCATTCTGGGTTTCCTGGGAGATTTGCTCTCCTCTTTCCTGGGTTCTTTTGGGGGGTGGCCCTCTGTATTCCTTCCGGAACGACTCGGGTCTTTGGAGGGTTGGTACGAGTGGGGGCCATTATTTCGATATGTTACGGTTTGGATGGGTTCTCCCTCTCTTCCCCCCCTTCGACCTATAGGTTTGGCTGGTTTAGGACATCCTGTGGTCGCAATCTGTTCAGCCTTTAACACTCTATGTAATTTGGAAACTTCTAAAATGTGTTCCATGTGTTTCCAAGTAATAGTGTGCAGTTGCATGGAAGCGGGGCCCAGATAAGTTTTGGCTGATACTTGTAAACCCTCGTACACCTTGGCAAAGAAATCTTTGTCGTCAAATATAGGCTGCCCTTCTGCATCGAGTTCTACCTGCCCAGCTATGATTGCTAGGATTTTCTTTCGGGCTACATAGGCATCCGGGGATTTGTCTTCGGCTTGTCTCTCTAACTGGAATTTGGTCCGTAGTAAGGTCTCTGGCCACAGAACACTTCCTACTTTGGCCATCCACTCGCTATACTCTACATTAGCAAGATCCACAGTTAAAGCGGCAGCCTCAAAGGCTCCTGTATATGCTGGATCTATACACATCCTTGCTACTTGTGTCATGTCCTGTCCCTTAGCTTTAGAGTACAGAAGATAAGCTTTGGTCATCCATCTGACTCCAGTTTGTGCATCCAACTTCCCTAAGTAGTCTGCGATGGCCTTCAATTCGGACATAGACCAGGTGACATTTTCGACCACCGTTTTAGTAACGGTCCCGTCCTCATTCGTTTCCTTGGTTTCCACCATACTGCGTGTTTTTACTGGTCTTACTGGGACTGCTGTGTCAGGGGGTTCTGACTGAAGGGACTGAGTTGTTGAAATGTCTCTCCTTCCGCTCTCTTCCCATTGGGGATTGGAGGGCGGCAGGGTTCTGGCCTCTATAGGAAGGGGGCAAATTTCCTCTTCACCCCACTCCACTGCCTCTAGGTTATGAGGGCTTATAATGGAAACCACGGACTGCTGTAGCCGTAGTTCTTCCCTTAGGGCCTTAATCTGCTTTTCACATTGGGTGTGGTCTGCCTGTTGGTTCCCTGTCCTCTTGCGCTCCAGTACATAGTCTGTGGCTATTTTGGCTTGTTGCGACTTCTCTTTCAGCTCCCTATTGCGCTGTCTGAGCAAGTCTATCTCCATCCTAGCCGCGTCTAACTGTCGCGCTGCCTCTTCCCTAGCCCTGATGTGTAAGGCATTATCGGCTACCTTTCCCTGGATTTTGGCTAATGCCTCCTTCAATGCTTTTTGCAATTGCTCCTTTTCTATGGCCAAATTTTTATATTCCCTAGTGGCTTCATGGGCTAATGTCCTTATTCCCCATGACGCCCATCTGTCCTTTTCTGTCTTGGACACTCTCCTTCACCCAGATTTTTGTGTGTGTTGGTTGTAAACTCTGAGCAGGGTTGCAAAGGGGTCCTCAGTCAGAAAGCCCTCAGCCTTCCATGGATTAGGTCCCTTCCCGAGGATCCATTTTTGCAACCTATCCTGGGGCTGCTCAGTCCTAACCAGATTATTTTCGTCTGTGTGTGGATTCATGGTTCCTCCTACTGTGGCAGGAGAGATTGCAGTGCCTGAGTCCTCTCCTAGCCAATTTTAACGCCCCTCTCTGTCCAAGAGAAGTGCAGTCCTGGGGATCTCCCTGAGACCTCCGCAGAACACCTAGAATAAAACTCTGGGTCAGGGACAGTGCCCAATTCACGCGAGGGCCCGGCGCTGCTGCAGCTAGCGACTTAGGGGTGATCCTCCGTTTAACCCCGGTCAGAAGTCAGTTCGGCCCCTCCTCATGTTCACTGGGGAGTTTGGATGCTGTAGATCCACTCCAAAGTGGCCCGTCTAACAACCCCAAACTTTGGCCCCCCAGCTAGACTTCTGCCTGAGTTTTTCCTTTCCCTGGGACCTCCCTGAGGCTCCCACCAATGGCACTCCTTGGAGCTGCCTTCCCCTCCTCTTGACCCCGGGTGTAGGTTTCAGGACCAGGACGTCTCCCTCCTTTGCCTACCCTGCCCATTCAAGGGGGTTAAACTGTTGGGGTGATCCTATGTTTTATGGCGATTTGAAGGTCGGGGATGAGGAGGACCTCTACTCTGCTTTCCCACCCACGATAGCGAAAATAAAAATAGGGCGTCGGGATGCCTACTCCGACAAAATGCCCAAGGGTGATTAGGGCCCACCACTGGATGGCATCCACCAGCGCCAATGAGCAGGATACCTAACCAAAGAAATGAAACGGGATCAGCCAACCCAAGATAGCCCCTTGCCCTTATGGCCAAATGCACAAGAACACACACACACCTCCCTATTTATTCCTGTCTGCAGCGGCCTCTTTGGAATCCCTGTTCTCTCTACGTTCCGAGATCTAGACAGCCCAAGTGATCAGTTTGGAAAGTCTAGGTTTCAGGGGAGAGTTCGAATGCCCAAGCTTTCTCTACCAAATTGTAGCCAAGAGTCCTTAGGGGAATTTATGATTAGCTCAATTATTGCAAGAGGGGGCTGACTACAAGAGCCCAAGAGATCGCCCTCCCGATGTTTATACCAAGAGACCAGGGGGTTCCAAGGAATGAAGCTGAGACTGATGTAGGTGGCTAGCTAGTTTATTGAAATAGGGGAAACACACTGACAGACCATACACTCACACACACACACTCAAGGCTCAGGAAAATCGGGGTTGGAGTTTGGAACAGAATGCAGGCGTTACTAAGGGTGATGCTTACCGAAATGTAGCCTCCTCCGGGAAGCGAAATGGGATGCGGGATGGTGGGAGGCAAGTCTAGCTCCGCAGCCTGTGTTTGAGCTGACTTGCTGGTAACTAGCTTCGGAGGTCAGAGTGACGTGGAGTCGTTTAGACCAAGAAGATAGCACACTGACTGGCTAAAGTCTAGGGTTTATATAGGGCCAAACGAGCCCTGGGGCGAAAGGCGATAATTGCGATGATGGCACCCTGCTGTATAGGGTTACATTGTGTTTGGTGGTCTTAATCCAAGGGGCCTATTTCCTGGGGGAATGTGTGACTAGGTGCCACAATGCACCTCCTGATGGGTGGGGGCGTGTGAGACTGGGTGGCACAATACAAACATTACACCTTTGATGGCTGAGGGTGCTTGTGGCTGGGTGACACAATACACCTTTCCAATGGGTTTGGATGATCTCATCAGGGAAATCCCATCTGCAACTCTCCTGGACTATCTGGGGGTTATATATGCCTTAAGGGTGGTCTGCCCAGGCCATGGGTGTGGAGGACTTTTGCCCTCCAATTCCACTGCCACAGTTCATCTGGAGGTCATCATGGAATTTCACATTTTTGATAGCAGGGGAGCTATGGGTAGCATATGAGGTTTTTCATATTTTGGATATGAAGGGGACTATGGGTAACACCACCCAATTACACTCCTCTGACTGCAGCAATTCGTTTGCAACATTACACAAAGCAATGCAATAGGATCCATTATTAATCTGTCTATTAACGCTAGATGATCAAACATATAACACTTATCAAGTAGATTAATAATGGATCCCTTTTCATTGCTTTGTATACTTTTTTAAATTGTATATGATTTTTTTAAAAAAAAATACTGAAATTAAAAAAATGTCTTCATTAAATAAAAGCATTACAACAGTGGCCAAAAAGAAATGAGTCAGTTAAGCATACATTCCCACTAAAGAGTAAAGTCTTTACTGCTTTTTAATGATTTTATTGAATTTGCTGGTACTGCATTGTTAGTACTTTGCTTTTTTTTACCCTGAAAAGATTTAAGCCTTAAAAGAAGCTTTAAAACAATTTTAAATAAAGTTGCTAATCTTCTCAGTGTAAGAACCAGCTGTTGTTCTGCTTCTAGATGATGGAGCCTTTTCTATCACATAGGAATTAACTTGTCAAGTATTTTATTAAGGGAGTAACCTGCCAGATTTTATATAGGAAGAGAAAGAAGGCTTCTTATTTCATAGGTAACTAAATGGCATACATGCATTCAATTTCTGATGAGCTATCAACTGTTATAAGAGCCAGTGTGGTATAGTGGTTTGAATATTGGATTAGTACTCTGGAAACCAAGGGTTTGAATCCTAACTCAGCCATGGAAACTACTCAATGACTTTAGGCAAGTCATACTTTTTCAACCTTAGAGAAAGACAACAGCAAACTTCTGCTGAATAAATCTTGCCATGACAACTCTATAATAATTGCTTTAAATTAGATTTGACTTGAAGGCACCTAACAACAAATCAACCATTACAGTGGGCCCTTGGCATCTGCTGGGATTTGGTTCCAGGACTCCCTGTGGATACCAAAATCTGTGGGTACTCAAGTTTCATTGAATACAGTAGCATAGTAAAATGATGTCCCTTATATAAAATGGAAAAATCAAGATTTGTTTTTTAGAATTTCTTTTTAAAATATTTTCGATCTGTGGATAGGTGAATCTGTGGATGCAGATTCTGTGGAAATCGGGGGGGGGGGGGACTATATAACTCTTTAAACTACAATAACTAAGCCCAAGAGGTTAAATCCAATTCTTGGCCTTGCATTGAATGAAATAAACTTATTAAGTCAATGCTTAAGTCCCATGAGTTAATGGGACTACTCTAAAACCAACTATTGAATTTAGCCTAAGTAAAATATTCTAAATGGTTCAAGCTCCCCCCCCCCCCCATGGTGTCATATGAAAACAAGCTTCCTGCTTTAACTCTCCCACATCAAAAACATAAGATGGATGGTGGGATCCACTGATGTGAATAGAATTAAGGGGGCAGGATTAGCTAATATATACCCATTCGGCTCTACATATATTAAGCATTTACTGGGATACATGTTCTTACAAAACACTGTTGTGTTTGCCATGTTCTAGGCCAGTGATTCCCAAAGTGGGTTTGGGGGGCAGTGAGGGGGAAAGGGTGGCAGCAGGGGGGCTTTCAGTCAAATTATTAGTACACAAGAAAGATAAAGGGAACCAGAGGCCTTTAGGACCATGGTGATGATGCAGATTGCATGAAACTTCTTTTCAGTGTCCCTTAAAACCACTACATAGCCTCACTGATTGCTTCATGTGGTGGTGTCTTCTGCTCTTCATCTCCCCACAAGAGCCCACTCCCTTAGCCAAGTCTTTCACTAGTGGTAGTGGTTGGGAAATTCTCATGTGTCTTGGCCACAAGGCATTGTTTCTGTGGCTTGGAATGGTTTTGGGACACACTGATTGGAGTAAAGCATTAGAGCACGTGGCAGCCAAGAAAAAGTGGAAACAAAAAGGAGCTTTCAAATTTGGGACCCTGCTTAAGCTTTGGAAGCTTTGCAAGGACTTAGCTGGCAGGCTGGAGTTGCACTGCTGTTTCTTTCATCAGACAGACCAAAAGAAAAGGTAGCAGTAGAAACAATGTTTGTCGGGGGGGGGGGGGACACTTGAAGCTGTGTAGGGAAGGCACATCTCTGGGGAAGGAGGGGAAAGAGTATCTGGGTCAATTCTTGGAAAGAGTCCTTTGTCTTGGAGCAGTTTTAGTCGTTCAAATCTCTCACTTTCCCCACCCATGCCAGTCCAGAGCATATGGCCTCTGTAAACCCCCCTACACAAACACTGGCTACATCCCTGTCCACTCCAATGTCTTTCCTTACAAGGGGGAAGCTTCTCCCTTTGCACATGCTCATCTTGGGAGCTGCAACTGAGTGGCTGGCTGAGCAGCAACCAAGAGGCCTCTTGCCCACACTGGCTTTTGCCACAAGCCAGTGGCATCACTGAAATTAGTATCACCTGGTGCAATAACTCATTGTGTCACCCCTCCCATTAACTTTTTTTTTTTTTGCTTTTTTTGCTTTTGCTTTTAATTAGTATTTTATATTGCTATTCATTTTATATTGTTATTGATTTTAATTTGCTTCTTTTTCTTTTTTATGATTGGGAGTTGGGGTAAGGGTTATTTAGAAATCTGATTTTAGTTGTGTATTGTATTTTATTGTTATTCCTATTTGTTGTAACCTGCCTCAACTCACAGAGAGAGGAGGGCTATAAATAAAATGTATTATTATTATCATTAGCATCATCCCCTACCATATTATTCAGAATCCTTAATAAAGTTTTTTTGTACTAATGGTACACCTTAATAATTCCATGTACCACTGAATGTAATGGAATAGTTGTGATATTAAAAAAAAACCTAAACAATGTCTTCATCCTCTTAACTCCTGAAGCTGGAAGTTGCTGTCTCCCATTCACACAAGGGACTCCAGTTTCATGAGTGGGCTGCAGGAGGAATCCAGATATTCTTCCTCCTTTTAACCCCAGACATAGAAGGCTGTTAGAATGGGAGACAGCAATCTCCAGCTTCAGGAGTGGATGCAAAAAGAACTCAAGGATTCTTTGTCCTTCTAACTCCTGAAGCAGAATCCCTGGATTCTTTCCGCACTGCACTCCTGAAGCTGGAGGCTGCTATCTTGCATTCTAGCAACATCCTTGTGCTTTGGGAATTAAGAGAATGAAGAGTCCCTGGATTCTTCCTCCACTCCACTCCTTTAGCTGGACCTCTTGTGCCAATGGCACTCACTCCCTGATTCTCCTGCCTGATTCTCCCTCTCTCATAGATGGGGCCAGGCCATACCAGGACAGAGGAACCCAGAAGTCCTACCCTGTCTCCTCCTCTTCTCCCAGAGTGTATTTGAAGCTCAGCAGGCAAAGAAAGGAGAGTCCTTGTTTCCTCCACTTTCTTGCCACACCTTCTCCTCTGCTGAGTTCCTTGTGACTTACAAGGTACATTAATGCTAAACCCCATTTCTTCCAAAAGGCATATTTTAAGGGCACAATAGTGGTATTGCTAGGGTGGTGGCTATGGTATCACCCCACTTATGGTGTCATTTGATGTGGCACACCTCCCCACATGCTCCTTAGTGACATCTCTGCCATAAGGCCAGCAGAGGCAAGAGGCTTCTTAGTCACTGCTCAGCTGGTTGTTGGCTGCTTCCAGCATGCATGAGTGGCAAAGTGAGCAGTGACTGATATTGGTTGTTTTGAATGTGCAGTAGCATGGTAGACCAGAATGTGCAGTAGAACAATAGAACACAATAGAAGACAAAGAAAGGGAAAACCTTTTACAGAAAGCAGTAAAGCTAAGTGAATATTTTAATAAGAGAATTAAATAAAGGATGTCAATTAAATTGCTGACTTGGAACGTAAATGGTTTAAATTCAAAATATAAACGCAGGAAAATAATACATTTTCTTACGAAACAAAGAAATGAAATAACGTGTTTGCAAGAAACACATTTACGTGTAAAAGTTGAGAAATTCTTAGAAAACAGAAAGTTAGGTAAAGTGTTTACAGCATCAAAGGAAAATTCAAAGAAAAAAGGAGTTCAAAGAAAAAATGATAGGTATAACTTGACTAATGTCTATCTACCTCTTTTGCATCCTATCAAGAAATACGCGTTGGATGGGGCATTAGGGTTGCCATCCAAAAGGACAGGGGGCAGTAGTGCAAAAAAGTTTTGTTCTAGACTCACAAGATTTCTAAAGTTATAGTTGAAAAGAAGCAACTTTCTTGCTCACCACATTATTTCTGTTTCTGCTTTCTGATAGGCTTTTGGCTTATTCCAATGCTATAAGATATATTCATCACTAAACAAGGGGGGAAAAAACTGTGTACAGTCATTTTTATGAGAGGAAAAATGGCCATCCCTGCTTTAATAAGGCTTTTTTTGCTGTAGAAAATGGCCTTCTTGTGACAAATTCTCTGCCAATTTCTCTGCTAGATTTTTTGTTGTTTTTTTAGGATCAGTTTGATTTATTTCTAAGGTGTTCTTGTTTTAGTGAAATTGGTTCCAATTCAAAGGGATATTTTGGGTATAACAAAATGAAGAAGAAATGTAATCCTTGTGTAGAAGACTTTTTTAATTAATTGATGACGGTTTGTTTGGTTTTTAACCTATGAACTAATAGATCAAGGCCAAATTGAACTTAAACACCAAATAATTCTGAAATATAATCTTATTTCAGGGAGCAAATGAAAGATTAGTATTGTCAATGCAGATCTTGGTTTTGACCGTAAAATAACAAGATGGAGTTAGGGGTGATTGTTTCCCATCTGAAAAACAATACATAGGAACTGTAAAAGTTAGATATTGATAGATATTGATAGATATCTATAGATGCTGGTAGATATTTATGATTACAGTAAATATTACCATCAGTCACAGACCAAATGATCTTCCATAGCAGCACTGTTTAAAAAACAATCTTCTTATAATTCTTATAATTTAATTTTCTTAAGGACACTATTCAGTCATAGTTTATCACTTTCCAGTCCCACTGATTTTAGTGAGATAGTTAAGGTCATTCCCCTGAAATCCATGGCTAATAATAGTGCTTCTCTTTGGATCACTTGTGGCCAAATATTCAACCATATCCAATGTGAGCATAATAATTTGTTTAGTTACATTTCAGAAAATAAGCAAAACACTCTGCCTAAATCCAATTGCTACTCCCAACTAGAAAAGATCAATTAAACCATGGGAATTTATATGAGAATTAATTTATTCTTCCATTAATTTTGTGGGCCTACATGAGTTGGGAATAGCATTTGGATTTTGCTAGTGTTTAGGTTTTTGTATGATCCTTTTTAATGATCTTTAAATATGTGCTGAGTATTAGGCAACTTCTTATGCCCTCATGTGTTTATATAGACCAGGGGTAGGCAACCTAAGGCCCTGGGGCCGGATGTGACCCCCCCCCCCGAGGCCTTTGGACCGGCCCCAGGCCGGTACTGCCGCCGCTGCTGCCTCCCCCCACTGCTCCCCACCGCCGCCACCGCCCACCATGATGATATTGATTATTGTTGTTATTACTTGTTCTTGGGGTTTTCTTGGCAAAATCTCCACAGGGGGTTTGCCATGGCTTTTCTGAGGCTGAGAGAGTGTGCATGGATATTTTTTTAATTTGTTTTAATTTTTTAAAAAAATATATATATATTTTATTTTTTTATTTTTGGTGCTTTGGCCCCCCAATTGTCTGAGGAACAGCAACCCGGTCCCCTACCCCTGATATAGACCACTAAAGTTAATGCGATACTACAATTTATATGGGAAGGCCAGAAGAGGCCTTTACAGAACTTTTCTCAATATTGGGCCACAGCAGACAGGCAGGAAAAAAGCAGCTCAATCCTGGATTTTCTAAAAGTGAGTCAAAACCCTGCTGTCTGCACACCCACTCCTAAGGCAGACCAAACACCCATGGGCTGTCTGCATGATGTGGCATAAAGCCACACTGTGCAGTTATTTTTTGTCCCCTTCCTATCATGCATGTGCACCATCACACAAACACACTACCTGCAACCTCTAATTACCTGCCCCTTCCCACCCAGATGCCATTCAATTGGACACCCATCCATATGATCAGCCATACAGTCGCACATGTGATGCACTGCCTGTACAATGCATCAGTGTGCCCAGTGACACATTAGCAAAGCACAATCATGGAGGCCCCCCATTCATGCCCCCTTCACCCCATGCCCCACAGTTGGATTGTCTAGTATGTGTATGTTGTAATTACACCAATTGCATTATTGCAAGCTTTCAAAGCTCCACTGTCTTCTTCATCAGGCAAGATGTTGCAAACCAAACAGGAGAAAAATAATTGGAGATGTGAGTCCTGTTGATATGCCAATAAAGGTATCACTGTTTGGTGGATTTTTGTTTGAATTTGCTAAATGGTCAACACTGCATATTTTATCGATTGCATTATTGGGGACTGTGTTTTTACTTTGTCACAGTCCCTTACTTGTGCTGTTTATATGTTGGAGCAATGATGTGCATTTTCTGGCTTAAGTCAGAGTATCCCAGCTTCTTTTTGATCTGGGTTTTAGCCCCCGAGTTTGGCTTCCTTTCTCTTTCCACCCACTTTGGTTCAAAGCAGTTAGAAGCCATTTTATTTGGCCAGTACAAACTACCCCATTGAGAATGATCTGCAGGGGTGGGATAAATGCACGGCTTGTATAAGTTACTTTTGGGGACTAAAACTCCCAGAATCCATCAACTAGCATAGCCAGTGTCACCCTCATTATGTAATTCTAGGTGTTGCAACACAAATAGCTTTTCCAAGCTCTAAAAAATGCCATTGCAACTTTGCAATATCAAGTATAGGCATCATTCACAATTTTGGTGAGGCATAGTAGAAACCATAATTACATGCTAACAGAGAAAACTACACAGAAAAGTCTCAAAGGAAAGACATTAGAAAATAACAAAGAACAAGATTTGCATTAATGGAAGCAAATGAACTGAAAGCATATTCATATCTATGCAGTCTTTCAAGTTACTGCACTTCATTCTGCGTTTTGTTACTGAAAAGAAGCACTTGGTATATTTTAGCATAACTTATCCTTTTGCCTTGTTTTATTTCAAATTCCAGTTCTGAAGTAAGGGAAACAGAGGGCTTTGGAGCTACCAATTTGACAATTTCAGCCAAAAGACCAAGCTGTGTTTTTGTGATTAACAATGTTCACTTCACAGGTCTTTTAGATACTGGAGGTGACGTTACAGTTATTCATTCTCAGGAATGGCCAACTGAGTGGGAAACTGAATCAGTCCTACAGGTGTGGGAGGGTCAGAGGAGGTCAATTTGAATTTTGCTGATCTTTTGGGCCATTTGGCTAAAGCAGGATTATATGTAGCTCCTGAGAAAGTTCAAACATCCGCTCCGTATACTTATTTGGGACATCGCATGTTACAAGCGGCAAATATTCCCCAAATTCCTAAGATAACTCTTAAACAACAATATACCTTGACAGAGTTTCAGCAACTCTTAGGAATACTAAATTGGGCCCGACCCTATTTTAAACTGCCAAATGAAAAAATGATGCCATTGTTTGCACTATTAGCAGAAGCCCAACAACCATCTGATTTAATTTTCTTACAACATGGACACACTCAGCTGCTAACAGAAGTTTTACAAATACTGACTCAACAATTTGTAGACAGAATTCCTAGCCTTCACTCAGGAATTCACCTTGTGGTGCTTCCCACCTTTCAATCCCCCACAGGAGTGATTTATACACCAAACAACAACTTTGCAATATATATCATAGACTCTTAAAACTATTCTGACCAAACAAAAAGAAAGAGGGGAGGAGGGTGACAGGTCTGGACCAAATAATAGGCAGACAGTGGACAAGGCTTTAGCAATTGTCAATTTCACTTGGAATCATTTAATAGTGTTATCAGACAACTTATTTCCTATACAGAAACATTTTTCATCAGATGTGCCACTGCCAAGACTCTTAGTGTGGTACAGACAACAACCGGATCCTGCCTGGCATGGACCTGCCCCATTAATTACCTGGGGTCATGGATACGCTGCTGTAGCTACTCCGCAAGGGACTCTGGATTCCTGCAAAGTGTGTGAAACCAGCTCATGGCGTGGCATCAAGCTCCTCAGAATCCCCTTCCCAACTTCCAGCACCAGCTGAGGTTGACAAGCAAGCGAGCACAACAGCCGAGAATGAAGATATCCCATAAAATAACTTGGGGAGATGTAAAGGCTCTTGTTAATAAAGCTCCAACTCTGGTAGAACTAGAAACTCCCCCAGAATTTCAAGATGTGTCGGAAGATCAAAAGCTGTTCGCAGGGATTTGTGCTGTTTTTACTTGTAATTCCATGCTAATATTAACAGCTATGTGCTTATTGTCTATGTTCATTGACCATGCCCAGGCTAATTCATCACCTAGACAGAATAATATGTTTCCACAAAGGAAGTTGAACATGTGGGAAACCTTAGCTAATGTAAGTCAGCTATCGCATTTTTGTTTGTCTGCTACACATGACCAAGATTTGTTGTCTTCATATTTAGTTCCAGTGTGTAGAGATATCCAAGATATAAAAGGGATGACTATGTTTTCGGATTTTAATAAAAGCATTTCTTATAGAGACAACCCATCATGGGGTCCTATAAGAAAGCAACTCCCTAGTTATGCATTTGCTTTTCACACACCTCAAGTTGCTTATAAAAACATTTCTCATTGTGTAAGAATAGTAAACTGTACTACAAAAAATGTGCCTATGGGCTGCTTTCATCCATATGGCAAGCCATTTAGTTGTAGAAACATGATAGATGTTCTTTTAACTATGCTCATGTTATGCTGCCATCAGGATGGTTTTTTACTTGTAATCAACAAACTTTTAGTTATATTCCTGCCAATCTTACTTCTCAAACTTCATGCTGTCTGAGTAGACTTGCCACGGTGTTTCCTCAAAAGACCATAGTGTCTGTGAGATCAAGACGGGCTGCCTTAACACTGGACTGTGATAGTAACATTCATTTGTATAGCCCATCTGAATATTTATCTTTGTTTCTTTCTTTAATAGGCCTTCTTGAGCTCGCAGTCCATACAGAAAAAACATTAAACAAATTAGCTTGTTTAGTCATCAAAAATATTAATGCCTCATCTTCTGCGCTAGCTCTGTTAAATAATGAACAAAAGCAGCTACGTGGTGCAATTTTAGATAATAGAGCAACCATTTATTATTTACTATTGCTTCATAATTATGGGTGTGAAGAATTTAGAGGAATGTGTCATTTTAATCTTAGTGATAAGTCAAATACTATTAATGGAATAATTGCCCAATTGAAGAACTTGTCTACTCAAGTTCATCAAGATGTAGGGTTTTCTGGTTTATGGGATTGGCTTGGTTTTTGGTTACCAAACATACAATGGCTTAAAAGGCTTGCACTTTATGGAATTATAGGCTTAGGAATCATGATTATGTTTTGTTGCTTTTTACAATGTATTCCTTCATTATTTTTGATGCTCATGGCATGTTGCCGGTTTCTTCACCTCCCAGTCTCAGCCGACCAGCTGTGTTAAAACTATTGGCTATGGTTCAAAAAGAAAAAGGGGATATGTAGAGTATTTCCTGGGGATACATGCCCATGTAAACATGGGTGGATAGTCACTGGAGGTACATTATGGATGGCTGAACATAGGAGATGATGTGTACTGGTCGATATGCTGAGTTAGCAAGGAGGAAATAATGTTGTATTATTAGCTGCTTATTAGGATGAAACGAACTAGTGCTTATATATCATATATATGACATGGTAGTAGATATTAAATTTATGCAAGGCTGATTATAAACAATATGGTAACCCAATGATTGATATGCTATTCATTAATATTTGGTATAAATAAAGGACCCTGGAGATTCGTCTTCAGAGCTCATTACATCATGTCTTGACTCTCACCCCCCTTCTTTGATTTTCTTCCCTTCAATAGTCTACCAGCACAGTTGAATATGTCTGAGTCTGGATAGTTCTGTTTTGATGTCAGCATGTCAATTTCAGTTTGAGCTCCATGTAAATCCCAACTGTTTTATAGTTACCCAAGTCTGATTCATTTTGCCTTTCTTTATATTGTTTTTTTTTTTTTTTCATTTATGTTACAAGGCACACTGAAGAATCTGGCTTGGTTGAAGAATGGAATACACTCATTTTAATAAATAAAATAAAAAATAAGCTACATTTGTTGTTAAATGCCCTCAAGTCAATCTCGACTCATGGCGACCCTATGGATGAGACATCTCCAAGACTCTCTGTTCTCCACTGCTCTGCTTAATTTCTGCAACCCCATACCTGTGACCTCCTTAATAGAGTCCATTCATCAAGCATGTGGCCTCCTTCTCTTCCTACTTCCCTCCACTTTCCCCAACATTGTTGTCTTTTCCAATGAGTCCTCCCTTCTCATGGTGTGTCCAAAGTATGACATCCTTAGGAGTTTATCACACAGGAGCCAGTTTCGTGTTTAAAGAGATAATAAAGTGCAAATAAACCATCCTGAAAATAAAGTGAAAATAAAGCGAAAATAGAGGTTAATTGCACAAAAGCATTTCACACGTAATTAGAATAAATGAGTGATCACACAATAACAGGATAAACACCGTTTTTGCATTTCACACAGAAGTGAAAGAAATCTGCAAATGTACTAAAAATGTTATACTTCCACATGCGCAGATGTAAGTTTAATTTGTGTGACAGAGGAGTGTTGTTTGTGTCATTTCCTGTGCGACACTGCCTCTTCCTTCTGTTTGCCTTGTTAGATCACCATTCCAGTCCTTCCGTTTGCCTTCTTAGATTGCAATTACAGTAATTCCGTTTGCCTTGTTAGATCACCTTTACAGTCATTCCATTTGCCCAGTTCATATTTATGTTCATATTTATAACTACACATGCATGAAAATACACACACACACTTACATATATATAGATATATATAAAGTTATATGTGCTTATACAGAAGCATACATATCAATATACATATATATCATACACTATATATATATATATATATATATATATACACACACAAACATACATATCAATACTAATAAATGCGTGCGTGTGTGCGTGCGTGCGTGCGTGCGTGCTACACACACACACATATATAAGGACATATAACTTTATATATAACTATACATATAGATAAATAGATAGATATAGATATAGATATAATATAGATGTGTATGTGTGCACGCACGTGCGTGGAGTTATTAGTATTGATATGAGTTATTAGTATTGATATGTATGTTTGTTATATATGTATATATATAACACAGAGTTATTAGTATTGATATGTATGTTTGTTATATATGTATATATTGTGTATGATATATATGTATATTGATATGTATATTGTGATATGTATGTTTCTGTAGAAGCACATATAACTTTATATATATATATATATATATATATATAATACGTGTGTATGCGCATGCATGTGTGCATGTGTGTGTGCATGCACGCACGCATGCAAGCATGCGTGCACACACATTTAAAAGTATTGATATGTAGGTTTGTCTTATACATATATATATATATATGTATATATATATTGTGTATGATATATATGAGTATTGATATGTATGTTTCTGTATAAGCACATATAACTATATATAACTATATATATATATATATATTATATGTGTGTGTGTGCGCATATGTGTGTGTGCATGTGTGTCTTTACGTACTACTATATTTTGGTAACTGTACATACAAATGTGTGTGTAAGTGTGTGTGTGTGTGTATATATATATATTATATGTGTGTGTGTGCGCATATGTGTGTGTGCGTGTGTATCTTTACGTACTACTATAGTTTGGTAACTGTACATACAAATGTGTGTGTGTAAGTGTGTGTGTGTGTGTGTGTGTGTGTACACCACAATGTTGGCAGAATATCAGCGCATAATAACAGTGGAGCATGATGTCCCCATGCATGATGCTGGCAGGTATCAAGTCCCAGTGAAATAAACATATGGACAATGGTTTTCCCTTTCCCATACATACCATCCCTACACAACTATATACTTCTATACCAGGCACCCCATAGCACCATTAAAAGCAAGAGGCTTGGAGAACCAGAGGAGGACAGAGCGAGCGATGGGTATAGTGGAGAAAGGAAGCCGAAAGTGAGAAGCTGAGAGGAGCAGAGTGAACGGAGGACAGAGGCCAAAAAGTGAGGGTTTTGGAGGACTAGAGGAGGACAGAACAGGTGGCAGGCAACGTGGAGAAAGGAGGCTGAAAGTGCGAGGTTTGGAGGACAGAGCGAGTGGTAGGTCGAAGGGGAGAAGTGAAAGAGCCAGAAGGAAACAGAGTGGGAGGTAAGGAAGGTAGAAGGAGAGGCTCAGGAGGAGAGACTTGTAGGACTAGAAGAGAAGAAAGAGAAAGAAAGCAGAGGGGCTCATCTCTGCCTCCTGGCATCTCTGACTGACACCCAAGCAAACCAGGAAGTCAAAGCAGCCCCACTGAACCATGGGAAAACAAACAAAAAATGAGTGAAAGGAGGATTATTGCGAATTTGAGTTTCATACTAAAGCGCAATTACTGTAAATGCGAAATTACTCTAATATCGCAAATGCATTTTCTCTGAAATCCCGAAAGTAAAAAGATCTCGGATAACACCATTTTATTAGCGGTTTTTGCGCGACTTCGTGTGAAATAGTTGGGCGCAATTACGCTTTTTTTCAGGATTTTTATGGGATAAACTATTGATTTGCCCCTTGTGAAAAACTCCTTAGTTTGGTCATCTTGGCTTCCAGGGAGGTTTCCAGCTTGATCTGCTCTAGGACCCACTTGTTTGTCCTTTTGGCTGTCCATAGGATCCTCAGCACTCTTCTCCAGCACCACATCTCAAATGAATTGATTTTCTTCCTATTATCTTTCTTAAAACTGTCCAGCTCTCACATCCATACATGGTAATAGGGAATACAATGGCTTGTATGATTCTAACTTTTGTGCTGAGTTGTATATCTTTGCATTTTAGAATCTTTTCTCATTCTTTCATAGCCACCCTCCCCATTCTTAGTTTTCTTCTGATTTCCTTTCTGCAGTCCCCATTTCTATCAATGTTTGATCCTAGGTATGGGAATTTGTTTACTATTTCTATTTCTTCATTGCCTAGTTTGAACTTGTGAAGGTCCTCGGTGGTCATTATTTTTGTTTTTGTTTTTTATGTTCAACATTAAGATAGCCTTTGCCCTTTCTTCTTTGATCTTCCCTAATACGTGTTCCAGGTCTGTGAGGTTTTCTGCTAGTACTATGGTGTCATATGCATATCTTAGATTATGATTAGATTAGATAAACTACATACTTGTGCATATATAAACAAATGTGGTTCTACAGTTCCATAACATCTATATTTTCCTTTATAGCTCCTCTCTTCTTTTTTGTCCAGCTTATTGATGTTTTTAAAAAATAAGGGAACACGTTTAGCTTTATGATGTATATACATTTCCATATCCTTTTACTAGGTTTTGAATAAAAAAGAATCAACAGATTTATCTTACCATTTTCTTATGCAATTAAAAAAAACAGAATTTGATCATTTGGACTTTTGACTCCTGCTGTTGTTAAGCTTTTAAAGTGACCCATTACTTAACAGTGGTTATTAAAAATAGAAAAGTTGTTATTTTTAGCAAAAAAAATAAACAGGTGGGATTTACAGAAGAAAAGAATTTTTTCTCTGCCATTGCATATATCTCTCTCTCTCAATCTCAATTTCAATCTCAATCACAATCTCTGCCCAGTTATTGCAGCAAAATGATAGCTGTGGAAATATAACAGGGTCAACCCTATTTTGGATATGCTGAGCTCATAAATTCATCCCTAATGAATCTGTCACTGGAGTCTAGAACTATCTCTTCTGTAATAAATGGGATGAATAACCCCACATTATAATGCTTTAGTTTATACAACAACCATCACATCAGAGCAGGTGAAATGGGCTAAAAGGCTATGAAATGCCACAGCATAGTAATGCATGTTTCAAATGCTTTGAAACTAAAAATGAACCTCACTTTTTAAGGGACAGCTTGTTTTATCTTGGAGACATCATTTTAGAGCAACAAAAGGACAAAAGCTATACCACTAAACCATTGCTGAAGAGGCCAAAAACTGACCAATAAAAAGAATAAATGAAAAGCACTTCAGCTCTTTGCATTTTCATATGTTATCTGCCAGTCTGAAATTTATCCTTACTTCCAGAAATACCACCATGCAACAGCGTGGTCCTATTGGCCCAATAATATAATTCATCAGCAGTGATATAATGGAACCAGGGCTAGCAGGGTCAAAAACCTGGTACTTTTTAATAAGCAAGAACCATGACATCATCTGTCCCCCTCCACCTGCCTTACTTGTTCCCTCTTGTTTTAGTTCCAGTTCCTAGGGTAACTGGAAGTGAAATTGATTAGTATAAGCTATTCCTATTATAGCCCAAAGTATTTTAGGAAGTGCAGATGGATTGATTCAACCAAGGAAGTCACAGCCCTGAGTTTGAATGATCTGAGCAAGGCTGCCATAAATTGAAGCTGACTTGATAGCAAATAACGGTAATAAATTTTAAGATGACTTGATGTTGGGCAGGAGGGATCATTAGCATTATAATAGACTTGTTCTTGGTAAAGATGAAAATTACAAGAATTGGCTTTGTATAGAAACCCAGCCACCTACATTTTTGGACTATCATTGGGGGTGTTGCTCTAGGAATTGTGATTATGATGAGGACCTGCACGTCAAAATATACTGTTACACCACTGCACATCAAACTTTCTCACCTTATAGTGTATCTGTACAGTTGTTGAAGGGATGTCAGCTGTTCACAGACAGTGTTTTCACTCATGATGTTACCCCCAATTGACCTCCTCCCACACCATACTATACAGAATCCTTAGTAATTATTTTTGTCCTAATGTTACTCATAAATCATAATTTCAGTGTATTACTAAATGCAATGGCAATAGTCATGATAGAAATAACTAACATGTTAAAATTATGCCTTTAAATTGCAGTATCATATGCACAGCCTAAATGTATTTACGTGTACATAGTTTCATGTGGTTAAAGTAAAAATTTGGCACTATGTGATGTTTTTAAGACTATTTTAAAATAATATTTTTTAAAAAAATTAAAACCTGAGGCCTCCCTTTTCTCCTCCCACTGAATTTCACCCAACTCATAGTACCTTCAGCATTTTAAAAGGATTCAGGCAAATACCACCATCCATTTCTGCTGAAAGGCAGATGTTTGGGGAGCACTGGTGTTGCCCCCCCCTTAGGGTGTCACCTAGTGCAGCCTGCACTCCCTGCTCAGAGAGTGACACCATTGGATCAAAAGTAAAGACATGATTGCTGATGCAACAGAACCAGTAGCTGATTCAGCCTTAACAGGAAAAAGAGATTTCCTACCAGTAAGGAAATCAGGATGCAACCAACATAGGAGGACAGTAGCATAGCTAGTAACAGGTAAGAGTGGAGATAGGCAAAGGTCACATGTCAGGGTGAAGAGAAGAACTTGGAAATTTACATTTAGGAAGAATGATTGTATTGACGTAGTGAAGCCATCAAAACTAAATAGTAATAGAATGATGCTCTGGGTTCCAAAGTATCATCCTGCCATTTCACAATTATGTATGGTTTCACCATGTCATTACATTCATTCTTCTTAGAAGTAACTTCCAGAGGTCCAAGGAATGAGTGTGTCCTCATGCAAACAAGAGTGCAAAGATAATTCTTGGGTCTTAGGACCCCTCCAGACAAGGATGAAAGAGGAAGGTTAAACTTGGGCAATATTATGTTGTGTCTTAAACTGTCCTTTTCTTCTTTAGAAGTACTTGGTCTGCTGAAAAGGACAAATGTTACGAGCTTGCTCCCCAAGTCCAGCCCTGGATTTATAAAGACAGAGGAAAGATAAGCTCTAAAGATAATGTAGGAAGTACTTCCATGGATATAGAGAAGAGAGCATTTCAGTGTCTCACTGGACTATTGGATGGCAAAAAGTAGCATGAATACCATGAGCACTTAGCAATGAGCCCAGAGAAATCTGTTTGTACAGATGTATTATATAGATGAAACTTTGGGCTTAAAGTAATAGATGTTAATATTGATGTACTAATATGATGGTGGCAGGAGGTAGGAGGATTTAGATAGTGTGAGACATATATGAAGGAGTATTATGCTCTGTGGAAAAAACATTAGGACAATGCAAGACTGAAAAATTGTCTTTCAGAAAGTTTTCAGCTGTGGAAGGTTTGTAAGATTCACTTTGTGCCCGAGTCTTCTGGAAATAAGGGATGCAGTGGCTCAAGTGGTTAAGATGCTGACTCTGTTGATTGCAAGATCAGAAGGTTGGCAGTTCGAGGCCCAGGTGCTGCATGATGGGGGCAGGTCCTGTCACTAGTCCCAGCTTCTGCCAACCTAGCAGTTTGAAATCATGCAAATGCAAGTAGATAAATAGGCACCACTTCGACAGGAAGGTAAACAGCATCTGTGCAATCATGCTGGCCACATGATCACAGAGTAGCCTCTGACACTAGCTCTTTGGCTTAGTAACAGACACGACTTGACAACCTTGTCAATGGGAAATACCTTTACCTTCTGGAAATAAATGCATTAATGCACTGATGAGAATTGTTGAATTCTTCCTTAAACACATTGTATTTTATCAGTACAGTGTTTGTTGCCTCACATCAGTGTGCAGTGTGTACCTAAATGCCCATAAAGACTTAAATCTCACACTTCCATCATATCATTTTACATCAGTACTGGAAGATAAGAAAATAAGGAGCAGGGGAAAATAAAAGAGCTACTACTGGTATTAAGTATGATTGAATTTGATTTCATTAAAAACCCTGAAGCCCAAAGACAGTTCAAACGCCATTTTTTTCTGCATACCATCGTACAAAATATGGAGCTAATAAATGGAAGTAATAATTCACAATCTAGCCAAAGAGATTAATCCATGGCCAACATGGCCATTTGTGAAGGTTAGGTCCTCAGATTCCTTGGTGTTAAGCAATTCAGATATAAATAGAGTTAACAGCAATACAGTATTAACCCATAATCTAGCCAAATGACCTACAGGGAAACCTGTAAAGGTTAAGTCCTTAAATCCTCTGAAGTTAATTAATTCAGGTTGTCCATTATTAGAAGTTATGAAGCTTAGTAAGTTTATCCCTCACTTTTCCTCTTTATAATATAAAAATAAGTGTGTTTCTAATAAACCATATGTAATTGAGTTGACTGGCTATTCTGTTCAATTTCTTCTTACATTGAATACATTACACTCTTCTCTATGCAATTTTTATACCCTTTGATCATCTATTTGTTTATTTTAATGTCTTAATGCTTATATAACATGCCATAACAATCTTTGTTTTTCTTCACAAGGATTTCTCTTTTCAATGAGCATAGCAAGTACTTTCAAGAAGGCTCTGGTAGCCTTCTGACTTCAAAACACTGTTTATTAAAGCTGTGGGTTGAATTTAACCCTTGACTTTTATGATGCCAAAAGACCAACACATTTCTGGAGACAATTTTCTTTTTAAAAAATAAAAATAAAAAGGACATCACTCAAGGAGTTTTATTCTTGTGAAATGTATGCCTGTTTCTGTTATGAAGTAGAATAAAAAAAATCATGGTAAGAATACTTCAGCATTGCTGTCAATTATATCAATTATATCCCATTCTACAACATGTCTAGCATAGTTGAGCTATTTCTTCAAGTTGAGTAATTTGTTCAGGATCTAGAAAGAAAGGGGGCAACAAAGTCAAAATGAAAAACAAATGATTGTTCAGTAAGACTCTCACACGGAGATGGAGACAGACAGAGACAGAGACGAGACAATTTAAAAAATCCAGATGCCTTTGAGGGTGAGGAGCAGTCTGGATTGCCTGGGCATCCAAGAAAACATTACCAAGAGCATTGGAGCAGAAATGAAACATCCTTCCACAATTTGTCACCAAAAAAAATAAAAAAACCATATAGAATTGGGCCAACCACAAACTCGAGGGGCTTGTGATTCACTCTCTCCTCCATTGTTTCATGACACTATGGTGATGATCATAATAATGTCTATTGATTGTTGTTGTTGTTGTTGTTGTTGTTGTTTTTAAGTTCAAAACAGGAGCCATCACCATCCCCATAATGTCATGGAAAGCACACTAGAATGTCCATGCTGTATTGCATGAGTCCTTCCATTTTTCTGCCTGAACCAAAGATAGGAATAGATTCAGTGGCTCTTTAATGAGTGAGAAGAGACAAATTAGGATGAAGCCACCATAATGATAAACACTTCTTTCCTTGTGATCAGTTTCACCCACTCACACCCCAACATGCATCTTTTACTTTGCAGTTAACCAAAAATGCTCTCCTCACACACATATACACAAATCAGTTGAATACAGTCCTAACCTAAGCAATAATGAAATTCAAACAGAGGGGACTTTTGCTACCTTCGGTCTCTGTCACATTGCATTCATGTATGTTGGGTTTGATGAATGCAGCACAAAAGGGTGAGTTTCATGTGTCAATGTGCCATTACACATTGCATTTTTGTAATACAAAATAAATTTTCAAAAGTATGCAAAATATGCACAATATGCAATTAGGGTAATATGCACAATATGAAATATGCCAAAAATATATTACAAAAAAGTTCAAGAAAGATTCTCTCTCTCTGATTGTGCATATTTTGCATATAATGAGAAAGAGAGAAGTATGCATACAAAAACACCCACATTTTGAGAAATGTGTGTGCATATATGGACATATTTTATAATAATAATAATATATGTCATTTTGTTGTCTAATTTATTCAATATTGTTTTTTAATTGGTTGATGTTTAATTCTGTTTTAAGGGGATGGGAGGGTGGGACTATGGGATGAGGGAATGTTCTTAACTTTGTTCTATTTTAACATTGTTGTACCCCGCCCCGATTGCCGTGCAGAGGGGTGGGCTATAAATAAAAATTTATTATTATTATTATTATTATTATTATTATTATTATTATTATTGTTATTGTTATTCCTGCCCTTTTTCCCAGCCCAGGGATTCCTTGAATTTCCTGGAGCCAATTCACACATTATCTTGTGTTTATCACATCTTCAGTTGTGTATATCTATCCAGTGAGGTACATTGTGTGAATTAGTTCATTTTTAAAAAAAATCTACCTCTAGTCCAAAGCAGAAAACATAAGTTTAATTCAAAGGGGAAATGTCTAAAGTAGATCTTGGTTTAAATCAATTTAGTGCCTAATGTAACTGATTGTTATATATATCCAATTATGTCTGCATACCATTGTCAGTATATTAAACCACAGAAAAATGTATAGTATTTGGCTTCGTATTATGGGAACAAAATGGCTGAGATTGTTTATAGTCATTTTGTCATTCTGTCTGAAATCAGTCTATAACAGGAAGGCTAAGGAAAAATATCATCAGTTGTGTTAAGGCTGTGCTGCAATTAATAATAGTTTTTAGAGATGGGTTTTAACCGTCATAAAAATGGAAACATGGGATTGGTGGTGAGGCAGCGCCTGTGAGAGGGGCGTGCAGAGCCTGAAGCGCCCAGCTCCCTTTCCCACCTGGAGCACCGGCAGCGCTGGGGGCGTGTCCCACCGTGGCCAGGGCAGGACTTAAAAGCCCTGCTAGTGAGAACAGCCTGCGAGGGACGCGGCAGCCGCGGTGGTGAGGCAGCGCCTGTGAGAGGGGCGTGCAGAGCCTGAAGCGCCCAGCTCCCTTTCCCACCTGGAGCACCGGCAGTGCTGGGGGCGTGTCCCACCGTGGCCAGGGCAGGACTTAAAAGCCCTGCTAGTGAGAACAGCCTGCGAGGGACGCGGCAGCCGCGGTGGTGAGGCAGCGCCTGTGAGAGGGGCGTGCAGAGCCTGAAGCGCCCAGCTCCCTTTCCCACCTGGAGCACTGGCAGCGCTGGGGGCGTGTCCCACCGTGGCCAGGGCAGGACTTAAAAGCCCTGCTAGTGAGAACAGCCTGCGAAGGACGCGGCAGCCGCGGTGGTGAGGCAGCGCCTGTGAGAGGGGCGTGCAGAGCCTGAAGCGCCCAGCTCCCTTTCCTACCTGGAGCACCGGCAGCACTGGGGGCGTGTCCCACCGTGGCCAGGGCAGGACTTAAAAGCCCTGCTAGTGAGAACAGCCTGCGAGGGACGCGGCAGCCGCAGTGGTGAGGCAGCGCCTGTGAGAGGGGCGTGCAGAGCCTGAAGCGCCCAGCTCCCTTTCCCACCTGGAGCACCGGCAGCGCTTAACCTATTAGAGTAATCCGCAGCCATCAGGTCTGCAGAGGATTGCCTTGACTCGTCCTGCAGCGGTTAGACGACCATCTAGCCAGTTGATTTGTAGCAGCTGTGGGAGCTGGGAGGAGTGCTGGTGGGAATGGAACTCCCGCCAGAGTCCATCTCCCTCCCGGCAACTTGCAGCGCATTGGAGACTACAGAAGACCCCTCATCCTGCCCTACAGTCCCCAGCGGATTATTAAGCTGGGAGGAC
Source organism: Phrynosoma blainvillii (assembly GCA_026167975.1). Taxonomy (NCBI): domain Eukaryota; kingdom Metazoa; phylum Chordata; class Lepidosauria; order Squamata; family Phrynosomatidae; genus Phrynosoma; species Phrynosoma blainvillii. The sequence continues at coordinate 245,301,628 of JANUYF010000003.1, read as the reverse complement.
TCGCTTATACAAGCCGGGCTCATATATATTAGAGGGCTTTATCTGTTCCTGCACTGTGTGTCGACTAAATATGGGAGCAGATATTCAGGTTGTATGGGGGCGGGGAAGATATGGCGGCAACAGTCTCAACAAATGTTGCAAAAGAAGAAGGGATCGATGTTTATTATCTATCCCTCCTTCAGTTGATTCTGTTGCCCATGATAGGTTGGAGAGCAAGCTCACCATTCCACTGACTCTCAACCTGCTCCTTTGTAATGCCAGGTCGGTCAAGAATAAGACCCATATTGTCCACGATCTGCTAGTGGATGAGATGGCCGACCTGGCTTGTTTTACTGAGACCTGGCTGGGGGAAGCCAGCTCCGTAACCTGGGTGCAGGCTCTCCCGACTGGGTACTCAGTTTATGAGCAGGTGAGAGAAAGTGGGCGGGGGGGGGGCGGCATAGCCTTGGTCTATAAGAACACCTTGACCTTGATCAGGAAACCTATTCGGAAAACGACTCACATAGAGTGTATGTACCTTAGCCTGAAGACCAGGGATAGTTTGGGGATTCTGTTGGTATACCGGCCACCCCGTTGCTTAACAGACTCCCTGACCGAGCTGTCGGCCCTGGTTTCTGAGTTGCTGTTGGAGTCGCCCAGACTTTTGGTTCTGGGCGACTTCAACATCCCACTCAAAACCAGTTTACAAGACCTAACTGGCGCGGCTCGGGAGTTCATGGATACCATGACAAACATGGGCCTATCCCAGTTGGTCAACGGGCCCACACATTGTGCTGGTCATACACTCGATGCGGTCTTTAGTATGGAGCAGGAATATCCGTGGGCGGAGGTTATAAAAACCTCCGCATTGTCATGGATGGATCATTTTCTGATCAAGGTGGAACTAAAGGCTAGTGTTCGCCCTCCCGGGGGTGGTGGACCTATTAGAATGGTCCGCCCTCGAAGGCTAATGGAACCAATTGGCTTCCAGAAAGCCTTAGAGGGTTTAATGGTGAGTAATGCCGGCGATTCTGTCGAAGCCTTGGTTAACATATGGAACACCGATCTCACCAAGGCTATCGACACAATCGCTCCCAAGCGTCCTTTCCAACCCGCTTCAAATCGTAAACCATGGTACACCGAGGAACTTAGAACGATGAAGCGGGTTGGACAACGACTAGAGTGCGAATGGCGGAAGACTCGTCTCTTATCCAACAGAACTCGCCTTAGGAAGCATCTTGATTCCTATAGGGAGGCTTTACGTGCAGCGCAGAAATCTTTCTGTTCTGCACGTATTGCGTCTGCAGAGTCTCGCCCGGCAGAGCTGTTCAGGGTAGTGGGGGATTTGACGCGGATACCTTCCGCGCCGAACCCCCTACTTAACCCAACGACGGCCTGCTGTGAGGCATTTAACATCTACTTTGCAGATAAAATCTCTCGGATAAGAGCTGACTTGGACACCAGCATTTTCACAGAATCTGGAGATGAGGTGTCCAGTAACTCCGTTGATGGCACTTTACTGAATCAATTTCAATTTGTGAGTACCGATGACGTGGACAAGTTGCTTGGAAGGACAAGGAAGACAACTTGCCCTCTGGATCCTTGTCCATCTTGGCTGGTCGTCCAGGGTGGGGACGCATTGAGGGTGTTCCTTCGGGACACGATCAATGCGTCCCTCAGGGAAGGCAATATACCATCTTGTTTGAAAGAGGCGGCAGTTAGGCCACTCTTAAAAAAGCCTCCCCTGGATCCCCTGGACAGAAACAACTACAGACCAGTCTCCTTGCTGCCGTTTTTAAGCAAGGTTATTGAGAGAGCAGTTGCCTCCCAGCTCCAAGCTATCTTGGATGAAACCGATTATCTCGATCCATTTCAAACCAGCTTCAGGACGGGATTTGGGGTTGAGACTGCCATGGTAGCTCTGACCGATGACCTCCGCTTGAGCATCGATGGGGGAAGTGTGACCCTGCTGGTGCTCTTGGACCTCTCAGCGGCCTTTGATACTATAGATCATGCCATTCTCTTGGATCGGCTGAGAGAGTTGGGAATTGGGGGCACTGCTTTGCAGTGGTTCCGTTCCTTTCTCTCCGGCAGATCCCAGAGAGTGAGGCTCGGGGACAGTTGCTCCTCTAAAATAGAGCTTAATTGTGGTGTCCCTCAGGGTGCCATCCTGTCCCCGATGTTATTCAATATTTATATGAAGCCGCTGGGAGAGATCATCCGGAGGCATGGAGGACGGTGTCTTCAGTATGCTGACGACACCCAGATTTACTTCTCCATGACCAAATCATCGTCTCAGACTCCTGATGGCATCTCTCCGCTCAATGACTGTCTTGGAGCGGTAATGGATTGGATGAGGAAAAACAAATTGAAGTTGAATCCAGACAAAACGGAGGTGCTCACGGTTACAGGTCCGAATCCAGGTTCGGGATTACAGCCCCCAGTCCTGGATGGAGTCACACTCTCCTCCAAGGACCATGTGCGCAGTCTGGGGGTACTCCTTGACTCGTCGCTTCACATGACTAATCAGGTGAACGCGACAGTCAGGAGTGCCTGTTATCAGCTTCGGCTGATACGCCAGCTGCGCCCATTCCTGGATAGGAAAGACCTGGAAACCGTTGTGCACGCGCTGGTAACCTCACGCCTAGATTACTGCAATGCACTCTACATGGGGCTACCCTTGTGCCTAACCCGGAAACTTCAGTTAGTACAAAACATGGCAGCCAGATTAATTACTGGAACATCTAGGAGGGAGCACATATCTCCAGTGCTCAAATCCCTCCACTGGCTGCCAATTAGTTTCCGGGCACAGTACAAGGTGTTGGTTTTGACCTATAAGGCCCTACATGGCTTGGATCCATCCTATCTTAGGGACCGCCTCTTCCCGTATGACCCCCCCGTGCCCTCCGTTCAGCGGGGAAAAACTTGCTCCGTCAACCGAAGACAAATCTCAGACAGACTTTTCATAGGGCATTCTCTGTCACTGCCCCTAAGCTGTGGAATGACCTGCCGGAGCAGGTCCATCTTAGTACATCTCTGACTGCTTTCAAGAAAGCAGTCAAGACGGACCTTTTCCGGCGGGCCTTCCCAGAATAACCCCCTTGCAGGGATAATAGAGGTGGACTAAATTTGCCCCTCCCCCTTCTGACTGGCCAATCTGCTACACGCAGCTACTGTGGCTGTTGGTTATCTTAATTTTAATGTTAATTTGACAATGTCTGATTTTAAAAATCAATTAGTTTAATTCTATTTTAAGGGGTGGGTTTTGGGTGGGGGTTGTAGGAATTGGGAATGTTTTAACTGCTGTATTTTAACCTGCTGTAAGCCGCCCCGATTGCGTTGCAGAGGGGCGGGTTAAAAATAAAATATTATTATTATTATTATTATTATTATTATTAACCTGAAAAAATAGCTTTCATATAAAATCTTCCTGCAACATAAAATGCAGCTTTTGGACTAAAAGGGAGGGAAAAGAAAAAAGGAAGTAAGTCATATTTCCTGCAAGTTCCATAAATAATTCACTGCTAGCTTGTAAACAATAGAGGAGCACAATATGAATGCCAAAGAGGGTCTTTATATGTCATAAAGCCACTCAAAAGTGCACTTGCTGCAGCAGGCTGACTGTGAGCTTTGATGTAGAGGAAAAGAAACTGCTAAGCTGAGGTCATCACTTAGTAGAAAACAATTTCCCTCATATGGAGAAGCAGACTTACCGCTGTGACTCTGACATAGACAGATTGGATTTAAGAAACAAGACTGCATTATGTGGTCTTTCAAGGGGAAAGAAATCTTGGGCACACCTTAGGAATGACCTGAAGTAGGCACAAAATAAATGATTCTGCTTGGAATAGCTGCAGGAAATTGGCATGACACTGGGGCAGGATTCTCAGTATGGCCTATCTACACTTTTCATATGCAATTGACATGACTTACTTCCTCTTCTTCTAACTAAGCATTTTTCCATGGAGATGTTCTCCCTGCTCCATTTGTAAACTACTGTTCCACAAAACTAAAGTAGGTCTGCATTTTTTGTTTTATATTGTCATTAGTTGTGAGAGAATCAAATCTGTATATCCTTAAACATTTCACAGATGAAAACAAGGACACATGTGTCCAAGAATGGTAAAATGAGGAAGAATAGACAAGCCAGGAGAGGCTACAGAAGTTTGCCTTCGCCTGAGCCTACCAGGGGGAGCAAGATTTTATCTATCTTCTTATCTGCCTCTGAGTTAATTAAATGCAAACTATTTTTGCACTTTGAACTCAGTTTTCACCAGCAGAAGTAAGATGAGGACAAGGGGACAACGTGGGAGGAATATATAGAGACATTTCAAAAGCAGTTCAGAAAGTGAGATGACAAAGGATTGGTCTTGGTCTCTGTCTCTGTCTATGTCACAACTGGGAGTATGAACCTGTGCATTTTAAGAAAAACAAGCCAAAGATCAAGATAATGATCGGGCCTGGCCTTGCAAAATCCTTGCATGTTCTTGTTCAAAATTGCAGGTAAGATATTTTGGGTGTCCAGGGTGAGTTACAATTTGAATACCCCACTTGATAGTTTCTCTTATTCAGTTTGACAGATGTGTGTATTAAAGGCGAGAATAACAATCCACATAGATGGACTATTTTGACTTAAAATGCTTTTCAGTAAAAGTTGGATTAAACTTTTTTTTTAAGTTTGTAGCCTGGAAAAAATTTCAGGTTGCAGTCCTACCTTCTGAGCATTTTTGTATAACTAGACATCTGGCAGGGTCTACAGCAGAGACAGTGAGAGGCAAGGAAAAGAAGCAGAAAAACATAAAGCTTTGGGTAGCAGGGGATAGTTAGGCTAGAAATCTTGTCACTGCAAAGATCAGCCAACAAAGCCTCAGCTCTTGAGGCTTGGGATTTGAGAAAAAATTAGGAGGAGGAGCCCAAATGTGCATGCCCACATGCTTTTACCACCACACATAGGTGTCCAGTGTGTTCCATGTCATGGGATGCTGAATCTATTATGTTTTTTTTACTCAACTTTAAAGGAGCTATCCAAGATGCAAAACTAGAATGTATCCTGCACTTCAGATATACCTTGAAGCTCTCTGCTTAGAGTCTGAGCAACTACATCCTCTCATAATCCTAATGCAAGCCCTGTTTCTAGAACAATATTTTAGAGACAAAGATATAAACTGCCACAAGCTACAGTGATGGATGTAATCTCAGGTAACACTAAAGGGGTATTAGATATAAATGATATATGACACAGAGGTTGCGGATCATGATGGCTATGTGCAACCACTGTAAGTGTATGAACATCCCCTAATATATTTATCAATCCAGATACAGTTTGTATTTAAGGTGCCAACATGACCAGATGTGGTCTGCAGTGACATGCACAGCACCAGACTTAGGTAATGTGAGGGGCACATAAGCTCAGCCATGTGGAAAGGCACAGGGATGAAGAAGCTTGCAAGAAAGAGTGGTGCCACATGCAGCCTCCATTTACTTTGCATCTCTGACAGAAACTGAAAACCAAAAGATGAGTTCTGCCAGATCAAACAAGACCAGAATCCCCCTTTCATCTCTTGTGTATTCCTAAGCACCCCCTTCCTCCCATCTCATTCCTGGAGAGTCCAGATCTTGTCTAGGTGTTGTAAAGTCCATTAGCATCATCAATCATAATCAAACTTTCTCATTTCCTGAATATCAAAGCAAACTCTTCACTTTGAAAATCTTCTCCAGTTCCATCAAGGAACTGCTTTCCATACACCAACATTCAGAATAGATAAATGCATCCTCCTTTTTCCAATCCTCAATCTGCACTTTCTCCTTTCATGTTTCTCTATTCAGTTAGCTGTGTATCCTAAGTATTTAAATGAATTACCTCTGGTGTGAAACAAATGGGCAAAATAAAGCAGCTTCCAGCCACTTTCAATGTGGGACATTTATATTATGCACGCCTCCAAAGCAGGTGGAAACCAAAACAAAGCCAGGCTCCAGGGCTAATAACCAGAGCAAAAACAAGCTGGGATACTGAAGCTTAGTGCTAAAAATATGCAACTTTGTGCCTACATATAAACAGCGCAGCACCAGTGCAGGGCCACAGCAAAGCAAAAATAAATAAATAAAAATAAAAATAAAATAAAAGTTCAACAATTCCAATTGATGTAATTACAGGGACAGCCATCTGGGCAGAGTGGGGAGGTAATTGGAGGTCACAGGTGATGTGTTTGTGCAACAGTGCACATGCATGGTGGGGAGACAACAAAAAAATTCCCCAGAGCTTAATACCATGCTGTGCGGTCTGGTCATGGGTATTCTGCCTGCCTTGGGAGTGGGCCATGAAGACAGCAAGGTTTCAACCAACTTCCAGAAAATGCCGGATTGATCCACTTTTACCTGTCCATCTGCTCTGGCCTTCTGTGTGTATGTGGCTCTATATTTTCCTTAATAAAAGTTTGTGCAGCCCCCCCCCCCCATGCCTAGAGTCTTCATCAGTTATTACTGGTATAGCTGGTGCTGGGATCCTGCATGTGTTATTCCCCAAACTAATTAAAGAGAGACTATTGCTATCAGTGGAGGCTCTACAAGCCTCACACATTTAGGGTAGGTAACACCACTCAGGTTCAGAGCAGAACTTATAACACAGGTTTAAAAATTAATTTGTTAATGTTGATATTTGATGGGAGGGATTGTTGGGAAAGTGTGTAAGTCGGCAATGGAATTCATTGCACTGACCATTAATTAAATCATTGATTGATTTAATAAGTAGATCATTAAGATTGCAAGGATCTATGGAATCACCATTGCCCCATTTTGTTACTGGGTGTTTCAAACACAATCCTTTCATAGTTTTTAAAGGGCATATCCAGAGAGATTGAAAAGTCCCAGATTTTGTTCGTGTTCTTCGCGGTTTTATACTAGGTTAAAATAAATCAGTTTGGGTTGTAAAAAGTTTCTGGTCATACCAGGAGCTGACAAAAAAGATTCTGGGATAAACAGAATATGTATAGATCTCTCAAATAAAATCCAGAAAGAACAAGAGGAAAATCTAGGACTTTCTGGTCTTTTTAATCAGTCTGGATGTGTCCTTAGTTTGCCTTCCCCAGCATGAAAAAGTGACTGTAAGGAACACTGAACAAACCAACACTGAACCATGTAGTCTTCCTCTCCTGCTTCTTCCTCCTTCTCCTCTGCTTCAGACAACCCTGTGAAACAAAGCACAACCTGTTATTCCATACACCACAGAAATAGTGTGTGCTGGTATCTAGACCTCTGTAGAAAAAGAGAAATAACGCATAAGCAAATTTAAATAGTTTTAACTTAAACTTAATAAGTTAAACTTGTTCCTCATAAGTTCTGATACTGCATCTTGTTAATCAAGCCATTAATTAAGCCAGTCATTGGGGTATCTGATTGCACAGGAAGAAGTTAAAGACACCATGATCTGATCCAGCAGGGTTTCTGATAATGGGAATTGTATTTTTTTTCTGAGACATTGAGCCTTCTCTGTCAGAGAGCTCTGGTGCCACATTAAATTACAGTTCCCATGATTCCCTAGCACTGAGTCAGGGCAGTTAAAGTGGCCTCAATTTGCACTATTTCTGGCAGTCTGCAAAGGCCCTAATACTTTTCTTTCCTCTCATCAGGGATTCCCAGGAGGTCCATAAACTTTCAAGAGTGAGGGAGTGATCTCTATCAGAGAAATTTCAGGATCCTCACTAAGCTGCACTCCTCATTAACAATTAAAATGATATACTATAAGTTTATGGAAGAGATCTACCTTAAGTAAAATTATCACCAAAAAAATGAAAACACTAACACTCACTTTATTGCTACTTAATTATTTAATTTTCATAATGTTGCTACCAAGGTAGCTTACTCATGGTCTGGAAACCATGCTCTATGAGGTGAGACTTAGGGAGCTGGGTATGTTTAGCCAAGAGAAGAGAAGATTAAGAGATGATATGATTACTTTGTTTGAATATTTGAAGAGATGTCACATTGAGGATGGAGTAAGCTTGTTTTCTGCTGCTCCAGAGACTAGGACACAGAACAATGGATTTAAACTAGAGAAAAAGAGATTCCACCTAAACATTAGGAAGACCTTTCTGACAATGAGAGCTATTTGACAGTGGAACACACTCCCTCAGAGTGTGGAAGTTCAAGGTTGAGAAGTAGTACAATGACAGGTATTAAAAATATCTTCACAAAAGGCAAGAAATAAAACTATTCACATTAAACTTGCATTAGAGTGAAGGTGTTTTTAAAATACAGCAACCAAGACAACCTTCATGAGCATAGAAAATTTCCAAACATATATTTTAATGGGTGCTTTGTAATATTCAGCTCAGTAAATATCTCTGTTTTAATAATTCTTTAAAAACACTGAAATTATCATCATTGACTTGAGGCAATATGACAGAGATGGGTAAGTTTTGACTATTGTCTTAGACATAGAAAACATGAGTGCTTGATGTTACTCAAACTCCATGAAAGCAGATCTCAATTAAGCAATTGACATCTATTTCAGGATATTATATAGGAAAGGGCACAGTACTGAAAAGAAGCTTGGAGCTTGAAATATTTCAGATCACTTCAGAGCAATCCTGATGCATCTTAAGATGAAGCAGAGGAAGACTTCTGATGAAAATTTGTGAGAGGTTCAAGATCCAGAAAGGTAAGGTGGAGAATAAAGCCGTATGTGAGTGTGTGTGTGTGTATGATTTCATTTCAGTGAAAACACCCATGGTGAGGAGTGAGAGAACAAATTGCAATTGAATAACTGACAGCTCCACTTTCTAATCCTAGGATATGTTTTATTAGAGTCTCTTTGTAAATAATGCGAGCAAGACAACATATAAATGGTGGTGTCTAGTAGTTTATAGATTAGTTAATATAAGCGACTACTTATCATTTGATCTATTATCCCTCTTTCTTTTGATTGCTTAAAAACTGATAATATTTAGAGCAAGTAGGATATAGGATAGAAATTATATCTTTGATAATTATAAATGCCACAATAAAAAGGAGAAAGCCACAACAAAGTAAAGTGTTAACAGAACCTATTGTCGCTTAGCTAATTGGGGCAATGGGATATCAATTTCAATAATTTCAATAACTTCAACAATTTTATATGCACTCTAGAGGGTTGATATAAAACATAGTTGTAAAGCGTTACATTTAATGAAATCCCTTGGTGTGTGTTAAAGTGCTGGTTTTGGGTTAATTGTATTTTTCTTTTTAAAGTTACAGAGGATTGTAAGTGAAGTTATTATAGGTGATTCTAACTGTATAAGGAACTAATTGGAAACAAATATTGGACACTGGTAGATGAAGAACAGTACAAAAATTAGAATTTATCTCAATTTGATAAACATTTTTTTAAAAAAGAACAAGGAATAGGAGTATAGGAAAGACACACAAAGATTTAAGCAAATCAGAGCTGATGAAAGAAATATCCATGATATCTAGGAAAGCAGCCCAGACCCAATCTCAATCTCAAATGCAAACAAGAAGACCATCATTAGAAATGAGTGCTAAGACGATGGATTCCAATTTCAAAATTCTGGAAGCCATAGAAAAGATGGGAAAAAATTTTAGACAAGAATTGAAAGACCCAGACAAGAAATCCGAAGAAATTTTAAAAGAGAAATGGATGGTCTGAAATCATCAACCAAAACCCTAACTGAGGATATGAAAGTAATGAATACTAAATTGGGAATATTACAATCTAGAACAGATAAGTTAGAGAATAAAGCAAAGGAGATTGAGAAAGAGCGCAAAAACAAGAAGCTGATAACAATCTGATAAAAGAAATTAAACAGAGGAGGAAATGCTTGAAGATAAGAGATCTAAAAGAAAGACCTAACAGAGTCCTATATGAAATTATAATTCCCTTTCTAGCAGAAGTGATAGAAGTCTCAAATCAGGATATGGAAATGGAAATGGATACGATTTTCAGAATCAACTCTATGATCGCAAAAAAGAGGGATTTACCTAGAGATATCATTTCTATCTGATGAGGGAATGCACCAGAAATAAAATAATTCAAGAAAGTTATGGAAGAGAATTGAAAATAAGAGATTCTGAAATCAAACTCTTTAAGGACACACCCCCAGAAGTGTTGGGGAAAAGAAGAGAATACACTACACTTACAAAGCAATTACAAATAAGAGGTTTGAGATACAGATGGGAAGTTCTTGAAGGTATTACAACTGCATGGAGGGGGAAGACATACAAAATAAATACTCCAGAAAAGGCAAAGAAATTCTTAGATACAATGTTAGCATCAGAAAAAGGGAAGAAGGGGGTTGTATATGAGGGAAATAATGGAGCAGACAGGTGAAATGACAAAATGGTGGGAAAGAAATGGAAATCAACAAAGGCAAAAGGATTACAGTATACAACATTCAGCAAAGAAGAATGCTGGCAAGGTCTAAGATGCTCCGGAAGAAGAGGAAGGTAAAGGAGAGGATGAACTCCTAGATGAAGTGAGAGGACTGGATTTTATGGAAGAAGACTCGGTTGACTCCCATATAGCAAAAGAATTGTGAATTAGAATTAGACTTATCAGAATTAAGAAGGAGATAAACTAATGAGAAATCAGCAACAATAAGTGAGATAAGAATAAAAGGAAGGTTAAGATGAAAGTTACATCATGGAATGTACAGAGGATGAATTCACCCCACAAAAGGAAACATATTTTCCATTTACTAGAAAAAGAAAAAGCTGAAATAATATGCATACAGGAAACGCATATCATGAAACAAGATGTTAAATATTTGCGTAACCCAAAATTTGGCTGAATATATGTATCTGCCAGGAAGAAGAAAAAAGTGGTGTGGCACTTTATGCCCCCAACAATATCTTGGCTAAAGAAATAGGCACGGATGGAGAAGGAAGATATGTCATGGTTGAAATTAACATTGATGGCAAATACATATTGATGAATGGGGTCTATGCACCCCTGGAGAATAAAGCCAACTTCTACAAAAAGCCAAATAAAAGAATTGTTCAATTGAATTATGAACATATTTCACTTATGGGAGATTGGAATGGAGTTATCAACCCTATAATAGATAGAGACTCAACAAAGAGGAAAATAAAACAGAACCAAGGTAAACTCCCTCAGACCTTCTTTACAATGTTGGACACCCTATCCATGATAGATCCATGGCACCTAAAGAACAAGACTTATAAAGATTTTATCAACTATTCTGAACATCATCAATCAGCTTCTAGGACTGATATGTTTTTGTCACATCTAATCTCTTCACAGAAATCGCAGAAATAGAAATTAATCCCCCAAAAAATATTGGATCACAACCCAATAATGATAGGTTTGAATAAGAGGGAAAAGAATTTATCATGGAGACTTAACGAGAACCTTCTGAGAGATGAATACGTTATTAAACAAGCTAAGGAAACCCTGAAACTATATTTTCAAGAAAATCTAAATAGGGGAACAGATATGGGAATGGTATGGGATGCCAGCAAAGTGGGGATGCAGGGCTTCTTTATTCAGAAAAATATAGGGGGGGGAGAGGAAAAAGAGGACAATAAATGAAACAATGCAGAAAATTCAAACTAATGAAAAAGAACTAATTTTAAAACCAGATAAAAAAGAAATATTAAAAGATATTAAAGTGTTGCAGGCTCAATTATCCTCACTAACAACTGAGGAAATAGAAAGCAAGTTAAGATTTACAAAACATAAATACTTTGAGTATGGGAACAAACCAGGGAAGCTTTTAGCCTATAAATTGAGGTGCATGGAAGAAAAGAGAATGATATTAGAGATAAAAGATGGGAGAAAGAAAGAGCTGTTACAGACTGCCAGAAATGGTGCAGCTTGAAACCACTTTAACTGTCCTGGCTCAGTGCTAGGGAATCATGGGAACTGTATTTTTTTCTGGGACATTGAACCTTCTCTGTCAGAGAGCTCTGGTGCCACAATAAACTACAGTTCCCATGATTCCTTAGCATTGAGCCAGGACAGTTAAAGTGGACTCAAGCTGCACTATTTCTGGCAGTCTGTAAAGGCCCAAAGTCACAGACCAAAATGGGATCCGAAATGCATTTGAGAAATATTATGCTACCTTATATAAGGAAGGATGTAAAGATGAAAAATTCAGAATAAGAATAGAAAAGTATATTAAGAAACATGCACTAAGAAAATTGGAAGAGAAACAGAAAAATATCCTAAATGCAAGTATCTCCATGATGGAAGTTTTGGAATCAATAAAAGGACTGAAATCAGGGAAAGCACCAGGCCCAGATGGTCTCACTGCAACATATTATAAAGTATTACAGGATGAATTAAGCCTGCTACTTTATTCCTTATTCATTGATAAAAAGAAAGGAGGAATTCCTGATTCATGGTCAAAGGCTAACATTACTCTGATTCCTAAGATGGATAAAGATCTGTCCCAGCCACAGAATTATAGATCAATCTCCCTCCTAAATCAGGACTACAAACTCTTTGCAATGATTTTGGCAAACAGACTAAGGAAAATATTACCAGAAAAAATACAGGAAGAGCAATGCGGTTTTCTCCCGAAAAGGCATATGAAACAAAATATTAGGACAATGATAAATTTAATAGAATATTATAACAAAAACTTGGGGGAAAAGGTGGCCTTAATTTTTTTAGATACTAAAAAAGCATTTGACACAATAAATTGGGACTTCATGATACACATTTTGAAAACGATGGAATTTGGCAAAATATTTACAAATTGGATACAAGCAATATATAAAATGCAACAAGTACAAATAATCGTGAATGGGGAGAGATCCAAAAGCTGTCAAATCACAAAAGGAACAAGACAGGGATGTCCTTTATCACCTTTGTTATTTATCCTGATCTTGGAATTTTTGATTAATCAAATAAGGGAAGATGAACAAATAAAAGGAATGCAAATTAAAGGTTATAAATACAAACTCAGGGCCTAAGCAGATGATTTGGTGTTTATTTTAGAAGAACCGAATGAAAATATAGATTATTTGATGGGATTGATTCAGGAATTCGATGGATATGCCGGTTTTAAAATCAACAAAACTAAGGGCCTTTATAGACTGCCAGAAATAATGCAGCTTGAGGCCACTTTAACTGTCCTGGCTCAGTGCTAAGGAATCATGGGAACTGTAGTTTATTGTGGCACCAGAGCTTTCTGACAGAGAAGGCTCAATGTCCCAGAAAAAATACAATTCTCATGATTCCCTAGCACTGAGCCAGGACAGTTAAAGTGGTTTCAAGCTGCACCATTTCTGGCAGTCTGTAAAGATCCTATATCTAATATCTTAACTTTGAATATGTCCAAAAAAGAAGCTATAGCATTACAGGAGAAATCAGGTTTTCAAATATGTAAGAAAGCCAAATATTTAGGCATTATATTTTCAAAGAAAAACTCAAGTTCATATGACAACAATTATGGTCGGTTATGGAAGGAAATCAAAAAAGATTTGCTAAAATTGATAAATTTAAACCTATCATTTATGGAAAGAATTTCTGTAATTAAAATGACTATCTTGCCAAAGATAATGTTCTTATTTCAAAATTTACCTATCCTGATAAACAATAAACCATTTAAGCAATGGGAAGATGAGAAGCCAACATTTATTTGGGCAGGGGGGGAAACCCAAATAAAGTGGAAAATCTTAAAAGATGAAAAAGAAAGAGGTGGACTGGGAGTCCCAGACCTTAAACTATACTACTATTCCTGTATCCTTGACTGGATTCAAAATTAGATAACTTTCAAAGATGTCAAGATGCTAAATTTAGAGGGATTCAACAAGACATATGGATGGCACAGATATCTCTGGTACAAGAGAGCGGACGTGAACAAAGAATTCAATGACCATCTAATTAGGACACTTCTGAGAGTTTGGACCAAAGTTAAAAGTATGATATACAGAGAATTACCAACAGGGCTATCTCCACAAGAAGTGTGGATGATAGGTTACAAAATCTGACTAAAAGAATGTTTAAGATACTCATAAATTCTATATTAGGAAGGAAGAACACTGAGAGTGAAATCAAGTGAAGAAATAGAGGAAACTGGATCTGACTGCCACTGGTTCACATATCACCAGCTAAGAGAAAGATTTAAAATGGATCTCAAATTAGAAGGTTTAATAAAAATCTGAGCGAACTGGATGAGATCTTATTAGAAACCTCAAAAGGAGATATATCGAAAATATACAAGTTGCTGTTGAAAATCAAATTGGAAACAGAATCAGTGAAAGACTGTATGATAAAATGGTCACAAAATTTTGGCTATCAGGTTCAGACTGGCAAATGGAAAATATCCTGGGTTAGGCATTTAAAATATACATCATGCATGGACCTAAAAGAAAACTTCTACAAAATGCTTCACAGGTAGTACTTCACACCAAATATATTGGCCAAAATTCAAGGTCAGGAAATAGGTAAATGCTGGAAATGTGAAAACAAAGATGGATCACTATACCATTTGTGGTGGACATGCCCTATGGCAATGAAATTCTGGAAAGAAATTCACAAAACTTTACAAACAATATTACAGACATCTATTAGAATGGCCCTTGAATATTTTTATTAAATATAATCGGGGGAGAAAATGATAGGAAGCATCTAAGATTTATCCTACATTCACTTACAGTGGCCAGAATAGTACATGTGCAGAAAATGGAAAGACAATAATATACTGTCGATAGATGACTGGTTAATCAAATGCGGTGAAATGGTAGAAGTAGATAAATTGATGATGTTTGGGAATAACACATATAAAAAAGGATGAAATGACGACTTGGATTTTCTTTTTTTTTTAATTTTATTTATATTAATCAACTTTCCATACATTTTTATATACTTTTACATCTTAGCCGTTGTGTTTTTTTTTTAAACAAACCCCCCTAAATATCCCCTCCGTGCACCCCACCCCCGGAACCATTTCCATCTTTATACTCCATCCAAAATCTTAACTCCTCCCGTGGAGGCAATTTCCCGTCTTCCATTCTTAATACATTTTCAATAAATTTTTTCCATATTTCATCAAAATCATTTCTTTTCAATAATCCTTTTTTCACTTTCAATCTACATGTTAATTTATCATTAATTGCTATCTTCCAAACTTCCTTATACCAATCCTCCAATTTCACACTTATTTTTGTTTTCCAACTTCTTGCTATAATTAATCTCGCAGCAGTAAACAAATTTGTTACAAGGTTTTTTTCCTCCTTCCATTCTACATCATTATATATTGATAACAATGCTATATTCGGTTTTCTATCTATCTTTATATTCATAACCTTTTCTATCTCTAATATTACTATTTCCCAGAATTTTTGTACATATTTACATTGCCACCACATATGTAGATATGACCCTACTTCCTGACAACCTCTCCAACAATATTTTGAATTTTCTTTATTTATATTATGTAATCTTAGTGGTGTCAAATACCACTTCCAAATCAATTTATAGTAATTTTCCTTAATTCGCACCAATAAATTTTTCAAATGTCTTTGTTCCCAAATCTTATTCCATTCATTGTCAGAGATTTTGCATTTCAATTCATCTTCCCATATTTCTTTTAAAATAATTTGATGTAATTTTCCCTTTTATTATCCATTAATATTTTATACATTTTGCTAGTTAAGCCTTTCATATTTTCATTTTCCTCCATTCCTTTTCTTTTCTAAACTATTTGTTCAAACTGTGTATATTTCCCTTTTTCTATATTTTTTCTTCAAATTCTTAAACCATTGTTCTATTTGCATAAAATGTAACCAAGACATGTTTATCCCCCTAAGTTTTTCTTTTATATTTTCTTTTCCTATCTTTAATTCTATCCAATTTTCTATTTTATCTATTTTCCTTTCCTTTAATTCTTTATCTAATAAATCTTTTAAATTTTTGGGGAAAGATTTTTCCATTATTATTGGTGTTATTATTGAATTTTCATTCATTAATCCTTTTTTATATTTATTCCAAATTTCTAATATATTTTCCATAAATGGATTTCCAATTTCTTTAATTTCTTTCCTACTAATTTCTTTAAAAAAAAATTCTCTATTTTCATATCTATCTTTTTTCCCCATTTCTAACCAATCTAAATCTGGTACGTCCAGCATTCCTTCTATTACATATCTTAAGTGGTTAGCTTCATAATATCCTTTTATATTAGGGAGGCCTAGCCCTCCTTTTTTCTGAGACTCATACCAAAATTGTTTATTTAATCTAAATCTTTTCCCTCCATTACAATATACGTTTAGTAACTGTTGCCATTTACTTAATTCTACTTCTGATATTTTTAGTGGTATCATTCTAAATAGGAAATTTAATTTTGGTAAAATTTTCATTTTAACTAACGCTATTCTTCCAAACCATGATAATCGAATGTTCTTATATTCTACTATTTTTTTTCAACTTCTCTCCGTAATACTAAGAAATTTTTCTCTTCCATTTCTTTTAAATCTTTTGTTATATTAATTCCTAAATATTTTATATTACTTTTTATTCTTATCCCTAATTCTTTTTGCTTCATAAGCTCTGATGCTTCCTTTTTTGTATAATTAAATAACATCATTTCTGTTTTATTCCAATTAATTTGAAGTCCTGTTATCTCACCAAATAAATTCAAATGTTCCTTAATTTCTCCTATTTTATCCTTTAAGTCTTTAATAGTTAATAATGTATCATCAGCAAATAAACTAATTTTATGTTTTTTTTTCCAATCCTATTCCTTCCAAACTACTATCCTTCCTAATAACATTTGCTAACATTTCTATAACCATTGCAAATAATATTGGTGACAACGGGCATCCTTGCCTTGTACCTCTGGTTACTTTTATTTCCTTTGTAATTCCATCATTAACTATTACTTTTATTGAGTTATCACAATATAGTTGATCTATTAGTCCCCTCATTTTTTCTCCCATTCCAAACTTTTTCATAATTATTTTTAATGTTGGCCATTCCACACAGTCGAAAGCTTTAAATATATCTAATGCTAAAATTCCTGCTTTTAATTTTTCTCTCCCAATTACATGTATTTTACTCAAAACTCTTCCTACTAAATTAGACATTTGTCTTCCCTTCACAAAACCACATTGATCTTTTCCTATATATTTATACACACATTTATTCATTCTATTTGCTATTATTGCTGTTAATATCTTTGCATCCTGATTTATTAATGATATAGGTCTATATGACCCTGGATCAGTTGGATCTTTATCTACTTTTGGTATTAATATTACTAATGATTGAGACCATGATGAAGGTATTTTTTCTCCTTGTAATATTCCATTATATAATTCTAACAACTTTGGAATTAATATATTTTCAAACACTTTATAATATTCAGGTCCCAAACCATCCATTCCATTTTTTAATTTTCTAATTACCTCTATTATCTCTTCCTTTTCAATGGGTTTTTCCAATAGTTCTTTATCTTCCTCCATTATTGTTTGTCCCCAATTTTCTTCTACATAATTTTCTATTTTATCTATTGGATTTTTTCCTGCTTGATATAATTCTTTATAAAATTCTTCAAAAATTTTTATTTTTTCTTTCATCATTCTACACATCATCCCAGATCTATCCTTCACTATATTTATCATACTTTCCATTTTCTTTTTCTGTGTGGCTCTGGCCAACATTTTTGAATTTTTATTACTGTATTCGAAATATTCCCTTCTTAAATAAATCAAATTTTCCTGTACTTCATCTATCTCTATCTTTTGCAGTTCCTCCTTTTTTGCCCTCAATTCTACGTAAATCTGTTTATTTCTATTAGCTATATATTTATACTCTAATTGTTCTATATCTGTTTCTAATTTTTTTTCCTTTCTTCCTGTCTTTTTCGAAGGTTATATGCTTCTTTCATATATATTCCTCTTGTTACTGCCTTCATCGTGTCCCATAACAATCCTTTTGTCACTTCCTTATTGTTTATATCCCATGTTTCTTGCCATTCCTTTTTTTTTTTTTAAATTTTTATTTAAGACATCACATATCTATACAAAATACGTATACAATTTAACAAACAAACAAACGAGACAAACTAATACAAAAATATCTACACAATAATTACTAGGAAAAGAAACACACCCATTTTCTATCTTACACTTATTTCTTTTCTGCCTTTCATTCATTTTTTCTCATTTCTCACACAATACCATCATAATCATTCTCCTCTTCCATTACCTTCTTGTATATCCTTCAAACACCCTTCCATCCTTCTTATCTACATTTCCCTCCTTACTTACTTTCTTTCCTTGCATACTCATACCTTCATCTACATCCTTAAACATTCTTGCTATTTCTTCCTCTAAATCTAATTTCTAATTTCTTTCCCACCTACTTTCTTAAGTCTAAAACATCCTACTTCATACATTTAAATCTTCTATCTTCCCAAGCATACCGACTTCTCACTTACTTCATGGATTATATTTTGTATGTAGCGTCCTTCCTTGTTTACCTATTCTATCTTGACCATTTTTATGAAGCTTTTTGACTCTCTATATTGTTGATCTGCTTGTGTATTTTTTTTTTATTATATTAGTTTTGTACTACTTAGGTGAGTGTTGTCCTAGTAAATTATATGAGTAAATTGAGATTTTCCTAAGCTGTTTATTGTTGTTATTTTTTGTGAAATCCATTTTACACCCTTCTTTCATCTAATATATAATTTTTCAATTGTTAATAATTAATCTCAAACTTTATTTGTATGGGTTGTTTTTTTTTTGTTTCGTAATTTTAAATTTGTGTTCTTATTTAGTTCTATTAGAAACTAATCGTTGCTAACCTTCCCCATTTCCTTCTAAGATAATTAATAATTGGGGCCCATTCATCTAATACTTCCTCCATAAATTTGTCTCTTAAATAATATGATAATATATCCATTTCTATTACCTCGTATAGTTTTATTAGCCATTCATCTAGGCTTGGCACTGATTTAATTTTCCATTTTTGCATTAAAATTATCCGGGCTGAGGAGATCAAATAAAACATCAATTTCCCAGTTTTGGTATCTATGTTTTTGTCCCACATATTTAGGAGATATATTTCTGGACGTAATTTAATGTTTATTCCTAAAATATCATTAATCGTTTCATTTATTTTCTTCCAATACTTATTCACTATTTTGCAAGTCCACACACAGTGATATAAAGTGCCAATTTCCTCTCCACATTTCCAACATTTATTATTACTTCCTTTGTAAATTTTGGCTAATTTTTCTGGGGTCATATACCAGCGAAAGAACATTTTGTAGAAGTTTTCTTTAAGTTTTTGTGACATTGTATATTTTAATCTTACTGTCCATACCTGTTCCCATTTATCTAAATCTATGGTGTATCCAAAGTTTCTTGCCCATAATATCATGTTTTCTTTTATTATCTCTTCCTCTAGGTCCCATTTAAGTAATATTTTATATATTTTGCCTATTCCTTTTACCTCATCACCCATCCAGATCTCGTCGAATTCATTAGAGATCAAATCAATTCCTCGGTTTCTTATATCTAATTTAAAGCAGCTGATTATCTGATTATATTTGAACCAGTCTATATTAAAGCCCTCTGCCTTTAATTCCTCTAATGATTTTGTAGTATATATACCTTTTAAATCTTTTTTCAACAATTTTTTATAAGTTATCCAATTGTAGTTTTGCCACATTTCCCTTCTATGTACTGCTTCATGGGGAGAGAACCAAGCTGGAAACTTTGGCATTATTCTTGATTTGTATTTTTCCCATACTCTAAACAAGGATCTTCTGATACAATTATTATTAAAGTCTTTATTTGCCTTAATCTTATCATAACCTAGATAGGCATGCCAGCCAAAGCATAAGCCATCACTTTCTAGCTCTAACAAATCTTCTGTTTCTAATCTAATCCATTCCCTCATCCAATATAGACAGCATGCCTCAAAATATAATTTAAAATTTGGTAATCCTAATCCCCCTCTTTCTTTTGAATCTTGTAAAATTTTTAATCTTATTCTAGGTCTTTTGTTTTGCCAAATAAATTTGCTTAGGTCTTTGTTCCAATTTTTAAACACATTCTCTTTAATTATTATCGGAATTGTCTGGAATAAAAATAAAACTTTGGGTAGTATTACCATTTTAATTGCTGAAATTCTACCTAGTAAAGATAATTGTTTTTTGGTCCACCGATTTAAATCTTTTTTAATTTCCTTCCATTTTTTTGTATAATTTTCTTCAAATAAATCAGTTGTTTTTTTAGTAATTGTTATACCAAGATATTTTGTTTTTTCTTTTATTTGGATTCCTACTTTCTTCTCTAAGTCTAGTTCTTTTTCGCTCGTTATATTTTTTGTAACAATTGAGGATTTTTCTTTATTGAGCTTACATCCTGTTATTCTCCCAAACACTTCTAGAACCTCATTTAAATAATTTACAGAAGTGGTAGGGTTTTCTAAAAATACAACCAGATCGTCGGCGAATGCTCTTATTTTATAAGTATGGCTTTTAATTTTTGTCCCTCTGATTTGTTTGTGATTATTGATGTCTTTTATTAATCTTTCGATTACTACCAAAAACAACAGTGGTGAGAGAGGACAACCTTGTCTCGTTCCTCTCTCAATACTAATATGCCTGGTTTTTTCACCATTTATTCTTAACTTGGCTCTTTGATTTTTGTATATTTCCAATATCCATTTTGAAAATTTGGGGCCTAATTCCATTTTATTTATAGTTTCAAATAAAGTCTGCCAATTAACGGTGTCAAAGGCTTTTTCAAGATCCAGAAAAAACATCCCTAAACTTTTATCATTGTGTTTTTCATAGTATTCCAAAATATTAATTACAATTCTAAGATTATCTCTCAGCTGTCTCTTTGGTAAAAAACCTCTTTGGTTCTTATCTATAATTTTAGATAGGTATGTCTTAAATCTGGCTGCTAGAATATTGGAAAAAATTTTGTAGTCAATGTTTAATAATGATATGGGTCTATAATTTTCCAATTGTTGTTTTGCTTTACCTTCTTTTGGGATTAATACTATTTCAGCCTCTTGCCAAGATTTTGGCAGTCCTTCTACTAATATTGAATTTATTGTTTTTTGTAATGGTGAGGACAATTCCTCTATAAATGTTTTGTAGAAGATGGAAGTGAATCCATCAAGTCCTGGTGCTTTCCCTTCCTTACAATTTTTTATTGCATTTCTAACTTCTGCTAATGTAATAGGTTTGTTTAATTCTTCTAATTGTTCGTGATTAGGGATTTGAAAATCTTGTTTATTCAAATATTCTTTAATTTTCTCTAAATCAATTGGTTTTTCTTGATATAAAATAGAAAAAAAGTTGTGGAAAGCTTCTTTTATGTCATCTTGTTTAGTTAATCTGATTCCATCCTTATATATTTCCGTTATTAGATTCTTGTCTTTTTCCTTTTTTAGTTGTGATGACAGCCATCTCCCTATTTTATCTGCTGATTCAAATTGTTTTTGTTTAAGTCTTTTCAGTTTTTTGCCAATTTCTAATGTATTTTTCCTAGCTTCTTGTTTTTTCAATATTTTGATTTCATCCAAGATTTTTGCATCACCTAATTTTGTTTCTAATTCTTTTTCTTTTTGTTTAATCTGTTCTTGAATTTCAGATTCCTTCTGTTTCCTCTTTTTTGTTAAGTATGCTTCCTGGTTTATGAGAAAGCCTCTAAACACCGATTTACTTGCATCCCATATTGTTGTCATCTTAGTGTCTTCGATTCTGTTTTCCTTAAAGTAATGTTTAATAGTTTCTCTAGTTTTCTTCACTATCTCTTTATCAAATAGCATATCATCTTTTAATTTCCAATAATATTGTTTCTTATAGTCTTTTAGAATTAGCAATAGGCCATTATGATCAGAAATATCTCTAGATAAAATTTCTAGTGATTTCGTTAAGCCAATCATTGAATTTGGTAGCCAACACATATCAATTCTAGATAGAGAACAATGGCGATGTGAATAAAATGTGAAACCATCTGTATTTTTATACAGATGTCTCCATACATCTGAGACTTTTATATCCTCAATTAATTCGAAAAAGGATTTGGGAAGCTTCCCTTGATTATCTTTGCCTGGGTTTTTGGTTTTTCTATCGACGTTTGGGTCTACAACCCCATTAAAGTCGCCTATTAAGAAAACCTTCTCATATTCTGTATCTACAATTTCTCTATGTAATTTTTGGTAGAAAACTCCTTTGTTTGTTTGACATCCATATACCCCCACTAACAATATTTTCTCTTCTTTCCATTTAAATTCTATTGCTATATATTGTCCTTTCGAGTCATTTAATATTTCTTTTGCTTGGATCTCTTTTGAAATATATATTGCTACCCCATTTTTCTTGTTTTTATTTGCTGAAATAAATACTGTTCCCAATTTTCTATTTGTGAGTAATTTTTTATCAGTTTTCTTTATATGCGTCTCCTGGAGACAAATTATGCTACAACCTTGTTTTTCTAAAAGATGAAAGGCTCTTTTTCTTTTCCATTTATTATTTAGACCTTTAATATTCAAGCTCAAAATTTTCATGAATATATAACTATAACACTTTCTTAATCTCCTAAATAATTTTTACAGGTCACTAATTTCCTTATTTTGCTTTAAGGTTATTCTATGTTTCCTTCCTCATCTTCTAAGCTTTCCATCCCCTTTAATTTAAGAAGTTCTTCTCTGCTTTCGTCATCTTTAGTAGAAGTTTCATCTTCCTCATCTGTTATATTCTCTTTTGAATCTTTGATTTGCAAAAATTTTTCCTCATCTTCGCTATTATTTCCTTCTGCAATTTTTGTTCTTCTTATTTCTTTAGAATGCTCTTCTTCTTCCTCTCCTTGTGTTCTTCTATTATTTCTTTTTGATTGTCCTTCGATCTCTTTCCTATGCTCTTTCCAGAAATTTGCTGCTTTGTCGATTGTATTTAGTCTATATCTTCTTTGATTCCAAGTAAGAGAGAGGCCCTCTATTTCTTCCCATCTAAATGGGATCCTATGAAATTTTAGTTGTTCAGTTAAGAAATTATAATCTTTTCGTTTTCTCAGAATTTGAGCCGGGACATCTTTGAAAATCTGGATCTCATTACCTCGGATTACAAGTCTCGTTCTGTAGCTCTTTTGGAGAAATTCATCTTTTGTCTGCTTTCTCACCCAGTATATCACGATGTCCCTAGGCAGTCTTTTGTTTCTTGCCACCCTTGAATTAATCCGGTAGATTCTGTCTATCTCGCCTTGCATTTCTTGGAGAGACTTATTAAGGTATTTGGCTAGATAAGGTGTCAAAAATTCTTGCAAGTTTTCATTCGGTTGCTCAGGCAGACCTCGAAATTTCAGGCATTTTTCTCTCTGTTTGACCTCGAGTTTTAAAATTGTTTCTTGATCTACATGTTGTTGTTTTGTTAAATCATCCACTTTGTTTTCCACTAGTTTTGTTCTAAATTCTAGTTTTTCCATTTTTGCCGTTATTTTTTCTATGTCCTTATTTATTTTGTCCAGGTCTTGTCTTATAAGTTTTGCTTCAAATTTTAATTCTTTCTTCGTTTCCTCTCTAGATTCTCTGATTTCTTTGTTAGTTTCTTCCCTCGAATCACGTATTTCTCTTCTCAATTCCAAGTGCATTCTTTTTATTTCGTCCATAAAGTTGCTACTCTGTTCTTGGCCTTTGGCTGCTATTTCAAGCGAAGGTCTTCTTTGTA
Source organism: Phrynosoma blainvillii (assembly GCA_026167975.1). Lineage (NCBI taxonomy): Eukaryota > Metazoa > Chordata > Lepidosauria > Squamata > Phrynosomatidae > Phrynosoma > Phrynosoma blainvillii. The sequence goes on along the minus strand of JANUYF010000003.1, from coordinate 245,277,992 downwards.
TTTGGGCTGTTGTCGCTGCTGCCAGGCCTTGTTTTTCCTTTTCTCTTCTTGATTGCATTTTTAATATAAATTTCTTTACACAAAAGATTTCTCCTTCAAAGATACTTTAACAATAAGTCTTACTATATTACAATCAGTTATTGTTCTATCCTCTGCATATATTCTATACAGAGATTTGTTAGAACCACCAACACTATCTTTAATCTTATTGCAATTTAGTAGTTACTGCTTTTGTTATAATTTTGTTAGAAATTTTTTTTAAAGAAAGAAATTCCTTCAAGTTACAGTAACATTAACTCTAATTAAACAACATCCAATTAATTAGTCAGCAATGTTTAGAGAGGTAAAAAAGTCCTAATTTCCATACACTGTCTGTGCAAACCATCAATTTTCTAAATCTAATTTGATACCCACTTATAAAGAGAAGAAATAAAAGATACAGATCCAAACCACTCTTATTTCTCTAAACAACAATTAAGGAAGCAGAATATACTTAACCTCAGCAATATCAATCATAATATTAAAGTTGTCAATTTTCAGCTTCTTATATAAAGCTCTGTCAGTAGCAATAAGTAGCAATAGATAAATCCCAAAACAAGTTCTCCATTTAAATCTACTTTGTTTCACAAATCTAGCTAATGTAGCATAATAATATTTCCTTTTCTATCTAACTTTCTATAATTATCTTGAGCTTACTCTCTATTCTGTTGTAATAAATATTTCTACAGTCTTGTCCAGCAATATATTACAAATTTTAGTTTTCCAGAACTATATAGAAATTACCAAAATTGATGATATCGAATATTACAGTAAATTACTATAAGAATCTTAGATTCAACAAGCACAATTTCCCCAAACAAACATTTCCCCAGTCAAGGTATTACTTTGCTTATTGATTTTTTACATCTACCAAAAGTATTTATATTGTATGTTTGCTATTTGTAGGACTGGAAATTCCTTTTTCCCCCAACATATATCCAGAAGAAGACAAAAAGAAAACAAAAGGAGGACAAGCAGCTGGTTATAAATTAATTTGCCACGTGTCTCTTAAAGATGGTGATTTTCCTCTGTCTGGACTCTTCTAGCGTTTGTTAGGATCCACAGGAATCTTTGCCTATTTGCTGATCATTTATTTCCTCCCACAAATAGAATCAGTCAAAGTTCAGTGTGGATGATTTTTTTTGGTGTTATTTTTATAATAAATCCCAGATCGTTGTCTAAAAATCTAAAGTTCAAATACTAATACAAATCACAGCGTCTTCTTGGCCGTTATTTTCGTTATCTCACGCTTTCACTGCTTACTCAAAACACCCACGCTGTCTTTAATCTTATTGTGTTCTAGTGGTTACTGTTTTCCTATAAGGTTTTTATTTTCCACTTTCCTTAACTCAGTCTCTGTAGCATTCAAAACTGGATCTGCCTTTAGTCAAAAATAGGAGAGAAATCAGTGAAAGTCAGTGAAAGGCACCCAGATGTCTAGACGCCATATTAATGCACTTGAAAAAAGTCCTCTTTTAGTTGTTGTCTTCCCCGAATTTAATTTGTAATTGCCAAAAGAAAGAGAAGGTTTTGCTGTATGTAAGTTGTTTCTTTGTTCACTCAAGTTCAACTTTGCAATCTACTTTCACTTTCTTTGAAGCTTCTTTCCTCCCTTTTTCCTTCCTTTTGATTTGTGAGTTCCAGCACTTTAGTCCAAAGGTGGAGATTTATTGTCCCGCTGGTGTAAAAGTTGTTAAGAGACACAAGCAGAATTTATAGCAGGAGGTTAACCTCCAATTAAAGTAAGTGTTTCATATATATGTAGCTTACTTGTAAGCTTGCTGGCAGTGGCGGCAGCGCTTGTGCCGCTGAAGCGGCTGCTGATCACAGTCGTGGTTTGCTCAGACCTCCATATCTCTGATCTCCTTCTCTGGTCTTCCTAGGTCCCCCTCAGACTGCTTGATCTTGCTCTTTAATTGCATTCACTCAGGGATATTGCTGGTCTTTGCTGAGCCCCTCTGATTCACCCCTCTCTGGGGAGAAGATTTTCACCTCCCGGCAAAAGCGCCTGGGAGGTCTTGAGCTTGCAATCAGCAATCTCCTCAGAGCCAGCTTGGCTTTGAGTGATTAACGAGCTGCCATGCCACCGGAAGTCCGAGAGTCTTGCCATTCCTTTTCAATTTTGTTTACTATATCTTTATAATTCAATATCTTAGTATTTAACCTGCACCTCTTTATTTGTTCATAATCTTTCTTAATAATAAATTCTGCATTCACCAAGGCATGGTCACTTACTTTTATACTTGATATTTCACTATCTAAAACTTTAGTTATCATATTTTTTGAAACAAAAATGTAATCTATTCTAGTATATGTTTTATGTACAGCAGAATAATATGTATATTTCTTTTCATCCCCTTTTACTAGTCTCCAGACATCTTTAAATTCCCTTTTATTCATTATTTTATTTAAGTTTGTTATATTTCTATGTTTATCCTTTACTGAGGGGTTAGATTTATCTTTAATCTTATCCATTTGCATGAGTAGTATAATACCCCCACCTTTCGTCAAATCAAAAAGTGACAGGTGATCCGCCCCCTTTTGGTTCTTAGTCCCGCCTTCCTGTTTCTGGCGTGGTTCTAGGTTTTGGGGTTCTAGGTTTGGGGGGTTCTAGGTTTGGGGGGTTCTAGATTTGGGGTGCCAATTTTTGGGTGCCGATTTTTTGGGGTGCCACTTTTTGGGGTGCCATTTTTTTGGGGGGGTTCAATCGGAGGTCCCCCTGAACCCCAAAAGTTCGGCCATTTTGTTTTTTGTAAAAGTTGTTTTTGGGGGGTTGTGTGACCCCTCTACGGATTCGTCTCGGGGGCCCCGACCACTAGGAGCAGCTCCCATACCTCTCCGACAGACGGTATAGCCGCAAGCCGTGTTCGAAGATGGCAGTCAGCGGCCATTTTTTCTGCGCCGACTTTAGTTTTCGGGGTGGTTGTGACATGTCTCTGGACTCGTCTCGAGCTCCCAAAGTGAACGGTTCAGAGGTCTGTTGTGCTCTGAGCTTCGGAAAGTCACGCCGTCCATTTCGCTACCACTCGCCCCTCCCCTGGGGGTGTGTTTTAAAAAAATGGCACGCTTTTGAGAGAAGCGGATTGGCCCAAAGGACAGCGCTGTTGGTGCTGATTGGTGCAAATGTCCTACACTTCTGAGCCCCTCCAATGGAGTTTCAGACAAAGGGACCACCGCCCTGCGGCGCTGGGGTATATGAGGGAGTCCCAGAGCTCCGCACTTCACCCCTGCTACCTCGACTACCGCCTTGCTAACGCCTGCTAGCGCTTTTGGGGCTACCTACCTGCAATGGAGACGCCGGTGACAGTACTCACATCTTCATCTGCTCCTGCACCCAAAAAACCCCGTTTTGGGGGGAAGCATGGTACCCTTGAAAGATGTGAGGTGATCAAGCAGCTGTTTCCAGCGGTCTGTGAATCAGAGGAGGAACTCCGAAATGCGGATGGTGTGGAGGCCGAACACGGTGCAGAGTCTGGGCAGGAATCAGTCAGTGTTACAAAGGTTTGTATGAAAGGCGGTGGTGGGGTGGGTTGGGATCAGGCATCTGAAATGTTATATTAAAGTGTTTTCAAATTAGTTGTAATCTTATCTTTCAGGAATGGGGTGACTGTAACGAAGAAAGGAAACTTTGTAGCTGCTATGTGATGGAAGGCCGAGTCTATGAAGGCAAAGCCCATGAACAAACCAGTCAGGCATTCGAGTTGGATGTCGATCTGAACCATCTAGTGGCTCCAAAGAAAACAGCAGGAGTGATGACCCGACTGATTCCCGTGATGTTTTTCGCAATAATTCAACATGTAAAATTTGGAAGACTAAAGGAAAGTTGTTTAGGCTGCTTATTTGATGAAGGAAATCAAGAATCTCATTGTTGCATAATGTGGGACAGTGCATATATTAATTCTATTTTAAAGTCTCTGTGTTGTAAGCTGAATATGCAGAAATTTTTAAATTCAGTGATCACCCTTGCAGCTGCCCTTGACTGCCTCAGTTTAAACACAAAGCACCTGATATTGGGTTCTCAAATACAAAATCGTATTTTAAGTTCAAAATTTCCTTCAGACACAGTGGCGCTGTTAATTAATGAAAGAGATAAAGTGTATTTACGCTACGCTGAAAAAATAGTTGGCCGTGTAAAATATACTTATTTCCTCAATTCTTGTGACCTCTGTGTTAACAAGGAGTAAATATATATTTTAAAAAAAAATTAATAAAATAGTGTGTTTTTGACATTGTGTCTTTATTGTTGTATGTGCGCCTGTCAATATGGTTTCTCAGAATGAGCTATTAAAAAAGATATATTATAATCCTGGGGGAGCAGGGAGCTTTGGAGGAGTGGAAGCTCTCTTTAGAGAAGCTTCCAAGCACAAAGGTGTAACAAGAAAACATGTGAAAGAGTGGTTAAGGGACCAAGAAGCATATACCCTTTATAAACCTGCCAGAAAGCATTTCCTAAGAAACAGAACAGTTGTTTCCGATGTGGATGATCAATGGCAGGCGGATCTGGTGGACATGCAAAGTCTACAAAAATACAATAGGGGTTATAAATATATTTTAACGGTGGTGGACATTTTGTCAAAATATGCCTGGGCTGTACCTTTGAAAGACAAGACGGGCTCGGAGGTGTACAGAGGTTTCAAGATTATTTTGGGGTCGGGTCGTTCCCCCCACCATTTGCAAACAGATGCTGGGAAAGAATTTCTAAATAAAAAGGTGAAACACCTGCTAAAGGAGCACGGGGTGCACCATTTTTCAACACATAGCGAAGTCAAAGCGGCGATAGTGGAAAGGTTCAACAGAACTTTAAAGTCACGAATGTGGAGATACTTTACTGCCAACAACACCTTCAAGTATATTGACATATTACCTGCACTCATAAAGAGTTTTAATAGCAGCTTTCATAGAAGTATACAAGAGAGGCCTCAGGATGTGAATTCTTCCAACTCTCTGCAGATTTGGAAAAGAGTTTATGGACCCTATTTTCAAATGAGGGAGCAAAAAGCTGCCTTTAGAAAAGGAGATCATGTGAGGGTATCAAAAAGTAGGGGTCGGTTTGAAAAGAGTTATGAAGGCACGTATTCCCAGGAAATTTTCATAGTTGACAAGGTCCACAGAAGAGGAAAGAGGCCTGTTTTCCAGCTAAAAGATTATGATGGTGAAGCAGTATTGGGAGGTTTCTACCCTGAGGAATTACAAAAAGTGAATGACCTGCAGAATAGAAGCTATCAAATTGAAAAAAATTATATCCACAAGGTTCAGAAAAAAGAAAAAATACCACTTGGTAAAGTGGTCAGGGTGGCCTGATAAATTTAACAGCTGGGTGCCAGCTTCAGAGCTCACAGATCCTGAACAGAAATCAAAGGAGTGAGAGAAATGAGTGCTGGATTTTACATCACCCTCCCCAGTAACGCCAGTCGAGACGCCTATCCACATAATACAAATTCCAATTTCACAATACAACTGGCTCAACCTTTAGATTTGCAAGGAGAATGGGAAGTGGGGCTAGCAGAGATACAGTACCCCAACAGTTGGTACACGCTTACAGAAAATGCGACGTTTCAGTTGTCCAGAGATTCACAGAACTGGGAGTTTCAGTTGAAGAAAGGCTATTACAAGGACATCCCCGATATTGTGAAAGCCATGAATCATGCTATACTGGCGCGTCTAGACGATGTGTATCTCTATTATGATATAGTGACAGGCAAAGTGCAGTTTAGAGGACCGCATGTTTATCAGTTTTCACACCCCGAGGAGCTATCCCGCATATTAGGTATATATGATCCCCATAGAGACTCCAGGAAAGCAATAGTTCGCGCAGCCGACATTACCGGAGGATTCACCTCATTGTACCTGTACACAGATATTATAGAGCATCAGATTGTTGGGGATTTTTCGGTGCCGCTGCTGCGCTGCATACCGGTCAGAGGAAAAAGTCACGAGTGCATCACAGTAATCTATGATAAGCCACATTATATTCCCGTCAGTAAGAGCCACATTCACACCATTACCATTGAAATAAAGACAGATTTGAACAGACACGTGCCATTTCGTCTTGGGAAGGTGATAGTGAGGTTGCACTTCCGACCCAGAAAAGCCTATCTTTAAATTTTAAGAAAAATGGTTGTGTTGAAAGACTACGGGGACATCGATGCTTACAGAGCCTACTACAGAGCTCAGGCGGGGCAGGGGTTGCCTGGCTTCATAGGGGCACCTATGATGTATGGAGCGGGGCTGGGAGGAATATTTCGCGGTCTTTTTCGAAAAGCTGTTCCGCTTCTGAGGAGAGGTCTGGAAATTATCAAGCCTCATGTTAAGACAGCGATGCACAACATTGCCGGGGACGTTGTGGGAAAAGTTATGAACAAAATACATCCCCAGGAGGGCTCTGGTGTAGCCTACTTGAATAGAAGGGGCGGAGTGAAGCGTAAGGCGTCTCAACATCGCCAGGGGCCTCCGATGCCTTTAAAAAGGATGGTAGTGTGGCAAACAAAGATTCAGAAGCGGCGGACAGCGAAGAAGAAGAAAGCGGCGCTGAAGAAAAAAAGGGGGCCGAAAAGGGATAGAAGAGATATATTTTAAGATGGCATTCATTCACGGAACCTCTGAAGAATGTGCCAAGTCTGAATTGGATCTCTTTCAACTATCCCCAACCCAAACCAGCATCGAGAGCAGTATGTATATCGAGGTCCCTCCTTTGGCGGCCCTTTCTCCCAATGCGCCTCTGGATTTTTATATCACGGGAAACAGCGAAGACTACATCGATCTAAACAACACTCTTTTATACATCAGCTGTAAAATAACAAAAGAGGATGACTCCAATATTGATGATGCTGCTCGGGTGGCCTTAGTCAATTACCCCATAGCCTCTCTTTTTAGCCAGCTGGATGTCACATTGGGGGATAGATTCATTACGCAAAGCAACAACTGCTATCCCTACAGAGCCATGATGGAGCTGATTCTGAATTACAGCGATGACACCCTGAGCACCCAGTTCACGGCCGGGGGCTTCCATAAAGATACCTCTGGCCTGATGGAGGAAACTCTTCTCACAGATGCCGGAAACAGGGGATTTAGAGCGAGGGCTGCTCTAACCGCCGGCAGCCGCAAGTGGGAACTGATGGGGCCTCTGCACAGCGATTTGTTCTTTCAGGATAAAATGCTGCTGAATGGTGTGGATGTGAAAATTAAACTCACCCGCACCAAGGACGCATTTTGCCTGATGAGTGCCAACAGACAAGAGAATTACAAACTGCATATTTTGAACGCCGCCCTGTTTGTGAAAAGGGTAAAAGTATCACCGGGTGTCCGCCTGGGGCATGCAGAAGCGCTGCTTACCGCTAATGCCAAGTACCCCATCGAGCGTGTGGGTATGAAGGTGTTCAGTATACCCGGAGGCAGCCTCGTATGCAACCAGGAAAACCTCTTCTTGGGCCAGCTACCTAAGCAAATCGTCATAGGCTTTGTTGACAATGCTGCTTTTAGCTGAGACTACACCCGAAACCCCTTCAATTTCAAACACTTCAACGTTAATTTTATGGCCCTATATGTTGATGGGGTCCAAGTGCCATCTAAGCCCCTCCAACCCAATTATGCCGAGGAGCAGTGTGTCAGGGAGTTCATGCAGCTAGTACAAGTGACGGGAAAAGAAATGAAAGACCGGGCCCTTCTAATTAATCGCAATGAATTTTTGAATGGGTATACCTTGTACGGATTCGACCTGTCTCCAGGACAGAGCTGCGCTGACCACTATTCTCTAATAAAAACAGGAAACCTCAGAGCTGAGATCCGATTTGCTATTCCCCTACTAAATACTATTAATATGATCCTGTATGGAGTGTTTGACAATGTGATTGAAATCAACCACAGCAGAAACATTCTCTTTGATTATATGTGAAGATGAACACGGGACAGATATCGCGGCTATTATATCGGAACAAGTCTTTTCTAGACGTATACCCCAGTGATCTGCTTCCAAAGAGATTCCTCGCCAAAAGGCCTGTCGGACTAGTGGTGAACACCCACCCTCACCATTTACCGGGAGAACATTGGATAGCTATCCACCTGCCACCGGAGGGTCCAGGAGAATTTTTTGATTCCTACGGCATGGCCCCCGATGATCCCCGCCTCCCTAAGACCATTGCAGAGTTTTTAGAACACCAGACCGAGGAGACGGTGTTCCAGCAGAAACAGCTGCAGCACCCCCAGGCAGTGACCTGCGGGTACCACTGCGTGTTCTTTTTAGAAAGCAGGGCCAGGGGATTATCCTTTGACCAGATTTTAAAGCTGTATTCTGATGATGTTTTAAAAAATGATCTGATGGTCATAAGGTTTATCAGAGACAGAAGAACCCAGCTATACCAGAAGCCTTACAGCTTGTTTCAACATGTCCAGACTTGCTTCCCCCTATGTAAAAATCAATTGTAAAACTGATACAATAAAAGAGAGAGACCGATTTATGATTCAATGTTGTGGCATTTATTTATTTATTTACACAGGCTAGAAAGTTAGCCATTCAGGTTTCTTAACGAGGGCTGATGAAGGGGACTCAGGGATGGTTTCCAGCTTTAACCATGGAGGTCTCTTGAATGATCTTTTTGTTCGGGAACGGGGTGTCGTTGGTGGTAAGGAGGGTATTTTCAAGTTCTCTACTGTTTGTCTAACATCCATATTTCCCACAAGAGAAGTGGGTATATTTAGCTCTGCCAGAGCTTTCAGAAAGATATCCCATCCTTTGGGTTTCCTCTTCTCAGGGACAGTGTTAGAATGCGTGATGCTTCTGATCAGATCGATGATATTGGACCCAGGCAGGGCTGCTCCTCTATACAGAAATGTTCCTCGCTCATCCCACAAAGAGATGTCTTTATGCTGGCTTAATTTGTTTAGCAGAAGCTCAGCATTTTTCCTATAGCGACCGTGGACACCTTCCAAAATCTCTTGAATGGAGGCATCTTTTTCAGGAGGAGCTGGGGTTGGTGGTGATGGTGGTGGTGGTGGTGGTGGTGGCAGAAGATCGGGGAGAATGGGATTTTTCTCCATTTCACCAATCCGGTTTAGGGTCAGATAACGCTGTAGAACACCTGTGTAGAGCTTAGCCTTCTCATATTCAGACAAGTCTGTCCTTAAGAAAATATCTCGCATGTCCGAGTCCAGGCGCCTAACCACTGTGTTTCTGATATTTTCTGGCTCTCCTCGCAGGGTTTCCAATTGCTTACTGGGAACCAGATACATGTTCTCAGCATATTCCATCTTTACTTTGTGAGCAGGCTGGTCAGGAGAGGGATAGCAAAACCGAGCAAGGGTCCTATGAAGCCCCCGCTCTGCTCAATGAGTTGCTTTTTCTTTTTTAGTGACAGCTTTTTATTGCTTAGCTGCTTGATGAAGGTCTTCCGCTTTTTCAGGACCTTAAACTGTGCAGGCTTCAGGGGGACGTTACCTTTGACAGTATTAAGGGCTATCTCAGCAATAGCCGCTATGAGACTCTCAGAAGCCCCACATAAAATGGCTCTTCTCTGCTTGGGACCAGCTTTAATAAGAAGTTTCAAGAGGGCCCAGTTTTTCTTTATATTGGCAGACATGCTGATGTTGCTGCAGCTGTCAACGCTGGCTTAAAAATCCGCTATGTAGGAATCAGCGCCTTTTATAAGTGCCTAAAGGCTTTTTTGGAACATAGACTGCCAGAAGATCAGGTGGAAAAAGGCCTGTTCATAATCTGTGTGTTTCAGAAGTTGCTGCTTGCAAATCTATCAGTAAGAAATGATAGGGCTTCAGCGTTGCATCATTAAAAGCATCCAAAAAAAGGCTGTGTTTTTAGGATACATTTGGCTAGCCAGAATCGATATTTGCAATTTGTCTCTGGGATTCTTAAAGACCACTATATATTTAGCATTAAGGCTGATTGTTCGCCCCTGCTTCCCGGAGCAGAATAAATTTTGTACTACATATATGATACTTAGATTTTTATGGTGACAGAGCTTTGTAAAAGCCACCTGAACAGATTCATTTTCACAAGCTTTTTCCATTAAGTCATCCAGTATCACCAGATTAACTTTATTGACAGGCAATAAAACATCATCATCCAAAGTAAGAGGTAAGCCTTCCACAAAGCGAATAAAGGGATATTTAGACAACAGTTCCTTATACAAAGGCTGCCAGCATGAATAGAACCATACAACATTATTTGGTTTGACAGAAAGCACATGATCAGCATGCATCAATACATTTTTAATAAAGTAACTTTTCCCACAATTGCTAGGTCCTGACAAAATCATTGAGAAAGGATGCTGTAAGCGGGTATCCATATTTTCAATAGCCGTAGGGTAAAGTTTTGAAATCATCCACAATGACCCTTTTATCATAAACAACCCTCTGCGTTTTCCTGAGGGGCTTGGTTTCTATCAGAAATTGATTTTTGTTCCTAACAATTCTGTTTTGTTCCACTACTATCTCTTGACGGGGCTGACCAGCTCTCTCTGAGACATATGAAAAAACCAAATCTTTCAGGCTATTAAAGGTAATCTTCTCACTGTTGGCTGAATTCAGCGTGATCCCTTTAACCTTTATACAAACAGAATTATCTGATAGCCTGTAGGCATAGCTTTTGGGCCCAGCCGCCACGAACTCTGTAATGTGTTGATCTGAAGGGACCTCGCTTGTCAGATCTCCTAAGTAGTCCCCCAACTCAGGAACCCAGTCCCCTTCCCGGCTCACAAAAATGACGGAATCTGTATCATGATATAAACAGTTTCGGTATAATTTCTGAATAAGATTATAAAGTTGAACTCTAGCAAAACTGGTAGTGAAAGCTGCAATGAACACATTGGTGTTAGAAGGTGGCACTATCCTGGCTTTATTTTGCTTCCAACTTACACACACAGCCTCGTCATCTATAAAATCAAATGAGGATACTTCATATTTCTCAGAAAAGAGAAGTTGGAAAAGATAATTTGGATCCCTCACAATTTCTGTATTTGGGAGATTCACCCTCTGGGCAAACTTACCCCATAGAGAATTTAAAAACAGTTTAGCAATCTGTCTTTTGGCTGGATTCTTACGTATCTCCCCAGCATCAAGTTTTATGCCCTCCTTATCATAATAAGACTGAATGTACTTGTTTTTATCTTCATCAGTCACGCACCAATCGGGATAGCCTGAAGCTTCTTGTTTCCGCTTGAGGTGCATTTTAATGTACTCTGAAAACAACGTCTCAGATCTTTCTTTAAAATGCCATACTTCAAAAATTTTCAACAGCTTATAGCCTGTTTTGAGAGCCAAATCCAATTCTATAGTGCACCACGTGCCCTCTAAAGCTCTTTCCTCATCACTGTGTGAACACTGTCCTAACTGTCTGTTCTCTGCACAGGTGCTGCAGAGAGGGAACATTAGCTTACCTCCTATTTTTACGGGCAAAACGGGAAAATACAGCTTCCTAGGGGGTACCAGCCTCACTTTAGCCAAGCCAAAATAGTTTTCAAGATCTTGAAAATCCTCATAGATGATGGTTGGGTGGGCAATTGGGTAAGGTTTCGTCTTATTGACAAAAGGGTATAGACTGGTAAAGTCGTAATAGTGTATCCGCTCCCCAGGCAGGGGTTTGTAATAGAGGCAGATGGCATTGGTTCGGCCTCCATAGAGCACATCTCTGGGGCAGAGCGGCTCTGGGAACTTGGCTGCTGTAAGAAAGTTTTGAAGAGTGGCTTCTGTTTTGGTCATAGAAATCCACTCATGTTCCCAAATAGTTCTAATTTCAAAACCACATTTTTTCAAATACTGAAGCTTCCTCTGAGTAGCGTTGTAAAGAAATTCATAAGAGGAACCTGTCAGAGGATTTCGATCAGCTAGGGAATAACATTGCCTGCACCCATGAAAAAAGCAGCCGAAATACTCAAAGGCAATTTTTTGGTTATTTACAAAGGCATAGCCATCTAGGAAATAAGAACCAACCTGTACTTCCCCACCCTTTAAGGCATGCCTGATATGTATCTTTTCTGTATGTTCAATGTATGTCAGCCACTGAATGGAAGCAGTGGAGAACCTTTTAACCATGCCATGGTAATCCCTAGGGTCAGGGATGGCAATTGTTTCAGGCTTGAGAAAACAGAACCTGTACATTTTCAGGCAGACGCTAGCTAAGGTGAGACTCTGAAAAGGATCTATAGCTGTGACCTGTTTTTTGTAGTTACCATTCTTGTCTTCTATGAACTCCTCCGTTCTAGTCATAGAAATTATTTCATCTCTGTATCGAGTACAAGCCTCTTCCAGAATTTTAACATCCTGTTTACAATAATACTCCAATTCTTTCTGTAAATCGAAAGGCCTGTTCAAATTCTCATTGTGCCACTTTAAAAATTCCTCCTTCTCTTTTGGTTTCATTGTATCAACACCATAAAAATGGGGGGCCGGTAAGGGCCCTACATAGTTTTGGTTTGCAGCTGTGTTAAAAAAATGAGGGAAGAAACCTTTCACAGATTCAAAACCCAGACAGGATGGCAGCTTGGCTAGGGCCATTGGTAAATGATTAAGAGAGTCAATGAAGGTGATTTTCAGACTGTTCAACACAACAGCCTGGATTTTGCCTCCTTGCGTAATTAGGTCAGGATCGAGTTTTTGTCGAATGAGCTCTCTAACAATAAAATAGCTATCATAAGCTTTCGCGTTATGCGTGATAAAAACAGAATTCCTGAATGATGCTTTTTTTGTGAAGGTCTCAATGAATTCTGAAACACAATTTTCCCCCCTGAAGCTCCATTCCTTATTATAATGGGGCCATTTTCTTTTAGTTTTAAAAATGGGGGTTGTCTCAGACCTCAGTGACCGAGCATGAATAACATTTGGAATATGGGTCCCCGTGTCTTGCATGGCCTCCATGTCAAAAAAGACAATTCTACTATTCACTACAGGTCTTGGCAGCTTCTGCATAAAGCAGAGATGTTCTCTTCCCCCCTCAAGGATAATTTTACATATTCTACAGTGCTTCCCTGGGCACCGGCCATCATGATTTGGCCTAACATAGCTTTGACACCCCCTGCACCATTCGCGGGGGACACAAAGCTCCGGTTGCTCCAAAGCATGATTCAGGTGTATATGCAAACATGTTTGCGATTTACAAAGTATTTTGCAAATATCACAATGGATCAACCCAAAATTATCATAGGTACAATCTCTCCTTCTACATGACCCACACATGTACAAGCAGCTATGATTTTTATCATATAAAGCATGGCAGAGACTGCAATAATTTTTTGAACCAAAAAAGGCACTTACATTTTTAATTCCATAAAAATGATTTTCGTGGAAAAACATAAAACAGGTTTTAGAATATCTAGGCTCATCTGTTTTAAACAAAGCCCATCCTTTTTCTCCCCATGAAACAACTTGAATATTAATTCTTAAATGCTGCTCCAGTACAGGTAGATCTGAGAAGGTTACCTTCCTATTATAAGCCCACCCCAGATCCATATGTAATTTTTTAGCATCAGCTAACAGTTCCGCATCTGTACGATCCTCTACATCCAAAACTCCCAATAACCCCCCTGCAAAACACAAGTTTTGTCCTACACAATTGAAATCTATTAAAAAGCGCCTCTTCATCTCCACAATTTTGCTAGATGGAATAGATTTAAGAATTCTGCGTGCGCCCCCTCGTGGAGCACGTATGACAGTGATAAAAAGCCTTAGACCCGAATCTATGCAGATCTCAGTGTTGCTTTGCAAGAGGTTTTCAATATTATTTAGGAAGTCTTCAGCATTAAAGTTATCTCTTCCTCTCCTAAGAGAGAAAAGAGGATTTCGCAGAACTTGTGATTCTAACCTCATCTGAACAACATCTCCAGCTTCCAAATTACTCAAAAAGCTGTCAAGGAGGTCTTGAATGGCCGAGTGTAAAACTTCCACAGCCTGTGAGAATGATCTTATCTGATCCAGATTATGAAACCTGAATTCATGTGTATAAACACTGGCATTGAATCTGGGGATTGTTCGGTGCCAAGTTGTGACATTCTCCACATAGACACCAGGGGGCCTCTGTTCCTGCTGGAGGGGGGCCATGGAATTGCTGTGTGAAGAGCCTGTGTGAAGGGGGCCTGCAGGGACTGGCTCTTCTTCCTCCTGATCAGAGGAAGAGCCGGGGCTCCCAGGGGAGAGAGGGGGGCTTGGATTACTCTCATTATTATTATTATTATTATTATTATTATTATTATTACCTCCTCCCCCCCATTGCCAAGAACTGAAGCCCGCAGGGCTATGTGGAGAAAGACTGTGGGGAGAGACTGCCTCTGAAGGGGAGGGGGCGGAGGAGGGGGAGGAGGAAGCAGACACATCTTCCAGGGTTATGATGTCACTAGGACAGCCCCATTGCATGTTGGGATTCGTAGTCCCGCACTCTAAAATGGCTGCCCCCAGGCTTATGTTGGCACATGGCCAGTCCCTTTGCATGTTGGGATTAGGGACTGGCTCTCCTTGCTCCTGATCAGAGCGGTGGCTCCCAGGGGAGAGAGGGGGGCTTGGATTACACTCATTATTATTATTATTATTATTATTATTATTATTATTACCTCCTCCCCCCCATTGCCAAGAACTGAAGCCCACAGGGCTATGTGGAGAAAGACTGTGGGGAGAGACCGCCTCTGAAGGGGTGGGGGAGGAGGAGGGGGAGGAGGAGGAGGAAGCAGACACACCTTCCAGGGTTATGATGTCACTAAGACAGCCCCATTGCATGTTGGGATTCACAGTCCCTCCCACCAAAATGGCTGCCTCCGAGGAAGCATGGAGAGGAGATCCCCCACAGTTTTCAGATTCTTCAGCAGCAGCAGTTGTTGAGGTATGGCCTTGGTGTTTTTCTGAGGGTGGGAAGTCAGGGCCGGAACCATGTCCATTTTCTCCCTCTCCTTGCAGAAATGGAGAAAACTCATCAGGAGAGGCTTCAGGGGTCTCTGAGGCGGCGCCATCCAAAAGGCCATCAGGGCCGTGGCTCCTTGTAGATGTAGAGTTTTCAGCCCCTTTTGCAAGGCTACAAGGCACTGAAAACTCATCAGGAGAGGCTTGAGGGGCTGCACCATCCAAAAGGCCATCAGGGCAGTGGCTCCTTGCAGATGCAAAGTTTTCAGCTCCTTTTGCCTTGAAATCCTCAGCTTCCCCCCACCCCCTTTCCAGACACACAGACTTTAGAGAATATTTAGGCCCCTGGCTTACAAACTGTGAGGCATCCATTACATTTCCACCTTTTTCCCTTAAAAATGCACACACGCAAGATTTAAACATTTTTTTAATTTTTGAAATCGTATTTTTGACCTCTTGTTTGTATTTCGGTCTTGAAGGGTTAGCCACTATCAGATCTTTAATTTTTTCTAGCTGTTTTTTCAAAACATTCACTTCAATATCATAAGACTCGATTTTTGACATGATTAAATGATAATATTCCAGAAGAGAAAGTTTATCATTATCACCTGAAGCATTTTCTGCTTCTTCATCATCATCATCATCTGCTGATTCAAGGTTGAGAGCGGTGCCAGCAGCTTTTTTCCCAGAATCAGAGGGGGCAGGTGGCGGCTGCGAGGAGGAAATAGGATTTCCAGCAGATGCTGTTTCCTGGGGAGTATTCTCTTGTCTTGGCGCAGCCTTACGTGGATCCCTGCAACGGTTGGAGCTGCCTCCATCCGAACTTTTAGGGGCAGTTGATGCATTTTTCGCTATGGCTGGTGGATTTGAAGCTGCCTTTCCTGCTGCCCCTTGCTCTAATTTCGTGATAGTTGCTGAAGCCCTCCTTTTTTTCGGTTCTTGATTACTACCCGAAGGTACAGATGATGTCAAAGCTGGGTTAAGCGGGTCATATTCATTTTTGCTGGAAAAATCTACATTAAAAAAAAATACATGAAGTGGTCACTCGGACAGCCTTTTAAGTCAACATTTCACAGTCTTGCCTTTCTCAAAACTGCTCCTAGCCCCATCCCCACCCTCGTCATTTGCAAACAGATGCAAAGCACTCACAACAATGGTAACTACATTTTTCCATGCTGGAAGGGAGAATACACAAACTTACCTTGAGTAAAACTCTGCCATTTTTGTTGACTAGGATTTCTGCGTCCCACATTGTAATGACCTGGAAATATTACAGGAAAAAATATAAATAAATAAATAATAGGGGGGAAATGTTCACCATACCCCCCCAGCACCCTCAAAATCCTTCCCCCTCCTCTTTCCCCCAAAGGGTCCCATGCCCCCCTTGGGGAACAGTTAAGAACATTTACCTAAATTTTTGCCAGGGGTAGCAGGCCTGCTGTTCATGATTTTATTCTGGGTAGCTGTAGGTTCTTCAAAAATGGATGTCAAATCCACCATATCTTCTGAATGAGAAGAATTCAAACAATTATTTAAGGGTCTTTCTAGTCATAACTCCAACCCAAACCCCAGACAGGATAGAGAGAAAATAATGATACTTACGATCAGATATGTAATCAAAATCAGCATCCATCATTTAAATTCTTACTAAAATAGAAAATAATAATCGCATTTAATAATAGCATTTAATAATATCTATTCTTCTGTAGACACACACACACACACACACACACAATGGGAAGGAGGGACCCCCAGCAGCCCCCCAGCCCCTCTGGAAGCCATGGCTCCGAGGACCCCTTGCAGCCCCCAAGCCCCTCTGGAAGCCCAGGCTCAGAGGGCCTCTTGCACCCCTAGAGGGGCCCATGCAGCCCCCCAGCCCTTCTAGAAGCCACGTTGGACATCAGCAGGGATGGCCCTAGGAAACCCCCCCTCCCCATTATTCGCAGAAATCCGATCATACTCACCAGCGATATGAAGAGCCCTGAAGCAGTATTCACTCAGATGGGTAGGCCTGAGACAGAATGGCCCCTTGGACCCCCTTTTTTATGCTGTTTCTTTCAAAGGACCCCTCCCTTGAAACATTCACCCATTGGACCATTTAAACTTTGCTAATTTTTGGAAATTCTGATTGGGTCATTTAAAGCAAAAAACGGCCTCAACATGGTGACGTTCTATTGACGTATTTTGCTCTGAACACCGAATATGTTTAGGACTGATAAAGATGTTTTTTTTTCTAAGGGCACACCTCCCTCCTGCACCTCTCCCTGTGGAGGCTTTAATAACCCCAGAAAAATATGGGCCTGTTTAGAAAAATTAAATTTCATATTGTAAATATGAATTTTAAAATTTAATAAGGAATTCCTGCATGTCCATTGAGGGGTGGACTAGATGTCCTTGTGGTCATTTATACTTTGCCTGCCTGCCTGGCTGGCGGGAGCAGGCTAAACCCTGCTTTTAACGCCATCTGGCTGATAAAACTATTCTTTTGCAAATGAGAAGGGAGAAGGGGGGGTTCCTTCTCCATTAGAAAGGGTTTTTAAAATTCATTTTTAAAAGGTTTCTTCTCATTTTGAGGGAAATACTTAACTATTTTCTTTCTTTTATTGAAATTGTCCCACAAACATTTCTAGCCTAGCCTTAAAATGGTACAAAATGCAATTTTAAAACTCTATGCCATGCTCTTTTTGGTAACCAGCTTATTCCTTTGTGAAATAGGAACCCTTGTAAAACAGAGGCTGATTTGTTAACATGTATGTCCTTTCTTCCTTAAACAGTTCTTCTTTTTATTATTTACCACCTCCAGTATCCAAAAACTTATGCCACATGTTTCATTTTGTTCAAAATGGATTAAACAGGGGGACCCCCTCTTCTTTTATTTCTCATAGTGGCCAGATGTTTGAAAAAACTTCCCATATATTTTTATGCATTTACATTGGATTGCATAATTACAAAAGTGCTTTTTTGAGCCACACAGTTGTGAAATCCATTCATTGTGGTTGTGTAGTTTACATTATACACAGAGTTGCCCCAAACCCAGTGCTACTGGATTTTTTATTTGAGATCCTAAAAGTATGAACCTTGTATATATATCTATATAGATATAGATAGTTGAAAGTCATTGATAGGAACTTGTAAATTTCTATTGGCATGGCTTAGGGTGATCAGACATTATTTAACATCACAAGGGGGGCCTAGGGAGGGAAGGGGGGGCGCATCAGCTCTCTCTGTTACTTGTTACCTCATTTGTTGTTTTACCAGCAAAGGGTTCTACACACAGATGGCATTTAACCACTTTTGACAAAAGCTCATTTTGTGAGAATATTTATACCTTTAGCATTTTTGAAAATGTTATGTTATGTTTAAAGAAACAATGGTTCTGTTTTTTCAGCAGCGTAGAAGGCCTTCAGATAGATGCTGCTCCTTGTAAATTTCCACTCCTGAAGTCAGAGGACTGGGCTCTTTGCCAGCCACCATGTGCTGAACAGATAAGAAAATGTTCGGCCACCCCACCGCACCCATTCCACCCCCTTCCACCCCTTTTTAAAACAAGACACATTTTTAAAATAATGATAGTTTTATTTATATTTTAAAAGCAGATTAAATAGAATGCTCTTTCTTCTACTACTTTTTTTCCTCTTCTGCTCCTGAATTGCTGGAATTTAGACAAAAACACGCCACGCAGCATTTTGAATCTTTACAGAGCTCCTCTGTGACTTCTCCTATATTATAATTCCCATCGACTCTGGTCTGTTCAGCTTCTTCATCTTTTCTCTATCATTAAAACAAAAAGAAAAAAATGGATGTTAACACACAGAGAGAGAGAAAGAATTACAGAGAGCCTGCTTATTTTCTCTCAATATCATATTTACCATGCTTAAGGGTCTCATTTCTTCATAAATGGCCTCCTCCTCATCTTCGCTGCTCGTTGGGAGTATGTAAAATTCTTCATCATCATCATCGCTGGAGATCTCGGCATTATAGCCATCATCCTCTTGTAAACACCTCAAACAATCAGGATGAGCTTCACATAACCATCTTTCAAAATGGTTCCTCAAATTTTTAGGAGAACCATAAATCTTTTTTTCAATTATTAGCTTTGTGGTTGCTTCATATAGTTTGCGAAGTTCTTCAATCATTGTCTCAAGGTCTCTCCCCCTCCTCTTAATTCCTCTCCTCTCAGGCTGAGCCATAGGAGAATCTGGTGGAGAAGTCTGAGTGCCCACTTCCTTTACAGATGATGGGGGTCTCTCGAGCACTACCTCTGTGGCCTTTTCTGTTGCCGCAAGGGAATCCAGGGGAAAAACCTCTATGCCTTCTGCTTCTGCAGCCGTGGGGGGCCTCTCGGGCACAGCCTCTGTGGCTTTCTCCACTGCCACTGGGGAATCCGGGAAAGAAGAAACCTCTGGACCTTCTGCCTCTGCAGCCGAAGGGGATCTCTCAGGCATCGGTGCCATTGCAGGTAGGTAGCCCCAAAAGCGCTAGCAGGCGTTAGCAAGGCGGTAGTCGAGGTAGCGGGGGTGAAGTGCGGAGCTCTGGGACTCCCTCATATACCCCAGCGCCGCAGGGCGGTGGTCCCTTCGTCTGAAACTCCATTGGAGGGGCTCAGAAGCGTAGGACATTTGCACCAATCAGCACCAACAGCGCTGTCCTTTGGGCCAATCCGCTTCTCTCAAAAGCGTGCCGTATTTTGAAAACACACCCCCAGGGGAGGGGCGAGCGGTAGCGAAACGGACAGCGTGACTTTCCGAAGCTCAGAGCACAACAGACCTCTGAACTGTTCACTTCGGGAGCTCGAGACGAGTCCGGAGACATGTCACAACCACCCCGAAAACTAAAGTCGGCGCAGAAAAAATGGCCGCCGACTGCCATCTTCGAACACAGCTTGCGGCTATACCGTTGGTCGGAGAGGTATGGGAGCTGCTCCTAGTGGTCGGGGGGCCCGAGACGAATCCGTAGAGGGGTCACACAACCCCCCAAAAACAACTTTTACAAAAAACAAAATGGCCGAACTTTTGGGGTTCAGGGGGACCTCCGATTGAACCCCAAAAAAGTGGCACCCCAAAAAGTGGCACCCCCGAAATCTAGAACCCCCAAATCTAGAACTCCCAAAACCTAGCACCCCAAAACCTAGAACCACCCCAAAAACAGGAAGGCGGGACTAAGAACCAAAAGGGGGCGGAGCACCTGTCACTTTTTGATTTGACGAAAGGTGGGGGTATTATACTACTTGCATGTTAAAATCTCCTGCAATAATTACATATTGCTTCTGTATTCTTTCCACTTTCTTTAACACTCTTTCATAAAACTCTTCTTGTTTTTCATTTGGTGCATATACATTCACAAGTGTATAATTATCTTCCCCTAGTTCTCCCTGTATTATTATATATCTTCCTTCATCATCTTTTATTACTTTATTTATTACAAAATTACATTTTTTTGCAATTATTATTGCTACCCCTTTTGATTTTGAATTTCCAAATGCTTTCTCATAGTTCTTTGTCCAATTCAGTTTCAGTTCATTTTCCCCCTCTTTCCGTTGGTGCGTTTCTTGAATAAAAATAAAATCTGCTGAATCTCTTCGTAATAAAGCTTCAATTCTTCTTCTTTTAATCACTGATCCAAGACCTTTGGTATTTAAAGTTGAAATTTTCAGTTTATCTACCATAATACCATTTATTTATTTCTCTAATGGCTCCATTTTGTGTAAACCCTATCCCTTCCCTCCTCCCTCTCTTTCCCCTCCCTTCCCTCCCCAAGTCCCATTTACCTCTCCGCTTCTTCTTGCTAGAGCGCATTGCTCTAGCCCCGGTCGCCAAAGCTACCCCTGTGGAGAGGGGTGACGAAGACATCCCAAGGCCCAAAGAAACCGCCCACCCCCCGAGTGCTCATAAAAACAATAAATTTAACTTTGTACTTAATTGCAGTAATTTCTCTTTTCATCTATGGGAGTCCGCCTCCTCCACATGCTCCCAATAATTCTTCTCCTCCCAACACTCCAACCTGGACGACAGCTCCATTCCCTTTAGATTTTTTAGACTCTCCAGTTGTTCCTTCTTCTTCTTTATATATCCCAAGATCTTTCAACAATTGTATTCCTTGTTCCACTGAATCAATCCTATATCTCTTTCCTGCTTTTTGAAATTTCAGGAATATAGGATGTCCCCAAGTGTAGTAAATTCCCGCTCCTCTCAACATAGTAGTACACGGTTTCATCTCTCTTCTCCACATTTTCGTTTGAAGACAATAGTTGTTATAAATTTCTGCATCAACATCTTGAAATTTTAATTTTTCCAGATTCTTCCTCACCATATTCATCAGTCCTTCCTTTTTATTATAGTTAATTACTCTTACTATTACATCTCGTGGTGCCATCTTGTTCGTCACTGGTCCAATGCGGTGAATTCTTTCAAAGTCTGATTCAGTCCAGTTTAAGGATGGGGAGATTTCTTGTAACCATTTCAAAATTTTTGATTGCAAATCATATTTTCTATCTCTTTTCTCCAACTCTGGTATATTCTTAATAACAAAATTGGTTCTTCTTTGGTAATCCTGCAGATATATAAGTTTTTTGTCCATTTCAGACAATTTAGCTCTATTGGTTTCAATTTCTCTTTGTTGTCTCCCTTGTATAATCTTGCTTTCCTTGTTATCTGATTTTAATGTTTGCACATCCTCTTGTATTTGTTTTATATTTCTTTGTATTTCCATAAACTTTTCATCTGAACTTTTCCTTGCAAGTTGCATTTGTAGTTGAAATTGCTTTGTCATAGCCTCTCTTTCATTTCGTATTGTTGTTAAAAAGGTTTGCTTGTCTGCATTTCTTGCTTCTAATATTTCATTTTTCTGTCTTTCCAGAAAATCATTCATCTCTTTACGTCTCATCTCATTCTCCTGCTTCATAATTTCTGTAATCATAGTCCTCATTTGTTCACAATCCGTCATTCCTGCTTTTGCTCCTGTTCCTGCATCTGTTTTATCCTTCCCCTTTCCTTCTCCCTGCTTCTCTGGGAGTGAACTCGTAGAAGTAGCCATTTTTTTAGGGGGGCTTCTTAACATTTCTTTTTGTTCAGTTTGTTCCAATCTAACAAGTCTTCCGAAGGCTCTATCTGAAGGTTTATCTTTCTCAGTTTGTCTTAAACCTCTCTTCCAAAGCTTTCCCCCTAATATTTTTGGCCTTTTTGACATATACACTTATTTAATATTCACTCCGTTTTATTCACCTCCCAGTTCCTCCCTTTTAAGCAGTCAGCAGTGGATAGTACTTTTATCTCCTCTCATTCAAGCTTCTAGCCACTTATAATTTGTGGGTTAATTTCATTCACTTTAAGGCAGTTACAAAGCTTAATTCCTTATCTCAAAGTCCAATTTTAACAGCCTCTAGCTGCCTCGTTAATCTTTTTAATGGCGGACAAGCTTCCTCCGTGATTCTCCGTCCCCCACAAAACGAAAGTAAGCTATTTTAAGTCTACTCTTGAGATAATAATATTTTTTTTTACCTTTTATGTTCCTTGTATCTTCTTGTTATAAATTCATCTCAAAGAGTCAACATTTCTCTCTTTGGGAGGTTTTTTTTTTTACTGCAATTATCTATTTCCGAGCACTCCGAAAGCTCAGGCAGTCCTTACCCAGCCATTGCTCAGGCCCCGCCCCCACGACTTGGATTTTCTAATAAAATACTGTAAGGAAAGATGGTCCCAGTCAAAGCAAAGCAGCGCAGCTTCATTTATATACTGCTTCATACCACGCTATGCAGTGTCTAAGTGGTTTACAACTGTAAACTCATTGTTTCCCAACAGCTGGGTACTCATTTTAGCGACCTCGGAAGGATGCAGGCCTGAGTCAAGCCTGAACCCTGGCTAGTATTGAACTTGCAACCTTGTGGTTTATGAGTGAGTGGCTGCAGTACAGGCATTTAACCACTGCACCACCAGGGCTCCAGTCAGATGTCAAAGTTGGAGGTCTAAAGAAGTAAAAACTTTTATATCATGACAGTATTATGATATGGTATTATATGAGGGAGGAGGAAGGTTATGGATTCTGTATAGTGGTAAAAGATAAGGGAAGGAAATAAGAGATGGGTTGAAGTGCCCAGTTGTATTTGAATCAAATTAATAGATTAAAGTAATGGATAGTACGATATTATATATGATTGAAAGGAAGAATAGATATGCTTAATGTATATACAAGAGTTTGAGAAAGAAGATAAGAAGATAGAAGATCAAGATTGTATTGTATGTGGAATGTTTGTATTGTAAGTATGTAAGTATAAGTTAAAAATTAAAAAATTAAAAATAAAGCAGATGGGATTCATGAAAACAGTTGTTCCACCCTTTCCAAACTGACCAAAAGGAAAACCGTTCCACATGTTAAAGAACAAAGTTAAATCCATAGTTACTTAAATTCCAAGGTGTGGCTTCAGATTGAGCTGTAAGTGTCAAGATAACAGGTTACACATTGAAAGACATCGAACTATGTAGAATAACTATAGTTTCATTTACTACAACATCCAGAATCTTTTCTTTTCTTTTTTACTTTTCTGTTACCCCCACCCCCAATTGTTATATAAAGAATAACTAATCTTCTGACTTTACATATTATTGGACTCTTGTGTAGGCTTTCAATTACTTCAGCATCTCATCTCCTCTTCGACCACCAGCCCATAGGTGTGAAATAAGAGCCCTTAGGATGAAAAGAAAACCTTGTCCAGGAATATTTAATTTAGTCATGGGCAAATGCTTTACATGAAAAAGTCGCAGGCTCAATATTTACTGTTTCCATGTACAGCAAGAAAAAAACTCAGTCTGAAAATCTGAAGAGTGGTGACAGTAGATAATACTATACTACATAGACTAGTGCCTGAACTTGGTTTAAATCAGCCTTCTGTGTTCAGTCCTTTATGTTTTCACAGATGTACATGCTTAATATTTTGCATGAAGAACATATACTAGCAGTACAGCAGGATGTGATCATCTCATTTGTGTAACCAAAAAAGTGCCATTCTTGTTGACACCACTGCCCAATTTTCAACATGTATGTTGAAATGGCAAGGAAATTTTATGTGAGGATTGATTGAATTAATCCAGCTAAAAACTGATTTGCTATAGTGATTTGAGGGGGAGGGAGAGAATAAATATGTCATCAATGTAACATAAATGATTTCTTGAAGTTGTTATGATAGAGACAATTCACTGTGATATTGGCTTGTTTATTATTCCACTACAGCTTGACACCTGAGGAAGTGAAGTAGTGATACAAGACTTGAGGTTGGTGTGATAGAGACTATTCTTTTCATGGGGTTCTATTCAGCACTTTAGCATTTCAGTCAAGTACTTGTATAGTGTACTGTTTGTCAGTAAAGTCAATTTTGCAAAACACTGTTGGTATATGATTATGTAATTATTAGTTACTTTCTTGATTTTTGGGGGGTTTGTGTAATTTTAGTTCATTACATTATTAGTAGTTACTCTGTATGTTCTTTAGTTACTTTTTGTTAATTTTTTAAAATAGTATATTTGTATCTTGTATTGTTTTGTATGGTTTTCCTTGAGTTTGCTTAATATAGGGCCTATAGAGACTGCCAGAAATAATCCAGCTTGAGACCACTTTAACTGTCCTGGCTCTGTGCTAAGGAATCATGGGAACTGTAGTTTTTTTCTGAGACATTGAGCCTTCTCTGTCAGAGAGCTCTGGTGCCACAATAAACTACAGTTCCCATGATTCCTTAGCACTGAGCCAGGACAGTTAAAGTGGACTCACGCTTCATGATTTTTGGCAGTCTCTATAGGCCCATAGTTAATTATTTGAAGACAGCAGTTTAACAATATACTAGTCCAGATGCCAGCATTCAAGCTGAGCCACTTGTCATTGAAGCAAACATACACTTTACCATTTACAGTAGCAACAGTATACAAAAATATGTAGCAAATCATAGAAGGAAATTGGATACATATTGGTGAATTAGTGGTCAGCAGTCATTAAGCCATGATAGAAATTTATTAAACAAGCATCAGTTAAAATTTTTCACATTGAACCTTTCCTTTACATTTCATATTGTTATTATTAGTAGCAGAATGTGCCAGTTAATTGATTCTAGAGTCAAAATACGCTGGAAATGCTTACTCTGGTTTTCCTTGAGATTCCTAAGAGTCTAATAACTGCAGATTCTAAAAAATTTACCTGGTTTTACATCAGTCTGGCTGTACCTTATTTGACCATCTTCTAATCTAACCTTTTCACTGTACAATACTCTACCTATTGCAGTGTCTCTCTCAAGAAACTCTCTTACCTTTTGTTATGGACAGTATATGATGACATCTTGCTCTTCTGGTTATGTATCCATTTCTACAAATAGACTGAACAGTTTTATGGACTCAACAGAAAAGCTAAAATTTAAAAGCCACTGCTTACCCTCCTAACTGTATCTATTACTGGTCCATGTTCTCATTTCTCTGAATAATTTCATTTCTCCTCATAAATTCCCTCCTGATGTCATGTTAATTCAGAGTGAGATACATCAGTGCAAAGGATAACTAAGCACAGTAAATGCTCTTTAATAAATTTCAAGCCTTCCCATCTCCTCTCCTTCAACCAAATCAGAGCAATTAGGAAGGCATCATACCATACCTATGCATTCCCTCCCTTCGTTTTTATTTCTTTGTTCAGTCTTTACATTTGTTTGTATTTTCCATTGATATGTTGTATGTGTGTACATCAATGAGTGAGTAAATGGTTCCCTGGATTTGTAAGCATTCATCACTCTGCCATTTATTCAAGCATTTAATACACATATACCGTATATACTCATCTGTAAGTCAAAAATTTATGCTAAAAAGTTGGTCAAAAAATCCTGGGTAAAGTTATATATGAGTCAATACAGTAGTGTGGCTCAGAAAAATGGTGGACACAGTTCTTTTGGATTTCTTTGCCATCAAGGGAAAAGCAGAGAGTGTCCTCAACGAAGTGCCAACCACCCCTCTCTCCCTGCAGAAGGGAAATTTCAAAGAGCCACAGCAGGAGGGAGTGTGGATTAATAGCAATTCCTTTTGTCCGGGGAGACTGTCTTTTAAAAGAAATGCTGCCCTCCCTCCCACACTGCTTTCCTTGCTTTGCCAAAAGAGTTGGTGCTGAAATTTTGGAGGCATCCCTGCTGCTGTCCCTGCCTCTCTTTTGTTCTTTTTCTTTTTGCTTTATGAAGACAAAAAAAAGAGCCATCCCTGTCTGTTCCTTTGCCTGTCTGTCTTATGACTCCAGTGGCAAAGGGTAGATTTTAGGAGATGGATTAGATAGATATATGTCTATATATTTAGAGAGCCAGCATGATGTAGTGGTTTAAGTAGTGGACTATGACACTAGAGGCCAGGGTTCAAACCCCCGCTTAGCCATGGAACTCCATTGGGAGACTTTGGGCAACTCACACTCTCTCAGCTTCAGCGGATGATAATGGCAAACCCCCTCCAAACAAAACTTGCTAAGAAAACCCCATGATAGGTTTGCCTTAGGGTCTCCATAAGTCAGAAATGACTTGAAAGCACACCACCACCACAAGAACACATTTTGCCTTACATTTGGGTTGAATGAGAAGGCTTTCACCTGCCCTCCAGTAATGGGATAATCTCCCAAGTCAAGGACACGCAAACACCCACAAATTTAGAAAATATCCCAATTTATTCTGTTCCTAGTTCTGAACCAATGAAAACTAGTTCTGAGCCAATGAAAGCTTGCTGGTGTCTTAGATACACAAGTTCCCCAACTGAAATGATGGGAATTTTTGTTCAATGTGTAATGGCCAGATTCAGTTTTAGGTTGCAAGAGCACAGTTGCACATGCAAAGTCATTATGCAGGGATGTGGATTCCACACTTATGTGTGCTGCACATTGTGAAATGGTACACAGTGAATACTGATTATGGACTGCACGTCACAAATGCAAGAATCCATGCATATTGGCATTGCAGTTCACTAGTGAGGTGCCATTGCATAGTTCCATGGGTACAAACTTATAATCTGTATCCTCAAGACAAGGTCTTGGTTCCTATTGTGCTCCAAAAGATGGTGGTAAGAAAGCAAGGAGTCCCAGTACCTCCCTGAAACATCTTGAGGAACCTCTCACTCACTTCCACTGCTTACCTGTATTTGCCACTCTGGGCTAGTGGTAGAAACAGATTGTAGAGAAGTGGATCTCTCCTCCTCATTGCCTTACCCTTTTCTATTTGTGCTGCTAGTCAAACATCATAGATAAGGGCAAGAGGACAAAGAGATACCATATTAACTTTGCAAATGCTGTGAGAAGTTAATTTGAAAAGTAATTAGAGTCATAGAGTTGGAAGACACCACAAGGACCATCCAGTCGAACCCCCTGCCATGCAGGAACTCAAAATCAAAGCATCCTCAACAGATGGCCATCCAGCCTCTATTTAAAGATCCCCAAAGAAGGAGACTCCACCACACTCCGAGGGAATGTGTTCCACTGTCGAACAGCTCTCACTGTCAGGAAGTTCCTCCTAATGTTGAGCTGGAATGTCTTTTCTTGCAGCTTGCATCCATTGTTCCAGGTCCTGTTCTATGGAGCAGCAGAAAACAAGCGAGCTCCCTTCTCAATATGACATCCCTTCAAATATTTAAACAAGGCTATCATATCACCTCTTAACCATCTCTTCTCCAGGCTAAACATACTCAGTTCCCTAACTCGTTCCTCATAAGGCATGGTTTCCAGACCATTCACCATTTTAGTCACCCTCCTCTGTACATGCTCCAGTTTTTCAACATCGTTTTTGAATTGTGGTGCCCAGAACTGGGCACAGTATTCCAGGTAGGGCCTTACCAAAGCAGAATACAGTGGCACTATTACTTCCCTTAATTTAGATACTATACTTCTATTGATGCAGCCTAAAATCGCATTGGACATTTTAGCTGCCGCAACTGTTTACTCATGTTCAACTTGTGGTCTACTAGGACACCTAGATCCCTTTCACTCATAGTCTCACTAAGCCAGGTGTCCCCCATCTTACATCTATGCATTTCATTTTTTTCCCCCTAAGTGCAGTACCTTACATTTCTTACGCATTGAAATTCATTTTGTTAGCTTTGGCACAGCTTTCTAATTTATTAAGGTCGTTTTGAATTTTTATCCTGTCTTCTGGGGTTTTAGCTAATCCTCCTAATTTGGTGTCATCTGCAAATTCGAGAAGCATGCCCCCTATTATTTCATCTAAGTCATTGATAAAGATGTTGAATAACACTGGGCCCAGGATAGAACCCTGTGGCACCCCACTGGTCACTTCTCTCCAGGATGAAGAGGAGCCATTGCTGAGTACCCTTTGGGTTTGGTCAGTCAACCAATTACTAATCCACCTAACAGTTGTATTGTCTAGCCCACATTTTACTATCTTGTTTGAAAGAATATCATGGGGGACCTTGTCAAAAGCCTTACTGAAATCAAGATATGCTATGTCTACTGCATTCCCTTCATCTAGCAAGCTGGAAATTTTATCAAAAGAAAAGATCAAATTAGTCTGGCATGACTTGTTTTTGAGAAACTCATGTTGATTATGGCATTCCCTTCTAAATGCTCACAGACTCTCTGTTTCATGAACTGTTCTAGAATCTCTCCCCGTATTGATGTCAGACTAACTGGGCGATAGTTGTTGGGATCCTCTTTTTTCCCCTTTTTGAAGATGGGGACAATGTTTTCCCTCCTCCAATCTGCTGGGACTACACCTGTTCTCAAGGAGTTCTCAAAAATTATTACCAGTGGCTCTGAGATTACATTTGCCAGTTCTTTTAATATCCTTGGATGTAGTTCATCTGGTCCTGGAGACTTAAAGTCGTTTAGGCTAACTAGGTATTCCTGTATTACCTCTTTACTT
Source organism: Phrynosoma blainvillii (assembly GCA_026167975.1). Classification (NCBI taxonomy): domain Eukaryota; kingdom Metazoa; phylum Chordata; class Lepidosauria; order Squamata; family Phrynosomatidae; genus Phrynosoma; species Phrynosoma blainvillii. The sequence goes on along the minus strand of JANUYF010000003.1, from coordinate 245,249,260 downwards.
ATTATATGCTGCATTTCCCCTATTGTGTCCTCTGCTTCATTTTCCTCAGGTTCAACACTCTTTTCCTTTTCTGAGAAGACTGAGACAAAGAAGGTATGGAGTAGTTCTGCCTTTTCTCTATCCCCTGTTAGAATTTCTCCATCTTCTTTCTGCAGTGGCCCTACTATTTCCTTCTTTCTTTTGCTATGGACATACCCCAAAAAAGCCCTTTTTAATGTTCTTAATCCCTCTAGCAAGCCTGAGCTCATTCTGTGCTTTGGCTTTCCTGACCTTACCCCTACATGTGCTAGCTATTTGATTGAATTCCTCTTTAGTGATTTTGCCCCTTTTCCATTTCTTACACATCTTCCATTTAAGTTGAAAGTTCTTTTGTCATCCAACCCAGTTTCTTGAGACACTTCCTATTTTTCCTCCTCACTGGAACACTTTGAAATTGTGCTTTCATGATCTCCCTTTTGAGAAACTCTCATCCATTCTGAACTCTGCTTTCCTTTAGTATCCCTGACCATGGGATCACTCCCATTGTTTCCCTCAGTTTATTGAAATCAGCTCTCCTAAAGTCTATCCTAAAGACAAATATCCCACAAGTGTTGCAAGTGACTGCAGCAGCTCCCTCAATGTCCATATTGAGAAATCTTAAGCAAGCATTGAAACAGGACTGTGGGCTTCTCCCTCAAAAAGTCCCATGGTAAAGACTCATGTAAAGGGCCTTGTTGTCTTGGATTTTTTAACCAGGCTCTGTCAGTGAACTTAATCAACTGGGTTTATAACTCTATAAAGAGCTCCTAGATGCTACCTTATTCTAGTTGTTTAGTTGTTCTAGTTCCTAGGCTCCCTAAAAAGTGGTTACATATTGTTATGATTTGAGATGTGGTTTGAGATATACATTTGAGATGTGGTGCTGGAGAAAGGTGCTGAGGAAACAAATGGTTCCTAGAACAGATCAAGCCAGAAATCTCCCTGGAAGCCAAGATGACAAAACTCAGGCTGTCATACTTTGGACACATCATGAGAAGGCATAACTCACTGGAAAAAGCAATAATGATAGGAAAGGTGGAGGGAAGCAGAAAGAGAGGAAGGCTGCATGCTAGATGAATGGACTCTATTAAGGAGGACATAGGTATGAATGTACAGGAACTAAGCAGAGTAGTGGAGGACAGGGGATCTTGTAGATGTCTCATCCACAGGGTCACCATGGGTCAAGATCGTCTCAAGGGCAGTTAACAACAACAACAAATTGTTATGGTTATATATTTTAAAAGTAATTAATTACTTTCTCAATGGCCTTCTCAACAATAACAACTAGACAGAAATATATTTAACATTTGAAAAAAATTATACTTAAAATGCTGCTTTTAAAATACAATTCCATACTTCCTGAGAAGAGCCAATTGCCCAAAGAGCTCCCAACTGGGTAAAATACATAGGATTTCAAGCAAACAACACAATCATTGCACAGAAAAGGCACATGAACAAAGCATTCCTAAAATCTCTTCTGTCCACATCTACAGTAATAATAATAATAATAATAATAATAATAATAATAATAATTTTTATTTATATCCCGCCCCTCTTCCAAGCAATCGGGGCGGCGTACAACATTCAAGACATCAAAACAAATAACATCAAATCAGATCCCATCCCTCCTTCCCACCCCCACCCACACCCACCCATCAAAACAAATCAAACAAAACAATATAAAAAAACAATTGTTAAAAATATACAATATAAAATATAAAATATGCAATATACAATTTAAATACATTATTGCATTGTTGCTGGGAAAGATGTTGCTGGAGAAGGGTTTTAAACTCTTCCCGGTCTCTCCGGCCACGCTCCAGCCACAGGTGTGTTGGAGGGGAAGGTGTTGGTCCCTGGCGGCCCTAGCGCCTCCGCCTCAGCCTCCTGCTCACGTTGTCGTCGTCGCCGCAGCTGCTCTGTTGGTGGGAGGGATGAAATGCAGCCTCTGTCCTAATCCAGAGCCAAGAATGCTGCTATGTTGGGGAAATAGTCTTGGGCCTGCTAAGCACCACCCACTTCCCCACTGAAGAGATGGTGCCTGGGCAGGGTTTTTATCCCCAACCCAGTCCTCTGCAGCCTTAGGCTCAGTTGCAGCTGGTAAGCACCAGTGGGAGGGGGGAGGGATGTCTCCAAGCAAGGCCCCACATCCTCCAAACGTCCTCCGCTGCCTTTCTGCTGAGGAGATGGTGCCTGGGCAGGGTTTTTAATGAAAACTACAGTTCACACAGAAACACAAAAATGCTTCCTTTTAGCATTTTTGTGTTCCATGTCCACATATATTCCTGGTCCACACAAAAACATTTATTTATTTAGAAGCCCATTCTGTTGTCCCAGAAACAATCTACATGACACAGAGAAAGAAAATAAACCAAATGGGTAAGATCATGAGTGTATCTCAAATCTATAATGCAGGGGTAGGCAACCTGTCCCCTTTAAGGGCCGAGGGACTTCAGCTCCCAGAATGCCAGGAGCTATTTGCCAACATGGGACTATTGGCCAACATGGCTGAGGCTTCTGGGAGCTGAAGTCCCTCAGCCCTTAAAGGGGAACGGTTGCCTACCCCTGCTATAATATTATAGCAATGAGTTAGCTGTAGCTAATTGCTTCCTCACGTCTCCCATATCATTGCTAACACTAGCAGCAAGGAAACTAAACTGATGGGTGGGGAAGAGGCTTGGCTAAGGAGGTGTTAAAAACTTCTCAGCCCAACCAAGAAGGGAATGACCTAAAGCTGTGAAATTCACATGCTATTCCACATACCCACCCCAGAGTTTGACACACTTGGCACATCATTTCTCAAGTTTCTTTAATCCTTCCAAAAAAATTATGATGCCGGGTCATTGAAATACTGCTCTACTGCTGCTATCATCTCTGAATCATTCAAAAAATTGCCTTCCTTCCAAACTCTTTTTAAAGTTGGGATACAGGAAATAATCAGATGGTGCAAAATCTGATAAGTAGGGTGGATGGTCTATGCACTCAAGCTGCAAATTCCTCAAAACATCCATTGTCTTGCTAGTCCTGTCAACAAGTGCATCATTCTTTCCCCAGCTTCCCTCACCATTATTCCTTCAGTGCCTCCTTTAATTGGCACAGCAAGTTAGAGTAGTATTCTGCATTAACTGGCTCTTCTGAAGCTAGTCAATCATCAAAATACCTTCCTTATCCCACCCCCCAAAAAAACCCAAACCTGTGGCCATGACCATTCCTGCTGACCTTTGTTTCTTGAATATCTTTGGCCATGGAGAACCAGAGTGCCAGCAGTGCAAGGACTGTTGTGTGGTCTGCAGATCATAGTGAGGTAATGACGTTTCATCAATAGTAATGAGTCATTGCTAAAAATTATCAGCAAATTGCTCAAAATGCTGCAAAGTCAACTTGGAAGTATCCACTAAATTTCATTTCTCATCAACATTCAAATATTTCAGCTCCCACTTGGCTGATAGCTTCTGCATAGCCAACTGCTCATGAATTATAAACATAATGCATTCCCTAATGCATCTCTAGTGTCTCAGCAATTGTTTTAGCTGAGATTTGCTGATCTGCCAAAATCAAGTCATGAACATGCTCAACAATTTCAGGATTTGACACTGTTGAAGGCCTGCCAGACCTTGCTGCATCTTCAGCCTCAAAATCTCCACAATGAAAGTTGGCACACCACTTCTTCATGATTGAGTATGATGAGCACCTGTCACTCAATGTTTGCATCATACATTCATTCATTTCCTTTCAGGTTTTCTTCTGCAGGAACAGGAACTTTGTGACAGCCTAGAGTTCAGCACCTGAAAATTCCACAGTTTTCATTAACATGATTCTACAATGTTCTGAAAATTTTCAGAAATTATAGATACAATTCTACAAATTGGCAATTCAAAAGAACACTCTTTCAAATTACAGTGAGAAAATTATGCTCAGATTTTGGGAAATGGGTCAGGCTAAGAACTTTTCATCACCCTCTTGCATGGTAGTAGGTAGGTAGAGAGGACTTTGACATTGATTGGGGCTGCCTATATTATCAACCCCGATGATCCAGTTCACTTTTTAAGGGAACCACTGGTAGTTGAAGGTTAAGAAAACATGGATAAAGTCTACAATGAGATTCATGGGCATAGTTCATCTTCCCCTCTGAGAGAAATGTTTAATTCCTAAGTGGGAAAGGTTGAATGATCTAAAACAGGGGTAGGCAACCTTTCCCCTTTAAGGGCCGAGGGACATCAGCTCCCAGAATCCCAGGAGCTATTGGCCAACATGGGACCATTGGCCAACATGGCTGAGGCTTCTGGGAGCTGAAGTCCCTCGGCCTTTAAAGGGGACAGGTTGCCTACCCCTGGTCTAAAAGAATAAAACTAATCCTTGTTTTCACATTTTGTAGCCAGAAAGAGCTCTTAAACTTGCAAAATAGGCTCAAGACAAGAGTTCTCTTACTTTCACTCCTTGACATGGTGGCCTTACAGAGTCAGCAAAAGGAAATAGAGTTCTGGTCCTTTTAAACTTTTGTTAAGACTTATTTCGATACAAATGAGACATATTATTTGAGCCTACTGTTTAAAATGTTTGGTTCGAGAGCACTATCTCATTAGAATAACTATTGGAAAATACGAGACATATAAAATAAACATTTATTATAATAACTATGGGAAATGGACTATACTCATCCCTCCACATTCACTGGGGTTAGGGGCACAGGACCCCCATGAATGTGGGAAAATTGCAAATTTCCTAGGAATCTCTAGGTCCTCCAGTGCAGGTCCGTGGTCAACATCTGCCAGACATTGACCATAGAATTGCACTGGAAGACCTACAAATGCCTGGAAAAGTGTTCTTTCTAGGAATCTCAAGGTCCTTTAGTGCGACCTTTGGTTAAATTTGACCACAGAGATGCACTGCAGGACCTAGATATTCCTAGAGAGAACATATTAAATAAAATCCATTAATAATCAAATCCACAAAAGTCAAAGCCACAAATGTGGAGAGACGAATGTAGTTGCATGGACAATGAAATAGACATGCAATAAAAGGGGGTCCCAAACCATAAGGACCATCCCCCAAGTTAACACACATATCCTGAGATTAAAAAATAATGAATTTTCAACACTTCAAATTATTTGTAAAGGATTTAAAATGAATTAGGCTTTACAGCTCATTCTTGATGGAAAATTTGGTGATGTAGGCTCTCATGAGGCAAATAAAATTCTTTCAGAATTAACATATATAAACAACATGAGTTGTCTGTTTCTAGAGAAGCCTCCCCCAGTTTGGTACTTTCCAGAAGTTTTGAGTTTCAGTGACCATCAGCCTTATTCAACAGTATAATCAGTGGTCGGGAATGCTGTGTAACCAACAAGCACCATTTAATAGTTCCTGCAAAGATATAATGACCAAAATCCTACATCCTGACCTGGACCCCCAAACCTACCTTAACAGCCAGTAGCTACATAACTGAACTACAGAGGTCTGTACTGCCGGCAATTGGAGTGCTGCAGGATGATGTTTCTAGCCCCCTACAGCTAGCAATCTCTGGTGGAATAATCAGAACTCCTTGGAAACATCATCTTTGCATGCCTAGCACAAAACATCTTGCTCATTGCCATCTGTAACACCTAAACTGATCAGACAATCTGCATCTGCACTGTAGATCTGCACTGCACTGATGTTTGACACAGCTTTAACTGCTATGGCTCCATGCTATGGAATCTGGAATTTATAGTTTGTTGTGGCACCGGAGTGCTCTGAGAAGGCTAAATATATCACAAAATTACAAATCCCAGAATTCCATAGCATTGAGCCATGTTCATTAAATCAGTGTCAAACTGCATTATTTCTGCAGTACAGATGCAGCCAAAGATACTAAAAGGGTCAAATCAAGAGTGGGAATTTTCCCTCCAAATGTTGCTAGAGTGCAGCTCCCATCACCCCTAGCCAGCCGAGCAATCTGGAGGGCCACAGATTGCCCATCCCTAATTTGTGATATTAGGTAGAACAAGGAATGGATCTAACCTTGGGCAGAATTGGAAGCTGCTATGTTCCTGTTCATTTCAAAAGATATAATCCAGACTTTTGCTATTAAAAGCTGAATGCCTTTCTTTACATAAGAATTCAAATGTGTAATAAGAAATGCCTCATAAGATTTTTCAGTACATATTCGGGTTTAATTTTGTTTAAAAGGAAGATATAATGGTTTAATATCTGGGATGGCCTCATACTAGCAAACTTCATAACAAGGATTTACTTTTGCATTTATTCATCAGACAGATAATAAGTGCATACTTTTTGTCTTGTCAAGAGCATTCAGTACAGGAAAGGACATGGCATTATGGTAGATTATTTTACATTCATTTTACTAATGTAGTTTAAATAAAGATGTAAAACTCTTTATATAACACTGCCTGCATCCAGCCATCCCTGAAGGTTATCAAGCCAACAGCCATAGTTTCAAGGACATTCTGCTCAGTACATTGAGAGTTTTCATTGTTGTCCTCCCACCACTGCATGCTCTAGTTCACATATTTCTCTTTTTTGGATTCCTTCCAATGCTCTTTGGAACTAATGTGGTTTAATGATTGAAAGCTGAGCTGCAATCCAAGCTTAGTTATCAACTTGTTCTTTGGCCTTCGACAACTTGTTTTTTCTGTTATAGACCCTGCCTACAGAATGACATATACCAAAGGTAGGGTTACCATTCATCCCAAAAAACCAGGAGAGTCCCGGTTTTGTGCATTGTTAAATAGCCCCAGGCAGTTCAAGCTGCCTATCCTGATTTCCAGTGAAGGGAGGCAGCTTTGCACCAATGGATGGGAACAAGGTGAGTGCTAGGACCCAAGGGGATGCCCAAATACCTAAAGCTGAGTATGGATTGACCCCTGGGGAGTGCAGGGAGTTAGAGTCCAGCACCTTCTGCACACACAGCATTGTGGTTTGAGTGCTAGCAGAGTTCAAATCCCTGCTCAGCCATGAAAGAAAGAGGAAGGAAGGAAAAGGAGAACTACAATTTCTGGCAGCCCCTCCTCCCCCATCCTGCTCACTGCCACCAGTTGGCTGGGCTCCACTAAGTGCCATGGCTCCTTGCAATCCGGCTCTTCCCAGTCCTGGGGCCTCTCTGCCAACGGCAGCCATGAGTTCAGGTGAGTGAGAAACTTCCTCCTCTGCCTCTGGGTGATGGCCAGGAGGAAGGGAAGGGGACCCCCCTGGCATGGAGGCCCCCAGCCAGGGCCCAGCCTTGGCATCACCCCCCCCCCCGGCCCACAGCCTACTGGGGGAATAGAGCTGGCCAGCCTGAGCCTGGTGGGGCCCTTCCTCTCCTCCTGGCAGTGGACCTGGGGGGCCTGCACCAGAACCAGGCTCCCTTTCCTCTTTTAGGGCAGTGAGTGGGCCTTCTTTGGGGAGGAGGAGCTGCAGCCCAGGTCTCTGGGCCCCGGGAGAGACCTCCTGCTGCCCCTGTGGCAGCAGAGGCCCGGGATGGCCACTCCTGGCCACCCATAGTGGGCCCCCATGGTCACCCCATCTGTGTGGCAGCCTCACCAGGCCTTTCATCCCTCTGTGGAAGCCACCACCTTGCCCTCTCCCTCCTTCCCTTTCTCCCTCTTGCCCCATGGTGTCACCCCATCTTTCTTCTCTCTCTCTCTCTCTTTGGCAGCATTTTGTGTCCCCTCAGAGAGCCAGAGGGAGGGAGGGGGAGGACAACTCTCAGAGGACACAGCCAGGGTGGAAGCAGGGAGGGCATGAAGGAGGCAGAGAGTGACCAGATATCAGGAGGAAATTATCCTGCCTGGGCCTGAGCCGAGGGACTTCAGCTCCCAGAATGCCAGGAGCTATTGGCCAACACGGGACTATTGGCCAACATGGCTGAGGCTTCTGGGAGCTGAAGTCCCTCGGCCCTTAAAGGGGAAAGGTTGCCTACCCCTGTGGTAAGGTCATGTCCAACTGTAGGGGCGGTGCTCATCTCCATTTCTAAGCTGAAGAGCCAGCGTTGTCAAAGGAGTTTATCACATGGGAGGGAAGTGTCCTCCTGTGCTTAAATTGAATTTAAACCCATCAATATCCTGTAAGAGTGGGATGATTTTCAGACGACCTCCTCCAACATTACCATTAACCCGTAATTAACCCATGAATATGGGTAAAATCACGCCGCTTTTTATTCACAGGAAAATCCCAAAAATAAAAAGTGATGTGATTTTGCCACTTGATTCATGGGTTTAACTGTGGGATAATGGCGACGTGGGAAATGTCATCTGAAAATCATCCTGCTCTTGTGGGATATTGACAGGTTTAAATTCTATTTAAGCATGGGATTGCCCCCCATGTAATAAACTCCAAAGACTACTCTGTGTTCATGTGGACAGCATGAATGCACAGAATGCTGTTACCTTCCAACCAAAGTGGTACCTATTTATCTACTTGCAATTTTACATGCTTTTGAACTACTAGATTGGCATAAGCTAGGACTAGTAGTGGGAGCTCACTCTGTCCTGTGGTACTTGGACCTTGAACTGCCAACCTGCAGATCTTGCAATCATCAGAGTCAGCATCTTAACTGCTGAGCCATCGCACCCCTTTATATATGCATATATATAACAACATATAGTAGCACTGGAATTTAAATTGAAGGTAGATCATATAATTATTATTATTATTATTATTAGTAGTAGCAGTAGTAGTAGTAGTATTTCTTACCTGCCTCTCCCTGAGGAGCAAGGTGAGGAACAACAACAAATAACACAACACATAATGTCAGTTAATAGAATGTATGCAGTGGGTCTTTAGTATCGACTGGGGTTTGGTTCCAGGACCCCCTGGGGATACCAAAATCCATGGATGGCCAAGTCCCACTAAATGCAATGGCATAGTGAAATAGAGTATATTATATAAAATGGCAAAATCAAGATTTTCTTTTTGGAATTTATGTATATTTAAAGATGTTTTCAAGCTGTGGATGCTTGAATCGGTGGATAAAAAAATCTGTGAATATGGAAGGCTGACTGTAAAACCAATACATATTAAAATTCAACAATAAATACTTGAAAACATAATTTTAAAATAGTTATGCTGGAAGAGACTGGTCTTTACTGCTGTTTTAGATACAGACAGCACTTCAAGCTGATGAATCTCTTCCAGCAGGTCACAGTCTAGACTCTAGGGGCATCTGAAGAAAATGTGCTTTAGGATTTGAGTGTATAGGGAGGATTATATGGGAGAAGGTGATCCTGTAAGGTAATCTGGACCCAAACCATGTAGGGCTTTAATAGTAATAACCATCACCCTATACTTTGCCCAAAAATTAATTGGCAGCCAATGGAGTGATTTTAATATTGGTGCAATATGGTCACTCCTAGATATACCAGTAATTAATCAGGCTGTTACGTTTTTGAACTAGTTGAAGTTTCTAAACTTGCAACAGAGGTAGCCCAATGTACAGTGCATTGTAGAAGTCCAGCATGTGCACTATCGTCCTTAGGTAAACTGTCATCCTTAGGCACTCCAATTCTAGGGAAGGACACAGCTGGCATAACAGCCAAAGTTGATAATAAGCACTCCGGACCATCACATCTATTTGGGTTTTCTTTTGGAGTGACAGATCCAGGATCACCCCCAAACTGCAAACACAGCCTTTCAGGTGTAACCCCATCCAGGACTGGTTGATACATCTCCAAACCTAAGCACCCTTGATTGTAAGCAACACTAAACTGTCTGCATTCAGTTTGAGTTTGTTTTTCCTCATCCAGCCCATTGCTTCCTCCAGGCATTTATTCAGAGGACATACACTACTCTTAGCTTATGCTATTACTGAAGGCAGAAAAAAATATATTTAGATGTCATGTGCATACTGAGAGCACCCTGCCCATTGTTTGGTGGAGGGCCAGTTCAACGTATTCTACAGCCTCAGACAAAAAAGATGGTTTCTCTCATCCCAGTCCATACAATTCTACTTATTGACTGTTCCAGCCAGTCAACATCTTGTCATGTGGAAGGGTGCCAATCAAACTGGTGAGCCCACACAGTCAACCCTGTTTATGGCTGCAATACTTTCATCTTGGGAGTGGACCAGTTATAAACCTTCCAGTGTTGCTGAACTGCAAGTCCAAAATTTCTTGTCTTGCCTGCTGACTAAGGCTTATGAAAGCTGCAGTTCAGCAGTCTCCAGAAGGCTGCACTTACCCTGCACTTTCTTACCTGGAAGAAGTAAGTGGGACTTTATTTCAGTAGTCCCACAGGATAGTTATATATACTACTTAGTAAAGGTAGAAAGACCATTCAAGATTATTCATTTTGAGGTTGAAAAATGAGTTTCCCAACACTCACTGAGAAGAATATTAGAACAGTATGAGACTCAGGCATAGTTTTCCTTGGAATGCAAAGATTCCAAAGTATTGCAGAGGAATTATTCTGGGAAGACATACCCATGGGGGATTATCACATTGGACTCCTCTCCCAGTAAATAGTAGAGTTTTCAAAGGCATAATGCAATTCGGCGTGCTTTTTTCCCTATTGCACATTTGGAATCTTCCTGGAATTGCAGCCTTTATTTGCACTACAAGCCTTGTCTCACACAGTGTTTGGCACTGCCCACAAACCGAATGGCATGATTAAGAAGCATGAATTGATATTTATATTAGCATTTTTAGCTTTTATTTGGTAATGTCCTACATTTTTCTTGGACGTCCTACATTTTAGATTGTCTTCCTTTGTGTTTATGACATCTGGTCACCCTGCCCACAGAGTACTGTCCCTTTTCTACTTTGGTACACAGAGACACCAAAATATAAATGACAAGCAGTCTTACCTTTTAAAAGGTCTTTCCCCCCTTACATTTCCATGTTTGAATGTACGTGCCCCCAATCCACAGACCAGCTACATCAGACCTCACTAATCAATGGCAGATGAAAATCAGCAGCTACTGATCTACCTATCTGATCTATCCCCATGCAGCAATTGGCATGCCAGAAGTTACTCCTGATGAATGAAGAAAGAACCAGAAAGGCACATAGCAAATTAAATTATTTTATAAAACTGTAAGAATGCTTCCACTGTTTTGACTTTTCTTTACAGGATATGGGTGCTTGGATATGTGCATGTATTTGTGTGTGAGAGAGAGAGTGGGGGGGGAGAGAAAATGAAGGCATCATAGCATTACCATTTGAAAAGGGAATGTGGGGATACTGAGCAAAATTTAATCTTCTGACAAGTGGAGGGGAGGGAAGTGGTCATTTGGAAAATTATTTTTACCTTGTGGAGGAAAAATGTTTACAGTTATTGTTACAATTTTTACAATGTTTACCAATTTTACTTTGATAACTGAAAGCAAATCAAACTGAAACGCCCAGAAAAAAACCCTGCTTTTTAAACTGTTCCCCATGCAACAACCACCAAAGAGCAACAACATCATGTGGGGTCCTGATGATATTGTGCTTTATAGGCTTTATGCAATAGGCCTCATGGCTTTCTGTGCAAAGAAAAGAAAAGAAAAAGAAAATGTTTTCTCCACACAGAACACACTGTTTTGTGTGTAGGAAGCATATTTTCTGCACACAGAGAGAGACAAAAATCTGTATTTCTCCACAGAGTAATTCCACCACAACACTTCTGAATTTTCAAATAGGGGGAGAATACTTCATATAAATATTCATTTTCTTCACCAGCAGGGAGAAAACTACAGTAATTATTCATCTTTGCATGCAAGGAGAAAATAATTGAGGATTTATATTTCCTGCTACTTAGCAGTGTAGCATCTCACATTCCACTGCGCAAGGAAGAATGTATATATTCTGTTTGCAAATAATGAGTTAATCTAGTTAAATAGAAATCCCCTTAGGATATTACCAAAAAAGCTATGCTCCTGATAAATCAGAGGAATCTGAAAAAAGTTGAATCAGACCATTTGAAATGCTGGGTTGTTAATCTTAGTATAGTAAATGCAGGTACTGTGGTTTTGCTCATCTGTTTAGTTTACACATGGGTAGCATCTTACCTGACAGCCTGGTATTATTAAAGTACCGAACACAGTAAAAGACCATTTGTTCTGTCCTTTCAAGGATAAAAAAAATCCTACTTAATCTGGAAACAGCTAATCAAAAGTGGAAAATAAGTCAGACACTTAAAGCACTATCCACCTGTGCAAGGAAGAATGTATATATTCTGTTTGCAGTATAGGCTGTCCGAAAGATCAACTTAAGAAGTACCTGCAAGAGGAAATCCTACATCATTTATGAGCTGAATGATCATAACTGTTGAAGAGTCTGTTAGAATGTTGCTCATACATTTAGGCAATTCAGAAGGACAGAAAGAAGACCAAAAGTTACTACAAATGTTATGGTACCCTCATTCTTCACAAACACTGTGGTATGTCTCCCAGGGTTGGCCTTACCACTAAGCAGAATGAGGTAGCGTTATAAGCAGCATTGTGGGTGTCATAAAAGGCTGGCAAATTCTCAGTTATTTAATTTGTTATAACGGTATTTATACTACCTGAGAGAGGGGGAGGCACTTGTTGAACTTTCAGTTTCACATGCTAAAATAACTGGGCAGGCTTTAAGTGTTGTGCATCTTGATGGGAGAGGGCAACATTTCCTGTTCCACTGTGGGCAGCAAAATATCTTGGACCAGTCATTATGGTATTACACCAGTCCATAATCATTTTGTTACATTTTACCACACAGAGAAAAGGGACAGTGGTGTTGCAGCACTAATCATGCCCCTGAAATCCAATAGCTTCCCTGATCACTTCCCTAGTATCCATGTATTATGCATGGATGCCTGAGCTGGGAAAGTGCATGAGCATACATTGTAGACTGCTCTCTGCTTAGGGTTCCACAGATGCTGAAATCTTGAACTCACAACTTTACTACTCCCATACAGACAGTGATATCACTGGGAGGATGGATGCTGAGGGTGCAGGGAGTGCAGACTGCACTGGGTGACACCTCAGAGAAGGGGTGGCATCCAGTTGGGCCCTCCTCCCTCTTCAGTGAAGGAGGGGTGAAAGTGCACCCTTTCCAACTGCTCCATCACCAAGCTGGAAGTCCGATGACCGAGCAGCAGGAAGGGTGAATGTGCACCTTTCCCAGATGACACCCCTATACCAGGTGACACTGTAGCTAGTAACACCATTGCATAGAGATATATATGTGTAGATGTCCTGGACACTGTCATTAAAATAGGGATGGATAAAAAGGGATGGAACAAATTTTCAAAAATTTGAAAAATGTGTTCAAAATCAGTTTCTTGAGTGTCAGGAAACCCTAATGAGGAGAAGCCTAGACAGGCAAGGAACTTGATAGTTTGGGACTTTCTCTGAAAGTGCATGGGAAGGGGATTTGGTACAGAAATGGTATTTTCTACTCTGAAAATAGCATTTCTGTGAGGAAAAAACACTGTTTTATTATGTAAGAAGATTGTTTTCTCTCTGTCATGCCCTGCCTGAAGGAGGTCTTGGAGGATGAGGTGAATGAGCCAGAACCTCCTCTGGGACCTGAATCTGCATCTTTGGAGCCTCAACCCAGCCCTAGCTCTTCTGTACTCACTCCAGCAGAGCCTGTGGCCTCTCAGGAGGCTCAGCAGCCAAGCCTCCCAGCAGCAGAACCTTCAGACATGGAGGAGGATCAAGGGACAATACCTACCTTCAGCCAGCGTCAAGCAGAAAGGGAGGGCCTTCGGTATTCGAGGAGACTTTATGAAAAACACCAGAGCAATCAGCCTCAGCTGAGCTCCTGCAGCTTGATAATTTAAGTAGATACAGAAAGTCTGCCTCAGTGTCAGAGATTATCTGAGCTTCTAGCAAAAGCCTCTGGCTCTGGCTCTCCTTGTTCCTTGGTCTGAAACCTTGACTGTCAGACTGCTGACTTATCTTGAACTTCTGGAACCCTTGACCTTCACACTGCCTTGTTGCTCTGCCTCTCTGGAATCCTAGACCTTCGGACTGCTTGACCATTCTCTGGCTGGACCTTTGGATTGGCAATACAGACCTTTGTTTTCTTGCTTTGCATTAGCAGAAGACTTTTGTTTGCCTTCAACCCTCACAAGAGTGCTATCAGCACTCTTGGTGGCTTTCCTGGACACTGTCATTAAGCAGATGAAAGATAAAATAAGGGAATGGAAAAATCTGAACTTCTCATTTCTTGGCATGATTGCCTTAGTAAAGATCTTTCTAATACCACGATTTTTTTTTATTTAAATCTATCCCTATTAGTCCAGCCCCACATCAGTTTAAGGTTTGGCAAAAAAATAATTACCAATTTTATATTCTAAGGTTAAAAAAAAACTAGATTTCCCAAAACTCACAATTCACCAACAAAAAGGAAGGTGGATTAGTGATTCCTGAACTCATGCTTTTCAACTGAACCAATTCTCCCAATTTGTCATGGAATCACATTCCACAAAATGGTTCATATGGAACTAGAGGATAATAATTTAACCGATCTTAATCTCCTCTTTTCTACTCGAGCTCAAAGAAAGTTGAAAGAGATACATAATCTGTTCCTCAACAATTCCATTCTCATATGGAAACAATGGGTGCACTTAATTGTCCCTGATCCCTCACCTATCTGTCCCTTTTTAGTGCATCCCAGCTTTTATGAGATAGATACATTAGCCTATTTCAGAGATTAGAAAAAATGTGGAATATATAGAATAATTTATTTGTTTGATGCTGGAAAGCTGAGATCTCCTGATAGTTTGTTCAATGCCTTGAGACAAGCCAATTCCCCACTTGGCTCCAAATGTTGCAAGTCCTCTCCTTTACATGCCACACTCTGCTAAAAGTTTCCATTTGTATAGATAAGGCACAATCCATGGGATGAGTGGCCACTATATACAAAAACCTAATACAATCCACTTATTGTAAAAATAATTCTGCCAGAATAACTTGGCAGTTAGATTTAAATATGGATATATCATAGGAAACCTGGGCAAGCATCTGGTCCTCCTCCATATATAAACCAAGATCAGCAGCTGTACAGGAGAGTGCTTTAAAAGTAGCATACAAATGGTATTTAACCCCTGTGAAACTCTCAATGATATTGAAAAATGTTTCACCATACTCTTGGAGAGACTGTAAGGTTCAAGGTTCTTATACACATATGTGGTTCGAATGTCCTAGGATCAATGCTTTTTGGAATTCAATATTGATGCAGTTATCTGACATTATAAAACAACCAAAAAAATTTGTCTGGCCTTATTGTTATCAATCTTCAGCAAAGCCAATAGCCATCTAAAACACCGGGGAATCATCATATTCCTAATCTCTGCAGCTGGAACTAAGATTGCAAGATGCTGGAAGACAAGGAATTTGTTACTTGAAAACTGGCAAGAAAAGGTCTGGGACACATGGTTGTTGGAAAAACTTCCCTATTCCTTCAACAACAGATCTGGACACAAAAAAATACACAAATTCATTGAGGATTGATCTAATTTTATTGATTATGTCAATAACAATATATCTCATTTTGCTCCACCTTCAAACCAAGCTGGTTTTTGGAAGGACATCTTGGACATTGACCACCCGACTGTAGCAAAATGATCTATGATTTCCCTTTCTGGATCTTTTTACAACTTTGAAATAATGTATTAATGGGTGTGAATTCTCTTTGCTCATTTCCAAAGTCTGTTATTTCTCTTGTTTATAAGTTTTTTATTTGACAAAACTTAATAAAAACAATTAAAAGAAGGTTGTTTTCTGCGTAGAAAAATGTCATTTTCTGAAGGGGAAAAACTATAAAATTGTTTTTTCACAAAATAGGTCCTGAACTGCAAATAGTCTTCAAAATCTCCAGTTTTCAACAGCTTTCTTTCAACAAGGCAAAGTATGAAAGACATAGGGCCTTTGCAGACTGCCAGAAATAGTACAAATTGAGTCCACTTTAACTGCCCTGCCTCAGTGCTAGGGAATCATGGGAACTGTAGTTTATTGTGGCACCAGAGCTCTCTGACAGAGAAGGCTCAATGTCTCAGAAAAAAATACAATTCCCATGATTCCCTAGCACTGAGCCAGAGCAGTTAAAGTGGACTCAATTTGCACTATCTCTAAGAGTCTGCAAAGACCCATAGTCATACTTACCTATGAGAATGAAATTTATGAAGACATATCCCTACTCAGAACTGTCCAAAATTCTGGATGTTAAACAAAACAGGAGAGGGGAAAGAAATTTAGTATTGTGACCTACTTTTCCCTCCTCCCCAGCTTAAAGTTTTGAAGAACTTAGCTCACAATTTGTAACATTTTAACTGGTCCTAATAAAGGTATAACCCTGCTGGGATTTTTTATCTCTTTCCCATTATAGGAATTGAAATATCTTTTGGTTGCTGATATCAAGAGATTCATGTTCATGCACCCTGCACAAGTACATTTTGTAGGAGACTTCATGGCAGGAATTTTAAGATTATAAAAATCCTTTTAAAAGTAAATGACAAATGTGACAAGCTTGCTACTTATGTGCTGTGCTAGCTTAGAGACTCTTGATGGGGAGAAAATACTGTGGCATATTAAATTGAAAGTATCTCTTATTCTGTCACTCCAGCCTGGGTGAATTGCTCTGTTTATTGAACACAGCTAATGAAGTTCTATCTTAGTCTACATAACAGAGCTACTTATGTTTAATACAGAGATGCCTCTAGATGGTCAAGTAAAAATAATTCAGAATTTATTATATTCATCTTCTTGTCTTGTATTTCAATTTTTTTTTCCAAAAAGTAAACTATGTTTTTCACATACATACAAATATTTAATGATAAAAGCACATGGCAAGATACAGTTTAATTTCTAAACCTTAAGTGTTGGTATTCTAGACTACCTGAAAATAACATTTTTAAAAAAAAAAAATCAGTACCAAAGATTTATGGAAGTTAGTACTGTTGAAGAGTGGTTGCAATCTCCACTTGCTCAGAAATTCTTTCAATGATGGTCTGAATCCTATTAGTTTCAACTCAAGTAGATCCATTCAATGAATTGTTGAATGGTGAACTAGATCCCATTAATCCAAAGGGCCTATTATAGTCAGGACTAACAACAGGATTATTTGTGAGCATTATTGACGAGGCTTGGAAAAGTTATTCTGCTTATTTCAGAAATGTCCCAGTTATTAATGACTTAAACCATATCAGATTTGATCACTGTATACAGGAATGCTTACAACTACATTCTCAGAAACTATGGGTGGTTTAAAACTGCCAGGATTTTGACTGAAATGATTCACAAAGAGCACAGGAATCAACCAGTTCTTGAAAACTGTACTAACACCTCCATTTTTTTTCTATGAGCCATTCATAGTGGTAGTTATTACCAGTGAATCCCTCAATGTGGTCTGAATCTTGGTACCCTCTGAACCTACCTGCTAATTAAGATTTATTCCAGAGTGTGTGCTTGGGGTTCTCCTGCTTTTCAAGATGTTGCAAAGAGTTGCCTAGAACAATATCTTTCCACAGTTCTACCAAAGCTGCAGAGACAGGAAAATGTGATGTTCTTTTTAACTGGTCACTAATCTTCCAGTGCTTGCTTGCCTGTTGTTGTCGTTGTTGTTTTTCTCAAGGTGCATTTAGCATCTCTCCGAATTGCTGTTTTGAGAAGGTTATTTCTGCTGTTCTTTTCATTGCTCTTTCTGTTGTGTTGTTGTTTGATTAACATCATTGTTCTTGTAATCAGTTGTAACCACCTCAAAGTGCTTTAACACATTGTTATGCAATAAACCCAGTTAAATCAATATGTTATGTTATCTTATCTTAAGTTGGTAAAAATGGAAACTTTATCTATACGTGTGTATACTTATCACTTATCTATATGTGTGTATACACAGAGTATACATTTGTCTTCCCATCTCATTAATTCAAGGGAGTAACCTTCCAAAATACGCATTCATCTTTAGAAGAATGTTAGGTACCCTTCAATATTTAACAAATGAAAACTGGGACATATGTGGCCAAGCAACATCAGACTGTGGGCCAGATGTCAAAAGTTATTAATTAGAAAGAACACACTAGCTAGGAGAGGCTACAGCAGTTTGCTTTTGTCAGAATCAACAGGGAAAGGTAAGATTCCACCTCCTCCTCTCCTTCCCCCTCCCCCAGCTGAGTTAATTGAGTGATTTTAATTTAAGTTTGCAGTATGAAACCAGTGAAACCCAGAGGAAATGGGACATTTTAAAAGGAACTGAAAATGTTAGATAGCAAAGGATTAATCAGGACCATCCTGCCAAAGTGGGGCAATTGGAGGGTATGACATTACTGTTCTTTTTTTAAGCCCTTGAAGTGATAAGATTATTTACATTAAGCAAGGAAGCCAAAATAATAACACTATGCATGTCATATGAGAATTACAAACCTTCCCAGTCTGCTGACAGTATTGTTAAATAATTTAGTCACAAGTGGGCATTGGGCTAAAGCTTGGAGAAGTTGATTATTTGACAAGTCCCAGAATTCCCAGTATGAGAATCGAGTGAGAATCTTTAAGTCATTTTCCCCCTCTTTCTCCCAGGCTCTGTACTAGATTAGTTGTGTCTGGATAGTCTCATGTTAACTATGCTGGGGAGTTTAAAATGTTGTCTCACTCCCTGACTGGCATGACCTCTAAGCCCTTCAAGTCAGCAAGGCACTAAGCAAGTGGCCCACTTCCCCAGTCAGTTGCCCAGTTCCCAACATTTTGAAATATTCAGAAATTTGTCCTTCCTAGGAACCTCCAAATCTATCTGTCCTGTACAACCAGCTGAGAACTTGATTAGAACAATTGTTCCTTATATACTCCAGTGACTTTAATATATTTTTAAAATGTCAGAATCTACGGTCGGACAGAAAGAAAACTGATGCCACTTGCCCTGAAAGTTTATATATGCTTTGCTGCAAGTGGCCTAATTTTGCAAAGTCATGGTAATATGTAATGAGAAGAAAGTGCAGAAATTACAAAACAACCTAATCAAGTGCAATAATGAATATTCCAACAGGCTGACATTTCAAAGTTTTAATTAAAATCACTAGTGCTATTGATATTGTAATGTCTTCGGGTAACGTAGAGGCAAGTCATCACAGGCCTCCCAAATGGACTTCATTACACATGCAATTAATTATAGATATTGCTGCTGAAACTACCTTGGAATCCCTGGGATTTAAAGCAAGTGCTCCAGCATTTCACTACAGAACATAGCTCTGCTGGCACCACCAGCAGATTATGCTTGTTATATGTAACCCAGATACCATATCACAAGGCTGGGTCTCAAATCTTTTCTGCCAACTCCAGCCTGTGCCCATCAACTTCAGTAACATGGTTGCTTCTCCTACAGCCTCAAATGAAAGCTTCTTTAAAAAAAATAAA
Organism: Phrynosoma blainvillii; assembly: GCA_026167975.1. Taxonomy (NCBI): domain Eukaryota; kingdom Metazoa; phylum Chordata; class Lepidosauria; order Squamata; family Phrynosomatidae; genus Phrynosoma; species Phrynosoma blainvillii. Next base: position 245,229,954 of record JANUYF010000003.1, on the reverse strand, counting down.
GCAAAAGTTGCAATGGTTTGAAATCCCACCTAGCGATCAGCTCTTTTTAGCAGCTGTCTGAGCTGGAAGGCAAAGGGAAGTTTTAATCAAAGTACATTGCTGTACTTTTTCTCTGTTCTGGCTTTGACATGGCCTCCTTCCACTTCTGCTAGCCCATTCTGATGATCTCTTAGGACACACACACAAGTGTTCTGAAACAAGTTTTCTGACTAAGATGGTTATTTTTTCACTCCTAAATGTTAGGCAGAGAAGAGAAACAGTGACTTCCTTCAGAAGAATGAAGAACATTTTAGAAGTTCCCACTTTCAAATAGCCCCTACTTGTACTTTGACAGCACTGTTAGCAGTAAGCCTCAATGCATATTTTAAGGCAAGGGTTGATGTGGCTCAAAAAAAAGTGAAATCATTATTTAGAGACCTTCGTTTAATGCTTCTTCCCCTTACATGCACACATCTTGCTCCCAAAGCTTGTCACTAAAGGAAGTTAAAGTTTTTTTGCATATATACATTTGTAAAGTATGATCACTCCAGAATCAAACTTATTTTAGAAAATATGAAAGAGCAAGACTGACATTTTCATACAAACCTTAGCTTCCTTTTTCCAAATGAACTTGTATTTCCTACATTTTGATTAAATATACTGCTTATTTTCTAATGGATTAACAAATTCTTTGAAAACTTTCCTTGTTTGGTCATTCCATCAGACAAAACTAATGGTATTGCCTCTTCATATTTAATATAGACAGGAAGAGTTCCATGTTTATTCAGAAGCAAGTTTCATTTTGTTCTATATAGCCTGCTCCCTGGTACGTATTCCTTGGATTACAGCCTGTCATTCAACACTCCCTTGTATCTGGATTATATCTAATTTACACTCTACATTTAAAATATAGCATATAGCTGATAAATATTATTGTTCAAGGTAAATGTAAGAGGGAGGCAATCTGGATCTGGGCCTGACTAATCCGGGTAAGAATCCTCTACCATGTTGAGATAAGGGGATTTGAAACATTCTTCCTGCTCATTTTTTTCCTAACATGAAGGGCTATCAAAAAAGAAAGAAAAATCTCAGTTTGATGCACATCTTGTCCTTACCAAGCACAGAATATCCCTCTTAATTAAACTGGATCACCACCAATCTATTTGAGGGAAGAAGGGACATTTTTATTTTACTTTCTAAAAGTCTCCAAGCTGGCAGACAATAAGCAAATATTGACATCTAACAACATAATATGTTTTTTGATCAAGAGTGATAAAGACTAGAGGAAGATAATCAAGTAAAATGTCCACTTCATTCCAGCTACCATTCTTCAAAGGTCCTGCAGTTACCAAAACTATAGTGACATGGTGCAGCCCCAGATACATCTAAAGGTAACAAACTGTTTGTAAAACACATACATCAAAAGCCAGTGTGATCTATTGGTTTGAGGATTGTCCTAGGACACTGGAGACTTAAGGTTCAAATCCCCATTCAGTCATTGGAACCCACTCAATGACTTTGGGCAAGTCACACTCTCTCAGTCTCAGAGGAAGGCAGATGCAAAGCCCATGGGAAGAAATATTGTCAAGAAAACCCTGTGATACCCAGTCTCACTTAAAAAATCTCTCATAGTCCCTCTCTTAACATCCTTTAACAATCCCTTAACACCTGAGCAGTTTAGCAGAAGGGATGCAGACCTGATTAAATATCATGCACATTGTTATTCTAAAACAACTTGGCTATAATTCACCCTTGAATGGCTTTTCACAACACTAAAGGAAAAGGTAAAGAGGGCAGTAAAGGCATTAGGAAAGTTGAATCTGCAAGCCCTCCAATTTAATGCTAAAATGAACTTGCTTATTCAGTAAAGATGAAAAGCCTGCATGTTTTTCAGTGCCAAGGAAATAGCTTTCAAGAAATTGATATGAAATAGCTCAGAATGAATGTTGCCACTGCCTTCTTTAAAGTTCCTCTGACAGATAGCAATACAGAGGTAGTCAAGTCATTGCTCAATCACATTAACTCATGGGAGCTGTTGAGCAGAGAATTTAAAGAGTGTTTCGTTAGTTACCTGGTATACTTTAAGGGATATTGTTCATGCTACACAGGCATTTGAATTTCAGCCAGAGAAATGAGTGAAACAAAACTCAGATGAAACCTAGGAAAGAAACTCAAGTGATAAACTCTAGAATACTTATTAGGATCATATATATATATATATATATATATATATATGAAGTGGGATTCAATGACACTCAAAATATTTCTGAAAAAATGAAATGGTGTTACATTCATTTAAAACCCAATTAAGGCATTTTAGCAACTGCTATGTTGTAGAGGAGCCATGGGGATTCACTTGAATAAAAAGTTCCATTATTAAAGGTCAATCTCTCTATTATCAGAAACATAGGAAATGGTACTTGCAAAACACTCAAAATGTTTCTATTCCTGTTCATCAATTATTTTTCTAAGCCACAAAAATCCTAGCATTTTACAATTACCCTGTCTTATCATAAAACTCAGCTAAATTATTCTGGCAATTCCTTTGTGATATAGTCTTCATCACATCCTCCATCAGTGATTTTGAATGATCCACAAAACACCCTAATCGATGTAAGTTTATGTGACAGCTACATATGTTGTTGTTGTGTGCATTCAGGTAGTTTCTGACCTATAATGAACCTAAGGTGAAATCACGAGGTCTTCTGTGGCTGAGAAAGTGTGAATCACCCAAGGTCACCCAATAGGTTTCTATGAGTGAAGAATTGAACCCTGATCTCCAGAGTCATAGTTCAACACCATGCTGACACTCAAGTGATGAATAGGCCAATCAGTTGGCTAGGTGTAGCTCTTTTGATGTCAGTTAAAATATTTAAAAAAATAAGAATCCTATACAGCTTTTACTTTGACCACATACTGTCTGACTATCCCAATTTTGCAGGGACAATCCCAACTAATTGTTTGACTTCCTACTTTTTCAACTATTTTTGGAATGGCCCAGTTTCTTTCCTCCTCCCACTTTCTCCCTTTTTCCTCAGCTTACTTCAGTTCCTGCAAACCAAGTTCAAAGGGAAAAAGTAGTTTGCTCTCAATTAACTGATCAGTGAGGAAAGGAGGGGAAGGGGCAGAGTCTTGCCCTTCCCCATAGGCTTAGGAAAAAGCAAACCTTTGCAGCCTCTCCAAGCTTGTGTGTTCATCATCATTAATAACACTCTGGTGCTGATTGGCCACATATGTCCCAGTTTCCATGTGTGAAATGTTGGAGAGTATGTGCAAGGACATCTTATTAAACCAAAGTAAGGTTATGTACTCACCCTACATAGCATAAGACTAACTACGGTCTAGAGATGTTTCTACTATGAGACACGTCACACTCTTTTTCCATAGGATGCTATGATGCTTGAAGTTAGGTTTTGTTGCAAAAGGAAAGTTAATAATTACCCCTATGATGCTATGCAACTAAAGCTAGAAATAGTCCTGCATGAAATAGCTAATGCTGCAATCCAAAAATATCCAAAGGGCATTCAAAGTTGTCTAACCCTAGCTTAAATGGATAGAAGAATCCTAAAAGATTTTGAGTAGATGAAAGCATAGATCTCATTGAGATTGCAGAACAATAACTGGACCATATCATTTTACATGCTGCAGATGTGGACTTGTAATAATAATAATAATAATAATAATAATTTTTATTTATATCCCGCCCCTCTGCCAGGCAATTGGGGCGGCGTACATCATTATAAAATTTCCAAACAATAAATCACAACCATCTCTCCATCTCCCACCCACCCATCCCCCCAAAACATACTAAACAATTTAAATAAGATTAATTAAAAATTTACAATTTAAAAATACATAGTTCCTGCCATTGTGGGCCTCCAAGGGCTGCAAGTTGGCAAAAACAGTCCTCCGAGGCCATAGGATGCTGTCGCTCGTCGCGTGGTGCCGGCAAAAGGTGGAAACTGCCCTGCCCCTGGAGAAGGTGGAAACTGGGCAGCTTTTGAAACTACCGCCCGGTCTCCAGAGAGGCTCGCCGACACAGCTGATGCCAGGCTCACAGGAGGGAAGGTGTTGGGCGGGATACTCATCCTCCGCTTGTCCTCCTGGGCTGCCCTGCCCCTGGAGAAGGTGGAAACTGGGCGGCTTTTGAAGCTATCGCCCACTCTCCAGGGAGGCTCGCCGACACAGCTGATGCCGGGCTCACAGGAGGGAAGGTGTTGGGCGGGATACTCATCCTCCGCTTGTCCTCCTGGGCTGCCCTGCCCCTGGAGAAGGTGGAAACTGGGCGGCTTTTGAAGCTACCACCCGCTCTCCAGGGAAGCTCTCCGACACAGCTGATGCCGGGCTCACAGGAGGGAAGGTGTTGTATTACTGTGTCCTTGTCCATAGAAAAAGCAAACCACTTTTACAACTAGCTGTCAAGGAGAAAGAGTCTAGCTTGGCTTTCCCCTTGGCTACTAATGCTAATATTCTAAGTACAATATTTGCTGTTTTCTTGTTGGTGCTGGTGTTAGTGCTGTTTCTTAAAATTAAGCAGTATTCTAGCCTGAGACCCAGTGTGGTATAGTGGTTTGAGCATTGGACTACAGCTCAAGGAGACCAAGGTTGAATTCCCCACTTGGGCATAGAAACCCACTGGGTAGTCTTGGGCAAGTCATACTCTCTCAGCCTCAGAGAAGGGCAAAGGCAAACCCTTGCCAAACCCCATTATAGAGTAGTTTAGGGTTGCCACAAGTGAGAAAGTCACACAGCAACAATTCTAGCTTGCAGTCTGAAATGGAAGAACTGAGACTCAGATCTTAGTGAGAACTAGACCCAAATCAATCTATTTTGTTGGCAAATGTCCCCCATATCCACATGCTTAAATATGCCATATTGTTTGATTGTGTCACAAAACATGCTGGGGTGCCAAACATTTTACCTTCTGCCAATATTAATTGCTACAACCTGCTGCTGCTGAGCTAAAAATTCTGGCAAGTTTCAGAAAGATGAATTTCCCAAACAGCATCTCACAAACACAGAGCACAGATTCAACCCATTTCTGCCAGGACTAGCTGACAGTCTAATCCCATTACTTTCAAAGGAGCTGAATTTGTGACAGTCACTCAATAACAGTAAAAAATAGAATCGGGGAGCAGAAAACAAGTAATAGAACATAGTGTATTTTTTACAGTGGGTGTGGAGTGTGCTCTAATGTGTAAGTGAATTTATACTGCAGTGTGTAGTATAAAAATAATGCAAACAACATAAAGGACCAGGTGTAATCAAAATGATAGTGTAATGGACTGAGCTTGCCAGTATTAAGTCCTCATTAATTTAACACTAGTGAGAAAGCATTATTGATCTGTGTCTAGATTTGCATTATGCTAGTAATTGCAATGCTATTTAAAATGGCCACATTTTGTATCACATTTTCAGTGCTCTAATAGTTACATTGGGGATAGCTTGCTGCCTAGGGGCTGCCATCATGTACAGATTCATGTAACCATCCATGCCAAAAGCCATTCTAAATGTAGAGGTTCTGCCTTCAGTGATGACATTATTAGCTGCTTTCCTGCAGCCCTTTTAATGTGTTCTCTTCCTCTGAGAAGCAGCTGCACTTGGTTTTTTTAAAAAAAAGAAAATTCTAATTTTATTTTATCAAGCATGAGGGAAAGGAGGCTGAAACAGAATCCAAAGGATGTTGAGATAAAGCATGTGATATTTTTAATCCTAGCAACCACAATGCAGAATTGTCCAGCTTCACTGGAATAGCAAGATGTAGTGTTCCAGGCAACATTTCATTATGTACCGTATTTTCTGGTGTATAAGATGACTTTTTAACCCCAGAAAATCTTTTAAAAAGTCAGGAGTCATCTTATATGCTGGGAAGAGAGGAGGGCCAGGCGAGAGGACCCCCCTCAGCCCGGCCACCATTTTGTCTCCCTCCTCCTCTCTCTCAACGCACTCACTGTGCTAGGAGAGACCCTCAGCAAGATCAGGGAGGAGAAGGTGGCAGCAATAGCAGTGGCTTGGCCTAGGGGAATAGGATGAAGAAGCAGACTGAGGCGTGGTGTTTCTGGGAGGGCCTCCCTTCCTCCATCGCTGCCCTGGGCTGTCTGCCCTCCTCTGCCTTGCCCATCCTGCCTCTCCATCACCCAGTTTGTTTGTGGCTCGATGAGGGATGAGGGAAGGCCCTGTAAAAATCCACTGGGTGGCCTTGGGCAAGTCACACTCTCTCAGCCTCAGGGGAAGGCCTCAGCTCCCTCCCTCCCTCCCTCCCTTCTTTCCCTCCCTTCCTTCTTTCCCTCCCTCCCTTCTTTCTTTCCTCCCTTCCTCCCTCCCTTCCTTGTTTCCCCTCAGGAAAAGCCCGTCCCATGGGAGGAGGAGGAGGATGATATAGCTATACAGATATAGATATAGACACATCTATCTATTGATAGATCTAGATATATATATATATATATATATATATATATATGTACATATGTATATATGACTGGCATAATGATATCATATATATATATATATATATATATATACACAGACACACACACACACACACATGTCTGGCATAATGGCATTTTGAGCTGGGGATGGTCTGGAACCATTGGGTTGCAAATGGAGTGCAATATATATATATATCGTATTTTCCAGCATATAAGAGGGGTAGTATTATACGGCGAGTATATCCCAAACTCTATATTTTAACTGTAAACATTGGGGGTCGTCTTATACGCCCAGTCATCTTATATGCCGGAAAATACAGTAGTAGTTTAGTCACTGCAGCTGAGTTTCTGATACTACATATGTAAATAAGGCAGATGTTGATGGTAATGCTAATTATTTTTTTAAAAAAAAAGATTACTAAAGGCTAACAACCAAAAATGTGTAGCTACCTAGTTCTAGAGCTTGGGAAATTATAGAAAGACACACACACCCCGACTTGCATTTTAGAGCAAAAGACGCCTAATTGGCCAAGCGTGCAGGAAGTCCTGCCTCTTACATGCACGCTTGGCCAATCAGGTCTGTATTATGAGGTATAATGCACACTGGGAAATCCCGTGAAACTTTAGGCATCGCGAGATTTGCTGCGAGATTACTGGACTATATAGTCCTGCATTACCACATGGTGGCAGCCATTTTTGAGCAGCAGCCAAGTGACCCAACCCACCCACCCTCTTTTAAATGCAATGAAATAATTTACTCTCAGGCCTTTGGCTGGTCGCCTTCGGGGGCCGGGAGGGAATTTTTTCCCAGGGACCTGTTTTTCACCCTCTCTGAGATTAATATGCTAGCATTATTAATTTGGGTACGGGTTGTTTATTGTTGAAAACAATATTGTTATAAGTACGGTCAATTAATCTGACTTGCAGTTATTTTATTACAAGTTGATGGTTATGTACCTTGAATTTGATTGCTTTGTCACAACTTGGGGACTCAGGGTCTCAATTTAAAGGTGTTAATGGTTGTATTATGTAAGGGCGGGCAAGGAACCCCCCCACACAGGAGGATAATGTAGCTAATTAAAATTAATTAGGGTTAATTAGGCTTAAATTTAAAAAATGGGGGTAATGACGTCAGCTAACGTCACTATTGACGTCATTAAAATTGTTGCATCATAAATTTAAATATGACATCAGTTCTGGCCGGGGAGGGGTAAAGTTAATTGTTGTAATTAATTTGCATGCTTTGTCACATGATGTGAAGGACCACCCGTATGGGAGGGATACACCTTCATATACACATGTGGTAAAGCAATAAGAGTTTGCTGTAATTATGTGATGTTAAGAGACCCTGTACAGCAAATAAAAGTTGTGGCCAGTTTATACCCAAGAAGAGGTGTCTGTTGTCCTTTGTGCCAGTGCAATGAATACAATGCATGGCAGGGTGTTGGAGTAGCTAGCCCTTGTGGTCTCTTCCAACACTTTAAATCTATGACATGACTGTGCTATGGTGGGGTGGAGCTTTAAGGACCAGGGCACCCACCTACCATGGCATAGTCTGGAAAGGCTTCAGCATTTCATTAGATTCATTTTTCTTAAAAGTAATATTCTAAGCTTGGAAATCAAAATAGCATTAATGATGGGTGAATCTGTCAAGTTCAGCCTCATCAACAGTCTCATTCTATTTCTGCCAAGCCCATTCTATCTGAGAATTGTGCAAGTTTCTTTTTTCACAAAAATTCAGACATATATTTCTGTACAATTTTCAAATGTACACAGTTTTGTAAACAGGCATCAATCAATTTACCCATGTTTGCCCACAGTCTTCAAACTGCAAAGCTATTTTGATTTCCATGTTCAGATTCAAGATATACAAAGTAAATTTTTCATTAAAACTTAACAGGGTGAGTTCTTCACCCTGTTCTGAACTATTATGAAACATTTTGTATACCATTCTATGCTGACGTATCTGGACAAAAGTCCTACAGAATTCAAAGACAAGCATAGTTTACATTATTGGAGCCATGTCATTTCACATCTGCTTCTCAAACCAGAAGGTCTCTCAGTATTCACAGATGCCTTGCTTATACTTTGTTTATCTGCCCGATTGTGGCACATGCTTTCTCCTAGCCCCAACCAATATGGATATTTTATTTCCATCATAAAGATGGGCATTGATTTTCCATAGACTACTGTTGACTTCTGTCAGAGCTTTTTGATACTTTCCATGGTTTCCAGCAGCACAACCGCAGTCTACAAGATAAAAGTTATAAACAATAGGCAGTTGCCGTTTGTTATCCTACACTGTATAGGATTCATCAGATTTTTTTTTAAAAAAAAGAATTCTAATTGGAAAGATAATGCAACTATTTCGGTGCTAATTTACTGCACACATCAAATATAAGAAAGAAATTTTGTGATTCCAACAGTGGTATAATAGAACCAGGGTTCACACGGTCAAAGCTCCAAAAACATTTTGATAAGCAGTGACTATGGCATCACCTGCCACTTCCCTTATCTCCTTTTATCCCTCTGAGTTTAGCAGCAACCCCACAGTTGTTGTAATTATGTGATGTTACATAATTCATTGTAAGAGGGAATTTGTTTTTCCACCACTGGTGTATTATTATGAGCTATCCCTGTTATAATCTCAAGAATTTGTGGATGGCTTGACAAGCAACCTGTTTCTGGTAGAGATAACTACTGCTAGAAATTGTTTGGGAGTTTGTCTACATAATTTAAATACTCCTCATTCTGTCTGAATAGAATACAATCCCTCCACATGCAATTTGGAGGAATACAGGCCTTTTGTGGAGAAGGGTGAAAAACTCTCTCAAACTCTTTTAAAAGGGGTTCATGGTTCTTACCAGAGTATCCATGAGGATGCACAAGGATGCACATTATCAGACATGTGGAGGTCCATCCGCTTTGCATGCATTCACATGGCTGTGCATTTTTGGCAGAGGGAGAGCAAATATATGTAAATTTGCACAGGAAAGTGTAGACAATTAAGTGTTGATGCAAATGTGTGAAAATCCTCAGCAATTCACATAATACACTTAGGTGTTGACTAAGCCCTATGATCAACACAATCACCTGTATTTGTTGACTCTGTGGGGGTGATGTTATTAATACTGTCCTGAGGCTCCTCTCACATCACACAATTATAGCACTATGATTTCACTTTAACTGCAATAAAGAGGGGTTTGTCTTTGCCTTTCACTGAAGCTGAGACAGTGTCACTTGCCCAAGGTCACCCAGTAGGTTTCCATAGCCAAGCAGAGATTCCAACTTTGGTTTCCAGAGTTATAGTCCAACACTCAAAGCACTACACCACACTGGCTCTATTTTAGACCCTGTCTATGGGATGCAGTGTCTCAAGTGGTTAAGATACTGACTCTGTTGATTGCAAGATCAGCAGGTTGGCAGTTTGAGGCCTGGGTGCTGCATGATGGGGTGAGCTCCCATCACTAGTCCCAGCTTCTGCCAACCTAGCAGTTCGAAAACATACAAATGTAAGTAGATAAATATGTACCACTTCGGTGGGAAGGTAAACAGTGTTCTGTGCAATCCTGCTGGCCACATGATCACAGAGTAATCTCTGTCAACGCTGGCTCTTCAGCTTAGTAACTGAGATGAGCAGCGGTGCCTATGGTTCCAACCATTTCCTATGGTTGGAAATGACTTGACAACCTTGTCAACAGGGAATACCTTTACCTTTACCTACCAGTATACAAATGATGTCTGTTGGAGATGGATTGGGTTTAACCTGTGTTCTGCAGAAGACAATATTGCTCATATCTACTGAAAATGTTCCAGACTCAAGGCATATGGAAACATGGTTTTAGAAAATAGAGAATGTACAATCGGCTACACTTTGCTTTCTGACCCACTCATGATAATGTTTTATGGCATGAAATCTAATGTGTTACAAGACAGGAAAATTATTTGTTAACGGCTGCTAGAATCACTATTAGCCACAAATGGAACCAATGAGACGTTCCTTCCTTAATGGATTGAATGTCAAGGGTCTGGGATTTGATTTATTTTCAAAAATGAACAAATATTATTAAAATTAGTGAAGTAAAACAGTGCAGTAACAGATTCTTTGAGAAATGGTCAGTATTGTGGCATTTTGAACAAGGTACAAGTTAATATGCAGCCATATGAAATATTGGCTAGTTTATAAATTATAAAACAGATGTTTTATTTATCAGTGTTCATAGATCACTAAAGAAGTTAAGAATTTTATTTATTCATGACATTAACTTTGCAAGATGCATTTGTAGAATTAAGAATTAATATATTTCTAATGTAATTGTTAATAATGCTTATTTAAGATCTGCATGATATTGTATATGTACATTATATATTACAAATTAATCTTTATATATTGCATTTCTATAGATGTCTCTGAAATGTGGAATATGAGAAACAAAATAATGGCTTTATTTTCTAACAGGTTCATGTTATTGGTCCTGACATAATATACATTTGCAGCAATCAAGCTGCAATGTGGTCTAAGATGGTCCATGTGGTCTAAGATGGTCAACTGTTTATTCAATGTTTTAAAAGCCCAATGTGTTTGACCACAGAAAGGCCTTCTTCAGGGGCTGAAAACCAATATAAATACACCTGTGATATAATTATAGATTTTTTTGGAAAAAAAATTAGGACAACACTCATTGTGCTGTGACATAAAATGCATGTAGTGCATATCAAAGTTATACATACCCTTCAAAAGAATTCATTAGAGTTGTGAATACTCTCCAAAATACAGAACCATAGAGATAAAGGGAACAGACACTACAGCATTTCTGTATATATACATGTACCAGATGACCTTGAGAGGGCATAACCAATGATGTGTCTTAGAATCAGACTCAGGAACATATAATGCAATCTCTCCAGGTGATTACTCAGTCTATTCATGTCACAATGTTTAAATCATATACATACAACTGTTCTAATAGATACATTCACTATTACATTCAGATTAAATATTCAATCATATATATGCATTGTTCTCATATATACTTTCTCTTTCACATTCAGATTAAAGATAGTAGGTCCAAATCTTCATTTAAACCTGAAGGCAGCAAGGATTTCAATCTTAGAATCCATTCTATCTTTTTTTTTTCTTTAAAATATATTCTTTATTATTATAAATTCTTTCAATAACCCAAAACTGGAAATCAGCTATAGAATGTTGCAGTTCTACAAAATGACCTACCAGGGGAGCTTTCTATTCTTTAAATTAGAGACATGTTCCCCTATTCTATACTTTGTCAGTCTTGTAGTCCTTTCCACATAAAGCTTCTTACATGTGCATTGGATAGCATAGTTTACATAACTAATATTACATATGCTAAAGTGGGATAGTTTATGTCACTGTTGGTCATTGTAATTTATACATCCTGTCATTTTAGATGTGTAAGTGCAATGTGTGCAGTGACCACATGGATGGTGTCCTACTGGTTTAGATAGACCCATCATAGTATTCCCAGCAGTTTAAGGCTTTGCAATCAACATGCATTACTAAGTCTCTGATATTTTTAGTTCTTATGAATAAGATCTTTGTTTGTTTGCTTGTTTGTTTACATCTTCAAATGTTCTCTAGCAGGTACCAGTATATGGGTATAACCTTCTGTATATCTTTGGTAATATTAACATCAGAGTGCAGTGTAGGCAATTAGGTTGTGGTCTATGCTGGTTTTGTAGTTCTAGTCTTGATTTGCCAGCCACTTTTGTCAAGCCTTTGGCTATCACATGTTGTGGATAACTTCTATCTTCTATCTCTTAGTTGTTTGAACAGTAGGTCAGATTCCACCTTAAATTCCTCTTCATGAGAACAGTTACATTTCAGTCAAAGGAATTGACCACATGGGAGACGGTGTCTCATAGTCATTGGATGGTTGTTATCAAAGCTAAGATACATGTTGGCATCTCTGGGTTTCTTATATAAGGAGGTAGTGAGATGATCTTCCTCTTTCTTTTATCCTCAGATCCAAAAAGTGGGTCTCTGTCTTGCTGTAAACAAAATAAAATTTAATCTGTTAATATTATTGTTGCATGGAGCTGTTTTGGGTCTTCATTATAATCTCTCCAGATATAAAATATGTCATCTAAGTATCTTAATGTACATTTTGAAAAGATGAAAAAGATGTCTGTAAAATATACACCCTAGAAACCCATATAGCCAGAATAATTGTGGTGGTGCTATGTGCCTTCAAGTTGTTTCTGACCAATGGCAACCCTAAGGTAAACCATTTGCCTTCCTCTGAGGCTGAGAGTGTGACTTGCCCAAGGTCACTCAGCTGGTTTCCATGGCTGAGCAGGGATTTGAATCCTGGTCTCCAGAGTTGTAATCCAATGCTCAGCCAGCTACACCAAACTGGCTATAATAGGATTATAGAATTTTGACATTGAAAGGTACCTTGGAGGTTGCCTGATTCAATCTTGTGCTGAATGCAAACATTACAAGTCAGCTGCAACTACAACATCTCAAACAAATGTCTGCCCAGTCTCTGCTTGAACACATCCTGTGAAGGAGAGCCCACCATTTTCAAAGTCACTCTGTTCCACTGTCTTATCCTGAAGGAGAGTCTTTGAATTCTTTGTGGAAATCCACTTCCCTGTCATTTCCACCTGTTGGTCCTAATGCTGCCCTCAGGAGTAACACAGAACAAGTCTGCCTCATCTTCTGCATGACCACCCTTCAAATATTTGAGTAGCACTCTCATTGCCTCTCTGCCCTTAATGTTATCTTCAGGCTAAGCAAGTACAGCTCTTGCATACACGCACACACACTGTGTAACTGTATTTTCATATATTTTGAGATAGCTGCTTGCACTTTCAAAAGTACCTTAATAAAGAGGGCACTACTATATATCAGAGGAAGGCAATGGCATACCACCTCTAATTATTCCTTGACTAGGAAAAACCTATGAAATTGATGGAATCACCATAAGTCAACAGGCAATCCAAAAGCACATACAAACACACTAATAAATACAGCTGATTGGATTATAATGACAGAGTTTGTATTTAGAATTCAGAGATATAACCATGCTAGTCTGGAATATCTGTATGAAAGGGGATCTTGTAGCACCTTTGATACTATCTGAGGAAAAGTTATAGCATAAGCTTTCATAGGCTTGGTCAAATTCCTCAAATGCATGGAGTAAACTGGTGCCCTTTTTAAGCAGAACCTTTATAATCACACTGTATGAATACCCATAGAAATCTAAAACTTGTGGGTATGGTGATGAGATGACAAGTTCAGTTTTAATGATGGTCATTGAGGGACCAAGGCAGGAAAGATGTTGCCTAAGGCCAGGGTAGGTGGGTATTTGTATGTGTATGTCAAAGAGCTCAGAAAAGTTACATTTGGGGGATAATGGAAATCGTACTTCAAAAAGTAACTTTTCTGTATTTTGGTATATGTGTTCTGTTAGCACCATCGCTTCTGTTTGAGTACAAAATGAATGCTTCCACCTCACTTTTCCCCCGCATTTGGCAGCATCTGGAACAGTGTCAATGTCATCTCTTCTTTCCTTTAAAACTGTTATTATTCTCCAATAAGCAGAGCTTAAAAGGCACTTTCCTTGCAAAGGCAAAGATATTGTACCTTACAATTTGTGACCTTGCATACATACCCAGTTTTTCTAGTTCTTCAGTTTTCTAAGACTGAATCTCAATCCCTCTATCTCTCTTCCTCTCTCTCTTCCAATTTCTCTCTCACTCATATAATTGTATTTCAAGGACTTCACTCTGCCAGAGTTGTCAATAACTGCATCTGTCACTGTCAAGCGTGCTAATTTCCATACACGTCCAGCTATTGTTCTCTCTCACTGACACTGGGGAGGCCAACTTGACTCACTTAAAACACATGCAGAGGTTCAACATGCAGGGGCATCCCCCACTGGCTCATTACTTAGCATCCCCTGCTGCTTCTGCCATCCAGCAGAGAGAATGATTTGATCCTTGCAAATAAATTTGTCAGGGGTGGCACAGTTCAAATATTATTCTGTTTGAAAGAAAAACATCTGTGTAATGATGTGGATATCTAGGCCACCGATACAGAAAAAGCTGATCCAGCAAAAAGTCAAATAAAATGAAGGCACCCTACCACAAACTAGGCCAAGAAGCTTTTAAAATGGCAAGCTGAATGGAGCTGCTGTGTGAACCAACCACAGCATGGCACTAGGAATGCTAAGACAGTTTCACCTCTTATAATGCCTGACATCTGTAAATCTGTCTCACACCTGCATATATATTTTTGTGATAATTGCAAAGGTGGATATTCTCTTCTTTCCTCTGCAACAACCAAAGTCCCTGCAGAACTCTCTCTCTCTCACACACACACACACACACCACATAACTGTTTTTTTTTGTTTGTTTTTTTGTTTTTTTGTTGTTGTTGTTGTTGTTTTTTGCTGGTGGAGAGCAGAGGAAAGGAAAGCAGCATCTAGCTATGTCCTCATAACAAGACACAGCTCAATGACATCATCTGCTTAGAAATCTGCCTCTCCACCTTTTTGCCTAGGGCCGGGAGTGAGTGGCTCAGCTGTGGAGGTTTGGAAGACCTGCCTCCCCGCCCTTCCCCCCAGCGCCGTGAGTGAGTGGCTCAGCTGTAGAGGCTTAGAAATCTGCCTCTCCACCCTTTTGCCCAGTGCCGTGAGTGAGTGGCTCAGCTGTGGAGGTTTGGAAGACCTGCCTCTCTGTCCTTTTGCCCAGCACCAGGAGTGAGTGGCTCACCTGTAGAGGCTTAGAAATCTGCCTCTCCACCCTTTTGCCCAGCACTGCTGAAGGCGGACTGTGAGTGCTATCAGCTGTGGTGGAGTCAGGAGGTGTACCAGCAGGGATAACACCCCACCCGAGACCATCTCTCCCCCATAATATGTGGGGGCAGCGGCAGTGTCTGGGGCCATGAGGACTGGTTTAGTCCAGATTTATCACCACCTGAGTGGTGACATATGCCCTTTCCTCAATCCTTCCTTTGTACAATGTTAATAATGGGAAATTTGCTAAGACTGGAAAGGAGACAGAATCTCAAAGATCCTATAAGCCCCCTCTTTCCACTTTTTACACGACACTGCCTATTTATTACGGGACGGGAATTAGCTGGAGCCAGGAATAGTCTGGGAGCGGGGATTGATGTTGTGTGGGGGCAGGGTAGGTATGGCGGCAACAGAGTGAAGAAATGTTATAAAAGAAGGGATCGGTGCATAATACCTATCCCTTCTTCAGTTCACTCTGTTTTCCAGGATAACTTGGAGAGCATACCAGCCATTCCACAGACCCTTACTCTGCTCCTTTGCAATGCCAGGTCAGTTAAGAATAAGACTCATATTATCCACCACCTCTTACTGGATGAGGCGGCTGACCTGGCATACTGTACCGAGACCTGGCTGGGAGACGCCAGCACTGCTACGGGGGCGCAGGCCCTCCTGGCTGGGTATACGGTAAGTGAGCAGATAAGGGAAAGTGGGCGGGGGGCACTGTGTCCTTGGTCCATAGAAAGACACCCCCCAACATGTCGGGAGGGGTTTCTTGTTGTGCTGGCCAAATAAGGACAGGAGACGCCTGGTTGGTCAAGGAGAGCGGGAGAATAAGCACACCTGCGTGCCTTGCCCAATAAGTTTGGCTTAAACCAAGTCTCGCAAAGTTTACGGTTCTGCGAGAATTGAGGCGAGAGTTTGTTATTCATAGCTCTGCGCTGCCACATGCAGACAGCCATTTTAGAGTTGAGACAGAGAGAGTAACATCCCTCCACTCTTTGCTTTTGGCGACCCATCCCACCCACCCTTTATAATAAGTTTGTTAATTTTACTCTCAGGCTTTGGCTGAATGCCTTCGGGGGCTGGGAGGGAATTTTTTCCCAGGGTCCCCCCTGGGTTTTTTGCCCTCCTTGAGATTTACTTGTTGTTGTTAAGTAACCTAATTTGGGAATGGGTCACGGTGTTAATTTGCTATAATTAAATAATTGTCACAAATGGGGGGCAGGGTCTATGAGTTGAAATCATAAGTTGTATTGTGGGGCGGATAATGACCCCCACCCTACAGAATAATTTAATTCGGCTAATTAAAATTGGGAAAGAAATTTGGCATAAAGCAAATTGACAGGAAATTACGTAGGCACTTAATGCTTGATGTCATAAAGCTACATGACGTTATATGATGAAATATGACATCATTTCCGGGGAGGGGTTTGTTTATTGTTTATTTGTTGATATTGTTTATTTGCTTTGTCACATGCAGTGAAGGAACACCCACTTGGGGGATACACCTTCACTTTCACACGTGACAAATTGTTAATATTTATTGTTTATCGACAGACCCTGTACCGTTAAATAAATGTTGTGGCCTGTTAAAACCAAAAAGAGGCGTCTCGTGTCCTTTGTGCCAGTGCAAATAACCTAACTTTGACCAGGAAGCCTATCCAGAAAACAACTTACATCGAGTGTATGTACCTTAGCCTGAAAACCAGGGATAGTTTAGCTGTTATTATACCGGCCACCCTGTTGCTTAACAGACTCCCTAACCGAGCTGATCTCACTGGTCTCAGAGTTGTTCTTGGAGTCACCCAGACTTTTGGTTCTGGGAGACTTCAACATTCCACTCAAGACCGGCTTGTCTAATCTAACTGGGGCAGCTCGGGAATTCATGGAGATCCTTCTGTTCTGCACATATGGTATCTGCAGAGTCCCGTCCAGCAGAGCTGTTCAGGGTGGTGGGGGAATTGATGAAGGTTCCTCCAGCACCAAATCCCCTACTTAACCCAATGACAGCCTGCTGTGATGCATTTAACATCCACTTTGCAGATAAAATCTCTCAGATAAGAGCCAACTTGGATGCAATTCTTCTGACAGAATCCGTAGACGAGGTGTCCAGCAACTCCGTTGATGGTGATTTACTGGATCAGTTTCAATCTGTGAGTACCGATGACGTGGACAAGCTCCTTGGAAAAATGAGGAAGACAACTTGCCCTCTCGATCCATGTCCATCTTGGCTGGTCATCCGGGGGGGCGGGGAAACGCGCTGAGAGTATTCCTACGGGATGCAATCAATGCGTCCTTCAGGGAAGGCATTGTACCATCATGCTTGAAGGAGGCAGCCATCAGGCCACTCCTGAAAACACCTTCCCTGGATACCCTGGATAGAAACAATTATAGACCAGTCTCCTTGCTACCCATTTTAAGCAAGGTGATTGAGAGAGCAGTTGCTTCCCAACTCCAAGCAGTCTTGGATGAAACCAATTATCTTGATCCATTTCAAACTGGCTTCAGAACAGGATATGGAGTGGAGACTACCATGGTTGCTCTGACCGATGACCTCCGCTTGGGCATCGACAGGGGTAGTGTGACCCTGTTGGTGCTCTTGGATCTCTCGGCGGCTTTTGACACATTAGATCATTCCATCCTCTTGGATGGTCTGAGAGAGTTAGGAATCGGAGGCACTGCTTTGCAGTGATTCCGTTCCTTCCTCTCAGGCAGATCCCAGAGGGTGAGGCTCGGGGACAGTTGCTCTTCCAAAATTGAGCTTAATTGTGGCGTCCCTCAGGGCGCCATCCTGTCCCCAATGCTATTTAACATCTATATGAAGTCGCTGGGTGAGATCGTTCGGAGGCATGGAGCATGGTGTCATCAGTGTCACCCAGATTTACTTCTTCATGACTAGATCATCGGCTCAGATTTCAGATGGCATCTCTCCTCTCAATGACTGTCTCAGAGCGGTAATGGATTGGATGAGGAAAAACAGATTGAAACTAAATCCAGACAAAATGGAAGTACTGACAGTTGCGGGCCCGAAACCAGATTTGGGAATTTAGGGGGGTTGCAGACTGCCAGAAATAGCGCAAATTGAGTCCACTTTTAGGGTTAGGGTTAGGGTTAGGGAATCATGGGAACTGTATTTTATTGTGGCACCAGAGCTCTCTGACAGAGAAGGCTCAATGTCTCAGAAAAAAAACAATTCCCATGATTCCCTAGCACTAACCCTAACCCTAAAAGTGCACTCAATTTGCACTATTTCTGGCAGTCTGCAACCCCCCACAGTCTCCAGTCCTGGATGGAGTCACACTCTCCTCTAAGGACTGTGTTCTCAGTTTGGGGGTACTCCTAGACTCGTCACTTCATATGACTAGTCAGGTGAGTGCAGCGGTCAGGAGTGCCTGTTATCAGCTTCGGCTGATACGCCAACTGCACCCTTATCTGGACATGAGGGATCTGGAAACTGTGGTACATGCTCCAGTAACCTCACATCTGGATTACTGTAATGCACTCTACATGGGGCTACCCTTGTGCCTAATCCGGAAACTTCAACTGGTACAAAACATGGCAGCCAGGTTAATTACTGGAACATCTAGGAGGGAGCATATAATACCTGTGCTTAAATCCCTCCACTGGCTGTCGATCAGTTTCCGGGCACAATGCAAGGTGTTGGTTTTATCCTTTAAAGCCCTACATGGCCTGGGGCCATCTTATCTTAGGGACCGTCTCTCCCCGTATGATTCCCCCCCCCCGTGCACTTTGGTCCTCTGGGAGGAACCTGCTGCAGTCCATGAAGACCAGGCTCTCGCAGACCTCCCAGAGGGCCTTTTCTGCAACAAACTGTGGAATGGCCTGCCAGATGAGATCCATCTTATTACCACTCTTGCTGCCTTTAAAAAGGCAGTAAAGACGTATCTCTTCCAGCAGGCCTTCCCAAAATAACTGCCCGGCTAACTGGAGGTATTCTGCTACTTACCCCTCTTGCCGCCATGACATGTTAGCCAAGGAATTGATTTTATTGTATTTTATTTGTGTTAACCTGATTTTACTTCCATTGCAGTTTAATTCAGTTTTAAGGGGTGGGAGGGTTAGGGTGTGGGATGATGGAATGTTTTAATTGTTGTGTTTTTAACCTTGCTGTACGCTGCCCCGATTGCTGAGCAGAGGGGCGGGTTACAAATAAAAAATTATTATTATTATTATTATTATTATTATTATTATTATTTATCATTATTATAAGGCCTCCAGAAAATCCAGAAAATCTTTGGTAGAAAGTGTCCTAAGGGAACATAGACAGATTTTTATTTGATCCACTCTGTTCTCCTCTCACCATGGGATGGCTGGAGTGGAGTATTTCAGTGACACAGTAAATAGAGGGGAAGTGATAGGAGAATCATACTATAATTCCACAGATAGAATTCTCATGCTACACTTGACCATGTAGGATCTCAGCCAATATTTTTGTGGAGATTTGACTGACTACTTCTGCTCTCCTGAACAGACTGATTCCATCTTGTAACATCTTTCTTTCAGCATTCCAGTCCTTTCTCCACTGTAATATGGAATAAATTTGTCAGCTCACTACTATCACAGGTGGACTTGGTGAGGACCTAGGAAACAGCCTTCACAATGGCTTCTTCCAACCTATGGAATTCATCTTACAGGAGAGTTATGTTGAGCCCCTCTCTAGTCTGTTTTTGCCAGCAAAGAAAGACTTTTTTTATTATTTAGACAGGCCTTTGATTTTTAATTGATTCTGCAGAGGTTTGGTGTGTTTTTTAAAGGGGTATGATGGACTGTTATCTTTATTGGATTTAAACATGTGTTAGGATTGCCTAGTTAATAGTTTTGTAGCTTTCTGTTATATATTATTTTGATTGTATGTTGTTTTGTGTTGGTTGCTTTGTTTTCTATATTAAATTTAAATTTTATTGATTAAAACATAACATAGTGACATATAAAAAAGGAATAGATGGCACAAATAAAAGAAAAGGCAAGAGACAGTATCACTCACATAAACATACAAATGAAGCTAAATAAAACAAATTTACTTCCTTCACTTATTAACTGATTCAGGCTGTCATTGATACATTATTTTCCTCCTGGGTTTTTTTCCCCATAACCTGTCTTTAATACAACCTAAGAATCTCATATATAACTATACAGTTTGTTCCATAATCTATAAACTATAGCAATGTTACATTTCACCTCATAGTTATAAAGTGACCAGCAGAATATTCTGCGGAATTTTTTTGCTTTTTAGAATTAAAGTTCATTCATTAGTATTTCTTGTAAGCTGTTTTGTTTCCAGACCTGTTGACTCCACTCCCATTTCAAATATTCAATGAAGGATTCCAAACTTTCTCAAATTCCTTATGAGGTTTTTTTCTGTAAAATCTGTGTTAATCTATTGCTTTCCATTGCATTATATAATTTCATAATCCAGTCGTATATTCCAGGTATTGTTTTTTGTTTCCACTTCACAGCATATACTATTCTGGCAGTTGTAGTCACATCGAAAATGAGTCTGCCATATTTGGTTTCTAAAGTTTCTTCTTGATTCATATTTCGTAGAAGTCTCATCAGGTCTTTCTTAATTTTAATATTTAATATTTTTTCTATAGCACTATGAATCTTGTCCCAAAAGTTTCTTGCCAGATTACATTTCCACCAGATATGATAATACATGCCCAGTTCTTTCTCGCATTTCCAGCATTTATTATTTTCATTTGTATAAAGTTTAGCCAATTTAAAGGGTGTAAGATGCTATCTATATTGCATTTTCTAAAAAATTTCTCTCAGATCATTACTCAAGGTATATTTCAGTCCTTTATTCCAAGTTTTTCCCCACTGGTCTAAACTTATGGGGTGACCAAAATTTTGTGGCCATTTTACCATTTAGGGTTTAATCGTTTCTTCCTCAGTATCAAAAGTCAAAAATAGTTTATAGTATTTCTTAATTCTTGGTTGTTTTCTGATTTCACAATTTTTCAAATTCTGGGGCTGCCTCTTGGATATTATTTAATTTCAAATCTTGATTAAATCTTTTGTTTAGCTGATGATAAGTAAACCACATGTATTTATAACCTTCATTTCTTAGCTGTTCTAAGGATTTCAATTTCATCTTTTTTTTCTCTTAGCAATTCTTCATATGTAACCCATTTTGAGTCATCTAGTTTAGTTCTATGGAAGAAAGCTTCATTTACCCTTATTTTCCTGCGTATAAGACTACTTTTTTTACCTGCAAAATCTGTGGCTAAAGTGGGGGGGTCGTCTTATACGCCGGATATAAGAATAATGAGGATAGAGGTGCTAAAACTCTATATTTTGACTGGAAAATGGGGGGGTTGTCTTATACGCGGGTCATCTTATACGCCGGAAAATACGGTACTGAAACCCATTTGGACAGTCCTCTACAGATTTGGGGTTTTAATTTTAACCAAATTTGAACAAGAGATTTCCTAATATAATGGTTGTTGAAATCTTTATTGACTTTTAATTTATCATAGAATAAGTATGTGTGCCATCTGAATCTATTATCCACGCCTTCCAATTGTAATAATCTATTATTTTCCAATTTTATCCAATCCATAATCCAATCCATCACACATGTGTAGTAATAAATTTTGAGATTAGGGAGTGCCATTCCTCCTCTTTTGATCTCATCTTGCATTAATTTAAATTCCACCCTTGGTTTTCTTCCAGCCCACAAAAATTTTGATATATCTTTATGCCAATTCTTAAAGGGACAATCATTTGTAATAACTGGTAAATTTTGAAATAAGAAAATCAATTTGGGTAAGATAGACATTTTGACTGCTGAAATTTTCCCCATCCATGATAAACCTAATTTTTCCCACTTTTTAAAATCTTTCTTTATGTTTTCCATTTTATCTCATAGTTATTTTTAAATAAATCTGAATTCTTTGTAGTAATGTTAATCCTGAGATATCTTATTTTTTTTACAATCTAGAAACTATTTTTTTTTCATTCAAATTTTGTTTCCCCTCTTCAAATAGATTCATTAGTATCATGGCTGTTTTTTTTCTTTGTTTATAGATAGACCAGATACTGCACAATATTTTTTAATTGTTACTAGAAATTATTCTATATTATCCTTTGGGTTTGCTAATGAAATCAATAAATCATTCACAAAGGCATGTTGTATGTTGTATGTTGTTTTAACCTACACTGTAAACTGTAAATAAAATAAAATAAATCAACATCTCTGGTTGTTCCTCCCTCCCTCTCTCTGTGCATGTGTTTGTTTATTGTTTTAAACAGAACTCCTTATCTGAAAATATATCATACAGCTTAACTGCATCTGACCTCTCATCTAATGCTTCTTGCCTTGTTATCTTTTCTTTTTCCGAGTGTGCAGCATGCATCCGACAATGCAAACAAGAAGACTGGGTTTGTTTGTTTTTTGTTCTGGAGGACACCAATAAGAATCACAAAGTCCTCCAGATGTTATTGGACTGCACCTTCCAGCATCCTCAGTGGATCCCATATTGGGAAGAAGGCAGGATATAAATTAAACATCTAGATGACCAACAATTCCCATGCCTGCCTTTGAAGGCACACAACGGGTGCTGAAGGCCATCTCTGTTCTGTGCTGTGGCATATTCAAGCTACTTGGCAATAACTCTTTGCATTGTTTGATGTATATTGAATACTCAGGGGGTGGAAATGAACAGAAATGAACAGCAACAGAAAAAGTACATGTGTAGGTGAGTTGTATTATGTATTTTTAGATAAGAAATAAGGGGTAGTCTGTTTGAAAAGAGGAATACACACACATGTTCAATGTTCAGCTCTGCTTTTATTCTGACACTATATCTTATCTATGGTTTTCCTCAAACATGGTGACCACATCTTGCTTTTGTAACAACTTTTATTCATCCTTCCAGCATTTTATTCAGCATGCAGTGAACTCTTATTACTCTCTCTGGTTGTCTGAAAGAATGCATTCCTGATTTTTCTGTGTATTACTATGCTAAAAGTTGGAGCAGTTGTACAATTTTAGTTCTGGGTTTTTAAAAAAAAAAAATCATGCAAATTAACTATATCATGAACATTCCTGGGAGACAATCTGCACAGAATTTCACTTAATATAGGTGACTGCTTCATTACAATCAGTGTCCAGAATAAAGAAATTAGACATGAGCTTTTGGGTGAACAATAGGCAACAATTTACTAAATATAAGATGACATAAAGACCTGCATCATAATCAGTGTAGTGTAGTGGTGTAAGCATTGGAAACACACTGGGGCAAGTCCCACCCTCTCCACCATCAAGGAAGGAAGGATCAAAGCTCCTCTGAATAAATCTTGTCAACAAAACTCTATAAGCTAGAGTCAGCTTGAAGGAACATTACAACAATTTAACTAACTGCCATTTCCAGTTTTTGTACTTGCTTGACATGAGATCGTAGGGCTCTTTTCCCCTAGCCCAACCTCAGCATCCTGTTCTGAATTGATTCTTGTTGTTGTGTGCCTTCAAGTTGTTTCTGACTTATGGCAACCCAAAGAAAAACATATCTTGGGAGATTCTTGGCAAAATATATGGGGGGGGGGGGAGTTGCCTTTGCCTCTGAGGTTGAGTGTGTGACCTGCACAAGGTCACCCAGTGGGTTTCCATGGCCAAGTGGGGAATCAAGCCCTAATCTGCAGAGTTATAGTCCAACACTCAAACCACTACACCACACTGCTTCCCAAACTGATTCTGGCATCTTATTAACAGATCAATGTTTCCATTACAGCTCATCAACCAAAATGGGTGACATTTCTCTGAGTCATGTTTTACAAGAAATGCTTATAGTTAATTTGCACCCATTGAATGGTTACCTTGGCCTCCTAATCAACCTTGGAAAGTAGTCAGCTAGACTCAGTGATATAATGGTCCCTAATGATATATTTCACATCAAAACTAAACACTATAAGCCAGGGTGGGCATTATAGAGCCCCTCATTTGTTGTTGATCTACATCTGGCAGTATTCCTTACATGAGCTGTGGCCCTTTCATATTGCACAGCTGTACCACTATTGTTTCAGCTTAACTGCCAAGGCTACATCCTATGGTATCCTGGATTTTGTAATTTGGGGAGGCACTGGAGCTCTCTGGCAGGAAATTCTAAGTATCCCTCCTAAGATACAACTCCCAAGCACTGAAAATGGAATCCTGTGCTATAATTGTGTGAAATAACCCTTGATAAATCATACTTAACTATGGAAATAAGGACTGAGTTTGAACTGAGACTGAGAAGAACTTCTACTTTCAAAAACAAATCCAGATGTTGGTTACTTTATTGCTCTATAATTTTGCATGCATTTTGTTAAACCTGCAAGAAGAAGAAATAAAGCAATAATTCCCTATGTCAGGATAATTTTTTTTCTTGTAACTGTTACCCTGTCCCAACTCCCCACCCACTCATGAAATGATTTTCCATCACTTTGGGTGAAGAGCCCAGAAGACAACACCTTTTATTAGTAATTGTGGGCCTAAGCAGACTGCCAGAAATAGTGCACATTAAATTGAGGCACTGCCCTGGCTCAGTGCTAGGGAATCATGGGAACTGTAATTTATTGTGGCTCCAGAGCTCTCTGATAGAGAAGGTTCAGTGTCTCAGAAAAAAATACAATTCCCATGATTCCCTAGCACTGAGCCAGGGCAGTGCCTCAATTTAATGTGCACTATTTCTGGCAGTCTGCAAAGGCCCTGTGTTTTCCTTTCTTCTATGTTTTTCTCAACCCAGAAAATCCATTAAGGAAAATAGCTGAATATTGTCTTTTAAATGCAGCTCTAGGGATTAACTGATAGCTCCTGTTTCAAGCAGGAATCTGCTCTAGGTTTTAGCATGGACTTTAAAAGTACTATTGAAACTATTAAGCCTGTTTTGAAGATAGAGCTCAGCTCCTTGGATAGCTCTTTAGTCCAAACTTGATATTAAAATCCAAACTGGATAAACTGCTAAATTCACATAGAATCCATCAGTCCCAATTTGCAAAGGGGTCAGGCAAGGCTGCATTCTATCACCCTACTTGTTCAACTTGTATGCAGAGAATGTCATAAGAAGAATCAATTTAGACTCAGAAGAAGGAGGAGTGGAGATTGGAGGAAGGAACATCAACAATCTAAGATATGTGGATGACACAATACTACTAGCACAAAACTTCTTAGATTTGGAACAGTTACTAAAGAAGGTAAAAGAAGAAAGTGCAAAAGCAGGGTTAATGTTGAGCATAAAGAAACCAAAAATAATGACACCAGAGAAACTACATACATTCAACCTAGAAAATGAGGAAATCAAAATAATTTAAGAATTCCTGTACCTTGGATCAAACATTGACAGAATGGAGACTGCAGTCTTAAGAAATCAGGAAAATAGTCTAGGAATGTGAAGAGCAGCTATGAAAGAATTAGACAAGACCTTAAAGTGCAAAGATATTCAACTAAACATTAAAGTTAGAATCATCCAGTCCATTGTATTCCCCATCACCATGTACCGATTCAAGAGCTGGACAATGAAGAAAGCAGACAAGAGGAAAATTAATTCTTTTAAGAGGTGGTGCTGAACAAAAGTGCTGAGGATCCTATGGACAGCTAAAATGACAAACAAGTTGGATCTTGAACAGATAAAGCCAGAAATTTCCCTAGAAACCAAGATGGCCAAATTAAGGCTCTTATACATTGGCCATATCATGAGAAAGCATGTCTCATTAGAAAAAAACAATGATGCTAGGAAAGGTGGAGGACAGTAGAAAAAGAGGAAGACCACACACCAGATAGAAAGACTCAATCAGTGAGGTCATGGCCATGAATCCACAAGACTTAAGCAGAGTAATGGAGGATAAGGGGGCAAGGAAAGGTCTCATCCACAAGGTGGCCATGAGTTGGGGACACCTCAAGGGCAGTTAACAGCAACAACAATATTAGGAACCATCTATGTGGAATCATATAGGTTTTAGAGGCAAAGACTCATTTTTAAGCCATTTTTGTTGTTGTGTGCCTTCAAGTCGTTTCTGACTTATGATGATCCTTAGGCAAACCTATCATGGTGTTTTCTTAGGCTGACAGTGTGTGACTTGCCAAAGTCACCCAGTGGGTTTCCATGGCTGAATGGGGATTTTGGTATCCCAGACTGCTAGCCCAGTGCTCAAACCACTACACCATGCTGGCTCGCTTTAAAGAAATACTTAGATCATGTTCATTGCAATTTTTCTTATATTTTTCATTTAGATAATGACCAGTACATTGTGCTTTTTAAAAAAAACTGAAAAGTTTCATTGGGAAAATATGCCCTTTGTGTTTCACTCAGAACTTAATAAGTGAAACAGCTTTGATACAAAACAATCCTGTGTTCATTCAAGAGAGCTCTGCAGCCAGTTTCCCTTATTTTAAACTTATTTCTTTGGACCTTACATTTGCTAAGCATCTGTTAGTGGTGATGTTAGAAAGGGCCAAGAGAGCATGAAAACAAGACAGCTAAATTGTTGCAGCTCACAATCCAGTTCTATAACTTTCCAGAAGGATGAAGTCTCATAGGAGTTTGTCTGAAATTGGGATTTATATTTGTACATGGTGTGAGACCAATTTTCTAGGAAAGTGTGTACAGGCAGAAGCATTATCCTATTTCAGAGCTTTCGGTAGATGTCATAAAATGTAAGAACCCTGACTGAGATCAGCATTTAAGAGCACATTTCAAAGCAGCCTTCATTTAAAGCCATATATACAATTTTACACTATGGACTTATTTTCATGACTGGGACATTTTAATAAGCTAAAAAAAATTCAGAAATTAGGAATGATCCTGGAATAATTTTAGGTACTCATTTGAACATTTATCATTTATATTTTATGACTGGGTTCTAGAGATATAGGAAAATGGCAGCCTTATCAACAACCTTGTGCTACAGAATTAAATGTGAAAAACTTGATAAGAGCAGACTGAGAACTGGGAAGACAGTTTAGGATTTAAGAACCTAAAGTAGTGCTACTCAGAATGGTGATCCACAGACTACTGCATGTCATGACCCCCCCCCCGGGGGGGGGGCTTCAGGAAAGAAATGCACAATTGTAGCCAAAGGGCACATATATGGTACCAGTCCCTGATAGATTGGACAAAAAATTGTCAGTATCTCCATATCAGATAGCTTAAGAAGCAATGGGATAAAGCAGAGGAAGCTCAGAACCTGAAATCATGCAAAGCAGAAAAGGACCAAGAAAGAAGAACCTAAAGCAAGTATAGATAGTTATGAAACTTAAGGAACTTTATTACAGTTTATTTAATTACTTAATTCACCCAAAAATGCTTCAGGATAAAGAGCATTGGTAGCTAGACGGGAAATAAGAATAGCAAACATTTGCCCAGATAAGTTGATTACTGGGCCCATGACCGCTCATCAGTAGTGTATCCAAATCTTATAGTCCAAGTCTCAAGTCAAGTCTCAAGTTTCTACTTTCATGTCTCAAGTCAAGTCTCAGGTACTTGCAAGATACTTCAATTCAGGTCTCAAGTTGAGTTTCAAGTCTGGAAGCCACCTTTTAGAAAAAAACAAGATGTAGGCCAGGGGTAGGCAACCTATGGCCCGGGGGCCGGATGCGCCCCCCCGAGGCCTTTGGACTGGCCCCAGGCCAGTCCTGCTGCTGCCGCCACCCCCGACCCCCACCGCCTGCCATGATGATATTGATTATTGTTGTTATTACTTGTTCTTGGGGTTTTCTTGGCAAAATCTCCACAGGGGTTTTGCCATCATGGCTTTTCTGGGGCTGAGACAGTGTGCATGCATCCCTGCTTGTTTGTGGGCCTGCCTTCCAGTCATTTCCATGATGATAATGATTATTATTGTTATTACTTGTTCTTGGGGTTTTCTTGGCAAAATCTCCACAGGGGTTTTCTAGGGCTGAGAGAGTGTACATGCATTTTTTTAATTTTTATTTTTTTTAATATTTATTTATTTATTTATTTATTTATTTGCTTTGGCCCCCCAATTGTCTGAGGGACAGCAACCCGGCCCCTGGCTCAAAAAGGTTGCCTACCCCTGATGTGGGCTGTGTTTCTTGGAGGCAACAGCAAGTGGGATAGGCAATGGGCTTGAGGGAGGGGTTGATGTCTGCTTTGCAGCCTGTCCCCACTGCACCTCAGAGGAGCCTTCTAAAGCTTCTCAAAAGCTCTAGAATGATCCTTGTGCCTCAAGTCCATTGCCAAATGCATTTGCTGTTCCTTTCTGAGAAATGCGTCCTGCACTTTGGGGGCAGGTCTTTCCTGCTGCCTAAAGTAAATGGACCAGCAGGTCAGTCACTAAAAATATACAAGTCTCAAGCCAAGTCAAGCCAATGTGTAATTTTTGCCACAGCAAGTCCATGGTAAGTCGTTGAAGTGACTTGAGTCTGACTTAACTGCCTCTCATGTCATGACTGCCTCTCATGTTAAAAAGTAATTCCTTATGTGCCTACTTTCCATCAGCCAGTGACAAGATTTGTATGTAAAACAGTGAAAAGGTAGTCAATAGATATTTTGTCTTCTCCCATAGCTTTATTAAAAAAAAAAAGTCTGTGTCCTAAGTATAATTACTTGGAACTACCAAAATCAATACAACTTATTTCAGGATTGATAATGGATATGTTAACATGAAATACATAATTATTTCTCTTTCAGAAAATAACAAAACCACTATTTTTTTTCTAGAGCAATTTAACATAAGGGAAGTAGGAATCATGGAGAGATAGTGAGAAGAGAAGAGAAGAGAAGAGAAGAGGGAGCTACAGAAACTGGTCAAGCTAGTAAAATGTTGTGGAGAAAGTGGGTAGTTGCATGATTAATAATAATAATAATAGATCTGGGAAAGGAGAGATGATTATAGCAACAAGAAGTTTGCCTAATCATCACTGCCTATAAGTAAATAGATACCAGTGAGAACAAACATGATGTTATGGATGAATGTTGAACTAGGACTCTGGAAGACCAGGGTTTGAATCTCTGCTCAGCCATGGAAACCCACTGGGTGACCTTGGGCAAATCACACTGTTTTCAGCCTTAAGGAAGGCAAGGGCAAACTCCTGTGAATAAAGCTTGCCAATAAAATGCAAAGATAGGATCACCATAACTTGGAGTTGACTTGAAGATATGTAACAACAAAGATAAGTAAAAGAGGGGGATTGGAGATATGTGGCCCAGGGAGCCAGTAACCACTTTTTTTTTTTTTTTTTTTTTTTTTTTTTTTTTTTTTAGATTTAGAACAGGAATAAGCATCTTCCAAGCATCAGATTTTCCAGAGATTGCACTCTCTAGCTATGAGTGGTGGAAGGACAGTCATTTAGGCTTAAACAACACTGTTGTTCCAACAAGAACAGACATATTGAATCAATGTTATTTACATCCAGGTTGACACACCATTCAATAATTGATTCAATAGGAGTACTCTAACTAAGGTCCAAAGCCCAGTGCCAAAGTAATCCAGTTTGAGGCCCTTTTAACTGCCCTGGCTCAATGCTAAGGAATCCTGAGAACTGTAGTTTTGTGAGACATTTAGCTTTCTCTGTCAGAGAGCTCTGGTGCCACTATAAACTACAGTTCCCAGGATTCCCTAGCACTGAACCAGGACAGGTAAAGCAGTCTCAAACTGGATTATTTCTGCAGGGTGTTTTGGACCTAAGACTACCAATAGTATCTGGGAGTTTCAGTTTAAAACAAGAAGCAAAACTTTTGATCTGAAGGCAATCTGAGGAGGAAAGCAAACTAGTAGGTTTGGGAGTGGTGTGGGGGTGTGGTGACCACACACTAAATGCCCCAACTCTGCCCCCAAGCTGGAGTCATGCCACCCACCCAACCAGACAGCAGACATCATGGGAACACTCCTGAGGCACAGTGATTAGATACCACACACTGCAGGAGTTGAGAAGAGCCATGGTGGTGGTGAAAGGGGCACCTTTTTTCTGGCACAAAAAGGAGCAGCATTTTGCCACTTCTTTTTATGCCTGAAGAATGGCAGATCAGAGCTCTGGCATGCAGTTGCCGCCACCCTAATCTGGCGCTCAAAGGGTCGGTGTTAAGCCACTCCTTTACAGCCATCTGTTTATCCCCTGAATTTCTGGGAGACCTTTGAGGCTCCCTGAATATCTTGCTTTAAAGGAAAAATTCAGGGCAGAGGTTGCCAGGATACTGTCACAAAATCAGTGGGAGGCAGCAGTGGAGGAGAGGGGGAAAGAGATATGTATACCACAGCATATGTATTGCATATTCCTAGTCTACAATTTATTTATTTATTTATTTATTTAACACTAATTACCTAATTTTGATGTTTTTTAAAAAAATATATTATTAAAATTCAAAAAATACAACAATTCAACGCATAATACACAAATCGTAATTAATAATACACATTATATCCATTTATCTATCGATCAGATTTATCTTAAATCATCTTTCTCTTAAATCCACCAAATTCTATCCATCACAAGATCCCAGAATCTTCTATTTCCTTGCTGACAAACAATTCCCTTGCTAGAATATTCATATTAATATACTTCCTTCAGAGTGATTCTAACCTTTCCATAATGTTCAATTCTCTTTCATCCTTACCACAACCCACCAACTCATTCACTTTCTTCTTCTTCCTTCTGTCCCATTCATCTTCCACCTTCTTACCTTTCCTCCACACTTCCTTGCCTACCTTTCTGTTTTGATTATCCTAATTATCACTTATTCATCAATTTCTTCTTCCCCCTTACAACTTCCTCTTCATTATTACTTACTCTCACCATCCTTGACTTACTTTCCCTTCTATCTTCCCTACCTCACACTCGTCTAGAACTTTCACACCTATTATTTACATTTGTTCCTCTACTTCCTTCTTGTCTTAGCTGGAATATCTGATAATATCAATTGACCTTCTTAACTCTATCTTCATCTCTACAAAGCCCTTAGATAAGTTGTTCTATAATTATCTTTAGATCCATTTGTGTTTATCTTCATCTTCTTATACTTAATTCTATCTGTTATATACAATCTTATTTCACGCTTTAATATCTCTATACCATTTCCTTAGAGCTTATCAGACATTATCTACATTTTATTTACTTCTTAGTTCATACACCAATGAGTCTTATCTCCCATTAAATAAAGGTCCTTATGCCGATTCTTCCTCTAGTTGTCATCCTATTCAACCCCTTCCATGTTAACCTCAAACACCTTTCAAATGTATATCATCTTGTTTTCTTTGCTTAGTCTTTAGTAATTAATTTTAGCTAAATTTCCCCATTGCTCCTCGAGATAATTCAATATTGGTGTCCATTTGTTATTTTCACTATCAATCGTATTAGTTCTTAAGAATTTAGTCAATATGCCCATTTAACTGAATCGTAAAGTTTCAAGACCCATTCTTTCAAACTTGGGATATTTTTAGTCTTCCATTTTTACACTAGTGTTAATTGTGCTGTTGTGATTAAATAGAAGAGGATTTTACCAAATTCCCTATCTAAATTCATGTCCCACATATTTAATAAATAAATTTTGGGGCGAGCCTGTAAAAAAAAATTTAGCATATAAGTAATGGTCTTGTTATTTTTTGTCCAATAGCTTTTAACTAATCTACATGACCACAGACAGTTATATAGAGTACCAGGTTCCTTACCACATTTCCAACATAAATTACTCTTTATTTTATATATTTTTGAAATCATATCAGGAATTAAGTACCAACAATAATAAACTTTATAAAAAATGTCTTTCAGATTTTGTGAACATGTATATTTTAGTCTTTTAGTCCATACTTGTTCCTTCATTTTCAGTTCAATAGGGTAGCCAAAGTTCTTTGCCCATCTAATCATATTTTCTTTAATTACCTCATCTTCTAGTTCCCATTTTAGTAGTAGTTTGTAAAAACACCCATGTGAAAAACATGTGAAAAAGGAATCCTTATCTTGACATCCCCAACATTGGATTGAAACATTCTGGGATATTTTTGACAATTTATTGTTGTCTGTACATAATATTGTTCAGGTTTTTTTTTAATTAATACATAAAGTAAACTTTAGATCTTTGGACCACATTTTTCCCATACATCCTCTTGAACATTATGCCCAAAATTTTGTACTCTTATCATGTACTCTTTGAGAGGTTAATCTTCTGTCTCTAATTTCAAAAGCTATTTATTCACTTTTTAAATTACACATTCATTATTTTACGCTAAATATAAATCATTTTCTCCAACCTCTGTTGCCACATTTCTGTTATCTTGATTAAATCTGTCATTAAGTTGCATATAAGCAAACCAATTAAGATTCTTGCCTTCTATAAGAACCATCTCTCTTGATGTAAACTTCCAGCTGCCTTGTTGATAATATAAAGGATCATCATAAAACAAATATCTCCAACTTTTTTAAAAAAACTTTAAAAAGGCTTCCTGCAGTGAGGTTTCTAATGTTATCTTAGGAAAACTCTCTGTTTATACATATACCAAACTTGTAGGAGAGCCCTTTTTATACAAAGATTTTTAAATTCAGTATGTGTCACTAGTCTAGAGTATTAGTCATGACAGATAAATTCTGCCAGATGGGACTTCTGCATTCAACTTAGCATTACTACTTGGAGACACCAAGGGCACATGAGCCAAAATACAGAACTCCTGTTCATAAGCAACCAGTGTTTGAGCTGTAATTCTCTTGGTATTCTATAGCAGCATGTAGATAAATAGATATCTAAGGGAAATATGTCTCACATCTCAGCCTAAAACATGTTTACGTGAAGGTAAGTGCCACTGTCTGTCATCAGTAAAAATTACCTCTGCCTAAACATATAGGATTAAAGCCATAACCTTCTGCACAAAAGAAAATTTATTGTTTTGTGTCCTCAAATTGTTTCCAACTCATGGTGACCCAAAGATGAACCTACCATGAGGTTTGTTCAGGGCAGGTTTGCCATTGCCTCCTTCTGAAGCTGGGGGAGTGTGATTTGCTCTAGGTCATGCAGTGGCTTTCCATGGTCAAGCAGGGATTTGAACTCTGTTCTCCAGAATTGCAGTCCAACACTCCAATCACTACTCCACACTTGATCACCTAAAAAGCAATTTTGTGTGTGTGCATGTGTGTATGTCTGTGCCTTCAAATTGTCTATTGACTTATGGTGACTCCTTTAATTTCATAAGGTTTTCTTAGGCAAGGAATGCACAGAGGTGGGAATGCCTGGGAGGAGTACTTATTAAATTGCTTTAAATTATTAAAGTTTAAACAAGTATGATTTTACATATTATTAACAATAATTTCTGAAACTATCAGAAACTGTATACATCCACCAGTATAATGTGCTTTGTATGTGATATTTTAAACATCAGTGTACCTGCTGCATCCTGCATTGTCTGAACACCCTGTCAAATCTTCAAGGTAAAGCCCTACTTTGAGACATTCGAATGAATACCCTTCTCCAACATATCTGGTAAACCAATCAAAGGTGGCCAAAAGCACTTGGAGCCACTATTGAAAACCCATCTAGTATGTGCAAGCTAAACTGAGAATATTTGACACATGTGTACTCATGTGTTCCCCATGCCAGGAACAGAAAGGGGAGCAAAGTACTCTGAACTGGTGCTAACAACAGCCTTCAAAAATTCCAGCCAAAATTGGCTTTATTCCCTAGTTTCCCTTCCTCACACAAGGTAAGGTGTAGGGTAGTAAAGCCCTCTTAGGCAAGTTTGCAAACATTAGTTAAGTCCTGGGGAACTTTCACACCACACAACTCTAGCACTATGGTTCTACTTTAATTTCCATGGCTGCATCCTATGGAATCCTGGCCTTTGTAGTTTGGTGAGGTCTAAAGATCTTTGACTGAAAATTCTATATGCTCTTCCCTAAACTATTAATCCCAAGATTCTAAATTTCTGGAAAAGTGTAACCTCATCCAACACAGGCTGAATTTCTAGTCCTCAATCTGCTCTACAATTGACCAGAAGCATCTCTGTTTTGTCTAAATTAAACCTCAATTTGGTTGTCTTCATCCAATCCATTAATGATAATAGACACTGGTTTGCCACCCAAACCTCTTCCTTGGAGTTAGATGGAAAGGAGAGATAGAGTTGGGTGTCAGTGTACTGGTGATACTGAACTCCCAAATTCCAGCAGCTGATCTCCCCCAGTGGTTTCATGTAGATGTTAAACAGCATAGGAGGAAAAACTGAACTCTGGGGTACACCACCTTCTGAGCTTGCCCCTCCAAGAAGGACTAGAAACATTATAAAACACTGTCCTCAAGTCCCATATCAGAGAGGTGTCATGCCTCCCAGCTTAAGAATTCAGCTTCTGAGGGATGAAGCAGACTTCTGAAGATGAAGATGACTTAACCAGCTGTGCCCTTCTCCAACTCAGTCTGACAGCGACCTGAGTGATCCACTGGAGGAGAAGGTAGGAGAGATAACATCTCAAGAAAGGAGAAGCATGCTGTGCCTTCAACAGACCTAGTCCCTCCAAGCAGATCATCTTTGCAGAGGCTCGAAGTCACCATGAGTCTAATCTCGCTAGGTAGTGAACTACCCAGGACAACAGAACCACAGAACCACAGAAATGTACAACATCTTTGCTTTTGATGATATATTCACTGCCACTTATGTTTCAGTTATGGATTGTTTACTTTCTATTACAGTACAGTTTGAATAATATGGAAGGGGGAGTTAGCTGGTGGGATTTCATGATGAAGTTAAGGAAAGTGTTATAACTTTTAGCAAATATTTGTTGTATCAAGGCATGGGCTAAATATCAATGTGGAAGGAAATATTAAGGAGTTCACACACCAAGTCAGAGAGAGCTTTTGAAAATACTGAAGGGTACAAATGGATACTGATGACCTCCATGTGAGCACAGCAAATATCTGTGACATCACAAAAGCCTGAAACATATTGTTTTCTTTATTGAATAAAAAACAGTTTATTGAGCCAGCTTAGCCATCACAGGTGAAGCTGACCAAAAAAATCAAATATTTATCTTTCTAACTGCACTATATTTGTTCCTGACATTAACAGAAGGAATTTGTTTGAAAAATATTATTGTTTTCTTTTTCTTTTTTCTTCTTCTTTTTATATTGGTCTTTTAAATTGTACTTAATAAGATTCAGCAATTCAGCCTGCAAAGCAAAGGCAAAACTTATGCATAGTAACAGTGACCTCCAGTGGCAAAAGCTAGGAAATACATGATATTATCCTGACCAGAGAGTCAGGAAAACTAACTGCTCTTGTAAAAAATTTTGTGCTTTAGTTGTAATTTCTTAACAACTAAAATGTAAACAGTGAAGTCTGTCATTGTGCTTAACCTAACCTATATTAGTCCATGATAGGTAATATCTTGCCAGCTTGATGTTAATGGCTTCAGTTTAAAAAGAAAAATGACGTCTGAGAAGACAGTAAGCACAGACAATCCTATCAAGCAGACATACAAGTTGAACATTTGAATTTGATCCTGCTGTAATACACAGTAAGTGCCACACCATTTTCCCATAGTAATCCCATCTCTCTTAGAAGCTTTTATATATGTTACCTAGCCATTTTTACCTTAAGAATGTCAGTTTATCAGGCCTTACAATATGATGGGGAAATGTATATTTAGCTCTTATATGTGACGTCATCCTGCATTCCCATCTCCAATGTCCCAGAAAACTGACCCTGTTTTAGATATGGATCTGGATATGTTGGGTGGGGTGAGAGTAGTTAGCCAACACAGCATGAAAAATTAAAACTCCATAACGCAATGAAACAATGGGGGGGGGGGGAGAGAGACATCAAACTTTAAGACTAAAAATCAAATAACACCATATATAGAAAGACATTAAATAAACTACCGCTCTTGTAGTCCCTAGTCTGCAGAGTCTGCTTGAAATTTTGTAATGGAGAAAGAGGAGGATGGACATCAATTGGAACAGAGACCAATTCCTAAGTTACAAGCCATCTCCAAAAAGGCCTTGTGTTATCCAGCCAAATTTATCCTACAGGAACCTGGACAAACTGAGCTCCAAGTGTAAGCATGTTAGCATAGGTGGGAATAACCCTTCAAGTAATCTTGATCCAAACTATTTAAGGCCTTAAAGGCCAATACCAGTGCTTTGAAATGGGCTCTAGAAATGTATTAGCTATCAATACAGCTGGTGCAATACAAATGGCACATGATCAGACTGCCTAAAATGTATTACTACTTGACCTGAATTTTCAAACTGCCATATTCTAAAAACATTTAGACACACACCAATAAAAAGCTCAGAAATATCCTGCTTTTATGTCACCAGATCATGGATAAATGAAGTAAGATCAATTTAGATTTGATTTTTCTACCTTTTATACCACACCTTTTATCTCAACTAAAGATATATAACTGAATGTCAAGGTCAAGATGTCCATGGCATAGCATTTCCAGTTTCTATGTAAGGTTATGACAGGTGAAAGACAGCTAACAGAATTAGAATTAACTCATTTTGAAACATGATGCTGGAACAGACTTTTACAAATAGCATAGAATGCCAAGAAGACAAATAAATGGGTCCTAAAGCAAATTACTTAAGTAATTTAACTACTAGTTAAGTTGGTGATATGACAGATCTCATCCGGCAGGCCGTTCCATAATCTGGGAGTGGTTGCAGAGAATTGATTGTTTAATATTATTTTAAGGGGTGTGTTAGCAGATGTCCTCCATTTTTATTATATATTTTAGCCATGTTGAGTTCCCTATGACCCCAGTCTGACCCTTGGGAGATGGCAGCCATAATCCCCTAGATGTAAGGTCATGTAAGCAAGATAAAGTTGCATAAGACCACTAACGATTTCCTGGACAGGCAGGTTTTGGGAGTTGCCCTTGGGAATATCCCATTACGTTGGAAAAGATACCTAATGGTGTTTGTTTGTCTTAGTCTCACACTTAATAAGACAGTGATCAGATTTGATTGCACCCTTTTCTCTAGCTTCCTTCCCTTGATAGTTTTGAAACCAAATGCATTGTTTAGACTATGCCCAGACTTAAGTAAACAATAGCAAACCCATCAAGCCTTTGTCCACCTATTGTTTAACTCATGGCCGGAGGCAGAAATTCCCTATAAGAACCCCTGGATTTTAGCAGATCTCGTGCTACCTTGGGAGTGCATGCTGAATCTCTGTCGGTCTGCGCTCTGAGATAGTTCCCGCAACCTCCTCTCTTGCCAGTTGTGCCCCTTCCATGGAACCCATCTGCATTCACCAGAAGCCCAGAGGAGTCTCTCGGGTGTGAGTATATCTCCTTCTATCCTGGTTTCCCTCTTTGCCTCCCCCGCTCTCGCTTTTTCCCCGCTTATTCTTCTAGTGTGTGTGTGTGTCTGTGTGTGTGTCGCATTTGGATGTTTGTTTATTTTTGCCAAATAAATATTTTAGACTAGATTTGGTCCGTTTCAGTGTCTTTCCTTACCAGAATTTTTACGTCTCCAGTAGACAATTGGATAAGATCTCAGAAGCGAAGTTGGGCGCTTCCCTCTCACGTTTGAGCTAATTATAAATTCCCCAAAATTAGGTCTTGGTTTCCCAACAGGTGGGTGGGGTTTTGGGTTTTATATTGTATTTCTATTGTATTTTTTAAAGTTGTAAGCCACCCTGGTTGCATTCGCAGAGGTGCAGGATAGATATTATTATTATTATTATTATTATTATTATTATTATTATTATTATTATTATTAGGTGACACTGATGTAGGATCTCACAGAGAGAACACCAGTGACACCATAGGTAACACATGTTAACACTGCGCAAAGGGAAGAAAAGGTGAACCTCCTTGCAAACCCCTTTCACCAAGTAAACCCTGTGATGAGATAGTCTGAAAAGAAAAAAAGTAGGATTACAACATAAACTGAGAGATAGGAAGGAATAACAGTGGGAAATCATAATAGATAGATAATCAAGGGCACAGAAAAACTCAAAAGAAGGAAGACAAGCAGCAGACAGGTTCCACAATGCAAACATTGTCCAAAGCAGCACTACATATATTACAGGATCATGGAATGTAAGAAGCATGATTTGGGGAAAGCTAGACATTGTAAAAGATGAAATGGGAATGCATTAACATAGCAATACTAGAGGTGAGAAACCTAAAATGGACAGGCGTTGGTCATTTTGAGTCAGACAACCACACAGTGTAGCTTTCATACTAAGGAAAGTTGTAGTGAAAACTGTCAAAACATAAAATGCAAAGTCAGACCAAATCATGTCAATAAGGCTACAAGAAAAACCTATAAACATCACCATGATCCATGTATATGCACTAACCACAGAGGCAGAGAAAGAAGAAATTGAGAAATTCTATGAAGCAGTCTAGGAAGAAATAGACATCACACCAACACAGGACTGCAAGTTAATCATAGAAAACTGGAATGTTAAACTTGGTAGCAAAGAAAAATCAAAAACAGTAGGAACATTCATATGGGTATAAGGAATGAAGAACAAGAGTGACAAGAGTGAATTTTGTGAGGCCAGCAATCTAGAATAATAGAATCATAGAGCTGGAAGAGACCACAAGGGCCATTCAGTCCAATCTCCTGCCATGCAGGAACTCAATCAAAGCATACCCAACAGATGGCCATCCAGCCTCTGTTTAAAAATCTCCAAAGAAGGAGATTCCACCACTCTCTGAGGGAGAGTGTTCCACAGTTGAACAGCCCTTACTGTCAGGAAGTGCCTCCTAATATTGAGGTAGAATCTCTTTTCCTGTAGCTTGCATTCATTGCTCCAGGTCCTGTTCTCTGGAGCAGCAGAAAACAAGCTTCCTCCTTCCACAATATGTCACCCCTTCAAATATTTAAGCATGCCTATAATGCCACCTCTTAACCTCTTCCCCAGGCTAAACATACCCAGCTCCTTAAGTCGTTCCTCATAGGGCACGGTTTCCAGACCATTCACCATTTTAGTCGCCCTCCTTTGGACATGCTCCAGTTTCTCAACATCCCTTTTGAATTGTGGTGTCCAGAACTGGACACAGTATTCCAGGTGGGGCCTGACCAGAGCAGAATACAGTGGCACTATTACATCTCTTGATCTAGACACTGTACTTCTATTGATGCAGCCTAAAATTGCATTGGCTTTTTTAGCTGCCACATCACACTGTTGACTCATGTTCAACTTGTGGCCTACTAGGACTCCTAGATCCCTTTCACATGTAATCGCATTAAGCCAGATATCCCCATCCTATATCTATGCATTTAATTTTTCCACCCTAAGTACAGTACTTTACATTTCTCCATATTGAAATTCATTTTGTTACCTTTGGCCCAGTTTCCTAGCCTATTAAGGTCATTTTGAATTTTCATCCTGTCCTCTGGGGTATTAGCTAATTTTCCAAATTCGGTGTCATCTGCAAGTGTGATTGATATGCCCCCTATTCTTTCATCCAAGTCACTGATAAAGATGTTGAATAGCACTGGGCCCAGGACAGAACCCTGTGGCACCCCACTGGTCACTTCTCTCTAGGATGAAAAGGAGACATTGTTGAGCACCCTTTGGGTTCGGCCAGTCAACCAATTACAAATCCATGTAACAGTTACCTTGTCTAGTGCACATTTTACTATCTTGTTTGCCAGAATGGCATAGGATACCTTGTCAAAGGCCTTACTGAAATCGAGATATGCTATATTCACAGCATTCCCTTCATCTATCAAATTGGTTATTCTATCAAAAAAAAAAAAGAGATCAGATTTGTCTGGCATGACTTGTTTCTTTGGAACCCATGTTGACTTTGAGGGATTATGGCATTCCCTTCTAAATGTTCACAGACTCTCTGTTGAATGATCTGCTCTAGAATCTTTCCTGGTATTGATGTCAGACTAACTGGATGATAATTGTGAGGATCCTCTTTTTTTCCTTATTGAAAATGGGGTCAATGTTTTCCCTCCTCCAGTCTGCTGGGACTTATCCGGTTCTCCAGGAGTTCTTATTGCCAATGGCTCCAATATTACATTTGCCAATTCTTTTAATACCCTTGGATGCAGTTCATCTGGTCCTGGAGATGTATATTCAGTTAGATTAACCAGGTATTCCTGTACTATATCTTTACTTACCAGGTACTCCTCTACTACATCTTTACTAATTCTGTGCTGAATTTCCTCTATTGTGTCCTCTGCTCCATTTTCCTCAGGTTGATCACCCTTTTCTTTTTCTGAGAAAACTGAGGCAAAGAAGGTGTTGAGTAGTTCTGCCTTTTTTCTGTCCCCTGTTAGCGTTTTGCCATCTTCTCTGTGCAGTGGCCCTACCATTTCCTTCTCCTTCCTTTTGCTAAGGACATACCCAAAAAAGCCCCTTTAGTAGTTCTTAACCTCTCTAGCAAGCTTCAGTTCATTCTGCACTTTAGCTTTTATGACTTTACCCCTACATGTGCTCGCTATTTGTTTGAATTCCTCTTTGGTGGTTTCACCTTTTTTCCATTTCTTATACATATTCTATTTAAAACTTAACTCAGTTGTAACTTCCTTAGTCATCCATCCTGGTTTCTTGAGACACCTCCCATTCTTCTTCCTCATTGGAACTGTTTTAAATTTTGCCTTCAATATCTCCTTTTTGAGAAACTCCCATCCGTCCTGAACTCTCTTCTCTTTTAGTATTCCTGACCATGGGACCACCCCCAGTATTTCCCTAGGTTTACTGAAATCAGCTCTCCTAAAGTCTAGAATGCATGTCTGACTATGCTTGGCTTCTCCTTTCCACTGTATAACAAACTCCAGGAGAACATGATCACTCCCACCTAAGGATCCCACCGCTTACATCCCATTGATCAGGTCATCCCTGTTGGTTAGGATCATATCTAAAACAGTGGACCCTCTTGTTGCCTCTTCTACCTTTTGGACAATGAAATTGTCTTCGAGGCAAGTGAGGAATTTGCTAGATCTTGAAGTTTTGGCTGAGGTTTACTTCCAGCAAATGTCAGGATAGTTGAAGTCACCCATCACTACTACATCTCTCCCTTCTGAGTGTGTGATCATCTGTTCTAGAAAGGCATCATAGAATTCCTCCATCTGACTTGGGGGTCTGTAGTAGAATCCCACAATAACATCCTTGTTGTTTCCCACCCCTTTGATTTTGATCCAGATGTGTATTTCTAAGCTTTGTAACTAAATAGAATTTAAAATGTGTGTTTTCCAAGTTCTAATTTGGAATGTGAATCATAATTTGAGGAACATAGAATATAGTTCAAGTAAAAACATTTTTCCCCAAAGTAAATTAAGGGGGGTTCTTTTTAAGGATTCATACCAAACTTTTAGGTTAGGGAATTAGAACTCATACTTTTAGGTTGGGAGATTAGAAAGTAGTAAAAGCTCTGTGAAATGGTGGGAGCTGATAATTATTGAATGCTTGTGAGGACAAAAAGGTCTTCAACAGCGTATGGAAAGATAGTAAGGAGGGTGCCAATCTAACATCTATGAGAGCCTTGAGGCAACCACTAAAAAGGCCCATTCCTATACTCCTACCTGTAGATGGATGGAAAGAAGGGTCTCCCCAGAAGATCTCAGAACACAGGCACGGTCCTTCAAATAACTTGGACCATAGCTGGATTTCCCCCGGGTCTTATTTCATTCTGCTCCCATTTGAGGTGATTCTTTGAAAGTAAAGTAGTTCCAGTGACCTGACTTCAGTCTTGGCACCTCCAGATTCTGGCACCTCCAGATTCTGGAGCACATCTGTGCTTAGCTTAGAGTTTGGAAGATTATTGTTAGTAACAGTGACAGTTCCAAGCCCTAAAAGTAGTTAATTTATAACCCTCATCACAACAATTGTGGAAGAGAGAGTAAAATAGCAGATGTCAACAACTGGCTCTGCAGATGGTGTCGTCGAGAACGATTTGGATTCTTAGATCATGGGCTGCGGTTCCATGAGGGCGGACTCCTGGCAAGGGATGGGCTGCATCTTACGCCAGTTGGAAGAAATGTTTTTGCCAAAAGTCCCAAGAATTTGATCAGGACAGCTTTAAACTGAATTATGTGGGGAAGGGAGACAGCACCCTGGAAGACAAAAGGACTGGAAAAAATAGTCAAACTGTCATAGAGGAAACAAGGCGAACAGTACAGGGATCCAACAGTGGGAGGCAAAAAAACATGCACAGGCAGCAAGTAAAGGAGACATATGGTCTTAGATGTCTCTACACTAATGCACAGAGCATGAGAAATAAGGAAGATGAACTTGAACTCCTAGCACAACAAAGCAAATATGATATAATAGGCATCACTGAAACCTGGTGGGATGAGTCTCATGATTGGAATGTAGAAATACAGGGGTATAACCTCTTCAAGAGAAACA
This sequence comes from Phrynosoma blainvillii, assembly GCA_026167975.1. Taxonomy (NCBI): domain Eukaryota; kingdom Metazoa; phylum Chordata; class Lepidosauria; order Squamata; family Phrynosomatidae; genus Phrynosoma; species Phrynosoma blainvillii. Next base: position 245,187,506 of record JANUYF010000003.1, on the reverse strand, counting down.
GGCCAAACAGGAAAGGAGGAGGAATAGCATTATATGTCAGGGATATTTACACCAGTGAAGAAATCCAGGACATCAGTCATGGAAGCCAGGTGGAGAGCATCTGGATAAAAATTGAAGGGGAAGGAAACAACAGGGATGTTATTGTGGAAGTCTACTACAGACCCCCGACTCAGGCAGAGGAATTGGATGATGCCTTTCTGGAACAGATGAACACACACTCAGAAAGGAGAAATATAGTAGTGATAGGTGACTTCAACTATCCTGATATTTGCTGGAATTCAAACCAAGCAAAATTGTCAAGGTCTAGCAAATTCCTCACTTGCCGTGAAGACAATTTCATTGTCCAAAAGGTGGAAGAGGCAACAAGGGAGTCCGCTATTTTGGATCTGATCCTAACTAACAGGGATGACCTGATCAATGGGATGTAAGTGGTTGGATCCTTACGTGGGAGTGATCACGTTCTCCTGGAATTTATTATACAGTGGAAACGAGAAGCCAGGCATAGTCAGACACGCATTCCAGACTTTAGGAGAACTGATTTTGGTAAACTTAGAGAAATACTGGGGGTGATCCCGTGGTCAGGAATACTAAAAGAGAAGGGAGTTCAAGATGGATGGGAGTTTCTCAAAAGGGAGATACTGAAGGCACAGTTTCAAACAGTTCTAATGAGGAAGAAAAATGGGAGGTGCCTCAAGACACCAGGATCGATGACTAAGGAACTTTCAACTGAACTAAGTTTTAAACGGAGCATGTATAAGAAATGGAAAAATGGGGAAATCACCAAAGAAGAATTCAAACAAATAGCTAGCACGTGTAGGGTTAAAGTCAGAAAAGCTAAAGCACAGAATGAACTCAGGCTTGCTAGAGAGGTTAAGAACAATAAAAAGGGCTTTTTTGGGTATGCCCACAGCAAAAGGAAGAAGAAGGAAATGGTAGGGCCACTGTGTGGAGAAGATGGCAAAAAGTTAACAGGGGACAGAGAAAAGACAGAATTACTCAACACCTTCTTTGCTTCAGTCTTCTTAGTAAAGGCAAAGGGTGCTCAACCTGAGGATAATAGAGCAGAGGACAGAATAGGAGAATTTCAGCATAGAATAAATAAAGAGATAGTACAAGAATACCTGGTTAATCTAAATGAATATAAGTCTCCAGGACCAGATGAATTACATCCAAGGGTACTAAAAGAACTGGTAAATGTAATATTGGAACCACTGGCAATAATCTTTGAGAACTCCTGGAGAACAGGAGAAGTCCAAGCAGACTGGAGGAGGGCAAACATCATCCCCATCTTCAAAAAGGGAAAAAAAGAGTATCCCAACAATTATCGTCCAGTTAGTCTGACATCAATACCGGGAAAGATTCTGGAGCAGATCATTAAACAGCGAGTCTGTGAACACCTGGAAAGTAATTCCATAATCACAAAAAGTCAACATTTGTTTCAGAGGAACAAGTCATGCCAGACAAATCTGATCTCTTTTTTTTTGATAAAATTATCAGCTTGATAGATGAAGGGAATGCCGTAGATATAGTATATCTTGATTTCAGTAAGGCCTTTGACAAGGTTCCCCATGACATTCTTGCAACAAGCTGGTAAAATGTGGGCTAGACAAAGTAACTGTTACATGGATTTGTAATTGGTTGACTGGCTGAACACAAAGGGTGCTCAACAATGGCTCCTTTTCAACCTGGAAAGAAGTGACCAGTGGGGTGCCACAGGGCTCTTTCCTGGGCCCATTGCTATTCAATATCTTTATCAATGACTTGGATGATGGTATTGGGGGTATAGTTATCAAATTTGCAGACAACACCAAATTAGGAGGAGTAGCTAATACCCCAGAAGATGGGATCAAAATTCAAAATGACTTGAACAGACTAGAAAGCTGGACCAAAGCTAACAAAATGAAATTCAACACAGAGAAATGTAAAGTACTGCACTTAGGGTGGAAAAATGAAAAGCACAGATATACAATGGGGGACACCTGGCTGAATGAGACTACATGTGAAAGGGATCTAGGAATCCAGGTAGACCACAAGCTGAACATGAGTCAACAGTTGGATGCAGCAGCTAAAAAGGCCAATGCAATTTTAGGCTGCATCAGTAGAAGTATAGTGTCTAGATCAAGAGAAGTAATAGTGCCACTCTATTCTGCTTTGGTCAGGCCTCACCTGGAATACTGTGTCTAGTTCTGGGCACCACAATTCATAAAGGATGTGGAGAAACTGAAGCGTGTCCAAAGGAGGGCAACTAAAATGGTGAAGGGTCTGGAAACCAAGCCCTATGAGGAATGCCTTAGGGAGCTGGGGATATTTAGCCTGGAGAAGAGAAGGTTAAGAGGTGATATGATAGCCTTGTTTAAATATTTAAAGGGATGTCATATTGAGGAGGGAACAAGTTTGTTTTCTGCCGCCCCAGAAACTAGGACCCGGAACAATGGGTGCAAGCTCCTGGAAAAGAGATTCCACCTCAACATTAGGAGGAACTTCCTGACAGTAAGGGCGGTTCGACAGTGGAACACACTCCCTCAGAGTGTGGTGGAATCTCCTTCCCTGGAGGTCTTTAAGCTGAGGCTGGATGGCCATCTGTCAGGGATGCTTTGATTGGGAGTTTCTGCATGGCGGGGGGTTGGACTGCATGGCCCTTGTGGTCTCTTCCAACTCTATGATTCTATGATTCTATTAATTGTTTAAAAGTAACCTTTACTATCTTGGCATTCAAAAGTAATTGAAGCACAAAAAATGCATTTATTATAAGTTGTTTATTTGTAGGTTGGTTATTTCAGTCTCTGATGCAGAACAGCCCCACCAGCTAATTCTGAAACCTGTCTTTGAAAATATTATCTTTGTCCCTGACATTATTATTATATGAGACAGAGGGCAATTATTCTATTTACCTAGGAAAAAATGAGATTACCAGCTCTTAGCACCTCATCTCAGTTCTTTTTTTTTCTTCCCCTCCAAACAAAAGATTGCAAGACCAGGTGTTGTTGTTTTTTCCAATATTGTTTGTAAACCAAAAACCAGATGTTATATGAATGAAATTATTACTTTCTTTCAGGCTTTAAAAAATTACAGTATTTAACAACTATCAAGAGCAATGATGGCTTCCGGATGTTGGTGGACTACAATCCCCATCCTCCTTCACCATTAGCTGTAGTGAATAGGACTGATGGGTGTTGTAGTCTAACATATGGAGGATTACATGATTCCCACCCCTGATCTAAGCATCATGCCTAGTGCCTTTTAGTCAATACATACTAAATAATGATTGTCATTTATATCTGAAAATCAATTCAGCTTGTTAGCATGGTTTATAAGTACTAACAAGTCAATTACAGTGATGGAAAGTTTCCAGTTTACTCTAACAAAAGCAAGATTAATATTTAGGGGATTAAATTCAAAAAGATTGCTTTGACAATTGTTACTATATTGATCCCAAAGACTGAGGCACTCAAATAGTATTACCTTTAATTGAATATGCTTTCCTGGATGAAAGAGACAACATTGCTTCTCTAATACATAGGAGATAATTTTACAAATCCTGTAATGAATTGTTTCCCCCCAACTTTGCTTCTTTGTATCTGAGAACTTTAATAATATCAGAATATAAACATATAATATAGGCAACCTACAAGAAAAATATTGATTGATCAGACCATTTTCAACACCTTTACAGAAAAAGATTTGTGGGATAAGATGTACCATATTTTCCGGCATATAAGATTACTTTTTAACCCTGAAAAGGGGTCTCAAAAGTCAGGGGTCGTCTTATATGCTGGGTAGAGGAGGAGGAGAACGGGGAGGGAGGGTGACAGAAAACAAAGGGATCCAGGCAAGAGGAAGAGAAGGAGGATGAGAGAGAGGGGAGAAAACAAAACGACCCAGGCAGGAGGAGGAGGAGAAGAAGAAAAAGGGGAAAAAACGAAGAGATCCAGGCAAGAGGAGGAGGAGGATGAGAATGGGGGGGAGAAGAAAGAAGCCACTTCTAAGATTGTTGTTATTGTTGTTGTATGCCTTTGAGTCATCATGGCATTTGCTTTGCAAGGCTTCTTCAGACAGGAGTTTGCCATGGTGTTTGCTTTGCAAGGCTTCTTCAGAGAGGAATTTGCCATGGTGTTTGCTTTTGCAAGGTTTATTCAGACAGGAGTTTGCCATGGCGTTTGCTTTGCAAGGCTTCTTCAGATAGGAGTTTGCCATGGCGTTTGCTTTGCTTTGCAAGGTTTCTTCAGATGGTGTTTGCTTTGCTTTGCAAGGCTTCTTCCAAGAGGAGTTTGCCATGGCATTTGCTTTGCGAGGTTTCTTCAGAGAGGGGTTTGCCATGGTGCTTGCTTTGCTTTGCAAGGCTTCTTCAGAGAGGAGTTTGCCATGGTGTTTGCTTTGCAAGGCTTCTTCAGATAGGAGTTTGCCCTGGTGTTTGCTTTGCAAGGCTTCTTCAGAGAGGAGTTTGCCATGGCGTTTGCTTTGCTTTGCAAGGCTTCTTCAGAGAGGAGTTTGCCATGGCATTTGCTTTGCTTTGCAAGGCTTCTTCAAAGAAGAGTTTGCCATGGCGTTTGCTTTGCAAGGCTTCTTCAGAGAGGAGTTTGCCATGACGTTTGCTGTGCAAGGTTTCTTCAGATAGGGGTTTGCCATGGTGTTTGCTTTGCTTTGCAAGGCTTCTTCAGAGAGGAGTTTGCCATGGCATTTGCTTTGCTTTGCAAGGTTTCTTCACATAGGGGTTTGCCATGGTGTTTCCTTTGCTTTGCAAGGCTTCTTCAGAGAGGGGTTTGCCATGGTGTTTGCTTTGCTTTGCAAGGCTTCTTCAGAGAGGAGTTTGCCATGATGTTTGCTTTGCAAGGCTTCTTCAGATAGGAGTTTGCCCTGATGTTTGCTTTGCAAGGCTTCTTCAGAGAGGAGTTTGCCATGGCGCTTGCTTTGCAAGGCTTCTTCAGAGAGGAGTGTGCCATGGCGTTTGCTATGCTTTGCAAGGTATCTTCAGATAGGGGTTTGCCATGGTGTTTGCTTTGCTTTGCAAGGCTTCTTCAGAGAGGAGTTTGCCATGGCGTTTGCTTTGCAAGGCTTCTTCAGAGAGGAGTTTGCCATGGCATTTGCTTAGCAAGGTTTCTTCAGATAGGGGTTTGCCATGGTGTTTGCTTTGCTTTGCAAGGCTTCTTCAGAGAGGAGTTTGCCATGGCATTTGCTTTGCAAGGCTTCTTCAGATAGGGATTTACCATGGTGTTTGCTTTGCTTTGCAAGGTTTCTTCAGATAGGAGTTTGCCATGGTGTTTGCTTTGCAAGGTTTCTTCAGAGGGAAGTTTGCCATTGCCTTCTCCTGAGACTGAGAGAGTGTGACTTGCCCACGGTCACCCAGAGGGATTCCATGGCTGAGCCAGGATTCATATCCTGTCCTCCAGAGTCATACTCTGATACTTAGACACAGTAACCAAATGTCTTCAATGCAGAGGAGAACAAGTCACTACAAAAAAATGTAGGACATACAAGAAAAAAAATGTAGAGGAAGCTAAAAACACTAATATGAATGTAAAGCCATGCTTCTTAGCCATGATCAAAATGGAGAATGTTTTGGAATTCCTCCTGGAGAGAGGGTTGACATAGAGGGAAAATAATGTCCTGGAAAAGAGAAGGCTAAGTAGCTCATTGAATTACAAATTCAAGAGCTCTCATAATGAGAAGAGATAAAATGGAGTAACCATTGCTTTCCACTTTTGTAATCTTGCTTGCTCAGCTCAATTTGTCCAAATAAGGAAGTTGCAGCTGCCTTGAGAAGGGTCACTTTACCTTTGCCCTAGTGAAGGGTCACTTTACCTTTGTCCTAGTTTTTGTATTTCTGCTCATTTAGGAAGTAATACCAAATAAGGAGTTAGGAAGTTGGGGAGTGCTCTGAGACATGCAGCCAATTAGATTTAGACACACTAGATGCTTGTAACCAATCAGTTTAAATCTATGATAAGCGAATGTTTAAAGACTCTGGAGAACAATAGCAGGGTGTGGTAGTACCTTGAGTGCCCTCTTGGCATGCTGCCACCCTGGCCAGAAAATAAAGAAGTGTTTTGCTTTGGATCAATTCGGACTCTCTTGTCTTCAATCTAGGGAACCATCCTCTGCTACATTTTTCCTGGGGTCTCGTCCGGGATCCCCATAACCGAAGACCAGGGAGGTACCCCTGCAGGTATCGCAGACCAGGAGACTCCTTTGAGTCAGGACGGACGGTGGTGCGCTGAGAGGGGCCCCAACCAAATGACCAGTGGCTGGCCTGCGTCCGGACTGTGGAGGACTCAGACGGTCTGCGCCGAACTTCACGGTCTTGAAAGCAACCACTTGAGGGGAGGAACATCCAGCGCTAGATCAATCGGGATTGGAACAGGCAAGTGTCATTGAAATTGTATTTGTGATAGTAGCTACTTAAGACCGTGGTGTGAGGGTGCCCCAAGAACACCCCGGCAATGGGAGGGAAAAACTCAAAAGAAAAGGTCACCCCCTTACAATGTATGTTGGATAATTGGGGAAAATTCAAGGGATTCATTAGTAGTGGACCCCGAAGTAAGGGCAAGCTAAAAACTTTTTGTGAATTGGAATGGCCAACTTTTAACATTCAACCGTCTTGGCCACCAGAAGGGTCTTTTGATGAGGGACACATTAGGACAGTTGTGAATTATACAGGGGAGCACCACCCAGATCAGTGGGAATATGCCACAGCATGGCTTGAGATTATAAAGAAGAACCCGCCATGAGTAAGGGATTGTTGTACTCGGATTATGGCAGTATCTGCTAAGGATGGGACAAAGGCACCAAAAACACCACTGCCAGATTCCAGTGATCCAGCAGATGATCCTGTTAACAGCTATTGTCCCCCACCTTATCTATATCCACCTTTGCCGGTAGCACCACCACTACCGGCCCCAGCAGTCCCTGTTCAGTTAGCCCCGACATTGCCGATTATACTACCTGTTCCACCAATGCCGGCTCCAACATCCCCAGTTCCAGCCCCGGCAGCATTTGCAACTGTTCTGTCAGCGCCTCCAGTGCCAGCGGAGGAGGCAAGTGGAGGACAGGGAGAACAAGAAGTCAATCAGTCAGGGCTGGGAGATACATCAGAGGAGGAAGAAAGTCAAGAAGGTCCTCAGACAAGGGCTAGAGCTAGACAAAGAGATCAAAGGGATCAAGAGTCCAATTCAGTAACAGGCATGTATCCTCTTCGATTGGTTAATCAAATAGTCCCAGTTCGAAGACCAGATGGAACTGTTGAGTATGAGAGACAGGGGATGTATCAACATGTCCCATTCACCAATAGTGATTTAATCAATTGGAAAGCTAGTCAGCCAACATGGACCAAACATCAGACAGGAATGACATTAATAGAAGGCATTATTCAGACACACTACCCCAACTGGGTGGATACACAACAACTCCATTCAGCACTTTTCAGTCCAGAGTAAAGGGTCCAGGTTATTCAATTGGCAAGGGCAGAATCATTGGTTGGTCAAAATCCACCACCCCAGGACCCCATAAGATACCAGGATGACACAGTGCCCACACAGAATCCAAATTGGGATGCAAACGTTCTGGCCCAGAAATTGCTGCTAGATGGATATCATGCCTTTTTAATTAGGGCTCTCAAGAAAGGTCCCATGAAAGCTATAAACTTGAGAAAAATAAGAGATGTGGAACAGAAGGAAGATGAAACCCCTGGAGCTTTTTTAGAAAGATTAAGGGATGCATATCGCAAATGGTCGCCTTATGATATGGATGCTATTGATCCTAATGCAGCAGGACCTATGGCTCTTAAGAACAGTTTTGTACAACAATGTGCCCCTGATATTAGAAGAAAAATTCAGAAGAGACCAGGAATGGCTGCTATGACTTTAGACAAGATGATGGAATTGGCAATGGAAGTGTATGCAGGTCGGGAGGTGGAGATGGTGAAAAAGGAGGATAAATTGGTGAAGAAAAGGGCCCACATGGTGGCTGCAGTGTTTCAGGGAAAGGATGAAGGGAATCGAGGGAGAGGGAACTCCTGAGGCAGAGGTAGAGGACGTGGTTTGGGAAAGGACCAGTGTGCTAGATGCTTCAGCTATGGCCACTGGAAGAATGAATGTACAAGTTAGAATGTAGGATGTGGTGTGAACGCGCAAGGGCAAGGAGGACATGGAGGAGGAAATAGAGGACGAGGCAGAGGAAGAGGAGGAAATTTTGGTCAACAGCCATGGGCACACATTGCTAATGACCTGATTCAGAACAAAGGGAGGAATGTTGAAACCGTGGGCATGGCAGTGATGGAAAATTGGGATGAAGAGGATGATTAGTACAGACCGGCTCCAACTAGCTCTCAGGGGAATTTAATTAAGGCTGGCCCCGGGGAGCCAATGGTCAAGGTTAATGTAGGGGGCCAGTCTACGGACTTTTTAGTAGATTCTGGGGCTACAAAATCAGTAGTGAATAAGCCAATTGCCCCTAGAACCTCTGAGAGCATTACTATTTCTGGAGCAGTTGGGAAGAAGAAAGATTGTTGGATGTTGAAGGAGTGACATTGTTTATTGGGGAGTCGGCTGGTGACTCACAAGTTTCTATATGTTCCTGAATGCCCTGTGCCATTATTGGGAAGAGATTTGTTATGTAAATTGAGAGCAATTCTGGCTTTTGAAGAGAATGGAGAAATGACTATGGTAACAAGGGAAGGTAAACAGGAGAGAGAGAGAAAAACCTCTGCTTATTTGTTATCATTGCCAATTGAAGAGGAATGGAGATTATTTACAGCAGTTCAGGAGAGAGAAGATTGGAATAGCTTGCCGGTGCCACTAGAGGTTTGGGCAGAAGGAAACCCCCCTGGAATGGCAATTGATATTCCACCAGTTATAATTGAATTGAAGCCATTTGCAGACATAGTAAGCCAGAGACAATATGCCCTACCTCGAGAGGCTGTAAAAGGAATTCATTTACATTTGCAGAGATTGTTTGAACATGGGCTTATTGTACCTTGCCAATCTCCTTGGAATACACCCTTGTTACCTGTAAGGAAGCCAGATGGTAGCTACCCCAGGACCTGAGGGCAGTCAATAAGACTGTTGTTCCACTTCATCCAATGGTCCCAACCCATATACTCTACTTACCTTGGTTCCAGCAAAGGCTGCCTTCTTTACTGTTTTGGATTTGAAAGATGCTTTCTTTTGTATTAGGGTAGCCCCTGTTAGTCAACCAATTTTTGCTTTTCAATGGGAAGACCCTCAAACAGGACAGAGGAGGGGGATGACTTGGACGAGGCTCCCCCAGGGGTTCTGCAACTCTCCAGGGATATTTAGCCAAGCACTGGCTCAAGATTTACAACTATTCATCCAAGATAACCCCCAGTGGACGTTGTTGCAATATGTGGATGATTTATTATTGGCAGCAGAAGATAGAGATCAGTGCTTGGAAGGGACTGTTCAGTTGCTTTCATATTTGCATTATAAAGGGTACAGGGTGTCCAAGAAGAAGGCCCAGATAGCACAACCTAAGATTAAATATTTGGGCTTTATCATCTCACAAGGACAACACGAGTTGGGAATAGATAGAAAGGAAACTGTGTGTTCTATTCCCACACCAAGCAATAGAAAACAAGTCACAGAATTTTTAGGCACTGCTGGATTTTGTCGAATTTGGATTCCAAATTTTGCCATCATGGCCAAACCTCTACATGAGGCAACAAGGGGAGGGCCGAAAGATCCTTTTGTATGGGGCCCAGCGCAAGAGGAGGGATTTCTTGCAATCAAGAAGGCCTTAATTAGTAGTCCGGCATTGGGCCTTCCAGATCTGGACAAAATTTTCACCCTGTATGTTAATGAGAAGAACGGAACAGCAGTGGGGGTGCTCACGCAGCTAGTAGGTGGGTGGCCTCGCCCCGTGGCCTACCTTTCAAAGCAAATGGACAGTGTAGTCAGGGGCTGGCCCCCTTGCCTGTGGGCAGTTGCAGCCACAGCACTCCTAGTGGAAGAGACTTCAAAGCTCACCCTGGGACAAGAAATTCTATTGAAATGCCCACATGCTGTAGTTACTTTATTGGAACATAGAGGGCACAGATGGATGTCAAATGAGAAGCTACTGAAGTATGAGAGCATGTTGATTGATAATCCCTTGATTAAACTGTCAATATGCACCACTCTGAATCCTGCTACCCTCTTACCAGCCTCAGAGGGAACCCTGATGCAACATGACTGTTTACAAGTAATAGATGAGGTTTACTCCAGCAGACCAGATTTGAAGGATGTGCCTTTAGAACAGCCAGATGAGGTCTTATTTACAGATGGAAGCAGCTTCATTGAGAATGGCCAGAAGATGGCAGGCTACGCAGTTGTGAATGGAAGTGGAGAAGTCAAAGAAGCTTCAGCCCTTCCTACTGGAACATCAGCACAGAAGGCAGAGCTCATCGCCCTTCACAGAGCCTTGGAACTCTCAGAGACTAAAAGAGTTAACATTTACACAGATTCTAAGTATGCCTTTTTGACACTTCAAGCTCATGGAGCCTTATACAGAGAAAGAGGATTACTCACTGCAGAAGGCCAACAAGTAAAACATGCATCAGAAATTTTAGCCCTATTGGATGCTGTTTGGAGACCTAAGGAAGTAGCAGTGATGCACTTCAAAGGACATCAGCATGGTGAAGATCAGAGTAGTTAAAGGAAATCGTAAGGTGGATGAAGCAGTGAAACAAGCCGCTAGAATGCCTCAAGAGGAAGAACAGATACATCATTTAAGAGTGGATACACCTGTAAAACCAAATTATTCAAAGGAAGAGGAGAGATGGGCATGGGAACAAAATGCCTGTCAGAAACAAGGCTTTTATGTACTCAAAAACAGTAAGATCTTCATACCTCAGGAACATGCTTGGGACCTGACTCCACATTGTATTGTGAAGTTCCATGATTTGAACAAAACTATTGAGCATAGTTTAAATGAACTACAAGAAATGATTTCCCACAATGATAAACAAGAAGGTTGGTCACCTTTTTCATGGTTAGTCTCATGGTTACCTGATCTTGGATGGCTCCAAGATTTGATGAAAGTGGGTTTTATTGTTTTATTGATTATTTTATGTATCATGTTACTTTTACCTTGCCTTTTGTCATGTGTTAAAAAGATGATAAATAGGGCTATGCAACCTTTAACTAGTAAAATAATGTATTTGCAGTTGTTAAAAAAAAGATTTAAATCATTATAATGGTATAGAGCATTAAAATGTAGTTGCCAGCTTAAGCAAGCTTTGTGTTAGCAACAAGAAAAAGGGGGGAATGAGAGGAGATAAAATGGAGTAACCATTGCTTTTTGCTTTTGTAATCTTGCTTGCTCAGCTCAATTTGTCCAAATAAGGAAGTTGCAGCTGCCTTGAGAAGGGTCACTTTACCTTTGCCCTAGTTTTTGTATTTCTTTCTCATTTAGGAAGTAATGCCAAATAAGGAGTTAGGAAGTTGGAGAGTGCTCTGAGACATGCAGCCAATTAGATTTAGACACACTAGATGCTTGTAACCAATCAGTTTAAATCTAGGATATAGCCATGACTATTACATGTTACATGTCATAGCTGTGTGGTTTGGATACACTATGGGCCTCTGCAGACCAGCCCAAAGGGCCAGCCTGGAGGTAGAGTTGGGGCGGGGCAGATGCACGCCGGCCGTCCCAACCCCACGCTGACGCCGTCCTGATGCTGCGCGCCATTACACATGGCACGCAGCATAGGATGCCCTCCTGGTACAGCGTTCTGACACAGCCCCGATCAGCCGCTTTCTGGGGTGGCCCAGAGCCACCCATCTGCAGAGGTCCTATATAGCTCTATGGTACTGAGCAAGCTTAATCCATCCTGTTATCACCATTATTAAGATCATTATTAAGATCCTTGTTAAGTTTATTAGCATCAAATGTGCTTATAATTAACAACAAACCTCATATCATTACTTACATGTTTACTGTGGTATCTCTCCCACTCTCCTGCACATTTTTACTATCTTATGAGAGCTAGGATAGCATAGTGGTTTGAGCATTGGACTATGACTCTGGAGACCAGGATTCCCCTTCAGGCATGGAAACCCATTGGGTGACCTTGGGCAACGCACATACTCTCAGTCCTAGAAGAGTCAGAAATGACTTGAAGGCACACAACAACAACAACAACAACAACAACAAACTGTTATATGCTCTCAACAATATTAAACTTTATATACTTTTATATACGATCAATGCCAAATATTAGACATATCAATATATTTCTCTCACATACCTACAAATCTTGTAATCCCACACCTACTGCCCTTAAACAGCAGTTCCTATCTCCCCCAATGGTTTTCCTCAAAATCATGTTCCCACCTGATTTTCTCAAATTCACTTAGGGTGGATCTACACTTGCTAAAATACTCCAGGCTACCCTCAGAGTATTCTGGCTCTGAATTCCCCCAAATTCACCTAGTTACCTGTTCTCTTTTGCTTTGAGATTTTAAGCTCTCAAGCAAATGATGGGTGGCTGCTTCCTGGCCACTGTTCATTGCCTGGCACTCTGCTGAGGTGAGAATGAGGCACCCCGCTTATATCCACCAGCCATTGGTTGCTGCAAAGAGAGCCAAAAACCCACAGCAAAAGGTGAGTTATTTAAATGTGGGTTAGGGGAATGTAGACAAAAATCTAGTATGGCGAATTTTATTTAGCTCAAACTGAGAGGGGGTCGGCTACAAGGAACCAGCGAGACCGTCTCCCACTTTTATACCAAGAGGCCAGTGGATCTAAGCATTGATGCAGAGACAGAATTTTCCAATTAAAGTATTATTTTATTAATTTGTGTAATCCATGATAGACTTCCCTAATGACCTCGATGTCATTTAGAAGTGGCTGTCCATCTTCATTTCATCCTATAGCTCTGGATGAGATGCCTAGCATCTTTTTCCAGGCTACATATGTGTCTGGTGCTTCGTCAGGGTGCTGTATTTTGTTTTGGTATCTCACTCGTAAGATGGTTCCAGGTCATAGGATCTGCACCATCCTAGCTACCCATTCGTGCAGCTCTAAATTAGCCAAATTAAAATTTGATACTGGGATCTATGCATAGCCTAGCAACCTGAGTTAAGTCTTGTCCTTTGGCTTTGGGGTGTGAGAGGATTATGGTGGACATCGACTTGACTCCTGTCTGGGGGTTCAACTTGCCTAATTGGTCTACTATGGCTTTAATCTTGGACAGCGTCCAGTATATGATCTCCACTAGGATTTTGGTAATGATACTGTCTTCTGCAGTCTTTTTAGTCTCTACTGTGCTCTGGGTTTTCACTGAATCTAATGGAATGCCTGGGATACTAATCCCTCATTGGGTTCATTCCCTTTGGGGTGGTTCCATTGGGGGTTGTAGGGAAGGGGCATCTAGGTCTCTTCAGGCATGGAATTGTCCTGAAGGACATTTGCTTGCGTGGCAGATTCCAGGATTTTTGGGTGTACAGTCGCCATTATTGCACACCTTAAATTTAATTCAGCCTCTAATTCCCTAATGCAGTCCTCACAGACAGTGTGATCAGCCAATACTGCCCCTTCTGTCTTTTTGGACAGAAGAAAGTCCACAGCTTGTTTGGCTTGACTCAATTTATTCTCTAATTCCTTCACTTGTTCCCTTAATTTCACATTCTCTTTTTCTGTCCTCTCTGCCCTCTGGTTGGCCTCATTGGCGGTGCACACCAATAGAGTATTTTCAGTCATCTTTTCTCTTACTTCTGTGACCAAGGACCTTTGCAGACTGCTAGAAATAGTGCAAATTGAGTCCACTTTAAGGGTTAGGGTTAGGGTTAGGGAATCATGAGAACTGTATTTTATTGTGGCACCAGAGCTCTCTGATAGAGAAGGCTCAATGTCTCAGGAAAAAAAAATTCCCATGATTCCCTAGCACTAACCTTAACCCTTAAAGTGGATTCAATTTGCACTATTTCTGGCAGTCTGCAAAGGCCCAAGTCTCCAATTTGTCTCTTCAGTACATCTGAATCTACTCTCAATTTCTTATACTCTTCCATGGCTTCATGGGCTAATATCCAAATGCCCCATGAGGCCCACCTATCCTTGTCTGTTTGGGGAATGCTCTTTAACCCTTTCTTTGCCATTTTGGCATTATAAACCTCCAAGAGGGTTGCAAATGGGTTCTCAGTAAGTCTCCAGACTTCCACGGGTTGGGTCCCTTCTTAAGTATCCATTTTTTGACCCTATCCTGGACATGCCCCTCCTTGAGCAATCTGGCAGCTGCCAGTGATACCTCCATTTTCTTCTGGTGGGAACTTCTTTTTCTCTCTAACAACTTCTAGTGAGAACTTCTTCCCCACTAGCCTCAACTGGGAACCACTTCCCGCTAGCAAACTCTGGGTTGGGATTGGATGCTGCCACCCACCTCATGAAGGTTACCAGATCACTTCTGCAGTTGTAATCTCCGCTAGACCCAGCCAAAGGATTCAATTGTCCTCTTGCCAATCCCTTCACTAGGGAGCCCTGATGCTGCAGTTCTCCTCAGGATGCTACCCTTGGCAGGCCCCAAAACAAACACCAGAACTTGAGTCCCTAGCTAAACCATTGCCTGAGTATTTTCTACTCAAGAGCACCTCCTCCCTGCCTTCTCAACCTTGCGCTTGGACTTATGGCCTCCAGACAAAGACATCTCCTCCCTTTATCTGGCTTTTGTCATCCAAGATTATCTCTACTTCAACCAAAATAATAATAATAATAATAAATTTATTTATTTATTTATACCCCACCCCTATGAGCACAATCAGGGCAGCTAACAATAGTTAAAAATACATAAAATACAAATTCAAAGGCCAATACCCACCCACCCTTTAAAAGAGTATTAATCAAACATTAAATAAAACATCTTGGGTTAAAACATAGAATTATTTAAAACCACTAACCAAACAAGCAGCAGAGATAACAAAACAAAATCAGCAGGGAAGTGGAAATGGCGGTGGCGATCAAATTGGAAGAGGGCAGGATAAGGGGTTTCCTGAGGCCAGGAAGTCTATTCTGAAAGGCCTGCCAGAAGAGATCCATCTTTCCAGCCTTTGTAAAGCTGTGAAGTCGTAGGCTTTCATGGCTGGCATCCATAGGTTTTTGTGGGTTTTTCAGGCTCTGTGGCCATGTTCTAGAAGAGTTTATTTCTGATGTTTCGCCAGCATCTGTGGCTGGCATCTTCAGAGAAATGGCATCTTCTCTGAAGATGCCAGCTACAGATGCTGGCGAAACATCAGAAAGAAACTCTTCTAGAACATGGCCACACAGCCCGAAAAACCCACAAAAACCTTTTTAAAGCTGTTTAGCATTGTAATTTGACAGATCTCGTCTGGCAGGCCGTTCCATAATCTGGGGGTGACTATCGAAAATGCCCTCTGGGAGGTTGCAGACAGCCTAGATTTTAATGGCTGTAGCAAATTCCTCCCAGAGGACCGAGTGCGCGGGGAGGATTTTATGGGAGGAGGCAATCCCGAAGATAGGTTGGACCCAAGCCATTTAGGGCTTTAAAGGTAATAACCAACACCTTATACTGGGCCCGGAAATTAATAGGCAGCCAGTGGAAGGACTTTAACACCGGAGTTATATGGTCCCTCCTAGATGTTCCAGAAACCACTCTGGGTGCCATGTTTTGTACTAACTAAAGTTTCCGGACCAAGCACAAGGGTAGCCTCATGTAGAGCGCATTACAGAAATTCAGGTGTGAGGTTACCAGCACCTGCACAACAGTCTTGAGGTTCCTTACATCCAGAAAAGGGCGCAGCTGGCGTATCAGCCAAAACTGACAACAGGCGCTCCTGACTGTCACATTTACCTGATTTGTCATCAGGAGCGACGAATCAAGGAGCACCCCCAGACTGTGAACACAGTCCTTTACGGAGAGTGTGACCCCTTCCAGGACTGGAGGTTGCAACCCAATTTCTGGTTTCGGGACCGCTACCATTAGCACCTTTGTTTTGTCTGGAATCAATTTTAATCTGTTTTTCCTCATTCAGCCCATTACTGCCTTAAGACATTCATTGAGGGAAGAGACGCCATCGGAATTCAAGGCCAACGATCGAGACATGGAGAAATAGATCTGGGTGTCATCAGCGTACTGATAACACCCAGCTCCATGATTCTGAATGATCTCACCCAGCGGCTTCATATAGATGTTAAACAACATTGGGAACAGAATGGCACCTTGAGGGACGCCGCAAGTAAGCTTCTTTTTGCTGGAGCAACTGTCCCCGAGCAGCACCCTCTGGGATCTGCCCAAGAGGAAGGAATGGAATCACTGTAAAGCAGTGCCTCCAATTCCCACCCCTCTCAGGCGATCCAAGAGGATGCCATGATCTATCGTATCAAAAGCCGCTGAGAGGTCTAAAACAGGGGTAGGCAATCTAAGGCCCGGGAGCCATATGCGGCCCCCCAAGGCCTTTGGACCGGCCCCAGGATGGTCCTGCCACTGCTGCTGCCCGCTGCCACTGCCACCCGCCATGATTATATTGATTATTGTTGTTATTACTTGTTGTTGGGGTTTTCTTGGCAAAATCTCCACAGGGGTTTTGCCATGGCTTTTCTGGGGCTGAGAGAGTGTGCATGCATATTTTTTTTATTTTAAAAAAAAATATTTATTTTTGCTGCTTTGGCCCCTCAATTGTCTGAGGGACAGTAGCCCCCTGCTCAAAAAGGTTACCTACCCCTGGTCTAAAAGGACCAACAGGGTCACACTACCCCTGTTGATGCTCAGACACAGGTCATCAGTCGAGGCAACCATGGCAGTCTCAACTCCAAATCCTGTCCTAAAGCCAGTTTGAAATGGGTCTAGATCAGGGGTAGGCAACCTTTCCCCTTTAAGGGCCGAGGGACTTCGGATCCTAGAAGCCTCAGCCATGTTGGCCAATAGTCCCATGTTGGCCAATAGCTCCTGGGATTCTGGGAGCTGAAGTCCCTCGGCCCTTAAAGGGGAAAGGTTGCCTACCCCTGGTCTAGATAATCGGTTTCACCCAAGACGGCTTGGAGTTGAAGAGCAACTGCCCTCTCGATTACCTTGCTCAAAAATGGTAACAAAGAGACTGGCCTATAGTTGTTCATATCCAGGGGGTCCAGGGAAGGTTTTTTTCAGAAGCGGCCTGACGGCCACCTCCTTCAAACAAGATGGAAGATGACCTTCCCTGAGGGATGCATTGACAATGTCCATAAGGAACATTCTCAATGCATCCCCCCCCCCCCCCGGACAGCCAGCCAATATGGGCAAGGATCGAGAGGACAGGTTGTTTTCCTCACTCTACAAAGGAACTTGTCCACATCATTGGTACTCACAGATTGAAACTGATCCAGGATAATTTCATTAACAGAGTCACTGGACACCTTGTCAGTTGTTTCTGTCAAAACACTGGCCTCTCAGTCGGCTCTTATCTGAGAGATTTTATCTGCAAAAAAGTTGTTAAATGCATTGCAGCAGGCTGCTGTTGGGTTAAGTAACGGGTTCTTATGGTTCTGCTATACCTGCCTTTGTGCCCTGTCCTGGCCTTACACTTGGATTTACAGCCTCCAGCAAAGACATCTTTCCACTTTTGCCTACCTCACTCGTCCAAGATCGTGTCTGTGGTTTTTGGGTTATGGACCTAGTTTTATGATTTGAATGGGAAGGTACCTGCCTCTGCCTCCCAATCCTCAATAAAGAAAATAAAAATAGAGTGTCAGGATCTGCTCTGACAACACACCCAAGGGTGATTGAACATTTGCCACTGGATTGCTCACGCTGAATGAACCAAAGAATGAAATGGGATCAGCCAACCCAAGATAGCCCTTTGCCCTTATGGCCAGTCACATGCGTTCTTATTCATCCCTGTATCTGCAACAATTTCTCTCAATCCCCATACACCAGTGGTCCCCAACCTTTTTATTGCCATGGACCGGTCAACGTTTGATAATTTTTCCGTGGCCCACTGGGAGGAGGAGGTTTGCGGCGTCGCATTGATTATTAAATCAAAACAAGCAGTAGCAGGGCGGACCGGTACCATTTGTTCTGCGGACCGGTACCGGGCCATGGACTGGGGGTTGGGGACCACTGCCATACACTCTACATCCAGAATCTGAACACTTCAATTGTGCGGCCAGAGTGCACAGACCTTGGGGGAGATTACTTTCACCTAATTTGTATTTTTTGGGGGGGAACCAATTAAATGCCCCCACTTTCTTCACCAAATTGTAGCCAAAAATCTAGTATGGGGAATTTTATTTAGCTCAAAATGAGAGGGGGTTGGCTACAAGGACCCTGCAAGACCATCTCCCACTTGTATACCAAGAGGCTGATGGATCTAAGAATTGATGCAGAGACAGAATTCTCCAATTAAAGTATTTTATTAAAGGGGAAAATCACACAGCAATTCACACACATACACTCACTCATTCAAGGCTCAGGAAATCAGGGGTTAGCTTGGAAAAGATGTTGAGGTAAAACTACAGGTGATACTTATTACAGATGCGGCTTTCTCTGGGATCCAATTGGGTGAACTGGCATGGGACACAACTGTTCTGAGAGTGTTGGTTTGAACGGAAGTGCTGGTAACTAGACTAGAGATCATAGTGACATAGTGTCCCCATGAAGCGACACGGGGGGGGGGGGGGGAGGGGATCCAGAGGTGTTTAAGGGCTAAAACTGGCTATAGGGCAAAGGTGTGAGATTGTATGGGTGAGGTAATCTGGTCTCGCAATATTCAAGGTGAATGGGTAAAGGATTAAGTCATTAGCTGGCCCATCAGATAAGACATCTAGGTAATTATTGCCCAGTCTTTCTGATTATGGAGGTGATGATGGTCCATTTGCAAGTCCCACACCATCTGCCTATCTTTGAGATGGTTTCTGTCAGTCTTCCAAGTGACCATGGTATGACCTGCCTGTAATCGCCCAGGTGGCACTTGGGGTCAACTGCAGGGTACATCTAGAGTCGTGCGGAATATCATACACACACCAAAATTCAGAAAAATGCACTTTGGCTGACAGGAAGGAAGCCACGAATCAGGTGCAGGCATCATGAAGACAGACCTAATTTGAAGTTTTGTCATTGTATCATGTAAGTAGGACACTGCAAGCCCAAGAGTAGGATTGCCATAATTGTCTTCTATGAAACTGGGACAAAATGTAGGACACAATGTAGGTCACTCAAGAAAAATTGAGGACCTGACCAACTAAAAACCAAAAACATTATTAAAATAAAAAACATTAATATAACATTAAATATAATAAAACATTCATATAAAAATAGACTGGTTGCCTCTGCCAATGGAGGCCCCTCGCCTTGGAGGAACTGCTGACTGGAGGGAAGGTGAGGGAGGGAAGGCTGCACAAGGTCAGAGCCCAGCCAGTGCTGAGGGGAAGAAGAAAAAATAGACTTGGATCTCCTTGGGGCTGGATCTCCTGGGTTTCTTTGGGGTTTGGCCAGCTGGCTGAGGCCTCATGCAGATGCTCCAGGGAGGCCTTGCTGCCCTGGATCTCCTTGCAGCTTGCCTTGGAGAGGCCAGAAGAGGCAATCATTTCTCCTGGGCAGAACTGGTGTCAGGAACTGGGACATGATCTTAAAACCAGGCCAGGACATTCCAAGAGTCTGAAAAACTGAGATTGTCCCAGGAAAAAACAGGATATGTCAACCCCACCCAAGAGGAATTCAGGGAAAGTCACCCATGTAGACAAGCCATTAGATGTTACAGTATCTCAAAGAGCAGCTTTCATTCTCACGACAAATTTCCACCCATATGCAATATGCTATCTGCCAGATATCCCATCCACCTGACCATCCACCTCATACATATTTCTGACACACACATTTTACGGTAGAAACTACATTACAACTTGTATAACATCATACCTCCTCAAACTAATTTGAAAGCCCTGAATATTACTGCTTCTTTTCCTGTACCAACAGCACAGTCACGAAAAGTAGTAGAGAGGTGGTTGTGATAGTTGCCCACATTCAGTGATAGATGAAAAATTCAAGTGGGGGGGATAATAAATTTGTTGTGGGTTTTTTTCATTCATATAAGAGTTTTTAACATATGGCCCTCTAGGTATTTTGTTTTGTTTATTTTTCGGGAGGTTGCCTAAAACCCCTATTAGTCCCATCCAACACAGTCAACAGTAAAGGGTTGTGGGAGATGAAATCCCGCCCTGACTTAGAATTTCCAGTTTGTTTGAATTCTAATGAATTCTAATGAGACCTTCATTGGTGAAGGTCTCATTAGAATTCAAACAAACTGGAAATTCTAAGTTAGGGTTGGACATTCACCAAAATGGATGCAATAAGGCTCAGCAAATACAGCATATCTTTTTAAATATGGGTTTCTCTTTTCCATTTTATTCACTATGGTCTCTTGCTGTTTGCCTCAAAGTTTAATGCAGTCAGGAGTTTTCCTTTAGGAACAGATTTTGACCTTGCACTTCAGCAACTGAAAAATTGAAATTCTCTGCTTGCTTCTGCTCTGAAAAGCAAAGGATCTTCATGTCTCCTGCCTCAAGACCCAATTGCTGCTGTTCTTCATAGCTATCAATCTTCATTTGGCTTGCTATGCAAAGAAATTAACCTTCCTGTAGTGTCGCCTCTTTTTTCTCTCCTGTTTCTCAAAGTATAACATTCTCTGAATAGCCCTATGTCTTTATAGAACATACAAGGCTGGGATGTTTTGAAAAAGAAATAGTATTAATGTAAGTACTGAATCAGCGCTGAGATTCACGTGATCGATTTATTTTCTTGTCAAATAAAGTCCTTAATGGTTTGCATTTTGTATGGTTGACTATTTCAATAAAATCAATTTAATTAACTATCAAGATCTGATGGAAAACACTTAGGTACTGTCATTCATTTCAACTGAACAATAATTTCCATCAAAGACAACATGCCAACCATTTTAATGAGATATTTCAACCTTAGCAGGGTTTCATGTTAATGATCAAAAATAAATATCTCGGGGTTTCTATCAAACTATGATTACTAACCACTTCTCATTAATATTGTGATAGACTGTCACTACTTATTCACCAAACGCTCAGCACTTAGAACAAATCCTTAAGTGATTATGCAAATCTGGATAAGACGGGGAGAAATATGGCCAGTAATATTAGCCTTAATTTGTCCTTCAGTATCTTTTGACCTTTATTACCACAAAAAAGAAACATATAAGATAGGGTCTTGAGTATCAGACTATGCCTCTGGAGACCAGGGTTTAAATTCCCACTTAGCCATGTAAACCCACTGGGTGATCATTGTGACAAGGGTTGTAGCTAAGCGGTAGATCAAATGCTTTGCATGGATGAAGTTTGGGATTCTGTTCCCAGTGTCTCCTATTCATGGATCCCAGGTATCCACAGGAAGCTCAAACCTGTTCTGAGAATCCAGAGCATTATAATGATGATAATGATTATTTTATTATTTATTTGTATGCCACCTTTCTCTCATTTTGGACCCAAGGTCGCTCACAAAAGCTTAAAAACAACAACATCAACCAGACTAGATAGCACTAAAGAAAAGAAACCAATGGTATACCTCAGGAGAAGACATCTTCATAGAAAACATTACTTTCAAAAGCCAAAGCAAAAGAAAGAGACAAGTGCTTTCAGAGGCCCTTATACACTACAGCATTCCAGTACCGGTATTATGATTCCAGTTTAAGTTGCATGGTTACATCCTATGGATTTCTGGGATCTGCAGGTTGTTGTTGTTGTTGTGTGCCTTCAAGTTATTTCTGATTTATGGTAACCCTAAAGTGAACCTATCATGGGACTTTCTTGGCAATATTTGTTCAGAGTGGGGTTGCTTTTGCCTTCTTCTGAGGCTGAGAGAGTGTGATTTGCCCAAGTGGGAATTCAGCCACTGGTCTCTAGATTTATAGTCCAGTGTTCAAACCACTGGGAAATTACTGGCTCCTATTTGAAGTTTAGACAGTAGTTTTAATTTTCAGACAAAAAGGTCCTCTAGTACTTCACCCAACTAAAAATCCCAGGATTCCATGGCAATTAAAGTGGATTTATAGTGCTAGAATTGTGAGGACTGAAAGGGCCCAGATATCTTTGTTTCCACAACTTACAAGATTTACACTCTATACTACAAATCCCAGAAACCAACACCAGAATGCCTACTGGCCAAGACTAGGGATTCTGGAATTTCTAGTCAGAAAGCAATCTTTGTTACATACCTTCTTGAAGAAAACTAAGTATCAGCAAAACTTTTCAGATTCAGAGGGACTGATTAAACTAATGTTGGCTTTCTCTAAGATTTTAAATTCAAAGTGTGGAAAGTGGTCAGAGGGAGAATGAGAGCAAAGCAGCTCAGTAGAGGATTATACTTCAAAAGCCTTCATAATAAAATAGTAGTAATTAGTTTGAAGAAAATCCCATAATAGATTTTTTGCACTTTGCAGGAAATTGAATTGCAGACAGATAGAACAAATTACTTTATACCTGGCAATTAGCAATCTATTACATTGTTCTGCCTACATACCTTCCTGACTACAGATGCCATGTCCCATTTCCCAAGAACTTTACTTTCTCCCACACCTCAGAAATTAAAAACCTATTACATCCATTATGCAAATATTACCTCCATTATGCCACTCACAGTCAGCTAGAAGTGTTATGAATGGTGACAACTATGCATTTGTTTGGGGGCAATTATTTGCCATTTTTATATTCATGGGCACAGATTAAAGTATGATGATTTATAGACATAGAGGATATATTTTAAACAATGAGTCACTTTTGATACCTTCTAAAACTGAATAGAACACAAGAATAAAGTTGCATATATGGAGACGAAACACTTGAAATATAGGGGGGGGGAGTTTTAAAAATAGTGATTTGCTTTTTTTCTTGCCATGAATAAATGTTACAAAAGACACATACATATTTTGTATTTTTTATTGTGATCTTGTTGAACACTCAAAATGTGGATATACAAAGCTAAAATAGCTTTAGTCCAGGAATAGGCAAAGTATGGTCCATAGGCTACATGTGGCCACAGGGCTATTTATGTGACCCCTGGGGTCCTCCTGGTGTCAAAGGTTTTTTTGCAAAATAAATTGCTTCAAAGTGTCCTAAATGACCTCTAGGGGTTATAGAGGATATTCTTCATCATATTTGGAGCCCTCTTGAGCCCCTGAAGGGATCGAAAATGCAAAATGAAATTTAAAATGTTTGTAAAATTGGCGCAGGAAGCCCAAAATGTTCCCATGCTCCCCGAGGGTGTTTGCCACCTCTTCAATAAAAGAAAGATTTTTGTAGGAGCAGGTACAGTGGGTAGTGCAGCCCTCTAAGGTCTCCTGAAGAAGCTGATGCAACCCCCAGCTTTCAGTTGCACACCACTATTCAGTCCATGTTAGTGTAATTAATTTATTAATTAAGCCCACTTGACCAGTGGGCAAGTGTCTGAGATATCCAGATGTCTTAATCTGGTAAGATGTTACAAAAAAGCAGGCCAAGTGTATAGAAGCTGTGCCATAAAATGATCAGATCACCTATTGAAGTCTTGTTTGAATGTCTGTAGATCCCCTCCTTCCTCATTTCATCTCAGAACATCATGCAGATACCATGATTTCAATATTAAATCAGTGTTTATCCCTACCAAATCTACCACATACTGCCACCACCAACTTGTTTTTTGTGACATCTTTACTAATGAAGATCTGAAAGCTTGAACATAGGTTTGTTTAATTTAGAAATGAGCATAACATAAACATGTGAAATATTACCATTATTTAAATTAAGAGGATCCCTAGCTACTGTACTCAGCTAAAGCAAAGCAATCTTCTGCTAAGGAATCTTGATATGGGATTGTACATGTATTATGGATGTGCACTCCAACTGTTAAGGAGGCTGGCCCTAAGGGCTAGATAAATTAATATTTAGGGGGATTGCTGAACTGTGTCATTTCTACCTTTAGTGTTAGACTTGAGGACACAAATTCAGATGCCCAGATAAAAGGGCCATAAATGTTCATGGCACTTTCCTAGGAAACAGTAATTAATTAATGCTTTCATTTTCTCCTGCTCCTATGTAGGCTCTTTATCAAGGACCAGAAACAAAATCTACAGGCTCTACTAAGAAATGAAGAGAGTCTGAACAAAAACAGAAAGAGGTAGAGAATTGAAAGAAAAGGTCAACATACAGATCAATTACACAGTCACTGATTGAATAAAAGATAGTAATTCTGTTAGAAAACCCTTTCTTTTTTCTTGTAGTTTATGAGGAGCCATAAAGACTTACAATTAAATTGAAACCTCCTTTCATTGCCTTTGGGGCTATCAAGTGGTACTGTTAATCACTGTTCCTCTGTTAATACGAAAACAGTAGCCGGATATTAAAAAAAACAAATAATGAAAAGATTTGGCAGCATCTGGGGCACTGGATGCCTGAACATGGAGACATGGAGTATTGTAGTGCTTTTCAAAGCCATATTTCAAACATTTGGACTCTTCCAGTGTTTGATAACAGTGTCTATCCTGTCAATCTAACTGCTATTTACATAGTGTTTGTCTCTGTGGAATCTCATTGCAGGGCTGTAAAAAAGCAGCAGGGCACTAGGGTAGTAATCCAATCTCAATAACTAATCTCTTAATCTGGTTTGAAATAAAGATTCAGTGCTGGCCACCTTGGGTTTTGGTTTCTATTCTAATATCAGCAGAATTGTTCACTTGAAAGAGACATGTAGATGTAACCCTTTCAGTGCCAACTCTTTTGTCTCTTAAAACATTACAAATTGCCTCAAGCCTTCAGTTCATCATCCACCATCCCTCATAACCTTACTATATTTTCTAGCCACTTCTTTCACCTCTCTCCTTTTTTTTTTTTTTTTAGATCATAGAAAATCCAGTAAGGAAAGAGAGAAAACAGAGCAGAAGAGCTGAGAAACATCTTCTGCTTTGAATTGCCTGCCCAGGAACATTCATAGTAATGTCCCAATCCAGTGTAACTATAAGGTATCTCAAACATTAAAAGCATTTGCCGGAGAGGCCCATAAGGGAATTTTTAGACACCATTTTTTTATATATATTTCATCCACACTCTAAGAAGAGCTTTAAGCAGATAGTGATTTTTAAAACTTCCATCCACCTTTGCCTTATCATAAAATAAATATGCATGGAAGCCATACTGTAGCTCATACCCTTCAAAAGTCAACAGTCTAGTATTCTTCAATTTAAACCAGTCCTGTGACCATTCTAGAACACATGCCTCATAATACCATTTTAAATTAGGGAGGTCTAACCCCCTCTCCAGTTGAAGCTTTGTTAAAAAAAAAGAGTTGTATACTGAAGAAAAATGGATTTGTTATAAAGATTTGATAAAAGTTGAGAAGGATCAGGAGACTTTTAGAACCCAGGAGGATTTATTAATGGTTGGATTTAACTGTAATTGGTTTACATATTGACAGTTATCAGAAAGATTTAAGTCAGATAACAAATTGTATGGAATTGGCGCAGCCAATGTGGAATTTGAGAAAGTATTGAGGGGCGAACCAGTTAAACTAATTTCTAAGGTCTATAAACTAATAAGTAATTGGGAACTAGAGGAGGAAACAGTTAAAGACTACATGATAAAATGGGCAACCAAATTTAAACAGACTATGCAGTTAGAGCAATGAGAAAAATTATGGAAGGTAAAGATTAAATGCACAGTAAATGTTGAATTAAGGGAAAACTTTTACAAATCATTAGATGGTATCTCACCCCATATAGGTTGTCTAAAATGTATAAAGGATATAACCCGGTTTGTTGGAAGTGTGGTTCTGAACTTGGAACATATCACCATATGTGGTGGAACTGCTCTCTAGCAGAAAAATTTTGGAAAATGATTCATGGAGAAATGAGAAAAAAATTAATTTTAAAACTCGGATCCCAAATTATATTTATTTAATATTGTTGATGATAAGAAATTAGAAATAGAAGGGAAACTGATAT
This sequence comes from Phrynosoma blainvillii, assembly GCA_026167975.1. Classification (NCBI taxonomy): domain Eukaryota; kingdom Metazoa; phylum Chordata; class Lepidosauria; order Squamata; family Phrynosomatidae; genus Phrynosoma; species Phrynosoma blainvillii. Next base: position 245,161,599 of record JANUYF010000003.1, on the reverse strand, counting down.
TTTTTTGTAATATTAGCAGCCAGGATGGTATATGCTAAATATTGGAAACAGAAGGAAATCCCAACATTAGAGGAATGGAAATTGAAAATCTATTATATTTGTGAGATGGATAAATTATCATTTTTAACTAAAACTAAGGCACTATCCGATTTTTACAAAGATTGGAATTTGTGGATCTCCTATGTACAAGATGGCAATCAAAGATATATGGCATTAGTATCATAATTCCTATACATATATGGGAATTTAAGATGCCCTGAAGTACATAAAATATATGGAATAATAATATTGTTAATAAAAGGTAAGAGCGAATTATTTAATGGTTTTAATATATAGTATTGATAGCTATTCGTATTTTTCCAGTAATCAGTATTGTTTTGCGTAGGTTTAAAACATGTTTAATACATATTTAATATATGATATCATTGCTTATAGATTCTGGATTGATAACGTTAAAGAAAGATTTGAGTTATATACTGTGATGATATAGTATTTGTTCTTATGTACCACTTAGCAAGTAATTGTGTTCTATGTTGTGTCGTTTATGTATGTTCACATGTGTTGTTTGTTGAGTTTTTTTCTTTTCTGTGTTTTGTTTATTTGTTCTTTTTGTATTGTTTTTATACTGCCAAATAAATTTATTAACAATAAATAAATAAACAAATAAATAAAGTATATGCAGTTGGATGAAAAGGATCCCCTTGCTGGATTCAATCTATTAGTAATCCTAACAAGAGATGTAATATGATCTCTGCTGCTGTAGATCAGAAGATTAATCTATATATGGCTTCTAAAGTTGTGGCTCTGGTATTGTGTGTACCAGGTTCTTTCTGAGTCAACTGAAAGCAAATCAGAAAGCAAAGTTTAATTTTTACTTTTATCTTCAGTAGTACAGTCAACCTTACATATCCATGAATTCTGCATCCATAGATTCAACCAACTATGGTTTGTAAATATTCACAAAATTTTTTTAAAAAAACTTGCTTTTTGCCATTTTATATAAGGGACACCATGGCACTACACCATTGTATATAATAGGACCTCAGTACCCATAGATGTTGCTATCCACAGGGGGTAATAATAATAATAATAATAATAATAATAATAACATGTATTTATACCCCGCCCCTTTGGGATCAATCAAGGCAGCTCACAATAAAATACAATACAATAGTAAAAACAAATTACATCCCACCCACCCCTTAAAAAGTTATTAAATCTATTACAAATTAAAATAATTAAAATTAAAACATTAAAACAACAGTCACAATTATACAGCGAAATAGAGGACTGCGACAATGTAACAGATGGCTTTCAGGGAGGTGGATAGAGTTCCTTTAAAGAAAGGAAAAGAGGGGGAAAGTAGGGGCCTGAGAAAGGGCCTGAGGCCGGGATTTTTCTATCCTGGAAAGGCCTGCTGGAAGAGATCCGTCTTGATCACTTTTTTAAAGCTGTCTAAAGATGTCAGTTGACGGATCTCATCCAGCAGGCTGTTCCACAATTTGGGGGCGACAACAGAAAAAGCCCTGTGGGAGGTAGCCAAAAGCCTAGATTTTTGAGGCTGTAGCAAATTCCTCTCAGAGGACCAGAGAGTGCGGGGAGGGTTATATGGGAGGAGGCGGTCCCTGAGATAGTTTGGACCCAAGCCATTTAGGGCTTTCAAGGTGATAACCAACACCTTGTACTGGGCCCGGAAGCTGATAGGCAGCCAATGGAGGGACCTTAGTATGGTCCCTCCTAGATGTACCTGATACTGATCTCGCTGCCATATTTTGCACCAGCTTTAATTTCCGAACCAAGCACAAGGGTAGCCCCATGTAGAGCGCATTACAGAAATCTAGACGTGAGGTTACCAGCACATGAACAACAGTCTTGAGATCCCTTACTTCCAGAAAAGGGCGCAGCTGGCGAATCAGCCGAAGCTGATAACAGAGGCTCCTGACTGTCGCATTTACCTAATTTGTCATCAGGAATGACGAGTCGAGGAGCACCCCCAAGCTGTGAACACAGTCACTGAAGGAGAGTGTGACCCCATCCAGGATTGGAGATTGCAGCCCAATTCTTGGTTTCGGGGCCGCTACTGTGAGCACCTCCATCTGTCTGGATTCAGTTTCAATCTGTTTTTCCCCATCCAGCCCATTACTGCCTGAAGACATTCATTGATAGAAGAGATGCCATTGGAATTCGAGGCTGACGAATGAGACACAGAGAAATAGATCTGGGTGTCATCAGCGTACTGGTAACACCCAGCTCCATAACTCCGTATAATCTCACCCAGCGGCTTCCTATAGATGTTGAATAACATCGAGGACAGAATAGCACCCTGTGGGACCCCACAGGTGAGCTCCCTTTTACTGGAGCTACTGTCCCCGAGCAGCAACCTCTGGGACCTGCCCAAGAGGAAGGACCGGAACCACTGGAGGGCAGGATGCTATGATCAATCATGTCAAAAGCCTCTGAGAGGTCTAGGAGCACCAATAGGGTCACACTACCCCTGTTGATGCTCAGACGCAGATCGTCGGTCAAGGCAACCATGGCAGTCTAAACCCCAAAGCCTGTCCTGAAGCCAGTTTGAAATGGGTCTAGATAATCAGTTTCATCCAAGACAGCTTGGAGCTGAAGAGCAACCGCCCTCTCGATAACCTTGCTCAAAAATGGAGCAAGGGGTCCTGGAATCAAATTCTAGTGGATACCAAGGGCCCATTGTACCCATGGTGTCTTTAGGTACAATTTTTTTAGCCCTCCCTAATAGGAGAGGTATGACTTTTTTGATGTTCTTGGGCTGCTTCTTCCATCAGCCTTATCCAGTTTCACAAGCAGTGAGAGATGATGTGAGCTGTAGCTCAACATTTAGAAGGCAACATGTGTACCATCGTGCTCAATTAGCTGCAGTTCCAAATTCCAATACAGTCCAATTATTCTTGGATAGTTTGCCCCTTCTTGTACACACATATATAATGCCCCTTCCTGCACACACATATATAATGCAGAGTTAACTGTACATTCAAAACCACAAAGGGGCATGTGCAAGATAGATACTGGTTGTAGGATTGTAAAATTGAAACCAAAAGGCTCTGTAACCCAATCACACTACTAGATTTCTCTTTATTGCCTATAGGGATGTCACACATCAAACACCCAATTAATAGGAATATACCTATAAAACAAAGGAGATTATTTACAATTGCCTGTTTCCCTCCCTTTCTTCCCCTTTCCCCCGTCTGACTCTCCACCACCACCACCCCTTTTTTTTTTTTTTTAGGAAAACATCTTATTTCTGCATTATCAAATTTAAGGCATAAGGTCTGGACTCCTGATCATTTTTAGCAGTAATCCATTTCATCTCTCAATGAACACTGACATATAGATTGTATTAATGAAACTGCTTTGCTCTAGAGGGAAATTATATAATCTAATTTGGACCTCAGCTTTACAGGATGACTATTTGCCACAGAAGGGTTTTTTCCCTCCTCTAGTCACAGATTTAATTAGCTTCTTTCTATCTTATGATTTTAGCCATTCCTATATATTCTTTCTCCACACCAACAAATGTTCCTGTTAGCACTGACAAGAAATCAATACATTTCATGACAGTTCCATAAAAGAATGCAGTTGTCTTCGATAGCTGTAAATGAGAGGAAATTTAAGCTACAAACATTTGCCACTCAAGCATGAAAATAGCATTGGTGTTCCTGCTGGTAAGCAGCACAGTCTCTAATGGATGAATATATCTAGTTGCAGGTCCATGCCAATATTATTTATCCTGGGGGAGGGGGGAACCATGAATACCATAACACAGAAGTGAAAAACCCAATGCTTATGAGTTCAGCATAGAAAAACTACATTATTTCAATTGCATAACTTTGGAGATTAACAATAGCTTGGTCTGGGAAAGGGCAATTAAAAAGTAAAGCTGGGAAAACAAATAAATTATCACAATCATTATAAGGATCCTCCTCTTCAGGAAGTTCGCTTGTTGATCACCAGAGGCCCAGAGGCTACAAAGAAAGAAAAAAAATCCAGTAAGAATTAAACTGTTTTCTGCATCGTAAATTGTGCTGTCCACAGAATAGTTTCTCCCTTAATAAGTCAATATATCCAATGAATTCAGCAAACTTTTCTGCTACCTTGCTGTGTATTCAGCTAGGAAAATCTGCTGGTTTATTTATTTATTTTTTTAAAAAAAAAAACTCTAGTTCTTTCTATCCTTAATATGAAGAAATGTTGGGAAATTCTTCAAAAACAAACCTGAAAAGAAATTACTCCCCTTTGCCTCCCCCTCACCACCACTTTGACAACATCAATAAGTAAGAGCTGCACCTACCAGAGAGGAAGAACCCTGTTGTCCCTGCCAGCAAGTATGGCTGTTGAAAGATAGAAACTGGATAGAAAAATAAAGTCCTTGCATGGTATTCAATATGGTTGAATACACAAGAATTCAGCTCCAGACTGAAACAAGAATTAAACAATTAGCACCCTAGCTAATAGAAAATCTGTCAGATTTTCATTTCTCTAATCTTGTTTTTTAAAAAAAAACCACAAGGTTTTTCTCCAAACTGATGGTTAAGACATCTGTAAGTTTCTTATCAATAATGAACTAAAACAAAATTTTCTACAATCTCTAACTGTATGATACCCATCTGTTATTGTTGCATATTGCAGTTATCCCCTCCATCCTACTTTGTTTCACTGACTGCCATTCTACCACTAATAATCTACACAGTACACTTCAGACTGTCTTGACTATCTCCAGTTTGTGGATACCACTTATTGGCAAAAACAATACTTGGCTACCTGGTGCCTGCCATCCTTTCTTCCCAATTCTTGTATGATCAGATTAGAGATACTTGTTATTTAGAAAGTATTCCGATTTGTATACTGCAGATTCATTCAGTCTGTTGATTGAATATGTGTAAGGTATGATCAGGTACAATGGACAAGCCTCTTGCAATCATGTTACTGTCTGTACACAAGGTTTCCTATCCCATGAATATGCAGCAAAAGTACACTTTAATTCATGAGTGATTTTGTAAGTCTAGTCTAGATGGTGTCAGACAGAGGTTGGGGTTTGGTAAACCTGAGGACTGTGATAACATCCAAAGCAACCTGGCCCTTGGGACCAATCTACTTTCCCACCATGTCATAAAGGAACAAGTTTTTAATCTGGGGTTTATAGTCTAAGGCCTACACTATCTGTCACTGGGTTATTTGCTTCATTTTGGGCTGCCTTACCATCATAGGACTTTCAACTAAATGGCTTAACTGAGGCTATCATGCTTTGGACATATCATGACACAACATAACTCATTGAAAAAGACTATAATGATTGGTAAAGTTTAAGTCAGTTGGAAAAGTGGAGGACCACATTACAGATTGATTTAATCAAGGAAGCCATGGTCCTCAGTTTTTAATATCTGAGCAGGATTGTTAATGACTGGGGATCTTGCAGACCTCTCAAACATAGGTTTGCTATAAGTCAAATCTGACTTGATGGCAAGTAACAGTAATAACTAGACTCCATTGCTGCCACCTGAAGAGATAAGAAACCTCACCATTAAGTCCAGAACCCTAATTTTTCAGACTCTCATACTATGTATGGGGAATGTCATGATAGAGATGGTGGAATTGGCACACTCTCCTCCTCCTATAGTGATGTGTGTGTGTGTGTGTGAGAGAGAGAGAGAGAGAGAGAGAGAACACCTGAATAGAGCTATACTTATGAAACATGCACATGTTTTCAGTCAGTGACTGCTTCCCTATGTGGTTCCACAACAAGGGTCAAGATGACATATTCAGGGATAACTGAGTTGTCCATATAACAAGGTAAAACAAAGGGGCTGTACAGACCCTAAGGGGAGGCATCCCACTGCCTCTTTCCTTGCTGGATTGGGGTTGTGGCAAACGCACACCGTGTCCCTGATCCGGCACTTTGCCACTCTAAAAAGAGCTGGCAAATGCCGCTCCTTTTTGGAGTTTCAAAAAACCACGCTTGCCACAGCAGTAGTGGCTTATCTGGGCTCCTTTGGTGCAGCGTATCTGAACACTGCTCCAAGGGAGCACCCTGATGCTGATGCCATGTGGGGGAGCCCACAGTGTGATGGCGGCATCAGAAGGAGTCGGGGCAGCCAGCATGCAGTCGCCATGCCCCAACTCCACCCCCAGGCCAGCCCTTTTGGCCAATCTGTATTCCCTCAAAATCCACAAAGGATCAATACTTCTATTGGCCAACTGCCAACCAAAATGCACAAAACACTTCATGAAAGCTTTTGAAACTCTTCTGGCTTCTTCATCAGGTAAAGGATGTTAAAACATCATAGAAGAGAAGAAAAGTGATGGGATTGGAATCACAGGCCTACATTTTATATCAGATATTGTTTCTGTTGTAGTTCAGTTGGTATGGAAAAATCTCAATGCAGGCAGAGGCCACTACCCCTTTTTGATCATGTGGGGACCAGGACAAAGGGCAGAAAATTTAAACTCTGTTAGCTGCAGTGAAGTAATTCCTCTGGATATCCAGGGTGTCTTTGCCCTTTGTGAAGCCCAAGACCCCTTTCTTAGCCAGACAATACTGGATTTCTCAAGAAGTCTCTGCACTGTTAATAATAAGGTTCATAATGGCCAAAGATTCAGAGCTCACAAATGTATGGCACCTTAAAAAGCAAGTTGCTCTCTGCCATAGTAGCTTCATGACAAGCTACCATCTTAAGTCTCAGTACATTTCTATATTTTAAAAACAGTTCAACAAACAACAAGTCAGATACCATCATCTCAATTCAGTAGTTTCCTGGAGCAGGGAGTCATTACAAAAAAAGAATTACAAAGTACATTTGGGAAGCAAAATGAAATTGCTGTCCCTTATCAGCATAGCATCTCAAATTTTTCCAGCCACATGGCAATTACTAATAAGATTGCATTTCAGACAACTATATGGTGAATTTTGAATCTCTCTTACAAGTTGGGACCTCAACTACAGTTGAAGGGAATAATAATTTATCACTGATTCAAATCTCCCTGAAATATGGATGAAATTCTACTATCATTAAAGTTGATAGTATAGAAGCACAACTTCTTCTTTTGAGAAGAAAATTTCATCTATGAATAAGCAGAGCAATACATTTCAAGAACACCGTTACAGCTAAAATGTGCTGCATACTCTGCATTCAGGAGCTTTTTGTGCAAACAGAGATTATTTTTCCATGCCTATGTTCACAGACTTAGGTAAAGATAGCCTATGCTGGTTCAAGTCAGATGTATAACCACTATGTGCCCATAAATGAACTGTGGATGCATCTGAAGAGTGAGAATCAGTGTCCAGGCAAGGAATGGAAACTGAAGAAGTCATTTATTTCTTTTTTATAGTATTACTATAATTTTGCAATTGTGGTTAAAAAAAATAATTAAGTAAGTAGAAAAACTTGTATGTGCAGGGTAGGGCATATAGGTATCAGAAGATAGTATTATGGCAGTAGTGCAGAAAACAGATCACACAACCATGGATCACCAAAGCACTGTTGAGGAGACAATTGTGATAAATGGTGCCAAACCGGAATGCTTCCAATCTTAAACTAGTGCAATTGCAGTGGGACAGCAGGCTAGTGTGATAATGTCCTAAGAATGCCTTCTGGTTTTTTGTTGTTGGTTTTTTTGCTGTCACCTTCAATAGTATTCTTAAATGATGTGCAAATATACAAATTATGGATTTTTCATTCCTTTAATGAAAAAAATGAATTGCTTGTGCTACTTTTTAGGTGTTCCTAAACCTTAAATATGCTGTTTCTAACTTCAATTAATATAATGGGCCAAGCACAAAGTCTCCATGGATCTCTTAAAAGTATCCTCTAGCACTATCCCTCTCACAATTAGGAACATCAGTCCATTAAAAAAAAAGACATGACAGTAGTATCTTTTCTTTCTGAGTAAATAACAGAGTCCACTAATAACAAAGTGTCACAGGTAATCCAAGCTTTTAGACCAATGAGGAGGTTTGGAATTTTGAGACTGAATCATGATAGCCAATTCTGCACTTCCAAATGCATGCAGTTCTATTTAGTGAGATTATTATTATTATTATTATTATTATTATTATTATTAGCTTTATTTATTAAGCGCCGTAGATGTACACGGCGCTGTACAAAATCAAATAAAAACCAAAATATATAAAAAGCCTGCCTGTGGTGTACAATCTAAAAGTTAAAACAAACAAATTAAAACATCATAAAAAAGTTAAAACATCAAATATCCAATATTAAGATAGGAGATAGGAGTATTCTGTAGTGTTTCACATTAACTAAATTGGTTCTCCATATGTTCAGGACAACAAATGAATAGTGAAATCTCTTCCTTTAAAACAGACTCTCTGAACCAGGGGTAGGCAACCTTTTTGAGCCAGGGGCTGGGTTGCTGTCCCTCAGACAATTGGGGGGCCGAAGCACCAAAAATAAATAAATAAATAAATAAATAAATTTTAAAAAATTAAAAAATTAAAAAATTAAAAAATATGCATGCACACTCTCTCAGCCCCAGAAAAGCCATGGCAAAACCCCTGTGGATATTTTGCCAAGAAAACCCCAAGAACAAGTAATAACAACAATAATCAATATCATCATGGTGGTCGATGGTGGCGGGGGGCGGCGGCGGCGGTGGCAGGACTGGCCTGGGGCCGGTCCAAAGGCCTCGGGGTGCGCATCCGGCCCCCGGGCCTTAGGTTGCCTACCCCTGCGTGAACTAATATGCAAGCTAAACATCTGCGTTCATGACTGTGATGTATGTGTGTGTGCATGCGCATATCCGGGGCGGGGGGGAGAGAGAATGTATTAGCCAAACACATCATAATGTATCCAACAAAAATAATAATATATTATTATTCTAACACTAATATTTGTGTTTACTTAGCTATAAACATACTGATGGACATAATATGTGGATCACATATTTACAGTCACAGTTGGTGGCTTTCATGTCAATGGGATTGTGAGTAAACTCCAGGTTTTAGTCTGAATAAAAGACTGAAAAAAGTGCAAAGGCGGGTTTACAGTTGAACATTAAGAAAATAAAAATAACAATTCACATAACTTTAAAGTAAATTATGAAGACATTGAAATAGTTCAAGATTGTCCATACCTTGGCTCAATCATTAATCAGAATGGAGGCTGCGGTCAAGAAATCAGAAGAAAACTAGGACTTAGAAGGGCAGCTATGAAGGAGCTAGACAAGATCCTGAAATGTAAGATATATAATTGAATACTAAAGATAGGATGGTCCATGCCAGCGTATTTCCCATTTCTAAGTATGGTTGTGAAAGCTGGGCAGTGCAGAAAGCTGATAGGAAGAAACCCATTTGAGATGTGGTGCTGGAGAAGAGTTCCATGAATACCAAAGACTGCTAAAAAGACAAATAAATGGGTCCTAGAGCAAATCAATCCTAAACTCTCCCTAGAACCCAGAGGACTAAATTGAGGCTATCTTACTTTGGCCATATCAAGAGAAGACAGGATTCACTAGAAAAGTCTACAATGCTAAGGTAGAAGTCACTGGAAAAGAGGAAGATCACATTCCAGATGTATAGACTCAATCAAGGAGACCACAGCCCTGAGTCTGCAAGACCTGAGCAGGAGTATTGAGGATAGGGTAACTAGGAGGTCTCATATCACAGAGTCATCATAAGTCAAAGTCAACTTAAAGGCAACTAACAACAAAAGACTGAAGACATTTAAAGGAACTCACCTAGATCCTTTGATATTTTGTCCCAAAAATAGGTTCAGGCAGTAGCTTGCATTTCCCCTTAAAGTTTAAGCCAAACTCAGCCTGGATACTCCACTCCACTTATCACCAGCTTCCCCTACATATTTGAATAACAATGTTCTAAAATTGTGTATTTCCTTCTATAAGCTTGGCCCATCTCAAGGAAAAGCACAGAATTAGATAATGACAATTCAAAATAAATGAATCCACTGTTTTGACATTCTTCAAACCAAAACAGTAAAAGCATGCCTTGATAATAAATATAAATGGAGATGGGAAAAGAGTAGAACAACAAGGAAGATATAATAGAAGATATCTGAAGTAATTTTGACAGTTTCCCTAAACAATAAAGTTGTTGTATACTTATAAACGGGAAGGAATTTATTTCTGAGATATGGGAAAACAATACATTTTTTTAAAAAAGGAGCCATTTAAGCAGCAATCCAGGAATCAAGGACATACCAATGATTCCTATCTAGAGAAGACTCAAGTCAACACTTAAGTTCCATTGACTCATTAGGTTTATTCTAGTTCAGCCGAACATTTAGATTTAGGCCACAGGTGCAGACTGGGAATTATTTCTAGTGATGAAATGTACCAGTCTATATAGGATTCATTACAGTTATACCATCAAATCAAGTCTATGAAAAGCTATTTAGACATTAAAAAGGAGGGGGGGGGGATAATGATATATGTTCCTTTTGTAAAATAGGTGAGTAACCATGCCTTACTTAGATAATTATTGCCTTCTTGATGCTCTAGAGCTGCATAACTACTATAAAGTATAGAACTGGTCTATGTGGCCTTTCAGACCTTTACTGTCTTTTTTCTCATCTCTCACTACTGGCTCTGCTGCCTGGGGTGGATGGAGATGCAGTCCAAAATGTACAGGGAAAAGCCTTCCTCAGCCCTGGTATATTGTATAAATACAATGAAAATAATTCCAGACTTTGTGTTCCCCAAACTACCTTACTCTTTACTCATCTCTCTCACACACACACACATACACAGAATAATTAATTATTTTCAAGCTCTGGTAAAAGTCAAAAAGATCCACAAGGATTCATGCTCCGGGCATTTGAGGGTTCATTTACACTGTGGTGGCAACTGAAAACACAGGGAGCATTATGTTCACTATCCAAGTCATGCAGAACAAATGTAACATATGATCTCATGATGGCTTGAGATATACTTCAAGTAAAATCTTACTGCATTGCTTAAATATCAGTAATGTAATTGCCAGGGGTAAGGACTGAGAGAAAAACAGACTGGCTCTGGCTACTGCATTCTGGGCTACACCCCACTCTATTTTACCATATGAGCACAGCTGATACTGGAGCAGAGTATGCTTATTCAATGGCTAGAAATACTGGTGTGCTTCATTTTATTCTAACCTACATATTTTAGTTTCAGAGCAATAACATGTAATCAGTTGATCAGCTGGGTATTATCTATTCTTGTCTAGCAAGCTAATTAGCTGGTTAAGATCTGGACCTGAATTTGAATGCTGTCATTCAAGCTCCTACTCCAAATTGGCATTTTCAGAGAACAGAGTACAGTGACTAGACTCTCTTCTTCAACAGAAGAAAGCAGAGGGCAATGGGGAAACTGGGGGTATGGAATCTTCAACAGAGAAGAGGATTCTTTGTAAACAAAAGGAAGTAATATGAAGAAGTGAAGGGAAGAGACATCAAAGTTGAAGAAAAGCTCTATAGTCTTTCTCTGAAAAAAGGCTCCTAATGTAGGATGAAGGAAGCTTTGAGATTCAACCAACAGAGATTCAATATTGGCATGGGGGAATGCAGATGGGTGGCCCTGGGACACCCAGGGAAGCAGAGGATCAGGGCCACTGCTACCACACACAGCGGCCCCGATTCTCCCATTTGCCGGCCGGGAAAAGGGCAACAAAATGCCACTCCTTTCAGAGCCAGCAAAAGGGTGCCCTAAGAGCCGCGGTGCAGCTCTTTAGTGCCCCTTCTGGTGCAGCACATGAGGACGCTGCACCAGAAGGATGTCTTGACATCGCGCACTGTGCGTAATGGCACACGGCATCACAATGTCCTCAGCATGGGGTTGGGGCGCCCAGCATGCGGCTGCCTCTCCCCATTCCTGTCTCCAGGCCAGCCCTTTGGGCCAGTCTGTAGAGGCCCATAGTTATCTTTTCACAAGATTGCTGTGAAACATTTAAATTAGAAACATGGTGTCTAGGTCTTGTTGCACTGAAACTTTCCTCATCCCTCACCATGGATGCTCTGCAACAACTTCTAGAGAAGTATAAGCTTCTTATACCTGAAGTATAAAATACTTTAAAATACAGCTAGGGTGAACATCCAGGTTTGCTTTTTAAAAATTATGATTTTAAAAGTGCTAAGCATCCAGTTGCTTCAAAATGAATGTACACCTTCATTCATAACATTTTATGGGAGTGAAGCAGTTCAGTTACTAAAGCCACCAGAATATGCTCAATATTTTTAGAACAGCCAGTGCCTTACCCATAAATCTAAACATTGGCTAGAAATTAAAATGAAGCTGAGTTTAAAATATGGCCTCCTACAACTACTTTCACTAAGTGGAGACAACAAAGAGGGTGCTTGAGGAGGTCTCAGAGGATTTATAGGAAGCAGCAATTACTTAAGCAGCAGCTATGTTATGCTGCTGCTCTATAAATTCCCACCCCTGATCTCCAGGAGTTGTCAGAGATTATCTGGCCTACCTAATTCCCTTTTGTGTTCCTGAACTCTGTGCTTAATCTGGACTGTGCTTGTTGGCTCTGGATACTGTTTACCTAACTTGGATATTGCTGAACTGTCTTGCCAGACCTAAAGCTTATGAATTAACTTAGAGGCTTTGCAGGCGGGAAATGGAGGATTGGGGCTGAGGCTGCCCCACGCCTAGGCCCCAACCCACCCTTTTGGCACCTGGGAAAGGAGCGCCAAAATGCTGGTCCTTTCTCAAGCAGCAAAAATGGTGCTGGAAGAGCCAACGTATGGCTCTTCTGCAGCTCTTTCGGTGCAGCGCGTGAAGACACTGCGCCAGGAGGATGTATTCAGGGTGCGCACCGGACATAATGGCATGAGTCCTGATGACGTCCTCAGGGAGGGGTTGAGGCGGCTACCGTGCGGCTGCCCCTCCCCTTGCCTGCTTCCAAGATGGTGCTTTGCACCATCTGCAGAGGCCCTTAGTTTGGCACTTTAGGTTTTTGTTTGCTAAGCAAAGTAAGTGCTGAACTGTAAACTGCTCTTTTACTTTACTTGCTGATTACCTGGTACCACGTCCCTGCTATCAGCTGTGTATCAACAAGTCCTTGGCTGATTGCCCAGACTGTGTTTGGACAGTATTCTTTTGGTGAAGATAAGGACTCTTTAGGTCCTACAACTAGAGGTGGGGAAAGAGACTTTCCTTGGGGGTGGCCTAAGGTTTAAATCCTCAGTACTTGTACTTGTAATTAAGGGGAAGGAACCTCAGGTTGGCCTTCGAGTTGCAAGCCAGCTGGGGAGCAATCCAGCATTTGGGTTCTTCTTGGGGCGCAGGTGTTTTTGTCCAGGGGACACTGGGGAGGAAGTCTGAGGTTGCTCCCTCCCCAGTATATAGGGTGCAATAAATAGGATAGAGTTAAATAAAGTGGCCCATTTACAACCCATATTTCTTCATCTGATCTCATTATTTCCCAGATTGGTCAGCAAAAATGACATGTTTGAATGGTCCACTGTAGATATCATACCACAAACAAAACTGTCTTGTACTAAGTCAGAGCACCTCTAGCTTTTTTATTATTAAAGTCTGTACTGAGTAGCAGAGACTCTCTGAAGTTTCATAAATTCTTTTCCAGCCTAATTCAGAAACTGTGGAGAAAGTGTGACTTTGTGCACACAAAACATGTGAATGATTTTATTTTTATTTCCAGCAGAGTCTGTTCATGAGTGCAGCTGCTCGTCACTGTATGTACGCTGTCTTGAATCATTGGGGAAAAGGTGGGGTATGAATAAAGTAATTCATTTATTGATTGAATGGATTGAAGTATACTCATGGTACTTGGAGGCATGGGATTGGGAGGAATGCAATGAATCCATGCTTGGGCTTATGCCAGAATTTATTTGGAACCATCGAAAGTTCTGAACCTATTTGTGAAATGGGATTTCATACCACAGAGTGCTTCTTTAAAATCTGAAATATTATTTAAAGGGGATTTGCCACACCCATGACATGGAAACCACCAGCTTTCAATAATTGTGTGAGTTAAGTACCAGCCTGATTGCAGAGTACCATAAGAGTTTTCCCTGGAAATTCTAGTACTTTAGGTCCCTGTGAATGTGAAGAAAGAACTTCTGAAAAGAGAACAGTCCCTACAGAGATGTACAAAGAAACGCAATCCAAGTGCATCATGTTTGGAAGCATGCTGAATAGTAAGAGATGTTGTTGAATGTACTAAGGCGATCCTCCAACTTCAAGCTGTTCCAAAAATGTTCTACTAAATCCCAGTTATTTCGGAAGAGGGCACTGTGGGACATCATGCTGTTAAAAATGAAATAAATCAGACCAAGTCTCTACACCACTTGCCAATACCATGTAATTTGCAATTAATTACTTTTGTTTTTGTTTAGAGAACTGTGCATATAATTTTTTTGTACAAATAAATCATCATGCTTGCATACTCTCAGCTGAGCAGTAAGAATTGCTTTATAGCATAAGGAGCAAAAATATTTCAGACCTGGTGGAGAGATGTTTCTCTTTTTCACCCCAATAATTTATATCCTTCAGAAAGATTTTCTAGCAGCTTGCCAAGTACCACAGGCATCAGAATTGTATCTTTCTATTAAAAATATATAATTATGAGGAAATGTTTCTTTTCTCAGAGAGAAACCCAAATGTCAAATTCAGCAGGAAAAAATGAGGTCCACAAAAATAGAACTTACAGAATTACATGTGTATTATGAAATTACAATTAAGCAAAATAAGTGTCACAACTAAAAATAGTGAATCAACAACAAAGTTGTGACAGAACAATGGTTTTATTCTTTCATATCTGCAAGGGAACTGAAGCCACAACAAATCTTTGCCTGTTCTTCAGCAGTAATATTATCACCATTCCCATACATTAAAATTATCTCAATCATATGATAGAATACAGGGTCTTTTATATGAAGAAGAGTAGGCCTTTTGTCCAGAGAGGTTCCTTTCCACTTTTAACCAGATTAACATGTTTCTGCTAAGCATTTCAGCACCTGGCTGAAGCCAAATCCTAGGTTTCATGCTGGCAGCCAGCTTGCCAACAGACCCAAGGAGAGATGTTCAGCATCACTTTAAAATTTCTTTTTAAAAAGAACAAATCCTTAGCTAACTGCAGTGGGCCCTTGGTATCATCTGGTGTTTGGTTCCAGTACCTTCCATGGGTACCAAAATCCATTGGTGCTCAAGTCCCATTAAATACAGTGGCATCATAAAATTGTGTCCCTTATGTAAAATGGCAATATCAAGGTTTGTTTTTTGGAATTTATATTTTTTTAAAATATTTTCAAGCTGTGGATGGCTGAATCCATGGATAAAGAATTGGACCTTATGAGTAAACTCATCAAAGCCAGACTCCAGATTTGGATGAAGTTTTCCTAAAAGAAATGAGCAAACATTTCAAAAGGGGAGATATAGTAATAATGAGACCCTGGCATTTGTTGGAAGTTGAACTCAGCCAAGAATGTGTGTTCCAATAAATTTCTCACCAACCTTGCAGCTAATTTCATGGGTGGGGGGAGGCACCGAGAAGATCAAGGTCTCAAGAGGTTAAAATAATAAAGGGGGATAAGTTGGCTGTACTTTGAGCAATAATAAGAATAAGTAAGTGCTATTTTCTAATGTTGAATAAGACCTTCATTTACTGATATCCAATGGTGTCTGGTAGCTGCCATTCCACTGGAGCAACAGATAGGCTCTCTGTGCTATCCAATAGAAGCTATCCGAGGTGCTGAAAACTTTGTGCTATCCAAGGTGCTAAATCTATGAAGGGCAAAGGATTTAGCATCTTTAAAATTGGGAATAAAACCCAGAATGTACCCACAATCTCACTGGTATTAGAGCTACCAGCCACCATCGCTGACCCATACAAAAAAAAAAAAAAAATACATATAATGTGAGACTTCTACAATCATGCTGTATTTGATTGATTGTCTCAGCCAGAGGCATATATTTTTCATAGATATGTTTGCTGGAGATAGAAAGTAGGAGGTCAACAATCTCTAATGTATGTATTGAGGAGGCAGCAAGAAAACAATGCAATTGATTCCATCATCCAAATTACAATATTTTCTTGCCCCCTCTATTCAACCATGCACATTGGGTACACCGTTTGCATTACCAAACTGACAATTTCTTTTTATAGGATCATCATTTTTGCAAATGACTACACTTAACTCTATCCCACCAACCCTCCCCGAGCAAGAAATTACAAAAAGCCTTCTAGCATTTTAAATGCAAGCATTTGCATCTATAATTTAACATAGCTACAAAATTGCATCTGCAAACATGGAGGGATTTTTGAAAGCCTATTATGCTATGCTTTTTACCTCTTATTATATATAGTTTCCCTACCCTTTTTTTCTCTTTTGCTCCCCAAGGAATTATGCAAACAAAACACTAACTGCTTTTTATAAAAGAAATTATTCCTCTTTCTTCTTTTTGGTGTTTAATATGACTAAATCCAATAGTGCTTTCACTCCCAACATGCTTGTTCATTATAAGTGTGGGAAGTTATGGCATGCTAGCATAAAAATAGTTGGGAACAGGCATGCCTTTAGGTTTTATTAATACATGTAAAAATGACACTCAGAAATCAAGTGTAGCCTTTTTATTATGAAAATTCTGTAATGTACTGTCTTCCTCCCCCTTGCAATAACAACAATAGGGAACAAGGTTGCTTAGTCAAACAACATTTTGATATTCTAAAGCACAAAATGAGTGTGTGAATTATACTAATACACCCAGTAATCACTATTCAAGTACTTCTTCTTGAATGAAGAATTGTGGCAAAGAAAATCATTCCAGGAATGGCATGGTTTTATATTCTTCAAATGAATTAGCTTTTATTTGTTCAGGCATGAAAATGTTGGTAAATGAGAAGTTCTCTGTGCCTCTCCCCTTGCCAGTGCCATCAAATCTAGTCACTATTGTCTGTCAAACACAGAGATCCTGCAGTTCATCTTCAAACTGTGGGACAAAAGTGGGGGGATGATCAACCCCACCTCTGCCACCTTCACCCTCCCTACAGCATAGAGAATAGCACCAGGCAAGCTTTCCCTGCCTCTGCATCTGTGGGTGATTTCGCAGAGGCAAAACAGGCCCCTTTTTGCTCAAAGGAGCTGACTTGTAATGGAAGCATGCACATTTGCTGCTGTTGGTTCCAATATTAGTGCAGTGATGAATCCACTCCTGATTTTAGTCTAACCTTTAAAGGAGCTTTCAAAGATGCTGAAAGTATTAGGTGGGATAGGGGTCAGCACATTGAATAGCAGGTTGCAACTAAAATGGGTGGCAGAATCACCAGGGAGACTCATCAAGACAAGGCATTTCTGTCTGATTTATAGCTGGCTATAAATTAGGTCACCAAGGCCATTCAAGTGCTGCAAACTATCAGCTCTAATGCTAATTTTGTGACTTTGCCTGATTTGTGGAACTCTGGGGAGTGAGGGCTGCCATGGGAGAAGACAGGAGAGGGCAGAGCAACCAAGAAGGTGAGAGTACAAAAGAGGAGGGATGTAGCATGGTGAGGAGGAGAGATGGAGAGTGAAGCGTGTTAGCATGGTTATACAGCGCGTGAAGATCCACATAGACGTGCAGCACCAGGATCACGATCTTCTCAGATGCAGCAGGTAGCTTGTCAGCTGGAGAAGCACCTCTCCCCTTCCAGACAGAGTAAAGAGACTCCACAGACAGATGTCTTTCAGATGAGGCTTTAATCTTAGTTCCTCTATATACAAGGCTATTTACAGCAATCATCCAGCATGATTCACAGCAATCCACTATACAACCAGTGACAACCCAGTACGAGAACACCACCCACACCACATGTGTGTCCAGAGGCTTCTGCCTAATATAGCCATGGCTCCACATGGCCTTCTGGCCCTGCCTCTTCCTGCTGCACACCTGTCACTCACCTGAGTGACTCTGCACTTTTGCAGCAGTTTTATGTGCTTTCCAGCACCAGGTGACCATCCCCATGATGTCACATCCTATGACACAGCATGACTCAGCATGACTCAGCAGTGATCAAATGCTGTGTCATCATGGCTGCTGCTATTCCCCACATTGTACATTTTACCCCTGGGTCGGCAGGAGGCAAAAGCAGTTGTGGTGAGAGGTATAGTAAGAAAGTGGAGCCCAGAAGAGAGCACAGACAGCTGACTCAGGACATCCAGCCCCAAGACAAAAGAGATGGGTTGTCTGGGAGCAAGAAAGGTGTGCTTCAGTTTGTCACCCCACTGGCAGGGCCAGGAAGCATGGGAGGAGACACTGCCCTAAGTCCAAGGGCTAGGCAGTGCATGGAGATAGAGTTATCATTTGTGCTGAAAAAGTGGGGCATTCAGTTTTAACAGTTCTGGAAACGTCCCAGCCCAGCTTCAGCTGCATGTCCCAGTTTCTCGGGCAGCTGAGCGATTGCACAGGGCTTTGGGGAGCAAATGGTTGCCTCTCCCCAGTGACTTCTCTTTCCTAGCCTCCCAGGGGCCCTGAGATGGGAAGTGGCCATGATTGGGGGAGTGGTTGGTGGGGGTGGGCTTCCAGTTCCTCCCCATTGGCCAGGCCCAGGAAGAGGAACTTTTCAACAGCCTCCGCTCCTGCACTTTCCCTGCTAGGATCCTTGCGAGAGATCCAGATAGCAGAGAGAGCAAAAAGAGCTTTTGGTGGTGCAGACAGGCAAGCAGGCAGGCATTAGAGAGGTCTGGCTGGGGCCTTGGGCCTGGTAAAGGACTCACTGGGTTACTGAGGGGGTTGAAGGCCACCGTTGCCGCTGCCTTTCCCACACTTTTGCCAGCCCAGGAAGGCAGGCAGGTAGGCTGGCATGGTGGACTCACTGGGGGGCGGGGGGGATTTAAGCCTCCCGCCACCATCTTTCCCATGCTTTTGTACAGGCAGGCATTTTCTGAGGGGCCTGGGGCCTGGTCTCACTGGAGGGCAGGGGGATTAAGCCCCTTGCCACCACCTTTCCCATGATTTTGTGCAGGCAGGCATTATCAGAGAGACCTAGGGCCTGGTCTCACTGGGGAATGGGGAGGTTAAGCCCACCACCACCACCACTGCCTTTCCCGTGCTTTTGCACAGGCAGGCATTATCAGAGAGGCCTGGCCTGGGGCCTGGTAAGTTATCAATGGGAAGCAGGGGATTTTAAGTCCCACCACCACCACCTTTCCCATGCTTTTGCTCAGGCAGGCATTATCAGAGAATCCTGAGGCCCGGTCTCAATGGGGGATGGGGGGGTTAAGAAGCCCTTCTGCCGCTGCCTTTTGCACAGGCAGACATTATCAGAGAGGCTTGGCCTGGGGCCCAGTAAGGACTCACTGGGGAGTGGGGGGGGGGTTCCTACATTTCAATCTTCTGTCCAGGAAGAATGTCAAAATCTCCTCCATTTTGAGCATGACTGAGAAGCATGAATTTATATTAACATTTTTGGCTGTTAATTGGTCTGTCCTCTATTTTTCTTAAATGTCCTACATTTTGTCTTACAGTTTGTCCCAGTTTTGTGGAAGAGAATTATGGCAACCCTACACAGAGAGGCAGTTTCGACTTCACAGGAGGGATCTAGCAATGTGTGCTTAGCATGATTCACTGTCCAAACCCTTCAGGAATGAGAAAGCAGAGTGGAAACCCCTAGAGAAAGGCATTTGACAAATGCACAAAAGCATTTGACAAATGGAAAAGTCTCTTGGTGATCCTGAGCATCTAGTTTGTTTTCATTATTACTGTACCCCAGACCAAGAAGAAGTTTAGTAGTTAAGTTTCCCACCTGTGGTGAGAAAAACACTAATGAATCACAATAAATGTGTAAAGTTAAAAGTCCACAGAGTTTGTATTGGTTGTTGATGATATACAGCTAGGAGCATGTGGTAGCCCCGGCCTCCCGCACACAAGGGACTGTGTGCAAGGTCCCCCATGATATTCTTGGAAACAAGATAATAAAATATGGGCTAGACAATGGGAGGAGTCTCAAGAAACCAGGTTGGATGACAAAAGAACTTTCAACTGAACTAAGTTTTAAACGGGAGATGTATAAGAAATGGAAAAGGGGCAAAATCACTAAAGAGGAATTCAAACAAATAGCTAGCACATGTAGGGATAAAGTCAGGAAAGCCATAGCACAGAATGAGCTCAGGCTTGCTAGAACAGTTAAGCACAATAAAGAGGACTTTTTTGGGTATGTCCGTAGCAAGAGAAAGAAGAAGCAAATGGTAGGGCCACTGCACAGAGAAGATGAAGAAATTCTAACAGGGAACAGAGAAAAGGCAAAAATACTCAACACCTTCTTTGCCTTAGTCTTCTCACAAAAGGAAAAGGGTGTTCAACCTGAGGAAAATGTAGCAGAGGACACAATAGGGGAAATGCAGCACAAAATAAGTAAAGAGGAAGTACAGGAATACCTGGTTAACCTAAATGAATTTAAGTCTCTAGGATCAGATGCACTACATCCAAGGATATTAAAAGAACTGGCAAATGTAATCTCAGAGCCACTGGCAATAATCTTTGAGAACTCCTGGAGAACAGGAGAAGTCCCAGCAGACTGGAGGAGGGCAAACATTGTCCCCATCTTCAAAAAGGGGAAAAAAGAGGATCCCAACAACTATTGCCTAGTTAGTCTGACATCAATATCGGGAAAGATTCTAGAACAGTTCATTAAACAGAGAGTCTGTGAACATTTAGAAGGGAATGCCATAATCACTAAAAGTCAACATGAGTTTCTCAAAAACAAGTCATGCTAGACTAATCTGATCTCTCTTTTTTTTTTAATATAAAAGTACCAGCTTGGTAGATGAAGGGAATGTGGTAGACATAGCATATCTTGATTTCAGTAAGGATTTTGACCAGGTCCCCCATGATATTCTTACAAACAAGATAGTAAAATGTGGAGTAGACAATACAACTGTTAGGTGGATTAGTAACTGGTTGACTGACCGAACCAAAGCGTGCTCAGCAATGGCTCCTCTTCATCCTGGAGAGAAGTGACCAGTGGGGTGCTACAGGGTTCTGTCCTGGGCCCAGTGCTCTTCAACATCTTTATCAATGATTTGGATGAAGGAATAGGGGGCATGCTTCTCAGATTTGCAGATGACACCAAATTAGGAGGAATAGCTAATACGCCAGAGGACAGGATGAAAATTCAACATGATCTTAATAGATTAGAAAGCTGGGCCAAAGCTAACAAAATGAATTTCATCACAGGGAAATGTAAGGTACTGCACTTAAGGCAAAAAAAAATGAAATGTATAGATATAAAATGGGGGATACCTGGCTTGACAAGACTATGTTTGAAAGGGATCTAGGAGTCCTAGTGGACCACAAGTTGAACATGAATCAACAGTGTGATGCCGCAGCTAAAAAGGCCAATGCAATTTTAGGCTGCATTAGTAGAAGTATAGTTCTAGATCAAGGGAAATAATAATGCCACTGTATTCTGCTTTAGTCAGCCCCCCCCCCCCCGGAATACTGTGTCCACTTCTGGGCACCACAATTCAAAAAGGATGTTGAAAAACTGGAGCGTATCCAGAGGAGGGTGACTAAAATGGTGAAGGGTCTGGAAACCATGCCCTACGGGGAATGACTTAGGGAACTGGGTATGTTTAGCCTAGAGAAGAGATGGTTAAGAGGGGATATGATAGCCCTCTTTAAATATTTGAAGGGATGTCATATTGAGGAGGGTGCTACCTTGTTTTCAGCTGCCCCAGAGAACAGGACCTGGAACAATGGATGCAAGCTGTAGGAAAAGAGATTCCACCTTAATATTAGGAGGAGCTTCCTGACAGTGAGATCTGTTCGACAGTGAAACACACTCCCTCGGAGAGTGGTGGAGTCTCCTTCTTTGGATTACTTTAAACAGAGGCTGGATGGCCATTTGTAGGGGATGCTTTGATTTTGAGTTCCTGCATGGCAGGGAGTTGGACTGGATGGCCCTTGTGGTCTCCTCCAACTCTATGATTCTATGATTCTATGACAACATGTTATTATTTCTAAATCTAAGGCCTGTATTAGTTTTTACAATTGCATGAGTATTGTTACAATTACAAGCCACAAAAAGCATGTGCTCATCAACAATAAGAATAACAGGAATTCATTCTCAGTAGCTGAACACTTGTATTCCAGAACAAAGAACTGTTAATACCACCTCTGAATATTTCTTGCCTAAGAAAACCCTAAGAAATTCATGGTGTTGCCATAAGTCAACAGGCAGCCTGAAAGCACACAGACACAGAGGGAGACTGTCCAAATCTATCAACTTGTTAACCATTGGATTAATAATGCAATTAAAAACATTGATTAAGAATCAGTGTTATTTTGTTGATGATGATGATAACTTGCATTGCTATCTCAAAAAGCACAGCAAACGTTCTTAAACCTGGGCTTAACAAGTTTCTATTTACATTTTCACAAGCAGCTCCTACATTTGTCACTGTAAGGGGATGTTCAATGCACATAATTCAGGTAATAGTGCATTTAACAGGCTATAGGATATTCTATATGCACCCATATAAAAAATAAAGAAAATGTTGTCCTATAGCTAAATATGAGCTGAACTTTTTCAAACTGTTCATTTCAATTGTACTGAACTCAGAAACTGACATTTGAAAACATGAAAGTCACCATAGTAAGATTTTAATGCTTTCTTTCTTCTGTCAGAATTTAGAGTTAATTGTCTTGTTCTACTAAGGCCTTTAAATGTAATTATCAGCTACTGACAGCAAAAGATAGAGTTTTATGCCAAGATTTTAAAATACTAGAAACACGTGTGTTAAAAATGGGCTATCTTCCTTCATATGTTCACTTACCATGGATGCAAAATCTGTTCTCATTTCTGGATGTGAACATGACATTGTCTCTGAACGTTTTCACACTTGGGGTCTAAAGCTGCATGGAAGCAATGAAAGAATCATACCGGAATGGATCCTGCAGCTTCAGATCGGTGACAGCAGCATCATTCCGGTATGATTCTGGCCGCGGCAGATGCAATTCCTTTTAAAAAGAGGAATTGCAAAGAATGGGGCTGATGCCGGGGATGGGACGGGGTGGGGTGGGGTGGGGTGGGGCGGGGCTTGCTGCGACGTCGTTTGAACACGCGGAGAAAGGACCCGGAATGATGCCGGGGATGGCACTGCAACGTCGTTTGAACACACTGGCAAAGGAGCCAGCTGTAACGGCCAGCCATGAGGAGGATGAGGAGGAGGATGGGTCTCCTCCAGAGAAGGAAGAGATACAGGCTCCACTTGGCTCTCATTCTGATCTGCCTGAGCCAAGCCCCGTTCTCCCAGCCCCAGAGCAGCCAGGTCCTAGTGCTCCTTCCTTGGAGGCTCAGCTGCCTAGTGGGGAGAATCAGGAAGATACAGCAGAGCCAGTACCTTCCTTTAGGCAGAGGAGAGCTGAGAGTGCTGGCAGTCGCAGGTCCAGGAAACTGGCTGAAAAGCAGCTGCTTAACAAGCCTCAGCTGGCACTGAGGTAGGATTTGACTATTTAAGGAGTGGCAAGAGGCTTCCTCAGTGCCAAGACTTATTGTAGTTTCCTTGGGAGACTACGGTCAGTGTGGTTCCTGGTTTCCTGCTGTGTGCCTCTCGCTCTTGCCTTGTGGAACTCTGTTGCCTTGACCCTGGACCGGACCGGACCGGACTTTTGCTGATTGCTGCCTGCCCTTACCTTAGACTGATTGACGCTGATTTCTGGACTCTGTTTTGCTGGTGTTTTGACTACGGAAGGTTTGTGGCTGGCCTTGCTGTTTGCAGCCCACCCTTTCCATCCCTAGCAGCTGTGGGAACTGAGGCTGGCTGTAGTCCAGGACACCAGCATGAGGCTGGAGTGAGGTAGGATTGCTTCTGCCTTAAGCCCAGTGTGAAAACGTCCTCTGTCTCTCTCTCTGATCTTTTCCTCTCTTTTTTTGCATTCCATGTCCCCCTATTTTTTAAAAAAAAAAGCTATGCAAAATTGCAGTTTCAAATAAAGTTTGGGCACAACAATTGCTTGTGATCATGCCCAGTGAAAATAAAAATTAAGGATGGATATGTTGCTCTTAGCTGCAACCTATCAGAGTGCAAGGGTCATGTTTGATACACTGCAACATTTCTATGCATGTTTACTCAAAAATAAATCCCACTTTATTTTAGGGAGCTTAGTCCCTGGTAAGCATGTATAGGTAGACAGTGTAGTTTGCAAAAGGGGAAAAAAGCTTCCATTTGTTTCAATAAACAAATTTCCCATTATACAAACTGCAAATACCAAGACCAAATGTGCAAGAAGAAAACAATAGAAATAAAAAATTCAAGCCCACTACTCCCCATGCTAGAGTCTGAATCCAGCTCATGTTTCCTACACTTGCTTCTGGGTATGAAAAAAGAACCAACTGAGATGCATACTACGAATTAAAAATAATGTGTATTTTGGTTATGCAACTACAGCAGCTATGATAATTTACCCTTGCATTGCATTTTTCACAAAGATTTTGGTTACTAGGTGCATTCAGTTGTACCTATTCCAATGCAGATCAATTGTCACCTAGTTTTGAGCCACCTTGAACCCCTATATTAGGATGAACATGATACATAAATAAAATAATAACAAGAACTTACTTAAATGTAACAGGAACAACCACCGTACTCAAGAAAATGGACCCAAGAATATATACAAATATACAATCTTATACATGCCCAGTCTCATTTGATTTTTGAAGCTAAACAGGATGGGTCTTGTTAGTATTTGGACGGGAAACCAATAGACAATATCAGGAATTTCCAGGTAGGGCTAGGGAAAGATGCTGTCTAAAACCTTGGAAAGCTATTCCTGCCAATTAAACATGACAGCAGTAGGCTAGATGCACCAATGGTCTGCCTCATTATAAGTCAGATTCCCATGTTCCTAATATACAGTTGGCCCTTCGTTTTTGCGGGGGAATCCATTCCGGACCCCCCTCCTGTGAAAACGGAGACTCACCAATATTCATAGGCTTGAATGGGGTGCGCTCCCGTGGGCTCCACTGATTTCAATGGAGGTTGCCCCTCCATGAATATGCAAAACTGTGGACTTGAAGTCCACAAGAGGGGCGACTGTACAGTTGTTTCAGTGTCACTTGCCAACTTATTTTTATCATGTATGTTTCAAGGCATATAAACCTTATTGTCATATGATATTGTACCAATTTATTAGCAAACTGAGGACAGAACCATCAGGACATAAAATTTTGTGTATCATTGTAGAAGAAAACATGTAGATGTATCTAGAACTAAACTAGTATTCTGATCCTATTCCATTTTCCTGTTGCTTTTGATCCTAGCTCTCTTAATAATGAGCTTAATACATATTTCCTTGGTGAAACTGTCAACTCTAAATGTTTTTATTTATTACTGAACCCTGAATTTGTGGAACTTTGATGAATTTGATGAGCTGTGCCAAAATAATGGTGGCCATGAGCTATTAGGATTACATAGGTAGCAATCAACCTTTTTTGTCTCCGAAGTTCAGGAATGGGTAGCTACAGTGAGTCTGTGGGCTGCACTTGCTTCATTTTCCTCCCATCCATCCACTATTGCAGGGTACATGCCAGGTTTTGGCATGCAAGGGGCATACTTTGTTTTAGGACAAAACTGCAGCTTGGAGGACTTGAGAGGTGGAGTTCTCTTGTTTTGTTCCCAAAAAAGTTAAGCAATGAAGATGTTCAGAAACTCCATGGGCTTTCAGATTATTGTTTTTTCATTTTAATCAGAGCATACACATGTATAAACAGTATAATTTTCACTTGCTGAAGGTATTGTGCAAATGCAACAGTAACACAAAACTATCATTCCAAGAATATATTGTTCTTTTCAATCTGTAAGTTATAATTAAGTGATGAGTAGATGTCACTTAATGAGTAGAGTAAATGCCAAGCTTGTCATAAATCATAACACTTTGGCTGTAATCCTGTTAGAGATATACACATACATAGGTTTCTCTTATGTATTTGTATGTCCTTTGGGGGGTACTGCAGAGATTAATATTCCCTTCATTCCTCTGTAGCACTCAACCCCCCCCCCTTCAATTTACTAAACAGCTTCTGAAACCCTGCATACACACAGCTATTCCTTGCTTCATGGAGAGTGGGGAGGTTTCCAGAAGCATCTCCTTGTGGCCAGATGCAAAATGGTGACATTTGTACTGAGAACCACCATGGTCATCTGGAAGTCTCAACACTACTGTAATTATTTCACATCTGGCTATGGTAATATAGCCAGATGCTTCTGTGATAGTGCAAACTCCCCACAAAGCAGTGAATTGCCATATGGGAGGGGAGATTCTGAGGCTATTCACTAGGGGGTAATTCAGACATCATTTTTTTAGTGGAACGATGTGAAATGACATCACTCATACATTCCAGGTTTGTTATTCACACTATGGATCCACATCGAAGTGCATCTCAAGGAGTTAGATTGCTTGCACATGCCAGCACTTGAATAAGCATGGAGTTGATTATGTGAATGTACTCGAAAACACCTTCAAGGCATGTGGAGTTTAATCCTGAATTATCCCAGGTCTATTTGCATTGGTTATTCACACTGCCGACTATGCTGCAAATCTTTTTTAAAAACTCAGGAAAAAAAAACAGTATCAATTATCCTAGGTTAAGTGAGTTTTTTGGCAGCCCCCTGCAAAACTGAATTGGGTACATTCCAGTTGCATGTGAACAATGGAGATACAACTTGGATTCATCCTGGATTATTTTTACCATCTGAATAACCTCTAGGTCAGAGGGGTAGTATATGATTCAGGCTAGCATAGATCTACATGTGGACCTACTATGCTACACCACACCATTCAGAATTGCAGACTCTGTATCCTTCAGCAGGTTTCAAAGTGAAAGTGAAGAGACAGGGTCACATCAAATCAGACAGAATGTGGTGTGGTCTGATGACAATCCCATGGATTGCAGTTCGTCCTTCACATACTGCAAGAAAGTAAATTGTCTCCATAAAGTGTTCAGATATGTCTGTTCTATTTATTACATTCCTTTTACAGAAGAGTTTTTTTGGAAAGTGCTGATTGGTTCATGAGTATTTGCTTAGATTTGTTAGACTCTTCCAACATCTGGAGATCTTCAGATGAAACACCATTAATACTATAGGACTTTGGGCCTTTACAGACTGGGAGAAATAATCCAACTTGAGACCACTTTAACTGTCCTGGCTCAGTGCTAGAGAATAATGGGAACTGTAGCTTATTGTGGCACCAGAGCTCTCTGACAGAGGAGGCTCAATGTCTCAGAAAAACTACAATTCCCATGATTCTCTAGCACTGAGCCAGGGCAGTTAATGTAGTCTGAAGCTGGATTATTTCTGGCAGTCTGTACAGGCCCTTAATCACATGGGGGGGAATTGGAAGTTTAAAAGGGTCAGAACCCATGATTAACTCACAATTGTGCAAATGGTTTTCACACACAAAGCGCTGTTATCCCATGCAGAATCCAAGATTAAGGTTTTCACATGACAGGACCAAATGTGCCTCCATCTCATTAATGATTAAAGTGTGTGCCTCGCACAAAAGCAAGCAAATATGCAAATGATTTTCACACGTGGACCACAACATGGGTAGAGAAAGAGGAGAGGAGAGTGAATGAATGAATGGTAACTGCACACATACCATTCCTTACTCAACCCGACTCTGCAGCCTTTGCTGTGAACACTATAGGCTTGGATTTCTTAAAAGGGTTTACTGCTTACTGGACTCAATGCTTGCCTTCCATCCCCTTTAAGGGATTTTGGACTTCAGCTCCCAGAAGCCTCAGCCATGTTGGCCAATAGTTTGGGTTTCTGGAAGCTCAAGTCCAAAATCCCTTAAAGGGGGCAGTTTGGGGATCGCTGCGGAGCCATTCATTCATTCATTCTCTTCTTTCTTTCTACCCTTGCATCATTTGCTCTTTTAAGAGCCCTGGCTAGAAGAGGAGAAACATTCACACACAGATAGGCATAGGAAGAAAGAAGTAAGCATTTTCTCTTGTGTGTCTCTCTGCCTTTGCCTAAGGAACCATGGGAAAATGTGACAACAAGAACAGAAAGGGGAAGAATCCTACAAATGGCTTTCACACTACAGTAATTGCACAAAGAAAACAAATGTGAATGAAATGGAAAATGAAATCACGGTATTTTTTCAAAAATGGTTATTACCTGTTTCATATCACTTTTTGTTCAGATTCCAAGTGGTTTGCATGCAACATCATCTGAAAATCATTTGCGCAATTGTGACTAATATGTTCGATAACCCGGGGTTCTACCCCATCTAACCTTCCAATTTTCCTCATGTGATAAAGTCTATAGCAAACAAGATCCCATGTACAAGTGTTTAGTTATTACCTGTAAATATGAAGAGCATCATATGGAGGGGCTGTAAGAATGGTCAGTGGGCTTCATGGAGCCCAGGAATTGCATAATTCCCACTCTGCCCTAGACCAATGTTCCAGGTCCCAGAGCACTTAGCCAGCCAGTTTTCTAAAAATGGGAGCTTGCCATTTTGGAAAACTAGTTGGCTAAGCATGGCTGGGACCTGGGATGCAGCCAGGTTGCAGTCACCCAGTGGCAAAGGTGGTGATTTACATGTGATAAAATAAGAGATTAATCCAAAAAATGACTGTATCCCATCAGGGATAAGTGGCCTTTTTTTTGTAGTGCGATAATCTTCTTAGAAAGGCATTCCATTATGAGTAAAGAGAAACTACCTCTTCTATTCTTTTTACAGTAATTAGTCTCATAAATGCTTGTATTTTAAAATTATACCTTTCAAAAAATCTCATGGAACTTCATCATAATGGGCAAAATCTAACTAGTGTCCTCCATCCTAAGAAGGTTTCCATCAACACAGTAAGGAGAGGAGTAGTTCCCCATTCCATTTCAGTACCCTGCACTTCCCAATATGTTCAGGAAGGTTGTGGAGGAACCTCTGAAGCAGATTTAGGGGATGCTACAAAGGGGAGGAGAGAAATAAGAAATCTCACGCATCAATTAAAACAACACTACAGTGAACAACATGGATTTTTAGTCAATCAAAAACTGAAATCTGTTAAGCAATCCAAGCATATTTGTAAATCTGCTATGAGTTTCTTGTTTTCATGAAGCTCAGCAAAATTTTGATGAATCTGACTTTCACTCACTGTAATATTTCCATTTTTCCAAGTACAGAATTGTTCTCTCTCATTTTGCAATTTTTAAAAGTCTGATGTGCAAAGAAATAGTTAATATTTTTGCAACTATTTTTGTGTGCATGAACATTATGGTACCCTTTTGTATGCCATTTCCCCTAATGCATATATATTTTTGCAAACATTTTTTTATTAATATATGCCTTTTTGTGCTCAGTTTTCCCCCCTAATGTATGCATAAGTGTATGCAATTTGCCTAATTTACATGTTTTATTATTGAAGAACACCTCTACGAGATTCAGAGATATGTTAAAACCAAGATATAAATGTGTTCCGATTCATTTATGAGTGCAAGGAATGTCAATTGGAGAGCTGGTAGAATGGTTTGAGTGTTGGGCTAGGATTCTAGGGAACCAGGGTTCAAATTCCTGATCATCCACAGAAACCCACTGGGTGGCCTTGGGCAAGTCACACTTTCTTAGCCTCAGAGGAAAGCAATGGCAAAACTCCTCTAAATAAAGAAAATCCTAGGATAAATTCATCATAAATGAAAGTTAACTTAAGTGAGAGTTAACAACAGCCAGATGAATTGGGTCAATTCATATTAAAAAGCAAACCAAACAAAGTCCACCCCCATTCCTAGGAAAATCTGGAAAGACTGTAAGCTTTTGTCCTAACTGATAGTTTCTCTACCACGTGCCATAACAATGAGAAATTTATTTCAGATGAAGCATAAAGAATAATTGAAAAGAAAATAAACAAAAGAACTTACAATGTGTTGTCACCTTTTGTTTGGTAACTTGGAAATAACAGTGATGCACCCAATCCTTCATATGCACTCAACACATGCTCAACATATGTAACTTTCCAACGGAACAGATTTTAACAGTATTTAGCAAAAAGTGAGAACTCTTTTTCCCCCAGTGTTCCAGAAGATTCTGTAACACTGTAATTATCTGGTTTCAGACTGAAGAGATACATTGCAATTGTGTACAAAAAAGGTCACAGGTTCATGCATTGTCTGACAGACTACTCAGAAAGATCATTTCCAGCAGACCTTTTAAATTTACTTTTTCCAGCTATACCAAATGTTAATGCTATTTCCCTGACTCATATACTAACTGTTTTAAGAATATGTGATTAACTGATGTCACAAAAAGAGAGAGTTCCAAATGTCACACCGGATATGGTGAAATAATTTTGGGTATTCTTTTTTATTTCTGCTCAGAAGATGTAGAAAAGAATTCAAAAAGTTGAGCTCATCTCCATAAAGTTGGCCAAGAGATGATTTTAGAAAGCATGTAACCCACTTTCTTCCTTTAACACAGATAATGTTATATTTATATGAGTAGGAACCATTGAAGAAGAAGAAGAAGAAGAAGAAGAAGAAGAAGAAGAAGAAGAACAGAAACTGCCAATTATACAATAATTTAAGCATTATGTAGAATCCTGTTAAATTACTTGACAAGCCATCAGTCTGTGCTTAGGACTATTTGATTTTTGCTTAGTTTCTCAACAGAGTTTAGAAGTTCTTCAGAGAAAGAACATAAAAAGAATACTTTTGCATAACAGTGAATACAGTATCTTTGGGTGATTCCTTTCATTTTTATGCTAAGAATTTATATATCCTACTTTTTTTAAAAAAAATCCTGTCATTAACATTGTTCCCAAGCCCTTCTTTTCTGCTCATTTAACATTTCTTCTTGAATGGCCCACAGTAACCTTTTTACTACAATCCAAGTGGTCTTTCAACCTGTACTTCTTCCAACATCTCTGAACTGCATACATTTATCTATTGCTGATGGAGATAGTGTCATCCTGTAGACTACTGAAGCATGTAAAATTGGAATCATCTTTGACTCATACTTCTCTGTCATCTCTCATGTCCAATCAGGACCTCTTATCACTTCTTTTTGAACATCTCCATGATTTGCCCTTTCCTTTCCATACCTACTGTTAAAATCATTGTCCATGCCTTTATTATCTCTCATCTAAGCTATGCAGCTTCCCAGCTGTCATTCCTATTTGCTATATTTCTCCATTAATCAATACACAACTGTTTTGCTATACTTGTCTTCCTATCCAATTGTTATTCATATGTCACCTCTCTTCTTAACTCCCACTCTGCCTCACAGTGTGCTTTTGTATTGATTTTAGGGTTCTAATCTTCACATCTAAAGCTATCTGCTTCTCTCTTACTGAATATGCCCCCTTCCATTTCTCTTCTTGTACTCCTTATGGTTGCCTTTATTTTGCACAAGCTCATCTATCATCGGATCCCATGATAGGCTTTTCCCATTTCATTTTATGCCTCTTGCTGTGGTACTTCTTAATCTGGAAAAGTTCTTTGTCACACACCCATTCACCAGGCTTTCTTTCTTTCTTTCTTATTGACAATGAAGAGTTTATTCTATAGTAAAGCCTATGCTAAACCACTTGCACAGCCAGCATTCTCTATTACCCCTATTACCTCATCAGTAATACATGTATTTCAAGTGGGGGGGGGGGAATCCGGGAATAGCCATATTGACAATAAAACAATATCTGAAGTCCAACTTAGATTGATACTTTTATTAGGTCAACCAACACTGCATTCTCACTGCAGAAATAATCTAGTTTGACATCACTTTAACGACTATGGCTCAGTGCTATGAAATTCTGGTTATTGTCATTTTATAAGACATTTAGTCTCCCTTGTCAGACAACTCTGGTGCCACAACAAACTAAAGTTCCCAGAATTCAATAGCATTGTGTTGTGGCAGTTAACACGGTGTCGAACTGGATTATTTCTAAAGTGCAGGTGCAGCCCAAAAGGCAAAAAACAAGCAAACACATAACTCACCATCACACTGGCTTTTGAATCTCACAGCTTCTTTATCAGGCAAAGATGTTTTTAAAAACATATAGGGCAAGGAAAGTAATGGCACTAGAGTCATGGCATCCACATTTTTGCTTTAAAAGATTGTGGAGAAGGTTTAAGTAAGGTACACATGAAAAGTAAAGGCCGATGCAGACCAACACAAAGGACCAGCCTGGGGGTTCAGTTGTGGTGGGGCAGCTGCCTGTCAGTTGCCCCAACACCATCCTCATGCCGTGCACCTGTTTGCATGATGCATGGCATCAGGACACCCTCTTGGCACACCGTGTGCACACACTGTGCCAAAAAGGTGCAAAAAAGTCACAGCAGTGGCTGAAAGGGCAGCCTTTTGCCACCTCCCAAAAGGAGCGGCATTTTGCCAGTCTTTTGGGGGTGCATAGAGGAGGATCGGGACCATGGTGTGCAGTTGCTGCAGCCCCAATCCACCACTCCCAGGGGCGGCTCTGTTCTGCCCCTTTCGGGCTGTCTACATCGGCCCTAAGACCACAATCCTATGGCTATGAGCTGACTGGGACCAAAAGCAGTAAAAGGATGGCAATAAAGTTTGACTTATCTATTGGAAGTTGCTAAATTTGTTTGTTTGTGTTTGTTTTAATTTCATTTGTGTGCCACCTTCCTCCCAGAGTAAGGTCTAAGGCAACTCCCAGAGAATGTCAATTTAAAAACTTTCACAATAAAATTTAAAAACAATTAAAATCACTTCATAAAACAGTGTAAAATAATTTTAAAAGCATAAAAAAGTTTTAAAAGATAAACAAAATATCCCAATATGAATCTTCCCTGTGTACACACTAAAAGCCTGCTTAAACAAAAAAGTCCTTGCCTGCCAAAAAAAAAAGGAAAGCAGGGAAGGAGCCAGCCTAGCTTAGCCTCCTGCAAAAGGGAATTCCAGAGGGTAAGAGCTGTTGGGATTTGTAACCTGAGTTTAAATGTCCAGATGTGGGAAAGTGACAAAGGATACTACAGATCACTTTACACTTTACAGCTTGCTAGCTGGAAAAGTTATCTGCAGCTGGGATACAAAACAACATAGCAGTGTCCAAGGTCAGTATGTGCCTGAGAGCACATAGACCAAGTGTAAACACATTATGTCATCATGTTTGGGGAGACAACATTTCAAGTGACACAGGAAGAAAGTCACAGAAGAGACTGGACTTAGTGGCCACATGGCAAGTGTCTATAAATAACAGGGACCACGTTGTTGTTGTGTGTGAGTTGTCATTGGTCGGTGATGAGTGTAAATAGTTTTCTCTGTATATATTGCAGCTGATGAATAAATGTGCCTCTTTGGAGTTAACCTGGATTCAGTCTGTTTCATTGGAGGCTGGGAGGATGCATTCCAGCTCCACGGTCGCCGGGTGTTCTTCTCTACAAAGTGAAGATAGCTTCCAAATTACTTTGTCTGTGCACTCAATTGCTCTACAATGGTTATGGGCCCAGGCTGCTTCGGCTTCACTGAGGAGGTTGTAAGTGAGTGGCACTAATTCTGTTGCTGTGAACAGAACATCTTTATTGAACAAGTCTTCTGACCATTTCAAATGAATATAGATACAGATACATTAAAACTTAACCAGTAAAATATAATTAAAAGAATGATAGGATGAAATAAAATAGAATACAAAATTGTTAAAATTAATTATAATAATAATATTTACTTACATGGATTAAACTTGAGTCGTATCAAATTATACCCATGAAAGAGAAATTGCAACCTAATTAGCTTTAGACACTTCATGCTTCCAAATATAAGCTGCTTTTATTGCAAACCAGGTGACCCTGAAGATTATGAAGGGATCAAATCCTTGCAGTAATAAAAACAGCAAGTTTCCTTCATCTCTCTCCCCAGAATGTTTAAGTATGGGAGACAAATATTTCTCCCTGATATCATCATACAATTTACAGTGTAACAAGTAATAAGCAAGGTCCTTAACATACGGTGCACCACAAATACATAGTCTTTCCCAAAAGGGGATACCCTGATATATGCCCTGTAGCACTCTGGATTCCATTTGTTCAAAACAAAGGTTAACAAACGCCTTTCAATGCTCTTTTTTCATAGAAAAACGCAAATATTTCTCTTCTTGAAACAATGTTTTGGCCCTTGATAGCCATTTCAAGGATTTCACAGAGGCTAATGCCGCTAATTCCGATTGGGCTCTAATGTCAAGTACTCTTTGTTTAAACTGATTAACATTGTTTGTATTAATTTTTCTGAAAGCCATTACACTATATCCTACACTGTGAAGTCTTTTAGAAAGGTTGGAATACCATGAATTTAGAGATGGAATATTTTTCTGTTCTAATAAGCATAACTTAGGCAACCTGTCATCACCCATGAGTGACAACTTGAACCAATCTATTGCTAGATTCCTTTATTAGGAACAAAAGCCTCCTGTCAATATTGGTTTTTAAAAAAAAATGGCACAGAAGAGTCCTATTGATAGAATCAACAGCTGCTCTTAAATCGATGAAAGCTGAATATAATCCTCCACCGCTTGTAGAATATTTAGAAATTAGATGTAAAAGGGTAAAGCATTATCTAAAGTGCATCTTCCCTGTCTGAAACCAGCCTGCTCTTCAACTAATATCTCATTTAGCTCTGCCCAATCCTCCAATTTCAAAAGTAAGAACTTTGAATAAATTTTAGCAGCTACATCTATTAAACTGATTGGCTTATAGTTTTGGGGATTTCATCTGTCACCCTTTTTGTACAAAGGAATTACTATTCCTGCTCTCCATCCTTAGGGAATATATCCAGTATTATTTATATGTGTGAATAAACCTGCAAATAAGACAGCCCACCAGTCTATTTTATTCTTGAATAATTCGGGAGGCATACAGTCCTCACCTGGTGCTTTGTTATTTCTCAATGAAACAATAAGGTCTTTAATTTCCTGAATAGTAACTGGGGGCCAGCAAGGGAAATCATTTAACTCTCCCATAGTTACCTCCATTGTCAATGTATTATTTGCCGTTGGCAGCTCTTTAAACATGTTTGAAAAATAGCCTTCCCAAGTTGAGGCAGCAATTGGTATTTCCCAATTGAATCTCAGATCTCCTAGCCTCCTGGCAACTAACTGCCAGAACTGGGCCGAATTCTTGTTAGTAGCTTCTTTTTCCAATTCTAGCCAACAATTGGCTATATAAAAAAAAAATTATTCTTGACTAATCTTTTATATTGCTTTCTGGTGTTGCTCATTACTAAGTATATATCAGTGACAGGAGATAAATGTACCAATCTCATTTGTTTTCTTAAGAGAGTCCTCATTCTGTGACATTCATCATCAAACCAGGGATGGTTTTTATTATTAATGTCCTTTTTCTTAAACTGAGATACCAGCAGGGGTCTTATATATGAACAGATGCCAGAATATGCCTCAAGGACATCATTAATACTTGTATCATTGTTACTAATCAGCATGCCTAGTGAGCTGCCTAGTTCTGACTTATAAAATGCATCTAACTTTTTCACATCCACCTGTTGCCATTTCAGTCTCTTCTCTCTCACAATATCCATACACCGAGTTGCCTGCCTTTGAATCTGCGAAGTTGGTCTCAAATCAGAATGCAACGTTATATGTGTCGAAATTGTTTGGTGATCGCTGTCCTCTCTGATAATCATGGCAATGCCCATAAAAAGATGACTTAAATGTCTTGACACACACACAAAATCAATAACACTGCCGGCATTAAGGGTGTAGTATGTAAAAGGGTATGGCAAGTTAGAATCACTAGGGCCTAGGATTTGTAGATTGAAAGAAAGTAGTAGCTCTAAGAGTTTAATTCCAGATTGATTGACCCTTTTATCACTAGAATTCCAACAAAATACATTCTGTAGCTCTTCCTGTACCCCTGATAGAATCTGAATCTTATTAGGTGATGACCCTAAATGGGCATTAAAACCCCCTAGTAACACTATCAAAGCTTCAGAATATTTAGAATTAATTTCTTCCAGCAAGTCGTTTAATAGGGACCACACCTCTATTTCATAATATTTAGAATTAGTAGGTGGAATGTAAATATTTATCACAATAAACAAATTATCTGGAGTTTGGAATTTTACAATTTGACAATATGGAGGAGTTATGAGATTCATCAGCAGCTCCCCTTCCCAACCCAGGTCATCTTTGACAGCTACCAGAAGACCCCCTGAGGCTCTTCCTTTATTGCTAAATTTACAAGCAGGGACAGTCCAAACTAGATAACCTCTCAATTCAATTCTATTCTCTTCCGTAATCCAAGTTTCCTGTAAAGCTATCAAGTCATATCCATGTAAAAATTTGAAGAGGTCCTCACCTTCTAGGGAAGTCTTCCATCCCAAAATGTTCCAAGTAACCAATTTAATTGGTATAAAATTAACTTCATCTGATTCATCAGACTCAGTGAATTGGTTAATTGGAGAGGGATCATCTAATCCCTGATGCTCTTCTAATCTATTAGTCTGATTCTGTTTGAGTTGTAACTGAGTAATTCAAACTTGATTATTTGGTCTATGAGACAGTACTGGGCTCGCATCTATCTCAATTTCCTCACACTCCTGATATATCAAATTGTCCATCTCAGACAAATTAACAATACAGGGATTTGGCCTCATTGGCTTGGAAATATCCAAACCAGCATTTTTTGGGGTTCTCTGGCCTATGATATCTCCTAACTCCTTGTTTTCTAGAAACCTAATATTGACCCAGTTGTCCATGTCTAATTGCCTCCTCTTATACTCATTGACTGAAACAAAATCAAAAACTATTCCTTCTGGGTTCGTTACTGCTGATGGAGCCAGGAGATTTATCTCTGCCTGCACCTGTTGAATTATTATTTTCCTTTCCGAATCTAAGGCCTTATCCTCTTTGTATACATTTGTCCACTGATTATACTCTGTTTTATCAGGTAGAAATGTACTACCATGTTCTAAACAATTTTTCAATTGAACAAGTCTGCTCAATATCTCTTTTTGTACTTCCGCAGGCCATAACTTATATTGATTCACTAATGCATTTTCCTCTGGAGTGAATGGGTTTAAGGTATCAGGAATCTTTTTAGATGTTTCTGTGGTAACTATCGAGGTCCCGTTGGTATCACAGTCCAGATTCTTATTCCCTATTTGTTTGTTTTGAATTTTGGACTCTTGATTCGGGCTCACATCAATTAAAATAACCGAGCTTTGTCCTTCAGTTTCCAGCTGGTTTAGGTGGAAAACAGAATGAGGACCCAATAGAGGAACCGGAGTAACCTGGTTTTCAAAGAATCGTACTACTATAATTCCAAGCTTTAGAAAATAATATTTTTTATCATATATAACTTCAGCGATATTATTATTACTAAAGGTAATCCCCGCCAGTGCATTCAGACCATCATAATACAGATATTCCATTGAATTTATAACCAATGGTTTTAATAAACCAGGCAGAACCACATTTGAGATATTTAAAAAGTGGATTACCCGCTTTTGTTTTGGAAGGATTTCAGCTGGTTTAGGATAATTTATGAAAAACAACTTATATGGAATCATAACTAGGTTCCATTCAGAGATTTTAACTTCAGTCTTTAAACTGTCTTCTGTGTTTGCTCTTCCTGAAGTACGGATTTAAAATCCAAAACTTCTGTATTATTCTTTATAGACCCTTCCTTGATACGTAGAACATTTTCCCAAGGGTCTTCTAGCAAGCCCCCAAATTGGGCATGTTCTACTATGTTAATATCCACTGATTTATCCTTTCTCAACATATTACCACCCTTTTTGACTTATGTTCTTAGTTGAACCTTTGAGCTATTACTGCTCCTCTTCTCAATCTGCCTATCCTTCTTATGGCCTTTCTTTCGTTTTTCCTCAGGCTCTCATCATCTAGATTATTTAGATTATTATCCGATAATTTAAACAGCCTTTCTCATACTCTTTTCTCGTAAGGCTGTAAGTACTTAGCCTTTTTACCTCACTGTTTAATATTTTTAGATTTCTTATGGGATGTACCACCTTCCTTTTTTATCTGCTGTTTAATGATTTTAGATTTCTTATGTGATATATCACCTCCCTTTCTTACTACTTTATTGTTATATTGAGAGTAACTTCTAACCGGGGCTGTTTTATGGTTTGTAGATATGTTGGCTGTAATCGAAAAAGGGATATTATCCTTAACTTCTTTTATCTTTTGACCATCTCCATATTTTAGGGTATTCTCAGCTACAAGTGTTAGCAAATTGTTACACTCAGCCAAGAATTTCTTAACTAGAACAAGCTCTTCATGAAGCATGAATAGCCCCCCCTTGGGTTATAATAGACTTAACATCCACATTTGCAGTTTGGTTACACAAAGATTCTTCTTTTGGCATTTCCATCTTGCACAAATTAGTATTAGCTAACTCCTTTAATTGTTTCTTTATGAATTCATCAAACCAGTTTATATCTGAAAGGGTTCCGGTAAGTGGAGGCCTAGTAAAGGATGGTCTATCCGCAGAGGAGTTTGCCCCTTGGATTATTGGGCCTTGTATTATCAGACTATCCTCTAATAATGCTGTATCCGAGAAACATATTCCTGGTGCAGAATGCTCTGGTGCCAAGTTCATAGACACACTACTCTGGTCATTAATAACTTTAGCAAATTCTGGGGACATCTCTAGTTCCATACTATTCATCTCAATAGCAAGATTAGGAAAAGAGATTTCTTTCTATAGGAGACTTGCTATAAACCTGCTTTGAACCTTTGTTTGTAAGCTGTGGCCTTTCAGGACTTTCAATAAAATCTGAATTACTCTTTTCTTGATTACCCGCTAACTTTGATGTAAAAAAGCTAGGTGTTTTCAATCATTTTTCTTTAAAATTCAGGGGGATACTCTCAAATACTAGAAGCATTCCAGCAGCTTTTATAGGATCCTCTAGTGCACATACTTTAAATCTTTGATAACAATCTAATATTTCCTTTGTCAGATTAGAAAGCACCGATATAGAAGTGTCTAAGCTACAAAAAGGCAACAGCTCATGACAAGACTCTACCTCCCCCCCTTCCTCCCAATTTCTCTCTCTATTAAACCTTAATTGCAGCAATACCATAAAAGAGTAAGAAAGAGAGAGCTTCACAAAAAGAGGAAAAGAAATGGCAAATGGGAAACAGAATTATGTCCTGTTGTGTCTAGGGAAAAAATACCGGAGCTCCACACCCCGCCGGGCTGTTCTTCCTGGGGTTTTTTATTTCCTCTCCCCGCCGGAGTTGGTGTGGGGAGGGCGTGCCCAGGGCCAAACACCCAAGCTCCTCGCACTGCCGGTCTTGCCTCCCTGCTGGGCTGTTCTTCCTGGGGCTTTTTATTTCCTCTCCCTGTTGGAGTTGGTGGGGGGGGCGTGCCCAGGGCCAAATGACCAAGCTCCTCGCACTGCTGGTGTTGCCTCTCCGCTGGACTGTTCTTCCTGGGGCTTTTTATTTCCTCTCCCTGCCAGAGATGGGGGGGCATGCCCAGGGCCAAATGCCCAAGCTCCTCACACTGCCAGTGTTGGCTCTCCGCCGGGCTGTTCTTCCAGGGGCTTTTTATTTCCTCTCCCCACTGGAGTTGGTGTGGGGGGGGCGTGCCCAGGGCCAAACACCCAAGCTCCTCGCACTGCCAGTGTTGCCTCTCCCTGTTGCTGTGATTTTGTTGCTGTCTGTGCCGGAAGGTAAGAGTGCTAAGATTTATGGACTGCTAAAGAGTGCTAAAGTATTGAAAAGTCCAATGACCTCTTGTTACACCAGTGGTAAGTCAACAAAGGAGTCTGACAATCCAGAATTGTTTAGAAGTGTGGTAGGTAGTGTGATGTTCATAGCAAACAATACAAGACCTGGTATTTCTTTTGCAGTTGGAGTGCTTAGCAGGAAGGTGAGCAATCCAAAAGTTGAGGACTGGACTGAAGTGAAGCATGTGTTAAGGTATCTGAAAGGCAGTAAGGACAGAAAACTAGGGGGAAGCCAAGCCAATGGCTGAGTAGAAGTGCCCAGATTGACTGGGTGCTCAAAAAAATAAATAAATGTAGTTTAAAAACTACTCCCAAAGGAAAAAATTCTACTTCTCTCGGGTGGATCCACAA
This sequence comes from Phrynosoma blainvillii, assembly GCA_026167975.1. Classification (NCBI taxonomy): domain Eukaryota; kingdom Metazoa; phylum Chordata; class Lepidosauria; order Squamata; family Phrynosomatidae; genus Phrynosoma; species Phrynosoma blainvillii. Next base: position 245,121,600 of record JANUYF010000003.1, on the reverse strand, counting down.
TATGAATCCATAAAGAAGGTAATGAGATTAAAAACTTTGCCTTTTTTTAAAGACTAGAGCTTTTAAAAGTTTAGTTTCATTTTTGTGCGGAACGGACAAAGAGAGGGGGAAGGGAAGGAGAAAAAGCCTCATTTTAAAAGATTTATGAAGCAGCTAGAGGCAACGCAATTAAAGGAATTCTTGGGATAAGAGAAGTCAGCCTTGGAACTGCTTTATAAAATAATAATATTTCTTAAAAGAAGATGTCTGTTTAAGAATGAAGATTGATGTGAAGCAGTGGAGGATAGGAAAGTGTAAATGCCAAAAGGGAAAAAACTCTAGAAACAGAGAAAGTTTGGCAAGCTAAAGTTGGCAAACAGAAACCTTCAGATATCTCTTTTCAAAAATTATCCAAAATATAGGCTTCTGAAATGATGATTAGAAGTCCAAAGAAAGGTTCCCCCCCCCCTGCCGTCCTCAACTACAGCCAGCCTCAGTTCCCACAGCTGCTAGGGATGGAAAGGGTGAGCTGCAAACAGCAAGGCCAGCCACAAACCTTCCTGTAGTTGAAGCACCAGCAAAGCAAAGCAGAGTCCAGAAATCAGCGTCAGTCAGTCTAAGGTCAGGGCAGGCAGCAATCAGCAAAGGTCCAGTCCGGTCCAAGGTCAAGGCAACAGAGTTCCACAAGGCAAGAGCGAGAGGCACAAAGCAGGAAACAAGGAGCCACACTGACCATAGTCTCCCAAGGAAACTACAATAAGTCTTGGCACTGAGGAAACCTCTTGCAACTGTTTAAATAGTCAAATCCTACCTCAGTGCCAGCTGAGGCTTGTTCAGCAGCTGCTTTTCAGCTAGTCTCCTGGACCTGCGACTGCCAGCACTCTCAGCTCTCCTCTGCCTAAAGGAAGGCACTGGCTCTGCTGTATCCTCCTGCTTCTCCCCACTAGGCAGCTGAGCCTCCAAGGAAGGAGCACTAGGACCTGGCTGCTCTGGGGCTGGGAGAACCGGGCTTGGCTCAGGCAGATCAGAATGAGAGCCAGGTGGAGCCTGTATCTCTTCCTGCTCTGGGGCTGGGAGAGCAGAATGAGAACCAGGTGGAGCCTGCATCTCTTCCTTCTCTGGAGGAGACCCATCCTCCTCCTCGTCCTCCGAGTCCTCCTCAGGGCTGACCATGACACCCCCAAAGGCACAGTGTGAACAGGCAGAGAGCATTCCTCCTGCAGCCATTTTAAAAAAAGATGGTGAACAGACTGAGAAAAGACAGGAGGAAACGAAGATGAATTATAAAGATATGATGAATGCCTTTACAGAGATCATGAAACAACAGCATGATCAAACACTTTCAGAGCTCAACAGAACACTGGAGACACAAAAGAAAGAAATTGAAGGGAAAATAGATAGACACAGACAGGACTTACACTCAACATTAAAAACCGAATTAGAAGGAATTCAAAAATGCTTTCAACAGCAAGTGGAAAGATCGGATGACAAGTTTTTGAAAATATTACAATGTATAAAAGATATTAAACAGCATGTTCAAACATTACAATTGGATAATGAAGCATGTAAAGCAAAGCATGAAGTGCACCAGAAAGAAATTCAAATAAATAAAAATAAGCTTTCTGAAATAGATAAAAGGCTTATATATTTACAAGATTATCAAAGAAGATCAAATTTTGTTATCAAGAATATACCAGAAAGTGGGAAAGGAGACAGAAAATCAGATTTAAAAACAGACATTTTAAAATGGTTACAAAAAGTTTCCCCATCTCTTAATAATAATAATAATAATAATAAAGTTTATTTTTAGCCCGCCTCTCTGCAAAGCAATCGAGGCGGGTTACAGCAATTTAAAATAATACAGCTAAAAATACAATCCCTCCCTCCAGCTCTACCCGCCCACCCCTTAAAACTAAATTAAACCAAAAATTCAGTTAAAATAAACAGGACATTAAACGTTAAAACTGTAAAACCTTAAAACCTAGTTCTAAAAGCCAACTTAACAATTGTGTACATCAGATAAATAAAAACCCGTCTCCTATGGCGGTTGTTATTCTGGGAAGGCCTGCCGAAAGAGATCCGTCTTTACTGCTTTCTTGAAAGCAGCAAGCGTGGTAATAAGACGGATCTCATCCGGCAGGCCATTCCAAAGTCTGGGACTCTTAATTGGAATGATACAGATTTGGAAAGAGTTTATCGTTTGGCACCAGGAAGAAATAAAATTATACCATGTGAAATAATCGTAAGCGTGACCAATTATAATAAAAAAGAAGAATTGATGAATATTATGAAAAAAACCCAGAGAAACTTAGATTTGGAGATGCAAAAGTGGAAATTTATAATGATTATTGTCTTCAAACAAGAGTGTGGAGAATGTCAATGAAGCCATGCACAGTGTTGCTGTTGAAAGTTGGGATTAGTTATACATGGGGTCACCCTGTATTCTTAAAATTCCAGGAAGCAGGAAGAAGGTACCAGATGGAATCTGTAGAACAAGGACTATGGCTGTTAAAACATTTGGGAATATATAAAGATGAACAAAAACCAACTGGAGAAGCTAAAAGGTCTGGAGATGGAAAATCAACTGGAGAATTTCGAGGACCTGGAGAAGTAGCTCTGATTGGAACATCTGGAGGAGGCGAATTATTGGGAACAACTGGAGGAATTGGATCTCCCTAGAGGAAAAAGAAACAATGCTACAAACAAGTTGAAAAGTTAAACTTAATTAATTAATGAGCATTCGGGGGGCGGGCAGTTTCTTTGGGGTCTTGGAATGTCTTCACCACCCCTCCCCATAGGAGTAGCTTCGGCGACCGAGGCTAGAGCAAATTGCTCTAGCAAGAAGAAATGGGGAGGTAAATGGGACATGAGGGGGGAGGGGGAGGAGAAAGGGGGTAAGGGGAGGGATATGGGTTGCACAAATTGGAGTCATTGGAGAGAGGAACAAATTGTGCTATGGTGGATAAGTTAAAAATTTCAACTTTAAACACCAACAGTCTTGGTTCGGTGATTAAAAGAAGAGGGATTAAAACATTGTTAAAACGAAACGTGGCAGACGTTATCTTTTTACAAGATACCCATCAATGAAAAGACGGGGAAAATGAATTGAAATTGAATTGGGTAAAAAATTATGAAAAAGCATTTGGGAATTCTAAATCAAAGGCGGTGGCAATATTAATTGCAAAAAAATGTAAAGGGATTAATAGACCAACTATACTGCAATAATTCAATAAAGGTAATGGTAAATAATGGAATAACAAATGAAATAAAAGTAGCGACAGGTACAAGACAAGGATGCCCACTCTCATCAATATTATTCGCAATGGTTATAGAAATGTTAGCAAATGCTATAAGGAAAGATAGCTGTTTGGAAAGAATAGGATTGGGGAAAAAACATAAAATTATCTTATTTGCTGACGATACATTATTAACTATTAAGGATTTAAAGGATAAAATTGGAAAAATAAAAGAAAATTTGAATTTTTTTGGAAAAGTAACAGGACTTCAAATTAATTGGAACAAATCAGAAATGATGTTATTTAATTATACAAAAGAAGAGGAATCAGAATTTATGAAACAGAAAGATTCAAAGATACAAATAAAAAGTAATATAAAATACTTAGCAATAAATATTATGAAAGACTTAAAAGAAATAGAAGGGAAAAATTTAATGGTACTACGCAAAGAAGTTGAAAATTGGTAGAATATAAGAAAATTTGATTATCATGGTTTGGAAGAATTGCATTAATTAAAAAAAATTAGCAAAATTAATTTTTTTTATTTAGAATGATACCATTAAAAATATCAGAACTGGAAATAAGTAAATGGCAACAGTTATTAAATGCATATTGTAATGGAGGTAAAGGGATTAGACTAAATAAACAATTTTGGTATGGATCTCAGAAAAAGGGAGGGTTAGGCCTTCCTAATATAAAGGGATACTATGATGCCAACCACTTAAAATATGTAACAGAAGGTATGTTAGATATATCAGATCTGAACTGGTTAGAAATGGGAAAAGAAGAAATAGATGTGAAAATAGATACAATCTTTTTTAAAAGATTTTAGTAGGAAGGAAATTGTCATGGCCAGCCAAGAACAGGTCTGGGAGGAGGAGGAGGAAGAAGATGGGGCTCCTCCAGAACAAGAGGTAATGGAGGTTACACCAGGTGTTAATCCTGCTCTGCCAGAGCCCAGCCCTGATCTCCCAGCCCCAGAGGAGGAGGCTCAGCCAGGTCCTAGTACTGATGGGATTCCTCTGGTGGTACAGCAGCCTAGTCGTGACTCTGGGGTGGAATCAGGCTTGAAGGTTCCCTCCTTCAGGCAGCGCAGAGCTGAAAGTGCTGGCAGATGATGCAGATCCCAGAGAATTGCTGTGAGACAATTAGCTAACCAGCCTCATCTGATACGGAGGAGGGCGTCCCCTATTTAGGAAGCAGAGAGACGCCAACTCAATGCCATAGTTTATTGCATGATCCTTTGGTGTGATTGCTGCCTGCACTGGCTCCCTGTACCTCGACTCCTTGTGGCCTTGATTCTTGACTTCGGAATGGACTGGACTATTGCTACCCTCTCGCTGACCTGACCCTGGACTGGACTGACTATTGTGACCTCCGTATTCCTGACATCAGCTTTGGCTTCCGGTTTGCTCTTTCTCTCACAATCCTGGCCACAATCCAGGACAGAATAAACTCTGGCCATACTCCAAGCTGATAACAGGATGGCAGAAGCAGCTTTAGTTAAAGAACTTTTGGAGCAGAACCAAAAGCTGACGGCCCAAGTTGCTGTACTCACTCAAGCTGTGACAGAGCTTTGGAACCAAAACCCAGTTCCTCAGCTTCCTGCACACCCCCAGCCCAGACCCAGGACAAAGTGCCTTACTGCTCTGCCTGAGAAACTTGCTGGAGACCGGGCTTTGCTTGATAGTTTCTTGGCCAGCTGCCAGTTGCATTTTTGCATCAGGGAGGCAGATTTTCCTAATGACTCCCATAAGGTGGCTTTTGTAATCAGTCTGCTGTCTGGCCCAGCTAGCAAATGGGCAACACCCTACCTGAATGCCAATAGCCCGGTGCTTGCTGACTGGCAATCCTTTGAAATGGAGTTTAAGGAGACTTGGGGGGATCCAGTTAAAGCAGAGACGGCTGAGCACCGGCTTTTGGCTTTGCAACAGGGCCAGGGGTCGGAGGCAGATTACTCTGTGGCTTTTCGCCTTCTCGCCCAGGATGTCACTTGGGGTGACAGTGCCTTGCAGGCTGTGTTTCGGCACGGTCTGTCTGCTGGGATCCTGGATGAACTGGCCTGCTCCGAACCTCCAAAGACTTTGTCGGCCATGATTACACAGGCCATCCACCTGGACTGCCACCTTACGGCTTGAAGAGAGGCTCGACAATCTGGCCTTCCGCCTCCTTCGGCACTGGTCCCATCGTCTCCTGCAGTTGCCCCCGAGGCAGCTGCTCCTGGGACCACAGAGGAGCCGATGCAGCTGGGAGGAGCTCAGCCCTGGCTGTCGGGACAGAGAAGGAGCGGAGGAGGCAGGAGGGCCTATGTCTGTACTGTGGCCTCTCTGGACATTTTGCCAGGGTCTGCCCGGCCAAGGGACATCGAACCAAGCCGCCGGGAAATGGCGCACCCCAGGTGTAGAGCGGGTTTGTCACCTGGGGGCCTCTTGGAAACCTGCCCCTGCTTCTTCAGTCTCCCGGTGGGACTCCTTGCTGGTGGCTGCCAACCTGCGGCTTCTGTATATGGAACTTTTGCCGGTAGGGACCATGTTGGATTCGGGGGCCTCCAGTGGCTTTTGCTCGTCGTCACAGGATCCCGATGGAGGCGCTGCTCGAGCCATGGCCGGTGGAGACCATTGACGGAGTGTTCCTCCAATCGGGCCCCATAACGCACCAGACTCCAGTGCTCCACCTTGAAATCCAGGGCCATGTCAAGGAGCTCCGTTTTTTGTTGGCAGCGGTCCCTCATGTCCCGCTGGTGTTAGGCATGTTGTGGCTCTCGCGACATGACCTGCATATTTCCTGGTCTTGGCGGGAGGTGCTCTTTGGATCAGAGTACTGTCAAGAGCACTGCTGGCCGGAGCGGATCCCAGCTGCAGTAGTGGCGGGGGTTCAGGACAGTAAGGTGACATTGCTGGAGAAGTACCAGGACTTCACAGATGTCTTTGATAAAAAGGAGGTGGACCAGCTTCCTCCACACCGGCCCTATGACTGTGCTATTGACCTGGTGCCGGGGGGCCCTATCCCGGCAGGGCATCTCTACTCGCTTTCAGAGCCGGAGCTGGCAGCTCTGAAGGATTTTTTAGATAAGAACCTGCAGCAGGGCTCCATCCATCCCTCCAAGTCCCCTGCGGGTGCCGCCGTGCTCTTTGTCTGCAAGAAGAGTGGGGAGTTGCACCTCAGTAATGACTATTGGGCGCTCAATAGGATCACCATCCGCAACCGCTACCCCCTGCCGTTGATTCCCGAGTTGTTGGAGCGGCTCCGCCATGCCAAGGTCTTTACCAAGCTGGATCTTCAGGGAGCCTACAACTTGGTAAGAATTCGGGCTGGGGATGAGTGGAAGACAGCCTTCCAGACTCGGTATGGACATTACAAGTATACCGTCATGCCCTTTGGACAATGTAATGCCCCCGCCATCTTCCAGTACTTTGTGAACGATGTGGTCAGGGACTATCTGGACTGGTTCGTAATCGTCTATCTGGATGACTTCCTGATCTACCCCCCGAACCAAGCTGCCCATGATTCCCATGTGTGTGCAGTGCTCCAACACCTGAGGGAACACCACCTGTACACCAAGTTGGAGAAGTGTGCTTTTGATCTCCGAGAGGTAGACTTTCTTGGGTACACTGTCTCAGCGCAGGGCATGGCCAAGGACCCAGCCAAGGTCAAGTCAGTGTTGTCTTGGCAGCTCCCTCACAACAGGAAGGATGTGCAGCAGTTTCTGGGGTTTGCCAACTTTTATTGGAAGTTTATTGAGGACTACACAGCCCTCACGAGCCCCATCTCCCAACTGTTGTGGGGGAAGGGCCAGTTCCAGTGGACAGCAGCAGCGCAGTCTTCATTCGAGGCCCTGAAGGCGCACTTCACATCGGCCCCAATCCTGCAGCATCCAGATCCTTGCACGCCCTTTGTTGTGGAGGCGGACGCCTCAGACGTAGCCATCGGGGCAGTGTTGCTCCAGCCCGCAGGTCCCTCAGGGCATCTGCTGCCTTGTGCCTTCTACTCCCGGTAGCTCTCTCCTCCGGAGTTGAACTACACCATCTGGGAGAACAAGCTGTTGGCGATCAAGGTGGCCTTCAAGACCTGGTGGCATCTGCTGGAGGGGGCGGCACACCCGGTGGTGGTCCACACTGACCACAGTAACCTGGAGGAAGCTGTCCCAGAGGCAACAACGCTGGTCGTCCTTTTTCGCCCGCTTCTGCTTGCAGCTCAAGTACATTCCCCAGTCCCGGAATCGGCAGGTGGACGCACTCTCACGGAAGCCAGAGTATGCCACGTGCCCAGAGAGGGAGTTGCGTTCGACCATTCTTCGCCCGGAGAACTTTGCAGCAGCGCCGAGGGAGGCTGCGCTGGTGGACCAAATCCGGGAACTCGAGGGCCAGGACCCACTGGTGGCAAAGCATTCAGGGGAAGGGGATGCCTCACCCTCCACCATGTGGAACAGCCTGCTCTACCACTGGGGTCGCCTGTATGTGCTGGCAGGGCCGTGTCGGGAAACAGTCTTGCTCCTGTGTCATGACTCCAAGCCAGCGGGGCACTTCAGCTTCTGCAAAACTCTGCACCTCCTCACCCAAGAGTTTTGGTGGCCTCGAGTTTGGGTGGAGGTGGCCAAGTATGTGCACACGTGCCCAGTGTACCATTGGGTAAAGGACCATCCGGGTTGGCCAGCGGGGTTGCTGATACTGCTGCTGACACCATCGGGGCCTTGGAAGGTCATGTCCATGGACTTTATTATGGATCTGCCCCTCTCTGCTGGCTGCACCACCATCTGGTTGGTGGTGGACCTCTTTTCAAAGATGGCGCACTTCGTGCCATGCGCTGATCTTCCCACGGCAAAGGAGACAGCTCAGATGTTCATCCAGCACATCTTCCAGCTCCACGGCCTGCTCAAGGGTGTGATTTCGGACCATGGCAGCCAGTTCACCACCTGGTTCCGGACCAGCTTGCTCTGGCTCCTGGACGTCACACCCCACCTGTCCTCGGCACATCACCCAGAATCTGACGGTCAGACGGAGAGAACCAATGGCACCCTGGAGCAGTACCTCCACTGCTATGTCAGTTACCCCCAGGACGACTGGGTCGATTTGCTCCCGCTGGCCAAGTTTTGCCTACAACAACACGATCCATGCCTCAACCCAGCAGATGTCTTTCTTTGCCATGGGAGGCTTCCATCCGTGAGGCTTTCCCACAGTGGTGCTGAACTCGGAGGTCCCTGCAGTGGATCAGTGGCTCCAGGAGCTCCAGGCGGTGCAGTCCCTGCTGCAGGAGCAGCTTGAGGTGGCCAAGGAGGCCTATAAGAGGGGTGCAGATCGGCGCCGTCAGGAGGGTCCTCCTTTGCAGGTAGGGGACTCGGTCTGGCTCTCCACACATCACCTGCCCCTGCAGTGGCACTGTCGGAAGCTGGACGCTTGGTTTGTGGAGCCCTACAAGATCGTGGCCCAGGTGAATCCAGTGGCGTTCCGGCTCCAGCTTCCCTGGACCTGGCGGATTCATCCCATGTTTCATCACTCCCTGTTACTCCTGGCCTCTGATGTTCAGCCTGATGCTGGCCTGACGCCCCCACCCGAGCTGGTTTTGGTGGATGGGGAGCAGGAGTTCAAAGTGCCCAGATCTTGGACTCTCGTCACCATTGGGGATGCCTCCACTATCTGGTTGACTGGGTTGGCTATGGGCCGGAGGAACGCTCCTGGGTGGACGCTTCAGACGTCCATGCCCCACGGCTGGTCCGGGCTTTCCATCGCCACTGCTCATACAGGCCACATCCTCCGCAGCTGGAGGGAGAGCATTATGGGAGGGGGAATGATGTCATGGCCAGCCAAGAACAGGTCTTGGAGGATGAGGAGGAGGATGGGGCTCCTCCACAGCAAGAGGTAATGGAGGCTACACCAGGGGCTAATCCTGCTCCAGTGCAGGAGGTAATTGAGGCTACACCAGGTGTTAATCCTGCTCTGCCAGAGCCCAGCCCCGATCTGCCAGCCCCAGAGGAGGAGACTCAGCCAGGTCCTAGTACTGATGGGATTCCTCTGGTGGTACAGCAGCCTAGTTGTGACTCTGGGGAGGAATCAGGCTTGAAGGTTCCCTCCTTCAGGCAGCGCAGGGCTGAAAGTACTGGCAGACGCAGGTCCCAGAGAATTGCTGTGAGACAATTAGCTAACCAGCCTCATCTGGCATGGAGGAGGGTGTCCCCTATTTAGGAAGCAGAAAGATGCCAACTCAATGCCATAGTTTATTGCATGATCCTTTGGTGTGATTGCTGCCTGCACTGGCTCCCTGTACCTCGACTCCTTGTGGCCTTGATTCTTGACTTCGGAATGGACTGGACTATTGCTACCCTCTGGCTGACCTGACCCTGGACTGGACTGACTATTGTGACCTCCGTATTCCTGACTTCAGCTTTGGCTTCCGGTTTGCTCTTTCTCTCACTCCCTGCAAGGTTTGTGGACTATTTCCAGCTGCATAGCTAATTACCTTGTTGAGCCATCCTTATCGGCGTAGGTTGGTGTGTGCTGGCCGAAATCCAGGACAGAAATTAAGGAAATTGAAAACCCATTTATGAAAATATATTAGAAATATGGAATAAATATTAAAAAAATGAATGAAAATTCAATGATAGTACCAATAATAATGGAAAAATCATTCCCAAAGAATTTAAGAGATTTACTAGATAAGGAATTAAAGGAAAGGAAAATATATAAAATAAAAAAATGGATAGAGTTAAAGATAGGAAAAGAAAATATAAAAGAAAAGCTTAGTGGAATAAAAATGTCCTGGTTTCATTATATGCAAATAGAACAATGGTTTAAAAATTGGAAGAAAAAGAATATAAGAAGGGAAAAATATACACAATTTGAACAAATAATTCCGCAAGGGAAAGAAAGGGAGGAAAATGAAAATATGAAAGGAATAACAAGTAAAATTTACAGAATATTAATGGAGAATAAAAGGAGAAAATTAAACCAAAATATTTTGAAAGAAATATGGGAAGATGAATTAGGATGCAAAATTTGTGAAAATGAATGGAATAAAATTTGGGAGCAAAGACATTTGAAAAACCTATCAATACCAATTAAGGAAAATTATTATAAACTGATTTGGAAAGGTATCTGACACCAATGAGATTACATAAAATAAATAAAAATAATTCCAAATATTGTTGTAGAGTTTGTAATGAAGTAGGATCGTATATACAAATGTGGTGGCAATGTAAATATGTTCAAAAATTTTGAGAAATAGTAATATTATAAATAAAAAATATTATGAAGATAAAAATTGATAGAAAACCAAATATAGTGTTATTATCATTATATAATGAACTAGAATGGAAAAAAGAAGAGGAAAAACCTTGTAACAAATTTGTTTACGGCTGCAAGATTAATCATTGCAAGAAACTGAGAAACAAAAATAAATGTGGAATTGGAGGATTAGTATAAAGAAGTTTGAAAATTAGCGATTAATGATAAAGTAACATGTAAATTGAAGGTAAAGAAAGGATTATGGAAAAGAAATGATTTTGATGAAATATGGGGGAAAAAATATTGAAAATGTATTAGCAAAAGAGGATGGGAAATTACCTCCACGGGATGAGCTAAAATTTTGGACGGAGTATAAAGATGGGAATGGCTCCAGAGAAGGGGTGCACTGAGGTGATATTTAGTTATAAAAAAAATAAGTAAAATGTTAAAGTATATAAATGTGTATGAAAGGAATGTTGTAATTTGTTCTTTATTTTATTTTTATTTTTTGTAAAATTTCAAAATACTAAATAAATAAAAGGACAGAAAACTGGCAGCATGGTTCAACTTGATTGTTTTGTTGACAGTTCATTCACGTCAGAGTTACATGACAGAAAGTCAGTGTCTGGTTTGTTAGTAAAGTTTGCATAAAGTCCAATAGTTTGGCGCAGCAGGAAGCAGAACTGTGTAGCTCTGAGCATGACTGAGGCTGAGTTTGCAGTATTGTCTGAATTGGTTGGAGAAGTACAGTGGATAAGACAATTACTTGAAGACTTAGGTGAAAAATGCACTGAACCTACTGTAGTACATGAGGATTCACAATCGTACATTGCAATGTCAGAGACTGAGAATTTGAAATGTAGAATGAAATACATAGATGTAAGGTATCAAAATGTCAGGGAAATGATCCAGAATAAGGTTTTGCATCTGGAGTACATAGACACCAGAGACAACATAGTTGATGTTTTCACAAAGGCATTGCCAATAGAGAAACATGAACAGCTATCATGTCTAGTAGAGATGGCACCATAAATGCACAATGCTAACTGTTGAGTTAAAGTGCAAAATCTGTAAATAACATGACACACATTTGTACATTTGGAGGGGAATGTTGGGATTTGTAACCTGAGTTTAAATGTCCAGATGTGGGAAAGTGACAAAGGGTACTACAGGTCACTTTACACTTTACAGCTTGCTAGCTGGGAAAGTTGCATTCCAGCTGAGAGGATGCATTCCAGATCCAATGCCGCTGGGTGTTCTTCTCTGTGAAGTGAAGATAGCTTCCGAATTACTTTGTCTGCACAATCAATTGCTCAGCAAGAGCAACCACTAAGAAAGTTCTCCCCCATACCTTCACCATGCAAGCCTACATAAGATGGTGGGCAGGACCAAAAGAAAGCCTTCCCCAGTAGGTCTTAGGACTCTAGCAGGTTCGTATGGGGGGATACGGTCTTTCAGATAATCTTGACCTATGCCTTTTAGGGTTTTATAGGTCATGACCAGCACTTTGAATTGTGCTCAGAAATCAACTGGTAGCCAGCAAAATTGTTTTAACAAAGGAGTTATATTCTCCATTCTGGCCACAGCATTTTGGACCTGTTGAAGTTTCTGGACAGTTTCCAAAGACAGCCCCATGTAGGGTGCATTACAGTAGTCCAAATGGGATGTAATCAAGGCATGTGTCACCGTAGCCAGATCTGACATCTGAAAAAACAGATGCAGTTGGCACACAAGCTTCAACTGTGCAAATGCACTCCTGGCCACTGCTGAAACTTAGGCATCCAGGAACAGAGTAGAGTCCAGGAGAATATCCTAGCTAGCAGGTTAAGATTTCGGGAGCAGTGTAATCCAAACCAACATAGCCAGAGTCCCTATTCCTTGATCTGTCTTTTGACTGACTAGGAGTACCTCTGCCTTGTCTAGATTAAGTTTCAATTTGTTTGCTCTCATCCAGCCCATTACTGAATAGCTTCCTTGGAATCAGATGGTAAGGAGGGGTAGATTTGGGGATCATCAGCCTATTAGTGACACTGAACCCCCAAATTCTGGATGATCTCTGCCAGAGGTCCCATGCAGCATGGGGCACTAAATAACCCCAAGGGAAACCACAAACGAACAGCCAAGTCATCAAACAGGAGTTCCCCAGCACTGCTTTCTTTTTCCTTTTTTTTTTTTAATTTTATTATTTTAAAAAAACATATATGCAATACAATACAAAAACAACTAAACAATCAACATAAATGAACTTCCTTATCTTTCATGTCTTGTTATTTCCTAACTTTATATTCAACTTCAATCTTTATAGTACTTTATCCTTTTCCATCATATTTGTATCCCCTCAAAACAATTTTCCAAATATAACAATTGATTTTTTTCTTCCATAATTCCATACCCTACCCATTATTTAAGGGATTCTTTCAAATTACTCTGGGTTTAAAACGAAATTTGTTTTGTTGACAGCTCATTCATGTCTGCCAGTATTCTTTCTGCCAGTATTCAATCAATGGTTTCCAATCTTTTTTAAAGACCTCTATTCCTTTTTTCTTTATCAAACATGACAATTTATCAGTCTCCATATAGTCATACAGTTTAACTAGCCATGTTCTTATTGTCGGAATTTCTTTAATTTTCCACTTCGTTGTGTAATTTATTCTAGCTGCTACTATCAAATAAAACATCAGTTTCCCATATTTCTTTTCCAATTTTTCATCTTCTATTATTCCCAATAAATGCATCTTGGGATTTAAAGGAAATTCTATATGTAATATTTTAGTTTATGTATATTTCGCCAATATTTTTGGCCTCTTTACACTTCCACCATAAATGGTAGAAGGTGCCAATTTCTTTTTCACATTTCCAGCTTAAATTCAACTGATTTTTTCCTCATTTTGGCCAATGTGTATGGTGTAAGATACCATTGAAATTGCATCTTATAATAATTTCTTTTATATCATAATTCAAAGTGAATGTTAACCTCTTTCTCCATTTTCCCCATTGTTCCATTTCTATGTTTTGACCTATATCTTGTGCCCATTTAATCATATGCGTCTTCACAACTTCTGTCTCCATCTCTATTTTAAACAACATCTTGTAGAATTTTGATATTTTATGATTATCCTTTAGGGCCATTATATCTTCAAATTCTTTAATCATAACACCTTTTGTTTTTATTTTTATCCAATAAAAATCTTTCCTTTAATTGCATATATGTAAACCAATTATATTTATATCTCTGTTGTAATAATTGTTCTCTTGTCTTTATTTCCATATTTGACTCATTACCATATATAATTTCATTATATGCCAGCCACTTATATTACCGTTCCTCATAAAAGCTTTGTATATAGGGGTCCATTTTGGAATGGTATCTTTCCATTTGACTTTAATTTTATGTCAAATTCTTAGAAGGGATCTCTTTAGGTAGTGGTCATTAAAATCTTTATGAACTTTACTCTTATCATAGATCAAATATCCATGCCAGCCATATATATTATCATAACCTTCTAATTTTAAATCTCTTTCTTTCTCTAATTTAATCCAATCTGATAGCCAATGTAAACCACAAGCATAATAATATATTTTCAGATCTGATAACCCCAATCCTCCTCTACTAACTTTGTCTTACATTAATTTCATTTTAACGCTAGATTTTTTTACTTCCTCATATAAATTTAGATAAAGATGAATTTATCATGGATGGGAAAAATTTCAACAATAAAGATCAATGTATTACCAAAAATGTGTTTTCTATTTCAAAATATTCCCATTATCATAAATGATTTGCCTTTTAAAAATGACATAGGGATTTACCCAGCACTGCTTTCTGAGCTTGCCCCTCCAGGAAAGATCAGAACCACTAAAAACAAGCCCCATATCAGAGAAGCAACCCAGGAAGATACCATGGTTGATGGTATCAAAAGCCACTAATAGGTCCAGCAGAAGCAACAGGGACACATTCCTGTCTAGCTCCCTGCAAAGGTCATCCACCAAGGTGACCAAAGTTCTGAAAAACTGTCTCCACATGTTTTTCAGACTAGGAATAAATAACTCTGTCAAGTTGTTCAGTTTCTCATCTTTCAAATATTAAGAACAATTTCATTTTATTTCCACATCCATTTGTCAAGTTCATATGAAAATATGTCCATATATGCACACACATTTCTCAAAATGTGGGTGTTTTTGTATGCATACTTCTCTCTTTCTCTTTATATGCAAAATATGCACAATCAGAGAGAGAGAATCTTTCTTGAACTTTTTTGTAATATATTTTTTGCATATTTCATATTGTGCATATTACCCTAATTGCATATTGTGCATATTTTGCATACTTTTGAAAATTTATTTTTGTATTACAAAATTCAGGAAAGCACAAATATTAATGTATTGTTACATTTTGGCTAATGTACAGGGTTGTGAAACCAGAATGCAATTAATTCACACTAAAATGTAGGATAAATGAATTTCTTCCCCATCTTTGTTCCAGGCTGCTATGGGTTCTATTGCTGTCTGGTCTCCCTCCTGTAGAAAGAAAATCCTCTTGATAGGGACAACAATACATTTGTGTTCTGTTGACCCCCCAAGTTATCATCTGAAATATATAAACAGTGAAGAGTAGCAGAAACAGTAGAAATCAAGCAGCTGACATTAAACCATTTCCAGGCATGAAAGTTTAGAAATCTTGTTTCTAGACAGCCACTACATCTTCCAGAGACATCCCAGTCAACATGGCCAGTAACTTTTCCAAACTTTGGAGTTATTATGCATGAAGCAAGATATTTAATCAACTATCAAAGTAGTGGTATTTTTTTAAATGTCCCACCTTTATGTTCAAACTCTAAGGTATTTAATGACAATTTTAAAATAAAAAAGTAGAAAAAGTGTTTCTGAACTATAATGACAGTAAGCTGCCACAATCAAAAATAAAGGAGAATGTGGGAAATCAGCAAAAACAGGAGCACGCTCCATGATAGAAGCATCTTCAACATTCTCAAATAGCTTCCTAAGCATTTGTAATGCAAGAAATTCATTTCCAGCATGGGTGATTCACATGATCAAGAGTCCTTCTCTTCTGACACTGCAGTCGCATACAAACTTATCTGGGAGTGTCCCATTGATTTCAGTGGGATTTGTTTCTGAGTAGACATGCATAGGACTACATTTTAAGAGTATCTTTACCTAATCCCTTCTAGGATCCTATCTGCACTGACCAGATTACTCTAGCAGCATCCCTGAATATCCTGGTCCCAGACTTCCCCAACTTCCCTCCATTTCTTTAACTTTCTGTTCTTATGCTGGGCAGCTGTTTACATGATTGTCCTGTTTGCTGCTTGGCACAGCCACCACCATGGCAAATTGCTTGCTTCTGTTCAGAACAAGGCACCCAGCCTCAATTACATGGGGAAAGGGGAGTATACTCCAGGTTTGGCTCTGAATGGGCTGAATGTTGTCTGGTCTGTTCCTGCCAAACTCAGAGTTTGTCATCCAGTCTACCTGCTGAGGAGACAAGGGAAGAGTGGGTTATTTCAGCCATGCAAACAGTATTTACTAATCCTTTCCTATATACTTTTGATCAGAAATTGGTTTTGAAAAACAGAACTATTCCTGTCTCTTTAAAAAAAAGAAAGAAAAGGAAAGAAAGATTTGTAAGATTGCACAGTTTACACACTTGCAGATGTCCCTTGCAATTTAATAGGGTCCAGTCTCTTGATTCTACCTGATCAAGCCACAAAGCTCATCTACCAATCTAGCGCAGTTTCTAGCTGTCATACTCCACACCTTCCCCCTTCCTTCTCCAGCAGTGGTGGAATGATGAATGAGAAAGAAATCTCATTCCAACTTCATATCCAATGCCTGGCACACTGATACAGTAGTTGAATGTGAGGCTTCAAGTGCACTGGGAAATTTTCATTTCACCTTGCTCATGGCACACAGCTGCATATAGAACACATTTCCCAGCCTTTCTCTACTCCAACCCCATTGAACCAGAAAAGAAAGGGTGTTTTTTTAAAGAATTGAGAGGTATGGAGCAGGTGTGGGATGAAGTAGCAGCAGAAAGGGAATTAAAACTCCCAGCTGGAGTATTCTCAAGGCAGTATGTTCACCTCTGAGGAAGGCATTACAAGCCACTGCCATTTTTATATCTGAGCCAGAAAACAAAAATTCGGGTGACATGTATTGATCCCAATATGCAGCAATAGACTGAACTGTTCTAAGGATTAGGGTCATGGTACTGATTCGCTACACTGGTGGCCAAGTCTAGACCAGGCACTGACTGCAGCACAGATCATGAATTACTCATAACAAAAATAAGAGTAAGACTCAAGACGAAAACAAAACTAGTGATTATACCAAAATATGATCTAAATAATATCTCAACAGAATTTACTGAAAACATAAAGAAACAGATTCTCACTACTAAGCATAATAGATCGAGAACCAGAGGAACTATGGACTGATGCCAGGGACATAATAAAAGAAGAATGCAGACAGACACTTTCAATAAACAAAAAGAAAGAGGAAAAAGCCATGGATGACAGAAAAAACATTACAAACAATAAAGAAGAGAAGGGAAGAAAAACAAAAGGAGGATAGGAACAAACAAAGAATTATGAATGCAACAGTACAATGGCTAGTGCGCAAAGATAAAGAAAATGACTACAATGACCAATGCAGAGAAACAGAAAACAACAACAAAAAGGGAAGAGCAAGAGGTATATTTCAAAAGATTCAGGAAATCAAAGGAAAATTCAAACCAAGGACAGGGATGATCTATGACAATAAAAATAACATAATTCAAGACCAGGAAGGAATAAAAAGATGTTGGATGCAATACAGAGAAGAATTATATAAAAGAGATGACAAAATGAGGGACACATGGAATGAAGAGCCATATGAAAATGAACCCCAAATCCTAAAAAGTGAGGTAGAAACTGCAATGAGAGAAATAGCAAAAACCAAATCACCAGGAACAGATTATATTCCAATTGAACTGCTGCAATCCACATTGAGTAAATTCTAGGGCTAACCAACATATGTCAGCAGATATGGGAAACAAAACAATGACCAACAGATTGGAAGTGATCAATATACATCCTCATCCACAAAAAGGGAGACACAAGAGACTACAGCAACTATAGGACCATAGCACTGATCTCCCACACAAGCAAAATCATGCTCAAAATTCTGCAACTTAGGGGGGATGCAGACCAGGGCGTCCAGGACGCCCTGGTCTGGAGCGCCGCGGGGTCATGGCAGCCACACCGCGGCGCTCCGACAGCATCCCTGAAAGGAGTGCCAAATTGGCGCTCCTTTCATAAGTCAGGGAAAGTGCGCCCTAAACGCGTAGGGCGCACTTTCCCTGACTTATCCCCCGCAGCGCGTCTGGTCGCTGCAGAGGGAGGTCATCCCCGGAGCGCCGGCCGTCCGGAGGGCCGGAAGCTCCGAGGACGACCTCAGGAAGAGGAAGGGACGCCGCGCGTGCGGCTGCCCCTCCTCTTCCGGGTCTCGGAGACGGCCCTATTAGCCGTCTGCCGAGGCCCTTAGGGCCTTTGCAGACTGCCAGAAATAGTGCAAATTGAGTCCACTTTAAATTGAGGCACTGCCCTTGCTCAGTGCTAGGGAATTATGGGAACTGTATTTTATTGTGGCACCAGAGCTCTCTGACAGAGAAGGCTCAATGTCTTAGAAAAAAATACAATTCTCATGATTCCCTAGCACTGAGCCAGGGCAGTGCCTCAATTTAAAATGGACTCAATTTGCACTATTTCTAGCAGTCTGCAAAGGCCCATAGACTCCAATCATATAGGTCCAAACAGGGTTCAGGAAAGGAAGAGGCACTAGGGATCACATTGCAAACACACAATGGCTAATGGAGCACAGCAGGGAATTCCAAAAGAAAATCAGCATGTGCTTTATAGACTATAGCAAAGCCTTTGACTGCATAGACCATGAAAGGCTATGGAACGCCTTTAAAGACATGGGAGTGCCAACACACCTGATAGTCCTGATGAGGAATCTGTACTCAGGACAAGAGGCTACTGTCAGAACAGAACACAGAGAAACAGAATGGTTCTCAATTGGCAAAGGGGTCAGACAAGGCTGTATCCTTTCACTCTATCTGTTCAACTTATACGCAGAACATATAAGAATAACAGGCTTGGATACGGAAGAAGGAGGAGTGAAAATAGGAGGAGAAAATATCAACAATCTAAGATATGCAGCTGACACCATAATATTAGCAGAAAACCTCACAGACTTCAAATACCTACTAAGAAAGATCAAAGAAGAAAGTGCAAAGGCAGGCTTAATGCTGAACATTAAAAAAACAAAAATAATGACCACTGAGGACCTTCACAAGTTCAAACTAGACAATGAAGAAATAGAAATAGTAAAAGAATTCCCATACCTGGGATCAAACATTGATAGAAATGGGGACTGCAGTCAGGAAATCAGA
Source organism: Phrynosoma blainvillii (assembly GCA_026167975.1). NCBI lineage: Eukaryota > Metazoa > Chordata > Lepidosauria > Squamata > Phrynosomatidae > Phrynosoma > Phrynosoma blainvillii. Next base: position 245,102,716 of record JANUYF010000003.1, on the reverse strand, counting down.
AGACTAAAAATGGGGAGGGTGGCTATGAAAGAACTAGAAAAGATTCTAAAATGCAAAGATATACAACTCAGCACAAAAGTTAGAATCATACAAGCCTTTGTATTCCCTAGTACCATGTATGGATGTGAGAGCTGGACAGTTAAGAAAGATGATAGAAAGAAAATCAATTCATCTGAGATGTGCTGCAGGAGAAGAGTGCTGAGGATTCCATGGACAGCCAAAAGGACAAACAAGTGGGTCCTAGAGCAGATCAAATCAGAAAACTCCTTGGAAGCCAAGATGTCCAAACTGAGACTGTCGTACTTCAGACATATTGTGAGAAGAGGGGACCGTTTGTAAAAAACAATAATGCTGGGGAAGGTGGAAGGAAGTTGGAAGAGAGGAAGGCCACATGCCAGATGGATGGACTCTATTAAGGAGGTCACAGGTATTAAGGGGTTGCAGGAATTATGCAGAGCAGTGGAAGACAAAGGGTCTTGGAGATGTCTCATCCATAGGCTCGCCATGAGTAGAGATCGACTCAAGGGCAGTTAACAACAACACTGATTCTCCATTTAGTAACAGACATTTTCATATTGGCAACAATAACTTTGTTTTATACAGTAGATTTTCAAACTTACATGGAAGTATTGCTTCTTTGATGCAATTGTTTTATCTGTCAGATGGAATTAGTTTATCAGTCACCGTTTGTTCAGAAAAATGATCATGCATGCAGTTTTGATACTGTACCTCAATAGGATGCTAAAGGGGGAGGTGGGAAAAGGCAAAACAAGAATATAAATCTCTGTGAAATCCTTGGCAGAAGCAAAACTTCACATGACTAATTTTCTCAAATTGCATTAAACCAACTTTTAAAACAAGCTACAAAAAACATCTGATCACTGCAGAGAGGGACACTGTTCATTCTGGGCTTTTTTTATTTATTTAAAAGAATGGATCTTTTATAGTGTAATATTAATACCTCTCCCCTCCATTTCTTATCCCCAACACAACATGTGTTCATTTCTTCAGGGGAGGGGGCAGTTCTGAATTTCATTCGTCTTCCTGAATTGCAAGAGGAGATGTAAAATTAAAGCCTAACAACAGAATGCTTCATGCAGGGTCTCAGAAGAAAGGGGAGAGGCAAAGCAGGGCAACATTGTGCTAAGTCTGGGCCTTGGCCAAACTTCTCTGTTCCTTGCCATTTTCAAAGCCTCAGGGAGTTTGTTTTGGGGCCTTTCTATTGACTAAATCAACTTGTAAAATGATCTCAAATTTAATATTTACCCTGCCATTCTCTTCCATTTATGCATATTCTGAGTGGTGGTTGGGGTGGTGGTGTTTTTTTCCCATGAAGGCTGCTGAAAAATAACAAACTGAATATTTAAAAAGAAAGCAGGGAAGAAAAAAATGAATCATTTCTTAAATAACCACCAAAAACTGTAATGATCCTACCAGCTCAGCTTTGGAGGTAAGAGAAGATAATTTTATTCTCTCCTTCTCTCCCAGTCTGCAATCTAATAAAGCCCACTTTATCCTGCTGTGCACATTTGGAAGTAAAAGAAATGATATAGAATGTATTATTGATCATTCCTAGTGGAGCTTCAGGAATGGTCAATCATATGGAACTACACAGTTCATTAGACATTGACAGAAGGGAATACTGCAGCTCTGAAACCTGTAGAGATGACAGCAAGTTCTTGCATTATAAATGTCAAATTTTACCCTCTAGAGAACTTCTTAAAACTAAGGCATAATTCTGTTCTCCAAACTTTCTCCCCTCTTTAGGCAGATTATTCCTTTGGGCCAAAATACATTGGATCTGATACACCTTCCCCACAGCTTCAGGAGAAGATCTCGGGTTTTCCCCATTAATATGGATACATGTTTGTTTATCCATTTATTTTATTTATAAATCATCTCCCAAACCACAAGGACACATATGTAGATATCTCTGATAATCATAGTATCAGCCATGATGACTATGCAGTATTTACAATATTCCCTCACCTATGCCTGTCACTGTTCATAATACAGAAAGCAAAGAATTTATCAAAGCTCTATCCACCACTTCAAAGCCATTAACCACACTGCTGATTTCGAGTCCTATATGCAAAATGTGAAGCCATCAGGCTATCTGCCATAGAAAGCAAATGCATCACTTTTCGGGCAATTTACTCATAGCTACCAGGTTCAATGCTTTTTAACTCAGAAATCATCTAATGATCATTCATCATAAAGTGAAGAAGCATTGCTTATAAATGCACAGCCTCAGATTAACATTATAAATGGAAAGTCACACTTCCCCCATGATTATTTATACAACTAATGATGCCATCACTATGCATATGTATGCAACATCTTTCAGTTAGTAATTGTTGCTTGCTTTTTCCTGCTACTACACAAATAGTAGAACCCAGCACAGAATCACACAAATCAGTGTGGTATGTGTCACACCCACGAAAGGATTAATCAGCTCTCATTAGTTGCTAGGAAACAGTGTCCTGACCTTGGAGTATGTTCAGCCACTAAGGGCACTCAGATGAGGTAATGCTTCCAATGTGAGCTTTGTTAATGGAGAGTATTGTCTCCTGCTAAGGAAAATTGTGGGAACAGCATTTATCTCAAGCTTGAAGCTGCATGGCAGTGGCTAACACTCTAGAAATAGATTAGATAATCATAATTTTCCGCTGTTGAGCTTCTTGTGCATTCCCTCTGACCTATTTGATGCTAGACTCATTCATAAATGGTTTAACTCAAGTTTTTTGTTGTCTCATGTAGACAGATCTTATCCCATATTTAGTCATCAGTAAGAGAGCCAACAGGGTAGTTTCCATATTGGATTAGGATCTGGGAGACCAGGGTTGAATCCCAATTTCACCATGGAAACCCTCTGAGTGATCTTGAGCAAATCACACTCTTTCAGACTCAGGGCAGGGCAATGACAAAACCCCATCTGAACTAATCTTGCCAAGAAAGCCCCATGATTATTTCATCTTACGGTCACCATAACACAGAAAAACGTGACGGCACACAACAACAAAGAAGTCATCAGTAAAGCCTGAACGCTTCTGGCAGTCCTAACAAGAGAAGACATGTCAGATCAAAGGGATTTATCTGCATGTTGATCCACCATTCAACAGTTGTGTCAGTGAGTCTACTTTAGCTAGGGCTAGCTATAGGATTCAGATCTAAATGTTACACTGGGCCTTTGCAGACTGCCAGAAATAGTGCAAATTGAGTCCACTTTAACTGTCCTGGCTCAGTGCTAGGGAATCATGGGAATTGTATTTTTTTCTGAGACATTGAGCCTTCTCTGTCAGAGAGCTCTGGTGCCACAATAAACTACAGTTCCCATGATTCCCTAGCACTGTGTCAGGGCAGTTAAAGTGGACTCAATTTGCACTATTTCTGGCAGTCTGCAAAGGCCCATGGTCTTTAAAAAATGATGCATATTGTAAAGCAGCTCTAGGTTCATTGGATGTGTGGATATCAGGTTTTAATTATCAAATTTATAGTAATTGTTCCACAATCTTTATTTTGGAAGTGATCCCCAGGTACTCCATGTACCCCATGCTTGCAGTTTGGGTATGCTCCTGGACTCCACTCTGAGCTGTATGCCCAGGTTTTAGCAGTGGTCAGGAGTGCATTTGCACAGTTAAAACTTGCACACCAGCTGTGCCCATTCCTTGAGACATCAGATCTAGCTACAGTGATACATGCCTTGATTACGTCCTGTTTGGACTACTGCAATGCACTCTACATGGGGCTGCCTTTGGAAACTTCAGCATGTGCAGAATGCCATTGCCAGAATGCTGACTGGGGTCAGTTATAGGGACCATATAATTCCCTTGCTGAAATAGCTTCACTGACTACCAGTTTGTTTCCGGGCACAATTCAAAGTGATGATTATGACAGGTTTGCCTGGTGATGACATGAGAGAGAGCATTCTTGGTGGCTACTCCTGCCCTCTGGAATGCCCTTCCACACGAAGCAAGGCTGGCCCCCTCCTTGCTTGCCTTTCACCAGCAGGCAAGAATGGCTCTTTTCAGGCAGGTTTTAATGTATAATGCAAAATGATGGGATGGATATGGGTATTGTGGTTTTACTGTTTGTATTTTATATTGTTTTAGCTGATGTTTTAAATTGTTTTATTGTGATATTATTTTTTTAGAATTTTATTTATGAGTCACCTTGGGTCCCTTCACAGAGAAAGGTGGGATAGAAATTAAATTTAATTAATTAATTGATTAATACCATTCCTACATACATTTGGAGATTGATTTTGTTTATTCAATGCATATTCTTGAAAACAATCCTGAATATATGATTCAGCTAGAATTTTATTGATCAATTAAAAATTTTACAATAAAAAGTAAAAAACAATTGAAATGATCATATTAAAACAATATAAAATTGTATTAAACATACAAAAGTTTTAAAAAACACAAACACACACCCTGTATAAAAACTTCCCTGACAAAGATTATATATTAAAAGCCTGCTTGAAGAAAAATGTATTTGCCTGCTGGCGAATGGAAAGCAGGGTCAATCTAGTCCCTGGAAGAAAGGCATCCCAGAGGGTGGGAGCAGCCACTGAGAAGGCTCTCTTTTGTGTCCTCACCAAGTGAGCCTGTGATGGTGGCAGGACAAAGAGAAAGCCTTCTCTTGAAGATCCTTAGACTTCCTGCAGGTTTGCATGAGGAAATAAAAGCCCTTCAGATGGTCTGCACCAAACTGTATAGGGCTTAATAGGTCATGACCAGGATTTTGAATTTTCTTTAGTAAAAGGAAATATGAATAAAAGAGGAAGAGAGGTAGAGAAAATGGCTATACTTACAAAGAAGCAAGTATATCTGACAGGTATCAGAATCAGATTCTATGATCTTTCTCTTGGGAACAACTTGAGAACAATTATCAGGGAATAGCTTGATGCTTTCAAAATTACTTCTCACTGAAAACTTTGGCTGTGTTTTTGCCAAATAGCAGATTCTATCCATTCAGGGCTGGCTCAAGAACTATTGCATTTACTCAATTAACAGGTGTTGGTGTGTATAATTCAGGAACCTCAGCACCTGAATGCTACCAAAACATTTCTAAGAAGGACAATCAGGGCTGAGACTTGAGAACTTTAGAATTTAGAAAAGGGAATTCATTAACATCAACTTATTAATATTTTCTTACCAGTGTTTGGAGGCTATCCCAGATGGAGTGATTTAGGAACAAGGAGGGGTTGAATGTAAGACAAAGGAAAGAGAATGGAAATAAGGAGAGAGGTAAAGGGTTATTTTAACTGTTCTTAATCTTCAAGAAAACAAAAGAATAAATAATCCTCAGCAGTAGAATAAATCAAAATTCAAGATACACATTATGGTATCCACCAAGCAAGGCACTTGTAGGTCAAGATACACAGTTATCTGAGAAGACTCAAATCCCCAGCCCACAGCAGAGCTTCCAGAGGTCAGGAATTCAGGATGATGGCACTCAAAAATGAACACTTAGTGATTAAAGGGAAATCTAGACAAAGTGGCTTCAAGCAGGGATGGTCTTAACACCACATTAAACCTGGGGACACTGAGGTTGATTATAAGAAAACAAAGGACAGCTTGTTATATGGGATACCAAAGAGCCAAAGACGGTTCCTGAAAAGGGGCCATAGATGTATAATTAGACTCAGAGCCATTGAGAGCAGTTTTGAAACCTTGTGACAAGAAAATGTTGTGCCAGTGTTCACCAGAAGCAGATCTGCATGACAAGTGGGGCTAGCAATTGGAGACTATGGGCTGGCCAGGCAAGCACCACTGAACCAGGGTGGTGGCTTTAAGATGTGCAGGGAATGGGTTACATGCTATACATGAAGAAGCGGGGTCCAAGGAAGGGGCTTCTCTCTCAGGACGTTATCACACGGGGTCTAAAGCAGTCCCATCCCCATACTATCCCCGTACCATTCCGGAACCTTTGCCCCTGTGTTCAAACGACATCGCAGCAAACCCCGCCCCATCCAGTGCCATCCCCAGCGCATCCCCGTCCCATTCCGGATCCTTTGCCCCTGTGTTCAAACGACGTCGCAGCAAACCCCGCCCCATCCAGTGCGATCCCCGGCGCATTGCAACATCATCCCCGTTCATTTGAGGAATTACATCTGCCGCGACCAGAACCATACCGGAATGATGCTGCTTTCTTGTCTGAAGTTACGGGGTCTATTCCGGTATGGTTCTGAATTGATTCCATGCCGCTTTCTTGCCGCCGCGTGTGATAACGCCCTCAGTCCCTTCCCTCTATCCCTGACAAAGACTTCCCAGTGTTGAGGAAGGCAGGCAAGCAAAAGAGGCAGAAAGAAGAGTGCAGCAGTTGTTTGGTATGTGGTGGCCAAGCGGGAAATAAGAGAAGGTCTCTGGCATCTGGGAGCTGGAAGAACTGGAGCCTGGCTTAGCTGGAGGCTGGAGTTTTTCCTCCTTTGTTCCCACAATCAGGCAACTTCATTTGGTGACAACAGGAGCAACTCTTGAGGAGTCTGCCTTCATTTCCTGGTCCATTTGGTGGCTGTTTTGAGATCCTGGCAGAATGATTAAAATATTTACATGGGATTTCAAATTGTGTATATTATTGTAATTCTTTTTTTCTTTTTTGAAATGCACCTATTTTATCATGGATGTCAAAACTAATTCACAAATAATGATAATACCAAAAAGACCAAAAAAATGTAATATGGTGGGGCCCTGAGCTCCAGTACTGACTTCTTTCCTCCATTCCCCCCCCCCTCCACCTCCTTGGTCCTGACTAGACTGAAAACTTATAAAAACACAAAGGATTCTTGCTGTTGTTCATTAATCAACAGCAGGGCATTTTCCTTTTGGTATTTAAATAAGGAAGAGTTTGGCCTTGCCTATCCAGGAACATAACTGGCTTGCTTCTGAGACTTTCAATTGCTAGAACACATTTTCTCTGTTTCAACTATAGAAAGGCAAACAACAATAGCAGCAACAACAGCTGGCAAACAGATTTGAGGACTTTACCATCAATGTCAAACTTTCCCTTTAGGTATTTTGCACTTTGTTGCTGATCACCTTAGCACCAAGTGCTTCTAGATATCAAGTTTGGCTTAGCATATATATTTATTATGTTGGTTATAACAAAAAAATTGTGATACATTTTTAAAGCAGTTGATATCCTCAAACTGTGCCAATTGGCAGGGACAGTCCCACTTAATCCTATGTCATCTGATGCTTTCAATTTTTTTTTAAAGTGTCCTAGGGCCTTTGCAGACTGCCAGAAATAGTGCAAATTGAGTCCATTTTAAGGGTTAGGGTTAGTGCTAGGGAATCATGGGAATTTTTTTTTCTGAGACATTGAGCCTTCTCTGTCAGAGAGCTCTGGTGCCACAATAAAATACAGTTCCCATGATTCCCTAACCCTAACTCTAACCCTTAAAGTGGACTCAATTTGCACTATTTCTAACAGTCTGCAAAGGCCCCTGGTTTTCCCCTTCACCCTCAGTTTACTTTAATTACTGCAAATTGAGTTAAAAGTTTTTTAAAAAATAGTTTGCACTCAATTAACTTAGGAGAAGAGATAAAGGGGAAGAATATTGACCTTCCCAGTAGCCTCAGGCAAAATCAAGCTGCTGCTTGCTCTTCTTCATTAATAACATCTGCTATCTCACCCACATTCTGATGTTATTTGGTCATAGGCATCTTGCTTTTCATCTGTGAAATGTTCAGGTATTCCCTGAAGTATTCCCAACTACAAATACCACCTGAATAAGAAGAGATAATGAAAGGTAAAGGTAGTCCCTTGACATGAATGTCTAGTCGTAACCAACTGTAGGAGGTGGTGCTCATCTCCATTACTAAGCCGAAGAGCCAGCGTTGTCCAAGGCCTGCTCTGGTGGTCATGTGGCCAGCATGACTGCAACGAACACTGTTATCTTCCCCCCAAAGTGATACCTTTATCTACTTGTATTTACATGCTTTTGAACTGCTTGTAACAGGAGCTCACCCCATCATGCGGCACTTGGGCCTCGAACTACCAACCTTCCAATCTTCCAATAATCAGAACTGGCATCTTAACCACTAAACCACTGCATCCTAGAAGATTATTTCAAATTATACCAGTTGAAATGAATGCTAAGAACAGGTTGCCTACATGTAACTGTGGTTACAGCTGTCTGTCCCTAGATTATATTTTATGCAATCTTTGCATACTCACAAAATAATCCTTAAATTAACAGTACAAATAGTATTTACTATAGTCCACTCTTCACTCATATTGTGTGATTCTCCCTACTTTCTATTTTAAAGTAAGTTATTTGTCTGTTAGGAGTGCTTAAATTCTTTATCATTTCAGTCATTCAAATCTGCTAGCGCAGAGGGAAAATTGAGTCCATATGCTGAATGGTGCCAGCTAGGAAACAGACGCCACTGCCAAAACTGGAAAGTCACTCACAACTGATGGGTTCTTCTGAAGAGGCTTTTTAATCTTAGTTGCAGCAAAGTATTTACAAGCACTATACAGCAATATTTACACCAACTGACATAATGCTCTGCAATCAACCAACATCCACACCACCACGAGTTATACTGGAGCATTTCTCCTTATATACACAAAGTCTAGCTAGGATTCTGATCCAATCCCCCGCTAGGGTTTCTTCAGCTTCCAGTCATGTGTCCACAGTGATAATGCAGTTTTGGACCTGCTATGACTCATCTATATGCTCAAGTTGCATCAGCTTCCTCTGAGTCAGCATTTCCTCTTTAACCCATTGCATGCACCTGAGACATTTACGCTGCCTGGGGCAAAAATATACTGACAATACATACAAGTAGAACTGAGACCAATAAGTGGCACATCAAACATTTAATACATATGTCCTGGACCAGCTTGAAGGGGAAGAGTGAAGGTTTGTTCTCAGTGTCATAATATTCTAGGTTTCCTGTTTTTATTATTTACCAAAATTGCTAATTGAAAATAGACAGGAAGAACTTTTTGGGACAAATATAATGAAGATGGAGAAAGTCAACAATAGATTTTTAAAAACCATCCTTTCTATATTTACTGTGAAACAAGTAAGTTGTTTCCTATTGAGTTCAATGAAACTTTCTCCCAAGTGACTGAGCATAGGATTGCAGCCAAAATCAAATAAACATAGATAATATAGAATCATAGAGTTGGAAGAGACCACAAGTGCCATCCAGTCCAACCCCCTGCTATGCAGGAACTCAAAATCAAAGCATCCCCGACAGATGGCCATCCAGGCTCTGTTTAAAGACCTCCAAGGAAGGAGACTGAGGGAGTGTGTTCCACTGTCGAACAGATCTCACTGTATGGAAGTTCCTCCTAATATTGAAGTGGAATCTCTTTTCCTGTACTTTGCATATGTTGTTCCATGTTCTATTCTCTGGAGCAGCAGAAAACAAGCTAGCACGCTCCTCAATATGACATTCCTTCAAATATTTAAACAGGGCTATCATATCACCTCTTTAGTCCCCCTCCTCTGGACACGCTCCAGTTTTTCAACATCCTTTTTGAATTATGGTGCCCAGAACTTGACACATTATCCCAGGTGGGACCTGACCAAAGCAGAATACAGTGGCACTATTATTTCCCTTGATCTAGATACTATACTTCTACTAAAGCAGCCTAAAATTGCATTGGCCTTTTTAGCTGCAGCATCACACTATTGACTCATGTTCAACTTGTGGTCTACTAGGACTCCTAGATCCCTTTCACACGTAGTCTCATTAAGCCAGGTGTCCCCCATCTTACATCTATGCATTTCATTTTTTTGCCCTAAGTGCAGTACCTTACATTTCTCCATGTTGAAATTCATTTTGTTAGCTCTGGCCCAGCTTTCTAATCTATAAAATTTATTTTGAATTTTCATTCTGTCCTGTGGGGTATTAGCTATTCCTCTTAATTTGGTGTCAACTGCAAATTTGAAAAGCATGCCCCCTATTCCTTCATCCAAATCATTGATAAAGATGTTGAAGAGCACTGGGCCCTGGACAGAACCCTGTGGCACCCCACTGGTCACTTCTCTCCAGGATGAAGAGGAGCCATTGCTGAGCACCCTTTGGTTCAGTCAGTCAACCAGTTACTAACCCACCTAACATTTGTATTGTCTACTCCACATTTTACTATCTTGTTTGCAAGAATATCATGGGAGACCCTGTCAAAAGCCTTACTGAAATCAAGATATGCTATGTCTACCACATTCCCTTCATCTAGCAAGCTGGTAATTTTATCAAAAAAAGAGATCAGATTAGTCTGGCATGACTTGTTTTTGAGAAACCCATGTTGGCTTTTAGTGATTATGTCATTACCTTCTAAATATTCACAGATTCTCTGTTTAATGAACTCTTCTAAATTCTTTCCCAGTACTGATGTCTGGGTGATAGTTGTTGGGATCCTCTTTTTTCCCCTTTTTGAAGATGGGGACAATGTTTGCCCTCCTCCAGTCTGCTGAGATTTCTCCTGTTCTCCAGGAGTTCTCAAAGATTATTGCCAGTGGCTCTGAGATTACATTTGCCAGTTCTTTTAATATCATTGGATGTAGTGCATATGGTCCTGGAGACTTAAATTCATTTAGGTTAACCAGGTATTCCTGTACTTCCTCTTTACTTATTTTGTACTGCATTTCCCCTATTGCATCCTCTGCTCCCTTTTCCTCAAGTTGAACACCTTTTTCCTTTTGTGGGAAGACTAAGGCAAAGAAGGTGTTGAGTAGTTCTGCATTTTCTCTGTCCTCTGTTAGAATTTCTTCATCTTCTCTGTGCAGCGGCCCTACCATTTCCTTCTTCTTCTTTTTTGCTACAGACATACCCAAAGAAGCTCTAGGAAGCCTGAGCTCATTCTGTTAAAATAATGTTGTAGGAGTGTTGAAAAACAGTCCTTTAAAACCAAACATCCAAACCTGGAACTTTCAGCAAAGCTTCTTTATTGTAAAAGAACAAAAGCAAAAAAAACCCAAATAATAATAATAACATTTCCACTTTAGCCAAAGCTGGCTAAGCAGGAATAAAATCTATTTGCTACATGATTCAAGATGTGTTAGTAGCATCACCAAAAGAATGGTTTTATTAGTTCATTACAGTTCAAAAGCCAAAAAGCAAGTGAGTAACTTTCTGATTCTCAGCCCTCAGTCCCACAAGACTCCACCTTTCTGGGTGTAACCTTTACAAGCTGATTGGGTGATATTACGTGACGTGTGCTAGTCCAACCCTTAATTACAATAACAAATCATGTGACTACATTTCCCATAACAAAAATGTGTTTACATAAACCATAATATAAACAAACCTTCTTTCCCATAGAATGGAGTCCTGTTAGCCTCCTGTTTTGGCTAAATCACACCTGGGACTGATAAACTGTGAATCTAGCTCTCAGAAAAACAACTTTTCACAGCATGGAAAAATACAGACACAGATCTTTTACATTTCAACATTTTAACATTGACTCTATATCCCATTTAAACCTAACACATTCTGTGCTTTGGCATTCCTGACTTTACCCCTACATGTGCTAGCTATTTGTTTGAATTCCTCTTTAGTGATTTTGCCCCTTTTCCATTTCTTATACATGTCAGTTGAAAGTTCTTTTGTCATCCAACCCAGTTTCTTGAGACATCTCCCATTTTTCCTTCTCATTGGAACAGTTTGAGATTGTGCCTTCAGTATCTCCCTTTTGAGAAACTCCCATCCTGAATTCCCTTCTCCTTTAGTATTCCTGACCATGGGATCACTCCCAGTGTTTCCCTAAGTTTGTTGAAATCAGCTCTCCTAAAGTCTAGAATGAGTGTTTGACTATGCCTAGCTTCTCCTTTCCACTGTATAAGAAACTCCAGGAGAACATGATCACTCCCACCTAAGGTTCCCACCACTTGCACCCCATTTACCAGGTCCTCCCTGTTGGTTAGGATCAGATCTAAAATAGCTGATTCTCTTGTTGCCTCTTCCACCTTTTGGACAAAAAAATTGTCTTCAAGGCAAGTGAGGAATTTGGACTATTAGCTGAGCTTGGCTTCCAACAAATATCAGAATAATTGAAGTCCCCCATCACTACTACATCTCTCCTTTCTGAGTGTGTGGTCATCTGTTCTAGAAAGGCATCATCCAATCCCTCAGTCTGACTTGGGGGTCTGTAGTAGACTCCTACTAAAACATCCCTGTTGTTTCCTTCCCCTTTAATTTGTATCCAGATGCTCTCCACCTGATTTCCAGGATTTAAGTCCTGCATCTCTTCACAGGTGTAAACATCCCTGACAAATAATGCTATTCCTCCTCCTTTCCTGTTTAGCCTATTTCTCTTAAAAAGGTTATACCCCTCTGTTCCTACATTCCAATCATGAGACTCATTCTACCAGGTTTCAGTGATGCCTATTATATCATATTTGCTTTGTTGTGCTAGGGGTTCAAGTTCATCTTGTTTATTTCCCATGCTCTGTGCATTAGTATAGAGACATCTAAGAGCATTTGTCCTTCCCACTTGCTGCCTGTGTGAGGTTTTTTCCCTTCCACTGCTGTGCCCTTGCATCATTTGCCTTGTTCCCTCTATAACACTTTTACTATTATCTCCAGCCCATGATGTACTCCTGCCTTCCAAGATACCTTCCAAGATACCGTCTCCCTCCCCAACATGACTCAGTTTAAAGCCCTCCTGATCAAATGTTTGAGACCATTGGCAAAAACGCTTCTGCCAACTGGTGTGAGATGCAGTCCGTCTTTTGATAGAAGTCTACCCTCATAGAACTGCAGCCCATGATCCAAGATCCAAATTGTTCTTGGCGGCACCATCTACGGAGCCAGTTATTCACATCTGCTATCTTCCTCTCCCTTCCTGGACCATGCCCTTCAACTTGGAGAAGAGATGAGATAACAATCTGTGCGTCTAGCTCTTTTAGCTTCCTGCCTAAAGCCTCATAATCCCTTCTGATATTCTGAAGACTATGCCTTGCAGTTTCATTGGTTCCCACGTTGACCAAGAGGAAGGGGTAATGGTCAGTAGGCTTGACAAGTCTTGTCAGTCTCGCTGTCACATCACAGATTTTTGCCCCAGGGAGACAACACACCTCCCGGAACATCTTGTCATATATGTGCATATATTGTTAATATGTGTCAGCACATGTTAATTAGAGGAAAATATGTGGGGGGGGGTTAAAAATTCACAAAGTATAGCCAAAAGTATATGGCAGAAAGAAAACAAAATTAATTCTGTTGATGGGGTGATAAATGTTTCAGGAAGATTAAGATATTTCCTGTGCCTGCTTTAAAGGAAGGATAAAAGTCCATTTTAGAATCTTTTGAGAACAGACAGGCTGATGTCCTGAGGAAACAAAATCCAGCCAGCATTTTGTTGTTGTTGTTTTTTAAGATGCCCTAACAATAATGCAGCAGGGTGAAAAGATCGTGAACACTTTATACACATTGTGCTAATTACTACAAGTACTTAAAGTTGTAATTAGCTTATTATACTGCAGAGAACCTAACATGGCATGTCTTTCAAAAGAATTTCTCTCCGGATCATTAGTGGGAAAGCTAACAACATCTGCTTCAAATAAAATCAACCAATTAGCACAGGCAACTTCACATAGTTTGCAATCAGAGAATTATATTGTGCCAAGTGCTAATTTCAATGTGAATACTATCTCCTTCTTATATCCCATGCTTATCTACCAGCACAGCTGGTGTTTAACACTACTAACTTCAGCCAAGTCTCCAAAAAATGTATATTAATCTGAAATAACCTAATCAGAGTTTGCAATACAAAGTGAGGTTGATCTTTGCTTAATTAAAAGTGACCTTGTCATTTCACTACCATCATTATCTAATCATTAAGAGTTCGTTTACCATAAATATTCAGATTTGTGTGAGGATGTTTGAAGACAGCCTTTCAACTACTCTCAGGTACAAAGTTGGAGGTTGACAAGCTCCTAAAGTCAAATTCAATGCTGGGTGCCAGCAGTCCCCTACAGTTGGGATTCAGTGCTTAAAGCAGGGGTAGGCAACTTTTTCCTACCTGGGGCCAGTCTGCTGGTCCCAAGGTCTTCCGCGGGCCGGGGGGGTTAATGGCGCCATGTGCACATGCTCGCTTGTGCATGCACATGTGCAGTACTTCTGCCGTACTGCACATGCGCGAGCGGTCGCAGACGCCATTTTGTTTTCCAAAATGGCACCGCAACTTGTTTGCGCATGCGCCACTCCTGGGAATCTTGCAGAAGCTGTTTTGAGGACCAGCAAGGATGAATAGCAGGCTATAAATGCAATAGCTTATTAAAAAAAAAAAAGCAAGATCCACACAATCTCATGTGGCAGATCAGCTAAGAAATATTTATTGCCTGCAAATATGAAAAATCTCCTTGTGAAAAGCAATATCACATATTTCAGCAAAAGCACAGAAAGTCACCACAGCATTGTGGTCACAATGAAGATGAGGCAGCTGCAACACTGCATGGGCTGCTGCCCCACTGCAGAATTAATGCAATTTGACACTACTTTAATTGTCATGGCTCCATGTTATGGGATCCTGGGATCTGTAGTTTGTTGTGGCGCCAGAACTCTCTGATAGAGAAGGCTAAATAGCACACAAAACTACAAGAATTACATAAAATTGAGCCATGGCAATTAAAGCAGTGTCAAACTGGTTTAATTCTGAAGTGTAGCTGCAGCCATAGAGAGAAGTACTACAGAACACGATTTTTAGAGAATAAATGTGGCTTGCTGCAGAGTGCAAAAATAACACGTCTGGGTAATATAATAGTGCAAAACACACACACACAAGATAACAATTCTGTGGATTCAAGTGGTTTAACTGTACAAGGACATGAGGTTTAAAAAGGAGGAATTGCCCCTACATCTTTAATAGTTGTGTAGAAGAGAGGATTTAATAAGTGATATGACCCATTCATGTTCAGTTAACAGAAGCAACGTATGAAAGCCACTCCCGGGGGGGGGGGGAGTAATACTATTTTGTTCAATTTGGGCAATATTTCATTTGATATATTTATGATGTACATTTTGTATTTTACTACAATATGTAAAATTATAATGTATAATTGCATCATTTTATATAAGGGACACCGTTTTACTACATCACTGTATATAATGGGACTTGAGCATCCACAGATTTTGGTATTTGCAGAGGGTCCTGGTGAATAACAAAGGCCCACTGTCCCTAACCTTGCTGTCTCTGCATAGAAATTCAATTTTGCAAAAGACAATCTAAATTTCTCTGAAGATGCCAGCCACAGATGCTGGCAAAACGTCAGAAAGAAACTCTTCTAGAACATGGTCACACAGCCCGAAAAATGCACAAAAAACTATGGATGCTGGCCATGAAAGCCTATGACTTCACAATCTATCTTTGCCATTGTTTTTCTGGCTGTTTTTCTGTATGAAAAAACAAACAAACAAGTACTCGAAAACTATACATGGCAAGTGGCTAAAATATGGAGAAATCATTTACAACTGTTCAGATGGTAATACCACAAAATGCCCATGTTGTAGGACTAATTCTGTGTGGATTCTGCAGCAAATGTGACTCTAGGAGGCTAGAATCCTTCATCCTGGTAACGGGATTGTCCAAAATAAAATCAAGCACAACACTGAAACTTAGAAGGCACAAAGCCATGACCTACTGGGGATCTTTTAAGAATTCTGTTTGTAAATAAGATGTGAACTGAGATTATAGCTGTAGAAGTTGTTCTAACAACCTTCATTCCATATTAAAATAGTTAGGGAGACAACAAAGGGAAACAAAATAAAAAAATTGACTGACTTGGGACAGGGATAATGGCATACACAGCCTTTTATCTTTGGGATGTACCAATTCAAGTACAGCCAAGGTCATCATTGAGCAGCAAACCATTACCTTTAAACATCCGTTCATTGGCAAATCTGAAATGAACTACTCTCAGATTGCTTTCTGCAACACAGGTGTCTGTGCCATAATTAGCCAAATGGTATGGACAACGTAGATCAGCAGAACACTAGTATATATTGACAAAATATAGGCAGAACACTAAAGTCATGGATGAGAAGATAGTGCATGCCCTTGGATATTCAGATTTTTAATATGGACTTTACTTACTGGCTTACTTACTAAAATTGATCTCACCAACCATGTGTGTTAACAAGAAGCCCATGAAGTTTCATTCTAGAGTTTTACATTATTCCATTTACCACACTCTTCAATACACTTCTCTACCTTTCCCAGTTCAAATCCTTTGGTAATAACAGATTAATGAATCTGATTTAAAGGAAGACTGGCCTTTTAAAAATTGTTGCTTTTTGAATTAAAACAAATAAAGATGCAGTCCTTTAAAAAGTTTTGAACAAAAAAAGGTTCATTCTAAAGTACTGAAACTGTCTTATTTTAAAAAAAATTATTAGGAAATTAAAAACAACAATAAAACAAACAAACATTACAAACAAAACATTCATTACAACACATACATATATACATACAAAAAAAAGTTAAGTACAGGTAAGCTTATTTTGCATAATCACAAAAACATAGAGTACTTCCCGGTTGAGTTCACCTTATTTACCTAACTAAGGGTCTTTGCAGACTGCCAGAAATAGTGCAAATTGAGTCCACTTTAACTACCCTGACTCAGTGCTAGGGAATCTTGGGAACTGTAGTTTATTGTGGCACCAGAGTTCTCTGACAGAGAAGTCTCAATGTCTCAGAAAAAATACAATTCCCATGATTCCCTAGCACTAAACCAGGGCAGTTAAAGTGGACTCAATTTGTACTATTTCTAGCAGTCTGCAAAGGCCCTAAATTTATCTCTTACATTGTATAACATTCTTTGAAGGACTTCTAATTCTTTTTCATATATGTGCACCAACACAAAGAAGTCCAAACGCCATTTTTTGGATAACAAAATGGCCACAACTTTATTCATCTGTACAGAGTCTGAAACAACGACTTTACAGCCAAAAATCTTCACTTTATTATAACTTCCTTCTTGACACATGTGTATGTGCGCATGCCATAATTCCTGATGTAATCCTCACCATAATCATGTCAAGCCATCAGGGATAAGTCATGCCTCCAACCAAGCATATGTCAACAAGGGTCACACATAAGTTGCCAAACATGTAATGAAATCATCCCCCCCATCCAAATTTGATGTCATCTCTATGATTGATGAGGTAAGAGATTTTTAAGCTGACGATGTAAATCATTCATCCCTCTTAAATGACCAAACATTAAAAAATCAGATATCCAATTATCCCCTGGGGGGGTCCCTGCCCCACCACAGGAGGGGGCCAGCCTAGCTTGGCATCCCCTCCCCCCCCCCATAGGACCCATTTAATGTGAGAGACAATGGAGTCCAAGTATACATCACAGCCTACCGGGGAGAGATGAACCCCATCACCCCTGTACAGATGTGGCAAATCAACCCTAATCTGGTCATGCTCAACACATGAGGCCCCCAAAGCTTCCAACCTCCTCAAAACACCCCTATTCACGCAGCAACAAGTCACATTAATAGCAGGATCTTTCCTTGCACCAGGACAAGTTTGTCACGGCAAGAGCTTGGTCCATAACAGAACAGTCCCTGGTAACCGTTGTTGTACTTCCTGGAGGTTTGCCAAGATCCGGGGATCTTGACCAAATCGTTCTCACCCAGATGAATGAGGAGTATCCAGGGAGATGGGTAGGTAACAGCCAACTCGATGATTCATGGAAGAAAGGCACCCCATAGCATGCCTCTCTGCCCAAACCAATGGATGTGCTCAAATTGCTCTAGACCCAAGTTTGGATCTCAGCCTGACTGGATAGCATGCAGTTTGGCCCAAAAGACCAAGCTGTGACCGACAATCCAGACATCACCATGTTCTCAACCTGCTCAACAGAAAAACACACATTATAACATCAAGGCACAATCGCATCAGCCTCCCAGAAATAGAAATCAACATTTAACTAGCCTAAGGGAGAATGTAAGCTTTAAACTCTCCAGAGCGCCATCGCCCAATATGTCGGATCACAGCATCACTTAGGCCATGAGCTTCTGAGGCTGAGGCAGCTCCAATTCAAAACGTGTGAGAAGAAAATTGGGCTGCTGGTAAGCCCGCATGGTTCAGAGCCTCCCGCAAAACCACTCGAAATTGAAACTGCGTTAACAGAAGGCCTGAGACATGCAAAAACAAATAACCAGAGGATGCTGGGCACAATCTAATCTGTCAAAGCTGTTACTGGGCAGATCTAGCCCTTAGGAACCCGAGATAAGACTATGGTTTGACCCCTAGCCAGCTGGTCTGTCTTTGAGCACCTAAAACACAATTGCAGACCCTGCTCCAAAACTTGAACATCAGATAACAATAGTGCCCTGCCTGACGTATCAGAGCAAGAACTGGGGATGAGCTCACTAATTCTGGTTGCAGCAAAAAAGGCCAACAAAAAAGCAGCCCGAAACAAGGTAACTTCCTCCGGTGAGGAGCACACCACTTAGAGGGAATGCCAAATCTGTACAAGGTCTGAATCCATCATCGGCATGCAGGTATCACATGCTACAGGGAGCTCCCTAGACCATCCCTCCAATGCCCTCCGAACCCTAAAATCCACAGTAGGATCTGGGGGAAAAAATCCCCGCCCGGGAGTAAAAAGCCAACACTGCCAACCTTCCCCTAATGGTAACCGGAAACAATCCGGACTGTCTGAGATGAACTGCAAAGTGGAGTATAACCTCCACACTCAAGGGCCAAACCTCGATTTCACCCACAGCCACAAGAAATTGTCTAAAAGCTTGCATTGCAAGCTGATATGACTTGCGTGTAGAAGGAGCAACAGAGTGCAGAATAGCCCTCTCAATCTCTATTCTCCATGGTTCCACAGATGGGCTGGTACTGTCAAAGGCTGCACTGCTGCTTCCGGAGCTAGCTCTCGAAACCTGTGAAACTGAAAATGCGAAAGAGCATCTGCCAAGGGATTCAATAGGCCAGGTATGGGGCATGCCTGGAACAACACATTGTATTTTAAACACTGTAACACCATCGATCTGCCTAAGCCCTCACCCTTGGAGACTTTGAGCTCTGGGAATTGATAACATGAACTACTGCCTGGTTGTCACACCAAAACCAAACAGTTTTCTGAGCAAATTGCTTTGGCCAAAGATGAACTGCAACCACAATAGGGAACAGCTTGAGAAAGGTAAGATCCCTTGTCAAACTGTTACTCACCCAACCCTGAGGCCAACTCCCCGCCACCCACTGCCCCTTCCAGTATACATCAAAACCATGGGCTCCAGATGCATCAGAATGAACCTGAAAATATGCCTTTAGGAGCATCTCGCTCCTCCAGAATGATACACCATTGAATTCATCAAGAAATGAGTCCCAAACCTTCAGGTCCTCATGTATCCCACTGTTAATGTGGATGTGGTGATGTGGGGAAAACACTCTCCTCGTGGCATAGTATAGGCAAGCACAAAAAGCCCATTCAGGAACTACCACTTTGCAAGCAAAATTCAACAATCCTGTTAGAGATTGAAAGTCATGCAACGTGGCCTTATTCTTACCTCTCATTGCCCTTACCTGTTGTCTCATTAAGTCCAATTTTTCATGCGGGAGGCGAGATAAACCCTCGATTGTATCAAGCTCAATGCCCAGAAAGGTTAACTGAGTGGCAGGGGCCTCCATCTTCTCGTTAGCCAAAGGCACTCCCATCTCATCCATCAAAGCTTGAAAAGCCGACAAAGTGTCCCAGCATGTTGCCATGCCGGGGGGCCCAGCAAACAGGAAGTCATCTAAATAATGCGTAATTGCAGGATTGCCAGACCTCTTCACAGCACACCAGTGCAAGAAGGTACTAAACTTCTCAAAAGCTGAGCAAGAAATGGAACAGCCCATTGGCATCACCTTGTCAAAAGAGTACATTCCCTCAAATTGGAAGCCTAGCAAGTCAAAGTCTTCAGGATGTACTGGAAGTAGCCTGAAGGCAGATTTTATATCACATTTTGCCAAAAGAGCTCCCTTGCCCAAGGCTCTAACCATCTGTACAGTCAAATGATGCATATTTCACAGATGCCAATGCTGGGTCAATAGCATCATTCACAGACTCCCCTTTGGGATAAGAAAGATTGTGAATTAAATGATACACGGTGTCTTCTTGGGTACCACACCCAGCGATGACAACCATAATGTTAGCATTGGCAATTGTTTATGGGGCCCAGATATCCTCCCTGCTGCTAGCTCTTTCACCAGCTTGTCCCTAATGATCCCCGGTAACTCCCTCACCGAACATGCATTAGGTGCAAAATGATAAACTCTTAAACCAGAATATGGAATGTGAAAAGCATGTGTAAAACCATCAAGTAAGTACTGGGCAGAATCCCGCTTAGAATAAACCCTCAACCAAGCAGTTAAAACATCCAACCTAATGGGTGTTGGTGATTTTTCCTCCAGCTGGGGTAGCCTGAGGGGCAGCTCCAGCTCCAGTCTGCTTACCTTTGAAGCAAAAAGTGCTGGGGTGATTCTCCGCAGGTGCCACAGCGGTGTTCAAACTTGCAGGTCTGCCACCTGCACTTACCTGCATTAAACTCCCAGCAAACTCCTGGTAATCTCTTTTCCCCCATGCCAGGCCTTGCATACTGCCCTCTCAGCTGAGTGACCATAGGCACGAAGCCGTTGTCACATCTGCTCGAAGGGGAGGCACCAACCATCATGTCCGCCTATAGCTCAGCTTGTACGTGCCGCCATGAAATGGGACGATCCAAAGTGGCACACATCTGAAACTGCTCGTCATACTGAAGCCAAGCAGACCCTCTCAAGTTAAAGTGACAATTAGTGTAAGCCTTTATCATTATCCCCTGATACTTGGATAAATCTGGCGACCTTAAAGGCTCCTTCTCCTAAATGATACCCGTATAAATTGTAAACCCCATTATCCAATTAACGAAATTCCTCTCCAACTTCAGGCGCTTGTGGGCCTCAAACTCCTTAGGTAGACAAAATACAACTCTGTCTTTCACCATAATTCTCAGTTCTGGGTCCCAGAAAGTTAAAGAAAAAAGATCATTAAACTCACCCTTCCAAATCCGCTCCTTCGTTGTGTGTGGGAGATGGGAGCCTAATGGAGTGGACATACCCACGTAAGGATTACAATCAGCCGATCTTTCCACCCCCACTTGACCTAAGGCCCCTACTGTAGCAGCTCCTTTGGTTGCACCTACCTTGCCAACCAGGGGCTGTTCCACTTGGACCCTTGCTACCTGAGTTTGAATTGCCCCAGCTGCTGCTAAGGGTGTCCTCAGTGAAACTGAGGGTGAAATCTCAGCTTCGCTGCCCTGGCCAGCTTGAACACCAAGCGTCCATGCTGTTGCTGGCCAAGACCCCCAAGGAGATAGGTAAAGTAGACGTACCTGAGCCCACCAGATATCCGTTGATGCTTGAGCACCTCCAACCGAGTGTGACGCAACTGGGGCTTGGCTGTTATGCTGCAGGGTGGAGGAAGCACCTCCCATCACATTGCTCTGTACTTCTGGGAATTCCACAGCCAGCCTGCTGGCCTGGCCTGAAGCCACTGCCTGCTGTACCACTTTATACAAATCAGCCAATGTAGGCTGCGCAGACGCAGAGGTTGCTGCTCCCTACTGCACTAAACCTGGAACCTTTTTCATAAGCTCCATCACATCAGCTACAGTTGGCTGCCTGCCCTACATAGCATCTACTGGACCATGTGACGTGTCACCCACTGTCATGCCAGGTGAGGATACCTCCTGCACTTGTGTAGCTTGTAGGCCCACCACTTGCACTTCGGGCTGGAGGGGCCAAGGTTCCAGAAATACCACCCTGAACCCCCCTCTGAGCTAGTTGCTCACAAACAGCCACACATGCTGCCATTGTACATCCCAATTGAGCCAGGTGGGCAACAATCTCATCCTCATGGCCTTGAGCCTTGGCCGAACACTTGGGCGCCGACTAGCCAGTGCCAGATCCAGCAGGTGCCACACGCCACTTGGATTGTGACTTGCTTCATGGTATGAGGAAAAAATTCCCTCTTTAGAATTAACCTCCTTTAAAATCAACAAGCCCTGGTGGCTACAGTGCCCCAAGCAGGGACCAAAAACCCACTACAAGTCACAGAGCAATGAGGAAAAAATTCCTCCTTTAGAATTAAAGGAGTTTATAGCGTCCCAAGCAGGGACTAGAACCCTTTCCACAGGTCGCAAACCAATGAGGAAAAACTCCTTCCTTAGAAACAACAAGCCCCCAGTGGTTCCAATGCCCCAAGCATTGCCCCAAGCAATGCCTCTACACAAGCCACAAAGCAAAGCTCACACCACCCAGGCCCCGCTAGCTCTTCCCTACTCAGCCACCAATCCTCTCTCTCGGCTGCCGAATGGAAAATGGTTGCCTCCACAAGGCAGAGGGGCATTATATAAGCCCCCAAATCCCACCCAAAATCTCATGAGACTATCCAATCTCGGGAGATTATGTGGGCTGCTGGGGGATCTCGCAAGATCCCCCTGATTGGTTGGGAGCTGAAGGGAGGTCGGGACTCCCAGCCCTCCCAACCAATCACGGCGTCGGCCTCCGAAAATGGCCGGAACAACAGAAGGCCCCTCCCAATGCATCGAGGGGGGCTTTCTCTGTAATCTGTATTTTTCATTTTTAATGTTTCCTTTTAATCACTTATAAGTCTTATAACATATATCATAAACTGAAGTATTCAGAAAATAAACTCCTATTTGGTTGTCTATGAGTCAGATCAGAACAAAAAAAAAAATAAAAAATAAAGTACTGAAACTGTCTGAGGAGAGGATGCTGTTGGTGACACACACCAATGTAACCCAAACAATGGTAGCACCAAATGGGAACAGAAAGGAAAAGTATTTTTTCTTTGTGATTTTGGCATTATCATTTGGCTCATCCTGATATCTTGGAGAGAACAGGCATGAGCATAGAGGTCAGCATAATCCTGACTCATATTGTTGAACTTGGATTCACCAAATCAGAATGCCTGAAAGTCAAAAACCCATTCTGTCCAGAAGTGCTGTACAGTTTCACTGTCTCAAGAGGAACCTCATCTGATGGAAAATCTCCTGAGACCTGAGTGCCTAACACAGGAAGTAGTGCAGTGATCATTGGCATACTTGTACATTCTTATTCTATTCTAATGCCAAGTACATTCTTACTGGGTTTCTAAAATTCCCAACCAACTCCCATTGCAATGTGTTGCAAGACTGGGTCGTTTTCCCTACTGGAAATTCTAGCATATTTTATGTCTTTATATCTTTCCCCCCCCCCCAAAAAAATGTACATTTGTATTGTTTTTTTCTTTTGCATTAATAATGTGCACATTATTAAAATGTACAAGCTTTAGTCATGAATATTTTTTTTAAAAATTTTTTAGAAAATTTATTGTTGCAACTTTTAAAATATCTCCAAACAACATTTAACAACAAAAACATCCCTATCAAAAAATGTAGACAAACTTACAGGCACAAAAAAGAAAAATAAACCAATAAATAAAGAAACACAACATTTATCCAACATACACATCTATATCAATTCTATGAATTCATACATTTTAAATCACCCTGATTTATCCATTTTCATATCTTTCTTACAGTTCTATCTTCAACCTTTCATCTTTCCATCCTTATTCCACCTTCATTACCCTCCTATTTCCACCTCTCTTTCTTTCTTCCATTTTCCCAACCTCTCTACCCTATCTTATCCTTCCCTATAATTCCTTCCCTTCCTTAATATCCTTCCCAACCTACTCTTACCCTCAACTGCTTTCTTTTACTTTCTCACTGTATCTATTCCATACCAATTCCTTTCATACCTTCTTCTAATTTATACCTTTCAGTCTTACATCTCATCAAGCATACTGACTTCTCACTTACTTTGTTGGATTATTTTTGTACATTGTGTCCTCCTTTTAGTTGATTTTGTCTTGATATTTGTTTGAAGATCTTTGAATTTTTATGTTGTTGATCTCATGAACATTTTTAATATATGCATCCTTTTGTGTACTTTATTTGTTCCAAAAATAATGCAAACCCTCATAATTGTACATTCCCAGGACAGAGTGTGTTACATTTCAGTAGCTGTCTCAAGAGTGTGTGATGTATATGTCTATATGGAAATGATAACAATTATCTTTCCTTCTCCATAATAGAGGTTCACAAGTTGTCGTTGCCACAATATTGTTCCCCATAAGTTTGCAGATATACACAAAGGATATTTGAAAGAAAAACCTAAATGAAAACTTCTTCTGTGTCTTTGAGTCATTTCCCACTTATGGCAACCCTAAGGTAAACCGATCACAGGGTTTTCTTGGCACATTTCTTCAGAGGGGAGTTGCCATCACAATCCTCTGAGGGTGAGAAAGTGTAACTTTCCCAAAGTCACCCAGTGGGTTTACATGGCTGAGCTGGAATTGAAACCCTGATCTTCAGAGTCATAGTCCAACACTCAAACCACAACACTACACTGGCTCACTGAAATGAATACTATCCCCCTACACATCAATCCTCTGATTAACTGACTGCACAGAGTTGTTCTTAGAATAAATAATGAGCTGCCTTGAGTCTCTTGATGGGAGAAAAGTGGAATATAAATAAAATAAAACAAATAAAATAAATGAGAATACTTTTAGCACCCAGAGATAAATGGAATGTAATTAGTTAAGAAAGATATAGTTGGAAGAAGCATGATTCTCATAAAAAAATATATGCATTCCAGCAGTTTTTGAGAAACTCTCAGGATACAATCCTGTACCCATTCACGTGTGGGTAAGTTCTACTGAACTCATTGGAACTTAGTTCTGAACATACATATATTTGATTTCATAGTTAATGTAAATGGAACATTGCTCTGCAGAGAAAAAAATATCTGACAGTATTCAATCTTCTACAAGTTAAAGTTATTTTCTGTATTAATGTGTAGCACTGGAATCCTCAGAAAAAGAATAAAACAAAAAGAGATATGGGGAAGGAGAAAAGAAAAACAGTAACTGTCTTCAAATATGAGGTTTATTCAAATATTTTTGTAGATGTTTTGTTTTGTATTGTATTGTATTTTGTTTGTTTTTTGCAGGAAGGAACACATGCTCTTCAGAGACATTTTTCACTTTCTCCATTGGTGTCTGGGTAGCTCAGAACAGGTTTTATACTGCAACCAGGTTTTTTCCACCCTTTATATATGTTCATAGACTTCTTTGGGCGTTTTCTTGAATTGATTGAAAGTTAAACAGAGGCTTGAGTCATGAGCATATGTATGCCCCATTCCTAGAAGGCATTAGCAAATTGAGTGTGAAAGTCTGAAGAGGGCTGAATGTGCTTACAGAGTGTCCATAAGCAGGACCTCTGAACCTTTGAAAACACATGGCTCTCAGGCATGGATGTTCTGCATCCATGTTCATCTGACTGTACTTAAAAGTGCATTAGACAGTTGTGTCAAACCTATAAGGGCCTACTTTACTCCCAGGTGCTTGGGGAGATTTGAAGACAGTCCTACATATGTATCACATCCCCTTTTCCCAGTTTTAGCCTTCTTTGTGTTCACATGAATAGGGATGAAGTATCTCTGCCCACTGCTTACAAAAACTCCATTCTGTTCCTCCCTTCTCCATCCCTGCTCAGCAGTCTGCATTGCTGTTTTCCATGCTATTGAGTGATAATGAGACCACCTAGAGAGGCAGAGTTAGCACACTGAGATTTTTATTTCAAATAATGTTTTGTGTACATGTGTTTGTGTACAAACTCCAAGATTAATTCAAATCTCCTGAAATCCCTGTCTTGGATGTATATCCCTGATTTTGACTCCATATCTGCTAGACAACAGACGACTCATATAGGTGTGACTTCATATAGGGTGCACAACAATGGAAGGTAAAGGCACTTCTTTTCTTTTCTTTTTCTTTTTTTTTTTTTTTTTGTCTCTCATATTCTACAGGGGTTGCACCCAACTGAAAAAATTAAAAACTAAAAAAAATGACTTTTTAAAATTTTATTGTATAAAAACATTAATACAAATAATACACGTCTGCACATATAACACCATTATGACAAACAATACTAGACAAACCATACATCTAATCACAATACAATACATCTACTATATTAAATTAATAAAATTGTAACTTCCCCAACGTATTATAGTTTCTTTCTTTCATCCAGTCTTAACCGTTTCCCCTATTTTGTTTTATTATTATGTGGAACTCTACTCTCATCCATTTTTAACCTTCTATTAAATTCTTATTGTCCAGACTTCTCATTTCATATATATGATAGTTTATATTCAATTATTTTTTCCTTATCTTCCTTATATATCCCAATTCCCTTTATTCCTTTTCAATTCTGAGCTTTACTCCAGTATAGTCAAGCTATTTACCTATTCTTAACTGTTCTTCACCTTCCCACCCCTAGATTCTCATTCTTTCATCAGTTTAGGTTTTTCTTTAGCTTCATTGCTTCTGCTTTTTCTATATTTTTAGTATTTTATTCCATTCTTCTTCTATTTTTTCTTTGATTTCCCATTCAAAGTAGCTGTTAACATGTTCGTATCTCTTGCTTCTCTTAGTTTTATTATCCATTCTCCAATTGTTGGTGTATTATCTTTCTTCCAGACTTTTGCAAATAAAATTCTTGCAGTTGTCACCATATATAATATTATTCGTATATTCTTTTTTTCTTTTATTCCTTATGTCATGTTCAAAAGAAAGAGTTGTGGTGTGAATGGTATTTCAATTTGTAATATTTTGGTCATCTCTTCATGTATCTGCTTCCAATATTTCTTCATTTTTCCACATATCCACCATGTATGAAAGAATGTCCCGTGAAGTTCTTGGCATTTCCAACAATTTGTTTTCTCTGACTTATATATAGTGTTGCTTTTTATTGGAGATAGATAACACTGATACATCATTTTTATATAATTTTCTTTATAATTTTGACACAGAGTGAATGTTTGTGATTTTCCACGCCTTTTCCCAATATTCTAGTTGAATATTTTCCCTGATATCCTGAGACCACTTGATCATCGTATGTTTAATTGTCTTTTGTTCCATATCTCTCTCTTTTAAGATTTTGTAATATTTTGATTTTCTTCCTTTTCTTTTTTCCATCCATACCTTATCAATGTTGTTTTTCTATTCTGTAATTCCTTGATCTTTTATGTCCAATTAAAATCTTTCCATAAGTTGTAAATATAAAAACCATTCATTATTTATATTTTCTTTTTCTAATTGTTCTTGTGTTTTCATCCTGAAGTTCTTTTCCTTATCAATTACCAGTAGATCTTTATATCTAATCCAAGGTTCCTTTTCTCTGCTTCTGCCGAAAAGGACCTCTTGCACTGATACCCACATTGGTACACCATTATGAAATCTTTTTCTGATTTTGTTCCAGACTTTTAGTAGAGATATTCTGATTATATGATGGTCAAAGTCGCTGTTATCTTTTAATTTATTGTACCATAAAAAACCATGTAATCCAAATCTGATATTATCTCTTTCTAAATTTAATATTCTTTCATCTTCTAGTCTAATCCATTCTTCTATCCATTCTAACGTGCTGGCTTGAAAATACAATCTGATATCTGGTAACGCACACCCACCTCTTTCCATCTGTTAAATTCTTCCATTCTATCCCTTCCCAAATAAACTTCATTATCTCTTTTTGCCATTTTTCCAAATATTTTTCATTAGAAATAATAGATAGATTTTGAAATAAGAACATAAGTTTTGGCAGGATGTTCATTTTTATTACCAATTTTTTCCCCAGGAAGGAAATATAGTATTTTGACCATCTGATCATATCTTCTTTTATTTCTTTCCATATTTTTTCATAATTGTTTTGAAACAAGTCCAGATTTCTTTTCATCAGATAAATGCCCAGGTATCTTAATTTTTTTCTATCTTAAATTTCGATATTTTTTCTAATTCTCTCTCTTCTACCTTCTGCAAATTTTTCGTTATAATTGAAGTTTTCTCATGATTAATTTTTACTCCTGCAACCTTCCCGTATTCTTGAAATACTTGACTCAGTTTCTCTATACTTTGGACAGGATCCTCCAGAAAACATACCAAGTAGTCTGCATATGCCTTTATTTTATACGAGTAGCCTTTATATGTTACTTTTATCTCTGGATCCTCTCTTATTCTATTATTAAGTACTTCTGATACTATTATATACAGTAACGGGAACAGGGGACACCCCTGTCTTGTCCCCTATTTTATCTTTACAAAATCTCTCTTCTTTCCATTTATTATTAATTGGGCTTTTTGTTGCTTGTATATTTCTCCAATCCATTTTCCAAAGTTTTCTCCTGTGTTCATCTCTCTTAGTATTTCTTGCATATAAGACCATTTTACTCGGTCAAAAGCTTTCTCCGCATCCATGAATATTATCACTAATTTTTTCTCATTATGCATCTCGAAATGTTCTAAGATATTTAACACATTTCTTATATTCTTCTTTATGTACCTATTAGGCAAAAACCCATTTTGATCTTCATGGATTATTTTCCCTAGAATGTTTTTCAATCTTTCTGGTATGATGGATGCCAATATCTTGTAATCCACATTTACCAAGGAAATAGGTCTATAATTTCTTACATCTTTCTTATCTTTATTTTCCTTTGGAATTAAGGATATATACACTTCTTTCCAAGTATTTGGTACACCTTCTTTCATTATATTGTTTAAAGTACCTCGTAATGGTATTATTAGTACTTCTTCCATCCTTTTATAATATTGAGTGGGTAATCCATCTGGTCCCGGAGTTTTTCCTAATTTTATCATTTTTATCGCTTCAGAAATTTCCTGTGTTGTCAATTTGTTGGTTTAACTTCTCTTTCTGTTTTTCACTTAATTTTACAATCTTTTGATTTTCTATATATTTTCTTATTTCTTCTTTATCTTTTTTTGTTTCAGGTCTAGTGTTATACAGGTTTTTGAAATATTTTTGAATGTTTTTTTTTAAAAAAAATTGGTCCAGTATTGTTTTCCCTTCATACTTTAATTCTGTAATAATATTTCTTTCTCTTTTCTCAACTTATTTGCTAACAGTTTCCCTGCTTTATTCCCACTTTTGAAATTATTTTGTCTTACCATCATTAATTTTTTCCAGTTCTTTTATTGTAAATGATTTTAGTTGTTGTTGCAACATCTTAACTTTTATCTGTGCCCTTTTATCTCCTTTTCTTTTCCATTCTTCTTCCCATTTCCTCAGTTCTTCTACTAATTCTTTTTCTTTTCTTTTCTCTTTTTTCCTCTCTTCTTGTTGTATTTTAATTAATTCACCTCTAATTACAGCTTTACTGGTATCCCAGATTATTTTGTTTGCCATACCATCTGTTTTGTTTTCTTTAAAATATAGCCTTAAAGGTTTTTTAACTTTCTCTACAATAATTTCATCACTTAATATGCTTTCATTTAGTTTCCAAATATATTCTGTAGTTTTTTCTTTTATCTTTATCTCAATCAGGTTATGATCTGAAGTAAACTTTTGCAAAATTTCCATAGACTGAATCTGTGGCAGCAATTTCTTTGTAGTTGTGAACATATCAATTCTTGAAAATGAGTCATGGGACTTCCAGTGACCAAGGCAAGGTGTCAGTGACCTGCCATTTGAGGCTTTCAGAGTTGTTAAAACTCTGAAATTCTCCTCCTGGTAAGGAGATAAAAGAATCAGGGCTTGAAGTGGACCATTTAAATCCCCTTTGGACCAGTGGATTGCAGAGATGACCCATGGATTCGAAGAGGACTTGGTCACAAAGCAGCTGAAGCCTCATCATGGCCGTCCTGAGGGACTGAATCTTGCCGGCAGCACAAAACAAGAACAAGGATAAAAGCATCAAATTTAAAGACTCCAGTTGGGTGAGACTACTATAACTTCATAAATCCTTCCTGTGGAGATTAAAAATAACTAAGTGAACAATAAGCTTATTTTAATTATATGTACTTATCAAGATCGAGGGAAAAAGTTCAGACTTTTAATTGCTATGGGAAAATATCTTAGAACATTTTGAGATGCATAATGAGAAAGCAATTGCCCCTACCAGGGCAAGAACTACAACATAAATCATGTAGCTATCTCACCCCCTTGCTATAAGAACTGTAGTAAGGTAAACTATAGTTTACCTTTGAACTGTTTATAACAACAATCTGTGCTGGAGAAAAAGTAGAATTTATAAGTTGGACTGGACTGTGTAAGAAGGCAAAAAGGGAACAAAGGGGGTGAGAGGAGAAGTAATGGTAGCGGAGATTTGCAGCAGAAAGTGAAAGCAAAAAGCGGGAAGCGAAAGGAACAGAGATAAACAAATTAAACTAAAGGACAAAGGAATTATAAGAGTAGAAGAGTGAAACTCAAGGTAGAAAAACAAAGAGAGGAAAGAAAATCAGGACTCAGAGAAAGAAGAAAGAAACAGCCGAATAAAAGCACAGGAGAGCGGGCTGAGGTCCAAGGGGGAAAAAAGCAGCGGATTAAAAGAAGAAGGGGAAGCACAGTAGCAACAGAGAGGAAGTGAAGAGAAGGCAAGAACCGAAGGAGAGAAGCTGGTGAGTGGAGATGGAGAAGGGAAAGGCAGAGATGGAAAAATAGAGGGAGTGGGGGAGCAGCAAAGGCTGGAGAAGGGAAGCAGATGAATGGAGGAAGTCGGTAGAGAGTGAACCAAGTGCCAGAGAAGGGAGGAGGAGGAAGATGCAGGCGGTGGAGAGGCAAGGCAGAAGAAGGTGCAGACGGCAGAGAGGGAGCCAAGGGCCGAAGAAAGGAGGCAGAGGAAGACGCAAGGGCTGGAGAATCAAGGCAGAAGAAGATGCAGGAGAAGGGAGGTGGAAGAAGATGCAGAAGGTGGAAAGTGAGTAAGGGCCAGAGAAGCAGATGGCAGAGAGTGAGCCAAGGGCCAGAGAAGAGAGGTGGAGGAAGACGCAGTACAGAGTGCGTGGGCTGGAGGAGCAAGGTGGAGGCAAGACCAAAGAATGAAAATGGAGGAAAGTAGCCAAGGCAGATGGCAGAGAGTGGACTAAGGACCGGAGAAGAGGAGTGGAAGAAGAATCAGATGGAGGAAAAGTGGCAGAGAGTGAGTAAAGGCCAGAGTAGGGAGGTGGAGAAAGACACAGGAGACAGCAGAGAAAGGTAGTAGAGAAGTTGTTGAGAGACTGATAGAAAAAGATGGTTGAAAGTGAGAGGGGATTGGAGGAGGTAGAGATAGAGAAGGTGAGAGAGATGGAGCAGGTGAGAATGTGGTGAGTGAAAGAGCAAAATAGACAGAAATTATAAAATCAAACACTAAAAAGACTGCATAGAGAGAAAGAACTGAAAGCTAAAAAATAGAAATAGACTGTGCAGAAAAGGACTGAGATTTACTAGATAGAATTTGAAGGAAAAAGGATTGATTAAATAACAAAGTTTATTTAAGAGAAAGTAGAAAGTTAAAGAAACAAGGCCTAGAAATTTAAAAATTTGGACAGTAATTGAGACTTGAAGAGACTGATTCTAAATAAGAAACTGTATTTTTAAAGAACTGAGAAGAAAGGGACTGAAATTGGGTAAGATTAAAGAGACAAAAGAGACGATCAAAGAAGACATCCTGAGAAAAATGGGGGAAAGTGGGATTGAAAAGGTTTGAAAATTGAAGAATAAAGGACGCTAAGTAAACAAGTGGAGAACAACTTAGAGTGAAATATTTATTAATTAAAAATAACAGATTGATATGATTAATTTTATTGAATGAATTGAAAAGTTTAAAATTATAATTTATAATGTATATAGATAATCAATTAAGTGGGCAAATATAATCAATTGTTTAAGAAATTGTATAAGATTTAATTAATTGAAAATTAATTGATTAATAGAAAATTAATTGAAAATTTTGAAATTTTTGAATATTTTTTATAGTGGAATTAAGATTTTGAATTTTAAAAGATTTAATTAATAGTTTGAAATCAAGAAAAGAAAACAAGTATTATTGGATTATATTATATTAATTTAGATTTTATATTGATTTATTTAAAAATGATTTATTTAAAATTGAATTTTGAAATTTGTAAAATTAAAGTGAATTGTTTATATTTGTAAACTGACACAGAAGACAAAAGAAAAAGAAAATATGGCTTCGGGAAAGAAAACTTATATGCAAAGTCAAATTCAAACTATAACTCAAAGAAGAGCATCAATAGACACCCCTAAACAAACAGAACCAACAATGTCTTCTTTACTGGAAGAAATCAGAAGTCTCAAAACAGAGATACATCAGGAGATAAAACAAGAGTCTAAAGATACAAGAAAAGAGATCAAAGATGAAATGAAGAAAGAACTAGGAGCTATGGGGAAAAAACTGGATAAAATGACAAAACAAGTTGAGAGTATACAAACAGATGTGGAAGACTTAAAAGTTGTCACACAAAATTTAAAGGAAACATCGGAACAAACAACAGAAATGCAAAAGAAAGATGAAAATATGATCTTATGGCAAGAGATCCATTACAGCAGGGGTAGGCAACCTTTCCCCTTTAAGAGCCGAGGGACTTCAGCTCCCAGAATCCTAGGAGCTATTGGCCAACATGGGACTATTGGCCAACATGGCTGAGGCTTCTGGGAGCTGAAGTCCCTTGGCCCTTAAAGGGGAAAAGTTGCCTACCCCTGCATTACAGGGGCAGATGCCTTAAATTCAGAAGGATACCCGAAGAACCTAAGGAAAATATTTACAAAAAAATGATTCCAACATTAGCAAACTATACAGGACTGACAGAAGCAGAAATTGACCAATCAATGGATAAAATCTTCAGAATTAATTCAGTAATCACTAGAGAAAGAAAACTCCCACATGATGTGGTAATTTTCTTTACAAGAACAAGGATAAAGGACAGTGATTCAGAGAAGCTATGAGGACAATTTAATAATAGATGTACGGAAAATAAGCATTTTTAAAGACACTCCCCTCGCAATATTGAAGAAAACACAAGAATACAAATTTTTAACTCAATTTCTACATAAACATGGAATAAGGTATGCATGGGAAAAGATCAAAGGAGTTGCATTTACCTATCAACAAAGAAGATTTAGAATAAATTTCATACAAAAAGCCAAAGATTTTTGTAAAAGATTTCAAACAGAAATGGAAGCAGACAGTGAGAAAAGAACTACAAATGAAGAGGAGAAAGAGAAAGAGAAAGCAAAGGAACAAAGAAAACAAATCAAAGCTATAATGTAAACCAGAAGTCAAAAACAAGTGAAAAAAGCAGAAGAGGAAATAGAAGAGGGCAAATGTAGCGAGCCTTTCTCAGATGAAAATAAAGTACAAGAACAAACTGATGAGGAAGAAGAAGAAGAGTTGGAGGAACAAGGAGAGGAGGAATTATAGATAAAAGGTAATATACTAATCCCAAATTTCAAAATGGCGACACAAATCTGTTCATGAAATGTTAAAGGACTAAATTCAAAATATAAACGTAGTAAAATATTTCATTATTTGGAAAAGAAAAATCAGGACATTATCTGTCTTCAAGAAACAAACAGATACTAGATTTTTACGTAACCCTAAATTAGGCCAAATATTTGTATCAGCAAATCAAAAGAAAAAAAAGGGAGTTGTGATTTATGTTAACAATAGATATGAAGCAAGAGACATATTCGCAGATCAAGAAGGTCACTATATTGTAGTGTTGCAGCAGAGAGAAAAATTGATAATTGATATCTATGCTCCACAGGAAAATAAAGAAAAATTCTTTAAGAAATTGAGTCAGCAAATAGAGAAATTTGACTATGATCATCACTTGATAATGGGAAACTGGAACAGAGTTATAGATCCTAAAACTGACAGAACTACACAAAACAAAACAAAACAAAAATCAAGGACGACTTCCAAAAAGCTTTTTTGAATTACAAGAAAAGTTTTCATTAGAAGATGCTTGGACTGGACTATATAACAGAATGAAAAGCTTTACTTTTTTCTCAAACAGACATAAAACAGAATCACAAATTGACATGTTTTTAATTTCTAAACATCTTTTTCATCAAATTAAGAGAATGGACATTTGGCCAAAAATCAGTTCAGATCACAATCCAATTCAACTTAGCTTTTGAGGACAAAAATATCAATATTCATGGCATCTGAATGACCACTTACTTAAAAAGGAAGATTTTGTAAAGAAAATGAAGGAAGAAATAAAACATTACTTCTGTGAAAATACCTCAAATGAAGTTAAACTGAAAACAGTGTGGGGTGCAAGCAAAGCAGTCATGAGAGGAATTTTTATTCAGAAAGGCACTGAAATAAAGAGAAAATTGCAAGATGAAATGAGAAAATTGACAGAAGAAATATTAAAAAATAGAAAAAGAAATTCAGGATCAACCGACAAAAGGAGAATTGAAAAGCCACCTGAAAATATTACAAGCAAAATTGGATGCAATATTGACAAAGGAAGTAGAAAAAAAATTAAGCTATGTAAAACAAAAATGTTTTGAATCAGCTAACAAGACTGGGAGGTGGCTAGCAAATAGGTTGAAAAAAGAAAAAGAAAATAAATTGATTCAGAAAATAGTGGAGAAAGAGACAATTATAACAAATCAAGAAGGAATTAAAAAGGCATTTACGAAGTACTATACTAAATTATATAGAGAAACAGGATTGGAAGCAAATCAGAAGACTATAAAAGAAAAGATATTGTCAGATTGGAATGCAAAAATTATCTCAGTGGCAGATAGAGAAGTGTTGAATGCTCCTTTTACGACTGCTGAAATAGAACAGGTAATAAGAAGTCAAAAATTAAATAAAACACCAGGACCAGATGGTTTTACAGCAAAATATTATAAGATATTTGAGAAAGAACTGATAGTACCATTAAAAATATGTTTAATAAAATAAGAGAACAAGCAATACCAGAATCATGGGAAGAGACCAACATTACACTTATACCAAAAGAAGGCAAGGACAAACTGAAAGTAGAGAATTATAGACCTATTTCATTATTAAATGTGGATTATAAAATTTGTATGACAATACTAGCTACAAGATTTAAAATATCTTGAAAACATCGATACATGAGGATCAAACATGATTTTTGCCATCAAGACACATGAAAGAAAATATTCAAACAGTATTAAATGCAATTGAATACTATGAAAAAAACAATGAGAGGAAGGCTGCACTGATTTTTCTAGATGCAGAAAAAGCCTTTGATGAGGTAAAATAGAATTTTATGTTTGAAGTAATTTAAAAAAATGGATCTGGGCAATAACTTTTATAGATGGATAAGAAACATTTATAATAAACAAAATGCAAAAATGATAATTAATGGAGAGAGAAGCTCAAAATTTGATATACAAAAGAGTACTAGACAAGGATGTCCTTTATCTCCATTGCTGTTTATCATGGTCTCGGAAGTGTTAAACAATAAAATTAGAGAAGATATGAATATAAAAGGACTAAAGGTTAAAGGACAACACTATAAGCTAAAGCTTTTGCAGATGATGTAGTAATATTCTTGGAAGAACCACTAAGCTTGATAGAGAGACTGCATATAATTTTACTGGACTTTGAACAAATTTCTGGAATAAAAGTAAATAAAGAGAAGACAGTAATGCTTACTAAAAATATGATGAAAGAAGAAGAAAATAAATTACAAACTATATCAGGATTTAAAATTGAGAAGAAAATCAGATATTTGGGAATTTGGATTACGAAAAGAAATGCTGATATATTTGAAAATAACTATGAAAAAACATGGAAAAGAATAAAAGAAGATCTTAATAAGTCGTCAAACTTAAATCTATCATTATTGGGAAGAACAGAAACAATTAAAATGTTGGTATTACCAAAGATGAACTTTTTGTTTCAAAACATTCCTATAATCTTAAATGACAAACCATTTAAAAAAAAAAAAAGACCTGACAAAATTCATCTGGTCAGGTAGAAAATCCAGGATAAAGTGGAAGACATTGATTGATAAGAAAAAGAATGGTGGCTGTAACCTACCAGATTTGAAGATATATTATCATGCAAATGCAGTTACCTGGATTACAGACTGGGCAAAATTAGAAAAAGACAGAATTCTCGCTTTAGAAGATTTCAATCTGAGATTTGGGTGGCACGCATATATGTGGTATTACAAGACAAAGGTACATAAAGAATTTGAACATCACTATATCAGAAGATCACTAATCAGAATTTGGGTACAATATAAAGAAAAATTCTATAGAAAATTACCTTTATGGGTGTCATCTCAAGAAGTGTTTTTTGGAAGATGGCGAGAAATACCAGACTGGTTGAGATACTGACACATTTTTAAAAAGACAAGAAGAGGATTATATGAACTAAAGCCAATAGAAGACTTAAAAGAGCTGGATAAAAATATCCATTGGTTTCCATATAAACAGCTGGCAGATAGATTCAAAGTGGATGACAAGAAAGTAGGATTTGAAGAAACCGAAAATGAATTAGATAATGTGATAAAACAAAAAGGGAAAAAATAATTTCTAAATATTATGAGATATTACAAGAAAGAATTAGAACAAGATGCCATAAAAGAGACAATGATCAGATGGGCAAAATACATTGGAAAAGACATTGATTTAGAAAGCTGGAATGGGCAAGAAAAAGGACACAAAGGTTTACTCAATGCCAAGATTTGAAGGAAAATTACCTTAAAATGGAACAACGATGGTATTTAACACCAACAAAATTAGCAAAAATTTATAAAAATGGCAACAACAGATGTTGGAAATGTAATCAAACTACAGGAAGCTGGCTTCATATATGGTGGAATTGTGATAGAATTAAAAAATATTGGATGAATGTTCACAAAACAATATGTGAAATATTTAAAATAAAGTATGACTTATTACCAGAAATATACCTATTGAACATGACGAATAAGATTCCAGAGAAGACAGAAAAGTATGGAAGAGTACTGTTATATATGATAACATCAGCATGAATAACATTAGCAAAAAAATCGAAGCTGACGGAAATTCCTTTAACTGGCGAATAGCTTACAAGACTTATTGAAATGATAAGTATGGATATACTTACAGCAAGACTGAATAAGCAAAATTTAGAAAAAGTTGAACAAGACTGGGCCCCAATACGTAAAAAAAGAAAACTTAACTGTGTAAGGATTTATAAAGAATGTATCGAAATGAATATTGTTAAATGAATGTATAGAAATATCAATACAAGGTACTGAGATTTAAATATGAATGATCAAAAATGTTAAAGCTTGGATTGTAGCACACAGAGGATCTAATGGTTTAATACATTGAATATGAAGACAATAAGAGTAAATTGAAAAACAGTTGAGGACAAACTGGAAATTCAATGGAAGTCAATTGTATATAATGTAAATATATATTGAAAATGATATGAATATTTCATTATGACGTGTGAAAGAAATGTATCTTTTAATAAAAATTTAAATATAAGAAAACGAGTTATGAACCTCAGAGAAGAAAGTAAAACCTTTAATTTGGTCATATTTCGCCCTCCATACATCTTTCATTTCCAATTCTTCTAATAGTTCTTTCTTCTAATAGTTCATAGAACCTTGATTTTTTTATTGTTTTTTTATTTGATATTCTGTCTATACTAGGATCCATTACAGCATTAAAGTCTCCCATCAACAAAATATTTTCATATGTATAGTTTTTAGCTCCTCTGAGATTTTTTAAAAATATTTTTCCCTATTTTCTAAAGGTGCATATATTCCCATAATTAGCAGTTTCATACTTTTAAGGTTAACTTCAATTGCTAAGTAGTGTCCATTAGTATCATTCATTACTTCTTTTGAATTATACTTTTTGTTTATATACATTGTAATTCCTTTTTTCTTCTTTTTTGTTGCAGAAGTGTAACAATGTCCCAGTTTTGGATTTCTCAGATATCTTACATCTTTTTCTCTTATTTTCATCTCCTTTAGACATATTATATCACTTTTTGTCTTTTCCAAATAGTGAAATATCGTATTACATTTATACTTAAAATTCAATCCTTTTACATTCCAGGATAGTGCTTTTACCTCCATTTTTAAGTATTTGCTCTGATGTATATTTTTATCCTATGTTTTGTTTATAATAATAATAATAATAATAATAATAATAATAATTTTTATTTAATACCCCGCCCCTCTGAGCGCAATCGGGGCGGCTTACATCATAAAATCACAACAAACAATTAAGAATAATTTCCTCCCCCTCCCCCCCTTAAAAAATTATTAAACCAATTCCAAATTAAAATAAAGTATAAAAGAGGTAGATTCCTCCATACAAAAAAGACAACAATACAAAAAAAAAAGAAATTATTGCCTCCCCTTCCACTCCTTTTTTTATGTTTATTTGTATTCTTGTTTATCAATTATGTCTTTCATACAGTTTTTCTTCCTTATTATTGTTCTTTTCAATTTGTCCTGTCTCTTCTTCACTGTATTCTCCCGATTCTGAACTCTTTGCTTCTATGCTCTTTTCCTGTTTGTATATTTCCATTTCTTCTTCGATTCTATTTCCGTATTTAATCCTTCCTCTTCACTTATTTTTTCCTCTTTCCGTTCTTGCTTTCTTTTTATTTTAGTTTGTTGGGTTTCTTTTGTTGTCTCTTTTATTCTTTCATTCTTTCTTTTACTTGCTGCCTCTGTATTTATCTCTTGTTCTTGTCTTTCTTTATCCTCCTTCATTTCTGTTTCCATCTTTGTCCTTTCCATTTGTTTTCTTTTATCTTTTTCTCGTTCTTGCATTCTTTTCCTTATTTATTGATTTGTCTCTTTTGATGTCTCTCTTTTCTTTATTTTCTTTGCTCAGTCTTTGTTCCATCTCTTTAGCTTTTTCTATTATGTCAATCTTATATCTTTCTTTATAATTAAATGAGAGTCCTTCAATTCTGTCCCATTTATATTTGATTTTTAAATTTTTCAAAATGTAGGTTAGATTCTTATAGTTTTGTCTTTCCATCATGCTTTGTGGGGGATGTCCTTAAATATCTTAATCTCATTTTTCTTCTATCCATAATTTTGTATCATAACTTTTCTAAATCATTGTGTCTCTCGTTCTTGTCTTAACCATACAGATCACAATATCCCTTGGTATTTTTCTGTCTCTCACCTGTTTAGAATTCAATTTGTCAATTTCTGCTTCCATAGACTTCGTTGTATAACCAATATATCTTGCTAATATATCTTCGGTAAATCTTCATTGGATAACTCTGGTAGGCCTCTCATCTTAACACATCTGTCTATATATCTCATTTCACTAGTCCAATCCATTAGTTGTTGTTGATGTTGTTTACTATCTATTTTTATCTATTTATCTATCTATTTCTATCTATTGGCTTGACTCTTTGATTTCATCTTTCATCTCTTGTCTTAAGTCTCTCATTTCCTGTCTGACTTTCCTTAGCTCCTCCAAGAGCATCATATTTATATCTGCAAATTTTGTGCTTTCTTCCATCCATCCTGTTCTCTGTGTTGTTATTTGTAGCTGAGACTGGATCGTTTTTTTCCCTGATGCCATTATGTATCTTTTTCCAGCTATAGTCACAATATATACAATATATACAATTATTATGTTTCTTGTTCTTAATTTGATTAAATATCCCTTATACAGATACAGGAATATCCACAGAGTGAGAGAGATTTGCTCACCACACAAATACCTCTGTATTTTGTTTTCTTGTTCTTAATTAATATTAGTTATACCAATGCCAAGAAAATTTTGTGAGAGAAAATTATTAGCCATACACTTTATCTCTATTTCTTATTTTCTGTCAATATCAAATCTTTCTATCACATCACCAACTCAAGATATTATAGTATAATTTCTACCAAATTTACAAATAAGGATTATAACTTGTTTCTACCTTATACCTCTTTTGCTCTTACTAATATATTGTCGATGAATTTTCAAGTCCTATCAAATTACAAATTATCTTCTTATCTTTTTCTTAATCTAAAGTCTACTTTTTCTCTTATTCTTATATTATTCCAATATCACCACATAATAATGCACCATCTTATTTCAGCATTTTTAAATCTTTTATCGAATTCTTTTAGCAAACTACAAATATTATTTTCAGTTTCCACTTAAAAATTCTTTTAACAGATTATTTCAACAAATAACAAAGAAATATATATAGATATATAATCTCAAAATTAAAGAAATATTTTTTCAAATATTTCACTCCACTTGTATTATGTCTTTTTTTTTCTTACCCACCACTCTATTGTTTTAGTCTCCTTTTGAATAATGTTTTGTCTGTTTTATCTATCTATGTTGTCCCTACCCACAGCTCTATCCCATAAATTGTCTCTTTTCCCCTGCTTGGCTTTCCCTTGATCCTTATTAATTTCTATATTTGCTTTTACTCCTTTCATTTCTTCTTATCTTCTATTTCTGTTTTGTTTCGTTGTTCTATCTCCCTTTCTTCTCACTTTCCACTCTTTTCTCTTTCATCTTGTACTTCTTTTCCTTTGCTTCTTGTTTTTGTTTTATCAGAAAATTAAGTCTCTTTTTTCCAAATCTTTATCCTTTATGCTTTATGCTTTATTCCCAATCTCTTTTCTTTAAATTTTCCATTTGCTGCCTGGGGTTAAAACGTTCCTCTGTTTGCCGCTTTCTTTCTAAGCTGCAATTTCACTTGCTTCGATAACTGTTGTGGGTAAAGTCAGCGTTTTACGCCAATTTCATACCTCCAGTTCCAGTCCAGTCCTTTATGTTCTTTAGGTTCTTTACATTCTTTTATGACCTTCTCTTTACTTTCCGTCTTTCTCTTGCCTTCCAGCTCTCTCTCGCTCTCCAGTTCTGCTCTTTCCCAGGAAATGCCCTTTACCGCCGCTTGCATGAGCAGGTCTGTAATATTTAATAGTCCTTCCTCTCCACTCCTTCCTCTCTGCTAATTTCCCATTTATTTAAACTTCATTTCTTTCCTTTTCTTCAGATCGTCTTGATTCACTCTTTGACTATACATCTGTCTTTACTCCGCTTTACTTTACTCCCTTGGGTATTTCTTCTCAAACTTATAATAGAGCCCCAAATGAAGGGGTATAATTGTAAAGCATAACTATAATCGTCCTCCTTAATTCTTAATTTTATGCTTTTTATTTTTTCTATTTATTAGTGTAAGCATCTGGTTGGTCTGTTGCCTTCCATAGCAACTTTAACAATATGGACTGTATTGAATCCGCAGTGTGGTTGCTTTAGTCTCTCCGTGGCTCCAAGCATTTGTAAACGCTCTCACCTCTTTGACCTTTGCAGCCAAATTAGACCCCTGACAAGTCTCCCTTTTTCTCCCCTCATATCGGAGGAGGGGGAATTAGGAGCAGTTTTTAATCAAACCTAAAAGGTTTTTGGTTCCTCCAAGCCCAGTATTGCAGTGGCCAGGTATCGGAGCAAGACCTTACCACATCCTCCTCTCCAGATGCTCCCACCGAAAGCCAAAAAAAAAAGATTTTTGGTCTACTTGTGTGTATGTGGGTGTATGTGTTGCGTGTGTATTGTGACTATTCCCCTAATAAAATTACAAAACCTATTTGGATTTGCCTCTGGAGTTCTGTGTGATTCAGACCTGGTATACATTTGGGTTGCTATCTTGGCCGCTGTTAGCCCAGCTATACTATATCTCTCATTTTAGTTAATATTAAATTCCTAAGACATATTAATTTGTGGGTGTCCTCTCCAAACCAAAGCAATTTGGGTAACAAAGAGGGGGAGGATTACAGGCAAAAAGACCTTGAACTGGGTATAGTATTCTAAGTGTGGTTGTACCACAGCTACTGGTATGAGGGCATTACATTATTGGTAATATCTCTTTCTTAATATGGAATTCACCTTTATGACAGCAACTGCCCACTGTAACAGCATTTTCCATGCAATATTACAAAGATTTAGTCTTTCTTTATCATTGTCCTTAATGACCAAAATAAACAACAGTTACTATCAGGCTCACACATTTCAGATGGCAGCTGTATTCAAACCAAAGAAAGGGATGTAGTTTGAGCATGAAATGAAAATCACGTAAGACAAAGATTCAATGACTTTCCCCATGATGCAAAGACAAAATACAGGAGTTGAGTGAAAATGGGATTTTGTCACCTAATAGATTACTATTTGGGATGAATGAGAAGAATGCATTGATCCCTACATACCACTGGGTTCTCCTCAATGACTTAACAGCATGGTGTCTGGCACCTACTGGTTAATAGACACACTTTCAATATGATCAATATAGGCTCATCACCAGCCTATATTGAGCCAGCAACGTTGAGCATCAGTTTTCATGGTTCACTATGCAGTGTCTACATTTTTCTTAGTTGCCTAATTCTCACTTATGATTTTTGATGAAAAGATAATAATAGGTATTTTAAAGAGATGGTAAATACCAATGGATAACACTAGAAATTTGGGTTGATAAGCCTTAATATCTCAAAGTTTTCCTGAAGCTTAATTCTCCCTATGCTATAAGTATGAAAGAGGTTGGAAATAAGATGACAAACAAGAGGAATATTAGGAGATCAAGATAATGTACCCCATGCCAAATATGGATGCTTCTTTTGTGTGAATATAATAGGACTTGTGTAGTGTAATGAAATTCAACAATCCTATTATGTTTTGTTTTATTTTACTTTTCTTAGCAAACAACAAATATAAGCAATTTCACAAAAGTGGCTAGCTTTAGCTTTTTAAAAAATCAGAAGCAAAATCTCATGTTTCCTTGACAGCTCCAGAAACAGGCACAGCTGACCAACTAGTTTTAGTTCTGCAAACACACACCTAGTCAATGCTAAAACCTGGACATCCATGCTCAGATCTGAGTCCAAGAGAATGCACAAACTGCAAACCTGAAATTTCAAAGAGAGTATGACCCAGGAGCATCTGAACAGACTGCCAGAAATAATCCAGTTTGAGACCACTTTAACTGTCCTGGATCAATGCTAGGGAATCATAAGAATTGTAATTTTTTTTTCTAAGACATTGAGCCTTTTCTGTCAGAGAGCTCTGGTGCCACAATAAACTACAGTTCCCATAATTCCATAGCACTCAGCCAGGGCAGTTAAAGTAGTCTCAAGCTGTATTATTTCTGGCAGGCTGTTCAGGCCCTAAATTTCAGTTTATTCACCTCATCCAGCCCTTTACTGACAGGAAACACAGGTTTAGGACTGAAACAGCTACCTTTGAATTAGATGGAAAGGCTAGATGAAGTTTGCTGTTGTGTGTCTTTAAGGGGCTGAACAGATAATAATAATAATAATAATAATAATAATAATAATAATAATAATAAAATTTATTTTTACCCCGCCCAATGGTAATCCAATCAGGGCGGCTTACAGGTTAAAACGCATAAGATAAAACATAAAATCCCAGAGAAACTGAGGACCTATGAAGGTACAAGAAAATGGAACAGTTGGAAATAGAAAGACCAAGTGAAAGAAATAAAATTAAAGATTAAAATAGCACATAAGAATTATAATTAGGCTGCCAGTGAGTTACTAGTGATACAGATTATATACTACCTCAGGATCATAGAATCACAAAGTTAGAAGAGACCACAAGGGCCATCTAGTCTCATCCCCTGCCATTCAGGAATACACAACCAAAACATTCCCAACATATGGCCTCCAGCCTCTGTTTAAAAACCTCTATAGAAGGTTCCAAATTCCACATTGTGATAGTACCTTTATTGGGGCACCAGTCTAATAGCAACAGCTTGTTTGGTTGGTCTAA
This sequence comes from Phrynosoma blainvillii, assembly GCA_026167975.1. Lineage (NCBI taxonomy): Eukaryota > Metazoa > Chordata > Lepidosauria > Squamata > Phrynosomatidae > Phrynosoma > Phrynosoma blainvillii. Next base: position 245,059,077 of record JANUYF010000003.1, on the reverse strand, counting down.
TAAACATTTTACCATAATGTAGATTTTAGAGTTTGTTTTATGGCCAACCTAGTTCCAAGATCAGAGGCAGCATGCCTCTGAATACTAATCATTGTTCCCTTTGTCCAAGATCCTATCAACCTTTAATTGTGTAAATATATGGCAGAGTAGATTCCACATCTGTGCAGGCAATTTTACAGTGGGGACCAGGGCCTTGAGCTCAGCAGATAGAGAATGGTTGATTGGCTCTCCACTCACAGGTCAAGTGACCTACATATGGAATGATTGGAGCAAGGCAATATGAGGACGTTGCCCACCCAAAATAAGAATTCTTCCCCTAGATGAAATGTACCTTCAGTCCCCCAATTTCTAGTACCGCAATAACTTAAAACTTCGGTTGAATATTTAGAAATACAGTTTAGGCATCAAAAAGAGAGAGAGAGAGAGAGAGAGCAGGGAAAGTTACCAAGGGAAAGTAAACACAGCAAATAGAAGAGTTCTAGGTGTGAAAAATTTCCAGTGTCTCACTCTCTGTTTTGCTGTAAATGTGGGTACTGAAAAAGAAATCATTTGGGGGACAGAATTCTTATTTAGAGGGGCAATTCTTTTATTTTCCCACACCCAATAACTACACCTTGGGTTGCACTAAGGACTGCATTTATGCATCCTCTAAGAAGTGGTGGCCAGAATCCTTTTGGCATGTTTCACTTTCATGAGTTTTCTTCCAGAAATGGTTGGACATTTTTGTCCAATAAAGAATTTCTGCATTCAATTTAGGGTTAGAAAAGGAGAGTTTCTGGAAGAGGACAAATTAGGAGAAACTTTAATTAAGGAAAAGGAGAAATGATATCCAAAGTCTATGACATACTATTAAGGTTACAATTAGAGAAAGAACAAGTATGAGCCACTCTGAACTAGCTCTTCAACTGTCAAATGACACACTCATCTATTTCAATAAACTTCTTCTTTCATCTTAACTCTCTGTTCCTTACGTGGAAGTCTGAATTCCATTAAGACTTTGTACTGAAACCTCTTCACTTCTGACAGAACATGACACACTCCTACTCCTTTCAACAGTTCCTCCCCTTTTATAGTAAATCATCAGGCAGGCCCCCCACCTTTGCAGCCAGCCTAACTCTGATTGGCTGTGGGAAAACTCCATTTTGCCAGTGACTCTCCTCAGTGACCTTGGTCACCAGGGACCATCCTGGATCTCAGGATTTGGCCTGGAAACCTCAGGACCTAGCCTTTGGTATGTTCTAACAGAACTCTTATTTTCTCATGAGTTGTACAATAGACAGAAAACTCAAGGAAGGAAGGCAGCAGGATTTTCTTGGCCCCATCTGCTGATTCGGTTCAGTCTCTCCTCTGAGTGTGGTACCTCCTGGAGTAGGTTATACCTTCTGATATGCAACTGTGTGATAGGCTAGGAAAAGCAGAAAATTGCTGGGGCCTTTTATGGCATTTTAATAGAAAGAAATACATTCCTTGTAGTTTTTTTTACTAAGGTGAATTTGGCTAGTAAAGCCCATGAGCACTGTTCCTTGCTTTAAAATGTTTTAGAAAAAGAAAGCTCACATCTCGTTGACTGGCTGAATAAATGAGAAGCATGTTTATGTGGGCACCAACGGATAAGCCAACTGAAGATATTTATTTATTTATTTATTTATTTATTTAAAACTGTTTATGGACTTTTTGAGCAATAAGAAATCTATCAATATAATAAAATGTGGTTATGGTCATTAGTAATTCTAGTAGGGTTATTTAGTTGGATCTTAAATAATAGAATAATATATTTTTTAATCTCTTTTTTATTTTCATTGCAGTTAAGACTGGTCGGGTCAGAGTCCTACTGTGATTTAGTTATAGGGTTTTATTTATTTTATTTTATTTCTCTTCTCTCTTTTTCTTTATTTTCTGCATTTTTTCTGAATGTATATTATTTTGATTTCAATTGTACCTTAGACTGCTGGTATAAAAAAATCGATAAATAAATAAACTGGAAGAAAAGCATTTGAATTACCTACTTCCACCTTATGTCTAAAATTGGCATTGTTTGATAAAGCAAAAATATTCTGACAAACTGCCTGACTTGTTATGAATCTGAACTTTTTTATTGCTTTTTTCCCTCATGCCCTCTGTTGAAACAAAATGTTACCAAGAAGAAAGAGTAATTTCACACTTGGCAAAACTTGGCACTTGGCAGCAATTTGTATAGCACTACAGAAAAATAGAAAGTGACTCATCAAGCATCCTTAGGCTCTACACCAGCTTTTCTATTCTCTATTGGCAATGTATGCATTTTAGAATTTTCTTGTCATTTGAATACATTTTATCACTATCAAAATGCTAAACTGAACTTAAGAGGAAGTGATATCTTCTCCATTTAGCTTTCAGAGTATAATCAGCTTTATAGCAGGTCAACTGCTTCCACTAAAAGCAGGATATTCACATGATAGTAGGAAGAAGGCTGGACTGTGTTACTCTTAAAGAACAGCAACTAGATCTCATTGCACATGGCTTTCCAGAAATTGGGTTGTGCTGCAGCCCAAATCACCATGATCAGTTGTGCAGGGCACATATTTAAATGTTATGAAATTCCTCTAACAATTTAGTTTAATGTGGATGCATAATTTCTAATGATCTGGAGCTATTCGTGGATGAGATTATATATGAGCAGGCAGAAAGCTCTGGCATAGAAGGCAGAATGAAGACAGTAGGAAGATCTGATGAGAAAGGAAGGCTAGAGGAAAGAACATGTAGAATTCAAGAGCTGTATGTTTCTGTGGGAAGAGGACTAATTATTTATTATCTATTAAATTTCATTTCCACAAAATGGTGGTCAAGATGATTAATACAGTGGGCCCTTGGTATCCACTGGGGTTTAGTTCCAGGATTCCCTGTGGATACTAAAATCTGTGGATGCTCAAATCCCATTATATACAATGGGGTAGTTAAATAGTATCCCTTATATAAAATGGCAAAATCAAGGTTTGTTTTTTTTTTAATATTTTCAGGTCATGAATGGTTGAATCTTTGGATGCAGAATCCATGGATATTGAGGGCTGACTACAGTAAAATAAGCAAAACAAATAGCTGGAATCCTATATCAGATTTTATTTAACTTAACTTTACATATACTTAGCTAAGTAGCAGAGGCACCAATAAACCCTGTTAGTGAATTGTGAATTGTGCATACCAGAACAACAGCAAGAGTGTCTGGTGCACACTGGTGTGTGAAGTACATTGCTCCCAATGAGCATTGGTTCCTGTTTTGCATCGATCTCATTGTACAACTGTCACTTTTCCAGCTCTGCTACATAGGAATGTAACAAAAGCCCTCTACGATATGGACATTACAAAACTGTCCAATTCTAATTCACACTTTTGGTCCTCAAGCTGCACGGCAACCACTGTGTTGGGGAGAGGGCTTCTTGTTGGACTCCACAAAAGGAAATCAGAGTGCTCTGTGCTTGGTCCAATGGGCCAAGTGATGTCATCTGTAGGAGGTGAGTGAGAAGGCTCTTTAAGGGCATTACAAAATTGCCCAGTTCTAATTCCTGCCTACATAAGTCCATATATGAAAATATAAGTTCTATACAGGATTTCTGCCTATGCCTTCAAGTTAGCTGTTGACTTATGGCAACAATCATGAATTTGCTGTTTTATCTTAGGGCCAGAACACTCAGAGGTTGTTTGCCTTTGCCTTCCTCTGAATATGGCCTACAGCACCTGGTGTTCCCTGGTCATTTTCCTTCCAAGTACTGCCAGCCTAACTCTGCTTAACTTTCAAAACCAGACAGGAAATAGGATCTTCAGAGTATTTAGGTATTTCAACAGCAAAATATGAAGTGTTGTTGCTGTTGTTGTGTGCCTTCAAGTCATTTCTGACTTATGGTGATCCTAACGTGAACCTATAACAAGGTTTTCTTGTCCAGATTTCTTCAGAGGGAGTTTACCATTGCCTTTCTCTGAAGCTGAGAAAGTGCGATTTGCCCAAGGTCACCCAGTGGGTTTTTTAGTAGGAATTCAAACCCTGGTCTCCCAGATTCCTAGTCCAGTATTCAGACCACTGTACACCACTGGGTCCTGCAAATGTACAGAACCCTACATCAGATTGCTAGTGCCAGCTGAAGTACACCTATTGTATCAATAAAATTTCCCTATGTGTTGACTTATCATTCAGCAGTTAATTCAGCAGGTTTACTCTGGTCAGAACTAACAATTGGATTTAGGCTAGAGTCCAATATACAGGGGATGCAATGGCTTAGTGGTTAAAGAAGCCAATTCTGATGATCAGAAGATTGGAAGGTTGGCAGTTCAAGAGTGCTGCATGATGGGGTGAGCTCCTGTCACTAGTACCAGCTTCTGCCAACCTAGCAGTTAAAAAGCATGCAAATACAAGTAGATAAATAGGTACCACTTCAGTGGGAAGGTAACACAGTTGGTGCAGTCATGCTGGCCACATGACCACCAGAGCAGTCTTCAAACAACACTGACTTTTCAGCTTAGTAACAGAGATGAGCACTGCCTCCGACAGTCAGTAATGACTAGACATTCATGCCAAGGGACTACTTTTACCCTTTACCAATATAAAATGATAGCTAAAACATAAAAACATAAGTAAAACATTACTATAAGTAATTAAAATTAACAACCAGCTGAATAGATTGTAAAATTTACAGTCACCGTAAATTGGTTTATGAAAGCAAAGCCCAGTCTAACCAAAAATATCCTTGCCTGTTGGCAGATGATCTGAGAAGCAGATAGATGGGCCTCTCTTTACCAGTAATTCCAAAATTTGAGAACATCCATGAAAAGCCCCCCTCTTGAATTCCCTGTAAAATTCTTGACAGTGTAGGAAAGAGAACCTCTTCTCAATCTCTTATAATGGGGGGTTGCAGACTGTCAGAAATAGTGCAAATTGAGTCCACTTTAAGGGTTAGGGTTAGGGTTAGGGTTAGGGTTAGGGAATCATGGGAACTGTATTTTATTGTGGCACCAGAGCTCTCTGACAGAGAAGGCGCAGTGTCTCAGAAAAAAAATTCCCATGATTCCCTAGCACTAACCCTAACCCTAAAAGTGGACTCAATTTGCACTATTTCTGGCAGTCTGCAACCCCCCAATGTGGACAAGGTCATATGAGGGAATACAATATTTTAAATAATAGGGCCCCAATACATGTAGGACCTTCTAGGTCAAAAACTTTTATTTGTGTTATGCACAGAAACAAACTGGTAAATTGTGAAGCTGTTATAACATGAGATACACATGTGCCATCCAAAGTCAGATTTTGAGTGGCTGTAGATTCTCCATTCAAACAAAAATTATCAAGGGATGACAAGGTGGCTTACAATATATAGGAAACAATTACAAAAACAGAACACAAATACATGTAAAGCTAGATTATCAGTACAAAGCAATGAACAATTCATTTCAAAAGTATTATACAAATATGATTCACATATCACTCATATGATTATAAAATTAACAGTAACCTGAATCATGAAGTTATGTTTTGCCAGGTATTGTGCTATTCTATTCTCAGTTTTGTAGGTATCAATCATAACCTGTTACATGCATAACATTATGAGAAAGCGGCATAGACAGAACAAATTATTATGTTCCCCTTTTATATTGGCAAGATGAATCTGCAATTTGAAAACTAGTATTAGAAGGGGACATTGTATTTATGTGCAGATTCTTTGGAGGGAGGGGGGAACTAGACCTTGAGAATATTAAAATATGCCAGTATGCAGAGTGAATGAAATGAGTCATTAATCTGGAAGTCAGGTATAACAACATAGGTAGTAGCAAAGTACTCTTTCTCACACTGTGCAAAAAAGGTGATTAATCAGAAAAGCCTTTTTCTGGAGATGAAAGCAATGTGGTTCTCTTTTCCAACTGCATTCTTGATTTTTGTTGCCATTTATCACTTGAGCTGCTAGACTGGGAAGAAGGAATACTATATGTCTAACAGATCAGAAATGTTGTCTTGATGAACTATTTTCATTTGTGTGTGTAAAATGCACGTGCTGTGTGGACATACATTATGTTCTCATGGTCAGACTCATTTAAAGAAACATTCATACCAAGCACTATCACAAGCCTTTAAATTGCTTCTTTATTATTTTTCTTATCGTTATTGTGCCTCTGCAGGAACCATATTGAAGAAAATCAGGGGATCAGCAGAATACTGCTCCTATTTCAGATCTTTTGTTAGGGTCTGTGCAGCCGTATTAACATGAACAGTATTTCACCAAATCCCTTTCGTCATTATTTGGAGCCATTTCCTCAGCAGGTTATCACAAAATACCAAGGACAAGTTGGGTTGACTATTACCTGAATGAAACCAAGAATAAAAGAGTGTGTTCTTCTTGTAGAAAGAAACCTGTTTCAGCCAAAATGGAGGGAAATTACTACAAATACACTGTGCATATGCTCATCTAAACAGGCCCAATCATAGGCATATAATAAGCTTCCCAGCCTTCTATTTTGCTTTCATTGTTCAGCTTTTTCTTTGAGTAAACCATCATAATAAGTACACTATTACTAAATTCTGTTGACCTTTTTCATTATAAATGTCTTGAAAGCAGAAGTGATTCACAATAGAAGGAATCTGGGGGTCCTCCATTCCACAAGATTTGACATCTTTGAAAAGCACCTTCAAATGTTATGGCTACCCACAGACAACTACTACAAATCAACTACACTAGACTCTAATAGAGACCATTATCTCTACTTTTCCACTCATCCTGTCCCCTGGCTTAGGATTGCCTCTTTAGCAGCAGCTATTCAGGACCAACAAGAGGAATACTTCTGGCCGTAAGAAGAGTCCATTTTGTCCACAGTTTGGAAATGACTTTTTAAAAGTAATTCACTCCTTTACTTGTTCATGTTGGAAGAGTAAACCATTGCTGTTGCTCATTGCAATGATAAAAAGAAGTAACTCACTGTGGTTTGTAACACTACTTGTTGCTTTTCAATTACTTTCTATTGTGTGGGAGTATTTGGGGGGGCAGAACCCCCAGAGTTGATAAAAGGATGACATAAAAATCCTATGAAAATAACACCTTTAAATACCCTTTTAAAGTAACTTTTGAAACTAACTGGAAAATATTAACATCACCAGTAACATCACTTTCTTACTCATAATCCTGTATTTTTAAAATACAGCTTCATTACCCAAAAACTGTAGCTAGTAATCTTGGGGGGGTGCTATTTAAGTAAAACTTTCCAACTGTAGTCCAAATGAAAGAATTTTACCTTTATTGGAGGTAAAAATCTCAAAGTCCTAGTTCATTAGCTCCCTCTTGTTAGTTTCCCATGTTGCAGCAAAAATTAATATGTTTCTTAAAAAGTTACCTTTACATTGCAAAAGGGGCAACATTAGCCCTTATTAAGTCACAATTAGAACATGATCTGTTATACCTTCATTACTGAAAAAGGGAATTAATAACTAACTAAGTACATCTAATTAGTTACGTTGAAGCTCTGATAGAAAGAAGATGTGCACAATAATACAGTACAGTATCTATAACAGGGGTAGGCAACCTTTCCCCTTTAAGGGCCGAGGGACTTCAGCTCCCAGAATCCCAGGAGCTATTGGCCAACATGGGACTATCGGCCAACATGGCTGAGGCTTCTGGGAGCTGAAGTCCCTCGGCCCTTAAAGGGGAAAGGTTGCCTACCCCTGATCTATAATAATACTACCCAGGCTGAAGCAACTGTCTCTGGGACTATGAGACTATTTATTCACTCAGTCCTGACTTGAGATTTTTCAAGATTTGACACTGTCAACCCAGCTATGTCAAAACTTCCAAGAACAGATATTATGGGAAAACATTTTATTTTCATGCAAAAACAAAAACATCAGAAATGCACAGTTTAGAAGAGGTGATTTCATATTGCCGTGTACAATATTTGGTTTCTTCCTACTTCAGTTCTGTTTAATTTATACTGATTTTATCTCAGCTGTACATTTTAATTTCACAAAAACAATTAGGGCAATCTAGTTAGTACTGTTAATATTAGTACCTTCAGCACACATTTGCTTGGTTAAAACATATTCCCCATTTCTTATGTGAAAGGTAACATATTTTAAAGCTTAATATGATATTTAATGCTAAATTGTCTATGAATCAAGAATGGTGGCTATCATCAAGCTCCCATCCCACGCCATGCAGTGTTGTGGTCTGGGAGACATTTTTCTCAGCCTCTATTGGAAAAGTGGCCACTGTGATGCACATCACAGCATTGTGCACCATGAAGAAGAATGTAGGAGATGGCACTATGTGGTTTATAAGCTCCTGCTCCCTCCTCTTCTGCCTCTTTCTCTAGGTTCTATATTGTCATCACTGATCATGGCTTGGCTGTCAGTCAATTAGGTGGTGATTGTAGTTTGTCTGATGGACTGTCAGGAATCTGGTTTACAATTGTGCAGTTGACACACAATCAGGCAGCTAGCATGCAGTTGGGTGGCAGGTCAATTGGGCAGCTAGTAGGTTAATTGGGCAGGTATGACAGTCAGGGCAGTCTGGCAGCTGGCAGATCAGTTGAGCAGCAGGTAAACAAGCCAGAGATGGACAGATGATCACATAGCTGGCAGGTCCGTAAAGGTTTGGGGGAACTTTGGGCTAGTATTTGTACATCTCAATATGATGTCTTTTTATTCCATGCAACTTCTTTGACAACTTTCTCTGGTGCTCTGAGAATAAGTGAGCTGGTTCTATACATTCCATACTCAGAATATATACATTCCTCCAAAACAGATCAAAAGAGAGTAGGATCCAGCATATGGCTGCAGACTTGCATTGATCAGGTCCTATGTCCAGTTGGGTCTTAACAAGACTATATGCATGTTAAGGGGATCCCAGAATGGCCTTTTTTTTTTCACCATGCTGATTTGTCACGCTTAACTAAATACCAGTTCTGGTCCATCACCTCCAGCTCCTTGTTACTGTAGAGTTTTAAGGGAGTTAAATTTGGCATCCACTCCTTTGGGATTGGGGTGGCTTCACCTGCTTCATTGAGGGGCATGGCTCCCCAACTTTTTCAGAATATTGGGTGCTGGAGACCTCTGGTTTGCTAGATATATGTTTGTTCTTTCCAATATTCATATGTTATGCTGTTGCTTTGTGTTGCTTTCAGATCTTAGGTTATGGTCAGTGAGAAAGAGAGTTTTGATCTGTAGCCAAAGCATGGGTGCACCAAACTCACAATGATACTTTCAGGATCCACCTGGGATTGAATTGACTGTGGTTGAATGGCTGCAAAGGAAAGGCCTTTGCTGGCACAGCACACTGCCAATGTTGTTTAAGGAGCACACATAGCCTCAAGAATAGTGGATGTTATAGCTGTCTAAAGGTCAATATCATATTGATATCTACTCAAGAATAAATCAATGGGGTATAGCCCCTGGTAAGTGTGCACAGGGATTTTGCCCCTAAATGCAACATTGTTTTTCTTTTTTAAAAAAAAAGTTAATTAAACAGCTATGCTTTAAATAAAAGTTAAAGAGACTTTTTGGAAGAGCTAAGTTGACATAATACATGATGTCATCACCTTGCTTGGGGCAGTGGGAGCATATAAACCAGACTAGTAAATCATGGAGCACATTGGCCCAGGCATAGGTCATTTTTCAGTTACATAGGGACATGACACACACTCCCAGGGGAAAAAATACATAAGTAAGAAAGCTAGCAAAGTGTTAAAAATGTTCTGCCACTGTTCAGGGGGAGGACATTTTGCAACTGTATATCTTACAGTGTTAAGGACACAGGAAGTTGCCTTACAGCAAGCCAGACTAATTCTAAACCAGTCCTTTTTGTTCTGGCCAGCAGTGACTCTCCAGGGTTTCCTTCCCATCATCTGCTACTTGATCCTTTTTAACTAGAGATACTAGAACCTAGTTAATATCCTGAATGAACCAGATCCCATCTGATCCTGGAAGCTAAGCAAGGTCAGGCGCGGTTAGTACTTCAAAGAGAAACTACAGAGGAAAACCAGATGCTGCAGACTATATTCTGAGGAAAGCAATGACAAGACACCTTTGTGTAGTCCTTGCCTAAGAAAGCCCTATGAGATTCATAGGGTCATAATAAGTTGAAAAGTGACCTGAAGGCACATACTTTACTTTTAACCAGGGGCATGTGTACCTCTGCATGTCAAATGTGTGCTCTTCCACTCAGCTTTGTTTCTGTTAGTTGAATGCTCTATAGATTATGGGCCTCAGCACACGACCAATAGGGTCGTCTCCGAGGCAAGGAAGAGGCAACCTCCCACCGTAGCGTCTTCACACGCTGCGGCGGAAAAGCCAGGGAAAGTGCACCCGACGCGTTTAGGGTGCACTTTCCCTGTCTTCTGAAAGGAGCGCTGATTTTGCACTCCTTTCAGAGGTGTCGACGGTGCGCCGCGGTGCGGCTGCTGCGGTCCCGCAGCGCACCGTCCCAGGGCGTCCCCGACGCCCTGGTCTGCTTCCCCCCTATCTCACCTGAAATAGTATTATTAAGGGGTAGGAGTACACCTGAAATAGTATTATTAAGGGGTAGGAGTACAAAATGGTCTTCAAACACGGTAAAGTGGTCAACAATACCCCCCCCCCCCCGGAGGCTGTGGAATGTGCTATTGATCGTTTGGAGGGGGGAAATGATCCAAATTGAGTGGGAGCATAAATGAGATAGTGATGAACTCCAGGTCCTTCAGGTGAACTAGGAATGCATGTCCTCAAACCACGTCTTACTATCTCTAAGGTCATCTATACGAATCTGCCCCAACTCTCCTTTCTTCATCGTCTCCCAGAGTTAGACAGGGGATGACTAAGAAGATGGCCTTCTTGGTTATGGCACCAAATATATTAAATATCTTCCTCAGAGAGACATAGCTTGTGTTTTTTATTTATTTTCAGTGCTTTATGATAGTGTTATAATAGAGGCCTACTGGAACTTATTAGGTTAGTGGCTGCTGTTTATGTATTTTCATGTTTGTTGTTTTTTGTGATTTTTACTAGTGATTGGCTACTGGCCTTGGAGTTTTATACTGAAAGGCTGCCTAAAAATTTAGGGCCTAAGCAGACTGCCAGAAATAGTGCACATTAAATTGAGGCACTGCCCTGGCTCAGTGCTAGGGAATCATGGGAACTGTAATTTATTGTGGCACCAGAGCTCTCTGACAGAGAAGGCTCAATGTCCCAGAAAAAAATACAATTCCCATGACTCCCTAGCACTGAGCCAGGGCAGTGCCTCAATTTAATGTGCACTATTTCTGGCAGTCTGCTTAGGCCTTTAGTTAAATAAATTGCTCAAGAAATTAGGTCAGCAACTATAAGATCAGTTGATGTCCAGGCAATTACTAAATGAGTAATCCTGCAGCTATTTACAAGAATTATCAACTCTAACTGGCATTCCAGTCTTAAGAATGCACATGATTATATTTTTTATATTTTTTAAAATTCAGAACAGAAATTTCACCCCAAAAATTGCCAATAGAGCACACATACCCAAACATGTTGGCAAACCAATGTAACTCATGCATAAAAATCTTATGGCATCTTCCAATCAACAATTTAAAATATCAACGTGCATCACAGATCAAACTGGATGGACTTAGAAATTAAAACTTCATGCAGTTAGAAAATCTAAGCAACATATCTAATTAAGCAGGCCAATAGCCACAATGTTTAACTAAGGACGTTATCACACGTGGGTCAGAAAGCGGAAATAAAAGTGGAAATGAGGCATCCCGAAAATAAACGGGAAATAACCCTTGTTTCTGCATATGTCATTACCTTCATTGCGCATTTACAGTAAGTGTATCGAACGTCCACACACAAGAGAAAAAAACCCGTAAATGTAGCCGAAATGAGCCTCCTGCACATGCACAGAGAGAGGAATGCTCGCTGGAACCATGGCAACAGCGGGGAAATGCACCACAATACGTATTTGGTTATCAGACCTACGGTAAATGCGAAATGATTCCCGTCACGCATTTGCAATTCCTGAAGAAACCGAAATTCAAAAGCTCTCGGTTCTTTCCACTTTCTGTCAGGGTTCTGTCGGGGTTCTGTGCGACATCGTGTAGAAACACGGGCAAATAATCTGGATTCGTTCGCCATTTCATTTGGATTCTGTTTGGATTGAGCCCCGTATGATAACGTCCTAAGGCTTTAAAATATTTATCAATAGTTTGTAATAGTGATGAAGTCAGCCTTCAGAGCTGCAAAACCCTGAATCAGAAAAATATTATGATACGAAAGTAGGTGCTCTTCTATTTGGTAGGAACAAGTAGTTTAACTTACTTATCTATCCAATTATGGGACACTACCTGAATGGGGTTGTGACAGTGATGGCCACTATCCCACCAATTTATTGAGACTCAGACTTGGGACTCTTTTAAGTGTCTCCTGCACTATTAATCTCTTTAAATGTCAGCCCTCTGGATTACAATCCCCCCCCCCCCCAGTTTGGCACCAATTATTCATTGACAGCCACACACCCACTATCTTATGTGTCCCAAACCTAAAAGACAGTTAGTAGCATTTTTAATGTGCTTCTGAAATCACTTCAGACATCTGCTTGTTGAACCAAAGTAAGAAGGTTATTTGCAAGTCAGGCTAAATACAGTATCCTTTTAGTGGATGGTATACACAATTGATACAGTGTATAAAGACTTTATTAGTTACAGTTTAGCTTGTCTTTGTAATTGGTTCTTTATAGCTTTATATATGTTCTCTTACAGACCAAGTTCTCTCAGAACCTTTATTAAACTTTTGTAGCATATAACTCTTCTGGTTACCTATGACTCCACTATGTCTCCTACAGGACACTACAACTCCTCATCCCTTTCTCAGGTACCTGAAACCCTTTCTAACTGCCCTCACAAGCAGCCCAACCTAGCCTCAACAGCTGTTCACCCCTCACGGCACAATAAACATCAACAACTTTCAAACCTGCTCCTCCCTCTTATATACTCACTCCTGGGAGCAGCCCCCACTTTTCTGGCTCCGCTCCCATTGACTGTTGCCAAGGTGCTAATCTGTCTGTTGTGTTCACAAGGGAGGAAAGCCCCCCCCCAAAAAAAAAAAGATGGCTGAGGAAGAATTATGGGCAGGAGAGGAATGGTGTGGCTGGCAATAATCTTATTTTGTTTATAGGTATAGCTACAGATAGATAAAGATATGAAAGAACAAAGGAAAACCTCTAAGAGGTGGGGTCCTAAAGAGAAGAGCCTCTGCTGTTCTGAACCTATCAGAATTACCTGCCATAGAGAATCAGTTCCAATAATACTGGAGGTAACTTAATTCTTTTTAAGTTTTCATCCAAGTGATCTCTTAAAATGAGTGGTGTAGCAAACTCAGTCAAAATTGTGTATTCCCTGTGAAAAGGCAAGAATACGTGTTGCCTTTGTATCTGAGTACGTGACTCTAATGTTACTCTACTCAGATAAGCAGGGTTCTCCACTCCCTTTGGTTGTATCCAGTAGCATCCCACAAAATGGGAGGGGATGTGGCTTTGGGGGCGGGTCCAAAAGGGCACACCCTCACCTCCCTGCTTGGCACAGTTTTACTCATGATGCCACTAGTTGTATCTAGCTGTATCTTCAAAAGTGAGGAAACCAAGTGTGATTTAAACTGAATCAGGATGAGGACATACCACAGAATCCATTTTTATGCCTGTTAGCTGTCACCATGTTCCCAAATGGCTATTTAAAGAACCTCTTAAAGGCATATCTGATGCTGATCAACTATGAATATTTCTCAGAGTTAAATTGTTTTAATATTGGCCCCCTTCTCTATACCATTATCATCTAAACTATTTTCAAAAGAGTTTAATTAAATTGACTGAGATGCAACATGAGGTATCCAAGATTACTGATAATCACTCCCAGTCAGAAAACAGTTTCTGACTCTCTCTCTCCCTCTCTCTCTCTTATATTCTGTCTTTCTCCCAGGAGAATGCCCAAGGCAGCTTACAAAGACTAAAAACAAATTTAGCTAAAAACCAGCTAACAAAAGTGTTAAAACGCAGTTAATCACCACTTTAAAACATCATATACATTTTAAAAAGGATAAACTAGTTTTAAAAATAAAATAGTTAAAAATACATCCTACATCCTATGAAAGGCTCCCTGTCCCAATTATTCATTAGAAGCCTGTTTGAATAAAAAAGTACTTGTTTGCTAGCAAAAGGAGAGCAGAGAGGGAGCCAGCCTAACCTCCAATTAAATGAATTCATCAAACTGGGAGCAATCACTGAGAAGACTTTCTCCTGTGTCCTCACCAGATGAATCTGTGATGGTGGTGGGACAGAGAGAAAGCTTTTCCACATGGATCTTAAGACTCTGACAAATTCAGATAGAGAGATACAGTCTTTCAGATAGTCTAGACCTAAACGGTATACCCAAACAAAGAATAGCATTTGTTTACCAGAATTTGAGAAAGTTGCTTTTGGGATTATAATTCCCACAATCCCCCAGACAGTTTGGCCATTGGCTATGCTGGCTTAGAGGGTTCTGGATATTGTAGTCCAAAATGTTCTAAGCTCTGCTATGTTCTTGAGAAAACATGCTTATCCTGTTGCAATGAGTTTCACAAGCTAATTCTGTGGCATGGACAAATTGAAAGAGCAGCTGCCAGCTTCTGGGGCATTACCTTTCTTCCACTTGGCCATCTTTTGAAGTACTTTGGCCAAGGACCTGTTTGATTAACCTTTTTTCAGTATAACTATAGACATATATTATAGCTTTGGGCATGGGGTGAAATAATGACTGTCATTCATGTGTAACTTCAAGACTTCTTTAGAATAATTAGCCAGGAGATTGGTTGCTCTTCTTAATAACATTCTTGCATCCTGTAAAATGGGGCTGCAGAGTGGCTTGCTACTTTTCTAATCAACCCCCAATTAGTGTTTCAGTAGCATACCTGATGTTGTGTGGCTTCAAATCATTTCTGATTTATGGCAACCCTAAAGTGAACCTATCACAGAGTTTTCTTGGAAAGATTTGTTTAAAAACGGTTTGCCCTTGTCTTTCCCTGAAGCTGAGAGTGTATGACTTTCCCAAGGTTACCCCATTAGCAGGGATTCAAACCCAGGAGCCAGTGCGGCATAGTGGTTTGCGTGTTGCACTACAACTCTGGAGACCATGGGTTGATTCCTCACTCAGCCATGAAACCCACTGGGTGAGAGAAAGGCAACAGCAAACCTCCTCTGAACAAATCTTACCACGAAAATCCCATAATACATTCACTTTAGAGTGAATATCAGCCCTGGTGGTGCAGTGGTTAAATGCCTATACTGCAGCCACTCACTCATAAACCACAAGGTTGAGAGTTCAATACCAGCCAGGGCTGAGGCTCGACTCAGGCCTGCATCCTTCCGAGGTCGCTAAAATGAGTACCCAACTGTTGGGGGGCAATCAGCTCACAGTTGTAAACCGCTTAGACATCCCATAGCGTGATATGAAGCGGTATATAAATGAAGCTGCTTTGCTTTGCTTTGCTTAGAGTTGCCATAAGGAGAAAATGACTTGAAGGCACAAAACAACAATAAACATACCCGTACTGTAGATGTCTTTTTCCTGGAACAGCTAATATTAGGACTGAGGGACAGTTTCAATCAGAAAAAAAACCAGCACAGGAAAATGAATTTAATGGCCTCTTGTGCACTGCCACTTTCCCAAGTCAAGTTGTTGTTGTTGTTGTTGTTGTTGTGTGCCTTCAAGTTGTTTCTGACTTTTGGCAAAATTAAGGTGAACCTATCACAGGGTTTTCTTAGCAAGATTTGTTTTGTGGGAGGTTGCCTTCTTCTGAGGCTGAAAGGGTATGACTTGCCCAAGATCACCCAGCCAATATTGTTACCAAAAATGCATTTCTCTGAATTTTGGGTGCATGCATGATCCTCACATGGCCCCAGCTGGACTCTGTCATGCAGTCTGACAATCTCCAAGGTGAGGGGTCACATCCACACTATCCCGGGATAGCCTAACAGACAGTCTTGGGCAGGGGCCGGCAACCTACGGCCCCCGGGCTGGTTCCGGCCCAGGTCACCAGACTTACCAGCCCAGGTGGACCCCTGCCGCTGCCGCTGCCGCTGCCGCCGCCGCCGCCATGCGTTTTGGCCTCCGTGCGGCCGCGCGTGCCGCAGCCGCCATTTTGATTTCTAAAATGGTGGCCACAACGCATTTGCGCATGCGCAGGAGTACATGCGCCATTCCCCCCCCCCCCTCGGTCCAGCGGAGAGGAGGACTTCGAGGGACCGGCCCAGGATTCAAAAAAGTTGCCTACCCCTGGTCTTGGGAGTTGCAAATGGGAGACATTATCACATCCATAGTCAAGGAAATAGGCATTTGGCCACACCTGATAAATCCGATAAGGCTTAATCACCCCCATTCATACTTGAATGTTGCCAAACTGAAGTAGCCAATTGCCTGAAAATTGTATTTTAAAATGACTGTCTATGATTGCCTATGCTTTGGGGTCAGACTAGATAATCAACTGGGACTCTAGATGAGACTTTAGAAATTTTTCTGTCTGTCTATTTGCTTCTCTTAGCTCTGTGCTCTGCACAGCAGTCAAGGCTCTTATTGATAACACTCTAGACTTAATGTGCTGTAAACAATTTCTTTATCCTACGTAAGATTCCTATGTTCTGAAAATAATGTCTGCTTAGCAAAAAGTGCTGAATATTGTGAAACTAACTGAACTAGAGAGGGAAGAGGGAGTGGTTTTCCTATATGCTGGACATATTTGTAAGCTCACTATATAAGATTCTCATTTTGCTTAATTCAAGGCTCAGCATCTTTGGAAAGTTATTTCCTGTTGAGCTCACTAGCGTAATTTTGTTTTGTTTTGGGTTTTTTCAGAATAAAACTCACTTTCCTTCAGTCCTTGGAGTCTCTCTGTCCCATTTTTCTGCTACAAGACCATATTACCTCATCCCATACAATTCAATGTATATTCCTTTGCCTGGCAGCTAGTTTTAGTCTATAAAAGACCCCTGAAGACTTCCCCCCCATGTGTGAGATGGTACAACAGGGTTGCTGTGAATCTAACTAGCTCAAGCACTCCCATTCATCCAAGGCTCACTAAAACGACTGTGTTCTACACCACTTCAACCAATTGGACTCCAGAAAGAAGCCTCATCTTGTGTAAGTATCACCCTTAGTACCGCTTTGAACTATCCCAGGCTAGCCCCTGATTTCCTGAACCTTGAATGAATGAGTGAGAGATAGTGAATTGCTGTGTGATTTTCCTTTAATAAAAATATATACTTTAATTCAAGAACTTTGCCTCAGCACAATCTCTTTGGACCTCCTTTCTCTCGGTATACAGGTGGGAAACGATCTTGAGGGTCCTTGTAGCTGACCCCCTCTTAGTATTGAGCTAATTAAAATTCCCCTAACTAGACTTTTGCCTACAATACCCTCCTTTTTTTTAATGGCAATCTCAGTCAAAACATTTCTGAGTCTCAGATCCAAAATTCCAAAATGTTCTGTCCTTTCTCACAACATTAGGTTACATATTTTAAATAACTGGCAGATAAAATCAATGACCATCTTTGCAATTTAATCCCTTTTGTTCTTTTGAATACAAGCAGTAACAATCATGTTTTAATTATTTTGCTCTAGAAGGACAATTAATTAAAATGCAATGTCTTTGTTGAATACTCATTAGCAAATATATTTTTAAACTGACAAGTAATCTTAACACTGTAAGTGGGCCTACTCACCAAGACAAAGCTGAATTTTGTTGGTTTTCTGGACTGAGGACATTGATGGCATTATTTAATAAGTTTTCAAATTATAAATGTTCATTATGCAAACTGATAATTAAAACAGAACTTCAGTCAACACCATATTACAACTATAATGCATGTCAGGGTTTTTTAAAAAGTTGACAACATTGGTGTGTAATACAAGGAATTAATATTTGGTGGTGTAGTGTGCAAAATACAATTAGAAACATTATATCCCTGCAAACCATGTCAATGGTAATTTGTCTGCTATCACAGAAAATTATTTATAGGGCCCAAAGCAAATTTATTCATTTATATTTCATCTCTTGATGCAAGCTGTCATGAGCTACTGGCAGGGCAGAAGGATGTAGGGGAATACTGGGATAAGAAACTACCCACTCTCCTTGAACCGCAAATTTGACATTCACCAATTTTCTAGCAAGGCTTCATACACATATATCCACAGATAGGTAATAAATAATTATTTTAAAAATAGAACCAGCACTTTGAATTGGGCCCAGAAATGGGCTGGTAGCCTGTGCAAATGGCAAAGCACTTATATATTACCTTCATGTCAACAAGTCCCAGTTAACAGTCATTTTCCTTCATCATAGATTACAACATCAGCTTCAAGCCACAGCTCAAGCAAGGAGGTGCACCACGAGGCAGCCAAAGAGAGTAGGCTGAGGACAGAAGATATTTAGGATAAACACCTCTTGTGGCAGAGACTTCTGGTTTGGTTCAGGACCATGGAGACCAACCCTGCAGCTACAATAAAAACAAGTTACAGTCTGGAACATGTCACGAAGAGGAATCAACTGACAGATAATTATTTTAAAAGCCTTTTTGGAATCTCTGCGTCCTTGGTTGTTCTATCTGATTGTTGGGTACTGGCTTCTTCTGGAAAGTAAATGTGGTAGGAGCCAGGGGCCAACTGCAGACCATTTGTAAAGTTTTCCTCTTCCTGCTCCCTAGTGGCAACAGCATAGCATAGTGGTTTGAACGTTGAGCTAGGATGCTGGGGCACCATAGTTCAATCCCCCCTCAGCCACAGAAATCCACTGGTTGACCTTGGGCAAGTCACACTCTCTCAGCCTCAGAGAATGGCAATGGCAAACCCCCTCTGAAGAAACTTGACAAGAAACCCCCATGATAGGTTCAACCTTAGGGTTGCCATAAATCAGAAATGACATGAAGGCGCACACAACAACAACAACAACAACAACATGGCATCTGAGACCCACTTCATTGTGTCAGGGACATGTGGATAGGTGTCATGTGGATAGTCTGTGGGATCTAAAGCAATGGGCCCTGATTTAGAAAGACTGGTCCCTCATCACAGTCACTGTCTCCGGAGGCTTCAATTTCTGAAAGATTACAGTTTTTTTCATGGACTACATTCTAGCTGACATGTTATGGACTAAATGTGGTGTGCTGATACTTTTCAAGTACAGAGCACTGCAATAATCCAAATGAAGATTACTAACAAGAGAAAATTACTAAGCACTGTCCCTTTCCAAATAGGGCCATAACTGGTATATCATCCTAAGTAGACATAAGGTGCTCCAAGCCAATAATATGACCAAGATAAATATAAGAGCACCTCCAAACTGTGAACCAAATTCTTTATAACAGGGTAGGTAAATTCTACTGACTGCATTAGAAACCCACCTGAACAACTCAGTGAGGGAAACCCACCTTATCTGTGTGGTGCCAGATTTCAGTGGTACAATGGCCAAAAAAAAAAACTTCTTCCCTGAGAAAACAATGAAGTATAAGATAATAAACAATCATATTGTCTTATGACAGGGGTAGGCAACCTTTCCCCTTTAAGGGCCAAGAGACTTCAGCTCCCAGAATCCCAGGAGCTATTGGCCAACATGGGACTATTGGCCAACATGGCTGAGGCTTCTGGGAGTTGAAGTCCCTCGGCCCTTAAAGGGGAAAGGTTGCCTACCCCTGTCTTATGGCAACTAGTAAATAAATAATCCTATGAAGAAATAATTATTTATGTTATATTACATTGATATATATGGGGTAAATGTTCAGTGGCTAAGTTTCATTTTTTTAGAAATAAAAGGGTTTTGTAGAGAATAAAAAGTGACAAAAAGTTGACTGGGAGCTAAAAGAAGCTGGAATCATAGAATCAGAGTTGGAAGAGACCACAAGGGCCATCTAGTCCAACCTCTTATCTTTATTTTCTTGTTGCCCCACTTGGGATCCAGTTACCACTGATGAAGTCAATTCTCTGATTAAATCCCTTCCTAATAATAAAGCACCAGGAGAAGACATGCTTCCCGGTGAATTATTTAGATTTAGCTTAGATTGGTGGGTTCCACCTCTTGCTGCTTTATTTACTTATATAAATCAGAACGGGAATATTCCGCAGAGATGGGCTGTGAGTATTGTTATTCCTATCCATAAAAAAGGTTCTATGGCTGATCCTAAAAACTTTCAGCCTATTAGCCTTCTGAACATCATCTCTAAGCTTTATGCTAGATATCTGTTAGGTAAACTAGAGGACTGGGCCACAGAAAACAACATCTTTGCAGAAGAACAAGCTGGATTTAGGAAGGGTAAATCCACACTTGATCAATGTTTTGTTTTACACCATCTGATTCAAAAATATTCTCAAAAAGATAGAAAAGAACTTTTCACCGCCTTTGTTGATTTCATTTCTGCCTTTGACCTAGTCGACCGTGATCGACTTTGGTCAAAGTTAGCAGCAGCAACTATTGATAGAAGATTGCTCCTTTTAATTCAAATGCTACATCACAATACTTCCATTAGGGTTTGTCTCGGGGCAAATGGTGCTTTATCCGATAGCATCCCCACAGATAGAGGTGTACGCCAGGGATGTCTCTTGGCACCATTTCTATTTAATTTGTATATCAATGATATCGTCCAGGCCTTAAAAGGATCCAACTTTTTCCCAGCCACTATCCAGGATGTTAAACTTTCAGTTCTGTTATATGCCGATGATATTGTTCTAATCTCGGTTACCTTAATCGGAATGCGTAGACTCTTGAGGAAACTAAGTGAATATTGTTCAAAGGAAATGTTAATAGTTAACCACTCTAAAACCAAAGTAGTGGTTTTTGGACCAAAGAAAAAATTGCACCTGTGGAGCCTTGAGACAAAAACTATAGAACAACAATCTTATTACAATTATCTGGGTTTAAGATTTCAATCCAATTTGTCATGGAAAACTCATTTTGTTGCTGCCAAGTTAAAATCATCCTTCTCTATAAATTATTTGTTAAAATTCCACAGACTTCAAGGAGGCCATTTAGTAGCACCCACTTTAGAGATTTATCAAAGGAAAATGGTTCCTCAATTATTATACGGAGCAGAAATTTGGGGATGCAACAGTATATCAGATTTAGAACCTGTTCAGAATTTATTTTTGAGATCTCTGTTGGTTGCCCCTAAGTGTACCCCTGTCTCTTTTTTGAAAGCAGAAATAGGTCAAACTACCCTCCAAGCCAGTATCCATACAGCTCTTCCTTTTTACTGGCTAAAGTTGTTATCCATGAGTGGTTCCAGGCTCCCCAAAAATGTTTTTTGGAACAATTATCAGTCAGCTCTCCAAGTTTCTGGGTATATTTAGTCAGGATGATACTGCTGAGTTATGAGATTAATGTGGACTCACTTCCAAATTATGCCACCCGTAGAGTTAAGCAACTGATTAAAGAGAAAATTCACCTTGCTGCTAAATGGGCTGATTTACATTTTCTCTCAAACACTCCTTTTTCCTTTTGGTACCCATTATATGAGACATCGTTTGGACTAGAGCATTACTTTATTAACCTTACTCTGGCCCCTATTAGAAAAGCTTTTACTGCCCTTAGATACCAATGTATGCCTTCTGCCTGTTTGGCGGGCAGATATAATAACACTCCTGTCCATCTGAGATTTTGTATTTGTAATACTGGGGCAGTGGAGGATATTGTACATTACCTTTTGTATTGTCTTCTTTAAACATCCCCTAGGAAAAGGTTTCTCGAATGTATTTTACATTCCCTGTCCGATAGATCTTGTCTGCACCAAATATGTCTTCTTCTGGCTGGCAACGATGTATTTATCACTTGTATGGTTGCAAAATTTGGTTTAGCTACCAGTAAGATTAGAATCAATTCTCTTAAGGGGAATGATGACTAAAACCTGCTCAGTTGTATTTTTCCATTATCATTATTAATGATTTATTACAATGTTTTATTGTATTTTGCTGATAGCCCTCCTCACCTATCTTTCCATGTTGATTCATTGTCAGTTTTTGTGTAGTATGTTTAATTTAGTTATTTAGTATTAATACTGTTTTGTTCTTTAAATGTTTTTTTAATTGATGGATTTGTTTTATATATTTGTTTTATATTGTGACGGCTTTTAGCTTTTAACAATAAACTTCATTCATTCATTCATTCATTCATCTAGTCCAACCTCCTGCCATGCAGGAACTCAAAATCAAAGGAGTGGAAGTGGAAAGTGAGCTGAAAGTTAAAGTTGAAGTAAACATGGAGCAGAGAGGAGGCAGAACAGAAAGACAAGAAGGCCAAGAAGAAGGAACCAAAGAAAGGAGTCAGAAGCAGAGAAATAGCCAGCAAGTTAAACTTGGTCCATGAGAAAACCATTTTGGCAAAAAAAAAAAATGCCTATGCAAAGGACTGCTTAACTGAAACTTGAGGGGGAGACAATAAGAAATGTGTCAAGACTTAAGACACTTTAGAGTTTGTAATTAGATGGGAATCTGTTTATTCATTATTTGTTTTCCCTATTGTTCAGTTGGGACTTCTTGTAAACTGAAACAAATTGTTTTGGAACATTTGGTAATATAATTGTGAACACTAAAAAAAACCTGAAGGCACCATAACCTATCTGATCTTAGAAGCTAAGCAGGGTTAGTCCTGGCGGGTATGTGGATACCCACATACTACATGTGCATATACACACACAAAAACAACCACACATGAAAATGGTCTCTCAGGGACTCTTGATGACAGGTCTTTACTTGCCTCCTAATCTCAAACAGTTACTTCCTAACAGGCTGGATAATTGAAATTAATGTGGTGGGACTGGAAGTGAGGAGTGGTAAAAAATCTGTGCCAAGCATTTAGGCAGAAATACAATGAATGTTTCCCCAAGTTCAGTATCTACTCCAAACATTTCTAGACTAATTGGCTGCCAACTAGGCTGGATCTGATCATCCCAATGAAATTATGCTGTACTTTTCATAGTCTCTTATACCACCAAAACAAACTTTATTCTGACCACCCTAATTCTTTTTCCATAAGTTAATGCTCTATTCACTACCAGACAAAGCACAAAGAAAGATGCCTGTTCTTTGTTAACAAAGGATGTCTCTACTGTGCCTGTAGAATCCAATGAGCTATGGCTGTGGAACTAATGCTATCACAACATATGCCCAACCACAGCTCCTCTAGACCAGCCTCCAGAATGGCTGCACATTATTCCATTACTCCAAGAGTGAAAATGGAGCAACTCAGCAAAGTTACTTCTAATGATAATGACACTTATAATGCCTTGCAGATTCACTGTATAAATATGAATAACTTCTGCACTGTAATTCAATTAAAATTAAGACTCGACACAGAACTTAATGCAATAGATGTACAAGAGCCACATGGGTGAAACTACTTGTACCCATTTCAGTAATTACCAGAGTCAATGTAAAACAATCCCTATTGTGAACACATGCCACATGCTCAGAGCTGGGCCCAGTGTGATGCAGCAAACACTCACTTACCTGCTGACTGATGGAAATGACTGACTCTAGGAAACAAACTGTAAAATCAATTATTCACATCTACTCTACTGCTGCCACCTACACATCCAGCAGCAACACTGTGCAAGCTAAAAATGTTTTAGTTTGGTTTTAATACATACATATACACACAAAGTAAAGCCTATAATCCTATACACTCTTATTAGGTAATATTAGGTTCAAATTAAATCATTAGAAAATGACTTCAAGGCAGATGTTCAAATTCTGCTGACACATGGAAGAAGGGCTGGCCTGGCCCTAATATTAGGCAAGCTCAGGCAGCTTTCTTAAATAGGGGATACTGGGAGGCAACAGTGCCATTCCTTCTGCCACTCATTCCCCTCTCTTGGAGGAAAGAGCTGCATATACCACAGAGCCTCCCCCCAGTACCTATCCAATTGTAAGTGATAAAACAAGATTCAGATGCCAGTGGAGTTGGCTTTTCACACACAACAGAGCAAGGAGTTTCCATGTCCTTTGCCACAGCAAGCAAAATGTCTTGGACTGGCCCTATAGGAGCCTGAAGGCCCATCCATCCAACCCAACTCCTCCATAGTCCATTAGTTCAAGAATAGCCTTAAAGAATAATTTCTCCAACATGAATGCAGCCCACAATCCATACATTGTCCTCTGCCTGGTTCTGAACAATAACCTTGTTCTTGAAGTCCTCCAAAGGCAGCAAAATTATATTATCAAACCACTCACAGGCAGACATACATAGCTGGAGGACTATGTTTGGGTTTGTGAGTTATGCACCTTGCTCAAAATATATTCTTGGTGGATGGATGCTCAATCTATATCCTAATGCAGAGGCAGCAGAATTCAAAGGAATAGCCATGTCAGTCTGGATCTGTATGCAAAAGGATCTTGTAGCACCTTTGAGGCTAACTGAGAGAAAGAAAGAAATTGGTAGCATAAGCTTTTGTAAACTTAAGTCCAGTTCTTCAGATGCATGGAGTGAGGTGTCTAGGAACAGATCTTTCTAAGCAGGCTGTGTGTATGAATAGCAGTAGGAATGCAAATGTGTGAGTGTTGTGATAAGGTGACAAGTTCAATTAGGCAACATCCTTCCCCATGCTTTTGTCCTCAAATGGCCATAGTTAAAACTGAACTGAACATCACCATACCCACAAATTTTGCATTTCCATTGCTATTCACATACACACACACACACACACACACACACAAGGCCTGTTTATAAAAATCTGTTCCTAAGCACTTCACTCCATGCATCTGAGAAAGTAGACTCATCTCATGCTACCATCTTAATGCAGAGGTGGGAATCATCCAAATTTGGCCCCCATGTGGCTTTTAGTGTGGTCTTTGGGACCATCCACTGCCTCTCCATAGGATCTAGAACTCCCAAAACACATTATGAAAAAAAACCTTTGTAATTCTATTCCATTATGTTTGGGGGTGCTCTCTCCCAAAACAGCCCCCAACCCATCCACCCCAAAAAAACAGCTAGAAAGGCAGCCAGAAGTGACACATTATCTCTACTGGTTTTCAAAACAGCTGTCACAGTAGCTAAAATATGACCCACCAGAGTACTAGACAAGC
Organism: Phrynosoma blainvillii; assembly: GCA_026167975.1. NCBI lineage: Eukaryota > Metazoa > Chordata > Lepidosauria > Squamata > Phrynosomatidae > Phrynosoma > Phrynosoma blainvillii. The sequence continues at coordinate 245,034,027 of JANUYF010000003.1, read as the reverse complement.
TAAAAATCCAGCAGTGCAACCCTCCAGCCTCTAAAGTGTGCTCACTCTTCCCCTAACTGATCAAGGCAGAGATTTTGCTACCTCTCTAAATACCTTAATTACTATATTAAGCATTTAATCAAAATTAAAATTAGTTAAAATTCTAAAAACTGCCTTAACTAACAGACTCTCTAGTATATACATATCCAATTCTCATATACATAACATGGACCATAACCAATAACTTCCTACAAAAAATCTTCTCTGGATTTTTCAACGAGGAACTGCAGGTATGCTGGCATAATCTCTAGTGTGGTCATTTTAACTGACAAGTGAGGTTTGCAGCAAACTGTTGTCCTGCAGAGTGTTTCTCTTCAGCGTTCCAGGCAGCCAGCTGAACCTTTTTCAAGAAACACCATTCCATTCCCCTCCCCATTGCTCTTCCAATGGTTACCTCTCCGTGCTCCATTGAAAAGACAGGTGCATGATTCAACAGATCGTGCTTATTTTTACATTTTTGTTTTAAAAATATTTTTTATCTGAGCCTTGAGACATTGTCTTTCAGCAGAGTCATACTGCAAAGCTGATCACACCAACAGCATCAGCATCAGCATCATATTTTTTCATTCTACAGAATAAGAAGGATGGACATAATTAAAAAAAAGTATGTGCTATGTTGCACACTGGGCTCTTAGCAATCTTTATTGCTCTGTGAATTCAAGTGACCAGGTGACAAGAAATTGCACTAGAGTCAGTCCAGTGGTATCAAATTCCTCCTCACCTAGAGTTCTGCGGTGAATCACTTTGTTAAGTTGCTGCATTGTTATTGGCAGAAGAGTAAGTTGTGCCCAGGTATGTTGCGAAGTAGGTCAGTTAGAAGCAAACTGGAGCATTTCCACTGGCATCCTAAAGGAAACTGCATGGGATTTATATGAGTTCCTTTACTCAGATATTTTTCACAAGCCACCCAGAGAAACACTTCATCCTCTGTATGTAACCAGGAATCCTTTTATCTTTGTATATTCCTCTCAAGCTGCAAAGGGAATAAAAGCAAGTCAGCAGCACAAAGTCACAATTCAGGGTTGAGCTGGGCCAAGCACAGCCTAAAGCAACTTAACCTCCATGGTGCTCCTGACTGTATGAAGCAGAGTCATCAAAGCAACACTAATACGGCTACCCAGTTTAAATCATAAGTCATGCTGCTCCTTTCATTGGAATGTTCGGAGCACTGGGAATACACAAGGACGTGCCATTCTGAACTGAAATAAGGAGAACTCAGCACCGGCTGCTTCTATTCATCTTCAGCAATGCCATGAATAATTCACTTCCCCTACCCACCCACCCACTGCCAAAAAATGACAGGCAAATGACTGTCACTGCCTTATATTGGAGCTGGATTATTTATTTATTTACCTTCCTGGCTTGTTTCATACACTGGGCACAAGGACAATTTATTTATGGGGGCTTTAGTTAAAAACCTAAATCTTAGCCAATGCAAAGCAATATTGATAAGAGATTGAGCAGAGTACAGTATAAAATCTGTAGCAGCATTTTTTGTGGTTTCCAAAGATTTAATGTGGTGGGGTATCAACCCTTGGATAGCACTTACTTGCATTTGATTCTGCACTTGCAGGCCCCATGTCAATGCTATCTTAATTTGAATGACTCATATCTTAATTTGAGGGTAGGATGAGGCGTTACTCACAAGCTATCTAAGGGGGGTTGCAGACTGCCAGAAATAGTGCAAATCGAGTCCACTTTTAGGGTTAGGGTTAGTGCTAGGGAATCATGGGAATTTTTTTCTGAGACATTGAGCCTTCTCTGTCAGAGAGCTCTGGTGCCACAATAAAATACAGTTCCCATGATTCCCTAGCACTAACCCTAACCCTAAAAGTGGACTCAATTTGCACTATTTCTGGCAGTCTGCAACCCCCCTAAGACTGTTGTCTACCTACAGCGTAACAACAAATGATGTCAACAGTGTGATGTGGCAGCTTAAAAAGCTAATGCAATTCTAGGCTGCATTAACAGAAGTATAGTGTCTAGATCGAGGGACGTAATAGTACCACTCTATTCTGCTTTGGTCAGGTCTCACCTGGAATACTGCATCCAGTCCTGGGCATCACAATTCAAAAAGGATGTTGAGAAGCTGGAGCATGTCCAGAGGAGGGTGACCAAAATAGTGAAAGGTCTGGAACCCATGTCCAGGTATGTTTAGCCTGGAGAAGAGGATATGATAGCCACGTTTAAATATTGGAAAGGATGTCTTACTGAAGATGAAGCAAGTTTGTTTTCTGCAGTTCCAAAGAATAAGACACAGAGCAATAGATTCCAAGTAGTAGAAAAGAGATTCCACCCCAATATTAGGAAGAAGTTCCTGACAGGAATTGCTATTTGACAGTGGAACACATTCCCTCAAAGAGTCTCCTTCTTTGGAAGTTTTTAAACAGAGGCTGGATGGTCATCTGTCAATGGTGCTTTGATTGTGTTCCTGCATGGCAGGGGTTGGAATTTATGGCCCTTGAAGTCTCTTCCAACTTTATGATTCTATGATGTGTAAACATATACGTGTCAAGGTACAGACCCACAGTTCCAAGGTGTGTCAAATAATTAATGACTAATTTAGAATTAATGAATTAACTAATCAATTCTTGTCCTTTCAGAATGAGCAAAATCAGTTACCTCAGGTGGAGGCCTTGCTACTTAATGGTACCATTGAGCCTGTCCTTTGTTATTAACTGCTTTCGAGTCAACTTCATTCCATGGCAACACTATGAATGAGAGACCTCCAAGTCACCTCATCCTCAACCACCCTGCTCAGCTCCTGCAGATTCATGGTCATGGTTTCTTTGATTGAGTCTATCCATCTGTAATGCAGTCTTCCTCTTTTCCTATTGACCTCCACTTTACCAAACATTATAATCTTTTATAGTGAGTCTTTTTCTCATGATATGGCCAAAATATGACAACCTCAGTTTAATTATTTTTGCTTCCAGGAAGAGTTTGTGCCTGATTGGCTCAAGGACCCATCCATTAATCTTTTTAGTGCGCCACAGTATTCTGAGAACCTTTCTCCAGCACCACATCTCAAATGAGTTGATTTTCTTCCTTTCACCTTTCTTCACGGTCCAGCTCTCACAACTATATATAGCAGGGGTAGGCAACCTTTCCCCTTTAAGGGCCAAGGGACTTCAGCTCCCAGAAGCCTCAGCCATGTTGGCCAATAGTCCCATGTTGGCCAATAGCTCCTGGGATTCTGGGAGCTGAAGTCCCTTGGCCCTTAAAGGGGAAAGGTTGCCTACTCCTGATATATAGAAATGGATATATGATAGCATGGACAATCCTAAGGTTAGTATTTAAGTATGTATCTTTACACTTTAAGATTTTGCCTAGTTCCTTCATAGCTGCCCTTCCAAGTCCTAGTCTGCTTCTGATTTCTTGACTGAAGTTACTGTTCTGATTGATGATTGAGCCCAAGTATGGAAAATGTTGAACTATTTCAATATCACCATCATCTGCATTAAAATTATATAGATAATCTGTGGTCATAATTTTTTGTTTTCTTAATATTCAGCTGTAAACATGCCTTTTCACTTTCTGCCTTGACCTTCTTCAATAATCTTTTTATATCTCTAATATCTTTTGCTAGTATTATGGTGTCATTTGCATATCTTAGATTGTTGATGTTCCTTCCTCCAGTTTTCATGCCTCTCTCCTCTGAGTCCAGTCCTGCTTTTTGTATGCTGTTCTCAGCATACAAATTAAACATCTAGGGCAACAGAATACAGCCTTGCCTGATCCCCTTGCCAACTGGAAACAATTCAATTTCGCCATATTCTGTACTGACAATAATCTTTTGTCCTAGGTACATATTATGCATCAGGACTCTCAAACAGTATGGCACACCCATTTCTTTAAGCACATTCTATAGTCTTCTGTGATCTATACAGTCAAATTCTTTACTATGGTCTGACCATCTTTTGAAGCTCCTTAGTACGTTCCACTATCCAGTGTATGTTTTCTATGTGATCCCTACTACCTCTTGTAGAAGACATTCTTCCTAATTAACCAAAAGCATTCTTGCACCCCCATGGTAACATGTTGGAGCTGTTTGCCTAATGGATTAAGTGGAGGTATCCCCTACCTGCCAGATAGACATAATCTGTCCCTTCCTCTGGTTAATTACTAAAGTTAATTATTACTTGCACCCGATCCAAAGGTCAGGCACAAGTGATTAATCAGCCATACAATAACTAACTATTCTGTATTTCCCCCCACACACACCTTCTTTTCTGTCTTAAAAAGTAAGAGACCTGTATGATTCGGGAGGTCAATGAAATTGACCATGTGTCAGTGCAGTTGATCAGGATCAATTAAACTGTTCATACCAGATTGCAGTGGTCTCTGTCTGATTTCACTATAAGTGGTGCCCGAACAGGGACTTCCTCCAGTCTTCGCCCTACTTATCTGCTCAACAGAAGTTCCAAGGTGCACCAGACATCCCCAAGGGATCCCAGTAAGTATGGGCAGCTCGTTATCCATGGCACAACGAAAGCATGCTGACGAGATTTTTTATTTGTTACAAAAGGGAGGGAATAAGGTTAATAAATCTGATGTATGCAGACTGGTTCAGGAGGTTAGTCATCAGTGCATCTGGTATCCTGAAGCTGGGACTAGTGACAGGAGCTTTCCCATCATACAGCATTATTTACTATGGGCCTTTGCAGACTGCCAGAAATAGTGCAAATTGAGTCCACTTTAACTGTCCTGGCTCAGTGCTAGGGAATTATGGGAACTGTATTTTTTTCTGGGACATTGAGTCTTCTCTGTCAGAGAGCTCTGGTGCCACAATAAACTACAGTTCCCATGATTCCCTAGCACTGAGCCAGGACAGTTAAAGTGGACTCAATTTGCACTATTTCTGGCAGTCTGCAAAGGACCTGTATTAACTATACCAATATAATATTAACTATACCAATAATTTAAAAAAACACATAAAATTATTATTGAAATCTTCATTCTTATTTCTATCTTTTCTTCAACATATACTATCCATAATTCCACTAAAGTATAATACTATTAATTTATTACTAATTAACATATCTCTATAATCAAATGCTGCCCATCACCAGAGCCTGATATCTTGATATTATTCTAATCTCCAAACTTGTAACTCTTCCTGTGGAGGTAAACCATCTTCCTCTTTTACTAGAACCTTTTGTACAAATATTTTCCATATTGCTTCAAAATCATTTCTCTTCATTATTCCTTATTTTACCTTAATTTCACGTTAACTTACCATTTATTCCCATTTGCCATACTTCTTTATACCAGTCTTGTATTTGCAGATCTCCTTGAACTTTCCATTTCTTTGCTATAATTAATCTTGCTGCTGTTAATAAATTTGTAATTAAGTCCTTCATAACCTGGATGCAATTGATCTTATCATATAATAATAATAATAATAATAATAATAATAATAATAATAATAAATTTTATTTATATCCCGCCCTTTGGGGACCCAATCAGGGCAGCTTACAACAATAAAACCATACAATATATCCCCAAACACAATCCCTCCCCCCCTTAAAACAGTATTAAATCAAATGAAGATTAAAACTACAAATTTAACAATATATATATATATATATATATATATATACACACACACATACACACACACACAATAATGCTATCTTTGGGCATATTTCTAACTCAATTTCTGTTTCTCTTTTATCTCTTTAAATACTAATTGCCAAAAATTCTTTACAGATCTTGAATGTTTATCATTTGTGCTAAATCATCCTCCCATATTGTCCTAAGATATTCTTATTTCTGTTTGTATTTTGATAACAATTTGTATATTACACTTGTAATACCTTTCAAAATTTTGTTTCCTCCATACTATATCTTTGCCTAATTATTTGTTCAAATTTAGTATATACTCTGAATTCTTTAATTTTCCTGTTCCAATTGTTTGTCCATTGTTCCAACTGAATACAATTAAACCAGATTATTTTTGAACTTTGCAATTTCTCCTTTATTTTTCCTTTATCGTTCATTATATTCATCCAATCTTTCAACCCATATACTTCTTGCTTCCTTAACTCTTTCCCCAATTCCTCCCTGCAGGAGGCCTTGGAAGGAGGACTCTGGAGGACAGGATCCGGGCGGTGAGAGTCTTCCCCCACCCCCTCCTGCCCTGGAACATCTGGCCCCATGGGAGCTGAGCCTTCAAAGCCTCTCAAGCCCTGACCATCGGCAATAGCAGGAGGCCTTGGAAGGAGGACTCTGGAGGACAGGAGCCGGGCGGTGAGAGCCTTCCCCCGCCCCCTCCTGCCTTTGAACATCTGGCCCCAAGGGAGCTGAGCCTTCAAAGCCTCTCAAGCCCTGACCATCGGCAACAGCAGGAGGCCTTGGAAGGAGGACTCTGGAGGACAGGAGCCGGGCGGTGAGAGTCTTCCCCCGCCCCCTCCTGCTTTGGAACATCTGGCCCCAAGGGAGCTGAGCCTTCAAAGCTTCCCAAGCCCTGACCATTGACAACAGCGAGAGGCCTTGGAAGGAGGACTCTGGAGGACAGGAGCCAGGCAGTGAGAGTCTTCCCCCGCCCCCTCCTGCCTTGGAACATCTGGCCCCAAGGGAGCTGAGCCTTCAAAGCCTCTCAAGCCCTGACTATCGGCAACAGCAGGAGGCCTTGGAAGGAGGACTCTGGAGGACAGGAGCCAGGCGGTGAGAGTCTTCCCCCGCCCCCTCCTGCCTTGGAACATCTGGCCCCAAGGGAGCTGAGCCTTCAAAGCCTCTCAAGCCCTGACCATCGGCAACAGCAGGAGGCCTTGGAAGGAGGACTCTGGAGGACAGGAGCCAGGTGGTGAGAGTCTTTCCCCACCCCCTCCTGCCTTGGAACATCTGGCCCCAAGGGAGCTGAGCCTTCAAAGCCTCTCAAGCCCTGACTATCAGCAACAGCAGGAGGCCTTGGAAGGAGGACTCTGGAAGACAGGAGCCGGGCAGTGAGAGCCTTCCCCCGCCCCCTCCTGCCTTGGAACATCTGGCCCCAAGGGAGCTGAGCCTTCAAAGCTTCCCAAGCCCTGACCATTAGCAACAGCAGGAGGCCTTGGAAGGAGGACTCTGGAGGACAGGAGCCGGACGGTGAGAGTCTTCCCCCGCCCCCTCCTGCCTTGGAACACCTGGCCCCAAGGGAGCTGAGTCTTCAAAGCCTCTCAAGCCCTGACCATTGGCAACAGTGGGCAGCCTTGGAAGAGAAATACTGCCTATACGCGGCGCTGGCGGCGCTCTGGTGCTCTTGGAGGACTCAGGCCCCTGAAGGACTCTCTTGCCCCTTGCCATCACCTGGGGCAGCCGGGAGCAGGTGTGGATGGCGCGGAACTGAGGAGAACGCCGGCGGGTTTAAAATTATTGTTTAATTTTTTTGTGGGTTTTTTTCGGGCTGTGTGGCTATGTTCTGAAAGAGTTTCTTTCTGACGTTTCACCAGCATCTGTGGCTAGCATCTTCAGAGAAAACTGTTTAATTGTTTATTGTTTATTGTTTAATTAATTGTTTAATTATTGTTATTTAATCTGTTTAGTTTGATTGGTTTTTGGGGGATGGGTGGGTGTGGGAAGGAGGGATGGGATTTGAATTGATTTTATTTGTTTTCATGTTTTGAAATGTTGTATGCCGCCCCGATTGCCTGGCAGAGGGGCGGGATATAAATAAAAATTATTATTATTATTATTATACTTAAATTAACTGGAAAATATCCCATTATTACTACAGGGATTAGTGGTGAGATAACAGGCATTGATCTGTCTTTGTTTTTTCCAAATCTCTAATATATTCCTTTAAAAAGGGTTTTCTATTCCTTTCTTTGCTTTCATGGTAAGGTCCCTAAAAATATTGTTTCCAATTTTTTTCTCTATTTCTATTGTTTCCATCTCTAAGCTAATTCCCCCTTCTCTGTAATTCCATCTATAATGTATCTCAATTGATTTGCATTATAGTACCATTTTAAATTTAGGAGACCCAGTCCTCCTTCTTCTGAGGATTTGTACCAGTATATTTTATTAATCTCCACTTTTTTATTCCCATTACAAGAATTATTCACTAATATTTGCAAATTTTTAATTTCTGCTTCTGATATTTGTATTGGTAACATTTTGAACAAGAAACTCATCTTAGATAAATTTTCATTTTTACTAATGCAATTCTGTCAAACCACAATAATTTAATATTTTTATAATCTTCTTGTACCCATTTAATTTCTATTCTTAATTTATTCTATTTTTGTTCCTCCAATTTTTGTATTTTTTTTATAATATTTATTCCTAAATATCTAATTGTATCTTTGAATTTAATATCTATCTTTTTATCCTTTAGGAAATCTTGTTCTTCTGTTTTAGTATAATTAAACAGCATTAACTCCAATTTTTTCCAATTTATCTGTAATCCTGACATTTTCCCAGATTCTTTTAAATGTCTTTTTACTCTATCCATTTTTAATGAATATTTAATTGTCAATAAGGTATCATCAGCAAATAAACTTATCTTATTCAATTTTCTAATCCCAATTCTATCCAAATTTTCATCCTTCCTAATAACATTTGCCAAAATTTCAATAATCATCGTGAATAACATTGGGGAGTTAGGGCAGCCTTGTATTGTACCTCTAGAAATTTAATTTTTTTTCTGTTAGTCTATTGTTCACTATTACCACTGTTATTTGAATATACAGCCGCCCCTCCATTCCTGCAGACTTGAGGTCTGTGGTTTTGAATATTCATGAAGGAGCAACCTTCATTAAAATCAATGCGCCATGCCCCTGCAGGTGCGTGCCCACAGGGACATGTCCCATTCAAGCCTATGGGGTGTGAATATCGGTGAGTCTCCATTTTCACGGGGCATCTAGAACGGATCCCCCATGAAAATGGAGGGCTGACTGTAGTTGGTTTATCCGTCCTCTGAATTTTTCCTTCATACCTAATTTCTTTAACATTATTTATTTTTAATGCTGGCAATTCCACACAATCAAAAGCTTTATACATGTCTAATACCATTATCCCATTTTTGTTCATTCTTCCCAATTATGTTTATTTTATTCAATATTCTTCCTATTAAATTTGACATTTGTCTTCCTTGCACAAACCCACGTTGATCCTTTTGAAGATATATATGTATAAATTTATTCATTATTTTTTTATTTCTCTCTTTTTAATTTATCCATCACTTCTTCTATTTCTTTTTTCAAAACCAATTGTTCCATTATTTCTTTATCATCATCCTCTATTTTTATTTACCTATGTTTCCCAATATATTTCTCAATTTTTCCATTGACTTATTCACTGCTGAATATAATTATTTGTAATATTCTTCAAATATTTATATCTTTTCTTTCATCATCATACATATCTTCCCTGTTTTATCGTTTATTACACTAATCATATTCCTCTCTTCTATTTTTTGTGCTGATCTTGCCAATATTTTAGAATTCCTATTGCTATATTCAAAAAAACCTCCCTCCATAAATATATCAAAGTTCTCTGGACCTCATCTATTTCTATTTTCTCTAATTCATTTCTTTTTGCTTGTAATTCTATATAATTTTTTTACTCCTGTCTTTTATGTATTTTTTTAATTTCCATTTCTAATTTTATTTTTATTTCTCCCTGTTGTCTCTTTACATTACATGTTTCTCTAATACAAACCCTCTTGCAACCGCTTTCCCATAATACCCCTTTTCCTTCAAGCAGTGGTTCTAACAAACTAAATAAAATAAAATATACTTTTCACATTTACACTATACATTTTATAAAGCTAAGCAATATGGCAGAGATACATTTCTTAAAACATCACTACTTATTTTCACCTTCAGACTGAAATGACCCAGTTGCTAGTCCCATTTCCTGAGTTCTCCTTTCAGCTGCAATAGAGAAAGTTCAAAGAACAGTAAGATACTTTCTCAGGTTTCTATAACACTGCCTCCATATGAAGGTTCTTTCAGTTCATGACTCTGACTTCATAGATCCTTAACTCTTTTTGCTCTGTATCTCCAATCCAAAACTGTGCCACACAGCAATCAGCCACCATAAATGGCTAGTGCAGGGGTAGGCAACCTTTCCCCTTTAAGGGCCGAGGGACTTCAGCTCCCAGAAGCCTCAGCCATGTTGGCCAATAGTCCCATGTTGGCCAATAGCTCCTGGGATTCTGGGAGCTGAAGTCCCTTGGCCCTTAAAGGGGAAAGGTTGCCTACCCCTGGGCTAGTGTCTGAGCAGAAACAATGATGAGAATACACTCCAGTAGCCCAAGATAAAGTTTTTTAATGAAAGAACACAAACTGAATGGCACATTAAAAAGAACACAAAAGTGTTCTCACAAATTATTTATAGAATACAATTACTTCTCTTCCTCCAACAATTAGACTCCTTTGAGAGAATTATCTGGGACCACAGAGTATGCCACATACTTTGAATGAACTTCAACAGAGCTGAAGGCTTGACAACAACTGTTTTCTATCAAAAAGTGATACAAAAATCTGGCATCCTTACCTTGAGGGAGACCGTTAGATCATCAACCACCTCCTGGTACCAGCCAAGGATAACAGCAATAGTCTAAAAGAAAATAGACTGCAAATACTGTGGAATTTAGTTTTAAAGTCTGATGACAAAAACTTTGGTAAAATTTCAAACAGAGAGCTGTATTGCTATGTCTTTCCGCTGAGCTCCGTTTATAGTTATTACTTTCTTACCTCTGGAAACTGGCCTCTACAGACATCTGGAGAATGCAGCCAATATATGGAAGTGCCCTGTTGTTTCTTCTTTCTTCTGGCTATATTATTGATTTTTAGGAGAATAATTGAACTTCTCAGTGCTAAGTTGTTTCCTCCTTGAACTACTATCCCCCACTGGTATCTCTGTTTGCAGGGCATATGCTGTAAATCTGCACCTATATAGCACTCACATTAATCAGGAAAAGAAATGCAATTTGAACTCAGAAAAGATATGGCTTCGTTTATATTGTAGCAGGTCTTGTCAAAAGCATATTGTTACTCAATAATTAATTCTAAAAATGACATCCACTGGTTGGGCTCACTTGGCAAGATAGTAAACATAATCCAGCCAAACTTTAGCATCTTTTAAAATCCACTGGTTTAAATAGTATGAGATTCTTTCTCTCATTGAAGTCAAGATTTGCAAAACCAATGGATAAACAAAACCAATGCTCAGAAATATTACTCTTTGTACTATAACTCCCTGAATCCATCAGCCAGCAAGGCGAGGAGCCATGCTGCCTGGGAGATTCTGAGAATTCTCATCCAAAAAAATAATAATAATAACTTTTCCATGCTATGAGCAAAATCTCCTTTCTTTGTCATATCAGCAGTTACCCTTTGTGCTGTAGGTAGGGAATCAAATCATAAAATCAAGAAAGCAGGGGGGAAGCAGAGATCACAGTCAAAACAGAAAAATAATGTCAGGTGCTACCCAATATTCTGGAGATATCAGTGGAATCATGCTGAGCCTGCCTAAATTGGCTATACGCATTTTCTAGTTTGTCCCCTTTTACTTCTTCTAGGCTGCATTCACACTGCCAAAATAATCCAGTTTCACACTGCTTTAACTGCCATGGCTCAATGTTATGGAATTCTTGTATTTGTAGTTTTGTGAGATATTTAAACTTCACTGTCAGGGAGCGCTGGTGCCACAGCAAACTACAAATACCAGGATTCCATAGCATTGAGCCATGGCAATTAAAGTTGTGTCAGTGGATTATTTCTGCAGTGTGGATGAAGCCTTAGAGGATTTACGTAATTCTACCAAGGTGATAGAATTCAAAGATAGAGCTGTGTTAGTCTGTAGAATCAGTATGTAGAGATCTTGTAGTACCTTTGAAACTAACTAAAGAAAGAAGTTGGCAGCATGAGCTTTTGTAGACTTAAGGGGGGGGGGTGTAGACTGCCAGAAACAGTGCAAATTGAGTCCACTTTTAGGGTTAGGGTTAGTGCTAGGGAATCATGAGAATTGGGGTTTTTTTCTGAGACATTGAGCCTTCTCTGTCAGAGAGCTCTGGTGCCACAATAAAGTACAGTTCCCATGATTCCCTAACCCTAACCCTAAAAGTGGGCTCAATTTGCACTATTTCTGGCAGTCTGCAACCCCCCTTAAGTCTACTTCCTCAAATGCCATTGGAAATAATGTGGTCTTAAGGTCTGTGGATGCTTAAGCCCATGGATGACAAATCCGCCTATATAAAGGGCTGACTGTATTATGGTTTGTCTGCATATCTTATATTGTTGGTATTCCCTCCTCCTATTTTCACTTCTCCTTCTTCTCTGTCCAAACTTTTTCTTACAATATATTCTGCATATAAGTTGAACAGGTAGGGTGAAAAGATGCATCCTTGTCTGACTCCTTTGCTAATTGGGAACCATTTTGTTTCTCTGTGTTCTGTTCTGATAGTAGCCTCTTGTCCTGATTCTTCATCAGGACTATCAAATGTGTTGTCACCCATATCTTTAAGAGCGTTCCATAGCTTTTCATGATCTATGCAGTCAAAAGCTTTGCTATATAAAGCATGTGTTGATTTTCTTTTGGAATTTCCCCACCCGCTGCCACATTCAGCCACATTATTTATTGCTAGCGGGCTGCCTGTTAGACTGCTTTTTATTGTTTTATTGTTTATTATTATTGTAAACTGTTAACTTTGTTTAATTGTTTTGTTTTAACTGTTTTAAAGGGGAGGGTGGGTCTGGGAGGGTATATTGTGACATTTTAATTATTTATTATTATTATTATTATTATTATTATTATTTATTCCCTGGTGTGCTCCATTAGCCATCATATGTTTGCAATGTGGTCCCTATGCACTTCTTCCTTTCCTGAACCCTGCTTGGACCTCTGGGATTTCTCTCTCCATGTATGATTGGAGTCTATGTTACATAATTTTGAGCATAATTTTGCTTGCATGTGAGATTAGTACTATAGTCCTGTAGTTGCTGCAGTCTTTTGTTGGCCACCATTTTTTTTCCACATCTGTTGACAGATGTTGGTTAGCATTAGAGTTGACTCTGCCAATGTGGATTGCAGCAGTTTGACTGGAATATCATCTGTTCCTGGTACTTTATTTAAGTATAATGTATTGATGCAGTGTGAAAACCTGATCTTCCTATCTAAAATGGTGAAAAATGCAGGGATCACTTGAACAGCAGCTGGTGAAGAAAAATGCTTAAAAGACAAGTTAAGTGTGAGAATTCAAAAATTAGTACAGCTGAAGTCCTGTGATAGTTCTAGAGCTGGTCTTTATTGTGCAATGGCTCTGTCTCATCCACTGAATATAATGGATAGCCTACAATGATAACTTCCATTTCTATCCCTCTTGCATTTTCCCATTGCTTATTCCATCTTTTTCCCCTCAAAAATAAAAACAATTGTTACAGAGGAAAGGGTGGGAAGATGGAAATGTTGCATATTGTCTTTTGACAGGCAGCACTTAAAGATGTCTGGAGGCATTCCTAATCTCAAAAGAGCATTTAAAACAATCAGATAAAAGTATCAAAAAAGAGATGAGTGGATATTAAAGAAAAAGGTATTTGAGCTGGAAATTAGGCATCATTTTGAACTGTAAAAATATCAAATGAAGAAAACTTTAGCACAATTCTCAAGTAACCACACTACTTGAGGTACATTAGCACTCATATAATTCATTGACCAAGGGTGCATCTACACAGGTAGAAATAGAGCAGTTTAACACCACTTTCTCAGTGCTATAGCTCCATCCTATGGAATCCTGAGATTTGTAGTTTTACAGGTTCTTTAGCTTTCGCTGCCAAAGAGTGCTGGTGCCTCACAAAACAACACATTCCAGGATTATTTAGGATGGGACCACAGCAGTTAAGGTGGTATCAAACTGCATTATTTCTGCAGTGTGGATACACCCCAAAATGTTCTTTGATTTTGGTGCTAAAACTCACAGCCTATGTGAAAGTGGAATAAAATGCTCCTTTCCTCAAGGCAAGTCAAACCAAACATTCAGTTCACCAAATTACCATGACATAGTACGTTAAATAATTGCTTACCCACTAGAAAATAGTAAATCAGAAAGGGCCACTTTAGGGCCTTTGCAGACTGCTAGAAATAGTGCAAATTGAGACTACTTTAACTGCCCTGGCTCAGTGCTAGGGAATCATAGGAATTGTATTTTTTTTTCTCAGACATTGAGCCTTCTCTGTCAGAGAGCTCTGGTGCCACAATAAACTACAGTTCCCATGATTCCCTAGCACTGAGTCAGGGCAGTTAAAGTGGCCTCAATTTGCACTATTCCTGGCAGCCTGCAAAGGCCCTTTAGGGCCTTTGCAGACTGCTAGAAATAGTGCAAATTGAGGCCACTTTAAGGGTTAGGGTTAGGGAATCATGGGAACTGTATTTTATTGTGGCACCAGAGCTCTCTGACAGAAAAGGCTCAATGTCTCAGGGGGGGGGAAAACAATTCCCATGATTCCCTAGCATTAACCCTAACCCTTAAAGTGGACTCAATTTGACAAGAGGAGCTACCATAGTCCAGTCATTTTCTGAGCCAAGTTTCCCCCAACCTTCTCTTCAACCAGCCATAGGTAAGCCATCCAAACTCCAGTTACAAGCCTGATGTTTTACATGCAACCAGACAAGTTGTTAAAAGAAGGTCTTCCAGGTCTTTGTTGTTATTAATTGCCTTCAAGTTGACTTTGGTCCAAAACACACTGCAGAAATAATCCAGTTTGAGACCACTTTAACTGCCCTGGCTCAATGCTATGGAATTCTGTTAAATGTAGTTTTGTGAAACATTTAACCTTCTCTGGTGCCACAATAAACTTCAATTCCCAGGATTCCGTAGTACTGAGCCAGGGCAGTTAAAACACACAGACTGCAGTATGTTTTGGACCTTTGACTTATGGATGAGAAACCTCCAAGTCTCCTTGTTATTAACAGCCCTGCTCAGGTCTTGTAAATTCAGGGCTGTGTCTTCCTTGATTGAGTTTATCCACTTAGGATTCAGTTTTCTGCTTTTCCTACTGCCTTCTATCTTACCAAGCATTAATGTCTTTTCTAGTGAGCCATGTTTTCTCATGATATGATGAAAGTACTACAGTCTCAGTTTAGTTATCTTGACTTTGATTTGACAGTTCAGGTTTGATTTTCTCTTGGACCCATTTATTTGTCTTTGAGGGCATTGTATGATATCTGAAGAACTCTCCTCCAGCACCACATTTCAAATGAGTTGCTTCACTTCCTATCAGCTTTCTCCACTTCCAGGTCTACCCATCCTCAATGCACACATGAACAAGAAGATTTTTCAAAGGGCTCCATAATACATGAGAATTTTTTTCACAGAACATATGCGATGTCAGTAGTTTCTTTGGAATTTGTTTATCATCACCATAAAATGCTAGCTTTCTACAGTAGAGCACTTTCTTCGCACCCACAAAAACATCAAGATTTGCAAACAATAATCAGAGACAGAAAAGATAATTAAAAGGGGTTAATACATTTAATTAATCATTAATAAGCTAAAAATCTAATTTGATTACAATTACTTTTGAAATGGGGGGAAATTACCTTTTATGTTTCTGTTTAACTGATATTTAAGTTGACATTATAAGCCATAGCAACTGCCATAGCAGAATGAAGCTGAAAACTACTGTCAGTGATTTTGCTCTATGCTCCTTTTCTTTGTCCTGGTCTTGAGTTCAGGAGGGAAGGAAACAACTACACGAAAATTCAGTTTCCAATGTAGAATGTGTCAAATGTAGAACTCAGGATGTGAAGAAGACAAGCCCACTTTCATCCTTTTCTTACTGCTTGTTAATCTAAAATATTTTAACTTTGGAATTAATACTCTATCATACTCTAATCATGAACAAAAATAAAGATTCCTATAGCCATTTGTATTTCTTAAATAAATAATTGATGAATATAAAATTTGTTTACTTGTTTATTTAATCAATTAATTAATTAATTAATTATTGCAATCTGAAACTCCATCTTACATCAATAATATTTTAAAAAACAAATCCAATCAACTTAGTCTTTTTTATTATAAAATTTCTAAGTTAATTGATAAGTTAATTGACTTTAATTAGTTAATTCTTATCACTGACAACTTAGCATTTTTAAAAGGAATGTTGGCCAAATCATAAACATCTTTCTTTATTGGGACAATTTTTTAAAATAAATAGTGTGCCCTCCAGAATTCTTCATCACTCAAAATGGACAAACAAAAGGTTAGGAAGTGGGAAAAGCTAATGTTCAAGGCCTTGAATATGATTATAATCTTAAGGCAAAGAGTGGGAAAAGGCTGCATAAGTTCTATAAGGCCCTAACCCACAGCTATTACAACAGCATAACAGCATCATAAAAATTTGGCTTCTGTTATTTGTTTTTTACCCTGTATACAATCTAAAATTATCCCCAGTTTTGTTAATATAAAATGGTCTCTCAGTGCTTCTGTTTTCTACCTGCCAAGGAATCTACATGCTTCATTTAAAGGCAGAGACAGTTCTGAGTAATACCTGGATTTTTTATTTTTAAAAGTGAGAGATGAACTATTTTTGTTGTTGTTGTTGTTGTTGTTACTTATTGCGAGTAACCCTTGAGAAAGCCAACAGTTTTATCGAAACCATCACAGGACCTGAAAGACTATAAGCTGAATGCTTTCAGTGCAGCTCTTCCCAATTTCTATCTTAAGACTATGGCCATATGCAGATTCTGTTAATTTAGTAAAACTGGTAATTTATATATTAAGCGGACTAGCAATGTATGTCCAAAAAGTATATATGTAAGCTTCTGGTAATAAGCAGAATGCACTGGTAAGGTAAAAAAACAAAAACAAAAACAAGTTTTAATTTATTTTTACATAAAATCCTTCTAAAATCTAGGAAAGGAGGGCATCAGTAGAAAATCTATACTTTGTTACACGAGTCCCTAAGTCTGACTCCCATACATGAAAGTAAGAAGAAAATCACCCTTTGAGATCCTTAGGGTCACCATAGGTCAGAAACGACTTGAAGGCATGCAACAACAACAATAACAAATGTTTGGAGAGCAACATGTTTCCTACCTTTGGACTAGCTAGACCAGGGGTAGGCAACCTTTTTGAGCCGGGGGCCGGTCCCCCATAGTCGTCCCTTCCAGCAGGCCGAGGGGGGGAATGGTGTCGCTCGCGCTCACGTGCGTGCGCACAACCCCTGCCACTGTGCATGACCCCCCCCGCTTGTGCTACCGCCATCGCTGCGCACGCTGCCGCAACCACCTCCGCACATGTCACGGCCACCATTTTGTTCTCCAAAATGGCAGCCGCAATGCGCTTGCGCATGCGCAGGAGTACTGAGCATGCGCAAACGAGTCACGGCCGCCATTTTGGAGAACAAAATGGCGGTCATGGCACGCGCAGCCGCGCGGCAACCAAAACACGCGACGGCAGTGGCGCGCAGCAGCGGTGGCGGCAGGGGTCTTGTGAAAGGAGCGTTTTTTTAGCGCTCCTTTCAGGGACGACGAAGGTGCGCCGCAGGATCGAGGCGTGGGGATGCCTCGGTCCCGCGGCGCATCTTCCCACAGCAGCCCCGTGCCTCCAGTCTGCTTAGGCCCTATCTCTCTTAGCATTTGAGGAGATGCTGGTTGCATCTACACTGTAGAATTAATGCAATTTTGACACAACTTTAACTTCTATGGAATTCTGGGATTTGTAGTTGTGTGAGATATTTAGTCTTTTTTGCCAGAGCACTCTGGTGCTACAACAAATTACAAATACCAGAGTTCCATAGGACGGAATCATGACAAAGTGGTATTAAACTGCATTAATTCTGTAGTGTGGCAGCTGCCTCTATCAAAGCTATTTATTGCCACAATCTAAAAACCACTTAAACTAGTATAGCAGTCTTTTTAAGCCACTTCACAAATTTGAGAGGTTTCTTATTCATGTTGATTTAGTTCCATGTGACTAGTGGTTTACTTCCATGTGACCTCTGTATTAGCAGACTTTCTAAATTGGTTAGTAAATCACACTGTAAGGAATTAGCCAACACATTGTAATTGGATTGTATACTTGGAAATGGCTATTTCTGATACATTGGAGAGAAAAATCATGAATTATTATAGTGTCTGGTTTTATATGTCTGGTACAGGTTTTTAAATTAGAACTGGAGGTTCAAGACAGCTCCACATCCCACAAGCAAAACAACTAGAATAAATGACTTGCTGCCATCTATTGACCATCTGTCTTACAATATATGATGCTTCCTTCAGAAATGCTGGAAACAATTAAAAAGAAAACTACAATTGAGTATATGAGGGAGCACAGAATTATAAAATGCAAGAAATATCTATCAGCTTAAATTTAAGATGTTTCTATGAGAAATTCTCTAATATCTCCTATATATTAGCTACTGTGAACTTTGGTCAGTGTTTTTGTGTATTTTTCTTTTAGCCCCTCACAAACAGCAACCTGTCTGCCTCATTTGGGAATGGTGTGTGAGAAGTGATGCAGTCTGGTCTTAAGGACATCACACTGATGCTTCCTGAGCCTGACAAATGCCTTTTTATAGATTTTTTTTCACTGCCAAATCCGAGTCTTTTCTGTAAAATAAAACAAAATAAACTAGCAGCGAGCCTCCCTGACTAAAATGATGACCATGTCTCCAAATGAACCATATTTTTTTTGGTTTTTATTTTGCCAAGACTTTAAAATAACAAATCACTTCTAACAAAGTTGTCTCCCTCGAGTAACAGGTTTTAGCCTGATTTCTGATAGGGCGTTTGGTCCTTTAATAACTTCAACAGCCTGATCCTCTTTTCTTTTGAAAAATTTCCATTAAACCCATAAAGCACTAAGAAATGACTTTGTCTTTAGTGTCATCTAGTTCAGCTGTTTTCGCATCATTTGTTGTCTGGATATCACAACATCTCCACTCATGTCAATTCAGGGCAAAGAATAAGCCAAGAATCAGTGTCTTGGCCTATGTTTCTCAGCAACAATTTTAAAATGACATCAAAACTTTTTTCTGCTTTGAGAATTCAGCTCTCAGAAGTCATTATTTCAGACCTCTGAAGAGCAGCTATAAGCATCTCCCAGAAGCCAAAGGTTTGTTAAGTATATTTAATTACATATAGTTAATGCTGTTTAAATTGTATGGGTGCTTCTTGTTGTGTGCCTTCAACTTGTTTCCAACTTATGATGAACCTAAGCTGAACCTATCCCAGGATTTTTTCAGCAAGATTTGCTCAGGAGAACCTTCTTCTGGGGTGGGAAGGATGTAACTTGCCCAAGATCACCCAGTAGGTTTCCATAGCCATAGAAGGATTTGAAACAGTGATCTCCCAGAGTTCTAGTACAACACTCAAACCACTACGCAACAATGACTCTTGATAAGGATGGACAAATCTCTCACTATTGCTTTCACTTACCTTCACATTTTTCTACCTTGTATTCTTCCCATCTCATTTACAAAGGAATTTGCCAATTCTTCTCAGTTCTTTTTTAAAAAACAAAACAAAACCAAGCATATACACTGTCAAATTTAATGGGTACAGCTATTTCCAACATGGAGAAGACATGTTGTACCTACCTGACAGACAGCTGTAATGATGAGGAGCACCTCTATAGTTCCATACTATGAATATCAGCAGACATAAATCCAGACTTCTAAGAGAGAGATGCTCAAAAACTCAGACGGATTAATCTGTCCTTTCTCCTTCCCTGTCAACACAGCTAAGGGTTTGGATGGAATGGGCAGAGTGCACAACACCACTTCACCTCAGAACATCATAACACCTGACAAGATTTAGAATTAATAATGAATAAAGATTAACATCCAAATTAAAATGATTAATTGACCTATTGAGATTATATGGGTGACATTCTGGTAAGTAAAACACTGGCAATAGAGGAACCAAGTGCTATTTTTGGCAGAAAGGTAGGATATAAACTGAATCAATAAATAAATGAAAGATAAAATTAAGCATTCTTATTTTTATAAAATGATGTCTGAAAAGATATAATAATAAATAATAAATAAAACTTTTATTTATATCCCGCTTTTTGTAAAAACAATCAATGCAGCATACAACAATTTAAAATAATGCAAAATAACATAAAAGATTGGTTATTGAATCCAAGTCTAGGATAGCTATAGCTGTACAGAAATCAGCCAATAAAATACTGGAAATTTAATTACAACAGAGGTGGGACTATTGATAGCTTTAGGACAATGAACTGCTGAAGTGAACAAGATTCAAAGATGGCGAATCTACTGCAGGGGTAGGCAAACTGTCCCCTTTAAGGGACGAGGGACTTCCACTCCCAGAAGCCTCAGCCATATTGGCCAATAGTCTGGGATTCTGAGAGCTGAAGTCCCTCAGCCCTTAAAGGGGACAGTTTGCCTACCCCTGATCTACTGAATGAAAGAGTATCCACACTGCAGAAATAAGGTGGTTTGACACCACTTTAACTGCCATGACTACAGGATCCTGGGAATTGTAGTTTGGTGAGGCACCAGAGCTGTCTGATAGACCAGGTGGAATACCTCACCAAATTACAAATCCCAGGATTCTACATGATGGAGTCATGACAGTTAAAGTGATGCCAAACTGCTTTAATTCTGTAGTGTGGAAAAGCAGCTTATCTAGGAGATGGAAAGGGAGCAAGAGCCAATTAAAAGCATATAAAGCCATTCAATCTTCAACAGCTGCTGAGGCCAACTGCCTTGGCAGAAGCCACCACCAAAAGATACCATTTTAATTTTGCACTGTGTTCCACAGCTACACAACATTGACATTTTGAGGAAAATTACAGTGGTGGCAACTGGGCCTGGCATTGAAACACTGTTAAGTTTGAAAGAGATAGCCATGAAACGGGCACACTATATGCCTTCCAACATTTCACAGATGAAAACTGGTACAAGTGTGGCCAAGAACACAAGGGTATGATCAAGCTAGCAAAAGTAATTAAAGTGGAAGAACAGACAAGCTAGAAGAGGTTGCAGCAGTTTGCGTTTGCCTGAGCCTCCTGGAAAGTGCAAGACTCTATCCCTATTCTCTCCCCGCTGCTGAGTTAATTGATTGCAAACTACTTTGAACTCAGTTTGAAGCAAATGAATTAAACAGAATACAAAAGGGAAAGCAAGTGAAAGAGAGAAACTGGGACATTTAAAAAGAAGGTGAAAGGTGAGGTGACAGAAAATTAATTGGGACTGTCCCTGCCAAATCAGGATAGTTGAAGAAAATGACACTAGAAAGAGCTTGCTGAGAGCCCTCTCAGCCCTAGACCCAGACTAGAAGAAATAAGAGTGGGCCAAGGACTTGGAAAAATTCAATAATTTCCATGTTTTTTCTGTAATTTATATGTCAATTTTCTTTTCAATTTTTTTTTAATTTTTAAATGGTTAACAAATGGAAGAGAATCCAGAGACTCAGCCATGTGATACTTACTAGATATATCTCAAGTGAGGAAAATGGAATGCTTTAATCATTCCATACTGTAATTTGATATGGCAAACTGGGTTTTATTTTTTAATTATTTTTAAAAACTTTTATTTATTTCAGTTTCACAAACAACATTAGACCAACAACAAGAACGACAACAAAGGGGTTTTGCAGTTGGCGCAAAGCTTCATCTTCGAGCCAAGGAAGAGGAGGGGCAGCTGGGTGCCGGGTGCCCCAACCCCTTCCTGAGGATGTCATTGGAGTACCCGCCATTGCACACGGCAAGCGCTCAGATGACGTCCTTCCGTCGCAGCGTCCGGACATGCTGCAATGGAAGAGACACAGAAGAGGCACACGCTGCCTCTTCTGGCGCCCTTTCTACGGCTTGAGAAAGGAGCACTATTTTAGCGCTCCTTCCAGGGCTGCCCAAAGAGTGGATTGGGGCCAAGGAGTGGGGCAGCCTCAGCCCCAATCCTTGGTTTCTCAGGGCGGCCCACGGTCGCCTGTCTGTAGAGGCCCAAAGTGTTCAAACAGGCTTAGGATATGAGTTAACGGGGGGGGAACCTATAAGACATGCTTAACAGGCAATTCCATTAAGGTAGTTATCTGGTTGGCATTGTATGTTTCTAATTATGATGAACACAAGGTTCACTTAGGGCCTCTACAGACTGGCCCAAAGGGCCAGCCATCGGGCAGGACAGCTGCACATTGGCCACCCCAACCCCATGCCAACACTGTCCTGATGCTGTGTGCCCTAATCAGCCGCTTTCCAAATAAGAGCCGTGGCCCTGATCTGCCACTTTCCGGGGCGGCCCAGAGCTACCCATCTGCACCCCAGCTTTGGGAGCCTTTCACAATGAGGTCAGAAACAAGCAGAAAGTTTCCCCTCATAAGTCAGCAGTTCCTGGTGGTGGTCTGGGCAAATAAAAGTTAGCAGTATAGTCAATAAGAATTTACCAGTCCTCATAAAAGGAATCTTTCCATTACAAGAGTTGATGGTGTAGGAATATTTTTCACATAACCATATATTCCAAACTCTCACCCCCATTTTTCCAGAGTTAAATATCCCATCTTCCAGCAGATATATTTCAGTTCTTAGAGTTGCCAGAAGGAAGGCAATAATGTTTCTGTGTTTCAGAGCACTGTTTTCTTTGGTATATAAATGGAGTAACAAAAGTGCAGGACAAAATGGATGGTTTGGTTGGTGTTTCTTGAAGCCTTTCAAATAATGTATTGTGTAAAGGTAATATAAAATGGTAATAAGAGATCCATATTCACTGTTACAAGACCACAAATCTTGGAGACTGTCTGTTATGCTGACATCTGCTGTATACTTGGCTCACTCTATTATCAATAATTATCAATAATAAAAAATGGTTTTAACTGTTTAATTATTGTTGTTCTTTTTACAAATATATTAATAGGGGGGGGGTTAGCTATATTTGTTTCAATTTGTTCTAAGCCACCTTGGGTCCTGTGCTAGGAGAGAGGCAGGATGTAATGTAAATAAATAAGAAAACAAACAATAAACACCTTTTCTTATTGGCAAAATGAAATAAATGTATGTAATTATGTAATTGTAACTAGTTATTTGTAAGTCACACAGGTTCCTTCTCCAAAGCATTGTCATTAAATTGACTATATATTGGGTTGTTCACTAGATTTTTAAAGGCCACTGTGGGGTACAATTTTTCCCAGGGGTTCTACCAGTTTGGCTAGCAGTGAATGGGAGTGAAAACCCAATCACAAAAAGTTGCAACCTTTGTCTTTTTTGCAAACAGCTCACCCTGCTGGTTACATACTTGAAAGGTGACCTATCCAATTATTTCAAATGTGGCACCAAGTTTGACTTGCTTTATTATTTTAGAGCTAATGGGTAAGAGTCGACTTACAATTCTCCATTTCTGCTGACAAGAAAATAACTTCCAATTGGTTTAAGAAATACTCTGAAAACAGGAAGGGGGAAGAGTGAAGGACTGATGCAGGAATCTGAAACATAATTTATAGCAAACGAAAAAAGGATGCTCTTGCAAAAAAAAAATCACTCACTCCTAATGACTAATACAGGATAAGTGCTGTTCAGAGAATAACTACTGCCTTTCTCCTAGCATTAAGGCAACCTTGCACTCAGCTACCAGAAGCTGCATTTGCGTCTAAGTGCTGGAGTGATTAAAACCCCATTGTCCCACAAAGCCAAACCGGAGATGCTGATTTTAAATAAGTTGACAGCTCATCTGTTTGACAACACTCAATAATGGGGAGCTGAAAACTGACAATGAACTCTTTCAAGACATGTGATGCATCTGGTAACCACAACACATTAACAGCATTAGAGTTGCAGTTCAGAAAAGGCATTTTGATCCTTTTCCAACCCAAGCCTACTGACAAAAGAAATGTCTTCTGGCCTGATCCCCCCCCCCCCAAGTCCACCTTAAGAGCCAGCCATCTGATCAGGTGGAGGAGGTCTGTTCAGCTGGTGGTTGAAGCTCAAAGAGGAGGATGTTTCTATCCCTTTGCGCCAGCACACAAAGCTGTGACAAGGATTGTATCCTGCTCCTAATTGTCATAACCTCATTTGCTGAAGGGAAACATCTTTCTCCTTGCACCCTAGTTGGAAACTAGAGCTGCCAGGACTTGCAGATGCATAATAAAATCTTGATGGCCACATGATTCTCATTCCCATAGTTAGTGTGCCCTCTCTCACTTTCTACAACAAAACGTACGCCTGAATTCATGAGAAAAATGTTTTCAGGGTTAAAAATTGATTTCAAGCTCCTTAGGCTTAAGCTTTTTCATACTTTGGAGGAAAAGAGCCTACAACTCTGACAACTGTTAAGTAAACACCCTTGCTGTCCAGACATCACTTTCCTTTACTGACCTTCTCACTGAACTCTTGCTAAGCTGCCAAGGAACCCCAAATCCCCTAAAAATGATGGCATGAAACAGCCATAGGTGGATGAGCATTTAGAGGGTAGGCAGACAAAGTGGCTACACAGCCAAACACAGGATACACTTAGTTTTTCTATTCTGAGAGGGTAGGTATTCAGCCTGTGATGGATGAGGTTACATTTTACCTGAAATCTGAAGCTCCTAACTTGAGAGTACTGTGTACTGGATTCAGTCTGAATGGTCAGGTTTTAGTGGAGGCCACAATGCCTTTTCATAGTTGAGACTAGTGCACCACCTGCACCCCTTTCTTTAGAGGTCTGATCAGGCTACAGTGACACATACCTGATTACAATCTGTTTAAATTACTGTAACACACTCTATGTGAGGGTGCTTTTGGAAACTTTTCAGAAAGTTCAGCATATCTAAAATACTGTGGCCAGAGTGCTGTAGCAGGGAAGACGTGACTTTTTTTAAAAAACAGCTTCATCAGTGACTGGTTTGTTTCTAAGCACAACTCAATGTGTTGGTCATGATTTATTAAGCTATATACAAGTTAGGTCCAAATTGTCTGGAAAAAACTGTATCTCTATATACCTGAGTCTTAAGATCCTTGGAAGAGGGCTTTCTTCCATACCTACCACCATCACCACTTTGTCTGGTGAGGACACAGCAGAGGACCCTCTTGGTGGCAGTGGAACTCCCTTTCACAAGAGACTAGGGGCCTTTACAGACTGCCAGAAATAATGCATCTTGAGGCCACTCTCAGTGCTAGGGAATCATGGGAATTGTACTTTTTTTCTGGGACATTGAGCCTTCTCTGCCAGAGAGCTCTGGTGCCACAATAAACTACAGTTCCCATGATTCCTTAGCACTGAGGCAGGACAGTTAAAGTGCACTATTTCTGGCAGTCTGTAAAGTCCCTAGGTTGCCCCCCCCCCCCCCCCGGCTTTCTTTTCACCAGCATATAAAGACCTCTTTATTTCAATGGCCATTTAAATAAAATTGGTTGCAGGAGTGCCTTTTTGTGGGGTATTTCTGTATTTTGCTGTATTTCTATCTTTATCGTTATATTTTTAAATGATTTTATATTTTTAAAATTAATGGCATGGTATTGTGGGATGCTGGGGGGAGCTTCCTATCACTGAACTAAACTTCCTAAATACTGACAAGTAGTGGTTAGAGCCCATGTCTGCTGGCATGGAAAATTCTGTCATTTCTCCCCCCCCCCCCCCACTTTCCTACTTCTCCCTTTTATTCCCTGTTCTTGATAACACACTGGAATGCCCTCCAGTCTCCATAGATGTTGCCCATCTGTCTGTCATTCATGTGGAAAACTCAAGCTCCAGACACCTGAGAGTGCCCAAGACTCCAACGGTGCTTTCCTCCAGATGTCCTGCACGTGTGGCACAGGTTGCCGGCCCACAGTCACAGTCTCCCACAGTCCAAATAGATGCCAGCCAGCCATCCATGGTGCTCCATTATGACAGCAGACATCAGTCTCACAGTGTACTCTGGTCCCAATCCCAATGATGAGCCTATCTGCCAGACTTCACTCCACAGGTCCTCTGGACATCCTCTGTAGTCCAAATGAGTATCTTCCCATGTTCCACTCCTGTTCCAGCCCTTGGATGGGTCCACTATCAAGGGAGGGTGACAGCATCAAGAGTGATCCAGATGTCCTCCATGTTTCAATGCCACCCTCCAAAGATGTCCTCCATGCTCCTGCCATCCCAAGATGACTTCACCATGCCCAATGCTGACCCTGATGACTTCCAGGATCCGAGTGCCAGTATATCCTGATGTCCTACCAGTTCCAGACCAACATTCCTATAATCCCGGATGCCTCCATATCCTAAGGGGGTCTACATATCTGGTTTCTCTTTGTTCCAAGTGATGTCAGCTTGCATATCCACTGGCCTTTCCATACTCAACTGCTTCAGTTTATAATCATGGCTCCTGTACACCACCATATAGGAAGCCCTGATGCTTAATATCCATAATAGAACTAATTGCCAGCATTCACAAGGCAATGTATGGCTAAATTACTGGACTATGAGCCTTTGTAGACTGCCAGAAATAGTGCAAATTGAGTCCACTTTAAGGGTTAGGGTTAGTGCTAGGGAATCATGGGAATTGCTGTTGTTTTTTCTGAGACATTGAGCCTTCTTTGTCAGAGAGCTCTGGCGCCACAATAAAATACAGTTCCATACAATCCTCCCCACACTCTCCGGTCCTCTGGGAGGAATTTGCTGCAGCCTCAAAAATCTAGGCTTGCGGCGACCTCCCAGAGGGCTTTTTCTGTTGTCGCCCCTAAACTCTGGAACGGCCTGCCGGACGAGATCCATCAGTTGACATCACTAGACAGCTTTTAAAAAGTTGTCAAGACGGATCTCTTTCGGCAGGCCTTTCCAGACTAATAACCCCGGCCTTGGGGTCCTTGACTCCTGCGTTCCTCTCGTGGCCCCATCAGTTGTTGATGGATGAGGAACGCAGTAGAGGTTGATTAGGGCACTGCAACCTGTTTTAAAGGTTAAATGTAAAATGTCTTATATTGTTATGTTTTAATTTTATGCTTATTGCTATTTTAACTATGTATCGTTTAATACTGTTTTAAGGGGGTGGGTTGGTTTTCTTTTTGGGATATGTTATACGGATTTTATTGTAAGCTGCTTGGATTGTCTGTCAATAAGCGGGATATAAATTATTATTATTATTATTATTATTATTATTATTATTATTATTATTGATTCCCTAACCCTAACCCTTAAAGTGGACTCAATTTGCACTATTTCTAGCAGTCTGCAAAGGCCCTATGTTTGCCTGAATTCCTGATGAACTCATTGCCACTGTGCTACTGTTCTGCTCTATACCACCACCTCATGGACATTGCCCACATTTTTACATACAAGTATGCTCATACCTGCATTCATTTATGAACACTGCTCTCCAAAGAGTGGTTTCTTGCAAAAACTCCAGTTTACAAGGACTAATGGCATCTCATTTATGGTTTGCATTGATATATATTACATGGCCACATTCTCCAGTATGTCTTTTGGTCAACATACATAATTTCAAGTAATGCCTGCATTCTATGCTTTGCCCAAATATTGCTTATGTCTCATTGCAGTCATGGTGTTTGCCCGCATGTCCATGCTTATTGCCACATTTTTCTATGCATTGCAATTGGTTTAATGCTTTGTGTTTATTGGGTTGTACATTTACATTCTGCTGTGATTTTATACCCCCACCCCCACCCCTACCCCTCAGAAGACTGCACTGTTATTTCCACATAGACAGATCTTTTGTACACATAATTCTCCTTGATTATTATGTTTCCTATTACATCTTTCATATTATTATCTGATAGGTATTGGCACCTTTGCTGATGCCCATATCCTAAAGGACACTCATTGCCAACATTTTCCAAAGTCCTCATTGAGAAGAAGCAAAATGGACTATATACATTTATATCTGCCTATTGTCTTCATCATCACATGCTCACAATTGTACTGCTATGACTGTATGGAACTTGTGTGTGTGCATGTGTTCCCAATTGTTATGTTATGCTGCCCACAGGTTTCACTCCCGGAGATAGATTCCCATAGCCCCAGTATAGTATCCTTTAATTCTAATTTTCCAAAGTTTGGTAAAGATAATTCAGAAGCCATTCCAGTTTCATTCCCACTCACCTTGAAGGCTCCCAAGGGGGGGGATTGTTACAAGTGCCAAAAGCCTGCCATTTTAATACCATAAATATTGTGAGGTTCACCCCGCAATGACCCTGAATGTAGCCACCATAGCTCCCAAGCAAGAGGGTCACGTTGGTCGTTTAGGAGTTCCAAAAGGGAAGATTCACTCACACACACCTCAGGAAGGCAAGACAATTCAATCAAGGAATGTTAAACTAACTTCCAGGTGCAACGTTTGTTCCTGTCTCTCACTCCTGTGGATTACCCAAAGCAGGAATCTGTTCATTTACACCTTAATTCTCACCTCGGAAGCTCCCACCCCAGGCGATTACCTCATACAATTTGGACCATTGCCCCAGGTGGGATTCCTCTATAAAAACCCCAAATTTTCTTTGCTCAGTGGACTAGTTAGTTCATAGGCAGGCACTCTGTCACTCTGAACTCTGCTAGACCCGGCTCGCCGCTGCCACTCCGAACACTCAGGAATGGCTAAGTCCC
The DNA here is from genome assembly GCA_026167975.1 of Phrynosoma blainvillii. NCBI lineage: Eukaryota > Metazoa > Chordata > Lepidosauria > Squamata > Phrynosomatidae > Phrynosoma > Phrynosoma blainvillii. The sequence continues at coordinate 245,005,531 of JANUYF010000003.1, read as the reverse complement.
ACATCCCAGCTACCAAACTGCATCTACAGCAGCAATCTGGCTACTGGTAACTAACTATACTTGCTAGTGAAGCCTCATTTCTATCTTAACCTCATTCCTTTCATCCTTAGTCCTTTGTATTGCATGTGTGTAAGAGTGTGAATTCTGTGTATGTGTGTATTTAATTTCTCTAATAAAACATAGTTAATACAAGAATTTGCCTCTGTAGCTTTTTGCCTCCCCATCTCCGTAAACACTGAGACAGTATCCCGAGGCTGCTTGTAACTCAGCCATAATTTGAGCTAAATTTTAAATTCCCTAGACTTCATAGTTACACTTGTGAGGACACAGCAGAGGACTTTCTTAGTGGCTGTGAAACTCCCTTTCACAGGAGACTAGGTTGCCCCCCCCCCTCCACTTTCTTTTAGGGCAACATAAGACTTGTATTCACCTTTTCCACACCCTGAAATGGAAACTATTGTGGAATTTGTAGCCATCTCCAACATAGTAATTGCACTAGAGCTGGAAATTAGGCATTGCATCTACACTGCAGAATTAATGCAGTTTGACACTGCTTTAACTGTGATGGCTTAATGTTACTGAATTCTGGGATTTGTAGTTTTGTGTGATATTTGGCCTTTTCTCTCAGAGAGCTCTGGTGTCACAACAATGGATGGAGCTACAGCTTAACAGGCAATTCTAGGGCATGTCTACATGGGTAATTTACATTGGCTTCCTGCACCCGCATGTCACCCTATGCACACATGGAAGGGCAGTTCTGCTACAAATTCAGGCCATCCCTGCCTTAAACTAGTACAAAATTACTCACCATTTGCTCTGGATCATCCAAGAAAATCCAGAGAACTCCATAGCATCCTGCTGTGCCACCGAGCTGGTGCAAGTTGCTCCTTTTGAGGTCACAACAAGGTGCCATGTGATCGATACTGGACACCTCGTTTTTTATCTCAGAGGGAGTGGCATGCAGTGGAGGGTGGCACAGCAGGATGCTGTGTAAACAGCCACCCAGTGTTGCTCCAGATGCCCAGGTAATGGTGGGAAGTCAGGGCAGGTGCAGGGCCAGGATACTCCAGAAGCAACCCAGAGTATTTGGGCCAGTGTAGACCCACTCCTAGAGAATCAGCACTGAATCAGCACATCCTCTGAATGCTGCTCTGGCCTACTGTCTTGGTATGCAACCATTTATCCAAGGTCTAGAGAGACTTAGCTTATGAGTTTTTGTCAGGCCTTTCCTAATCTATTGATGAACCCAAAGGAAAGTAAGAATCCATCCCTACATCCTCCAGTCATTCTATCTGCATCAGTGTAGAACCATTGAAATCAGGACAAATTTCCATTCCATAGCACATTATTAAATTGAATGACATCCTGTCTCAACTGAATTCTTATTGATGGCAGAATACTGACAGTCAAGGCCATGAAGATACTTTATTGTGTCAGAATTTATTCAACCCTGTTAGCATGCGCTCCAGCTGCCTTTATCTGTACACATGACAGAAAGTAAAGTCAATAACATTTCCTACATAAGAAATCGGCTGTTACATCCCATCATGCTTCGGCCATTTTAAAACCACAAAGGTTAAACATTTCAACAGCTCCACTGAAAATTGGATAAGCATTTTCCAGTCATATTTCAGTTTCCATTTTCTGCCATTTTAGAATTGTAGTAATAAATTACATTCTATAGAGTGATATCAACCTTTAAGTTCATTGTGCAAAAAGCCCCCCCCCCCAAAAAAAAGCCAGGAATTGAGAACTAGAGAAGCTAGATCTGTAAAGGCTTGTGGGGGGAGTGTTGTTATAATTTTTGACAACATAATTTAAAGGCTTTTATAGAGAGCAATCTACACCTCCGCCTCTCTCCACTTTACCTACCCCTCTTGTATTGTCTTGGCTGTCAGTTATTGGAAGAGAAGCCTATTTTTTGAAAGGCTTTTAAATTATAAGAAATTATTTGGAATATCATCTAAAAGCTCTTGAAAGAAAGAGAAAAAGATGGCTCCCTCCTCACATACACAAACTCACTGACATAAATAAAATGGAAAGCAGTACTGCCTTTATTTGTATCATTAGCCCAAAGACACAGGGGCACAAAAATATTATCGTAGGGAGTCATGATGGGGCTTTGTTTGCTTCAGCTTGGCATTCTTGTTTGTGATGGTGAAAACGAAGAGAATATTGTGAAATATTCCATATTTCAATCATTTTTGTATCCTGATAAGCAGTGATACCACTTCCTGCATCTCTGGATTTTTAATGTGATAAGTTTATGTGGCAAAAATCTCATTGCTTTATAAATCATAACAGATTCCAGCATACCAAGCACTTACCAAGGGTAAGTGACCCCTACTGTTTTCATTCTGTGCTAAGCTTCCATTTGATAAATATTGTCAGTGTTCACCCAATCAATCCTAGGAACAGTTAGAGAAATGTTGTTGTTGTTAACTGCTGTCAAGTCGACTTCAACTTGGGGTGACCCCATAAATGAGAGATCTCCAAGTCATCTTGTCCTCCATTGCCTTCTTGTATGATTTACATAGCTTCAAAATAGACAATGAAGACACTGAGAAAGTTCCATACTTTGGTTCAATCATTAATCAGTGGAGACTGCAGCCAAGAAATCAAAAGAAGACTAGGATTTGTAACAGCAGCAGTGAAGGAACTGGACAAGATTGAAGTGTAAAGACAAAAAATTGAATACTAAAGTCTGGTTTGTCCATGCCAGTGTGTTTCCAATTTCTATGTATAGTTGTAAAAACTGGACAGTGAAGAAAACTGACAGGAATAAAATCAACTCATTTGATCTGTGATGCTGGAGAGGAGTTCTGTAAGTACTGTAGTCTGCCAAAAAAGACAAATAAATGGGTCCTAGAGCAAAGCAAGGCTGAACTGAGGCTGTCATACTTTGGTCACATCAGAAAGAGACAAAGGCCTGAAACAGACGGGCATAAAAAGCCAGCTTGGGGCATGCCATTTTGATGACACACACCCCCAATCCATGCAGAAGTCATGCCAAGATTGCTCCCAGGCCACTCAAGGTGGCCCAAACCCGGCCCCCAAAGGAGCTGATCTTTTCCACTCCTTTCAGCAATCCATTGCAGATCACAGCAAGGACCAGCATCAAGACCGCGGTGTATAGTTGCCACAATCCCGCGGTGCTCGCCTCTGGCTGCTCCTTCCTGCCATTCTGTTCTGTACTGTACTCTCTATAAAAGACAATAATACTGGGTGGAGAGTAGTAGGGAAAGAGAAAGACATTTTGAAATAATAATAATAATAATAATACTTATTTGATACCCCGCCCCTCTGAGCACAATCGAGGTGGCTAACATCATAAAATCAACATACAGAAGTTAAGAACAATTCCCCCCTCCCCCCTTAAAAAATTATTAAATCAATTACAATTTAAAACAAGTATAAAGGAGGTAAATTCCTCCATATAAAACAACAACTAAGACATAACCGAAAAGTGCTGGCAAATGTGTAACTACTGGCTCATAACGGAGCCTGGTCACAGAAGAGGGAAGCGTCTCGGAGGGAAATCCTGGAGCCAGAGCTGGTACATTAATCCGGGAAGGCCCGCCGGAAGAGCTCCGTCTTGACAGCTTTCTTGAAGCTGTCAAGTGATGACAATTGGCAGATCTCCTCCAGCAGGTCATTCCACAGTTTGGGGGCAACTACAGAAAGTGCCCTCTGGGAGGTCGTCACCAGCCTCGTTTTTTGAGGCTGTAACAAATTCCTCCCAGAGGACCGGAGGGTGTGGGGAGGATTATACGGGAGGAGGCGGTCCTTAAGATAGCCTGGACCCAAGCCATTTAGGGCTTTAAAGGTAATAACCAACACCTTGTACTGGGCTCGGAAACTAACCGGCAGCCAGTGGAGGGACCTTAGTACCGGGGTGATATGGTCCCCCCTAGATGTACCAGATATTAATCTGGCTACCATATTTTGAACCAGTTGCAGTTTCCGAACCAAGCACAAGGGTAGCCCCATGTAGAGCGCATTACAGAAGTCAAGGTGTGAGGTTACCAACGCGTGCACAACAGTCTCAAGATCCCCTTCTTCCAGAAAAGGGCGCAGCTGGCGTATCAGCCGAACCTGATAACAGGCGCTCCTGATCGTCGCATTAACCTGATTCGTCATCAGGAGTGACGAATCAAGGAGCACCCCCAGACTGCGAACACAGTCACTGGAGGGGAGTGTGACCCCATCCAGGACTGGAGGTTGCAACCCAATTCTTGGTTTCGGGGCCGCTACCGTGAGCACCTCCATCACAGCAGGCTGTCGTCGGGTTAAGCAAGGGATTTGGCGCAGGGGGTACCTGCGTGATCTCCCTCACCACCTTAAACAGCTCTGCTGGACGAGACTCTGCAGACGCAATACGTGCAGAGGAGAAAGCTCTCTGCTCTGCACGTATTGCCTCCCGATAGGACCAAAGAAAGTTCCTATGGCAAGTTCTGTCAGATCGGAGTCGAGTTTTCAGCCACGTGCGCTCTAGTCATTGTCCAAATCGCTTCATTTTCCTAAGCTCAGAGGTGTACCATGGCTTATGATTTGAAGCGAAATGGCAAGGACGCTTGGAAGCGATCGTGTCAATAGCCCTGGTAAGATCACTATTCCATGTATTGACCAGGGCTTCGACAGGATCACCGGCATTCCCAACCATTAAACCCTCCAAGGCTTTCTGGAATCCAATAGGCTCCATTAGCCTTCGAGGGCGGACCATTCTAATAGGTCCGCCACCCCCGGGGGGGGCAGATATTGGCTCTGACTTCCATCTTGACCAGGAAATGATCCATCCATGACAATGCGGAGGTACCAACCACCTCTGCCCACGGATATGCCTGTTCGGTACAAAACACCGCATCAAGTGTATGACCTGTGCAGTGCGTTGGCCCATTGACCAACTGGGATAGGCCCATGTTTGTCATGGTATCCATGAACTCCCAAGCCGCACCTGTTAAGCTGGTCTCGAGCGGAATGTTGAAGTCCCCCAGGACAAGAAGCCTGGGAGACTCCAACAAAAGCTCGGAGACCAGTTGTGTCAGCTCAGTCAGGGAGTCTGCTAGACAACGGGGTGGCCGGTAGACTAGCAGAATCCCCAAGCTATCCCTGGCCTTCAGGCTAAGGTACATACACTCGATGTGGGTTGTGCGTCGAATAGGTATCCTGGTCAAGGTCAAGGTGTTTTTGTAAATCAGAGCCACTCCACACACACCCCGCCCACTTCCCCTCACCTGCTCACTAACTGAGTACCCAGCTGGGAGAGCCTGCACCCATACAGCGGTGCTGTCCTCCCCCAGCCAGGTCTCAGTAAAGCAAGCCAGGTCGGTGTCCTCATCCAGGAGAAGATCCTGGATGATATGAGTCTTATTCTTCACTGACCTGGCATTGCAAAGGAGCAGAGTGAGGTTCTGTGGAATGGTTGGTCTGCTCTCCAACCCATCCAGGGAAACAGAAGAAACTGAAGGTGGGATAGCTATTAAACAGCGATCCCGCTTTCTTTTGTAACATATGTTCCCTCTGTTCCCGCCATACCTCCCATTACCCTGCACCACTCCGATCGCTGCCCCCCCTCACATTTCCTGACTCCAGATAATTACAAGCCTACAGTTCCCTCCCCCCTTCACAACCATGAGTCTGCAAGAGCCATGATGGGCATTTAGGCATTTCAACCATTTATTGATTGTTACTTCCAAGTGTTGTATTCTCTCACAATCAATCTGACAATGAATACCTTTGATATAATTTTATTTTGGAAGCTAAGCAAGGTCACACCTTATTAGTCCCTTGATGGGAAACCACCAGAGAATACCAAAGATCTCCAAGTAGAGATAAAAAGTCTGTTCAAAAAATCTTACAATGTTACAGATCCCAATGGAAGTCTGTAGGAATAGGAAAGTGATAGAAGTCTCCATTCTATTCAGCAGAACTTTACAAAGCCTGGGGTCGGGTGGGGGGGTTGCCAGTCAGCATAGACAGTGCTGGGTTAGTTGGACAAATTGTCTAATCTGGCATAAAATAGATTTCCATGTACAAATACAGACAGCCATCTCACTAAGTGCTTACATGCATGGCATGATAAATTAATCTTTTAAGGCGAGATGGGGGTACCGGGGAATGGAACAGTTATGCTGCCATTACAGATAGTAAAAAGTAAAAAGAAAAAAAAGGAAAAAAAAAGATCACTTCCTTTTGCAAAGTAATCAGAACTGAAGATTCTTTTGACTTAGTTTGTTCTGAAATACAACCACAATGGTTTGGATTACCTGAAACTCTACATCTGATTCTGATGCAGGGAGATACTATAACATTTTGTGTTATAATAGTTTTCACAGGAAGAACACATTACAGTTTGCACAAAAGTTTTAAAAGGGATATATCCTTTATTTTCCTGTTTGTCAGTAGCTTTTATATTGGTTAATGTGAATTGATCATTTGTGAAGCAATCTAGTTATGCTAAAAATGAGAGAGGTTAAATCATGACTGTGAGATAACAAAGTGTTTCATAATAAGCAAGTGGAAATAGAAAGACATTTCTTCAGACCTTCCTAGGCCTACCTGGAAATTCCAGGGAATGAACCCGGAGCCTTCTGAATACAAAATATGTGCTCTGCCACTAAGCTGGGGATGCAGCAACTATTAAACTGGATAATTTTTCTCAACATCAGTGTAAGCATACCATGGCCAAATATTCACAGTAGCTCATAAGAAAATTATATGGGATTGTTAGGTTTCAAAGCACTTGTGAAGCTTCAGGATATTCCTGCAGTGTATAGGATGATAATTTTTGTGTTTGAGGTGGCTTTGCAGCTTGGGCATCCATCTCTATCTATTCCCAAAATTTTAATTTTAATTTTTTGGGGGGCTCCCCTTTCTCCTTCTCCTGAGCTTCATCACTCCCACCATCTCTTAAATCATTTTAAAGGGAAGCAGATGAATGTCACAGCCCATTTCTGCCAAAAGGTAGGTGTTTGAGGAGCAGTGGTGTCGTCCACACACCCCTAGTGATGCCATTGCTACTCCGGACTAATCCTCAAGTTTTCATATCTGGAAAGACAGTTCAGTCCCAAGCAGTAGCTTTCATGCCTGCAGAGCACAGCTCAATTTTATGTTGTGTACTAAAAATGTACTACAAAAATTAGTACATTTACTAAATTTACTAAATTTAGCACATTTGGTAAATTTACTAAATTTACTAAAAATGTAAAGACCTTTAAATATCCTCTGATCTCTGGCCACTGATGAAATATAGCACCAAAGCTTCTAGATGTGGTAAGGTATCCACAACTGGAGGGTCTCCGTGCCTGCTCCACAGCAAGAATGTAGTCATCTTGACAAGGAAGGAATACAAGGAGAGATATTATCTTCAGAAAGAAGAAAAATTTGATCTGTTAAACTCTAAATAACTCCCATAATTACAATAGAGTTAGATTTTCATATAAAAGATACCTTAATCTCACTATATTTTAACTTTGTTTAGTTGAATCATGTACAGTTCTCCAAATCCTGTAAAATACAGTATGTTAAATATGTATTCTTTTTTAAATAAAAAAAGAATGTAGTCATCTCCTAAATCCTAACTAGATGTCATTTGGTAGGAACAAGAATGATAAAGTACATAGGTACCGCCTCTGATCGTCCTGTGGCAGAATTTGGGAAAGTTATTTGATTATAACTTATATACAAGGATCCTAGAACCTATGGGCAAAAAAGTAACCTTTCCAAGCTCTTCCTTGAGATACCCTCAGAAAGTCTCTCTCAAACTAAACTGACCAGACTGTTCCTTAAACATAGCATACAAATAAGCCGTTCCAGTAGTGGTATCCAAATTGCAGTAGATATTCATATTATAGCTGTAGTGCTTTGCAAATAAGTCTCACTGGGGCTTTCAAGACATCCATAATATCACACTTATTTCCTGACCACCTGAAACTGCTCTATTGGATGAAGTAGAGTAGATGTAATGCTGGTGGCAAAGTGTGTTCTCTCTTTTTTTATTTTGGGATCTGTCGCCACCACAGAGCAGATTCTCAGGTGGTTTAGCAGAAAGTCAGGTTTACACATTTTAAATGTATGCATGAAGAAATATAAGCCAATATAATAAGAATGAAAGGAACTTCCACAGGAATGGAAGATCTTGGCACATGACAAGGTAATGTACTATTAGATTACCTTTGGGTCTTTTCTTGCCTCAGAGCTCTTTGATTCTGCATCTCATCACAACAACAGGGATTGACATTTCTGTGTGTACAGAAGTCTGCATTCCATGCTGAGAAGACCTGTTTGCAGAACTGCAAGATAAACCTGCAATTAAAATGATTTTTAAGCAGGTACGTAGGAGTAAGAGAAAAAGAGGGTAAATTGAAAAATGGAAGAAACTGGAAAATAAATATGAGACGTTCACACCTAATTGTTTTCCTCTCTTCACAACAGCCTCTTGTGTTTCTAAGTATATGTCACTGGTGCAGTTAGCTATATTCCTATTTGTCTATCATTTACCTGTCTTCCACCTGTCTCAAAGTGTCGATATGTTTAGAAAGCTAGTTAAGCTGCTGCTTATTTCTTCAAGGAAACTGGAGGTGGGGACAGAAGAGGAAAATGATAGGAGAAACTTGGTGTATGATGACAGCAATCAAGTGGAAGCTACTGCTTGATGTGTGTATGAATCCTGTAAATGAAGTGGCCCTTGAATTAAATTAATTTAAAATCTGGCAAATATTACTTGGCATGTTTGTCAATGTGCTGTATAATTATTAATTTGTTCATCGAAGCAACTGTATAAATAAATAGAAAGCAAAATGCCATGATTAAGCTAAGATTAAAAATCCAGGGTCAAGGAGCTCCACTATAAAGAGATCTAAATAGCTTTCCTGGGTCCTATTTTTACATCTCTGTACAGATCTGCAGGCCTGTAGCTGTGAATTAATTGGCACACATTTAGATGCCAACAGGGCTTTTGTATTCTCAGTGCACATTTTGTCTTCTCAGAGTGAGATGTTAGTAATGGAGGTTTTAATATTACCCCTAGGGGAGTACCAGAAAATCTTAACAATTTCCTTCACTAGAGTATTTTCATTAGAGTTAAATGCTGTGCAATTTACATTTGAAATCAGGTGTAAGGGTAAGTATAATGTGACAAGACATGCTACAGTGTTCAGTCTTTTTTGTGCCAATGTTCTTTATTTACTGCTACAAACCTGCAAAGAAAAAGGTGGTGGTGGTGATGTTATTGTCATCGGCTGTATTGGTGTTATTGTTACTCTTATGCTCTTAGTGGGGGTGATATTAAGATAAAGAGAAATATGTAACAGCATTTGTGTTAAATACTTATTTCAGAAGAAGCACATCTGAACACAAATTCAGTATTATTATATCAAGAATATATGCCTCGGTGAAAAACTATGGCCAGAATCCTGTTGGGCAGTTATGAATGCCTAACCTAGAATTACACCCTCATGACCATTTCCTGTTCACAGTCCCTATGTATACCCTAGTTTAGAGAACCAAAAGGACCATGAAGGTTTCCCAGTCCCCACTTACTAGGCAGCAGCCATTGTGATCAATAGGAGTCTCTTCCCATGTCAACCAGGAAACAGGTAGCTGGCAGTCCCACATCCCCTCATGCAAACAATCTCTTCACAAAAAGGAAGCGCAACAGGCATCCTGCTTCTGCATGTAAACAATGGAGATCACTTGAGGGAGTGGCGGAAACATCATTTAGCTGCTTCCTGATTGGCAGAGAAACAGACTGCCATTGACCACAGCTGCTGCTGCTCCAGAAGTAGGGGTTGGGGGGATCAGGACAGGAATCATTGCCTAGCACTGTTACTACAGTGCTTACACATTTGTAACTCCCCAACAGGATTTCAGCCAATAATTCAGTAATTTTGATCACATTCTTCTACATGCCTACTCAGAGGTAAGTCCTACTGAATCCAATAGGCTCCTCATTCCTAGATAAGAGGATACCAGACTGCAGCCTTACATTATATCCATATTACTACAATGTCCTCCATGTGGGGCTGCCTTTGAAAGGTGTGCTGCAACAAAAAATCCAAGATGTGATGACCAGATTATTAAGTAGAGCTCCTTATTAGAAGCATATATCCCTTGCTGAAAAACTTGCTAGCTTCCAATTTCTTCCTGGTTTCAGTTCAAAATGATGTGATGGCCTTCGAAGCAATTTACAACAGAGGTAAAAACCTTTCTCCCTCAAATGTTTTGTGCTACAAATTTCACAACCCCTTATCATTGGCCTTGCTGGCTGGAGGATCTTAAAGAGGAAGTTCAAAATTGCTGAAAAAGTGTCCCTACTTTTCAGATGTTCAGGGCCAGGATACCACTCATTGCTCACTAATCTTCATTTATTATGGATACGAGCAAAGGCCATGGAAGCCTGAAGGCCATGGAAGCCCGACTTATCTTCCTTCAATGGCTTTTTACAGTATGGGGAAAGCCCTTCATTTTCAGGTGGTTTTTTTTAAAAGAAAATACATGCTTGTGTACAATTGCAATTTCCATTTTCATCCTGGGTGATCAGGTTTACTGCTATTGTTTTAACTGGTACTTTCTTTGTTACAAATTATATCATATTCTGCTGCAATTAACTATGGGCTCCTCCAGTGAGGACAAATGTGTTGGGAGTTTGCAATATTTAGGCAGGGGTTAATATTCAGACTACATTTCTGTTGCCATTTACTGTTTTCTAGCAATTCTTGGCACCAGCTACAATATTTTATTCCCATCCTTGCATTATTTTTCATTCCATGATATATCAGAACCAAGAAAAATGTCTTCCTTTCTCTCCTCTTAAAAAAATATCTATGGCATAGCCTCCAACATTTTACAGATGAAAACCAGGACAACTGGAGCCAAGCAACATCAAGTGTGATCAAGATAGCAAAAGTGAGAAAGATCAGACATGCTAAGAGAGGCTGGAGTAGTCTGTCTTTGCCTAAACCTACTGGGAAGAGCAAGATTCTACCAACTCCTCCCCTCCCTCTCTACAGATTTAAGTAAGCGCAAACTGATGTTGCACTTTGAATTCAGTTTCATGCAATGGAAATAAGCCAGGAACAAAGGGAGAAAGTGGAAGAAGGAGAGACACATTTTAAAACCTGTTGAAAAAGTCAGACAAGAAAGAGTTAATTGAGACTGCCCCTGACAAATCATGACAGATGGAGGGTATATTATAGTGGATCACTGCATCAGTGATATTGCACTTTGTATGTGCCCACCCACCACAGGCACATATATTCCCAGATATTCCAGTATCCCATCCTCTATCAAGAGATGTCAAGTGGCAGTTCATGGACTGACACCAGTCTGCAAGCAATTGCCAGTCAAGAAAAATTAAAATCAGTATGGTGCTTGTCCCTGGCACATTTTAGTAACAAAACAAAAATCTGACCGTTTACCACATCAAATAGCTTAAGAAACAATTATATATGCTTTTCCTTTTTATAATGCAAAGCATATTATGTACTGTTGCCTTGAATAAGCAGTTAAGACTCATTAGCCATACAAAAACATCTGCTCCTACTGGAAATTGCTATAACTAAGGGCCTAAGCAGACTGCCAGAAATAGTGCACATTAAATTGAGTCACTGCCCTGGCTCAGTGCTAGGGAATCATGGGAACTGTAATTTATTGTGGCACCAGAGCTCTCTGACAGAGAAGGTTCAGTGTCTCAGAAAAAAACACAATTCCCATGATTCCCTAGCACTGAGCCAGGGCAGTGCCTCAATTTAATGTGCACTATTTCTGGCAGTCTGCTTGGGCCCTCTGTGGCATCACTAGGAAAGGCATCATCCAGTGCAGTAACTCATGCTGTCACCCCCTCCCCATGACCAGCCTCATCAGATACACCATACAGAATCCTTAGTACTAATAAATCATAATTCCCATATATCACTGAATGTGATACAAACAACTAGCAAAATTAAAATTATACCTTTAAATTACAGCATCATATGCTCCCCCAAAATGTAATTATTTGTACATAGTTCTGTGTGGTTAAAGTTAAAATTTAGTGAAATTTGTTGGTTTTTAAGAAAATTTTAAAATAATGTTTTTTTTAAAATAATCTTAAATTTAAAATCAGATCTAAAAGAATTTTTAAAAATATTTCTTTAATTTTTAAATATAATTGGTGCCTCTCCTTTCTGCTCCCACTGAGCCTACCCCACTCATATCATCTCATTGGCATTTTAAAGGGATGCAGGCAAACACCACAACCTGTTTCTCCCCAAAGACAAATGTTTGGGGAACAATAGTGTAACCCCACCAATGGTGTCGCCTGGTGCAGCCCAGAGCCTGCTAGTGATATCCCTGTTGTAACTGATTTATTTATAAGGAACATAAAACACAACTGCTTGCATTTTTAGACTTTTGGGGACTATAGCTTTGGGGACTGTCATTATGACCACTTGTACTTCAAAGTTTATCACTATGTTGTTGTTGTTGTTGTTGTTGTTGTTGTTGTTTCCTGAGGATGAAAGAGCAAGGTGAGTTATAGGAGCCCAAAGATTGAAACTGGAGGGGCAACCTGGAGGGCCAATATGCCACAATGGTAGATATGATTAAAATTCAGATCAGAACCATCTTCTTTCTAACTTGGAAACCAGTTTCACTGGGGTAAGATTTTGAGTTCAGTTTTAGGTTTATGTTCAGATTCTATTTTAACTCCTCATTGAAAAGGTACATTGGTCAAAGCAAATTCCAAACTCACAAAAAGCTAGTCAAAATGTTGAAAATCTTTTATATGCCAAACACTGATAATCATCCAGTGAGAGAGCCTGCAAGAGTATTTGATATATGTGCAGGGAATTGTATTTATGGTCTGATGAACTTAATACATAGTTCTTACACCACTGGAACACATGGCAAACATTCACTGACAGTGTAGGATACTGTATGTCATTTAATAGTTTTAGAATTGAACATCAAAGTACTGATTCTAACAGTTTGACATCAGCAGCCAAAACAGTATTTTGATTTCACTGAAAACATTCAAATATTTGACCTTTTTGATGCAGCATCCACATTTTAAATATTATGTTCATTTCAGCTGTCAAGATATGCAAGCAGCTTCCTGGATTATAAAACTGAGATGAGTTAAGAGCAAATGGTGCCCGAGAAGGTCACAGAAGACATAGGTCATTTAACTTTCAATTAAGGACCTTTTATTCATCAAACTGAAAATCATTGATTAAATCAACTCTGAACTCTTTCTCACTTCCAGGCACATGACTCTTCCACACATATTCAACATTCTTCCTCATAGAACTGTGTCATATGGGAGAATGCAGACAGGCGGCACTGGGCCGCCCCGGGAAATGGAGATTCAGGGCCAAGGCTGCCAGACGCATCAGCCCCAAACCTCCCTTTTGCTGGCCCGGAAAAGAGTGACAAAATGCCGCTCCTTTCAGAGACAGCAAAAGGGTGTCCTAAGAGCTGCCACGTGGCTCCTTGGCACCCCTTCCAGCACAGCGCGCCAAAAGGCTGCGCCGGAAGGACATCCTGATGCCACGCACCATGCGTAACGGCGCGTGGCATCAGGACATCTTTGGGGAGTGCTTGAGGCAGCTGGCGTGTGACTGCCCCTCCCCTTCCCTGCCTCCAGGATGGCCCAAAGGGCCCATCTGTAGAGACCCATAGTTGCCTTCCCCCAGGATGATGCCCTCCACATGTGTGGGATTATAAATCCCCACAACCCTAGCCAGATTGCATATTGGCCATGTTTCCTGGGGATTATGGAGCCTGTAATCCAATACCTCTGGAGTTTCCCACATTGGGGGAAGACAGCTGTATTAGATCATTCTCTCTTCCATAGTCTATGGATTCATTCTCTCTTGCATATTCTATGGATACAAGGCAAATGTTCACACACCATAGCAATGAAACACAGTAACAAGTAAAATCACGGGGGAGCAGCTAATGGAAATAAAACATATATGAGGTGTGTGTTTTATTTATATTTATTGATTGCATTTATATCCCACCTTTCCTCCAATAAACACGAGGGAGTTTATCACACAAGCCCTGTTCTCACTGCAATTGCACTAATAAGGGGAACTGGATACACACCAGTTTGGAAGGATTTCCTCTCATACGTCTTTGCAATAGTGTGACTGGGACCTCGTGGCCTCTTGCACACTCTTCCCTCCCCTGTGCCATACCAGCATGCGTTTCAAGAGAATTTTTTGTTTGTTTGTTTGTTTGTTTTTAATGCAATTCCAAAGATATACTAATATGATTTTTTTAAGTAAAAAGAAAATATAAGCAAGTTTTTAAAAGGAAAAAAAAACTTGCTTGGAATAGCAAGGGGAACGGGGGACAGGAGAAGAGGATAAAACACTGACACCACATGACTGCCCAATACCAGAACAGCTGCTGTAAAACTTATCATACTTGAAGACTAATGGGACAGCCAGTGTGTTTGAGGGCTTATTGACAGGTTTTCCCATCTGTGACAATGTGCACGCTAACCATGCATAAATGTCCTAAAGGTCAGATAACTCCCTGACCTTGGAAACTAAGCAGGGCCAGACCTGGTTATTACTTGGAATGAAATGGCCAGGGAATACCAGGTAGAATCATAGAATCATACAGTTGGAAGAGACCACACAGGCCATCCAGTCCAACCCTCTGACATGCAGGAACTCAAAATCAAACCATCCCCGACAGATGGCCATCCAGCCTCTGCTTAAAGACCTCCAAGGAAGGAGACTCCACTACTCTCCGAGGGAGTGTGTTCCACTGTCGAACCACCCTTACTGTCAGGAAGTTCCTCCTAATGTTCAGGTGGAATATCTTTTCCTGTAGCTTGCATCCATTGTTCTGAGTCCTATTCTCTGGAGCAGCAGAAAACAAGCTAGTGCCCTCCTCAATATGACATCCCTTCAAATATTTAAACAGGGCTATCATATCACCTCTTAACCGCCTCTTCTCCAGGTTAAACATACAGTTCCCTAAGTCATTTCTCATAAGGCATGGTTTCCAGACCCTTCACCATTTTATTCGCTCTCCTTTGGATGTGCTCCAGTTTTTCAACATCCTTTTTGAATTGTGGTGCCCAGAACTCAACACAGTATTCCAGGTGGGGCTTGACCAAAGCAGAATACAGTGGCATTATTATTTCCCTTGATCTAGATACTATACTTCTACTAATGCAGCCTAAAATTGCATTGGCCTTTTTACCTGCTGCATCACACTGTTGACTCATGTTCAACTTGTGGTCTACTAGGACTCCTAGATCCCTTTCACACATGGGGGGGGGGGTGCAGACTGCCAGAAATAGTGTAAATCAAGTCCACTTTTAGAGTTAGGGTTAGTGCTAAGGAATCATGGGAATTGTTTTGTTTTTTTCTGAGACATTGAACCTTCTCTGTCAGAGAGCTCCGGTGCCACAATAAAATACAGTTCCCATGATTCCCTAACCCTAACCCTAATCCTTAAAGTGGACTCAATTTGCACTATTTCTGGCAGTCTGCAACCCCCCCATAGTCTCATTAAGCCAGGTATCCCCCATCTTATATCTATGCATTTCATTTTTTTGCCCTAAGTGCAGTACCTTACATTTCTCTGTGTTAAAATTAATTTTGTTAGCTTTGGCCCAGCTTTCTAATCTATTAAGGTCATTTTGAATTTTCATCCTGTCTTCTGGGGTATTAGCATTTCCTCCTAATTAGATGTCATCTGCAAATTTGAGAAGCATGCCCCCTATTCCTTCATCCAAATCATTGATAAAGATGTTGAATAGCACTGGGCCCAGGACAGAACTCTGTGGCACCCCACTGGTCACTTCTCTCCAGGATGAAGAGGAGCCATTGCTGAGCACCCTTTGGGTTTGGTCAGTCAACCTCTTACTAATCCACCTAACAGTTTTATTGTCTAGCCCACATTTTACTATCTTGTTTGCAAGAATATCATGGGAGACCTTGTCAAAAGCCTTACTGAAATCAAAATATGCTATGTCTACCACATTCCCTTTATCTAGCAAGCTGGTAATTTTATCAAAAAAAGAGACCAGATTAGTCTGGCATGACTTGTTTTTGAGAAACCCATGTTGACTTTTAGTGATTATGGCATTCCCTTCTAAATGTTCACAGACTCTCTGTTTAATGAACTGTTCTAGAATCTTTCCCCGTATTGATGTCAGACTAACTGGGTGATAGTTCTTGAGATCCCCCTTTTTCCCCCTTTTTGAAAATGGGGACAATGTTTGCCCTCCTCCAGTCTACTGGGACTTCTCCTGTTCTCCAGGAGTTCTCAAAGATTATTGCCAGTGGCTCTGAGATTACATTTGCCAGTTCTTTTAATATCCTTAGATGTAGTTCATCTGGTCCTGGAGACTTAAAGTCATTTAGGCTAACCAGGTATTCCTGTACTACCTCTTTGCTTATTCTATGCTTCGTTTCCCCTACTGTGTCCTCTGCTTCATTTTCATCAGGTTCAACGCCCTTTTCCTTTTCTGAAAAGACTGAGACAAAGAAGGGGTTGAATAGTTCTGCCTTTTCTCTGTCCCCTGTTAGAATTTCTCCATCATCTCTGTGCAGTGGCCCTACCATTTCCTTCTTCTTTCTTTTGCTATGGACATACCCAAAAAAGTCCTCTTTATTGTCCTTAACCCCTCTAGCAAGCCTGAACTCATTCTGTGCTTTGGCTTTCCTGACTTTATCCCTACATGTGCTAACTATTTGTTTGAATTCCTCTTTAGTGATTTCACCCCTTTTCCATTTCTTATACATCTCCAGTTTAAAACTTAGTTCAGCTGAAAGTTATTTTGTTATCCAACCCGGTTTCTTGAGACATCTCCCATTTTCCTTCTCATTGGAACAGTTTAAGATTGTGCCTTCAGTATCTCCCTTTTGAGAAACTCCCATCCATCCTGAACTCCCTTCTTCTTTAGTATTCCTGACCATGGGATCACTCCCAGTGTTTCCCTAAGTTTGTTGAAATCAGCTCTCCTAAAGTCTAGAATGAGTGTTTGACTATGCCTTGCTTTTCCTTTCCATTGTATAAGAAACTCCAGGAGAACATGATCACTCCCACCTAAGGATCTCACCACTTGCACTCCATTTACAAGGTCATCCCTGTTGGTTAGGATCAGATCTAAAATAGCTGATCCCCTTGTTGCCCCTTCCACCTTTTGGACAAAGAAATTGTCTTCGAGGCAAGTGAGGAGGAAGGAAAGGGCAAGTCTCCTGTGTGTATTCCTTACCTTAAAAAAACCTAAGAAATTCATGGGGTTGCTGTAAGTCAATAGACAAGTGGAAGGCAAATAATAATAATGACAACAATGGAACAGCAGCAACCTACAGACTACATTCTCAGTACAGATTAAGCACATGCAGACAGACAGCATGGCATAATGGTTTGAGTGTTGTACTATGACTCTGGAGACTAGGGTTTAATTTTTAGCTCAGCTACAAAACCCACTGGGTGACCTTGGAAAAGTCACATGGTCTCACCTTCACGAGAAGACAATCCCAAACCTCCTCTGAACAAATCTTGTCAAGAAACCCCTGTGATAGTTTTGCCTTAGGGTCGCCATAAGTAGAAAATGACTTGAAGGCACATAACAACAACAACAACAACAATGTAAGCACAGAGAAAGAAAGTTAGACCAAACAATTCCCAACAGAATGCAAACAGTTCTCCTGCTACATATACCAAATATTTCTATGGAAAAGGCAACATCAGTGTACAAGAGAGCTGGTGAGTGTGTAGCCCTCTCAGTCATGATAGACTACAGCTCATGGTAAGTTATGATGGTGAGAGCTGCAGTCCATCTCTACCTGGATTGCTGCAGGCCTCTCACCACTGATAGGAACAGAAGAAGGTAGTAGATGGTCAGTTTTCAGCTAAAGAAGAAATCAGACTTCTAAAGTACACCATGATTTCTGACTAATCCCAACAGATACTTTTGAAAGCCAGGGAGGTATAGTGGTTTCATTGTTGGATTAGGATTCTGGGAGACCAAGGAAGGAATCCCAACTCAGCCATGGAAACCCACTGAGTGACTTTGAGCAAATCACACTTTCCCAACCTTAAAAGTAGACAAGGGCAAAGCTCCACTGAATAAATCTTGCCAAAAGAAACCCCGAGAAGAGGATCATCATAACTCAGAATCAACCTGATGGTGAATAACAACTACCACTATGGATATTGTGGTATAATTCCCCTATTTACTTAGAAGTTTAAAAATTTGTAAATTGGGAGTTACTCAAAGAGCACTCCAAATAAATGCCTCCCTCAGCAACTGCAGTACTGAAGGGGAAAAGTGAAGGGAAAGCACTTCAATGGGGAAAGTGCAAAGTAGAAAACTGGCACTATTGTAGCTAGTTTTCCTCTACTATCTGACTCAGAGCAGTGGAAATTATTGCAAATTACATGTGTCACTTCCAAAAAGTACCTAAACGTTCCAACACATTGTTGTGTTCAAGCTGCTGAAACACTGGTAATGAAGACCATATACCTAACATTCTGCTGCCCACAGCATTGGGTACCATGGGCTCTGAGCTTGGATTACATCCAATACATCCAATTGTTCATTTTGTCCAGTGAAAAGATACTGCAAGATCTTTCTACTTACTTAGAGGAAGAAGATGGCAGCCAAGAGGCTGGGAGTGTTTGTTTTACCTCTCTAAACTTGTCTCAAAGATAAGTACCTTGGAACCTGAAGCTGAACTGTGAAGCTTTCAAAACTGTGCTAAAGAACTTTGGATACCATGGAGGACTGATTTGCCAAAGAGGAATTAGAACTGGAGATTTTAAATATAGATATTTTGAAAACAAAAACTGTGGAGCTCTTCAAGTCCCATTCTTTCCACCAAACTCTGCCTGGACCAATGTGGATAATGAATGCTGAAGACAGCAACAAACCAGCCACAAAGGCAGGAATGAAAAGAGTTTAAAGAGAAGGAAGGAGATTTTAAATGGAAAGAATAACATGAAGACCAAAAGGGCGAAAGAGCCTGAGAGGAAACTGATTAAAAAAAAAACTCCAAGCTTACTGAAATTACAAAGGCTGCAACAATTCTCAGACAACTAAGGGCCATTGCAGACTGGCCCAAAGGGCCAGCCTGGGGGTAGAGTTGGGGCAGGGCAGCTGCACACTGGCCACCTCAACCCCACCCCCATACCGTCCTGATGCCGCACAGTCGAACACACGGTGTGCGGCATCAGGACGCCCTTCTGGCACAGCGTTTACACACGCTGTGCTGAAAGGGCACTGAAGAGCCACGGCACTGGCTCTTAGGGTGGCCTTTTGCCACCCCTAAATGGAGTGGCATTTTGCCTCTCTTTTCAGGGTGACAAAAGGGAAGATCAGGGCCACGGCATGGGGTTGCTGGATGGAGAAGAGAAGAATGGAGAAGAGAAGAGGGTTTCCTCACTGCATCTTTATGCTGAAATAAATCCGCCAGTCAAAGGGCCGGTGCAGACTGGCCGTTTGGGGCAGCAGAGAGCCTCCCCAGGAAGCATGTAGTCCAACTAACAAGAGTCAAGCAGCAAGTCAGAGACTCAGTCGATTCGATTACAAAGAGGGGAGATGAGAATTTAGCTTCACAAAAAGCAGAGCCTTTAGGGCGTCATTTCAGTTGCATCCAAGGATATACAGGGTGCCATCTCAGTTGCATCCAAGGATATACAGACATTTGATCCTATTAGCTCGAGTACAGTGATTGACAGTCCAGGAGCTGTGGGATTTAATGACCCCAGCATTTCTCAGGGACTGTCTGCACCAACACCTTTGCTGGATAAAAATGATTGACATTCAACAAATCTTACCTCCCTGAATTTTATTTCTTGGCATATTACAGGGTGGAAACCCAGAAGTATAGACTTTTCTTTTCTGTCCTTCATTTCCAGATATGATGTTATTTTTCTTCAAGAAACTTGGTATGCAGAAGATTTGTTTGTAGAAGGGTACAAGACAATTGCACTAGATGCTGCACCAGGCAAAGGTTGTGAGAGGCTTTGTGGGGACTTAGGTATTCTAACATCCACCTCATTACAGTCACAAATAACTAGATTACCTTCATTAGATCAATATGCCCTGACAATTTCGCTTCAATTTAATAAGAGCCAACTTTAATTGATTAATGTGTACATCCCATCCTTGCAAGTTCACTCACAGATAAAACATGTATGGGATAAACTGAATACTTATGTGGAAAATCTAATGGCTGTATCACCTGCAGCACATATCATACTGGCTGGTGATTTTAATGCAAGAACTGGAGCAAATGATATACCACTTTTTGCCAAATATAATTACCTTATCTTCTGTAATTATGCCCCCTATTTTGTGCCACCAGTCTAAGGATGTATACAGTGATTACAGAGGATTGTGCCTTTACAAAACTGATGGTTTTTAATAGGTCTACAAGTGATGACTACTCTGCTGAGTATACCCACTGAGCCGGTGCTAGGCCCTCCCTGTTAGATTATGTTATCTAAGTTTGCAATTGTGAGTCACCCTGAGAGTGATCATTTTCCTGTTACACTGTGTATGAAGGATCCTATCAGATTGTAATGTTGTCTGATGATTACTGCCCTATTCATGCCAAATAGACACCCCAACAATCAGAAACACTTACTGAAAATATAATGTAGAAAATAAACTTATAGAAGATATGAACAAGTTTTAAAAATGAATAGTTGGGATAGAAAGTCAGCAGAAGTCATTTTCTAACTATTAGTCAGTGGGAAGGAAGGGAATGAAAGTGGAAGGGGAAAGAATGTGAAGAAGGTGACAGTAAGTGATATAGAAGGTATGAGGAGAAAGTTAGTGTAGGTAGATTGGTAAATAAAGGAAGAGGATGAGATGGGAAGTGAATGAGAAGGAAGAATGGTAGTAGGAGTTGGATAGGGAAAGAGATAGTGGAAGTAAGGGAAGGAATGCGAATAGAAGGGAAGTGGGAAGGTATGGAAAGGAGAAGAGGAAATAAAGATATGGGTATGGAATGAATGGATAACAGCAATGTTAAATTGAATGAACTAAAAGTTAAGCAAGTTAAAGAAATATGATAAAGACAAAATAGTTTTCAAAGTTTTTATATTATTGCTGATAGATGATGGATAATTGTGTATTGCAAGTTGGAAAATGATGAAATGTGATGTGATGTGTGATTTTAACCAATAAACTTAAAAAAAAAAACACTAAGTTTCTTGGTAAGGAACCAGCCAAGCTTCTCCATTTGGCAATAGTGGATGATAAGTCAGATGACGATGTATTGGCCAACTTCAATAATTTGATCAATCAATTCAGTCCTTCTTAACTGTTTCCCAATCTACCATAACTAGGCAAGATCCAAGCTCACGGCACAACTGGTTTAATCAAAAGTGCCGTGAGGCCTGGAATTCCCTAAAACATCTTTTTAAACTATATAAAATGAACCCTCCTTCCTATTAAACACTAGATCTTATGAGAGTGGGGAAAACAGTACAAACAACTGATTTTCAAAAAAAAAAAAAAAAGAGTGCTATGCAGGCATCCTGGGAAAGACTGATAAGTGGCAGACAGTGCAAACAACCCTGCCATTTTGGGGACGGTGGTAGCACCATCTATCTCCAAAAACATTTACAGTCCCATATCCCAGATATCAGCCAATATTTGGGAATACTATTTTGCAACTATGTATCCTCAAACTGAGAATTCCCAAGCAGATTTGGAGGTAGACATAGCATCTCTTCCTCATTGGCCCCTGGTCTCTAGTTCAGAAATTAGGAATTTAATAAAACAGCTTAAATCAGGGAAAGCCCCTGGTGCAGATTTTACTACCTGTGAGGTAATAAAAAATGACTTAGTTTGGTGGATACCATTGTTAACTTCACTTTTTACAGCAATAGGCAACTCAGCTATGATACCAAAAGACTGCAATCTAGCTATTATATTTCCAATTTACAATAAGGGTAAAAGAGATGATCCAGCTAATTTTCGTCCAATTAGTCTACTAAGATCAGTAAAATATATGCTAAACATCTACAGGTCAAATTAATGGACTGGCTGGAATCTGGGAACATTATGAGGGATGAACAGGATGGATTTAGGACAGGAAGATCAACAGTAAATCATGCAATAGTTTTACAACATCTAGTAGAGAAGTATTCTCATCAAACTAGTTGATCTCTTTTGTGGCATTTATTGACTTCAAGTCAGCGTTTGACACGGTATCTAGAGCTAGACTGTGGAACACATTTAAAAATGCCTCAATAGACAAACGTTTACTTTTGCTGCTTATTAAAATCCATGAGAACACCAGATTGAATGTAAGATGTAGCATTCGAGAACATGTCAGCAAGGAAATACAAATTCAGAAGGGAGTTAGACAAGGATGTGTACTGGCTCCAATTTTATTCAATTACTATAGAAACTCAATTCCTTATTTAAGTAATTCTACCTTCCAGCCCCCAAATTAGCTAATGGGCATATTAATTTATTATTATATGCCGATGATGCAGTAATTCTATCACTGACTCCCATAGGTCTTAAGAGAGCCTTAAAATCACTCACTCACTATTGTGCTGAAGAAGAATTAATAATAAATTATTCCAAGACTATGATCCTCACCTTTTCAAAACATCCTAAACAAATAAGTTGGATCTTGGATGGGCAGCCTATTCAGCAGGTTAAGATCTTTAAATATTTGAAGATAGTTTTCCAAGCTTCAGGAAGTAGAAATTGTTGGAAGATCTTTGCATTTCCCCCCCCTCCTTAGACAGATAAAGGGATTCCTGCTTGCAAACTCCCCCCCCTTCAAACTAACATTGTGACTTTGGTTACTCCTTCTTTGGGACTAACGACTTTTCTCTCAGGATTTCAACTGATCTGTTCCCATCTTCCTGCTCTCCAAAGTTGGTGAGATCTTTTCTCTTTAGCAAGGCAAAGCAAAGCAGCTTCATTTATATACTGCTTCATATCACGCTATGGGATGTCTAAGTGGTTTACAACTGTAAGCTCATTGGGTACTCATTTTAGTGAACTCGGAAAGATGCAGGCCTGAGTCTAGCCTGAGCCCTGGTTAGTATTGAACTCTCAACCTTGTGGTCTATGAGTGAGTGGCTGCAGTACAGGCATTTAACCACTGCACCACCATCACTAGTTAGATTAGGATGTAGTTTTTTATGTAAATATAGATTTAAAGCCATTGGTTTGAACTGCAAGCTACATGTTTGTTGTTTTTGAGTCAGTCTAAGTTCTTAGGGAAGCATAGTTAGGCAAAGTCACTCTTCTGCTACTCTACTAAATTAAAGTCAGACTCTATCAGGCTTGGCTTTCATATTTTACTTTTTGTTTCCTTTAAAAAAGGCTGAAGCCTTGGGAAACTGAAATTATCCCACAGAATTGCTCATTCAGATTATTTCTCTCGGAATGCACAGAGAACTGTTACAGCCATTCAAAATTATTTTTTCACTAAAAGATCACAGTTCATTCCTGCTGCAATTAAGCTCTAATGGCCAAAGCTCGAGCTCAACTGCTATATGGGGCTCAATTATGGCCATCCAGTAATATGACCTCTCTTGAAAGAGTTCAAACAAAGTTTTTGAGGAACATATTTCAGGTTGCCTGCTGTGTATCAAATGCTGCACTTCGAAGGTAAGCAGGAGTTAGTAAACTTGAATCCAGTCTGTGGATATACATTTTTACTTATCCCCTTTGCAGACAGCGCTTTGCGCCATCTTGAAGGCAAGGAAGGGGAGAGGCAGCCTCACACTGGGTGCCCCAACCCCTTCCCAAGGACGTCATCGGAGCACCCACCGTTGCACATGGTGGGCACTCTGATGACATCCTTCCGGCTCAGCGTCCGGACACGCTGAGCTGTAAGAGGCACAAAAGAGCTGCATGGCAGGTCTTCGGGTGCCCCTTTCGCAGCTTGTGGAAGGAGAGCTATTTTAGCGCTCCTTTCCCAGGTGGAGAAAGGGAGGATCGGGGCCGAGGTGTGGGGCAGCCTCAGACCTAATCCGCCGCTTCCCAGGGTGGCCCACAGCCGCCCGTCTGCATCTCCCCTTACTGGTTAAAGTTACACAATAACCCTGGTGGGTTGTCACAGTTAAAATTGGTAGACAACTGTAAATTCTCTTTGGAAACAATTATCCATAAGAAACTGAGCCTTTATGGATTTTCCAGTGATACCATTCTATGATTAGGATTAGATTAAGTGAAATCAGTTATAAGGCAAAGGATTCCAGATATTAAAGATCAGACAGAAATTGCTATCTTTTCCAATTACACATTTGCAAACAATCAAATGCTGGCTCCTAATCCAGCTACATACTTATATTGTGTTACAGTGCCTAAATTTAGGAGAGCTTTTTCATTAGCTCAATTCAATGTTCTCCAACAGCAATACTGGAAGGGAAATATGGGGAAATTCCCTATGAATTATGATTCTGTCTTTGTGATACTGGTGCTACAGAAACTACAGCTCATTTTTGTATTGTCAATTTCATAAGGACATTCCCTACCAGCTGATTATGCCTCTTTTAACTAAATTTCTGGGACACACTGATGTTTTTTATTTACGCTATCTGTTGGATAGTCAGAACCAAACTGTTATACTTAGAGTAGCAAAATTTTGCTACATTATGTATAAAATACGTCTTCAGATAGTAAGTAATAATCAATGTTAGATGGCAGAGATTAATTTTATTTCTTGTTTTAATAATTGTATTCTTATTTTTATACTCGTCAATGACCAAAATAAATTGTTATTGTTGTACCTAAGCATTACGACACGTTGTTGTGTTCAAGCTACTGAAACACTGGTAATTAAGACCATATACCTAACATTTTGATGCCCACAGCATTGGTTACCATGGCCTCTGAGCTTGGATTACATCCAATATATCCAATTGTTGTTTTAATTATTGGCATTATAAAGTGAGTACACTATAATAATGGTCAAGAGGACCAATGAAACTAATTGAAAGCACTGGCCAATGGTCAGGAAACTTACTTTTAAAAAGTAATTAGTTACAATTAGAGTCTCCTCCTCCCCCTTTTGGTTACTATTTTATAGTTAGCTTTTAAAGTATCTCTTTCCTTATACATTTCTTGAATGTAACTAAAATAGATGACTTTGGTTAGCTTTTTTATTGTAAAGTTACAAGCTGTTGGACTGTGGTACAAAAACACCCTTTTCCAATCCACATTTGTGTTGTTTTGGCACAACAGAGCATAAGATGGCAGCAGAACTTACAGCCTGAACCAGTACTTGAACCATCTAATATTCTTCCTCCACAACTGAAGCCAAATGTGTGCCCCACAGACTGCATTTATGGATCATCAATAGGTTCACTAATACCCCTGTGCCAAAAGAAGAAGAGCTGAGGGGTGATCTTCCTGTTCTTGAACACTTCCAGGAATCATGGTTTCATTTTAAAGGAGTGCACAGACCTCCAACACCTGCCCCTTCCAAAGTAGTTAAGAGTAGACCACCATGCACTTCTGATTCTAATATTGTTTTTGTTTTTTATTTTTATTTTTCTTATTTTGAAAAGTTTTTGGGCCTAGTATAGCCCACAGTCTGTCTTTGGGCTAAAAGTAATTGCCAGCCCATGAATTTAGGAATTGCAGTTAGACTTCAAAATGGGGGTAAGTCACACAAGTAGAGTTTAATGTTCCACCCACACAGTTCCACTGAACTACTGCTTCCAACCCCTGTTGAAAGCAGATTCCAAATGTTGGATTATGTCCCCACTGCCATTTAGTAGCTTGTTGAGGGCGTGCAATGCCCAGGAGTACCCACTAGCATTTCTGCAACCTACAGAAAAGAGTAGCTGCACCTTCCTAGATTTCCAGAGAGTACACTGAAGATCCAGAAAACTGATAGCTGCTCATTTCTCCTAGCTGCTGTAAGATACAGCCGTCAGTGGCATCCCTGCCCCTGGTGTCACCCAGTGCAGAGGTTGTGGCTTCTGGGCAGAGGATGGCCAAAACAGCATAATCACCCCTTGTCCACTGCTGCTACTGCAGCAGCACTGCTTTGTTCAGGAATAGATCAACACCACAGCAGCAGGGTCCAGAAGGCCATGCTCAGTGTTGTTCTCCTTAGGAGTAGAGTGATGGCATGACAGCAGTGTTGGGAGGGGCATGGAGGAGGCCGCCACTGCAGCAGCAAAACCATGAAGGCCACACTTGCCCCTCCTCACTCCACAGCAGGAGGAGAGCCCAACTAGATGTCCTCCCTCTTCTGGGATGTCACCTGGTGCAGACTGAAGCCTCCTAAAGATGCCACTGACAGCCAGGTACTCTAAGCCCACAACTAAATGGTCAAGGAAGGTTCTATCTGCCCTTTGAAGTATCCTTGTAAAGGAGAGGAGGTGTTGCACAAGGAGACAATGTATACCATCTTGCTCAATGTACTTAAAAAGATATGCACAGCATCCTCCATGTTATGTGCACATATGTCATCAACTTGATTCCAGGCATTAAATTAGAATTGCAATATGATACAGTTACACTTTAGCTATTATGAAAGGAAAATGATTGCAAGTAATTGAACATTTGTAACTAATTTCTTCCCATCTCTGACACTAGTAAATGTGAAGACTTTTCACTTAATAAAGAAAACTGATAAAATACTATATTTAGTGCCATATAGTATGATATCAAACTATACCAATTGTTTAGGGAAAAAATGATAATCCTGCAGTGCCAGTGTTTGAAAATTAGAGTTTGTGTATTTTTCTTTCAGTTAGGAAATGGAAAAATAGGCTACACAAGTAATTATGTTTTTGAACTCTCCAAAAGTAATACTCAGATAGTTGTTGGAATATGGATGGGTTATACAGTCAAATTAGAAATATAGAGATGTGTGTGTGGAAATTTCCTATGGGAACAGTGTCTACTGAAAACAAAGAGAACTCTACAAGCAGGTGGTTTAGAAGTCAAAACATGTGCTCACAGGGCAGAATAACATAAGCACGTTTGAGCCTGGGAATAGATAGGCAACACATAAACATATGAGCTCATGGGAAGGAAGTCACATGAGGGGATGACATACAGCTAGTGGCTGGGTTAAAGCACATCATTCAAGCATTATCCAATCAGCATAAGATTAACATCCAGAAGGTAGAGTATGGGAAGGGCCAAGAGTTTCCTTTGTTCTCTGTTGTTTATATATGCAAGCAATGTGTTTGTGTGTAACTAACACTTACTCTCACACTGGAACTTACACTGGAATTGGAACTGGAACTTTAACTCCTGGATCTGTAAACATGAATCTGTAACTTTTTCTATTGCTGTGGTTCTACAACAACATCAGCAAGCTGTGATCCTATAGTGTTTTTGCCATCTGCAGGATGGATTGTATGTTTTCTTTTTTTGTTTACTTTATGGAACAATAAAGCTCTACTTTAGACTTACAAGATGTAGCATGGAGGAGGCTGATGAAAGAAGCTGGTTCCTGAGCTCTGCTGTACTGCACATCACATCCAAATTTCCACAGCAAACATGTTACAGAAGATAAAACCTAGGTCCATCATAACACTGGTGAATACTGTTTCTTTTTTATATTGTTTAAGCAGAAGCACATTTCTTCCATGTGGTTCCTAGGCACACTACAACTTGTGCAACTGTTCTAAACTTGGTCTGAACGTGGTTGTACAACTGAAAACTATACTGAGTTTCCCTCTCACACATAGTCCAGAACTGAACATCCACATATGCAACATAATCTGTACTAATAAAATAACACTATTGGATGCTAGCCCAAATGTCTACTCCCATGGTCCCTATCTATCCTTTAAAGTTAACATAAAGTTTTGTGGAATTAAGTAAGTTTAATGGTAGAATGTGGGAGGAAATAGCAGCCATTCAAATTAAGTTTTGCCAAGTATTGTGATAGCTGATATTTGTACCTGAGACTGCCCTGCACTGGCTGGGCAAAGAAGAAAACACTGGTTTGTCCTGCATTTTTAAAACATAAAATCTGGTTGTTGTCCAGGTCTGCCTCCATTCTTAGGCAAAACACACAACTTCCTTAGTATATGGGAACAGGAGAAAGGAAACTAGACAGTGTGTCTATTAACAAAACCTGTTTGCCTGTTCACCTATCTTGCTGCACTCTACAGTATTCTCCAAGAAATTTGTGTTTCACCTAAGAAAAATTTACTGTTCTTCCTTAACCATTCAGAATCATCTGCCTGAGGTGAACATTTTGGCTTCTACCTAATGATAGAGCTGGTCTTGGGAACATTCCCCAAGATCCTGTGCTGCACAGAAGGGTCACTTCAATGAAAGTTACCAGACCTTTAGCATTTCAGTTACATGCATTACTAGTTATTAATATCAGATAGGAAATTGGGCTAGTTACACAATTAATCTGCCACAATGAAGTTGCTTTAGCGATTTGAATCTAGAAGTGAATCATGCAGAAGAAAGGAAATTTCCCAAAATAAGTATTGTATGCCAGAACATCCAATCCCATTTTGCTGTCTACACTTAGAAGAACGATTTGGTAATTGTGAGGTGGTTACTTGTTAACAGCAAATCTCACCTATTCCACCTTCATATTCAGACTTAATATATGGTCATTTCCTTTGTAAAATAATTTTAGACATAGCAAAGTACCTCTAATGTCAGTGGTAAGTGCTCATCCCTCTTCAGTTCTGAATGATCATCTATGGAGCCTGCTGGGTTGCTGTCATGCTATTAACATTCCACGGAAGTCACCAAAATGTTAGGAAGTACCTGACACATTCTGTAGCACAGCAGGTGCATTCCGCTTGGATATTTCGCACTTGCAATGTGGGACTGTAGTCACAAGGTTAACACCATACTAAACTCTGTAATTTTTAGATATAGCCATTTATGCAGACAGAAATTGCTGCATTGCACATGCACAAATTAGCCAAATTTCCACATACAATTATGGACTAAAACCAACTGCATGAAAATAATTAGCACGTTTGACTAATGACTTACTTTAT
Source organism: Phrynosoma blainvillii (assembly GCA_026167975.1). NCBI lineage: Eukaryota > Metazoa > Chordata > Lepidosauria > Squamata > Phrynosomatidae > Phrynosoma > Phrynosoma blainvillii. The sequence continues at coordinate 244,976,590 of JANUYF010000003.1, read as the reverse complement.
TTCTCCATATGTCACACAGCATGATCTGAAAACACGGCTGGGTTCCTTTATTACTTTATATATGTACATGTGATTCACCCTGTCTGTCTTATAAATTTCAAAGGGATTCAAAATAGTGCAGAAACATTTAGACCGCTGATAAAATGTTTCATTTTTATGATTGAGTTAGCTTAATCTTCAAGAGCTAAATGTAATTAGGCATCAGAATTGATTAAGCGCAGCAAGAATTTACAGGAAACTGGGGCCTTAAAATCTATTGAGATTGCCTTTTGCCAGCTCCACTGAACAGCCTAAACCCATACTTGATGGACTACTCCATCCTCTGTTTGCTGAGTTACTTTCCACAATCACTTTGAAGTCATTCCATATCAGAAAATGGCATCTACCATCTGCCCATAAGACAAGTTACCTTCCTCAAGTGCAAGCACAGTGTATATATGTCCCTCCAGGTGCTGTTAGACTATAAATCTTACCAACTCTTAGCACTGGTTATGCTGGTTCAGCCTGAGGGGACTTCCAGTCCAGCATCTGGAGGGCTTCATGTCTCTCACTCCTGCTCAAGAACATGGCTATATAAGCTTCAAAGGCAGTAAAGAATTCCAAACACATTCATTACAAAGGAAGACTAGAAGGAAAAGCAGATAAATTGAATTATTTCCACAAATTCCAATCCATTAGCAGAGTTGTGAACAAAGATAATTTTTCATGGTGTACTACATATATTAATGAGTCCTCACTACTGTACATATAACAAAAGGAAAGTCCTCAAAGGAGGGTTTGACCTCAAGGGAGGTGACTTTTGATAAGCTGACTTTTTGCTTTCACACATCAGTAAAGATCAGAAAGACCTGTATCACTTCTCACAATCTTTTGGAGATAATGGACATTATCACATGAGTTTCATTCTCACTGCAACCACATTAGTTAATAAAAATGGAAACATTTGAGACCAGTCATTATCACACATCTCCATTAACATGTGACTGGGGCTGTTCCTGTCATCGCACTCTCTTTTTCATTCCCCCTTAAACCTGTCTCCCTGCCCTGCACCCTACCCAGCATGCCTTTCAGGTTAATTTCATTTTATTTTTATTTTTACTTCTTACTTCTTAACACAATTCCAGAGTTATGTTAATGCAATTTAAGGGTTTTTTTAAAAAAAGAAAGAAAGAAAGAAAGAAAGAAAGAAAGAACCAGTCTGCTTGGGAGTAGCAAGAGGGAAGGAAGAGAGGAGGAGACAGTGACTTCACATGATTGCTAATACCAGAACTGCCATGGCAGCAACATTTCGAACCTGAGGACTAATGGGACTGCAGGGCAATTGGGAGCTTATTGAGTGAAAAGGGATGCCCTAACCATACTTTGAAGACACAGCAGCTACAAGTTTGATGTGATGTTGTATCAGAAGTCTCACTGAAGATGCTATTTTCCCACTGTAATTGTGATTTCAAAGCCACGGGTAATGGTCTCCTTAGAGTGAGGGTCACATTTTACATCTTTCTGAATTGTATCACAATCTATCCCACTCCCACAACTGTATAAATATGTTTAATAACCTGAGGCTTTAATATCACTCTGTATTGAATCTGAAGAAGTAGATTGATATCCACAAAAGCTCATGCTAAAATAAAAATCAATTAATCCTAAATGTAATGCTGCTTTTTTCTTCTTCCCCCTTCCTCCTTTTTATGCTGCAATAGACTAACACAGCTACTTCCTTGAAGATCACTCCTGTGATCTATTTCAAATATACCACACCTATACTACAAAGTAGCCGTACAGATTCTCTTCATCACAGGATCTTGTTTCTTTGCTTTTGGCTGCTTCCAGACATCAGAGTGACTTTATTTGCACCAAAGTTGTCACCAAGAACCTTATAATATTCCAGTTCCCCCATTCCCTAATTTGTTGGATCCGATGAGATGCATGACAGCGTTATAAACACTAGAATTATAAGCAGCTGCCTCATGTCAACCCAGCACATAATTCCATCTAGCTCCATATCATCTACACTGCTAAGCAGTGACTCTCTAGGCAGGGATTGTCTTCATGAAGATGACAGAAATGGAACCTGGGATCTTTTGTACACTAAGTATGTGCTGTGTCAATCAGCTATTATTCTTTCCTGAGGGCTTTCTCCAGAAGCATTTGTTCTTGTATATATTTGTATGGGGCATTTTGCCTGAGAACTCTATCTCTCGAAAATCCTGTGCTGGCTAATATTCCAAATATTTCAAAAGTGAACTTGCCTTGGCAGGCAAGGTGGTGTCATGAGAAAGGTGAGAAGCATTCAGCAAAATCAATTAGTATTGGCTTGTTTACTTACATGATGAGAAAAGCAAGCAAATTTGGATGACACAAATTTTAAAGAAAATAATTTGGGACATTTTATAAGATTGCTAAGAAAATTTTACAAGAATAGTGAATGCAAGCAGTAGGTAGAGACACAGAGCCAGATGAAGGAAAGGAGCTGTGACCAAGAAAATTTTATGAACCTAGACCTGCTGTTAATCTTGTGTGCATAAAGTGAAATGTTTTTGGACCATTGCGGGGAGGCGGAGCCAGTTTAGAGATATTTACAATGATATATGTAATTATGGAAATAATTTGTGTCTTTTGTCCAGATTTAAAAAAAAAAAAAAAAACATAAGAACTAATGGGGAGAATTATCTAATCAGCTGTCATAAATTGCCTGGATTTCACCCATAAACCCAGAAGATAGCAATCCATGTACTACTAAAATAGTATTCTGATAGCCTCTGCACTACTGTTGTTGATAATTTTAATATCAAAATAAAAAACAAAGGAAAAAGAAACTATGAAGGAGATTCAAAGCATTGCTCAGTGAATGTGTAAATTTCTTTCATACTTTGTTCAGGTGCACAAAGAAAGTTCAAATCAGAAACCCAGTGGCTCTTACTTTCCAGCATCTCTCCATATTTTTGTTTATGGAATCTCCATATTATCCAACAAAAGTACAGAAAGCAAGAGCTTGGGCATACAGAGCAGCAACCATACATAGTTTAGCTGGCCAGTTCCCCGTGTAAAACAGAGTTCCTACTTTTTTGTGCAGTAAGTCTTGAATTGCTGGGAAACTGGAAATGTTTCACTCTACCAGGTTCTTAACATAATGGCATTATCCAAAGTATATTGGATTTGAAGTGTCCAGCCTAGCAGCTTTTATTGAAGAAAGTGCTATGCCAAAGTATTGCTACTACCAGTAAACTTGTCTTAGGAACAACTTTATTGAACAAGTCTTCCGACCATTTCAAATGAATATAGATACAAATACATTAAAACTTAACCACTAAAATGTAACTAAAAATGACAAGATAATATAAAATAGAATACAACATTTTAAAAATTAATTATAATAAAAATATTTACTTACATGGTTTAAACTTGAATTATGTCAAATTATACCCATAATAGAGAAATTGCAACCTAATTAGCTTTAGACACTTCATGTTTCCGAATATAAGCTGCTTTTAATGCAAACCAGGCAACCCTGAAGGTTATGAAGGGCTCAGATCCTTGCAGTAATAGAAACAGCAAGTTTCCTTCATCTCTCTCCCCAGAATGTTTAAGTATGGGAGACAGATATTTCTCCCTGATATCATCATACAATTTACAGTGTAACAAGTAATGAGCAAGGTCTTCTACATATGATGCACCACAAATACAAAGTCTTTCCGAAAAGGGAATACCCTGATATCTGCCCTGTAACACTCTGGTTTCCATTTGTTCAAAACGAAGGTTAACAAATGCCTTTCGATGTTCTTTTTTCATGGAAAAACGCAAATATCTCTCTTCTTGAAAAGATGTTTTGGCCCTTGATAGCCATTTCAAGGATTTCACAGAGGCTAATGCCGCTAAATCCGATTGGGCTCTAATGTCAAGTACTCTTTGTTTAAACTGATTAACAGTGTTTGAATTAAATTTTCTGAAAGCCAATACACTATATCTTACACTGTGAAGTCTTTTAGAAAGGTTGGAATACCACGAATTTAGAGATGGAATATTTTCCTGTTCTAATAAGCATAACTTAGGTAACCTATCATCACCCATGTGTAACAACTTAAACCAATAATTGAATATTCTGAGTAAACAGAGATCAGAAATGGCTACCATACCAAATTCCACCCTAACTGCTTGAGCTGGTGTACTTCTTGCTAGCCCCAATAGCATTCTTAAGAATTTATTCTGAATATTTTTGATTTTCATATTTAACTTAATTCCCCAAATTTCAACACCATATAACAAAATGGGCAGAACTTTAGCCCTGTATACTTTTAGTACCGGGTGGAATGAACTTGGATACTGATTATTTAGTAATCTGTTTAAAGTGTGAATACAAGCGGATGCTTTCAGTTCGTTCTTCTTTAACTGTGGAATCCATGTACCTTTAGACGCAAATGTTATACCCAAATAATTATATGAATCTACTTGTTCAATTTCTTTAGCATCTATGCGCCATTTATGAGTTCTTCTTTTGTTACCAAAAATGATTACTTTGGACTTGCTATTATTAATTACCAAATCATTACGATGTCAATATAAACTAAATGTACTCAATAGTCTGCGCATACCTATCTTAGTTTGGGATAATAGTATCATATCATCCGCGTATAATAGCACATTCACAGCCCTATCCATTATCTTAGGCATATGAGAGTCCATCCCACACAGTTCAGTAACAATATCGTTAATATAGAAATTGAAGAGAAATGGAGCCAATATACATCCTTGCCGAACTCCTTTATATGTGGAAATTTGATTGGTTAAAGCTAAATTTACACCTGTTCTAACTTGAAGGCTGGTATCTGAGTAAAGTTCCTTTATTAGGAACAAAAGTCTCCTGTCAATATTGGTCTTTAGAAATTTTTGCCACAGAAGAGTCCTATTAATAGAGTCAAAAGCTGCTCTTAAATCGATGAAGGCTGAATATAATCCACCACCACTTGTAGAGTATTTAGAAATTAGATGTAAAAGAGTAAAGCAATTATCCAAAGTGCATCTTCCCTGTCTGAAACCAGCCTGCTCTTCAACTAATATTTCATTTAGCTCTGCCCAATCCTCCAATTTCAAAAGTAAGAACTTTGCATAAATTTTAGCAGCTACATCTATTAAACTGATTGGCCTATAGTTTTAGGGATTTCTTCTGTCACCCTTTTTGTACAAAGGAATTACTATTCCTGCTCTCCATCCTTTGGGAATATATCCAGTGTTATTTATGTGTGTAAATAAACCTGCAAATAAAGCAGCCCACCAGTCTATTTTATTCTTGAATAATTCAGGAGGCATACAGTCCTCACCTGGTGCTTTGTTATTTCTCAATGAAACAATAAGGTCTTTAATTTCCTGAATAGTAACTGGGGGCCAGCTAGGGAAATCATTTAACTCTCCAATAGTTACCTCTGTTGTAGATGTATTATTTGCCATTGGCAACTCTTTAAACATATTTGAAAAATAGCCTTCCCAAGTAGAGGCAGCAATTGGTATTTCCCAATTGAATCTCACATCTCCTAGCCTCCTAGCAACTAACTGCCAGAACTGGGCCGAATTCTTGTTAGTAGCTTCTTTTTCCAATTCTAGCCAACAATTGGCTATATAACACAATTTTTTATTCTTGACTAATCTTTTATATTGTTTTCTGGTGTTGCTCATTACTAAATATACATCAGTGACAGGAGATAAATGTACCAATCTCATTTGTTTTCTTAACAGGGTCCTCATTCTGCGACATTCATCATCAAACCAGGGATGGTTTTTATTATTAATGTTCTTTTTCTTAAACTGAGATACCAGCAGGGGTCTTATATATGTACAGATGCCTGAATATGCCTCAATGACATCATTAATACTTGTATCATTGCTACTAATCAGCAAGCCTAGTGAGCTGCCTAGTTCAGACTTATAAAATGCATCTAACTTTTTCACATCCACCTGTTGCCATTTCAGTCTCTTCTCTCTCACAATATCCATACACCAAGTTGCCTGCCTTTGAATCTGCGAAGTTGGTCTCAAATCTGAATGCAATCTTAAATGCGTTGAAATTGGTTGGTGATCGCTGTCCTCTCTAATATTTGTGGCAATACCTGTAAAAAGATGATTTAAATGTCTTGACACACACACAAAATCAATAACACTGCCGGCGTTACTGGTGTAGTATGTAAACGGGTATGGCGAGTTAGAATCACTAGGGCCCAGGATTTGTAGATTGAAAGAAAGTAATAGCTCTAAGAGTTTAATTCCAGATTGATTTACCCTTTTATCACTAGAATTCCAACAAAATACATCCTGTAGCTCTTCCTGTACCCCTGATAGAATATGAATCTTATTAGGCGATGACCCCAAACGGGCATTAAAATCCCCTAGTAACACTATCAAAGCTTCAGAATATTTAGAGTTAATTTCTTCTAGCAAGTCATTTAATAGGGACCACACCTCTATTTTATAGTATTTAGAATTAGTAGGAGGAATGTAAATATTTATCACAATAAACAAATTATCTGGAGTTTGGAATTTTACAATTTGACAATTTGGAGGAGTTATGAGATTCATCAGCAGCTCCCCTTCCCAACCCAGGTCATCTTTGACAGCTACCAGAAGACCCCCTGAGGCTCTTCCTTTATTGCTAGATTTAAAAGCAGGGACAGTCCAAACTTGATAACCTCTCAATTCTATTCTATTCTCTTCCATAATCCAAGTTTCCTGTAAAGCTATCAGGTCATATTCATGTAAAAATTTGAAGAGGTCCTCACCCTCTAGGGAAGTCTTCCATCCCGAAATGTTCCAAGTAACCAATTTAATTGGTATAAAATTAACTTCATCTGATTCATCAGACTCAGTGAATTGGTTAATTGGAGAAGGATAATCTAATCCCTGATGCTCTTCTAAACTATTAGTCTGCTTCTGTTTGAGTTGTACCTGAGTAATTCAAACTTGATTATTTGGTCTAAGAGACAGTACTGGGCTCGCATCTATCTCTATTTCCTCGCACTCCTGATATATCAAATTGTCTATCTCAGACAAATTAACAATACAGGGATTTGGCCTCATTGGCTTGGGGATTTCCAAACCAACATTTTTTGAGATTCTCTGGCCTATAATGTCTCCTAACTCCTTGTTTTCTAGAAGCCTCATATTGACCCAGTTGTCTGCATCTAATTGCCTCCTCTTACACTCATTGACTGAGACAAAATCAAAAACTACTCCTTCTTCTGGGTTCGTTACTGCTGACGGGGCCAGGAGATTTATCTCTGCCTGCACCTGTTGAGTTATTATTTTCCTTTCCGAATCTAAGGCCTTATCCTCATTATATACATTTGTCCACTGATTATACTCTGTTTTATCAGGTAGAGATGTACTACCATATTCTAAACAGTTTTTCAATTGAACAAGTCTGCTCAATATCTCTTTTTGTACTTCTGCAGGCCATAACTTAAATTGATTCACTAATGCAATTTCCTCTGGAGTGAGTGGGTTTAAGGTATCAGGAAACTTTTTAGATGATTCTGTGGTAATTGTCAAGGTCCCATTGGTATCACAGACCAAATTTTTATTCTCTATTTGTTTGTTTTGAATTTTGAACTCTTGATTCGGGCTCACATCAATCAAAATAACCAAGCTTTGTCCTTCAGTTTCTAGCTGGTTTATGTGGAAAACAGAATGAGGACCCAATAGAGGCACCGGAGTAACCTGGTTTTCAAAGAATCTTACTACTCTAATTCCAAGGTTTAGAAAATAATATTTTTATCATATATAACTTCAGCGATATTATTATTACTAAATGTAATCCCCGCCCGTGCATTCACACCATCATAATACAGATATTCAATAGAATTTATATCCGATGGTTTTAATAAACCAGGCAGAACCACATTTGAGATATTTAAAAAGTGGGTTACCCGCTTTTGTTTTGGAAGGATTCCAGATGGTTTGGGATAATTTATGAAAAACAACTTATATGGAATCATAACTAGGTTCCATTCAGAAATTTTAACCTCGGTCTTTAAGCTAACAGTCTTCTGTGTTTGCTTTTCCTGTAGTATGGATTTAATATCCGAAACTTCTGCATTATTCTTTATAGGCCCTTCCTTGAGACAAAAAATATCTTCCCAAGGGTCTTGTAACAAGCCCTCAAATTGGGCATTTTCCACTATGTTAATATCCGCTGATTTGTCCTTTCTCAACATATTACCACCCTTTTCGACTTCTGATCTTAATAGAACCTTTGAACTATCACTGCTACTCTTCTCGATCTGCCTATTCTTGTTACGGCCTTTCTTTCTGTTTTTCCTCAGGCTCTCATCATCTAGATTATTTAGATTATTATCCAATAATTTAAACAGTCTTTCCCATACTCTTTTCTGGTAAGGCTGTAAGTACTTAGCCTTTTTACCTCGCTGTTTAATATTTTTAGATTTCTTATGGGATGTACCACCTTCCTTTTTTACCCGCTGTTTAATGATTTTAGATTTCCTATGTGATGATTCACCTCCCTTTCTTACTACTTTATTTTTATATTGAGGGTAATTTCTAACTGGGGCTGTTCTGTGGCTTATAGGTAAGTTGGCTGTAATCGAAAAGGGGATATTATCCTTTACTTCTTTTATCTTTTGACCATCTCCATAATTTAGGATATTCTCAGTTAGAAGTGTTAGCAAATTGTTACACTCAGCCAAGAATTTCTTAACTAGAACAAGCTCTTCATAAAGCACGAGTAGCCCCCCTTGGGTTATAATAGAGTTAACATCCACTTCTGCAGTTTGGTTAAACATAGATTCTTCTTTTGGCATTTCCATCTTGCACAGATTAGAATTAGCTAACTCCTTTAACAGTTTCTTTGTGAATTCGTCAAACCAATTTATATCTGAAAGGGTTCCGGTAAGTGGAGGCCTAGTAAAGGATGGTATATCTGCAGGGGAGTTTGCCCCTTCGATTATTGGACCTTGTATTATCAGACTATCCTCTAATAAAGCTATATCAGAGAAACATATTCCTGGTGCAGAATGCTCTGGTGCTGGGTTCATAGACTCACTACTCTGGTCATTAATAACTTTAGCAAATTCTGGGGACGTCTCTAGTTCCAAACTATTTGTCTCAATAGCAAAATTAGGAAAGGCGAGATTTCTTTCTATAGGAGACTTGCTATAAACCTGCTTTGAACCCTTGTTTGTAAACTGTGGCCTTTTAGGGCTTTCAACAAAATCTAAATTACTCTTTTCTTGATTACCCGCTAACTTTGATGAAAAAAAACTAGTTATTTTCAATTGTTTTTCTTTAAAATTTAAGGGGATACTCTCAAACACTGGAAGCATTCCAGCAGCTTTATAGGATCCTCTAGTGCGCATATTTTAAATCTAATATTTCTTTGTCAGATTAAAAAGCACCGGTATAGAAGTGTCTAAGCTACAAAAAGGCGACAGGTCATAACAAGACTCTACCTCCTCCCTTCCTCCCAATAACTCTCTCTTTCAAACCCTAAATACAGCAATACCATAAAAGAGTAAGAAAAAGAGAGCTTCACAAAATGAGGAAAAGAACTGGCAAATGGGAAATAAAATTAAGTTCCAATTGTGTCTAGGGCCAAAATACTGGAGCTACACGCCCTGCCAGGCTGTTCTTCCTCGAGGCTTTTATTTCCTCTCTCCTCTGGAGTTGGTGGGGGGGGGCGTGCCCAGGGCCAAACGCCCAAGCTCCTCTCTCTCCCGGAGTTGGAGTTGGAGTTGCCTCTCCACCGGTCTGTTCTTCCTCGAGGCTTTTATTTCCTCTCTCCTCTGGAGTTGGTGTGTGTGGGGGGGGGGCATGCCCAGGGCCAAACGCCCAAGCTCCTCTCTCTCCCAGAGTTGGAGTTGGAGTTGCCTCTCCACCGATCTGTTCTTCCTCGAGGCTTTTATTTCCTCTCTCCTCTGGAGTTGGTGGGGGGGGCGTGCCCAGGGCCAAACGCCCAAGCTCCTCTCTCTCCCGGAGTTGGAGTTAGAATCATAGAATCATAGAATCATAGAATCATAGAGTTGGAAGAGACCACAAGGGCCATCCAGTCCAACCCCCTGCCATGCAGGAACTCCCAATCAAAGCATCCCTGACAGATGGCCATCCAGCCTCTGCTTAAAGACCTCCAAGGAAGGAGACTCCACTACTCTCCGAGGGAGTGTGTTCCACTCTCGAACCTCCCTTACTGTCAGGAAGTTCCTCCTAATGTTGAGGTGGAATCTCTTTTCTTGCAGCTTGCATCCATTGTTTCGGGTCCTAGTCTCTGGAGCAGCAGAAAACAAGCCTATTCCCTCCTCGATATGACATCCCTTCAAATATTTAAACATGGCTATCATATCACCTCTCAGCCTTCTCTTCTCCAGGCTAAACATCCCCAGCTCCCTAAGTCGTTCCTCATAGGGCTTGGTTTCCAGACCCTTCACCATTTTAGTTGCCCTCCTTTGGACACGCTCCAGTTTCTCCACATCCTTTTTGAATTGTGGTGCCCAGAACTGGACACAGTATTCCAGGTGAGGCCGGACCAAAGCAGAATAGAGTGGCACTATTACTTCTCTTGATCTAGACACTATACTTCTACTGATGCAGCCTAAAATTGCATTGGCCTTTTTAGCTGCTGCATCGCACTGTTGACTCATGTTCAACTTGTGGTACACCTGGATTCCTAGATCCCTTTCACACGTAGTCTCATTCAGCCAGGTGTCCCCCATCGTATATCTGTACTTTTCGTTTTTCCACCCTAAGTGCAGTACCTTACATTTCTCCGTGTTGAATTTCATTTTGTTAGCTTTGGCCCAACTTTCTGGTCTGTTCAAGTCATTTTGAATTTTGATCCAGTCTTCTGGGGTATTAGCTACTCCTCCTAATTTGGTGTCGTCTGCAAATTTGATAACTATGCCCCCAATACCGTCATCCAAGTCATTAATAAAGATATTGAATAGCACTGGGCCCAGGACAGAGCCCTGTGGCACCCCACTGGTCACTTCTTTCCAAGTTGAAAAGGAGCCATTGTTGAGCACCCTTTGCGTTCGACCAGTCAACCAATTACAAATCCATGTAACGGTTACTTTGTCTAGCCCACATTTTACCAACTTGCTTGCAAGAATGTCATGGGGAACCTTGTCAAAGGCCTTACTGAAATCAAGATATACTATATCCACAGCATTCCCTTCATCTACCAAGCTGGTAATTTTATCAAAAAAAGAGATCAGATTGGTCTGGCATGACCTGTTTCTCTGAAACCCGTGTTGACTTTTTGTGATTATGAAATTATCTTCCAGATGTTCACAGACTCTCTGTTTAATGAGGACTTTTTGTGATTATGAAATTATCTTCCAGATGTTCACAGACTCTCTGTTTAATGATCTGCTCCAGAATCTTTCCGGGTATTGATGTCAGACTAACTGGACGATAATTGTTGGGATCCTCTTTTTTTTCCCTTTTTGAAGATGGGGACAACATTTGCCCTCCTCCAGTCCGCTGGGACCTCTCCTGTTTTCCAAGAATTCTCAAAGATTATTGCCAATGGTTCTGATATTACATTTGCCAGTTCTTTTAATACCCTTGGATGTAATTCATCTGGTCCTGGAGACTTATATTCATTTAGATTAACCAGATGTTTCTGAACTATCTCTTTACTTATTCTGTGCTGAAATTCTCCTATTCTGTCCTCTGCTCCATTATCCTCAAGTTGAGCACCCTTTGCCTTTTCTGAGAAGACTGAAGCAAAGAAGGTGTTGAGTAATTCTGCCTTTTCTCTGTCCTCTGTTAACTTTTTGCCATCTTCTCCACACAGTGGCCCTACCATTTCCTTCTTTTTCCTTTTGCTACTGACATACCCCCAAAAGCCCTTTTTATTGTTCTTAACCTCTCTAGCAAGCCTGATTTCATTCTGCGCTTTAGAGTTGGAGTTGCTTCTCCACCGGTCTGTTCTTCCTAGAGGCTTTTATTTCCTCTCTCCTCTGGAGTTGGTGTGGGGGGGGGGCATGCCCAGGGCCAAACGCCCAAGCTCCTCTCTCTCCCGGAGTTGGAGTTGGAGTTGCCTCTCCCAGTAAACTTGTCAAAATGCATTACTGCCTGGAGTGTTGGTTAAAGGCCTACACTCAAAATATGCACACACAAAAATTCTCTTACAAATCACACATCTCACACTTGACACCCATGGCAAGATAGCCCTCTCCTGTTTTCAAAATAAATATGTTCCACCTAAACAGCTTCTGTGTCTGTTTGTTCAACATGCTACCTGTAACTAGCTTTACTTTCCCTTTTGCCCTCTATCACAAGAGGTGGAGATAGTGCAGCTTCAGAAGACTCTTCAGCTTCCCCCAAAGGCCCCAGAACACCACCATCCCCATTTTTATGGGTAGTTTTCAAGCACTTTTCCATCCAAAAGCTATCCAAAAAACACCAAAACAGATATGGTGGTTTGACTTTTTATCCCCCAGCTCTCCAACCCCACCCAATACTCCAGAAAATGAGCTCAAAAATCAACCAGAAATGGTGTGATGTCACTTCTGGTGTTCTGCAATGCTTACCATGGGGAGTAAAAACTGGCCCTCGCCTCACTCTCACACAGTTGCCCACCCCCACTCTAATCTAACACCACACCTCCATGTACCTATTGTATTCACACCTTCTTACTTAGCATTAAGAATTTCTCTCCTAGACAATACCTCTATATAATTAACATCACCACTGTCTTTCCCACAGCAGCTGTCCACATAATATACATCTCCTTTAATAAGCTCCATATTTTATCATTGCAGACCCTGACCTGTGTGAATTCTCATATTCATTCTACACACTCTGATATCTAAGTGCCATACCCCAGCCTCCATCTAGAGATCCTTAGCATGAGTTGCTCAGATACATAGGGAGACGAGGACAGATGGTAACATAATGTTTCCTGTGCTACGCAGAAGGATCTACATGCGGTTCCAGTTGGGCTCTTCAGTTGGGAAATCGGGTGATATTTGAGGGCCAGTCTTTTACTGAGATGCAGCTGGTAGAAAGACCTCTGAATTACCATTTCTCCTCTCTCTGGAAAACTTATGAGGGAAAAACTCACTATTTTCACCAACCTGTCTGGCTTATGTTTGTTTTCCTGCTGGTCCACCGAGGTACTATCCCACCCTCAAGCATGCACACCCAAGGACTTCATCAAAATTAAGGTACATGTTAAAAAAAATTAATCTGGCATTCACCTTCAGCAGTATATATGTTTCATCTGTATTTCAGTGCTCAATAAACTGTTAATCTCACCACTACGATCTTCAGCTTTCAGTGATCTCTAGAATGCTCCCAAACCTGCCTTTGTTTTCACATTGGCCAACATTTATTTGTTGTTGCTAGAGTGCATTAATGTTTAGTATATGGATGATCATGATACTGTAAGCCACTTTTAGTCCCATTTTGGGAGAAAGGCAGGATATAAATCAAGTAAATAAATACTGTAATCATGATGACAATAATGAGGATGAATTTTGAAAAGGTAAGTAATCTTGGAAGCCTGAATCTGTGCTCAGTCCTACTCAGAAAGTGTCTTTCAGCCATTCACCTGTTACTTAATCTGATTCACAAATTGGTCGTGACTGTGCAGGAAAAAGATTTGAGACACAAAACTTCCATATTATTTCATAGGGCTGCACTGAACTTCAGAAATAATAACTGAGCCTACCTGTGCCCAATTCACAAAGCTGTTTCTGTGGCCCTTGACACCTCCAGACTCTGGCTCACCATTCTCCTGGCAAAAAAAGGAGCTAACTACCCTTCCTGGAGCAGTGGTACTCTTTTTAATCAGGCTGGAGAGCTTCTCTGCACAGTTTCACATCTTGAAAAATACCCTTTTTCAAAACCAGGAGTGGACCTTCAACCACTTTGTGTGGGTTTGGTTGGTTTGATTAGTAGGTTTTGCATATTTGGTGCTCTGTATGACCCCAAAAGAAGGAAAAAATGCCACCTCCCTAGGATCCATTGCACTTGTCTATTCCTGGTATACATGTATATAAAAGCCAGCTCCCAGCCTTCCATAGAATCACAAAATCATGGAGACAGTGTGCAATATGTGTGTGTGTGCAGTATGTGTGTAGTGCATGTGTGTGTGCAGTATGTGTGTAGTGCATGTCATAGCTCCAGACATACATATTATTAAATATCAAGACATGCATATGATGTCTTATAATGACATATTATGTCAGTTTGTCAGTAATATGATAGTGTGGTTGTATTATTGATGGCCAGTGTGGTATAGTGGTTTGAGCATTGGACTATAACTCTGGAGAACAGGATTCAAACCTCACTCAGTCATGAAAACCCAGCAGGTGACTTTGGGCAAGTCACATTCTCTCAGGCTCAGAGGAAGACAAAGGTAAACCCCATCTGAACACATCTTGTCAAGAAGCCCCCTTGATAGCTTCACCTTAGGGCCACCATAAGTCAGAAGTGACTTGAAGGCACAGAACAACTGCTACTACTACTACTATGATCATCATCATCATCATCATCATCAGACCCTTGTGGTCCCTTCCAACCCTATGGTTCTATGAAAGACTTAATAATGTTACAGTTATCATATTACATCTAGTAATAATATATAGATATACATTATGTCTACACCTATGGCATACATTGCATGCATATGTGTTTAATAAAGAATAATACATTTGGATTTGGATTAGCAAACCTACTGGAGAAAAAAGCTCAATTTAGGCCCAGGTCTATGAAGAATTTTACCTTGGGGGGTGCTTATTTTTCCACACATCACACATTGCTGAGAAACTACAACTGAAATAATATCAGCCTTGAATTAGGTGGTCTTTCTCTGGGCGAAAAAATAAGGTGCGGTAACAAATGTATTTGCCAGCAGAGGGCAGAACATACACATGTAAATGTGGCAAAGACCACTCAAATGAACAATCCAGCGCTCCAGAAGGGATGTGATACAACTGATGCTGTAATCTAAGACAGCAAACAGAAAATAAGAAAATAAAAACCCTACCTTCATGGAAAATGATATCTCTGGATCTTAAAATGTCTGGAACAAGACTTGTGTTAATTAATAAGTCCCTCCCTCACCCCACAACCTCCCCCCAAAAAGCCTCTCTTGCCATCCTTTAAATTACTCTAGTATCTTATGGGGAACAATGAGGAAAACTAGCACAACAGTCTCAGAGAATGCCACATTTGTTTCTTCAGAAGGTTTTACCTCGGAGCAGTGCTCAAACTCAATGCAGAATAAATGTCCTCACAAACTGATTCTTTTATGCACTTGACACTGGGAATTGGAATTTCCCAATGCTATTAACAGTTAGCAGTTGGAGCTCAGGACCAGCCAAGAACAAGGGATTAAAGGGTATTTGTCTAAACTAATTTCACTCTGTATACTGGGTCTATGGAGACTGGGGTTACTCTGCTGGAATTGTGCAACACTGCTAATTGGCTACAAATTTAACAGTGGCGGGGTTCCCACAGGAGCATGGCTACGTAGTCATTAATAGTACTTGTGCTACAAATCTATTTGTGGATTAAGCGCTTGTGGCATGAGGTTCCCGGGGTGGTTGCTGAACAGTTGGTTAGCGATACACCATTGTATTACCTTTCTCCATTCTGCAAGTTATTACCGATGCATAAATAATAACGGAATGGAGTCTCATGAGATCATTTCAGGAAACAAGTTATAATTTTATGCTCTCATTAGGGTCCTCTGTCAACATTGCCAAGATTACAAACGGCACAATACAGGAATTTACGTTCAATCTTTTGTCTCCATTTACTTTTTCTTAGCCAGCTCTCAACAAGGATAATCCTTATAAAATTCTCCCCTTTCCTGTGGTAGAAATAACTGATCTATTCAATTTACTTAATTTCTTAATTTACTTAATGTGTATTATATGTCATATATGTTTTTTTTCTTAAATCCATGTGAGATTAGACAGAGTTGTTTATTAGATACATAGGCATATAAAAACCATAGCCAAATATACCAGGGTTAATGTGTCTGTTGGGTAGATGATGGGTCATCCAATATTCATTTATTTATTGGATATATTACCACTATTTCTGTCCCTAGAGGTTGCTACTGCAGCATTGGCACTGGCCAAAATACAGCTAGGATGGGGAGGAAGGTAATTTACTCCTCATTTCTCAAGCAATGTTTTTATTATTTTCATCAAATGTTTTAGTAATTTTTATGAGTGTGCATTCATTTTTATTCAATGTTTTATTGTTATTTTATCAATGTTTCTTAAGGATTTGAATACTGTTCATTGATTTTGGCTTCCTAATATTTAGATTATTGATACTTAGTGTCCACTTGGGCCCCATCAGTACTAGCAATATGTCTGTGTAGGTCATTTTCTTTAGCTAGATCCCCTGCAGGTACAATTTCCTCACCCACTCTGTTCACATCAAGGAAGTAGGACCTGATGACCACTTCTTAAGCTGTACCCAGACTCTTATGGCCAAGTCTGGATTTCCCAAACAGATGTGGACTACCTGCAGCACTCCAGATGTTGTCAGACTCCAGTTCTCATCAGTTCCTGCTAGCTTGACCAATAGTGGAAAGTTCAGGTAACTATCTCTACAGCATCTAGAAGTCTACACATTCCCCAGCCCTGTTCTTTATTAAAGTTTGTGTTGTAAACCCTTGTCAGGGAGCAAGGAATGAAAGTTGTAAATATGGATTTTGCTGGGAGATTACAGCACTGACCTCTAGTTTGTCTTTTTCTTTCCTTCCTTACCCTCTACTCAGCAGCACTGAGATCTCTGTCACTATGACAGTAGGCCTTGCATTTTCAGTGGATGAAGAATAAAGCATCATGTGTAGTGAGAACAAAAAGTTATGATGATGTCGTGCATGACAAAAAGGAAGACCAGGGAAGTCTGGCTGCCTAAGGGATTTCCTTGGCTCATCTGCCTGCTCCAGAGCACTCGGGGGTTTAAGATAACAAGAACTGAGGCATGTGCCATTACTGCAAGATGCAGTGAGGTAAATGGCTTCTGACCTTTCCACCTGTCACTGCACATTCCAGAGAAACCCCATATTCTGAGGCTGAGATGGAAGCAAAGGCTGAAAGATCACAACAAGGTCTTTTCTTAGCCACCTGTCCCAATGTTCTCTGATGATTGGAGGGGGGAAAATAGGAATTTCACATCTTTCAAAAGCACATCACTTCAGAGCTCATGCTAGTCCTTTGATACTAGTTCACTATTGTATTTTTAAACTTCATGGCCTTGACTTTTTTCTTTTCACATTGTCTCCTGTTATTTAGCTGTGCCTTTGAAGAACTGGCTACCAAAGCTATGAAAGTTCAGTCTACCTTACCAACATGCTTTATGATGTAGATAATCCTTAGATTATCAGAAACAACCAGTGGCTCCATAGAATTCTGTTAGACCTAAAGTGGATTCCCCCTGTAGGATCCCTCCCACAGCTCTTGGCAAACAAGGCATCACAAGGTAATGATGTCAACCACATTGATCAAATAGCACAAGAGCAGAGGGTAAGAAGCCATTGGCACTGCTCCAACTGGGATGACACCAGTGAAAGTCATCTCAATCAGGAGATAAAGCTGCCCAGCCAGCTCCCAAGCTGCTCAAGAGCTGGCAAAGCAACTTTACCTCCTTTCACTGCCATCCTCCTGTTGTCACTACATTTCAGTCAGAAAAGTAACTAACAATGGCATAAAATCACTCTTTCATCAACATAAATCACCAACAGTATTCCTAGTTTGATCAGCATTGTACAGTACAGAAGAAGTACTGTAGATGGAGATGTCCACTAGTGCAATCCATGTTGTTAATGAGACAGGAACAGTGCCAGTTGTGGATCATTCCCTAACATATAGCTCATAATCCAAATAATAAATATCCACGACCACCATCTGTAACAATAAAAGAGAATGTCTGCACATCTGTCTACTTGTGGCAGCCATAAATCATCTTGCTGGAGTCCTCAACATTTAAAAATTTGGTGGTTGTCCAAGTTAGAGTGGCATGTTTCAAATAATTTCAAAAAGGAGGCTTTCTAGAAGCAAAAAAAAGGGCAGTCATAACTCTTTAGAAAATAAATAGAGGGTTCAGATTTTGGTACAATATTATTGTCATTCAACTTGCAGTGCCCAGTTTCTAGTCCAAGAGTCAAAATTCTAACCAGGTTTTCTGGTTAAGATTTATTCAGAGGAGGTTTGCTATTGTCTTCCTTAGTGTAACATGCCCCAAGATAATCCAGTGGGTTTCTACGGCTCATCTTCCAGCATCCTAGTTCAACACTCAAATCACTATGCATGTTGTTTCTTTTTTTCTGCTACCATGAAAGCTACTATAATGATGCTGGGCAACAGGGTCTTGACCTATATGTTACTTCTGAAGTATAACTTTATTTTGTCTTATTTCTAAAAACAAGCAATAACACATTATAAGTAACTATATAATTTCTAACTTGTTACTTTGGAGCTCTAAATTGTTACTCCCAAACAATACTTCCAACCTGGTGCTAGGAAGCCAGTGGCTGGGAAAAAGCCTCAAGGAGCCACATTTTAAGACAAGGGAAGACAAGGGAATTGTGCAGACATGATATGAACTATGAACAGTGGTGCTCAAGAGGATTGTCTGAGCTCATGTTACCTGAATGAGTGTACAAGGCCCAGAACAGTGCCTTACTACCCCAAGAACAGGGGCAGGCAAGTTAGTGCTTCTTGAATGTGTTGGACTACAATCCCCATAAGCCCTAGCCAACATGGCTAACAGTCAGTGTTATGGGTTCTATAATCCAAAACCTTCAGAAAGTGCCAGGTTGCTCATCTTTGTGTGCCTTCAAATGGCCTATCAACTTATGGTGACTCCATGAATTTCATAGGGTTTGCTTAGGCAAGGAATCTTCAGAAGTGGGTTTTCCAGTTTCTTCCTCTGAAATATAGGACTTTATCACATGTGACTTTTAACACATGATTAGAGCTGGGGGAAAAGCAGTTGTGGCAATATTTATCACACTACAATACCTCCAGCCCATAGCTGTTATGTCCCCGAAGCACAGTTAGGGCATCCCTTTACCTTGTTGAGGGAAACCCATCAATAAACTCACAATTGTGCCAGTCCCCAGGTGCAAAATATCACTGCCAGGGCAATTGTGATATTGCCATGGTGTCAGTGTGTCCGCCTCTCCTCTTGTTCCCCTCACTATTCCCTAGCATGCTGATTCCATTAAATTTTTTCCTATTTTTTTTTCTTTTTAAAAAACCTTAAATTGGACTTACAGAGCTTCCGAATTGTGTAAAAAAGTGAAATAAAAATAAGCAAAAATAAATTTTAAAAAACTGAAAGACATGCTAGCTAGGATACAGGGGAGGGGTGTGGTTAAGGGGGAGTTGGAAAGACAGTATGATGGAAGCAGCCCCAGTCACTAGATTGAGAAGACATGAGATAATGGCTGCTCACAAACAGGTAAAATTCTGTTTTCTTTAATAAACATGATTGCAGCAAAAATAGGGCTTGTGCAGTAATGTCTATGGACGTTATCACACGGGGGAATCTGTAGGTTATCCAACACAAATCCAAAAAAAAATAAAACGCACTTGCGCCTGACGATTTCACATGACATCACACAGAAAGTGGACAGAAAGTGGTATTATCTGATATTTTTTAATTTCGGGAGTTTAGAGGAAATGCATTTGCGAAATTACAGTAATTGCGCATTTACTTTAATCTGAAAAGCAAATACGCACTGACAATTCTCTTTTAAAACCTGGAGGAGGGCCAAGAGGAGGAGGAGGAGGAGGAGTGTCTTTGATATTTAGGCCCTTGCCCATCTTTACTGTGTAGATCATAACAATGGGGGCTTTTCCTAATTGTACAGATTTGTAAGATATTTAAACATCATGAAATACACTCTTTTTTATGTTCAGAAGTATATTTCACAACCATTCCTCATTTCCAAACTACTCATGGAGCAAAGATGATGAAAGCTTCCAATATGTGAAGTGAAAAATGAAATGCCCAAACACTTCTACTTTCATATGTCCCAGGAGCTAAGAATGGCAATTACATTATCCTACGAGATGCTCAAATGTTTATTACTCCATTAAGGCTTTATACCACTATCTGGTCTAATCCCAATAGAAACAGCTTTCAGTGTTAACAGTGGTAGTTATTTTTTCATGGGAAATTCACATAAATGGCTGATTTGCAGTCAGGGGAGAAAACCAATAAGTAGTGAAGGACCTCCACTTTTACATGAAAGAAGAATTTTATTTAAAACCTTTCTCTTAAATGTGTGCATTACTGAACATCTAACTGCAAAACTGTCAGTGGATGGGTTTAATTAAATTCTAGAAAAACATATAACTACAGCTTACAAGATCTAATTGAAGCTTTACACCAATTGATACTGAAAGCATTCTAGGGGGACAGCCACTTCTATCAGCAGTCAGAACTTGCTCTCCAGAGTGCCTCTGAAAATTACACAAGCACCACATTGCTAGCATCAATCCAGAAAAGTAGTGTGGAGGAAAACAACAGCTGGCCACCATCACTACCCCAAGCTGTGTGTTTTAAGAAGAGCTGTTAAAAGAAATAAAGGAGCTGCCACTCCCAATACCATACTTTGTTTTTGTTATTTTGTGCATTTGTGGCATGGCAACCCTATCATAGGGTTTTCTTGGCAAGACTTGTTCAGAGGTTTTACATTGCCTTCCTTCAAGGTTGAAAGAGTATGACTTGCCCAGGGTCACTTAGTGCCTTTCCAAGGACAAATGGAGATTTGAATCCTGGACCAATGCTAAAATCACTATACTACATTGGTTCTATACAACACTGAGCACCTCCAAATGTCTTCTTCTCTTCCCCCCAAATGTGACAAACATGTGTCATATACACCGAGATTATCAAAGAGAAATACTTAATATTTCCAGGACAGAATCATAACTTTGAAATAAGATAAAATGCTAAAATTGGGGGGGACAACCCACTCCCACTAAATTTAAACCTCATCTTTCTCTGTTGTTGTTGTTGTGTGCCTTCCAAGTTATTTGGACAGTGGTCTTGTCCCTAAGGCAAATCCATCATAGGGTTTTCTTGGCAAGATTTGTCCAAAGGAGGTTTGCTTTTGCTTTTCTTTGAGGCTGAGAGAGTGTGACTTGCCCAAGGTTACCCAGTGGGTGTCTATGACTGAGTATTCAAACCCTAGTCTACGAAAGCTCGTATTGCCAACTTCTTTTTTTCAGTTAGTCTCAAAGGTGCTACAAGATCTCTTTACACATAGCCTCCAGAGTCATAGTCCAACACTCAGAGCACTACACCACACTGGCTCTTTCTAGCACTAGGAAATAATTAATGGAAATAACTAGCAAAAAGGTGATGGAGTATAGTTTTTACATGATAAAAGTATAACCACACTACATTATGACATAACTTAAGTGATAACTTCACTTCTTTGTGGTACGACTGTAAAATTCTGTTATTTTTATAGTTACAGGCATGCTGCTTACCAGAATGGTGAAGAAGAAATAGCACATAGTTCAGACAGTAGACTGCACCAGGCCCTGTGCCTCATCTGCTGAATATAAAACTTTAAGTTGTGGGAGTTTTAAAAGTAATTGTTTTAGCTACTGTTAAAATGTCTTACTTATGGGAGGTAAATATTTTTTTAAAATGTAGTTGCAATCATAACTACTTTGGAGGGTTTGGAACAATAACTATAACTAAACACTTTTAAAAGTAAATTCCTAATCTCTTGTCTTTGTCCATGCCACTTAAATAATTGAATGCACTCATCCCTCCACATTTGCGGCTTTGACTTTTGCTGATTTGATTATTTACTGATTTTATTAATATGTTCTCTCTAGGTATATCTAGGTCCTCCAGCACAACTTATGGCAAACTTTAACCAAAAGTTGCACTGAAGAACCTAGATATTCCTAGAGAGAACACTCCACTAGGCATTTGTAGCTCCTCCAGAGCAATTCTATGTTCAATGTCTGGCAGATGTTTTGACCACAGAGTTGCACTGGAGGACCTAGACATGCTAGAGAGGTGTTCTCTCAGGTAAAAACATAGTGCTTTTGTTATTTGCATTTTTTCCACATTCACAGGGATCCTCACCCTCTAACCCCAGCGAATGTGGAGGGACAAGTGTGCTTCCATTTCAAAAAAGTAATGGCTTGATTTTTGTGGCAACAAGCACTTCTTTTCTGTATCTAGAAGCAAGTGTTTCCAACATTCCAGAATCATTAATGTATTTGCTGTTTGGGATCTGAGCAGTATGTGCATTTGCATAAATATGCATGTGGAGGAAATCCCCACATACACACCTTGAATTATTGGAACACTGCTCCAGTGATCCCCATTCACATGGTTTCATTTTCTAGTGGAGGCAGGGTCAGTTTATGGAATGCATTGAGAATAAGCACTGGAGAGACCCCTTGAGTTGCTGCTGCAACTGGTCCTCTCAATACACCCCACAACCAGGAGATATTATTTGTCAGTGTCACAGCCTGCAGCACATCAGAAACCCTTCAGCTGGAGTGCTGCCTGGGCAAAAAGTTAGGTTGGGGGGGGGGTTCATGTTCAGTCATTACTGACCACAAATGTGAATCCCAAAAGTTACAAGATCATAAGTCTGGCTTATGATCACGTAACTTCTGAACAGGATGTCAGCCTGTTTCTCTGAATCCACCCAATTCTGGCTTCGAGCCTGAGCTTGTCACAGAATATGCCTTAATGGATAACTTGATCTGAGAGAAGGACAAGGGACAGTGAAACCCTGCTGACTCTCCAGGAACTAGCAGTAGCTTTCAATAGCATTGAACCTGGTATGTTTCTGAATAGCCTATTTAGTTGGAGACATTAAGAACTGAGTACAATGTGTTTTACTATTCCTCCTACCTGGAGTGCCAGTTCTAAAGGATGGTGCTGGGAGACTTTTGTTTCACCCTGTGACAACTATGCTTCAGAATCCTGCAGAATTCCATCTTGTCTGCTGTCTAGAGGCAGTGATGGACTTGCTAAGGCCCAGAAAGTGGAGGTTAAATCCTGACAAGACCAGAAGTCTAGCTCCAGCATTAAGCAGAGTGAGGAGCCATCTCAGGCAACACATGCAGCACCAGGCTTGAAACAAAGTGTACCTCCTAAGCTAACCTTCTGCCTTTAGATGTAATGGAAGATGCTATTCCATTGCCAGAATTAGCAAAAGATTAAACTCTCATTCCAATTGACCTTTGCACATGAAATGGAGGGGAGAACCATCTTGTTCTTCAAGAAGGAAACTGTCATCGGCCTGCACTGTAAGATGGAGATATGGTGGAGAGTTTATCTGTTACTGGAACCAGAATTCAAGGTATCTTGGAAGGGGTTATACTCTCAATAAAGCAGGGGTGGACAATTACATGAGAGAAGGTGTGACTCCTCACCTATACCCCCTGAAGACTGCACCAGCCTGACCATGTGCCCCAAAAGTGACATTGCATCACTTCTGGCTGCCATTTTTTTTCCCCATTTTGAGATGTAGTTTAAGGGTTGGAAGGATCTAGGTAGGTATTAAAAATAAACCACATCATTTCAGGACATTTGGAGGTGAAACGTTGCCACCAAAATCAGCTCATTTTTTAAAAAAAAAGTTAGGGGCTTCAGAAGGTGCATGTAACCCATGGGCCACACTGTCTCCAACTCTGCATTAAAGGGTCATGTTCACATCCAGGACTGCTTAGTTATATCTCTCTGTTGCTAGAGGCTCAAGTGGAATGGAGGTGGTCTTAATATGGCAACTGCAACCCCTCTATGACAAAAAGAGCCTGGCTAATATCAAGCATTCTAGACCACCTAAATGTCTTGTACATGGAGATGCCTTTGAAGCCTTGTTTGGAAAGTGCAGTTAGTTCAAAACAAAGGTGATCAGCTCCTAACTGACTCTATGCATTGGGAACACATCTTACTAGCATTTAAAGAGCACAGCCCAGGAACATCAGGGCTCTCCCCAACAAGAAGACCAGAAGACCACTGATGCCACCTATAGGGACAAAGTGGGAGGTGAGGAAGAGGAGGGGAAGGTGGGGAAAACATCTAGGAGTGTAAAAAGGAAGAGAATTGAAGTAAGAAGGGAATAACAGGCATAAAATATAGGAACAGCTACTGGGCTGCAGCAGTAGTGGTGAGTGACACTGAAGTCAACTCTCATGGAGCAAACAGTAGTGTTACCATAGCTAACACTTGTCAGCACTGCATGAAAAGAGGCAAAAGGTGTCCCTCCTTACGAGACCATTTCACCAAGAAAACTTTTTAAGTGAGACAGCTCAAAAACCAACAACTGGGGGGGGGGGGCAGACAGAAAACATGTCCAATAAAACATGTCCATCCGTGCTATAGCAGCCGATTTTGAAGAACAATTCTGAACCGTTCTTCAAAATCGGCTGCCAGGAATGGCTGGGGAATGGCTTGGGGACTCCCAGCAGCATTGGCAGTAGTCTCCTGTGCAGTAACTTGTGTACTAGGCCTGTTCCATGTCGTGCCGTTCCATTCCGTTCTGTTCCCGTTCCTGCAAGTGCCGTGCGATAAACTTAATAGTTAGAAGCAACACTACACATGTAATTGGAACATGGAACATGAGAAGCATGAGCCAGAGAAAACTAGACATAGGAGTTTATCACACGGGGGAAATCCCGTGCAGAAACAGGGCTTTAAATTAAACAAAACCTGCAAAAGCGGATGTTTTTTCAGACGACGTCGCTGTTAAAAGGAGGTTAATCCGAATGGAAATTAGACAAAAACTTCTTCTTTTTATTTTCAGAAGATCCCAAAAGTAAAAAGAAGCAGTGTTTGTCTAATTTCCATTCGGATTAACCTCCTTTTAACAGCGCTTTCACTTTTCACACAGGGCAGAACGGGAGAAATCCCGTTCATTGAAAGCTTCTGCTTTTGCGGGTTTTTTGTTTGTTTGTTTTACTTTAAAGCCCATTTCTGCATGGGGCTCCCTGTGTGATAAACTCCATAGTAAAGAAGGAAATGGAACGCATGAATATAGCAATACTAGGAGTGAGTGAGTTAAAATGGACAGGAATGGGTCACTTTGACTCAGACAACTATACAGTAATCTATTCAGGAAATGAAAAAACAAGAAGAAATGAGGTGGCTTTCATACTAAGGAAAGATACAGCTAGAGCACTCAAAGGATACAACTCAAAGTCAGACCATATATTATCAATAAGGCTTCAGGGTAAACCTATAAACATGACAATAATCCAGGTATATGCACCAACCACAAATGCAGATGAAGAGGAAATTGAGAGATTCTATGATGCAGTCAAGGAAGAAATTGACAACATACCATCACAAGATTTCAAACTAATCATTAGGAACTTGAATGCTAAAGTTGGCAACAAAAAAGAATCAAAAACAGTAGGAAGATTTGGATTAGAAACGAGAAATAAAGCAGAAGAGCACCTGATAGAATTCTGTGATGCCAATAATCTATTCATTGCAATTACCTGCTTCATACAACCAATGGGAGACTATACTATAGGTAGAATGCTTTTAACGACTGAAAGCAGTATGCCAAGGTTTATGTTATTTGTTTAGCTGCTACGAAAGAAAATATTGCACATGTAAACCATGGTTATATCTACTAAAACAAACTGGTTGCTTAAGAGAACTAGATCAAAGTTTATAGACCATCTATACCAGCCAAAAAAATCCAGGTGCAGCCCAAAATATTCTGCTCTGCTGCTGCTCTGGATCCACTATGTGACAGCTTCATGCCTTGCTGCCCAGACAGTTGGCCAGGTGACTGCACATCAGCACTGGTGCCTTGTCCTCCTCAGGGCTGCCGCCACCACCACAGCCACTGCGTCACCAGCCACAAAAGCAACTTCCTGGCAAGAGACCCTTGCTGGTGATATCATTTCAGGTGAGGTCAGAATGGGTCACCCAGCCATATGATCAATGAGAAGGGGGCAGAATGACCCCCTCCTCATTGATCATGTGGCCAGGAAACTCATTCTGATGCCAGGCAACTGACATGTTGCTTACCTGGGAAGGCACTGGCAATGAAGGACCCAGAACATTGAAGAGAAAGATTTTTTCCCTTCCCAACCAGTGGCTGGGCTCAGATGGGAAGTGAGTAGCAGGCAGGATTGATCCTTTAAGGATGTCAATGCTTGCCACCTTTCCAAATCCATCCCAATCCAGCTCTTTACACAGCCAGCAAAATATTGCATTTGCCAGAAAACTCCAGAATAAAGGGGAAATTATTTTAATTAGGATTACCAGCCAAAAGAACTGGATTAACCATGGAACTGGCCTTGTGTTGTGTAAATAGATTCTAGCTGATAATGGGTGAGTCTGAGATATTTTTTTTTTGCCAGTGTAGATAAGCCCCAAAAAAAGACATAGAAAGGAGGGGAAGAAGAAATAAGAGCTTAGAAACAGGAGGTTAGGGATCCAAAAAGATAGCAGGCCAAAGAAAATAACAGGATCTAGGACAATACAGTGGCATCACCACCCAGGGTGTCACCCAGTGGGAGGAGTGAGTTTTTTGAGTAAAGCTTCTGGGGCTAGGGCCAAAAGGGCTCCACACACCTCACTGCTACATGCTGCTCTACTCGTGGACATGCTACCTCCCTGCCACGTGCCATTCTACACACACGTGGAGCGGCACGCAGCAGCAAGGGAGTGTACCCAGCTTCCCTCTCTGCCACAGGCCACTCTACTCATGTGTAGAGCAGTCTGCAGCAGGGAGGGGGGCTGGGTATGCACCCTCCCTGCCATACAACAT
This sequence comes from Phrynosoma blainvillii, assembly GCA_026167975.1. Taxonomy (NCBI): domain Eukaryota; kingdom Metazoa; phylum Chordata; class Lepidosauria; order Squamata; family Phrynosomatidae; genus Phrynosoma; species Phrynosoma blainvillii. The sequence goes on along the minus strand of JANUYF010000003.1, from coordinate 244,949,838 downwards.
GCCAAGGTGATGGCACCAAGGTGGGGGGGCACTTGTATCCCTCAGCGCAGCGCAGCGTTCTCCTCATGTTCTCCTACTGTCCTCATGAGGAGAATGAAGTGACAGCACCGGGAGGGGGGGGGCGGCAACTGGGTGTCAGCCCTCTTCTGGAGTGTCACCCAGTGTCCACAGCACCACTGGAACAGTAATTTCTAGCCCCAGATCCTAGGTACTATTTGACAACTGCTCATTTGCCTCTCCATTTTTGCTGCTACTGCTTTTCTTCACACACACACACACACACACACACACAAATACATACACACAGTGATATCACTGGGCATGTGCAGGAGGTGTGGACTGCACCAGGTGACACCCCACAGGAGGGGTGACAGCCTAGTAGGGTCCTCCTCCCACTGTGGCAAATGGATCAGAGTACCCCTTGTGGCTTCACTGCAGCTCAGGCTCTCTCCCCAGTGAGGGAGCTGAGGCAGAGGCAAGGGCTGTGGAGGGGTGACCATGCCCCTTGTGGGTTTGTCACCAGCCTGTCTCTCTCCTTGGGGAGGGAGCTGGCCCAGCAACAAAGCCACAAGGGTCAAGCAGTAGGAGGGACAGCAGTTGCTGCAGCCACCACCCCTCAGCAGCCCCCTTTCATAACGGGTGTCACCAAGCCTAGTAATGCCACTACATACTTCTTCTGTCCTCTGGACCATCATAGATTTATACTCTGGTGAGATCCAAGAGCTCACAATTCCAAATACCCCTTCCTAAGCCCTGTCTGCACAGGAGAAATAAAATGTGTTTCTGTCCTCTCTGTGGACAACACAGGCCCCAATCCCCAAGTCTGGCATAAACAGTCTGTACCACATCCAGCCCATTCAGCACCAAGAGGAATACCCTTCTTAAAATGGAATAAACTAGCTTACTATTTGCTCCAGATCTTCCCAGAAGATCCAGAGCCCTCCACTACAGTGGCTGTTTAGAACATATGGCCACCACTGCAGTGAGTCCCTCACTCTGAGAAAGAACAAGGTGTCCAGCCATGCAATTGACACATGGCACCTCATTCTGACCTCAGAGCAAGTGACTCACCACAGCGGTGGCCTCACTAGGAAGCACAGTGGGACATTATAACAGAGGGTCCCAGGTAAGAGGGGGAGGTTGAGGCAGCTCTGCTCCTGGAGTATTCTGGACCATTCAGAACTACCCTAAACTGCCATATAACTATATAACTCCTCCCAGAGGCTTTCCTGGCCAGTCCCTGCCAGGGAGAAGAAGGAAAGCAGTTTCTGGGCAGCCATTTTGAGTGGGTGAGTGTTTAATTTTTTTAAAAAACACTTGGGAGAGTGTGTTTGTTGCTGAAGGGTGCAGCTTCAGTGAGTCACATATGTGAGTCACTAGGAGATGGAGCTAGCTGCCTAGCTCTATATAACTCCTCCTAGAGTTCATAACAGAAAGGAAAGCACAGCACAGGTAGAAGAGGGCCTGGGAATTTTGTTTTAGAGGTTCTCCTTTAAAAAAATTAACAAAATTAAAGGACTTTGGAGAGCGGGGTTGCTCAGAGGAAGACAGTCAGAGACTTGCCTCCAGAATAAGGTAGCATTCAGGAGCTCTCTATAGAGTTATAAACACAGTTGATCACAGCCGCTGACAGTCTGGTGAAAAGGCCAAGCCAACAGGGACTCTTTATGTGAGTCTTTACCAGGGGACTTTTTGAGGGAGAAGCCCACAGTCCTATTTCAGTGCTTACTTAAAATGTCTTAATATGGGCACTGAGGAAGCTGCTGCAGTCACCTGCAACACTTGTGGGATTTTTGTCTTCTTGCCTAGAGATGTGAGGAACTTCATCTGCACCAAGTGCAAGTTGGTAGCACTCCTGGAAGAGAAAGTCAGCAACTGGAGACCCCAGTAGCTACACTTCAGCCTATTAGGGAGCAAGAGGTGTTCCTGGAGAGAATGAAACAAACGGTCTTCGACGGGGACCACACAGAGGAAGTTGTTGGGGAGGAGGTCACTTCACACAGAGAAGGTAGACAGCTGGAGAAATGTCACACACAGAAGTAGGAAAACCAGGGATCATTTTGGGAGCTTGCAGCTACAGAAACGATTTGAAGCTCTCTCCCTTATCAAGGATGAAAAGGAAGACCAGCAGGAACAGTGCAGGGGACCCTGAGAGTACCACCACAGGGAACAGCCACTTCTAAGCCTCAGAGAAGGTGTGTGGTGGGGGGAGACTCCTTGTTGAGGGGTACAGAAGCAGTGGTTTGTGGGCCTGACAAGATGTCCCCGGAGGTGTGTTGTTTCCCTGGGGCAAAAATCCGTGATGTGACAGTCAGGCTAATAAGACTTGTCAAGCCTATTGACCATTACCCCTTCCGCTTGGTCCACATGGGAACCAATGATACTGCAAGGCATAGCCTTCAGAATATCAGAAGGTTTTCTAAAAATTCCATAGCTTTTTCCTGGGAATCTATTATATATTTTTCTTTTCCTATAAAAAAGACTACTCCTTCTAATCTACCCCACTTATATTTTATGGTGTTTTGTTTAAGGCAGGGGTAGGCAACCTTTTTGTGCTTGGGGCCGGTCCCGCGAAGTCCCGCCCACCGCTGGGCCGAGGGGGGAATGGTGGCGCGCGCATGTGTGCACGCATATGCATACACCCCCGCGTGCACACTGCGCCCCACGCGCTACCGCCACTGCTGCTGCCTCTGCACAGCCGCCTCCACGTGCGCCACCGCCACTGCCATTTTGGAAATCAAAATGGTGGTCACTATGCGTTTGCGCATGTGCAGTACTCCTGCGCATGCGCAAATGAGTCGCGCCAGCCATTTTGATTTCCAAAATGGCAGCTGCCACTCGCGGCTGCCAATTTAATTTTCTAAATGGCGGCCGCAACTCATTTGCGCATGCGCAGGAGTACTGCGCGCATGTGCGCAAACGCATCGCGACCGCCATTTTGATGGCGGTCACGGCTCGCGCAGCTGCACGGCAGCAAAACGCACAGCAGCAGCGGCACGTGGCCGCAGCGGCGGCGGCAACCTTCTTCCTGGGCTGGTAAGTCCAGGCTGGGCCTTAACCGGCCCCCGGGCCGTAGGTTGCCGGTCCCTGGTTTAAGGTATTGTATTATTTCCAAGTAATCTTTTCTCCTTCATAGAATTTGAAGAGGAATATCTTTAAAAAAAATTATCTCACAGTCTTCAATAAAGCATTTTTTATGGTAATTTGGTTCCAATATCAAATCTCGGGTTCTTTCTCGAACAAAGTGTATAATTATATCTCTAGGGAGTCTCTTATTTGTTGCTATCCATGAATTAACTCGATAAATCTTCTCGATCTCTCCATCAAATTGTTCAATAGACCAATCACGATATTGCATCAGTGCTGGGATTACTCTCGCTTCTAAATCTTCATTATATATATCCTTTAATCCTCTTAATTTCAATGCTTTTCCTTTAAGTTTCATTTCCACTGACATTTTAAAGTCTTCATCTTGTTGACAAGTTTTCTTTGTAGTCTCTGCATTCTTTTCTATTAATTCTGTTCTAACTTCAATATCGTTAATTTTCTTTTTTATTCCCTCCACTTCTGTTGTTATTTTTTGTAAACTGTCTTTGAATCCCAATAATTCTTTCTGAATTTCCACTTTACTTTCTTATTTCCATTCTCTTACTTCTGACCTTATTTCTGCTCTTATCTCAGCTCTTATATCTGACTTTAATTTCTTAATTTTTTGTAAAATCTTCAAATTAGCATCAATTGGTACATCAGTCTGTAATATTGGTATTTCTTGTGGCAAATTTGGTTCATTTTGTATTTGTTGATTCTCTTTCCCTTCTGCCATATTTTCAAAATAACCTTAAATTCTGTAAATTATAACAATCGTAATAATAGATATAGTACAGATAAGATATCAGGATGTACTGGAAGTGGACACATTAAAACAATATAAATTTAAGACAATCGAAGAAATACAATTAAAGGATATAAAATTGATTGGTTTTTGTACTATCAACTTAAATCTAAGTGTAGGGAAGACCAGAAAAAAGCTGGATTTGAAACCCATATGAGCGAAATAGACAGAATTATATATACAAAGAAGGATAAGCACATTACTGGATACTATAAATTAATGAAAGAAAGAGATCTGGAAAATGAACCATAAAAAAAGTTATGATTAAATGGGTGCAAGACATTGATGAACAGATAGATTTAGAAAGTTGGGAAACATCTTGGGTGAACACTAATAAATTTACACTATGTCAAAATTTAAAGGAAAATTATTTAAAAATGTTTCACCAGTGGTACCTGACACCAGCTAAGCTACACAAAATCTACAAAACAGGTAACACAAAATGCTGGAAGTGTCAGCGTCCCGAGGCAGATTTTATACACATGTGGTGGAAATGTCCAAAAGTTAAAAAATACTGGGAGATAGTGGCAGAACGATTAAGCGAAATGTTTAAAATAACAATTAATCCGGATCCCAAATTGTTACTACTGAATATGACAAATAATATCACCACTATGAAGAAGAAGAATCAAGTTAAAAAACTCTTATATATGATTACTATGGCTAGAGTCACATATGCGCAACACTGGAAATCAAACTATATACCTAAAGAGGAAGAATGGTTTATTAAAGTGATTGAAGCAGTCACACTAGATAAACTAACAACAAGCTTAAAAAATAAAGAAATAAAGGACGACTGGACAGAACTTGAAATATGGAAAGAAAAAAGAGGTTGGAGAATAAACTAACCCTTGGAAATAGCTGAAACAATGTATAAAGAAAAAGAAAATGATTGTAGTAAGTGAGTGTAGATATATACAAGGAAGCCAGGATGATAGAATATTCATGATACAGAATGAATAGAAATAGATAAGGAAAATTGTGCAATAACAGAAAGAAGGATTAAAAATGATGCATATATGTATGGTAGAGTGAATGAAATAAATATTTTAGGCTATAATTTTATTTGTAATAAGTAACATTGATTGTAGTATGTAAGTATTTGAATGATGAATGTAATATTTGTTGTATGTTTATGTCTATGTTATATATGTTGTTTGAAGTATGTTATACGTATTTTTTTTCTTTGTAGCTGCGTCTTTGTATTTTTTAAATAATAAAATTTAAAAAAAATAATATAGTACAGCTATAATATAGGCAAAACACTCTTATTCTATTTGTTCTCCTTAAACTCCAAATCAGATGGAGATCTAGTACACTATTCCTAAAAAGCAATACTATTCCTAAGAAGCATAGGGCGAGGAGAAAAGGGAAGGAAAGGAGATATATATATATATATATATATATATATTAATATACTCTTCTTCTAGTCCTAAACTTCTTAAATACATTTATTATCTCTTTCTTCTCCCTCTTCCTTCCCTAAAAATATGATCAATATATCAAAATATTCAAGAAGTGATTGAAAAACTGTTTCTTCTTAACTTTTTTCTATTATTCTAATATTTCTCTTAATGTTTATAAATCTGTTATAATTTCCTCTAAAGAGAGGTTCATCAGTTCATAGAAATCTTAACATTCCATACAAAATTTTAGTATTTCTCTTCTGTCTCACTCTCTGTTTACTTCTCAAAGAGAAACCTATTACAAATCAACTTACAATCCCTTTTTTCCTTAGACAGTCTTGTTTAGTCTCTCCGTTCCTCCACCGTTTATCTGTCTGAAAGACGCTTTCAGTAGGTTTATTATGTTTGTCTTAAGCTGCAGCGATTTCTTTATCTTTATTGGATATACCAAATAGAGAAGTTTCTATTCTTGTTTCTTTTCTTTCTATAACTCTTATATTCTTCGTTTTCTTTCTGTTCTATTATTAGCTGGCTTGATGTATTGGATTAGGAGTTTGTCGACGTTTCCACTGACTCTACCTGATGTCTTTTAGTCTCTCCTCCGCTTCCCGCCGTTCCCCGTCATCTCTTCAACTCCTCTCTATCCAGAGTATCCGAACAATCTTACATTGAATCTCTCAGGCTTCCCAGTCCCCTGCTTGCCACCACTGCTCCCACTCCAAACCTACTCACGCCGCGACTTCTGAACTTTAAACTTTTCTATCAGTCACTGTCACTCCTCTATCTCCTTGGCCTTTCGTCCTCTCCGAGACCTTCCGCGGCGCACCACTGTCTCTCTCACCACCACTCACTTTCATGTCTTGACCTGCTACACTTCTGGGCTCCTCCTAAGCTCCAAAAGCTTCTGCATGTACACCTGTACACCACCGCTTCCAGGGCTCTCTGCCGCTCAATGCTGCCCTTCTGCTTATTGCTGCCAAGTGTGTTTCCCACAGCTCTGTCTCCACAGAGCACGGCTGAATCTTTGTTCCTCTCCACTCCTCACGAGTAGTTATATAAGATTTATAGAGGATTATATCTGTTTCTTCCTTTTTCTTTGCGGTTTTTCTTTTTCTGGATTATATTAAAATTAAAAAGGTGGCAGTCGTTGCTCTTACCACTGTTCTTCTAGGTTTCCCTGCTAGCGAAAACGGAGTTCCTTTAATCCTTCAATCCTTTGTCCCCTTAGATTCAACTCAATGGGGATTATGAAGATTATGCTTTATCTTCTGTTTCCCTGACCCCCTTCTTTTCTTCCTTTTCCTTTCTCTTTCTTCTAGGGGTTTTATCTCAGTTCTTATTTCTCTTATTTTTTTATTCTGTTTTTAATTCGCTATGGAGGCAGAGGTTTGGTGGAGCCTCCTCCAAAACCTGCCGAGCGCAACACCATTCACCACCGGAAGTGGAACTTATTTTATTACAAAAGATAATTTGGAGCTTTATAAAAACAACTGTTTGCCTACATGGAATAATATTAAGAAAGATTTGTCATCATGGAGTAACCAGCAATTATCCATGATGGGCAGAATTGCAACTATTCAAATGAATGTCTTACCAAGGATATTGTTTTTATTTCAGACAATCCCTATCTTGATGAATAGACAACCATTTAGAGTGTGGAATCAAGATATAGCCAAGTTTATATGGCAGGGGAAGAAACCCAGAATTAAAACAATAGTGTTGCAAGATTGAAAGGAAAGAGGAGGTCTGGGGTTAGCAAATCTTGAGATATATTATAATGCATCAGCACTGTGGTGGATCAAAGAGTGGATTTTGTTTAAAAAATACAAGATTTCTAGAAATAGAGGGATCATCTATGAAATGGGGTGGCATGCCTACCTTTGTTAGTATAAATGGAAATCAGATAAAAACATTCAACATGCATGTTATAAGAAGAGCATTACTTAGAGTGTGGAAAAGATATAAAAATCATTTATATAGAAAATTGCCAATGTGGACATCCACAGAGGAAGCTCTTCATAAATCTGAAGCTTTTGTAAAAAGTGATTGGCTTACTTATGAAAAGCTTTTGATTAAATCTAGAGAAGAAATTAAAATAAAGGATAGAGAAGAGCTACAACAAGAAGGGATTACCATAAACTGGTTTAAATATTTACAGTTAAAAGAAGACTTTAAAAGAGATGTTATAAATCCAGGCATACAAACAGAATTAAACAACTTTGATAAGATATTGAAAGAAGATGAATATCTATGGATAAAGAAATTATATAAGATATTGCTACAGATAGAAATGGAAGAAGAAACAATAAAAGAGAATGTGATTAGATGGATGGAAAATATAGGATATACAATCCCATTAGAAAGTTGGGAAAGAGCACGGAAGCATAACGTCAAATATACAAAGTGTAGTATATTACAAGAAAATTATTACAAAGTTTTTCATAGGTGGTACACAACTCCAACTAAACTTGCAAAGATACAAAAACAGACTAACAACAAATATTGGAAATGTAAAGATAAAGTGGGAACCATGTTTCATATGTGGTGGTATTGTAGCAAGGCCAAAAAATTTTGGCAAGCTATCCATAAATATTTGAGGCAAATATTAAAGGTTGATATTCCTCTAAAGCCAGAAATATTTTTGTTGAATATAACAGATGAAGTAAACCACAAATTAAATGGTGAAAAGAAAAAATACAATGTTATACATGGTAACTGCTGCACGGATAATTTATGCACATTATTGGAAGCTCCAAGAAATCCCCACAATAAGAGAATGGCAAATAAAATTATCAGAGTTAGCAAGTATGGATAGATTATCAATGTATGCAATAGGTAAAACGACTCAACAATATGAAAGGAAGTGGGAAGAAATTTTGAATTTTTGTAAATGACAAATAATATAGGATCTTGAAAGAAATCGTAGATTAGATATTCATTTTATGATTTGATGATTTCGTAGTAAATACGCTATATAATAATATATAGAGAATTTAAAATTAACTGAGAATGTAAACGGTGAAGATATGATGATGGTTTTGTTATATGTGCGGTTGTGTTTAATATTTTTTGTTTTATACACATTATTAAAACTCAATAAAAATTAAAAAAAAAGAATATCAGAAGGGATTATGAGGTTTGGGGTAGGAAGCTGAAAGAGCTGGATTCACAAGTTGTTATCTCATCTCTTCTCCCAATAGAAGGGCATGGTCCAGGAAGGGAGAGGAAAATAGAAGATGTGGGTGACTGGCTCCATAGATAGTACCTCCAAGAACGATTTGGATTCTTGGATCATGGGCTGCGGTTCCATGAGGTGGACTTCTGGCAAGAGATGGACTGAATCTCACACCAGTTGACAGAAACATTTTTGCCAATAATCTCAAACATTTAATCAGGAGGGCTTTAAACTGAGTGTGGCATGCACTCCTACCACCATCCACCTTTAGCACTGACTTTTTGGATGGAAGTCCTGTGGGAACTCGTTATCCCACTTCTGCCACCAAATTATGTATACAAGACCCACACTATTCTTTGTATGATGTCCCACACCAAAACTTTAAAATGTTAGTAGCATGGTTTATTTTAAAAACCTAGGCCAAGTGATGTTTAAATAAGAACAAAGTTTATTTTAAAACAGCATGGAATAACTATAACTTGTATAAAAGCTTGTTACTGCATGCTTGCTTGGTTACATATAACAACATTTGTTTCCACTTCACTTGTTAATACTTCAGCCACGCTGGCTAACAATATCTCTCAGGAAAGAACACTACAGCAACTCCCTTCTTTAGAGTCCTGTATGTGTTCTGAGTCCCTCCAGTCTGGACTCTAACTAACGAAATTACAGTTCCCTCAGGAACTCCCCAAAACACAGCCCTCTCTCTGGCTTAACTCCCTGACCAAACTCTCTACTCCAACTGTCAGCTTGGAATTTTCAAGTGCTCCCAGCTTGAATTCTATTGGTTGTCCCTCATCTGCCTCCTGATTGGCCAGCTGGACATTCTATTCAGCACACTGAGTCATGTGGGGGAGGGAGAAAGTATCTTGGAAGGCTGGAGATAATAGTCAAAGTGTTATAGAGGGAACAAGGCAAATGATGCAAGGGCCTAACAGTAGGAGGCAAAAAACCTCACACAGGCAGCAGGTGGGGAGGACCCATGGTCTTAGATGTCTCTATACTAATGCACAGAGCATGGGAACTAAACAAGATGAACTTGAACTCCTAGCACAACAAAGCAAATATGATATAATAGCCATCACTGAAACCTGGTGGGATGAGTCTCATGATCAGAATGTAGGAATAGAGGGGTATAACCTTTTAAAGAGAAATAGGCCAAACAGGAAAGGAGGAGGAATAGCATTATAAGTTAGGGATGTTTACACTTCTGAAGAAGTCCAGGACTTAAATCCTGGAAATCAGGTGGAGAGCATCTGGATAAAAATTAAAGGGGAAGGAAACAACAGGGATGTTATTGTGGGAGTCTACTATAGACCCCCAAGTCAGACTGAGGAATTTTATGATGCCTTTCTAGAACAGATGATCACTCACTCAGAAAGGAGAGATGTAGTAGTGATGGGTGATTTCAACTATCCTGATATTTGCTGGAAGTCAAACTCAGCCAATACTTCAAGGTCTAGCAAATTCCTCATTTGCCTCAAAGATAATTTCTTTGCCCCAAAGGTGGAAGAGGCCAGAAGGGGATCAGCTACTTTAGATCTGATCCTAACCAACAGGGATGACCTGGTAAATGGAGTGCAAGTGGTGGGATCCTTAGGTGGGAGTGATCATGTTCTCCTGGAGTTTCTTATACAGTGGAAAGGAGAAGCTAGACATAGTCAAACACTCATTCTAGACTTTAAGAGAGCTGATTTCAACAAACTTAGGGAAACACTGTGGGAGTGATCCCATGGTCAGAAATAATAAAGGAGAAGGGAGTTCAGGATGAATAGGAGTTTCTCAAAAGGGAGATACTGAAGGCACAATCTCAAACTGTTCCAGTGAGAAGGAAAAATTGGAAGTGTCTCAAGAAATCGGCCTGGATGACAAAAGAACTTTCAGCTGAACTAAGATTTAAATGGGAGAGGTATAAGAAATGAATTCCACTAAAGAGGAATTCAAACAAATAGCTAGCACATGTAGGGGTAAAGTCAGGAAAGCCAAAGTGCAGAATGAGCTCAGGCTTACTAGAGGGGTTAAAAACAACAAAAAGGCCTTTTCTGGCTATATCCGTAGCAAAAAAAAAGGAGCAGGAAATGGTAGGGCCACTGCGCAGAGAAGATGGAGAAATTCTAACAGGGGACAGAGAAAAGGCAGAACTACTCAACAACTTCTTTGCCTCAGTCTTCTCACAAAAAGAAAAGGGTGCTCAACCTGAGGAAAATGGAGCAGAGGACACAATAGGGGAAATGCAGTAAAGAAAAAGTAAAGAGGTAGTACATGAATACCTAGTTAACCTAAATGAATTTAAGTCTCCAGGACCAGATGAACTACATCCAAGGATATTAAAAGAACTGGCAAATGTAATCTCAGAGCCACTGGCAATAATCTTTGAGAACTCCTGGAGAACAGGAGAAGTCCTAGAAGACTGGAGGAGGGCAAACATTGTCCCCATCTTCAAAAAGGGGAAAAAGAGGATCCCAACAACTATCATCCAGTTAGTCTGACATCAATACCAGGAAAGATTCTAGAACAGTTATTAAACAGAGAGTCTGTGGACATTTAGAAGGGAATGCCATAATCACTAAAAGTCAACATGGATTTCTCAAAAACAAGTCATCCCAGACTAATCTGATCTCTCTTTTTGATAAAATTACCAGCTTGCTAGATAAAGGGAATGCAGTAGACATAGCATGTCTTGATTTCAGTAAGGCTTTTGACAAGGTCCCCCATGATATTCTTGCAAACAAGATAATAAAATGTGGGCTAGACAATAAAACTGTTCGGTGGATTAGTAAGAGGTTGACTGACCGAACCCAAAGGGTGCTCAGCAATAGCTCCTCTTCATCCTGGAGAGAAGTGACCAGTGGGGTGCCACAGGGTTCTGTCCTGGACCCAGTGCTATTCAACATCTTTATCAATGATTTGGATGAAAGAATAGGGGGCATGCTTATCAAATTTGCAAACGACACCAAATTAGGAGGAATAGCTAATACCCCAGAAGACAGGATGAAAATTCAAAATGACCTTAATAGATTAGAAAGCTGGAAACAAAGCCAACAAAATGAATTTCAATACAATAAGGTACTGCACTTAGGGCAAAAAAAAAAAAAAATGAAATGCATAGATATAAGATGGGGGACACCTGGCTTAACTAAACTATGCGTGAAAGGGATCTAGCAGTCCTAGTAGACCACAAGTTAAACATGAGTCAACAGTGAGATGCGGCAGTAAAGGGCAATGCAATTTTAGGCTGCATCAATAGAAGTATAGTAACTAGAATCAAGGGAAGTAATAGTGCCACTGTATTCTGCTTTGGTCAGGCCCCACTTGGAATACTGTGTCCACTTCTGGGCACCACAATTCAAAAAGGATGTTGAAAAGCTGGAGCGCATCCAGAGGAGGGTGACTAAAATGGTGAAGGGTCTGGAAACTATGCCTTATGAGGAACGACTTGGGGAACTGTATGTTTAACCTGGAGAAGAGGCGGTTAAGAGGTGATATGATAGCCCTGTTTAAATATTTGAAGGGATGTCATATTGAGGAGGGCACTAGCTTATTTTCTGCTGCTCCAGAGAATAGAACATGGAACAACAGCTGCAAGTTACAGGAAAAGAGATTCCACTTCAACATTAGGAGGAACTCCCTGACAGTGAGAGCTGTTCAACAATGGACCACACTTCCTCGGAGTGTGGTGGAGTCTCCTTCTTTGGAGGTCTTTAAACAGAGGCTGGATAGCCATCTGTCAGGGATGCTTTGATTATGAGTTCCTGCATGGCAAGGGGGTTGGACTGGATGGCCCTTGTGGTCTCTTTCAACTCTATGATTCTATGAAATAGGTTTCTATTTATTTATTTAATTTAACAGTAGCAAACATCTGATAGTTAGAAGTACCAAAGGGCATAATGGAGTAATAATTCATTCACTATTAAACATTTTATAAAGGTAGGGTTTTTTCCAAAATTCATTCTAGACTACTCACTTGGAATAAATTCTTTCGCTTTTTTCTTTAATAAATGTACACATATATATTTATACCTGTATATTTACGGGGATCCTAGTATGGCAAGAGTTTGCTATTCTCAGACAAGCATGCATCTCCTCTAATTATATGTGGCCTGGTAATTCATTAAGTGGATGAAAGAGACAGTTCTATTTCCGGCTCTGCTAATGAGAACCAGTTGGACCTAGGGCAAATCACCTGACCTTTGAGGCTGTGTTAAGCCTTTAGAAAAGATATATTAAGAAATAGTACTTTACAAGCGAGATTTAATTAGACATTGTTAGTGAAGTACTTTGATCCGCCTATTCAAAAAGATCCCCTTTGGTTATGGCTCTAATACCTTATTTTACACATTAGTTTAGTTTAATCAAATGTGTCATATCTATGCTGTATCCACATTAATGTGTTCTAGCCGCATTAGGGTTGCCAACTTTTGTTATTGACCTCTGCTCCTGTGTCTCTTAGAACAGCTCAGCCTTCTGATAGTATCAGAAATTAGCATCCTGAGAATGTCAGAGCCTGACTTTTTATTTTTGTATTTTTTTAAATAACATGTTTCTAGCCATTATAGCTTCAAAGTCTGTTTAATGCACTTACTAAAATCTCAGAAATTAGAAGTGAATAAGATTTCCAGTGCTTGGAAGCCAGAGCTTATTAGCTTTTTTTCCACTGCAGAATGTAAAAGGCTTATACAGGTTTCTTTGTCTTCCCCACTGATTGCAGAGTTCTTCTTTTGGAAGGGCAGAATTTATATTGCCTGGGTGCAAACTTTGAACACATTTCCTTAACAATATATTATATATGGACATATACTTAAATAGCATATAATAATAATACCAAAAAAATCTATAATAAACTTTTTTTAATTTTGCAAGTGTTGGTGGGTATTCTAAAAAATAGGAGTGGGTAAAGTACAACCCTCTAGATGTTACTGGACTGCAACTCCCATCAACCTTAGCCAAAATACTCAATTGTGAGGAAGGTTGGGAGTTGCAGTCTAATACTATCTGGAGGGTACCATTTTGTCCATTCTTGTCTTAGAATAAACATCTGTTGGGAAGATTATCAGGATCACACTTGTATGAACATATCCAGGGCTTGAAAAAGCTAGTTTTTGAATGACAATTCTCTTTATTTCTTTATTATTTATTTATTTATTATTGATTGATTGATTGATTGATTGATTAAAAACAAGTTGTTGTCTACAATTAGTTAACTTCCATGCTGTAGTCTGAAATGAGCAGCCTGCTCTGCTTGCATAGACTTTCTGCAGAACATAGAACCTGGGTCTCTAGATGCAATAAATAATTTAGGAGCAAAGGAAGTAGGACATCCTTACTACTGCAGATCTTCTTTCTCTGATGTATGCAGTGTCATACTTATGCTCAGGCTAACTAAACTACAGTCCAGGGCCTTGCAAAAATAAGGCAATTACCCCCCAAAAAAGCACACACATGTACTCAATCAGTTGTGCTAGGATAATACATGTTTGTGGGCAATGTTGTGAGACTTCTTAAGATCTGACAGAGTTTATGGTGTGGACCAGCTGAGTATGTTTAGCCTGAAAAAAAGAAGGTTAAGAGGTGACATGATAGCTTTATTTAAATATTTGAAAAGATGTCATATTGAGGATAGAGCAAGGTTGTTTTCTACTACTCCAGAGACTGGGATATGGAGCAATGGATTCAAACTACAGGAAAAGACATTCCCACATATGATAAAGTTTTGAAAAAGCATGAGGGAAAATTTGTACTGAAATCTCAAGAATAATTATATGAAGAAGCTATAAAATTGCAATGGTACCCTTATAGGCAATTACATGAGAGATATTAGAATGGATGGGAAAATTAGGTTTTGAGGAGAAGAAAACAGAATTTGAGAAGATATTATATACAAAATCGAATAAAACTATTGCAAAACTATACAGCCTTTTGTTACGAATCTACTTGAAGGGAATGGTAAAAGACTCAATGATTATATGTACAAAGAATATAGACCACCTGATTTGTCTATTGCAGTTGTAGAGAACATGGATTAAGTAAGTTAAATATACAGTCTCTCAGAATTTAAGGGAGAATTATTATAAAATGTTTTATCACTAGTATTTGATCCTGGATAAAGTTTCTAAAATATTTTAAAAGACAGATAATAAATGCTGGGAATGTGGCAACATTCCAGGAACCTTTTACCACTATTAGTGGACATATCAGTTGCCAAATAAATATTGGAGGAGAGTTAATGATATAATAAGTAGTCTTCTGAGTATCAAACTACAATAGACCCAAGTGTTATTTTGTAGATATCTTCAAAGATGAATTAGAAAGAAAAATTGGAAAAGTAATGTACTATTTAATTACAACAGCTAGAATTGCCTTTGCTCAAAAATGGAAGGCAAAAGATGTTCCTAGTAATGAAGAATTGATTTTTAAATTGTATGAGGTGATAGAAATGGATAAGTTAACATTGAAAAAAATGTTATATAAATTCTGTATAATAGAATTGGTGATAAACATAGGTGATAAACTTCTTTGGATGTCTGGAAAAGAAATGGGGATCAGTGGCAATGACAGGTTTCACAATAAAGATGGCAGGATAGAGATTACAGATTGGAAGGTCCAAAGTATAAAGACGTGAAGAAAATGATAGGTATGTAGATTGAGCATTACCTATTATGGTTTTGGAAAGTCAACTAAGAATAGGGAGAAGAACCAGAAAGGGCAAGAGGGGGTAGTCAAACTCCATGTAGGAAAAGATGTAGGAATGTGTAAGAATGTGCAAGGAAGGTTGAAGCATGTAAAAGAAAGGGATGTTTTGAAGAATGGAGAAAGTTTTGAAGGGGAAGAAAGTGGAAGGATTAAGAAGAGAAGGTGGTGTGGAGAGAAATGAGAAGAAATGTACAGTGAGTGAAGAGTGGGAGAGGAGAGACGAAAGGGTATGGGGTGGTATTTACTAGGAAGGTATAAATAAGGTTCTCCATGTATGGTGGGAGTCTATGGGGGGTTGCAGACTGCCAGAAATAGTGCAAATTGAGTCCACTTTTAGGGTTAGGGTTAGGGTTAGGGAATCATGGGAACTGTATTTTATTGTGGCACCAGAGCTCTCAATGTCTCAGAAAAAAAAACAATTCCCATGATTCCCTAGCACTAACCCTAACCCTAAAAGTGGACTCAATTTGCACTATTTCTGGCAGTTTGCAATCCCCCTATGTTGCAGTATTTTGAGTGTAATTTTGCTTGCATGTGAGATTAGTGCTATGGTTCTCTACTTGCTGCAGTCTCTTGTGTCTCCTTTTTTGTGGATGGGGATGTATATTGATCACTTCCAATCTGTTGGCCATTGTTTTGTTTTCCATATCTGTTAACAAATGTTGGTTAGCACTAGAGTTGACTCTGTCAATGTGGATTGCAACCTATTGGAATATCATCTGTTCCTGGAGACTCGTTTTTTGCCATTTCTTTTATTGCATCATCCACCTCAGTTTTTAAAATTTGGGGTTCATCTTCATATGGCTCTTCATCCCATGTGTCCTTCATGCTGTCATCACTTTTATATAACTCTTCTATGTATTACATCCAACATATTTTTATCCGTTCCTGGTCTTGAATTATGTTATCTTTATTGTCATAGAGCATCCCAGTCCTTGGTTTGAACTTTCCTTTGATTTTTCAAATCTTGTGGAATAGGTCTCTTGTTCTTCCCTTTTTGTTGTTGTCTTCTATTTCTCTGCCTTGGTCATTGTAGTAATTTCCTTATCTTTGTGCACTAGCCATTGTACTGTTGCATTCATGGGTCTTAGTTTATTTCTATCTCCTTTTTGTTTTGTTTTGTTTCTCTTCTTTCCTTTATTGCTTGTAGCGTTTTATCTGCCATCCATGGTTTCTTCACTTTCCTTTTGTCTGTTGGAAGTGTCTTTGTGAATTTCTCTTTTAATATGTCCCTGGCTTCAGACCAAAGCTCTTCACAATCTATTAAATTTAGTACTGCAAATCTGTTCCTTCTACTGTCAATGAATTCTGTGAAAATGTTGTTTAAATCGTATTTTGGTATGATGACTGGTTTTGTTCTTTTATTGAGTTTTACTTTTATTTTTGATATGAGTAATTCATGTTCTGTGCCATAATCAGCACTTGGTCCAGTCTTTGCCACCAGTAAGGACATAGACTACAACCATACATGGAGAGAGAAATCCCAGAGGTCCAAGCAGGGTTCAGAAAAGGAAGAGGCACTAGGGATCACATTGCAAATATACGATGGTTAATAGAGCGCACCAGGGAATTCCAAAAGAAAATCAACATGTGCTTTATAGACTATAGCAAAACCTTTGAGTGCATAGATCATGAAAGGCTATGGAACGCCCTTAAAGACATGGGAGTGCCAACACATCTGATAGTCCTGATGAGGAATCTGTACTCTGTCAGAACAGAACATGGAGAAACAGATTGGTTCCCAAGTGGCAAAGGAGTCAGACAAGGCTGCATCCTATCACCCTACCTATTCAACTTATATGCAGAACATATTCTAAGGAAAGCAGGCTTGGACACAAAAGAGGGAGGAGTGAAAATAAGAGGAAGAAATATCAACAATCTGAGATATGCTGATGATACCATAATCCTAGCAGAAAACCTCACAGACCTAGAACAACTAAGGAATATCAAAGAAGAAAATTCAAAGGCAGGCTTACTGTTGAACATAAAGAAAACAAAAATAATGACCACAGAGAATTTATACACATTTAAACTAGACAATGAGGAAATAGAAATAATATCAGAACAGGTACTGCAGCCAGGAAATCAGGAGAAGATTAAAAATGGGGAGGGTGGCTATGAAGGAACTAGAAAAGATCCTAAAATGCAAAGACATACAGCTCAGCATGAAAGTCAGAATCATACAAGCCATTGTATTCCGCATTACCATGTATGGATGTGAGAGCTGAGCAGTCAAGAAAGAAGATAGGAGGAAAATTAACTCATTTGAGATGTGGTGCTGGAGAAGAGTGCTGAGGATTCCATGGACAGCCAAAAGGACAAACAAATGGATCCTAGAGCAAATCAAGCCAGAAGCATCCCTATATGCCAAAATGGCAAAACTTAGACTGTAATACTTTGGACACATCATGAGTAGGCATGAATTTTGGGGAAAAACAATAATGTTAGGAAAGATAGAAGGAAGTAGAAAGAGAGGAAGGCCATATGCTAGGGATGGACTTTTCAAAAGAGACCATGAATATGAGTTTTCAAAAGCTGGGCAGAGCAGTAGAGGACAGGGGGACCTGGAGATGTGTCATCAGCAGGGCCGCCAATGGTTAGATCGACACAAAGGCAGTTATCAACAACAAAACATAAAGAAGGTATAATGAATATGGTTAAAATTTTTGAAGAAGACTAAAGATGTTATGAATGAATATGAGTTTGAATGTATTTGATGCTGGTGGTGTTGGGATGTTTGATATTATTGAAGATGATATGGCTGTTTTAATGTTGTATATATTTGTTCAATAAAGATTATTTTTTAAAAAAGAAATTCCACGTAAACTTTAGAAAAAACTTCTTGATGGTAAGAGCTGTTCAACAGTGGAATATACTGCCTCTGAGAGTGGTGGCAGCTCCTTCTCTGGAAGTTTTTAGACAGAGGCTGGATGGCCATCTATTGGGAGTGCTTTGATTGTGTATTTCTTATATGGCAAAGGGTTGGACTGAATGGCCCTTCCATCTCTTTGATTCTATGAGTCTATGATTCTACATGTATTGATCCAGGTAGAAATGCATGAGGAACATGTATAGAACTCTTGGTCTGCATCTTCACTGCAGAATTAATGCAATTTGATACCACTTTAACTGCTGAGCCCCAATACTGAGAAATTCTGGGATTTGTAGTTTTGTGAGATATTTAGCCTTCTATGTCAGAGAACTCTGGTGTCTCAAGAAACTATGCATCCCAGGATTCCATAAAATGGAGCCATGACAGTTAATGCAATGTCAAACTGCTTTAATTCTGCAATGTGGCAGCAGCCCCAGAATCCCCCTGACAATGCTGGCTTGGGAATTCTGGGAATATGAGGATTCTGGGAGTTGGAATCCAAAAAGTAACTCTGTGAAATTCTACATTGATGGTAACAAAGCAGGACTAGAAAGTGTATCCCTTTTCTCTCTCTTACACATTTAGGGAACATACCCCAATATGTTAACACATGACCATTCCATCTATTTACAGTCTGTGCTTCACTTGCATGGGGATACAGAACCAACAAGCAGTTCTCTGAGTTGATGCTACTGATCCTTTCCTTCTTATCACAATTGTAATAAATAAGTAGAGGGACTCAACATGCACTTCTTCATTACACAGAGCATATATAAATTTCTGGAACAGTAGATCATCACTCTGTATTTTTATTGTTATTTATACATCATGGACACACACAAAAGCTGTTAGCGCCTCAAATAGCAAGTGTCAAGGTACTGCATATCCACTCAGTTGGTAAAATAAGTCAGTTAATTTGGCAGGTAAGTATTAAGCAATCATGTTGTCAGAATAAGGCAAGTGGCTAAGAGAGAAAGACAAAGAAAAATGAAAAAATTATAAAGGGAGAAAGAAACAGGAAAGAACTGAAGAGAATAGAGCAGATATTTTTGTTTTTGCTTCTGCCTCAGCAATCTATTGCTTATCTAATTACTTTGGCATTTATAGGGCCTTCTCAGTACATAGTGTCAAAGTGCATGGAACCTTTCTTTAAAAAACGACCACTATTCATTTTCCCAAAATAAACATTATCTGGTTCAACCTGGGATTGAGTTCTATCACACAAATTAAAGCCTTTGTTTTCTTGAGCCATTACCTCCATAAAAAAAAAATCACACAAACTGAACATTATTCACTTAACAATATTTGCTAATATGTCCTTCTAAATGGAGTTTTCCTATCCCTTCAATAACCACATGGCTAAACACAGAAGATTCTCTATCACTTCAGCTTTAGGACAAAAGAGCTGCCTCCCTGGCATTTGAATGGGAAACCAAACTGATTTGGCTAGCTAGATGATTCATTTACGAATAATGCAAAGGGGGACTAATCTATTTCCCCATAGAAAACTAGATTCCATACCATAGGGGTATTCCATACCCAAGGAACAGCTACCAACAAGGTTTTCTCCCATGTTCTCACCAGACAGGCCAGTGATGGTAGTGTGACCAGAAGAAAATGCTCCCCAAGGATTTTAAGACTCTGCCTGATTCGTATAGAGAGACAGAATATTTAAGATATAAGCTTATTGCACGGCGCTTACAGGAACAGAATCAGAACGGAATGGAACAGGACAAAAATGCAAGTTACTGGACAGGAGAACACTGATGCCACCAGGAGTCCCCAAGCCGTTCCCGGCAGCCAATTTTGAAGAACGATTTTGAACTGTCATTCAAAAATCGGCTGCCAGGAACAGCTGGGGAACAGCTTGGGGACTCCCAGTGACATCGGTGGCGTTCTCCTGTCCAGTAACATGCGTTTTTGTCCCATTCTGTTCCTTTCCACTCCTGTTCCTGTAAGTGCAGTGCGATAAGCTTAATAGTCTGGATCTGAACCACATTGGGTATTATTGTTCATAAAATGCACTTTGAATTGTACCTCAAAATGAATAAACAGCCATTGAAGATGTGTTAACAAGGGAGTGACATGTTCTGTATTTTACTGGCCCCAGTTAGCATTCTGGCTGCAAGATTCTGGACCTGGTGGCATTTCCAAACGGTTTCCAAAGGGAGTAGAATGTATTACACTAATCCAAAGGGGATGTATTCAAGGCATATGTCACCGGGAAGAGTTTTGACACCTCAAGGAGTGGGCATAGCTGCTGCATTAGTTTTCACTGTGCAATAACCACTGGCATCACTAGGGTTGGTGTCACCTGGTGCAGTAACTCATGGTGTCACCCACCCTCCACTGAACTCCTCCCATACCACATCATACAGAATCCTTAGTAATGTTTTTTGTACTAATGTTACTTATAAATTGTAATTCTTGTATATCACTGAATGTAATGGTAATCGTTGTGGCATAAACAACTAGCAAAATTCAAATTATACTTTTAAATTACAATATCATATGCACAGCCTAAATGTATTTACATGTACATGGTTTCATATGGTTAAAGTGAAAATTTAATAAGATGTGATGTTTTAAAGATTTTTTAAATTAATTTTAATTTTAATTTTAAAAAACTAGGGCCTCTCCATTCTCCTCCCACTGAGGACGTTATCACACGAGGTCTAAAGCAGACCCAATCCACACTCAATCCCGTCCTATTGCGTTTTTTTCCCCGTGTGTTCACACGACGTCGCACACAACCCCGTTCCAACCCCGTCCCAATGCGGCATCATCCCCGTTCTTTTGAATGCCGGTTTCTTGAGGAAGTACAAGTGTGCGACCAAAATGATACCGCAATGATAGCGCTTTCACCGTATGTCTGATCACCAGATACGTATCCTGGAGCCCAGGCCCCGCGAAGGCTTGGAAAGGGGTGTGTGTGACAGCCGGCTGTCACACACACACACACACCCCTTCCCAAGAGAGAGCCGCTCTGAGCAGAAGTCCTCAGAGCGGCTCTCTTTCCCAGCTTGGGTTGGGAAGGTGTGTGTGTGTGTGTGTGTGTGTGTGTGACAGCCGGCTGACACACACACACACACCTTCCCAAGCCTGGAAGCCTGGTTGCTTTCCTTGGGACGAGGCCGGGCTCGGACCCCGGCCTCCTCCCAAGGAAAGCAACCAGGCTTCCCTTGGGACAAGGCCAGGGTTGGACGCATCCTCCGACCCTGCCCTCCTCCCAAGGAAAGCAACCAGGCTTCCCTTGGGAGGAGGCCAGGGTCGGAGGATGCCTCCGACCCTGCCCTCCTCCCAAGGAAAGCAACCAGACTTCCCTTGGAATGAGGCCAGAGTCAGAGGCATCCTCCGACCCTGCCCTCCTCCCAAGTCCCAAGGGTTGCTGTCACACACACACCTTCCCAACCCTGTGCTGACAGCCGCGGCTGTCCTGTTTCTGCGCATGTGCAAGAACATCCTTGCTGGGTTCTGGAAGGGATCTTCTCACTTGTGTGTGAACAGCAGATACGGTTCCCAGGAGCGCATCTATCGCGGTTTTGTTAATTGCGCAATGATGCTAGTTGCATCTGATAGCCATTTCCGTCTTGTGGGGTCTATACCGGTATAGTTCTGGATTGATTCCATACTGCTTTCTTGCCACTTTGAGACCCGCGTGTGATAACGTCCTGAGCCTTACCCCACTCACACCATTTCTTCAGTATTTTAAAGGAAGTAGGCAAACAGCACAGCCCATTTCTTTCCAAAGGCAGATCTTTGAGGAGCAGTGGTGTCACCCACCTTTTGGGTGTCACTTGATGTGGTCTGTACCCCTCCCACATCCTGATGCCCCTGACAAGCACACTCCTGGGCATTATTCAGGCTCAAGGTTAAATCCAAGATTACACCCAATCTACAAATGTGAGATTTCAGGAAGAACACAATCCCATCTACCATAGGCTGTATCCCTGTTTTCTTTTCAGTCCTTAAACTGGCTTGGAGTACCTCTGCCCTGTCTGGATTACCCTTCTGTTCACCCTAATCCAGTCAATTACTAACAACAGACACTGGTTTACCACAGAAACACTTTCCTTGGAACTGGATGTTGGAAAGGAAAGATTATGTCATTACTTATAACACATACATTTCTGAATCTGGGCATTCAGAGATCAGTGTGGTCTAAGTTATTTCCAGATTAAATTTGAACAAATCCTTTATATCCCAAATTCAGTTACTTTTGTATGTTAATGTTCACTATATTTGTTTTAAAGCACATAAAACAATTGTAAAAGAATTTCCCTTTGTCCTACTTGAGATCTAGTTCTAAGCAACTGGAATGTGTATCTTTTACTCACATTGTGCTTCCAAATAACCTGTCAGAGGTGAAAATACTCATTACTACTTTAGACCTGTTCTGATAATAGTAAAACATTTTCTTCTTTGAGGCTGTAAGGAGTGAAAAGGCTGGCATTTTTATTTCATGATGCTTCATTGACAGAAACCCCTTGTCTGAAGCATCTTAGTATCCCATCTACTAGAGCTTATTGCTTCATTTTTAACTCACCCCTTTCAGTCCAAGAGATGTATTTATAACCACTGCAGTCAGTCTTGAAATAAGTACATAGTGCAAGGCTACTGTGTGTTACCAGTCAAGCGGAGGGAGACAAAGGCAAATAAAGAGCAATAAGATATGATGTATCGAAAAGCTTGACAGTATCAAAGAGACTATGGCTTTATGATGCTAGGAATAGACTGCACAAGCCCTGGCAGCTGTTTTGTTCAGATTCATCTCCAGTCCATTAAAATATTACCCTATTGTTTATTTTCTTTCCTCTTGTCTGATATTTATGGCTTTGTTTTCTTTTTCCTTTTATGCAGAATTGTATGGTGATGAGCTGATTTTGTCTTAAGAAAGCACTAGCACAAGATTATTATTCTTCAATGCAGAGCATAAATGGAAACCTGAATTTTGAATAGCAATTTAGTTTTCCCTTTTTTATTTTGCTTTTTTACTTATATTCTTCCAAATATGTAAAAGAAAAATCTTGTGTCCTATTACTGCAGAGCCCTCATTAAGCTTGAGAAAACCAAAGAAAATAAAGATACCTCAACTAGTCGAGCCCTGTTCTCTATGACCTAGAACAGTAGTTCCCAAACTTTGGTTTTCCAGGTGTTTTTGGACTTCTACTCCCAGAAGCTCCAGCCAGGATGGCCAACTGTCAGGAATTCTGGGACCTGAAGTCCAAAACATCGGGAAACCAAAGTTTGGGCATCACTGACCTAGAATTTTATCTCCAGGGCTCAAGTTAAGACATTAAACTTGGCCATGTTGTCAAAACAAGCCCACTACCTGCAATGAAAGGATTTTTGTTAAGCTTGAAGCAAAAGGATGCAATGGCTCAAGTAGTTAAGATGCTGACTCTGCTGACTGCAAGATCAGCAGGTTAGCAGTTCGAGGCCCAGGTGCTGCATGATGGGGTGAGCTCCCATCACTAGTCCCAGCTTCTGCCAATCCAGCAGTTCGAAAGCATGCAATGCAACTAGATAAATAGGTAACACTTCTATGGGAAGGTAAATAGCATTCTGTGCAATCATGCTGGCCACATGATCACAGAGTAGTCTTTGACAACACTGGCTCTTCAGCTTAGTAACAGAGATGAGCACCATCCCCTATGGTCAGACACAACTTGACAAATTTGTCAATAGGGAATACTTTTATCTTTACCTTGGAGCAATAGATCCAGCTTTGAATTTAACCTAGAATAGCCAGTGTAGCATTGTGACTTGAATGTTGGACTATACTCAGACCAGGGTTTGATTCCCACCTTGGCCATGAAACCACTGGATGACTTTGGGCAAGTCACACTCTCTCAGCCTCAGAGAAAAGCAATGGCAAACCTCCTCTGAATAAATCTTGCCAAGTGAAAACCCATGATAGTGTCACCTTAGGGTTGCCATAAGTTAGATATTATTATTATTATTATTATTATTATTATTATTATTATTATTATTATCCCACCCCTCTACGTAATGCAACCGGGATGACTTACAACATTAAAAATATACTTCATATCCCACAATCCCATCCACCCCTTAAAATACCATTAAACAATGAACAATTTAAAACACACTTAAAATAAAATACAAATAAACAAATAATAATAATTGCAGCAGAATCAGGGGAGCAGCTTGGGCTGTCTCTTGATGACCGGGATATCTATTCAGGAAAGGCTTGCCAGAAGAGAGCCATCTTAACAGCCTTTTTAAAGCTGTTCAAGGTGATAATATGACGGATCTCATCAGACAGGCCATTCCATAATCTGGGAGCAGTTGCCGAAAAAGCCCTCTGGGCAGTTGCAGACAGCCTAGTTTTTATAGGCTGTAGCAGAGAGCGTGGGGTGGATTATACGGGAGGAGGCAGTCCCAAAGATAGATTGGACTCAAGCCATTTAGGGCTTTAACAGTGATAACCAACACCTTGTCTTGTGCCCGGAAACTAATGGACAGCCAGTGAAGTGATCTTAAGATTGGAGTTATGTGGTTTCTTCTCATTCCTGAGACCAACCTGGCTGCCATATTCTGTACTAGTTGAAGTTTCCAGACCATGTACGAGGGTAGCCCCATGTAAAGTGCATTACATAAATCGAGACAAAAGGTTATCAGCGTGTGCACCACAGTTTCAAGGTCCCATCTTCCTGGAAAGGGCGCAGCTGACGTATCAGCCGAAGCTGATAACAGGCACTCCTGACCGGCTCATTTACCTGATTTATCATCTGAAGCAACGGATCCAGGAGCACCCACAGTCCTTAGTGGAGAGTGTGACCCCATCCAGGATTAGAGGTTGCATCCCAATACCTGGGTTCAGGGCCGCTACTGTAAGTACCACCGTTTTGTCTGGATTCAGTCTCAATCTGTTTTTCCTCATCCAGTCCATTATTGCTTTAAGACAATCATTAAGAGGGGAGACACCATCTGAGGTCACAGCTGAGGACCGAGACCAAAATGCCTTGAATGCACATGACAACAACAAGGGATGGCCAATATCAACTGAGAGAAAAAAACCAGTGGGACTCTGTTTTTGTCAGGACTCTCGTCCAGCAATATAGTGGTAAATTTTAAAGTGTAGACTCTTGCCATGGGAGCCCCTGTAGCCATGACCACAAAAAGTGGGTTGGAAAATAAAAACAGTGTTGATCCAGATCAAGAAATTAATCCAAATATGGTACTGGAGAGTAGTGGCTTTCTCCGTGCCTCTCCATATGCCATTGTAGCACTTCCACTCTCTTCCTGAGGGAGATGGTCATTAAAAGTGTGCCTTTTGTCAAATGGATTTTTTCCAGCATGACAAAAGGACACTTTTACAACCATCTCTCTCTTGGGAAGAGAATGGAAGTGCTACAACAGCATGTGGAAAGATACAGAGAAAGCAGCTACTCTCCCACTCCACCTCAGCCTTCTTTTCTCATGCAATAAAGTTCTCTGTCCAAAAACTGCTATTTTTTTTCCTACACATACTCACACACTTTGCATCAGCCCCTTTCCTTAGGCTGAATCTATACTGCAGAATTAATGCAATGTGACATGGCTTTAGCTGTCATGGCTCAATGCTATGGAATTCTGAGATTTGTAGTTTTGTGATATATTTAGACTTCTCTGTCAGAGGGCTGTGGTGTCACAACAACTAGAAATCCCGGGATTCCATGAGATGGAGCCATAACAGTCAAAGCGGTGTCAAACAGCATTGATTCTGCAGTGTGGCAGCAGCCTGAGTGAAAAGAAAATCTATTCAAACTTGTGACAGTTTACACTCCTGATACATCGCCTTTATAGAAAATTATCAACCAAGTACCTTCTGTCTTAGCATGCAACCTGCTTGATTTTAAAAAATGGCTAGCTAAAGTGGCTAGCAGTCATAACAAAACATGCCACACAGGGGATTTGGGGGGGTTTTCAGGGCTGTTTCAATTCCTGTCTGAAAGTATAACCTTGATAACATTTAGATCCCAGTTGTGGACAGTATAACACTGGGTGTATCTACCCAGCAGAATTAAAGCAATTTGACATCACTTTAATTGCCATGACTCTATCCTACAGAATGCTGGGATTTGTTGTTTGGTGAAGTTTTCAGCCTGGTCTCCCAGAAAGCTTTGGTGCCTCACTAAACTACAAATCCCAGGATTCTGTAGGATCGAGTCATAGCAGTTAAAGTGGTGTTGAACTGCTTTGATTCTGCAATGCAGATACACACCAACTGGCAAAACCCAGTGCTGGGTTTCTACTATCCAGATGTGAAGAGCCAATGCTCCTGCCCACCTACCCACCCACCCAAAGTCTACAAGATAAATCATTGTTTTTCTTAAAGATGAGCAATTGTGGGATTGCTGAGCAATTATTACATTCCAGGATGAAAGGGAAGTGAAAAGGGCTGATAAGGTATAACATCAAAGCTTGGCAATCTATTCGGAAAGGAACTGAACTGTTCATCCTGGAATACAAATGCATCATTTTATTTCTCTATTGTGAAATGAAATCTTAAAGAAAATGACAAAAAAAGAAGAGGAACAGTTATTATCTTACTTTCAACTTATTACAAAATTGTGTTCCACTTTGAAAGTCATGCCATAATGTTACACACAAGAATGAATAAAGTTTCACTTTTACCTGCTTTCATTTGTCTGTTCTGACAGTGGTGTCTCAGGTGTTCTCACCAAGACTTCTAGCTGAACTACTTTTCCCCAGTTTCATAAGGGACAGAGGAAAGCCAGAATAGTGGTTTGAGTGCTGGACTAGAAGTCTCGGAGACCAGAGTTTGAATCCCTGCTCAACCACAGAAACCCACTAGGTGACCTTGGCCAGGTCAAACTCTCTCCACCTCAGAGGAAGGCAATGGCAAATTGCCTGTAAAGAAATCTTGCCAGGACAATGTCATGATAGGTTCACCCTAGAGTCGCCATAGGTTAGAAACAAACTGAAGGCATACAATAGTAACAAAGCCACACAGTGCACTAGAGCAGTTCATCTGTATTCCCATTTTACCACAGTTTATCACCTAGAACTACCTACTATGACAGGAAATTGTGGCCCTACAAGTGTTGTTGGATAGCAACCTCCATCAGCCCTAGTCTACAAGAAGTGGCAGTCCAACACCATCTAGATAGCTCTCCATGCACTATGGAGTATGAAACATTTTGGCTCATTGTGTTCAGTTTATAACTCTTTCCATTATGATTATATGGATCAACCAAGGGCAATGAGGGAAACTAGAGTGTTCAGGTGCTTACTTTAATGCAGGGATGGGCAGTGGCATCACTAGGTTTGGTGTCACTCACTGAGGTAACTCATGGTATCACACATACCTGCATTGACTTCCTCCCACAACACACCATACAGAATTCTTAGTAATGTTTTTTGTACTAATGTTTCTCATTAATTGTAATTCCTGTATATTATTGAACGTAATGGTGATAGTTGTGACATGAAGTGAAGAACTGAATGAAAAACTGAAGAGACTACACTATCATATTTGACTGTCTTGTGAGGGGAAACTGTGTCATTCCGTTACAGGGCAAGCAGGAGTAGACTGGTTGGAGGTAGCCTGTGCCATAAAGAACCAGCCTCCACTGGTAACACCCTTGTTATTTACCTTCCTGGCTTATAATCCCACAATTTCAAATCTTATTTTCTCTCACACACTAACACAGTCCTTGTTGTTCCTAGTGTGTTGTTGTGGGTAAATGTTGTTCTCACTGCTAGCTAGCCAGCTCCTTCCTTCCTTCCTTCCTTCCTTCCTTCCTTCCTTCCTTCCTTCCTTCCTTCCTTCTTGGTGCCTTCTTTTCTAAATACAGTACATCCTTTATTCCTGCTTTTTTCAGGCCATTGCTTTATTTCTTTATTTTCCTGATTTTCTGTCCAGCATTCCCCATGCCTATCAATTGTTCAGCTATTCCTTTTGCAATACAGTCATGTCTCTTAGGCCTATTCCTGTCAAAAGCTTGCAGTCTTTCCTGTTTAGAAATAAAGAACTAAGAAGAGAAGCTAAAGAGAATATGATTCATCCTCCAGTATTATTCTCTCTTTGCCCCTCCTACCCTTAACTCTTGATTTGTTTAATTTAATCACTCTTCTCCATGATTCCTGTTTTACAGGATACTCTTTTAGCTTCACCGTCTCCATGCTCCTGATCCAAATTTCCTCGAACATCTATGCCTACTCTTTTCTTTTCTGTTTTGCTTGCTTTTGGGGGGGGGGGGTAACTTCTTGTCAAATTAAAGGGACTTCACTTGTCCCATAAAAGCCATGTTGTCAAAAATTCTGATACCAAAACATCACTCTCAGAATCACAGTCAGAATGATAATGTAACAATGTAGTCAATAAGATGTCCAATTCACAGATGACAGGTGACAGTTTATTTGGAAGCTTTCAGCATTTTCTGTATTATGCTTCTTTTGTCAATAAATTATAACATTATAACATTAAATGTTTCTGCATAGTGTCTAAGTAATCTGGATGGAGTTTGGGAAATAAAGTACTTCTGTCAGTATCTGCCATGCAGCTGCAAACATGCCTATCTCAGAGAAGAAGGGTTTTCTGGAACAGTTCTACCTGAAGGTGCTTTCATGTGAAGAAAGCTAAAGCTCTTTTCAAACTAACATTTGTGGTATTAAATCTTTACAAATGTATAGGATTCACTATCTTCAGAATGGTTTAAGTTACTACGGTTATAGTTGCTGTTAACTGACAACAAATTCACTTTGACTTATGGTGATCCTATGAATGACAGACCTTAAAGTCGCTCTATCATCAACAGCCCTGCTCAGCTTTTGCAGATTCATAGCCATGGCTTCCTTTATTGAGTCTATCTATCTGGAATCTGGTCATCCTCTTTCCCTACTGCCTTCTACCTTGCTGAGCATTATTATCTTTTCTAGTGAGCATGTCTTCTCATCATATGTCTAAAGTATGACAGTCTCAGTTTAGTCATCTTAGCTTCTAGGGAGAGTTCAGACTTGATGTGTTCCAATACCATTAGTTCATCTTTTTAGCTGCCCATGGTATTTGTACAGCTCTTCTCCAGCACCACATTTCAAATGAGTTGACTTTCTTCCTATCACCTTTCTTCACTGTCCAGCTTTCACAATCAATACAGAAATTGGAAATGAGATGGCATGGACAATCCTAACTTTAGTGTTCAATAAATGCTATGATATCAAGCTTCAAACCTGGTGAATTGCTTGCACTTTGCGCTCTCTCTCTCTCTCTCTCTATCCATTTGTCTATCTATCATCTAATGCACTAGGACATTGGTGGATGCAGGATTTTCCATGACTAATAGAGGCTTGTGTGAGGAAAAGGAAGCACAGTTCCTACCATAGAATCCACAGTGAAGTCATATTCTGAGCAGTGAAGTCATATTCATTCTTTTGATTTTTCTAGCAATGCTGTTTACAGCTTGCATAAATCTTGCATAGTATATATAGATATCTACCCAGAGAAATAGTGCTGACTCCATCTACCCAAGTAGTTACCATCCCAGTAATTCAGATAGGGTGTTTCCAGACAAGGATTTTATGGTGCAATCATTATCCTGCCTTAAACACAGATTTTTACCTTGTTTACTTACTAAAGAAAATCTGTTGAGGAAAAAAATGAAATAGCTTTTCAAAGTTTCTTAATTAGTAGCACTAGCAGTCATGGTGACACCTCCAACCCCCTCTTTCCTCAGCTACTCTGTTCAGGTCCTGCAGGATCAGGGTCATGATCTGCTTGATCTTCCTATTGTTGTTAGCTGCCTTTGAATCAACTTTGACTCCTCCAAGCCCCTCTTCCCTCAGCTGTTCTGCTCACATCCTGCAGGATCAGGGCTATGATCTCCTTGATTGAATCTATCCATCTAATATGTTCCTTTCTTTCTACTTTTGTTTTTGTTGTTGTTAACTGCCTTTATGTCAATCTTGAGCACTGGCAACCCTATGGATGAGACATCCCCAGGTCCCCCTGTCCTCTACTGCTCTGCCCATCTCCTGAAAACTCATATTTGTGGTCTCTTTAATAAACTTCATCCATCTAGCATGTGGCCTTCCTCTCTTTCTACTTTCTTCTATATTTCCTAACATTATTGTTTTTTCCAACGATTCATGCCTTCTCATGATGTGTCCAAAGTATGACAGCCTAAGTTTTGTCATCTTGGCTTCTAGGGATATTTCTGGCTTGATTTGCTCTAGGACCT
Source organism: Phrynosoma blainvillii (assembly GCA_026167975.1). Classification (NCBI taxonomy): domain Eukaryota; kingdom Metazoa; phylum Chordata; class Lepidosauria; order Squamata; family Phrynosomatidae; genus Phrynosoma; species Phrynosoma blainvillii. The sequence goes on along the minus strand of JANUYF010000003.1, from coordinate 244,919,594 downwards.
ATTTGTTTGTCCTCTTGGTTGTCCATGGAATCCTCAGTTCTTTTCTCCAGCACAACATCTCAAATGTGTTGATTTTCCTCCTATCTTCTTTCTTAACTGGCCAGCTCTCACATCCATACATGATAATAGGGAATACAATAGCTTGCATGATTCTGACTTTTGTACTGAGTTGTATGTCTTGCATTTTAGGATCTTTTCTAGTTCTTTCATAGCCACACACACCCCCATTCTTAATCTCATGATTTCCTGACTGCAGTCCCCGTTCTAATCAATGTTTGATCCCAGGTATGGGAATTCTTTTACTATTTCTATTTCTTCACTGTCTAGATTAAACTTGTGAAGGTCCTCGGTAGTCATTATTTTTGTTTTCTTTATGTTTAGCATTAAGCCTGCCTTTGCACTTTCTTCTTTGATCTTCCTTAGTAGTTGTTCCATGTCTGTGAGGTTCTCTGCTAGTATTATGATGTCATCAGCATATCTCAGATTGTTGACATTTCTGCCTCCTATTTTCACTCCTCCTTCTTCCATATCCAAGCCTGCTTTCCTTAGAATATGTTCTGCATATAAGTTGAATAGGTAGGGTGATAGGATGCAGCCTTGTCTGACTCCTTTGCCAATCCGGATAGTCTGATAGTCCTAATGTTAGTCCTAAGGAGGAATCTGTACTCAGGACAAGAGGCTACTGTCAGAACAGAACATGGAGAAATAGATTATGGCAAAGCCTCTGATCATGAAAGGCTATGGAACACCCTTAAAGACATGGGAGTGCCAACATTCTTTCTACTACCCTACACCTTTCCTAACATTATTGTCTTTCCTAGTGAATCATGTCTTCTCATGATGGATCCAAGGTATGACAGGATCAATTTAGTCATTTTGGCTTTCAGGGAGAGTTCAGGCTTGGTCTGTTCTAGAACCTATCTGTTTGCCTTTTTGGCCATACCATTCACACTCTTCTCTAGTATCACATCTCAAGTGAATTGATTTTCTTTCTGTTGGTTTTCTTCATTGTCCAGCTCTCACATCCATTCATGGTAATGGGAAATATGGTGGCTTCGATGATTCTAACTTTGGTGTTCAGTTTTATATCTTTGCACTTTAAGGTTTGTCCAGTTCTTTCATAGCTGCCCTTCCCAATTCTAGTCTTTTATTATTATTATTATTTCTTGACTGCAGTCCCCATTCTAATCAATGATTAATCCAAGGTATAGGAAATCCTTTCCTATCAAGCGAGTCATGTGGAACCATGCAAAGGTTCAAGTGAATGGGGAAATTATTATAGTAAAATTAAGACTGTTTATGGTAGACAGAGAGTGGATCTTATGCTTGTAAGCAATTGGTGATAAACAAATCAGAATAATGCACAGGGGCAGTTATTACTGTTCATTTAGTGGTTTTAATTAGGTTTCCAAAATGAAGTCTTGCCAGTAGGAAATAGAAGGGTTTTTAAGGAGATGCAACAATAACTTCAGATAGCAATGTTTCCTGCTTTGCATTCCAAAACATCTCAGTTCTCATTAGAAGTATTAAAAAGTCTACCCACACAAGATTGTGGGAGTGCATTCTGCTATCTGTACTGCTGTTGCTTTCATGTTTTTTCATATTATCCCAAAACACTTCTCAATGCTACTAGGAGGTACCGTATGTTTTTGAATCTGCTTATCAGTGGGTTGTCCTTCAAAACATTCACTTCTCTTTAAGGTTTCAAACAGCTGGGTTTACCCATCACAGAAGACCTGATCTTGCTTATTGAAAACTACAGAGAAAAGCAACATTTAATGGGTATTTCTATTTTAACAAATCCATTTTTAATATGGCAGCTGCTTACATTTATTTGAGATGCCTTAGCAGCAGTACACAACTATGCTCAACAAGGTCATAAAGAGAAGACACACATTTGGAAGATAAAATCTTCTAACCTTCTACCACTATTGTGAAACCAGAAATTATACATGTTAATATGCAAGTCTCTTGTGGAAATGCAATAATCATCTGTCTCTACATTCATTATGAGATAATTAGTTTTAATTGCATATTAAATTCTGATTGAATTAAAAGAGTTCAGAAGTTTGGATCCATTTTTTCTCTGTCTTAGCCTAATTTTGGAATATTTCTGCTGTCCATAATGGTTTGAACACAAACAAGCAACAGTTCTAAAACAATTATATTGACTTCCAAACTCCTTTTCTGAAACCTTTTCCCTTTACTTTCATGTCACTATGCCCTATTTGATGCCATTCTTTTAAATGAATGGTTTCTAATCCATAACACACACATATATATGTCAGTGCTTTAAGTAACCAGATAAAGGAGTGTATGGATATCTGAGAACCCAGGAGAATGCCTAGACCACTCATCATAAGCACAGCTATCTGATACTTTTCAAATTTCATCAGCTTTACTGAACCCTTTTATCAGGGATTTATGACTACACTAATCTAATCCATATATATTACTTATATTTTTGTAAGACACTGAAAGAGAACTTTGTTTTCAGTTATTGGTCTGGGTTGTTAGATACAAGAGACACAGCTAAAGATAGTATTATAAATATAATCATGATTCATCATGATTGACTAATGCATAGAATAATGTTTCTGGTCATACAAAATGCTTTACACTTGCTAAAAAATTTATCAGTATACCCATTTGACCAAACTGACTCTATCTCAGTCTGAGAATTTCATACTGGACTGTGTTCATTCCACATGTATACCAACCATTTGCTAGCTTTGCTTTTTTCTCTCTGTGTGTGTGTCTTTAGTAGAGTTGATTATTAATGGAAACCATTTATTAACAGGAGAACCAGTGTGGTCTAGTGGTTTGAGTGTTGGATTAAGGAGATTATCATGCCCAGAAATCCCACCGAGATAGATGCGGCATTTAAAAGTCAAACATGGGTGTTATCGCAATTACTCGTTCCCAGGCTGTATGCAGCCCGTACCCACCCCGGGCAGCCTGTTTGCAACCCAGACATTTACTGCAGCCAGGATTTTCCCATTTCTGAAAGAGGGTCAGGTTTGCAACCCAGTAGAGGCTGCATACAGCCTGGGAAAGGGTAAGTGCAATAACACCCGTTTTTGACTCTTAAATCTTGTATCTATCCCGGAGGGATTTCTGGGTGCAATAATCTCCTAAAACACTGGAAGACCAGGGTTTAAATCTCTCCTCAGCCAAGAAAACCCACTGGGTGACCTTGAGCATGTCACACTCTCTCAGTGCCAAAGAAAGGCAAGGGCAAACCCCCTCTGAAACTCTGCCAAAAAAAACCATGATAGTGTCACCTTAGGGTCACCATAAGTCAGAAAGACTTGAAGATACACAACAGCAGCAATTTATGAACAGTTAGTCCTAATGACACAAGCATCCTGGAACTGAGTAAATAACTAACATATATTGTGTAATTAAAGAGAACTTTTATCTCAATTTAAGCCACTGGATATAAAACAATACCTCTTGATGAACTCTAATTCAGCTGCTTCTCATGTTCTTCTGCCAAGTAAAGGCCTAAGATAACTTGAAAAATAAGGAAAAACCAGAGGATGCAGGAAGGACAGCAACTATGTGCTTTCTTCCTTTGTATGAGCCCATCTGGAAAAGAACTTGCAGGATCTCACTACATGATGAAATATATAAGTTCTCACTAAAGGGAGTGGATGCACATCTCCTTCTCCAAAGCTCTACTGAGTAAGTAAGCAAACAATTCTTGTTTGCTTGTTTGTATACAGGATGGAAATAGGATATACAACATGCGTGTCCATTTGCACACAAATTTGTTACATCCACCAAAATTCAACATTAGATACATTAACCAACAGAGGGAAGAGAAACAGGAGCTTGTTGAAGCTACTTTTTGGACTTCAACTCCCAGAATCCTCTCCCCTAAACTAGCAAAGTATCAGTGGCCATTATGGCTGTGAGCTTATAGAAGCTATAGTCCAAAAAATGTGGATTTTTCAAGCTCAGGAAGTCATCTTGCCTTATCTTGCTCACTTCCACTGCTAGACAAACTGTACATTTCTGTAACAGAACATTGCCATGATTGAAACACACTGCCTAAGGCTGGTAGCAATATGTGAGCAAACTAAAGGTTGTGTACTCTGTCTCTCAGCTGTGTCAGCAGATATCTCTCTTGCTTCCTTTTGGATCTCAATTTCAAGATATTGGAAACAGTTAAGATACTGATTACCCATCTTTTTCTGACATGCAGCCATATGCCAGCTATTGCTTGCCCTTCATGCTAGGTTAACTGGTTGGTATGTCAGTCAATTCATTCCTTCTACAGCACATAGAAAAATGCAATGTACTGTGGGTAAAATAATAATTTCATCCCACATCTTGATTCCCTCCCACTTCTCTGCAACTCCTATTTCCCATTTTGATTTTCCTTAAAAGAAAATAAAACCTTCCTAAAAGTCATTTATATTTTGCTGGATCTGCAACATTTAAAAAGTTAATGATAATTAATTCTTAGACAAGTGGTTTCAGCGAGATAGATATTGAGCTGTTACATGCCACAAGGCACCTTGCAAATGGGGTGAATGATCATTTACTGCTTAGTTATATCTGAAGAGCAGTATTTCAAGCCCTATACTGTTCAATAAATAGTGGAACAAAAGGGTATTCTGGCATGAAGGCTGTTTATATTTCACAGTGGATTTTTAGATCATTTTCTGCTGAATGACTGAAGGTCTTTGGAACTGTGATTGTCCCCTGTCACTGATATTCAATCTTGGAAGGCTGACCTCAAATCTCCATCACACTCCTTTTTCTGTTGTTACAAGCTGGTGAAATACAAGGTATCAAGACAATGGCAGGGAACTTTTTATGCCAAGCACACAAAAAATATTAAAATACATAATATAACTTGTCTTAATATACTTTTCTGAGTCTAAAAATATGCCAGACCAAAAGAAACATATTTACATAAAAAGCAGACAAGGTCAAATAACAAAGAAAGCCCTTAATTAGTTGTAATCAACTTTAATTTGCATACCGTATATAATTCCTAAATGATTGTTAATAATAACTTTATATAATGGACTTCCAATTTTCTTGAAAATGGCACATTTTGATAAGCAGACACAAAACCCTAGTACTAATAAGGTTTAATTTGCATACATTAGACTGATTATCCAAACAAAAGGATTACAGTATTACTTCTCCATACCTTTATGTCCTTATTATGCACATTTATTAACTTCACAAAAGCGAGCTGTTACTGACAATAGCCATGGGTGAAAGAGAAATCTTCAACATGAATAAAAACATTTTAATGCAAAAGAGCAAAGTTTATACAGTATAAATGCTCACTTAACTCTTTCTTAGCAAAGGCACACATTCTTGAAATCTCATTTATTGGAAAGATTTATCATTTACTCATGAATAATGTTTCTAGATGACATGACTTTTTAAAAAAAAAAAATCACATTTACCACATCAATTTAGCATAGCCTCTTGAACATTTATGCACAAGTGAATAACCCTGTGCTTGGAATTCCATGAAGAATCACCGGGTTTGTAAGTGATATATATGCAACTGATGATGAAAATTATTGAAAACATATCAGAATACTTTTATGTATCCAAAACTTTTATTAAAAATATTTCAAATAATGTCTTACAAGGAACGTAAGTCTACACAGTGATCCATAAATTAAAAAGTGTGGAAAAGAAAAACTGATCTTTGAATGTATCCACTATTTCACAGCCAAATATAATAATTTTTCAAAAGACTTGCTTCTCAGAAGTATACATAGTAAAACAGATAAAGTTTGAAATAGCTGGTACTTAGATGTCTTGTGCTCAAGATGTAAAAAAGAAATGGGAATATCTACCATTTATGGTCCACCTGTCCAATCACTAGGAAAAATTGCCCTGACATCAGGAAAGCAATCAACAGAACTGGAATAAATATGCATCTAGATTCTTTGATATTTCAATTGACCTACATGAAATAGTAGACACTGGCAAGCAGTACCTGAAGAACATCAAGGATTCTTTGGATTTAAAAAATGGAAAACAAGAAAAACAAACTAACACATTCCCTGAAAACTAGTTACCACCAATTATCACTTAATGAAACAAAGTTTACTCTGTCACAGACTATGCATTCAGCCTCTATAAAGTCTTAGATGAGACCAGTTTTTTCATAGCACACTTCAATATACAAATATTTGATGTTATCTATTTCAATTAAAATAGTAACATTGTTTATAAGAGGAGGAAGAATACCTGTTCTTTGTAGTTTTATAGAAACCCTGTAATAATATTTCTGGCAGAAGTGAGGGTAAAATATCGTGAACAGATTCTGTATCAGAGGACAAATGAAATTCACATCACAAGGACTTAGGGAGGAGAAGGCCAGTGAATATGGAACCTGAACTGTTGAGTATCCCCTCAACTTGTGTTTTGTGACACAGAGCTCTCACGGCATGCAGTGGTGTTAATGATGTAGATGAAAGTATGGAGGAAATTAGAAAATGAAGTGTTTTGCACTGATGGCTCTTCTGATAAGGCAAGTTGCACACAAACAGAATGGAAGTACCATGTCTACAAACCCAGACTGAATATATTAATTCTCAAAGTTTGAGTCTCTGCACGCTCCATGCTCCAGATCTCTCTCTCTATCAAGTCTTTATAATGTGTTACCTGAGCTGATAAAAACCATAATTAGGAATCATGGTGGCTGGTGTTTTCTGTGTCATTGGGGTGGTGAATTTGCTGTAGATTTTAGTCCACACTTTAAAACAATTATACTATCTTACCAAAAGATCAATTGACTGATTAGTCCAGCCAATAATTTTTGCCATTATTAACACTGCCATCTATTTATCTTTTTCCCACAGGTGTAGTGTGGCAGTATTTACAACTGCTACACCTTCCATGTCTAGATATGGACCATCAACTCAGAACGCATCAGCCAGCCCTGTTGTGTTAGAAACATTAATCATTATCCTCAGAGAAATTAAAACCACTACATCCGGTTTATAGATGTTTGTTGGAAAGCAGTAAATTTAATACCAATAGAGTTAGAGTTGAGTGGAACAAAGAGTCAGATTGTGCTGCACAAATTTACCAATGGAAAACTGCCCGAGCTTCAATATCCAAAACTTCTTTAGACATAAAACTCTATTTGTACCAGAAAAAAATGATGTTTCAGTTTTATTGGACATCATCTATTTTTAGAAAGAACTGTCTTCTCCAACTCATTGTTGGCAATGTAATGCAGATAATGATGACTCTTTGTGGCATATGGTGTGGATTGTTCAGTGATTACTCCTTTTTGGTTGGATATATTACCATGTATTAATTTTGTATTAGAATAATCTTTGGTATCTGTAGGTGCACATGTTCCTTCAGGTTATATTCCTATGAGGTGTAATTTAACTCAGTAGAAATGTTATTGGATCTTTTAGCAAAAGGGATTACTTTTGCCAAAAGATTTGCTCTCCCAGGTTGGACAGATAAATATTTGCCATATATTGTTCAATGATGAGAAGATCTTTTTGTTTTAACTGTGCGTTTAGCTATGTGTATTTTATAGACATCAATTTCACAAAAATACATTTTAGAATTATATATCAATGTATATAATTACCCTTTGCTCATATTCAATACATTTCCCTTCCACGCCATTTTTCTTTTTCCTCACTCTCATTTTCTGTTACTTTTCTTTGCCTTCGTGCTTTTCAAATCCAATAAATGTATTTTTAAAGGAAACTATCTAAAGTTCCAAAATAGTTTCAGCACCTTGGATAGCATCAGCACCCCATCTGCCATGGGAGCCACCAGCCAGAAGTAACAACCTGGAAGCAGCTAGGTACCTGAACCCAGTAGTTGACTGAGCAAAGAAGCAGGGAGACAGTCAATCATGGATCAAACTGGCCAGGAGAACAAAGAAAATGAGCAGCCTGAGATTAGCTCATTGTGATGAGTTGTGTAGGCTTAGGAAACAGTCCACACATGGAAGCATTTGTAGTATCAAGTAGGGCCTTGCTGGAATGCATGTTTGCAGGAATTGCACCAGCACAGGATCCACCAGAGTGCCCAGGAGCTCAGAGCCCAAGATCGGAGGTGGGCAACATATTGGTCCTTGAGAGGTATGCAACTACAAGTCCTGCTGGCTGAAGCCCCCTTTTTTAAAAAGTATAAAATGAAAACCACACTCCTAGAAGCCTCCATAAAGTACAAATTACTTTTAAATCACATTGAGCACACACATCTCAAGCCCTCTTAAGTGAAAACAGGAATAGATGAAATTGGAAGTGAACCAGAGATGTAGGTCATAATAGGTTTTGGGGAGGAAAAGCTGGAACCTCCAAAGTTTCCTACTCTCGCTATAGCTGGAAAAGATGTCATGCAGAGTTTTTGCAATGTACATTGGCCCCACAGAAATGCCAGCCATTGCACTCTTACCTAACATTTGCACTTCTGTGCCCATGATGCAGCCACCTTGCTGAAGGTAAGCAGGTCTTGGACTGGTCAGTCCCAACTAGGAACCCCATGTGTGCTACTTTGAGCTTCACGGTAGAAGAAAGGCAGAATATAAATGCTCTAAATAAATGCTGGGCTTCTATGCCCAGATGCAAGAGTGCCCTGCAAATATCTGCAGTGGTCTGGCATTGAAGCGTAGCAGACAAAAAGTTAGGATCTATTTCCCCTAGAAAGGTGTAACGGATTATATCTACACAATTACAGCAGTTTGATAACACTTTAATAACTGCCATCCCATGGAATCCTGGTATTTGTCATCTGGAAACAAGTACTTAGCATTCTCCATCAGAGAGCTCTAGACGCCCCCTAACTACAGGATTGGAGATCTCCAGCAGAGAATTCTAAGTATGGGTCTCCAAACTATAAATCTCAGGACTCCAGAGGAGTCCATCAAATGGTGTCAATTTGCTATAACTGTATGGCACAGATATATACAGTGTCACAGAACACTACTTCTAGAGTGCCTAGCTCAAGACAATCACAATCTCAGTTTTGTGCATGCTTCCTGTTTGAAAGTACCTGCTAGTTTCACATCCAGTTTGGGCTTCCTTCACAGTGCACAACGGTAGCACTTTGATACCACTTTAGCTATTCTGTGGCTACAACTACAGGATCCTGGGATTTTTAGTTTGGTAATGCACCACTACTCTTTGACAGAGAATTCTGAATAGCTTATAAAACTATAAAACCTAGGATTCCACAGGATGAAGTCATGACAGTTGAAGTGGTACTGAAGTGCTATAATCATGTAGCCTGAAAGGGACCTAAGAGGATCTCTGTAATTCATACCAAACAGACCCTATATTCTAGTCTTCACAGTAGCCAGAGAGAAAATGGATTTTACCAACAGCTATATTGTTCCAAATGATCCTTGATGCAATGCAGAGTATTTTGGTGTAGCTTGGCACTGAATGAGCAATTCAGACCTATTAACTTTGTTAAAGACCTGTTCCTTGTTGAGAAGCAAAGTGCTGGGACTGGTTTGTGCATATGAATCAACACAGCTACCTGCAATTTGGACTCTCCTATAAAGCAGGGTGATGGGGACTGCCATGATGAGCACTTCAACATTTTACCACTATACCACTGACATTCCTCATTCTTTGTTTCTGCATACTACCCTAAGAGATTTTTGAAAGAACAAATGAAGAAATCACTGAACAGTAAAATGAAAGTCAAACCCAACCACAATTGTAGAATCACAGAATAACAGAAGGGACTCTAAACATCATTTAATCTCATTAAAGCAGGATTGAAATCTAACCAATGGAGAATTCTTCCACAGTCATGTTTTTACTCATAGGGTAAAGATTTTAATTTTAATCCCTAGCTCCCCCTCCCAATTACTACATTCAACAAATTACTGTATTTTCCAGGGTATAAGACGACTGGGCGTATAAGACGACCCCCAACTTTTCCAGTTAAAATATTGAGTTTGGGATATACTCGCCGTATAAGATGACCCCTCTTCCAATGCACACCAAATGAAAATTTAAAAAAAACATCAGATTTGATTTCAATATGGTAATTTTAATTCAAATGCTTATGACATGCAGGTACTTAACAGGAAAACTGTCACTTATAAACACCACAAACTACAGCTCCCATGTTCCCTAGCATTTATTTCTACATTGTTTTTTGGACCTTACCTTTAAAAAATAGTCCAGATTTAAATGCTGCTTTAAAAATTATTTCCATGTCCCAGCTATGAGATGGTTGGGGGGGAATGAGAAAGTATTGAGGGAAGGACTGCCAATATACTAAGTGAGGAGAAGGGAGGGAGGAATGGAGGGAAGAAAGAAGGGAGGGAGGGAGGGAAGGAAGGAAGGGAGAGAGGGAAGGAAGGGAGGGAGGGAAGGAAGGAAGGAAGGAAGGAAGGAAGGAAGGAAGGAAGGAAGGAAGGAAGCAAGCTGAGGCCTTTCCCTGAGGCTGAGAGAGTGTGACTTGCCCAACATTTTTACAGGGCCTTCCCTGTAGAGAGGCAGGACAGGCAGGGCAGAGGGGGGCAGACTAGCCCAGGGCAGTGAGGGAGGAAGGGAGGCCCTCCCAGAAACACCGTGCCTCGGCCCGCTTCTTCCTCCTCCTCCCCCAGGCCAAGCCACCACCACCGCCTCCTCCTCCTCCTCTCTGATCTTCCTGAGGGTCTCACCCAACCCAGCGCAGTGAGTGCATTGAGGGAGAGGAGGAGAGAGACAAAATGGTGGCCGGGCTGAGGGAGGTCCTTTCTCTTCCCAGCGTATAAGATGACCCCCGACTTTTGAGAAGATCTTCCGGGGTTAAAAAGTCATCTTATACGCCAGAAAATACAGTATTCCAATATTGAAATATACCCATGGTATATCTAATAGAAAGCTGATCAATGGTATATTCACATTTCTGCCCTTGAAAATTTACAACCGGCAAAAGGTAAGCTGGATGAATACATGTCAAGAAGGTTTACTGTTGATTAGTTTTTCTCATGAGAACAACTGGATAAGCATAACTTTTAGTCTTGTCATTCTGTAGTTTTGACTGAGTGACTGGGCCAACTATTTCTTTAGCTTTTCTTTCTTCCTTCCTTTTTACCTGTAAGCATTCAAGCAACATAGTTGCTTCTTGAAAGAAGGAAAAAATGAACCCAAGACAGATTTTCTTTCATGTCCAGACTGATGGCTGCCTGTGGTGCTGCCATGAGAACAATGAAGGTGGGCCAAGCAGACAGCCATTAGATCCAATAAATAATGTTTGTCTCTATTTTTAGGTCTCTAATTCTGTAGCAGAAATTCAGCCACAAACATCCAGGTAAATTTAACTGTCATTAAAGGTAAAATTTGATTTCTCCAACTCCTTCTCATTTTTCAGATTTACAACATTGTCATTAAAGAGGTCATAATCTAAGGGAGGGCAAATATTGCAGAAGTTTCTTGTAGCTATAGATAACAACTATAGTGAGAAAATTGGCAGACCCAATTTGCAATATCCCTGTCCATACCTGAGATATCTTTGTCCCCATGTTGTGCATAGTTTTCTAGTGTGGTGGTAAGCTGGCTATGGAAGAGGATTTGTTTTGTGTTCCATATTGTATATAAATCCAACCCTGTTCAGTGCTGCTTTTATTTTTAAGCACAGGTTTATTTATATTGGGACAGAGTCTTGGCTGGTCTGAAATGGAATAGCTCTACTCCTTAACCTTAATTCCAAGCTGCAATTATGTACTCATGAATCAGAGACATTTACTATAACAGCACAAAAGCAGTACAAGGGCTCAGTTCAATATTAAGGTTCTAACTCTTGCTTTAGCAGCAAAGGAGGGTGGGTTTCTCTTTGTGCATATCCCTTTCCTTTGCAAAAACCTGGAGCACTTGCACAAAAAGAAACACATTCATTTTACTTTTGTTCCCTCTGTCCCTTCCCACAGTTTTTATACCCTGCAGAAAAGAAGTAAATAATTTTTCACACTGCAGGGATATTCCTTTTCACATGCTGTAGTTCAGATTTTTTTTAATGTTCAAATTAAATGGAGAACAACCATTTTGCCTATTCCTTTGATTACAAGCAAACATTTGGCTTTATCAAAACCCATTTAATGCTAAATGAGTAACATAATCATTTTCTTCCCATGAAGGTATGAAACCTACCACATATTTCATGATGAGATAGGTTTTTTCTTAAATTGGGTTAATCACAGTTGCCCCTCTGTTTTTGCAGGGGATCCATTCCAGACCCTCCCCACAACGAAAAACTACAAATATTCAAGCCCCATAGGCTTGAATGGGGGTGCATGCCCACAGGCGCGCACCCAATTTTATTTACCTCTGTTTCCCACCCACGGACAGGCGAGGGACACAGACTTGAAGTCCGCAAAAATGAAGGGGCAACTGTATTGTCCTCTTAATCTCAAAAAGGAACAGAATCAAAATAGATGGGATTGGAATCATCTCAGGGTTTCATAGTAGCAACTAAGTTCAGTGACTGACTCCAGCAGCTTTAATCCTTGCTCATGTATTTGAATATATGCCCCATTGATTTCAGTGAATATTAGACTGCAATACTATATAGTGGATTTTCCCAGCCTCGCACTTGACCAGATGTGTTGGACTACAATCTTGTCCTCCCCAGCTAGTGAACCATTAGATGTGCTAGCTGGGAGTGGAAGAAGTTATAGTCAAATACATCTGGACAACACCAAGTTGGAAAATGTTGCTATAAGCACTCATCTGAAAGTAAGCCCCATTGCAAATAGCAGAATTTACCTCTGAATAGACACATAGAGACCAGTTGTATTCCTTTTATAGTTTAGGATCACACTTTAAGTTTTATGTCATTAGATAAATTGCCTTCCCATTTGCACTAAAGACAATTTAACCTCAAGGCTATTTTATCCATCTTTACATTTCTGCCATAACTCAAGATGGTCCAAATTATACTCTGTATTATTATCAGTAAGGATACAACAGTTCACCAAATGAGGATTATTTTTCTCCCAAAAATAAAAAGATTAAAGAGAGAGTTTCATCAGATAGTCTCAGTGATCTCAAAGAAATGTATCCCTACAAAGGAGGCTAGAAACCCCAAAAGACACAAACACCAACAGATGGGTATGGCTGTAATTGTTCACCATTTTTATTCATGGTCATATTTCAGGAGTTCATAATGCCAAAAAAAAAAAAAAACTTTGTCCACTGAGTTTGTTAGCAATATAAGACAGAACTGTGTGGTCAATGCAATCTTCAGTACTACTAATGGTTTCAAAAATATGACCACAATGCTAGGTTCTGAATGGTGTTCCGCTATAGCATTCTCCTAAAAGTGAAAGAGGGAAAGCAGATTCCCCCACTTCCCCCACATCCTCTTATACACTCAGAAATATGTTCTGAGAGCTACGGGAGACTCTGAAAAACTGACAGGCTGCAGAGAAGGAGAAAACAGCAAAAAAAATGGTCTCTCCTGACATTTCTCCCAGCAGGATTCTTAACTGGATCTCATTCCCATCCATGAACCAAAGGACTTCTCGAACCCTTCCATTCACAGACACCTAGTTAGACTTCAGCCCTATGTATCTGTAAAACAGATGACAAGGGAAAGACTTCCACAAACAGGCAAAAGAATGGAAAGCTTGTTTTGTAGAACAGTAATTGATATTATTATTTAGTTTGTCAACACTACTCCTGAAAAATGAAAATTGCTCATTGACATCCCAAAGGACTCTGGCAACTATTCAGCAATTTCATCTCAAAAAACAATTTTATGCTGTATACATTCTGCTGCACTGATATGATGAATGGTGAGATCAGGGGCATCACTAAGGTGTTGGGAAGTGCAGATCCTAAAGGGGGTGACACCACTGCTCCCCAAACAACTGCATTGTGGTAGAAATGGACTATGGCATTCACCTGTGACCCTTTCAAATGCTGTGTAAGTGCAGTGAGGCTCATTGGGAGGGGAAAGAAAAGGCCCCAATTTTTAAAAAAATATATTTAAAAATAAATTTTATTTTTAAAAAAACTTTTTAAATTTAAATTCAAAAAATATTCTTTGTAAATTTTCTTTTAAAACATCACATCTTACTAAATTTTCACTTTAACCACATGATCCTATGTACATGTATATGCATTTAAGCTGTGCATTTGATATGGTAATTTAAAGGTATAATTTTAATTTTGCTAGTTGTTTATGTCACAACTATTACCACTATATTCATTAATATACAGGAATTACTATTTATGAGTGATATTAGTACAAAAAACATTACTAAAAACAATACACTGTGACACCACCGGGTGAGACTTAACAGATTCGGTCTCAAAAGCCAAGGCAAGTCTTACCAGCCATTAATACCTACTTTATTTCAAAATCCATGTGGAGTCTGCGTAAATTCTAAGAGTTGTAATGGTGGAGTTCAGCTTCATGTTTTTTTCACATAATCAAAAACTAGCTTCTTTGCTAGGGTTTGTACAATTGCTATCCTTAAAACCATAGAATCATAGGGTTGGAAAGAACTGCAAAGGCCATCCAGTCCAATCCCTGCCTTACAAACACACTGTCAAAGTACTCCCAAGAGAAAGGATTTGAACCTCTGTTTAAAGACTTCCAATGGAGAACCCACCACTCTCCAAGGCAGACTATTCCACTGTGACACAGCTCTTAATGTCTAGAAGTTCTTCCTTCTTCAATATGGTATTGTTTCAAATATTTTAAAATGACTATCATATCACCTCTCGGTCTTCTGTTTTCTGAGCTAAACATACCCAGCTCCTTAAGCTCTTCCTCATAGGGCATGGTTTCCAGACCCCTTGCCATCTTGATCACCCTCTTCAGAACATATTCCAGCTTGTCAACATATGTTTTGAAATGCAGTGCCCAGAAATGAACAGAGAAAGCTGAACAGAGTGGTACTGTTATATCCCTTGATTTCTAGACTCTATAGTCCTATTGAGGTCGTCCAGAATTGCATTGGCCTTTTTAACAGGTGTATCACATTGCTGACTCATATTAAGCTTATTAAGAACCCTATTAACCCCCAGCCAAGGAGGCACCAAAATGAGAAGGCATTGTAGCAATGGGTACTTTAATTACTTTCACAAAGACTGAATGAATGTATGTCCCAGTCACAAGTAAAAAAACTTTCTATATAGTCCAAATAACTTTGCAACAAAAGTGATCATATAGGAGGGGGCTCCAGACTTTATCTTAAGTAATGCTTTTATACAATACAAAGTTATTGTTCAACAGACTAGAAGCATAACAGAGCTCTCCATTTCAATTCTGGCAAACTCATGGAGGATAATTCTATTTATTAGGATTGTCATCCCTACAGCTACAAAATACCTCTGGTATTAATGGCACATAGTAATCTGAACAATCAGACATCCAGTGTGAAGGCAAGGTCAGCATAATAGATGAGCATTTGTTAGCATCCTTACACCCCTCCTCTTTTGATATCAGATCTGCAATAAAATGCAGGTTAATTTGCCCTTCTATGACCCTGCTGTGGATGTCATTACTGGGAATCCTTCATCACACGTAAGCTAGCAATAGGAGTCATCCGGGCCCTGTTTTTCCAGACATCTTTGAGGAGGTGAGAAAAGGCCATAGCCATAGGACAATGAATGGTGCCAAGGAGTCAACAACCCTGGCATCTTTGCCTGCTAATCTGTCTTGTTTCCAAAATGCACTTCAGTCACACACATTCATACCCAATGTTACCACCTCTGAAAACTGACTTCAAAGTGATTCAAACCCATTTCAAAGGAAGTACCACCATTTGGCTATTTCTATACCCTGAATTTTGCCCCAGGGCTAAAATTCCCCATATATACTGGTGCTTTTCCATTGTTTCTTCAGCTAGTCTAGTATCAAACATCCATGCTGCCAGTTTACTTGGCTAACCCCTCTCTTGCTTGCCAACCTCCATTTGCCTCAGAAGCAAGTGAGTTCCTTTTATCTCCAAATCTGTAACAAGCAGAGCAACTATTCAATCCAGGTGCAGTATTTCCATTAGTTTGGCCTTGACATGAGAGAGAGCCTTCACAGTGGCTGCTCCTGCCCTCTGGGATGCCCTTCCACAGGAAGCAAGGCTGGCCCCCTCCCTGCTTGCCTTCTGTTGGCAAGCAAAAAGGGTTTTATGCAGGCAGGCTTTTAATGTGTGGTCATGGAATGGCTTTTTGAGGGGAGGTTGTTATATGGGGTGGGTATCATGCTTTTATTGTGGTTTTAATGTTTGTAATTTTTATATTGTTTTTATGTGAAGTTTTTTTTAATTTTATTAATAAAACGTACACGTACATAATTAAACAGATACATACACATACATATAGACACTATTTAACATTACAATTCTATACATACATACAATATCCCTTCCCCATCACCGACATCCAAACATATAACCCTCTCACCCACCCCCTCACCCACACCCACATAAACTATACAATATATACATTTATAAAAAAATATATATTCTGATACTCTCAATTGTCTTCCCAATAAATGAATAATTGCCTTTTTCATATAAACTTAAATATTCCCCTATCACATGTTCCCTCACTTCTTGATTCTTATGTATTTGTTTACTATTTATATCTATTTATATCTGTAGCGTATTCCATATATATATAAAACATTATCCTTACTCTCGATACATAATAAATTCCAATTACTCTTTTACTTTTGCTCTTATTCTTATCATTCACTACTACAATATTCCTTAATTTTTTTCCAATCCTCGACCACTTCTTCTTCCATTTTGTTATTCAATAGACCTGTCAAAATATCCAATTCCATTGCTTCCCATGTTTTTTCTATCCATTCTCTATTGGTCGGTGTTACAGATTGTTTCCATCTTCCAGCATATAATATTCTAGCTGTGGTTACCATATAAAGTAAAATATATTTATTTCTCCTTTCAAATTCCTTATTCAATCCTCCTGTCATATTTAATAAAAAAAAAGTTGGTTCTAAAGGTATTTCAACCTCATATATTTTAGACATAAGATCCCTTATCTTTTTCCAATATTTTTGTGCCTCTACACAGTTCCACTAAAGATGGTAGAATGTGGCTTTTGATTTATTGCATTTCCAACAGTGATCTTTTCCTGTCTTATATAACTTATTTATCTTTTCAGGTGATAAATACCACCTAAACATCGTTTTGATATGATTTTCCTTGTAGTCTTGGCATCGAGTAAATTTATTCGTATCATACCATGCCCAATGCTAATAATCTTTCATTCTTCAAATGTACCCATTCCTCTAACCAACTAAGACTTGTTGCTTTATAATAAAGTTTAAGATTTGGTAATCCACAACCCCCCTTTATTTTTTCTTCTGTTAACAATCTCCACCCTATTCTGGCTTTCTTCCTTTCCCATATAAACTTTACTAACTCTCTCTGCCATCCTTCCAGGTATTTCTCGCCGCTAATTACTGGCAGGTTTTGAAATAGGAACATTAATTTTGGTAAAATGCTCATCTTAATTGTTTCTATTCTACCCAAGAATGATAATTGTTTTTTTGACCACCTCATCAAATCCATTTTAATTCTTTCCCAGCATTTCAAGTAATTATTTTTAAATAAGTCTATATTCCTTTTAGTTAAAGTTATCCCCAAATATTTCACTTTCTTCTCAATTTTAAATTTTGATATTGCTTCCAGTTCCTTCTCTTCCTTTGAATTCATATTTTTTGTCAATATAACTGTTTTTCTTTGTTTGTATGAAAGCCTGCTACTATACCAAATTCCTCTATTACTTTGATTAATTCTTTTAAACTTTTCTTTAGATTTTCCAAGAAACATATAAGATCATCAGCAAAGGCTTGTATTTTATATATGTATTTTTTCACCCTCACTCCTTCTATTTCCTGCTCTCCCCTCATTTTATTATTTAATACTTCCAACACTATTATAAACAACAACAGCGAGAGAGGACACCCTTGTCTTGTGCCCTTCTCAATTTTGATCTTCTCCGTTCTCTCTTGATTAATAATTATTTGAGCATTTTGTTCCTTATATATTTCATATATCCATCTTATAAACATTTCTCCCATCTCCATCTGTTTAATCAGTTCCAGCAAAAAAACACCATTTCACCCTGTCAAACGCTTTTTCTGCATCTAACAGTATTAATGCTAGTTTCTTTTTATTATGCCATTCAAACTGCTCTATTATATTCAATACTGTCCTTATATATTTTTTTATCTGTCTTTTTGGAACAAATCCGTACTCATCTTCATGGATTATACAACCTATCATTCCCTTCATCCTTGTAGCTACAATTGATATAAATATCTTGTAATCTGAATTTGTTAAGGATATTGGCCTGTAATTTTTCATTTCTAAACAATCTCTATCTTCTTTCGGGATTAATGATATCCAGGCTTCTTTCCAAGTATCTGGTATTCCCTGATTTTTAATTTCATTAAACACCTCTTTCAGAGGTTCTACCAAAATATCCATCATCTTTTTATAATAAACCGATGTCAATCCATCTGGACCTGGTGCTTTTCTCAATTTCAACTTCCCAATCGCACCCTGTATTTCTTTCACTGTTATCGGTTGGTTCACATTTTTTATCTGTTCCTCATTTACAATATTTATTCTCTGTTTTTTTAAGTAATTCTTTACTTTCTCTCTTCTTCCAGGTTGTCTACATTCCTATACATATTCTCGTAATATTCTTTAAATGCTCTTTTTATTTCTTCTTGTTCTGTTATCATTTTTCCTTTATATTTTATCTCTGTGATAATTTTCTTTTCTTTTTCTTTTCTAAGCTTACTTGCTAGTAACTTACCAGCTTTGTTCCCTAGTTCAAAATATTTTTGTTTTATATATTTCAATTTATTTTCTACTTCTTTTATTGTCATTTTTTAAAATTCCCGTTGTAGTTTTTCCACTTCACATCTTATTTTCCTATCTCCTGTCTCTTTCCATTCTTTCTCTTTATCTCTCAATTCTTTCTTTATTCTTCATTCTTTTTCTGTCTCTCTTTTCTTTAATTCTGCTTGCAATTTAATAAATTCTCCTCTAATTACAGCCTTACTGGCATCCCATATAATTCTGCTTGGCATCTCCTCTGTTTTATTTTCCTCAAAGTAGAATTTCAATATCTTTTTTTATTTTATTTATATTATCTTGTTTTTTCAGCAGGTCTTCATTAAGTCTCCAAATATAGTCTTTCTTCCTTGTTGTCATAATCATTTCAATTGGGTTATGATCCGATATATGTTTTGTTAGTATATCCATCTTTTTAATTTTAGGAGAAATATTCTTAGAGATTAAGAAGAGATCTATTCTTGACACCGAATTGTGTACCTCTGAAAAAAACATGAATCCCTTTGTTTCTCTATACTTATACTGCCAAATATCTACCAAACCAAATTCATCTATCATTTCAAAAAATGTTTTAGGTAGCTTTCCTTGGTTAATTCGTATTTTTTCCCATCTAATGATTTTCTATCCAAAATTGGTTCTGGTACCCCATTGAAGTCCCCTAATAACAATATTGAACCATAGTTTAGTTTCTTAAGCTTCTTTGCTATTTCGCCATAGTATTTGTCTCTGTTTTCCAATGGGGCATATATGCCCATAATCAAGACTGTTGTATTTTCTACTTTTACTTCAATCCCCAAATATGTCCTGCCATTGTCATTGAATATTTGTTTAGATTGATATTTTTTATTTACATAGATTGCAATTCCTTTTTTCTTCTTATTTGTAGCTGATATGCATGCTAATCCAAGTTTAGGGTTTCTGATATATTTTACATCTTTCTCTCTTATCTTGGTTTCTTGAATACAGGTGATATCACTTTTAAATTTTTCTAGTTGGTGAAACACTATGCTTCTTTTGTACTTTGAGTTGATTCCTTTTACATTCCAAGATACAATTTTAGCCATCTTTGCTATATATCTCAAATCTTGTCAACTTTTATCACAAGTATTTCCTTTTTCTCTCTTGTTACAGTTCTTTACTTTCATGTTGGTTTTTTTTTTTAATGTGCCACCCCTTCCTCCCCTTATATTTGTTTTATTTTATTTTATTTTTAGATCAATTTGTTTCTTCTTTTTATTTCTTTTGTTTTTATTTCTTTATTAATATATTTATAGCTCTTCTTCTCAAACTCCTGCTTCTTCATCTTCTTCTTCCTCCTCCTCCTCTGACTTCGAGTCCTCCTCCCCAGATCTTATCCCTTTATCCAGTTCTTCTGTATTCTTTTCTTTTCGTTGATTTTTTACCTCCTTTTGTTCGTCTTCTTTCTTTTTTTCTTTATATCTTTTGGATCTCCACTCTCTTATTATAGTTTTTTTCTTGGTTTTGTTCCTCTTCTCCTCTATTTTCCTCTCTAAGCTTCCATTCCATTTCTTTTGCTTTTCCCTCATTGTCTATTCTAAATCTCTTCTGTTTATGTGGGAAGGATAGTCCTTCTATTCTGTCCCATTTGAAATATATTCCCATGTTTTTCAACAATTGCACCAGACTTCGATACTTCTGCCATCTCAGCATAATTTGAGGTGGTACATCTTTAAATATTTTAACTTCCACATCTTCAATTATGATTATAGAATCATAGCTTCTTCGTATCAGCATTTCTTTAATTCTCGTCCTCGCCCAGCACACCACTACATCTCTTGGATATTTCTTGTCTTTTGCCTTCATTGAATTAACTCTGAATATCTTGTCAACTTCTCTCTCCAATAATTCGTCAGGCATGTCAATCAGTTTGGCCGGGCTAGGAATCACTCTAATTATCAAATTTTCATGGGTTTGTGTGGTTTTTTTGTAATCCTCTTATTTTAGTACAGCGTTCCCTATATCTAAGTTCATTGCTCCATATCAACATTTCTTGTTGTTCCATCTTCTTCTGATTATCTTTCAATTTATCTTCCATACTACTTGTTTTTTCTCTTACTTTATTGATTTCTTTCTGATTTTTATTAATGTCTAAAGACATTTTCTCCATTCTTTTGCTTATACTATCTAGTTCTTTTTTAATGTCCTTTCTAATCTCCAATCTAGTTTCTTTTATTTCTCCTCTTATCTCTTGATTGGATTCTTTCAGATCATCTTTCATCTCCTGTCTATTTTCCTTAATTTCCTGTCGCACTCCACGCATTTCATCAAGCAGTTGCATTATCGGATCAGTTACTCTAACTGAGGGCCTAAGCAGATGGGCGGCACGGGGCTGCCACAGGAAGCTGAGGATCGGGGCTGAGGCATCCACATTCCTCAGCCCCACAGCACAGCTTTGCCGCCCCAGGAAGGAGCGCTAAAATAGTGCTCCTTCCACAAATCATGGAAGATGTGCCGCAAAAGGCTGCCAGCGCACCTTCAGTGCCTCTTCCACTGCAGCATGTGTGGACGCTGCAGTGGAAAGGCATCCTTGGAGTGCCGGCCATGCGGAGGGCTGGCTGCTCCAACGATGTTTTCGGGAAGGGGTTGGGGTGCCCAGCGTGTGGCTGCCCCTCCCCTTCCTTGCCCTGAAGATGGTGCTTTGCGCCATCTGCTTCCCCCCTGAGTCATCTGTGGACCCCCTTCGTTGCATACTTAATTGTGTTTGAATCAGGTTTTCTTTGAAGTAGCCATTTTTTCCACCTTTTCATTCTAACCAGACAAATTAGAAATGCAATATTACAATACTACAATGCTTCTTTTACAATCACTTAACCTTGCCCTCCTGCCAAAAAAAAAAACCCTTTATACAACACTTACCTCATTCCAATGTTTCCTAAATATTATTACCATATAATGTCCAATTATCAAATTTTTCTTATATTTCAAGTATTCTCTCTCTTCCCCCCCTTTCCTTTGCCCCTTTGCCCCTTTGCCCCTTTCTTCTCTCTTTTCTTCCCTCTTCTTCTTTTAAATATATTTCAATACTTGATTTATCTTATAATCAATTATTCAAAAACACATCATTTCATATATGTCAAATTCCACCCACTTCTGTCTGTCCCTAACTTATTTACTCTGAGTAGATTAATTCCTACAATTTAACCTTATCTTATCTGTAGTAATCTTTATCTTTATCTTTATCTACTTCCAATAAAGTACAGCATTAATTCTTACTCTTTCTCTAATCCTCCGTGCTCCTCTTATTTCCATTCAATATTCAATATTCACAAAAAGAAAGAAAGGGGAAAAGATAAAGAACCACACATCTCACAATTTTTTTCACAGTCTATAAGCACTCCTTCTACTCTTCACCCTCTATTTATCAATATCTCTTATGCTTTTTTGTTCTTTGTATGAATTGTATAATGACTCCTTTTCAGTTTATTGCTTGTTCACTATTAGCTTCTCGTCGTTCTCACTGCTTGTCTCCACTCATTCCGTTCTCTTCTATTCAGCTTACCACATACACTGCTTGCCACTGTCCTTTATATGTCCCATTCACAGTTATTAGTCAATCTCTCACGCGTTTGACCCTCTTGCTGCTTTCACCCTCTCTCTTCTTATGCCACTCTTGCTGCTTGTCCTGCTCCAGCTGAGTATTTCTTTCCTGTTTCATTCATCTCCGTTTGCCTCCTGCAGTACTTGCAGCTTGATGCAATTTACAGCTCTCCGCTCTCCTTCCAGTCCACTCGCCACTCGCCACTCACTCCTCCCGCCGTCCACAACTCAATTTAAGCTTCCACTGGTCTTATTACTTTTCCATCTTACTCTTCACTCTTCCCACCTCTGCGTCACAATATAAACTTCCACTGGTCTCACTACTCACTGCTCTGTCCACACCTCCTCTTCTCCTCAGTTCTTTAATTTCTTCTTATTTTCCGCTTGCCCTTTTTTTTTCCTTCCTCCTCTTTAATCCTCCTTATTCTTTTCCTTTTAGCTTCCTCTTCCTTTTACTTTCATCTTCCAACGCGTCTCACAAGCTCCCAGTGTTATGTTTCTCTATATTTTCTCTTTACTTTTCACTCTATGTTTCTTCTTACATCACTTCCTCTTCCTCTTCCTATATCCATTTATGGTATACACTAATCACTTCGCACTGATTTCTTCCACTTGCTTTACCACCACCACACCTCCGTTTTAAAGAGACAAAGTCTCACCTTTTAGGGGTAAGTTCTTAATGTTTAGGCAATTTTAATCTTACTCTTGTAGTTCTTCTTCTCTTTCACTCTTCTTTCTAGTCTTCATTTATTAAAGTGTGTGCGTTGGGATGCTCATTTAAAAAATTAAATGAGTGCAACAATGGGAGGGTTGGAATCTACGAAGCCCCCTGGCTGAACTGGTTCCGCGACTGGGGAGAAGGCCCCCGCTCTCAAACCATTCCTTCCACTGGCTTCCTCAACGATTCCCTCCTTATGTCTTTCATATCAAAAAGACAATGGACAGGCTGTTTGAGTCCCCGTTCCTCCAAGCACCATTGTTGCTGGATCCTCAGGCATCACAAGCCCATGCCTGCATCCTCTCTCCTCGCCATCACACCGGAACTCATAACATTATCAAGTCTTTCATAGAACCGTAGGGTTGGAAGGGACCACAAGGGTCTGATGATGATGATGATAGTAGTAGTAGTAGTAGTAGTAGTAGTAGCAGTTGTTCTGTGCCTTCAAGTCATTTCTGACTTATGGTGGCCCTAAGGTGAAGCTATCATGGGGGCTTCTTGACAAGATGTGTTTAGATGGGGTTTACCTTTGTCTTCCTCTGAGCCTGAGAGAATGTGACTTGCCCAAAGTCACCTGCTGGGTTTTCATGACTGAGTGAGGTTTGAATCCTGTTCTCCAGAGTTTATGTGAAGTTTTAATTGTTTAATTGTAACAAGTTTTTAATGTGTTTTTGTTTGTGAGTTGCCTTGGGTCACTTCTGGGAGAAAGGCAGCATAGAAATTAAATAAATAAATAAATAAATAAACTCTCTGTTCCAACATAACACCTTTGATTTTCTTAGTCCTTGCGAGAGTGCATGGTTGTATGTTTTTGGATGACTGTTGATTTCTCCTTGTAAAATAAACTAATTAGAAGCCTGCCTCTGGAATCCCTCATGTCTTTGGACTTGGTGTACATAGGGACTCAATCCCAGGCCTGAGTAACCCAGCCACTACCATTGAGCTAGTTCATAATTCCCAAACATATTTCAGCATTTCAGTGTCCCTTTTGGACAGGTACAAAACCAGGATTACACATTTCATGAAAATAATTAATAACATTGATAACTCTGTACACATTTTAATGTGATGTACAGACAAGAATATGCACAGAAAGGAATCTTATGTACAGATTGTACATATATTGAATGTTAATGTGTAATCACCCCATAAACCATTTCTTGGTCACAAAGCCCTCAGATATCAACACCTCTCTTGTCTGGAATCACCTTCATGTTATTCTTTTTTATATAATTTATTTTTTTCTTCACACATATATATATCTTTCCAGTAATGTACATTAGAATTTGCTTAACAACATAAAATACTACCTCTAAAACTCTACTTCCTCAAGGTCTCCTGTGGAGTCATCCTTTCTTCCCAACCATATTTATTTGAATTTATTGTTCTTCTGTTCTTTTATGATATATACCCATATATCTACAGTAGTCACAAAGTTTTATACTCATCTGATGCGCAGTTCATCTTATTTCCTGTCATCCTATTACTCTACCTATAGTTTAATTCCATCTGTTCTTACAAAATTCATTTACTGGAAGCCATTCTTACTCAATTATGTTCATATCCTTCTGATTCAGACGAGACGTCAAAATATCCATTTCCATCATTTCTGATAATTTTAGCAGCCAATCATCACCTTCATGTTATTATACAGAGCTATGCTTCAACTACTTTGGAACAATCAGAACCTACATTTTCAGGACAAAATGAAAGACTATGCCTTAATCTCTGAATACTAAGTTTCCATCTATTATTCATACATCTCTGAAAGTTGCTTAATCAATTACTTGTTAGTTTGCACTTGTTCTGAACATGATAAAAACATCAGGATTTATGAAACACATTTAAAATTGGTACAGAACTCACATAAGGTGTGGTGTGATGTTACCTGCAGTCTTACTGTTTCTCCATAACAAATTTATGCAGTTACACTGGTTCAAGTAACCAAACAGTTTGCTCTTTTCTGAGGGTTTGGTTATTTTTGAATATATGTTTTTGAACATTCAATTCAACACAGTTACTATTTGCTTGTTCTAGGCTGTAAGAGTGACTGCATGTGTATAAATTCTTTCTTTACCTCATAATACCAGAAGTTGTTTTAAGATGGGGGTGGGTGACCTGTGACCTTCTAGATGCTGTTGACATTGACATACTGGCTACCTGTTATCATTTCATTGTTGACCAGACCATTTGACTAATCTGATCTCTTTTTTTGATAAAATTACCAGCTTGGTAGATGAAGGGAATACGGTAGACATAACATATCTTGATTTCAGTAAGGCTTTTGACAAGGTCCTGCATAATATTCATGCAAACAAGATAGTAAAATGTGGCATAGACAATACAACTGTTAGGTGGATTAGCAATTGGTTGACTGACCAAACTCAAAGGGTGCTCAGCAATGGCTTCTCTTCATCCTGGAGAGAAGTGACCAGTGGGGTGCCACAGGGTTCTGTCCTGGGCCCAGTGCTATTCAACATCTTTATCAATGACATGGATGAAGGAATAGTGGGCATGCTTATCAAATTTGCAGATGACACCAAATTAGGAGGAATAGCTAATACCCCACAGGACAGAATGAAAATTCAAAATAAACTTTATAGATTAGAAAGCTGGGCCAGAGCTAACAAAATGAATTTCAACATGGAGAAATGTAAGGTACTGCACTTAGGGCAAAAAAATGAAATGCATAGATGTAAACCAGGGGACACCTGGTTTAATGGGACTATGTGTGAAAGGGATCTAGGAGTCGTGGACCACAAGTTGAACATGAGTCAACAGTGTGATGAGGCAGATAAAAAGGCCAATGTGATTTTAGACTGCATCAATAGAAGTATAATATCTAGATCAAAGGAAGTAATAGTGCCGTTGTATTCTGCTTTGGTCAGGCCCCACCTGAAATACTGTGTCCAGTTCTGGGCACTATAATTCTAAAAGGATGTTGAAAAACTGGAGCGTGTCCAGAGGAAGTTGACTAAAATGGTGAAGGGTCTGGAAACCATGCCCTATGAGGAACAACTTAGGGAACTGGGGATGTTTAGCCTGGAGAAGAGATGGTTAAGAGGGGATATGATAGCCCTGTTTAAATATTTGAAGGGATGTCACGTTGAGGAGGGAGCTAGCTTGTTTTTTGCTGCTCTAGAGAACAGGACCCGGAACAATGGAGGCAAGCTGCAGGAAAAGAGATTCCATCTTAATATTAGGAGAAACTTCCTGACAGTGAGAGCTGTTCGACAGTGGAACACACTCCCTCAGAGTGTGGTGGAGTCTCCTTCTTTGGAGGTCTTTAAACAGAGGCTGGATGGCCTCTGTTGGGGATGCTTTGATTTTGAGTTCCTGCATAGCAGGGAGTTGGACTGGATGGCCTTTGTGGTATCTTCCAACTCTATGATTCTATGATTTTGGGGCCACAGCATGTCACTGTTTTGTTTAATTATCACAGGCCACAATTTAGTGTACAGTTAAGTCCAACTAAATCATATCTGTGCAATCAGGAGGAAACAAAATGCCATATCTAGTATTTTAAAAATGCAGCTTTTCAGTTGCCACTCACCAGACCCATCTCTGGCTAATTTTTAAAAAAGAGTGCTGATCATCTTTAACAGCTGGAAATTGAGTGTTATCAGTTGTGTTCTCTGCCTATCACTTAGACTCTGCAGCTGATGGTGGTTAACCACCCTTAAGCAACCACAAGTACACCAAGATAAAGAAAAATGCAAGCAATGTATAGCTTATGGTTGTCACTTTCCTATAACCACTATGAAGGAAAGAGATTGTGCAGCTTGAATCCACTTTAACTGCCTTGGCTCAGTGCTAGGGAATCATGGGAACTGTAGTTTATTGTGGCACCAGAGCTCTCTGACAGAGAAGGCCCAATGTCTCAGAAAAAATACAGTTCCCATGATTCCCTAGCACTGAGCCAGGACAGTTAAAGTGGACTCAAGCTGCATTATTTCTGGCAGTCTGTAAAGGCTCTATGTCACAGTGCTGATGCTTAATATAACCCATGCTACCAATTTATCTAGAACTAACTCTGTTCAAGGCCTAACTAGCCTAAAGACATCAGATCCTGTCTGATTTTTCAAGCTAAGCATGATCAGTCCTGGTTAGTACTTGAATGGGAGACCACCAACAAATACCAGTTGCTGTAGGCTATATTTCAGAGGAAGGAACTGACAAAACTGCTTCTAAGTATTTCTTGCCTAAGAAAACCATATGAAGTTCATGACATCACCCTAAGATGACAGGAGATTTGAAGGCACACACAAACACATTCACACACCTCTGTTCACAATTATCAGATCTGCAGTCACAGTCATTCAGAGACTCCTCTGGACAGGAATTATAGCAATAACAATAGCAGCTTCATTTATATACTGCTTCATACCATGCTATGCAGCCTCTAAGCAGTTTACAACTGTAAGCTAATTGCCCCCAACAAGCTGGATAGCCATTTAAGTGACCTTGGAAGGATGTAAGCCTGAGTTGAGCCTGAGCCCTGGCTGGTATTGAACTCTCAACCTTGTGGTTTGTGAGTGAATGGCTACAGTACAGGCATTAACCACTGCACCACCAGGGCTCCTTATTAAAGTCCTTATTAAAAGACTTATTAAAGTAATTACTAACTACTATAGCATCAGACTAAACATGGAGGATAGTTTTCAGTTAACAGACTGCCAGAAATAGTGCAAATTAAGTCCACTTTAAGGGTTAAGGTTAGTGCTAGGGAATCATGGGAATTTTTTTTTTCTGAGACATTGAGCTTTCTCTGTCAGAGAGCTCTGGTGCCACAATAAAATACTGTTCCCATGATTCCCTAACCCTAACCCTAACCCTTAAAGTGAACTCAATTTGCACTATTTCTGGCAGTCTGCAAAGGCCCAGACTCAGTCAGACAGCTCATTCACATATTCCTTTCCAGGCTCTCCTGCATATGTACTAGTATAGCCAGATGGTCTAGAGTTATAAGGAACATAACATCAGAAAAAGACATTGATAAAATTTTGCAGCCTGAAACAAGTTGCTTTTGTTCAGTTTACAATTCTCAATGAAAGTATCAATTCTGAACATGAGACTCATTGAAAAAACAAACTGCATCCTCTCTCTGAAGCACTTCCAGTGTCTCCAAGACTTGTAATGTGTTCGGGGGAAATATATATAATACCCACCAAAAAAATACACGCTTTATTTAAAAGAGAGAAGCAAACAGCTAAACATGTGTGCCTTTTAAAAATATAGATCAATATACTTTAGTCAAGAGGGGGAAAGTGAAATAAAAGATGCATACAAAAATACATTGTTTTTAATATAGAAGAAAGCACATGAATTCTGCTATAAGCAAAAAAAAAAAAAAGGAAAGTCTCATGACCTAATACAAAACCAAGAGAGAACACTAATATAAGAGGGATTGAGAAAAATTCAGCAAAAGTGAGAGTGTGATAATTTGGATGAATCTCATTCTCCAAAGGTCTCAGATGTGAAAAAAATATAAGAAACATGACATAAAATAGGAAGAAAAAATAAATAGAAAAAATTGAAAGTAAAAGTGGAAAAGAACAAAGATGGAAATAGTGAAGATTTTTTAAAAATGCTTGGTTTGGAGATCTCTCTTGAGTAATGAAATCAATTATTTGTTATGAATTATCCACTCACTTTTAGTTAGCATATATGACAGAAAAGACCTTTTGAAATATAGCATTAAATAAGACAACCATTATCATGATAATTGTACAAGCTGTGATTCCAGTTTGAGCAAATATCTTCATGGAAGTACTCTAGATAAAACCTGAAATCTTGGAAAGTTACTTTTTAAAATAAATTCAATCCCATCATTCTGAGAGCTAATTTATTATTTATACTCACTGTCATGTTGGCAAGAATAAGCTATGGCATTGATTGATAATGTGTTTAAAAAGTGTTAGATTGATAACAATGGCCTGAAGCTTGAGGGAAAATCACTCTAAAATTCTTTAAGGTGTCCTTCAAAAGTAAAACTTAAATAGAGGCTGCTATTCATTACACCAATAAATTAACTTGGCAGGGGATTGGACTGGATGGCCCTTATAATCTCTTCCAACTCTATGATTCTATGATTCTATGAACTTCATTCCCACTCATTATATTGAAACAATGACTGTTACACCCTTATTATGCATTTTTCAAGTATAACTGTTACATTCTTGTTATGTACATCCCTCAAAGGGTTAACTTCATTACTTGTAAGCTGTTACATCTAAGCTCTGTGAAAGCTAAAGCAGAAAAGTTGATGTGCCAAGAAAGAAAAGATTATTAGATTGTTCCAGGGTTCATATGGTGAAGAGAGAAAATGCCCACATATTGAAAAGATGCAGATAGTCACAGGAAAAAAGACTGGAGGCAGTAAGACAGACAAGAGGAATCAGCCAATGAGTGGTGGATAAGAGGGTCAGCGATGTTAGATGGAATTAATTTGTGAAGAGAGGGGAAACTGCACACAGTTGAAAGCAGGTAAGAAGTGAAGGTGACATAAAATAATAGTTTCATTAGCTCACGGTAATGAAGATGAATTCCCCAATCAAGAATATAAAATGAGGGATGTGCTGAATTTTCAGTCCAAACCTCAACTTGTACTTCCACAGGAAATTTTTCCAGCAAATTATTAGCTGCATCTTCTGAAATAGTGTGGTTCTTTATGGATCTTGTGCATTCTGTTCCCTCGGCAGCTCTACACACAGAGATACACACACACTCACACAACAAAGCCTATTATGTTTTCAATCCATTTTTCATTCACAAACATCACATGGTGTCAGTGTAACCATATGAGAATAGAGATCACATGGCTCCACTAACCAATCAGATGGAAAAGAACAAGTTGGAGGATCAATAATTACACTTCCCTTCAGAACACCACTAAGCTTCAGAAAATGTCATTGCTCCAGTGATTCCCAAAGTAGGCAGTACACCCGCCTTGGGGGCAGTGGGAAGCTCCAGCTCCAGTTGCTGCTCCCAAAGTTACTAGGTGCAAAGGGAGTAGCAACCGAGATTGGTTGTTTTGAATTTGCAATAGAACAGTAAACCTAATATCAAGAAGTATGTATGGGGAGGGCACAAGGGTTATCACCCAAAAGGAAAGGGAGCAGTAGCCTGAAAAATTTGGGAACCACTGCTCTAGTCCATATGGCTGGCTTTCACATGGCCAATTGAATAACTTCACATAGAATAGCAGATGACAGTCTTGCAAGCTTGAATGCAGGACACAACTGAATTGTTTAATGTACACAATTTTGATAAGAATATCAAAACAAAAGAATTGTTTCACAAAATGTGAAGTACATTCAAATGCAGTGTTTGCTTCAGTTCAGCATAAATGCATCAGCATCAGGAAAGGCAATATTTCAATAATTCCGATAACTGAGCTGCCTGTGATATTTCAGAACTTTTTTTTCAGATATCTCTTTTTTTAAAAATTAATGCACATGAACATTGAGTCATATAAGTCACATAAAATGTACAGCATAGTAGTGTGAAGCAAAAATATTTGAGATTACATACCCACCATTCTCTAGTAGCCATAGTTTCTCTTTTCCCATGCTAGATAAACTGAAGAGTTACAACTTGATAACTGATTTGGAAGTGGTTTCTGTAATGAAACAGATTAAATACAAAAGGACTGTTTAGGTATAATACTTTTTTAGCAAGCAGAGAATGTATTCAGTCAGGAGAGCTTTCATTTAATATACTTATTACCTTATGTCTTAATTTCCATTCACCTTTCTGTCTCCTCTGGTAGTTGTTGGAAGGAACAGAGCAACCATGTGAAGGAAAAGGGCAAAGGTAGACAGCTTTCCATTTCCCTCTCCCATTTGTTCCACATCAGTGGCAGTCATAAATGTGCTCTGGATTTTAGTCTGAATTTTAAAGGAACTATCCAAACTGCATAACCCTATCTCCAGAATAGGTTCAGCATGTTGGACAGGTCTTTTTCAAAGCTCCTTTTTCAAGGCTCCACTGATATGGAAATCATCAAGGAAGTTGTATAATTCTCCTTGAGCATGTATTGCATGAGAGAAAATTTCCTAAATATTTCATGGTTTATCCCACTCTCCTCCCAGTTCTAGTTTACCCCCTCCCCAAAAATATGGTGTGTATTTTTCTTGTTATCAAACAAAGATTTCTTACAATAGATATTAAATACTTTAGATATTACTAAAAGTTTAATGCTCATTTCATAATATCACTGGGATATAGTGTTATTCTAATTTCTTTATACCCTACAGAAATGTCCTTGATTTCTGGATTACCTCTATTTGAAATCACCAAGGGCTCTATGCATCACAGAAATAAATGGGGTGACAGCAAACATCCTTGTCTTATAACCTGTAATAGTAAAAAATTCCCCTATCACAAGTGTATGAGAGACAAATATGACAGCTACAAAGGAAGCAGACAAAGAGCCTGGAATTGTCAAGAGAGTGCAGGGAACAATATCAAGAGTAAATGGGTATCAAAAGGACTGTTATAAAGGAGCTTACAGCAAGTGGATTTTGAACATGATGCAATAGGTCAGAAGAGATCGCTGTAAAGAATGTTGTTTTGGAAAGAAGAAAGCAATGTTTGCAGGCAGGACACTTACGAATGCACTCCTATGCCTGTCTACTTAGAAATAAGAATCATTTAGTCCATGAGACTTACCCCCAGGTAAGTGTGTATGGTCTAAAAGTGTCTAGTGTTCAAACAGGAATGCAGAATCTGACATCACTTAAAATCTCTGTAACTCATTTTGTATCTATAAAAACAAGCACCAAATGCCTACAATTCTTGGGAAGGATAGATGGGGTGGGGAGACCCACACTTCTTGCATTAATACTTCTCACAGGTTTTCAGAACCACAGATTATTCCTTTTGGGTTGGCCTAAAAGAAGTTTAAGACAATAAGAGTCACATATTTCATAATTAGACTTTATGTCAAGTTCTCAAGTTGAAGCAGACTACAATTAACATGTGAATGAGGGGTACCTAAAGCAGCTCCTAAATTACATGAAGATTAATCAATTCAAAGTATGGTTGTTGGTTTGGAATTTCTGTGTCATTTATCTATACAGTGTTTAAACTGTGCTGGACATAAAGAGAATTAAATTCAGACTCATGGGAACATGCAGCAAACTTACCTAGTTACAAGCAGATTTTTCACATCTTTAGTTCCTTCCTCAGGAGAAAGTTTGTTGGGGAGGGAAGGATATTTCATTCTCTCCTGAGAGGATTTTTTTAAGTTGTCAGATAAGTTTCATGTCTTTCATTGGGAC
The DNA here is from genome assembly GCA_026167975.1 of Phrynosoma blainvillii. NCBI lineage: Eukaryota > Metazoa > Chordata > Lepidosauria > Squamata > Phrynosomatidae > Phrynosoma > Phrynosoma blainvillii. The sequence continues at coordinate 244,887,229 of JANUYF010000003.1, read as the reverse complement.
AAAAGGATATAGAAATCTTTTGAAAACCATGGATGTCTATTTCAGCATGTTGCCCCAAAACAGTGGAGTTAGGCACATGCCCTTCTACTTGACCTCAAGCTGTTCCTGAAACAGAGAAACCATATCAATATATTTTTTAAATTATTGATAGTGGTGAATGATCTATAACAGGATCAGCACCCCAGCTTAACTAAGGCCTTGAGCTGCAAATGAATATACACTTATAGCCATTTACCTGGAAGTAAGTCCTCACCAAAGTCAGTGAGGAGACAGACATATACAGAACTACACCAATGGTCTCTCAGACTCTGAGGACAGCAGTGGTAAACCCCCTCTGAAGACACTTGCCAAGAAAATCCTGTGATAGGGTCACCATCAGAAATGACATGAAGGCAAACAATATACACATACCATTGGTCTGACAAGCTATTGAACACATGTCCTCATCAACATCTTAGTTATGATAGATTTTTTTTGGGGGGGGGGGGACATGTGTCTTTTCTGTCTTAGGAGCCAGGGCTTTATCTGGAAGGAAAACCTGAGGAAGTGTAAAAGTACCAATTCTTTTTCTAGTCTGATTCACACTTGGCAACCATGTCTACAACTGGACCCCCCCTTCCTCCCCACACACACATACATGCAGTATTTTGTTGCAGTAATAGAGAGGTAAGCTCATTAGCTATAACCTTTATGCCTTACTCTTTGCGCTTTCCCCAAAGGCAGCCTCCCAGTTCCTTGAGATATTTAAAACAGGAATAGGAAATAAATTATATAATTGCTCAGCCTATTATACAATTAGCTCACCATAGAGATGGAAATAAATCTGTCTGCAGAAATGTTACCTTTATGACGGAGGTAGGAAGGCACACATACCAAAGACTTCATTCTCATTTTCTACCTTACCTTAGTAATTCTTTTTCCAGTTCATTTCCTGGTGCATCTTTGGCCCTTTAGAAAATGATATTCTTCCCCCCCCCCCCCCCCGCTACCCTGCTGTTGTTTCTGTTTGTTTTTCCAGTATATCCTGTCAACTTCCTATCTAAAGAGCTAAAAGATAAGACAAAAACAGACTATTTCACAAAGTTTGAGAGGAGATAGCCATTCATATAAGAGTGAGCCAGCATGCTGTGGTGGTTCAATATTAGACTACAACTCTGGAGACCAGGATTTCAATCCCCTCTGGGCCATGGAAATCCACTGGTGACCTTGGGCAAGTCACACACTCTCAGCCTCAGGGGAAGGCAATGGCAAACATCTTCTGAACCAATCACACCAAGAAAACCCATGATAGGTCCATCTCAGGGTTGCCATGAGTTGGGAATGACTTCAAAGCACATGCCAACAACAATCCGCCTACTCTTTGGACCTTTTTCTTCCCGGTAAAGTGACTGCCAAAGAGCTGACCCTTGTGTGCAGAAAATGTCTGACCACACTTTGCAGCTCAAGCCCACAGAACAACGGGCAAAGCAAAACTTCAAATCTGAAAGGTTATGCTTGGAGTTTTAACCACAGAAGATAGGCAAGTAAGAGGGGCATGACAGAAATGTATAAAAATGACATGGATTTATTGTGGTGTGCCTCCAGATGATTTCCAACTTATGGCAACCCTAAAGTGAACTTATCATGTGGTTTTCTTGGCATGATTTGTTCAGAGGGGAGCTGTCCATGCCTTCCTCTGAGGCTGAGAACATGTGACTTGCCCAAGGTCACCCAGTGGGTTTCCATGGCTGAGCAGGAATTTAAATCCAGGTCTCCCAGAGTCCTAGTCCAACATTCAGTCCACTACACCATGCTAGCTCTCTTGAGGATATTAAGTGAATGTTTTGGTAGGACTAGGAGTGTATGACACAGTATTACAAATTTCTTCAAAACTGCAATAATTTTTGACAACCTTCTTGCCTAACTGGCAAAGTGCATACAGATTTACCTTATAAAGCTACCAATAATAGGTTGTTTTGCTTTCTGAAATAATCCTACGTGTGTGACAAATGGCTGATATAATTAGCACAGAAGTGGGACATAAATGATTTATTTAAAAATATGGGTGAAAGGTATTATTAGATGAACACAGGACTAAATAAAATAACTCCACAACTTTTTTCAATGTACATGTATAGAGTCCAGCCCTCCAACTACTACACACCATACTGGCCCTCAGGAGCAGACAGGGAGCTGTTTTTTCACATCTCTTTTGTGAAAAAACTAACCCATCCACTGAAATTAAATGATGACATTCATGACCAGACTACCTGCCTAAAAAAAAAAAAAAAAAAAAACTAATTTCTCTGCAAAGTTTACAGACTATGTAGTAATGGCCTCCAATTTGTATGGCATGAAAAGGTGGTTAGGCAAATTCATGAAGGACAAGGCTACTGATGACTATTAGTCATGATGGCCATCTACTACCATCTTGCATCAGAGGCAATGTTAATATCAGTGGCTGGGGGAGATGACCAAGAGAGTCTTGTTACCCTCATGTCCTGCCTGTGGGCTTCCCAGAAGCTTCTGTTTGGCCACTATGTCTCCAGAATACTGCCCTCGATTTGTCCGATACCATCTGACTCTTGTTTGTTTCTTTAATTTTTACAGAATTTACAGGAAAGAGAGACAAATAGAGAATTATCAGCGGTTACTAGTTCAGTTCCCATTAGCAGCATGAAGGCAACTTTCACAGCAAGGTTCAAAGCCTCCTCTTGAACAGATTCAAACTCAAACCAAGGCTTCTTTATTCATAAATATCACCACCTACAAACATTTAAATAAATATGAATATTTATAGAAACATTGTTTCCAAATAAACAAATAATGCCATGCTATCAACCCCATAGGCTTTGTAATAGGAACAAAAGGCACCTTTAAAGTAGCCCACTTTGTCTGGGGATCCAGTGACCGAGATGCAGAGCAATGAGAAATAATCCTAAGAATCATAGCCAAAGTCCTGAATGACATGAAGCTGAGGCTAGGCACCCTCCCTCGTTTCCTAGAAATGCAGGCGATTGCTTCCTTTGACTTAACATTAAGGAGGAGAGGAGGGAAGACAACGTCAAAAGCAAGGGAAGGAGAGGTGGCTTCTGAAGGGACTAAGAAACACTTTATTCTTCAAATTAATGTGATGCATTTGGGTTCCTAGAAACTCCTTCAGGGCAAAGCTCCTTGCAAGACCACCTTGAAAGGCTTGGACAAAAATGAGAGTGGCCTCGGAGGAAAGGGATTTATTACCCGAACCAAACAGGAAAGGATTGTTGTGTGTGCATCGAAATTGTTTCTCAATTGTTTGTGCATAGCTACAGTCAAAGCTCCATCGTCCTGGTTAATCTGGCGCAGGCCAATAAACAAGTATGCAACTCATTGATTTCTGGGGGGGGGGGGGACCCACACGCCCCACTGCCCTCCTTCCTTTGCCTCCCCAAACCTCCAAATTCTGGGTTTGGCCAGCCTTTCAGGAAGGTCCCCTGGAAGAGGGACTTCCCCCAAGGCCTGGGCATGGGAACCCCCCTTGTGCCTAGGCTGGACTGGCACAAGGAGCTTGGGCAGCATGGGACCTTGTCCTGGGTAGGTTTGGCTGGGCTTTTCGGGCTCTGAGGCCGAGGTCTAGAAGAATGTATCCCTGAGGGTTTCTCCTACATCTGTGGCTGGCATCTTCAGAGAATGGTGGCATGGAGAGGGTGTTTGGGTTTGGTCTTTTCCTCTCTCGTTCTCCAGTTGTTGTGCTCTTAGAAAGACTTTACACACACATATATACACTAAAGAGAGAGGAATATATATATATATATATATATACACATAAAGAGACAATATGTGTGTGTGTGTGTGTGTGTGTGTGTAGGTAAAATAGATAAAGGGACTATATATATCTACACATACTACAGAGAGAATATATATGGACAAGAGAGAGAAAGAGAGAGAGAGATGCACACACACACTAGAGACAGAGAGACTATATATATTATATATATATATATATATATATACACACACACAAACACTAGAGAGACAGAATATATAGAGACTATATGTAGTCTATATATTCTCTCTCTCTAGTGTGTGTGTGTAGTCTCTCTCTCTCTCTAGTATTTTTTGTGTGTATATATATATATATATATATACTCTCTCTCTCTCTCTCTCTATATATATATATATACTCTCTCTATTATATATATATATATATATATATATATATATATATATATATATATATATGCACACACACCCACATATACTCTGAGGTGAGAATGGGCGAGAATGGAAAGAACGGCTGATGTTCTGCACAGCCGCTAGGGGGCGATCCTCTCACTTTTTGGCTGTATGGGGAAAAAAGGCAACCGGCCACCGGAGATCCCAGCATCCGCGTCTACAAGGGCAGATGGGCTTGGAAATACTGCGCTCTGTAGTTTTGATGGGAAATCCAACGTGGAGAATGCTCACGGGTTTATTAGAAGGTCCCCACAGCCAAGGTCCCCACAAGAATGTAAGACCTTCAAGAAAAATGGAGGACCTGACCAAAGAAAAACTGAGAACACTCATGTAAATAAATATAAATCCACGCTTCTTAGCCCTGCTCCAAATGGAGGACCGTTTGGAATTCCTCCTTGAAATGTAGGACATGTCCTGGGAAAGGAGGACGTCTGGTCACCCTGGGAAGGCGAGATGTTGTGGGGCTTCACAGGAAATTAATTCCTGCTGGTCCTTCAAACGGTGGTCTTGCGTGTCATGAGACCCTTAAACCCGTGTATGGGAGGAGAGAGGGTGTCTACAAAAGGTACATGGGAAGCATCCCTCCCCCAAAATATAATACTGTTAAAATGGAAGTCCCCAAAGAGGAATGATCCCTCTCTCGAATGGGAGAGCCATCATAAAAGGGGGGCACTGGACAAACACAAAAGAGCCTTTGGAAGGATCAAATCTTCTCCTTTGAGATCTGCCAGAGCTTCAGCATCTGCTGAAGAGTTTGCATGTTTTAATTTCAATTTTAGTTTTGTATGTTTTTAACTGTATGGGCTTTATTGTATTCTCTGCCTTTTTTGTAAGCCGCCTTGAATCCCAGCCTGAGTGAGAGAAAGGCGGAATATAAATAAATGGATGGATGGAATAAGGTTTTTGGGACAAGACCAGAGGAGAAACGAAGGTGTTCAGAGGTGGGATCATTTTATGCCTAGACTGGATTAGGGGCGTCAGGGCTTGTCAAGGAGGTCCCGTCCACACTGCAGAAATAATCCAGTTTGACACCGCTTTAACTGCCCCCTGGCTTAATGTTAGGGAATTCTGCGAACTGTAGTTTAGTGAGACATTTAGGGCCTTTGCAGACTTCCAGAAATAGTGCAAATTGAGTCCACTTTAACTGCCCTGGCTCAGTGCTAGGGAATCATGGGAACTATATTTTTTTCTGAGACATTGAGCCTTCTCTGCCAGAGAGCTCTGGTGCCACAATAAACTACAGTTCCCATGATTCCCTAGCACTGAGCCAGGGCAGTTAAAGTGGACTCAATTTGCACGATTTCTGGCAGTCTGCAAAGGCCAGTCTTCTCGGTCAGAGAGCTCTGGTGCCAGAATAAACTACAGTTCCTAGGATTCTCTAGCAGGGCAGTTAAAACGGCCTCAAACTGGATTATGCCTGCAATGTGGATTGAACCTGACAGTGGCAACCGACCTGTGTACAAAGTGATCCAATGGCCTTTGAATGTTGTTTTTGTTATTATTGTTGTTGTGTGCCTTCAAGTCGTTTCCGACGTATGGCGACCCTTGGCAAGATTTGTTCAGAGGGGGGTTTGCCGTGGCCATCCTCTGAGGCTGAGAGAGTGTGACTTGCCCAGAGCTTGGAATTACTGTGGCATTAGTTTCATTCCGTGCTGCCCGGTTCTCTCTTGATCCCCCTGAGCAAGAAAAGGCTCAATGACGGCCCTCCCCTTGCTTAAGCGTTGGGGAAAGTTACTTTTTCCGGACTACAACTAGACCGTGCTGGCTGGAGGGGATGCTGGGAGTGGTAGTCAAAAAAAGAAAGAGAAGCAGATTGTCCGATGTTTCCTTTTTGCCCACCCCAACCTCCAAGCCCAAGAGGGCCGGGGGTGGCCAGTAAACCAGTGATGCTTTCTGCTCCAAAGAAAGGACCCTTGAGTAGCACCTTCGAGACTTAACAAGAGAAAAGGAGCTGGAAACATCCTCATATTTTTCTTTCCCCTGTATGATCTTTGTACATCTCTGCCTGATGAAGAAACCAAGGAGCTCCCAAAACGTGCATCAAGGATTAAAAGTACCGCTGTTTTGTGGATTTGGGGTGTTACTGTTCTTTTGCCGTATGGCCAACGTGGATTCCCCCTGGATATTATGTTTTCTCTGCTGCAAGATCCCTTTGCACACTGATATGTTATGTGTCTGAATTCGACTCCCAAGAAGCGTGTCGTGTTTCTTTCTGGTCTCGCGTGTTCTTTTGGCTTCCTCTAGTGTAAGATTGGGGGGGAGAGAGAGAGAAATTCAGAGGTACACCCAAAATGTGTGCATCCCACCACCACCCCTTCTGAGACTTTATAAAGTTTTCTTGGAAAACGGGCTGCGCTTTTCATGGTGGGGCATCGCGCGGCTGACACGGGTTGAGGGAAGTATCGTCTGAAACCGGGAGGGGGGGTGTTGTCTCTGTTGGGGTCAGAGAGCTTACAACTCAAACCATCCCCAGGAGGTGAGCACCTGAAACCCACAAACACACCGTCCCTGGGTTCACCTCCCAGACAGACCTCTTGAGGTGACTGCGACTTGTCTCTAGTGTCCCCTGGGTCGGGATGAACAGGTTTTGAGCAACTTTTGGGCGCCGTGGATTGGGGCCCGGTGCTACGGCTGAGTCTCGGGGCTCCGGCCTAGAGGCCTAGTGGCACCTAAGCTTAAAGCCAAGAGGTTATAGTCTGAAAACCAGGATGCAAAGGGATCTTGAGTGAAGCCCCTTTGAGACGAAGGGGAAGAAAGAAGCTGGGGCTATGAGCTTTCCTAGACTTGAGCCTCCTTCCTCAGATGCACCCCATGGAAAGGAGCCCCCTATGGAAAGCTGATCCAAATGATCCTGCCGGGTTATATGTCTGTGGGCCTTTGCAGACTGCCAGAAATAGTGCAAATTGAGTCCACTATTAGGGTTAGGGTTAGTGCTAGGGAATCATGGGAATTGTGTTGTTTTTTTCTGAGACATTGAGCCTTCTCTGTCAGAGAGCTCTGGTGCCACAATAAAATACAGTTCCCATGATTCCCTAGCACTGAGTCAGGGCAGTTAAAGTGGACTCATTTTGCACTATTTCTGGCAATCTGCAAAGGCCCTGTATATTGTATATTGCCTGCTTCCTCAGAAACACGGCGTGGAAAGCTTTCCTAGACTTGAGTCTACTTCATGCTCCCAGCATCTTTCTTCCAGTTTGTCTCAACATAAGATCCCTTTGCAAGTCTGAAGTGAGGGGGCTTGGTGTTGGAGTATTCGCTTGTGTGTAGTTCTATGCTTTCCTTGAGAAGGGGGTGCTCTACACAGGAACACTGATGTGTATATATATATATATATATATATATATATATATATATATATATCTCAATGGCCATTTGGTCAGTGTTGCTTGTGAAGAGGTCACTTCCCATCCCCTTCTTTTTCCTGAAGGTAATAAAGTTTTCTGATTCTTTGTCTGCTAGCACACTTTCCTGCCTGCTCTTACCAAGCATGGACACAAAAACCAGCTTTTGCTCCTAAAGACGTTTTTCTTCTTACTTGCACACATGGAGGTCAGCTATCTAGGGACCTCTGTACCATGGTATAGTTTTCTTTACTGATTAGTTATTTTGTGGAACCTAGATGTAACAATAAAGTAAGTTTCTTTTTACCTACCAATGTATCTGGTTTATTTACTAGAAGCTCAGATCTAGTTGTATTTATCAAATACCAGTGGAGTACACTCTTGTTGCTGCTGTGTTGCTGCTGATGCTAAACTGATTTTAACCACAAATTAACCAAAACCATCATTCGAACACTTGGCACCCCCAGCCCTCTCCTTTCTGCTCTTCAGGACCCTCCTCTCCAAACCAAGAGACCCCCCCCAAAAAAAAAAAAAGCCAGAGCAGTCAATTCCATGATTTATCCTATTTAATTTGGAAGAAGATCGGATCCACCGTTTGGTTTCCTTGTATTTATTGGGCTGCTAGTTTCCTGGTCCAAAATCCCGGAGGAAAGGGCGACCAGAGCTGCTCCAAGCAGTGCTTCGGAGCCTGGAGTGGAAATATAATGTCTATATTAAGGGGTTCAGTCCCCCCTCCAACTCCGATGCCTGTCTCTAGCCAGGGCAAAGATCGGGCCTCCACCCCCCACGTGTGGACCTGGTGTGGGAAAACCTCCTTTTGACAGATTTTGGGGGAAATGGGGGTCTGAGCTGGGGGCAGGCAGGGCAGGGGAGCAGTCTTCGGAGGCCCTCCTGCCTCTTCTCTCGGCTCCCCAAGGCTTGCTGTCCTTGCAAAGCATCCGTTTTGTTTGCCTGGTCTTTGCAAGGTTTCCTCCTCCTCTGAGCAGAGAGAGCTCTAAAGGCTATAATCCGACGGGATCATTTGGATCGTGGCTGGATTGTGGGTTATTAGGATCCGCTTAGGGGGTCCTCCCCCAGCCCTTCAGGATTAGCAGGAGGCGAGAAGAAGGGGAAAGAGTGTGTGTGTTGTGTGTTGTGTGCCTTCAAGTCTCCTGGCGACCCTAAGGAGACCCTATCATGGGGTTTCCTTGGCCAGATTTGGTTCAGAGGAGCTTTGCCCTTGCCTTCCTCTGAGGCTGAGAGAGTATGACTCGGCCAAGGTCCACCCAGTGGGTTTTCCCCGGCCGAGCAGGGATTCGAACCCAGGCCTCCAGAGTTGTAGTCCAGCACTCCAAGGGAAAGGAAGCCAAATGAAAAGGGGGCGAGGGAGAGAGAAGGAGGGCAATAAGAGATGGCCTGGTGGTCGGTTGGGGAGGTTCGGCTCCTTGGAGAAGGGCCCCTTGGAGCCAAATGGAAGAGCCGCTTCTGGTGGGACCAAGGAGCCACTTGGGGGTCTCGGGGGGCCTTGGGAAGAAGAAAAATGTTTCGGATCGAAGAAAGGGGAGGCATCCAATATGGTCTTTTCCTCAGGTCTTCATTTTCAGAGCTCAGTGGGAAACCGAGCTCTGAAAATCAGGACCTGAGGAAAACCACGTTCGCACACACGGGCGTCCTCCTTTTCCAGGACATGTCCTCCACTTCAGCCTCCTGCCCAAGAGGAATTCCCCAATGTCCTCCGTTTCGAGCATGACTAAGAAGCATGCATTTAATATTTAGAGTTTTGGGCTTTTCTTTCGCCACGTCCTCCATTTGTTCTGGGATGCCCTACATTTTGCGGTGCCTTGTCCTCCTCCTTTGCGGTGAGGACACCTGGCCACTCTCTCCAAAGGCCCTGGAGGAAATGGCTTCGGTGACACTGGAGCCAAATGGCACCGGCGTTTTCTACCAACCCCAGCAACGAAAAATGACAAATAATTCCTTTCCTCGCATCGTCTGGTTACCAGGTCCTCAGAGAGTTTCCTATCAATCTAGTTATCTATTAATTCATTTATTTCTGTTCCTTCTCCCCGGTGAGCTTTAAAAGCGGGTCCAATAAATCTGGGGGTGGTGAGGGGACATTTTTTGGGTCGTGAAGGAAATAATTCTTTCTATCATTGCTTTTAATGATTGCTTTCTATTTATTCGGTGGAAGCAATCCGAGCCGGGGCGCCTGAGAGAATAAGAGAATGAACCTTGAGTCCTTCCTCAGGCGGCCTTCCCTCAGTGCCACCGTCGCGGGACAGAATTTGAACCCAGCACCCGAGCAAAGAAAGAAGGGGCCGAAGCCAAACGTTTGGTTGGCGCGGATTTAGCGCTGAGAGAGGGAACGAGAGCAGAGGAAAAGGCAGGAGGAGGAAAAATCTCCCTTTTCTGTGAGCGTTTTGGGACTCCAGGATTTCTCTCCTCAGTCGAGGAGGGAAGTCTCCTTCCATGGGTCCCTCCATATTGGCATATTGGCTGCCTTTCAGGAGACTAAGCCCTTTGCCCCCTGAAATCCCATTCTCCTTTCTTTCCTCCCCTTTCTCTGGACCTGAGAAGGGCAGCCGGGACCTACTAGGAGTACCTACTAGGAGGAGGAACAGAAAGAGCAAAAATAAAGGGGGGAAAAGAGGACCCTATTCCCTACTCGTTGTTGATGTGTGCCTTCAAGTCCTTTCCCACTTATGGCCACCCTAAGGCGAACTTGGGGAAAATAAAACACCCAACACAGAGATAGCCATATATCATTTTTCCCCATTTTTTTTAAAAAAATCGAGTCACTTTTTTTTTGGGGGGGGGGGTTAGTGTGAAAAGGAGACCAAGACTTTTGATTAAAATAATAATAATAATAATAATAATAATAATAATAATTGAACAAAATGACACGATCCCCACCAAATGTTCTTCCTTCAAAGAAGGTTTGGCTTGGTTTGGTTTCACAACAAGAGCGAAGAATAAAAAGGAAAGATCTTTGGGGAGATCTTTGGGGAGTCAGGGAAAGGGGTGTTGATCTTCCCACGAGGGAGAGAAGAAGGGTGGCCTGAATCCAGAGCAGAGGAGAAGGCGAGCTTTTGGAGCCGAAGCCGGGCTGCAGGAGCCTTTTCCTTCCCTCCGTCTCTCCATCGGAGCAAAGGAAAAAAGGCTCCCGCTCCTGCAGATCGCGCATTAGCATTTGAAAGAGGGATCCAGATGTTTATCACAGTAGAAGAGACACACAGAGAGAGAGAGAGAGAGAGAGAGGAGTCAGAGCGAGGGATCCCAATTATAAATCCTTGTATTTTTAAATACCGACTGTAAGCGATTCAAGTAGATGCTTTTCTATAGAAGAAGAAGAAGAAGAAGAATTAAAAAATAAATAAGTGACACGTTTGGGGAAGAAGGAGGGAGAGTGGAAAGAAAACCAGGCCTGGAGTCTCTCTGCCACCTCCCTTGTCCCAGACCTGGGTTGTTCAGCCTTTTTTGCCTAGGATTTGATCCCTCTGGCTTCGTGCCTCACTGGTTGCCCAGAGCAAGGAGGAAACCGCCGCCGCCGCCGTCGGCCTTTGCAAAGCCCCAAGAAAACCAAGCAATAAATAGCCTGGGGGGGATCTCCCAATCCAAGCCCAGTGACCTATTCCCCGCCACGATGATCGCATTGTAGGGGGAGGTTGAAACACTTTCCTTACAGACCTCCTGCAGATAGATGTTCTGTTAAAGCAAACCAGGCAGAGAGAGAGAGATGTGGGCTCCGGGTGAGTCGCGGCCACTTTTGGATGACCTCCCTCCTAGGAGTGACCCATCTTTTCCTTGGGGATTGCAGGGCGGACCCATAGAGGGGCCTCTTGCAAGGTGGCCTTCCTTGCCAAATCGTCGGCTGGCTCCATTTCCAGGGAGTGAACCGGTGCAGAGGAGCAGATCCCTTGAAATCAGCGGGGATCTCACTTATCACAAGCTCACACTTAAGTCGGGCTGGTTTCCGTGGGTCTGTCCGCGGCATATAGGGTTTAGGATCTGGATCTGCTTCGGTGGGTCGACAGCTCAGAAAGGTGATGGTTTAAAGATAACTCCCAGTTTTGGGAAAACGAACAAGGGTGCCCCAGCAATTCTCCAAAGAAAACAACTCCATGTTTTGTTTGCAGCGAAACGTTTTTGAGATTTGGAGTCAGTCCCAGAGAAGACGGAAAGGACGAGCAAAAATTCAGATCCTTTCTTGATCTCATCTAGTCAAATTAGTCGATTCGTCCCAAGGGTCGTTTTTAGTCTCAGGGTGCAAAAATATATCCGGAATTGTGTAGCCTTTTGCCTTGAGGATATACAGATTTATATACAGTAAAACAACATATATATATATATATATATGGAAAATGGCCTGGAAAATCTTCTTTAAAACAACTTGTTAAACTTTTCTCCTGAATTGTGATATGGATATATATCACTATATATATATATATATATATATATATATCATATATATATATATATATATATACTTACATATCCATATCACAATTCAGGAGAAAAGTTTAACAAGTTGTTTTAAAGAAGATTTTCCAGGCCCTCCCTAATGGTTCTTATTAGGATTCTCGGTATCTTTTCATTTTAATCGTTTAATTAGTAATGATCATGATGAGGATAAACTAACGCGTTGAAGGGGCTCCCCGATACTTGTTTTATTTTGGGCCATCAGGTCAATGAACGAAGTCTCTACAGAAAACATACCCTACCTGTGCTTCATTCCTTTCTTTCTAGCTATAAGCCAACATTCACAGACATTGGGGTAGTCTTAGGGTTAAGACTGTAACCCTAAACCCACCAGCTGCGGAGTAAGTTGCCATTCATCCTTCCAAGTCCTAATGCGAAGTGAAGGCATTAAGGAAAACGCCGTCGGAATAATCCCAGCGTTGCTTGATAAAGGGGCGCGATCATCGTCGATCCAGTAATCCTCTCCTAATTGAATAAACCCCAAAAAACCCAAGCCAGGGGTGGAGGGGGATGTTTCTTAAAAGTACCAATAGACTGTAACGGAAGGCTGTAATGTAAGACAAGGTTGTATCGATCCAAATAGAAGGAAAATGCATCTCCTTGCGGTGTGTTGTCATCTGGTTGTTTGTTCCGACCCAGGGCGACTTTAAGGCAAACCTATCACGGGGGATTTCTGGGGCTGAGAGTGTGTGACTTACCCAAAGACTGCGAATGGGCTCTTTCCACATACCATGGGCTAGTTTCCCACACTCTCCGGAGATGGGAAGGGGAAGGATCCCTCCCTTTCAGGGTGACCCAGACTCCCTCCTTTTCCAGGACATGTCCTCCATTTCCACCTCCCCTCCAGGAGGGATTCCCAAATGGAGCATGACTCAGAAGCATGCCTTTATATTATTATTATTATTATTATTTTAAATTAGCTTTTATTTTGTAATGCCCTCCATTTCTCTTCAACGCCCTACATCCAGGGTGACCCAGGGGTCCTCCTCCTTTCCTAGGACAGGTCCTCCATTCCAACCAGGAGAGATCCCCAAATGCCTGACTCAGAAGGAAACCATTCCTAGGAGTGTTTTATTAAAGCTTTTCGTCCTTTTTTTTTTTTTTCCCCTGGCAGGTCCTCCCTTTGGCTTTGAGGACTGCATCCGGCCACCCTGCCAAGAGAGAGGGAGGGAGGGTGGCCTTCCCCTTTTCCTGTCTTTTCAAAGTCCCAGAAGGAAGGGCCCTCCGGGACAGTCCCTCCCTCCCTCCCTCCTGTCCTCCCCCTCCCTCCTTGCCAAAATCCGGGCCGGGTTTTCCCCTCGGCTGAGAGCCGGAGGCTGCCCAACCTCTGGCAGGAGCCAATCAGAGCGCGGCTCCCAGCACGTGGAGGAGAGGGAGCCTAGAGCCCCGCCAGGGCGGCTCAGTCCCTACACTTGCTCCCGGGGTCCTGGGCAGGAGGAGCGGAGCCTCCCACCGACGGACGGAGGGAGGGAGGGAAGGAAGGAAGGAAGGAAGGAAGGAAGGAAGGAAGGAAGGAAGGAAGGACAGACGGTGGGTCGGAGCCGCCTGGACGGGGGAGGGCCTGCTCGCTGGTCCGGTCCAGCCGAAATCCTCGCACCCACCCACCCACCCCCAAAACCCCCAGCTTTATACAGCTGCATCCATCCGGAGGCGCAGGAGGCGAGGCACCCAAAGCCATGAGCCGCCCGTACCCAGAGGAGAGCTGCTCCGAGAGGCCGGAATGCCAAAGTAAATCCCCGACGCTGCTCTCCTCCTACTGCATCGACAGCATCCTGGGACGGAGGAGCCCCTGCAAAATGCGGCTGGTGGGCGCCCCTGCCCTCCCTCCGCTGGCCGGCAGGACCGCCGAGCAGGACAAGGCCGGGCCAGGTGAGCCAGGGAAGCGGGAGGAGCGGGAGAGGCCCCGCCGGACCCAAGGCAAAGCCCTGGACACGCCCACGGAGAAAGAGAGCCCTCCATGTTGCTTCTTAGCCAGGCTCAAAAGGGAAGGCGCTTGGGACAGTTCCCGGGCAGGAGGTGGAAATGGAGGACGGGTCCTGGGGAAAGGAGGAGGTCTGGGAGAGGCAGGGAAGGGAATGCAACACACACACACACACACCGACCCAAAGTGGGGCTCAGAGCAGCAGGCCTGGGGGGGGGGGGCAGAGATGGCAGGCTCAGGGCCCGGGGGGGGGGGCTGAAGTCCCCTTCCACTCGCCAAGGGTCTTTTTGCCCCGAGAGTCGCCAAAGCCATCGGGGAAGGGGGCCAAGAGGTCCGGACCCGTGGGAGAACTCCTTTGCTGTCCCATCATCCGCCTCCCTGTATTTTTGTGCGCCTTCTTTCCTTCCCTTTTGCCCAGCGGCGTACGCCTTGCTCCTCGGAGAGAAGAGGATTTCCTTCCTTCCTTCCTTCCTTCCTTCCTTCCTTCCTTCCTTCCCTCCTTCCCTCCCTCCTTCCTTCCTTCCTTCCTTCCTTCCCTCCCTCCTTCCCTCCCTCCTTCCTTCTTTCCTTCCTTCCTTCCCTCCTTCCCTCCCTCCTTCCTTCTTTCCTTCCTTCCTTCCTTCCTTCCTTCCCTCCTTCCTTCCTTCCTTCCCTCCTTCCCTCCCTCCTTCCTTCTTTCCTTCCTTCCTTCCTTCCTTCCTTCCTTCCTTCCCTCCCTCCTTCCCTCCCTCCTTCCTTCTTTCCTTCCTTCCTTCCCTCCTTCCCTCCCTCCTTCCTTCTTTCCTTCCTTCCTTCCTTCCTTCCTTCCTTCCTTCCCTATTTTTGGGTGGGTGGCCTTGTGATGACAAATGGCGGCCCTTGTCAGGAGGTCTTGGCGGGGATTTTCCGTCTCTCTGGGCATTGCCTGCCTCCGCCGGGCCTGGAGCGAAAGAGCAGAGGCGATCCGGTGTCACTCCGCAATGGGGACATTGGGGCTCCCTTCGTGAGACTCACTCCGGAAAGGGAGGGGGCACACAGAGAGGGGAGAGGAGAGAAAAATCTGGGTATTATTATTATTATTATTATTATTATTATTATTATTATTATTATTATTATTATTATTATCCTTTCTCCTTGGTTTCCCCCTCTTGAGGGCGGGTTGGGAGCCGTCAAAGAAAATGGGAAGGAAACCCTTCCGAGGAGACGGACAGGTGTCAGGGAGACTCAGGACAACTTTGGGACAGAGGCAGCAGCTGCAGCTTGAAATCTCTTCTCTTCTAGAGGTGATAACGGCCTTGTCCCAAAATAATGCGGGGAGATAGATATTTTCCCCCTCTCCGTGTTGGCGGTTGTTTTCCTCGAAACAAAATCTTTATAGTCATTCCTGTGTATGATGAACTCGGGTAGTTTCTCTCTCTTCTCACACACACACTGTCCTCTGAAATGCTCTGAAATCTTTTTAGGTGCGCTTTGGGCCTTTTACAGGCAAACCTATCACTCACGGGTTGTTGTTTTGGTTTTTTTCCGGGGCTGAGAGAGTGTGATTCACCCTTCCACATATCATCATGGGCTTCGTTTCCTACACTGTCCGGAGGTGGGAAGTAGGAAGGATCCCTTACCTTCAGGGTGACCCGGCCCTCTTCCTTTTCCAGGACCTGTCCTCCATTTCCACCTCCCAAAATGAATTCCACACTGTCTGGAGGAAGGCCAGAGGAATGAGGGAGGGGGGCTTTGGGGGGGGGGGCTTCTGCTGGGAAATTGGGGCGATCGAGAGATGCGCCCCTTTGTCCGTCGGGGGTCGGAGGGGGTCCCATTCCTTCATGCCGGAGAAACTGTGCCCCTCTCAAACAGAGCGCCCCCCAATTTCCCAGGCCTGCCTAAAAAGGCCAATCTCCCTCATTCTTCGAGGCTTCCAGCCAAAGACCTCCCGACAGTGTGGAATTCATTTTGAGAGGCAGAAATGGAGGGCAGGTCCTGGAAAAGGAGGACCGCTGGGTCGCCCTGAAGAGGAGGAGGGACCCTTCCCACTTCCCACTTCCGCACAGTGTGAGAAACTAGCCCTCCATACCTGGGAAAAGTATAGGCTTGCTGGACGGGGCGGACGGAGGGCTGCGCTTGCTTCTCCCTCATTGTGGCCGCCGTCCCTCCGTCCGTGGGAGGTATGGGGTGGGGGTGGGGGGTCCGGGGAGGGTCGCCCCTTCTCCCAGGCCGGAGGGGTGACGGGTGCCTTGTCTCTCTGCTTGTGTCCTGGGCAGGGCCGGCCAAGGGCAGCCCGTCGGGCTTCGAGGCGGCGTCGGAGCTGCACTTGCCTCCGAAGCTGCGCCGCCTCTACGCTCCCGGCGCCGGAGGCGGAGGCGGAGGCGGAGGGGGCGGCGGGGCCCGGCTGCTGTCGAGGGGGAGCGAGCGGAGCGAGGCGGCGGTGGCCTCGTCGTGGGAGGCGCTGAAGATCAGCCAGGCCCCGCAGGTCAGCATCAGCCGCAGCAAGTCCTACCGGGAGACCGCGCCCTTCCACGACCTCAGCGGCGCCGACGGCAGCAGGGGCCCCCGGGACCCCGAGGACTTGATGGAGGACGAGGA
This sequence comes from Phrynosoma blainvillii, assembly GCA_026167975.1. NCBI lineage: Eukaryota > Metazoa > Chordata > Lepidosauria > Squamata > Phrynosomatidae > Phrynosoma > Phrynosoma blainvillii. The sequence continues at coordinate 244,870,759 of JANUYF010000003.1, read as the reverse complement.
GGACGACGAGGAGGAGCTGGACGAGGATCTGCTCGACGACGAAGAGGAGGAGGAGGAAGAGGAGGAGGAGGAGGAGGAGGAGGAAGACCTCTTAGCCCAGGCCAAGGAGGCCCGTCGGGGCGTCGGGGCCGGTGTGGGTCCCGTCCCTGCCCCGCCGCCGCCCCCGCCGCCGCCGCCGCCGCCCCCGGGAGCTCCGGAGGGCTCCGAAGGCTCCCCCAAGGAGGAGCTGGGGCTTCCCGGCGAGGAGCTGCTGGGCCCCGAAGGGAAGGACGGCGAGGAGAGCGTCTGCCTCTCGGCCGGGAGCGACTCCGAGGAGGGTCTCCTCAAGAGGAAGCAGCGCCGCTACCGCACCACGTTCACCAGCTACCAACTGGAGGAGCTGGAGAGGGCCTTCCAGAAGACCCACTACCCGGACGTCTTCACCAGGTGAGCGGCGGCGGCGCCCGCGACGGGGCGGACCGGGTCTTGGGGTGGCTTCTTCCCCCGCCGCCCCCCCGAGGGCCCTGCCTGGGAGAGAAGGGCCAGGAAAAGGGGAGAGAGGGGGGAAGGAGGCAGGCTTTGGGATTCATTTTGCCCGAGGAGAACCGAAAGGGGGGGGGGGACTTTGGAAAGTTGGACCGGGAAACTGGAGACCTCTGGGACGGGGAGGGAATTTTTCCCCCTAAATGGGAGTTGTGGCCAAGAAAAAGAAGAAAAAGGCTTTTCCTGGCTTTTCCGTTGCTGTTGTTGAAGGGTGGAGAGGTTTTCGCGGAGATCTCTTCGCTATTTTAGGCCCCAGGATCTCCCCAGAGTGGGAGGCCTGGGTTCGAGTCCCCGTTCAGCCGTGGAGACCCGCTTTGATTAATTCACATACACTCCGCCTCAGAGGAAGGCGAGGGCAAAAGACGCTTTCTTCCCTCTGAAGAAACTTGCCAAGAAAACTCTAGGGATAGATAGGGGCGCCTTAGGGGCGCCATACATTGGAAACGACTTGAAGGCACCCAGGGACAAGTAGGGCAAGTCACACTCTCTCAGCCCCAGAGGAAGGCAAGGGCAAACTCCTTCCGAAGAGAACCCCATGAGAGGGTCGCCATAAGCCATTTGGAAACGACTTGAAGGCACACAGCGGCAACAGTCTCCCCAGAAGTGCCCCATCCCTGAAGGACCGAGGGGGGGGTCTGCCGTGGTCGTGGGCCTCCAAGGCCAGGAGAGGGGCTGGTTCGGGGCCAGGACTTGGCCAAAGCCAGGCCGCCGGGGTCTATTTTTGCTCGGCTGCCGGGGATCAAGTTCGCGGCCGGCGGCGGAGGCTCGAAAGGCTCGTCCTGGGGGGGGGGGGGGCAGATCAAAGGGAAGGGGAGGCTAAAAATATGGGGCTGGAGGGCAGCTTGGCCGCAGGGAGGGAGGGGGGGAGAGGCTGGCAGAGGCCCACACAGGCAGGAAAGGAAAGGAAAGGAAAGGAAAGGAAAGGAAAGGAAAGGAAAGGAAAGGAAGAGTTTTGGAGGGCGACAGAATCTCAGCCACTGCTTTGCTCTGGGATTGTGGGGAGGGAGAAAAGGGGGGGAAACTGCCCCTGCCCCTCGGCTTCAAGATCCCACCAGGATCCGTGTCTCCCTCCGGCCAGCTTCCCTCCTCGCTTGATCCGAATTGAAAACCCTCCTCCTCCTCCTCCTCCTTCTCCTCCTCCTTCTCCTCTTTCTGGGGGGCCCTGTGTCCACTGCCGAGGAGGAAGCTCTCAGTATACAATTTATAAAAGTGTAACATTAATTCGGTATAAAAATAAAGGGTGCGGATATCAGTTCGGTTCAATCTCCAGAGATATCAGTTCAATCTCCAGTTCGGAGATGGCGCACAGCGGGTTTATTCGTTTTTTAAAAATTAAAACTCGGGGAGCCAGATCGCAGGGATTTTTCTCTCTCTCTCTCCCCCCCCCGGACCTCCCAGCCCCCATTTTTCGTATCCTGTTCCCAAATAGTCTGCGGGGCCTGAGAAGCGCCAGGCCGAGCCCCATCTTCTGGGTCTGGGGCTCTTTGGGGGGCTCAAGGGCAGGAGGAGGAGAAGGGGCGCCTTCGACGGCATCCCAAGCGAGGCCCCGGGTTTATTTCTTTGCTGCCAAGGGGGCCTTTCTCTCTCACTCTCGGAAGGGACCCACCGACCAAAGGCCCGAAGGGATCCTCCGCTTCCTCGGAAGGCCTGTCCCGGGCGACCTCCGCCTCCTGGCAGCTCTTGAGGGGAAGCCCAGGCCCTACTCTGGTGCCACAGCAAACTACAAATCCCAGAGTCCCGTAGCCTTCAGCCTTGGCAGTTCAAGCGGGGTCAACCCGGACCATTTCTGCAGTGCGGATGCAGCTCTTGGCTTCCCTCCAGAGCGAAAGAAGAGGCCAGGAGTTGGGATCATAGTAGAATCCTAGCCTTGGAAGAGCCCTGCAGGAATACACAACCAATTGCCCTTTCCTCCCACAGTTTTTTGGGGGGTTGTCGGCTATGAGGGGGGGGGGCGGGGCAGCCAGGATCTGGCTTTCTTTGGGCGGCTTTGGGGCCACCTCCGGGGCTTAGCACCTGGGTCAGAGGGGACAGCTTTCCCCTTTGGGCAGCCGGGCGGTTCCCTTCCTTCAGCGGAGGGAGAGCCCCTGGGAAGCGGGGAGCCCCAAGCCTTGGAGGGAGAGGGGTCCCCTGCCCTTCCCGAAGTCCCTCCTGGCCCCCGTCTGCCTTCATTCTTGCCCCGACAGCCGCAATGGAGGCTCCTTTGGGGCCGCTGCGCAAAGGGACCCGAAAGGCTCTCCGGAGGAAGGAGGAGGAGAAGAGGGAGAAGCCAGTCGCCCCAAGGACCCCCTTCTCCCCCACTTCCCCACCATTATTATTTTTTTTGGGGGGGAGGGAAGAGAATAACTGGGAAGTGGAGCCAAAACCAGGGAACTTCGGCGGAGCTCTCGGCCGACGGCATTTGGGGATGGAGAGGAGCCCTCTCTGCTGTGGTTTTGGTTTTGGTTTTGGTTTTGAAGGGAGGGAGGGAGGGAAGAGGGGGGGATGGTTGGGGGGGGGGCTCCCAAAGATGGGGCGATCCCCCAAGGAGCGCAAGAAGGGCAGGAGGTGGCTCATGGGGCCGGTGAATGTGTGTGTTCCCCCCTCGGTGTGCGTAAAAGTCGAAGGTGCCAAAAGTGGAAGGGGAGGGTGTACCCAAAGGGGGGAAAAAGCCATTAGAAACATCTCCTAAAATGTCTTTCGCCCCTTTGGGAGGAAGGCAAAGAGCGAAGCTGGCAGCCCTAGCCTTGAGCCTCCTTCCTCCGAGGAAGCCTCTGGGGCGAAGGAGAGAGAGAAAGTGCCCAAAGGAGGAAAGGCGCCCGAGGGGCGGAAAAAGCCACTGAAGGCATGCCATAATAAAGTCTTGAGGAAAGAAAGGAGGAAAGGGGCCGAAGCTCTCAAGGAGGAGGAGGAGGAGGAGGAGGTGGAGTATTCGTGGCGATTTCTTGGAAGACTTTGGGCCTTTGCAGACTGCTAGAAATAGTGCAAATTGAGTCCACTTTAAGGGTTAGGGGATCGTGGGGACTGTATTTTATTGTGGCACCAGAGCTCTCTGACAGAGAAGGCTCAATGTCTCAGGAAAAACAACAACAGTTCCCATGATTCCCTAGCACTAACCCTAACCCTCAAAGTGGACTCAACGTGCACTATTTCTGGCAGTCTGCAAGCCCGCTTAGTCTCCCTCCCTTCCGATGGCCCTCCCCGACCCTAGAGACACCTTCCAGGGCTGCGGTGCTCCTTCCTCTGCCCTCCTCTTCCTCCTCCTCTTCCTCCTCTTTCCCTGAGCGCCTCTTTCTCTCTGCTTCTTCTCTCCTCTTCCAGGGAAGAGCTGGCGATGCGCCTGGATCTGACCGAAGCCCGGGTCCAGGTGAGTCAAGGGAGGCCTGGGAAGGGAGCATGGTCTGTCTGTCTGTCTGTCTGTCTGTCTCCGGAGCTTGGCGGGGAGGGAGAGGGGAGAGAAGACCCCGTTACCGGAGAGCCAACCTCCGCAGGCCACGGCTTGCCGCCTCCCTGGGCAGAAAGCACCGGGGCTTCCTTGAACTCAGTCCCTTTGGGAGCATGTGTGTGTGTGTGTGTGTGTGTATGGGGACCAGATCTCAAATGAAAACGATGCTCTCTCTCTCTCTCTCTCTCTCTCTCCGTGGGCCTTGGCCAGAGCGGCCGGCTTGCTTTTCCCTCGCCTTCGGGTCTACACTGTAGAAAGAATGCGGTTGGACACCGCTTTAAGTCCTCTACCTCCATCCTACGGACCCTGGGATCTGTACTTTGTAATGATCTTTTTAGACTCACAAAGCTTAAAAAAAAAAAAAAGGCCAGGATTCCAGGCAGTCGAAGCGGTCTCAAACTGCCTTCTCTTCTACACTCGTAGATGCGCTTTTCGAGATATATATATATATATATATATATATTAAAATTAAAAGTGTTTTTATTTGTTTTACAACAACAATGCAAAACAAGCAATTAATACACACATCTGTAACAAAAAGCCTTGGAGGACTATATGCCAACTTGCGTAATTCGCTCTCTTTTTTTGGGGGGGGGGGGGGGTAACAGCAGTAACAAAACCCCTCAGATTCGCTGGCAGGTGAAGTCGGGATTAAAGTGTCTTTCCAAAGAAACGAGTAGGAGGTCCGACAGACCCGCTCTCCAAAGTGCCAGGCTATGGAGGGGGTCCCTTTCCCTTCTCCTCCAGCCCTTCCAGCAAAGGTGCCCAGTGGCTCAGGCGGGAGGATTGCGTTGGCGGCAGCGGCGGCGATGGCGAAGGGGGATGCCCAGCAGTTTCCACCTTTCTTCCCCTCCTCAACCACCTCCCTCCCCACAACAGATGGCCCTGCCTGGCCTTTTGGCAGTGGGCCCTTTGCAGGAAAAAGCCTCCCAAATTCTCATTTGGTGGCCAAGAGCTTCTCTCTCTTTCTCTCTTTCTTGGAGGGCTAATGAATAATAATAATAATAATAATAATAATAATAATAATTTTTATTTATAGCCCGCCCCGCTGCTCGGCAATCGGGGCGGGTTACAGCATTTTAATCGTCGCCCTCCTCCTCCTCCTCCTCCTCTTCCTCTTCTTCCTCTTCCTCCTCTTCTTCTTCCTCTCTGTTGACACATTTCTCCCTCGTCAAACAGAGCTGTGACAGCGAGGCAGGAGTTTCGGCTCAGGGGAACGAGTCGTGGGAAAGTTAAATAACGCCAAAAAGAGAGCGAGAGCGATTGCCATAGGCAGCCCCCCCTCTTTCCAGCCCCCTCCCCCCCTCCCCCGGAGAAGAGGGAATTAAAGAGCCGGTGGGGGGGGGCATCTGGGTCCTTGGAGCCCCTTGGCTTCGCTTGGGGGGGGGTCGTCAAACGGAGGAATTCAATCAGAAAAGGGGGGCAAGTTGGGAACGGAGTTGGAGGCGCGACGGGAAGGGGGCTGCCTTCACCCCAAAAACCTCGGAAAGAAAACGGGGAGCAGAAGAGGGCACCCCCTTTCCCTTCCCTTCCTTTCCCCCCCCCTTTTTTTTAAATTATTTTTCCATATCTCTTTTGCAAGGAATTATATTCAGGGGAACGGATTTTATTTTAATTCAGGGGGGAAAAAACAACCAAACCCAACTCCTTTCTCTCCTTCCCTTCTATTTGCAAAACGAACCGTTTGTTCGGTGGGGTTGTTGCAGTGTTTGGTTTGGTTTGGTTTTAAATCATTTTATCCCCCTTTTCAAACAT